>CM039691.1:5000000-7500000 GCA_022530915.1 Paspalum notatum
AAAGATAAATACTTGCCCATACACACTCTTATGTTCAGCATGATCACTTGAGCTACTTCTGGCCGAAGAAACTCTTTCGATCACGCGGGTTACAAAATCCAAGAGAACCAAACCGTGGCCGTCGCCAAACTTCTTGCATGTTGGGAATTTGGAAACCTACCACGAGCAGGATGGTTCGTTTGCGCCTTGACAGAAAAAAAAGCATTTTTTTTCAACCATGGAAGGTCATCAATAGTAGGATTAGTTCTCATTTCCTATTAAAATTAGAGAGGATCGCGGGGAATTGTTGAAAAAAATATTTTTTTCTCAAACCTCTGCATTTTCTTTCAATTTTTGGAAAATAAAATTCTCCTTAGACATAGTTTGGGTAACCTCGGATTAAGGTGATTGGAAGGGGAAAGGATTGAAGGGGATTGTGATCCATTAAGGATTTGAACACACTGCACTCCCTCCAAACCACTCCAAATTATCTAAACTAGGCCATAGTATCTGTTCATCTGTTGTAGTTATTGTGCAGTGCAGCAACAAGTAGCTGAAACGATGAGGGCCTTTAGCCTTTTACTGATTGAAATAATAAAAAATGGATGGAGAGGCGTGCGTACACACTGTACGTGTGATTACCAGAGAACACACGTTGCAACTAACCATAACCGCGTCGGAGACCCCTAACCTTTATCAGCCTGGATGGGCACGGACGCATGGCGCTCAGCTGCTCAGCTTAACCGAGAAGTGTCTGGACGGCGACGCCGCGACGGCATCATAATAATCCCCGGCTCGCCCAGCGCCACAGGTCACAGGAAACCATGGACGCCCAGTCCCGCTTAGAAAAAAGACCCGGCGGCGGAAGGCGCGCGGCCTGGTCCTGGTTTTTCTCCATGCCACAACCACAGCGCACAGACACGCCC
Organism: Paspalum notatum; assembly: GCA_022530915.1. Classification (NCBI taxonomy): domain Eukaryota; kingdom Viridiplantae; phylum Streptophyta; class Magnoliopsida; order Poales; family Poaceae; genus Paspalum; species Paspalum notatum. Next base: position 5,000,906 of record CM039691.1, read on the forward strand.
GCGGCCGCCGATCCCGTGATGCGGACGTCGACGTCGACGACCAATTCACCATGATGAGGTGGTGAAAGCGAACTTGCGTTTCGAGTTTGGACAGGCACGCTGCATGCAGATCAAAAGAAAAATACTACATGGGAGATGGTTCCGGACGGTCGGTCTTGTTTCTCGAAAGGAAGAGAAAGGAGGGTCTCGCCTGGGACTTGGGCAGCCCGCGGACGACTCGCGCTCCCTACTCTGCACGGCCAGCTTCTCCGTCCCGGTGGATTTCTGCGGCCGCCGAGGCGGCGGCGCGAGGAGGGCACGCCGTGCTCCGCCGTCGGCTCGCCTCCGTGCCCGTCCTTGCTCCGCCGTAACATTGCCGGCACTTGCCGCTTTCATACATGAGCCCAAGTTGGCCGAATCGACACCGCACAGGGCCGGACACAGGCCCAGCAAGCATCCGATCCGGCCCCGTTTCGATCGTTTCACGGGCCTCCACACGCGGCGCCGCGTGTCGCGGGTCGGCCCACGCCGTGGTGGTCTCGGGAGCCCACGAACGCACGGGGGTGGTCGGATCGGAGACGCCCCATCGCGCCGCTTGGAGACTTGGTTGGAGTCGGACGCCGTGGTTCTTTCATTTCTCAATCACCCGTCGCACCGACGGACCGGCGACGGCAACGGCAACGGCACGGCACGCAGGTGGACCTCGGCCGGCGGCAACTTGCGGGTGGGCGCCGCGGCGGCGTCGGTGGGACGCGACAGGCCCTCCACCATTGCCGGCGAGGACGGCTAGTGCCTGCCGAGTGCACAGCCGTGACAACAATCGCGTCCCGTACAGAGGACACACACCGTCCACTACACTGGGCACCAAACCATGTTGCCGGGTTCAACTCAAAGCATAGCACAGCAGCCAAACCAAAACAGACACCGTGCCAACAATCATGTCACGATTCATATTAGCAGATCATTAGAATCATGTCATTTACACGGGCGTCAACAAAAAGTTCACAACAAGCTCGCCGACGTGTTTCTTCCAGCTCCAGCCACGGCCTGGGGGTCAGTACAGAACCAACTTCAGCAGCAGTGCGACAGAGAGGTTCACCGTCATCTCAGTCCTCAGCCCGGGATGCGAGGCCGTGAGACGGGCTAGGCCAAGGAAAAAAAAAGAGCACTTGGCACGGCGCCGCATTCACCGGGGCGATGGCAACAGAAAAGGGGGCACGGGAGTACAAATAGCGGCTACAAAAGGGGGGAATGAAAGGAAGCGATAATGGGTTGGAATCTTCTCTTTCATTTTGAGGGTTTCTTCTCGGACGAGGCTGAAGTCGGAGGGGTCAAAAATGGTCGGCGCTGGCAGCTTCGCGGCGTCAGCTTAACAGTTAATGTTGACGGCATGCTCAGGGTCTGGGGCACTACCTACGAACAAAACATCCTCTTCTGCGAGATGAAGAGGGTAGCGATTCAGTTTAGCAGATAACTAAAACCGGCGAGTAATTCAGCTCAGACCATTAGAAGACAGTAGAGGAAATACCCTGACTCTAGACGTCTCCTGTACAGATTCCAGAGTCTCCACCAATGCCTTCTGCTTTGCCACAGTCGCATGCAACACCTGACATCAACAAGCAGTGCTCAGCTGAGACGGTGAAATAGTTCCCATGGAGCAAAGTGAATTAACATGAGTATTCAAATGAACGATTCGTCCTCTCAAGGTCAGCATATGTTTGCATATCGGCATGTGTTCAAATGAACTATACTATGATATTCGAGACACACTCAACCTATGTTTGCATAACGGCATGTAACTTACTCTTTTGGTCCTCTCAAGGTCAGCCTCCACGGATTTGATTCGCTCGAATGAGTTCAGCAGCATGAGTTCCTTATCCTCAGGAATCTGCGGTGGTTTGTTGGCAAGATGATCGCACAATGACTCTAGAATGTCAAGTCGCTGTAAGCAAGCACACACATCTTCATTACTGACAGTTCGAGGCTGTGGCTTCTCTGCCACTGGGGCCGCCAGTGGAGCATAACGATGGGCGTTCTCAAGTCTCCTCTCAGCTCTGGAGATGAACAACCGGATGAAGGAAAATAGCTTGATCAAGGCTGTCACTAGTAGTTTAATGACACTTTCCCAACCCCTTTGAGCAATTGTACTGTGCACATTAAGAGCATTGTTCCCTGCCAAAGGAAAAACAGTTAACAATGGCTGCAGCAGTGGCAGTAAAGAAGAGGCAGGTTTGCTTCTTTGCAAAGGTTCCTAATACAATGTACTTCATAACAAAATAAACTACCCAGACAAAGAGAATCATTAGAACTATAAGTACACACCATACAAGGTTAACAAATTATCAGGAAAAAAAAAACACTTCACTCTGCAATGGAGAATGGACCAAGTTTTTTTTTGGTAATTCAAGCAATAAACGTGTTAAAATTGATGTCGATATCAACCATTTGAGCACTGACAATACTACTATCATTTACACAGTGGTACCAATAAAAGTATGGCTGACGGTATTCAAATAATAGCAACAAGTGATGATTCAGACAAAATATTCATGGTTGCAGATCTACAGCATGAAAACTATAAATAAGGACACAGTGTTCAATGCCCTGTATCTAGGGTTTTCCATTCAAAGATCATCTAACCAAAATGAGAGGAAAAGAAGATACCTAAGTTATTAGAAGTTCTGTTGGTGGAAGATTGCCTGAAATCAGCCATTGATTTCTGCACCATTTCAGTAGTTTGCCGCACTCTATGGTAACATTCAGGGGCTGGATGACTCTGATCTTCACAGCCAAAGAAAGCTGCACAATCTGTGCCCTTCACCTGAGGCAGTCAAATAAAATGTAAGGACACAGCTCGACAAATATTGCTTGTAAGACTAAGAGAATAGGAAAAATAAAATCTGACGGTTAAGAGAAAAGGCCAATGGCTAGACTGTATACATACTTCTTCACGGACTGGAGTCAGGCAACCATAGTCAGAAACTTTCTGAACAAATGACGGACCAAAATCATCGACATCAGATCCTGATTCAGCGTTTGATGTATCACTTAACATGCCCTGCCACTGAGGCAAATATATTAGTATGGAAAAAGAATCCAGAGAAGAAATCTGCTTCCTGCAACACAAGGAAAATGTAATTTAGGCTCTTACTTTCATCTGTGCCAACCGAAGTGAAGAGCTGCTTCTTTCTTCCCCCTCAGAAACTGGCTTGATTTCCCTCACACAACCAGCTTCCAAATTGTGAATCAGCTACAGATAACATGCTTATCAGTACATGAAAAAAGAGGGATATCACCTACGCAGAATATTTTTCAGGTAAATACAATGCAAAAAAAAAAGGGGCACCTTCAAGATATAAGGATCATTCCATGGGCCTCTGTTTGATCCAAGACAGCCACCCTTATCACTACATGTGCATGAACCACCAAGGAATTCTGGCAGCTCACTGAGAAAAATACAAGTATATAAATCTTAAGGGTTGAAGCTTGGAAATAACTAACAATGAGTTCATATGAATACTTCTAACATGAGTACTGGCCTACCTCGGATCTATAACTTCAAGAAGTCTACTCTGGTAGTTAGAACCGAGAACCTACACAACCAGTAAAAACTTAAAATGTTATACAAACAAATGACCGCTAAAGACGGATTAAAAAATAAGTAATTGCTGGAACATACATGAATCTTGGATGAAGTTTTTGGGTCAAGGAAACCCTTCACACTGTTCCAGATCCACTTGAATCCACTACCAGCATTCACAACGAACATTTGGTGTAGTGTCTGCATTTATTCACACCTAAATTGTATGGATCACCAGGCCAAAATCCTAACATAATATCCATTCAAAAGTAAATTTACCTCAGGATAAAAGTCACTGTCAATCTTCTGCATCCTGTGTACAAGTTCCCTAGCTGTCTTGGAGAAATTCTTAAAACCCTGTACAGAACAATCAAACTGAAGAAACTACAAAACAGATCTGTGTTCTGCAAGCAAAGTTTCAGATTGAATCATTCACGTACCACACCCTGGACGTCCAAGATGGTTGTGGTGGAGTCAATGTGCCTCTTAGCAGCCAATGTGCAGGCAGGGAACCTCTCCCTGAAGGCCCTCTCAAACTCCTGGACATGGTACTTGATGTAGCGATCCACAGAGGTGATCTGCATGAGCTTGTTCGGATCAACCTTCCCAAGTCTCTCAATGTACACCGGCCGGCCTTCACGATCGACACCATGGTAGCCCTGAGGGTAGTAGCGCAACACCTCATACAGTTCGTCAAAATCAAAATCCTGAAGACATGAAAAAACAGCAGATTGGTGGATCAGAACTTGAACCAAACTCATACTTATCCAGGCAGCAAACATTATGTCCAACTACTGTTTGCAGTTTAAATTTCAGAGTCAGCACCTCCAGAATCGTGTCAGTTCCAAAGTCTTTTCTCCATTTCAGCATCTCTGCCCACATCTGCATTGCCTTCTCCGCATCGAACTTCCTGGCCTTCAAAAACCTGAAGCAAACATTCAGCAGTTGTTTTTCAGATCCTGGCATTTCACAAACCCCGTCCAAATGGAGGCAATGAAAGAAAAGGATGCTTTTTTTTTCCTTCAACGTGACCTTAGCATCATGTGGTAGTCATCGTGCTTGTCGGAGAGGAGCCCGTGAGAGGCGAGGCGGTCACGGAAGGAGGTCACGGCGCGCTCCTCCTCGGCGTCTCGGACGTCCTCGATAGAGATGGCTGCCGGAGGGAAGCGGAAGTCGACACGACGCCTCCCTCGCTTCTTGAGCGCGTGGATGGCCTTCCGCCGCAGCGAGCCGATCTTGCGCCGCCGCCGTTCATCCTCCGAGTTGCCGTCGCACAGCGATATCTCAACGTCCTCCGCGTGGCTCACTGCAGGCACAGATTGGCACGTCGCCGTGTTAATCATCAGAAAACATCCGAAGAAAAAAAGACTCGGTTCTCCCAAAGGACGAACATGAATCACTTCTCCCCCTACCTGACATCTTCGTCGACAGATTTTGAGTCCTGGAAAGCTCGGCTCAGACGTCGTGCGGCGTTGCCCAATCCTTCCTTAATCGCCACCGCTGCAGGAGAAATGGAGAACCACTGAGAGTGATCAGTTCGCTGCAGCGGCCATATAAAAAAGAAGGCGCATTTTTCTAGCGCGCGGGTAGGAGCGAACCCCGCGCCACAGATCTGAGCAGGAAGAAACGGAGCCGAGCCGAGCCGAGGACCAAATCTCGGGGCCAAAAAAAGATTGCAGTTTCCAGGACCTGAAGAGGAACCTGCATTGGTTACTACTAAAAGCAGCGTCGCCATAAATTCCACCCAGAGAAACGGCATGTATCGACAGCGCCGCTCATTTATTCCAACCCAGGAGCTCTGAGGGAATAAAATGGAAAGATCAAGCCTGACATGACAGCTCGAATCCGTCGCCAGAACCAGAAACGAACGAACGAAAAGCAAAACCACCAGCGCTACTCCTCCCACCACAGAGAGACGCCTCTGGTAGGATCGTTGGTCAAAACAGATCCACGAAACATAAAATACAGACGGAAACGAAGGCGGTAAATCTCTCACGGAAGAGCAATGAACTCACATTTTTGTTTTGGAATCAGCCAAGAATCTTGGCAGCTAGGGCAGGGCAGGCGAGAGATTGGAGCTTTCTCTCTCACACGCACTCTCCTCCCCTGCTCCCTCTCCTCTCTCTCTCTCTCCCCCTGTGCCGCTCTGTCTCCTCTCAGTTTGCTCCTTCTGGGGCTGGAACTGGAAGGGAGGTGGCCAGGTGGGCACTAGGTCGGCTCCTATATAACCGTATTTTATCCGGAGACGCGCGGTACAAAACTCCGTAGAGATACGCGTAGACGAAAGAGACTACTCCTATGGTACAGTAGTACAGTACGTTGCTTTTGTTGCGGAAAGACGATACTACTCCATGAGAGAGAGATGATGGGCCAAAAGGAATGATTTTTATCGCCTGAAAATGTGGCGCCTTCGCTTTCCGGTGGATGAGGTGGACCTTCTTGCTCAGATAGTCAGATATCTCCGCGCCCTTTTGGAATCGGGAAGATAAGCCCCATTCCGGTGTTTAATGCCATCAAAGATTCATGCGAAAATCTTGTACACTACCAATAGCGGCATGCTATTAAGGCTTATGAATGGTTCCTGGAATTCCTGTGGAATATTTATGCCCATCTGGTAACCGCTATATCAGTTTGAATTTGGCTTTTAATCCCCGAAATGAATACTCTTCCTTGGGTTCTCTGACAATTTAAGGAGCGAGAGAAAATAGTAACATATCCTTCGTATCACGTAGTACAATGATATGAAGTTGTCATTAAATTTTTTTTTTGGCTGATTGACATCAGATTTAAGAGGGGGAAGATAAAATATGTATCACTTTGGTGACACGAATTTGGCTCTATGTACGCTGGCACGGAGATTACACAATACATACATTGGGATGAGTGGTTTGATCTTCATGAGTTTTCTCCTCACAACACATGTGGAAGTTGCTGGGCAAATGTTAACTTAAAATCTAAGTATATGTATTGGGTGAGTGTGAGTCCACGTGTTTGCATGACAAAGCAATCTTAGAAAGAGTGTCATGATAGTCTTTGAGAGACATGTAATACCAAAAATAGCTTAAAGAGTGTAATAACTAACTCATCCCTCAAAGCCCCTCGCGTCATAGACCTAGTCATGAAGTTTTCAAGTCTATGCGGTCAAGAAATGCAATATGGCAGTCATAGTTGAAGGTTGCAACAATTGGAAGGTGATTCTTTATCACACACCTTTGATTCTTATGAGAGATCTAAATAGACATATATACCAAATCATAAACTTTCCATGCCTAGGTGAGTGAAAATCTGGTTGCATGGGCTATATTGTTTGGCTCCATGTGTAATTTAGAGTTGGAATGGAGTCCCAATCCCAGGTAATAGAATGTAAATAATGACTAGAAGTGGTCTCTCCTGAAGGTTGACCCTTATGTGTTGGGTGGAATTAGAATTCAACTAGAATTTCTTCCTCTACATCCAAACAAAAAAGATTTCGTACTCCAGTCAATTTCCGAACAATAAAAGCTCACACTTGTTTGATTTCGCTATGACACTGCACTTGTGATTTTTCCTCTTGGTTCTACTAACAGAGACGGCGGCACTCCTTAGACAAGAAACATATGGCCTCGTTGCACACTCCTGACTGCTCTAGTGATCATCACATATTCGCATCGTTACCGGTTGACTTTTATGCTATAGTAATGCAAAAGTCAACCAAGCCTCTATTTTGACAGCTTGGTTCTTCGGTATGTCAACGTGTTTAGTGTCCACTATACTCAAGACACCGTGCCGCGGTGTGGCTAGAACATTCCTTTATGTGATTAACTAGCAAGATGGCCCGCGCAAATTGCGTGGGTAGCTAGTGTTTTTATTGAAAATTCTTTTTTGTTTGAAATTTATATTGTTAGATTATCTTTGTCCTAAATAATACATTTCATTTTTCAATTGCCTTTTGGTGTACTATTTGAGAACATATTTGTTTTTTTAAAGAAAACAACTATATTTTTTTATAGTGGTATGTGGAATCAAAATAACATTGCTGTTTAGAATTTTATTTTCTTGAGGTTTTTAAAATTCTGTAACCACTAAAGTGTTGAAATTCGGTCCTTTAAGTTTTTATATACTTCTTCTATTCCAAATATAGCTTCTATAAATTTGTCTAAATTTTTAGAAAAGATGCCAATATTTTTTATATAAAATTAGTTATATTAGTTATGCCGTAAAATATATTTTTCATAGCGTATTTATCAGTGTCATAAGTGTTAGTATTTTTTTAAAAAAATATTGGCATACAACAAAGGTAAAGTAAAAAAAGTATACTTTGGGTTGTTTGTGTATTATCATAGTCTGGCCCTTAAATTATATAAAATACACAATAAGCACGGATGTATGTTATATACACTTAAAATTATATAAGCCAAATTATATAATCTAAGAGATAAACAAACATACTCTTAAAAACTTAAAATATTATGCGAAACATGCACACCTGTTGCAATGGAAAAAAAAACTTTAGACTTCTCTAGCACTCAATAGATATGCTGTAAGACCTCATAGATGACAAATCTCATTATTATGGTTGTCCACGGTAGTTGTATTGCTTTTATTATGGTGTGCGGAAAGTGTGCTTCATCTGCATGGTTATCCGGTGCTAAATCAGCATAGAGAAGTTGTGACCTTGCAGGTTCAAAAAACTGATCGGTGCCTGTGTGAATAGTGATCTTGTCGATCTCTAAGGAGGAAGGTAGTTATGGTTTAGTAGTTTGCGATGGTAAAAACAAAATCAATTGTTCTTTTCATCTTCATAATTTTTAAAATCAATGGTTTAGATATAACTTAAAGACACAATATTAATAATGGATAATATTTTTAAATTTTTTACCAATAAATAAGGCAATTTTGAAGTCTTTAAATAGGTATGGTGCTATTTTATAATCAAACGATGGAGATTTTTGTCCTATTCAGTGTAGTTGATATAAATATCTAGATTGACCTAATTGTTAGTACTTAAATAAAATATCTACGCTATATTTGATATAATTGATTTAGTTTAACATAGACCATTAGATGTTCATAAGATTCAACATTTTAGAAAATTTTCTTTTTCTTCCGTTAACATGGTGGTTTTTTGGAGCTCTTGATGTTGTATGTGGTGGTTTATTTGTACAGCCTCTTATTAATATAGTAGATTTTATATTAGTCCTTTTTGAAATATAAATGTCTATTAGTTGTGTTTGATATAAATTATTTAGCTTAATTTAGATAATTGATGATCATCACAACTAATGCTATAAATCTATCACTTTTTTTGTAGTAGGATTCTATATAAAATCTTTCATTTATATTGGATGTATAGTACTTTTCTTACCACTTAGTACCACTGCCGATTATTCGTGGTGTTAATCTAAGAAAGAGATGAAGTAAATCTAAACGGTACTGGTTTCGTTTTTCTGGTACCAAACCCAATAAGTTGGTAGCCTCTAGTACCATCAAATTGTTAGATGTTCATAAAATTTGGTGGTGGCATGGTGCAGATGTTTTTTTCATCAGACTAACTTGGTAATTTCAAAGTCGTGATGACTTGTTTTAACTCACTTATTACGATGATAGATAGATGGTCAAGAGCTCGGCAACATGTTTCCCATCCCAAGCTAAATTACTTAAAGAAATGAAATATATGTGCTTGTATCCATGAAGAAAAAAATCTATTTTTATATATACATTTAATTGATGTTAGAAAACCTTACTAAAACACGATAGATTTTGAATCGAATCGCAATTACCCACCTTATCCAACCTCAAGTAGACTGGATAATTCCAACATACATGGATAACTCAGTGGATAATTTTAATTACGTGTAGCTGATCGGAGCTTGAAGCGTGGGACACCCACCCAAAGTATATATCTAGACCATATGCCAAACACGGAGGCCACATCCGCATGTCGACAGTCTTCCTGGTGCAGTAGCGGTGGTAGTGCCAAAGGACAATTTGAAAAACGCTCCCACCTCACCAACCTCAAGGCGCAACTGCATGGTCGACTTGGTGGCCAGATTGAACAACTGCTTGACGATGTCCATATGGAAGACCGTCGCTCTGCAGTAGCGCATGATCAACATCTCTCTTAGCCTCTTTTAAAATCTTTCTTGACTATTTTGTCAGCTATATTAGCGAAAATTATTTAGATTAATCTAAACTATTGGATAATCATAATAGTCAATAATGTAGATATTTTTAGCTATATTTCATTTAATTGATTTAATATAGACATCAGATTTTTATAAAATCCACGATGGATGACTTTTATTCTTTTTTAATTAATATGATAGTTTCTAGGTTTTCAACTATTGATGTAATTAAGACTATGTCATCTTCATAAATCCTACAGTCGATGATTTTTTTTATTAATGTGGTAATTTATGGACTTTCTTAGAAATTGATTTAATACAAAACATTATTTTTTATAAAATCCAATAGTAGAGATTTTTTTCTTTTTCTTTGTTAATTAATATGGTAATTTTTGGAGTCTCTCGATGAATATGGTGGCTTTTTTAATACTCCCGTGTTAATACAATAGATAATAGATATGTACAAAGAAAATAAGAACCAAAATCCGATATTAGAATTTACCATAAACAGCGAAAATATACGTTTCACGATAATTAATCTAGTGGCGCTGTTGCCTCCTTCTATAAACTCGATCTGCCTCATAATAATAGTCTGCTTAAAGTTATGAAGAAAAAATATAAAGGGAAAAATATTAAAGAAAAAAGAAAAAAGAGCAAAGAAAAGGAAAGAAAAATATAAAAATAAGAGACTTGTGTCATTACGTGGAAGCTGGGAGCGGGTGACCGGACAGGTCTTTGAGTCCCTGTCAGCTGTCGGACACCATACGAAAAGGAATGAAAACATCCGAGACCATTCGCATTTGGGCAATCAATTTATATCTTTCTATTTTTGGACCGCTGCACTCTTTGGTTTAACGTAGATCGCTATATGTTTATAAAATCTAATGGTTTGCATTCTTTAGTTTTAACCGAATACAGAGCGTTAGATCTTCATAAAATCCAACGGTGGTGTACTTTTTCCCTCGATTAACGTAGTAATTTTTTAGTCCTCTGGGCAAACGTGATGGTTCTTTTAACACTCTCATATTAATATAAAATTAATATAATATATAGATTATATTAGGCTTCTCTGGCATCATGCTACAATGCAAACTGTCACGTATTCTTATATATTATCTTAATTTTTTATCTCAATTACTAATGTGATATGTTGAGTTTACCCGATTAACACCATCAAATCTAGATTAATTTCATTATGTTCGAGCCTCACGCTACACCGTAAATCTTGTATACTATCTTCCTACTTTTTTAATCTAAACAACTACTAATGTGATCGCAGAGCGGATAGATACCCATATCTCTTCTTTCGCAAATTAACGTGAGACTTTCTTTGTAAGATAAAATACATTTTCAAATTAGCGTACTGCCATACTGGGTCTGAAGTAGGAATCCTATTACTAATCAACATCACGCGAGAGAGTTAGAGGTTTGGTAGGAGTATATTGCACTGGACACCTTTTTCACGTTAGCACAATGGGTTTAGAGTTAGTGTCCGATTACTGATCAACGTCACGTGCAAGGAGAAAATAATTATTGTAGTTGGTACATGTATTGAATTAATCTAGACCGTTGGACGATTATAACAACCAATGGTATAGATCTTTTTCTTTTCCCGATATATTTGATATATGCTTTAACGTGGACCGTTAGATCTTCGTAAAATCCAACGGTGGAAGGCTTTTCTTTTTTCTAATTAACGTAGGAATTCCCGATATATTTGATATATGCTTTAACGTGGACCGTTAGATCTTCATAAAATCCAACGGTGGAAGGCTTTTCTTTTTTCTAATTAACGTAGGAATTTCTTAGCCCTCTCGGCGAACGTGGTGGCTTCTTTTAACACTTCCTTATTAATATAATAGATAAACAAGTGTATCTAAAACTCTTGCTTAAGCCAGAAGGCCAGTTTAGAGAGAGGGGCGCTTTCGCTACTTTGCCGGAATAAAACTATCCTCGCTAGCTTCGCACATGGCCATTTAGGCGGCCTGCATTAGACTAGGCAATCACCACCGTACCACTTTGATGCGCGGTGCCGCAAAGCGTGAAGCAGCCACCCATCAGTCTCCATCATTATGGTGCTACAGCGCAGGACGCCAGCGCTAATCACCCACCGGACGGCCATCTCTCACGAAATCAACTGGTCCGGGTGGCGGTGGACACAGGGCGAGAGATAGCAGACGACGCATCGTGCGCGCCATGTGGCCCGGCCGGCCATCCTGCTGCAGCTACGCGCCTTGGGCTCACTTCCTCCAACCGGAGAAAACAAAGGGGTTAGTACTCCTACATTACGGAATCAGTGCTATTTTTCTACACCAAATGTAGTAATTAACGTCGAACGGAATAGACTAAGTGACCCCCCTACACAAAACAAAAGGGAAGCAAGAGGGTGATGGCCTGATGGGGTCGGTCAGGTTGGCAGGTGAGGTGAGGGAGAGCTCGGTGCGAGCCATCCATCATCCCTGGTAGGTGATTAGGTCGTGGCAACAGCGACGACGAGCAAGCAGGGACGGACACCTCTCGCCCTCCCAGCCCGGCACGACAGCGCTCACGCACCAGCTCAGTCACCTGCTCGCCTCCCTCTCTTCCACCCTGTACAGTGCCAGTGTGCTGTGCGCGCCACCATGGCCGCAACAACTGTGCAAAAAAAAAAAACTTTCAGAAACAATCGTAAATGTAAAAAAAAGAGCAGGGCAGGACAGGTAGCACCGCAGCAGTACTCGACGGACCACGGCCATGTTTATTTGTCACCCAAAAGGTTTACTTTCCTCTCGTTATATTCTCCCACTTTCGCTTTTTCCTCTGCCTCGTTGCTGAAACTGGAGGCGACACGAGCAGGAGCAGCTGCACAGGAGCAGGAGGAGGCATGGTGGTGGTGCGGTGGTGCCGGAGCCGCCCCAGCAAAATCGAAACGCCGCGCGCGTGCGAACTGCGAAGCGGAGCGCACGGTGCAGCGGATCGAGAAAAGGCACAGTGCCCCCGGGTGGGACAGCATTATATTTGGTCGTCAAAGAGTCGTTCCCCTCTATCTCTGTGCGCGCCCGATGGACCGCCACTACTAGCGCCTGTGCCGGTGGTGGGACGCTGGAGCTGGACGAGACGGCTCGGCGGACACGGCCGTGGCGTGGTGGTGGCCTCCGAGGCGGACGGACGAGGCCACCACCGCCGGCCGGCCCGGGTGCGTGCCGCCGCGCCCGGCACTGCAGTCTGCGGTGCACAGCGCGTCAGCGCCCAGCAGCGGCACGGCACCGGTGGCATATTGGCAAAAATGCGACCAAAGAACACGCATTCTAGATCGAGAATGTAGACAAACCCCACAAGAGGCCGAGATCGACACCGGTGTTTGCTTTGCTCGCGGATTAGGCGTAGGTTTCGTGTGGGGGGACTGGAATCTTTGTCGGTTTTAGGATTACGGCTGTGTTTAGATCCGTTGAAATTGGGACTGAAATGCACTGTAGCGCTGCAAAATGCACTGTAGCACTTTTCGTTTGTTTGTAGTAAATATTGTTCTACTATGGCTTAACTAGGCTCAAAAGATTCGTCTCGCAAAATACATCTAAACTGTGTAATTAATTTTTTATTTCATCTACATTTAGTACTCCATACATGTGCCGGTATTTTGATGTGATGGAGAATCTTCTTTTTTACAGTGAAATTTAACAGAAAAGTTTGGATCTAAAAACAGTGCCTACATTACGATGAGTACTGGTAGTAGGTAGGTTAGCGCTGGACAGCGATTAGATTTTGGGGGGCCGATGCCTGATGGGACGGGCACTTGTCGCGTTGCGGTCCGTCCTCGGGACCGTACGGAGTTTGGTGAGCGCAGCGCATGTCCGACCCGCTCCTCTCTCCCCCCCATGTCCATGGCGCGCCTCCCCAGCGACGGACGACCCGTTGCGTGCCTCCCCTCTCCATGGACCGTGCTCACGGCCGAGCAGAGGCTCTCTCGTGCTCCACCTCTCTCACGGTCACGGAGCAGCTGGCCTGGCTGGCACCGCGGCAGCCGGCAGGTGGCGGCGACCGCAGAGGGAAGCCATGCTGCATCCTGCATCTGCATGCATGGACCCGGCGCACCCACCGGTGGCATGGCATGGCAATGGCAGGGGCTTTCGGCGCCGGCCAGTCCACCGGTCCACCGGTCCGCAGCAACATTCCACGAATCGTGCGTGGCCTGCCACGGCCGCCGCATCCGGGGCCGCAAAAAGGCCGGCAGCTGCGCCGGTCGCTGCTGCCGAGCTTCTCTGGGCTTCACAACACAGCTCGAATGCTCGATACAGCAAGCATGGCTCGTAGCACAGTGCTTCATGTTTCTGCACCTCCCTTCCTTTTGCTTATCATGTCCATGGCGACTCCCTTCCCTGAGCGTGACCACACGTTCCTCGACTTGTTTGTACGTACGTGCGCAGAGTGTGGACGCGTGGTGACAGCACGACCGTCCGTGCTGTGACGATGGCACTGTTCGAGCGAGTCCACACAGACGTGGGTGACCCAATATACGTCGAACGATAGAACGTGCCCTCTGGCCTCCACGCACCTGCGGCTGTAGCGGACGTGTGCGTGACTTTGACTACTCGGGCCCTCAGCCCCTCACGCCTGCCCAACCCCACGTTACCTTGCCATGCTGCCGCCGGCCGCTGCGGCGCCGCGCCACCAAACCGGCAGCCCAACCCAGAGTCACGTGTACAGCACTACAGCGTACGCCGTCCCCCGGGCCGTACGTGTTCCGGATGGCTAGCTAGGTCAGTTTCTGCACGAACCTACGACTACGACGGCATTACGTATTTTTGAGATCTATACGTATTTCTGCGCGATGGAAGGCCAGTAGCCCAGAGCAGCACCGGCCCGCGGATCTCCGGCGATCATGATGCGTGCAGGAGCCGGGAGCCCGGGACGCGTGACGCGTCACCCAGGCCAGGCGGCAAGTTGGCGCGTGCAGTTGCCTCGCGGAATGATGACCCCGGCCGCCCCAGCCACGGCACCTGCGCCGCCGCCGCGGCGCGCGTGGATCACCGCCCAAAGACGTGGCCGGCGCGGCGCGATGCCAAAGCAACTTGCGACGCGCGATCAATGCGCGCCGCGCGGGACGAGAAGGTCGCTAGCGTAGTACTTGCACACAGTTGACAGTTGCACGTCCCGTCCGGAGCGACGGCGACGGTCGATGGTTGGACCGTGACCAGGACGAGACCACCCAACGGCCAACGCAGCCGGAAAGGCGCACGCCTCCGGGAGCGTCGTCCTGGACTGAGCAACACGGTCTCCCACCAGTCCCAGCGGACAGGAACGCTGTTTCGGGGTTCTTGGCGCCGTGCAGGTGGTGCACAGCAACAAAAGCCTCAGGGAGCACCACCGGCGACGGTCGTCGAGATTCGGTACTCGCTCGTAGTACGCCCGTTCGATGTTCCCGTTGAGTCAGGCGGTACCGGTACACAACAAGGGAGCTTGTTAGCCCAATAATTGACGTGGAGATATAATAATACTCCCAGACCACAAGCCGAAACTACGTGGGGTTTAGGCCGGATTAGCGGGTGGGCGGCTCTTGACATCACGATCAACGCCAAACTGCGTCGTCAGCATACGATCCTGGTCGTCTCGTCATGGCATGCGCGCGCATGGTAAACAGTCGAAGACCGTGCAGTCAAACGACCCAGCCCCCGGCCGAGCAAGACAAATAAAGCCAGCAGGGACCATTAGTCCACTACCGTATGGATGATGGATCCATATCTGGGATCCGGCACTTTCCTACCACTACTTTTCAATCCAGGGGAGGACGGGAGCTCGGAGCTGTTGGCCGCTTGCCGGCGCCGGATCGAATCGGATCGGGGTCGCCGGATCCCTAGCTCTTGGGTGGGCCGGCCGGCCGCGTGCGCCGGTTTATTCCACGCCACGACCACGGGGCTTTTCCTTTCCTTGCCCCGTTGCCCCGTGCTCGGCCTCGCTCTCGCCCCAGCCTGGAGCCGCGCCCGTGCCCGCCCGTCTCGGCGTCTTTTCCCCACGCGGGCACGCGCGGTGAGCCGCGCCGGGGACCGTCACCGCGCCGCTCGCCTGTGGCCACGCACGCGGTGAAACCTGGTTCGGTCGGGGCGGCGTGCCGGAGTTAATGGGTGTGGGGTTCGCGGCACCGTCCAACAATCGGGAGAGGTCGTGGATGGTCGGATGGATGCGCCTGGCCCTGCGCTGCCGGGGACTCATCTCACGTGGTGGTGGACGCCGGGCATGTTGGGTCGGCCGACCGGAGGAGTTCTACTGGTGTGCCGTGTGAGAAGGTTCGGCTATAATGATGATGCCGGTGCGGTGCTAGCTACTAGATTGCCGAGTGATGTAGTACTACAGTGGTTGGTGTCGGCGGGTAGATCGGGTTTCTGCAAATCTCAAGCGTATCGCCACGCGCATGATTGCCAAATCATATCTGTACCTAGCTGAGTGTTGGGATTTTTTCTTTCCATTCTTTAATTTGTGGATAGAACAGGATGATCAGACAGAATTCCGGCATGGCTGAAACCTACTGATACTTGTCTTTAGGGCGTTTGCTTTCCCCGGCAGTGGACGGTTGTTTAAGGTCAGTGACGATGTGTTAGAATATTTGGAGGGATGTCACCTTTTATTCTGATTATAAATTCCAAATAATGTTAAATGCTAATAGGTGTTATTTCTTTTGAGGCTATTAAGTTTATCAACTTATGGCTGGTTATGGTGGCCACTAGTAACGACCATTTTATGGCTAGTATAAGTTACTAGTAACGGTCATTTTAATGGCTTGTCTTATGGTTGATTTACCAGTAATGGCGAAGCTTATGACGTCTCTTCATTCCCTGGATGAGAGCGCTTATAAGGAAATAGGAACATCACCTGTGCGTGTGCTTTTCAACTGTTGCATTGCGTTCTACCATTCCCGGCTCTATTGCTTGCGCGCACGAGACACAGAGTAAGCAGGCCTCCAAAACCATCGTCACTATAGAGATCCTGCTCGGGATAGGCGGCCGATCAGATTTTTGGGTAGCCCACAGCGCGACTGCTTGATCGGCATCGGTTTGCGTGGCATCGGCATTGACATCGAGCTGTTCGTGGGATCGGCATCGGCTTGTTCGCGGGATCCTGTTCGTGTTCGTCTTCTTGGTGGACGTTCATGGGACGGCACTGCGATCCTCATCCTGCAACGACTTTTAATCGACTACTTCGAGCAACTCATCATGTCGACTGATGAGAATGGAGCATCCAATGTCTTGAGCATCAGACCCTCTGCGGAGTATAATCTTATACTCTTATCGTTCATGTTTTTTTTATCTATGATCAGTATGTTGTGCATTTCTATTGTGCTTGATAGCTTCACGCACATGCACATAATTATTGTCACAAATTTAACATGATTTATGAGGATTAAATTTAACATGAAAATGCCTAAATTCCTAACACAATGTACAAAATGAAAGACGAATTAAAGAAAAATCGAGCTCAACTAATAGTATACTAGTACAAGTCTGCACCGAACACTCAGATTATCGAGTACAATCAGGAGGGCGTGAATTAAAGAAATCACATGGGGAAGACAAATAGCTAGGACACGTGTCAATCGACCAACTTTGGAGGGTGGTAAAAGAAGAGAATGTCCACGGTACTTCATATGGTACTGCGACCAGCAAGCTTTGAAGGACTCTTTTGGTACTTCATATGAACCTGACAGTGACCGAATTCTATCTATCTCACAGGGGTAAAAAGAAAAGTTGAGCAAAAGCTACACTGTGAGCTCAACGTTGACCACCCAAGGAAGGTGGCCACTGGCCAGCACGCCAAAGAAAACCTAAGACCGGTCTAAACCGACATGATTGATTAGACCCAGGCTGCCTGGGCAGTTCCATAATAAAACCTGGTCCAAATGCTCATCAGAGCAAGGACGACGAACAGTGGGCACTCCTGCCTGCCGCGCAGTGCTCTCTCCGAGGCTCCCATCCCGGCCGATGCATCTTTTCTGCTGGCACGGTCTCGTGTAAAAGACAGGCGCATAGGGCAAAGGGAACGCTGCTCTTGCTTGCCCAGTTGCCCCCACAAGGCCACAAAGCATGCCCGGTTGGTTGGTTGGTTCAGCTCAGCAAAGCCAGTCAGTCGGTCAGTGAGTGACGAGCACGAGCCTCGTGATTCCCGTCCGGGAACTGTGGCCCTAGGGCAGTTAGGTTCCTTTCGTGTCAGCTCAGCTGTAATAACCCAGGCAGGAATACGTACAGATCTAGCGGCACCAGATCTGTACTGTACTTGGCATATACATACACGTACGTACAAACAAAAGGCAGCGCAGGAGAGGAGATGCATGGCGGGGCAGCGGGCTACACGAACAGGAGGCTGACACGGGCCGCGTCCGTCCACTGCGCCGTTTCGTTCTCGCGCGCGTCGGTTTGTTGTCTTCTCACGGGCTGCATGCCCCCTCTGCCCGCAGCACGGGACCGATCGGCGATCCAGCCGGCCGCGCCGCTGCGGGCGTAGTGGTGGGAGTGGCGGTGGGGGTGGCCACGCGCGGACGCGACAGGACGCGCGCAGCAGGGCAGGGCTCGTCGTCGTCCTCCAGTCCAGTGGCATCGCCATGGCGGCATGGCGCATATATTGGGGTGCCGCCGGCCGCCGTGCTCGCTGCTGCTTTGGCCAGGGCGCTCCTCGACCTGGCGTCTGGCGATGCCTCATTCTCTTTCCTGCACACACGGAACAGGGCTCTCGTCCGCAGTGCACACAGTGCGTACGGTACGGGGGTCGACGCTGCTGCATGCATGCCGCAGTGTCGTGTACTCGGTTAACAGTGTGGACTGAGGAGCGTAGCAGGTAGCACGGCGTCGGCACCACATACGCCCTCGGCCTCTCTCTCTCTCTCTCACCCCGTGATGCGTGCTTCGTCGCTGCTCGTTGCAGCGTCGCGTTCCTGTGACCTACCTACGCGCAGTGCAGTAACCATTCGGTCCAGTACAGGCTACAGCTACCACTTTGCAAGTGTCAGGCCAAACAACAGACATTGCAGGGCGCGGGGCAAGGAGAAACGGACGACGCCCGCGCTGTGCATGCACAACAGGGCATTGCCCAACCTGGCCAAAGAACCAAACATGTTGATTGCTGCAGGTAGCCTTGACGGGGCATTGCTGGCTTGCTTACAGGAGCAAGGCAAGAGGTAGCAAAGGATCCAAACGGACCCTTGGTCGTCTCGGCCTCGTCCCCTCGGCTCGGGCATGTAGCATGGCGCGCCGCCCGATGCCTCGGCGGCGTGGCCTCGTGATGCCCTTTTGCCGGCAGCTCCGCCTGCCAGAAAAGAGCGCGCCGCCGGCCCGGCTCCCCCGCCCGCCCGCCCGCCGTAAATTCGACCGGGAACACGAGCCTACCACTCTGCCTGCTAGTGGTGGTAGCAGCTGCCTAGCAGTAGCAGGCGTTAAAAAAAAAGGGCGCGCGCGCGCGTGCAGCGTGCTCCTCCGCCCCGCCTGCCACCGGCGCCCCCCCACCGGGCAGCCGGCCGGCCGGCGCCATGATTACCTCGTAATTTTTAGGGGTTTTGCCGGGCCAGCGGCGTGCGCGGCGGCGATGATGATGGCCTCGTAATTGGTCCAGCGCCGGATCTCGACCGGCTGCCCACGAGCTCGGTGTCGTGTCATGGCGCGGCGTGCATGGACGTACGTACGCGCGTGGCCGGGCGCGGTGCACGTGGCTGGGAGGAACAATAGGAACGAAATCTAACGAACGATGCTGGGGCGGTAGTAGTAATGGGCTACCGGCCGGCCGGGGCCCCCAGCCCCGTGGGGATGCAGATGCAGCGCAGCCGGAGGGTGAGGGAGCACCGGCCCTGGAGAAACGGATCGGGAGGGAGACGACGCAGCGCGGCGAGGAGCACTGTGCCGCGGAGTGGACTCCGTCTCCAGCAACGTGGGGAGTGGGGCAGCGCCGGCGGCGTGTCCGTCTATACCACCGGCTCGGCGCCATTGATGCCAAGAGAGGCCAGCGTGCATATGTGGGGTAGTGGTACCGCGCGGCGTGTGAGGTGTGGCGGGCTGGACGGTATGGCGCAGGGGCTCCCCTGCACAACCTCTAGCCATCAATGCGGCCGGGCGTGGCCCGGGAGTGTATATTTCAGACTGTATTTTTGTACTGAACGAGTGAGGGAAGAGTAGTATTTTTGTACTGAACGAGTGAGGGAAGAGTAATATTTTTGCAACGAACAGTTGTGGTACTCCGATCCTTTGCACTACGCGCCTATACTGTAAAAAAGGAAACTGGTGTACGATAGAATATTGAGCATCTGTTAGCCCATTTTCCACAAAGTGGTAACGAAGCCGTTGGCAAATTTTTTTTTTCCACGGCGGATCGGAGGCAGCTCCTGATGTGCTAGCCCAGTCGCTACGGGACACCACTACCCAATGCTGGCACTTTGCCGCTCAGCTTGTCCGTAACTAGGCGCACCACTTTCCAGACCAGCTACAGTTTCTAGCTTCCAGGATACCGTTCGTACGCCGCGCAGACCGGACTGGACGCAACGCAAGGCTGCACTGATCGAACGCCTGGAAGGCTGGAACAACACTGCACTGCGTCACCACCGAGGCTGCGTGGTGCTGCGCGCGCCGTCGCCGGTCGTGTCACGGATCGGCGCTCGCCGGTCCTGTCCATTGACCAGGAGGAGGACGGCACTTTGCGGTGTGGCAAGCGACGGCCAGCAACCAAACAGGCTCGCAAAGCCACCTTCCGCGCGGCCGGTTATTACTGCAGCTTCCCTGTGCTAGCCGAACCTGGATGTCACAATCACATTGTCACGTCCGCGGCATCGGAGGCCGCAGCCGGCCGAGAGCAGTGGAGGAGGCCAGGGCCCAGGCCAAGTTGTCTCTTGGCCGACGCCCGCTGCCCGCGCCCGTCTACGCGCGAGACGCGACGCGACATGGCGCGGCGTGGCCGGCTGGGCGGTGAATGGTGATGGGCAGAGCACAGGACGCCAAAGCATGCAGCCGCTGTTGCGGCAGAGCGGCAGGTGCGATGCAGGAGAGCCGCGCCCTGTGGTAGGCTGTAGCGCCGCTTTGGCCGCTCTCGCCTCGCCCGCGCGCGGCGCCACCGTACCCGTGGATCTCGATCAGGGATCAGTCCACAGTACGTCCACACTGTGCGCCACACTGCTCCGCGCAGCGCGTTTAACTCTGAACACTGTGCGCTACGTTCGTTCTGCTGGCAGAGATTCATCAAAGCCCGGCGCCATCAGGTCGCAGGGGCAGGGCCCGTGCAAAAAGGTAAACAAATTAAACGACGCGAGTAAAACCGCTGGGACGATGGATACATTCTCCTTCCGAGGCAGCTGCAGCTGCAGGCAGCGTGGAAGAAGCACGGCCGGCCGCGCGCGTCCGTCGTCGTCGTCGTCGTCGCGTCAGTCGGGAATGTAGAGCCATTTATTACACGCGCAGCGCAGCGCCATGAACGCCGGCCGGATCACCATCATCCATGCATCAAACAACAGTAACGTACTTGGCGGTACGTGGCCGCCGCGCGCGTGCCGGCGTCGTCCACGCTCCGCGCCCCAGCTCTCCAGGGAAGAAAGGATCGATCAATCAATGGCTGCCCGCGCAGGTGCGTCGGATCCCGTGCCGCGCACTGTTCCGCCCGCGCGTCGCCACCCGTCCGTGCCCCGGCCGGCGGACGGAGTAAATACGTCCACGGCCGGCCGGATCCACCGGTGGCGCCGGGGGGCGTACGACGCGGAACGTGGGCGCGGCCCCCGCCTGCTTCGCGGTCGCGCCCCGGCCGGCGCCGCGAGCGTAAATTCGTCACGCGCGTTACGGCGGGGCGCTCGTTTGGCCGGCTGGGCGTGCGCCGGTGGCGGACGGCCGGCGGCAAGTAAATGTGGGAGCGAGCGGCGGGGCGGAGCCGACGGCCGACGACGCTGTTCATGTGGTCACTTTCACGGAGGATTCGACGCTGCATGGCATAGGTGCATAGGCGCGTGAGTAGCTTTCGAAAGATGGGGGGGCGAGTTGCTCTCATCGTGTAACGTTGGCGTAAGGCTGTTACCCTCATCCACTTTCTCAAAACACTATTTTAACTATTTTTCTCTCTATCTACAGTACAGCATTTATGTCAAACAGTACCAAACAGTATTTTAAGACACCCCTTTAGAGCACCCCATTAGAAACAGCCTACCGGCGTCTACGGCGGCGACCTCGGTGCTTCGATGCCTTGGGCCGGTTGATGGGTATTGTGATCTGCGAGCGTGAAGTGGGCCTTTGTTGTGACGGGCCGGATAGAAAAAACAGGCCTGGTTCAGTCGTCCATTGGGCTTGGGCTTTCCTCCTTTCCATTGCAGAGTAATAATCGCACTGTGCCGGAACCAGCCCGTGTATACCGATCGCACTGACGAAGGCGGTCTGTCATGTTGTGCCACGTGACTGCCTGGCGCATCACCATCTCTCTCGATCACCCTGAGACTGAGACCCTGCGGCTGTTCGACACATCAACACTCAACAGAACCATCGTCCAGCCGCTTTGACAAGTTTGGCTAGTCCTTTTTAAAGGTCCTTTTTGACGTGCGTCTGGCTATTCGGCACCCTGGCTTTCCCACGCCGGTGTTGGCATGCATCGGCGTCCCAGGATAGCAAAACGTTGGTGCGTTCATTCCCTCCCCACTCACGCGCGGATTGCCGAAAGCACGCGAGAATCAGATTCAGATCCACCGCAGGCCGCACCAGCCGGCCCAGGCCCATTTTATCCTGCAGGGAAGATTTGTGATGCGCGTGCGCCACCAAACGGGCCCCACCAAACGCCTTCGCTACTGCCTGGGCGCCTCTCGGCCCCCACCGTCTCCGACGCCGCGCACATCTCCTCGCCAGCCGCCGCCTCCCGCCTCCACGCGTCCGGCGAGCCAGGTACTTCCCTCCGCTCCCCTCGCGCTCCCTACGCTCCCTCTCGACGCCCCCCGCTGCTCTCTCCCTCCCTCCCCCGGGCTCGGGACTGGGAGGAGCTGTGGCTGTGCTGTGCGGTTTAATCTCGCGGCGCGGTTCTCGCCGGGCTGCTCGCTCTAGATCTCCGGGTTCATTTAGCTGGATCCCCGCGCTTCTGGCCAGGTGGGGAACCGCTGCTTCGTTCGTGGCGCGGGGGCGTGCCGGGGACTGTTGCGGGGAGGGGGTTTACGGTTCTGCTGTGCTGCAGGGTTCGCGCGGGTCGGTCCTGTACTCCTGTGGCTTGTGGAACTTGTGGGTTTTCGTTGGAGGAATTCTGGCGAAGTTTACTTCGGATCCCAGATTGGTGGTTGACGAGCTGTCCACGAATTAGCATGTCCTTGTTTCGGCTGCTGAACTTGTTATAGTGTGTCTGTACTACATAAATCATACATGTGTCGTTATACCTGCCGGATTGCTTACTGGCTTCCGGAGTGTCTTAATGTGCAGCGGACTTTACACTTTTGGGCGTATTAGGACTAAGTGATGTCGTGCCTGTTCGCTTAGCGCGTAAGTAATGCATAGTTAGGTTTTTGCTCAAAAGGTTGCGGTGTTATGTTCGTGTGTGCCAGTTGGATATGCTACTGCAAGATTCACATGTTCTTGTGCATACAAAGTGCTGTGCTAATTACGCAGGCATAGGTTTTAGCACTCTATTTTATACAGGCAGTCAGGTTTCATCAGCACCAAAAAAGGCGACGTTCTAGTTTTTTTAGTGGGTGGGGAGATTTTGTGGTATCTTTGCTCAAAAAAAGTGCGTACTAGGTTTATGCGGTTGCATTATGAATTTAGTCTAGTCCTTTCCAGAAAACGGCGGTTAAGGAGTCATGAGCGTTTGGAGGATATGCAGTCCTTTGGTCAATGTTATGGCGTCGGTATGGCGGCAAGGGTAGAGCAGGGGGAGCAGGACCGCGACTGCGTAGTGCGCGATCGTCGGCCGGCGGCCTCCGATCAATGGTGTCAGCAGGGGAAGGATTAGGAAGGAGGGTAGGAAGAGGAAGATAGAGGATAGTAGATTGATATCTGTTGCTTAACCAAATCAGTACTGGATACAAGGCTAATATAGCCTGACTCGACCAACCATCTCCCCCACCAATAGGAGATGCAACCAACTAACAATTCTTATCTAAATGTGCTGCTAATAAACTAACAAAAGACAACTCTAGCCACTACTCTGGTCGGTCCTTCTTGCTGCTCGGCGTCCGTAAGACTTGCCCCACATAACAGTCAATATAACATTAATTCTTGTTTGGTTACAGGTTGGCTCCCACATGTTCTAGGTGTTGGGCAATTCATGCTTCAGATGGCTTGGGTGTTACGCGGCTCCTGTTTTATGGCTCAGTTCTTGTGGGCTGTGTTGTTTCTGCTCGTTTCACCAGGCAATGGATTCTACTTGCCTGGCAGCTACATGCACACATACTCCCAAGGCGAGTTGATATCCGCCAAGGTGAACTCCCTCACATCCATTGAGACGGAGATGCCTTTCAACTACTACAGTCTGCCGTACTGCCGTCCCAAGGGTGGCATCAAGAAGAGCGCCGAGAATCTGGGCGAGCTTCTGATGGGTGACCAGATTGACAACTCGCCGTACCAGTTCCGTGTGAATGTTAATGAATCCCTCTTCCTCTGCACCACAAAAGGGCTTAATGAGAATGACGCAAAGCTCCTTAAGCAGCGCACCCGTGATCTTTACCAGGTCAACATGATGCTGGACAATCTACCCGTCATGCGTTTCACCGAGAATAATGGTGTCACGGTACAGTGGACTGGCTTCCCTATTGGCTACTCTCCAGCTGGTAGCTCAGAGGATTATATCATCAACCATTTGAAGTTTAAGGTCTTGGTCCATGAGTACGAGGGCAGCAATGTGGAAATCATTGGCACCGGAGAAGAAGGATCTGGTGTCATCTCAGATATGGACAAGAAGGGGATGTCTGGGTATCAGATTGTTGGATTTCAGGTTGTCCCGTGCAGTGTGAAACGTAATCCTGAGGATTTCTCAAAGCTTAACATGTATGACAGCATTGATCCTGTGGACTGCCCTATGGAGCTTAAGAAGTTTCAAGTGATCAGGCAACAGGAGAGGATTACCTTCACTTATGACGTCGAGTTTGTAAAGAGTGACATCAGGTGGCCATCTAGGTGGGATGCCTATCTGAAGATGGAGGCTGGCTCTAAGGTCCACTGGTTCTCTATAATGAACTCCCTCATGGTGATCTTATTCATGGCTGGAATTGTATTTGTTATATTCCTCAGAACTGTCAGGAGGGATCTGACCAGGTATGAAGAGCTTGACAAGGAAGCGCAAGCCCAGATGAATGAGGAGCTATCTGGGTGGAAGCTTGTAGTCGGAGATGTATTCAGAGAGCCAACGTGCTCCAAGCTGTTATGCATAATGCTTGGTGATGGTGTTCAGATTTTGGGAATGGCAATCGTAACAATTGTTTTTGCCACACTTGGGTTCATGTCTCCAGCCTCCAGAGGAATGCTTCTTACTGGGATGATTGTTCTGTATCTTTTCCTTGGTATTGCAGCTGGGTATGTCAGTGTTCGGTTTTGGAGGACTATTAAGGGCACATCTGAAGGTTGGAGATCAGTGTCCTGGTTGACTGCCTGCTTTTTCCCTGGTGTCATGTTTACAGTCCTTACCGTCTTAAACTTTGTGCTATGGAAAAGCGAGAGCACTGGGGCTTTACCTATCTCACTATTTTTCACCCTTCTGGCTCTATGGTTCTGCATTTCTGTGCCATTAACACTTGTTGGCGGCTTTCTTGGTACAAGAGCAGAGCAAATAGAATTCCCTGTTCGTACCAATCAGATCCCCAGAGAGATCCCTGCAAGGAAGTATCCATCGTGGCTTCTTGTACTTGGTGCCGGAACATTGCCATTTGGGACCTTGTTTATTGAGCTCTTCTTCATTCTATCGAGCATATGGCTTGGAAGGTTCTACTATGTGTTTGGCTTCCTTTTGATTGTCCTGCTCCTGCTTGTTGTTGTCTGTGCCGAGGTGTCTGTTGTCCTAACATACATGAATCTCTGTGTGGAGGACTGGAGGTGGTGGTGGAAGGCTTTCTTTGCCCCTGGTTCAGTTGCTCTCTACGTGTTCCTCTACTCCATCAACTACTTGGTCTTCGACCTCAGAAGCCTGAGCGGGCCTGTCTCAGCAATGCTTTATGTTGGCTACTCATTCCTCATGGCATTTGCAATCATGCTAGCAACTGGAACTATTGGATTTTTGATGTCATTTGCCTTCGTGCACTACCTCTTCTCATCCGTAAAGATTGATTGATCGATGCAGTCTACGGTCTTCAGATTCGTACACAAGTGTGCGCGCCATGTGCCGTTTACCCAGAGATGTATAATTTGCCAGTTGAGGTGATTTTGGGCAACTAGAGATGTGTTCAGCTCCAAGTTGGACTGCAGTACCCCACTAGATGCAGTGCCCTTTACCAGTTACAATTGCTCAGTTGTAACTGCTTAATTCGATCTAGATATTACAACCTGGCTTTGTCAGGGTTTAGGAGCAACGATACATTTACTCCCGTGTGTTTTCCACAAATTGTAATGGAGTGGAAATGGCATGCTTGTTACTAGTTCTGAACAGTTGATGAAAATGGCTTAGTATTTAGCCTTGTACGTGCTTCTTGTCAAGTTTCAAAACGATTGAATTTCTAGTGCCTGTTTTTCTTTCTTCAGAATGAGATAATCACTTCTTGCTGTATTGCCATCTTTGCTGCACAGAACCAACCGGAAGAACCTTTCTGGGCATGAATGTTAGGTGTTTGGATCCCAAGATTTGCATTTGATTCTAGTGATTAGATTGAAATGCGATGTGATTGGTATAATCTGACTCTAAACCCTTTTTTCGTTTGGATGTACATCGAATTTATTCCATGGAACTGAATTCAAAAGGCATGTTTGGACTTTGGATACTAGAAATATTTGTGAAATCATGTTACCACCCTAAACAGTGAATTAAGAAAAGCACAAAGATAAGTAGTACGTAGTCACTGGTCAGGTCTCTCAACTTTATTGATTCAGTTTTCAGATCTCTTGTGAAATCCGAGGTCCATTTTACGTCTTGTTCGACTTCTACTTTGCTTTGGCTAAGACGGACTCTAGCGGCGTTCTTCGAATTTTGTCGTCTAAAGGATTATTCTAGCTTTTGTAAAATAATTTCCTTGTTCATAGCCGTCTATATGGTCTACGTACACGTCAATTGAGGGTTCTCGGAAGTTTTCTAAAAAGTCGAGATCTTTTGGTTCTAAAAATAGGACATAAAGCAGTTTGGCGTTGACATGGGCGAATCTGTGTCGGAGGAAGCGATCCCAGGAATTGGGTGCCCAGTTCCTGTCCCACGCCGGGTATTATACGCTGAGCCCGAGCGCTGAGCAGCAACGACCAACAAGGCAACAAGCTCGACCCAACGGGAGCAAAAGCATCTCGCAGTCGCAGCACAAGATTCCTCACAGGCTGCCAGGTTGGTCTCATCACAATCGCCGCGGGGACGTGTGATCGGAAACGGACCGCGCAACCGACGGTTACTGCCTTACCCCGACCCTGCCGGCGAGGTACATGGACGTCCTCATCGCAACACGGCGACGCAGCACCCACCGGCCGCTGTAGCTAAATTTTACTTGGTGCCTTCGTGTGGATCCCTCGCACGCGGGGTTCATACCTCAGTGACCCAATTGCAGAGGGCTGCGACCTGCGAGCCATTGATGTTAATACGGCCTAACTGTAGCTAAATTTTACTCAGCTGTCGTATGCTTTCTTCTCCTGCGCAGGCGTGCAGATGCAGGTAAATCATTGAAGCTGCATCTGTCATTCTGCTTCATGATTGGTCATCCTGTCAAGGTCTTCTTTTAGTAGTACTGTTTTTTAATATAAAGGATAAACACCGTTTTTTTATTTTGTTGGAGAAGAAATAAAAGTTACTCCCTCCATCCCACAAACACAAAATAAGGCGTGCATTAAAGTATATGGCATCAACAAATACCAACGTATCATCGTCTTAAAGTATTTTTGAATACGAGTTCAAATATCTAACATTCATACACTAAAAAATTATTTATTTATACTAAATTGTTAATCAAAGATTTTAAAATTTGACTTTTTCAATTACATGCACGCCTTAATTTATGGGATGGAGGGAGTATTAACTATATAAGTAGTAAAGTGCTATTGTCTTGTTCTCCAAACTCCCAAAACCTGCATAATTATGCTGTAAACCCTATCCGTGGTCTCACTATGTTCTAAATGAGCTTTTGGCTATTGTCACCTTAGGGCTAAGGCCATTTCTAGTGTGCGTGTGTGTGGGGGTGGGTTTCATTGCACAGTGACCAACAAAAGTGCCACATCAACTTTAGTCTAGGTATCGTGTGTCATGTGTTTCATCTAGATGAAACTCTTTCACTCCCGTGAAACCCCGTCTTGATTCATTTGCCATGTTACGAAGCATGTTGATTTGTCGTAGCATGTAACGAGAATGAAATCCAAATGAAACTCCGGCGGGGAAATGGCCTAAATGTACTATTATGCTACTGGCTAGAGCCTAGTCACATATAGATGAATGCCTAAGTGTGTTTAGGCGAACACTTACCTCATATCGTTTGTCTAATCGTGTTGTGCCATCACTTGTGTGGGTGGGTGGGCAGGGGGTAGAAACATAACACCCACAGTACATAACTGCCCTACAGGTAGGGTTAGAAAACTCATGGCTCGATAATTTACTTGATCCAGCTCATTGGTGGCTCGATAATATTGTAATGAGCCAAGTTAACATTCTAGCTCGTTGTGGCATGAGTGCTTGGATCACAAGCTAGGATTGAATTGATCCCCCGTCTGACTCTTTGCTCATATCATCGTTGGCCGGCCTCAATATACACCCTAGATCTAGACGACCGCCATCACGCACAAGTCCCCAACCCCCTTCTTTCCCCTACAATCCCTTCTTTCCCCTACAATAATACTAGTATACTACAACTACACATGCGAGACCAAGGGAGTACCAACGGTGTTGGCGTAGCACGGCAACTCCAGCCGAGGAAAAGCCAGCCAAGGCATTGCATATTTGTTTGCTTGATTCAATATTGGAAGTCAGAACTATGGAATAGAAGTGGTGCTATTAATGCATTTGGGGGTTAAGGTTGTCATATTTTGATGTTACATACTTGGGTTCTTGTTTTATTATGTTGGCTCATGAGCCTAACAAACAGATTTGAACTAGCTAACGAGCCAAGTTAGCTCGATAGAGCCATAAAGAGCTAGGATAACTTTAGGGTGGGCACATTTACATTGAAAACTTGACTCGGCATCGACCTCTGCATCTGGATCATACATGTAGTCTATATGTATAATAGAGGCGACTATCGTGGAACGACACATGGGGTTCACCCAATGTGGCTCCTTTGTGAGTAGGAGGAGCCAGTCTGTAGCCTACGACAATGAGGATCTACGCTACTGGAATCGAGGAAGACATGGATTTAGGGAGGTTGGGGCCGTCAGAGCATAACACGCTGCGTCCTCTGAGAGCTTATCCTCTCCAAAGAAAAGATATATGTTACAATGCAAGTCCTCTCCTTTAATTTTTACAGGATAAGAGAGGATACGCGAGATGTGTGCCCAACTAAGGCACTATAGAGTGAAAAAAAAGACATACTTGTAATCATCTAAGATGCTATACAACAATAGGTTTTAACTTATGCTACATATGATGTGACACTCCCTTTATGAACACACTTGAGTGTTTTTATGTGACTAGTTCTGCAGTCTTGCGAGGTCTTGTGCCCTACGCCACGTCTGAGAGGGTCCGAAGAGCATATGTGTCTTAGGGGACGTTTGGTTGGGATAGGGATAGTGGTGGGGTAAAATATGGATACAAGAAGACACCAGATTATAGAATCCGTGTCATGTTTGGTTGCTCTCGGATACTATACTCCGTATCTAGATATTTCCTTTGAATGCCCTTCTCTCTCCTTGGATAAACTCGCTGCCTCCGCTCAACGCATCTCCGCCCAGCCCACCGATGTCGGTGCCGGCGCAGGTGCGAAGCCTCCGCCCGACGCGCTGCCGCCAGGCCCCGCGTCCACCTCCACGCTACGCGCCGCCGCCGGGCCCAGGCTCCGCCCCCGCGCGACGCGCCGCCGCCGGGTGCAGGCTCCAGCTCCGCCACGATGTGCCGCCGGCTAGCACCTCCTCCTCCCGATGCATCGCAGCCCAGCACCGCCTCCATCCTTCGCCGTCGCCGCTTGACACCGCCTCCGTCCTTCGCCGTCGCCTCAGTCCTTCCACGGAGGAGGTCCTCGCGGCCGTTGACTTTGGGCGGGTGAAGGCCAGGAGCACCGCGGACTGCCTCAGTCCAAGCGGCCTGGCGGTGCTGGTGGCTCGCTCTCCCCCGGCGGCAGCACTGTAGGAGGGAGCTCCTCCAGCTTCATGGGCCATGGCGATGCGGAGTGGGTAGGGGAATTTTTCAAGGGCAAATTCGTCATTTCATCAAGTCACCCGTATTAGGGTAGAGCCGGATAGTGGGATAGTGCTGTGTGCATGAAAACCGAGGTGAAAATCTGTACCGTTTGGCTGCATACGGGATAAACTTTATCTCATTCTTCATTATCCGAGGCCTTCCAAACGGCGTCTTAGGCTGAGTCCAACGGAGTTCTTCAAACTCCATTCTATATTAATATTCTAACTACCCTCCATTCTGTCTATAGTGCAGTATTTATGTCAAACAGTGTTTTAGAAAACCACTTTACAGAACAATATTGGACTCAGCGTTAGCCATAGGTTGGTCTTAGCGTGTGCTAGGCTGGTCCGGTCCTGACCCTCCACGCGTCGGTCTCGGAGCCCATCCAGTGGGCACCAGGGGCACATTTATCTGTAAACTGGGTACCTAGGTCCTAATACGCCGACAACGACTGCGAACACAACCCAACAAACCAAAGCGGATTAGGAGCAAATTTAATAGCAACACCTTGCAATCGAGCGGTAAAAATAAAATCATGTGTTAACAACAACAAAACAAACCGGATGTCGTTTATCAGTCCACAATGAAAAGGCGACGTGACCCAAACGATGCGTGTTTATAGACGTACAAAACATTTTACACGATACATGCAGTGAGATTTGAAATATATATAGATGATGGGAGGCATTAATGTTTATTTTGGGCGCCGGTACGAGTGCAGAGCAGAGCCGGGCTTCAGCGACGGCACGTACATACTACTGCAACCATCGCTGTTTCAATGGTAATATAATAACGGTACTCATTTTCCCGGCGAGACCTTCACGTTCTTGGCCCAGATGATGTGCCCGTACGGCATGAGGTGGCACACCGGCGCGCCGCCGGGCTTGGTGCCGAGGAGCTTGAATGAGATGTGGTCCGGGTTCCACCGGGACGTGTCGGTGTGGCAGACGGTGGCCACGGTCACCGCGCCACCGCGTTCGCCCTCCATCTCTACCATGTACGCCCTGGCGGGGCCGGTGCCGTGGCACCGGTACACGGTGTACGGGTAGACCTCGTCGTGGCACACTACGAAGCTCGCGCCGTCGACGGGTCGCACGGCGCGGACGGTGTAGAGCTGCAGCGGCGCGCCGGCGCGGGGCAGCGTGGAGGTCACGGCACGGACATCGTTGGCACCCAGAGCCTCCTTGGCGCTCTCCACCAGTGCCTCCAGCGACGTGGCGCAGAACATGGGCTCCCCGGCGAGCGGCGGCAGCTCGCAGGTGCGCAGCGTCTTTGCCATGGCCGCGGCCTCGGCGGAGCTCGGGGAGACACCGAGGAGCGCGAGGACTTGAGGCAGCGCAGCCGTCGCGAAGGGGATGGAGTCTGCGACGTGGCGCGGCAGGAGCCCGAGCGCGGCGGGCGCCGCGGCGGGCAAGTAGAAGGGCAGGTGGTCGCCGACGCGCACCGCCTCCTCGTGGAAGAACGTCGTCGTCGCTGCCGCCCCGACGCCTCGCCACGTCGACGCCGCCGCGTCGCCACCAGCGTGCCGGTGATCGCTGGCCCTGGGCGCTTCATGGTACCACAAGAACGGCAATTCGTCTCTGGCGCCGCTGCCCGCGTCGCCTTTGCCCGATGCCTTGTAGTCGTAGCCGTGCGGCGCAGCGTCCCCGGCGGCGGCGGCGGCAGCCGGGCGGTTCCCCGCTCCGTTGTAACCGTAGTAAAACGGTGATGTCCACGTGTTCTCGGCCGGCTTGGCTTCGTTTACGATGTGGTTCTCTGCACATCGACACATGAGACCATGACCGTACACCAGCGGATTATTCACGCGTGCATTCGTGCTGGATCAAAGCGTACAAAAGATCACGAAAAGGGGAGAGGAGCAGCGGCGAACCGACCGGGGCGCAGGAGCCTGCGGATGGCGTCCGGCATGGCGGAGCCCGGCTGGACCGCGCGCCTGAACACCTCGGCCGTCGACGGCGCTGCATGGGCCAGCCGTCCAGCCTGAGGCGAAGAGGAATCCGTCAAGACGTTCTTTCGACCGTGCGTGCATCAGAGAATAATTGAAAACGCGTGCATCGACCAGTGGATGATTACCAAGAGCAGAGTAGCGGCGAGGAGAAGGGCAGAGAAGCGTGCCACTGCCACGGATGACCGAGCTGGAAGCAGCCGACGAGGTGAGATTCAAGCCGCGCCTGTGTGGGAACAAGGCGACCCCGGCGGACCGATATTTGTAGGTGGCATCATGGAGCCCGATCGACTGAGATTAAGGAGTGATAATTTTCTAGCACATGTCACTAATGCTGCAGATATTCTCGAGCACCTCATATATAATATCTATGCGGGACCACTTTTTTTTTTATAGGGCCAGGACCGCTTTTGGTTCAATTTGTTTTGTGCCCAATTCATGTCAGTATCATTCTGCTTAAAATAACCTTCTAGATTTTTTAAAAATATTTTTTATGTACCAAAAAGTATTCTACCTTCTTTCACAAATAAAATATTCTAACTTCATAGAAAAATGATTTTCACACGAAGATATCCCCAATTCAAAATACAGTGCTCTACCTTAGCAAGGAAAACATTCTACCTTCGTTGCGAATGAAATCTTCTAGCTTCATTTAACAAATGCCAAGGGTGCTCATGATCTAACAACAAACAGTGTTAGCTTAAACGCTAAACGGTAAACAGCCGGTCATCTACTGTTTAGCCATTATTCGGTGCTAAACGGCCGTTTAAACGATGTAAATGACTAATTAAATGGAGATGATCTACCACTGCTTAGCGTTTAAACGGGCTAAACATCGGTTTATGCGAACAATGCAACAAAGTAATACTACCTTCATTTTTAGTTTATGACAAATGGGTCCCACATGCGGGTCTCGAATGCCACGTCAGCGAAACCACCTTCAACAATGCTCGGTGTTATAAATTGGATTTTTTTTTTTGCCAGTTCGAGGGTGCAAGTTACTCTATTTTGTAGCATGAGGTTGGAAATCGAATTTCTTAACCAGTTTGAGGTTGCAAAATGGATTTTTTTTCTTATTATTAATGGCACTTTAAAAAAATAATTTGTATTTCTGTATGTTTATGAGAAACATTTCAAGACAGGAGGTTATGGGTCAAATATTAAAAGCAACCGGGCCATTGAGGTGGTCGTGGTACTAGGTGTTCATGTAGAACAAGCAGTTCAATTATTGCAGACGCTGATCTAGTGACGTGGCCTTGCAAAGGCACAAGAGCAGATCAGATACATAGCCTAACACGTGAGAACACATAAAATAGATACGGCATAACGGTGCTCCACTGCTGCTCCTCACGCCGGCGAGACCTACACGTTCTTGGCCCAGATGATGTGCCCGTACGGCATGAGGTGGCACACCGGCGTCCCGCCGGGCTTGGTGCCGAGGAGCTTGAAGGAGACGTGGTCCGGGTTCCACCGGGACGTGTCGGTGTGACAGACAGTGGCCACGGTCACGGCGCCACCGCGGGCGCCCTCCATCTCCACCATGTACGCCCTAGCCGGGCCGGTGCCGTGGCACCGGTACACGGTGTACGGGTAGACCTCGTCGTGGCACGCCACGAAGCTCGCGCCGTCGACGGGCCGCACGGCGCGGACGGTGTAGCGCTGCAGCGGCGCGCCGGCGCGGGGCAGCGCGGAGGTCACCGCGCGGACGTCGCGGGTGCCCAACGCCGCCATGGCGCGCTCCACCAGGGCCTCCAGCGACGTGGCGCAGAACTTGGCGTCTCCGCCCAGCGGCGGCAGCTCGCAGGTGCGCAGCGTCTCCGCCATGGCTGCGGCCTTGGTGGAGCCCGGGGAGACTCCGAGGAACGCGAGGACGCCGGGCAGCGCCGCCGTCGCAAACGGGATGGAGTCCGCGACGCCGCGCGGCAGGAGCCCGAGCGCGGATGGCGCCGCGGCGGGGAAGTGGAACAGCAGGCGCTCGCCGACGCGCACCGCCCCCTCGTGGAAGAACACCGTCGTCGTCGTCGTTGTTGTCCTGGCATCCCCGCCGCCCGAGTGGTGGTGCTCGCCGGGCGCCTCGTAGTCGTAGCCGCTGAAGGGCGCGTCGTGGTCTCCGGTGCCGCCGCCGATCGCAACGCCTTTGCTCGGCGCCCTGTAGTCGTAGCTGAACGGCGTGACATCGTCTCTCGCGCCGCCGCCGATCGCCACGCCGTTGCTCGGCAGCGCCTTGTAGTCGTAGCCGAACGGCGCAGACCCCCCGGCGGCAACCGGGCGGTTCCCGGCTCCGACGGCGCTGTGGCCACCGGCCGGCGTCGCGGACGAGGGCTTGTAATTCTGGTAGTTGAACGGAGAGTTGGGTCGCCCCGCGTCCTCGGCCGTGCCTTTGCTGACGATGTGGTTGCCTGCACCACCATGTATGAGATGAGACCATAACCCGTTCACGCGTGCAAGTGCAATGTATTCGTGATTGATCAATGGGTAGA
Source organism: Paspalum notatum (assembly GCA_022530915.1). Taxonomy (NCBI): domain Eukaryota; kingdom Viridiplantae; phylum Streptophyta; class Magnoliopsida; order Poales; family Poaceae; genus Paspalum; species Paspalum notatum. The sequence continues at coordinate 5,035,385 of CM039691.1, forward strand.
CAAGAGATCAGCAAGTTAAGGGAGCGAGAGGCGAACCGACCGGGGCGGCGCAGGAACCTGAGGACGGCGTCGGGCACGTCGGAGGCCGGCAGGACGGCGCGCCAGAACACCTCGGCCGTCGACGGCGCTGCATGGGCCAGCCGTGCAGCCTTAAAACCGGAAGGGCCAGCGGCGGAGGCGCAGAGAAATCCGTCAGTGCGTTCTTGCCACCGTACGTGCGTGCATCACAGAACATTTGAAAACGCGTGGCAGCAGTGGCCAGTGGGTGATTCGAGCATTACCACGAGCAGGGCGGCGGCGAGGAGCACGGCAGAGAAGCGTGCCGCCGCCATGGATGACGATGGAGCTGGAAGAAGCCTAGCGAGCAAGGGAGAACCAAGCCGCGTCCCCCGTACGTTCTTGCGTGGGAAGAAGGCGACCCCGGCCGGCGGATTCTTATAGGTGCCGTCCGTCGTCGAGCTCGATCGCAATGGATTTGCTTGCACCGACGCGCACTGCGTGGCTACTGCGCCATGGATTAGCGCTCGTGAAGCCAGCGGCGTATGCCATGGAACCGGCCACGGGAGGTGAAGTCGACAGGTAACGGAACAGAGCCACGACAGATGCCCCGGCCGGTGCTGCCGAATGCCGACGCGGTTGAGGTTCACCGGGGAATATTTGGCGTGACGTCCGCCGTGCCCGCCGTATCGTGTCGTCGCCGGGGCTGATCCGCACACGCCGAGCGCATCGGATTCTGGTGACGCGCTCTTGATCTTCCGGACGTCACACTCTCACGCCATGGACGGCGTTTGCTCTAGAACATGAGGTCGTCCCGTTGGCAATGGCCGTGGCCAGACAGAAGCTTTAGTTGGGCCTGATGTTACCTGACCAGGGTGATTTGTGTACCGTATACCTTGCGGCCCACTTGCTCCCTCGGCATTCAGCATCAAGTGTTATGGGCCAGAAAGGCCTTGTGGTCCACGAACACACTACTCGGCCCGCCCAAGATCAGACCGTTGCCAGCCAGCCGGCCGCCTCCCGAAAGCGCTCGGCCACCCGACCGTTGGACGCCGCGCAACGCTTAAGCCGCGCCGCACCCAACCCCACGCGGCCACGCCGGCAGATCACCGTGCTTCCCACCTCACCTTGCCATCTCCGGCTTCCCCTTCCCGACTCCAATCTCACATCAACTCAGATCCTTCCCCCGTGAGATCGCCCTTTTCCCTGTTTCCTCCCCAGTTCCGATCCCCACAAAGGAAGGTCGGTCCGTTCGTTCGTTCGTTCGCAGGCAAGAAAACAAGGGACGAGCTTCCTTGCCATCCCATGGCGGCGGAGCCAGCCAAGAACGAGGCCCACGTCGTGGAGATCCCGGTCGCGGTCGACGGGGGCGAATCTTGCGGCGGAGAGGCGTTCCTCGACACGGCGGCGGCCGGCGGGGGCCACCACCCGCTCGGGGAGATCGCGGCGAGCGCGGGGCACCTGCTCCTGCTCAAGCTGTGGCAGCGGGAGGAGGACCGCCTGGCGCGCCGCGCGTGCGCGCTGGAGGCGCGCATGGACGCCGCGCGCCGGGACGCCTTCTACCTCTGCGCGGCCTTCCTCGCCTTCCACGGCCTCTCGCTCGCGCTCCTCTTCGCCGCGTCCGTGGCCGGTTCCGCTGCCGGCGGCGGCGGCGCGTGCAGGAGGTGGTGGGCGCCGTCGACGCTGTCCCTGGCGGCCTCCCTCGCGCTCGCCGCCGCCGTGCAGCTCCGGGTGTGCGCCTACTGGCGCGCCGCGGCGCGGCTGCGGCGGGAGCGCGGCGACGCTCGCGCGCTCGCGCGGGCCGTGCAGGAGCTGCGCATGAAGGGCGCCGCGTTCGACCTGTCCAAGGAGCCGCAGTACGGGGTCACGAGGGCCAAGTGCGCCAGCGTCGAGGGCGGGGGCGCCTGGGCGCCGCTCCGGTGGTGCAAACAGAACGTCGTCTCCGCCTGCCTGCTCGCCGTCGCCGCCGCCGCGTTGCCCTCCGGCAAGTTCATCCTCTGCGCCTAGCTTGGAGGCGGAACTGTTGGGTGAGTTCTGAATCAAGTCTGAGTTCCCACCTTTGCTGTCAAGTTTCCATCAGATTCTAAAGGACAATCTATGGTTATTTCCTTTAGAATAACAGTGGGGCGTCAAATTTTTACAGCCATGCTGTGATCTGTGCAATTGGGTAGTAGAAAACAATGGAATTGGATCGTACGCTATCGAAATGTTTTGTTGTGATGCGGTTTTGCTTCATCACTTGCAGCGTCGCCAACTTCTTGAGCTGATCTGAGAAAACAATTGCCAGTGTTCGTCGCTGCATCGTGGACAGATCACTGCTTGTGCTCCGGTGTTAAGAGAGAGTTGCAGTTGCAGAATGCTACGAGGCGACGGCAGGATCAACATCGTAGATTGTCTCCCCTGCCCTGAAATGGTAGAAGGGCGCATTCTTTTACATTTTTTACGGCAGCTGGATCTAAATCTTCTTTGGCTCGCAGCATGAAAAGTTCATGCAGTTCGGAATGATAAATTTTTTGTTTTAGATGTTCAGCTGCCATTCACATATGTAGTTCAAGTACATTTCCTTGCAAAATTGCTCCCTTGTTCAGGTTTCTCACACCTTGAACCATAAAGTAAAATCGGCTACAGGTGTGCAGGTGTCATCTTTCAATGAGCAAAGCATCGTAATTCATAATTGGGTTTTGGAATTGCAATTCTAATGCCCCGGTAATTGTTAGGATAGCTGAATGTACACAAATAGATTTTCGGCTCTGAAAGTGAGTGGTACCACGGGAACGGTGGAATTGTAGTGCTAGTCATGATTGCAGCGACTAAAACAAACGCGTGTTTGCAGCAACTAAAACAAACGCGTGATTGCAGCGAATACTGCTTAAGGGCCTCTTTGGCTGCAGCCAGAACAGCTCCGGCTTCGCTGCCCGAATGCCTGTCTGCGCAGTGTAGCACCTGACCGGGATACTGTAGCAGGAGCCAATTTTCTTTCTCCTCCATCCTCCCTCTCGCAGAGCCGGTGGAGCCGGTGAAAGGTGGCTCCTTCGCTTTGGCTCTCGGAGTACTGTAGCAATGAGCCGGAGCCGGGGAAAAGCTCCACCAAAGAGGCCCTAAGATGTGGTCGTGAATCCTATTCACATAGATTTAAGCTCTCTTCAACTTGAATTTCGGTGCATGTTTTCATCTTAATAAAAAGAACGATCTAGTTCATCCTAGGGTGGGTATCATTTTTATTCAGAGATCGGATACTTCGGTATGAAAATATTTTTATACTTTTTAAAAACTGTCTAGACAAGGGATGCTTTTCCAAATAAAATTTATCGTGGCGACTAGCCATTTCCTCATAAACATTTCATCCAATTGCTCCCCTCAGCAATAAGAGACAGCAACTTGTAAGCAAAATAAACATGAACAGCTCCACCTATAAAGCAACAGAAAACGTACGGAAGTTGGTCAAGTTCATACCGAAATCTGGAAAAATATCAAAAGAACAGCATGTTACAACACAATTAGCTTCGTTGAGGACATGCTAAAGTGTCACTAGGAAGTGGAAATATGTGTGAAAAACAGTACAAATGAAAACATTTCATGACAGTAGGAGCTATGAAGCATATAGATAATCAGAGTGGGTGTAGCACACGATTCATAATTAATATGGCAGGAGTATGTGTTACGCATGAATCATCACCGTCACGCAGCCTCCCTCTCTCAACCAAATCTGAAATCAAATTACTTCGTTTTTAAGAGGGGGAGCACATCAGATGATCATCACGCCATCTTAAGAGTGAGTTATTAGGCGGCAACAAGAGGAGAGAAAAAAAAAAGGAAACATCTCTCAATAATTTACTACTAAAATCCACAAGGCTCGATCGAAAGAAGCCATTGGTAAAAGAAAAAAAAAAGAATTGAGAAATGGGCTACTGCTGCTGGACGTAGTAGTAGCCCATGGAGTCAGTAGCCGGCATGCCGGCGACTGGGTGCGGGATCCCGGGTCCCATGGCGCCGCCGGCGGCGGCGGCGGCCTCTGCGTCCTTGGGCTCGTCCCGCGGCACGATGTCGACGAGGAAGTCGAAGACTTCGTTGCGCGCGACGGCGGCGGCGATGTCGGACTTCTGCAGCGTGCGGCGCTTGTTCTCCTCGGCGTGGGCCCACCCCCGGTGCGTGAGCTCGAGGATGAACATCTCGCAGGCGCGGGCGAAGACGACGGGCGCCTCGGCGGCGATCATGCGCACGTCCTCGTCCGCCTTCATGATCTTCTTGATCCGGGCCAGCGGCAGGTTGTGGTTCTTGAAGTCCACGGTGGCGTCGATCTCGCGCTGCTGCTCCATCCAGAAAATCTGCATCTGCAGCTGCTGCTGCTGCTGGGACGCGGCGCCCTGCTGCGCCGCTGCCGCGGAGGAGGGCGGGGGAGGGGGCGGCGGCGGCGGCGGGTACAGCGCGGCCGCCGCCGGCGCGTGCGCGTACGGGCCCGCGGGGTACGCGGCGGCGGCCGGCGCAGGGTACGCGACGGGCGCGCCCAGGACCGGGGGTGGCGCAGGGGCCGTGGATTTCGGCTCCATTGCTAGGGTTCCGGAGGCGGGGTGGGGATTTGGGGGAGGTGGCTGGCTAGCTCGCCGATGCGGAGAAAGAAGGCGGCTGGGGCAGTGTCGCTGTCCGAGGTTACTTAATTAAATTCGGGTCTAATTAACGACTCGGCTTTCACGAACGGCGCAGCGGGGCTTGCGTGTTGCGCAGATAGTACACGTGTAAACCGATCCACGCAAGTAGCGCGCCCGTCTACCACAGCGTGGCGCCGAGCCATCGACTCCGGAAAGTCCGAAAAACCGGAAAAAGAATTCCGTTTTCGGTCCGGTCCGTAAGGACTTTTCGGTCCGAAAAATTGAGTATTTAGATTCTAAATTTAAAAATATAAAAGTTAAAATTTTTGTTCAAATCGAAATTTCGCCACTCGGCCCAAGCTCAGCTCCTACGTCGCTCGGTTTCAAATTATATAGAAAGATACTCCCTCCGCATTTAAATATAAGTTGTAGTTGGTTTTTTTTTAAAACTTCGATCATTTGTTTTATTCAAAAAAATTGTGTAAACACATAAAAAACAACTAGCCACGTGCTCAAATTCTCTATAATCATAAAACAAATCACAACAAAATAAACAGAAAAATTATAAAATTTTTTGAATAAGACAAGCCATTGTTCATAGGTGTATTTTAGTGACTGGTCGAATATTTTAACGAGAACATACCACAAAAACCACATGTTTTTTATACTTTAGAGGTCATTTTACTTTTTAAAAACTAAATTGGACTAATCGTCTTATAAAAAAAATCATAGTTATCATTTATTTTTATTGTGATTTAGTTTAGTCTATAATATACTTTAACTAAGACTTTCAATTTTTTCTATGTTTTTGTAAATTTTTGAATAAGATGAGCTGGTCAACTACCTATAATGTATGGGACGGAGGAAGTATTATGTAATGATTTAGGCGCACCAATAAGCTCGGAACATCAACGTTGCTGTGGCTGATGAACTTTCGACATTGAAAAAAAAAAACTGTCGACAAGAATGAAGATACAACTGTAGATCATACTTGCATATGATATAAATGTAGCACAAACTGTTGATAATGTCGAACAACCGGAGAACGGAGAGCCTAGTTTGGAGTTTTGGACCCTATCTCTACCCTGCCTTTACATTTCGTTTCTACTGTTCCGAATTTCATTTTGACCAAAATTTGACTTTTGTAATTTAGAATTCTGAACTGAAATCCATAAAAAACTGGACCGAAATTTACGTTTCGTTGAGCACCAGAAACGAAAAAAACACCGAATTTCGGTGGATCCCGACCGAAATTCGCATCCCATGAAACTTTTCAGTGTATTTTGCTGTTTTTCTCGTGGGCATCAGTTTGGAGCTTCTGCTGTTCTGCACATCCGCTTTCGATGTTCTTTGGCTTTCCAGGCATTGGCCCTAATAAGCTGGAAGAGATTGAGCGATTGGACGGTCTCACATCCTCACAACATTCGGATACAAGAGGCGATCAATCAGTTGGAATAATAGCAATCACCACATATATGTTCCTCCGCCTCGATCAATCAGTATAAGATCCAACTCTGCACACGGATCTCACCTGGGAACCAAATATAGACAAAAGCTAAAACTTCACCCGGTTGTTTGGAGCATTTTTGTCACCCGCATCTCCGACCGTCGGATTGGCGCGCCTGCCTCCCCCGCAGTCGCGCCCTGCCCAGGAGCCGCCGTCGCCGTCGCCGTCGCCCTCCGGAGGGAGCCGCGCCTGCTCGGGCGCGCGCCGCCACGCCAGCCGCCGTCACCCTGCCGAGGGCACGTGACGGGGGAGCCACCAGAGCTCGGAGGTATGGGGAGGCGGCGGATGGGATCTGGATGAGCTCGGGGGTGTGGGGTGGGTTAGGGGCGGAGGTAGGGTAAAGGTGGGGGAGTTACACTGTAATTAACACTGTAACTTACAGTGTATATACACTGTAATTACAGTGTAATCCAATCCTGCCCATTTATCTAAGATTCAATGGCAAAAAATTCAGGTGTTCCAACACTTGGTTGATGCATAGACAGACTCCAAATATATGTTCCTCCCCAGTCACCACAAATTAACAAATCCAAGCGTGTGCGCATACCAATTGTGAAGCAACGGGCGAATCACGCAGCACAGGCAACAGATTATAATCCTTTGCTTTAGGCCTTCAGTAATCAGTAGTACAGTACATTCCCTGACCCTGGTATCAAGGTAAATGTTCATAGTGAGATCAAGAGGGTATACCATTGCCGCTCAAGATTTTGCCAAGATGGAGGTGAGTTGTTAGAGCATGGCACCTGAATGCAAGTGTTGCTCCTTATTCTGTACATCATTGGCTTTGTTGAGTGGTAATGTAGCAACGTAATTTTGTAGTAAAATCGAATTGCTCTTGTATTATTAGTCGTACAAAGAGGAACGAATAAATCTGATAAATAAGACGTGCAAAGCTGTCGGCCTAGAAACACGAAAGGTTCTAAATACCTGTACTTATATAGGAGTATTCAGTATCACAGTATGGATGATCAGCTATTTAAATTATAGATTTACTCCTCTTCGCTTGATATTTATTTATCCATACTCTTTTGCATACTGTGCATACTATAGATTCTTTAGCAAGGCAAAGCAAAAATGCACAAGGATCATCATACCCGATGGGAAGTTTCAAAGACTGACGCCGACTTCAGTTATGAATCTTTTTTTTTTAACTTGTAAGCAGACACTCAAAGGCTCCTCGGTCTTGGCGTAGGCGAACACCCCGCGGATGGAGCTGCCATTCAAGCCGTCCACGAGCTGCTGCCCCTGCTCGGTGATACTACGCACGGACCTCACCTCCTCGCCGCTCTGCGACCTCCCGGCGACGAGACGCATCCTGTGCGCGTACACGAACTTGAACACCTGCAGCTCGCTGAACCCGCCGCTGCGGTCGAAGTAGCACGGCACGTGCACGACCTTGAACTGCGCCGCGCCCGGGTGGTACGCGAAGCTGTACGCCTCGTGCCAGCCGCCGCGCATCCCCGTGTCCCAGCAGCGCACCCACTGCGCCGAGCCCGGCAGCGGCGGCACCACCAGCCTCTCGCCGGTGGCCGGGTTCACCACGGCGATGGCGCCGCCGGGCTTGGCGTCGTCGCAGAGAGGCACACGAGCCCGTTGCACGTGCCGACCATCGCCGGGTCGGACCCGTCGTCGTGCTGCACGTAGCGGCGCTCCCACTTGCTGTAGCGCCTCGCCTCGGGGACGAGCTTGCTCCGCCACGCCTCCCGGCAGCGCCCTTCCGCTAGGTCGTCGATGGCGTGCGCGGACGCCCAGAGTTTCTTGTGTGTGTGGTCGGAGTGGTTCACGACGAACGCGAGCGGTACTGGCGGGTTGTCCGTCGCCGGCGTTCGCTCGCGGATGACGTCGCGCCAGTGCCGGCAGACGAGGCGGAGCCGCCACCGGATGATCGCTGGGAGCAGCAGCAGGATCTCCACGAATACGTCCGTGGGGAGGTTCCAACCTTCATGCACCGCTGCTGTTTCTTCGCCGCCGATGGGCGTCGGCGGCGCAGTCGCCGTTGTTGGCTGCAATTTTGGCTTTTCTCCCACTCCAATCTTGGCCTCCCCGTTTCTATATATACACAGTAAAAGAACGAGTTTCCTCTGAACTTTTTTTACCTAGGAAAGCCAACCTATATCCCTTATGTTGGTCCCACTGCTCAGGTTAGAAAGTATTAGGAAGGAATGGAAAGCCTCAAAACCAAATAGATGCAAAATGTTTTCACTTTTTTCTTTTTTTCTTACCTAATTCTTACCCAATACCCACGTGAACTGTACGAGGAGGTCACCATGCATTTTGGGCTGATTTGCCACCTTCCTAATTTTGCCTTCCCAATCTCATTCGTTTCTTTCTAAGGCTAAGTCCAGCAATCCGGGTAAAAAATCGGGTACAGTAAAAAAATAATATTGTAGCGACACTGTGAGAGGAGGATAGTTGGAATAGAGATAGATGGGGTTTTTACCCTGGCTGCTGGAGTCAATCTAACCAAATAAATAAAAATCTAATTGGTTTCCTCGAGAACCAACGTCGCCCAGCCCGCCGTATCAAAAATAATTCATCGAGTCTGGCCTCATGCGCCGCCCGGCACCCCAGCCACCAGCGCTGCCCGGCGCACCCCGCCCCAGATGCCGCCTATGCACGGCTCCGCCCGGCACCCCAGCCGCACATGTCGCCCGGCGCACCCCGTCCCTGACCGTCGCCAACGCTGCCCGGCGCACCTCGGCCCTGGACGCCGCCTACGCACGGCTCTGCCCGGCTGCGGCGCTCACGACCCCGGCCCCGGCCACCCGTGCCGTCCGGTTGCGGCGCTGTAACACCCCGAAATCGCTAACCCGAAATCACCAAATAAACCACGCGGTTTTCAAAATAATTTTTCAAAATGCATCATCATACCTTTTGCTCCACCATTCCACTCTAAGAGGTGTATTCCGAAGCTCAATTACGAAGAGAAGATCATATGAAGAAGCTCGCTGTAAAGAAACTTACTCCGAATCTCAATATGAAGCTTACTCCGAAGCTCAATATATATGAATCCCGCTCCGAAACTCAATATGAGGCTAAATCCGAAGCTCAATATAAAGCTAAATCCGAAGCTTAATATGAGGCTAAATCCGAAAGTCAATGTGAAGAAGCTCATCTAAAGAAGCTCGTACGGAGAAGCTCATAATCCGAAGCTTAATGTGAAGAAGCTCAATATGAAACTGACTCCGAAGCTCAATATGAAACTAACTTCGAACCTTAATATGAACCTTACTCCGAAGCTCAATGTGAACCTTGCTCCGAAGCTTAATGTGAAGCTTACTCCGAAGCTCAATTTCAAACTTACTTCGAAGCTCAATGTGAACCTTGCTCCGAAGCTCAATTTTAAGCTTACTCTGAAACTCAATTTGAACCTTACTCCGAAGCTTAATGTGGAACCTGATATGAAGCTCAGTATGCTCAATTCAAAAGTTGATCCGAAGATTGATATAAAGCTCAATCTAAAACTTGATATAAAATTCAATCCGTATTGAAAACTTAATTCGAAGCCAAAAAATACGAATATAAGTCCATGCCTGCAAAACTAGAACCAATGGCTTAGCATTTGGTTAGCAAAAGTTATTCAACAAACCGAACCCAAAAACTTTGGAGGCCGAAAACTCGATCTTCTAGGCTGAATTTTGCAAAAATAGATTCGCCGAACCTAGCAAAACGGGGACGACGAGATGCGAAATTCTCTGTAGATTTTCAAAATGTACTTATTTGTCTTGTTTCGAGTCCGTATAAGAAAGATATGGCCGTTTTACTGAAAGGGTACGAAAAGGAGCTTACTACGAAAAAATGTCATGCTGTAAAGGATGGTTCCTTCTCAAAACTTACAGAGGTATTTCGAGATATTTATCTGGGCCAAAGGGACGATCATCTTTGAGCCGGAGCTATTAATTCCAAAACTCATATGTGTTAAATGCTGATGTTGTGAGATCCGAAAATGCAAAATCCGAAGCACCAAGTACTTCTACTTCAAATGTCAAAGCTATGAACTCCGAAACTCATATGTTTCAACTGCTGAAAGATACAAAGTCTTACTTGTGGCAATTACTCCGAAGGCCATAAAGAAAATTTCTAAAGTTATGAATTCAAAAGCTATGAATTCCGAAGTTGTGATATCCACATTCTTGGAAGTGAGATCCAAAACCAATAAATAAAATCCGAAGTAGCAGATACTCATACTCCGAAGCAGTTATTCTAAAGCTCATATACTTAAATTCCGAGGGTGCAATGATTAACCAAATTCTTCAAATCCGAAGCTTATTGACTCTGAAGTTCATATAATTCGATGATGCAAAGTTGCACCAAGTTCTCCAAATTCGAAGCCCCTAATTTCGAACGAAAGAGCGAAACCCTCTTCGGGAGCGTTAGTTTTGATGGACATGATAACATAAAAATGATCTATAGCAAAATTACGAAGCTAAAGCTTGGAATAAAACACAAAAGGCATCACATATCATGATATGAAATTTTCAAATGGAAAATCCGAAATTCATGAGTAGATGCAAAACTCGAAGTTTATGCTAGATGCAAGATTCGAAGCTTAAATACTTGCAAAATCTGAAGCTATGAGAAAAGGTAGAAAATATACCTTTGTATCATGTTTTTACTTACAAAGCTTGTATTCCTGGAGAGAAACAGAACTTACTTCGGACCAATCATGGCCATACTTCGAAGCTCATGTTATGGAGAGAGAAAGAAAATTGCAAAATCCGAAGCTATGAGAGAAGTTAGAAAATATACCTTTGTATCATGTTTTTACTTACGAAGCTTGTATTCCTGGAGAGAAACAGAACTTACTTCGAACCAATCATGGCCATACTTCGAAGCTCATGTTATGGAGAGAGAAAGAAAATTCTAGACCTTCTCCCATGCCCCCCTCAATATCGAAGCACGGTAGACGCCAAATGTTGGGGTTTGAGTCTAGCTTCATACTCAAAAGATAACTTCGAATAGGGAGTAGAACGTAGCTTCGTGCATAGCAAGGAAACTTACTCCGAAGTTAGAGAAATATAAGCTTCGAATTTAGAGAGAGAAAGTGCTTCGAATTACCAACATATGCAATTCACATTTCGTGAGGGAGAGAAAAAAAAGTCAATTATTCGTTTCATCCTCAAAAACTCTCTTTTCTCATACTCCACCTCCCTTTTTATAGACAAGAAGAAAAAATCTGACAAGGTGGGACAAAACATGAGTTACGTATTACAAGTGTTATATGGATCTTTTGAGCCTTTTTCTTAAGGGAGGAAAGACATTTTTTTCCTTTCCCCAACATGGACCCCACATGTAAGTGGGACAACAGAGGGAGAAGGAGAAAAAACCTAGGAGCAAATTTGTCATTTCGCGTGGCAAGCGTGTGTCCATGTTTCGTTGGCAGACCACGTGAAGTGTCACATCAGCAAAAAGAATATTTTTTAGACGGCACTCGGTTAACAGTGGCAAATTTATAAAAACGTTCACAGCGTGTCACACAGAGAATGGCCGTCCATAACCGTGGCAAAAAAAAAAAAAAATTTAGATTGCCCGTCTTCCTCGAACTCGGCTCCACAGGCAGCCGTGAGGCCGTCAGCGAGGAGGAACGAGGCGGGAAGCCGCTGCACATAGCAGTGACGGGCAGCGCCGGTTGTGGAGCACAGGGACGGCGCTGGCATGGAAGGCGGCGGAGCTTGGGGACATGGAGGAGCAGCGGCAGCGCTGGCCCTAGGATGCGAAGGGGAGCGGTAGCGAAGTCCACCGAGTGTCTTCCATGGGAGGAGCCGAGGAGGCGGCGAAGGAGGAGCAGTGCGCCAGGACCTAGGAGGGATACGGTCACGGGATGGCGATGATGTTCCTCACCCTGGCACCGAGGGAGGAAGACGAGGAGGGCGGGGCGAAAGGATAGCGGGCAGCAGGATTTAGGTTCTCGGTGTGAGCCATCGCCATGGAGTCTGGCGACGGGTGCTCGGCTGCTCCCCGATCCAGAGAGGAGAGAGAAAGATCCAAAGAGGTGAGACGGCTTGAGGAAGGAGATGAGGAAACAATAAAAATAATAGTTGGTAGACACCGACAAGTGGGCCTAAATGCCACGGTGGTAGTCTAGTCCGACGTGTCAAGCCACGTAATCAAAACCACCCTCTAAAACTGGGTTCACCGGTGAATCCATTCACTGTTCTCACTGTCTTCCTCTCTGTCTACAACCGGTGCATCTACTGTTTTAACTATCTCCTCCTCTGTCTACGGTGCGCGTACAGGGCACCCATTTTGGACGAAGTGGTGAACCCAAACTATCTTCCTCTCTGCCTACAACCGGTGCATCTATTGTTTTAACTATCTCCTCTGTCTACGGTGCGCGTACAGGGCACCCATTTTGGACGAATTGGTGAACCCAGTGTTAAGGGTGATTTGTTCGGTTTCACAGAGTGTTTCAAAAAGTTTAGAAGTAAAAAATCCGATTTTTTTAGCCGAGGGTGCTTATACTACTGTCGAGAGTTCAGTAGGTTATATACACTTTTTCCTCCAAATCCCGCCGCCGCCGCCTGAGGGCCTCGACCGCTCCTGCTCCCGCTCGCCTCCCTGCGTCCGCTCCCCAGCTCTCCGCGATTCCGCGGCCAGCGGCCCTGTCCTCTGGTGCTGACTCGGCGGGGACCAAGCACATCGGTGAGCACTTCGTCCTCGCATCTCCGTTTTCTTTTCCTGACCTTGGCTTCTAAGGAAGTCGATTGATACACAATTTGGTGGATCTGTTGTGTTCTTGACTCAAATTGTAGGGTATTCCTGGGAATACACAGGAATCACTATAGATCCGCCCCTGGTGTTGCTTGGGGCGCATCTTCAGGTAAAAGTATCGTGTGCAAAATGACCATTGATCAGCTGTGGGTGGTTATTGCTACGCAGGTTTGTGCATTACTGCTTTGGTTAAGTCTTCCGATTCAACATATCATCTTACATCACATGCATTCTACTACTAACATACTAATTCGACGTTGCTGTCCTACATAACATGATACATTGCTAGACATGAATCTTATACAAGCAATGAGAGCTTCTCCAATATTTGCTGGGGGAGGTATGCGAATACATTGATATAATTAGGACACTTTTGGTACGGAGCAGTTTGGTTTACTATCTGCTGGCCTTCCTAGAAATCGTACTGATCAAATTGTTAAAGATCACAGTGTCCTAACAAAAGGAAACTAATTTCAACAAGGAAATTACGAATGTGCTTGATTCGTCATGGCGCTGGTCGGCTTGTGCTTTTATGTTCCTATGTGCTTTGCCTTGTTCTTCCTGCAACATCTTTTCTTTGTACCCTCCCTTGGTTAGGCAATGAACATGGAACCCATCGTTGCAATCCATCTTCCTTGTCAAAAATTGTTTGAAAATAAAGTACAATTTAAATCAAGAAACATAAAGTACACATATGTCTATAAGTGTCTCATCATGAAAGAAAGTGGGAAATTCCAGAAATCACCTCACTTCTTGACAACGAAGAAGGCATATAGCTGATTAGCTATCCTTGGCAAGCTGATATGGATAGAGATGATTGCAAATATCTTGCTCCAGATGCGTAAGAAACCTTTAGGCCCCATTTGGAATGCGGGATTTTTTTCTCTATTCTATACTCTACACAGGTTCAGGTTTTCTGTCACTCATTGCACCCCGACAGCTCAAACACTTAGTTGTCTATACCTTCTGAAAAGCAAAATGGTAAAGAAAAATAAAATAAAATGAGCCTACCCAATCATAAATATACTAATTCAGATTACCATGTGATATGGATTCTACCTTTTAATTTTTGAGGTGTAAACCATATTTTTTTTGTTGAGGTTCCTTTGCAATGATAGATACCTCCCTAAGCTTATAATAAGCACCCTGCCTTACATTTGTGGCTCGGACCTCCATACTTTAAGCATTAAAAGTTTTCCCTGGGTCTCCAATTTCTGCCGGTTCTGTTTATGTTTTCTTGGTTAAGAAGTCATCAAGGAGTTCATCATTTCCATTCATTCACCTTGTCAGAAATTATTTGACAACACAGCCAATAAAATGGAATTCGAATTTCTAAAAGTATCAAGTGCATTTAACATTAGCTGTGATGATGCAAATAGAATAATTTAAAACATCAGTTAGTTCTTGATCATTTGTTAATAATTTATAAGGCATGTTTTCAAGATTTAAATTTCTTGTTCTATGCTTGATCTTCCTAACATTATGCCTCTTTGTGCAGATTAATGACCTTTACAAGTTCCCTTTGCAACCTGATTTAGATCGAGATGATGGAAAATATCTTGCTCCATATCCAGATCTAAATATGAGAAACCCTTTTACCCTACAGAGGTAAGAAGCCTATATTTTGTATACGTAGAGTTTATGTCAACCTCTAGGAATGGTTTTTAAGATCAAGTGATTCTGTCTGCCAGATGCTCCTGTTGGTGTATTTTGGGACTTGAGAGTACATGAGACATTGCAGCAACAATATTTGTTTCTTCCATTTAGATGCTACTAGCAATAATTAAATGGACAAAAAATTAAGACAATTGATAGGCTACATCTAATGCAAGGAAGTCAGTCAACTCCTAAACATTTGCATACCGGAGTTGATACCTTCATTCAGAAGACTTGCATACACAAGAACCATAAGTCCTTGGCAAGTGTGGCCTCCACAACTTAAGATGATCCAATTAGCTTCAAGACTTAGTTTCTTAGAGTCTTGACAGGATTGTGTTAGATAATACCGTTAGTTTGTTATTAATTATTATCTGGTGGTTAGCACCAATTGGTAGGGCACCTGAATATATTGATTGAGTTGTGGCAGACCACAAATTACATATCAGCAATACAGGGGATAATAAAGGAAGAGAAGATGCCTCAATATCACAACACGATGCAGGGTAAACACTAAAGTGTTCACTGTTCAGAGCATCATTCCAAGAGTTCAGAGCATCACTAAACTGTAGGATTGATAAGGAACCTCAAACCTGTGGGGGATACGATGTTGAGGGCGCCATCATCGCTCGTCCGGTAGCACCGAACATAGTTTTCACCCGGGGGGTCGTCGAGTGGTTGCAGCAGAAGAGGGTGCTACGACAGTGCCCCAAAGTGGGTGATATGCGACCATGGCCATGGCCGTCACCGTCGCCAGCCCCAACAGAAGTTGGGCGCATCTTTCGCCAAGATCCTCCGGCTTGCAACCATCACGGCCATCCGACAACGATGGTGATCTTGCACCCCGCTGATTGGGCCTTTAAGTCACGCACAAACAGCAAAACACGAAGAGGGGACAAATGACCATGCCAGCATGACGCGGAGAAATGCAGACCTCCGCTTGACGGTGCAGCTGCGGAGAGAGGAAGCTGAGGTCGCCTCCCCCGATGCGGTGCATAACCGACCAGCAAGACGCACGGACCTCCGTCTGACAGTACAACAATGGAGATGGTGCACTCAACCACAGGTGGCCACTGGAAGGAACTGGTGGCACGCCCCATGACGCTGGAGACGAGCATAGGTTGTGGTGGTGCCCGTGCCACCGTTGATGCACCTGGACCCGTCCCGCCGTCCCGCGGCATCCGCCTGCGGCGGCGATGACTCCACCGCTGGGGCTCCAGCTCCTCCCCGCCTCCACTACGACGACGTTAGCCACCAAAACGCGATGGAGGGTTGATCTCGAGGAGGCATGCGTGCCACGGGACCACGCCATGCACCAACGCGGGCCACACGTGCCAACTGCTCCATGCTCGCCGCCTCCAGAAGTGCCGGCGCTGAGGGGCACGACGGACCCGCCGATGAAGATGCGGTTCCCAATCCTCAGACGGGGATAGAGGGTGTAGATCCATGGCAGCTAGAGGCCCTTCCGTCGGTGGCGTGCTCGGCGGCCATCATCTATCTACACTATAAAAGAGCGAGTTTTAGAAAAATCTTTTTTACCTACGATGGTTCCAGTGTACCTCTCATGTTGGACCCCCTGCATAGGTTGGAAAGGATGGAAAAGTGTTGGAAAGGATCTAAAAGACTAAAACCGATAGAAGAAAAATATTTCCACCCTTTAGTCTTTTATTTTCTCACCTCATTTTGTACCTATACCCACCGTGAACTTTTCTTGTCTTGGAATTGATGAGAAAAGAAAGGACATCAATCATGCAGGTCTCATTCCTTTTAATTCATTTATTCTTTTTTTCTCATTTTTATTGCCCGGCCAGTCTGACACGTGCCTGTTGCATGTACGTCTACGCTTGTGGAGGTAAAAGGGAGGTAAGGAGAGATGATGGGAGGGAGGTGGAGAAGATGCAGTGGCCACCCTTGTTGGGGCGCCGCCGCCGCCGCCGCCGGGTCTGGTGCTAGCAAGGGTGGGCGGTGGAGGAGGGGTGCAGGTTGCCCCCGAGTCGCCCCTGCAGGATGACACGGGGGGAGAGGGGGCGTCCTCTTAAGCAAAGATTAACCCCAAAACATGTAAGCATCATCGGAACTTTATAGGGCAAGCATGCTCCATCTCTTTACTTACTGTTAGCCAATCCACATGACAAAGATAATATCATTTATGTTCATCTGAGGGCTCTAGGCCTGTATATACATAGTTATATACACATTTCAAGTGTGGGCAATTGTGCAAAAACCCCTTACACAATGGGAAATGTACAACACATCACCTAATAAATCATCTGATAATTTGTGAGAAACAACTGCAACTTTCCTTCTATCCATTTGGATGCCAGATTTTTAGTAGTTTTGTGAAAATGTCTTTTTGTTCAAGTTCTAGCAACACAGTTTTTAAAGCTGTTATTGGGCTAAGATAGCATTTTTTGCAAATATTATTTGTCCAAGGCTAGCTCAGTTATTCCAGTATAGTTTTTCCAAGTTCTGTAAAAAAAACAAGCTGGAGTGGGCTTCATATAACTTACCAAAATTTTATACTGGTTTTGTGATTGGTGACGGTACTACAACTACTCAACTAATCCTTCTTGCCTATAAAATTGAAAACAAAACAAGCCTCCACATTCAACCACATCATCTAATTAATGGCCATTTGGCTGAGTCCAGCAGATTGTCCCATCGTCTATATTCAACCTCCATTCTGTCTACAATGTAGCTACAGTGTTATTTCCGTAATATAGATGACCATATACACGATCTGCTGGCCTTGATCTTATACTATTAGTACTAAATTACAACTACCAAATAATTACATTTGTTAGAGTAACTATTTTAATTCCCATGTGGGGACAAATAGCCAATTACAGGCTGAACAGACATGTCCTTTTATTGTGGGACATCTCTTATGCTCAAAGACAAAGCAATTTGCATTGGCACAATTCTGTTTTGTTTGTGATGACCACAGTTAGAAAACCCCCACCACACATTTACATGGGCTGAGGCACATGGAGCCTGCACGTGGGCTACCCATGCATGAGTGCCACAACTGTTCAACAAGAGTGTTAAGACACCATGGAGCAGAAGGAAGCATTGTAGACCAACTGCTGCTGAGCAGCATTTCCCTTTGCCTGTTGCCACATTTGACCACCCCTCTTGGTTGAAGCGCTGCCATGATATCCATATACTGAAGACTGGAAACTGATATTGTCTTGTGCTTCCGTCATGAGTCACCACCAAATCAGCTTTCGCTTATCACTTGGTTGTATTTTACACTGCATATGTCTAGAAACATGCCTTGGGTAGTGATGTAGGGATAGAGTGCAAGGTACTTAATGGATGGATGAGAGAGTGGTACCGGAAATTGTGTCAAGCTTATCTTGAAGTATAAAAGAACTTAAACCATACAAGCTCCCCCTCCCTACTTATTCCTAACAGAAAGTTAATAGATTCTCAGCTAGCTGCTAAGTTATTACTCTATATTTGATCATAAGTACTACTAGTTAATGGCCCGTGCATTGCTACGGGCATATAAGGTTTCACAAAGTGATAAATATTCCAACAATATTAGAGCTGGTAATTAGGGCGTGTTTGGGACAGCTCTGCTCCAACAAATTCAACTCCGCTCCAACAATTCTACTTATGGAGCAGCTCCACCTTAGAGTTACGTCTGGTTTTGAGGGTGTTTGGCATATAAGATAACTCCAGTTTCTAGAATGGATGATTTTACTATGAACATCCCATAGTACCCCTGTTCCCTTTATCCCATTCGTTGTACTGCTAGCGAATTCAGCCGTCCATGGCGAGCCACGATCCTAGCGCTAGCTTGCTTATTCCTCGTGAGCAGACGATGGCCCTGTCCTCCTGGACATGGTCTCCACCGGTATCCACCTCTACGGCTGCGGCACGTGCCGCGTGGCGGGCGTGAGGATGGAGCCAGTGTTGCCGGCGGCGACCATGCTTTGTCTCCAGATCGGCCGGCTCGTTCTCCCACAGCTCGCTTATCCGCGCCAAGCGGGACCTTGCCATACTTTTCAGCACCATGAGCGACCGCAGAACCATTGAGTTCTTCGAGGGCCTTTCTCGACCCGCTAGGCAGCAGGAGCTCTACCTGCGAACGCTGGAGGACATTGTTGACCGTTGGACCACCACGCCTTGCCTGACGTCCAGAGGAAGCAGGCCGGCGGAGCATAGGAAAAGCACAGCGTCAGCGGTTGGTGGATGCGTGGCGGCGGCGGCTCAGCCGTACAACGGACGAATCGGAGATAAGTATTCCCAATGCCGAGCTCTGCGGTCGGCGGCCTCGCCGAGCTCCGCGGCGGCGCCCTCGCCGAGCCCTGCTTCGGCGCCCTCGGTGACCTGCCCACGGCCAACTGCGGCGGCCGCGGCGCCTTGGCGAAGGAAGAACGACGGTTGTACTTTTCTTTTTCGACCGCCAGTAACGAATCGGTACAGGGGATTTGTAACCAGTGGCAAAGGTGGGTAATTTTCCTACAACTCCATGTGGAGGTTCCAAAATAGTGTTTTTGGAGCACCTTTTCAAAAGCTCTAGGATTTTGTTGGAGTTGGCCTCTAGCTCCACCTTTTTCTTAGAGCTGGAGTTTTCAGAGTTGTACCTGTTTGGCTTGACTCCGGGACGACTCCGGGATCACGCTTCGACAGACCGCCTACGCCAAGCGCGTCGTTGAGCTGGCTGGGCTCACCGACTGCAACCCAGCTCTCATTCCGATGGAGGAGAGGCTGAAGATGAGCCGCGACAGCACAACGGAGGAGGTGGATGCTACGCAGTACCGACGTCTTTTGGGGAGCCTTCGCTACCTCGTCCACACGGCCGGATTTGGCTTTCTTCGTCGGCTATGTTAGTCGGTTCATGCAGCGACCGACGACGGAGCACCAGTAGGTTGTGAAAAGGATCATCTGCTATGTTGCGGGGACTCTCGACCACGGCCTGTACTAGGTGCCTTGGAGAGGCACACCTCGTTGGCTACATCGATAGGGACCACGGCGGCGACATCGACACCAGCAAGAGCACGAGCAGGATTCTCTTCTTCCTCGGCAAGTGCCTTGTTAGCTGGCAGTCAGTTAAGCAGCAAGGCGTGGCCCTGTCCAGTTGCGAGGCCGAGTACATAGCGGCCTCCACCGCTTCGACTCAGGCACTTTGGCTTGCTCGACTGCTTGGTGATCTCCTCGGCAGAGACACTGAAGCGGTGGAACTCAGGGTGGACAGCAAGTTCGCTCTGGCCCTGGCAAAGAACCCCGTTTTCCATGAACGGAGCAAGCACATCCGGGTGAGGTACCATTTCATCCGGGATTGCCTGGACGAAGGGAGCATCAAGGCATGCTACATCAAACTAAGGACCAGCTTGCGGACCTGCTCACCAAGCCCCTTGGGAGGATCAAGTTCCTTGAGCTTCGCTCCAGGACCGGGATGGTCCAACTTTCCCACAAGACGATGCACAAGACTTTGGGGGAGAACGATGGAATAAGTCCTTGTACTGTTGGTCTTCGTGGTCCTCTGCATGGTAGTTCTTTTGCTGCCCCAACCAGGACAACATCTTAGACTAGACTAGTATCTTTAGTACAGCATCTAAGGACAGCGTCTTAGACTAGCATCTCAGCATATGCTTGGCTGCCTTGGCCAGCTATAAATATGTAACCCCAACCCTCAGGTTGGTATGGCATTGTGTGAGAAATAAACCAGAAAATTGCCCCAACTCCTAGTGTCATCCTCTCTTGATGAGAGTAAGAATTCAGCTACTAGCACTCACGCCATCACAGGATGTTCTGGTGATGCCCTCCCTGGATCACTGGAGTTTTCAGTTGATCAGTTTGTCTCCCACTTGGTCAGCTCCAATACCTCATCACTGGAGCTTTAACTTGGATAATCAGAGCTTTGACCAACCTCTAATCACTATTGTTGGATTGCTTTGATGCACCATGCACCTGATCATCGGATACCAATGATCCCATTTTCCTTTAGCCCAGCTCCTAAGTCGATTGCTCCGATAGTTTCTCCACTGACCCACCATTGGATTATCTAGTGAATCCAAGGGCTTCCCATGTCTCCATCGCTGGAAACTTCGACGCCACCCTCCTTTGATCACCACAGCTTCTGGTGATGCATGTTTGGTTGCGTAAGCCATTTTCTGTCGCTAACGGAGTGCTACTTTTGGAATAACATAGTTTTGTTGCAAACATATTTCATAACACGAGTGTAATATCCTTCTAATTAAAACTTATACTAGAGTGCATATGGCTATATGTTATATTGTTTGAAGTTTACTTTCTTGTGAACAGTTTCCAATTCATGAAATGTTTTTCTTGTGAGCCAGGTACAAATTTGACAATGCGCAAATAACAAAAGAAGATACTAAGAAGGCCCTTGAAAATCACTATGTGTTTGATGAAGAGGTATGTTGTTTTACCCATACGTACACTTCAGTTTTTTTGTGCTTAATCAATATAGTTTTTCTTGCTTTCAGAAAACTGAATTGTCGACATTTTGCTCAATAATTTAGATGACTCAGTAAAGATCTGTTGTGAATAATGTAGAGTTCTGTTGTAGCATCTATTGCTGTTTTTTCACTGCTATGACCACTTCATTTCTATGGATTCCTATTACTAGTTTTCTACTGCACAGTTCAGACAACTGTGGGAGGTATCAAATAAGATGCACAATGCTGAGGCAAAGCTGTTTTCAGGATCTGAACTTGGACTGGTAATGATATACTGGATTTCTACTAATTTCCTTTTATGTATGCTTGTTATTTTGGCATCAGTTGTGGCTCTCATATGTTGGATGCTTAAATTTTGTTTTATTGCGCATAATAGGAGTTGTGGCCGCTCCCTACTGAGAAGAGTATGGAAAATATTCTTCTCTACAACCCTGAAGAGGGAGAAGTTTGGTACATCTTCTATGTCAACAGACCTCTTCGTTGTTCTCTTAGTGTACCCCCTATATTCTGCTGATATCTGACATGCCATCAATGTAGTTTTCTGGGGAGGCTCTTCATCAAGGCTTCAAGGAGATCTTCAGAAATCGTGACAAAATTAAATGAAATGGCTGGATCTATGCCATATGAAGAAATTAAGCTTCATGAAACAAGGATTCTTCTCAATGGTATGACACACAGCTCTCCTGTGCATTCAGGAATGAAAAATGAGACAAGGGTCAAATTTATGTTTGGTACAAGGTTGCAGCTTTGTGGGTATTTCTGGAGAAGCAATTTATCTTCCAAGAGTCCCACCTTTGCTCTAGGAAAGGCATGGAGCATAAGATTGATAACGTGCTTGCATAGTCAAGCTGTGCACCTGAGAAATTTGTGCACTCTCAGTTTACTAAATAAATACTGGAAAGATGATCAAGTCAATTCACCGTTGATGGAGATTGTGGCAGGCAATGTGCCAGAGTTGCCACAAGAAATCCTGATGGTTATATTTGCCCTTCTGGAGATCCCTGACCTCATGCGGGCAGGCTGTGTATGCTCTGCTTGGAACTCAGCGTACACCAGCCTACGCAGCACCGGGCAGTACAAAAAGCAGCAAACACCATGCCTCCTCTACACTTCTGAATCAGCTGGTGAGAATGTTGCTCACCTCTACAGCCTTGCGGACAAGAGAGCCTATAAACTTACTCTCCTAGAGCTGCCCATTCACAAGATGTACCTGATTGGGTCTAATCATGGGTGTCTCGTTACTGTCGATGAGCATTCTGAGATGCACCTCGTCAATCCAATTACTAATGAACAGATCGCTCTGCCATCGGTGATTACTCTTGAGCAGGTGGCACCCATTTATGATGACAGAGGTGCTGTTTGTATGTATCATTACTCAATGCATGCTGGACACACCTTTACCGTTCCTCTTGGCAAGTTGCGGTATTACCTCCATCATAAGGCACTTGTATTTTATGATGAATCTGCAGGAAGCTATGTTGTGGTATTGATCTGCAATCCATACGGGCAGCTTTCTTTTGCTAGGTTAGGGGATGAGAAGTGGACCCGGATCCCATCTCACAAACATTTTCAGGACTGCATCTACAAGGATGGTGTATTATATGCAGTGACATCATTTGGTGAACTTATCGCCATTGATCTCAGGGGTTCTGTGTTCTCGACAAAGATAATAATTGGTAGGGTACGCCCTCGCTACGGGACTCATAGGGTTTACATTGCTGAGGCTCCGTGGGGTGATCTGCTGCAAATTTGGAGGCCAGAAGTTTGGATGAAGGAAGAGGTGGATGGGCATCAGCACAAGGCAACATTCGAGAACAAAGTTGGGAGGATGCAAATATATAAAGTTTGTATTGCAGACAAAAAGTTAGTGCAAATTGATAGCTTGGATGGCCATATATTATTTCTCGGCAACAACCAGTCACTTTGTTCTCGCGGCGATGAATATCCGCAGTTGAAACCAAATCATGTCTACTTCACAGATGATGTTGATGGTGCAGCTTGCAACTGTGAGCTAGGCTACCGCCTAAATATTGGAGTCCTTAACTTTGAAAACAAGAGCATCGAAGAAATTATATTCCCTCGGCCGTGGTCCAACTGTCTGTCTCCATTGTTCATCATACCAAGTCTTAATAATTTGGATTCGGTGTACCACATTTAGATGCAATGTCTGTGTGTATTGGGCCCTGTTCTGAACAGGTCTATTTTCATGGTTTAGTTCGAGCTTGTACTAAATCCTAAAATCCTCTTTCTAATCCTTCATTTAATGCTTGTACGTTATACCATTTTTCCTTGGTAGTAATGGTTCGGCATGTACTTTTGTAATGTCGACAAAGATCGTAGTAACACAACCTAGGGTTATTATTAGCGATGCATTGCTATAAAAATGCAGTTATCTCCATTTTTTTTAAACAAGCACCATGGGGAACAGGCGCCCCTAGGTTTTCATTAAGAGAAATAAACCTCACCGGGACTCGAAAAAACCTTGAACAATAGCTTTGTTAGCAAGGGAGGAAATTTGTCCTACTGACTACTGAGGGATCAAACTTGCAACCTAGAGGTGTAAAAGAGAGTTGCCTTCCATTGGACTACAAACTACTTGGTGTTGTTACCTAAATTTCACTATGATGCTGTTTGGTTCATGCTTAGGTAATGTAAATGTAAAGGAAATATATAGCGGTTGTGATACCCTATTCATCTCATGAGCGTCATATAAGTTTACATGCATGAATGTTTGGTTGAGTAAATGTGTGTCACTTTGTTCGTCGAGGCGTGAATGCAAGCAAGCAAAGAAGGAAAACCCTAGGTCCTCAAAATCTTATCCTTCCAAATACTCAAAATCGGTTTAAAACTTTCTCTAAATCCTGCTATTTTTTGGGCTGTTTCAAGCACAACTTTGTTTACGAAAGTTGTAGATCATAAAATTTTAAACAACATTGGTATATAAACTTTCTTCAAATTCATCGGTTTTCAATTTCTAATCTTCTAGTAAAACAAGAGTAATTTTCTGGTCAATAATTTCGAAAGACAGATGGTTTTCCACTTTCCTATGACACCAAGGCCCCACTGGCCACTCCTTTTTCTCTCCCTAGTGATTGTGCCTATAGATGTTCAAAGGGGTTGCGCTTATGTCCCAGCATGAATTTGGCCCGCCATGATCATGTCACGACACTGCCTAGAGTAGGCCTGTGCCAACCCGGCCCGTCAGTCGTGACGTGCTTGGGCAGAAATGCCGGCTCAGCGGGCTGGCCGGGACACGGCCCGTTTTATTTTTTAGTATTCCAACATAAATATATCTATATTAAATCAAGATGTATCATACAAAACACCAAGAGAATGAAGGTCAGTTTGCTAGAGGCAGCCATGCGTTCCTAAGCTGGCATCCACGTTTTGAGTCCTCAGGCAGGCATATTTCCTTCCAATTTTTGCAATTTACGCTTCCATAGTGATGCGGCCCAATGTGCTTTTCACGTGCTCGGGCCGACTCGGTGGCTTGTTACCTGCTACCGTGCCATATAGTGGTGACAACTTTCAGAATTATTATAACTTTAAATCGAACATATAGATATATATTTATTTGAGTTTATAGTTTACATCATGTGTTACTCATTAGTTAAGATTCAATTATTCAACCATGTGAACTTTATACAAGGAGACGGGGAGCTGCAAAGAGCAACATAAGAATTGTGGTTGTCTTTGACTACTACAGCGGGTGCATCAAGTTTCGTTTCGTTTCGTTGGGAATGCGATGTTCGGCCAGCACTAGCTAGGAGGAAGTGGCGTTCAGTTCACACGCATTCCAGTCTCGAGATTACTAGCTGCAAAGTGCTTCAGGAAAATATCAGTATATCACCGAGCTTTGCACATCGTACTTAATGGTTCATTCAGAGAAATATCAGTCAGAGCTATCAGCTATGCACAAACATGCTTCTCAGCATGCACCAAATTTAGATCTTTAGGGATTGTTGAGTTCCCCAATAGCACAGCATCTAAGAATGCTGAATATTTTGATAGAAACTGAGTTCAGTTCAATTATCAACTGAATATGTAAAGTATAAGTGCAACATTTGGATATACATGCTCCCATATTAGGTACACGTTCATCTTCGACAGTGTTCAGAATACGTTCATCGTGAATGTAAATGAAAGAAAAAAGGTCTCCATGTAAAAGCTGTGATTCCAGAAATGCACGGTCCTCTATCTTTTCATAAACCTCCTATCTGCAAGTGCAAAGGTATACAGTGATATGTAAGCAATGGAAAATAAAAGTTTGGTGACATATGGTTCAAAATTACATACACCTACATGTAGCAAAGAACAAAGCTTATAAGACTAGTTTATGGGACTTTCTCGCCAACATCATAATTGTCACATTTCACATGTTGATAACATATGTACCTATTATAAGCAGGAATTACAATATACACCTTTAGTAACTAATGCTGATCATCTTGGATATAGAACGGGTATAAAAGAACCATACAAGGTAAATAGAGAAAGAGGAAGGAACACACAAAATTACTTGAATGAAGCAAATAATAATCTGATTCCCAATTTCCATAAATATAGACTAGTAAATAGTATCAGCAATAATCATGGATTGTATGTTGATTGTGATGCAACAAATCAAAAGGGAGGAATAAATTCTGTGTTGCACTGCACACAGATTTGCACGTGGCAAATCTTAGGTGGGGTGTATTTACTTGAAGAACAGATAAATAGCGCACTGATTTGTGTTATATGTCTCGATGTAGCAAAAGTTTAAGGTGCAAACGATTGGGTAACAGAGTATATTACTTTCTATTCCAATGCAGAAATGCTGACCTCATTGAAACTCAGAAGTCACTTCCATGGTTTCCTTTTCTTTGAACGTGAATCTCCTGGGTCCTTAGCCTATGAAATAAGTAAACATACTAATAAATAAATAAACAATGTATCCCAGACCTCAACTCATAATCCAAACAGAGAAAGCTTATTGGCACAGCCAGGAGTGGTCATAATGGAATGATGATACGGCATATTTGCTCTTAACCTACTGTATCCATAGTCCATACCACATGCCCCAAACAAGATCACCTAGCCCACAAGCTCAAGATGCACCAGACTGATCCGCTTGGACCTGAGGCCCCCTTGAAATGAGCATTCACAATAAGTAACTAATCACCTCACTTAGACCAAGTCCAGTAGATCGCCTGTTTGGTTGTCCAGTATGAAAATAACATTGTATGTAGCCATACTGCAGATGAAGTGAAGTTTGAATATAGGCAATGGGATAGACGATTGTTGGAGTCAGCCTTACAGAGATCAAAAGCAGGAACCGAGCAAGTAGCCTAGGCCAACAAAGTAAAGCTTGGGGATGAAGTTGTTATGCTTCAACCCGAGCAACCTATCACTAAAAAATAGGATTCAATAGTGTTTCCAGGCCAAGTTTAATTTGGGATCTCCCCTGTATTCTAATTTATATCTGATTACATCTCATGTGAGATGGATTTTGGCACTGATTCAACAACCACAGGTTGCAACATATCAACTCTTACCTCATGACAACGACGACGATGGAAGTCAAGAGCACTTTGTACAATGAACCTTGCAGAGCACAAATCGCATTTGAAGCCCACTGTCCCATGTATATTGCCATAGTGGAATGTCTGTACATAAATAAAATTGTGCTCACATGGTAGAACAAAGATTTCGAAATAAAACAAGACAATAAGTTACATGTACCTCATCTACTTCAAGGGTGTAATTTCTCTCGAAATAACAAACCGAGCACAAATGTCGAGTGCGCCTTTTTAGGTCTTGGAAATATTGCATGTGCACAAAATCAAACCCATAAGGGTCAAATGGCTTCATCCAGTCCTATAAATTAGAAATCTTTAGAAGTGCATTAGGGCGAAAAAACACTTATCATATAGTAAGATCCTAATAAAACAACACACACTTCATTTGTTTTGGTCGAGGAAGTAGGCTTAGTGCTTTCAGTAATATGCAGTTTACCGTGGCCGTACATCCTCGCTTGACTATGTTTCTCCCCTGTAATGGTATTACATAAATACTTAATTACTCTGGTGCAATCTACTGATTGTTGTACAAGCACATGTGTTTGGGAGAAGTTGAAATCTAACAAGTTACCTTTTCCTTTGGATGCCTTTAATGATTGCTCAACCAAAGTTTGCTTGTCAATATCATCACTTGGATCAAACAATCCCTTTTCCTTCTACAAGAAATCACAAAGAAGATTATGGATTGAAATTGTGGATCATATTCGTGGTTGGAAAGCAAGTCTAATGAATCTGCCAGGCAGAACTACCATGGTCAGGTTTGTGCTATCAGCCTTACTGGTGTATTTGCTAATTGACATGAATGTGCCAAAATGGGTGCAGAAAAAAATAAGGACTGATAGGTAGTTGCATGGCTGTTCTTTGGTAGATTTAGCTCCAGATGTGGTTGCTTGTGTTCCAAAAAGATCTATGGGCAGCAGGACTGTGGCACAAGCTCTGGCAAATCACTCATGGGTATCAGATATCCATGGTGGTCTCTCCCTGGAAGGACTGATTCAATACTTGCAACTGTGGGACTCTCTAGTCATCTAGTGGAGATGAATCTATCTCACAAGGAAGACCTGCACTCTTGGAAACATGAGAGCAGTGGGACCTTTTCCTCCAAATCCACATACAGAGCTTTCTTTCATGAAGCTGTATTATTTGAGCCAAGGAGGACTTTGGAAAGTTTTGACGCCACCCAATGCAAGGTGCTTCTATGGTTTGCAATCCATAGAAGGTGCTGAACAGCAGATCGCTTAGCTAAAAGAGGCTGCACTCATCGCAAGTGGCGCATGCTGTGTAATCAAGATAGGAGATGGTACAACGTATCCTCACTGACTGTGTTTTTAACCAGCAATTGTGACATAACCAATTGACTCCTATTGGGATGGAACATATGGTACCTAGAAGCACTGAATGGTGGAGGAAGGCAGTCTGAAAAATTGAAAAAGGGAAGAGGAAAGGATTTAACAGTGTCGTGATCTTAGGAGCACGGCCATTGTTGAATCACAGGATTAGATGTGTTTTTGATGGATCTTCTCCTTTGTTGTCAGATGCCAGACATTTCTTCGAGGAGTTGCAGATTTGGTGCTATGCCGAAGCAATAAAACTGCAGGAGTTATTTGGGGTCAGTTAGAGAGACAGGGATGCCAGAGTTGTGTTCTTTCATGGCTTAGCCTATGCAAGTCTTGGACAATCTCTTCCTTCCTACTTTGTGAGGATGGGTTCTGTATGAGGTTTCTTCCCCTTTTCCCTTCTCTATTTAATATGAAGATATGCAGCTCCCCTGCGTGTTCAGGGAGAAAAAAACAAAGACAACATATAGGAGGAAGCCTCTCTTATATAGGAGGGTAGCTTTTACTTGACATAGATGGATAATGAAGAGCAAAATTATACTCGAATGCCAGCCACATAAACAAAGCACTAACAAAGCACAGATACATAAACAATAATGGCAGCAGCACTCTTTATGGTAATCAGAGACGTACCTGTTGGATTCCCTCACGTGATGCTGGCTCAGAAGTCGAGTCAAAGAGACCAAGGAGGTCAAAAATGGCAGGGGAAGTGTGTACAGGCTCTTCCTACAGAAAAGGATATTGGAGAACAAAGTTATATTCGAATACCAGCCGCACATTCTAACTAGAAGTCTACAATGAACAAAAATATATAATAGGATTGGTACTAGCAGGAAACCAATTAGTAAATTCATCTCTCTTATATATAGGAGGGTACCTTTTATTCAAATATTTCTACAAAGATAGATATTGAAGAGCAGAATTATATTCAAATGCTAGCCACATCTCCTAAACTCTACAACAAACTAAAATAAATAATTGATCAGGTACTAACAAAGAACAGATACATAAACAATAATGGTAGCAGAACTCTTCATGGTAATCAGAGACTTACTTGTTGGATTCCCTCGATAAGAACAGTCGAGGTAAAGTCGCCTAGAAGGTCAAAACTAGCAGGGCCAGTGTTCCTAAGCTCTTCCTACAAAAAAGGATATTGGAGAACAAGGTTATATTCGAATACCAGCCGCACATTCTAACTAGAAGTCTACAATGAACAAAAATGGCGGAATAGGCATTTTCGTCCCTCAACTATCAGCGAAAGCTCAAATTCGTCCCTCAACTATCAAAAGGGCCATTTTAGTCCTTCAACTTCTTCTCCGGACTCGATCTTGTCCCTGGGCAGCGTAGAGCGCGACGCGGGCGGCTGCCACGCCTTGGCCCTGCGCCCGGAGTGCGGCTGCCCGCCGCGGTGTTCGCGGTCTGCCTCAGCGGTGTCGGCGCGTGGCGGTGGTGGATGCTGGGTGCGGGGTGCCGGCCACGCCGCGCCACCAGCCGGCTGCTGAGCCAGCTACCCTCCTTCCTCTGCTCTTCCCTCCCCAAGCTGCCGCAGCCGCTGCCAGCGCGCGGCTGCTCCCGCTCCTCCTCAGGCTTCTTTCCCTCCTCCGTCTCCATCGCGTCCTCCTCCTCCATGCGCAGAAGCGGATGGGTGGACGGCGGCGGGGTGGGCGTGGCGGTGGAGAAGGATTCGTCCGACCCGCGCGCCGACTTCCGAGACAGCATGGTGCACATGGTGCTAGAGACGGGGCTCTGCGGCTGTGATGACCTCCGCGCCATGCTCGGCCGCATGCTCGCGCTCAACACCCCGCGCCACCACACCGCCATCCTCGCTGCCTTCGCCGAGGTCTGCGCGCAGTTCGACGCCGCGCCTCCGCCCCCAACACGCCATAGCACACGCCCGCGAAGCCGCCGTCGAGTGGGCATGCCCCTCGCGCGCGCCATGGAGCCGCGCCCGCTCGCTCCTCCTCGGGCTTCTTCCTCTTCTCCGCCTCCTCCGCGTCATCCTCTGCCTCCACCGCGTTTTCCTCCTCCGCGCACAGAAGCTGATGGGCGGGCGGCGGCGGGGTGGGCGTGGTGACGGCCGCGGCCGCGGATGACGGCGGCAGCGTGGGCGCGGTGCCCGCCGGCTCGTCCAGCGCCACCGTGCGGGACGCCGCGGGGCCCAGGCAGTGGGAGAGTAGGAAGAGGACAGGACGGGGAGGACGAAGCGCACGGGGTGGCGCCGGGCCCTGTGCGCCGCCGCGCGGCGGCCGCGGCCGCGCTCCGGGCGCAGGGCCGAGGCGTGGCGGCCACCCGTGTCGCGCTCCAGGGACGAGATTGAGTCCGGAGGAGAAGTTGGAGGACTAAAATGGCCCTTTTGATAGTTGAGGGACGAATTTGAGCTTCTGCTGATAGTTGAGGGACGAAAATGCCTATTACGTCAACAAAAATAAATAATCAGGTTGGTACTAACAGAAAACCTAGTAAATTTATCTCTCCTACAGGAGGGTGCCTTTTATTTAAATAGTTCTACAAACATATATACTGAAGAGCAGAATTAGATTCAAACTCTACAACAAACTAAAATAAATAATCGACTAGGTACTAACAAAGCACAGATACATAACGGACGAAAGGAGAAGTTTCCCCGGGTAGGATCCAAGGAAGGTTACCTGAACAACAGAGCCAACAAACCCCTCAGGCACAAACCAGTAACAGGATCGCAACAATTTTCTGCTACGCCACTCTCAGCTCCAATGGACAAAACAACTTCTGGGGTAGGACAGTGAACATAACATGGAGGGAGTCCGAAGCATAACTGAGCAAAGAACGACCTACCCAGCATGGAGGGTGACTACGACAAGACCTCACATTGACCAACACACGAGGCCACAGTTAGTCCCGTAGGACGGAACCTCAGTCCCCGGCAACCCTAGTAACGTTAGTGGGGGCTTGGAGGAAAGGTAAGACGACAAGGCGAACCCTCAACCCAATCTCCCCGAGAGAACCCCCCCAAGGACCCTCATCTCATCGTCCAATGAGTCTAGAGTGTTGAAATTGATTGGATTGATTATTTTCCAACCCTAGAAGGTGGGTGAATAGTCTAGTGTACATGGGCTTCATACATGGGCCTATATGGGCTAATCCACACACACTCCAACACCCCCCTGCAGCCTGAACTACCGGCGCAGCGGAGTTTGAGACTAGACAGGAAAGAAAGCACACACAGGGCCACACAGGGCCAGAACCCCCCCGCAGTCGCAACTAGCCATGACTGATGTTGAGGCTGGAGCGGAACTCGGAGAAGGTCGAGGAAGGTAGACCCTTGGTGAAGATGTCGGCAAACTGGAAGGTGGTCGGGACGTGGAGAACCCGAACATCGCCGATGGCGATCCGGTCGCGAACGAAGTGCAAGTCGATCTCCACATGCTTGGTCCACTGGTGTTGAACCGGGTTGGTGGAGAGGTACACCGCGCTGACGTTGTCGCAGTAGATGAGAGTGCTCTTGGCGAGTGGGCTGTAAAGCTCAGCCAAGAGCTGCCGGAGCCAGGAAGCCTCCGCCACGCCGTTGGCAACAGCCCGGTACTCCGCCTCAGCACTGGAGCGGGAGACAACCGGCTGCCGCTTGGACGACCAGGAGACAAGGTTGCCGCCCAAGAAGACGGCGTAGCCGGAAGTGGAACGGCGAGTGTCCGGACAACCAGCCCTGTCAGCGTCGGTGTAGACGACGAGCTCAGTGGAGGAAGACCGGTGGAGAAGCAGGCCGTGGTCAACAGTGCCCCGGAGGTAGCGGAGGAGACGCTTCAAAGCAGTGAGATGTGGCTCTCGGGGATCATGCATATGAAGGCAGACCTGCTGAACGGCATATGTGATGTCCGGCCTGGTGAAGGTGAGATACTGCAAGGCACCAGCAAGACTCCGGGAGGCAGTAGGATCAGCAACTGGAGCACCCGCATCCTCGGACAGCTTGGCCTGGGTGTCAACAGGAGTGGAACAAGGGTTACAATATGTCATCCCCGCCCGCTCCAGGATATCGAGAGTATACCGCCGCTGGTGGAGGAAAAGGCCAGAAGGACGGGGCTCAACGATGACACCCAAGAAGTGGTGGAGCACACCCGGGTCTTTCATAGCAAACTCCTGCTGTAGGGAGGTGATAATGCGCTGAAGCAAGTCCTGACTGCAGGCAGTGAGAACAATATCATCCACATAAAGCAGCTGATATGCAGTCTCATCCCCCCGGCGGTAGACGAAGAGACACGTGTCTGACTTGGCCTCAGTGAACCCCAAGGTCACCAGGAACGTGGCAAACCGAGAGTACCACGTGCCTGCTTCAAGCCGTAGAGGGACTTGTTGAGCCGGCAGACCATCTTAGGACGAGCAGGATCCACAAAACCTGCTGGCTGGCTGCAGTAGACTGTCTTAGTCAGAGTGTCGTGAAGAAACACATTCTTCACGTCCAGCTGGTGCACAGGCCAGGAGCAGGAGAGAGCCAGTGAGAGAACTGTGCGCACTGTAGCAGGCTTCACCACTGGGCTAAAAGTCTCATCATAGTCCACGCCAGGGCGCTGAGTGAAGCCCAGGAGAACCCAGCGAGCCTTGTAGCGATCCAGGATACCATCAGCTCGCCGCTTATGCGTCCAGATCCACTTGCCAGTGACCACATTGCAACCAGATGGACACGGCACCAGGTCCTACGTCTGGTTGGCAAGGAGCGCCGCGTACTCCTCTTCCATCGCACGACGCCAATGAGGATCCGCCAGAGCGTCGCGGACGGAAGAGGGTACAGAAGAGATCTGCGGCTCAGTGGTGTGGCAGCTGAGAGGACCCGAGGTCGAAGAACACCAGCCGCCCGCCGCGCCACCATGGGGTGAACGTGACCCGGATCCCTGTGGAGGACAGGCGGGTAGTACACTGGCGTCGTGGGTCGAGAGTGGGCCGGTGCACGGGCAGGCGGCCCCGGCGAAGAAGGCACCGCCGGAGGTGTCTGTGTCGACGGCGGCGCCGAACGGCGCTCATAGATGCGCACGGGTCGCGCGAATCACGCGGGAGGCGCCGGTGGTGGCGTCGGTGTTGGAGAGGCCGGCGAAGAAGACGGAGACGGCGGTGCCGGCGCTGGAGGCGGCACCAAGCGACGCTGGTAAACGCGCACAAGCTGGGCGTAGCGCGCGGGAGGAGCCGGAGATGGCGCCACCGGGGCCGCGCATGGCGCAGAGGGTGGCGTCGGTGCCGCGCAACGGGAAACTCTAGGGCCGCGCGTGGCACAGCCGACGGATCAGGTAAAACTGCCGGTGGAGAACCTGCAAGACAAGTAGAGAGGGGTGGCTGAACCACCGGGTCAGTCGGAAACACGGTCTCCAACTCGTGGTCGGAGGCTGGGGTGGAGGTGGTGGAGAAAGGGAAATCCGACTCGTAGAACACAACGTGTCGGGAGATTAGAATCCGGCGAGACGTGAGGTCAAGGCATCGGTACCCCTTGTGGTCAGAGGAGTAACCAAGAAACACATAACGAGTTGAATGGGGCGCCAGCTTGTGGGGAGCACTGGCGGAGGTGTTGGGGTAACACGCACACCCGAAGACACGAGGTGATCATAGCGAGGAGGGGTACCGAAGAGAGCGTGGTGAGGAGTGGGAGCTGGGGAAGCAGTGGAGGGTAAGCGGTTGAGCAGGTAGGTGGCAGTGTGAAGGCTCTCCGCCCAGAAGCGAGCAAGAAGAGAGGCCTGGAACAGAAGGGTGCGTATGACATCGTTGGTGGTACGAATCATCCGCTCAGCCTTGCCATTCTGGGGAAAGGTATAGGGACAAGACATGCGTAGCTGTACACCACGAGACAGGAAGAAGGAGCGGAAGGCATTGCTATCAAACTCATGCCCGTTGTCACACTGGACAGCCTTAATGGTGAGGCCGAACTGAGTGGACACCCAGGCAAAGAAGTGGGATAACGTAGAGAACGTCTCAGACTTGGAGCGCAAAGAAAAAGTCCAAGAATAATGAGAGAAATCATCAACCACCACCAGATAGTACAGGAGAGGTCCACAGATCACAGTGTACAAGATCAAAAATGTGATCTGCATGAGAGAAAGAAGTATGAAAAGGAAGTCTAACATGACGACCTAACTGACACACATGACAAAGATGCTTATCAGGAGTCCTAGTACAAGGAACATCTGCACTACGACTGAGCTGAGCCAAAATGTCGCGGCCGGGGTGACCAAGGCGGCGGTGCCAGGTAGTAGAAGTGGTGGCGGTGAAGGCAGCTGACGGGGAAGAAGTCAAAGGCGAAGCAGCGGAAGTGGGAAGCCGAAGGGTGTAAAGGGGCCCCGTGCTCTCACATCGGAGAAGCAGTCGCCGGGAAGCCAAATCCTTCACAGTAAGATCAGAAGAGTCAAATTCGACAGAATAGGAATTGTCAGCTGTAAATTGGCGAATGGAAAGGAGATTATGAACCATATTGGGAGCAACGAGAACATTGGGAAGATGAAAGGAACCATAAGCACTACCCATGGAGGTGACAGGAAGACAAGAACCATCCCCGACCATGATGGAAGAAGGGCAAGAAGGATTGGGAGGACGAACAGAAAAGAGTATACCAGCATCTAGCGTGGTGTGGAAAGAGGCGCCCGAGTCAGCGATCCACTCGGCACTGGCTGGCGGCGTCAGCCCCATGGTGCTGAAGGACTGAGCCAGCGCCGCTTGGTCAAGTCCAGCAGGCTAGGTAGGTGGAGGAGGGCGAGGCGGTGCAGGGGAACCCAGGTCGGCGCGGCAAACTGAGGAGCAGCTCCCACAAACATAGCCGCCGACTGGTGCTGAGGACGAGGACCCCCCTGGGCCCTGGAACGGCCACATCGAGATGCGCCCTGACCATGGGTTGCTGAAGGATGGCCAGGACGCACCAGCAGCAGCAGGGGGAGGTGGCGTCGGTGCACTCCCACGACTAGCACCACCGCGCCCACCCCGCCGACGACGTCCGCCGCGGCCCCCTCCACCACCGCTGGGCCCGGGGAAGGAGCACCGAGGAGAGAGGGTGCCGGAGGAGCGGCAGGAGGTGCGGAGGAGCTCGGTGGAGCAGCGACGAGGGCGGTGGAGGAGGACCCTGTAGAGTAGCCCTTGGTGATCTCCTTAAGAACCAGGTCGTCCCGAACCTGCAGGAAGGAGGGAAAGGGATTCTGCTTGGCGATCCATGTCCGCAGGTGGCCGTAGCTGTCGTTGAGGCCCCGCAAAACATTGAGAACCAAGATCCGATCCTCCACCGTCTAGCCGAGGTCACGAAGAGCATCCGCCATGCCCTTCATCCGACGGCAGTACTCGTCAACAGAAAGGTCCTCCTGTGCGAAGTTGCGGAAGGCCACATCGAGCTGGAGAGCGCGGGCCTCGGCGTTGCCAAGGAACTGGCCCTCGAGAGCCAGGCAGGCCTAGCGCGCGGTGCCCCCAGGAGCTAGGACGATGTCCTGGAGATCTAGGGAGAGGGTCCCAAAGATCCAGGACAGGGCGACGCTGTCGAGGCGCTGCCACGCCGGGTCCCGAGCCGTGACCGGCATGTCGACGAGGACGTGGTCGTCGAGAGCGTAGCGGCGGAGTGTGAGGAGGACCAAGTCCCGCCAGCGGCCGTAGGAGGAGGACGCAGGGTCGAGACGACAGGAACTAGGGCCCGGATGTTCTGGACACCCGCGGCCTGGAGGTGGAGCTGGGCAACCACCGGATCGGCCGGATCCGGCCGAGTGCATGTCGTAGTGGACGGAGCTTGGTGAGAGGAGCTGGAACCACCCTCAGCGTTGTCCAGGTGGAGCTGCAGGTCGGGGGAGACGGAGAGGTAGCGCTTCGCCTCGGCGACTCGGCGAGCGAGGGCATCAGCCGCGGTGCGCTCACGCTCCCAGACAAGAGCGGTCGCGCGCGCACGCTCCTGAGCCGCCGCGGCCTCAGTCTTGGCGGCAAGGAGGGCGGCGGCCAGGGCAGCACCGGTAGACGTCTCGTGAAGGGTGTGACCCCCGGGTAGTACCATATCCCCAGCGGAGCCACTGGTGACAGGCACAGGGGCAGTCCGAGGCGGGATGCAGGCCTGGACGGCGGTCGGCAGCGGATCGGTGGCCGGCGGCGGGTCTCCGATGGCGACGAGGACAGGAGACGAGGTGGCCCCGGCGGAGTACACCGGGCCGAGAGAGTCCCAGCCTGCGCCCAGGCCCAGGGCGCCCCACCTGGGACCGGCCCAGATGCTGGTGCCGTCCAGGGGAGCGGACGCACGCAGGAGAGCGTGTCCGCTCCACCCTGGGCGGCCTGCATCGGCCGAGGCGGCAGCAGCGACGGCCGCGACGGCGCCCAGCGGTAGGGGAGAAGTGGGGGCGGTGGCCGGCGGCAGGGAGGAGGACGGGGCGGCGACCGGCGGCTGGGAGGCAGGGGCGGCGGCCGGCGGCTGGAAGGAGGGGGCGGCGGGTCAGGCTGCGGCCGTGGCAGAGTAGGAGAGGGGAGGGAAGGAGGAAGAGAGAGGGGGCGCCGGCGGCGGCCGGCTGCCAGCCATGGTGCGGCGGCGGCGGCTGCGGCGGCCCTGCCGGCGGCGGCGGCTGGGGGAGGGAGGGAGGGAGAGAAGAAAACCCTAAGGCTGTGATACCATGTTGAAATTGATTGGATTGATTATTTCCCAACTCTAAAAGGTGGGTGATATAGTCTAGTGTACATGGGCCTCATACATGGGCCTATTTGGGCTAATCCACACACACTCCAACATAAAGGAGTATTCAAATCCTAAATTTCAAGAATTTTTATAGTGATGTGATATTAAAGATCCCTTTGTTCGGTATGCATAATGTCCTTTGGCCCCAATCTATGATCAACAAAGGGAACTCACACTCTAGGATAGGAACGGTCACCTCATTAGGAATGTGGTAGGATTAGAGCACTAGACCATAACCTTAAAGAGACACAATGATCAGTTCTCCTGATCGTGCCTAGTGTTTGGAATGAGACATGAGCAAGATCTATCAAGCACCAATTGAGCGGTAGAAGTTTTCCAAACATTTCAGGAATTCCAGTAATGTCAACCAATATGCGAAAGCAAGAGGCCATAGTGACCGCCACAGATTCACATAGTCACATCTAGAATGCCAAAATCGAACAACCAATATATCCCAGCCATATGTAATAGCAAATCAAATCTGCATGTACATTAATAGCTTTTGTAGCCTGAGTAATGCTCTTAATTAGGCTAGATTAGAGGAGAGGACTATTATTCCTTTCCATGTTTGTACACTCACTATTGTATAAGAATAGTCTATAGAAATTCATTCTGATAGACTGCTTTGAGATGTGTGCAAATTTTCTAAACAAGAATATTGGAGCAGTTCTCTGATTTTCAACAATTACAAATTAATTAAGAGCTTCAAGGTAATCTGAAATGTACCCGAGTTTTGCTTTCAGTTTGGTTGTTATTGCTTCCAGAATAACTCTCAGGTCCCTCAGGAAATGACCAGCCAAAATCAGCAAGAGAATAAGAATTGCTATTCTTTTTCACCTCTTCCTACACAGATAATCATTGGGGGGAGAAGATGGATATGAATGGAGCCGACTAAGTAGATACATGAGCATTAAGCAACTTATATTTATACCTACCCATTTGAAGGTTGCTAATAGATGAAGTAGAGCTTCACGGTAGTCAAACACAGAGGCCTCCATTAACTTAGTCCATGAATCATCTGACATTTCAGTCCCCTAAAATATTAGAAAGTAAGTTGCATTAATATCCAGTAAATATAACTGTGAACAAAAATAAGCTCAAGGCACATCTTACTATTACTAATTAGAGATGAAATGCACTAGGAAAAAGGATAAAAATACGCATGTTTATTTGCTAAGATGAAATGCATCAAACTCTAATGCTTATATTTGCTAAGATCTAACATGCATGGGTTGATGGACTAGTAAAAATAATATCGTGCTGTTTTAACTTTTAAATGTGTTGGCCTCATCCGCACATTTATTTGCTAGAGGAGTATTTACCTCGATTTCAAGTATCTCATGCGTTTTTTGCCACAGTTTTACTCGAGTTCTCCAAAGGGATGGTGGTTGTACTACACTGGGCAGAAGGAGCATAGATTGGATCATGTCTTCAATTTTTCCGAAACGGAAGGTGAGCTGATCAGAATCATCACACAGTGAAATTGTTTTGTGTAATCCATCCTTTTCAAGCAATGAACTCGGCACATCACGGACACTGCAATTATGGATTCGGACTAAGTGTGACACCAATGACTCAACAGTATCAGCACTGAAGTCGTCACAATCCTGATCTTGGATTGGACAGATCCATATCTTCCAGCTAGAGCTACACTCGTGGAGCTCATTGAACTGAGTAATTGTTTCTATTGCTGACATATTGTGGTTTGCAAAATGCTCCATCAAGGACACATAGTTCACAGAAAGCAGACTATTCCTCTCAGCAAGGGTCATCTGGCCCCATTTCTTGAAGGTGTCTATAACCCTCAGAAGCAAACTTACTTCATTTTTTGCAGCCAGAACCCGGTCAGAACCTCGGTGTTTGACCTGAGAGGAAACTCGTTGAGGTCTGGGTCTTGAGGATTATCAATCAGAAACACCCGGTGACATTCACAATCGGCACCATCATAATCACCATTTACCACAAGCAACTTAGCAAGACGAAAAGACAAAGCCAAGGATGTATCAAAGGCCGCAGACATGGATTTCATCTCATCAACAGCACAAAACAAAACCTCCTCCTTCTTCGGATCACATCTACCAAGGGTGTGTGCGAAATGTAGGCGAACATGCAGTGGCAGATATTGAGCCCGCGATGATAGGGGGAATGTTTTCGCAACTACCTCTGCGACGGCCTCAACAGTATCAACGCAGTAAAAATCCAGCTGTGTTATAACCTGGATGATGCTGTCATCCTCCGACAGCAGCATGATGGCATGCCGTAGCTCGTCGCCGCGGAGGCCTGCACGGTGAAGGGCCAGCAGGTCCCGGGCCTGCTCCCGTACGGGCAGGGCCTTCGCCGCATCCATGGGCACGGGCGAGGCTGGAGGCGATTGCACAAAATGCCGGATCAGGGGCCTGCGGGTGGCGCTGCGGCGGAGAGGGCGGAGGGATATGGCGGCGGAATTTGGCAGAGACGAGGGGCGGCGGCGAGGCTATTGGGCGGCACGGACACGAGAGCGCCTTGCAGCCCGGGGGGCACAGGGTTTACGGGGAGGCGTGCAGGGGAAGGAGGAGCCAAGTCGGCAAAAGGAGCGCGACTCTACGGAGAGAACCTACTACCTATAGGCTATAGCTATAGGCCTGGTACGAACTGGGGATCCTCATCAAAAAATAAAAACTATATATAAGCCTGTAGGAGGAGAGGTCACTGTAGTCCCTGAGCCTAACCGTGGACTTGTTCTATCCATGACTCACGGTGTATTCGGGCGTCACTTTCCCGTGAACCATTTCAGGTGTGGCCCGCCGTGAAGCCAAGTGCAATGGGCGCGAAATTTTGCGGAACTATCTAAATCAATAGAAAAACTTAGTAAACTGCATCGATTAATGTCGGTGCATGATCCTACGCCATAGAGTTTTCTTAGGTTGTCCTCACCGACTTCATAGTAAAAACATTGTAAACGTATACATTATTATACATAGAGGCTAGTTCAAACTACGACGTGGCATACAAGGTGAGAAGGATTGGTGATATCATTTGTTATTTGTTAAGAGTGTTATATTAACTTTTCTTTCTAAATAATCATGTATCCTAATCGGATTCGACAGCTAATCGCCCCCGTGCCGACCGCACGTACGTTACGGACATGCGCGGGAAAATAATACGTACTGGAACTTTTCGTCAGCGTCTTCCGAATGTTACTGGGATTCCGTCCACATCCCGTTCCGATCAATTCCTCCTTGATATGGCCTCTGAGCCTTCGTGTCTTGTAACTGAAACGTACTGCAGGGAGACCAAGATCGGAGAGGGAGAAGAGCCGAGATTGCATAGCCAACAATGGCGACGCCGACGCCCATCGGCCCGCGAAGAAAGAAACAGAAGCGGTGCATGAAGGCTGGAACCTCCCCACGGACGTCTTCGTTGAGATCCTGCTGCTGCTCCCAGCGATCGTCCGGTGGCGGCTCCGCCTCGTCTGCCGGCACTGGCGCGACGTCATCCGCGAGCGAACGCCGGCGATGGACAACCCAGTACCGCTGGCGTTCGTCGTGAACTACTCCGACCGCACGCCCAAGAAACTCTGGGCGTCGGCGCACGCCATCGACGACCTAGCAGGAGGGCGCTGCCGGGAGGCGTGGCGGAGCAAGCTCGTCCCCGAGGCGAGGCGCTACGTGCACGACGACGGGTCCGACCCAGCGATGGTCGGCACGTGCAACGGGCTCGTGTGCCTCTGCAACGACGCCAGGCCCGGCGGCGCCATCGCCCTGGTGAACCCGGCTGCCGGGCTCCGCGCAGTGGGAGATGCGCTGGTGGATGGCGCCGATCAGCAACTGGCACGAAGCGTACAGCTTCACATGCCAGCCGGAGACCGGGCGGTACACGATCGTTCACGTCCCGAGCTACTTCGACCGTGGTGGCGGCTTCAGCGAGCTGCAGGTGTTCACGCTCGGGGAGCCGTCGTGGCGCAACGTCCCCGTCCCGGGCTCCACCTGCTGCATCGGCGACGGCCTCGTCAGCATCGACGGCGTGACGTACTGGGTCACCATGGACACCGAGCGCGTCGCGCGTCACGTCCACGAGGCCGCTGCCGATGATGGCGTCCGAGCGCGGGGGCTACACCTGGCGCCTGACGGAGGTGCACGGGATGCTGGGCGTTGTCTCCTCGCTGTCGATCTCGCCGGAGAAGATCGACGTCTGGGTTCTTGTGGCGGGAAAGGATCGACGGCAGGCGTGGAGCCGCCGGTACAGCGTGAACATGCGGGTGCGAGGACAGGAGCTCGCATGGCCGCACTTCGTGCACGGTGACTACATCCTCACCGTGAAGAGGTACAATAACTCGGTGTTCGTCCACGGGTTGCCGCCCGTTGCGAAGTGTGGCGACGGCGAGGTGCGATCCATGCGTATCACCGACCGGGGGCAGTTCGTGTCCGGCATGAGTTGCCACTCCATGCTCGGGGTGTTCGCATACATCAAGACCGACGAGCCGTTGAGTGTTTACAAGTCAAAAAGCAAGGCTTTCATGACTATTGAAGTTGCGTCGTCTTTGAAACTTCCCATCAATCGGTGATCTGTATGCAAGATCTTTAGTGTCTCTAGGGACAATTTTGCATGTATTTTTTTGCCTAAGCTATGCTTAGCCTATTAAGCATTTGGTGCATGATTTAGCGGTACTTGTTTCGTGTCTCAATGATGTCTCTTTGTCTGGGCTTTATTTTTGGGCGGTGGTTCTTTAGAATTTTATCAAATGGGCAAAGGTTTTTTGTATAATTAAGATGTTTTAGAATTATAGTATTTACTAAGTAGTCAACCACTATTTTTTTATAAAAGTTGGTTGAATGCTAATTTGTTTTCTCATTGGATATATTGTATAAAGTAAGTACCGTACACTCGGTCTTTGAAGAAAGGTTGGCAAGAAGAAAAACTACATTATATTTGAATGTAGAGTATTGAATATGTTGTCCTGAGATATATATGGTGGTAGGATTTTTTTTTAGAAAAAATTAAGGGAAATGCCCCATGTACCCCTCTTTAAATTTACATGCCTATGTTTTTCATTGGGCCAAGACAGGAGGAAAGAAAGAGATGTGACACATTAAATAATATAAAATGACTCAGTCCCTTGTATTTTGGTACAAATTTGAAGCGCTTGTGTCCCTTATATTTTAGGATAGAGAGGGTATATACAAATTAGTTTCAAGCGTATTATTCTTAAGGTTGATCAGAGATTTAAAAACTATGAAAGATTGTCCTATGCTTTGTGATACCTCATGATACAATCGGGGTTGATGCAAAAACTCATGAAAAAATGCCTTCTGCTTGCAACACCTCTGGACCAAACTCGGGTCTCGATTTAAAAGAAAATATTAAACTTATAAAGTAGTGAGCAATATCGTGCATTGCATAAATTCTAGAGATTTGATCACCATGTTACATTTTTTCTCAAGTTCTTCATCACGAAATGTGCTGCAGGAAAATATAGAACACAAATAAATAGGTCATTCCCTGTTTTTAACCCCTAAATCATTGATCACTTTGTTATTTTCATTATGTAAGTTGTACAACTTCTATGGTCATGAAATTTTATACATCAATTCTAACACTTAGAACTAGTCTACCATACTAATTGCACATTTTTTTGCAGTAAATTAACATACTTTAAATACAAGAGACATACAATAGATCTTGGGATCAAATTTTTTTTGCCGTAAGACAAACATGACATTATAGAAATTTCGTGATTTGGGGAACTATGTTCTGTCCTATGGAATTACTAGTTGATTACATGTTGTGAAAGTTTAAGTTGTAAAAGAGCACAATAGCAGCACATTCAAAATTGCTAACTCTACATGCTTAAAAAATAAATGCACTATTTAGACTAGTGGCGGAGGCAGAATGGAGGGGTAGGGGGCTCTCTTCTTCCTCCTTCTCTATTTTCTCTTCTTCTTCCTTCTTCCTCTCTCCTTTTCTTCTTTATTCTTCCTTAAATGAGTATGCCAATTTTTCTCAAATATATTATTCACAATACGTAGCTAATGTAGTTTTTCCAACATTTGAGCACAATACACCAAGCCATACATTTCAAGTTAGTTTAGGTGCTTAAAACATAATACATTATTTCGACCTTAAAAAAGTAAGCATTTGGCATGAAAACTTTACACATGCACATACTGACCATTTCATTGCTTACATGGTTTCGGGTTATTTTTAGAGCAATGTAAATGCTCTTTCATTTGTATCATCTAATTAAAAGTGGGTTAATTGATCATAAAGAGCAGCGCTCTTATAACAAAACAACGAACAACTGTCACGATAATTTTTTTTTTTACGGTCAACCTAGCATCCCCAACATGGCCCGTAGGATTACGATAAAGGAAAGCCCAACACGGTTCGACACGATATTTTTTTTACACAAACACACTAGAAAAAACATATACAACATCATTTTTCATGATTTTTGGATAGCAAAGCACCACAAACGAATTAAAACATGATTAAACAAGGTTTCGGCATTTACAGTCATTCAATATCTTTGCGGGCCCGAGGCCCGTCACTTTCATTCCACATGCACATAGTGAGTTACTAGTACTAATCGGACGGCAGCTAATCGCCCCCATGCC
Source organism: Paspalum notatum (assembly GCA_022530915.1). Lineage (NCBI taxonomy): Eukaryota > Viridiplantae > Streptophyta > Magnoliopsida > Poales > Poaceae > Paspalum > Paspalum notatum. Next base: position 5,078,402 of record CM039691.1, read on the forward strand.
GCCCGCACGGTCACAGGAATTAATTGCGTACACGGACGTGCGCGGGAAAATACTACGTAGATGGTCAGCGTCTTCCGAATGTTACTGGGATTCCGTCCACATCCCGTTCCGATCAATCCGTTTCTGCCTGATCGCCTCCTTGATTGGCCCTCAAGTTTCCTGTATGGCCCCTGGATCTATATCTCGGTCACGCAAATCCTTCGTGTCTTGTAACTGAAACGTGCGGGGAGACCATCAGACCAAGATCGGAGAGGGAGAAGAGCCGAGATTGCATAGCCAACAATGGCGACTGCGCCGCCGACGCCCATCGGCGGCGAAGAAACAGCAGCGGTGCATGAAGGTTGGAACCTCCCCACGGACGTCTTCGTGGAGATCCTGCTGCTGCTCCCAGCGATCATCCGGTGGCGGCTCCGCCTCGTCTGCCGGCACTGGCGCGACGTCATCCGCTAGCGAACGCCGGCGACGGACAACCCGCCAGTACCGCTCGCGTTCGTCGTGAACTACTCCGATCTCACGCACAAGAAACTCTGGGCGTCGGCGCACGCCATCGACGACCTAGCGGAAGGGCGCTGCCGGGAGGCGTGGCGGAGCAAGCTCGTCCCCGAGGCGAGGCGCTACAGCAAGTGGGAGCGCCGCTAGGTGCCGCACGACGACGGGTCCGACCCGGCGATGGTCGGCACGTGCAACGGGCTCGTGTGCCTCTGCGACGACGCCAAGCCCGGCGGCGCCATCGCCGTGGTGAACCCGGCCACCGGCGAGAGGCTGGTGGTGCCACCGCTGCCGGGCTCGGCGCAGTGGGTGCGGTGCTGGGACACGGGGATGCGCGGCGGCTGGCACGAGGCGTACAGCTTCGCGTACCACCCGAGCGCGGCACAGTACAAGGTCGTCCACGTCCCGTGCTACTTCGACCGCAGCGGCGGGTTCAGTGAGCTGCAGGTGTTCACGCTGGGGCACCCGTCGTGGCGCAGCGTCCCCGCCGCCGGCCCTGTCCCCGGCGGCGCGACCACCTGCCGCCTCGAGGCCGGCATCGTCAGCCTCGTCCACGGCGTGACGCACTGGATCACCAAGGACACCGACCGCGTCGTGTCGTTCGACGTCAAGGAGGAGCGCATCGCGTCCACGACGGCGCTGCCGGTGCGGTCCGACCATGGCTACACCTGGCGCCTGACGGAGGTGCGCGGGAGGCTGGGCTTCGTCTCATCACCCGTCAACTACTGGAGGGCGGTGAAGTTGCCGCAGATCATCGACGTCTGGGTTCTAGGGGCGGCGGGATCACAGGGGTAGAGCCACCGGTACAGCGTGGAGATGTGGGTACCGAAGCGGCAGCAGGAGCTCGCGTGGCCGCACTTCGAGCACGGTGGCTACGTCCTGACGACGACCACGAAGACGTGGAACTCGAACGGGGACAAGCAGCACGTGTACGCGCACAGGATGCGTCTCGTCGCCGGGAGGAAGCAGCGCGACGAGGGGGTGAGGTCCGTGCGTATCACCGAGCGGGGGCAGCAGCTCGTGAACGGCATCACTTGCAGCTCGATCCGCGGGGTGTTCGCCTACGCCAAGACCGAGGAGCCCTTGAGTGCTTACAAGTTAAAAAAGATTCATAACTGAAGTCGGCGTCAGTCTTTGGAACTTCCCATCGTGTATGATAATCCTTTTGCATTGCTGGTTTGCTAAAGAATCAATCATTTGTAGTAGTAGTAATGCAAAAGGAGTTCCAGCAATTGTTTAAATGGCTGATCATCCATACTAAGTACTGTATTTTATTAGAATCTTTCGTGTTTCTACTTTCTAGGCCGACAGGACAGCTTTGCATGTCTTATTTATCAGATTTATTTAGTCCTCCTCTTTAGACGACTAATATAAGAGCCATTCGATTTACAAAATGACATTGCTAGATTACCACTCAACAAAGCCAATGATGTACAGAATAAGGAGCAACACTTGCATTTGGGTGCCATCCTCTAAGGCTGAAACTAAAGGCTTTCCATTCTCCCATCCCCTATCACTATTCCAACTACCTTTCTCTCTATCTACAGTACAGAACAGTGACGTAACAGTTCAGCATTTAATTTTAAGGGATGGGGCCTTTAGTTTCAGCCTAAGTCTAACTCGTCGCCATACTTGGCAAAATCTTGAGCGGCAATCTTTGTTTAAATAAAAAATCTGGAACGGCAATGTTATACCCTCTTGATCTAACTATGAACGCTTACCTTGATACCAGGGGATGTACTGTACTGATTACTGTAGGCCTGAAGCAAAGGATTATAACATGCTGTCTGTGCTGCGTAATTCGCCCGTTGCTTCACAATTAGTACGCACGCACGCTTGGATTTGTTAATTTGTGGTGACTGGTGAGGAACATAAATATATATTTGTTTCCCAGATGAGATCAGTGTGCAGAGTTGGATCTTATACTGATTGCAATTTCAACTGATTGATTGCCTCTTGTATCTGAATGTTGTGAGCCCGTCCAATCGCTCAACCTCTTGCGGCCTAGGGCCAATGCCTAGAAAGCAAAAGAACACCGAGAGCGGATGTGAAGAACAGCAGAAGCTCCAAATTAAACTGATGTCAACGAGAAAAGCAGCAAAATACACTGAAAACTTTCAGGGTAGATATAGGGTCCAAAGCTCCAAACTAGGCTCTCTGTTCTCCGGTTCTTCAAGACATTATCAGCAGTTTGTGCTACATTTATCATATGGGACGGAAGACCTGCAGTTGTAATTAAACTGAAATGCATCGCTGTGTTTCAACGTCATACTAGTAAAAAAACTAACATAATTTTTAGGACGGTCCTGAGGCTGACTGCAGCAATGGCCTGTAAATGGACCGGGATCCGTAACGTAGCAGACCGACGGCAAAAAAATCCCTGCGGCCGGAGCCGGTAAAATGTCCCGTAGTATCCAGGGCTAAGGTCGTAAGCCGTGGTATTGTTTTCTCAAAACATTTTCCATATACCAACCCTTTGTCCACACCAGTTTATCATAGTAGTTGAGTGACCGTTCTCTAAGCACACTGCATCTAAGATTGGTTCAGGTGGTTATTCCACAGTGTTTTCCTTAGCAGCAAAAAACATGCAATTTTTATAGTTTAAACAGGGCATAGGGTTGTGTTTATAAAACTGAGTATTTTATACATCCAGTGTGGATTCTAGTGGATTTGTCGTCGTCGATGTTTTCGTTACAGCCGAGATTGGAGGTTGGTTCTTTGGGCTCCGGCTTAGCGACGGTTACTTTTAGCTCTGAGGTGTTCTCCGAAACGGCATCTATGCGCACACATGAAACAAAACACACATAAACAACACTCATGCATGCCCAAAATATTTTGAAAGAGGTATAGCTGAGTAGAGTACGAATTTAGAAGAATTTAGGAAGAAGAATTGTCAAAACCGGGGTTGAAACGGAGAGAAGTCATGGGGTTTCTATGGTTCAACGATGATTTGTAGACTTTGTGGAAAGTTGGGAGGTGTTCTTGGATTTTCTGACGCACAACTTGTCATCCGGCCGGCCATGCTCAGCGGGGCGGCCCACAACCCTTCCTCCCTCCTCGTGTGTGGGCCGGCCCAGCAGCGCGGGGAGGACGGTGTGGCATGACAGGGGGCCCACCTGGCGGTGAGAGGGGGGATGACATCGTAAGGCGAAGTGGACAAAGCTTTGGTTTGGGGAGGGGTGGTGATGGCGAACCCTCAGGTAGTATCGGGGTTGTAAGTGCTGATGTGGCGGGGGCTAGCGGCCTAAGGCCGAGAGACGCCGTGCGGCAACGCCTCGGGGTGGTGGCGCGACAAGGAGTTTTGTGGTGGTTTTGGCAATGGTGAGTGGGGGGAGGAGGGTCGTGTTGGTTGGGCAGAGGTGAAGCTCACCTGAGCTTGGGTGTAGGAGCGATGGGGGCAGCGGATTTTGGTGGCGGAGGTAGGCAGAGGTGCTCCGTGGTGGTGTTCTCCGGGACGAGGCAGTGCTCACGTGCTGCAGAAGTAGAGGATCGGGGAGGGGAGTGAGAGGGATCTGCTGCTGGTGGTGGTGGGGAGCAGGTAAGGGGAGTGGGGCTATTTATAGCCATGGCGCGAAGGGTTGGTTGGTGGCGGTACGTGTGCACTGTGTAAGGTCTTATCCAGGCTTTGTATGCAGCCAGTGAATATTTGTTATTCTGCATAAGGTCTAAAACAGACTTACACAATACAAAAATGGTCTGTTATGCTATATTATTGGATACGCAGAAATTCTACGTATTAGCTATGCAGGCTAACAGCTTATGCAGCGCAAAAATCAAAACACCTTTTTCATATCTTTTTTTTATATCTCTTCATTAAAAAAATCTAATCACTAAACCAATTTGCGGTAGTGAACATGCGGGACGGCGCGGGAAGGGAGAAAAGGCTGATGAGCGGGGTCTGCACATTGGTGAGAGAGGGTGAAGCTGACAAGCGGGCCCTGCCTGTCAGGGAGAGACATGGGAAGTGGGCCGCTGACACCTAGACTGAGAACGAGGAAGGGGTTTTGGGCGAGCCTCGCTAATTGGCGAATGCTCGCCAAGAAGAAATCCGCTACAAGGGCGATTCGAACCACCCACCCCACGAATGCTGCTTGGCTTAGCCTGCCTCTGCTAACCAACGAAGCTTTTTTTCTTTTGTGTTTAAAGTGTATTTCCTAATATAAATGTATAAAAGTAACAATGTGATAGTTTTAGCATCTGAACTTAGATCATAACTTTGCACACATATAATTTTATGCTAGCAGAAAATGATGACATAGTTTATTTGCATAAAATTATGCTGACACAATTGTTTATCTAATAATCTTAGGACGTAAATTTTTTATCATAACTTTATGATAAAAATTATGACATAAAATTATACGAAAATAATTTATGCTAACGTAATTTATTATAATTATATGACATAAATTTATACTAACATAATTTATGCTATCATAATTTATGCTCATTGTACTAACTTTGGGATGTAAGTTTTTTCTTATAACTTTATGGTAAAAATATACTAGCATAATTTATTGTAGCATAATTTATGGTAACATAATTTGTTATAATTGTATGACATAGTATATAGCATAGCTCGTTGGTAGCATAAAATTATGCTAACATAATTTATTTCACTATAAAATTGTGATCATAATAAACTTACATCATAAGTTTATTACACTATAGTTGTTTTGTTAACACAATTTTCTGCTAATTAATTAACATTATATTACGAAATTATGTTATGAAAAAAAATAGAAGAAAAAGAAAAAAGAAAAGCAAACGCGGGAGAGAGTGGAGCGCTTGCCCGATTCGGCCCAGGCAAGCGCTCGCAAATCGGGCATCGTGGTTTTGGGCGAGCGGGATGGCGGCCTGCGTATCATTCAGATGATTATTTTCTTTTATTATCCAGTGCAGTCGGTTTTGGACCAGTTAAATCGGTTCATCCCACCTCATCTATCTACTATTCCAACTAACTGTCTTCCTTTCTATCCACGTTCCAATTGTCTCCGTTTCTATCCACGGTGCGCGCAGTGTATGAACCCAGTCTCATCTTTTAAGAAACCTGCCCATTAATTCTTTTGTGCCTGTGTTTTTTTTCTGTTTTTTACCTTTCATTTTTACGTCAGCCCCAACGGCCCACACACCACTCCCGTCTCCGTTCTTCCACCGAATCCAGCAGCCTCCCGGGCCGCCGCCGCCTTCCCGCGGTCCCGCCAGCCCACGTCCTTCTCCCCCGCCTCTCTCTTCCTTCTCCCCCATGGCAGCGACGACGTCGTGGAGTGGGGGCCGGATGTGGACCACCGTTGGGCTCGGAGGCCGCGCCGCCACCGCCCGTGGGATCCGCCTCGTCCCCACTGCCTCCGCTCGCTCGAGGAGGGAGGAGGCGGCGGCCGGGGCACGGGAGCGTGGCGGAGCCCTCCGACAAAGCGCGCGGAGAGGGTGGGGTGCTTGCCGCGGATTTCTGCAGCAAACCGAATTTGGCGCCACCTTTACCTTTTTTACCTTTACAGGCCGGCAGCGTGCCGCTGCTGCAGGAGTCGAGTTTTTTTTGCACAAGCCCCCTCCGTACACCTCGTAATCACACGTCCGGGCTCGGCGGAGCCGCAGAAGCTTCTGCTGCCGCCTGCCGCCCGCCGTCCGTCGCCGCAGCGACGACCAGACTACCAGAGGCCTCTGCCTTGCCTGATTCCTCCTCGCCAATAATTAGCGGGCGCAGCGCAGGCAGCGCGACGGGGCAACGATTAGTTACAGCCGGCGCCGGGGAATAATAGACAAGTGGACACCCTGTCCCCTTCACCCACCTTCCATGCCTTCGCCCATCAGCGTCGTCGCGAGGTTATAGGCTAGCCTAGGTCGGCTCTCCCCCTCGTTGCGTTGCGCGATCGTATCGCTCGCGCCGCCCGCCCTCCCTCTCTGTGGGTTTTTGGCCGGAGGCGGGGAGGATCTGACTGAGCGCGGTCGCCGGTGTTGGGTGCTCCGGCGGCCCAAGAATCGGAACTCGATCCTGATCCCGCGACGGAGGAAGGAGGTGAGCTTCCTGACCCTCCTCTGCCCTGTCGTTTCCTCGGGTTGGCCTTTTGGTTTTTCTTTGCCGTGCCGTTAATTCCTTCGGTTTCTTCTTCGTCGTTTTCTTTAATCAAGAACTGGGATGGGGTTCGTCCCATTCTTTGGCCCCTTCCCACCGGGGTTGGTGCTCAATTTGGCCTCCGCCGAGCGCTGCTCTGCGACGTCTGCGTTTCCGCTTTCCGCTTTCCTTGCTGACCGGCTTGTGGTTGCGGGTGGATGATACAGCAAATCAAGCGCGTTAGAATTGGCCTGCTGGATGCATTCCAACCATACCAGATTTGACGCAACGATGATCTTGACTTCTTGAGGATTCGCCTGCTGAAGCCTTTCCGCATCTCAAGCCACAGCCAATTTCTGGTTTCTTCACGGTCAACGTAAGGGCAGTTGCAGAGCAAGGAATTTCTGGTTTCTTCACGGAATCCCCGCTGCTTTCCTCACAACCAGTTGCAGTGTAAGGAATTGCTTCGTTCCCCTCCGCAAATTCCGCATGATTCTTGATTTTTTTTTTCAAATTTTGGTGTCAGGAATTATGTAGCAGGGAGATTTCCCATCTTATGTACAAAGAATGATTTAAAATTAAACCTCCCTTCGTCTTTTTTTAAATGTAAATTTCGTCAAATTTACCCCAGAACATAGCCCGTTTGGCCCGCCTCAAAAAAAAGGAGACCTTTCGGTAAAGCAAGAAATCGATTTTGGAAGTGCTAACTACCAACATGTCCTGAAAACGAGTGGTTGACCTGTACCCTCTACCAGCAGCAGTGGACATCTTCGTTGAAATCCTATCCGTATTTCTAGCTCTCTCTTCAGCAATCGGCTACGGAATCTGCGTCCAGCCTTCAAGGTCACGCAAACGTGCGTTGCTCGCCAGTTATTACTAGTATAAGTGTATAACCAGCATTAACGTGGTTTAATCTCGTCTGGGCTGGTCAAAAGACTGCTTGTTGACTGACCACGCTCCTTTTCCTGCAATTGCAACCTGGCAGGACAGGCACCACAGAGCTGCTTCCTTCTTGGCAGTGCAAGTCTGCAAGAACAAGTGCGTTTTCACGCGTGCTATCTGTCTTTGAAAATAAGCACCGCCACTGGCACAAAGCGTCGCCAAGGTCTTTGTTCACATAGCATATGGCACGACCATTACTTTGTTTCTAGGAAATTACAAATCCTCCTTTGTTCCATATTTTAGTTTTTTTTCTTATAGTTGCATGCTGACCCACTGACAGCTCGTCAAAATTACTTTTTTGACCCTCCTTTTTCTGTGTCCCGGGGAAAGAGACTAAGTACAGTACAGGAGTTGTCTGCCCTTTTGCTGAGCACGTATTTTTATGCCTCTTTAATCTGCATTTACTCAGCTCATGGTTACCAAACCACGGGATACAATGCAGATCGTTTTCTCTTTATTTTAATGGGGGGAAATTCCTCTTGTCTGTAACGCACTGGTTACTGCAACCAAATGCAGTGCCTTTAAAGTTCTTCCCATTTTCACTATAGAGACCAAGAACATCGCGTTAGCTTTGTCCAAGGCCAAGAGAGGTCAACCTGTAGGCCAAATGGATGCTTGTTTTGTACTTTCAAGTTTGTTTGGCATATTCTCATGATTCTTTGCTCAATGTCTACTTCATTCCAGGTCTATCTGTGTGAATGGATATGAGAATATAAGCTTTTATGCGTCTTCGTTGTTGATATCTTAACATAACCTGTAGGCTTAAGTCCTGTGCTTCCTACAAAATGTCAGGTACATATGCGTACTATTCCATTTGTCTTAGTAACAATATAGCAGCTATCTTTCATCCATATGACTAACTTTCATTCTCTTGTTCTTTCTGAAGTGCGGCGTCCGTCAGCAAGCATGGAAGGGCTATTAATGCTTGACGACAGGAAAGAACGGAGGTCAGATGTGGAGAACTCAGAGGACGAGAGAAGACGGCTATCCATCGGGTCACTAAAGAAGAAGGCGCTGAATGCATCAAACAAGCTCACACATTCACTCAAGAAGAGGGGAAAAAGAAAGGTGGAGCATCGGAACTCGTCATTTACAATTGAAGATGTCAGGGATGAACAAGATGAGCGTGCTGTCTTTACGTTCCAGCAAGAGCTTCTGAACAGGATCTTGCTGCCTGACAAGCATAACGACTATCACTTGTTGCTGAGGTTGGTACACTATGGAAACTGTATGTTTTGAAAGCTACCTGAACATGGATAGCTCTTGAACCATTTTGTTTGCAGTATAAGCCTCTGGCAATTGCATTTCCACATTCTTGATAAATATTTGCAGATTTCTGAAGGCTAGGAAATTTGACACTGAGAAGGCAATCCACATGTGGTCTGAGATGCTCCAATGGAGGAAAGATTTTGGAGCCGACACAATACTAGAGGTGAGGCTAATGCTTTGGGGTTAGTTGATGCAGTAAAATAGTGACCATATAATTCTCACTGGACTTTGCTATTGGTTCATATGTTCCTTAGTCTTAGTCATTTATGCCATCTTAAAATAGGCATGCTTAAGGTTCAAGTGGTAAATCGTAGTATGTCTCTATGTGTACAGTTGTAACTCTATTTGCTGAATCCTGCAGGACTTCAATTTTGAAGAGCTGGATGAGGTACTATGCTATTATCCTCAGGGCTACCATGGAGTTGACAGGCAGGGAAGGCCAGTGTACATAGAGAGATTAGGGAAAGTGGAACCAAACAAACTGATGCACATCACCACGGTTGACCGCTACATGAAGTATCACGTGCAAGAGTTTGAGAGAGCCTTCAGGGACAGGTTTCCTGCATGCTCTATTGCAGCGAAAAGGCATATTGATTCTACAACCACTATACTAGATGTTGATGGTGTGGTATGATTCTTCTCATAATTTCACTTTATGTTCATATTTGGAGTAGCCTATTGTTGGTTAGCAACCAAACATAGTTTGATTAAAGATTACTCCTGCAGTCCTGCTGTTGATAATGAATTATGTGGCAGGGTCTCAAGAACTTCAGCAAAACAGCAAGAGATATGCTAAGTAGAATGCAGAAGATTGACAGTGACTATTATCCTGAGGTACATCTACTTTTGTGCTTCTCTTGATCAGTGCTTTGGTGCTCCATTCGATAACACTTTATTTGTATGCTCAGACACTGCATCAGATGTTTGTTGTGAATGCTGGTAGTGGTTTCAAGCTATTATGGAACTCAGTGAAAGGCTTTCTTGACCCTAAAACTGCCTCAAAGATACATGTGAGCATAAACAATATCTGTAGCTACTTTATTTCCTTCTTTTGTCCAAATAAGTGGTATACATTTTAATGGATCCTTAATTGTAGGTTTTGGGAACGAAATTTCAGAACAAACTTCTTGAAGTAATAGATGCAAGGTATGCTTTCTATCTGTAACACTATGAGCATAATTTCTTCGTCATAATGATTATTATTATTTTTCAACGTAATTCGTCATAATGATTATATCCATGTAGCTTTCACTGAACATGTTTATATTTGCTGTTTATAGCCAACTTCCTGATTTTTTGGGGGGGACATGCACTTGTTCTGCTGAGGGAGGATGTCTCAGGTCTAACAAAGGTCCATGGAATGATCCAAACATTATGAAGGTAACTTGCAGTGATTTATATTCTAGTGATATACCAATATATATTTGTGGTTCTTATTGAGGTTGAACTATTATTTTTCATAACGAATTATGATTTAATTAATATTGATATGGAAAACATATACGGAGTATGTTACTATCTTCCATACATCTTGTATGCTGAACAAATAGATCCCTTAGAATTTAGATGGATTGGTTTCTAAACCTTTGTAAGTCTCTTTCTTAATGAAATGACACGCAGCTCTCCTGCGTCGTTCGAGAAAAATTTAGATGGATAATATTTCCCCAAAAACTAAAAATATTGATGGAATGTAAGATTGTAAGCTTCCAAACCATTTCTCTTTATATTCGGGTCAGGCATACTAATCTCCCTTCGGATTAAAGATGACATGGATTTTGTGCAATCACGTTGGATTCTCAGCTGAACATACCATTGGATTGAATATTCTCCATCTAGTTCAATGAAGATCTTTGCAATGGAGGTGGTTTTTAGTAGCTGGGGTACCTTGTCTTTTTCAAGCACCGCCTGACAATTCTACTACTTGGGTGGTTGCTTGTAGCTCGCACATAACAAAGAAGCAAAATTTTCAAGACATACCAGACGTTTATCTGAGATTGAACAAAGGAGGAGTTCGTTTGCTAGGCTACATCTTTTGAAGGTAAAATTCTACACTCCAACCACTTGTTATCATGCTAGCATTCTTTAACCCTTTTATTCCATCAACCATATTGATTCCATAAAGTAATTACAATTATGTTTCCTTTTCTTCTTTAATGACAGGGTAGAAACAGTGACACGTCAACAGTTGAGTCAGGATCTGATGTTGATGATCTAGGTTCCCCGATGATGAGAACCATGGTGGAGAGGAGCACAGTGGGGTGCAGTCGATTGGCTCCAGTTCGTGAAGAGGTGGTATTTTAAGTTCTAACAATTCTGTGGAACCTTTTCATAATACAAATGTTCATCTTGTGCGTATTGCTTATGTTTTACATAGATGCAGATGAGAGCACGAGACTCAGCAGCATACTACAGTTGTGACGATCACTTTGTCGTTGTGGACAAAACGGTTGATTACGGCCGAGGATCAATGCCAGATAAAAGCAATATTTCAGAAGTTAGAGCTCAAGCTCGGCAACGGGATACCAGGGTAGCATCACGCATATCTGGTATGCACTTACTGGCTGTTTTATGAAACATAAATTTGTGTAATATCACAAAGCTGTAGTTTATTCTTTCCCCAGAAAATCTTCATTTTACTAGTTCTGAAAAGGAATATCCTCATCCTGGATGGATGCAATACAAATAGTGGGATCATGAGTATGAGCACATTTAACATGCTACCTTTAGTCATTTACTGATTACTGCGCATGCGATGGTTATATATTATAAAAGCATAAAGAGACCTCAACAATCAGCTAAATAGTAATGTTGGATCTACAGCTATAAAAATTGTGATGTTCTTGTTTACCTAGAATAACGTGCTCAAGTGTGGGCTCAGTAAGGTTGAGCTTCATGTTGTTGCTTTGGGTTTCCTCTGGGCTTGGTCGCAGTTTGTTGGTTTGTAATAACATAAACAGTTTTCTAGGATCCTTGTGACATTCGTTTCGCAAGGAATAGGATTGATAACCCTAGGCTTGCTAGTATCATATTCGTGTAGGTCGTGCTGCCCTATGGTCTATGGTATTGATAAGCCTAGGCTTGCTAGCAAACATGGTCGAGTGTATCCCTATGCTAGTATCATATTCTATAGGCTTGCTAGCAAACATGGCCAAGTGTATCCCTATGCCTAACTATAGGACAAGCTGTTGTATTTGTTCTGCCTAACTATAGGACAAGCTGTTGTATTTGTTCATTTGAGTTCATCCACTATTCCTTATTCACATATCTTTGCTCTCGTTAGGTCCCTCGAGTACCAGGCGAGGTACAGTAGTACCTAGGGATGTTTCAGATGAAGGGAAATTCTATCATTTTGTCAGATTGCTATGGGCTTTGATTGTCAAAGTCTTTGCCTTCTTCCACATAGCATATGGTCAGCAGGAGACAAGGGTCAACAACCCAGTACCTCCAGCTGAACCTGAACCAATTTCAGATGATCATCCAGCGGTAGAGACATTCAATGTGGATCACATCAGTCCTGTCATAGAGCGCCTTCAGAGGCTCGAAGGGAAAGTCGACGAGCTTGGCAGCAAGCCACCAGAGATTCCATCAGAGAAAGAACGGTCCCTCTTGGAGTCGTGGGATAGGATAAAATGCATTGAGTCTGACCTGGAGCGAACAAAGAAGGTAAGTCTCCGTTGAGTTTATGAGTTTATCTCCGTTTCTAATGGCATGTAAGCATTGCATTTAGGTACACAAATCTGTAAATCCCTTGTCAAATGTGACCGGAAGTAGCTTTGATTTACATTGTTAAATGGGAATAGATCGGTGGTACAGGCTGAAACGCATGCATTCAAAAGGTTTGAATGCAAGATCTATAATATAGGAATGGATACATTTATGAAGATAGGTGAATTTTTATGTTTGGAGAAAAGTCAACAAAGATCTCTCTACTTTGAATAAAAGAAAAAGAAGCGGAGCAAGATGCCTTAAAAAAGGATGCATCCTTGATACTTGATACCAATCTAAATTGGAGAAAAGTTTAAAAGAAAAATGCCCTTGTATTGGTCAGGTGCTGCAAGCTACGGTGATGAAGCAACTGGAAGTTGCGGAGTCACTAGAAGAAGTGATTCGGTCAAACCTTCATGTAAGATCGACTAAGTTCCCTTTGCTATTCATCTTCTAGCTTGGATTGGATTATCATTCATCCTTGGTCTCACTACCATATAATTGTTCACACAGAGACGAAGATTCTGTGCATAACAAACAATCACGACTGCTGACTTAACAAAACAATTCATCAGGGAGTCGAGAGGCAAAAGTATGCACACGAAGTCCATTGGTGGGGCGGAAGACAGTGCATTTCGTTTTCTTTTTTACATGATTTGGGTTGGAGGATCATGACTACGACGGATAGCGAAAAGCTCAGTTCAATTTTCATATTCTCGTCTCTTGTAACTCAGACAAGCATGTCCATTTTCCATATCAACAGAGGGTGTAATGATGGATTACAATGGCAAGTAAAAGTGTAGAAATGTAGAAACCAGGCGGTAAATATACAAGGCTGATGTTACAAGAGTGCATATAGACCTGGACGTGTATAAGATGTATTGTAAATATAAGAGGTGGGATGGAACCTAGGCACTGAAAGGCAGTATGCCACAACATATATGGTGATACTCTCCGTCCCAGTGTATATGTCGTTTGATTTTTTGACACCAAGTTTGATTGATTTGTCTTATTTAAAAAAATTACGAAAATATGAGAAAATTTAAGTCGTAGTTAAAGTATAATATATACTAAACTAAATCACCACGAAAACAAATGATAATTATGAAAATTTTCAAATAAAACGAGTAAGTTAAATTTGGTGTCAAAAAGTCAAACGATCTATAAATCGGTACAGAGAGAGTATAAAAAAGATGGCAGTATGTATCCTAGGCCCACTGCTCAGATGATGCGCACTCCAATGGATGATACGTGAGTTGGGGAGGCACCCATTGAACTATTGAGTAGACGGTTTAGCTATTGATTTGCTTTTATATGTTTGATATATTTTGTTGCTAAGAAAATCAAGAAAATTATACTCCATACATTCCAATTTATAGGTCATTTATCTTTTTTGACATCAAGTTTAACTTATTCGTCTTATTCAAAACATTTCATAATTATCTTTTATTTTTATTGTGATTTAGTTTAGCATATAATATACTTCGGCTACAAATTAAATTTTTTATATTTTCGCAAATTTTTTGAATAAGATAAGCCGGTCAAACTTGGTGCAAAAAAAAAAATTAAACAGCCTAGTAGTGAGGTTATATTAAAAAGTTTATTCGTTGTTTTAGTATTCATGATGCAAAACCAATGAGTATTTCATTCAATTATTTTTAGGTTTATGTCGAGAGTTAGATGAAGTTATTGAGTGCTCCTACATTTCTAGAAATTCTAGAGTCCCGTATCAGTGTAATAGGTTCTCTTATATATGCTATATATGGTTTGTTCTCATTTTGATTTATCTCTAACGTTCAAGTGCTATCATAGATGCAGCGCTAATTCATAGTAAGGACAATTGGAGGATGTTTAATGGATTTTTTTAGATATAAGGTCTACAAACAAAAAAAATTACCATTTGACTAAATATTTTTTAAAATTCAAACATACTCAAATTTAGCCAAAGTTCGGCCTGGCCAACTATGGCCTTGATCCAATCAAGCCCTAGACGTACAAGATGTACAGCACAGGCACAAAGGTGTCACAAACTGTTCGGATCAAGCTCGATACCCAAAAGAAAGTCCTGGTCGAAGTCTCAGCACATCTCCTTCATTACTTTCAAATTTTAAAATAAACGGAACAGACAAAACAGAGCTACTTTCGCTACTCGTCTACAATACACTGACAAGTATATTAATGTAGCATCCCCATAACTGCAACATTATAATGCACAAAACTCCATTGCATTCTTATTCTAAGGCCTACTATGACTTGCCTGTGCTATGATTTATAGCAGGGAGATTGACTAACAAAAATTGGCGGCCTATATCACACATATATTGATGGAAAAATAACCAAAGAACTACTCTGCAGATCTAAAACTTTTTTTAAAAAACAAAAAGGTAAGCAGAAGCCGCTCATGGATGTATATTGCATTCACGTAGAAAAGCATGATCGAAATTGACATACTTGGACCAGAATCTGCGGTATCTTGGCAATCCAATCTCAAGCCAAGGTTTTCGATTCCCGTTGTAGTGTATGACTGCTGCACGCTCGATATCCCTTTGGTTGACATTCGGTTTGTACCCTAGACCCAAGAGATGCCATGAGCGATCAAGAGGGAATGTGTGGTTCCAGAACGTGACAAGACCAGCAGGAAGTGTTCCTAACTTCCATAATTGCCTGTTTGCATTCTGTACAAATTATATTTCATGCACTTAGTGAACTATGGTAAGACAAAACTAACACAAGATTAAACAATTCCAAAATCAAATTCCAGATTATTCATGTGTGTATAAAAATAGTCTTAATGCGGTTAATACCTTTAAAATAAGAATTAAATAGTAAAAATAATGCAAGCCAGAAGCCATTGCCATTAGTGATCCTTTGCAAGCACTTGTGGCAACAGTTTAATGTTTCCCTCAAACATTATAGGTAACTGATAAGCTCAGGAATATACTCACCAGATTCTGCCAGTAGTGGTAGACATCAGTAATATTCTGCTTCCTCCACTCAAACAAATCGAAAATGTTCATGCCATATGCCCAGCCACAGGCACGGCGATCAAACTTCTTAGTAATTAGAGAATTAGAGAAGTTGAGGTACCTATCAAACCTATGGAAAGTTGCCCCACAGGTATGGACAGCGCCGTTAACTTTTCCTTTCAGATCTATTGACCAAATATTACTTAGGTCCTGCTGGACTACAATATCATCATCAAGAAATAACACCTTGCTAAGCTTAGGGAAGATCTCAGGAAGATAAAACCTCAGATGGTTGAGAATGGACAGGTACTTGGGATTCTGGAACTTTGGGGTTTTGCTCAGCTCCTGATGGGTCTTGAAGTAGTAGTTGATCATGAAATGGGACTCCAGTTGCTTCAGGACTGGACTATAGCTCGAATTTAGCCATGTAAACTCTTCAATGTTCTGGACCTGAACAGCAGTTTTTCCCATGTGATTTGTCAAGAACCACATTCTCATTGCAGCATAGTTGTGTTTATCAGTTACAATATGGAAGACGTGGCTTGCTGGATCCTGCATTGGATTTTAGTTAAAAGTGTCAGGAGTTGGTACAACACTGAACCTTATTTTACTATTTACTCCAAAATAAGTTGATTTGCATTAGCTCAATTTTGTAATGTAAGCTACTGCTCTCTCACGTGTCAAATACTGTACCTTAGCATTTACAAGAGTTGAGTTCACAACCACAGCAGCTGCCAGTACATTATCTGAGAATAATGCATAGTGTTGCAGCTTTGAGTCTTCAAACTTTTCTTCATATGGAAAGTGTTTTTTGTTGGAGCCAGATGAATAGTACTCATTTGTAAGACGCAGTGCAAGACAATAGAGCCTTTTTGGTAGAGCCTTAGCTGCTATTTGTGTTACATAATTAGCCTTTTGCTTGTGAGCTTGAACTTGGTCTTCAGTTGAATGAAGGTTTGCTAGCAGTTTATCAATAACAGCAGCACAGTTCTCATGTACTTGTTTGATCTTTGTTAGTGCCAACTCCATTACTCTAATTTTTCCATAGACACTGTATAAGCAACAAAGTTAAAAATCTACAGGTGAAAGATGCTCGCTACCTATCAGAATCCAAACAACTAGGTACACATCATCATGGTTGTCAAAATAACAAAAGAGAACATACTTCTTTGGTAACCACCTATCGCTGGTTGCATCACCAAGTGCTTGTTGGATATCCATCATCTTCCTTCGGAGATCTCTAACAAAGGCATGGCGGCCTCTAGAGGGTAGGAGCCCAATATATGTTTTTGCTCTTCTTAACTGATCCTTGATGACACGTATTGCTGCATCTGGTGACCTTGTATGATGACTAATATTACTGCTAATTGCTTTTGCATTAGACCCTTCTGAGGTTGCGCCTGTAAATTTCTCAGATGATCTATCAGCAGTGTTTTCCTGGAAAATTAAACCACTAGCAACTAAATAACTACTTAGCCTTGAAAGGATGAAAGGGAAACTAGCATTTAAGGACCGTGCAAACTACAGCCTAAATATATCATAAAATTGTGCACCTAAAGCAAAATATATAAGGCTTATAAAGAAAGAAAGATGCTACTAAAATTTTCAAATATCTTGCATCACCAAGAGAAATTGGAAAAGGTAGACAGTCAAAAAAATGGAAAAGTTAAAACATCACATCCACCGCCAGTGGGAAAACAAATGTGAGAATGAATTAGTTGCCAGCGGGGAAGGCAATACGACACAATTTGTCAACAATTAGTGTCTGACTTCTGAGTACAAAAATAGTGTAGCAACAAGCAAAAGTGGTTCACTAGTTGCTGCCCTACATTATTTGCTCATCGTAAAATGGAAAAGGCCCAACTTAACATATCTATATTTCAACAATTTTACTCACTCTCATAGTTCAGAAACTTAATGATTATAGGTTTTATTCTTGGGACACGAATTTGATTGGTTCTCTCCTTTACCTTTTTCAATGAAGCATTAGGATTACCCCGCATTGCAGCAGCTTTGTGCTGCCTCACTTCAAATGCACCGCCCTGTGTAGACTCTTTTCTCAACCGAGCAGCACCCTCTCTGCCAGTAATCGAAACACCAGCAGCATGCTCTCTCTTAACTGGATCATGTGAATCCGCCTCCTTCACCTCTTCTCCATTCCACAGTATGTTATCCTTGCTGACCATTGATTTGCTTCTTGATCTATCTGAACCATTTCTGACATCAACATTTTGCCGAGCCACTCCATCCGAATGAGTGCCATGATCCACAGCGATAACCACGCCCTCCTTGTCGTGTGCGCGTACGGCAGAGGCAACTGTCTGAACAGGCTCTTTCACCACACCAGATGTTTCCTGTCACAATGGTTCACCAATAATGCAGCTTCAAATCTCAATCGAATACAACTGCAAATGGAAGCATCTCTAAGCAGAGTGAAGTTCACCTGTGCCAGCGCATTTAGCCACTTGCCCGTCTCACTCCGGCCGATCTGCGAGAGGAAACACGTTAATGTCCAACGTCCAACTCGTCCCCCCAAAGCCTGAGTGAAACAGGTAGGGGGTGTCAAACGCAGGCGTACCGGATTGGACGGATCACGGCCGAATGCGCGCCTCCCAGTCACTGCAGGCACCGAGATCACAAGCATCATCGTCAAGGACACGCACACACAGGGGGGTGAGACGGATCAGCAAACCGTACGGATGGGGCCGGAGAAGGGGGAGATGGGCGCGCCGATGTAGAGCGCGAGGGGCGCGAGCACCGAGGCGAGGAGCAGGGACAGCACCACGTCCCGGGGCCGGCACTTCCACCTTCGCCACCGCCGCGCCGCGGCCGCCGCCATGGCCGTCGGAAAGGCTCACCGGGGACGGCTAGTACCCCGCCGCCGCCGAAAGTGTTTCGTGCTCAGGTTAGGTGGGGACGGAACTGGGGAGAAAACCTTCCACGTGTCAGCAGGGCGGGCGAGTCCAGTGCGTGCACTCGGGGTTTGGTTCCAGCCTTCCAGGGAATCCAACCGCGACATCCGTCCTTGTGCTATTCTTGAGATGGATTATTTTAAGGTTCAAAAAAAATAAAGAAAGAGATGGATTATTTTTATTTTAAATCAAACTCGAAAATCAACCCTGAAACTGCTTTAAAAAAACTAACCCACATATTGGTAAGGATGTTTTAATACATACTAGCAAATAAACCTATGAATTCAACGAGAGTGAAAAAAAAAAGTGTCTACTTCATGCCTGGATCAAATTCTCTCCTCGCTATCTGAATTTTGAGAATGTGCATGCAGGTTCGTTTTTTTTAAAAGAAAATCCTAGGATACTTTAGAAGTGTGGGTACTTCAGTCCATACCAGAATTTTTACTTACACATATTCTGACTAAAATTTACACCAAAAATCATTTTAACTCAAGTACTATTTAATTGTACAATAATATAAATTGACTGTAAAATGGAAATTCGGGTGTGTGGAGAGCTGCTTTCCCCAACCCAAATTGAGTTTTTCTTTCCTTCTTTGAATGCTGTTTAGGAAGAAGAAGGTGAAAGAATGAAACAAAAAAATTGGTGCGGCGGAGTTTTTTTTTTTTTTTTTTTTTTTGAGGAAAACGGAGGGGAAAAGATTTCCCCACCTTGTTCATTCAATAGCTCAATAACAATATTGAGCTAAATAGCGTTTACAGCACAAGAGGAGAACAACAACAAACAAGCAGTGAGATTACAAAGAAGAGGAACATCAAGCCTCTGCAACGACCAAGACTGAGAGCACTACAAATGCCGCCGACCAATGGAAACCACAGAGCACCAAAACTTCGACGACCCCCAAGTACAACTGACTGTAGAAGCATTGAGCCAGGGACGGCAGACGACAGCCTTGGTTTCACCGTCTTGGAGCATATCCGGGTCCTATCGCCGCCCGCCAACGCCCATTAAGGGGAGGAAGCCTTAGTGGAGGGAGACCGACAATAAGAGAAACGAGGAGATTCAAGAGAGGGGATCATGCCCCCGCCGACCCGGCATAAGATGAGGCGGCAAACCAGGTAGCGGGAAGATGGCGGAGCAGTGGCACTGGCAGAAACACTTGCCAACAAACAAGTATGAGTGCGAACATCGAGGACGAAGATGGAGCTCGAACAGAAGAGAGGTAGAATCACCAAGGTGGCACCAACAGGAGAGAGATAACACCGTACACCAACTACAAAGCCTGTCTAAACCTCACAACAACGGAAGCATGGTACTGCATGCTGACCAATACCACTGCTAAGCAGCAAAACCTCAAAGAGCTCCATTCCAAAGGCGGCCGTGAAGCATTGTGTCAAGATTGACAGACGACGGTCGTGACTACAACATCTTGAGGCACATCCAGGAACCTATCACTGCCCACCAACGCCCTATGAGGGGAAGGAACCTCAAAGGAGGGAGAGCCAGCAACAGGAGAGCGAGGAGATCCAAGAGAGGGACCATGGTCTCACAACCCGGCATTTGATGAGATGTGTAACAACCCTACTTTTTGTAATCCAAAAATCATTACCTAAAAATTTCTTCTTACTTATTGTATGTGCATTGCATTTAAATTCACTAAAATTTGCTAATTAAATTAATTCAAGTGTTCACCTTATGTTGTTAGTAAATTTAACATTGCTAAATGTTATATCTTGTGCAAACCTTGCATCATCTTTTGGATTTTATTGCTTCTTTGGTTGTATGTTCAATTCATAACAAACCAAATTCAAAAGCCAATTAGATAATTGGAAATCAACTCTGAAATTGGAACCAAAATGGTCAAGACATTTCGGCCCAAACCCACCAAGGCCAGCCCAACCGGCCATCACCCCCACCTGGGCCGAGCCAACCAGGCCGGCCCAACCGCGCCGCACCGCGACTCAGCCGCTGGCCAAAGGGACGGAGCCGCTGCGTCGCTGACAAGTGGGACCTCCTTGTCGGCTTTCCCCTTTCTTCCTCCTCTCCAGCCTGACCGAGCCGAACTGCGCAGCACGACGCGCTCGATCGCCCGCGCCATCCCGACCTTCTTGCGCGCCAAGCCGAAGGTAGGAAGAGGATAGGATCCTCCTGCCAGCTCCGCCCAACTGCCCATGGCCGAGTGGACCCCTGGTCACACGCCTTGCGTGGCCCTGTCGGGCTCGCGCGCGAGAGAGAGAAAGCGGGAGAGGGAGCAGAGACATGGCGCCACCGCTGGATTCCGCCAACGCCGGGTGAAGCCGCCTCCACACGAACCCTAATCGCGACCCTATAAAGCCTAGAATATGCCTTCACCCAACCCTAGTCGCCATTCGGGGTCGCTCCCCATCCATAGCCGCCGCCAGAGGGACATCGGTGAGAGAGAGTCGAGGAGGAGGCATCGACGACGGAGGAGAAGACCGGAGCGCCGCCGTTCGTGCCGAGGTGTGAAGGCCGTGAGCTCGGAGGAGAGCTACGCTCCGTCTGCGCCAAGACATCGCCGGAGACCCGAAGCCGAACCCGACGCTGCCGTACCCGGAGTAGAAGCTGACATCCACGCCGCCGCCATACGAGAAGCCGGAGCCGTACCTCGCTGACAAGCCCTGCCTCCTCTGCTACTTCTACACCACCGGGATCGCCTACTCGCCGTCACGCAACCCACGGTAAGCCGTACACAGTCCCCTTTTCCAATCCCCGCCATGGACCGGACTCTCCGAGTCCCATCTGTCCGTGTGCCGCGCCATGGCCATCCTGGAGCTCCACCGTCGCGTGGTGACTCACGGCCATGTCGCCGTCGTAGATAGCCCTAGGTAGCGCCGTTGCGCTCATCCTTATCTCAGGATGCCGGACTGGAGCCGCGTCGCCCCGAGCCTTTGCTCGTTGAACGAGGTACACGGCGTGCACGCCGTGCACGACGCGCCATGGATGCCAAGCCACGCACGCTTGTTGAAGCCGGAGCCGACTGTAGAGTTCCTCACTGCGTGCGAGTGCGATGTGCCAAGCAAAGTTGCGCAAACTCCTTTAGATCTTGATCTGTGTAGAGCAATTGACTAGCTTAGTTGAGCTGTGTGCGCGTCACGCCATGGCGTGCGGTCGGGAGTCCATGAATGACGCCGTGGCCACCTAGCTGAGCTAACACGCCTACCTTGCGAGACGCCTTAGCCTAGGCCTAGATGCCATCGTCTCCTTGCCCAAGCCGCTGCGGCCGGAGCCGCTCTGTGCGCGCGCACGCGCGAACCGCGCTGGATGACCGGACCTAGCCGTGGGCGCCGTCGTCTTGCTTTTGCAGCTTATAGGCCCGTGCGCATCGCCGCTTAGACGCCCAGAACCGAGGAGAGCCGGCCTTTGCGCCGTGCGTAGCGTATGAAAGGCCGCGCCGTCACGCGTAGGCGCTGCTGGGCGAGCGCCGTCGTGATGCGCGTCCTTGGGAGCCTTTCGGCGAGCAGGTGGTGCGGGGTGGGAGCCGGAGCAGAGAAGAGGGAGGCGATGGAGTTTGGGCTGCGGGATTGGCCTGCTAGCCTCGCGTGGAAGGCAGGCCGAGTGAGCGGGCCGAGCTAGGCCGAGTGAGAGAGAAAAGAAGGAAAGGCCCGATCCGGACTTTGCAGGCCGAGCGGACCAGGCCAAGTGAGAAAGAGAGAGGAAACCTGAGTTTCGGCCCAGTGACCAGCCCCTGCCTTTATCCGGCTTTTTAATTAGATAACCCCGAAATAAACTTGGATAAATCATAATAAATCCATCCCAACTCCGAAAATTATGAAATCCACCCCAGCTCTTATCTAAAATCTTCCTTTTATCACTTGAGACTAAGCCTCGTTGATTGGTGTTGCATCTTAATTGCCATTTGATTCTTTCTGCTAGAACTTACCCATAGTTTATTTCCAGAGTCGGAGCACCAGGAGGACGACCCGGAGGATCCGGAGTACCTGCCTGAGGAGAACACCGACGAACAAGGTCAGCAAACACCCCGCTTCCATACCCATAGACACGCGCAAATGGTAGTACTGCGTAGGTGAAAATGATTTTGCTCCGCACTAAGCCAACCCACACGAATACTTATTTTATTTATGCCATTGTTTTGAACAACTAATACCCGACTTAATAAAATGAACATGATGAGAGTTGGGTGATATTGTGGTGGGTTGTGATTACTCTTGGCATGCGTGAAGTGGGTCGTTTATGAGCGCGAGATGGTGTGTGAGATGGGTGGCGGGAGTCGGCACCGGATTAATGGGAGAGACTAGAACTCTGCCCTGATAGGAGTGAGGTGTGTGGTGGTTCGCGGCCCACCGCAGAGGGTGGCAACCGACCCATGGAAGGCTAGCTCTCGCCAATTAAGGACCGAGTAGGGGTGATAGCATCTTGGACTATGACTCGTGCATACCACGCGACCTCAGACCCGATTCATGAACTTCCCCGAAGGGTATATACCTGCAGGCGTAAGGCGATAGTGTTAGGGGGCGATGGTGGGTCTGTGATGCAGCCACACGTCCCCGATAGACTCGACCCGCGGAGGCCCCGGGATTACTCGAGCTCACAGTTCTGAGAGTGCGGTGGATGATATATCCACACAGTTTCTAGCTCAGAAAGGCAGGGAAAGTGCCAGAAGGGAAGTTCGTCCGTCGGTGTGGCGGGCCCAGGGTGGTTGGCCACTGCCCTCGTCCCGTCTTGTGTGGGTACAGATGTACAAAATCCTCTCGAGAGTGTATAATCTATACGTATAGCCGCCGTTCCCGGTCAAAGGACGAACCAAGGGCGAATACTCACCTCATCTAGTATGGGTTTTCTTCTCTTCTCCCTCGAGTGATTGGATACCGGCTGAGGCCGTTGAGGATGGGCAGGTGGGAGCTTCCCATGCCGCAGAAATAGTTGATAATGAGAGGGTGCATGGAAGAGGTGTTTTGGTGGTGAGGCAATGTAAGTGTTGGGATAAGTGACGAGAGCGGGATTCGGTCGTGGAACCGACTACCCGGAGAATTCAACTAGTTATACAGCTCTCTTTTCTCTTTATGCTTTGCTAGGAAACCAATCTCCACTTGATTACTAATAAGGCTTGCTTGGGGTGTTCGGCTAGTGACCTGCACGCTTATCGTGCAGACTCAGGTGACGATGAGCCGGATAACATCGTCACCCAGGACGACTGGTATGAGGACTGAGGCTGGAGCTACGCTCAAGGACGCCTGTGGAGGGGTCTACTACGTTGTTGCTACTCTGATCATGATGCTTGTTCTGTTTGCTTAATTACCGGTCTGCGAGCCGAAGTATCGCCGAGATACGGCATGTAATAAATTAAATTCGTGAAGTTTGGAACTGATAATATGCTGCGACACTGTATGTGATAGCTTTTATGTGTTCTAGGACTATCGCATGTTGTAAAAGGCTCCGATTCCGGCACCACAGAATTGGGGTCGTTTCAAGATGAATGCAGTCAAGGAACATGGAGGACGACGAAGCAGAGTGACTAGCAGCAAGCACTTGCCAACGAGCGGCTAGTACAACCATCGGGGGAGGAACATCAGCTACAGGAGGGTCTCCTTGACGACGCCTCCAAGGGGGCCAGCGGCGCCCGAGGGTGGCGTTGTCGCGCTGCCCCAACAGAGGTCGGGCATGGCTTTCGCCTAGAGCCCCCTAACCCTAGCTCATGCAAGCAGCAATGGCGAGGAGCATCACAGACCTCACCACCAGTGGACTCCAGGAAACGAGCAGCCGGTGCGCCCGGAGTCGAACCGCGACTTCCGCTAGTGATGGCGCCGACACGGTCGACGGAGCCCCCTCCCCAACCCTACCGCAGCGCGAAGAAGGGAGGGAGGGGCCGCCCCTTGAGGAGGCGCACACGGCACGGGCCGGCGGCAGGCCACGCAGCACGCCGTTGCGCGCCACGCGCGCCGCCTTCCGCCGAGCCGGAGATGGGGCCCACTGAGGACGACGAAGATTCGGCACCAGGAGGGCCAATTCCGGCAACGGAGAGGCCGGATTTGGCGGCGGCGGCGGCCGGAGGTCCCCCGTCGGCGCCGAGCCCAGCGTCACCATGGTGGGGAGAAGGGAGAGGGGAAAGAGAGGGAGGGGGGAGGAGGAGGCGCAGCGGCCACCTTTTTGGGCGCCGCCGATGGCCGGGGCAGGCGACGGCGGCCGGATTGGTGCCGGCGGGGGCGCGGTGGAGGAGGGGTGCGGGGGTCGCCCCGAGTCGCCCCTGCGGGACGACGTGGGGGTACTACTCTAGTATTTTCCCCGGGGGAGGTTTTTTTTTTCACCCAAATATGATATAGCAAACGCAAAACATCTATTTTGTTCTAAATATGGCCCAACACTCCGTGTCTTGACAGGATAGGTGGACGTCTACTTGTGCTGCAACTTCTCGAAGCACACCTTCTGCTTCCATGGAGGGGGCGGGTCATGCACACATGTGGGCATCTGTTTGTCTCACCACGATCGCAATTCCCCCTTTCGTGTCCGGTACCATCTCAGGAGGTTGCAACAATGCTTAGTCCAGTACATTGTCCATACGGTTGCATATATTCAAATTCCACTGTGTATACAAACAGTGTCATTTTCGTACTATACGATCATATAGACGATTTGTTGTATTTGGTCTAAAGCACCACATTGTCTCACAAGAGGCTATATTCACATGGTTCATGGGACCCGCCTGGCCCAAAAATAAAAACCAAACATCCAATCAATCATCCGCCATGATAGTGTACATGTGCGCTGGTGTGTGTGGAGGGGGGTTTCTTTGGCTTATACTTTGGACTACAAGCCTGATAGTAGATTGAAAATAACAGAGGGAATGAACATGAGGCGATCGTTGCTAGATAGGGATGGAAGCTGATCCCTAGCCTTGGTCTCCTGCAGTTGGTTCACTGCCACGCTGGCCCCACCGCGCGCGGGCCGATGCGCGGTGCCTCTACAGCGGGGCGGACATCTGGTGAGGCTCATCCGATGGGGATGAGGCATACAACTACGTGATAAGCCATTTCTTTCAAATACATAAATCCCTCCGGATGAGCCATTTTCTCCAAATATATGTTTCACTATATTCAGTTTTATTTTAAAAAAATCAGTGTGTGATGAGCTCTATTAGATTCTATATTAAGTATTCCCTTCGTATGGAGTATTCCAAAGAAAAGTTAGAGTGCTGCAGCTGTTTGATTTTGAGGAAGGCTTCACTTTAGATCACATCCAGAACTAACCTTATCCATTTCGGTTAAACTAACTGCCTCTAAAGTTTTTGTTTGCTTATAACATGCTAAATTCATTTTTTCCTCGTTATATTAGGCTGTAAACTTTGTCCCAAGCATGCTAAACTCTTTCTCCCCTTGATCCCTTGTTATCTGGAGTTCTGGACTGTAAACTAAATTAGTCCCAGACATTGTTAAGACTTAAGACGAGATCCAAACCCAACCCTAGAAAAGCTAAGATTTGAAATTCGAAAACAACAAAGATGCTTCTCGTTCAAAATTTCAAATCCATTTTTCCTTCCTATACCACTATACTATCTCTGTCGTACTTCTCTGTCGCCCCAGGCAACCATGCATGCCAGCGCAGCGGGAATGCTGACGCGGCGGCCACCTATCACTTATGGGTCTGCCAGGTGGGGCACATCGATCACCTGGCGACTCGCCACGTCGGCGTCATGCGGCGGGCCTGTGGCGCCCCTCGAGCACGGAGCGCCAGAGCGGGTCCACCTCGCCGTCGTCGGCCGCGGCGAGCCACGCGTCCACGTCGTCGAACAGCGTCCGCTTGCTGGGCGGCGAGGAGAAGCGGTGGCCGGGCACCCCGGTCACCGCCATGCGCCCGTCCACGAGCGAGCGGAAGAACACTTCCTGGTGCTCCCACCCTCCGCCGCCGCCGCCGCCGCCGCTCGCCACGCCGAGCCCGCCGCGGCACTTCTGCCACGGGAGATCGAACACCCCCGCGGGGCGCTCCCTGCCGTCCGCCACCGCGGGAGCCTCAGCCGCCGCATCCTCAAAGGCCGCCTCCACCTGCCTCCTCCTCCTCCCGCCGGACGCCGCCGCCGCATCCTCCTCCACCTCCCGCGGGCGCTTCCTGCCCTCCCGCCGATCCATGCACGGCGCTGACGACACATGCAAGGAACATTTCAGCTCCAAGAACCACCATGGCCAAACCTTAAATTTTTCCGTTCTTCGAATGCATGCGACTATGCAACGCGAACATCACACAACAAGAGCACGCATGCATGCATTCGATTACCAACCTGATCAGTTGATCGGAGCAAAGATGTCGTTGAGCGGAGGCGGACGTCGTCGACTCGTCGTCACCTCGGGTGTCGTCGTTGGAGGGGGAGGGGAGGAGGCGGTGTGGCGTGGTTGGTGTATGTATGAGCTGTGTGACAAAAGGGCTGTGTGGGTGTCTATATATACACGCGCGATGGACTGGGCTGGATGAGAGGCCGAGGCAGAGGCTGAGGTGCGAGCGTTTTGCATGGCCTGTGTGGCCTAAATAAACTGGATCAGAACAAAACCACCATAGAATTTTGATGCAATCGCAAGTTTATACGAGCCTGCATATGATGTTTGTGTTAATATGCATGCATGGATGGATATAGTGTGGCATTGGAGGAACATTTAGTTGCTTTGATCAGAAATTAATTTGGGGTGAATTGTGTTGCGAACGAATAAGGCCTGGCCATATGTATATTACAAATTTTACGGTGTACTAGTGGGTACCTTCTCAACCACTGTAAAATCTCTCGTGATATATAGATGGCACATGTAAATGCTAGAATCTATTTGTAATTTAAGCTTTTCTGGGAAAATGTAAACTACCACTATTCCCTGTAAAAAACCCCAAGGGCTAGGGAGAAACACCTTCGGGATATTACTGACTCATTCCTCTTGTACCCTTCGTCTATTGACTCCATAGAATTTGAGCCTATGTTTTATTGGTTCTACTTCCTATTGTTGGCTTGTAACTTACCGGTTGTGAAGATTGCAGGTATATGAAAAGATACTAAGCAATTTAATGTAAGCAAAATTTCAGAGTGGCAAGACAATTTTTCATACAAAATGCTAAGCAATAACAGCCTCTTTTCACCCATGCTACATAATCCAGCGTCAAAATTCGGACAAGAGGAAGCAACTATAAGCCACTAAAAAACAAGAAGAAACAACAGAAGATAAGAAGACATCAAAATTGAAACTACTTTCCAAGAGCATGATACCATGAATTGAATCCATGATGCGCTGAGTATTTTCTGAATAAAAAAAGAAATATTGATTTCATGATTTTTAAAAAAGAACAAACATGAAGGCTTTACTAAGTAGTGAAAGGACATGACATGCAGTTGCAAGGTGCATATATTATAGACCCGCTAGCTAATAAAGTTATATACCTTATGCTAATTTAGGCGATTGTTTCTTTTTTATTAGAAAAAATCATAGTTTGTTCTACGTCTGTATTGTTTATTGTTTTATTGTACTGGTGTAGACGCACGACATGCACATTGTGACCGCGTCTCAGTTTACATATTTGACGGGTCTATGCGGATCATGTGAAGAGCGAAAAGCGTTGACGGAAAGGGCAGAGATGGCCAGCCATGCAATCAAAGAGGAAAAGGAACTAATGGCTGCTTATTAACGTATTTTCTTTTTCATTAATTACAAAACAAGAAAAGTACTCGGGTGAGAAAGCAAAAGGCTAAAAGGTGAAAACATTTTCTTTCTACAGTTTTTAGACAATTTCTCATGCTTTCAAATTTGTGCAGTGAGCCCAATATAAAAAATATTATTTTATTGGATGAAAAATGGTATAAAAAACTCGTCATCGTACAGATCGTATCAGAACAGCACCACCTTAGATAACGTTTTCACAAGTCTTTCGTGCACATGAGAAGCAAATTAAAGACGATGCAAGCAGGCGTGGTCGCATGGATGCACAGGTTTTACTGCTGGCAAACCTTATTTCTTACTGAAAATGCTGCATGACCTCTGTAGATTTTTATTTTTAGTACTAGGAGAACAAGGGTTTCACAAACGAAAACACACACGGAAAGCTCGAGTACAAACAAACTTGCGGCAAGCATAATAAAGATGACGACGAATTGACAGATGACGATGCAGCGAGCAGGAGCAGATCATGGATCGTTCCATTCAGAAGCTCGGAGGACCACCGCCATGGCCAGTGCTGGGGCTATGGCCTGGACTGGTCGACTCTGTCGTCTCCTTAGCTGCCGGCACCTGTAGAACACTCCTTCCAGTGCATGGATTGCGGCGCGGGCTGCTGGCGATGGCAGGAGCCCTCGCCTCCAGCTTCCTAGCGTGAGCCGGCACAGGGAGCTGCACGAAGCAGGTGGTGCTGATGAGCAGCAGCATGAACACAGCTGCAGCGGTTTTCGATGAAATGGCCATGGAGTTTACAAGCTGCAGAACGGTGATCTCTAAATATAATGGTAGCTAGCTATGCAAGACAGTGGGAAGAGGAGGATGAGAGAGCTCTGCAGGAGCCAAGTTACTCACAGCTAAGACGGGACACCTCAGGTTCCTTCTTTATATAGGCCACAGAATACTGTACTCCCTCCGATCTTTTACGTTTAAAATGTCAAGTACTAATAGTATTTTTGTACTATTTAACGTCAAATATAAAGAAAACAGAGATGGTAGTACCGTACCACAGAAGTAGCGCCCTCGAATTGTTTAGGTCATCAGGAATTTAGGACTAGGATTGTGTGATATTACTTTAGGTTTTCTTTCCTATATAATCTGGTTTTATTGTATTCCACGAAACATCTAAGCTAGGTTCGCCTATATATATAACTGAAAAGGGTATCGTATAAAAAAAAGTGCATTAATTATTTGCCTTCTTTCTAGTTTGTGTTAGACCTTTGTTTGTTTGCGTGTTTTCATTGTTTGCCCTTTGATTCCACATAAAAAAGTGACGAGCAGCTCTGCTGCTGGTCCAGGGAAAATAAATCCATTGGCATACATGTCTTCAGCACAGGCGAAGCCAGTGACAACTTTGCCAGGTAGTACTCTGTATCAGGTTAACTCAGAAGCATGGTCTTTTCGCATTTTGTTTCAATCAACCAACCGATGAGCTCGTAATCGAAAGGTCATTCTCTATATTTCGTTAAAAAAAGTGTATTCTCTATAGTCGAAAATATTTCTAGCTCTAAGCTTTTAGAACCAACAAGGTTCTATTAACATGAAATTAGATTCTGACAGTAATTCATGGGCATAATGAAATTGACTTATTCCAGTCGACAAGAGTTGGCCAGAATACCCAAGGGGCTAAGATGCAGTTACTAGTTAGTAATCGTCTGCTGCTTCTCTGTGTATTTTTAAACAAAACCACCAATCTGCATTGCTTAGCAGGGTGCATATGGATGTGCAAAACATTGCTTGCGTATTGTAGACGGAGCGGCGTTTGAAATATAGACAATGGGATAGATGAGTTGTTGCGAGCCTAATGAGCTACTCTATATTATATACACGTCTGTTCAGCATATAAGTCGATCCACTTGTACTAAATTTGGTTGAAACACACGGAATACATTGATTTGATAGTTTTCTTGTACATATTAACCCACTTGTAATGAGATGATCATGTGTGTGTATAAAACTCCACCTATCACACACATTTGGAAGCATGAGGTTACCAAGTTGCCGCGACCATGACCTATCACGGTTTACCAGCGCCTCAACGCGGGACCATTTGGTGGAGGAAGCAACGTTCAAGTTGCAGACTTGCAAATCTTTGTTTAGTTGCTCATAGCTGCTTATAGAAAAGAGTCTAAAACAGCTAATGTTCAAAGATACAAAGGAATATATTTATGCTCGTGTTTTAAAGAATCGGGCCACTACAAGCTATTCCTAGTACTTCTGCGACTCAAATATTGAAAAAAGGCACTTTGTATCCATTTACCTTTATCCAAACCTTTGCTTCTGGTTGGCTGAACTAAACTCGTTCGGACGAGGTACCATCATCAACTGATCCACATTTAAATATTATTGTCCTTTTAAATTGATCGCTAAAAAGAGCTGTTGTAAAGCAGAGTTTTGTGCGAAGAGTGACAAGAATGAGGGAGTTTCGTCCCTGCGGACTCCGGCAGTTGGAAGTTGGAACTTCATGCAAGGGCTGAGAGTTTGGAATGCAACCCATTTGAAGATTTGAAACCAACCTGTCTCGAGATGGCGTACATGAGTGCCATACTTAGGGCCTGTCTAAATACATCAGATCTAAAATTTAGTTCTAGCTAAAATTTAACTGGTTAAAGTCTAGTTAACTAGCCATTAGACATAGAGTATTTGAATAGTATAGGCTAATAGACATAGAGTATTTGAATAGTATATGCTAATAGTTACTGGGCTCACCAGAGCGCCCATCCAACCCCGCACATCCACTGTTCCAACTATCCCTCTCTCTGTCTACGGTACCGCACAATGTATGGACACCCTTCCTTTAGGCCCTCTAGTGAGCACAGTGGATCCATTTAATTACAATGTAAATTAACATTAGTTCAATTTAGCTCAATTTTTTAGAATAATGGACTAATGGTTTGTTAAAATTTAGTCCCTTCGTTAGCTGTCCTGTTTGATATAAATGGGAACTTTTAGCTAAACTTTAGCCCTTATATTCAAACACGCTCTTATGTACACAGTCGATTATTATTTTTTGGATAGATCAGCATTGATCTGGTGTATAAATTCTCAGTACAAACTCTTTATAATATATTCCATGGACATTAGTGCACAGCTCTAATGCACCAAAAAAAATGCAATATTGTAATTGATTAGGTCCAGTAAAGATCTCTAAGATGTAGCACTATAAAAATAAAACATCGAGGACCATTTATCCATGAGTTGCGTACTTTTCCAGCAAAATGCTTTAGTAGTTAGGTGGTGCAAAGAAACAAGGGCACCAGCGCATGTTAGGATGGCGAAAGATAATCAATTGATAACTATAGGATGAAAAATATCAATGCAAAATATTAGGTTGATTTCGCAGCAGTTGCAAGTGATTTAAGAAGAGCTGGTGACGGTCTTCTTAGAGTGTGAGTGAGAAGAATCATCAGTGACAACAGAGTCAATGCTCCAGCTTGGTGCGCTGAGCCCAAAGAGGTAGGAACGTACATCAAGAGTGTAGATATGCCCAGCGTGACCTGAAATAGAATATGTAGCATTGTTAAGTACTTTACACTAGAATAGGTCGAAAGTAGTCCTTTTTTATCTCGGTTATGCAGGAAACCTCGTATCATTATATTAAGAAGGAAAATAAGAGTTTACGCGACTCATTCAACCCCTACAGGGGCAAGGCAAATAAACTGTTGCTCGCCACACAAACAAGTTGTCCTTGAATAGCTCATTATGTATTGGTTGTACTCTTTCATGTGCCGCAAAAAAATGTACTCTTTTGTGTAAAGCAGTTAGTCCCTCTAGCATACAGGGATTATGCACAACACTTAACATTTACATCAGTTATGTAAGGAAAGGAACTATCAAAATACAAAACACCAGATAAACCCAAGGAGCTGGATTTATTACCTGAAGAGCAGCCATTCCAAGCGTGCTTCCGATCAGAGACTTGATTGCGGGATGCATGTCTATTTTTCTCGCAGCCAGCCATAATCCACACACAGATAATAACGTGGTTGTTGCAAGAATTCGGTGATTGAGCTACAAGAATGGGAAAAGCTTAATAATTTACCGGGTTGAATGAAAACTCTTAATTGACACAATTCTTGTGGTCATGCACTCCAAAATTTCTGGTGATCAGGTCACCAATGCATGAACAAAAGAATATTCTCCATTGCAAGCATTGTTGATATGACCGCAAGAAACCAATACTTCTAGGGCAGTTCTTGCATAATGGAGTCAACTGGGCAATGCGTTTTTGGGGGAAGATTAAGAAACAAACTGTTATGGTAGTGCAAAATCTATTTATTGTTCTAACCAGAAATGAACCACTTAAAGATAAAGATGCAAAGAAAGTGAGTCTGCAAATTCATAGAGACAAAGTATTCAAGACAACATGACGCTTTGGAGTTGAACTCATTTTTTCAAGAAAACATAAGCAGATCTAACTTAACATTATGGGAGAACGTTACCTGTACAGTAGATGTATTCTCAAAAAAATTGCGTATGAAAGGCTCCATACTAAATACATCTTCGGGAATCCAAGTTTCACCCATCTTTGGGAATGAATTGTATGCATGCCCCTGGCCATAGCAATCCATAAATACTTAGGCGAATGAAAGGAAAGTTATGCATAGTTTGAAGATAGAAACAAAAACAACACACAGCGAGAATGTAAGACGTACTGCATCGTTGCCTGCAACAAATGCTCCAGATATGGCAGTAATGCCTACCACAGCACTGATAGGAATTGCCAGCTTTCTAATTTTTGCTGCACCATTTACCCAACTAATTGATCCGGTTGGAGGGTCTGGCATCACTACTGACAAAGCAGTCCACAATATACCACAATATATAACAAATGCTGATGTCAGATGAGTTGCTAGCCTGTAAGGGCTAACCCTTGGTTGAACATACTCAGATGTTGGTTCCTGTAGTGAAAAAAGAATAGTGAACCTCTAAGCCTCAAAGTAGTCAAATATGAAAGACATCGTATAAATACCTCAAGACCACTTTTCACCATCCACCAGCCGATCAGGCCTTGTGCACCACCAAGTGCGAAAAGTGTTGACAGCCTGAGCCCAAGTTGGCGTGTAACATACCCTTTTGCAATAAAGTACGCAAAAGGACCCACAAATATAAAGCCCAAAGCTCTTCCCCACATTCTGTGTGCATACTCCATCCAGTATATAAATTTGAAATCTTCAAGGCCCATTCCTTTGTTCACCCTAGATATGTTTGTAGATTGCTGATACTGCATTAGCAGAAATACGGCATGCAAAGCAGTATCTCTCAAGGAAGGGGATATACAAGGACAAATGAAAGGAATGCATCTGGGAATAGTTATATTTCTTTAAAACAAAATAAATAAAGATTGCTGAGAGTCCATGTGAATTACATATTCTACATTGCACCAAACTGATACACACAGAGTTAAACTTTATTTATTTTATGTAGGCAAATGATGTTCTACGCTTCTATAATTTGATAATATTTGTAAAACTGTCAGGGTTAAACATCGAAATTATGGGGACTTCTGATTTGATGCACACAGGGACTCAAGTTCACTATTTTTTGGAAGCTCTGAACAGGTTAGACTGCATTTTGATTCGATACCATAAATTTGGTAAGGATCCATTTTCTTTGGCTCTCTAGATATTATTGAGGACTGAGGCAAAGCGCGGCACAAATTCAGTATCATAAAGTTGTGAGAACGGTGTTCATTGAAATGCTAGAATCATCAGAAAAAATCACAAGATCAAACAAGCAAGAGTCAAGCCAGTGTGCGTCATGAAACAGGCCATTACCTAGTTTCATTCACTAGTGGACAACAAAAATAGCAGACAAAAGGCAATATATAAAGAGACAGCAGCAATTGTGTATTTACCTCTTGTACTCAGGCGACTGCTTGTATTTCTCAAACTCAAGCTGCCATGCATCGTCCGACATTGGAGGTATTTCCCCTGTGAACTTCCAGTCAGTCATTGACAGTCCAGAACGTGTGAGCCGAGTAATCCCTCCGAGTATGACCAAGCAGAACACCCAGCTAGCACACCCAAAGAGCCATATCCCAACTGCCTTCTGTGCTTGAGGCCCTTTCGTAACTAGTAACTTCAACCCCAAATTTGCTGCTCCATTGGCCGCAGCTGAATTCAGCGTCGCCGCAGTCGTTGACATTTTCCTTGTGCATTGGCCAAACAAGGTCTAAAATGGAACGGACAATTGAATCAGCTGTAATTTTGAAAATTCCTTTCAACATGCCAAGGTGAGGTAACGAATGCCATGTTGTGATGCATACCATATTTAAAAAATAACTGAAGAAACAGGATCTACAGATCAAGTGTGAATTTCGTATAAGAAACAAAATCACAAGATTATCAGTCGTTTTCATATTTTTTTTAGTAATTGCAGCAACTGAGGCACCATTTTCACTTCAACGTATGTTTAGTAATGGCCAAGGTCCATTATGGCTAATTCACTCTAAATTAGCAAAAACTTTCACCCAAAACGCAAAATGGAATTGCCGTATGTTAGTCGACAACATAAATTTGCCCTACTAGACAATGGACATATGAGAGTTGCGGCCCCCGAGCCATTTCCGTCGAAACAACATCCAGTCACAGAAGGGGCCGCAATTCCTCAAACATGACGGGGTGTCAACATCCAAGCAAGGGGAGAGAGGCGTGAAGAGAGCAGAGAGGCCCGCTCACCTTGGGAGAGAGCGAGCGGAAGGCGTGGAAGGAGGCGAATCGGGAAGCTGAAGAGAAGTCCCCCGCCGGCCCCGGCCTCGGCGGGAGGAGGCAACCTCCCCCGCCGCCGCCGCCGTACGACGAAGTGGATCCAACCCTAGGCTGGGCCGGAGCGGGAGCGCTCCTCGGCAGCCGAGGCATCAGCAGGGCAGACGCCTGGTCCCGGCCCCGCCGGAGCAGCGCCGCCGCCACCCTGCTACCCATCGCGGCCGGCGGGCTCCGGTGACTGGCGCGGCGGCTTGCGGAGGAAGTCGAAGCGCACGCTGCCCGTCGGGTTTTACAAATGTTTTTGTGCGTGGGGGTTTAGGGGGCCACGGCAGCGCCGCGCTGCCTGTCATGTCAGACGGTTTTGTGCTAAACCTGTGGATTACCCACTGGAAAACGGGCTATGATCTCCAGCGTTTGCCGTGTTCAAAACACTGTGATAAAGTGGAGTTTAAATTTGAAAAATAGAATAGTATGTTGCTAATGCCGCTTAATCTCAAAGATGAAATATTATCCAACATAGACGTTAACGGTGCCCCGCTAAGCACCGTTTAGATCAAAACTTTAGTTGTTCTTTAAAGAAGCAGATTTGTTTCTCATGACTAATTTTTTGTAGTCAAAATTCTAAGCGGCGTGACGTAGATTCAACGGAGTGTCTTGAATGGTATGTTTTTTTTGTCCGTGATGAAATGTTAAATTTTAGTTTTCTCACGTTGGAGACACATTTAGATTCAGTTCCCTGATACGGAGACATGGGGTGTCAATCCATTGGATGCAAATTGTATGGTTGAAAAAGTTGACGGATGGAATGTTAAATTTCAATTCCTTAACATAGAGACACATCCACTGCTATCGAAGTGGCTAGCAGCAACGCTGCCCTTGAAAGATTAAAAACGGCTGAAAAAGATACACGCGTCTGCTATACTCAAAGTGGGACCGAGCTTGTCTACTGTTCCTACTACAGAATTATTAGTAACGGTTGAAAATATGCACCGCCCCTACAAATAGCAGGAACGGTCCATGCTACCGGCCATTCCTGCTAAGTGGATTAGCAGAAACGGCTGATAGCACCGACCGTTTCTGTGTGGAACGGTTGTTGCTATGAATCGTTTCTGCTAAGCCTTTTAGTTAGAACGCTCGGTAGCATGGACCGTTCACGCTATTTATAAGGGCGGTGTATATTTTCAACCGTTCCTGCTAATTGACATAGCAGAAACGGATCACGCTTTGAGCCGCCTCCCTAATTTCTCACTAGTAAATACACTTCTGCTATAATTTTTTTCTACGATAATTCGTGAAAAATGCAATTAAACTCATAAAATATTCTAGTTTTCACGGAAAATTGCAAATAAGGTACCTAGACGAATAAACATACTATACAAGGGTAACCTCGAGTCCACGTGTGAATCCGATGGCGCAAACTAGTGATCACGTTGAAACTTGGATGGAGAGAGTGACTTCACACGTAACCCGCACAAGAAATGGAAGGCGTATGAAAGAAACGTCGGCATCTCGTGGAGTTTCTTCTCCAAACTTATTTGAGGATGCTACGTTTACATATGTTGCCCTTCCGCCAAATATCGCGAATTTTTGAGACCATCAGTGTATTATTAGTTTTTTTCGTTGTAAATCACCAAAAATGCAATTAAGCTCATAAAATATTCTAGTTTTCACAGAAAATTACAAATAAGGTACCTAAACTAATAAACATACTATACGAGGGTAACCTCGAGTCCTCGCGTGAATTCGATGAAGCAAACTAGTGATCACGTTGAAAGTTGGAGATTGAGAGTGACTTCACACGTAACCCGCACAAGGAGTGGAAGACGCATGAAAAAAAATATTGATATCTTGTGAAGTTTCTTGTCCAAACTTATTTGAGGATGCTATGTCTACATATGTTGCCCATCCGCCAAATATCGTGAATTTTTTAGGCTATCTATGTATTATTAGTTTTTTCTGTGGTAAATCATGGAAAATGCAATTAAACTCATAAAATATTCGAGTTTTTACAGAAAATTGCAAATAAGGTAACTAAACCAATAAACATACTATACAAAGGTACTTATAAAAGTAAATGTATGATATGTGAAAAAAGATAAAAGTAAATGTAAAATGTGTGTTTGTGCAATGTGTTTTATTTGAAATGAAAATTATAAAAAAAAAACCTATAGGTCCATCGTTTCTACTGACCATTAGTAGGAACGGTGGATAAGTCCACCGTTCCTACTAAGGTTTTCGCCCATATAAGCACGGGCGCGGGCGTAGGAAAGGCAAAAAGTTTTAAGTCCAGCTAAAATTTTCAGCCCGCGTCATTTCTGCTGCCGTCCTCACCTACCGCTGCTGAGACGGAGGTGAGTACCGCGCACGCCTTCGTCCCTCCTCTCGATCCTCCCCAAGCGTCGCCTCCGTAATCTCAGTTATCTCTCCTCACCTCCACATCTTCCTTCCTCCCCACGCGCAGGGCAGCGAGGCGCTCGACGGTGATGCGCAGACCAAGCTCGGCGGCGGCGGTGGCAGCAGCGGTGGTCGGGTGCACGGGTCGCAGACGCGCAGCGCGGCCGGGCCAAGGCGGCGCGGCAAGGCTGCGGGGCCGGGCGAAGGCGGCGGGGACGCGTCGGCGAGCGTGGACACGGCGGCGTGCTGCACGGCCTACGGCAAGACGGCGGTGACTGCGAACGGGCGGCACAGCGGCGACGGCGGCGGCGGCGCCCTGCTCGCGGCTCGCGGGGCACAGGCGGCGGCAGCGGCCCTGCTTGCTTTTTTTTTATTTTTTTTAATCCACAGCAGGAACAGGTCATGTTTTAAGCCGTTTCTGCTATTAGTACAGCAGAAACGGTTGGCTTAAAAAATGGCTCGTTCCTGCTATGGTACTAACACGAGATAGCAGAAATATTGCTGTAAAAACGTTTTTCTGCCACTGTTTTCTAAATGGGGTTTTTGTACCGTTTCTATTGGTCACTTGTGCAGTATCGATCTAGAAAGAAATGATGTCAAAACTTCAATGTACTATAGTTTCTATGAATGTAAATAATTCTCATGTATCCAGAGTTTGTAATATTTTGTAATGTAGTTGCTCCCAATCGGGACCGTCCAGCTGGTTTGGCTGCCTAACT
The DNA here is from genome assembly GCA_022530915.1 of Paspalum notatum. Taxonomy (NCBI): domain Eukaryota; kingdom Viridiplantae; phylum Streptophyta; class Magnoliopsida; order Poales; family Poaceae; genus Paspalum; species Paspalum notatum. The sequence continues at coordinate 5,116,210 of CM039691.1, forward strand.
AATAACAGTACTACACTACAGTAGATCCCATCCTTCTTCGTTGAGACTTGACGCATTCAGAAACCTCGTCGACTTGTCGTCGGTCCTAGTACTCTACTGAAACAGTCCACAAATACAGTTCTTGCTCGGGGAGGCCAAGCTCGAAGGTGACTAGACCACAGGCGTCATCGTAGGAGAAGTCAACCGCCTGCGAATCGACAGCCACACTCTTCGGCTTCGCCGAGGAGTAAGCTCCCACGGTGCCCGAGCCCCGCATTTTGAGCTCGACGTGGCCGTCGTCTTCGCTGAACCTCACCTCCCTCACTGCGCCGCCGGAGTTGAACATGCCGATCAGGCCGATCGGCGCAAAGGAGGCGCCGTTCGGCAGGTGTTTCAGAGGCACCACGGTGAACACCTCGTACTCGCGTGACCTCAGTGTCACCGGCAAGGCGGCGTCCTTGGGCAGGTAGACCACCTCCGCTGAAGAATGAACACGAGGTTGCTTGTCAGTTATCACTGATCTGAAAGACAGCAACACTACTGCTAGCAAAGATGAGCAGTTCAGGGGACCAGTGAGCTGTTACCTCCTATGTGCGAATACACGATCACGTCGCCGTTCCAGCTGGGATCGGCAGCCTTTGCGAGGTAGCTCACGTCCCGTGCCATGATGACGCCGGTGACTGTTCCGGGCTGCTCATCGTGGATGAGATTCTTCTTCCCCACACGGCACCAGCCAGCGCCTTGGCAGTTGAAGGCGCCAATGACGCCCGAGTGTTCGTTCAGGTTCCATATCTTGAGAATGCTGAAAGCATCAAATGGTTTCAGAAATCAGAACAGTTACGTTTCAGAGCAGTATCAGCAGTGAACAAGAATAGATAGCTGTCCACTGCTAACCTTTTGCCGTCCCTTGCAGGATCAGAAAACAAGCAATCTCTAGTTGGTCTCCCTGGGAGTTTGGCGCGCAGGATCGATCCGTCTGGAAGCACAAGTTTCTTCAGCAAATTGAAGTCATGGTTTCCAGGCTTGTCGCTGCAAAATTGAAGCTTAAGTTAGTACAGTATGTATAATTTAACACAACTCTGCGAATAACTCTATGTTGCCCAACCTTTTTTTATTTACCTGACATATATGGCGCAACCACCAACAGCTCGGGCTGCAGCGTGGTACTCAGACATCGGATGAACGCTCTGGAGACAATAGGCATGTTTAGCAGTCAGTGCATGGAAAAAACATAGCATCAAGAGAGCAGGAAAACAAAATAGGATGCTCACATGGAACATGTCCCAATCTGGCTGCATGAATTCTCCAAGAAAGACTGTGTTATACGCGACAGATGCAATATGTATGGTATGGGAGGCAGGGTCTCTCGGCCAGAAATCATCAGAAGCTCTAATCACTGCACTCCTTTTTGAACTGTGACAAGAGCAAGAGAATGTGAATAACCAGAATTTGAGGTACCAAATAACGCTTTCAAGAGGTTTCAACATAAGCTATTACCTGTACAAGTTATCTGTGTTGTGGCTCATGCATGATATGATGCCATTGTCAGGGAAGTTCCTGGCGATGGAAGCTTCTAGAGCCTGTTGATATTTTCGGGCCAGCAGTACCCTACCCCCATGGCCAGCACCAAGGGTTTCAAGGATGTTCTGCACGTCTACCTTGACTCCATCGATCCCAGCCGATGCAAGATAGGAATGGAGGTCATTGTAGAAACTGAATACTTTCTCAGGGTTCACAAGGCCCAGCCCGTTCGTCGTTATGCTGATCAAAGCATCACAGGGCTCGTTTTTCTGAACTCCTGGTGATGACACAGGTTGCTGCATCTTCGATTCATAGTGCTCCATTCCAACAGCACCTGGCCTGACTCCACCCCAGTATCCAGTAATGGCATGCCACACATATACATACCTGAGTTGTTTGACACAGTATGTCAGAGAAATGAACTTTCAGATTTTTGTCATTTTTAAATGAATGAGACAACAGCTAATCGAATGATGACATACTTGAGCTCATGTTTCCCTTTAATTTCATTGACGATATGTGCGAGGCCTTTTGCCGGATCATCTTCCCTGTGACCCTCCCTGCCATTTTTCTGAAACTTGTGGTTCTCTTTAATGTGAGTCAACCTGTTTGCAAAGCTAATAGACAGAACAGAGAAAGTTCAGAATCTGAAATGACTCTCTAGATTTTGTGCAGAAATCAAGTATGGCCCAGAACGTGTAATGTTTTTAGAATGGTTATTACTTGGCTGAGTTATCAGCTAAGCAAGCGATTCCCACAGGATCCATAGCAACCGATTGCCATCCATCATCAATTATGGCAAACCTAGGAGAAACTCCACCTTTTACAAAACTGAAAAAAAAATGTTGGTGTTTATAAGTATACTCATAAGTGGTAGGTGTAGATATTGTGCGGAAAAGGAGTGTGATGGATACCTATTTAATCCTTCTTTCACTCCTTCAGCAGTAACATTGGTGTAAAATGCATCCCATGTGCACCAGCCAAACCAGTTTAGCATGTCTGGAATCTGCAGCAAGTTGGAGCTTCAGAACTCTCTAACAGAAAGCAACCAAAATGCATTGTATACCATTTGTCCAAGAAAATTCTCACTACCTTTTTCTTTTCCCTATGAGAGAATGTCTGCAAGTGCCTCTCAACAGCTCTGCAGCAAGTTGATTGATATGTCATTTGCGTGAGGAAAAAATTGTAGTCGGCAATTGAATATAGGGAAGCTAAAAAGGAAAACACAACAAGCAACATAATTGACTAAAATAAGTATATGTGTAAGAGAAGTCATTGACTTATACAAACTAACTGACAGGAGATCTGCATATTAAATTAATTAAGAAGATCCAAGACGGGCGAGTTTACAAAGTTTAGCCGCAATCAAAGGTCATGACAGGTTAATTAAGAGAGAAGCCATTGACTCACTTTACAGAGTTTGTGATGACCTCGAACGGATCCGATCCGGCGCCAACAAATACCAGATGGGTGCCTTCGAAGGATTCCACATCTGGATCACCTGAATCATGGCAGATTACTATCAAACCCTCATCACACAGCTGTACCGAGTCAAAGAAGAAATGCTTATATAGTGTTGTCAGTTACCACTCTCCAAGCAAATCTCCAGCTCATCATCAGCGTTCCCCTGAAGGACGGCACGGAATGAGCCCTCCAGTATGGGAAGGAAGACGGTGTACACCACAGGTTGCTCGGTGCCATCGCCGGTGAGCTGCGGCCCATCGGTGCCCTCGACGACCAAGAACTGTGTCTCAAAGGGGATTTCATGGCCTGACGTGCCCATCCTCTGCGTCATCCACCACATCTTGAATCGGAACGTGCACATGAACCGCTGCTCTCTGCAACAGAGCAGTGTATTGTGACTTCAAATTTTTTTACTGCCTGACGTTTACAGTTCCCTTTGTTATTGTTGTGTTAGAAATCGAATCTGATTTGGTCATCCAGCCAGTGGAGGTATGCATTTTTTATAACAAAAGTACAAAATACTAGTGGTTGATTGTTTGTTTTCTTCCCGCTTGGGGCACGAATCATTCCAGCCAGAACAATACAGTGTTTTCTTAATTTAAAATAACAAGACTGTTGAAATTTAACAGTTTTACCGCTGATAGTGATAGGAGCATGTCGGATTTACTGCACATCTGAAGCTTGGCATCCCAGCAGTTACTAGTACTATTTACCAGTCATCTAGAAAAACTACTACTACTAATAAACACCTTTAATGATAAGTAAGTGCGTAGGAAGCCGCACACTCACAAAACATTGTGTCAGGATTCGTGCACGAGAAATTGACAGGAAAAAACATGGAGACGAGGCGCCCACATTCCACAAACAGAACACGAACAGAGCTGAGCAGCGTACCGGAGCTTGCCGACGGGGAAGACGCTGCGGCTGCCGGCGGGTGCCGAGCGGACGCCGAGGAACGCGCCGTTGGCGAGGCCAGTCCCGGACGCCGGCGTCACGAGCACATTGCCGCGCACCTCCCTCAGGATCTTGGCCCCCTGCGCCACCAGGCTCCCGTCCTGGACCGCGATCCCGGCGCCCACCGTCATCTTGCCCCCGCCCGAACCTTCAAATCCACGGCCTTGCCGGCTCTCTCAAACGTGTCTACGGCGAGCGGGTAGTTCGGAATCTGTGGAGTGGAGGCACGGGTTATCTATCTCGCGACGGCGCCGACGAGCTCTTCTTCGTGGTGGTCCGTCGCCGGCTCGCCGCTTGCGCATCTCGAACACGCTCCCTCTCCCCGCTTATATAGCGCTCGGAGCGGGAGAGAGGGTTTTTGCACTTACCACCCTCGGTTCTTCTTGAATTGATAAATCTGTTGTGAAAAGTACTACGGCTACGAGTTGTACTCCTAAATTGCAACGGAGTACATAAAGCGTATAGTTAGAGGTGTAGTAGAGCATGAAGTGCGCACTTTTTTGTGGAAGGTTTGGGACAACTCAAACCCCTGTACGTGGAGGTAACCGAATTGTTGATAAGCAATCCAGCAATACCGTGTTTAGAACAGCTAGCCTAACACGCTACTAGCTTGAATATCTTCGCATCTGATCGGTGCAACGAACAAAGTTTCTCCCCCGTTCGTGCATGTTACAGAAAAGTACATGACCCAATCCATCTTCTCTAATGAAAGCCGAAGTCATTTAGAGAAACGTTTGGGCAAAGCCATTCTTGTTGGCAAAATAGTGATTTGCAGAGGCTCTGCATGCTTGGAGAGACGATGGAACGGAACCAGGAGAAACCACATTTTGTTGGCTCGTAAAGTTCTTTGTGTCCTTCACTTGAGGAGCCGTCGATTCTATTTGGTTCGGCATTCGTTTGGTGAGGTAGAGCCGTAGAGGAGAAATAAGATGGTGTACACGTAAGTTATGCTTCCACGTCCACAAGCGCGTTCTATCGCACATCTTCAAGTAAAACCACCAAAATGTTTTTTTGCGCATGTAAATTATGGTCCCTGGAACTTAAAGTGGGTGGAAAATAGTACCATGCCAATTTTTTCTGGGTGTCGGATCCAGCAACAGATTAGTTAAAAACTCAACCTCTTCTTATCATTACTAGAAGCAAGCATAGAGAACTCCCTCCGTCTCAATTTAAAGATTGTTTGACTTTTTTGACATGAAGTTTGATCGAGTCGTCTTATTTAAAAAAATTGCTAAAATATAAACAAATTCAAGTCATAATTAAAGTATATAATATGTTAAACTAAATTACAACGAAAACAAATGATATTATGAAATTTTTTGAATAAGACGAGTAAGTCAAATTTAGTGTTAAAAAAAATCAAACGACCTGTAAATTTAATCGGAGGAAGTGCCTCTTAACCCATGTAAATTTGTAACCACAGAAGATTAAAAAACTGAACTTAATAAATGTCCATCTTATCTTATCTTACTATTACTAATTGGAGGTTGTAAAAGTTGCACCAATTTCAAAGCGCGCTAGAAAAAAAGATAAAACCTAGAAATTCTCACAATAATCAGAAACATCCGACCATCAATTGGCAGATTGGAATATTAATAGCCATTAGATCTATTTTCTAAGTAAATTACCCACCTCTGCTATTATAAAAGGTTTTGAGTTCAACTCTCAACGAAAGCGAATATCCTCTTTTTTTCATTATATATATTTTCTAAGTAATTACCCACCTTTGCCATTACGAAAGATCTTGAGTTCAATTCTCGACGAAAGCAAATATCTTTTTTTTTAGTTTTTTCCCATTTTCAAATTTACCTTCAGTTTTTGTTCTTTTTTTCCATTAAAGATGCTATAAACCTTTTCATGAAACAGATATTTTGTAGATTTTTTTTGAAATTTTCATGTCAATCCTCGTAAGATGCGCCAGAAAAAAATAAAATCATAGAAATTCTCACAATAATAAAAAAATACCCTAACATTAATAGGTTGGAATCTTAATAGCTATTAGATCTATTTTCTAATTAGGTAATCACCCACCTTTTCCATTATCAAAATAATATTAAATAATCTCTGAAACTACATATTAATTACCCACTCTGCCAATATAAAAGAAAATATAAAATAACACCCTAAATTTATATATAATTGCTCACATTTGCTATTTTGATAGGATAATACCAAATATCTCTTTTAATTTATATTTGAATTGTTCATCTTAGTTATTATGACTGTAATATGATGGAAGTAATTCCTCAAAATTATATTAAAAACACATATTTTTGCAATCGATCAAAGATTATCTAAAACAATTAAGCATACATACAAAATAGCAAGATATGCTATTATAAAAATCTAAGTATAAAAATAGATCTATATTTGTTGTACGGTTACGCATAATACATTTAAGATTCGAACCCGTTTTCGCACGGGTTGATTGACTGGTATACGTATAAGACGAATGACACAATAAGCCTCTCAAGATTTTTTCCCTAGATCTACCTCCTGCCAACCTCCTGCTTGATTCACATGTCTGTCCTTTGCCCCCACCTTTCACTGGCATACGACCAATCATCGTCGATCTAATCATGGGCACAGTTACAGAAGTACTAATCTAGGCCATTATTGGGAAGAGAAGAGTAGAAGACAAGCACAGGTAGCCAATAGCCGCGGAGTCCGCGAGAGCCACTGGATCGAAGGCACGCATCGAGCTGGACACGGAAGCGCCGCCCGTCTCTGACTCGTCCCCAATCATCACGCCACGCACAATCCGAGTCGGACGATGCTGACTCTCGCGGCATCCCGCCACGTCAGCCCGAGGTGGCCCTGCCCCTGTGCACGGCAATCCTGTCCACCCACTCTCTCACTTATTCTAGACTGCACATCCTATTTTTTTCACTGTATTTTTTCTTTTTTTTTAACGTGGTTGGCTTATGTCCTGTTTTATTATTTTATCCTTTTTATTTGAGATATTTTATTTATTTTCCAATGCTTTGAACATTATCATTGTGACCATAGAATATTATCATTACGAAGGTGGAACATTTAATTCATGAAGGTAAAATTATTAATTTTGTAAAATTAGAATATTTTTATTGAGGTGTACAAGGTAATGTATCATTGATAGATGTATCGTTGTTGAGAGATGGGTGGAGAAAACTCAAAGAAAAACAGATGAGGAAGAGGAGATAATAAGAGACAAGAGAAAGTGCATGCTAGAAGAGTCTAGGACATATCATATTTTTCCATTGTGTTTTTTCCTTTATTTTACGCGGTTGACTACTTATGTTCTATTTTTATTATTTTTATCCTTCTTTCATTGAAATATAAATTTTATTTTTTTTCCAATACTCTAAACATAGAATATTAGAACATTTAATTCGTGAAGGCATAATTTAACTTATTTTTTTTGTAAAATTAGAATATTTTTTGTTGTAGAGGTGTATTGTGTACAAGGTATATGTATCATCAATAGATGTATGGTTGTTGAGTGGTGGATGGAGAAAACTAATAGAAAAATAGACGAGTAAGAAGAGATAAGAAGAGACAAACAGAAAGTGCTAGGAGAGCCTAGGAACTAGGAATAGAGTAGATTGCATAGTGCCATATACAGTGTCGCTAAGAGCAAGTGTAATAAAGCTGACTAGGCAAACTTCAAACACTTCCACATCACCAAAATTCCAAATGGCAAGGTGGAAACACAAAAGAGAGAAGAAAGCTGGTGCTTCACCAGAAGCCTAGCCCAGCGCAAGCTACGAGGAGCAAAGACCTGATTGCAGCCTGCTACAGGAATTAATGAGGGTTTTTTTTTGTTTCTCTAACCAAATCCAAATGGTTTCTATCCATATACACTAAATATTTTCAGCTTTAGTTTAATCACTCTAGAGTCATCTAATAGTAAACTTACAATATGTCTTGGTTTTATTGTTGGCTTTTGATGGTGTGGCAAAAGTATGAAGCTTTCGGTTGACTCTTCTATTAACCTTGCTCTAATTAAGCTACTTGCATCCATCCTACTGGTACTAGAAACCAAATGGCATATCATATCATATCCTTGACAAGGAAACCTGCAAAGTGCCATCGTCCTCCTACAAACGATGTAGGGCTCCTAGCTTTGTCACTACCGCTGGCTTCAACGGCGATGCATGTACGCGCCGTTAGACTAGGTCGGAAAGGCATGGGATTTGATGCCTAATTTTGTCGACTTCCTACTAGACCTGGACGTGCCGTGCCGCAGGTGTGTGTGGTCCAGGAAGACGAACGACGCCGCGTCCGCACACTTGGACACTGCCTACCGCGTCCGCTCGAGCCCATGTGCCGTTGCGCTGAAAAGGGCAAAAGGCCGCTCCCATCGGCCAGATTCCTTTTCTCTTTCGTCCAGCATGGCATGGATCCCCGGCAGGCAAATCGGCCGCCGGCAACCAGTGCATGCATGTGATGTGGTGCAATGGCGGCGGTGATCGGCGCTCAGTGTCGTGCTTCTGCATATAGCATACATCAGCATTCATCACCCCTTGTTGAGGACTCGAGTTCCATGCCTGCGGTGCCCGAGGCTCCGTTCCTATTTGGAGCTTGGTGGCTAGAGGATTAGCTGAAATGCCTGTGACGACGCCGCCGGTAAAGCTTGCGAGGATTAGCTGGCAATGCGTGTTGTTACTTGTTAGACCACAAGTTAAACTCTGCCAACACCTCAAGAGCGAGAGGCTGCTTTACTTCCCATTGAAATTTGTCACGTAAATCGGCGTCGCGGGCGGCGAGCCTGTGAAACTGAAGACACATCCTCGCCCACCTACGACGACCAACAAAAACAAGGAACGGTTTCAAACACAAATCAGGGGAAATTTTGGAAGAAAAACAGAAAAGAAAAGAATATGTGCGGCCTGTGTGAAGAATGGTCTGAAAATGAACCAAAAAACCATTTACTAAAAAACAAAGGCCATGCAAAGAATGCTATGAAAACAAATCAAGAAAGCATTTGTACTTAACAAAAAGGGGAAATGTAGGAAACAGAACCCATGCAAAAAAGGGTATGAAAACAAATCATGAAAACATTTACTAAAAATATGGAAATATTTAAAACAGAGCCCATGGACAGAATGGTATGAAAACAAATCAGGAAAACATTTACTAAAAAAATAGGGAAATATAAAAATTAGAACCCCAAACAAATAATTGTATTACTAAAACAACATGGGAAATAAGAATATAAACAATTATAGCACATCATAGCCTCAAACCTGCAACCTTCACATTATATTAGCATGGCACTCAAACCATCCCTAAACATCTTCATTGTACATGCCCTAAGCAAGTATTGGTTGGTCAATACGAGGTGCCACTACACTAATCATTTCTTTCTGCTCTCTATAATATTTTCTTCGGGTAAATATACATGTGTATCAGTGCCATGCTAGATCGATTACTGGAACAGATAAAAAAAAATCTGTTGCTATATGTTTTAGTCAAACGGTCTAATGCAATGACACTTTAGTTTCAATCTTTCATGTGGCACGGACTATATTCCACTTTGTACTTATCTTGGTTTAGAAAAAAAACTCAACGATAAGTTAAACCGACAGCACATGTCACTTTATTTATCCCTGGAAATTGTGATTGAAATCAGTGCCGTGAAGATATATACATCTGCAATTCTGCACTCACCTATAAATCAACAAAGAAAACAAATTAGAAAAACGTTAAGAATGGTGTGAAAAAAGTCAGTAAAAATTTTTAAATTGAAAAAAGTCAGTAAAAAATTTAAAATTGAAAAACAAAAGTACTTGTGGCCTATACAGGTCTCGAACCTGTGACCTTCGCGTTATTAGCACGACGCTCTAACCAACTGAGCTAATAGGCCTTCGCTATTTGCATTTCTTTGTAAGTTTACACATAGAAATAGTTGAGTTGAAGGTAGTTTAGTGGTTCACCATAGATCCACACAACGCTAAGACAGAATGCAGATGACTTTTGCCGTGAGCAGCAGCAGATGTACTATCAAATAGTGGTACAAGTCTACAAGAGTTCGTATCCGCACGGTTGCAACAAAATACAATCAATGTACGCGCAGTAGTACTTACTTTTCTGGACAACCAGTAGTGTCATTGAGCATGCACTGTATATGTACGTACTATGCTTACATGCCTCTCCAGCGAGAAGGCTTGCCTCGTCAATACCGCTTAGTGCAGATTTGCAGTCCTGTAGAACATTACCATGCCATGACCAAGTGTGTGGCCTCTGCATCCGAAGCGATATGGATGTACGTAGCTTTTCCATACTTCAGCGTTCTGACGGCCTCCTGCTTTAGATTTATCTTCTGTTGTTCCCACGGTACGGTACAGTACTAGGGAAGTTCGGTAAAGACCTCGTTCCTCTTTTTTATTTTTAAATATTTTATTTATTTATTCATGTCAATTATCATATAGTATAGTAAATTTAAAAGTATTCGAAATTTCGAATAATTGGTGCTACTACCAGGCAAAGGAAAAATTAATTAATGGAAAACACACAAGCAGCACCCGCTTTGTTTACGATTTGCACGTGCTGTCCTACTCGTGGGCCTAAATAAGCAAAGGAGAAGGCGGCAACCCTAGATGGGCCGAGGCCCAACACATATGGTAGATTGCTCTTCTGACGCAGCCACGCACAGCACATCTCGTGTCCAGCCGTTTACTCCCGCCTCGTCCAGCCAGACAGTGCCGATGCATCGACTCACTATGTAACCAGACCAAAGGCACCGAACCAAATCATACCTTTCTCGGCCTTTTGGCTAAGATCAAGTGTAGTATCTGTTCTTATCAGTTTAATATCTGATATGTAAACCATGTGTTCACTTTGATATTAAATTTATTTTTTGTGGGGAAGGGTTACAGTGGCTTGCCACGGCCCTTGTGCGTCGCCCAGCTATTGCACTGCCGACAGGGCTTGGCGCGCCCCAACCAGAGCAGAATCAATCTTTGTTAATGTCCATTGGCTCAACCAAGTTTTGCTTGAGAGATACCAAACGAGCATTGCTGCTTTCTGTTTTTGCATTGATAAGCACTGAGCTCAATCTGTCAGTGATGCATTGGGTTCGTCCTGGGGAATACAAGCACCTCTCGCCGGCCAATCTACTAGAAAGCGAATGATGATTCTGGTCACACTGCCAACTTCTTCGGGCTTCAGGCGTTTGTCGTTCTTTGCCGGCATCATCAGTGCAAGCGATGTCTCTGAATCTTAAGTCTGAATGATTGGTATAACTAGCAACTAGTAGCATGGCGAGTGATGCCCGCAACAACAGGCCATCACCCGTTGCTTGAACGATTGCTGTTATTACGGACAAATAACAGCACGCCGATTGCCGAGTTCCATGGCTGTGCCGTGCTGGCTGAAGGTGTCTCCATGATGCCGTTGCCGGCCGGTGAAGTTTCGCGAGGATCGGTTGGCAATTTGGTTGATCAAAAAGTTGCACTGTTGAGCCGATCAAAGGAGTTAGCTATGACATCATATGAACCCTTGTAATCGCGGAAAATAAAGTGGTTTTACACTCTTACTTGTAGTCACAAACAGACCCAACTAGTTGATGCAATGCAATAAATATACGTGTACTTACACAAAGAAATAAAAAAACGAGCTTATTTCTAGCTGAGATTTTTTTCCCCTTTTTATGTGAACAGGAGGAAAGACTCGAAGTTAAAGATCCATCTAAATGTTAACATCTTTTCTGTATTCTTTTTTAGGAGAGTAGTTTTAGCTCATCAAAACTCAACTGGGTTCTGCTAGGGCCTTATTAAGGGTGGGTGCTATATGTCTATATGTTAATCATTGGTTCTGTTTTGAAGCAGCTGGTACATGTTAGTCGTTTATGGCTGAACATAAATAATTGTCGCTAGTGTTTTGGGCTTTCTCTTTTTTTCATGGGACTATGTGAATCGTAGAATTCATTGTTTTTGAGAGAAGTGTGTCAGGGCTTCTCTCTTTTTTTCTTTAAGACTATATGCACCCCGAAATGCAGAGGTATGAAGTGTTAGTTAAGACTTTGAAATTATTAACTTAATTAATGTATGCACTTGAAATTCAATAAGTTTTCATATCAGAAAAAAGACGAAAGACCCACACCGATTATATAATTATTATTAAAAGGGGAAAAGAAAAATAAACAAAAGCTAAAGAAAAAAATGTTTCAGAGAACTGAAATTCGCAGTCAAACTCTAAGGCAACCTTCATTAGCTGACCATTACGAGCTATTGGATAGATTTCCTTGCAGGTGTACAATATTCGATCTTGTGGAGCCCGCAAGTGTCCTATTGTAGTAAAAGAAAAAAAAAATGTTGCAGTAAAACAAAAAACAAAAAGAAAATCGAAGCTGCAAAGAATGGTATGGAAACAAATCACGAAAACATTTATTACAAATATGGAAATATAACCCATGCAAAAACTTAAAGACAAAAACAGGGCCCATGCAACCCATGCAAAAACTTAAAAACAAAAACAGGGTCCATGCAAAAAATTGAAAACAAAAACAGTAAAAACAAAAACAGGGTCCATGCAAAAAAATTGAAAACACAAACAGTAACAAGGCCCATAACTTAAAAACGAAAACAGGGTCCATGCAAAAAATTGAAAACAAAAATAGGGTCCATGCAAAAAAATTGAAAACAAACAGGGTCCATGCAAAAAAATGAAAACAAAAACAGTAACAAGGCCCGTGCAACCCATGCAAAAACTTTAAAACAAAAACAGGGTCCATGCAAAAAATTGAAAACAAAAACAGTAAAAACAAAAACAGGGTCCATGCAAAAAAATTGAAAACAAAAACAGTAACAAGGCCCATGCAACCCATGCAAAAACTTAAAAACGAAAACAGGGTCCATGCAAAAAATTGAAAACAAAAATAGGGTCCATGCAAAAAAATGAAAACAAACAGGGTCCATGCAAAAAAATGAAAACAAAAACAGTAACTAGGTCCATGCAAAAAAATTGAAAACAAACGAACCTGTGACCTTCGCGTTATTAGCACGACGCTCTAACCAACTGAGCTAATAGGCCTTTACGACCATTATTTATGTGTGACGTTTTACATACCTATAACATTGAGTCAGTATCGTTTTTGTCCGTCTTTTAGCTTAACAGACGAATGAGAGACTTCAGTTTCGGGCTGCCCAAAGCAATTTCAACTTCATCTGATCACCATTCACCGATGATCAGCAATGCAAGACATAATGCAGATGACTTTTGCCATAGCCCCATGAGCAGCAGATGTATCAAATAGTAGTTCAAGTCTACAAGAGCTAGTTATCCGCATAGTTGGAACAGAATCCAATCAATGTAGGGAGTGCTCGTTTCAGGGCGATTTATTAGCAGAGCCGTATGCTCCGTAGTTTTGTAGCCAACCTGTGGCATAGAGCATGTACTGTGCATGTTATATGTACGTACTATGCTTACATGCCTCTCCAGCGAGAATACTTGGCTTGGGTCGTCAATGCCAGTTATTGCAGATTTGCAGTCCTGTAGCATATTACCATGCCACGAACAGCATAGCTTTTTAATACCTCAGCATTTTGATTTCTGTTGTTCCCACGGTACAATACAGTACTAGGGTACATACCTCGTTTCTCTTTTTTTGTTTTCAATATTTATTCATATCGTATATAATATAGTAAATTTAACAAGTATATTTGAATGATTGGTGCTACTACTGGGCAAAGGAAAGTTTGATTGAAAACACACAAGCCGCATGCGCTTTGTTAGGATTCGACGTGCTGTTCTACTCGTGGGCCTAAATAAACACGAAGAAGGCGGCACCCCCGTATGGGCCGCGGCCCAACACATATGGTAGATTGCTCTACTGACGCAGCCATGCACATCGCGTGTTCAGCCGTTTACTCCCACCTCGCCCAGCCAAACAGTGCCGATGCATCGACGGACTACGTAACCAGACCAAGGGCACCCAACCAAATCATACCTTTCTCGGCCTTTTGGCTAAGATCAAGTGTAGTATCTGTTCTTATCAGTTTAATATCTGATATGTGAACCATGTGTTCATTTTGATATTAAATTTATTTTTTAATGGGGGAGGGTGACAGTGGCTTGCCACGGCCCTTGTGCGTCGCCCAGCCGTTGCACTATTGGCAGGGCTTGGCGCACCCCAACCAAAACATAATCAAACTTTGTTAACGTCCATTGACCATTGGCTCATAACCGAGTTTTGCTTGAGTGCTGCCAAACGAGTCATTGAAGCTTCCTGTTTCCGCATACAATCTGACATTGATGCATTGGGGTCGTCATATGGACTCATGGGGAAGGGGAATTCAAGCTAGTGAATGATGATTTGTTATATGGATGCATTCACGCGTTTGTTCTTGAAGAGATTTGTTATAAGCTTTGCCAGCATCATAACCTGAAATCTGAATGAGATTCTGCATGATACAAACAAAATCCAATCAAGGCATACACATTAAATTTCAGGTGACATGCCAACTATTGGCACGTATGTACTGTCTGCAAATATTTACATTGCTTTTTCCAGCAAGAATCCTCCAAACAATGCTTCTGAACCAACCAACCAACCCAGATGTACACGCCTGCAACGCCACGGCACCCTTACCGCCCGCTCCACGCCGCAAGAACGCCATGGAACACCTCGGCCACGAGGTCCCTCTCCGCCGTCTGCAGGAACACGTCGAAGTCGTCGTGCATCTCGTACACCTTCCTGAAGTCCACCAGGAACCTCAGGCAGCCGCCCTTGAGCTTCGGCAGCCGGTACAGGTGCGCCGTCTGGAGCCGCTCCAGCACGTTGCCCGTGTCGATGTCCTCCAGCAGGCTCTCGTGGCAGGCCTCCCTGAGGTCGGCGATGTCGTACTTGTCGGCGGCGCGGAGGAGCGCCAGCCGGTTGGCGAGGAACTCCTCGCTGCGCAGGTCGCCGTAGATGTAGTTGAGGAAGGCACGGCACGCGTCCAGGGACATGTCGGAGATGTCCACCGTGGCGAGCTCCTTCTCCCTGAGGTCGTGCGAGAACATGCTCCGGAACACCGGCGAGCGCGTCGCCAGGACGGCGCGGTGGGCGCGCACGCTGCCGTCGGCGGCGTTGATCGTGATGTCGGTGAGGATGTCCTCGTGCATCATCCGAGCCAGGGACGACAGCGCGGTGTGGTCTGAAGACTGCTTGATCTGGTGGGACGCCCAAATTGAGGCCGGTTCGCCACCCTGTAATGCAGCAGTTTCATGAACACCATCAGAGACAAATGGTTACAAGCACACAAGGTGGACACTGATTTTTTATTTTAAATGTTGTAGGGTCTTGTTATGTTGAGATTTCCTGATTAACGGATCAAAAGTCTGGCCATGCTCTCCCAAAGAAGTACTGAAACTGTCCTCCTTGTCGGTTGTTGCCAGTTGATGATGTTAATAAACTATAGTCGGAATATTTGCAAATTTTGTGTTACAAAGAAAGGTTATCCTGGCATTAGGTCGGACTTGAGTGACAGGTGGCAGCAGTTCTATGTTTCTTTAGTTCCTGTTATGCTTAATGTAACCTCTGACTTTGAAACGTGATTTATTTCATGATGAAACAACTCCAAATGTCATATCGACATTGCACGTAATTTCAACCAACGACAACAACAGTCCAGGTGGTTGTTTATTTCAACGCAAGAAAGCAGATCCAGAAGTCTCTATACGATTTTTTGTGAGTGTGAACCTGTGTAAGACTAGACGAAATTTCAGGTGAGTAAAGGGCAGGACTCCACGTGCCTCACTACTCACAAATTGTTGTTGAACTAACCGTTGACAAAAGAAATACAAGACGACAGCGAGACTGTACTTACTGATGGATCAGCGACCTTCAGGTCAATAAACTCTATCTCAATCACAAATCTCCCTGTAACGGTGCTATCAATCGCCCACACAAAACCGTCGTGCTTCAGTTGTTTGTCGAAAATTCCTGCATATACGCAGATCACCTGTTAAATAATAGAAATAACTGACATTTGGCGTCATCAGTCACTCCCGGATGCTTTCTGCACTATCTGATTAGCATGAATAACTCAACTGGAAATCACAACAACTCTGCCATTTTCAAACATCACTGATCATTTATATGTTCAGAAATATAAATTTTGTATAGCTTGGTCTGTGCTACTCAAATCCTGCATATATCCTTGTAGCCAAATCAAATAAACTGCATGTGTTTCCTTTCATTTTCATGATGACTAATTTATACAATGAGAAATTCAAACATTATCTCCATTTTCTGTACATGTCAAGATAATGTTCAACACAAATTATCGTTCCAAAAATGTTCAAAACAATCACAAGAAGGCAGTAGTTAAGAGCATTCTTGAACTGTTCAAAACAATTCAGTAGAAGAAACACTTTTTTTTCTTGAACGAATTCGTAGAAGATACTTACCTGGGTGAACTATGGTCTGTTGATTAGGTGGAGGCGAGATGAGAAGTTTGGTGACGAAGGAAGCTATTGGGGCTGAGGGGCCGTTCTTGTTAGAATTTGAATTCTCTGCAAAGAGCTTAACACAAGTTTGCTTGTTGTTTCTCTCCACAGATAGGTACCTTCACATTGCAGCAACACAAACCGTAATTAGTTAGCTCATGACAGCATGCCATCAATTTTCTCATGTACTAATGCTTGGTGATTTTTATTTGTGTCAAGGGGGTGATGACTTATAGTACAAAGAAATTTAAGGAAGCATACAGCATGATCAATGATTTTCGTTTTTTCATAGAAAAAACTTTAATTGTGCATCCTGGAACTCTATGATGTTTCAAACTTTTACCGTTTTCTTAAAAGCAGAGTATGTCTCCTTCAGAAAAAAAAAAGGAAAAGAAAAGAAAAGAAGGGTTGGGTCAAGAAAGTGAGACTGTCCGAAATATCTTTGTTTCAAAGTAAAGTCTTCGCTTCTGTCCAAGCACGAAATGTGGTTAAGAAAAAAATCCTGACTAGGTATGGGTTGGTGAGGAAAGTTATCCTGCTATAACTAAAAGGAAGCTAAAATATGGTTCCGGTTATTAGTATAAATTTAAATTTGAGCGGATACAACCACAACTAATGAGCTAGGTAGGCAAGAGAAACCAAATTCAGACATGACGCTTTGCTCGTAAAATTCTGAAGTTTCCGGGATGAGAAAACAAAACATATTCCGATGGAGGTTCAGGCACGCAATTAAAATTTCAAACTCACCACGCTATGAAATGGCTCACTTCGGTCAGAACTACTATATGAAATGGACAAAATTTTTTTTTGAAGAATCCAAATATACTGGCTAGTTCGCCACTCCCTCTGTGATAACATAACAGGGCAACACCTGAACTTATAAGGGAAACCAGCAAAACTACCTCCAGAAGCCTCAAACTGATGAAACCAGCATCCATCCAGGACTCAGAAACCCACGTCTCACTAATCAGAATCGCATAGCTTTTTTTTCTTTTTGAACAAGCAGGGGACAAATCAGAAACAAAGTTGCAAACTTTCGCAAGCAACAGAGCACGGAGTTTCCGAACAAGCAGTAACCAATCTGCAGAGTGCAGAGAGACGACGACAGAGGGATCAGGGACGGACCAGTTCCAGAGGCCGATGCGGAAGGGGAGCGACTTGCGGTAGGTGTAGCAGGGGAGCGCGTCGACGCGCCATTGCGCGAGCCTGGGCGCGGCCTCCACGCGGGCGCCGTCGGTCATGGCCCCCCACGTCGCTGCCGCCACCGCCGCCACGACCTCATTGACGCAGCCCAGCAGCCCCAGCGCCTCGCCGCCGGCCTCCTTCCCCAGGTTGTTGCCTCCCTCCTTCCCCCGCACAGCCCCTCCTCATGTACAAACAAGCACGAGCACAACACAAGCCCGCCGAATCGCCAAGACCTCCCCTCTTCTCCACCACCCTCCAAGCCCCAAAGGCACAAGAGCCTCCAAGAACACGAGCTGACTGTGATTGGACACGAGCACGGAGGACCAGTAGGACTTCTGGCCGAGACGAACTGGTTGCTTGCCCACCCAGGTGCTCGGCAGGAGTGGGAGGGTGGTGGTGTGGCGGTGGCGGCTAGGCTAGGCTATATGGTGGTGATGGTGGTGGAGGGAGTGGGCGGGGCAGAGAATTAATTCGCCACGCAACGCAATGGCTCCGACGGCGTACGCGACCGAGCTCAGCTCCGGGGCCTGTTACTTCCACGCGAGTGGAAGGAAGACGGGGTGAATGGATGGATGGCCGATTGGGTTTGATTTGATTTGATTAATCGCCTGTCATTCGCTCGCGCCTGTCCCTTTACTCTTCAGGCATCACCACCACTCCGTCCCTTTACTCTTCTCATTGCAGGGATTTTATCCATCTCCCAATGATTGTTTCTTCATGGATCGGACCTAATGATGCATGCTGCTCCTCTTGGAGGAAAGGAGCAGAGCAGAGCAGCAGAAAATGACGGCCAATTACTGGACGCCGAGGTGCGTGTTAAGTGGATCACTAACTGCCGCAGTAAACACTGACGATCCTGCAGTCGTATGCACGCATGTATCTTGGACGAGTAGCATCTTTGCGCATGGACCCGGACTCGTCCAATTTTACTTTAAACTGAATGATCTCTTCACCTTTTATTTAACTGAAAGATTTGTTCCCTTTTGACTTGCTCACACACAAACACAGATGCTGCGCAAATTGTCGCCTTCGCTTAGCTTCCCCCACCTTTCGTTCGTTTTTCCACAGGACTTGCTTAGGCCCAGTCAGCAAGTGGGGTTTAGATAACAAAGCAAGGAGGGGGAAAGAATCAGTGACACAATTATTGTCTGGGGGATACGCGCGGATATAGTGTGTTCGGAAGCAAAGGATCTCTCCTGCCTGCGGCGCAAAATCTAGCATTTTTTTTCTGCTCTGACGAGGAAAAAAAAAAATCCGCGCAAGCACTCATGCCTTGGATTGCATGCACGCTAAGCAATTAGCCGTTCCAGCATCAGCATCGCCGCTGCAGCAGCAGCTGCAGAGAATCCGGCCGCAGGGGTTAACAAGCCACCGTCACATGACCGTGACACAGATGACATGTAGTAATATAACCCTTTTTCTTTCGTGACATTTTTAAAATTTCGGTTTGAGAGGAGGATGAACAAACGGGGTTGATTTGGACATTTGGTACGGTGTGGTGCTGTGAAGCAGAGAGTGCAGTAGCGGATTTTTTTTTTTGATATTTTTTTTGTCCTTTTTTTGATTGCCTCACCCTCCAAGTGTGCAGTAGCGGATTTTAGAGCTGCTGTTGCAGTCCGCGCTTTCGTTGGAGATCCCAAGTGGACACGGAAAGTATCCGCGGCCGCGATTCCAAGTGGGCCCGCGCGTGTGGCCCCCTGGATTCTCTCTCCGAACCACCCAGCAGGCGGCCCAAGATGACAAGCAACCGGCTGGTGGGCCCCGCGGTTGGAAGGAATCTCTGATTCTCTCTGGCTGGAGTTGCTTAATCCTTCACTGACAGCCGGAGATAATGTGGCTGATTCCATTGCTACCCTGCACGTGATTTTATCCCTGAAAACGTAGCTGGCAACCTTTGTGTTGTGCAACTATTGGTATGTTCGTTGTTCGTAAGATTTCTGTAAAATTTCTAAGCTATTTGCTAGGAAAAAAATGTATCCCAGGCCGCAACCATAAGTTAGAACTAGGAAAAAACAATAGTTGCTCTCCCCGTGTCGGTACGATGATGCAGATTGTGTGCTTATTTCATCTTCTTAATAAAAATCGTGCAGCCTTGTCTGAGAAGAAAAAAAATGAGCAATTAAGAAAAATGGAAAAACCATTCAGCAGCACTCCAAGCAGAGCCAAAAAAGAAAACCTAGTAGAGTGAACTCCTGGGCAATCCCCCAAAGGAATCTGCCCTCACCCACTGATTCCCACACCCAAAATAAAAGCCACAGGTACCTTTCGTTCGCTTCCCACACTCCAAACACTACATCGTTCCATAGCCTAATCCCTCACGCTTCTTATGCTAATACCCATTTAATACTCTGTATCTGTCGCATGCCTAACTCTACGACTGACAGATTCCTGAATCCTGATTCTTTCATCCATCCATCAGAGAATCCCCAGTACCTAGGACTGCTGCACAACTCTGCGTAGCCAGCCGTGCTTGGATGTGAGTGGCCGCTGAATTTACCTGTCGATTTCCATCGCTGTGATGGTGCGTTAGACGGAACCAAAAATGAATGGCCAAGTTGGTTGCAGTGGACGCACGGAAAGCGGGTCAGACGTTGCAGCTAACTTGTCACGGCAGTGACCCGGTGGGGGGCCAACTTCCCTCCAGGTCTGCCCTGTTCACTCTGCATCCACTGCAGCCAGTGACTAGTGACGCTGCAGTTCTCCACTGTAACTTACGGCAGCAGATCTGAGCCGTTCGTTCCCGAGATCCAACGGCTGGAATGCTCAGCACCAATACTGCTCAACCGATCGGATTCAGGTGCTCGACAGAGATACATAAAAAAAACTGTCCATATGTTATGAAAGAAACAGCAGAGCGCGTAGTACTACGGTAGCCATCTCCTGGAAAGCTGGAACAGTGTTTGTATTCTGGTAACCCGTAACCAAGAGGAGCTGGCCCAAAGAACACGTACTACTGTACTACCGGTATTATTTTGGCGATAACAATCTAGTGACGGGCGTTTTTCGAGAGATCCGGGGAGCTCATGTGGCAGATAACGAGGGACAGATGTCCAGGCCTGCAGCCTACAACTCAAACGCTCTCGGAAAATGACAACGGTGATGGATCATAATTTGGGCCTGCCTGCGCCTACCGTTTCAGATTTTCTACGCATTGTTTCTCGCCAGGTCTACATCACTTGCGATGATTAATCAAGCTGCTGGATCGCTTGAGCTTGGTGAAGCAAAATCCTTGTGACTCTGCTGCTCGTTTCTCATCTGTCCAACGTTGTTCAGGCTTCAGACTTCAGAAGTTCAGAGCATGACACTTCCTTATCTGCTGGTGATCCTGTTCCCAGGATCTCCAGCAAGCGAACAAAAGTGCATTGCTTTTTTTTTCTTTTTGGAGAATGGAACTTGTAGATTTGCAGGTCTGATGATCATGAGGCACCGATCCAATGCTACAGAATCCAAAGCCAAAGCCTTTGTGATCAGATTCAGCATCCACTGCACGCGTAGTAGAGCCGAGAGCAGTCGTTGTCTCTGCAGGTGCCAGGAGCCCAGGACAATGGACACCTCCGTCCGTCCTCGGTCGTCGTGGCGGCTAGGCAACGGCTGCGGCACTGACATGTGTGTGGCGTGCGTGACCATGGATTGCGAGCTCGCGATGCGCTGTCACCTGTCAGGGCAGCAGCTGGCTGCTGACCGGCGATGCAAGCGCGACGAGGATGGCAAAATGATCAGCTAATCACCACCTGTGATCTGAGTATTTAATTAAGGCGTACTGTACGAGCTGCGCATGGAAAAAAATGCCAACATGTTGGTGGCTGTGGTTGTTATAGTTAAGTTTCAGCATCGGCGTGCTGGTGCCTGAAATCAGAAATCCTCAACGGGAACGCAGACGCATCTGATGGCCTGTGTCTCAACAAATCCTAACATTTCTGTAAGCATGTAAGACGTGAACGTGGACGCGTCTCTTGCAATCTTGGTTGGGATATAACGCCGATGCATGAGAGGAAACGTGGATGGCACCGTCGAAAAGATCAAGGGCCAGTTTGGTTGGAGCCCTAGACCGAAATGCCTGGCTGAGAGTGATGCTTGTGATCTTCCTAGGGTTCATTTGGTTGCATTCCTGTATTTTTTGTCTGTCTGTAGCTGCCTGGCACCAGGCGAACAAAATCGGTCGCCTGGCACCAGGCGACGTTGCCTGGCATTAATTAATGGCTTCAAAGTCACTGACACCCACATGCAGCTCATCAACCAAATGAAGCCTGCGCTTTCCAACCGCCCAGGCAAGGAGTCAAGCTGTGAACCAAACAACTACGTGAACTTATCATATGGCTAGTCTGGCAATTTTGTACTTGTTCACAGGCAATGTTTAGGAATGTTTTTATCCCCGGCAACTTGTCCAGGGCTCCAACCAAACTAGCCCCAAATGCAGAAAGGCTGGACCATCCCAGCAGACTGAGTAAAAGAGATTGTCTATCACTATTTTAACTGCTCCTGTCTGTCTACGGTAGCGCTACAATGTCGATTTGTACTATATGCGTCCACTTTACACCCTCCATCGATTTGTACTGTATGCGTCCACTTTACACCCTC
Organism: Paspalum notatum; assembly: GCA_022530915.1. Classification (NCBI taxonomy): domain Eukaryota; kingdom Viridiplantae; phylum Streptophyta; class Magnoliopsida; order Poales; family Poaceae; genus Paspalum; species Paspalum notatum. The sequence continues at coordinate 5,138,305 of CM039691.1, forward strand.
CACTGTACATAGCCTTAGAAAGGGTCGGAGCTGCGCTTTCATAGGGTCTTCCCGTTTGTAGGGGTATAATGGATGAACAGAAACTTCCTCACCATCTCAACAAACCTTATCCTTCTATAAACATGTATGTACATCTCTTGATTTGTGGACTTGAGGAGGAAGTTGCATGGAAAGAACAACTTGTACAATGGTGGAGTTATCTCTTAATTTGTGGACTCAAGTAAGGAGATTGTAAGTTGCATGGCGAGAACAACTTGTACAATGATGGAGGAGTTGCCTCGCAATCCTAAATTTTTTTAAACATAATGGCAGGAGCTCTACCTTTCAATTTAGAAGAAAAGAATTGACCCGGTTTTCCTTGAAACCTACACAGAATGCACGGTTGAACTGCGAAAGACCACCCTAAAACACTCCGCACAATGGCAGCCCCAACAATGCCCACTGTGTGTCATCGTTGCCGAGCTCATCGCAAGAGACAAGCAGCTTCGACTTCCCACGATGGGCAATAGGCAGGGCCAAAGCCACCTGACACCGCCTACACACAAAGCACCAGCGCAAAGGAGGAAGAACGAGGTGCGCCATCGTTGTCGAGGCTCGACGCACCCCACGCGAAGCAGCTCCGACTCTTCACCACCGAGCTTGGACCAACAGCACCGAGCACCCGGAGCAGACAGACGCCAGGAGCAACTTCGACCCACCACCACCGAGCCAAGAGGAGTGACGAAAAGCCCCCACGTTGGGCCGGTGACCACACAAACAGGAAGCTGGAGGTCTTCCGGACGACGCCTTTGTGAGAAACAAGCCCTAAGAGGTAGAGGTTTCGGTGATTAATGACAACCTAATGTCGTTTACTAATGAGTTCATGCTTTGAAGGTTTTTATATTAGTATTTGAGCTCATTGGCTGATTAAAAGAGATCCCCAATTTCAAATTCTAATGGATGGCTTGTGGTTTAATCGAGCTAGCAAGAAAATCGGGTGTTTCCTTAGCTCTAAGTGCCAAAAGGTGAAGAAGAGCACTTATTTTTCTTTTTGCTAGCTTTAGTCGAGCCGTACTATCAAGAGGGGTTGAGGTGAGTAGCTTGAGTCACTCCATTTCGAGAACTCTCTAACTTTCGAGTGCATCTATGTCCTAAAGCTCAAGCACCTTAAAACATGCCAAAACACACTCACCTTTGTCAAATAAGTCAAGAGAAAGCCTTCCGAAAACACTACAAAACTCCGTTTTGAAACAGCGCTGAAAATCATATTTTTATGTACCACCGGACTGTCCGGTGGTGAGCCACCGGACTGTCCGGTGGCGCAAAACTTAGCGCAAGGCTATATCGTTCGGCTGAGCTTTAATAGCCACCGGACTGTCCGGTGAAACCACCGGACGATATAAACCGAGGGCAGTGTTTCCTTCGTCCAGTTTTTTTAACCACCGGACTGTCCGGTGGTTCACCACCGGACGTTATAAACTGAGGGGTTGCCAAGTTGGCTTTGCTCAACCATCCACCGGACTGTCCGGTAGGTTACCACTGGACTGTTCGGTGGCTCTTAAGCCCTTGGCGCGAAATGGAAATTCAAATTTTATATACCACCGGACTGTCCGGTGGTAAAGCACCGGACTGTCCGGTGGGTACGCAGAAAAACTGTTGGAGCTCCCCAACGGCTAGTTTTGGAGCTCCACCCTATTTAAAGGCTCCCCCTCCCCTCATTTGCTACCTTTGCAACCCAGAAACACACACATACACTCAAAAGTCACCTACACCACAAATTCCACACTTAATCTTGAGCTTTGGGCAAGAGACTTAAAGGGAAGAGAACTCTTTGATTGGAGTTGAATCAAGTAAAGCCAAAACTTGTTACTCTTGGTGATTGCGATCACCTAGACGGCTGCGGTCGTGCGTTCTGCGAGCTCCCGGTGCTTGTGGGAGAAGCGGAGCAAGCCCTTTGCGAAGGGATTGTAACCGACTCAAGCTCGCCGGTCCGGAGCGGAGAAGAGCTTCATCAAGAAGAAAGCACTTGGTCCGCGGATCAAGGGGTTGCTTGACCTTTGCGAAGGTCACTTTGCCAACCTCATTCTTTGCGAGGTTTGAGGCCGGAGTCCTTACGAGGAGCCCGCGAGAGCAAAGCCTTGCGAGTGGCGCCAAACGAGGAGTAGAGGGTTGAGACCGTGTGTCTCTCTGAACCTCGGGAAAAAATCCTTGTGTCTCTCTTTACATTTCCGCATTTACTTTTCGCACTTTACTTTCCTAGACTTGCATGCTTGGCTCTAGGTTGCAAACCTTTTGTGCGTGTAGGTCATTAGGATCACTTGTTTAGGCACTAGGGTGATTTGGGACTTGCGATAGGATTTAATTTTGAGTTTCGAAATTAAAAGTCCAATTCACCCCCTCTTGGACATCTTAATCCTTTCAGCCTTGAAGAAGGAGAACAACGCCGAAGCGCCGCCGCCGCCCGCCTAGTGGAATGTAGGCAGAATTTCCTCCGAAGACCCTAGCTGAGACCTGAGCAGTGGTGACCACCGGCACCATGGACGAAGGGCTGCAGAAGCAGCCACCGCGGACGTCATCCCAAGGCATGTGCCGCACGTTGCCGACTCCCGCCGTCCACCAACGCTCAAACCCTATAGGGCCCACGCAAACGACCGCGCCACTGCCGCCGCCGCATCGTGGCGACGCGCCTCCGCCCGCGGCGAGCCCACCAACGCCGACCACTGGAGCTCCGCCGCAGGCCGACCAGCCAGAGCGAACCCCCAAAATGGCCAAGGCGAGGTGGAGAGGAGAGGAGCTCCCAAAACAACGCCTCCAAGGAGGTGGAACGGCACCCTCAGGCGTCGCCGTTGATGGCTTTCGCCAGAAAATCTCCTCCTCCCGAACGGAACGCGCCGGCCGCCGCCACCGAGCCAAGCGAGCGAGCGAGTGCCCCCCAGCCGCGGTGGCCGCATCCCCCGCCGCGCGCCGCACCGCAGAAGCAGCTGGGCGGCGGCGCCCTCCACCGGCCCCGGAGACGAGATCCGGACCAGGCCCGGCCGGATCCAGCCAAGGGGCCGCTGGATCTGGCCTACAGCAAAGCACCGGCGAAGAGGACCCGAAGTCCCCGCGAGGAAGACAACCAGCGGAGAGGAGAGAGATGGCCCTGCCGCCGCCGTCCTTGCCCTTGCGCAGGCTTCCCGGCCGCGGGCTCTGGCGGCGGCGAGGTCGAGGAGGGCCAGTGGCGGGGGGCTGAGGCGACGGCGGCGAGTTCCGCCCGTGTCGCTCCGGAGGAGCGGCGTGGGGGCAGGGGGTTTCCGCTATCAAGTGCAGGCTAAGCTGTGCCGCAATCCTAAATATGTACTGCAGAGAGCAAGACCGGCCCACCAGCCTCTCCACGACGTCAGGGGGCCAGGCATGCCTCGGTACCCCTTCGAGGCAAATGCAGACACAGAAGAAGAAGTAGGCGCTGATGGCGTGCTCCAGGCTGCGGTAGGGGCGGAGGCAGAGCACGACGCCGTTCCTCTTGATGCAGCGCCTCCTGTACGCCGCCTCACAGTGCATCTTCTGCTCGAACTTTATCAGATAGGCCTCCGGGGCAATCCTAAATTTTAACTCTTGAGATGGCTGCTTCGTGAAACAACCACTTCTTTCCCTCACGCTCTCTTTCTCTCTAGCTCCTCCATGTCATTAAAAAAAAAATCCTAAATCACATTGTATGAGATACCTTTTGAGACTGCTAACGTGTAGCATTATATTTGTCGTCATGCTTTAACAGGAACCATAGAGCAGATAAGATCCATGTATCCAAACTAGCAAACCACTGAAACCAGTACAGATCATGCAGTTGAACGGAGCTTCACCGTCTTAACAAATCTTCTCCTTCCTTCAAATTAAACATGTATGACGTGCAAATGTGCACGTATTTTATGCCTATATCATGAAGAGGTATATGCATATCCCCTGCAAGGGAGAGCTCGGAAGTTCCTCTCATGGTTGACTAGAAATATTAGTCTCTGTTCAAAGACACGCTGGTTCAAAAGCCAGTTTAAGGATACTGTGGTCTATAGTTTGCCATGGGAATATCATGGTTTTAGTGAAATCGAGTATACCAGTACATCTTTGGTCATATTTTGTTTGGCAGAAATAAATAACGAGGCTTCACTTCGTATGGGTTAAGGGGAAAACTTTGGTCGATCTAGACTAGAGTTTCTTAAACTCCGAAAACACCATAACATTAACAAAACAATGGTTTACTTATAGATGTGCTTAGACGTAACTCGAGAACTCTTAGGCTTAAACATCGTAAGTTCATAACATTCTTATATATGCTACCTCAGTTATTTTTATGTATGACATTGTGTAGCTCATTTTTGAACAGTGGGTGTCATACAAACAAAAATGGAGTGAGTACCATGGTAATATAGCGAAGCTATGAAATTAAAATACCATACCTCCAAACAAACCCTCTTGACAAGGTATGTGAACCCATCCCGTCAACGGATCCGATAAGCATCCGATAAGCAATGGCAGTATAGCACCAGCAATGTCACAAAGACCCAAATGTTGCAAGGTTGAAAGAAATGCACTTTCCTATTCCAATAATCTTTCCATTCATAGCGGTGTTGCGGTTGCACGGAAACTTCCTCACCATCCCAACAAACAAACCATATCCTATAAACATCAAAACATGCAAGGCAAATTCACAGCACGGCACCCACCCTCGTACTATACGCGCCTCCTGAAAATTGTAATGCAGGCACTAGATATATGGCTCGAAAGTCACCTCACGCTCCATTTTGGGAAATCATAGACCAGATTAGACCCACCGTCCACGTGCTCAGACAAACACAATTCGGTGGGCTACGGGCTACGGGCTACGGCCCAACCGGGGCCCAGGAACAGCCTCCTCTAGTCTCGGGCTCTCGGCGCGGCCGATTTCGTTCCGCTTCCGCCGCCACCCGCCCGGCCGCCCGCCCGCCGGATTCGCCTGCAGAGTTCCGTGCGCGATGGCCAATGGTGGTGCGGGCGTGGTGGCGAGATAAATCTCCAGGATTCACACGCCTGATGTTTATTTATTATCTGTCTATATATTTCCGGGGTTTAAGCTCAATTTTAGGCGGTTTGTTGGTCGACTACTCGACTCCTCGTCCACTTCTCATCTCGTTCTTTCTTCTTGCGAGTCGCGTCGCGAGGGGTGTTGTCTTCCGCTCCCCACTTGTCCAGGTCTCGGTGCGGCGTCCTTGCAGGGCCCTAGTAGGTTCTTTTACCCATCGAATTCCCTGCTCGCTTGTCCCTGTTCTCCTCCAAAGATCCATCGTTTCGCTCCTCTTGCGTGACGATCTTGACGGACTGCTGATTTTCTTGGGGTTCTGTTGTGTTGTATCTGCTCAATTCTTCAGGGAACCGAGAGGGGGAGAAGAACCGATCGAGCAGAGGCCATGGGGTCGTGGTGCTCAAAGGACAACCCGTCTGGAGGAAGGCAGCCGCACCATCACAACCACAATCAAAACCACAACCACAACCACAAAAGCAGTGCCGCGAGCAATGGGGGCAAGAATCGGTACGCCAACATCGGCGACGATTACCACACCCTCGAGCAGGTGAAGTCGCTCGGTTCCCTTTGATCCGTGCTGCTAATTCATTTGTCGCGTGTGCATTGCTGCCTAGTGCTGGTACATTTAGACCATATATCCGGTGCAATGAAACTTATGGTGCAATTACCGTACAATTTTACTAAAAAAAGTTTTAAAATTTTTTTTAAAAAAATCATGAATGTACATCTCAGCCTACTCCATCTATATATAAAAATTCATGGTCAAATTCATTCTACTCTAGCGGTTACGAAAATTACAAATTTCTGACAAACAATAATAGTTTAAATGCACCTTAAATTTGTCATTTTCGTAACTGCTAGAGTAGGATGAATTTGACTATGAATTTTTATATATAGATGGGGTAGGCTGAGATGTACATTTATAATTTTTTACAGAATTTTTTAAAACTTTTTTTAGTGAGATTGTACGGTGATTGCACCGTAAGCTTGATTGCACCGGATATATCCCCGTCGATGTGAGTTGGTTCGTTTTCATTGGAAACAACTATGGGGTTTTGATCTTGGCCTACCAGATACTGGTGGGTTTTTATTGGCGTCAGATTAAGAGATTCTTTACATCTTGGTGGGTTTTGTTGGCGCCAGATTAAGAGATTAAGTACATCTTGGAATGTTTATATACCAAAATAGCTGTAAGGTTTATTCTTTGATGGTTCTTAACTGCTCCAAGGCTTGTAACTGCCTTGGTTCCTAAATATTTCTTTTTGTTATTTAAGTTATTATGGACACTGGACAGTGTTGACTGTTGTTGTCAAAGGTTGGAAGTACTGTGATCAGGAAGGTCCTATGTGCATCTAGTTGTATTTTTGGGATACCCTTTGTGAATGATGTTAGTAAGCATTGCAGTCTTGCAAATGATGAACGGTTTATCTTGTGGTTTTGCAAAAAAAAAATTGTTATTTAAGTTATTATGACCCTCTTAGCGACGCGCCATATCGGAACCCGGGTATGGTGTTAAATGGGCAAGGGCCGGGCCGTCATCCCCTTGGTGACGCGCTATGTCGTGATCTGGACATGGTGTTAAGTGAGCAAGGATCGGGTCGTCGCTTCCTTAGTGGCGCGCTACATCGGCGCCCGGGTGTAGTGATAAATGAGCAAGGGTCTTCACACCTGATTCGGCGGGTGCGAGGGGTAAGGAAGCTAGTCGAGCCAACTAGGATCCGTTTAGGTAGCTAGAATGTAGGGTCCCTCACAGGTAAGTTAAGAGAGTTAGTTGACACAGTGATTAGAAGGCGTGTAAATATCCTCTGCGTCCAGGAGACGAAATGGAAGGGTCAGAAAGCGAAGGAGGTGGAGAACACGGGCTTCAAGCTTTGGTACACAGGAACAACGGCAAACAAGAACGGATTGGGCATCTTGATTGACAAGAGTTTGACAAAGGGAGTGGTGGATGTCAAGAGGCAGGGGGATAGGATCATCCTAGTCAAGCTTGTTGTTGGTGACTTAGTCTTCAACGTAATAAGTGCGTATGCTCCCCAGGTAGGCCACAATGAGGGAACGAAGAGGCAGTTTTGGGAAGACCTAGATAGCATGGTTAGAGTGGTACCAACCAGTGAGAAGCTTTTCATAGGAGGAGATCTCAATGGCCATGTGGGGACATCAAATGCAGGTTATGAGGTGGCACATGGAGGGTTCGGGTACGGTAGTAGGAATCGGGAGGGAGAGGATGTCTTAGACTTTGCTTTAGCGTACAATCTGGTGGTAGCCAACACCTTCTTTAGGAAGAGACAATCCCACTTGGTGACCTTCAGTAGTGGCCATCACGCTAGCCAGATTGACTTCGTTCTCACAAGGAGAGAGGATAAGAGGACATGCTTGGATTGTAAGGTAATACCAGGAGAGTGTGTTGTCTCTCAACACAAGCTCGTGGTGGCTGATTTCCGCTTTCGTTTACGTGCCAGACGGGATAAACAAGCCAGAGTTGTGAGAACAAAGTGGTGGAAACTCAAAGGAGAGGCGTCAGAAGACTTTAAGAGAAGGGTTATCTCGGAGGGCTCATGGGAAGAAGGGGAAAATGCAGACAACACGTGGGGGAAGATGGCAACTTGCATTAGGAAGGTAGCGGCGGAAGTGCTTGGTGTGACCAAAGGGAGCAAAGGTGCAACTAAAGATACTTGGTGGTGGAACGAGGATGTACAACAGGCCCTTAAGGAGAAGAAAGAGTGCTACAAACGCGTGTTCCATGACAGGAGTACAGATAACATGGAGAGGTACAAGGTGGCAAAGAAGATTGCAAAGCGAGCAGTGAGTGAGGCGAAGGGCAGAGCATACGATGACCTTTATCAAAGGCTGAGTACAAAGGAAGGAGAGAAGGACATCTATAGGATGGCTAGGTTTCGTGAGAGGAAGACGAGGGACCTCAATCAAGTCAAGTGCATTAAGGATGCGAGGGATCAACTCTTGATGAAGGAGGAGGACATCAAACTAAGGTGGCGCGAGTACTTTGACAACCTGTTCAATGGGGAGAGTGAGAGCACGTCCATTCAGCTGGACGACTCCTTTGATGATGCCAACAGACACTTTGTGCGTAGGATCCAAGAGACCGAGGTTAGAGAAGCCATAAAACGGATGAAAGGGGGCAAGGCAGTGGGCCCTGATGCAATCCCAATCGAGGTGTGGAGATGCCTAGGAGATATAGCTATTGTTTGGCTGACAAAGCTTTTCAACCAGATTTTACGATCGAACAAGATGCCCGAAGAGTGGAGGAGAAGTACATTAGTGCCAATCTACAAGAACAAGGGAGATATTCAAAGTTGCACTAACTACAGAGGGATCAAGCTGATGAGCCACACGATGAAGCTGTGGGAGAGAGTTTTAGAGCATCGCTTGAGAAGTTTGACGTGTATTTCCATGAACCAATTTGGGTTCATGCCGGGGAGATCGACCATAGAAGCAATTTTCCTTTTAAGACAAGTTATGGAGCGGTACAGGGAGCAGAAGAAGGACCTACACATGGTTTTCATAGACTTGGAGAAGGCTTATGATAAGATACCAAGGAATGTTATGTGGTGGGCTTTGGAGAAGCATAAAGTCCCAACAAAGTATGTGACCCTCATTAAAGACATGTACAACAAGGTTGTGACTAGTGTTCGAACAACTGACGGTGACACAAGTGACTTTCCAATTAACATAGGATTACATAAAGGATCAGCTTTGAGCCCTTATCTTTTCGCTTTGGTGATGGATGAGGTCACTAGGGATATACAAGGAGATATCCCGTGGTGTATGCTGTTTGCTGATGATGTAGTACTAGTGGATGAAAGCCAAGCGGGGGTAAATAGGAAACTAGAGTTGTGGCGGCAGACTCTAGAGTCGAAAGGCTTTAGAATTAGCAGGACTAAAACTGAATATATGAGATGTGACTTCGGTTCCGCTAGACAGGAGGCAGGAGATATGAGTTTGGAAGGTCAGATAGTGCCCAAAAAGGATACTTTTCGTTACTTGGGATCGATGCTACAAAGAGACGGGGATGTCGATGAAGATGTTAGCCATAGAATCAAAGCGGGATGGATGAAATGGCGTCAAGCATCCGGTGTTCTATGTGACAAAAGGGTACCACAAAAGTTAAAAGGCAAATTCTATAGGACGGCTATTAGACCTGCGATGTTGTATGGTGCAGAATGTTGGCCCACTAAAAGAAGACATATTCAACAATTAAGTGTTGCGGAGATGCGTATATTGCGTTGGATGTGTGGGCATACAAGGATGGATCGAGTTCGGAACGACGAGATACGGGATCGTCTTGGGGTAGCTCCAATTGAAGAAAAGCTTGTGCAACACCGACTAAGATGGTTTGGGCACGTGCAACGAAGACTTCCAGAGGCACCAGTGCATAGCGGCATCATAAGGCGAAACAATGATGTGAAGAGAGACAGGGGCAGGCCAAATTTGACATGGGAGGAGGCAGTTAAGAGAGACCTAAGAGATTGGAATATAATGAGAGAGTTAGCCTTGGATAGAGCTGCTTGGAAAGCAGCTATCCACGTACCCGAACCTTGACTAGGCTCTTCTATGTGCTTCTCAAAAAAAAAATCTTTTAAAACCCTTGTTTTCTTGTTGAAAGTGACCTTTCAAAAAAAAAAAACTTTTCTCGTTTCTAGCGGTTTGGTTTGGGTTTGAACTCTAGCCTACCCCAATTTGCTTGGGATTAAAAGGCTTGTTGTTGTTGTTGTAAGTTATTATGGACACTAGACAGTGTTGACTGTTGTTGTCAAAGGTTGGAAGTACTGTGATCAGGAAGGCCCTATGTGCACCTAGTTGTATTTTTGGGATACCCTTTGTGAATGATGTTAGTAAGCATTGCATTCTTACAAATGATGAACGGTTTATCTTGTGGTTTTGCAAAAAAAAAAAAAAAAAAAAAAAAAGAAGAATGATTCGTTTGTTAATCTGAATCAAGATTCCATTGAGTTACACTGAACCTTTTTTTTATAATAACATCATGTTGTCCTCTTCAATCTAGGTCACCGATGCCCTTGCGCAAGCTGGTCTGGAGTCCTCGAATCTGATTGTTGGGGTTGATTTCACAAAAAGCAATGAGTGGACAGGTATGATTGCACCTGGCCAGCACGTTGAGGCTTAACTATGCGAACCATTGCAAGAGTTGTGTTAATTTTTCATCTTTCCTTCTTCCAAAAAAAACTTAGAAAAATTGGTTGCTGTTTGTGATCAGGCAGAGTGTCCTTCAACAACCGAAGCTTGCACGCCATGGGAAGCACTCCAAACCCATACGAGCAGGCCATATCCATCATAGGGAGAACCCTTGCACGATTTGATGAGGACAACTTGATACCATGCTTTGGATTTGGCGACAGTCAGTTCTTAACATGCCTCGGCTCAGTCTTTTTTTACACAAAACTACAGATTTCTAATATTTGAATTCTATATTGCAGCAACTACTCATGATCAGTCTGTATTTAGCTTCTATCATGATAACCAACCTTGTGATGGCTTCGAGCAAGCACTTGCTCGGTACAGGGAACTAGTTCCACAACTTAATTTGGCTGGTTGGTGCATCGTCTCTTGCGTTATACAGTAAGATTCAAATCTGAACATATAAAGGTTCATTTGGCTGATTTGGGACGATAATGCTTAACAGGTCCTACTTCATTTGCGCCAATCATTGAGACTGCTATTGGAATTGTTGATAGTAGTGGTGGCCAGTATCATGTCCTGCTTATAATAGCAGATGGTCAGGTTTGTTCGTGAACTAGTGCTCCAGTTCTGTTACAGCATCATAATTCCTGGTCTAATGAACTCGATATGACGCTATATATAATACATAGACTGTACTGTAACTTTCTGGCTATGGTTTTCTTATTTTCCAGGTTACACGAAGCGTTGATACAGGCAGTGGGAAGTTGAGCCCACAGGAAAGGGAAACTATAGATGCAATTGTGAAGGCTAGGTAGCCATATGCCAAATATTTCTGTGATTAAGGATTATCTTGACTAGGCATTAACTACTGTTTTGCCATCATGAGCTTCTACGTCTCTTAACACTGAATACATTAATTTTGCAGCTACTACCCTCTTTCAATTGTGCTTGTTGGGGTTGGTGATGGGCCATGGGACATGATGATTCAATTTGACGACAACATACCATCCCGTGCATTTGATAATTTTCAGGTAAACTGTGTTTTTCCATTTCCTGGAACTGTGCTACTGTGTATCAAACTATACTAACTAGTGTTGGTGCAATGCAGTTTGTGAACTTCACACAGATCATGTCAAGACCTATACCGACCAGCAAAAAAGAGGCAGAGTTTGCTCTTTCAGCACTGATGGAGATCCCAGAACAGTTCAAGGCAGCAATGAGCCTCCAGCTTCTTGGGTATTTTTCTTGTGCAGTCAAAACCATAATCATTTCAAGAACTTTGGGTCTCCTGTTCTTCATTACTTGTAGCAAGTCATCTCAATATTGCTTTACGTGTGGTTCCTTGGCAGCAAACGAAGAGGATTTCCGAGTCGACCAGTGCTACCTCCACCTGTGAGCGATAGGCAGCAATACCCTACATGTTCATCAGTGAAACAGACCCAGTATACTAGCTATGGATCAACGTCTCAAACCCCATCGGCGCGTCGACAGGACAGTGACATAGGCGATCCACAGGTACGTGCCAGTGTCTTCAGAGACAATAAAATAGCAATATGGATATGTTTTGCACTTTAACCCCATGCTGAGCTCCTTTTCCTGCAGACCTGTCCAGTCTGCTGGAGCCAAGCAAAGGATCTTGCCTTCGGGTGTGGGCACCAGGTACTGGAACGCGGCTGAAAACACTTGCTGAAATTTCCTCTAAGAAGGTGATCTATCATCAGCAATGAATGGGTAATCCATGACATGATGTTTCGTGAACGCAGACGTGTTCTGACTGCGCGAAGGATCTGAAGGTGTGCCCGATGTGCCAAAAGGCGATCTCTGTGAGGCTGAAGCTCTACTGAGAAACCTCGAGAGAGCTCCTATATGCAATCACCAGTTGAAGGAAAACCTTTTTGGGGAGATTCAGCGACTTGCTATCAGTAACAAAATATAAATACAGTGCCCTCTAGTATTGATGAAGCTCAAACTTAATGCTTGTGTCTAGTTATATGCATACATGATACATATAATACATACAGTTGGTTGAGAAAAGCAATGGTTTACATCAAATGATTCAGATTTTTTTTAATATGATGTAGTTTTATTCGTATATATATTAATGTCAGATACGACTTTTGTAACGACTTCTGAGGTACAAGTGGTGTGTTCCTCAGGTATCAATGTACTACATGTTTCCAGCAAAATGCCGTTTTTTTTTATTGGAAGCGAAATGCCTCTTTCCATGCGACGTACTGTCGATTTTCAGTGTAATGCGTCATGAGCGAGTTCATAACAAGATGAGGTTAGCCGTTGGCGAGTCGACAACATGATGAGATTGTTTATGCTAACGATGATGTGTGATGCATGGGAGGATTAGCAGCAGATCAGCTGATTGCGCGTGATAATTAAGGCAGGATCGATTGGGGAACGTACACACGCGTGCGTACCGGAGCCTGTCGCGCCGTTCCATGATTCCATCCCCCTATTGGCGTCTCCTTTCGTCTCCATGGATGGAGGTGGAGGAAACGCCCAGTTGGGAGCCTGCATGACTCCCTCAATGCCAACCGGGAGGACACGCCAGCCGCTGGCGGTGCTTCTCGGATGGCATTCAGGGAGCCAGGCAAGTCAGGCAGCAGAGCACGATGGAATTACGCGACGACGAACGAAAGCTCATCCGGCCGATCCTGCAGCTAGCGGTTCCAGCTCTCGATGTAGGTGTAGGCGGAGCAGGTCCATCAATCTGCAGATCGATGGTGCTGCAAGGAGGACGGTGCATGCAGGTAGCAGAAGATAGGCAGACATGCGCGGCGTGTGCAGCAATGTCATGAGTGAGGAGGACATACCTTGAGAGACGACGACGTACGCCAAGGCAATCACCACTGCATGGCGGGTGTGCGGCCATGGGGCTTCGCCATCGTACTACGCAACGCGGCCGCGGCGGCGGGCGAGGAGGACGACGATGCCATCCTGGCGAGGAGCGGATATATATGGTGCTGTACTGTATGTGGGCGTGTCGCGTAAAATTGTTGGTCGGGCGGGGTATCAGGGTGGGAATACGTATGGATGCAGCAGGTCACAGGCTCACGTCAGAGTCACAAGGCCATAGCTGCAGGCTGCACGATGCCTGTCGTTGGGGTTGGGACTTGGGAAAGCTAGCGCTGGCAGACTGGCTGCACGCACGACGCAGCCAAAACGTAGCAGCTGTGTGAGGGTACGGTGGTGCTGGCTCTGGACCGCCGGACGGCCGGCCGGAGGGGATATTCTCGTGGGCCTCGACTCGAGCTGTTTGTTCTGGACGTACCGCCGGGCGGCCGGCAGCCGGCCAGGAAGGACACAGCGCGCGTGCCAATGCAAACTGTTTGTTGTGCCAGCAAGCAGATGGATCGACCGACGGCCAAACGTAGGCAGGCTGTACGCAGGTAGCGGACGATTCCTCCACTGCCTGCCCTCACAGATGGATCAGACAGATCTTGTCCGCAGCGCACTCTGCTGCAGCCGTTGCTCTTGTCTGCTGCGACCGATCCATCCCAATGCGCGGTGTACGTGCGCATGCAACAGTGCAGGATGGGACCTGCCCTGCCCTACCTTCCCCTGAGGGCCTTGTGCCCGGCTGGCCGTCGTCCTGGTTCACTGGTTGATCCGCGCGCACGGCCCCGATCGGATATATATATATATATATATATGGGTCACGTTCCGAGGCAGCTCCGGCAGACCGGACCGCTGCACCACCGGCTCTACGTGTCGCCGGAGCTGTGCACCGCCACCCACCCGCCGCGACGAAACCATATCATCAAAAAAAAAAAAAAAAGGATGCGACGGCGGCGTACCTGAACCTGAGATGAGATGAGAGGGCTGCTCTATTCTGAGAGAGGAGGGAGGGAGCGGGAGGCGTGCGTCGTCTTTTTATAGGAGGGTACGTAGGTCGTAGGGTGGTAGTGGTAGGCGGTAGCGCCGGAGAAGAAGAGCCAGCGGCGCCAGCTCACGCCTTGCCAGGCTGCCTCGATCGCCTTGCCCCGCGCGCCATTCCCGCTCCGACGAGCGCTCCCGTCCCGCCCGCCCACTGCATGCGATCCCATCCCATCCCGCCCACGCGACCAGGGACCAGCCGTGCCGATCGAGCTGCCCTGCCGCGCCATCTCGTCGCCACCGCCACTGCTCGATCGCCCATCCTGCTCATGTGCTCACCAGTCACCGGTCACCATGCATGCATCTCGCCGTTAACCTCTGCGTATACGTACGCCTTCCATCCAAGCTCCGGTCCAGCCAAACCCATGTATCTCGATCGATCGGTGCTCTGCGACTCCATCCATCAGCGTTCTCCAGTCCAGGATGGCAGTAGGATGACTGACTGGCTGCTCAAGACAGGGTAGAGTATGTAGGACGCGGTGCTTCATTCCGTACATTAGCCTGTACGTCGGGGCTAATGTACGTACGTTAGACTGCAGAGACGTGGAGCTCCTCGTCTCTGCAGTCTGCTCTCCATCCATGGTTTCCTCGCGCATTCCAACCGGCGCCACTTTGTTCGCTTAACCGTACCGCCGTCGCTATTCCTTTATCTACAACTTTTTTTTTTTATTTGCAACTTTGCTGAAATCAGGCTCTTGTTTCATTGTTTCCCATGTCGTCTTTAGGGTTTCTTCGTCCGATGGATTGGATGGATGCATGGTTAACCACCCCAGATCATCAGTGCTCCAGCGGCTCAAGCGCGATCGAAGGCCTGAGCCTGACGAGTACGAGCCTAGGGTAGACCGTACCATGGCGCCCGGGAACCTGACCTGACGAGTTCTATTAGTACCGACCATAACGACAGCAGTACATCACAGGACCGAATAATCAATCTCTCCGATCCGCACCTGTGCTGTGCTCGCACAAGGAAGGAAGCCAATGCAAGGTGACGCTTGACGGCCTCTATGGTAGGTAACCTCTAGAACAAAACCACGCAATCTTTCGCTGCTCATATATAAAAGCATACGCATATCAGATCCAACGAATCACTGCACCCGACCTGTTTATACAGCGATAAAAGGCGATCGACTGGAATCACCAGGCGATGCTTCCCCCACCCACCAACAACTCACTCGTCGGTTGAGTGAGTAATTACCCATTCGGCAAATGGGTAATTGTGTATGATCCAAACAAAGCCTCCGTTCCTGGTTGGTTGCTCTCTCGTCGAGGGAAGTTGGCAAGGCAAAGGGAGGATCCGTGTAAAGCCGCGCAGTGCGGCCGGCGTCAGCTTTCGACGCCGCTGACAAAGCAAGCAGCCAAGCAGGCAGGGCAGGGCAGGGGCACTAGGCCAAAGCCATGGACTCATCAGGAATGTTCCTTCCGGTTGGAGATCTCGTATCCGGCTCCCAATCAGGTTTTCTGTCCACAGATGCAGGTTCCTTAGCCATGAATTAACCCCATGCCCTGACTTTATTTCGGAACGGAACGGGTCCATCATCGAGGAGCGCCTTTTTTTCCCGAGGCTAAGCAACTTGTCGTCCTGGTTTGCTTCTCTATGTTGCATGAACTTAAATGATTGTGACACGTGCAATTATAGTACTTCATCTCACCCTTGGTCAGTGTTAAGAACCGCATGAGGAAAGCATTGAGTAGGTAGTGTTCCTGCAGAATGAGACTAATCACTGGTTCGATCAGTGGGGAGAGCACAATCCAAGTTGCTGTCTGAACAAGCCAAGCCAAGCCAAAGCCTGGAAAACGAAACATAAAGCATCAGATTATTTGGTAATGACAAGAATAACCCAAGCTTTACCTTTGTCCAGCTCAAGAAATATGCTTTTTTTTCTGAGGTAAAGCAGACCCCAATCAATTGCCGGCAGCCGGCAAACTTGCCCCACTCCACACCTTTGCTCGAAGCGGCTCCCGTTTTTTCAATGGCGGAGCACAAGGCACTGGGCGGCCCCACGCCCGATTTTCAAAAGCCCCCTCTTTTCCTCCCTCTTTATTTATTTTGGGGTGCCACCATTAGCCCCGCCCGGCCTCCTGCTTTTAACTCCATCACTCCATTCCCTTGCTCTCGTTGCTGTTGCTCTTCTTGCCACTAGCTGTCCCCATTAGGCCTCTGCAACCTTGTGCTCCTGAGCTCCTCCTCTCGCCTTCTTGGACTCGGTGGTGGTGGTTGCGGTGGCGGCGGCGCAGACCACCTGCAGTCACCAAGAACCATCATAACCAGGCTAATCAACATGAAGCAGCTGCCACCGGCGCTGACAGAGCCACCACCGGTGCCGTCGCCACAGCCGTCGCCGGTGGATCCATCAAAGACAAGCCCGCCGCCGCAGGCGCTGCAGCAACCGCCGCCAGCTCCATCAAAGATAATCCTGAAACCGCGCCACCGGACCTCGCCGGCGATGTGGTGCGCGGCCATCGTCTGCTTCGCCTTCAGCATCCTCCTCATCGTGGCGGGCGTCGTCATCCTGATCGTCTTCCTGTCGCTGAGGCCCAGGGCGCCGTCCTTTGACGCCGCCAACGCCGTCCTCAACAGCATCTACATGGACTCGCCGGCGCCCTACTTCAACGACGACATGACGCTCGTGGCCAACATCTCCAACCCCAACCAGAAGATCGACGTGGTGTTCCGGTCCGGGACCATCGAGCTCTTCTTCCAGGACAGGCCCATGGCCGCGCAGGCGCTGCCACCGTTCGCGCTGCGCCGAGGCCAGTTCCAGGTCGTCAACATGCACATGGTGTCCAGCCGGGTCCTGCTGCCGCCGGAGGTGGCCGTGAAGATGGTGGACCAGGTGAGGAGCAACAGGGTCCAGTACACTGTCCAAACCGCCTTCAAAGTGGAGGCCAGGTTCTCGCTTGGTCACTACACATACTGGATGTACACCGTCTGTGAACTGGAGCTCACCTCCCCTCCTAGTGGAGTTCTTGTTGCAAGGAGATGCACAGCAAAATGAATGGCTTTGGAAAATTGCCCTAGTTTTCTTTCGTTTTATGAAATCCTAGATATTTTTTTGTATACTGATGAAATTGGGCAGTGCACAGCAAAACATACCTGTGATTCATGTGATGTGAATTCCAAAGTCGGTTCTTCGTCTATGTCGCTCAGTTGCTGCTGGGTCCTGGAGGGCTAGCTGCAACACAGTAGCTAAGATTGTAATCAATCTGAACATAGAGTTCAATAAAGTGTCATGTACAGCATGGAACTCGTTGCTTGTCACTTGTCAGCAATATAGTGAATTTTTGTTATCGATTCTTTATAGCAGATTGAGACGATACAAAAAGGCTCAAAGCTTGCATATAGGTGATTCAGCCATACATAACCATCTACAACCATAACTCAGAAATTCATTCAAACGAGAGAAACGGGTGCTACGTATGGACATCACAGGCTTCATGATAACACTATTCTCTCATATCAGGACTAGTTTTACAACACATCGTGGCAGATATTGAAAAAACAACTGCCACGCACATAACAGTTTGATCTACTAAGTCTAGACATATATAAGCCTATATCCTGCCAAGGACCTCAAACACTCTTACAGTGTGATCAGCTCCACAAGAAGCGAGCTCAAGCGCCGATTTCTCATCGGATGAGTCAGGTTCCCGCCACCGTAAACGGTGAACAGTTGACACGTGACACAACAGGGGGTCAAATCGTAGCATGCATGCCACACTGAGTGGAGACAACTCGGGAGTACTGCCTGCAGAAGCTCTTCCACCTGAGACATTCCAGAGCTCAATCAATCCATTATCCATGCCAACCGCGAGGATACCAGCATTGGAAGCACGGTCAAGGCCCATCCATGCCAATGCCGTAACACTGTCTCGGAACTGAGGCAATGTTGCAAGTAGCTTGACAGAAGATGCATCTTGAACACACCATATCTTGACACTCTTGTCCCTTGATCCAGTTGCAAATTCATAGCCAAAGGGGTTCCATGAGCACGCCCATATAATTCTTTTGTGTGCTTCATGCTTTGCAACCAGATGGTGCTCTGCTCCTTCCTCTAGAATTACAAAGGTGAATAAGTGATATGAAATCAACAATTGCAGTACAAACGAAACAGCATAAGAAAACTGCATGACTGAAAAGACAGATGCAAAGCAATAACTTCAATAAAAAATACATGATCGTAAGAAAACAGCTTACCAGTTTTCCTGATTGAAAAGACAGACAAATGACGATCCCTTGAGACACTTAAAAGAAATGCATTATCACGAGAGAACTCCATTTGTGTCACTGTTAGATTGTGGGATTGTAAGCGGCCAACAGCTTTCCATGTTCCAACCTCCCAGAGCCAGATCTCAGCAACTGGTGCTGATTGAGCCTGATGGGAAGAGTTCCATCAGATTTTCCATGCATACAGTAAAATCAACCCATAAACAACTAAGCAGATTCTGCATCAGCTAAAAGTCAGTATGCCACTGTCAAATGTTAACAAACTACAAAAAAGGCAGTATTGCCACATGAAGATCAGGTATTTATTGTAAGATGATCTGGTGGTGTCACCATTGTCTGGACTCTGGACGTACAAACATTTTCTCAAATGCATCCAGGAATTCCATGGAACTATAGTAACATACTGTACTGCCTCCTCCCATATATTAAAAGGGAGGGAGTATTTATTATCAATGCCTGTTTACATCTTTATACAAGCTTTAACTTTTTGCCAGTAGCTCATGTTGGGTTTCATCTCAACTGAGTTTTGGTAATGTTATTGTTCTGTTCTATCAAATATCAATGAATTTATAGTTAGCACAACTGCACAAGAAAACACACGCAGCACCAATACCTTGCATGATGATGCAACAAGCTTCCCTTCATAATCACAGCATATCGAGAAGAGCTCATTTCCATGACCATATAGTTTGTGTGATTCAGGCCACAGAGTATTCCATGCAAGTTGGTCCTCCACAGGAGGCTCAGTAAATACAGTAGGCACTGCATCAGGAATTGTCTCCATAGAATCTGGACCATCATTAGAATTACTGATGGGGGATTCCTTGGCTCCTGTTAAATCACCATGCAAAAGTAACATCAACATACAAGCACAATTTTTTCATATCAAACTAAACGAGGAATCATTGATCAATTATACATAGCCATGGATGGTGTGAGGAATACTAACCATGTGTATATATTGGTTTCTGTGAAAGCCCAAGAGCAGACATATTTGCTCCAAGGACTTGCACATTGTCAAAATCCTCAGAGACGTCAGGTTTCAACAAAGTGGCTTGTTGTAGGGTCTTCAAAAATGATAAGGGGGCTTCAAAGACTCTAGAGACCTTTTCATCAGCACCGCTAACAAAGCGGTGGTTCCCACTACCCTGAATGAAAGCCACACAGTTGATATCATGGCCATGAATTTGCGGACGGGCAATTTCACGCCAATAGATCATGTCTCCAGGGTTAACTTGATTTCTCCAAGGAGCAAATATGCGTGTTGTCTGCATATTAGCATTGATATGAAAGAGCATTAGCAAGTACTTTCATCAATATATAAGTTCTAGAAGTATGGATCGAAACTGATATTAATTAGAGGAACTTGCCTGGTCATGGCTAACTGAGAGCAAATATTGGCCGGATCTTGCCCATGTTAAGTCAGACACAGGTGCAAAATGACCAGATGGGACTATCTGAGGCTTCCAATTTTCAGAATCTAATCCAACATCTTTCCACATATGAAAGGATCCACCGTAGCCATGCGCAAGAATGGATTCGCCATCAGGCTGCCAATGCCCGCCATAGAATCCAAGTGCTGAGTGACTTAATTCACCAACAGTCACGGAATTAATCCAAAGGCCAGTATTTTTCTCTGGCCTCCATATCATCATCATCTTGTCCATGGACGCAGACAATATACTCATTGGCTGATGAGCTTCATCCTCAGTTGAAAGTGTAGGTGGCTGCCACTCTACAGAATATACCCAATCCTCATGCCCAACAAGAAGAGACTCCAATGACACTTGGTAACTTGTATTACTGGCCACAAATAGAGGCCCTTCAATATAGGAGGTCATCTCAATATTTCCATTCCTCAATTGAGCCGTGGAGCCAGAAGAAACAGAGTCTGAAGTCATTTTCCATATCCGAATGGTTCTGTCCTGAGACGAACTAACAAGGAAAAGGTTGTGCTTTTCACCACTCGTCGTCACAGGTAAAGAGAAGTCTAAACTTCTGATCCAATCAGAATGGCCTTTAAGCTCACAGGCTTTAACGAACTGATCACAGAAAAGTAAGTAGTTAGGACAGCAAGGCTGGATGATTGAACAAAAAAAAAAAGTTAGTTACGAACCTTGCCTGTCGTATCCCCACAATAGATGTGGATCTTGTGATCTAAACCGCCCATTGCCAAAATTAGATGGCTTCCCTGTTCCGGCAATACTGCTAATGAAAGTGAAACCATTGGTTTTAAACCAACGGACAGAGAATGCAGACAAGACACTTTGCAATTGCCTGCAGAAGAGAAAACAAATACCTTAAGCACAAAAGCAGTGCACATTTTCCCAACAATTCAAAATCGTCAAGACCATAATAAGATAAAAGTTAAGAGTTTAAACAATTAAACCAGCGCAGCTTTTAAGATTAAGCTCCTAAGCACACTGATATTCAAGATCCACAAGCAAACGATCTTACCGCCAGGGGTGGCATCAATTGCCATTTCCCAAATAACTACGATACCATCTGAGGAAGTAGAAGCAAAAATTGCAATAGTATCAGACACCATCCTTCCAGCAATACAAGTGATCCCTTTCTTATGCATCCCTGGGAGCTGCAACACATGAGACCACTGCAAAGACGGCATAAACAATAAATCAAACAATTAGGCAGCATCAGAAACAATGAGACAATTTTCAAGTTATCAGGAAAATATTTCCAAGCAAGGACACTGCAAGATCGAACCAATTGAAGTATCAAAGCGCAGTAAACACTGCTATCATGAGTTGTAGAACACAGCATACAATTTAAATAAGGCAAAAATGTAATAAACTCACCTCTCCTTTGCCAGAACCAATCTTCCAAGCCATGATAGCACCATCAGCACTCCCTGAGAGTAGATAATGTGTCTCCCTGCCATGAACTGCAAACCATGAAGGGAAACCAGTCAACAAAATTCAGTGCTAGGCCTTGCAAAAGAGGAAAAGAAATCAGGCATTCAGGATCAGACATAGTCCAGTACTCATCTGAAACTTGTGGGTTAAATTCCTAGACATCGAGCCAAGGAAACCAATTTATGTAAAATAAAATAATGATGCACCTTGGAGTATATCCTTCTTCGTGGGAAGCCATAGCGTGCAGTTCACCGGCGCTTTGTGCCCAGGAAGGGTTGTCACGATGTCACCTCTCTGTTCGCACGAACACGAACACGAGTTTGGACGAATTAGGTGAACAAGTTAGATATACTTATCACGTACTTAAAACTGCAGGAAGTAAAAGAAAAAGGGATAAAAAAGAGTGAAGCAGCAGACCAGGGGAGAGAAGAGGGCGACGGCGTTCTGGGTGCCGAAGGCGACGAGGCCGCAGGCTCCCCACGAGACGTTGTTCACCACGCGGTTGCAACCGGCGCCTATGAATGCTCTACGGACCTCCATGTCCTCGTTATCTCCGTGGGCTCCAGCAAACTCCCCGGCCACCGGCGACTTCGCGAGGGCAACCTGACGCCCGGCGGCGGAGAATGAGGTGAAGCGCGCTGTGGGCAGAGGGTAATCAAGCTTCACCGCCGTACAGAGGTGCTCCGGCGCTAGCCCAACTAGGATGAGGAGCGGCGCTGAGGCTGGAGAGACGGCGGCGGAGGGCGCGCCGGAGAGAAGCGTGGCGTGGGGGAGGAGAGAGGCTCGGCGGCGGGTGCTCGATTCAGTGTAGGGTTGCTCGAGAAAGGGTAGGCTTGGGCCGTTGAAGGAGTGACTTGGGCCACAATCCCTCAATAAAGCCCAAACTGTTGCAACCTGGGCCCTGGCCTTTGATACTGCATAATTTAGCCCACCATTGAAGCAGCATTAATAAGTAGCTTTTGCATTTCTCATTTGAATTTGTCCCACAAATAGTGCAACCGTAGGCTGTGGAATATTTTCTTTCAAGGTGCAGTCATATTTAATTGCATGTTTTTCCCTTTTCAAGGTGCATGCTCTGGCCCTTTTCCATTTCCAAGGTACACATGCATAATGAAATATGGGCACTTCCGTCAGTTTTCATGACTAATTTATGTCTAAAAATCGTAGAGATGAAGCGACTATGGTTTTTTTTATTTTATGACAAATACATACATGGATGTTAAAAAGATCATATACGAGATGATATGAGTTTTTTGAGTTTTACAGAGAATGATTGAAGATGTTATTGGAGAGAAATGTGCTGCAACGAAGCAAATAATTTAAATGCATGTGTAAAACTATGATGGTACACAGAAGGATACGTTTCATTCTTTTTCGTCCAAAATCGATCCATTAATTGATTAATTAATTTACAAGTACAAATACATCTGAGTACAGAATTACAAGTTATAACCTGAATTAATCAACAATTTTAGCTACTACTTACTGATGCACTAATCACACTTATTACATCTCCAAAATTCCACTTTCCAGTGCCCTGGTATTACTAGCATCTACCAGCACTTGAGCGGGGCCATGCATGATTCGTCACATCAGCTAGAGTCAGCTAGAGTAATCGGACATGGCGAACGAGCAGCTCGACGAGCCGCCCTTCGGCAGCGGGCTCCGGGCCGGCGACCGCTGCTGCGCCTGCACGGCCACTGGCGCCGTAGCGGCGGCGGCGGAGTTGTTCGCCGGCTGTTCCTTCCCCTCCTCGGCGCTCTCGGCGGGCCGCCTGACCTCCTTGAGCAGCGCCACGACGTCCTTCATCGCCGGCCGGTCGTCGGCGCGGTGGGTGATGCAGAGCATGGCCACCGCGAACACCTGCAGCATCTCCTGCACCTGCGCCTCCGGCTTCCCCCGCAGCCGCGGGTCCAGCAGCTCCGCCGTGCCCCGCTTCGCGTGCACGTGCTCCCGCACCCACTGCACCAGGTGCGTGCCGCCCGGCAGCGTCGGGTCCAGCGGGTGCCTCCCCGTCAAGATCTCCAGCACCACCACGCCGAAGCTGTACACGTCGCTCTTCTCCGTGATCCGTTGCATGGACGCGTACTCTGTTTTTTTTTATCAATCAAGAAGCAAAATAAATGTCAGAAAAAGATGTCTTTTTTTTTGTCGAAGAGATGCTGTCACGAGTAGAACTGTAGAGCAAATTTTCACCTGGCGCGATGTAGCCGTAGGAGCCGGCGATGCGTGGCGCCTTGGAGTTGGAGGAGTCGAGCTTGGCGGACCCGGCCGCGACGGCGCCGGAGAGGACGCGGGCGAGGCCGAAGTCGGCGAGGTACGGCTCGTTCCTGGGGCCGAGGAGGACGTTCATGGCCTTGATGTCGCCGTGCAGGATGGCCGGCAGGCAGTCGTGGTGGAGGTATGCCACGGCGTGCGCGACGCCGAGCGCGACGTCGTAGCGCGCACCCCAGTCGGCGGCGCCCTTGACGCCGCCGCGGTGGAGGAACCCGCTGAGGCTGCCGTTGGGGAGGTAGGTGTAGAAGAGCAGCTTGGTGCTGCGGTTGGCGCCCCACCCCAGCAGCCGCACGATGTTGCGGTGCCGGATGGAGCCCAGCGCCGCGATCTCGTTCCGGAACGCGCCGGCCTCGTCCGACGACCACATCTTCTTCACGGCCAGCGTGTCGCCGCTGGGGAGCCCCACGCGGTACACCACGCCCGAGCTCCCCGTGCCGATCACGTTCGCCGACGTCAGCGCGCGCACCACCTCGTCCACGGAGAAGTCCAGCTTCTGGTACAGGGTCACCTCCCACGTCTCGTCGGCGCCGTGGATGGCGCCGGTGCGGCGGCGCGAGCGCGCGAGCACGTAGGTGGCCGTCAGGAGGAGGAGCGCGCTCACCACGACCAGGATCGTCATGGCCAGCTTCAGCGCCGAGAGGGCCGCGTGCCGGGACGCCTCGTCGGCGCCGGCGCCCACGACGAGCAGGTGGTTGCCCGCGATGTCGCTGAGCGGAAGCTTCTGGAAGAAGGGCGTGTCCGGTAGCTCGCCGGAGAACGCGTTGTAGGAGATGTTGAGCATGACGAGGTTCTCGAGCCTCGCGAGGGGCGCGAGGCTGCCGGAGAGCTGGTTGTACGACACGTCGAGGCTGCCGAGCTTGTCGAGCTCGCCGAACTGCGATGGAATCTCCCCGGAGAGACGGTTGCAGCTCAGGTTGAGCGAGATTTCCAGCGAAGGAAGCCTGCCCAGCTCCGGCGGGATGCCGCCGGAGAGCGCGTTGTCGCCGAGGTCCAGCAGCTGAAGCTTCTCGCAGGAACCGAGCTCCGGCGGTATGCCGCCGGAGATCCGGTTCTTGCCGAGGTTAAGCTTCGTCAGCTCCGGCAGCAGGCCGATACCGGGGCCCAGCAGGCCGGTGAGCTTGTTGTCGGAGACGTCGACGAACTGGAGGCTGCGCGGCAGCTCGTCCGGCAACGAGCCGGACAGCGCGTTGGAGTGCAGGTCCATGAATTCTAGGTTGTCGCAGCCGGACAACGCCGCCGGCAACGGGCCGACGAGGCGGTTGCTGCCCAGGTCGAGGAAATTGAGGTTCTTCAACCTGCCGATCTCGGCGGGGATCGGCCCCGAGAGCCGGTTGCCGTTGAGCCGGAGCCGGTAGAGATTGGTGCAGTTGCCGATGTCCGGCGGTATGAAACCCGAGAGGTCGTTGTCGAGGAGCAGCAGCTTGGTCAGGTTCTGCAGCGCGAACAGCTCCCTCGGGACGGTGCCGGTGAGGTTGTTGTACGAGAGGTCCAGCGACTGGAGGCCCTCGCACTGGGCCAGGCTCGCCGGCACGGGGCCGGTGAGCCGGTTCTGCCACGCGTAGAACAGGGTCAGGTTGCGCAGACGCGGGAAGTCGATGCCGATCTCGCCGGACAGCTCGTTGTTGTCCACCTCGATGTCGGTGAGCGAGGTGCAGTTGGAGAGCTCCGGCGGGATGACGCCGGTGAGCCGGTTGGTGCTGAGCTGCAGCTGCTGCAGGTTCGGCAGCGTGCCGAAGCTGCTGGGGATGGGTCCGGTGAGCGAGTTGAGCGAGAGGTCGATGAGCACGAGGTCCTTGCAGTTGGCGATCTCCGGCGGGATGGCGCCGACGAGCTGGTTCTGCCACAGGAGCACCGTCTGCAGCTTGCGCAGCTGGCCGAGCTGCGGAGGGATGGGGCCCGAGAGCGAGTTCTGGTACAGGTAGAGGCTGGTGAGCTCGGTGCAGTTGCCGATGCTCGCCGGGATGGAGCCGGTGAGCATTGCGGTGTAGATGGCGATCGTCTGGATCTTCTTGAGCTGGCCGATCGTCTCCGGGAGGCTCCCTGAGAGGCCGGTCTCGGCGAGGCCGAGCACGGTGAGGTCGGTGCACCCACCGATCTCCGGCGGCAGCGGGCCCTTCAGCGCCTGGTTCCCGCCGGCGCGCAGCACCTGCAGCTTCTTGAGGTTGCCGATGCTGGCCGGGATCGCGCCGCTGAGCTCGTTGTCGTAGAGCGTGAGGTGCGTGAGGCCGGTGAGGTTGCCAATGGCGTCGGGGATGGCGCCGCGAAGCGAGTTGGTGTTGAGCGCCAGGGACTGGAGCTTCGTGAGCCGGCAGAGCTCGGGCGGGATCGCGCCGGCGAGCTGGTTCTTGCTGAGGTCAAGCGTGGTGAGCTCGGCCAGGCCGCCGAGCCCCACGGGGATCGCGCCGGTGAGGTTGGTGCCGGAGAGCACGAGCGTCTTGAGCGACGGCGCCAGCGGGCGCAGGTCCGCCGCCGGCAGGGCGCCGCCGAGGTCCACCGACCTGATGCTGAGCGACACGACGTCGCCGCGCGCGTCGCACCCGACGCCGAGCCACCGGCACGGGGTGGCGTCCGCGGCGCGCCACGAGTCCAGCGCCGCGCCGCGCGTCGCGTTCATCGAGGCCTTCCATCGCAGCAGCGCCTGGCCTTGCTCGTTGACGCCGCGGCACGGCGCGAGCAGCGACGGGGAGAGGCACACCACGAGCGCAAGAAGCCTCGCTGCGATGGCGGTGGCGCGCAAGCGTGGCGGCATTGGTGGAGACAGTGGCGAGGCCGGGGGCGAGGACCCTGGAGTGGTGGCACTGGCACCCTCCTCGTTGCCTTGGGATCGTGGAGGGGGAGACCCCAGGATTTGTTTATAGCACACTAAGCATAGAGGCTTTGGAGATCTGGATCCAAATGAGCAAATAGCTCACCTTTTGCAGGATATTCTTTTCGATAAACAACAGATGTGATTAGGTACAGTTGCTCGTGCTATCTATCTATAATCTCTCGAGCCATAGCTCCTATCTATGCTGCACATACCGTCGGTTCGTCTTTGTGATGGTCTGTGCTCGACTGCTAAGGTACGTGCAGGTCAGAGGTTTCAGTCCAGGGTAAAGCCCCATTTGGAACCCAAAAATTTCATAGAAGTTGTATAGGAATTTCACATGCAGTAGAAACAGAAAAAAAAAATCATCGCATTTCAAACAGAGCCTAAAGCAATTTTGACAGCAAAAATTGTATAGATGGTCTCTTCTACCTAGAATATATGTCACAATTGAATTTGGTGCTTGAAGTTTCAGGTCAGAAAAGAATATCGAAAGATGGGATGGAGCCCAGATGATGCCATCATTTTGATATGTTTATCCCTAGTTGGTGTACTCATTATCGCCATCTGGTGATCATGAATTGTTAATTGCTCGCTCGCTGCTGCGCTCTGCTGCTGTGCTGAGAGAAGGTGAGCGAGGAACATCTCTTCCTCCTCGGGTTCCGGGAAATGCTAATCGTAATTCCCTCGGTAATCTGAACTTTTATCCTTTGTTAAGTACGGAGTTCTAGCGCCTGTCAAAGTTTGTTTTCTTGTACTGCACTGACGCAGGGGTGGTCAGAAATTAACAGCGCCTGCTGTTGGTGTTTGTTTACAGTATTTGGCATGTTCTCGTCTGGGTGTAAACCTTCGAAATGTTTCCGATGGTATTGTTTTTAGCATAACACAAAATTTTTCCGACGGTTGTGCATCTACTCTGATTCACAGCTGCTTCTCTGAGAATAAGTAATTTTATTTTGGATAAAATTTATTTTTTAGCCTTCAAATTGTTATGGCCGCCTAATTTTAGACACTAAACTGTAAAACCAAACATAATGCATCCTTAAGCTAAGCGAACCAACAAATTGTTCGCTCATTTCAGATGCCAGTTTCTATTTATAGGAATAATTAAAATCTAGTTTAATCTAAAAAATCACTACTAACGTATTTTAATTAAGAAAAGTCTCTACCCAATTTATGATAATTTTTCCATATTTGTTTTCTTATCTAGCGCAATCTCATATCCAATCAGTAATAGTAATAAGATATGATGTTAAATCTACTCCTTAATGCATGTTTACTTTCACGATCCTTGGGTAAATAAGAAATCAGTAGTTTTTTTCTTGAACTTACTGTCGTTTTACTTCCTAGATGAACCGAGAAAAAAAAAGTTTTTCTTCTGACGACGAAACATACAGAAATGTCGATTCCAGTGAGAGAAAAACCATGCAGAAGTGCTGCAGGTGAACATGCTGTGTGATCTTGGTAATCCAACCTCTCTGAGACAGATGATCTGGCTAACATTTCGTATAGAAAATCAATGTATCTTAGATCTGCACAAACTTTACACATATACTGCCTTGAGGATGCCATGCTTCTATCTGTGTAAATATTTTCATTTGGCATCTTATACTGCAAACTTTTAAGAGTTTCTGCTATATCATTCTACTACTAAGTATTGATGTAATCATCCGACAAGAAATTGTGCTCTTGCACATGGACAGAGGATTAAACTTTTGGGAGGTGTGTGTAACAGTGTAGAGTGTAGCCACTAGCCACACAGCGCTAAGCTTCTCCCTAGTAGTCATTCACATGGATGAGAACTAAAAAACTGCAGGAAAGAGTGGTAAATAAACTATCTGTAAACCGATAAACAATTCTTTTTACTTTACATACGCTCAGTTTACTGTTTCTGCACCTTCTGTGTTCCAAAGTTCAAAGAGCATGTTCACGTCACATGCCTAACTTTCCGAAGAAACCGAAAGGAGCGCAATAGAATACAAGGACCGGCAAACTCTTATTACTGTCTGTGAACTCAATCATATGCAGCAGAGGAGTGTTCGGGTTTAAGAAAATGGGCAAGTGAGGTAGAATAAGATAGGAATCATAGGGGGGCACATGCAGTAAAGGAGTATAGGTTAGTGTAATACCTAGACAGATAAAATATTTGCAACTTAACCATGCAAAAGGGTGCCGACCCGCTGGAAAGTAACAGAAGATTAGGTACTAGTGAAAAACTGAAACTTTTAGCAAGAACATGTCCATGTCTTTGAGTAGAAGGGTATATGAGAGCGAGTGCTATACTGTGTTAAGATAACATTTTTGCTAAGATAAATTGATGTCCACCAACTAAGTTAATTAACATTTTCTAACAAACTCACCCAATCTTGAATTACCAGTTCAATGAAATTATCTCAAGTTAGCTTTGTGTTATTAGTAGTAATATGCACTTAGTCAACGTCATCCAACAAACAGACCACAAGTAGAGCATGAAGAATAGAACACTCTAGGTAAAAAATGCAATCACATGAGCGACGGCAGACAGGTTAGGGGACATGTTAGGTGTCACACATGACTCACAAGACTTAAGTATTAGGGATGGAAGCATCATGACAATACAAAGAGCGCTTGGGATTTAGATCCCATCAAGGTGCTGTGACCTAGTGGTGTTTCTATCACAACATGGAGCACACATGGTTAAGTTATAAGCGAGGACTTATCACAGGTTTAAATAAGGTGAAACTTGTACCTTGTTCTAGCTGTGATGCATGTTCTTTTACATCTCATTCTTCCGTTAGTTCTCTGACACCAGAGCATTTTCCAGCCCTACATGCATCCAAGATCTGATCTGATCTTGATGAAATTTAAAATTTTCACAGAACATGGCCCAACAGTTGTGTACTTGGATAGATAGATCCAGTTGATGAATTTCTGCAGGCACAGTGATCAAAAGCGGGTTCTGATTGTTGGTATTACATTTACCTGTGACCTCTGTCAGTCAGAACATTCTGCTGCAGAGAAGGGACAGAAGGTTAAACAATGATGCCAAAAGGATTAACATTTAATTACCTTGTCATTAGACGCTTCTTCCAACGTGTTCTTTGCCAGGACCGATGCTTTCAGAAGGTAGATCGATCACTTGATATTTACCAAAGGCATTCAATTACAGTTGTACGTAGCAACGCCGTGGCACCTGTAAATTTCAGTACATACTGAAGACTAAACTACTGCATCTGATGCACATGAATCTCTTGTTTGCAAGGCAATAATACGCCTAAAATGATAGAGCTGACTGATCAAAACTGTACTAGCTAGCTAACATGTCTAATGTCAAAAGGTAAATTTAGTACTAGTGACTATCATTTACGGATTTGCCCCTAGTGACCTGTCTAAAGATGGGACATTCGACTACTACCAAAATGCTACAGCCGCTGCAGAAAGGTAAAGGTCTCATGCAGTCACTTCTTGCTTCCAAAGTGCTATGCCTAAAGGGCCACTAGAGAGTAGGGACAGTCATCCAAGGTTTCTGGCCTGGCAACTGCTGCCCCGAATTGCTGAGGCCGTGGTGTTCTGTCTGCCTCAGTCTATGCATGTTCATCTGATCTGATTATACCAGCCGTGGTTCCCAACCTTCAAATTTGCCAGGACGTCAAGAACACATTAAACTAAAATGGTGAACATTTCATGGAACATCTAGGACGAGTTAATGTACATAGTGTTTGAAAAAAAAAACTAAATAGAATATTGTTTGAACTTTGACATGGTGCTTTTAGAGATTTAGGAGCTCCACATAACACATCCACACACTCCACGGCACGACAAAGCAAGGGATCTGGCTGGGCCATGATATATGAGTGAAAGCCAAAGTTCAAGGATCAAACCACATCTCAACTAATTCTTGTGACCCCCTTTTATTCTCCACGTGGTAACGCCACTGATTAGCCGCAAAGTGGATTAGGAGCTCATCATAATTCATCATTTTGCATGAGCAATCCCATAATGCAAATGCGGCAGTACACACATATATCCAAACTCATCTGACCCTCATCGGAAAAGACCTTGATCTCTGAACACAATCAAGAATCAAAACTTCGTGCACATCAGCACGCGTTTATCAGCAGGATGTGGACTGCCACCATAGTAGTTCAGGCTGCACTACTCCATGTTCCTTTCTTTCCCTAAAAAACTCCCAAGAAAAGAGTGGTTTGTCATGCGCTTTGGAGCACAGGGCGGGTCAAGTCGATTTTGTATGCCTGCCTGCCCTTTTCAAGTGTGCTTCCAAGACCTGCTCCTGCTCAAATAGTACTATGATGATCCGAAGAAACCATGGAAATGCATAAAGATTACAGGGGTGTGATGTGTTGAGGCGTGCAGTGCCAGTGTGTGCCACCGGGTCACTGTCTTCAGTGTCCCCTAGGTGCAAGACCTAGTGGTTGGCGACGATTTTTGCTCCCTGGTTTTCAGGATTCTGTTCGCTTAACGCCCACATCACTGTCTTCATTTTTTATGCCTCTGGGCACTAATCTATCTCTGTATCAGGAGTGGGTTATTATGTGGGGGCACCAAGGCTGATTAAGTGGTTTGCAGTTGGGTGTTATTATGCACGGCCATTCTATCGCTTTGAGTAGTTTGCACAAAAAGAGCTCAGCAGGGCAATTAGAGAAAATAATCAAACAGTACAAGTGGCTTGTTTTCTAAAAGATATTCGAGATTTGCAGCGTTTAGTTAGAGAGATAAACAGAACATGGATACTACCCAAAAAAAAGGGCAGTTCAAAATTTGCAGTGCAAAAGATGTCTGAAGCATTAACAAAAGCATGGAACGCCATGGTGGTTTGACTGAACGCGCACGCTCACACGGCTGAACCAATTAGAGGAAAAGACAGCTTCGGCCGATTCGATTACCAACTCTATATATGATTGCGTTATCAGCCTTGGATGTTTCCTTAGAGCTAGGTAATCAAAGTTTGGACTTCGCCGTCTAGCGGCGACAATTATGGAGCGTTATAGTTGGGCCTGCAGAGATGTATTTGTATATATGCATTTCTGCAGGCGTGTTGAGTTCCTGAATCAATGTACATGCATTCCAGTCAACATCTGCGCAAGGCTTCTTTTTTTTTTTTTGGTATGGAGATGTGTCATTCTGCTATTATTACAGATTGGATTCTCGATTTTTTTCCCATGTTGATGTGCTACCTGTTTTTTTCCACATCTTACCTAGAATAAGAGCCGCAATCTATAAAGCCGAACACAACTTTAATCAAATCCTCTTTGCTATCTTCAGAAAAGTGATAATCCAAAAACAAAAAGGCCACGACTGCAGCATGCTGAGCGGCCATCATCAGAAATTCAGAATTCAGAAGCTCAGGACCATCACTGGAACAACAGGACATGCACGCATGCCTGGCCTTGCCTGCGGTACGTAGCGCCTCGACGGCCTGGGGCACGCTTGCATTGCATCTGCATGCATGCGCCGGGTCGGCAGAGGTCTGCAGCGTCTCCTTGGGGCGATGAACGCCACGGCCGGTCCTGCACCTCGGAACCAGCACGGTTTCCAGAGAATTCAGAGTGACACGATGCAGGAAAAGTTGGCGCCGCAGAATGTCCGAAGGCAGGCCGTCAGATTGCCAGGCTGAGCAGAGCAGAAACAGCGTGAGGACGGACCGCATCATTACCATGTCAACAACGGATGCATGGTGCACGTCTTCTGTCGTCTGTCCTGCTCATGCGAGATGAGTGAGAAGGCGACATTTTAGATGGCTCGGCGTATGGCAAAATTTATCCGTGCTCCTGGGAGGGTGAATTAATCTAGATGTATTTGGACTCGTAAGGTGAGCAACTGCTGGTTCTGAACTCTGAAGCGCTGAATGCTTGCAACGTAAATTTCAGGCCTCCAAAGCAGCAGAAGAGGAGCTCGTTTGACAAAAAATGATGATGATGGTGCCTGCAAAAGCTTGTATTCCTGGCTTTGAGAGCGGATATGTGCACGAATTAAGGTGGGTCAGGCTCGGTTATGTTGGGCCGGCCCAGATTAATGTCGGAAAAGGCCGCATATTCGCCTCTACTAGGCGCGACCGTGGACAGCTGTGGCCTGTGG
Organism: Paspalum notatum; assembly: GCA_022530915.1. NCBI lineage: Eukaryota > Viridiplantae > Streptophyta > Magnoliopsida > Poales > Poaceae > Paspalum > Paspalum notatum. The sequence continues at coordinate 5,170,614 of CM039691.1, forward strand.
GCTGTGCCCGGTATGGTATAGCGCAGTGGAACTCTTTACTTCTTTTATTCCCTTTTAGCAAAAAAAAAATTGATGTTTTGACAGGGAGCAAAATTAGAAAAAAGAGTATGGACCAATGAATCACTTGCGCTGTTGCGCAGGTTGTACATGACAGCGCAGTAGTGCGCAAATGCTATTTGTCACCACAGTTATAAATCGTGACTTCGTCGCTGAAGGTCTAGGTACTATTTCTCTTCTTGCCTATTTCACTATGCGTAAAGGCCCAACCCACTTGCACACGCGTAGCACGTTGTCGTCGCCGTCGCCAGGAAGCCAAGTTAGGTATGTAGATGGTTGTAGATGTTGATCTCTCGAAGGGAGCTCATGCCCCGCCTTATATACGTCGAGGGATAGGGTCACAAGTCGAACTTGAACTCTAACCCTAGTCGGATATCTGTAAAAATAAATATGATTTCAAAAATATTCTAAAAACGAATCTGGTTTCTTTGGGCCTCACGCCATCATGAACCTTATTCGTCCTCTGTCTACCATGGGCCACTAGTCGGGGATCTGACTTGCCCAGCCTGTAAGGCACTATGGATACATATCTCCCACACTGACAGCATCATTGAAGTGCTTGATAAGCTTCTTGTGGAGGTATTGTGGGAGAGCATCATGGGAGGTACCTAAACAAGAGGAGGAGTAGCAGCAGCAGCAGTAGAAGAAGCCATGAAGTAAAACTGTGGGAGAATCTATGCCAGGAAATCCATCAAGGTTTTTTTTTTAGAATGTGTGGAGCACATTTTTAATTAAGTAGAAGAAGTTACAATGACCGAAAAACAATGATCCAACAACAAAAAAAGAACACACAACGACCAACAACAGGGAAGAAAGTGAGGGTGGGGAAGAGATACAACGCCACCACGAAGCAAGATTTAAACCTAACCCCGCAACTTGAAGCACGACCGAATCAAACAACCACTAGAGGGGGCACCACCAGTCCACCATCGAAGCGCCAGAGCGAAGCAGCAGAGAGAAATCTCCAACAAAAAGATGCCTTCAAGAAGGAAGCAGCACCTTGCCTGACCACAAAGAGGAGAGCCGTCCAGAACCTAAGCAAACCGACTAGAAGCGCACCCACAAGCACGAAGGTCTAAGCAAAGCGACCAAAAGCTAGGGAAGAAAACATGTTAGAGCGATGGCGAAGAAACGACCAAAGGAATCTCCGCATCGAGGTGCTTGGGGAGACTCCACATCGAGGTGGCGGAGAGGAGGCATCCCTACTGGAGTAGAGCACGTGAGCGGTGAGCTGCAAAAGAGAGCAGAGAGGGTAGGGACAACATGGGTTGGTGTGGCAGGATGAAAAGTTGTAGTCCACTATCCGCGTTAGTGAGTGTTATCTTGTTATGGATGATGCAAATTTTATAATCGCGTAGACTTGAGATGTCACTTACCTATCTACTGAGCAACTACTCAATGATAAATGCATTCGGTAGCATATTGTTTGTATCTGTCGTGCATAAATTTCATTGGAAGGATGTACTGATATGGAGAAGACATTGATCATGGTTGGCATCAATCACACCCAAGCTAAGAAGGTTTTTGAAACACATTAGGGCATCAATTTTTTCAAACAATACAAACATTATGTTGTAGAAGCATGGCATCTCACTTCCATATCCACTTAGAACTAATGGATAATAAGTGCAGTCAGTGCCATATTATTGCTCAAAAACAACAAAACTAGCGCTATAGCTAGCATCTATTGCGTGTGATTTATATGGAAGGGACAATGCATGTGTTTGAAAATCCAACTTGCATGTTGGCGTCAACAACCAAGCTACCAAGGTTGCAAAAACCTGTGCAGCATCATTTTTTTAGAGACATACATGGTGAGTGGTATACTTGTATATTAAGAAATTTCTTAGTGACCTATGTGCAATAAGTGGTATATAGCTTTAAATCCACTAAAAATTACAATACAACTGTCATTTGTCATGTGTAAATCAAGTAGTCAATATTGGCATCATCAATGAAATTGCAAGGGTTTCTGAATACACAATGATAAATCGATGATATATCACTACATTAATGGCTAATGGCACAATGTGTTTATGCATAAGCTAATGAGCACCTTTTACATCAACAACCAAGTTATAAATATTTCTGGAACGCTTTAGTGGTCATCGATGACGTCAGTTTTTGTTGTGAACTATGCAAACAATGTATATGGTATAAATATGAGAACATGTCACTGAGCAACTACTTGACGATAAATATAGCTGATGATATGTAGCTCAACAACCACCAAACTAATGCTATGTATAGTTGCTAGTTAGAATGTATTCAATACACACTATATTATGATCCATGGTGTCAACTTTTTTTCTTTGTGAATAATGAACATAAGTATCGATGGACAATGGCAATGACCATACTTTCAATTGCGTAGGCATAACACATATCATTTAGCTATTCACTGAGCAACTACTCAGTGAAGAACGTGACTAAGCCACCGAACAATGATGTAGTAGGCATATGGACGGGACGAGTAGTTTCTCAATAATCCAAGGACATTGTTTGTGCCACCAACTAGAATATAAAGGATTTCGGAATGGATGATGAATTTTGCATAGACTCTTTATTAGTCGCAAGCGATATAAATAGGTGGTGTCTACTCCGTATCTAGTGGAAAATTACCCCTCGCACAACAGAATTTTGTGTACACAAATGCAACTTTACTGAGAAAAAAAATCTAGGTAGATTAAATATCCTCTATAAATCAAGTGAAAATTCTCTTCACACACCAGAATTTTTAGTTACGCTAAATTCTACCAAAAATGCACACCAAAGCATCGCTCGAACTCTAGTACAAGCTAAGTGAACCGTAAAATCAAACATAAATTGACTATAACTAAAATTTTAGGTGTAATAAGGAAGAATATTTTTACCTTTCATACATGCTACTAGTACTAGTTTGGGAGAAGAAAGGAAACAAAAGAATAGACGCCGGAATTTCGCACCCAAAATCCATCCAATCCACACCTGACCGGGCGAGGAAGGCTGCTGCAATGGCGAAGCGCGGCGAACGGTCACAGCGGCGCGAGGCGGTGGCTGCGCCGTGTCAGCGCGCATGAGGAGCAGCGCCAGCTCGCCTCACACGTAGCGCGCCACGCGGCGGGGGCATGCATGCATATGGCGCGCGCTGGACGGGATCACACAGGGCGCTGCTCCAGCTCCAGGGAGGCGTGCCAGCGCACCACCAGGCAGCAGGCAAGGCACCGTCCCTATCGATCGACTACCGCCTACCCGTCGGCGGTTGGCGTCACGCACGCCCGGCCGCCGCACCCACGCCGACGTTATTCGCGGCCCTACGCCGATGGCCCTTTCGTCGATCGACGGACGATGGCCGAAGCTTCTATGGCAGCACATGTGATGCGACCTTGCCTCACCTACAACCGCTTAAGGCAACAACGCATGCAACGGGATTCTCTACAACTCCGTAACACAGTGCAGCACGCCTCGCCGGCCGGTCGCCGCCATGCCGAGCGTCTGCGCAGAGGATCAAGCGCCCGGCCACGCGATGCAGACAACGGTGGGCGATGGATGTGGCGCGCGGCGGCGGCGGCGACGGGCCGGGGACGTGTCCGCGCCCGTCCTAGCTAGCTAGAGCCGCTCCTCTATTACCAATCCAATTGTCTGCTGCCGCTAATATCCAGAAAAGACAACAATAACTAGATTAGCAATATAATCGAAAAAATACTTTACACATCTTCGTATCTATCGCGTTTTAACAGATAGATCCGTATCTTCTTAACGAAAAATGTGCGGATAGCTTTACACGTCAAGCATAGTCACTCTCGCTATCTATAGTCAAAAACAGCAAACCGACTTAACACTTAAGCGTGGGTCGAAAAGTTTATCCCACGGCAACTGTGACGCGACAATATCTTTACCGCCACCCACCGCAGCAACAAAGGAGGCATCTATAAATAGCTCGCCAAACCTCCTTCTCCTGAATCCCACCGCCCCATTTCAATCTCCGCATCGCACCCGTCTTCCCCCACAAAATCCTCCCAAATCCTCTATCCAGCCTCTGAATTTGGCGATCTAGCTAGGGAGGTCGTCAGATCAGCCGGTGAAGATGGGCATCTCGAGCATGCCAACACCCAGGGACAACCTGCTGGTGTTCATGTTGTACAGCCTAGCAGTATCGATCGCGTTTCTAGTGAACCTAGTGCAGGCAGTGTTGGTGTTCTTGGGTCTGGCTGCACGGGACGACATGGAGGAGCGGCCTGTGTTGAGGATCATGCCCACGAGGCTGAGCCTCTCAGACCGGTTCCGGACCAAGTTCCGTCCATCGCAGTTCGGGCGCCGCCACGACGGCACCAGCGCCTCAATGGACTGCCGCGTGTGTCTAGCCCGGTTCGAGCCGGAGTCGGTGGTGAACCGGCTCCCCTGTGGGCACCTTTTCCACCGCGCCTGCCTTGAGACCTGGCTAGACTACAACCACGCCACCTGCCCGCTTTGCCGCCTCTACCTCCTCCCCGCATCCGTTGACCTTCCGGTCTTGGAGGCTGCGGCGGGCCCGGCACCGCCCCACCTCGTCGAGTTTTAGAGTGATCTTCGGCCACCGGGTCTAGATCGGTGTGGCCCCGCCATGTGCGCATAGGAATTGAGAGGCTCCGTGAGCTATGGTGTTTCGCTACCCATGAGTAGCACATTTTCTTTTTTAGGACTAGATTGGCAATCCCATTTTCTTAAAGAATTTTGAAGAATAGAGGAAAAAATAATTCATTTTTCTTAAGGGGAAATAGAAATCTCCTTAGAAAATGTGGTTGCCAAACTAGCGCTTAGTATTTCTTTTTCCATAGGCCTCCTCCCACACCATTTCGTGTCCTCGGTGTTTTTCTTTTCTTCTTTGGTTTTGGACTTTCGTCCCTTGTGTTTGATGCCGTACCGGTGTACCTGTAAATATTCATGGAGTGCTCCGATGGAGGTGTGGCACTTTGCAGCACTGTGTACAAGCTTTTCGAAAGCCAAGAGATGAGAAGAAGCAAAAAAAAAAATGTTGGAGAAAAAATGATTGCACTACTTTTCCTACACTCTCTAAATACTCTACCTTTTTATTATCTTACGTATATATATACTCCCTCTATCCCATAATATAAGGCGTGCATGTTCTTAGCACGGTCTTTAAAGCGGAACTTTGACCATTTATTACTTTTAAAATATGTGATCTACAAATACAAAATTAGCATCATATTAAAGTGCTTTTGAATATAAATCCAAATATATAACATGCATACACTAAACATATATATTTTTGACTGAATTATTAGTCAAAGATTTAAAGAGTTGACTTTTTCAAAAACATGCACGCCTTATTTTATGGGATAGAGGGAGTACTACTTTTTTTTAAACCGAGTATATATACGACTTGTCCGAATTGCAATTTGCTAACTATAATTCGTGCGGCTCTTTGCAGCTTGCAACATTAAAAAATGTAAAATGAATTACCTATCTTTGATCCAAACAAGGTGTCAGAGGAAGTAATGTTGGAGTGTATTTTATATTTGCAGAATTCTACTATCTATATATTAATCAAGTTTTGTGGGAAAGAAATGGTATTGAAATGGGGAAATGTTCTAATGGCTAGCAGAGCTTTTAGGGGAGAGGAGTATTCTGTTGTTTATGTAGTAGTTTTGTCTAGTCAATGCGAGACAAGTGAAGGCTCTGTCATGAGAGCTCACTCTCCTTTTTTTTTTTCACTTGTCTCTCTCATGGACACGCTCTAAGATAAATAAAGTAGAAGTGATTTGGTTTGCACGTGGGAAAACTGCCTGCTCCAGGCATCACTTCCCGGCGTTCGATTTTGAGCATCTTGGGCTGGATGCTCATACTTTGGCTAGGCGAGGGCACTATCCAACACATGCCCTAAATACATAGAGAAAAATAGAGAAGGTGATATTTCAATAGCCAAATCTACATCCCATTTATTATACGAATCAGCTCAGAGAGAAGATCATATCTCAATAGCCAACCTTACCGCTTATTTATTTTACGAATCATCTTTAGCGATAACCCTAGATGACTCCTCCTGTACTTCATCTTATTTTTAAAAAAAAATATAAGTTATTATTCAAAGCAATTCCCTGCCTCTGCAAAGGCTGTAAATTTCACGGCTTTGTCCCACCACTTTATTCTCGGATTTGTACAGTTCACCATGTGACCAAAGAATGGGAGCCCTCTGAGGCAATACAACAGAGAAGGCTTTGCGAGTAACACGTGCAGATATCTCCTAAGTTATCGTCTAATAACCCAACAGGGTCCATGACTATCAGTCGCTGCAGACTCCAGCCACATTGGATCAGGATGCAACAAGGCTGCTGGAGGGTGGGGCACCCTGAGTTCACAAAAATTCGACCACGGTGGTCCACTCTATTCTTCCAAGTTCCAACCATGAATCTGAAGAATCGGTCGCTGTCTGTGTCTACCTTCGGCCAAGCGTGTATGTACACGGGCGCCAGGCGGTGTTAGGGAGTGTTCAGTTACTGGTCAGTGTTATGCACAGGGATGGTGAGAGATCAGGGTCGTCCTATCTGGCACGTGAGAGCTCCCTTGATGTGAGGTTGAACATCTCCTTTAGGCGAGCGGATGAGCTGGACAGAACGTTTTTCTCAATCCGCTTCTGATGCCTGGTGTGCTTTGACCATTCGATGCCGAGAGAGACTTGGACGCTACTTGCCCTTTGCTTAGGAGCAAGGTCCTCGATTTGGTACTTTATATGAAGCTGCAAAGACAAGAGAGGAGGACAGGTCAAATAGACTATGCTTATTCTGCTAAATATGAACAAAATCAGAATAATAAGTTTGATCTTTCTTCCACATGATTAGAAAGGACCTCCTATGGATTTTTGTCTCCACATAGCTACCCTTTGACGATGTTACAGCACAGAATCACAGAATAGCATGCCATTGACCAGATGACAACCATATGCTAAAATCGATATCAGCTTACAACTAAGCAATTCCTTTTTTTTCTTCTCATATTTCCTTATCTCTGAGGAACCCAAGATAAAGTTTCATATTAAAACCTAGAAGCTGAAAATAATACTCTACCTAGCAGACTTCGACTTTTTGTGTATTAAAAGAACATACTCTCACAAACTAGTTTAAACGATGTTGTGCTTCTGTTACCATAGCACAGTTTAACATAAGGAACATACAGTGGAAATGAAGCTTGGTGGCAGTTTCCCCCATAAGAAAGAAAGATGCTCTAGACGTGATTTCCTCAAGTTGCTATGCCATTTACATTCCACTACTCTCGGTTCAAGCTCTTGCATGGTCAACTACACTTCCTAGGTGATATATGGAAACATGCAATCTGCCATAATCCAGTGCAGAAGGAAGGGAGAACTTTTGAAGCACAGTAACAGGAGCATGCAAATTCGATCCAGAATGCCAGAGCAGAAGATTCAAGTTTGTATACAAACCGTAAAGAAGTCGCCAAGAAGAACTCCTTGAAGCTCCATCACCTCTTCAATAATCCATCCTTTCTTATTGGGCATAGGAGATTTCTGCTGGGTTCCTGTCACTTCTCCCCCAACGGGAGACAGCTTCTTGCTAAACTTGTAATGAATTTGCCGTTGATACTCATTAGGTTTATCTGATTCCCACTGTGTAGCTGAGTATTTCTGGCATCCAACTTTCTCCATTACTTTCATTTCCAAAGAACCTCCTTCAAACACCTCCATAATTGAGGACATCTGGCATGAGACACATGAATGTCAATTTTATCCTCTTGTGATGGACAGCAGTATAAGTAGTTAATGAGCTTGCACAGATGCAGGTGTATATTTAGATTTGCCATGGTCTGTAGAAATCAACTGCACTTACATTGGCCGAAATGGTTGAGGAGAAAACTTCAGTCATCTGAAGGCTCTTGGCATCCTCAATACCAACGAAAATCCCACTGTCCTCACTCTGAAGGCTGCAAGTTTGAGACTGTTCTTCAGCAAGCTGTACTTTAAGCTCTGTGCTCAAAGATCTCGCTTTCCATAATGCCATTATTGTCCTGTATAGCAAAAACGATATTTATTCTGGTAAGAAACATTAAATCATGGAAAAGATATTTCAAGAATCAGGGCACTGTGGATCAGTGCTCAAATGTAGACCAGATTTCTTGATGCGTTAAACAGGCATTTTTTAGAATTTTCTTTAAACAGGAAGAAAGGTTACTTACGAAGAGTTTATTTATAAGAGCTATATATGAAATATCTTGCATATGGCCAAGAAAACTGGACCTTTACCTATTGGCCACACTAAATGATGCAAAAGACTGTAGGCAGAACTTAAGCTTTCCATTGTCCATGCTCTTTGCACCATGCTTTGCATCCATGCCTCTACCTTTGTGAAGAGTTATCACAACTGATGGACTCCATGATGATATTGATTGAGGTATTCCCTGTATGTCTTCAATATCCTCCCATAGAAAGTAAAATTTTGTTTTCCTCCCAAACATGCTTGAATAAAATCCAATTGTTCTAGGAGACAAGAAAAGCTGACCCTGAAATTTAAAGTAGAAGAACCTTTGTCAGTTAACTGGACAGGTAGTGAGGTATTCAGAACCATTGAGGACACATGAACACAGTTAGTTGATCCAACAAATCAAACAAAACCAATATAATATACATAAACATCTAACTCACATAGCATGGAAGGAACAATATGAGAATGTGTTTCCAAATTGGATAAGAGATAAAAATAATACCAGCAATGACAAGACACTGCTGCCTTTCATCTTCTGTTGGTTTCTTATATTTTGAAATCACAAGAAAATGATGTGACTACAAGAAAATGCTCCTGAAATTTGCTCTACTTTTCAATATAAATGTATATAAATCAGCTACTCCATCTCTTATAGTTCAGAAAATCCATTCTACTCCCACGCGTAGTTACTATCATCTATGTATCTTAAGATTTAGGCCGCTGCTTGGGTATATGTACGGAATATGTGATCATACTAGATAATCTAGGATAGTATTGTGCATTGAGAATGCGAGTATACATAGAATATGTGCCTATGTGGAGATACTTATTGCTATGTAGACCTATATATTTCTCTAACAGTATGAAGGCATTATCACAATATATTAAAAAATTGGAACTCTTCTACAAAACTTTCTTATAATTCTCTTCATGGTATCTTAAAACGAGTATATGAACATATTCAAACTGAATGAGTATGTGAACATATGCACATTGGTTTATTAAAGATGGGAGTATCAACATGTAAGCGTAGAAAAAAAATTCATGTAGTATATCCAAGAATTTATGTAAGCAACAATCAAATGATACCTGTGTAGGCAATTTCCTCTTCAAGTAGCAGGTAAAAGTGCTAATGAGAAATTCTTCTGCTGGCAGAGAGAAGAGCTCCTGGAATGCAGTATTGGTCCGAGGAGACCTCAACGTCATCTGGCAACAGTTACCCAAATCACAAATCAGATCTGGAGTCGTACAGTAACAGTATACTTCCTAGAATAGAGGAATGGAAGTTCTCACCTTCTTACCAACCTCTTTCTCCATTTTGCTCAGATATTCAGTGACCATGCTAGTCCCCTTTGAGTTGTTCAAGAAAATCCTCAGATGTAATTTGGACTGCCATGACTGAGCCAAATTACCTTTAAGAGGAATCCATACATCAGCTAACTCTGACAAGTTTGATTTTACAAAGTTAATTTCTGCATGCCCAAGGGATGTAACTTCATCGAATGGTCCATCAAAATCATATACATGTACACTCATCACAGAAGGTGGATCATCCATCGCATCAAATTCAAAGATTTCTGCAAGATTTGGTGAAATAGGTTTAGTTGCCAGTTGCATGACATACAGCAAAACATATAATATAATGCTGGTCAGAAAATGAAGGATTTAATCCAGAAACAGCTCTGGAAACTGCATACCATTCCACTGAGGTTCCAGTGTTTGGAACTTGATTGAACTTGTTTTTGTTTTGCCATTGCAAGTAAATACCACATAAGGATCAGAGAAACCCGTAGCATCGACTGGAGCCAATTTGATTCCCTCGATTAAAGCAACAGTTAACAACCATCCATCACCTTGTGCTTTCACGCCATGATCACCACCTACATGAGAAAAAAATATGAACAAAGCAGATGTATATCACATTCATGTATAAAAATCCAAAAGCATATGCCAGGAAATGCAAATCATACTATTGTAGTCATTTTCCAAGAAGATAAAGTTATTGCACTAGTTCCATAAGTTTCTTGAGAAAAAAACAATAGCTGAAGTTTTGTGATTTCTTACATAGCCAGATATAAGAGCTCCATTTTTAAGAACAAGCTGATGACAGATAAGTATAGTATCATTGTTTTGTTTCCACTAATTTCAAGATAAAATCTGGCCTTCTTCCTCTCAAACACCAATGACAATTTTGCATTTAAAAAGACCATTTTCAAAACCTTATTCTGATTTTTCGTGCTAGAGCTGCCATGAGATGGCGCTGGGGGAGGGGGGGGGGGGGTGATGGGAAGGATTTTACCTTTTTGTCCTCTTGCTTGAACAAAGCTTGTAATTTTCTTAAGTATGTGCTGTGCTTGAAGAAACAACAGCCCACCCATTATAATTTCGCTGAGGGAATCTGGCAGATCTAATCCTGGGAACTCAAGGCCTTGAACAGCACTTGAGTTCACTCGTAAAACATGCAGAATTGTGTAAAGAGACACAAAAAGGGAGGATAAGACACCGAAGTTGCAGAAGTAGAGAAATGCTATCTTCCAATCAGATTCATGGCCCGCTTGCAAAGAGGCTAAGATATGTTCCTCATCAGATCCAGAACCTTCTACATCAATAGGCTTGATCTTTTGTGATAGTAAATCTGAAAATTGTGCATAATTTTGCTCCAGGCCTTGCCTTGCTCCATTTTCTATCATACCTTTCATCATAGTACTCTGAAGAAAATTCATACGCCAAGAAATTACCAAATGTGATGCCTGTTGCTGCGAATCAAGTTCAGGACCTGGCATGATACGGAAAAGAATTTCTGTCCGAAAATAAGTACCACAAGGAACATCAGGGGTGCTCACACTCAATAAAACTGCATACTCTTTTCCGTCAGCCTTCAAATATGTCTGCTCCTCTGTTGCTCGGACAGCTTTAACCAATTTTGATGGTGCAGTTGTGTATGTTACCACTCTCTTCAAGGACTCCCCATCGCTGTCAAGCCTCCAGGGTTCAGTTTTGAAATCAGTACAACCTTGGAGCTCAACCGCTGTTTGTTTAAAATTTGAATCTGGTGAGAAGAGAAGATCATTCAGATCACTAGGTGAGGCGAGATATGACTGATTAACAAGAATTCCTTGTAGGTTTGCTGGCATCTCAACTCCTTCATGCCGTGATTCAAGAGATTTGAGTAGTTCACTGAACGGAGTCTCTTGGCACAGATTATCATTTTGGCTTACCGGAAGCTCATCCCCTCTTGCTTCCTCTTGAACTTCTTCTGAAACCTCAGAGCTTCCAGAGGATGTTGGCACTGCATCGACATTTTTTCTTGCAAATATTTGGCAGACACGATCAACAAATGACGTCTTATCAGACTTATCCGTTTTAGAACTAGAAGTTTCAGTTCCATTCAAAGCTGCATTAGAATTCCCATTTGGTCTGTCCTCCGCAGCAGCTTGATTTCTGCCAGTAACTTCACTACAATTATCCTCTGCAGGGATTTCAGATCTATCATAATCCTCATTGTCTTCTCTACAAGTTTCATTTTCTCGATAAGATAATGCAATAGATGGAGCTGTGCTTTGGCTTGACAATGAATAGTCTCTCTGTACATCACTTAATTCGGCCGCAAGATCATCAGACCATGAACGTGTGGTTCCAGCTGATTCTAAAGATATTGAGACACAAATCTCCCCTGAAAGGTGAAGATAAATGAAAAAACAAAATGATGATCACCTTTCTTGAATAACATCAGCTGTAGTTCATGTCCTAGATCTTACTTCAAAGCAAATTGTTCATTTGTACTAGACTGCCAGCAACATGATGTAGATTTAGAAAGTTAAACACTGACTCACATGAACAAGAAAGATGCTTGACTGAATATAATGAACAAACGAGAGCAAAAACTAGATGAATGTCCATCAATTACCGCAATCGACAGCCTTGTCGGTTTTGCCCTTGGGAAGAAGCTGGTACCACCGGGTTCCAAGCGACAAGTCATCAACAGCCAGCACATCCTCTAATGGCACCCTCACCTGCCCCAGGAAGTCATCCATCCGGAGGATGTCCTCGTCATATACATCAAACTTGAGCACGTCTCTGACATCTCCGACGAGGAAGCTGAACTCCTGATCCCAAGTTGGGTTCAGGTTCATCTTGATCACCTTGGTCTTGAATCGCTGCTTACCGAGCTGCAGCTTCACGTACGGATCGCTGAAGCCGTTTGAATCCATGGCCCGCAGGTTGCGGGCCTCGATCACACGAACAGTCAACTTCATCTCTGCTGCTCAACTCAACTCCCCTTCTCGCAGAAACCCCCAATTTGAGAAGAACAGGAATCACTAAGAGAAGCGCAGAAATCGATCCAAAGGTCACTCCTTTTCGATCCTAATCGAAACTCCGCATCAGAAATTCAGAAGAACAGTGGCTACCCCCAGGAAATCGGCCGAGATATCAACCGCTCTCCAATCCGCACCACAGCAGCAGCAGCAGCAGCAGCAACTCTCACCAAGTCAGGTCAAACACTCGCTTCTTCCCTGGACATTGCCAATGCCACTTGAAGTAAGGAAGCCCCCGGTGATGTGGAGACACAACACAAGCAGATCAGATTTACAAGCAGCAAGGACGACGGAAGCAAGAACGGGTACGCAGAGGCGCACGCGAATGGCAAGCAAAAGGAAACCCAAACACGGGAGAAAGTAAGCCTTGACCGGACTTGGAAACTGGTGGTGCTAGTATTTTACGGCTCAAATGCGCGTTCTTGGTTGGATCAAGTCAAAACTTCCCACATGGACGCCATATTTCGTCAACGACACAACAACGAAGCGGCGGGCGAACGAGCGAGGCAGCGCCGCAGCCGCAGGTAGACCAGGGAGGCGTCGCGCTCGTGATGCGTATGCGATTGGGCTAGCGAGTGCCTTCGCTTTCCCTGATTCGATCGATTCGGCGCCTCGTGCTGGCCCCTCTTCTCTTTTCCCACTCTGGAGTCTTGTCTCCTAGTCTCGGCCCTTCCCCGCGGTTGGGGGTCGCCGTCGCCTCGCTTTGCTTTTGAGGAACTGTTGAGTGCTGAAAGCCTGAAAAATAGGAATCCGTCAGGTTTTCTGCAACGAACTGGTGGTTATCGGCCCTGTTTTGGGTAAAGAGTGAAGGACAGTCTGTTTTCTCTCCGATAACGGCAAGTGCCAAAACTGCAAAACAAGAAATGCATAAAACCATGATTTAGGAGAACAAAAAGCTCTAGAGTGAAGTTTCTAAAACTCCAAAAAACTTTAGTTTTGGCAATACTAAAGTTTGTAAAACTACAAGGTTTGTACCATCCAAACACCTCATGACTCCTTAAAACCAAAGTATTTTACAAAACCATATTATTTGCTCAATGGAAATACTTTAATCCAAACAATGCCTAAGATTACCAAAACGTATAGACAGTAGAGTTTGAAATATAGATAATGGATATTGATAATCTCAGCCTAAAACAGTAGCATTTGGTAAGTCAAAGAGTGAAAGTTCTATTTTCCCTTTCATAACTACAAGTACCAAAACTTCTGTTATAAAGGTAAGGTGGAAGGCACATAGACAAGTAGTTTGAAATATAAATAATTACACACTAATAATCTTAGCCTAAAACATTAGCAATTAGTGGGTCTTAAGATTTTTTCCCGCAGTGTTAACGGGTTTTTTTACTTGTGTTTTGTTTGATGTAAATTTATTGTAACACTAAGAGGATTTGTTTTGTTTGGTGTCAACAAGGTACAAAGTTTGGCTCAGTGTGTGGAAGACTAAGTTTTGGCACCAGCAATTTTGGTCTTACTCAAACTTAAATCTACACATATTCATCCTGCATCTACACTGTGCATGGCTATATCCTATATGCGCGATCTGATGATGTATTTTTTTTATTTGTATTCAGTGTGTTGTCACTCTAGCTAGTACAAAAAGCAATATGTGGCAGAAATATATTTGTTCCTCCATCCCAAAAAATAATTATTTACGAGTTTATTCTAGAAATCTACCTTGAGTTTGATAAAGTTACAGAAAATCAAGAGTAATATTACGATATTACATTAGCATCATTAGATCCATTATACAATATATTTTCATACCTTTCGTTTTTAGTGTGGTAGATATTAATACTATTAGAACTTTTTATTATCTCACACGAAGGAGAATTGCATATCATTTATATTAAGAAGAAATATTAATACTATTAGAACTAACTCTTAAATACTTTTTTCTCAGAATCAACATTGTTGAGGCCACTAAATAGCAAGCACCATTAAAAAAGGACTTTGTAAATGGGCTAAAAGGGCTTGTCCGTTTGGATCAACTAATATTAGATAAAAATTACTCCCTCCGTCCCAAGTTATAGTTCGTTTGACTTTTTTGGCATCCGGTCAAACCGGCTCGTCTTATCAAAATATTTGCGAAAATGTAGAAAGAATTAATTCCTAATTAAAGTATATTATATGCTAAACTAAATCACAATAAAAATAAATGATAATTGTGAAATTTTTTGAATAAGACGAGCCGGTTTGATCGGATGCCAAAAAAGTCAAACGAACTATAAATTAGGACGAAGTGAGTAGTTGCTAAAATTTGCTAGTACTAATTGTAGCTAATAACGACTAATATGATGCATCTATTAGCTGATTTATTAGGATATGTTTGGATCTTTATTAGTTGGACATGTTTGGATCTAGCTAATTTTAAGTAGATATCCAAACATGCTTAAAATTCGATCAAAAGGGACATTTGCGTTGACAAAAATGTTGTCTTTTTCCAATTTTCGTGCAAACGCATTTATAAAAAACGACATCTCGTTTTCCTACGTTCGCCCTCATTTGACATGTATATATATAACTGCTTCAAATAGAATTGTTTACTCAACTGTCACGTCTCCCCTTGCAGCTGAGTGTTAGTTTATGTTGCGAAAAGAGGTATCAACTCCTTCAAGGAAGCTTCCTTTGGCCGGCAAGGAGGTGTGATTAGTGTGCATAAGCATAATTATATTCGTGCGAGCACCGAGATTTGATTTAGTGGCTCTATGTGTTTGACCCACAACCGTCCATCTTGATTCATGGATAGTGCACAATGATTAGACATCTAAGAGAAGTTACACAATGACTGGGCATGGGTAGGTGATTGTGCGGCAAACTGAATTTGTATTTTTCGGGTCTCCTATTTGACAATGACCACTTTGACCCGCAATTTTTTGGGATTTATATTTAGATTTGTCACATAACTAAAACGTTGACATAACGAGAGCAATCCTCTCGTTCAGCATGAGAATGACCAGCAGCGAAGATATGTATATTTGGTCAATTGATCAGGGTCAGTTGACCCGGATTTTTTTTATTATTTATTTCTTTACAAGTTCTTTTTTTCAAGACATGCAAATCACCATTCTAGGTTGATAATAATGCATACTAGTGGCTTCGCCCCTAGAATGATAGTGAAACTGAGAATGGACGGGTTGATGCTTCGACTCATGTATGCAGATGTCGTGTTGGCACTTGGCAGTCAATGATTTATATTATTGTTATTATTAGCGCAAATGGATGACAGGATGGGGCAAGAAATGTAGCCACCAGGAAACGAACTAACCAGCACGTGATGCAGGACTTTGTCTGAGCACCCGAGCAGGCACTGCGGACGGACGGCCACACCTCCGCAGCACAAGCAGACGGGCGGAGAGGACTGAGACAGAGGTGGCGAATCAACGGCAAGCCACCAAACTCGACCGGTGGCAGCTCCACATATTCTCAACTCACACCAACATGAGATTGGCCACCCAAACAGACGGAAGGGAGGCATGGAATGGAACGCCCCAAATCACGATGAGAAAGCACAGCGTGTGCACGGAACCAAACAGCATGCATGTGCTTCCGCTAACGTGTCACTCTCCTAGCCATTTTCTTGCCTCAGGCTGTCCACACCGAGGCACGCTACACCGAACGGCATGCAAGATAGCGTCGACGGAAGGCAAAAAAACACCCGCAGCGGAGGACTGTACACGGGACTGGAAAATACGGCGAGGCCCTCGGAGCGCTAGATTCTGCGTCGTCCCAGTCGGGACGCCGTCCTCTCCTCTCTCCTTCACGTCGGACGCCGCTGCGGCAGGCACCAACGGCCGGGGGTAGGCGCCTTGCACGGAAGCGGCGGTGGCGGCGGCGGCGTCACCGGCGGGCGGCGATGGCACCGGCGGACACCAGCAGGCGGTGAAGAGACGAGCCCGTGCTGCCTTGGAGTGGTGGAGGAGCGGAGCTGCCGCCGGCGGGCCTAATCCGCCTGCGTCGGAGGATGGCGGCGCAGATTCGGCGGAGGCGTGGAGGCGTCGCGCGGCGCGGAGGCCGTCGCCGGCGGCGGCAGTGAAGCTGGAGGCCGGCGGTGAAGGAAGGTCGAGGCCGGCGGAGTAGGGGGAGAAGGCCGGCGCGGACGGAGTAGAGGTAGAGGTGGCACAGGATCCGGACTCCTTGACGCCGGGGAGAGGTCCGCCGGCGGGGAGGACGAGGAAGGTGGGCGCGACTTCCTTCGGCGGCGGGGGACGAGGGTCGATCCCGCGGGCGCGACTTCCTCTGCGGCAGTCGAGGCGGTGTGGGCAGCCGGCGCGAGGGAGGAAGGCGCGTCCTCGCTTCAGATTCGGTGGCCTCAACCGAGGAGGGAGGCGTGGGTCATGGAGGGGAGGCCGCCGGCGGTGGAGGACGCCGTTCTTGGAGGGAGGAGAGAGAAGCCAAATCTGCCGTCCTCCGCAGCGGTCTTGGAGGCGGCAGCAGCGGTCTTGGAGGCGACCGCAGCGGCGGTGGGCTCACCTCACGCCCTCGCCGTGTCGCGTGGAGGAGGCTACGGCGAGCTGCCAGCATCGCGGGAAAGAGATCGGCGGACGGAGACGAAAAGGAGGACCGAGGGGACTCAGGGGAACCGAATGAGTAGAGAGCGGAGGGGATGGGGTAAATATTAAAATAGTGTAGTAGTTGTTATAGAGTGGGAGATATAGAGTTGTATGAGCGTAGAGGATTGTTGACTGTATTTCAAAATCGTGATGACTGGACGGAATATTCCCTTTTAGAGTGGGTGGATAGAGTGCAACGAGTGTGGACAGCCTCAGGCTGAGTCCAATGGGACTTCCTATCCCCACTCGCTAAACACTATTCCAACTATATTTCTCTCTCTATTTACAGTGCAGCATTTATGTCAAACAGTGCAAAACAGTATTTAAAAAACCATACAGTAAGTCGCATTGCACTCAGCCTCATGTCCTGCCCGCGGCCTGCCGTCTGGTTTCGTGGCCCTCACGTGGTCACTTGGGTTGACCTGCTTGTGTGTCCTGTAGCTCCCTTTCGTCCAGTAGCAATATATCACGCCAAAAAACCACAAACTCTGACAGATGACGATAAAATAAAAAAAGATTCCCATGCGTAGCGCCATATGAGGCCCTGTTTGGATGCAAAGGGCTAAACATTAGCTGTCCCATTTTAGCTATTTTTAGCTCTTTGAGGATCCAAACAGGGTAGCTAATGTGGCAAGTTAAAATTTAGTTCCTTTAAAATCCACTAGCTGACCAAGGTGGGATAATTGGAGCTAAAAGTGGTCCTAGTGCCCGTTTTCCACCGCCTGCCCCTCCCCACCCCCGCACTCTCTCTCATCCCTTCCCCCATCCGCATCGCCTGTTTTCTCCCATCCGCCCTTGACTCTCTGCCGCCCTATCCTTCCCCACTGGCGGCGCCGCGCCCGCCGCCCCCCTTCACTCCGCGCCGCCGTCCCCATCGCCCCCGCAAACACCTTCCCCCTCGGCCACCGCTTCCCCTTTCCCATCCTCCATGGACGGCTATGGTGATGACGGCTTGACGCCGCTGTTTCCTCGGTCCCATCTACCGAGTTTCGATTTCTTCTCCCAGACCCAATCAAGCGTCGACCGTGATCCACGCACAGGCTTGCAGGCACTGGATCTGAACTCTAGGGCGGCGGAGGAGTTCCCAAACATGCCGGTGTACTCCGCCGTCCTCCGCGGCGGATCTGAAGACGGTGTAGGTGAAGACGGCGGCACAGCAACTCAAGTCGAGCGCGGAGGAGGTGGCGGCCGAGTTGGGGGCACTCGCACCCTGGGCTTGCGCGCGCCTCGCAAGACGACCCGACAAGTCGACCGCGCGCATCGCAAGGGCAACCGTGGCGGAGGAAGTACCAAATCCATGGGCGCAGGAGGTTCTGCCGTTGGTGGATCTGTGGCCATCGGTGTCGTAGGTCGTCGCGGAGGCCGAAGAGGAGGTGGTGGATCTGGTGCAGGTGGCTTTGGTTGGCCTACTGCGGGTGCTGGCGGCAGTGCCAGTGCCGGCGGTGGTGCTGCCGGTGGTGGTGCTGGCGGTAGTGGTACTGGCGGCAGTGGTGCTGGTTGGCAAGAAGATCCCATCGATCTTGATGGCGGGGAAGCTGCAGATGAAGTATCCATGCAAAATTTCTCTGTAAGAACGTGTCATTCACTCAATCTTGATGTTACAGTGGAGTGTTGTGCAACTTGTTGCATTTCTTTACCTGTAGTTCTGAAATTTCATGCATGTTGTTGTGCTCTGCCGTAGATGAAATTGTCCAAGGTATGTTGGAATGCCGAAAATACAAAATTTTTTTGTGAACTGTGGGTACAGCAAATTCACGATGGTAACTACCATAAAGGGACAATGTCAACTAGAGGAAATAAGTTGCTTGCTGACAAGTATCTTGAGAAAACTGGACTGAGACATGACAAGTCTCAGCTGAAGAACAGAAGGGACCAACTCAAAATTCTTTTCAGTTTCTGGGTGGACCTGCAGAAGGATACAGGTCTGGGACGTAATCCAGATGGTACTGTTAAAGCACCTCCACAGTGGTGGAAAGACAATGCTAAGGTACACATGCTTCTATGTTTCACCCCTGTTGAGTTAGCAATGGGTCATGGGAGCCTAACTGTTGTGTTTATGTCCAAACAGACTCCTGAATGCCGGAAACTCCAATTTGGCAATCCTGATTTCCTCGATGAGATGGAGGAAATGTTCAGAGACAATTTGGTGGATGGGTCATTTGCCTATATTCCTGGACAAGAAGAGGTTGAAGAAGAAGAAGAAGATGAACAAGAACATGATGATGACCCATTTGAAATTGACGGTCAATTTAGTCCAATTAGTTTTGATAGTCGTAAGCGGTCAGAAAGCACTAGATCAACTGCTAGTAGCCCTGGAAAGAAGAGCAAGAGCCCAATGGTTCACATTGTGGCGGAACCGCCGATTTAATACGGGCTAAGTACACCTGTCATCCTGGACTTGCAGTATACTTAGACCGTACTAAACCCGGTCGTCCGTCGAGAGGCCTTCGGCTCTCGATAACGCCAAATCCCCGAGGAACCGACATCACACAGATTCGACCCTCGATGGAGCCACAACAGTTACATCATCACAGGCAGTTGAATAGATGTTACATAGGAAGTTAGGTTACAAACCAGTTCGAAATAAAATAGAGTTCAACATCGTTTCATAAGTAAATAGAGTTCAAATAGTATCTTGCAGCGGAAATTTTCAAAGTTCATAGTTCACGATAAACAAAAAACTTGCAGAAACAGAGCAACATCATGCCCACTGATGTCACTCCAGTGCCAACTCATGACGCTTCTCACTCCTGATGATAACAGGCCCCTCCTCCAACACAAACACAGAAGAGGACACTACAAGGAACGGGGTCTATTGTAACAGTGTAAAATCGTTGCAATAGACCCAAAATCGTGGCAATTGTTACATATTGCAACACAATCGATTTTGTTGCTAGGTGTGGCTAGTAACCCTGTTGTTGAAAGTTTGGACCACACTTTACGCCGTGCTGCGAAAGCTGATGAAATAGCTACAAAATCTACCATTGCAATCAACATTGATTCCAACAATAAGAAAGTGTGGTAACAACCGTTTGTTGCAATAAATTGTTTTTGTCGCAACACTTTAATTTGCAACGAAAATTAATTTGATGCAATTACATCTTTCGCTACATAAACAAATCCGTGGTGATAGTTTTGATTTGCAACGACATTTTTTTCAAGGCAATTCATCTAATCACGACACAATGAAATGTGTGGCAATAATTGAATCTGCATCAAATCCATGTCATGGCAACTAGTTATTGTGGCAACTTGGTGCTATGTTGCGATTGCCACTTTTGCATTATCTATTTTGTGTTGCAATAACCTATTGCATCCGAACATATTTAACGTATAATTCGCCGATTCTAAAAGCAATATTGGTTTTGATTTGCCATTTAGGATGGGGACAAAGTTTCATCCATATAAACATGAATACCAATTATACAAATTTCCATCATACACAAGAATAAAAGCAGAAGTATCCCAATATATATATGATAATCAATTCACCTTACAATGTCATAAAATGTTCATGAATTTGATAAAAGGATTCTAATTTGTCTAAACAAAAGTAGACATAGATGTCGACACCACCAAGACGGACACCACCAAGACTTTGATCACTATGATAACATGTATGGATAGTCGTCTCCAATTCATGCTGGAAGCTTGATCTTCATTTTTGGCACGAATCTGATCCAAATAGCTTGCCATGGCAAGGTCTGGTGGTGCTCATCAACCGGTCCAGATCAGCACGAATCAGTAGGCAGAATATGGCATGGCCGCACCTAGAATTATTTGTACCTGTGTCAAAGAGTAAAAAATTCAATGTATAATATTTCAAAACAGAATAACAGGTACCGCAGTCAGGTAGCTGTTGCAAACAGAGGGTAGATCAAAAGATTGAAGTACGCTGCTGCAGTCTGCACTTAACAGAAATGACAACCGAGCAAGGACATCAGCCCATGGAGACTCAAACCTTTCCTGGCGAACTTCTACAATCTAAGAACCTAGAGCAAACAACAGCATAGCACATGCTAGAGCAAACAATAGCATAGCACAAGCTAGAGCCAACTCACACACAACACTACAACAGACGATTTGGAACACCTTTGCATCCCACACCTCGATGCCGTCAACCCAAAGTTCTTTAAGCTCATCAATTAGGGGCTGCAAATATACATCAATATTGTTTCCTGGTGACTTTGGTCCTGGTATCAATATTGACATAATCCAATACGGTTGTTTCAGACACAACCAAGGAGGCAAGTTGTATGGAATTAGGATCACATGCCATGTTGTGTATGTGACATTCATCATTCCAAATGGATTAAAGCCATCAGATGCAAGACCCAGCCTAACATTGCGTGGGTCAGATGCAAATTCTGGATACTTGTCATCCAAGTGCTTCCATGCCATAGAGTTAGCAGAGTGTCGTAGTTTACCATCAGAAACCAATCCTTCCTTGTGCCATCGCATATGTGAAGATGTGGACTCCCTCATAAATAACCTTTCAAGCCGAGGAGTGAGAGGAAAATAACGCAAAATTTTACGAGGAACCCGCTTCTTCCCTGAACCACTTTCACTAACCTCATCCTTCTCTAGCTAGACTCACCACATTTTGGACATGTATCCATTTTCTCATAGTCCTTTCGAAATAGCACACAATCATTGACACATGCATGTATCTTTTGGTAGTCAAGGCCAAGATCACGAATAACCTTTTGCACTTTGTCCAAACTATCTGGAATGCAGTGGCCTTCAGGGAGCACACATGAGAATAGCTGAAGAATGGCTGCTATAGACTTGTTACTATGGCCATATATGCACTTGATCTGAAAAAGCCGGACAATGAAAGAAATCTTGGTAGCCTCCTTGCAACCCGGGTACAATTCCTTCTCAGCCTCTTTTAATAACTTGAAGAAATTTTTGGCACGTTCATTCGGTTCTGCACTACTACTGATGATGTCTCCATGTATAGCACCCCTAATCAGTGTTTGAATCAGATCTTTGACATTACCCCATCTCCCTCGCCAAGGCTTTCGCTGCTGTCATCATCTGCACCATCGCTACGCCGCTCTTGTCCTTGGATGAAGGATTCATCAAACCCTCTGTTCACCAAATGACTTTCGACTATAGGGCGAAGTTTGTAGGACAGGTTTCGACATCCTACACAAGGACAACATGCGGTTGCCCCTTTATGATTGCCATGAAATAAACTGTCCACAAAATCCTTGAAACCTTTCTGCCACTCATCCGTTCACCTCTCCGTGCGCATCCAACTGCTAGCAGCATGTGCCATATGGTGACCTGTCCAGTTGCTTCCTGCGGCAGAAAATACCAAAGATATGTATTTATTAAACCTTTGCATATCATACA
This sequence comes from Paspalum notatum, assembly GCA_022530915.1. NCBI lineage: Eukaryota > Viridiplantae > Streptophyta > Magnoliopsida > Poales > Poaceae > Paspalum > Paspalum notatum. Next base: position 5,193,090 of record CM039691.1, read on the forward strand.
TTGCAAAATAAATTTTTGGATAAATATTATCAGTACCTCTTCAAGAACTTCAGGGGTCTTAAAACCTGAACTATTGAAGGCGCAACATCTTCAAAACCAGAGAATATATCTGAGGCTTTTTTAAATACGATGACTCCTGTCCAAATTATAGCAAAATTAAATCATGACCATGAGTACAAATTACATACTAAATGTGTTAACCTATTAAAAAATAAACTATAATCTATAAACCTATTACACATGTACTTAGATTATAAAAAATTATAGACTAATTAATCTGGTAGTGTATTATGCATTGCCAAAAATATAGTTTCAGAAAATGAAATCTGCCGTACTGCTTGCTGGTTTCTTTGGTCGGTCTCCTTTTTCTTCCGGGCCTGATGATGGCCACCTGCAATCACGCACACCTACTATGCAATGCCGATTGCCGAGGGTCTGAGGACAAGGAACGATGGAGTGCATCAGCAAGCTAGGGCGGATGAGAGCAGGATCAAGAACGCCTTGATCATTGTGAAGGACTTGCTTGCTGCTGGCCGCAGACCTGATGGTGGAGGGGAGCTTCGGCGACGGGTGCGGTGTGGACGGTGTCTTCCACACGGCGTCCCCCTCGTGGTGGTGGGTGGCGGCGACGTGCAGGATGCAGGATACGCGCTGGTGCGCTGGTGCAGCCAATCGTGAAGGCTGCAGTACGTGAAGATACAGGGTTAATTACGTTCCTGCAGATAGATACGATCCCTTTTGTGGTGCAGTAATTTTGAACATCTAGATATTAATATATAATTGTATTCGTGCTTCAATACAAATCACAAAGAACAAACCGTCTAAGCTGGTTGCTTGGTGAATGCTGCTTCCAACAAGGTCTTGAGTTCGAATCATTTCCCTAACACGTTTTTATTTTACTTTTTTGGGAATGGCATGCTGCCTACTGTGGCAATAAGTTACACCACTTGCAACATTGCTATTTATGTTGCAATAAAGACGAATCTATTGCATCAACATGTTTTCGTGGCAATTTCGACTAACTTTTGCAACAGAAGATGGAGTCAATCGCAACAATAAATTTATGCGGCAATATATCTAATTTATAGCTACGCCTTAAATTCTCGTTGCAATAAGACCCTTCTTTTGCAACATCTTGTCATATTATAGCCACAAGCATTAATTGGTGGCAATAAAGTGAGTGAATTGCCACACATTTTCAAAAACGTGGCAATAACACCACGTAATGCCACAAAAATGATGGTGTTGCAATAAATCATGTGGAAATAGCCCGGATTTCTTGTAGTGGGAACTCCATACCTGAAATCCAAATGTTTGGGGGCAAAACCTTGAGTACTAATTACTCAAAGGACTTAATGGATAGGGTTTACGGCTGACGCAAAGCTTGCTTACTAGAGAGTTGGTCCTTAACCGTTGCTTTTAAACAAGTTATGATCATAGGGTAGCAGGATTTGATAGCTGCTATCCCTTCGTGATAACTAAGCCATTTGCAGTTAAAAACTCTACAAAAACTTGCATGAATATAAATCACATAATAGTCAAGCATGTAGCATTCGAAAACATGGATCATAGTATATCATATTAAAGTTATTACTACGTTGTCCGTGTGCGGTATTTGGCCTTCTCACACCTGGTGAGCATCAGCGATTCGAATCGATTTCTAATTCCCAGGAATAACTAAAAATGCCAGGGACCCATATGCTTACTCACACGACATCTTTCCCACATATAGTCCCCCTCCTCCACCTATCCCATCCCAAGTTCGATTCACTCCCACCTGACTCCCGGGTTGTGCCCCCATGACGAGCCTGCCGATATCTCGGGCTCCCCGTCATGAGTACCAAGCTCCCCCGGGCCACCTTCCTCTCAACCAGTGGGTAGGAATGTGTTTCTGTTCTCCGGATGGCACAAGTAAGGTTTCACCGGCCCCATTAACCGGGTAAGCACTTTAGCAATGTTATGCCAACCAGCAGGCGAACAGCGAACGGGCCTTATGCGACTCGGGCGGAGCCATTACACCACAACAACGCACACCGCAAGAATATAACTTAATCTCCGCCCGGTCTCCAATTAATCCTCATCATAATAAACATCTTAGCATAGACAGTGTTCTCTTTTTTTTCAAAACACCTACGTGACGAGTGACATCTCACTCGTATCCAGTCGAGCCTAGCATTTCTAGGCAACTCGTCCTACGTACCTAGTGTAGGTGCTAGGGCCGGGGCGGCCAAGGAGTCTAATGCAATAAGGTTCCAGTCAACACCTAATGCATATGCGTAATCATAAAACATTATTAGCTGGGAGAATATGGTCCTGCCTACCTTCCTCGCTAGGGTCAGTCTCCTCAGGCGCGAAATCGGCGGCTTGCTGTTGGTCTTCCTGCTGTGGGTCCGGCTCCGGATCTTCGGGCTCCTCGATCAGCGGCTGCTCCTGCGTCTGCTCCTCGATCCCATGATGTATGCCATCGAATGCAAAATGAGTGCGATGAATGCAATGCAGGATAGAGCGCAGTAAACATATAACTCACGGTGAATATAGGGGCAAGGTAAATAAGCCTTTCTATTTAAAGGTCTATCTCCCGAGGGGAAAGGACATTCAAACTCTCCTAGAAAATCATACAGTCCATCACCTAAACTTAACCTAGGATCCATCACGTAAACCATGTATCCATGTCATGACCATGCATTTGTATGATGTGGCATTTTTTTGACCCCATCTACCATTTCTTCCATTTATAATTGGTTGTTTTTTCCATTTACTCAAACCTCTGAGTTTAAATAGCGCTACTGCTCTATTTGACTTAAAATTTTTACAGCATGCACATATCATGTACAGGAAGCTACCGACAAAATTTCAGCCCAAATGGAGTAAAAATGAATTTATTAAAATCTTAACAAGTTAACAGCCCTTTTCCTTCTCAGATTTTTCATTAATTATAGAAAGGGAATCTGACCATGGAATTTAACCAGTGATGATGATAGGCTATAAACTACTTACACAAAAATTTACAAGTGAAATACTTTTCATTTGGCAGGGTATCTATTTTTTATTTTTAATTATGGAGGAAATGGACATGCATGACAAAACAGTATATAAGACATGCACATATATACTTTCTGGACATTAGACACCATGTACAATCCATCATATTTTTCTTATAATTTTCCTAGTAATTTAAATACACTTTTTTCTATTTTCCTTTCTCAACTAGCATCTTTTGTCATTTTCAAAACACCATCATAAACTAACATGCAAGGTCTCATATTGTAACAGTGGACTACCCATGATGTGCAAAGTCCATGAAAAATACTAGGGAGTCATTTTGAGCATCTTTTATATAGCACCCACTTCACCTCACATTAAATACATACATTTATCATGACAATGAAAAAACATCAAGCAAATGAACAATGCTAGAGCCAAGAAAATTCACACAGGGCCTAAGCATCACTACTATACTACTGTCCAAGTTTTACATATGTTGAAGTTCATTTACACCACTTTTGGTATTTATTTTGCTTTAACACGCATGCAACAAAATTAGGGGCAAAATGGTACATTCGCAGATCCACATCATATCTAGCCTGTAGATCTACTCAAGAGGAACACAATGCAACTGAGTTTGTCTTTTTACGATTTTTATTCGATTTATTATGAATTTTCAAAGTTCAAACCGAGAAAAGCAAAAAGAAAAAGAAAAACTCTAGATCTAAGGAGCTCTACGTAATTAATCGCAGCTTCCAGGGGCTAGCGCGTAAAATCTACAAGACACAGTCAAAACGCGCGAGGACCGGGATGTAAAACTCAGAAAACCCGGGGGCTAGATCTAAAAAGATCCGCCCCGTCTTCTTCCTCTCGCCGCGGCGCGCGCGCCGGCGAGCTCCGGCCCGCCGGGGCCGCGACGTGGGGCGCGGGGATGCGCGGGAGCGAGGGCTACCTCTCGGTGTAGCTCTCGTCGGCGGCGGAGGCGAGGTCGAGGCGGAACGGCGGTGAACCGGGGATGAACCGGAGCGACGGCGTTCGCGGCGAGGACGTCGTGGCGGCATCGGTCTCAGCGGTGGAGGGGAGATCGACGACGAGGTCTATCGGGGGAGGGGCGGAGTGGAGCGGGGAGTGCGGTGGTGGTGTTGGTTTGGCTCGAGGAGGCCGGGAGGCTGCGGCACGAGCCCGAGCTCGAGCTCGCGGCCGGTAATGGCGGCGCGACGAGGAACGGCGCGGGGTGGGGTGGAAACGGAACGGGAGAGCGGGGAAATGGGCTAGGGTTTGGGCGTGGGCCCCCCTCCTTTTGACGCGCCCGGGGGTGCCGCCCGTGGCTCGCCGTACTTCCTGTACGCCGGCGAGCCACGCGGCGCGCGCCAGTTCGCGCCGTGCGCGTCGGCGCGGATCGGCGGGCCTACGTGTCAGCGACTCAAAATCTGGAAAAGGAAAAATGTGTTTTCTAGGCCTCTGTATTTCGCAATTTTGGCTCATTTCTAAGCCGAATTTTGAAAAAGCCCAATTGGAAGAAATGTTCTATTCGGAGAGATCTACAACTTTGTCAAAATGAATAACCCCAAAATCCAAGTGTAAATATGATTTAAATTCAATTTTTGAAATCAGCCCTAGGTATGGACAGGGGACCTTTAATGCTTGGAAAAAAGAAAAGTCCTATTTCTAAGCCTTTTCTCCCAAAATTCCTTTTGGGTAACTTGCTTAGAATTTCAATACCTACAACTTATTCAATGGGAACTTTTCATGAAAGTGACTGTAAGTTGGAGAAAATTGAGGATGATTAACTGGTTAGAAATGGACCGGTTTTCTTGGCTGATGGAGAATGGCTTGGACTACCATGTAAATTTCAGTAAATTACTAAGACCCAATTGACAAAGTTGTCTATCTCTGGTATATCTACATCTTTATCAATATGAGTTTCTTCCAGATCCTAATAGATTTGGATTTAGGAATAAAAACATAGCAGAACACATGTATAAAATTCAGATTTCAAGTATTCCATCTCCTCCCGTGTAAATCTTAACTTGATTATATGCAATCACATGATGCTTGATGCTGCTTAGTGCATGATTAAGATATGATAATGCATTTGAGATGCCGGAGCATCACACACATGATGAGGGAATGGGTGGACAAATGGTCCAATGTGGAAGAAGCAAATTCCCAGAAATACAAAGAGACTGTTGAAGAAAAGAAGATGAAGAAGGCTTTACAGGAGAAGAAACTAGCTCTTGTAGAGGAGCACCTTGCTATAAAGAAACAGAAACAAAGAAGTGTTGCTGAATCTATTAGTAAGTGTCAAAAATTGGCCTTGGAGTGTGGGGCATCTCCTGATACTATGGAGTTCTATGCATGCACAGAGATATTTAAATCTGAATTAAACAGAGAATGGTTCATTGGCATACCAACTCCTGAAGGAAGGCTGGTTTTCTTGAAGAGATGGTGCCAGAACCACGATTTGCAGTAGTGCATTTGCATTGAGGGTGCCTTAGACTATGTAATGTCAACTTAATGTGAATTTGGTGTCATTTGTTGTGAGCTTGTGGTGAAATTGTTGTGAACTGGATGTCACGTGGATTTGAAATTGATGTTTAATTTGCTGTGAGCTGCATCTAATTTTTTTGTTCAACCTCTAATTTGTTCTGAGTTGCATTTAATTTGCTGTGAGGTTCGGCCTGTTCTGTTTTGCAGGATGGAAGTTCATCAAGTTCCTCTGATTCATCACTTCACTCTCTGTTGGAGTTCTCATCTGATTCTTCTTCATCAAGTGATGGTTTGCTTGAGAAAATGAGGAACAACAGTCGTAAGAGAGCGCGCGACATCATGATGCTAGGCTTATATTTTGGTATGTACCGTGACCTTTACATACATAAAGCTTCTAGGCGTACACCTACTGTTCCTGGATTGCAATGGGTTCAAGAAACAGTAGCAGACAACAAAAAATGTTTCAACATGTTTAGATTGACCACACCATTATTCCATAGACTACATGATTTATTAGTTGATTCCTATGGATTGAGGTCAACAAGTAAATTATCATCTATGGAGGCTTTAGGGATGTTCCTATAGATGGTTGGTGCACCACAATCAGTTAGGTAAGTTGAGAATCGGTTCATGAGATTAAAAGAAACAATTAGCTGCACATTTGATAGAGTATTGACTTCTCTTGTCAAGCTAGCAGCAGACAATATCAAGCCTGTGGATCCTGAATTTAAAACTGTGCACCATAGATTACAGTAGCGTCGGTTTGCTCCATTTTTCAACAATTGTATAAGAGCAATAGATGGTACCCATGAACCTGTAATAGTACCAAGTAAGCAGGTTGTTCAACATATAGGAAGGCATGGATATACTTCACAGAATGTGTTGGCAATTTGTGACTTTGACGTGAGGTTTACCTTTGTTGTAACTGGATGGCCTGGTTCAGTTCATGATATGAGAGTGTTCAACTGTGCCATTTCGAAGTATGGGGACAAGTTTCCACATCCACCCACTGGTACATGAACCTCGAAACTGTCTTTATTTCATTGCTTCATTACTTCATTACTGACACAATTTCATTCTTTTGTAGGTAAGTTTTACCTAATTGACTCGGGGTATCCTAACCGGCCAGGATACCTTGCACCGTACAAGGGGACAAAGTACCATCTCCCGGAGTTTCAAAGCTGCCCAGCGCCACGAGGTATAAAAGAAACCTTCAATTATGCGCATTCTTCACTTAGAAATGTCATTGAGAGGACTTTTGGAGTCTTGAAGATGAAATGGAGGATCTTAGGGGCATTACCTAGTTATCCTATGCCTAAGCAAAGCAAAATTATTTCGGCATGCATGGGAATGCACAATTTCATAAGAGAAAGTGCTTTAGCAGATAAGGATTTTGATACTTTTGATCGAAATGATCATGTGGTTCCAATGGATATCGACTCAAGACCGAGCCAAGTACAAGGGGATGAAGACAACAATATGAATGCATTTCGTGATGAAATCGCGAGGGGTCTATTCAATAGGGCATAGTTTATGTCTATGCATTGCAGAGAAATTGACTGTGATTTTTCAGCGTAACCTTGTATGAATTACTATTATTTTCATTGTATGAACTGTAAGAACTGTTGTATCTTGAGATCGGTCAAAAGCATGGGCAGGGCATGGGTGGGCGCGCGGGAAGGGAGAGCGGGAGCGATTTGGCGGGGACACTCGCCTGGGCGCGCGGGAACGGAGAGCCCAGGCGCGCGGAAAACTCGCCTTGCGCGCGGGGAGAAAAAATCAGGGGTATGAAGATCTTTTTTACCTCTATAAAGCTAAAGATTAGCTGGTATCGAAATAGTCCATGGGCTAAATATTAGCCGCAGCTAAAGGGGCTAAATAAAAGCTAGGGGCTGCTTTTAGCCCTCAGCATCCAAACAGGCCCTGAATCTCCCTTGCTTCCCCCTCATTCATCCTCCGCCAACTCCCTCGAACACGGACCGAAGGGCGGCGGCGGCGGACCTTGCTGGCGGGCCTGATTGACGGATCAATGGTAAGATCTGTGGCCTTAACCCCTCTCCTTTGCCGCTTCTTCGGGATTGGGTTGGGATTCCCCACCCCACCCGCGTTCGCCGCTAGGGTTTTTGATCTCTCTCCTTTGCCGCTTCTGCGGGATTGGGATGGGATTCCCCGCCCCACCCGCGTTCCGCCGCTAGGGTTTCTGATCTGGCTAATTCAATTTTGTTGTCTCAAGTCTAGCTAACCATGTGACAAGTTTCGTTCTTTCTTCGCAAGCAACTCCGCTTTCGGAGTTCCCACCATCGATTATCCACGTATAAACCCCCATTGCCTGCCCGCCCTGTATTCGTCGATTTTGTCATTCTGTTATAAGTATCTGATATGCTATAATTTAATTTGCTAATGATAAGATTGAACCTTCATGGTCGGACTGGGAAGACCGCGAGGCCGAGAAGGATGGAAGACCGTTAGTTATCCTCTTCAAATTCATCATCATTAGTAAATCTTTTTGAATGTTTGTTTGGTGTCTACTCATTTATTTGGCGAATTCCATTATCTAGGTATTGTTACAATACGAAAACTAAGGAATCAACTTCGGAGAAACCAACTGAGTTGATGAATCCCGTGGAGGTTAGCTCACTAATTTATGTTTTGTCGAGAAGCATTTACAACTGACAAAAAATCCTTGCTAATACATCTAGCCTTGGTATTTTAATAGAGGGCTGATGCCTTGACTGGGTGGAAAGAACTTTGCACAACATGGTCCCGGTGAGTTATTACCACTGGTATTTTTATTATTTACCATCCTGTTTTCTTTCCATAGTCTGACCTCTAAATATCATTCTAGGTACTACTTTAACACTGTGACAAAGGAATCAGTGTGGGGGATGCCTGTTGAGATGAAAGTCTTCTCTCCCTTTTCATAGGAAATCTACATTCTCTAAAACAGTCTACACTCATTTTCTTATCTTAAAAAAACTTAATGTATTCATGCTTGTTGCCCCTAGAGTGTGGTCCAAGTATTATGAAAAGGACAGGAAAGCCTTAGTGACTATTAAATAAAAGGATTACGCTCATAGTACAATTGCCAAAAATATCATGTAGTCAGTACTGATGTGCCTTCTATTATCGATGAAATTAGCATACACATGACCATTTGGCAATGTTTTCGTTAGAACCATGAACTTTATAATTCGAACTGTCCACTTGCCAATATTTTTGTTAGATTCTAACAGTGTTTTACAATGTACAATTGGTACAGAAAATGATTCTCACATTAATTTTGCAGTTTTTCCAGTGAATATTAAATAGGAATGCTTGACATTTGGATACAAGATACATACAAGTTGCTGTACTTAAGCTTTAACTTCATTTTTTACGTGATTTTTCTTAGATCTGATCCTTTTTTCCCCTGGAAAATGAATGATTTTGTTTGACTCAACTAAAGTACATGTTTTCTAACGTTCCTGTTCCTTGCCAGTAATGAAAAATTGCTTTCTTATACAGTGAAGCAAACATCAAGTTAGTGCTTTTGACTCAACTTTACAGTAAATCTCCAATAGCAAACTCAAGCCAATGTCAAATAGTGTAGAACCTTCTTGCTGCTATTTTCTCGTTTCACATATTGATAAGGCGTCGCCTTGCCGTTGGCTAGGCGTTCTTGTTGTTTGGCTAGGCGTCCAGAAGGTGGCAGAACACCGCACCTTGCCTTACCTCTCTAAGAATGATGTTCAGAATGCCAATTTTCCAAGATCAGATTGCTACCACATTATTTTTCCCCAGTTGTTACTATTATTCTGGCTGTTTTGTTTAACATAGATATCTGACACAATTAACACTTCATGTCGCTGTGGTCCTGCTTGATCTACTTGTTAAAATCTCCATTATAGCTAGTGACATGTTCAACTTCATATATTTTCTATTCCGGTTAAAGGTCTGACTACAATCTAACATATCTCAGCGACTATCTTTTAGGTTGCCCGTTTCTTGGTTGAGGAAGCTTCAAAGTTTTTTGAGATATGCAAAAGGGACTCGATTATCTGCAGTGAGAACATGGAATTGGGTGGGAAAATAATTGTCTGCTCTGATTTGTTAATACTGTCGTGTATTTGCACCATGTTAATAATCTGTTTTCACAGATGATGAAGACAATGCGAATGAAGAAACCAAGTTCTTTTGTAACTCAGTATTGCAGCTTCTATGTGACAAGGTTGACAAGGTTAAGGTATCGAGGCTTTTGAAATCACCATGTGGTCTTCATTTCTCTGGAGTAGATTTTCCATCCGACGTGCAAAGGTAGCTCTTCTACTCTTCCAAATATTGGTCGTTTAGGATTTATAAGTTTTTTTGTTTGACCCATCAACCAATATATAAAAGAAGTTATAATGTATATAGATTAACAACAGATGGTTGGTGTTAGTAGATTATGTTAGGGAGAGAATGGCAGCTCAATCTATTCCAAAGGGCCCAAAGGGCAAATGTACACATGTAACCTTACAAAGAGGCCCCTGTAGACTAAGGAAACTACTTACACACGTATATACACTCACTAACAGATTCATTATAAAAATACTTATCTATAAATGTCTAATTGAAATAGTATGCTTTTGTAATAATTGCAAGTTAAAAAATGTTATACTGGAAATTGCATGACCTTGTGTACAATTAGATTATCAGTTTTATAGAACCATTACTTATTTTATGATTTATATTTCTTTATAATGATAGAGTTTTCAAGTCATCAGCACAAAATTCCAAGATGAGGAAGGCAGAGTTAATTCTTAACTCTGATGACCATATTGTCATGATGCTGAATGTAAGACTATTCCTTTTTCCCACTCAACTTGTGATATCTCATGCTTCTTAGTATTAACGGCAAATTCCTATTATGAAATAATTATTGGCAGATTTTTTTAAAACGGAAACCTGATAGCGCAGAAGCTAAGTTGTTGGCAGACTTTGTGTTTGAGGTTGCTTTGATCTGTAGTGGATTTGCTGTAAGTGCACTGTATCTATTCATATGTTTTATTATAGCATAAAGTTACTAAATTGTTTTCTTTTATCTCCTGTAAAATTTCAGCCTGAGACTCCAACAATGTTGTATGATACGATCTACCATATCTTGGAGACTTGCCTGGCTGCTTGGCGTGGGAAAGCTGCCACAAAGAAGGCTTTTGGTGAGACTAGCAAAGCAGCTGATTTTTCTAGTGCGATTATGGTGATTGAGTATTTAGAAGCAGATCCTGAGAGTGACCCTTTGGATGGATTAATGAGCCTTGTCATAGCCGTCCTTAAGTTTATAATTTAAAATCATGAGACAACTGTAGCAATGTGAAAACATGAGATGAAACTCCTGGAAGGATTAATTAGCTATATCTTAGGCATACTTTTATGAATTTAAAATTATGTTCTGGGATCCTATTGCTGTTATGCGAATTATGTCATTTGTAACTTGCTTTGCCGAGTAACATGTGACAGCCACGAAGCAATCCAGACAAATCAGCTTATGGTTTTTGAATTTTTTTTTGGTTAGATTTGATTTGCTACTCGTTCGTTGATGTCGAATTTTGAGTATTGAATGTGATGACACCCACAAAGTTGTACTCTTTCATATCTGATTTCTGCATCTGGTATGTGGACTGCATCAACACAGCTGCTGTGCGCGGGATTACTCCAATCAAGACCCAGTCCGGCCCGCCGGCGGGATAATAAACGAGTCAATTCCACAGCCATTATTAAAGTTTCCAATGAGTTTTCGATTCTCTATGTGACACCGAAATTGTCGTTGCTCCTCCCATGCGCCGTACCCTTGCTCCGTTTTTGTTTGTACCTCGGTGTCACTAGCTTAAGTGGGAGGGTAACGGACCTTAAGCGCTGGATTCTTCCCTCCCGGTGCGTTCTGGTCCACCGGGGCCAGCGGCGGCCTGACGCGCTGCTCGCGTCCTGGTCCTTGTTGGATCTGCTCTTACATGTCGTGATGAAGGACTTGTGCTCTTCCATGTCGTGATGAAGGACTTGTCCAAGATGGGTGGCGTCGGGTCACAGAGGTCGATTTCCAACCACTCCTTAGCCGAGACCTCCGCGACGACGTCGAGCGCGGTGAGCCGCTGCACGAGGGGCGCCACCGCCTTGGAGGCGTTGTGCTCCTCTGCGGAGATGCACTTGGCGTAGAGGAGCTCCCGACGCGAAGCGCGCGGACGCGGGGTCAGGAGCTCGCCGCGCGCGGGGCTCGTCCACCAGCGGGCTGCGGATGGCGGCCACCAGCCTGTTGAGCGCGTTGCAGGGGACACGCGGAACTTCACCTCCACCGCCGGGAACACGGCGTGCCGCAGCAGCGCGCACTGCAGCCACTGGGGTCGGGCGTGCAGAGCGGTGCGATGCGCCGCGGAGAGCAGCCGCGCCAGGAGCTAGCGCGCGCAGCCCGGGAGGAGTTCGCGGACAAGACCAGCCGCACAGCAAGCGCATGGGCCACAAGGAGCTCCCGGACAAGACCACGGAGGCGGCCAAGCCTATGGAGCCGCCGCTCAAACCAGCAGCCAAGGACGCCATGGATGTCGATGCCCGTCCCCAGGCGGCTCGAGCGGCGCCGGGCCGGGCGGCCGCTGCTCCGAGGGCCTGCGGCGAACGGGGAGGTAGAGCGCTGGTCGGCCTGCTGCGCGCGGCCGGGAGCGGCGGCGGTGCGACACAAGGAGGGGAGGGGGCCTTTGGTCTGCCCGCTAACATGTGGGTCCCACAAATTGCCGTCAACTGGAGTGACACCGAGGTCCACACAAAAATAGGGCAAGGACGATTTCAGTGGCAGATAAAATATTAGGATTGGCTTGTATGAAATTGACTTTTTAAAGATCCGCAACAACTGTTGACATGTTTTTATTCGGCCTCATCTGACACGACAACATCCCAATTCATTGCGCCAGCAAAACACGTGTATTCAGTTATAAGCCCACAATCCACTCCAGCTACACCAAGTCATCATATACTACTAATCTGCCAAGCTCTTTGAAGCAATCTCGTACACGTTCTCTGACAGCCCATTGGCCGACACGATCATCTCCAGCTGGGCCTGCAGTGCCACCAGTGTGATGAAGCAATTCCTCGTGTTAGTAATTTAAAACCAAATTATTGGCTAGAGCTTCCGGACGTTCAGGCCAACTCCAGACGCTCCCCGCCCACGGCCGCCCTATGCGGCGATGTCCGGCCGCCGGGGCGCGAGGAGCCGCTACGCGCGGGAGCAAGAGCGCGCCGCTCCGCCCGGGAGTCGCTCTGTGTGGGCCCGCCCGCCGGCCGCCGCTGCGGCCGCGCCGTCCTCGGGTGCCGTCGCACCGACGCGTGCCGCCGTGGGCCCAACTGCGGCAGTGCGAGTGGCGCTGGCGGCCGCTGCTTGGGCGGGAGCCACCTGCTCCGTCCTTCGGTCCTGTTGGGCACAGTGCAGACGGGGTGATGGCGGTAGGGCGCCACGCGGGGTGGTTGGCCGGATCGGGGTGGATAAGATCGCTCGCCCCCGCGCGCTGCCTCCTCTCTTCGTTCCGCTCCCGCGCTAAGACCAGGTGCGTCTCCGCCATTTCTTTTTTTGCATTATCCGTTCATTTTTTCGCCGCCGGAGCTCTTGCCCTTGGGAGAAGGGTTGGTTTGCCTGGAACTTTGCACCTCCGCCGGGGCTAGCTGCGGCAACACCGCGTGCCGCCGCGCAGGGTCTGGCACCTAGTGTCACTTCAGAGGCCGCGGACCTAGGGTTTTGGTTGCTCCTACCGGCGAGCGGCTCGTGCTCTAGGGCGGCTCTGCTGTTGCTCTTTGCCTTGCGGATCTTGGGTGAAATCGTATTCGTGACTGTCTTGTTTCGTTATGTTCATTCTGCCAGGAACAAGATGTTTGGCCCCGGAGTTCGCGGTGGTGGCTGGAGCGTGCTACTGATGACGCCTGTGCTAGGCCGGCGCAATCGCGCTGCTTGCCGGCCATGACCCACCACCTCACGTCACGCGTGGCTCTTGACGGAACGGAGGTGAACGGAGAATCTCGGCTGCAGCGGCGCAGCGCAGAGGAGCGGTATGCCGCACAGCGACTCAGAGCGGCGACAACGACGGGCAAACGGGGCGGATCGGCAGCCGGCGCGGGCAACGGTAGTGGGACATGGTGCAAACAGCAGTTGCCGTGCAACTATGCAAACGGCAGCCCTAGTGCATTCAGATTGGATCCGATGGACATGGTGCGAGGTGGGAGAATTTACAGAAAAACGCCCGCAGCTGCCCACCACTACATCTGTTTTTTTTGCAAACCCCCCTGCCTCCAGTCGTATTCCATGGTTCCACCAGGCCACCACGACGTTTCGGTTCCATCGCAGATTGCCGCTGCCGTATGTAGGGATGCAAACGGATCGGATCGGAGCGGATAATGTCTTTTCCATATCCTAATCCTATTTCTTTTGTTGGATTCGGAGCGGAGCCGATATTACTCGGTTACGGATATGGATATGGATTTTTTAGGATATCGGAAATGGTGCGGAGTCGGATCGGTTTCGGAGTGGAAATGCATTTAAATATATCGGATAATACATGCTTACATATAACTTTTTTTATAATGATCAATAATTTATAAACTAAAGTATAATTGTTTACGTCATAGTTTACATATCAGTAAAAAAAATAATAGAAATGGTATTTTTTGCACGAATCAATCATCATTGACTCTCATGCACTTGCCAAACTAATCGGATTATCCTATTATAAATATTGGATAATCCGTATTCAAATATCGGATACTCCATATCCGCCGGATTTTGGTAATACCATATCCTACTCTGCATCCGCATGTAAATCGGATTCGGATTATCCATATCCGCATGGATATAAAAACCCTTCCTCCATATCCGCATAATTAGGATTCGGGTCGGATCGGATCGAATAATTATCCACACCACTTGCACCCCTAGCCGTATGCCAATCGGCGAACCTGCCGGCTGCCGGACACTGCTGCCATGGCTGCCGCGGACGAAGCTTCCACCACCATCGTCCAGGACGTCGGCGCAACCATGGCCAATGGCTACCACGGATGAACGTTTCTGCTCCAGCGTCCAGGACGCCAGCTCATCCCTGGTGCATCCGAGTGCCTGGGCCATGCCTGGCACGAACGGGCCGCTACAACCACCCTAGACGTCGGCGCCATGGTGCAGCAGTGTGCCGACGAACCTGCCGCGGCCATCATCGGTAATACACCGGCAACATCAACCAACATTGTCTGTGATGGCCTGATTCTGCACGCAATTGATGAGTTGGGAACCCCACAAAGGAAAACTTCATCGTTTCTAAATGTAAGCAGGTTAATTAAAGAAGAATTAAATCAATACTACATATTCATTTGAGTGTTCGTCATTTGTTCCTAATGTTGGTGCAAGTGCAAAACCTGTGGTAGGGATGAACTTCGATAGAAGCATCTTATGTACTCTGCTCTGACCAAACAATGTTTCTGTAAGATTTTCTGGAACAGCTCATGTTCCAGCTATTGGTCATGAGAGTAGTGACCGAAAAGTATAATAGTATAGCACTGTAAATTTCTATAACTTCCATTCCATCATCAAACCAATATGGTCATTACAGCATGCTCGTAAAACTATAATAGGAAAATTCATCGACAAGCTGATCAAATTACAGAAGCTAAAAGGGTACAACCGTACAAGCTTGTAAAATTAATCTCCATGTATAGCTAGTTACAATATATATATATATATATATATATATATATATATATATATATATATATATATATATATATATATATATATATATATAGCACAGGGTTATTCGGAGCCCAGAGCTTCCAATAGTTATGGGAAGCCCGAGCCAACCAGTTGCCACGTCTGACACGTACATCAAACTAACCAGCTGCCCCTACGCGTCCATCTCCTTCTTTTATCGAGGTCATAGAAAACTATGCTATAGGCATAGATTATGATGAGAATGGCATATAATTTTTACACACAAAAAAGTGCCACCTGACATATCTTGCCACATGACATGTGCATGCAGTCCAATATAGACTACTTTTTTATTTTCGCGATAATTCTTTGCTCAAACATCTAATTCACAGATGGTTTCCACCACCAGATTGCTGATATTTTTGTGTACATTTTGACACCAATTTTGACAATTTTTTGTTTTTTTTAAAAAAATATTTAAATCAGGTACAAGTATAGAAACCTGATTGTGAGTATAGAAACATTTGTGCGCAAGCATAGATTGATTCGTTAGGATGTATAGAAACCTGTAGGCGCAAGCATAGAAACCTGTATTTAAAATTTGAACCTGCTAGGGATTTGTGTGACTTTATTTGATAGAGTTGTGATCATAAATATTAGGTTACCGAATGATATAAACTATATGAGGTAAGCATAGAAATTATACGGAATTTACTTTGAATATTTTAGATTTTTTAAAAAAATTATGTAAATCAGGTACAAGCATAGAAACATGTAACACGTCCCTCTCTCCTTGTTTCATTTTGAGCATATAAACCGGTGAGTACGAGCATATAAACAGTTTCTATCCTCGTTTTGTTCCGACGTGGTAGCTGGTTGGTTTGGTGACTTTTTCTATAAAATTTTGAATTTGACTAGATCATGTAATTTTGTTCGATATTCATTGAGGCGGTCTTAGAAACATGTAACCGCGGAGTACAATCTTTTTCCGCAAATTATAGAATTCTACCACCGATGTCGTAAAACTAAGTTTCGTTATTTTCAACTTAAAGTGATAGCCGTCTGCTACATAAAAATTGTATATTTCTTCGAGAAACGTCATAAAAACAAAATGATACTTTTCTCGCTTTTCCGTAAAAGCATAGAATCCATGGTAGTGGAATAGATCATTCAATGCTCAATGAAACCGTCGTAGAAACATGCAACCGTGTGAGTATAATATTTCTTCAGAAATTATATAATCCTATTGTTGATGTCATAGAAGAAATCATATAATCCTATTGTTGATGTCATAGAAGCAAAGTTCGTTATTTTCATGTTAAAGTGATAGCAGTCTGCACCATAAAAGATCGTATATTTTTTTTCAAAAAAAATCATAGAAACATGCAACTGCGGGGAGTATAATCCTTCTCCAAAAATCATAGAATTCTATTTCCGTTGAATGCTCAATGAGGATATCATAGAAACATGCATCTACAATCATAGAAACATATCCCTCTCTCCTCATTTCATCTTGAGCATATAAACCGATGAGTACGAATATATATAAACGGTTTCTATGTTCACATCCTGATTTCTATGCTTGCATGTGGAGCATAGAAACATGTACCTATAATCACAGAAATATGTAACCCGAAGAGTGTTAAATAGAGGATGGAAATTATTCTCATTGTTAAATAGAAAAATTTTCAGTTTTTAAGGCTAAAAAAAAGAACGATTAACTTTCTGAGTGTCAAATAACAAATTTTCTCTAGTGTTGAATAAGCAATTTTCTCTTGATAATTTGCTTGTAGAAGCATAGATAATTCGCTTGTGTCATATAAAGCTAAGAAAGAAAAGTATGGAAAAAACATGTACCTGACAAAATTTTCTCTTAGGCAAATTTTGTATGTTAGCGACGGTCAGAATGATCTGCTCACGGCGGCGCGGCCTAGCAGCCGGATCCATGCAGAGGCACGGCAGCCGAATCCGCTCCCGCCATATATGCTCCTAAAATCAAGATTGAGAGTTGAAGATGTTAGCGTTCGTTGTTCTTAGATCTTAAAAAAGACAAATACAACCATAGTAATGCCTAAATCTCACTACGTGCAAATGCAATCCAAGAAAATCATAGATTAATTAGCTTCCTGTGGATAATTGATTCTCACCTTGCTCTAAAGTGCTAGATGGAGTAATAGGACCAGGAGATTGAGGGTCAATACCCGGGTACTCATACATAGTGGTCTCTATATTCTGATAAGGTAAAATATCTTGCATATTTTCATGGCAATAATTATTATTATCACCTCTTTCACTTTGATTATTAGTCATCTCCCCATGTCCAGAATCATGAGTAGTAGAACTAGAAGATGACACACCAGGAGTAGGGACAGAAATAGGGTCCATGAGAATACCTCTACTGTTACTCTCCCCCTCTTGAGGGGACAGAGTAATTCCAGTATCATTGGTTGGGTCATAGTACGGTTCATGTTCACGAAAAGCTACGTCTATACTCACAAAGAAGCGATGCTCAGATGAACACCAACATCTATAACCCTTTTGAGCAGGAGAATAACCAACAAACACACATTTTATAGCACGAGGGTCAAGTTTTCCAACATTATTTCTGTAGTCATGAACAAAGCACACACATCCAAAAACTTTTGGAGAGACAATAAATTCATTCGATTTCAAAAGTAACTCGGCAGGGGATTTATTGTCAAGAATTCGAAAAGGCATACGATTTATTAAATATGCTGTAGTTTTAACAACTTCCCCCCAAAGAAACTTAGGAACATTCATCGTAAACATGAGAGACCGAGCAACCTCGAGCAAATGCCTATGTTTCTGTTCGGCAACACCATTCTGCTCCGGAGTGTTAACACAGGTTGTTTGATGTTCAATACCATTAGAGATAAGGAATTATTCAAACTCCTGGTTAACTTACTCCGTACCATTGTCTGAACGCAAGGCTTTAACAGTATTGCCAAACTTATTTTTTATTAGGACACACAAGTCTTTGAAAACAGAAAAAACATCACTTTTGTGTTTTAATAGGTAAAGCCAAGTATATCGAGTAAAGCCATAAAAAAAAGTCACAAACCATTTATGGCTAGAAATTGAGTTCACCTCACATGGCCCCAAAACATCTGAGTGAATAACATCAAATGGTTTGTTGCTTCTTAAACCCAAACTAGGATAGGAAACCCTTGTATGTTTAGCAAACTCACAAGCATCACATATAAGAGATTCCCTAGGACACGCACTAAAAAGCGACGGATAATTACAAGACATGATAGCAAAAGAGGGATGTCCAAGCCTGCGACGAAGTAACAATAATTCTTGACATGGAGGTATCTTGGTTGCAAAAGCAATTTCATCACTTCCTTCATCAAGATAATAGAGTCCATTATGCATAGTCCCAGTCCCAAGAATTCTCCCCGTCCCCAGCTCCTGAAAAGCACAATGAGAGGATCAAACCAACCTCTACAATTAAGTGATTTGTGATAGAGCTAACGGATAAAAGGTTAATTGGGAAATTAGGCACATGCAAAACTGGTGATAGGGATAAGGTGTTGGTGCATCGGATAGATCCACGACCTATTATAGAAACCATGGATCCATCGGCTACACGCACCTTATCCTTACCAAAACAAGGCACATAGGAAGTGAAAAGATTTGTTGCTCCTGACATATGATTAGTGGCTCCAGAGTCAATAATCCATGATTTGGGTGTATATGATTGGAAATATTTAGCTCTAGAAGTGGCATGGTAACTAGAATCAGTAGAGGAATCCTTAGTGGAAGATGTGCCATCAGAGAGTCTGAGCTTGGAGTTATATTTCTCGAGAGCTTGAGCATCTACTACTGGACGCTTCCCTGCAGATGTAGCATAATTTGCTTTATTCAAATTACCACCTCGAGCTCCCCCTGACTGCAACTTTCCCTTTTTCCACCTAGGTGGAAAACCATGCAACTTGAAGCACCTCTCTATAGTGTGCCCGCCACGGCCACAATGTTTACAAATCAGATCAACCTTATCTTGGTCTCTTCCTGAACTAAATGTGCGACGACTGTTTTGCATGGATAAAGCAGCAGAAATATCATGTGCTTTGTACTCATCCACTCTAGGATGGGCCAGCCTAGTTTCTTCTTCTATAATACTAAAAATTATATCATCAAAACTAGGCCATTCAGACTCAGAAAATATAAGTTGGCGACGGAGATCAAATTCTTGATTCAAACTATCAAGGAACAGCTTGCTCACAAAGGACTGAAACCAAGTATGATGAATAGCCAGATCCTGCTTGTCTGCGGGCTCAAACGGGTGATAATAATGTAGATCTCTGTACAGTTTTTTTTACTTCACCAGCATACTTCACCATAGATCTTGACCCTTGTTTCAAATGAGTTAACTCACGCATGATACGAGTGGCTTGCATTTTGTTTGATTTCCCCGCAAATTGCCTCTCCAACACTGACCACACTTCTGAAACTGTAGGTAATGTTTCAACTTGTTCTCTAATAATTGGTTCCATACTGCTTAACAGCCATACCAATATCCATCATTGATTTGCTTGCTGGCTATATCACTTCTCTTCTCCTCTTCAACACTAGAGACAGTGAGTAAACTTTCATATCCATGAGAGCTTAAAATCAATTTGCAATGACGAGCCCAGCTGACATAATTTTCTGACCCTAACAATTTTACTGGATTTGGCTCAAGTGCATACTTAATCTCAGGAGTCCCCTTAGGGTGCTCCATCATCAACTTGCTAAATAGTTCATAGAGCTTATCCATGGGATCTACAGTTTTTTCCCCACTAGGCTCAGCCATGATTCTACACTGGGAAATATACTCGCTAGACAGGAATTCTTGCTCACCAGATCAGGATGAAAGCACAGCACTACGGCTGCTTGTTTTTTGCAAATTAAAGAATAAAACTCCAACGGCAATAAGAACAGAACACTAGCCCCCCATTCTTAAAAAAAACTTATTGTTATTTGATTTCTTCATAACTTTAATTATTTTTCTTATTTAAAAAATTATAAAATATTTTACAAATATAATTCATTCTCGAACAACCTCTAAGAAGTATAACAACAAAACAAATCGGGGACCGAGCCGTAGCTCGGTTGGCAAGTCGCTCGGCTGGAGCGCTTGCAGCCCGAGTTCGAGCACCGGCTTGGCCGGGTTTTCCACCCGGGAACAGTAGGTTCCCAAATAAATTTCTGTTCAGTTGCTTTAGCGCAGATGTGCCACAATGGTCAGAGAAACATGCCCGTCAACGTCCAAGGCTGCCTTGGGTACCTCTTAGCTGCGCGTATGTATCCTTATGTGTAGGTTGTAGGTCTAGCTTGCGCATAGTGTAAGTGTGTGTGGTGGTGTCAGTGTGGTGTGTGTAGTGTAGTGCGTGAGTTCAGATACTACAACTTATACTTGAAGGTTGAGGCAATAAAAAAAAAAACAAATCACAGCAGCGTTTTCTACCAAGACCCACTCATGGGCTCAACTTGTGTTAAAAAAAAAAGTGTATACCGGCCCACGACCCACTCCATTCCGATTTGGTCTAGACGGGACACCAT
Source organism: Paspalum notatum (assembly GCA_022530915.1). Lineage (NCBI taxonomy): Eukaryota > Viridiplantae > Streptophyta > Magnoliopsida > Poales > Poaceae > Paspalum > Paspalum notatum. The sequence goes on from CM039691.1 coordinate 5,213,815, forward strand.
AAAGATTCAATTGGGCCAGGCCACAAAACCCGAAGCGCGCACGGGGCACGCGCCCATCGACGCACGGGGCAACCAGACGCGAGCGCACGCGGTTTGTGAGTGAAACCTCCTCGAGGGCGAACTTCGTACGCAACCCTAAGCGCGGCCATGGGGAAGGCGGAGGCGAGAGGCAGGGGGCGCCACGGCGACGGCGGCGGCGGCGGGGGCGGCGGGGGCGGCAGTGGCGGCGGCGCCGGCAACCCGGGGTATGAATTCCCAGGCCCCCTCTCTCTCCCCCGCTAATTTACGGCCGATGTGGATTTACCGGTCTGATTGGGTGGGCTTTTTGTTCGCCTTTGCAGGAAGATTTTCGTCGGAGGGCTGCCGCGGGACACCACGGACGGTAGGTTGATCGATTTATTCTCTTTGTGCTTTTGGCGTGCGATGCTTGTAGTGATCCCCGTGCGGATTGGATGATGCGTTCAATTGATTTCTGGATGTGTGGTGTTTTCACTGCACTGCTGTGGCAGTAGTGCTATTGTGCCTCGACTTATTTGTGAATTGTGTGAGCATTTACAAATGTCTCTTTTTTTTTTTTTTTTTTTTTTGTCTAGTATGGATTCTAAACCGTGGTGTGACTTGTGACCAACTGGAATTATGTGCAATGCACCTAGACAACACGTTGAAGCTTCTGTACTGTGATAAACTGATAACGAATATGATTATGTTGATACTGTTAGTCATATGTGCATTGATGCCTGATGAAATTCTTGTGTGGCTGTATTATGCTCCATCACCAATAAATGTAATGAGTAATGCCAAACTATGAATGGGTAACATCCAACAGAACATATGTTAGTTTGTAGCAAGAGAAGTCTTTATCTAAACGTCATCAATGTTGCAATTCATTAGATGCCTGTTTTTTTCTCATTACGACTGAACCGTGGGGAATAGTCTATAGAGTAGGGCATGATGTAGCGTTGAGAATGCATAAATTTTTTGCCCTTTTCCTTTCAGTTTTCATTTATTCATCGATCTGATGTGTGAACACTTGCAGGATTAGTAGATTCCCATGTTAGCTCTGTTTTCGTTCTACTGATTTTGTGCTGCCATTTCCCTGTTACAGCTACATTTGTGAGGCATTTTGGCCAGTATGGAGAAATAGTTGATTCAGTAATAATGAAAGATAGGCACACATCTCAACCTCGGGGCTTTGGCTTCATTACATACTCTAACCCTGCTGTGGTTGACAAAGTGATAGAGGACACTCACGTCATCAATGGAAAGCAAGTAAGTTTTGTTTCTCAGTAAGCCAGTATCACCACTTAGGAGTTGAATTGCACTATTTTTTGTTAATACTCTGATTCAGATTTTTTTTTTTGTTGTACTACCCATGCCTGCACTTTATATCCATTAATGTTCATTATTGATACGCTGTTATAATATCAATTCACACTATGTGGTTCACAGTGCAATTTTGAACAAACATGATTATAGATTTACATGATATGATTATTAGCCCTTATCACTTCAAACTGCTATTGCTATTTTGCTTATCTAGGTGAATGCATTTTGAACAAACATGAGCATTGTTGCGGTGACTCTGTTTATCTCTCGATGTTTTTGGTAGTTCAAGCAATTGGCATGTCAATGTCTTGTCTTCTAGTGCTGGATCGCCAAACTACTAATGGTGTTTCTGATTCGATTTGGATCATTTTTTCTAGTCTGTTAATTTACGGATGTTACTTAATGAAGCTATTAAAATGCGTTTTCACATTCTCTTTTTCATTTGAACTCTCATTTTTGGACCATACATCAACCATTTACCTTTGCAATCCCCATATGTTCGCGGCTTACGGTTACTTAGCAGTACTGCCTTTTGTTACCAGGTTGAGATTAAGAGAACCATACCAAAAGGTTCAATGCAGTCTAGCTCCAAAGATTTCAAGACTAAAAAGATATTTGTTGGTGGGCTTCCCTCAACACTAACAGAAGGTAATATCAGTATGGCATATGGAGTCAGCGTTGTTTTACATTAGATTTTGCCTGATGACTCTTCCATTTATTTCCTATATCAGATGATTTCAAGAATTTCTTTGCAAGATATGGAACTGTGGTAGACCACCAAATTATGTTTGATCATGAAACAAAACGTTCACGAGGCTTTGGATTTATAGTTTTTGCTTCTGAGCAAGTTGTAGATGATTTGTTAGCAAATGGAAATATGATTGACCTTGCTGGTTCTAAGGTGAGTCTGCAGTTTATTACAGAAATGGTCATCTCCTCCACTGTGTACTTAAGGTGTAATAAAATATGTAAAGTAATGCCAGCGAAAAGAAAATGGATTCTTCTACTCAAGTCACCAACTGTGCTAATTTCATCGAAATCGTGCTTAATTGATAGAAAGGCCCCATAGGTTATTTGACAGGGCTTAGGTCATTTGTTTTGTTTGTACTTTGTAGGTGGAGATCAAGAAAGCAGAACCAAAGAAATCCTCAAATCCACCACCATCGCATGGTAGAAATGCTAGGTCAGCATATGATAGTGGCTCTAGGGACCACCCTTCTGCTGACAACTATGGTGGAATGGCCAGTGCTTATGGAAATTACAGGAGTGGTGGATATGGTCCTTATAGGAGCGACACAGGTTTTGGTGGTAGGCTTGGCAACTATGGTGGGGTAGGTGAATTTGGTGGTGCATATGGTCGCTATTATGCAGGATTAGGGGGCTATGGAGCCATGTCTTCGTTTGGTTATCCCAGTCGCTTTGGGTTATATGGAGGAGGTTTTGGTGGATCTTATGCTGGTGGGGACTTAAGTGGCTATAGACGCGGTGGTGCAGATGAGAGCTTTGGTGCCCCTGGTAACTCCGGGTTTGGTGGTGCTGCTGATGAGAGCTTTGGTGGCCCCAGTAGTTCTGGCTTTGGTGGTGCCACCTACGGTGGGGCATATGATCCTGCGCTAGGTGGTTATGGACCTGCTAGCACACCTGACAAGAATAGGGGGAGCTTTGCTGGTGGATTTGGACGATATCACCCGTACTGATGATAAGAAGAGCCCTTGAAGCCTGAAGGATTACCTGTCTTAATCTTCCCTGCATGTTTGCTGCCTGTCATTAGATGATTAGAGTGTATCCAGTGCCCAGCATTTCTAGAAATATCCAGCTACCTGAAGCTTGGAGCCCAGCTTAATGTCATGTACATGTTTTCTAGTTCACCTGAGCTTTAACTTTTATCCCATATCATGTAGTGAACCAGACTAGATGTTTTGTTGTCGATTATGTTTGGCATAATATAGAATTCTGGTATTGTCATTGTTTAAGGGTACTCGTTAAGCATGCCTCTTGGATCAGATTAGCTACTGTGTAGAATGATAGGAGGGCTAGTACCTGTCAAATTGATCCACTCTTTGATTCATCCATGAAGCGCATGGTCTGTGATGTTATTAGTGCCCTTATTTTTAGCTTCATCTGTGATCACTCGAAAAGTAAAGATGCTAGTATATACCAACTGCTATAAAAAACTGAAATATATGTGGTGTAGCCTATACGATGGAGTACCATCTAGCGGTTGTTTCACCTACTACTGACTAGTGCACCCAAACCCATGTTGTCAGTGAAAATCTAATCGATTTGTTTTGCTGTGCCTGGTGCTCGTGTTGGATACCATGAATATTTGAACGCTCGAATGAGGTGAGCTTCTATAACAAGTTAATCTAGCTCAGTCTACTGATTCTTGCTCAATGCGTGCGGTTTCGTAAAACAGAGCTCTTTATCGATTGGAATAAGTCCATTTTTTGCCACTCAGATTGTCCAACTTTAACCCTCTAACTAGGTTGCACTGGATATGTTTCCAACTACTCATAAAACCGGTTAAACTTAGTATATGATCCGTTTTGAGTGGTATTGGGATAATGCGACAATGGTTTTATGTGATGTGGCGCCAATGAAACCATAATAAGGATGGGCCCCACCTGTCACACACTCCATCTTCCCTCGCGCTCTCTCTCCTCTCTCTTCCCCGTCACTGCCTCCACCCGACGCCTATTGCCCCATCTGCTACCCTCATTGGTTGTCCCCCATAAACGCTACCTGCGCTGCCGTCGAGGACACAGGCGTGGACGCCGGCGACGCCTCCTAGGATGCCGAGTAGCGCTGCGTACCGGCGTGCCGCTCACCGATCGACCTTGCCGTGCGGCGAGCCAGGCTCGGTAGTGGTGGGCTTGCTCTCCTCCTCCATCACCGCCACCTCCATCTACTGCCCTTGAGGAGTAGGTGCCTTGGCCCGCGCACCAGCGTGGGGTACGGCAACATACACGGTACTGAAGAAACTAGCTTTGCTTAATAAGATTGTTTATACAATTTCTTCTCGATCGAGTACGGCGACATATACTGTATATTAGCAAACGGGACATTTGAGCATGCCTTTGCACGCACTGTTTTTCTAATAATCTTTCCTGACTGAGATTATAGCTATACTAGAATACCACGGCTACACCATTAACCATCCTGTCTGTTCAGTGAGTGCCTAGTGAACAGGGCAGCCGGGGGCATGGACTCCCGGCGCCGTCGGGCACCTCGCCAGCGCGCAGTGGTCGTCGACCTCAAGTCCCCACCAGTCGACGCCATTGACGCCCCTAGATTGCAGCACGGCGTATGAGAGCATGCCCATGAAGGCGACGCCGGCGTCGAGGCCGGCGGAGAGCACGTAGTTGTGGCGCGCCCACCAGGCCTTGTACCGGCGGTACACGACGTGGTTGAAGGCGAGCCCGACGGCGCCCCACATGAGGTAGTTGACGGAGCGCGCCGGCGGCATCATGCCGGTGGCGCCCAGCAGCACGGGCATGTTGACGAGGCGCAGCCACGGCGCCCACGCGGCGCCCGGGAACGCCCGTGCCAGCGCCCAGAACGGCAGCGGCGCCAGCGCGCCGGCGAGGAAGAAGTAGTTCAGCTTGGCGTAGAGGCCGAGGCGGCCGAACATGCGCAGCGGGCCGACGACGCCCCAGATGATGGAGGCGTTGAAGAAGACGTCGTCGCCGGGGCACGTCCAGGGGCTCCCCTCCGGCAGCTTCGCCGGGTCGCAGATGTTGGGCACCGTCTCCAGCAGCCACCACGAGGTGCCGAAGTAGACCGACGACGCCAGCACCGTGCCCACCAGCTGGACGACGAACATGGAGCGCGGCGGGATCTTCATGTAGTGGCCCAGCTTGAAGTCCTGCAGGAACATGATCGCCTGGGACATGCTGATGTAGCCGTACGTCTTGAACGCCACGTTGGCCAGCGGCCTCCCCGGGTACAGGTACCCGATGATCAGCTCCGTCACAACGTTCAGCCCGGGTTGCTGCATCCCATCATTCATCATCAAGACACGAGATTAATAATGGATTCGATCATCCGAGGCAATTCAAGCAGTTGTAAAATCAACCAATAGCAATGGCAGCTAGCTCTTTTGAGTGTTACCTGGTTCGTCGTCGCGGTGATGATGCCGATGGGGAGCGTGAAGAAGAAGGCGAGGCCGGCGGCCAGGAGCACGCCCCAGTAAGGGAGCTGCAGCTGCCGGCCGAAGCCCTCGCAGGTGAAGAGGGAGAGGCCGAGCACGAGCGCCAGCATCACCTGGAACCACCACTGCGGCACGGCGGCGTAGTTCTTCTTCATCAGCCTGGTGTGCACGTCGCCGGCGTGCGCACGCACCGACGCCTGGGTCTGCTCCCATATCGACCGGCCGTGGTAGAGGGCGACGTGGGACAGCGTGGCGGCGAGCGTGGCGAAGCTGAGGCCGTAGGTGAAGGCGAAGAAGATGCTGAGGTGGATCTGGCCGGCGCCGTCGTAGCCGGCCTGGCTGAACTCGAAGGTGGCCGGGTCCAGCACCCGGTTCACGTCGTACCGGCTGCCGTTGGCCATGAACACGTGGGAGGAGATGATGGGGAAGCGCTTGGCGCCGTACGCGTCGGACCAGTAGGCGGCCGGCACGATGACGTAGACGATGAGGAAGAAGCCGGCCATGATGTTCATGATGGCGAACGCCGGCGTGGACAGCGGCGTGCCGAGGAACCCGGCGACGGTGGCCCAGTCCAGGCCGAAGGACCCTACGCCGAGGCCATACACGCCCGACCCGATCTGCTGCGCCGTCACGGAGCTCTTCCAGGCCAGGCACACCAGCGAGATGGTGGAGATGGTCGGGAACAGGTAGTTGGGCACAATGTAGTAGGCGAAGCTCGTGATGAGCACCGTGAGGAAGAACTGCAGCCGCGTCGTCCCTCCCTTGGGCCGCTTCTCCTTCTCGTGCAGAGCTCTGAAGATTCATTCAAGAACAGCTGGTTGGACTTGGAGATGATAATAGCTGATGTATGGATTGGAATATTGGGTGGTGATGGTGTGTGAAATAATTAAAAGCCTGGTGCCACCTGAAGAGGGAAACCTGCACCAAGTTTGCAGGCCACCACATGTAGGGGGAGTCCACAAGAAACTTTCTGAAGAGGCCAGCCCAGCCATACCCCATCAACTGAAACCAAATTAACATCAGTTCGTTGTTTATGAAGAACTCATCATCAAGACAGCAGTGTGTCAGATGAAAGATGAACTGAATATAGCCATCGCTTGGATAGAGGTTCAGTCTGTGGTTATATCCATACACCATACAGATACACCATATACTACCTGAGTGGTTTGGGTGAGCAACATGGCGGCGATCGGGTGGATCTCCCGGTGATAGAAGGCCTTGACGATGGTGATGATGCCGACGGCGTAGACCGAATTGGAGCCGGTGTTGGCAAAGATGGTGATGAGGACATGCTCCTTGAGGTTGAACGGCCCGGGGTTGAGCGAGAAGGACCATTTGGTGCCCTTGATCCTGACGGCCTTGGTGGGGAGGCAGGCGGCCATGAGCTTACCGAGTGGCAGCACCACGATCTGCACCGAGAGGGAGGAGATGTACAGCGGGTTCTGCCGGTAGCCGAAGAACTGGTTGGAGAAGGCCAGCAGCGCGCACGAGATGAGCCCCAGGAACCATGTCCTGAACGTCAGCGCCGGCAATGCCGGGTCGTCGGTGATCGGCACCGTCAGCCGGACCTCCTCGATTGGGCAGTCGTCTACTTCTTCCTCTGCAGAATCTGAACACGTACCACCAGATTAAATCTTCTTCGCTTCAGTTTCCTTCCTTGAGCAAAAGAAAAAATGAAAGACACTTTGTGCAAGAAGCAAAGCTCAGGAGTGAAACAACAATCAAGGAAAAAATACACATTTTCCTGGCTGCTAGTATAGTATCTAGACCAGGAGTCCGTCAGATTTAGTCTCTGTGAAGAACTAGGCAAGAAAAGCTCACCTATTCGTCCACCATTGGTGCCTGGCCTGGCATCCCCGCCGTCCAAGTGGCTGAGCTCGACTTGCTGAGGCTCCATTGTGAGACACAGACTCCCTTGCCAACCTTTCACCTAAGATTTTCGGTCCTTATAAGCAAGCCTTCTGTGTGGATGGATGGGAGCAACTCAGAACAAGGATGGAGGGACCAATTAGGGGCCGAGTTGGTAGCTGGTAGCTCCTGCCAAGTGACAAACAAATAGGTTAAGGGTCGTCTTCATCCTCTCTTATGTTTTGCAAGTGAATGTGTGTGACGCTCTCGAATGGAAAGGGATATGGTCCCCATGCACTGCTGCATCCATTTGCGTACGCAGTTCAAAGCTGTGAAGGAACAGCTCGACTATTTATGACGCCAGGAAGGTCGCCGGTACTGACAAAAAGAGCCACTGGGGTAACTGTAAAGAAAAAAAATATATACAGGAACAGTTAGCAGGTGTCGCTTTGTTTAATCATAGAGACTATGCCGGCAGTTTTCTAGAGTCTCGAAATGAATATATAATTAAAGTTTTTAGAGAGGAAACATGTGAAAGGTGGTGAATAATTCAGACTGTGTTTTGGATAGGCAACGCTTTCCAGTGGAGCATGCGTTTTCTACTAGCCAAGGACTCAAGATTCGGAGGGTCTGCCAAGACCAGGAAATTTCACTGTCAAGCACGGCATGAGAGCGAGGTGATGGAGCCATAGCACTTCACAGCACAATTAGCACATAAAAAACAATAAATATAGTGCTGAATGACGGCATATGTGGCTGTCTCTGGCAAAGCAATAGTACCTATGTGGAATGCCAAATCTGCTAGTACGTTTCAATTAATAATGGAAGTGTATAATCTCAAACCAGCAGCGATAATTACTGCATATTGGGTGTCAATCTTATCGAAATTACCTTCCACTGCGGCAGTCGTGATAGACTTCGCATCAAAAAGGGGATGCAAATCGAGTACTTTAACACCAATAAATTAGCTACAACCCTAGATATATATCATGGAGACAAACACCTGATAATTTATTTATTTATTTCATCGCCAAGGTGACACCAACCTTTGACGGCATCCATGGATATACATGATCACTTGAGTGTGCTTTGACCAAAGAATTAACATCTGTCACTAAACCTCCAAGAAATTCCCTAAAAAATCATTTCGCCTCTAGTTGAGCCATTAGACACACTCAATCTGATTTATCTTGCATAAGCATGCCCTCGTGTTGAGCTTTGAGCCCGCATTACCCTACAGCACGATCTCCACACTAATTTCACGGGAGTCGCATAATTTCACATAAAACAATTTAATTTCACAAAAAATGCAGAAACTAAGAAAAAAAATTCCAAACAGATTAGAGTACACGGCAAGCTGGATGTAGAAGGATCTACATTGTTATCGAAGGGTAAGGGATTAGTTTCCCTTGAGATAGAAGCTGCAGTTTGCAGATGACTTAGTTCCAGTACATTTGGTTGGTCCGAAGCGTCATATAATAGCAAGAGTTTAATTAAGAGTACTACAGCAAATTATCTAGCCATATAGTATATTACAATAAGAGGGAGATAATAATAAGTTTTCCCACAATGGATAACCCATTGTGACCCAATTCAAAAACATTTATGCGATTATCCCCGGTATTGTCCTCTTTTTGAAAAATAATAAAAACACTATCGATTTGATTTCGATGATGAAAAGGACACTCACAATGTCCATCTAGAATTCTAGGTTCATGCATTTATACCATCAATTAATCAATGCGTAGCGGGAATTTGTGTACATCTCTGGAACTAGCATTCAGACTGCCACTGAAACTGCACCCATTAACAGGAGGCAAACCTTATCAAGATCCAAGGATCATCGCCCGACATGCACGTCGCGCGTGCATTTGCTGGAGCCCGGCCGAGAGAGAACGACCGGCACTGAAAAAAAATAGCCAAAATGCTGCCGCACGTTGTTCAGACGACGATAGCTACCGATACTTCACTCACATAAGGTTTCCCTTAATTCACTCATGACCTGTGCATCATAGATTCTTAGTATATATTCCTACTTACTTTCCTCTGCAACCATTTTTTTCATCGAGAAAACGACATTGTGCCCCAAGATTTATACTCCTTCCAATCATTAATAATATAACATTTTCTTGAACTAAAAAACGTCACATACTAGAGGGAGCAATTTGGACTCAAGGAACCGAGATGTCGTTTGTTATTATCAATGTATATGCAGCAAACAATCTAGTAGTCCCAGTCATGCAATTGTTAAAAGGAAGATCTGAGTCATGCAAACAAGTGAACAACCTAGTAATCTCAGTCATGCAATTGTTAAAAGAAAAATCTTCCGCGCTGTGTGCCGGCCGGGGCACTGAGAAAGCTACCGGCACACTGGAGATTTTGGACGCTGTCGTCAGCGCGTGCGTGCTCACTGTTGGCGGATCCGATCCATCGCTGCCTCCGCCTGTTAGCTTTTATAGCGTCATCAACACACAAGCACTCTTGGATCTCTCTCCCAAGTCTCATATCTGATTCTCAAGTTCATCTATAAGCAGCCAAGATTCAATGACGAGGACGAGGGACGAGGATGACATTGACTGATGCATTGCTGCTCCAGCCCCTTTATTGTAGGTTGATGCGGTACGAGGACGAGGATGACAGACCGATGCGCATAGCTTGTCTGCAACGGATTTATATTCGTATATATATTTGGAAGAATTTTGCGCAGAGGTAGTAGGCAAAACGTATATGCATGCAAATTATATATACGCTTATTAGCTTTTGGGACAATTCATTCTTTTCATCAATTGGATGAAATGAACTTCCATCAGAGATTCATATATAGCACACAGTGTCACAGTATTACTGACGCGAGAGTCTCGCATATGAGGCTGCCGATGAACTGCAAAGTCGTTGGAGCAGTCAGCATCACGTAGCAATACGGGTACAGTATGAGTGTGTGGCTTGTTCGATGATAACCAACACACACACACACATATATAGGGCCAAGTAGCCGATAAAGTGGGTGGTCCAGGCTCCTGTGTCCGTTGGATTATATATGGATGGACATGGACAGTGATGAGGGCTGTAGCGCCACATGCTACTGTGTGCGGTCTGCAGCGCAGTAGTGGCTCGCAGCAGGCGTGGCATAGGCCAGTGTGTGTCTTTGTATAGGATAGGCCACTGCTACAGGCGCTACCAGAGCTATGACATCCCCTCGTGTTTGAATATGATATAGATACTTGAATTGAGTGAAGGTGCATGTGCGAGTGTTTATTACGACAGTGTCATCAGATAGTGCATTGCGCGGCCAGTGTTTTCCATGCTCATTTCTACTCTCTGGTGACACTAGCATTGGAAACAAAGTATTTTTTAGTATTATAAAAAATATTGTATTATTGGAGAAAACTATGGTATTGGAAAAAAAAGGTGTTTGGCAAACCTCTGTATCTAAAACCGTGGTATTATCAATACCTCAGTATTTTTGGAATATTGGAAACTTTGGTCTAGACCAAAGTTTTCGTTGAAAGAGGAGGTGAAGTCAAATACTGTAGAAACATAGACTGCTGTAAAAAATACTATGGTTGTGTCATTGCAATTGCTGGACCATAGTATTGAAATACTGTGGTTTTGAATATTTTGCTTCCAACCAGACCCTAAGTGTTCTTTGGTCTTGCACTAAAATCTATATCATGTTGATATAGATTCACTAAATGAAAGGTGCATGCGCAGTGTTTATTAAGTGTTGCATGCCCTTTTGTACTCCGGTGACAATAGATTTGTGGTGGTTTGGTGTGAATTCGATGATATGTTCGGCTTGTCTCCAAATGTTAGTGTTGTGTTTTGTTACTGCAAATGCCACTGTAATTAATTATCTCTGAACTCCATTTCTTTCAGCCGCGTGCCACCAGCAAGACCAAGACCCCACCCCAGCAGTGCACCGGATCCAAAGCGTGAAAAGATAGTTTTGAGCTAGGTGGCAAGTCACATGAGTTGTTTAGCGGTCTTGAAGAACAGCAATTAACAAAAGAACACTGCAGCTGTGTGGAGTCAGTACGCTGGTACTACGGCCCTCAGATTCACAGTAGCTAGCACGTCGGCCGGTGCATCCCGTCCCTCAAATGACTTCAGTTTTTTCTTTGCATACTTCAGTCACCACCAAACCGATGGAAACCGGAGAACCCGTTGCATTGGGCTGGGCACACCGCCCTACAACTTATTTTATCCCATGTCATTGTTTTTTTTTTCTATATATTCCCTCTTTTTTTATCTATAGCATTTCAATTTAAAAATAAAATAGCCGACGATAAATATTCGATAATGGCGATAGTATGTCATATTAATTTATGAATAAAGTAACTATAAGACTTCAAGTAGAAATGGCCTAATCGTGCTTTGGCTTCGACTTTGGCATTTTTTTTTTAGGAACTTGAGCAGCTACTACATCCACCTCGCAAAGAGTAACGCGTAATTCTCAATATTTATTAGCTGTGATTGCCATCTCAAGGAACTCGCACTCAAATGTGGATAATAGGAGTAAGTGGGATGTTTATTTTATTTTATTTGTAGGATATCTTCTGAATATTAGAATGGCGTTCCTTGGGTGGACCGAAAATTTACCTTGAGTGGAAATTAAGCCTCGGGAGGAAACGTGAACAGCAAACATGGGGAAATGCTCGGCCTGCATGTCAGCATGTGACTCTGTTCAAATTAAGTCATTGCAGTGGTGTCACGGCTGATGGCTCATCATCGGCTATTTGGCTTGCTAATTGCCGGTGCGACTGTGAAGTGTAAGTCCACTTGGCTCGGAAAATGCGTGGTCCGGGGACCAATAGGGATGTGCAGGGGTGGTTACACTTGCTTGCACGTTTGTCGGCAGCTCGTTCTAGTGTGTTTGCTGGGTACTCCGCTAGCAAAGCAGATTGTTCGGAGGCAGTGAAACGCTGTCAATATAATAGTAGTGTCTGCCTCCAGACTCAAGAGCACATGTATATTTTCTCAAAAAAAAAAAAAGAGCACATGTATATGGAGTACTTGTATAGTTATATAGCAGAGCAGAGGTTTTAACCGGATGACAAAAAAGAAATGGATAGGTTAGTCAGCAGTTGCAGGCATCTTTATGTAAACGCACCTGCTGCGTTGCTCCTAGTACCAGTTATCAATTGGTGTTGTCGGTTCGTACCTGCCTCTAAAATCCACTGCAGATGCACTAGTTCGATATTTGTAGAGTATCTTCAGAGTATTAAATAACTTAATGCTATGGTTCTGTAAAACACTTTGATGTTCAAAAGTTAATGCGTGTTTTGTGATGCAACAAACCTTCTAGTAATAATTGTTAAAACATTGGTGTCATCAAAACCATAGTTGTTTCGGAGTTCAAGAAAAACACCACTTGAGAGCTGACACCTCTCTTTTTTTTTTTCCCCCATATAAACCATGAAGTTGGTTTGCTGCCCAACCAAAGACGCCGCAACAACACAAGCCTTTTTTCTCTTTTTTCTTTTCTACTGTAAGAAGCAAAAGAGCCAAACCACTAGTCTTATTAAAAGGAGGTGAAGCGAGAAAAAAAAATATGCCAGCACATCTGCACATGCACTCGTTGAGAAGTGCCCGCGTTTCACTGCAGATTCCGTGGCCTTCTTGCACAGCTGCACCGCAAAATAACTACCAGCACGCAGCCACGTCTGCACCGCAGCGACGCGTCCCGGCCGGCCGGCCGGCACCCGTGACTGTGAGGCCCCGCCGTGACCGTGAGCCAGCGGTGCCTCGCCGACTCGCCGTTGCAGCGCTCACGGGCTGGCCATCGTTGGGGCAGTGTGTGCGGCCTTCTTCGGGCGGGCCCAATGGCCACCCTCGTGGGGCTCCGGTGTTTTATTGTGCTGGGCCTAGAGAACAGCCTAGGATTATGCGCCTGCGTTTGCTCATCATTACTCATTAGCACCTGACAGTGAGAGACCTGACATCGATCTTTTACTCATCGTGTGCTGCATCTGATCTGCCTGTCAGACACCGATCCTGCTGTTAGTTATTCGCGCATAGATAAAGGGTTACGAGGCAGCAGGAGCTAGTTACGTTGAGTGGTTATGCAGTGCTAAACGGACTTGGATCGGTTGAAATCTACATAAATTCATTCGACGGGACCTGCAATGCCAGGGCGAAGGATATGATCGCACATGTGCACATGCTCCATTTCTCACACAGATATCAGACGCATCAATCAAACACATGGAAAACAGACCAACGCTCCACTTCTCGCACAGATGTCAGTTACATGATCAGCCAAACACTGAAACACGTGGAAACAGACAAATGAGTAGTTGAGTTCAGATGCCGGTGGTTCGTAGCTACCTCCCATCCCAATCCCACCAAACAACAAACTACAGAAACCAGTTTAAAGATCACAGGGAACGTTATCAAAAAAAAAAAAAAAAAAAAAAAAAAAAACGGCTATGTGGTACCAGACATTTTCCAGAAAAGAAAAAAAAAATCAGTTGCAATTTGAATGACAAATCAAACAGGATTTACAATGCCAGGCTGAAGTGTTTCCGTGTGTCCTTTAAGCACCACGAGATTTCCTAAAAATTGCAACATTGATCCGGTACAAATTGGATCTTTGGCAGTTGAATATATAAAAGAAAAAAAAGAACAAGAGCTAGAGCTACAGCTTACAGCAGAACATGACCAGCCATCACACTATACGCTTCTAGGCTTCCGAACTGGTCTGCCTCCTTTCATACACCAGCTTGCATGCACCAGCTCACATTCAAAAACCCAAAGGGAAACAGCTCTAGAAGAATTCGAACTCCAGAAAGTTATCTGTGCCCTTTGGATTGGCAGCTGGAGCAGCCTTGTTACTAGCTGTGGCTGGCTTTGGTGGGCGATCCAGTTCAACAGGCTTTGGTACATCTGGAGGGCTGGCGCAGCGTATCAGCGCCCAGTTCACACCCTCAAAAAACGGGTGCTGCTTGATCTCGGTAGTCCCTCGTTTGTAGCCGAGACGATGCTGGGGGTCCTTGACCAGCAATCCTCTTATCAAGTCCCTAGCTGAGAAACTCACAATTGGGGACTCTGGGAACCGCAGGGGCTGACCGACAACGTTGAAGAGTGTAGCCCGGTTTCCTGACCCCTTGAAAGGGGTCTTGCCAAATAGGAGTTCATACAGGAATATACCAAAGGTCCACCAGTCCACAGCACTGCCATGACCCTCTCCCTTGATTATTTCTGGCGCCAGGTACTCATGGGTGCCAACAAATGACATGGAGCGAGCATCAGTGGGCTCTGCGATGAGCTCTGGCAGTGGGCTAACTTGGTTGACAATCTCAGGCTTTGGTTTCGGCTTCTTCTCCTTCTTGGACTTGGACTTGGAGGAGAAAAACCGGGGACCAAAACAAGTGGTTGGAGCAACACACGCTGGCTGGATGCAGGATGGCTCGATACAAGCAGGCTGAACGCAGTATGCTTGGTTGTTCCTCTGAAGTGCATCTGGTCCAGGGTTGGCAGACTTAACAACAGTAGGGCTCACATCACAACGAAGGGAGAGGTCAAAATCAGAGAGCATGATGTGTCCATCCTCCCGAACAAGGACGTTCTCTGGCTTCAGATCACGGTATATAATCCCAAGCATATGCAGGTATTCCAGTGCGAGGAGAACTTCTGCTACATAGAACCTTGAAGGAATGACTATTAGCATTTCTAATCTGATCTGGGGTGGTGGATTATATACAGTAGTACAAATATGCTATACAAAACAAGATCCATGCAGGTAATTGCAAGAATAATAAAACAAGTTACTAAACTGGACATAACCAAAAGAGAAAGAGAAATTGGATGCAGCAAAGGAAAATAATCGCTACAGGGCTAGTAAACTTCAAAAGAAATTTAATACTGCAATGCTGCGAGTGAATTTTATGATTTGGAACATACTTGGCTGCTTGCTCTGAAAAATGTTTTCCAGGCTGCCTTTGTCGAAGAGTGTGCAGGTCCCCTCCTGGACAGAACTCCATTACCAAACATGAGAACTTATCTGTCTCAAAGTGGGTATACAGTGTTGGAAGAAACGGATGGTCCAGAGATTGCAGTATCTCCCGCTCTGTCTGGGCCCGAAGAAGCTTCTTCCGGCTCGCCAAAGACCCTTTGTCCATGACCTTCATCGCGAAGTAACTCTTCGTACCATTCAGTTCAGAGAGGTACACACTGCCAATATCACCACAACCCAGCTTCTTAAGCAGCCTAAAATGACTCAAACCAAGAATGCCATCCCTCGATCTGATCACCCGGATAGCTTCCCACCGAGTATCACTCCCCTTGTGAGGCTTAGTTGTGCTGCTGCTCATGCTGCTGCACGAGCTCTCATCACTAATGTTGCTGCTGGCGCTCGGGCGGCATATGCTGCTCTTTCCACTCTCTGGAAAATCAGCCCGGTCGCTGTTCTTAGCACTGCCACTGGTCTTCCTCAGGCTGCCTGTCCCATCGCTGGCTTTGGCAGAAGCAAAGCTCTCTCTTATGCTGCTCTTCTGTGATGTATTCTTCTCCTGACTATGATTGCAATCCAAGCCCTGGACATCCTTGAGCTCCCCAGAATCCACTTGTGGGGTTAGTAACTCATCAGAGCACACGCTGGAAGGACCCTTGTCCAAGATTGACGCAGAAGACTCTTGGCGCCGATGGGAGGGCTTTTGCTCTTCCATGACCTCCTTAGCGGTAATCTCCGTTGCTTCAGCCATAGCTTTCTTGTCCTCCTTTGCGGTAACGGGGTCTGCTGCTGTGTGATCATCCACTGGTTTGGCCTGGTCCCCAGGCACGTTGTGCTTCGCAGCCTCCACAGACATGTTGGTCGCATAGACTGTATCCGAATCTAGCAGGGCCACTCACTGCTTAATCAAGCTCCTTGGCACCTACAGATTGACAACGAAGAACAACGATGAATGCATTAGCAAGTAGTATTGATAACGGCTGCCCAAAAGGCAAAGTAACAAAGAACTGATAGCTGTTCAGGAAATCAACAGCAGACAGAAACGCCATCAAAACACCAGAAACCGTTTAACCCACTACTGGATGCGAACTGGGAAAGCTAAAATGATCTGCAGAGGCCGAGCACCGGTGCCAGGCACAGAGGCATGCCCACCACCGTAGGCCCACGAGCCGGCCGAGCTGCTGCCGCTGCCGAGCGGCCTAGGCAAGGCCGCCCCCAAGGACACAACCACGGCTCCTGACCGACAGACGGCGCGAGAACTGACCGCGCCGAAACCGGGTGCGGCGGCCCCGCAAGGGGAAATGCACCATTGGCCCCTCCGCCACCAGATCCGGGCTGGCCGGCGCCGGATCCGAGCTCCGTCGGCCCGAGGACGGCGGGAGCCGTCGTACCAACGGGAGGAAGAAGAAGAAGAGAGTTTGGGGGGGAGGCGTTGACCCTCGTCGCGGCCGGGCGGGCGGGCTCCCCCGGTGGCGGCGAGGAAGTTCGCTGGGAGCGGCGGCGCCGCCCGAGTCGCCCCTCGGGACGACGCGGGCGCGGATACTGAAATTAAGCACCAAGCCACCGCGAGCGCACACAAGATTTGCAGGCAGGCAGGCAGGGAGCAAGGAGATGCACAGCACCTGAGGAGAGCTCGAGCTCGAGCCCGAGCCACTGCACAGATCCAACATCCAGTGCGCTGCATCAACGAAGAGCGACCGGAGCAACAAAAAGGGCCCAGAAATCACGCACAGAGAATCGCCGGCATTTTTGGCAGTGAGAAAGAAGGGGGACGAATGTGGCCGCGACACCGACCCCATCCATGCCGCCATCTGGACTGGAACTGCCAGCTACAGAATCATGAGCTCCTCCCCCCGCGCTGGAAAGAAAGTGGTGGTGAATCACGCCGGAATCACATGAGCATGGACATCAACATCTGCTAGGCTAGGCGCTGAACATGGAGGGGCGCAGACTCAAGCGCGGCCATTAAATGCGCCAAGAAAAAAGGCGAAGAAACCAAATCAAGAAAGTGACGGGAGGCGCGCATTGCATCAACAGACCAAGAAAAGAAAAAACCAATCCCCGTATGAGGAAGGAAGCAAGCAAGGAAGGGAGAGGGACGGCCCCTCCCTCCACTCCATACATACCTCCTCTCTGCTAGGCGGCGGCCATGGCGTCTGCCGGCCGGCCGGCTGTGACCGTGGGAGGGGGGAAGAGGCTGGGCCTGGGCTGATGCGCAACGCAATGGACTGTGGATTTTAGCACTCCTCCTCCATGTTCTTCATATAGTATTGGAGATGGCGAAAGGGAAGATTAAAGTGGGGGCAGCATGCTCCCCCCTCCTGCCGGGGCGCTGCTGCTGCTGCTGCAGTCAGAGGCTGCCGAGAGGCGATGAGGGCGAGCGACCAAGGTTGTGCAAAGACGAGAAGGGTCAGTAGTCAAAGCAAAGGGACGGGACGAGACGAGCCGCAAGCGGAGGGGAGGGGGCAGCGCTGGATGGACATGGACCAGCGCAAAGCCTGGCCCGCTGGTTGGGGCTTCTTGGGCTGCATCCACATAAAAAACAAGTGCGGGCCGTCGATGCGCGCCCTGGCCCCACTCGCAGGCTCGCAGCACGAGGCACTCACATGTTCACACTCACACAGCACAGGTGCCTATTCGGTGCATTCCGTCCAGGTTTTGAGTTTTGACCCACGCAGCGAGTGGCACTTTTCAAAATCATAGTTTTAAACAGCTGCGTGATCAAATCATAAGAGGAGTCAAAATATTTTGTTCACGCAAAAACTCCATAAAACACACTCTGGATTCGGAATGTCCCGCAGGCTCTCTACTCCCAAAAGAAACGGAGGCAGGAAACAGCCTTCCATCACTCGCTGGCTGTCCCCTTCGTCGCCCTGGCCATGGCCCGCGCCCCGAACCCCGATGCAGCCTTCCCTCACGCTCCCTAGATTAGCGTTAAGCCCCTCGCTAATGTTAATTTACCGCTAACCTCGAGGCGCAAAGCACCGTCTCTGCCTCGGAGTTCGTGCCCAGCCTTAGCTTTTGATTTGATTTGAGCAAAGTGTTTTTTACAAACCACTAGCGCGAGGAGCTCCAGCGATCGATTGGCTCCACACCTAACAAGGCGCTTTCGCCGAACAGAAGCGTATCCGTGCAGAGACGCCTACGCGGAGTGCCTCGAGCGTGAACAGCAGCTTCGCGTGCTCGCTGCCGGCACCCGGCACCGGCAGGCACCTCTTGTTCCTGACCTGCAGCGTGATGAGACGTGGATCTGGGTCAGATCCGACTCACCACCCCTATTTTTGGCCTCTCGATCCACCTGCGGTGCTTGCTCGCCAAACACCGGCCCGCATGTCAGCCAGAGGCCAGCTTTGGTACTACCACAATAACCCTAGACGTATTGTACACCGGCACACTGCACACAACACATGGAGATGGCCGATGGGGCCCCTGCTCTGCTCTCCCCCGAATACGGACACTGCGTGTAGTGTAGACAGGTTTGGCGACAGCCAGATCCATGGAGGGGCCAAGACGGCGCAGGATCTCTGCACCTGACACGGCGCCTCTCCGGCGAGCAGAGCCCCAACTCATGTTCAACCGGGCGTACTTTACAAAAGCTCCGTTGGTTTTGCGTGGCTCATGGCTCGCCAAGACGACGGACGGGAATCCGTGAGATCTATCTATCTGTCCCGAACAGCGTGGTGACCTGTGCAGGGAGGGAGATTTCCAAATGGGCAGCGACACGACACGAGGGCGACAGAACAGGCAAGGGCAAAGAACGCACACAATAGGGACATTCCCTTGCGCCAAACCTGCACGGTTCTGCAATCCTCTCTCTGCTCTGCTCTCGCAATCGTCATTATAATTTTCCTGGCTGCTCTACTCCACGTGGTTCATGCATCTGCAACAACAAGGCGAGCCGTGCAACGCGGCTGTGGCCTCTGGTAGGGATCGCTCAGCACGCATGCTTCACTCACTCAGAACTTGGCTCAGCATTCAAACTTTTAAGAGCAAGTATAATAATAGGCTCTAAGCCTGTTTACATGGTACTTTTGTCTAAATAGAGGAGAGAGACATCTAAGAGCTAAAAAAAGTAGACTCTGGTGCAAGAGTCAACTTCTACACAAGCCTCAAGACAAAACTGAAAAGAGAGAAAAAAGAGGTTAATCTAAAAACCAAATTTAGAGCCTACTTCATTATATGAGTCTATTTTATGTTGCCTCTATATGATATGGCAACACCATATAATCCACTATTATTAAACTTGCTCTTCGTCGTCAACAGAAAATGGGTCGGGATTTTTCTTCTCCGGCAAGGAGGGGCCAATGAGATGGCTAGTTACGGCCTAGGTAATAAACAAAGAAGGCTAGTCTAATTAAGCTTCGGTTGATGACACATCAGAGCCTAGTTTTGGGGCCATGAGCCGCACAGCACATGGAGCCCCCAAACACCGATCAGTGATGATCAGAGAACAGGATGCTAGGTGGGTGCCAACGTGTGTTCACTAGTCAAATGGTCCTTCACGAGGGTGGATCCAAATGCGGTGGAACCAAAGGTGTGATTGCAATTACCATGCCGCCTGTGCACAAAAATGCATGGCCTGTGCATATGAAGGCTGCTCTCCGGTGGACGGTGGTCCCTATGAGAAAGATATGTCGAGAGCCAGCCGCCAGGTTTTTCATCAGTCACCTGCACCTGCAAAAGAGAAGGCGGTTTTTATTAGTACAAAAACCTTCAAGGAAAAGCAAAAAAAAGTGTTTTTTATTAGTACAAAGGGCTTCACGGAAAAGCAAAAAAAAAAAAAACAATTAGGTTCAACATCAGATTCACTGAAGATACAATGCAGGGGGTGAGGTTGGGTGGGATTACAACTCTGCTAGAATCTCGTGGCAGTGGTAGCTCTGTGCAGCCACCAGTATATGACTACACTCACAGAGGGATCAAAGGGTTGCAATGTTGCGAATGCAGCTCTAAATAGCAATTAGGCGAGTGGCAACTGCAGCAAGATATATAGTTAGTTTGGTCCTAACAGGATGTGCAGTTTACATGGCACTCTTGTCAGCAGCTTTGCAGTTCGGATCTCTCTACACTACACATCACATGTGCTGACAGCCTGATCTGCCGAATACAAAAGGATAGTTTCATTTAGGCGGAATCCTAACACATGAGACCTTGGCCACTAGTTCCAGGTTTCCTTTGTATGGACAGAAACTTGATTAATTTGGTTACTGCTATTGAGTATAAATGCAATCTTGGTCACATAACTAACCAGAACTCCACAATATCCAACATATAACAGGAACTGAAGTGCTCTATAGTTGAATTTCCAGCCCTCAGCCCCTCACTAAACTACAACTACTACTACCTAGTTTCTCCGGGATAGCCAATATTAGGCACTGAGCTTCCGAGGATGCATCTTCAGTCTATTGCAATAAAAATGAACAAAAACAAGGGCAGATCTGTTGCGCTAATGCTGGCTAAAACCTGACACATAATTGATAATAATCATGATTTATCTGCACCTAGCAATATTAGCATCAGATAAAGTTGTTATTCCACTGTAAATAAAGTCATACTACGTACAACATTGCAAGTTTGCAACAGTGATCTGCGGCATGGTGGGGATCTGCAGCACAGTAAATGTCCTAAATGCATTGGTTCCACAGTAGAGCACACTGAACATGATTAGCCGTGAGAGAGAGAGCTCTGCCGAGAGAGAGAGAGAGAGAGAGCTAGAGAGGGTGGGAAGAAGATCTGCCTGTGCTTCATGTTTTTTTCGGAGATGTTATTTGCATTGTAGAAGAAGGAATTCAACGATGCAGGAGAAAGAGCATAATTGCTTTTATGGAATTACAATACTTGTTAACAGTTAGCTACAGATGAGGAATGGCAGGTGTAAGAACTGCAAAAAAAAAAAAAAAAAGTAGGCCTGCAAATTCAGCCGTAGCAATTATGATCATAGCGTCTTGCAAGACTAGGTTAGAATAATTGTATTTTAATAAAGTTCGAATTAAAATTTAAAAATAGCTGTAAACATAATAGACTTACCACGTGATTTGGGGGGGGTGTTGCTTTTGTTTGACAAGTGGTATAAATGATGACATATTAGAAACTACGCTGTTGCATCCTTTCTGAAGATTAGTTTTGTTTCTGCTCCTTTCACTTTTGCTAAATGACATTTCTGTCTTAATTAATCTGTCATGGAGTGGATGACCCACTTTCCCTGGTTTCCCTATTGAAAGAGCACCGTTCTCCTTTGGGTTCTTTATGGCCAGATTAACTCGGATACGCGCATGCTGATCAGTCTTCCTTGTATTAGATTTTCCAGATATCAAGTCCAGGCTGCCAGTTCCTTTCCTTTGATAAATGTTACTAGTACAATAACCAAGCGAATTTTTGCCACCCAAGCCTTTCATTGAATGATTTCTACCGATAGAACCAGATAATTTCACTTGGTTCTCATTTTTCCCTAGAAGTGTGCTATCTTCATCGATACTAAAGCAGGTGAATCCTGGTACAGCACCCAAATGATCTGAACTAGATTTAGTTCTTCCAGACAGCCCTTCCACGTTATACTTCTGAATTGAAAGGTTCAAAGGAACATCACTATCCTCTTGGTCACTATGAGCATTTGAAGAACCATAAGTAAGGTCGTCGGACATCCTAAAAGCATGATCAAAATCCAAACTATATCTGCCAAAACCTCCAAATTTCTTGCTATCATAACTTGGATCCGGAAGGTTAGTGTCTATGGAATAGGCAATGGATTCCTTCATAAGTTTCTCAAACTTCAATGGCAGTGACTGATACACACCATCCAGTGGTTTCAAATTATACTTTGCAGAAAGACTGGAACTCAAGTTGATCAACTTTGTAGACTCATAGAATGCCTTAGATGCCCTATCATAAATGGTCAAGCTGTTATATGGAAGAGGGATGCTACTCTGGCATTCTTGCATAGTTTCCTCAAACTTGGAATGATATTCAGCTCCTGCAGTCTGTACACCTCCATTAGGACATTTAATGCTTGAATTTGCCTGAAGATAATAGGATTCACAAGTTCAGCAGTAGAACCTTTACAACCCTAAACAGCAGTACCAAAAGGAACAGGTACATGCAAGTATGCAACGCAATAAACTAGGCACCAGTACGGCAGTATCATAAGGTGTTATAACATATCAAAACTAAGCAAACTTGGTGAAAGGTTTAGGTGGCATTTAATAGTTGATAACATAGTCAAGGTTTTAGGGTGAGTCTGCTCGGTTGGCTTTTCATAGCTGGCTGCCGCTGCAGCTGCTTTGTAGTACTACTTGATGTCTACTGTAGCATTACCTGGTGAAGCATCAAGCTGCAGCAGCAGCCCGCCGAAGCAAGCCAAACGAACACACCTATCTTTTTTTAGAGAAAGGTTACATTATATGATAACTTGCAAATGCAATAGTATAAAATGTGGATAGGTTGCTTAAAATGTAACCAAGCGATAAGTAGTCAACAAATAGGAACATATTACATATATGATAATTCTGAATCGGAAAATACAGTATGCCTTTGCTAATGCCTAATGGTGTACGTGCCTGTCTTATGCAGTATCTGTCACCATAAGCTTGAGAATTAGAGCAGCTAGCCAAAGAAGCAAACTCTGTATCAAGATTTTTTGCTAAAGAACAGGATTCTTTAGTATTCAAACTGATGGCATTAAACGAAGCTTGCAAGATTGGAGAATTACAAAGGATAGCATCTGGTAAGTTAGACATACTTCTTTCAGGTAAATAATCCGCAGCTGGTTGAACTTCATGCATTAACGGACTTGGTTGCTTGCATTGCCCCTTCCCTCAGAATTGGGTGAAATGCATTCACGTGATCCCAATTTGCTTAAACGGCAAAGAGAAGGTAGTGTCTTCCCCGAGAGATCTCCTCTAGTTTTTATCTGGTCATGATTTTCATCTTGGTTATCCAAGGATAATAATGAAACGTTCATTGTGCTAGAACCATGTAGCTCATCAACTGATTGTTCATGCATCGCTATATTTTCATAAGATGAATTCCAATTTGCCTGCATTTCACTTGCATTCAATTTGTCCAGGTGACTAGTAGTTATTTAAACATGTGACTTGAGTGAAGAAATCTTTTTGCCAGATATTGAACTAGTAAGTGTTGACAAGAAGGTCCTGGAGAGCTGTTTTGTCTATCAGTCACTGTTTGGAGGTTCTCATTTGTTGTGATATTCCTTTCTCTAGTGTGCAGTGCACCTGCTCTTTTAGATAAAACATCACTTGAGATATTTGGCGTCAAAGATTTATCCCTGTCTGAAAATCCTGCATGAGCATGATAAGATTGTTTTGGCTGGCATGTAATTGAATCTAATACAGACTCTCTCTGGAGACTCTCAACTGATGTGAACAGAGCAGTAGATGCCATGTTGGCTTCCACAATTGTATCAGTCATGATATATTCTAAAGGAGGCGTTTTATCCAATGAAGATTGCATCTGAGGTGACTCGCTCTCTGCAGGTACAAAGGCATCTTTAGCACTGGCAGTACTGTAATCATTGTGACTAATCTCTGAAGATACAACAGCACTTGTAGTACTACCAGTACTGGCAGGATCTGTTCCAGCTATACTGTTAGGTCCTTCCAGATTATCAGGTTTCACTGAGTGTGATGAATCAATTGTAGGCAGTGGGGTAGCAATAGCAATAGACCTTGGGTCTTCAAGAGGCTGTTTAGCTGCAAAAGAAAATCCTAAAGCTAACATTCTTTAGTTCTCTAGAACCATGTATAAACAAATTCACAAAAATTGGTAACACACTCCAAACTGGAAACAACAAAATCATATCATTATATGTTCTGCTCTTAGTCACCATGTTCCCAGATTGATGTGGTCGAGGAACGTGGAATCGTGGATTGAGGAACACGGTATGCTACAAAACATAGGTTTTAACATTGCAAGGACTGAATTGTTCCCATGTTCTCCATACGGGGACAGCGTCTGCGTTTCTGAGACGTGGCACCATCCGTACCCCATTCCCGGTGACTCTTCTGCCAATTAATGCATACACTTTATCTTTTTTCTTAGATAATGACACCGTACCACGTTCCCGGTGACTCTTCTGCCAATTAATACATACATTTTATATTTTTTCTTAGATAATAAAATACTCCCTCGAAGAATATAGCTAGTCAAACATTTTCAGACAAATTAAGAAGAAGGATTAAAGGTCTAATTTGGCCATCATTTACCATGGCTCATAAAAGCAAGTGTCCCTAGTGGATATGGGTGCCTGCCAAAATTAATTGCATCCAGAAAATTAAAAAAACAAGTCTGCACGCCGCCCGATTAAAAATGAGATAAGAAAGACAAAGGTAGAGTGAGCGATATTTTTGGTCGAACCTCCATCCTAACTCAAAATAAGTTTTATTTTAGGACAAAATTTGAATGCTAGATTGCTAAAACTAACTATCGGTGTGATCGAAAGCGCTTAATTATGCTGCACTGCACAGCAGCAGCTGAACCTGCAGCAGCCGTCAAATTTATCTCCTGATCGGTGGATGGCTGGTTTACCCCCAACAGCACAGCGAGCTACAGCTAGAACTAGCAGATCCGATCAGGCCCCGATGGATGTAGTACAGTTTACGATGTTTAGCTAAAACATCATTCAACTGATTGTTTAATAACTAGTAGAGTTCAAGCTAAGTGCAGTGAAACATCTGTCTTAATTCATTGCAGGATTTGCTCTTTGCTAATGTTTCCTGTTTTCAACACATGGAAATAAGCGACTATTGTGAAGGAAAACAAAATAGAAATATCTCAGTAGCAACTGATACATCATCTCATGTCATATAACTTTAATAGAAACTCAAACTTCAGCACGCTCTTTCACATGATTGTGACCAAACAAGACATGAACCTTAGCTTGGTCTAGCAAGCTAACATACCCACCATCAGTACTGGGTGTAAAATACACACCACCTCAAACTCTGCAATCTAATTACATCAATAAAACAAAATAATCTGTGCCCCCCGAGGCCCCAAGATATTTAAAATTTATTCGTTGTTTCATTATCTAGTGGTAATAAATAGGAGCACAATGATCTAATTCACTTTACAAACTAAAATCAAAATGGAACAGATGTCCCAAGAGATAACAGATTTGAGACAGAAACAAGGTGGATACCACCAGTAAACCGAGTGAGAGAAATTTAAGTACCAACCTTGGGTCACAACATCTCCTTGATAATTTGTACGTACAAAGTGCAATGTGTCATTTTCAAGCAATGATCTAGCAATTGAACCTGGGCCTTCAAGAGAATCAGTCAATTTTGGTTCCTTGCCAAGCAATATACGGGCCATGGAGTTAGTTCCTTCATTAAAATTTGTGTCATCATGGTGCAATGTATTCTTCTCAAACAAAAGACTGGTCTTAGAACTTCGTACTTCAAGAGAACCATTTTCAGCAGTTTCAATGGAGCCATTTTCAGGCAGTATTCCAACTACACTGTCAGGTCCTTCTCCTTCCTTAGGTATTACTAACTGTAATGGACCATTTTTAAGCAGTGAGGTGGCACTAGACCTGGGGCCCTCAAGAGGGTCGGTTTCAGCAGTGTCTGTTATTTCCTTTTCAAGAGCTTCAAGAGTTTTTTGTTTAACGTGCTGACTGATATCAGACAGTAAATGTTGCTCATGATCTGCACCTTTTGCTTTAGCGAGATCAATTGATGGTTTGCTCAGAGTGTTTCCTGCAAAACAATATCCCAAATTCCAACGTTACATGCTTGTGTTCGTTAGAACCATAGATGGACAAATTCACAAAAATGGCAAGAATGGTGATGAAATGCCCCAGTAAATACTGGAAACAAACAAAATCATACTATCACAGCATATAGTTCCTTCCACCTCATACATTTCCTCATGTTTAGCTAAACCGTCATTGAACTTGGTTGTTTAAAGACCAATTCAGCCTAAAAAGGAAATTATGGTTTTTAGTTCGCCGTACTTTTGCTCTTTGCTAACTTTATGTTTTTTTCAGCTTATGTAAACAGACATACTATTGCGAGGAAAAAAACAAAATGGGAATCTCAGTAGCCAGTACCCACTAAAAATACGTCATCGGCTCATCGCTGCATCACAGCATTAATGGAAAGCCAAATTTCAGCACCTCCAAATGAAAAGCAGAAAATATATACTGACGTTGCCATTTCATTTCAACACGCACAATTCGGATGCTCTTTCAAATAATTTCACATTTTCAACAAACAGAAAGATGAATCGTAGCTTGTCTATATAACAAGCTAACACAGGAGCCATAAGTTACCATGGGTACAAGAGTGCAAGACATTACTTAAACAGGATAATTTATGCCCCCGAGACGCTTATAAGAGTTTATCCAGGTTTTTTTACAAGGATTTTCAATATCTATTATCAAATCATGGGGTTACGATCATCAAACAATTCACCTGGCGAACCTTTTCCATAACGGGACAGACCCAGAATTCCATTACAAGTAGACCCGACAAACCTATGTTGAATTAAAACAAATGCCACGGCGACGCGTCGGAATCAAAGCGCAGAACCACAGCAAACTAGAACGGGGGACAAACCGAGGTACCTACCTTAGGTCGCCACTGCCGCAGGGGACTGCAGAAGCCACGGCGGGGCCCGGCGGCCGGCCGCGAGTAGGGCGCGAGCTCTGGAGTTGGAAAACGACACCACCTGCTGCTGCATCTGCGCCCCCGCCTGCATCCGGTGCTCGAGGGTCGCGACAGCGGCGCGGCGCGGGAGCAGCCACGGCGGAGGCAGGTGGCCGGCGCCGATGAGAACGCCGGCGAGGGACTGGGGGTAGGCCTCAACCTGCTGCTGCATCTGCGCCTTTGCCTCGTCCCGGTGCTCGAAGGCCTCCATGAACACCGCCTCCATCGCGGGCGGCGCGTGGCCGGCAGGTTAATTTGGTCAGCGAATGATCGTCCGGTGAGTGGCGGGGCAAGGTGCGGAGTGGGCTTTAGGCTGAGTCGGGATTCCTGTACGATTCCTAAATACTGTTTTGCACGACATAAACGTTGCACTATAAAAAACAGGGCACAGTTAGAATAGTATTTAGAGATTAGGGATAAGAACTCCCGTTTAACTCAGTCAGTGAGTTGGGAACGGAGTTCGAATTTTGAAAAGGGGCGGTGGCGGTGCCCACTGCCGAGGCAGAGCCAGGGAGCGGTGAACCGTTTTTATGCCAGGGTGCGGGTTGTAGTAGGCTAGCTGTAGCGCAACGGCGACTGATCTTCCCGTATGAATTTGTTTAAGCGGCTTGTTTTCATAATTTTTGAGACTTATTAGGATGATTGAAAAGTACAATATTTTCTATTAAATTGAAAAGTACTGTTGGATAATTATGATATGGAATTTAGATTATTAAATAAAAAACATCAAGGATAAAATATGAATTGCACATCTTGTATTGGTTGTGATGCTCTGGCATCTCAAATGCATAATCACTCATCTTACATGAAGCATTCATCTTGAGCATCATGGAAAATCATGTGTGGGTGCATTGGAAACAAGTTCGGTTTATATTACTAAGTGAAAAACCCTGTCATTTCATGTGAGATGCTATGTTATAGTTGTATCTTTGATTCCATTGAGATCTGGGTGAAGTTCAAATTGACAAAACTGTAGATACACATGAGATAAACAACTTTGTTAATTGGGGTCTTGTCAGATAATGAGGTTTTGAGGGTGATTAGGGTCATTTAATGACAGTACAGAAAACCAGTTCGAATTGGGGCTGATTTGAAATTCTAAGTTTACCCTGACCTACGGCCACATTCATGCAAAGACCAAATTAGAAAAGTTGTAGATCATGAAGTTTTCAACAATATTGTCAAAAAGCTCCTTGGGTGAAAATGGCTGGAAGGGGGAGTTTTGGAATTTTCAAATAAATAGGGTTTGTGGGTCAAACTAAACTTGAGAGGTAAATTCAAATGAATTTCATATTTATGCACCGAATTTGAAGATGAGCCAATTGACAAAGTTGTAGAACTCAAAGAGTAGAACATTTCATATAATTGGCACTTTTTCAAAATCGGGCTCTAAATAGGTCAAAATTTCGATTTTCAGAGAAGAAGGAAACACATTTTTCTTTTTCTTTTATTTCCTTTCCCCCGCGGTCGCTGACAGGTGGGCCCGCCTCCGCCGGGCAGCCACCGTGTCCGGGACGCCGCCCGACACGCGGCCGCCGGCGTACGGTCACGCCGGCGCGCCCACGGATCGCCGGCCGCGCCCCTCGGCTCTACACTCGCCCGCGTCCCCGTCCAGGTGCATCCCCGTCCATTCCCCTCACTCACGCCTTCGCCTCGCTCGCTCTCGCCCGAGCCGCCCGCCATTGCCGCCGGCTTCGAGCTCCCACGCCGGCCGCCTCCGACCCTCCCCGTGCCTCCAGACCCCACCACCGCCTTCGCCTCGACCGTCCGCCTCTCCTCCGCCCACTCTCGCCGCCGCTCCCGCCCTAGACCGCGAGATCGGCTCGCGACCCCGCCCGACCGCCATTACCGAGCCGAGCTCAAGCTCGAGCTCGCGCCGCCCACTCCGCCGCCTCTCGCGCCCCTAGATCTACTCCACCGCACTCGGCTCACTCCCGCGCACCCGACGCACCCCTCCTCGTCGCCGCTCGCCCACGCGACGCCCAGATCCCCTCCGCCTCGACGTCGTGCACGGCGCCGTCCACGCCGCCGACCCTCTTCGGTTCACCGCCGCGCCGCCTCGTCCGCACCCCCCCCCCCCCGACGCCGAGGCCTACCCCAGGGTGAGCCCCGTGTCCTCGCGCACCCGACGCGCCCCGCGTCGCGGCCCCGGCGAGCCGGCCGCGCCGTCGCGCGCGGCGGGAGAAGGAAGAAAGGCCGGGGGGTTTTTGCAAGCTACCCCCCGGAGTATGGTCTATTTACGTTTTAAACCACGCGCTGTTTACTGAGTCCTGGCATTCTTACGTGCTAGCCCCTGGAGTATAGGGTTAATTGTGTTCTAGTCCTCGGTTTTATCTTTTTCCATTTCTTTTTTCCTATATTCGGCTGAAACTTTAGAAATTCATATAAAATCGAATAAAAATCGTAAAAAGGTAAACTCAGTTGCATTGTACTCCTAGTAAATAGATCTACACAGTAGGTATGATGTGGGGATGTGCATGTACGGTTTTACCCCTGTTTTTAAAGGTGCATGTTAAATCAATGAAAAATAGGAAACATGGCCTAGATGGAATTCAAAAATGACGAAACTTGGTCAGTAGCCCTCCTAGGGTGTTTTGATACTGTGGTAATTCCTGGTGGCTCAATACTTTACTGTTCATTCATGGTTTTACCATTTTATATGTACTTTATGCATTATTTGAAAATGAGGTCCATGCAAAATATGTGAAATAAGGCTCACTGGTATTTTTCTCTGGTTCTATATAGCTTGTGAACACCACTGGTAAAATATGAGCCCCTGCATGTATAGTTTTGATGGTGATTTGAAAATGACAAATCTTGACTTGGAGAACTTGATAAATGGAAAAATGGGTCCTAACGTGCAAGATAAATTCTACCAAAATTCTAGTAGCATGTGGGAGTACTGTAGGGTCCAGAAAGTATATGCTTGGAAGCTATTCTCGCTGTTTATATGTACATCTTAATTTGCACTAGTTTTATATAGAGGAAATAGATGTCCTGTCAAAAAGTGGGAATTTTAGCTTGTAAATTTTTGTACATGCATTTCATACTAAGGATAGCTCACTGGTAAAATTTCATCTTCAGAACCCATGCCAATAAATTATAAAAATTCTGACAAGGTGTAGGGCTAAAAATTTGCTGGAATTTTAATAAAATAATTATAACTCCAATTGAGCTGAAATTTTGACAGTAGCTTTGGGTATGAAATATCTGCTTGTCATAAAAGTTTGGTACCATTTGAGTTAGTCGAACTGCCAGAACTCAGATGCATGTTTTAATTCACCAATGTACAAGGTTTACACTAAATATATACATGAAGGTTGATTTAACTGCTATGCACATATTGTTTTCCATGAAGCATATACTGCATCCTGGCATCTGCACTTCATCTACATCAAGTGCATACATCTGCATTCATAGGCGCTCATGTCGGTGCTTCTCATGCATATAGACCCCGCGATCGAAGAAGAGACAGTGCAGGAGCAACCCCTGGTCGAGGAACCCGAAGAGGAGCAGGAGGACTCGCAGCCGACCGCTGACGCCACCGCCGAAGAGACTAACCCTAGCGAGGAAGAAGGTAGGAAGGATCATGCAATTCCCAGCAAATAAAATACCTGTTCATTACGCATATGCATTAGGTGTTGTATGGAACCAACTGCATTAGATCTCTTGGCCGCCCTGGCCCTAGCACCTATAATAGAGTGCGTAGGACGAGTATGCCTAGAATGGCTAGGTACGAGTAGACACGAGTGAATAAAGGTCACTCGTCGCGTAGGTGTTACTTTTCAAAAGAAAAAGTCTCACTATGAAAGCTATTATTATCATGCCGTGATTATGTTATATTTTAAATGGAGACCGGGTGGAGATATGGGTATGAATTGTTGAGAATTGAGATCATGTGTGGTGGACTCTGCCCGAGTCGCATAAGGCCGGTCGTTGTTCGCCTATTGGTCGGCATAACATTGCTAGAGTGCTTATCCGGAATCTATGGGCCGGTGAAAGTCTTACTTGTGACGTCTCAAGCAAGGGGCACGTTCCTACCCACTGGTTGAGAGGAAGGTGGCCGCGGAAGCGGGTGTCAAAGGAGGGCAGAACCCGACGTAACCGAGGTACCGCTCCTGCGACAACGGGCTCCGGGAGTTAGGCGGGAGTGGTCATCGAACTTGAGACGGGACATGTGGAGATGGGGGAAGCATATGTGGAACGCTGGGAGTTAGTAAGCATATGTCATCCTGGTGCTTCTAGTTATTCCCGGAAATATAAAAATCGATTCGAATCGCTGATGCTCACCAGGTGTGAGAATGCCAATACCACTGACGGGCAAAGTAGTAATCCATATGAATATGTTGTATTGAGAATTCATGGTTTTGACAACTACATACTTGGATATGCCTGTTTTACCTTGTGAAATATTTGTCACATTTTTGATACAAGCTTTACTTTCATGCCATGCTACACCATATCTATTATGTTCCACCAATTTTGATGACTCGAGCAGCTGTTAAATCCTGCTCGGATGCAATAATGTAAGCAGCTGTCAAATCCTGCTTCCACTGTTTTAACTTGATACTGTATAAAAGAAATGGCTAAGGACTCAGATGCTAGTAAGCAAGCTTCGCGTCAGCCATAAGCCTCATCCATTAAGTCCTACTGAGTAATTAGTACTCAGGGTTTGCCCCCACTTTTGGCTTACAGGTACGGAGTTCCTGTTCTGTGCCTGTGTTGGTGGAGGGTCGTGCCCCCATCAGGAATGAGCAGAGTCATGATCTGGCAGGGAGCGGCATCGGTGGGCTCGATGCTCGTTCTTTTATGCAAGCATTTTGAGTACCATGAAACTTGAACTTTAAATTTCCGCTGCGAGAGACTATTTGAACCAGGATGTTACAAGACACTATGTTGAACTCTATTTAATTTCGAACTTGGATTGTAACTAAAGTCTATGTAATATCTATTCAACTGCCTGTGATGTTGTAACTGTTGTGGCTCCATCGAGAGTCGGATGTGTATGATGTCGGTTCCTCTGGGAAATGGTGACATCGAGAGCCCGAAGGACTCTCGACGGACTACCGGGTTTAGTCTAGCCTAAGTGCACTGCGAGCCAGAGGTGGCAGGTGTGCTTAGCCTAGATTAAGCAGGGCAGTTCCGCCACATTGGTCCTACCGAAAATTAGTACTGATTTCACCATAAATTGGTACCAGTCCCACCGTAAATTGATATTTTTCATTAATTAAAATTTTTTTATTAGTACTTTGTATTTTTAAGCCATTAAATCTTGTTAAATTGATGGCTAACATTAATGCCAATCATTTTAAAATTTGTATTTTCTTGTATAATAATCAATGAAGTTAGAAATTTTTTTGTTTGAGTTAGAATATGGAACTACTTTGTGTTTTAAATCGTGACAAATTTGTCGAAATTTTGAAATAAGTTTTTAACCTAGAACAACTTTTCTATGGTGAATTTATCACACTTGTCTTATGAAGAAAAAACATTTTATTTGCCTTTTGGGCGTTAGAGATATTTCAAATTAAGGGGGCACTTGGTTGCTCAACGATTTTTAAAATCCGAATTCTTAGAGAATCCTGATTTTCAGAATCTATGTTATTTGGTCCATGAGATATTAGACTGAGTCCAATAGATTATCTATTCCATCATCTATAATTAAACTCTAGTTTATCTAAAATGTAACTACAATATTATTTTTATACTATGGAGAACCATACATACGATTTAGTTGGCCTTTAATGATTTCCCATTTTGCCTACCGCCTCCACAAGCTCTCACAATCAATGTATCAATTCTTGGCTCCTCGCATGTTCCTCTCGGGTTGTTCGTGCACAGCTGCTACCTGACATCCTCCATTCCGCGTGATAAGGGCCCTGTTTAGTACCCCAAATTTCTCCCAAAATTCACTATGCAAAAAGAAGATTCCCCGTCACATCAAAATACCGGCACATGCATGGAATACTAAATGTAGATGAAATAAAAAAATAATTGCATAGTTTAGATATACTTTGCGAGACGAATCTTTTGAGCCTAGTTAGGCCATAGTTGGACAATATTTACCACAAACAAACGAAAAGTGCTACAGTGGTTCTACAGTGCTTTTCAGTTCGGAACAGTGTTTTTTTCAACCATCTAAACACACCCAAGACCAATCGCACTGCTCAATATTTCTTCTTTTTTAATAAAAATATTCTAGATTCTTTCTATCAACTTCTTTCGCACTCCTAGCTCCCAAGCTCTATTGAAATCATCTCTATTTCATAATAATCCATAATTTTGACTTCACTGTTTCGCTGTTTGAACATTTATACCTCCCATCCATACTCGGCCCCATGCCCCCATTTCCCCGAACCAGGAAGTCCAATGATCGAAGTTAGCGATAATTCTATGAATCAGATCGAAGTCACGCTGCCGAAATAATTTGTCCATGGGTTGACAAAAACCGAAAGATGCCTGACGCCACCATAGGCAGCTCCGCGCCCAGACCACAAAAACCATAGGGTTTGCAAAAAGTTCCAACTCCCGCCCAAGATTTCAGCTTCCCGCACTTTGGCAAAATCTCCCGCTCAAACATTTCCAATTTCCTGCGCAAAATTTTCATCTCCTCTCTCCAAATTCGCTTCTAGATAGAAACCAAAGAGGCGCGGAAGGATGAACTACGTCCAGGGCCGAACAAAATATACGAACCAACAACACTGCAGATACAGAATTGCAATTCAAATCGCATTACAGCCACGAGCTGCTAATGCTTCAGCGCAAACTGGATATCACGTCACTGCTAAAGCATCAGCTCATACTGAATATCATGGCACAAGAATGGAACTGATTTCAGATAAATTTGCAATCAGAAATTGCAATCATGGACACTCCTAATATTCAGGAACACAACACCAGAAACAGAAAGCACACGCAGAATTTTCTTACATGGGTCGACCAGCAAGCGACATCTAGCCCTTAAGACTGATAGAGGAAAGCAGGGCAACTACCGCCACTGCTGCAGCCACCATTCTACTACTACTACTACAAGATGGACGAAACAGGCACGGAAGATCCGTCAGAGGCATGGGCCGCTTAAGAGCTGGTGAACTTGGTGACAGCCTTGGTGCCCTCAGAGACGGCGTGCTTGGCGAGCTCGCCGGGGAGGACAAGGCGGACGGAGGTCTGGATCTCGCGGGAGGTGATGGTGGGCTTCTTGTTGTACCGTGCGAGCTTGGCCGCCTCCGCCGCGAGCTTCTCGAAGATGTCGTTGATGAAGGAGTTCATGATGGACATGGCCTTGGAGGAGATGCCGATGTCGGGGTGCACCTGCTTCAGCACCTTGAAGATGTAGATCTTGTACGTCTCCACGCTCTTCTTCCCCTTCTTCCGCCCGCGCTTGCCCTCGCCGCCCTCCTTGCCGGCCGACTTCCCCGCCGGCAGACGCTTCTCGGCCTTTGGCTTCTTCCCCGCCGGCGCCTTCTCCGCCTTCTCCGTCGCCGGCTCCTCCTCCGCCGGCTTCTTCGCCGCGGGCTTCTTCTCGGCCTTGGGCGCCATCGGGATGGATCGGGTGGGGTTGCTTCGCGACGAGCTCGGGGGAGACGATCGAATTCGGGGAGGCTTCGGAACCGTGTGGTTTGTTGGTGAAGATGAAGCCGCTGGGGGTGCTAATTTATAGAGGTTGGGAACTGGGCCGCGATTGGTGCGAGGTGCGTGCCGCGGATCGGTGACGTGGAGGGGTTCGATGGGCTCGGTCAGGTGCCCCCGCTGCGAAGGGACGGATGAGATGCGAGACTGGTGCGGATCGGTGACATGGCGCGGGAGGGAAAGGGTGGAGGCCTGGAGGAGGCGCGGATCGGTGACGTGGTGGTGGGTGAGGGCCCAGACGTCGGTGAGCGGAGAGGTTTTCGCCTAGCGGGAGTTCGAATTTTCGTCTGCTTTTCGTTTTGCCGCCTATGGATTTCGGGAACCGAAATGCAAAATTTTGAACGACCCGCCAGTCGGTGTAGAATAAAATCGTGCCGGTAAAGACTTGTTCAAATATAAAAGTAAGCCTTTAGAAAAATAGCTAACTACAGTACTAAACAAATTTTAGCTACACCTTACAAAAAAAGTTAACAGTTTAGAAAACACGGCTGAAATGAACTATCTAAACTTGACTAGCGATTTCTTGTTTAAAGCTAAAGGGTAAATCAAACCGAACCTAAAATTTGTTTGGAAGTATAAATATCAACACTTTATTATAAAACAATGGTAGGAGGATTGGAGCCGTCGTCGCGGCGACGGGCGATGGCCAGGGTGTGGCGCCGACAGATCGATACCGCGGTGACGACAAAGAGAGGCCGCAACGTCGACGCTTGTCCCGGCGGCGGTGTGGGTGGAATGGACGGTTTTTTAATCACGTATAGCAGGGCAACATACGAAGGAAAGAAGCAAGTTTATTTTTTTGCTCTTCACAGGAGTAGAGATATTAATACGTGTTTTGCAATGGTTAGAATAATAAGAACCGTCCATCAAACAAAATATAATAGTTTGATATTTGGTAGTACAAAGTGGTACCGAGGGCATTGGATTTTTATTTTCTATCCTCCCTTCGATGTCACTGGTTTTTTATTTCTCATCCCTTCTTTGCTATGCATTCCATTTATTTTTTTACCCTTTAATTTTTTATTTTTTTCACCTTATTTTGCACCCATATACTTGTCTTCGAAACAATGAGAAAGAAAAACGGCAATTAATCATCTTTTTTTATTCATTTTTTTCTCCTTTCTATTGTCCGGTTGGTTATTTCATAACACATGCGTGTTGTATGCCTATAAAAACAGTGTTCAATTTGGAGGTGAAGCTATGAAGTATGATAAGGTGTCACAACTCGCAAATAACCAAGCGCATTTAGTTTTTAAACCACAAAGCGTGTTGCATTGATCCACGGGAGCCCCTGTTATGTTCCACACACAAAACAAAAAATGTTGTGCCATGTACCAAATGCGCCAATGCTGCCTAATTCACCGGAGTGGTATAGGTACATGTTGAGCTTGACCATGTGTTAAGATGTGTTATAGGCACCAATGCTAATAATCAATTTGTGCTACGTACCCTCCCCTACTCACACCATTTGATATAAAATTGAACAATTTGGGGTACTCGTTCGTAACAATGTACTTCAACTAGTTACAACCATGATAGATGCCACTCAAAATCATAGCATATAGGAGTACTTCGTAGTCGCCCTTTTGCACATTCTAGACAGGTGAAATAAAATATATAATACAATGTAGATATAGTACTTTAGATCCTTGCACTAACCATCAACATTAGGGCAACCAAAGAATCGCTAAGAATTACTTCTTAGCCCATGCTGCCTTCTGGAGTTGGGTCAATGGGGAGGCCATCATTGCTGCCTTCTGGAGTCGGATCAATGGCGAGATTCTTACCAGAAGAAGGTGGAGAGCCGAAGTAGGGGTTCTTGATGACAAAGTCAACCATCTCAGGCCCCCCATCCGGCCATGTCATGGTTGCACTAGGCCCTTTAGTGGGCCCCTCAGCGGTTGCTTCTGGGGCCTCAACCGATGCACCACCCGCTGCTTTGGCTAGAGTGATACGCGACGGAGATTCAGCGACATAAGTAAATGGTGTCACCACCATGACAACATAGGCTAGAGCAAGCAACATGATGGCAAGGTTGTGTGCCATTGTTTATTGCAATGTTTCTCTGCCAGTGGATCACCATGTAGTATGAGAGATAGCCAAATAGGTGGGGTGTGTTTTTAGAGGAGGAGAAGGCGGTGGCTGACCGGCGATTGGAAGGGGGTAGACAATTTAGGAGGCAAGACCGCGAGAATGGTGGCATGTAGCAACATGAGTATTATTTGTGGCCATGTGCGCCGATGGCTATTAACGTTGGTTGGGGGTTATTTTTTGTGGTTCCACACCACTCTCATGCACTCTGTTTGGGAGCATTGTCATTCTAGAAGTTTGGTTAGTTGATTGTAACCTCATACGTTCATGCGAATACATGTTGTGGGTTTGTGGCATAGAAGATCCAATAAGAAAAATTCTCAGAACATATAATTGTAGCATGGAAATTCAAAGAAAATACATGGAAACAGTACGATGAATACGTCAAGACTATGATGAGTGTTTATGCGTTATTTTAGACACCACAAATCAATAACCTTTGCAAAGTTATGAAACGTTTGTTGGTGATGTTACAATTTAGCCAATTACTAGTGTTATTGGAATATAAGCTATGTTTCATTTGACTTTTGCTTTAGCATGTTGGCTCTTGAAGTAAAAAATCTATTATACAATGATCGTTCATCCTAACATTTTCTAATCTCGCCACCTCACTTTCTTTTCCTTTTTCTATTCCGCATTTAGTCTTGTTATTAGATAGTAAGCTATTGTCATGATTCATGAAAAAACTTATGCCTATAAACGGTGCTGAAGTTTTTTGCACAAAACAGTAAGAGTTATATATAAATGTAAGTTTGCAACTCTTCAAGATGGGTTATCGTAATCGTAACTAAGCCTTAAGTCTTATCGAAGGTTATATGTGAATGGCGTTCAACTGTGTCGCATATATTGCATATAGACCTAGTAGTGGATCGAAATCCAGATTTAAAAAAGAAAAATCTAAATCTCTCTTTATAACGCAGTAATTTCACAATAAACAGTTCAATTTCACATTAAAAAAACAAAAAAACAGAAAAAAAATCTCGCATTCCAAAGGAGCTAAGTATAAAAATCCACATCTGATCTAATCCAACTTCCAGTGGGAAGAAAATCCAATCCAGTCCCTCAAAACCCAATATAATGTCCATGCATTATCCAATTTACTAGTTCTATAGGCATTGCACGACTTCTCAAGGAACCAACACGGCAACACCATGATCGAGGATTCTCGTATAATTTGGTGAGGATTCACAGGATGCGGCTTCCGCCGTCTCTCGATTTTTATTCTGTTAATCGTCTTCCGCCGTCCGGTCATCTCTCCGACGTTGACCAACACAAGGCTGCCCATGGCAAAGTAATGGGAAGGACCCTTGGGTGCACGACGTCCTGCTCCGGTGCTCCCGGCGCTGGAGACAGGAGACGGAGACACAGCCAGACCTGCTGCTCAGCACGCAGAGCCTGGAAGTTCTATTTTGGCCTGGACGACCACGTTTGTATTACTTTTGGACGTGGTTTGCTGCTCATCCAATACCCAAGTTTAATTTGCACCTCACATACATGGACATCCGCGTCCAAGAGTAATCCGAAAAGTCCAATTGGACTTTGGATTTGCAGGATCCATTCCTAGATTGCATATGCCTTTGCATATGAAAGACAAAACCAGGATGTTTTTTTTAAACGGCCAACGAGATGTCAAGTGGCAGTACCTAAAAATATACAGGTTAGGATGACAATTAGCATAGCTGTGATTTCGCTCTGCCGTTCAAAGTTTGATTCCACTAAAAAGCCATTTCTGTTTCAAAGATATGAGCCCATGCAAAAGTTAATCTTCAACTGTCAACGGGTATAATGTGGCTACGGTTTTGCATTTTAGGGTCAAAATTTCCAGCATTTTCGCCGTGGGATTTCGATCTACAACCAAAATAACTAAATTTGAAATCAATTAGTTACGGTGGTTACGGGTCTGTTTAGACGTAGAAGTTTTACAGAAAAAACGAAAGAATAGAAAATTTTTCCTTGTTACAAACACACTATTAACTTGTTTGGTTGTTCACATTTCTAAATCCTGACGCCACTCTCATT
This sequence comes from Paspalum notatum, assembly GCA_022530915.1. NCBI lineage: Eukaryota > Viridiplantae > Streptophyta > Magnoliopsida > Poales > Poaceae > Paspalum > Paspalum notatum. Next base: position 5,252,495 of record CM039691.1, read on the forward strand.
AAAAATTAACTAATTCCACAAATGTAGTACAGTTGCGCAGCGCATGCAGGACGCAGGAGCCCGGCCACCTGGAGAACTCCCGGTCTCAGATGAACTCGTAACATTTCATCAGTCCAACAAATCCCGACAAGAGGAACTCCAATGTAGATAGCCACACATACGAATTCATTGAAGAACTGATAAATGGTGTGCGGTACTTAACCACGAAAGGGTGTATGTGACCCATGAACAACCAAAAAAAAGGAGAGAGAGAATACAAGTAGCAGGCACATTCGCCTCACCCATACGTGCATCACCATCAGGCGCACACATTATTCCAGAGAATCAAGAAAAAGGGAAATAATCGTTTCGCCAGACCACTCCGAGAGAGCTCGCCGTCGTAGAGATCTCTGGCCACCGGCGACGGTCGCGTACGCGTTGCGCGGATACGTTACTCGGAGGAGGAGCTGGAGGACGATGATTCGGAGGACTCCGGGGACGAGGCGCCGTCGGGGCCCGGGGCGGGCGCGTCGGACGCCGGCGCCGGCGCCTCGGCCTCCTCCGACATGGACCTGCCCTCGGCGTCGGCGACGTCGCGCGCCGCGCTCGCAAACGGCGCCACCGCGACGGCGGCCAGGAGGAGCACGACGAGGAACATGGCGCGGGCCATTGTCGCTGGCTTGGGTTGGCGGTGCTGTTGCGTTCAGGTGCTGGCTCAGGCAGGCAGAGGCGGGACCGAGGCCGATGGCTGCTTTGCTCTGCGTGTTGCGGTGACTGGTGGGGCGGGGCGGGGTGGGTTTATATACGAGACCCGTGGCTATTTTTAGGGAAGGGGCCTTGGCGTTGCATCGCGCCACGCGTGCGGTGCACCGGTGCCTCGTCTGTGGTCGTGCACGACGCCCGCACGGGAGCGGTCACCGGTCACGGATGGAGGGACTTCTGCCAAATGTAGCAGCGCAGTGCTGCAGTACCAAGAAAGAGAAACCGCAGTAGTAGGAATGTTGCCACTATAGTATCTAGATTCTACAAAATTGTTACACACTATCTGAATTTCCATAGTGTCCTAAATTCTATAAAAAATCATTGTAAATAATGTGTTAATAAATCAATTGTGATAAAAAATTCTTAATCTTAAAATATAAACTTAAAACAATGTCAATAAGTCTAGTTAATTGATAAAAGTCAATTAAATCAATTAAAATAATATTAATTTCTATAGCATAGTACAAATCTTGCATATAATTATATTTTATAGAATTTGATAGAATCACAATACTACGGTACGATTCTACGTAATATTGTCAGGCAAAAAATGCTTACACCTAATGTCTAGAGACCGGTCAAAAATATCAGACGCAGGTCCTACACTGACCCCTCCGAGACGGCTAAAGATCAATTAGCTTTATCATGCAATGCTCCTTACTCGTGAGTCCAGACTCCATTTTTCTCACACACTCTATCTCATCTCCTCGTTCCATTCGCTCATGTTCTTCACCTCAGCCGCCAGCTCTGCCTTGTGGATGGGAGACGTCGCACACACAGCAGGCTAGCTCCGCTTCCACGGCAAGGGCGAGCACTGCCATAAAAAATCTCGCATTCTAAATGAAGCTTTAGGATGACGTTAAAATATACAAGTTCAATTAGGATGACTATTAGAGAGTGATTTTACTGCTATTCAACCATAGGATGTCGAATTGGAAAATTTTTGGACATGCTCCTAATAAGCCGAGTATATCCATATTATGCCTTATGTTATTGTGTTTATTTATGGGAATTTGATTTTTCATGTAGATAAATAAATTGTTCTATGTTTTTTGGCCCAAATATTAGAATTGACCATTCAATTCTATCCCGATTACGGAAATGATGAAACACATATAGAAACGTGACATTAACATGTCAGTGCGGAAAAACACGCATGGGAATGGATTTTTCTGTTGGTTTTCAGATAAAACACAGGGATATTGTTTATCAAGCCATTCTCCGTAGATGGTTTTCTATTTATGTTTTCTAGGTGCCATATGAACAGAGAAGATTGAAATCATGGCTAAAACAACCATTGAGAATGCATTATTTCATTCAACGCAGTTTCATAGGTAACATACAAGACGCAACGTATCTATGTAACACGATAGAGAGGGTCTCATCTAGATAAAACTTATTTTATCTCTCTTCATTAACTAACTGTAACCATTCTCAGTGGGGTTTCATTCTCATCAAATTACGTGACACATCAGCAAAAATGATGATATGACGGTTTATTTATGAGGAGAGAGATGTGTTTCTAAGACTATGAAACTCATTAAAACTTCCATTGAGTGTATGAGAGTTTGATTTCATCCAACTATACCCAATCACATGCATCACAAATAAATATTACTAGTCCATCAACCCGTGCTCTCGAACGGGTTAGCTTTTTAGGAGGTATATATATTAAAAGTTGATATGTAACTTTAATAGTAGCAGTAATTGATAATTCATAAGCATATATAGGTCTATTTTTTATTTTAATTTTTTATAACAACATATTTTTGTTGTTTAGAGTTTAGATGTTTTTTTATTTTTATCTTTAGTATATTAGAGGTCATTATTTAATTCATCTTTTATAATAATATGGTGGATAATTTATATATAAATTTATGGGTCATTTATATGCAAATTTAATAGTTAATACATCTTTAATGGTGGGTAATTTATATGCAAATTTAATAATTCACCTTTCATAATGACATGGTGGGTAATTTATATGCAAATTTAGAGATTATTTTAATTCATCTTTTACAATGGCATTGATGGGTAATCTATATATAAATATAGGAGGTTATTTAATAGTTAATACATATTTTATAATAGCACGTGGGATAATTTATATGCAAATTTAGGGGGTTATTTTAGTTTATCGTTCATAATGGTATGATGGGTAATTTACATGCAAATTTAGGGTTTAAATTCATATTTCATAATGGCATGGTGGGTAATTTGCATGAAATTTAAGGAGTTATTTTAATGGGTTTTCGTAATGGCATCGTGGGTAATTTATATATAAATTTAGGGGTTATTTTAATGGTCTTTCCTAATGGCATGGTGAGTAATTTTTTTTAAAACATAATAGATCTACTGGGTAGAATTATTGGATATGCTTTGATCGATAGCTAGGTGTTTTTTTTTATTTTTGTGGAAATTTCTAGGATTTATCTTTTTTTAGCGCGCTTCGCAATTCGTGTAACCTTTTAAACCTCTGATTAGTAAGTAAGATGGCATATGAAACCGTGAAATGAAACTATGCAGTGAAAGACCCGATTTTATTTTTAAATGATGTGGCATTTTGGAAACTATGAATTGAAACTTGCCACCGAGAATGGCCTCACAGTATGGCATGGATTGTTTCCTGTTTCGATGCAGATACAAATACAGTATAGTGGCATTCATTGCTCCCTTAAATCCAAGGAGTAAAATTATGTTATGGCGCAATAAGCGACCGATATATATGACAATATACATCGAACGAAATGAAGAAAAGGAAAAGAAAAACCCAAATTGTCACCGCACCCAAACGTATTATCGTCGAGTAGTAATCGGGCGCACATTATTCCAACGGAAGAAAAAAAAAAACTGATCCAGTTCCAGTCTGCCAGTACGTCCCGACGGCCAGACCGTGAAATAGCTCGTGCATGTGCATCTCCGGGCGGCGCCGGCCGGTCACGTACGCGTTACTCGGAGGAGGAGCTGGAGGACGATGATTCGGAGTCCGGGGACGAGGCGCCGTCGGGGCCCGGAGCGGGCGCGTCGGACGCGGGCGCTGGCGCCTCGGCCTCCTCCGACATGGACCTGCCCTCGGCGTCGGCGACGTCGCGCGCCGCGCTCGCGAACGGCGCCACCGCGACGGCGGCCAGGAGGAGCACGACGAGGAACATGGCGCGGGCCATTGCCGGCGTGGCTCGGCTGCTGCGTGCGAGGAGACGGAGGCGGAGGCGCGGTGCTGCTCGCGTAGTACGCTACTTTTGCCTTCCTGTGCTGTGCGCTGCGGCTGCGATGCCATGGCCAGGCGCGGTGCCGGGGTTTATGTACGAGACCCCGCGGCTATTCCTGGAGTGGGGCGCGTGGTGCACCACCGGTTCCTCGTGTGGTCGCGCGCGGTGGACGCTGCCGTGTGGTGTGGCGGGCGCTCGCGGCGTCGTCGCGCTCGCTGCACGCGCGGCCGGCAGGACGCGTGTGGGTGCCGCGGCGAGGGACCCAGCCACCCGGCCACCGGCTGTGGGCTGTGGCTTTTGCTGATCCAGAGGGTACTCCACGCGTTGCAGCGGAAATATTACGGAATTAGACATAGTAAATAAATCTTTAAATCAGAAAAAAGTAACGTGCATGCTTAATTGTTATACCCACAGGAAATCAACGAAAGACATAAGTAGAGGGATTTAATGACTAATGATGTGGCATCTGCCAAGTCTGATAATGTGGTTTCACTGAAGCCAGAACCGTTGATAAGGGAGTGCGAGGTGAGCACCCGCACAGAGCCTTCAAATTGGTGGAGCCTCTAAATTAACTTTTCTGTTTAGTCCATTAGCGAAGGCTTGGATGACATGTTTTCCGCCGCCTGTTATCTTTCTTGATTGTTCTGGCCGTTTCCATTGTAAGTTGTTCGAAAATTATATTCTAACCTACTGTTGACCTTCGATTCTTCTCTCTAGCTCATCGCCGTCAATTGGACAGCCGATATGATCAGTTAATCACCTCGACGAACGCCGATCAATGTTTGTGTACTATACTAATGTTAACTATGTTTTTCAGCGATCTAGTACCTTTACTCTTCTATATTACTCCCTCTGTCGCAAAAAATAAGGCATATATTTTTGATATAGTCTTTAAAGCAAAGCTTTGACCATCAACTATTTTAAAAATATGTTATCATCGAATACAATATTATCATCATATTACTTAAAGTGCTTTTAAATATGAACCCAAGCATATAACATGCATACACTAAAAGTTTATGGATTTGACTCAATTGTTGGTCAAATTTTTAAAAATTGATTTTTTTAAAAAAATATGTGCTTTATTCTTTAGATGGAGAGAATTATATTTGATAGTTTCCAACCATTGTATAAAATAAAATAAATTCAAGTTATATAACTGAGTGAAAATCCCTTAGTTATATTAAACATTACTTTTTTTAACTTTAAGACCTATACATCTATTTTGCTCCGGAGCCCCAAATTTCTAGAGACGGCACTGACCGAAGCGCAGAGAAATCGGAAAATCAGTAGCGGGGAGTAGCTACCGTGTTTGGCTGGGGCTGTGTGCCTGTGTCCGTATCCCGTGGTTGTCGAGTCTGGAGACACGGGTAAATTGACGTCTTCATCATCAGATTAACAAAGACTCACTGAATTGGCATTCGACTGTAATCTACTCTCAAATCCATCAACGGACGATAGGAGGGTGCTTAGTGAAATCTGGGAGTACAGTACAGTATACAGCACACACTGGTGCGGACGAGTGCGTCGGACCGTGTGGCGGTCCTGCCATGCATTTTCGTCCTCCTGCTGCTAGGTTTGGCATGCATGTACTCCGTATGTATATTTTCTTTTCACTTCCAAGGGTCAGATACCTGACTCCTTTTTTGAGGCGGGACGACATGATCTTACTTGCATATACCCTTTCTGGTTGAGTTTCACAGTTTAGCTAAAACATCGGGCACAAACAGAGATTTAGCTGATCAAACCCTAATCCAATGCTCATATGGAAAATACTCGTTTTCAGATACCCTCAGATGGTGTTTGGAATGGGATAGACATTGAGAAATATAGGATGGGATAGGAAAATTGATGGAGATGTGCTCGGCGCGGTAATTTTCTAGACCAACTCCGAATCGTATCGGCTCTGGCAAGAGTCGATGCTGAGTCCGATCGGGACTCAACCTTACGGGTTTGACTCGGACGCCTGCGTATGGTATGCACAGTTGGATCTCTATTGGGACTCGGATACTTGATCCGCAAGCAATAGAATTCTAATGGGGCCTTTATGCGGCTAAAGCTCATTAGTGGAGACTATGGGCACAGCTTTAGAAGACCTAACTGGTGCATACGTGAGCCGCCGCAGAAAAGGTTTTTGTGGAACCCTGGCTATGCCCTAGTCCAATCTCTTAAGATCCGCCGCTAAGTTTGTGGTACTAGCACGCCAGCATTCGGCGTCGCCTTCCCGCACGTGTGGATATCGTAGAGGCGTTGCTGCGATTGCAACGCTGAGCAACCAACTGGTTCCTGACTCAGTGCGAGAGCGGCCGAGTGATTCCTGATCGACATCGGCATCGGCTCTTCTCTGCATCGACTCGGCGCCCGGCTGCTTCGACTCGTCTTCCGCTGCACTGCGCGTCTAGTGGTAATGATCTATCATTCCTTGCTGGTACGAGTTCCTGTGTTTACGTGGTAGTAGAAAAACGTTTTCATGCTATGATAGCCTATCTCGTAACCCTATAGAAATGTGGGGTGGGATAAGTTTTGTACCGTGTTCGAGTTATGGGATAGAAAAATGGATGTGACTATGGGTAAATTAGGATAGAGAATAGACGGAAGGGTGGTATAGGATTTACCTATCCCTATCCCATTTCCACCCTTAAGGCTAGTGTAACCAGATAGTGCATCTGTATTGTCTATAGTGCACAATTATTATTTTTTCGTTCTATGTACAATGAGTAAACAGTGTTTTTCACACTCATTTTCACTGTTTTGTTTTATGACACTAGGCTAACCAAACAGCCCCTCGGTGCCTTGATGTACAAAGAGCAGCTACTGCTCACTGCGTCACTCCCTCCGGCCCACTTTGCCACGGACTCTTGCAGCTGGTAGATCTGCGCTGGTATTGGTACGAGTACTGAAGATGCTTCATACTTGAAGATGGAGAGAAGGCCACCGACACCGGCCGGCAGGAGTACGTACGTCCGTGGATCCGAGTAGCGATAGTCGACAGACATGAGTGCGAATCACAAACGGTCCTGCGTTTATTCACGCTGATGCTGCTCGTCGTCGTCAAGCTGCCGACATGAGGTTTTGCTCAACAAAGCCATTAAACTGTGCATCAGTTTAGGTGGCCATCAACACACAAATGTACAGCCGCGTTTGGGATTTTACTAGTCCCCTGGTTCGAATCGAGGATGCTTAAGGCACACCAACCACATGAATCTTTCATACTAACAACATCAATGGAGTAATATAAGAAGAAGCAAGAAGAACAAAAAGGCATGGCGATGCCGTTTCCAAAGAGAAGCACCAAGTCGCACGGCACATCCTCACGCACCACCGACGCACACCACCCACCGACACTCACGCACTCCGCTTGCGAAAAAGCAAGATTCGCCCTTTACAGAGTCTAAACCAAGGCGACGGCGGCGGCGGCCACGGCCACGGCGGCGAGCCACCGCGGGCACGGGGCGCCGGGCGCCGCGTTCTTCTTGGAAGAGTCCTTCCTCTGGTCGGCCGTCGCGGCGTCGTCGGCGGCCGGGCCGGGGGCGTCGGCGACGTGCCGGCGCTGGCGCTGCGCCCGCTTGGCCGGCTTGGGCGCGTCGGCCGCGGGGGCGGGGGCCGGCGCGGGCGCCTCGACGGGTTCGAAGAGCTCGACGGGCTCCAGCACGGCGTCCACGGCGTAGATGGCGACGGGGTCGCTGTCGTAGACGGTGGACCTGACCCGCGCGGCGGCGTCGGAGGCCGGCGTGCTGATGCTGACCTGGTCGCCCACGTTCTGCACCGTGAAGTTGTAGTTGCCGGCGGCGCCGCCGCCGTCGGTGGCGAGCGTGTTCATGGGCCCGTTGCTGGACTTGAGCCCGCGCAGCGTGTAGTACACGGGCACCGCGTGGAACAGCAGCAGCGACGCCTTGCCGTCGGCGGAGAGGTTCTTGTAGCTCGGCATGAAGGACCGCACGGCGTCGTCGGTGGGGCAGAACGCCGTCACGCCGCCCGGCACGGCCGACTGGAACGCCGACTGCGCGTCGGGGGACTTGGCCACCAGCGACGCGAACGCCTTGCACCCGCCCTTGGACATCAGCGCCGTGATGTTGGGCGGCGCGGGAGGGGCCGCGGGCGCCTTCGCCTTCGCCGGGGCCGCCGACGCCTTGCCGCCGGCGGTGGCAGCCGAGGCCAGGGGAAGGAGGACGAGGAGGAGGACGGCAAGCGCCGCCGCGGCGGCGACGGGGAGGGGGAAGCGGCGCATGCCGTCGTGCGGAGTGGAGAGACTGGGGAGCGTGCGCGTGGGAGTGGTGTGAGTGGCAGCAGCCGACACTCCAGCAGACCAGCAGTACTCTAGTGATGAGGTGAGAGTGGCGTGATGTGTGTGACTGTGCGTGAGAGGTGAGCTGGATTTCTGATGGATTTGTTGCCCACGGGCTTCAGGGATAATACCAAGGATTGCCACCCCACACTTGTGTTTGATTAGAATTTGTGATTTCACTGGTTTGGTGGTTGCTCTGTCTTTGTTTATCAATCATGGCCCATGCATTTCTTGTCCTTATCTCAAAATTCGGGGGGCAACTTCTTGTCCGCTTCTTCAGTCCTTTTGTTCATTTTACCACTCTGGAATTCTGGATCCCATGCGTTTGATGCATTTCCTTCAATCGTGGCCTGAGTTTGCCCCATGAGTCGTCCTGCCATCCCCACTGAATTGTTCCCTTTTTTCATACACATGTAGATATTTCGTGCTCTAACTGTCAGTTCAGGATGTCAACCTACCGAGACTTCAACTGAAACCTGCTCGGTTCGCCGCAATATGAGACCATGTCCATACCTATTGTCTATCCCTGTTCATCTACTATTCCAACTAACTCTCTCTATGTATCGTAGCGCTACAGTATTAAACAGTGTCAAACAGCGTATAGGCATCCCTCTGTCCATTTCCATTGGGGATAGCTAAAAAAAAGAGGATTGCGATGACAAAGAACCACGACAACTCGCTGAATGCCTTCAATGGTGGCGCACGTACTCGTACCCATCGTCCTATCCCCCCTTGTTAATTGCCGTGGGGACGACGGCCGGCTGCCCGCAAATCTTCGCGCTTGCAGTTGTAGACTTGCAGTGCAGCGCAGGTGGATCCAAACCCAGGCGCGCCACAGCACACCACATGGCAAACCACTGCCAAAGCTGCCCCTCTGTTCAGGTCGCTCCCGTCGCCACTCTCCACGAGTCTGAGTTCGAGGGTCAATTCGGGGAGCCAAACAGTTTCTTTGCTTAGACTATGTGCAGTTGATTGGGTAAATGGATTGCCTATACACTGTAGCGACACTGTTCACAGAGAGAGAAGTAGTTGAAATAATAGATACATAATGCATTTACACATCCTGCTGCGCATAGTCTTAGCTACTTCATTTTACGGTAGCAACATTCACGTCATCTACATTCTTCAGTCTCTGAACTGCACGCGGATGCTAAGCTTTTGTTAAGAATTTTCAGAAGAATATCACGATTTGCAAAATACTTTGGTTTTAAAAAGTTGCGAGGCGTTGGAATGAAAGAAGAATTGTAGTTTTAAAAATCATAGTGTTGTTAAAATTAGAGTCTTTTGCAGTTTTAGAAACTCCACTTATACATCTTTTTTCTAAACCATGGTTTGTATACAACTTAGTTCTAAAACTACAGTTTTCGAATACAATATTTTCTCAAAAATGTAATAACCAAATAGAGCCTCAACTCCGCATACAATAGAAAATTCGCAGTTATATAATGACTATCAAATTTGAAAATGTTCCGGATAAAAAAGAAAAGCGTGTTATGTGTTGTCATTCGCCCATGATTCCACCATTGCTCTGCTTTCACTGGTGTTCATCAATATTCAGACTTTCGTTTTTAGAAAAAACTGATTCTGGTGATAGGATTGAATTTCACAAAAAACAGTAAAAAACTTGGCCAAAATTTTAGAACTTTTGATGAAATTTGAATAATATTTCTAATTTTGGATGAATATTATAAAAAACAGAAATTGCCAGAGAAGGCCGGTAGGGCCGAAATTTCATGTTTTTTGGTATCAGGGATTTTTAAAACTTTCTTAGTCTTGCATGAGGCGTTGCCATGATGTTCATTTGGAGCAGAAAACTGGAAAAAATATTACTGTGAATGTGAAAACAAATAAAACAACTATGTATAATTCATTCATCCATCGTCGTTAAAGTTACAATCGAACAAACCAACAGAAACATGGAAAACATGTAACCAATCCCAGAGAAATTAAGGCCTAGATATTCTGAGGAGAGAAATTTAGAAACGCCTAATTAACCGTTGACTCCCCAAGAGTCATAATCACGCGTACAGATTCCCAAAGAATTGCTCGTTGCTCCTCCATCATGCAAGAAGTGCATGTAGCATCAAAGCCACCGCCGCCGCCGTCTAGAAAGAAAGCACCGCGGAGGCTGCGGCCGCGGCCAACACGGCGGCAGCGACACCGGCGCCCATGCCCGTGCTGCCGCTGTGATCAGCGGCTGGGCCAGGAGACTCCGCCGGCGCGTCCGAAGCAGTGGTCGGCTCGGGCGGGCTGTCGGCGGACGGGCCAGCGGCCTCCGCCGTGGACGGTTCCTCGGAGGCGGCGCCGCCGGCCTCGCTGGAGGCGGAGGGCTCTTCTGCGGCGGCCGCGCTGCTGTCGGGCGATGTGGCTTCTTCCGACGGGGACCCGGAAGGGCTGGACGAGGAGGAGTCCGTGGGGGCACCGGTGGGGGCCTTCTCCGACGCGCCGCTCTCGCTGGGGGACGCGGCGGCGCCGGACTCGGAGGTGGGCGCCTCTGAAGGCGATGCCTCTGCCTTGGACGCCGGGGCCTTGGCGCCCGGGGTCGCCTTGGGCGTTGCCGCGGCATGGTCGGGCGACGCCGTGGGGGCCTTCTCGGACTTCTCGGGTGCCGCGGTGGGCGCCTTCGACGGCGCCGCCGAGTGCTTCGGCGAGGAGGCGGCTGGGGTTTCCGAGGCGAAGGCCACGGCGGCGGAGGCGACGAGGAAGACGACGGCGAGGGCGAGGGCGCGAGCCATGGTGGCGCGTACGTGCGGTGCGCGGTCTTCTTGCTCGGTTCTTCCCGTCTGGTGCCACGGCGTGAGGCGTCGCCGCGGAGCTTTATAGGCGACGGCGGAGGGGAGCGTGCCGGCGAGAGGAACACGGTGGAGTCGGTGGCTATATTTGGGGTGGTCTCTCTGGTCTCTGGCGCGTCTCGTCGCGCTGCATGGGCTCCTCCGTCCGCCTGCGATGGTGGCGGTGGCGCGCAGGGAAAAGCGCGGGTATTTTTGGTCTGTTTGTTTGCAACCGTTGGATCTAGCCCGTTTCAGATCCCGCGGCTGTTTGTGCATTTTGTTTTCAAATGGTAGTGACACACTTATACGTGTATATACACTCTATGCTTAACTGCTTATGAACGTCTCTGAGAGGTTGAACGGAAAAACCTGGAATGTGTTGCCATACTGCCTGACAATAAAAAAAATCATTAGCCGAAAATAAAAGCATTCTGTATTGAGTAGAAGACTCTCAAAATCAGTTTGCAAAACGCTCGGTTGGTTTATTTGTGTTCTTTTCTTCCTCACGACGTTATGTAGGGCAGTGCAGACACCACCATTTTTTAGAAATTAATGTTTTATGAGCCAAGCATTGTGAGAATCACAGCAAGTGAGATTTTTCAGTCTAGATTGTTCTCCATGTGGTGGGTTATCAAGGATTCAAGGTGGTAAAACAAGGCTTGGCAACTCACTAGAAAATCAAGGCGTAGCAAGTAAAGCATTAAGCAAGGTGACAACATACCCAAGCTTAGTAAATACAACATATTGGTATGAATCCTCAACACTTCATTGGAACGAATTTGATATGATACATATTGGTATCTTTTTTCTATAAACTTGATCAAGGTTGATGAAACTTGGTTGAGACCAAAGGTAAAGCGAATCGTAATCTGGAACGGTACATAATTAGTTAATTACATATCATCTATTGTATGAGTTCGCATGACATCTATATTGATCGAGGAAGAAAGAGTCATATGGTTGCATAGTTTTCATTTTTCAAGTTTGTATGAATAGTCGTAGAGTGCATAAGCTTACATTTTTTGTGTAGATGTTCACGTTTGACATTGGAAGGGAAAAGGTCATGTTTAGCTCCATCTGTTGTCAATGGAGTTTGAACGCTTTTTGCAAAGCTAGGCTATTTTTCTAGTGCATACTTGGACCATTTTGCCACAATTTTAGAGCACTATTTTATAATTAGAAATGAACTGGGCCACAAAAAAATCGAGTATACCCCACATTCACATGAGAAAACATTTACACATTTGCCCCACATTAGTGCAAAGCCACCTAAGGATATTGTAGGGGAATTATTTACAGGGTTCTAATAATCGAGGGAGAGGTCCTATACATTGTTTGAGTGTTTTGTGTGGATGTATACTCGATTTTTTGTGATAGTTGGACTAGATCCGACAATCAATGTGTTTGTTTACCTCACATGGACTAATAACTCCTTTTCTCACTAGTGCTTCTATGGCAACAAGCTACCAATGCTCTTGATGTCCCCCCTTTGTGTGCCTCTAGCAGTTCCTCGCTACCATCGTCCGTCTCCACCGGTTCCTACTTCCTCGCTGCCAAATACATAGTCACACATCCTTCATGCTACCAAGCTCCACCAAGCTGTTACCATATCTACAATACCCATACTACTACCATCAATGGCTGACTTGCCTTTTTGGCTGCCTTGCGCCATCACCCTATGGTTAAAAATCTCGTCAGGATAGACCATATCACTATTGTGCCGGCTAACAATTCTCAAACGACTATCTTTGATAATTGCCTAATTTTGATGGATTTGATATAAATTAAATGTTGACTAATATTATAAATAAATAAAGGAACGGTTAGTATCCGATTGCCGCCACCGCTTCTAAATTAAAATTCCTTTAAAATTTCACTGCTGCGTTTGGAAATAAGGCGATTTTACAATTCACCTTCCATTTTTTAAAAGCTATGTCTAGCTTCTAAGATTTAATTAAAAGCTGCTGCAAATTAGGTGGCTGTTTGGGTTAAAATCAGCTTTTTAAAGCTGGATGGGCCTTTTCGTTGTACTGGGCTTTGCAGTCCTGTTCTAAGCCCACGACACGTTACGGCCTAAGCCCATTATCACCGAATTTCTGGTTGAGCGCACGTGCTAGACTCCTGGCGTCCACGGACACCTCCTCCTCCTCCGGGTCACGGACACCCGGGCCCCACGCAAGGCGCCCGCGCCAAGCGCGTCAACTTCAACCCCAGCTCCCTATCCCGCGGTCCCGCCGCCCGACTCCGCACCCATCCGGATCCCGAAAACCCTAACCCTAGAGCTCCCCGGCCGCCGCCATGGACCCCGACGGCGACCCGGCGTTCCACCGCAACGAGGCCATCTCCGCCGTCCAGGACGTCGACCAGTACTACGGCGACGACGACGACTTCGACGACCTCTACAACGACGTCAACGTCGGGGACGGCTTCCTCCACGCCTCCCACCAGCCGCCGCCGCCTCCACCTCCGACCACCCAGCAGGCCCCGCCGCCGCAGCAGCACCAGCTCCAGCACCCGCAGCAGCAGCAGCAGCAGCAGCTCCCTCCACCGCCCCAGCAGCAGCCGCAGCAGCTTCCGCCGGCCCACACCCTCCCGCCGCCGCCGCCGCAGGCCCCACCGCCGCAACAGCAGGTACGCATCCCGGGGGTAGCGGTCCCCGCGCCCGGCTTACCTCCCTCCCAACCCAACCTCCCACCGCCACCTCAGCCGCCTGCCGCGCCCGCGCCGCCGCCGCCTCAGCACCACCAGATTCAGCATGGCGATGGGATCAACCGCCCTGGAGGAAACTTCGGCGGCGGCCCCATCGTGGTCGGGAACGGGGGCCCCGCTGGCGGGCCTGATGGACCTGGCGGCACGACGCTGTTCGTGGGCGAGCTCCACTGGTGGACGACGGACGCGGATCTGGAGTCCGAGCTCAGCAAATATGGGCCCGTGAAGGAGGTGAGATTCTTCGACGAGAAGGCCAGCGGCAAGTCCAAGGGCTACTGCCAGGTCGATTTCTATGACCCTGGTGCGGCCGCTGCCTGCAAGGAGGGCATGAACGGCCACATGTTCAATGGCCGTCCATGTGTTGTGGCATTTGCCACACCGAACACTGTTCGTCGCATGGGCGAGGCGCAGGTGAAGAATCAGCAGGCCATGGCTGCACAGGCATCAAATATGCAGCCGAAGGGTGGTAGAGGTGGTGGCGGCGCTCCAGGGCCACAGGTGGGCGGTAATTATGGTGGTGGCCGAGGGGCTGGTGGACCTGGTGCCGGTGGTGGAGCGGGTGGAGGTGGTGGAAATTGGGGAAGAGGTGGCGGAGGCATGGGGAATAGAGGCCCTGTTGGTAATATGAGGAACAGGATGGGCCCAGCTGGCGGCCGTGGAATCATGGGGAATGCGGGGATGGTTGCTCCACCACCGCCAATGATGCCGCCGGGTGGAATGCTAGGGCAGGGTTTTGATCCTACTGGTTATGGCGCTATGGGGAGGATGGGTGGTGGATTTGGCGGTTTTCCTGGTGGACCAGGGACTATGCCATTCCCTGGGCTGATGCAACCATTCCCGCCTGTTGCTCCACATGTTAACCCGGCTTTCTTTGGTCGGGGTGGGATGGGGTCTGGTGGGATGTGGCCTGATCCTAACATGGGAGCCTGGGGTGGGGAGGAACAATCAAGTTATGGGGATGATGCAGCATCCGACCAGCAGTATGGAGAAGGAGCAAGCCATGGGAAAGAGAGGCCACCAGAGAGGGAGTGGTCTGGTGCACCGGAGAGGAGGCGTGAGAGGGAGAAGGATGTGCCCCCATCACAGGACTGGCCAGAGAGGAGGCACCGGGATGAGCGAGACATGGACCGGGAGAGGAATCGTGACTATGACAGAGATAGGGAAAGAGACCGTGATAGGGAGAGAGACCGAGACCGAGACAGAGAGAGGGACAGAGAAAGGGACAGGGAGAGGGACAGGCACCGGGATGACAGAGATCGCTATGGTGATTATCACAGGCACAGAGACCGTGATTCCGAACGCAACGAGGACTGGGACAGGGGGAGGTCATCTGGGATACGCAGCAGGTCAAGGGAGGCTGATCACTCTAAGCGTAGGCGGATGACGCCACAGTAATCATAGCTGGTTGAGCTACTAATGTAGAGCCAACAATGATCCAGGGAAGCATCTTATTTGCACACGGGCATGCTTCAGTAACAACTAGGAACTCTTACCTCTTGTTGCTGTGGTGGTTCTAACTGCATATATCTCCGGCGGTCTGTTGTATCAGTAAATTTGATGTAAGTTATGCTTGATCTAATCTCTTGCTGTTTTCAATTGTAACTCTTTTTGAATTGTACTGTAAGGTAGTGCTGTGGCATATTGATATGGTCATGTAACCGTTTTTTTTTTGTACTGACCTTCATGTAACATTGTATATATAGATCCATAGGTTCATTTGGTACTTTCAGTAGCTAGATGGAATTGTTTTAGCCAAGAATTGTAACATATTGCCCTTGTCTAAAACATAAGAATGTAACTGTTAGATAGTATGCTCACTATTTTGGCATATCAGCGTTGCCATGTAACATAATATATGTACTGTTTTTTCTTCTAACTTTTTATGTACACAAATTATGTAACTTTTGTCATTTTCTCAGTTCACCTGTTTGTAGTTAGGTTAGCTGCCAAGATGTAAACAGGAGGGGTAAATTGTAAAGGCTGTTTTGTTTGTACATTGCAATCCCATGTAAATTGCACTGGGTGTGCTTTTGTTTGGAATCTGGAATGTTCCATCATTTCGAAACTGGGAACATTTCGTTGTATCAGCATCCTATGGTGTTGGTGCTACGGTGAACTTACAATTTTGTTCAAAGCCCTGCTGGACAATGAGATAGATCGTTGCTTCCACAATATGATTATCAACTTGTTTTTATAGGAGCACGGACCTCTTAATACTAGACCCACTGGCTTATCAGGCATGTTGCTTTATTACACATAAAAACACATGCGACTGAAGTATCTGTTAGACTAGGTATACCATCATTCAAATTAATTGTCCCAAATTGATTCATAATGATTGGCGTGCAGAAGCATATGATAAATGATTAGTATTATATGTCCTATATGCTATTAAGATATAGGGTGGAAACTTAATATAGAATTTTGATTAAGTTACTTTGCATGGCAATACAACACTGAACTTCCTTTTGCTCAATCAACTTTGTCATTTTATTTCAGGGTGACAGGAACTACTGCACAAAATTAGCTCCACCCGGAAATTCATATATTAATTGGCTTTAGCTTTTTCTATTCTGAATAAATCCAATTCAATCCATTATTGAAAACAACTGCTTAATTAGGCCACTGGAAGTAGTTAGCTAGTGTGTTATAATATGCATGATGCATGGTTTTTCTCTCTTTGCTCCTGACATTTTGTTAATCAATTTAGGGCATCAAAATTCATTCCTTGTCTTTTATTTTGGTAAACTAATTCCTATCATGCATTTCTATTTGTAGCCAAACATGGTCCATTTCGGGCCAGTTAGGTTTAGTTTGTAGCCAATTTTTGTTCTTGCATTCTGTGAATGAATACTAGTATTTCCCTATCATGCATGCCATATTATTGATGTGTCAATGCATGCAAGCACCTTATTTTCATATGTATATGAAGGGCTATATACAATCTGCTCCAATGCCCTCCTTGTTTCTGATGCGCCTCTTATTATATACTGTACTTTGGAGTCCCTTAACGCCAAAAATATTGCTGAATGATTCTAGTTCCATAAACTGCTGGTGTTTGATGTTTCTGCAAGAACAGAATCAAGGAAGTGTCAAAAAAATATCAGAATCAAGGAGCTTAGCCCCTTAGGTTATATGCAGGCTTAAAAATTTTATGTATACCTGTTTGTTTGAGTATGGTACTGGTGTGATGTGGCATTATGCTTTCTGTGATTTATTTCCCTTGAAATGGTCTCCGCTGTGAATTGCTTCTTATCCGTTAAGAATGCTGTTGCCAAACTGCTTACTGACATACTTGCATCTTAGTTGTGCATTTTGTCTTTAACTATGAAGTTTAAAAACTGCTTAGTGCCACACTAATCCTCCAGTTTTACTTGTCTATTTTTCTATACTTTTTTTGCAGTCGCTCATGGCTTCCTTTTCTTGTGCAGATATATGCTTGTTGGAATCTGCTTTGGGCTGCACAAGGATTGCCTTCCCTGGATGATAGTTGCTGTCTCTTCTTTTCATGGATCGTCAAATTACCTAAAACAAAGACATAAGAACTTACTGAGGTGTAATGGTCGCAGCATTGAGTTGCGTCGTTGGAATATTTAGCATGTGGGACAACGCTATTCGTGTAATCAGACTGGCTTGTATTATGACCATTGTTTTGCTTGTTTCCTCTGTTGGTTGCACACTAATGATTTTAGCACTCCACAGTGTCCCATTCTGCGGTGGCTGTGATAGTTTATGCTGCCGCCTAGATAATCTCATTCTGTGGATTGATGTTGCTTGTATCATGTATGTACTATATATATGATCTATTTGGTGTTTCTTTCGTTAAATCCTGTCTCTGTTTCTTCCCCTAAGTTGAGTTTTGGGATCTTTGTTGACGTGCTCAATGCTCTTACTCATTTTCATGCCTTTTGCCTTTGCTGTTGAGCTTTATGGATGGCGCTACTTCAATTTTTCAATGCAAAAGCACTTAACAGAATATCAAACGTCTGCGCTCGTGCGGAATTTTAACGCTACATGACGCTGCCGTTTTTCTTTTATAACGACGATGACGGTTAGTATTGCCTCTGTGAGTGTTAGGGGAACGCTGGACCGGTGTCCCCCTCTTTGAACGTTCATTTGAACTGTTTTGATCTATTTTTTTCTGGCTCAATTGTTTTTTACTTTTTAGGCTCATCTTTTTCACCCAAAAATATTCTAGATCTATGAAAAAGTATTCTAAGTTAAAATGAATAAATTTTCTATATCTACAAAAAAAAAACACTCTACCTTTATCATCAAAAAGTATTCCATACGCATGTTCTACCTTTTATAGAAAAATGAAAATATTTCAGATTCACACTACCCTACTCTCATAAGAAGAATATCATGCCTTTACGAATAAAATAGCTTCATAGTAAGAAAATTTTACCATCCAAAACAAACGTTCTAGCTCCATAAGACTAATTTTCATAGCGTTGGTGAAAACAAAAGGGTTTTTAAGGGAGAACAAATAAGAGAATGGAAAAACAGAAGAAAACCTTGGGTGGGGATTAGGAAACAAGGGGATCCAAAATGACCGAAGAGAAAACATGATGAAAACTAGAAGGCCCAGAGAGAAGAAAGAAAAAACATACTCCTTCCGTTCCAAATCGTAAAGGGTTCTAGACCTTGACTATTCATTCTTTCTTCCATGTACGTATGTTCAATATGTGTCTAGATTCATCAACATCCATATAAATACAGACAAATAAAAATAGGGCTAGAACCCCTTACAATTTGAGACGGAAGGAGTACTCGATTAAATTATGTTAAAT
Source organism: Paspalum notatum (assembly GCA_022530915.1). Classification (NCBI taxonomy): domain Eukaryota; kingdom Viridiplantae; phylum Streptophyta; class Magnoliopsida; order Poales; family Poaceae; genus Paspalum; species Paspalum notatum. The sequence continues at coordinate 5,271,003 of CM039691.1, forward strand.
GGCAACATATCTAGTGCAATCTAAGTTTTGGTGCAACCACTGTGCAACCATACTAAACAAAGTGGCAATTTTTTTTTAAAAAATCATGAATGTACATCTTAGCCTACCATCTCTATATATAAAATTTTAGAATCAAATTCATCCCACTCCATTAGTTACAAAAAAGACAACCAAACATGGATTGCACTGGATATGTTGCCATGTTAAATGGTGTGTTTGGTAACTAATTGCGAGAGGGATTGAAAATTGCTCTTAGAAGTTGAACCGTGAGAGTTTTCTCATAAACTCCCATTTCCTCGCTCACTAAATAAATTCTCCCTCCATCTTAAATTATAAGATACTTTGGATTTTTATAATTTGAGATGGAGGAGGCATATCTAAACCAATTTTTTGACACTGATTACCCCGAACAAACATGTCGTAATACCCCCTTCAACTTTTTATTTGTTATTGAGCTCATAAAAATAACTTGGTGGGCACTAAAAGAAACACTATACTCCCACCATATTTAAAATATAAGTCGTGGTTGATTTTTTCACAAATTCAGTAGTTCATCTTATTCAAAAATTTGTATAAATATATAAAAAACGAGTTAGACTCAAACTCTTTACAATAATAAAATAAATCATAACAAAATAAATATTAGCTTATTGATTTTTTAAATAAGTAAAATGATCAAAGTTTTATAAAAAAAATCAATGTAATATAGTATATTTAAATACAATAAAGTACAAGTCTACGATAAAATTTTGATCGCCACCTCACGTCGTGGTCCTACGAAGACGCGCATAGCAAAGCCGCCCGCCTCCTTCCTAGGAAAAGCCGCTATCTCCCGCGCACTCCCATCCCATCACCTCTCGCCGTCCCCTCCGGCCTCCAGACGATCGCCCGCGGTGAGCATCCGTGTACCCAGCATCCATCCATGATCCATTGCTTGCTGATTGCTTCCCGTGCTTCTGTTCGATTCGGTCCGCTCCGATTGGGTCCGGCTGATGAATGATCTCCTAGACTCCCGGATCCTGTTACCGTAGCGGATCTCCTTGTTGGAACGGGGTTTCGAAAACGGATCTGAAGATGAGTGATCATGGTGTTGTGTCGGTTGGAGCTGGATCCGGGGGTGGTTGTTTGGCTAGTTACACTGATGAGATAATGGGATTTTTTTTCCCTAGTTTTAGAAGGGCGGTCGGGTCATGTGTTCTAGTTATTGTGAGCTTGTGATTAGTGGCGGGACTTTCTCAAATTGTAGTGGTAGCCCGAATTGAAGTACGACCCAAATTATGGGTATACTTGCGGTTCTTCTGTTTGTAAATAAACTGTATTATAAGTACAAGTGCAATTGTCCGTATGCTCTCTTCGTTAAGGTGTCAGATTCCAGAATAAGCCAAAAAAGTGTATCATCTCCTCATCCTGAATTTTTAATAGCCATGGCCCCTTAGTGTTGATTTATATAAAGGGAATGCTTTGGAATATTCTCTTCTCATTATTGTGCTCTATAGCAAACCAATACTGATCTGATTGGCTTAATGTTGTGAACCCGGAAATGAGGCAATTGAGAGAATCTGCCCTGCCCTTACACCTAGTCAGCATTAGGGTGTCATGGGTATAACATTGTCTAATTTCAGTAGATAAACTCAAAGAATAGATTGCTTTGCCTTGCCATATGCCCATATGCAAGTTAGGAGAGATCTATTCTACTTGCAAAATATTTACATATCATAATTGAACTGCAGATTAACTTTGAGCTATGGGCAGAGTTGTTGATGCTCCAGTAATTGTGCCTGAGGAGGTACCTTGCATTACTTAAAAAGCATACTATTGCAAATGCCTAGGTTCATTCAAAATGTTAAGCACCTTTAGTTCTTTTTTTTTTAACGTAATCCTTTAGTTCAAGAACTGGACCTTTCTGACTTTCTGATTTCCTCTTACCTCGACAGTTGTTGCCTTTTCAAATATAGTTACTTTATTAGAATATGTCTCCTTTATGTGTCTGATTCATAACCTGAGAAATCAAACCCTCTTCCATGTCACCAGTATATTTCTATATTCTAGCTGTTGACACGTTGATTATATTTCCTGCATGTTTGCTAAGGAAATGTCCTCGCCTCAGAGAAATTATGATGTTCATAAGTTATGGCTCATCTTTTTTGACTGTGTTATGGCTCATCTTAGAGACCTGCTCTACGTGCAGGTCACTGAGAACGTGTTGGGTGGCAAGGAAGTTACTGTTGTATTCGTTCTAGGTATCTGCTCTATCTTCATATGTTTGTGCATTGCATATAGAACGAGTTCTTTAAATATATGGGGATCTATCTAATGCACTCAAGATATGATTTCATTTTGTATCTGACCACGAATCGACACATAGGTGGTCCTGGAAGTGGAAAAGGCACACAGTGCACTAACATTGTGAAAGACTTTGGATTCACCCATCTCAGTGCTGGAGATCTTTTGCGTGAAGAGACCAGATCTGGCTCTGAAATTGGGCATCTTCTTTTTCCCTCTATAAGACAGCTAACTTCATTTTATTTCTGTTTACCTTCTGAGCACCTTTTCCATGTAAAAAGGGACTAGTCCTGACTGACTTATGCTTGTATGTTCATTGTACCATAATGCTTGCAGAACCATGATCGCGGACATGATGAAGGAGGGAAAGATCGTTCTATCAGAAGTAACTGTAAAGCTGTTGCAGGAGGCCATGATAAAAAGTGAAAATGACAAATTTCTGATCGATGGATTTCCAAGGAACGAAGAGAATCGTGCTGCATTCGAGAACGTTGTAAGGCCCCTCATTCTTTTAATACCCAGTTCTCATGATAGTTCAAGAGATTAGTTTTTCACTCTTTTATGTAGATTTAAATGAATTTGCTAGTATATTAATTATTTATCATTGCTTAAGACAAAAATTTCGCCTGCGTTTGTGCTATTCTTTGACTGCACTGAGGAAGAGATGGAAAGGCGTATTCTGGGGCGCAATCAGGTTTCCTTTATCATTATTCACTTGTGCGTTTTTTTTTTGTCACAAAGTTCCTGTTTCTGACATTTCTTACTCTATTTGCAGGGAAGACTTGACGATAACATTGAAACTATCAGGAAACGGTTTGAAGTTTTTAATGAATCAAGTTTGCCTATAATTGAGTACTATAGCTCAAAGGACAAGGTTAAAAAGGTATTGGTGCACTTTCTATTGTGCAAAGGTTACTCCTATAGCATTCGGGTGATGCAAAATGTGGTCTTGTCATACTGAAGAAACACATTTAAGATCACAGGAACAAGATGCATGTCAACATAAATATATGAGATTAGAAGGATGATGTTTAGCAAGAAAAATCTGATCGGTGTCCAACACCACATTATATTTTTCGAGATGAGGATACCTCCATTTCATTAATCAAAACGGAAATACAGAGCTTATAGAGACAGCTGACCATCATTATATTATTCACACTTCAACTAATTGTTGCTCCTTTTGGGATTTTGATTTTTCACTTTGGCACCTTAGATTGATGCAGCAAAACCAATACCTGAGGTGTTCGAAGATGTCAGGGCTATTTTTGCCCCATACGCTCCAAAGGTGATTTGTCTCACTTTCTTTTTGTGTATTCTTTTGCATACAACATTTCTGAATGATTCTAACTCCTGTTTGCATTGTGCTGAATCGTTTTTTTCCATCTCTGAATGGATATCTACCAACATTTAACTAGCTTTTTCTATTATTTTAGTGTGTGACAAGCATACAGTTCACATATATATGTACTATCAATCTATTTGCTCATCACATTTTCTTCTTGACGTCTTATCTATCAGGTTGAATAAAGCAATACAACGATGCCTTAGAGGTGATAACGCCATAGTTTGCTCGACCCAAATAATTTCATGTTTTTTACGCCATGAGATAGTCATATGATATTCATTGTCTTCTGCAGGTACCCAACAAGTGTTACTACATATATTTAATCATGAACTTTTTAATATATAAGAATATATAAGAAAAGTTTTAGTTCATATGAGTTATAAGCATAGCAGTAGACAGTAGGCAATTCGATCTGTTACCAGCAATGCCTTATTCCCTATCCTGCTAGAGCAACATTTTACCGATGTCACCATTTCAGTGTATCCTTTGCAACCCCGTAGAAGAAGCACTGGCTAGTGGCTGTGCATTAGTTTGGTGTGTGTAAGATCTTACACTGCCAGAGTTGGGAACTTGGAACATTTCATAGTATCTGCATGCTGTGGTGAGTGCCATATGGCTAACTTGCTGGGCAAATAAATACTACAGCTGTTTGCCTCCAAAGTTTTCTGCGCTTGTTTTTGTAGGATTATGCAACTTTTACTGGATCATCTATGATAGGCTTTAACAGCACATCAAATACGTGCCTAATCTTTTTATAAAAAAAATACATGGCGAACGATTTAGTTGCCATATTAATGTGAATTGTTTTGGCTGAAGCCTAATGTATTGTTTTGATGAAGTTGCTTTGGTTGCATAGGCCTACTTCTTATGATTCAATGTGACCTGGAATTGGCCCACAATTTTTTTTTTAAATGAACCGTTGGGAGAACTGCCTAAGCATGTTCTTGCATGCTATGAACAGCAGCGGTTCTTTTTCATGCCTTAACTATTGTAGCCAGTGCATGCCGGCATTTTATTTTGGCTTGTAAGATAATCTGCTCCACCGGTATCCTTTTAAAAAAAAAATACTATTATCTAGTTTCCTATCTGAAAATATTTGTGTAACCGTCTGTACAATCTCTGATCATTGCCTTTCAATGTTGGCGGTTGGCAAATTATGGTTTTTTTTATCGTTGCTGGCGACTCCATAGTCCATCATCATTCTCCTTCCTTCCACAGCTAGCTCCACTGAGAATGGAAGCAGACCCACCAGTTCGGCAAAGCCCTCCTCCGTCGCGCCGCTCGTCCGTCCGCTCCTGTCCATCAGCATCACGCCGCGGTCTGCTCCTCCTCGCAATTGCAATTCGGAAAGCAAAAAACACGCGACTACGTACGTGGTTCTGACATGGATCACCACCATGGATACGCGCAAAGTCGTGCGTGCCCGACAGCCGTATCCGCCCGCTTGTACGGACGTGACAGGCCGGGATCACCGACCGACGACCACCACCCACAACCGTACCCATGCAGCGACTCCCGATCCAACTGCCTGCCGCGGCGCCTAGCTCCGCGCACGACAGCTGTAGAGCACGTGACGTCGACGCGGAGCGCGGCCGCCGGCGCCAGCCCGCCGGAGCCGGGGGTCATCGGAGTTCGCCCGCCACCGCCAGCCATCCAGCCATGACGACGATGACAACATGGTCTTGTTTGGAAGCTAGCGACGCCAACTAACCGCCCGACAGCTACCTCGATCTGCACCGTAGTAGTACGTACTACCATACCAGGGTTTATTCTTATATAGCCTGATGATGACTGACGGGCCCGCGCCGGCGGTTCGTCCACGCGCCCGCAGCGCAACATACACGTCGCCGTCGCCCCCGGAACCACTCCCGCCGGCCCGACGCGCGCGCGTAAACAACTCGCTGCCATCCCCCGACGTCACGTACACCCACCACGACGCCCACCGCCCGTCGAACTCGAACGGACGGCCGCTGCCGACAGCACGCACGCCCACGCGAGCCCGCGACACCCGCCACGATCCACGCGCCGCGGCTGACGTCGATGAGCTGCTGCGCCGGGCGCTTTGTTCTTGCACAGCACACACACCCGTCGCGGTCACGCGCTCACGGATCGCGGCCCTTGGGCTCGCCGATCGATCAACGGCCATCGATGCATGCATCGGCGGCACACCGCACACCCACCGTCGTCTTAAGCCCAAGCCGCGGACCGCGACGTCCAACCGAAGCGAGCGCTCGGGGCGCCGCCCGTCGGAGGCGCGCCACTTGGGTTGGGTGAGTACAGTACAGTACTTGCCATCAAGTGGTTGAGCTGCCCGGGGCGGGGCGTCGTCGGCGCCAAGTTGCATCCCAACCTGCCGGCTGCTCTACAGTCTACACGCAATTATTCCCGGCGGGGGCCGCCACTGCGGAGGGCGGAGGCGAGAGGAATGGTCCGCGCGCGGGCGCGGCGTGACGACAGGTCAGGAGGACACAGCGCGGGAATCGGATGCGCGGCCGAGGCGACGGACGCCCGGTGGACGGTTCCAGCCGCGCGCTAGCTCCGAATCCCGGCTCCGAATCGCCTGGCTGCTCGAGGAAGGGTATCGATGCTGTGACACCACGCGTGCTCTAGTAGGAATCTTCAGGCGGGGCCGTTGCTTCGGCGGCGGCAGAGACGGCGACGGGACGGCCCGGCGAATCGTCTCGACGCAGTGCCAGACTTGTTCCCGTCTCCAACTACTTGTCAACTTGTAAGGCGAACCAACCGGCAATCCCGACTCCAAACTCTCGCAGGTGAACACCATGAATCAACTCCAAACTCGCTGATGAACACCACCATGGTCTTTGCTCACCGGAGTGTACATAGGAAACGCTACTTCTCGCGCCGCCCGTGCTGGCAGATTGATGAGGACCACGACATGAAGACGAGAGAGCAGGAAGAGGAGGAAGCAGACAGACTGATCGATGAGGATTGGGAACACGAGAGAGCGGCAGGAGCAGGACGGAAACATGCGTGCGCTACCACCATGCTCAGCTGGTCATCGATGCATATACCAAGGAAAAAAAAAAGGCTTTCACCACCATCTTCATAACCATAATAAAAACGAAGCATGCAAAGCAAAGCAAAGCTCAGTTTATAGACAGATGAGAAACACCCCAAAGCCTGTTGAGTTAGCCATCTGATCTGACGAGTAAGTAAACCAGCGGCCGGCCACTAACTAAGTTGACCTCCAAACCTAAAATCAAGGTCGTCGCTTCGTCGTCGTCGTCACGACTCACGATCATATAGCATCATATATACCCCCAAACCACGTCGTCGATCATCCTCATCATGTACCGCTAATTAGAGAGACTGCAAGAAGAGAGAAGAAAAGAGAACCATGGATGAGCTTGGTCCGGCTCCGGCGCAAAACCCAGACCCGACCGAGCCGTTCACGGGAGGTTGAGGAACAGGCAGGCGGGGTCCGGGTCGGCGAGCCCGCCGGCGCCGGCTCCGCCCCAGCACGCGCCGCCCAGGTCGAACGCCGCCGGCCACTCGAACGAGTCCGGCTCCACCATCCCCTTCCCGGCCGGGAAGTCGTCCGACAGGCCGAGCCCCAGCGCGACGTCGTCCGGCTGGAACAGGTGGGCCAGCGAGTCCTCCGCCGCCGCCGCGGGGACCACGAGCTCCGTGGTGATCTCGCTCGCGGCGTCGGTCGGCGTCACCCCCGCCGCGGTCTCGGCTGTCGTCGTCGTTGCCGTGGCCGTAGTCTTGGCGGCGGCGAGGGCGAGGGGCTCCGGGCCCGCGACGCGGCGCTTCTTCTTGGAGGGCTTCTTGGGCTTGTCGGACCTGGCCGCCGCCGCGTAGGACGAGGGCGGCGGCGACGCCTCCGACGCCACCGACGCCGTCGACGCCTTCTTGCGCGTGCCGCCGCCGACGGGGACGTTGCGCAGCGTGCCGCCCTTGGTCCAGTAGCGGCGGCAGCCCTTGCAGAAGTGGCGCGGCTGGGACGTGTTGTAGTTGTTGTAGTAGCAGAACTTGGTGTCCCGCGACTCGCACCGCGGGCACGGGTCCCCCTCGCCCGCCCCCGCCGCCGCCGCGTACCCCTTGGGCCGGCGCAGGTCCACGCCCACGAACTGCTGCTGCGCCGGCCGGCGCCCCGGCTCGGCCGCCGCCTCCTGCATGCGCGACGGCGCCGTGCCCGCCTGCCTGCCTTCGCGCGCGCCCCGGAGTCGGGAGAGAAAGAGAGAGGGGGAGGGAGCGGAGTTGAGAACGAGAGCGCACGAACGCAACGAGAGGGGGCGGTTGGCGCCGGGGGTTCGCTTGCGTCCTCTCTTATGGTCGCGGTCGCGGTTATGGCGAGATGTCGTGCGACGCGCCCACGCCATCGGCCACCCCCCACTCCCGCGCCCCCACAGGGCTCCACGGCGCGGGCCCACGCGCCAGAGAGGCGTGACGTGGGGGGCGGCGCGCTCCGAGCTTGACGCGACCACGCTGGGCCCACCGCGTCAGCGGGCCCGTACAGGCGGGCGCGTGTGGTCGACCGGTTTCTGTACCGCGACGGACGGACCCGCTGCCGGTCGCCGCGCCGTACGCGCCCACGGCCGCCGCGGCGGCGAGGCCAGGCCAGCCGGCCGCCAGCCGCGCCGCTCGCCTCGTGACGTGTCGACGAGCCGCCCGCCGCGGCCACCCCGCTTGGCCCGGATGTCGGTGACCGTCGTTTTCGCGGGGGCGCGGAACTATGCGCCGTGTCGGCCACCGCCGGCTCCCGCTCGGGTGGTCCGGAGCGCGCCACGTCGGGCGTGCCCATTGGCCGGCCGGGCAGCTAGACAGGTTCCGCGGGGCGCTAGGCTAGACGTGGGGCCGGGCGTACCCTCCCCGGCCTACCCCCCCTGCCTGCTTCCCCTGCTTTGTGGGTCCGGCCACCTGCTCCTGGAGCTGGTAGGAGTACACGTACTCTGTAGCTGTAGTACCCACGCGATCCGATGCGGTTCTTCCCCTCGACCCGATGACCTGACCCACCGCGCACGTCAGAGTCTCTGATGAAACGTGCGACGAAGCTCCCCGCCGAACAGTGGCCCCCGCAGGTCCGTCCGCAGCAGGACGCAGTGACGCACACGCACCGCTTGTTCCGTTCCGGCACGGTGCGCGGGCACACCGGCACATGGCGTGGAATGGACGGTGGTCTCGGTCGCGGCGCGGGGTGGGGTGGGCCCCCCGGCGTGGACCCCAGCCGAGTGAGCCGACGAAGGGCCCCGCAGGGAATCGAGCCAGCCCACGCGCCGGCGGCGACCTCTGCCGGGCCGCGCTGCCGCCGCCCCGTGGCGTCGTGGGGTCGGGGGGGGCACGGAATGGAACGGAATGGAATGGGATTTCGGGTCGGCGTCGCATCGGCATCGCGATCCCGCGTCGCGTCGCGTCCACGGCGCCGCCACGCGCACATGCGTGCGAGCGGCTCTGCGCATGCCTTGCCCGGCCGGCCGCCCGCGGTGGGCTTGCCTCCCTCCCTCCCTCCGCTGTCCGCTCCGTGCCCGTGCCAATCAGCGCGCATTTTCCACTCTGGGTAGTGCTTGGCTGGGCGCGCCGATCGCCGCGTGTGCTGTGCGCGGGCCGCCGACGCACGATCTGCGGAGGAGAGCGCGCGCGAGGGATCCGCCGAGAACGACCCCCGGCTGATTCGGTGGCGCCGGATTCCGTTTCCTCCCACTTCGTTCGCTCGCGCGGCAGCTGTGCTTTGCTGGGTCGTCGATTCGATCGGGAATCCGCTGCGACGTCTCGGTTCGCCATCCTCCGATCCCCCCCCCCCCCCCCCCCCCCCCACGTCGTCGACGCGACGACCCAACTATGCTCGTCTCGCTCCCCGTCCCCGGCCGATCCTCGCGCGATGCGAGGTAGTAGCCGTCGTGGACGGCCGATGCGGGCGTGGGTTGCTGCTGCGGTCCCGAGTCATCCGACGGCAAAATTCGCGATGCTGGTTCATTCAATGCGAGGTGCGTGCGCGGTTCTTCTCGCGTCCACACGGCGCGATGATTAGAGCCGAAGCCGAGGCGGCCTCCTCGTCTGATCCGCTCCGGGCGACGTGGCGCGACGTTCTCCGCGGGACACTCGCATGCCTCGGCATGGGGGCGTGCCGGTGCCCGACGCGCGCAACCACTCCAGGAGCAAGCGGTTCCCGTCCCTTCTGCTCTGTTCCATTGGCAGGCACGTACGTCGCCGGGCTGCGTGCCCCCACCGCGTCGCGTCGTCGCCTGCGGCCTCGTCTCGTCACCTCACGGATCGGATCACGACGCCTCGGTCGGAGCCGGTGGTCCATCCATCCATGGATGGGCACCCTCCCGCATCAGCTGACGTCGCGATCGGGCGGGGGATCAGATCGGGGGGCTAGGCACCTGTCAGCTGTCACCGCGGACGCGACGGCGACGGCTGGCCGGGGGGTAGGATCGTAGGAGTGGGCGCGCACTCTCGCGGCCGTGGAGGTGCCGTCAGAGCCGTGGAGGATCGGGCTCGGATCGGCGCCAGCCGCCGCGCCGCCGTGGCCCCCCGTCAATGCTTTGGCGTCGCTGTACCTTTTGTGGCGGCAAGATCCTCGCGCGCCATGATGCAGGTGCCACCAGGGGGGGATCGCGGAAATCGCATGCCGCCTTTGAAGAGCTCGAGTTCTAGAGTTTCCGTGTGCGAGACGTTGAATTCGTGGACTCCACTCGACCACTCTCGCCAAGTCGCCAGGCAGGGCATCAATTCCATCTGGGAATTAAAGAAAGGCTAGCTGCAGCCAGCAGGCCTGCAAAGCACGCTGGCCGAATTGCTGGTTTCGCGCTAGTGCGGCACACGGCGGACACCACTCGCGCGAGTGGGATTTGGGGCTGCAACAGAATTCATAGCAGTGCCCGCAGCCTGCATGGCATAGAGTGGAGCAAGTGAGGAAGAACTTTGGCTGTGTTTAGATCCAAACTTCTCCCCAAATTCCACTATGCAAAAAGAAAATTCTCCATCACATCAAAAATGCCGGCACAGAGTACTAAATGTAGACGAAATCAAAAAATAATTATATTATACAGTTTAGATGTACTTTGCGAGACGAATCTTTTGAGCCTAGTTAGGCCATGGTAGGACAATATTTACCACAAACAAACGAAAAGTGCTACAATGTGCTGCAGTGTCCGATGTGATGTTTTTTGCCAAATTTTTGCAGATTTTGGCTGATTTTCGACTCCAAACTTTGGATCTAAACACAACCTTTAGTGCGCTGCAGGCTGCAGTGCCACCATTCCATTTTCAACCCATAGGAGGGTCGTCGCAGAGAGGGAGCGAGGGAGAGAACAGAAAGTTACAGTACAGTGATGCTTCGCTTTGCAGCGGCTGCACAATGACGACGAAACTTAAGCATCAAGAATTCAAGATAGATATATGTTACACGACGAGACTGGACTTCTCATGTGAATGGAAGCCTATGGACAAAAGCAGCTTCACAATCTGCCATGGAAGCTTTCGGGGGGAGCAGCAGCCTAACACTAGAGCGGCAACGCGATCGAATGAAAGAATACAGCGGCAGTCTTGCTGGTCTGGTCTGGCCGTCACGGTAAGCAATGGTAGTAATATACAAGCAGCAGCATGGCTCCCCCTCTAGTTGGAGGGAGCGCCAAAAAATGATCAAATTTATCCAGGCGTCGGCACTGGGCAACCAGCAGCTGTTATCTATCTGATTTGTGCCGCTTAGTTGCCTGTGAACGTTCTCTAGCGCCATCCCCTGCCCTTAGCTGGTGCCCAATCTCTTGATCACGAGAGATTTGATTGATCAGATCCTGTAATGCAGAGGGTTAAAGCAATATGTACATGTGGCTATGTCTACAGGAAATGGAGGAGTGATCATATGAATTGAGTTTGACCCTACCTTGGAAGCAGAGTTTGAACCAGGATTAGATCTCTTGTTTGCTCTCTTGCCAAGATTGATCTGCACTGAGATGCTAGCTTGTGACAAATCTATACCCGAGCCTTGCAGGGCAAGATTCAACGTAGTAAGCAACCTGTTGTAAATGGGTGGGGTGGGGGTGGGGGGGGGGGGATGTAAAACCAAAATGTTTAGTTAATAAATTATATAGAAATGCAAGAAACAGCATGGTAAAAATAGCAACATAAAAAAATATACAGGGTTTGATAAATGTTTTGGATTTTTTTTTCGATATCCATTGTCACTACATACCCTTGGGAATATTGGCTTGACAAGCTGATTGTTCCCTCATCTATTGCCAATTCTGGGTTGTTTAACATTCCATTTTGTACTGCAGAGTCTTCTGAAGGTGATAAATTTATCAATTGCGTCGGTTGCTGGGAGGCAACATTGCCTACACATGAATAAACATCTTTCATGAACTGCAGAAATAATCATTGGTTCCGATGAAGAACTACAAAACCTATAGCATATTATAAAGCGATAACTGGATCAAGAAAAGCATACTTGCAACATTAGTGGGAGGTTCAGGCTGTTTGTAAGGCACACAACTCTTCGGTTCTACCAGTTGCGGTGCACCAGAGGCAGTTTCAAAAGCACCTGTATTGTTATGCTCCTCAGGCTTTGCAGCAATTGGAAACTGTGGGGAGGAGCCATTGTTTGTAAGTTGCGATGGATCGGATGCCACATCTCCATTTATTTCGTCCTTGTTCTGCAGCACAAGGATAAGATTGAGACAAGGGGCTCACTAGAATCTAAGCCTTAGAAGCCTCATTGTGCAGAAGATGAAGATAAAGTCGTTTTAACAGCTACCTGTGAATTTTTCCAGGAAGATCGGAAGTATATGTTAGACCATGGCATGATCTTCGCATTTTCTTGGTTCCACTCTGGGTTTGAAACCTCGTATTTTTGTACTTTCTCTTGCAGAAACCGTATGTATTCAATAACCTGCTTTAAAGCAGTCGTTGATAGATTGGTAAAATATAAAATGGGGGATAGATATAATCCACACAATTGTTGTGATGTCTTCGTCTGAAAAGAATAGAATGTGGCAATGTCTTACCTCTAAGAGAAATGACGCTTTGTCTCGCTTTTGATCATTTTGCGGCAAAATTTCTCTGAGTATCTGAAATCTGTAAAACATTGGGAGTGGAAAGATTAGGCCAAGTGCATGTTTGGCGTTCTGAACAGTGGTTATTTGTTGGTGGCATAACAATAAATTTCACAGCACAACATATATGGACCTAGAACTTCGCTCGTTCTAGCATTCTTCAAGATTAGTACACGATTTCGAAACTTGTACCAGGACGCCCATAAAATATTCACACTTCAATCCTCAACTGAGAAACGGGCCTCTAACCACATCTACTACACTATTTAACTCCTAGTTCTACAAACACAAGTCATCACTGATCGCTGCATCCCAGACATAACCTATTGGATTATTTCCCAGCCAAAGCATGTGTCAGATTAGAGACTGCATGTGCACATCGAGTTGAATCCAAGTCTTTTGTTTTTTCAGAGTTAAGAATCCAAGTCATTTATGATAATCTCTCTCAGGAAAAGCTTGACACTAACCGTCAGACTGCAAAAGCGTGTTTGGTGACATATGAGATATGAAGGACACGTGAGCAGGCGAATCATGAAGTAGCGCTGCCAACCATTTCCGAATGAACTGCGGAGGTACATCAACCCACCTGTCATTGATCTTGCTGCGCCTGCGCTGCTCCGTGGCGGAGTGCTTGGAGCGCGGCGTGTTGGGCAGCTGGTCCGTGCCGGCGCTGCCGCTGCAGCTCCCGCCCTTCGCCTCTACCCTAACCGATAGCTCTGCAACCCACGAAAGAAATTAGCACCAAACCCCCGTCAAAATCGCCTCGTTTCACCACCGAACCGGCCAAACGGCTCCAGGAACACGAAGAAGAGCCAGATTTAGCGTAATTGAGGTGCGCTACCTTGGAACGAGGAGGAGACCTCGCGGCGGGCGGCGAGGCCGTCGTCGTCGTCGAATCCCGCGCCGCCGCTGGATCTGGAGCCGGCATCCATGAAGCCGCCGCCCGCCTTCCGCTCCGGGGGCCTCTGCTGTTGCTGCTGCGGCTGCGGCCTGGCGGAGGCGACAGCGACGCCGACGCAGCGCGCGGCGAAGGGGAGCGACCACGGGTGACCTGCCAAGTCGACAAACAGACAGCGCGAAAAGCACACGCCTTAAGACCGGGGTCACCAGGAGCTGAAAAAAAAAATTGCATACGTACTTTTTCACTCTCTAACATTGTTTATTAGTGTTTTTGCACCCCACGTACCAGACATGACCCCGGTTAGCTACTCTTTTATCACCTCTTTCTCCGGCTTTTGTCTCACGAATGATCTGAGGTTCGCAATTGCAAAGTGCACGCCACGTTCAACAAAAAAAATGACGACCATCATGATAAGTTTCTATAAAGCCTAATGGAGTACTACGGAGTATCATACAGGTTTAACATACAATTACAAAATGGTTTGAAATTTGTGGTTGGAACATTGTATTTTTTGTACGCAAGGCGAAAAAAAAAGGCAAATAAGTGAGGATGAAAAGTAAAATTTCAGCCAGGTTGGATTGGAGGGAAAAAAAATTATCTACTGTACTACCACAATTTCACGGGAGAGGAAACGAGCGCGGTGGTGGTACCCTGGTAGGTCAGGAGGACGAGGTAGAGTTTATCCTAGGCTGCAGTGTCCCACTGTTCACGTTCACCATCCACGCGGCCCACAGACCGTCCCGGCCCATAATAATAATAGACCCACCAGCACCAGGCCCAAGAAGGGTCCACGCACCCCCTCCCGCGCCGACCAAACCTACGAGTCTACCACGAGCTGCTAGGAGCTACCCTCGCCCACCCTAGCCTAGAAAGGCTCCACCTCCACGCGACCTCGCCGCGGCAGATCGGCACGCACCAACGCGGCCACGCATCTCTCCGGCGTCCGCGTGCGCGGCGAGCTACGCGTCGGCGTCAACCGTCAAGTCTTCACCCGACCATTCCACCACACCAAGCCAACGAACGGCACCCTACGCAAGGCAAGGCAGCGTACCTCGAGGGTTCGGCTGGCCCCAGAGCGCGAACGGCGGCGGCTGCTCCTGCTTGACGGCCGCCGCGCCTGGGCTGATGCTGAACGCGCCGATGCCCCCGGGCAGCGCGTGCTGGCGGAGCGGCTTCTCCGCGGCGGGCTTCGGCGGCGGCGGCGGGGGCGGCGGCGACTGCGACGACGGCCGCTCCAGCGGCTGCAGGAAGTCGTGCGTCTTGAGGAAGAAACCTGCGCGCACGTACGCATCCACGCGCCGTTAAAATCCAGAACAAGAACAACAGCGAGTCGCGAACTCGCGGTAGAAACAGCAACAGACAAACAGTTACCGCTGTTCGTAATTGGTAAACCACACACACAGTAAACACGGTTGATTGAACGTAGCAGCTCGATCGTCGACAAACAAACACCAAGAACGAAACAGGAAAAAAGGCTCTTGTAGCTGTAGAGATCTGATGGTTTGATGACGAAAACTGCGAGAATTTGCAGTGGAATATAGTAGACGAATTGCCAGCCGCGCACGGCTCTTCGCATCCACCAGACCACCACCACCAGCACCTTGCCCACCACCACCACTAGACCACCCATCTTCTCAGCGAGCTACACGTGATCGTTTCTTTGTTCCGTTAATCTGTCGTTTTCTACTTTTTCTTTACCCACGACGGCCACGCACCGTAAGTAAAAAAATTAAAAAGTAATTTCCAAGGTCAATTTCGTACAAACATACGCACTACTGCAGCAAATAGCATCATCGACTGTGAACGCCCCCCGGCGGCCTAGCTCGTTGTACTAGCCGAATTACCAAATTAGGCAAAATCTCGTCAGGACCCGGCGAGCAAACGTCGTCCGAATTCCGATCCGTCGCCAGTGACGAGCGAGCGAGAGAGAGAGACGCTGAGATGAACCGCACGCACGCACCTTGATGCGCGGGCGGCGGCGGCGGCGGCGGCTTGGATTCCTGGAGCAGCGGCAGCGCGGAGACGTCCTTGGCGGCGGTGTAGAGCGAGAGGAAGTCGTGCGTCGCCTTATCCCCTGCACTCGCGACCCCGCCGGCGGTGAGCAAATGGAACGCGAGCCCAAGCAATGGCGCGGCGGGGGAAGGGATCACGCGCGCGCGTGCGTACCTTGCAGCCCCATAGCCGCGCATCACACACCGCTCCGCTCCGCTGCGCTCGCCCTGGCCTGCTGCGCGCGTCGCGAGCGAGCCGCCTCCGTGGTCGCGGCTGGCGCCCGCGTGCGGGGAGGGAGGGAGGAGACGAAGGCGCAGCAGAGACCTCCGCGCGGCGAGCTCCAACCAAAAGGCTTCTCCTCCGGCTCCGGCAGGTCCTCCCTTGTCGCTGCGCGGCGATGCGGGCTGTGGCTGGCGTCTTCTGCTCGCCGAGGTCCTCCTGTGCCGGGATGCTTTATACATATACGGCGGGTGGCATCCGGCGGGGAGCGCCCTCTCGCGCTCCGTGACGGCGTTACCCCGACGGCGGCCGTTCCGTTAGCGGCGCGGGTGTGACCTGTGAGCCTGTGAGGGGTACGGGTACCGGCCGGCCGAGGCTGGTGGTGGGGAAGGATCCAGCACGTGCCGGACGTGGGTTGACCGCGGCGTTGACGCGAGGAACAGTAACTCTTGCTTTAGTGCATTTTTTACTGTTGTTTTACGAGGTTAAAATAATAATAATCGTCGGCTCGTCGCGGTCGACGCGATTGGTAGTGTAGTGGGGCGTGATTACGACCGCACCCGGCAGGGATTAGAAATTTAGAATTGGATCGGACACCGGGCTTTGTCCGCGCGCGCCTGCACGCCGAAGCTGACACGCTTGCTGATGCGGCGCAACGCAAGCCTACCACGTAGACCGTAGTGGTAGGCTAGCGCGCTTGTTGCCTTGTTGCTGCTGGCCGGTGCTTCACGCGCGCGGCGGTGGAATTGGATTATTGGAAGGTTGCGTGCCCGAGCATGCGATGCCGGACGACGACGCCGACATGCGATGCGATGCCGACTCCGGATTCGAGTCGCCCGTGGCGTGAATGAAGCTGCACGCCCGCAAGGCAGAATAGAGGCCACGACGACAACGAGCCGAGACGGAGCTCCGTGCATGCATGGATCCATCTCCATGCCGTGCCATGCCCGGTGGAGACTGCGATGCGATAGGCCGAGAGGCGAGAGGAGAGGCCAGAAGGGGTTGGCTCACGTGACGGTTGGGGGGGAGGAGCGGGGCCCCTGCGGCGCGGCACATGAGGCCGAAGATTGCGGGCATCCCGTGGATAGAGGGGGAGTCGGAGGAGGACGGGTCGGTCATGTGCCCTCGCCGGATTCCGCAGGGCCGTTTGCTTTCCCCCTTTGTCCAACAGCGACCTCCGCCACACACCGTGTTGGCATCTGCGCCTTTCGCTGTGGTATGTGGGGAAGACGACGACGACGACAACGACGACGAACCCAACCAAAGCTAAACCTTCGCTTGCGTGCTGTGCTAAGCAGCATGGCTCGGCAGTTGGCACTGGCACCATCGGAACACCGACCGGGCGTTCCACCACCACCATGCACACGAGCCAGCTCTTGAACATGAGCCTGCTCCGTTCGATAGGGAGTAGACTGTGCCTCAAACTCAAACCTGGGTAAAAAAACGGTGATGTTTTATCCACAGGTGCGGAAACGTGTGCTCCCGCCGAGGAGAGCAATCCCACGTGCGCCAGGGCCCAGGATGCGCCGCAGCGTGCAGCAGGTCGGTAAAACGTCGTGGAATTTTTTTATTTTAGCCCTTTTAGCGATTTAATTTTATAACTAGACCTTTGGTGAAACTATTTTAAAAAATAGACCCAATGCTCAGCGCTTTAGGGAAGCGCGCCGAGGGTTAACATGTCGGCGTTGGTTCTCGTAGCGCCGATATCGCCACATCACCGCAAACGGGGACACCGGTGCAGGAGGTCGGCGTCAAAGGACAGAGAGCCGAGCTCAGGTTGCTTGGTGCGGCGCGGGATCACGCCGAGCTAGCTTTGCATGCATGCTGCAACGGTACAAGCTAGCAAGGTGCTCCTTTGCACATTTTGGCACAAACGATTCAAGACCTTGTGAATTTCATATGAAAGAAAATATAGATCCAATAGATATAAAATAAATTCTATAAAATTTCTAACATTATCCTCATCATTCTAAAAATATACATGGACAAATGAAATGTTCGTTAGAATTTCTAGAAAATGACTAATTGTCTAATCAAACTTCTGTTTATGGAACAAGGGGATATTTCAAAAACAAATCGCAAAGAGAGACAAAAAAATCATGTATACAGTTAAAAAAAAAAGCAAAGGACCCATTTCACAAAAAAATTACAAAGAGATAAAAAAAATATGCATAGGCACACATGTATCATGTATTCACATTAAGCTAACACAGTTAGGTTCAACCGTTCAACTATAGGCACATCTAGCAAGCAATATATGAACGTATAGGTGTATTTAATTTGCGCAGGTCAGCTGGTGGTCTCCCGTGGATCTCTAGACTCTGTTAATTTCAAAACAATTTGGACTTAGCTGTATTCCTAAGGACTATACATAAACGTGCATGCATGGATGTCCTTGCAAAAGCGTGCAACTAAATTATCTGCTAACTTGCTTCTTAATTGATCTTCTGGACCAGGACGTGTTAACATACATGTACACCTGGAGAAGTTTAGATGAATAGGAAGTCTTGAGCACAAGTTGAGACATTTTAAGAAATAGTACATGAATTTATAAGACTAAAAATGTTTTATTAATTGTGCATGAAATGATATATATAATCACATCAAAACATAACTATTTGATGAAATGTGCACCGTCATTTTAGAAGAGCACAAGTTAGATTAGTTTTTTTTTTAACTATACATGATTTTATGTAAAATGGGATAGAAAATACAAGTTTCCCATTTTTGTCTCTTTGTAATTTTTTTGTGTGAAATAGTTCCTTAGTTTTCTTAACTATACATGATTTTTTTTGTCTCTCCTTGTGATTTGTTTGTGAAATATCTCCTTATTACATGAGTAGAAGTTTGATTATACAATTAGTCATTTTCTAGAAATTCTAACGAACATTTTATTTGTCCATGTATATTTTTAGAATGGTGAGGATAATGTTAGAAATTTTATAGAATTTATTTCATATCTATTGGATCTATATTATTTTTCACACGAAATTCATAAGGTCTTGAACGTTTGTGCCAAAATGTGCAAAGGAGTATCCTGGTAGCTTGTACTGTTGCAGCATGCATGCAAAGCTAGCTCGGCGTGCTCCCGCGCCGCGCCCAGCAACCTGAGCTCGACGCTTTGTCCTCTGACGCCGATCTCCTGCACCGGTGTCCACGTTTGCGGTGACATGGCGATATTGGCGCTACGAGAACCAACGCTGACATGTTGACTCTCGGCGCGCTTTCCTAAAGCGCCGAGCATTTGGTTCATTTTTGCAAATAGTTTCACCAAAAATCTAGTTATAAAAATAATTTGCTAAAAGGGCTAAAATAAAAAATTTCCACGTAAAACGTCCGGGTGCGCGCGCTGGTTGCCAAGGCGGGGGGGAGGACGCCGGGCGACCTGATCTGCATGGTTTCGCTTGCAGTGCAGTGCAGCCCAGTGGACCACGAGGTGAAGAGAGCAGGTCTTATTTTCGTGTAATTATTATTCATTGGTCGTGACTCGTGAGGTCCTGCTGTTTAAAGTGTGAAGTTTTGGAGGCGCGCGGGTTTTGAATTAACACGCGCGCCGTGTATTTCCGCACCAGTTGATTGGACCAAATCTTACAATGAACTAATCGCGATAGCGACCACGGCCACTCCGCCCTTCTTTTTCAAAAGCTAAGAAAAATAGAGCCAATGAGCACGAAAGAAACATGTGTAGGCTAGCTCTCAGCTGCTGGCTTGACTATGTGCAGATGCCGTGCGGAACCCATGTTCCCTTCCAAGCTCAGCTAAGCACCGGACCATCTTCAGCGGCAGAATGTATATTCACTTTTGGCTATTATTATTTTAACCATTTTTATTTTATTTATAGTTGTCGTTTTGTATTATAGTCAGTTCATTTAAACAACCCGCTGAAGGACAGCCTAACACCGGTACCGGTAGCATGTGTCGAGCGGCCTGTGTGCCAATTGCGATGTATGGGGGGAAGCATTTCTTTGTTTGTGCAGAACAGCAGAAAAAACAAAGTAACTAGTGGCTGTGCCAAGTCAAACAGGGTTTCAAATCAACGTTCGGTTTTTCTAAGAGGAATACGTTCTACGTTGCTGTACGTAGCACGTCATTCACACACGGGAAACGGGACGGCGACGATGTTCTTGCACCATTGTAACTGTTCACCACGCATCCTAGATTCCTGCCCTATCCATCCGTGTACGGGGTATCGGGGTACAGTAAACATTCTACGCCTACGCAACCACTGATCTCGCATGTGGCCGCCGGGGACGACGACGGCACGAGACGAGACGTGAAGCCCGTCGTCGCCTCGTCCCGTTTTACCCCAGTCCACCATCGCCCGACAAGGCCCCGTGCGGGCGCGCAGCGATGGCCCCTCCAAGGACGACGCCACAGGCCGCACGCGCGCAGGGAGGGCCTGGTACTGCCCCTGGCCACAGCTGCGTCGCCGTCGCGTGGGTGCGCGGCCGTGTCCTCCTTCCTGCGCGCGCCGCAGCCTTTGCAGCAGGGGGGTGGGGGCGGCTAGCCGGCGACCCACGTGTGGCGCTGACACCGGCGCACGTGCCGCCGCAGCGTCGGGACTCGGGACCGCCCCCGGCCGGCGGGGCACAGTCGGCAGAGCCGCCAGAGGCGCGCGTGGCCGTGGCGTGCGTCCTCGCGCCTGGCGCCGCGTCGGGTCCCCCTGCCCTGCCTGCCCCGCGCGGTCGGGCACCGATCGGGCGATCCACACGTGCCGGACTGCCGGACCAGCTCAATACACCACACTAGCAGTTCGTTCTCAGTGTACTACGGAGCAATTCTTTGCCAAGGCAGGCAGGACGGGTCGGCACAGATGCCTGGCGGGGCGCTTTTCCTCGTCACCCTCTCCAACTCGTGGCCGACAAGGGGAGGGACAGCCATACGCCGCGGTGGTTGGGGACGAAGAAAGCGAGGCCGGGCGAGATACGCACATGCGCCGCATACGCACACGCTGGCCGGCCGGACTCGACCGCGACGTGCCCAGAGAAAAGAGTAGTACTCCGTAGTACTAGTTATCTGCTTAATCATACGAGCTGGGCCTGCTGGTCGATGGCGGTGCATTGTTTAGGGCAGGATAGCTTGGCAGCGCAGTGGCATGGACGCACGGGACTGGACTGGACTAGGCTACTAGCTGCCTGGGACGTTTCCCCCCTCAGCTATAGCTAGAAAGCGTAAACAGAGTGCCGGCCCCATGTTTCCGTCGCAACCGGCACCGGCTATGGTTTCTTCTGTACGTCAATCATTGCTCCCAGTTTGCTGTTTTTTCCCCGCGGAAAACCAGCCGATACAGAGAGTTGCTAGTAATATCTGCATGCTCATGTTATTTTTGGCCCAGCTTACTCCATATGATAAAATCAACATGGTGAAAGGCCATGATCATGATAGATCTGGATCAGAGGAGGTACTACTGCCTTGCGCGAGCACTTTTACACTGCATGCGCAAAGTACGTCCCCGGTACGTATATTGGTAGTCCTGGTTCATGGAGCAACCACCACAAATAGACAGTCACTAGCCTTTTTCACTCGGGGATTTAATTATAACAACCCCCCTCTGACAGCAGTATCCCCGTGTCAGAGAAAGTCCCTGGAGCCAATCATTTCCGCCAGAGATCTAGCATTAACTTTACAAGTAATCCACGCATCTGTGAGCAAAGGAGTGGCCCCCGAAACAAACCAGCCTGTAGCCTTGTTCGCATCGCCGGCCATGTTACGCTAAACCTTTTCTTTTTCTCTTTTTTTTTTCTCTCGCCCTTATTCTCTTGCAGGCAGGCAGGCACAGGCTTCGCCGCTTTGGATCCAAGATCCATCATGCTCGCGGCATCCCCCCATGTTCTCCCTATTTTTCTTTTACCAAATCAATCATTAAAGACGTTAAACAATGCCGCTTATTAGAGCGCATTACTTTACATCACGTCTCGGCTTTTGTCCACGCATGACGCACCGCACCTAGTCTAGCAGAAGCTGCTTGCGCGCGCGGTGTAAAAGCTTACAGTAAGCGGCTTGCGTACGTAGGGCGATTTTGGCCTTCGGATGGAGGCGCCAATAATTACGCGAGATATGGCAGAGGCAAATGTAGATTTACCCTCCGTGTATATATGTAGAATTTGATATGTTCTTGGTTGTATTGGTGCTCTAAGTTTAAGCTGGTATGGCGGACGACAAATAAACAAAGTCCAGCAATCCACACGGAGAGCACGCATAAGTTCAAAGCAAGGGATGGAGTGTTTTCTTTATTTTGCTGCGAGACAGGATGAAGATAATTAGTATTTTTTTTGATAAAGAAGTTAATTAGTATTAGTGTTGCTAATGAACAATCATGCAGTCACATGCCCCCCTTCACCACCTACCTACCTACCTGTTCATCCATCCCCCTTGCTCTAAAGGGGACGAAGGATGGAGGGGAGGGAGCACCCCGAATACTCGCTCGATCACGCCACGCCGGCGGCGACATCTCGTGCGCGGAGCGCCCAAAGCCAGACATGCCAGCTGCGTGGGGAGAGCAAAAAGAGCAGCTCAAGCTCAAGAACACTCCCCGGCCGGACTGGATCGCTACGCGAGCCTCGTCCTCTTGCGTGGAGCACTAATTAATCCACTCTAATCTGGATTAGCAAAGTGGCCGGCCGAGCGAGGTAAGCTAACTAGCCGACACGATGACAGTCTGACAGAGAGGAAGATTCCGGGGATGATGGATGATGAAAAGGCCGCGTCCCTCCGAGTAATTATTTATATTTAGTAGTGTGCCGTATTAAGAACTGCGGGTTCACCGCCACTTGTTGGTAGACATTCCCCCCGCTTTGGGAGCGTGGCTCTCTCTGATCTCGGTTTCACCCTTGTTTAAAAGAATCGGCTTAGGGATCTGTAAACTAACCCGCTGGTACCCGCGCGCTGTTGCTTGGGCGCCAGGATTTGGATTAACTAGCCGTTCCCCCCACTAATCCGCGCTTGCGCTCCATGTGGGCCGGCTTAATTAAGCGTGGCGAGGGACGTGCCCGGGCGGCCGGGGAGGACGCGTGGGGGAGCGCCGAGCGCGAGCGGTGGGGGCCGGGGCTGGCGGCGGTTGGCGCCGCGCGGGATCACGTGCGGCGCGACGCGACCAGGCGTGCACGTCGTCGTCGTCCGTCGCCGTCGCCGGGCGGGCGGCCATCCGGCGCATCACGTGGCCAACGCACACGCGGTGGCCTCCCGTGGCCCCCCGGGCGGGCGGGCGCGCGCGCGGGGACAAAAGAAGCGGCGTGGGAAGGAAAAGGACAGGGGCCTCCCCGTCCAACGCCCACGGCCACGCGGGCTCCTCCTCCTTTTTCTCCCCTGGGGCGCCTGTGCGGCTGTGGCTGTGTGGCCCGTGTGAGAGAGTGTGTATGTGTCGTTTCGGCTCGTCGGATCTGTGCCCGTGGTGGCGTCCTTTCGGTCCTCTGGCTGGCACCGTCGCGCACGGTCCTGTGTGCAGCGAAAACCGGCGGTTCGTTCGGGATGAGCAAGTGAGGCCGGCACGTCGTTGTGGCCCCGTGGCGTCGCTGTCGAGGACCGGAGGCCACGCGCGAGCGCGGGTCACGTGCGGCCAGCAGGGCCACACCAGCCCACGCTCGCGGTCGCGGCTTCTCCTTTTCCATCGCATCAGGCATGCCTGAGCCATCAATCAGGGCCCCCCACCCCACCACAGGCCACCATTAGCCTCCTCGCGAGCCGTGCCAGGTGGCGCCCCGCCGCACTGTGCCGCCGCGTGCGGTGGGATCCGCCTCGTCCGGTCGCTCCCGCTCGTCGCCGAGCGCGTGAGGCTGGCCTGCTGCTGTGCTGCCTGTGCCGGGCCTGCCGCTGGATACGAATACGACTGCTACGACTACGAGAGAGGAGAGGAGAGAAGCCCAGCCGCGACGGACGCCGTCTGGTGGGTGGGACGGCGCCGTCCGGCCGGCCGGCCGGCGCGCGCGGCCTCGGAACCCCAACGCTGCCCGACCCGTTTCGTTTTAATGCAGGAGCCGACGAGCCGTGTGGAAAAAGAAGGGGTTGGAAGGCCGGGCCCAGCTGTTGGCGGGGGGCGGCCCGGAGGCCGGAGCACGTGCAGCCGGCGGGACGCGGGCCCAGGAGCGGCGGAGGACGTGTCCGGCGGGCCACCCACCACGCAGCCCAGCAAAAGCGCCTCCCTTCCGCTTCGCCCTCCGCCTTGCATTGGCCGCGGGGGGCCCCCCTTTGGCGCGGCATGTGGTGGCCGCTCGCTCGCCTACCTGTCTGTCCCGGGGCAGGCAAGGCAGAGCCTCACGTGAGGCCCTCGGGGGCTCTGACGCCGCCGCTGCGCTGCATGGGCAAAGCCCCCCTTGGCCATGGCGCTGCCGAGTGCCGACGCCCGCGCGACTGTTCCTGACCTGCCGTGACGAGCTCGCCGCTGGGGCTCCGCTGATGCTGTGCCCGCTCGTGCCGTCGCAGACGCCGTGGTCGTTGTTCGTATCCGCTCTCGCCTGTTGTTGCGCCTCGCGGAGCTGTGGATGCTGTGGCGGTGTTTCGGCCGGCCCCGCGGGTGCGCGACAGATGTCCTTGGGAATTGGGATCCTGCAGCGCCGGCACGCTCATGGAATCCATGGTCCATTTTTGAGCCCCTGCCGGGGTTTGGAACCCGCGGGCCGCGGCCGCGGTAATCAGATCAGTAATCCAAGTTCACGGTGAGCAGTTGATGCGTTCTGGTTGTGTTCGTGTTTTCGGCACGGGATCGAGGAAACGTGTCGATCAGCTCATCAGCAGGTCCAGAGAGCTGTTGATTGAACCTGGTGCCACAACTCAAGGAGGACATGCAAAAACAGATGGTGCCATGGTGGGATCACAGTTTTACCCTGGTGCATTCGCGATCAAGGACATCATGGGGCAAGGACTCAAGAACCCAGTAGTCATGGAGGAAAGTTCGCATACCCCGTGTGCATCCTCGTGGGCTGACTCGTGCCGTCTAACAAATAACAGGCCCAGCAAAACGGAAATATAATACCGGGTGAGGCCCAGAAGGCCCGCCTGAAATATAACTCTTGCCACTCCCAGCCGCCGCCTCCCCTCGCGAAAACCCTAGCTGCTCGGCCTCGCTCGGCCGCCCGACCTCCGCTTCCCTCCGCCCCCACCGCCGCCGCCCCGCCGCCACAGCACAAGGATGGAGGTCGAAACGGCCACGGCGGCGGGCTCCTCCGTGGAGATGGCCGTGGACCGCCCGGCGGGGCCGGGCTCCGTGGAGAAGCCGCGGTTCGATGCTCTGATGCCGAGCGAGATGAGCGGCGGGAGGCCCCAGTTCCGGAAGGTGCCCGTGCCGCAGCACCGCTTCGCGCCGCTCAAGCGGTGCTGGATGGATATCTACACGCCCGTCTACGAGCACATGAAGATCGACATCCGTATGAACCTCAAGGTAAGGAGGATTGCCCAACCATAATTTCTCATCGTCAGCGGCTCCACGCTTTATTGCCATATATATAGTCTTGGTGTTCTCGATTCTGGATAGACGGAATTTTGTTAAGTATAACAGGGCCACGTCCCTGCCCTGCAATTTTGCATTGCAGCAGGGCAACATTTCACACGGTTTACAGGTTTTAACCACATTAGTTTAGGCTCAAATCACATCACGGCCTTGCAGATAGTGAGCCCTGCTTCCTCAGCCAAAGGCATAGACTGAATTATTCTATGGTTTAACCCGTTGAATAAGTTTTTAAAAATATTTGTTGAAATCAGGAAGCAGGAATTCTACAAGCTTTGTGAACATCTGCTTGTGTGGTATCCTATAGCTGCTAAGCTAGTGATACACAATCAAACAATTTGGTTTCTCATGACTTATTGTTCAGAATTGCAGCGTCAGTAAAATTACTATTACCTCGGGACTTATTTGTTTGACACCAGGCAGCTCTAAATTGTACTATTTGGTGACAATTAAAAATGATAGGAAGTAGTGCTTGACAGACTTTGAGTGATGTCTACCTACATATGTTGCCATAGAAACCACAAATCAGAGGAACATAGTTGTTTCTGTTTCGATAGTTGCTTTAGAGCAAGGTTCAAGAAATTGCGATTATGCGCTACGCGGAGGGTCAGCACGTCGATTACCAGGTAATCGCCCAATTAATCGCTGAGCCCGGGGGAAAGAGCCCGGTAGCCGCACGTGGGAGTGGCAAAGATTGGCGCGGCCGCGCGGGAGCCCGCCTTGCTCCTCCGCCGCGCCCGCCCTGCTCCTCCGCCGCCGTGCTTCCCCTCCTCCCCGCCGCCGGCTAGCCGCTCCACGGTTGTGCCTCCCTGCCGCCGGCCTGCATGTCCGCCAGGAGTGCCCGTCGGATGGCATGATGCTGCGGCAGAGAGAGGAAGGAGAGGGAGAGGGAGAGGAGAGACCAGGAGAGAGAGTGGCGGCGGAGAAGGGAAGGACGCGTGTGGCTGCTGCGTTGCTGCTCGCGTGGGGGAGTAGTGGTTAGGTTAGGTCAGGGAGTGGGCTGTTGGGCTTTAGTTAGATGTTGGGCTGAGAGGGAAGAAATGATATGTTGGGCTGAGAGGGAAGAAATTACTGCTGCAAGTCCTCTTGAAAACCAACTTTTTTATTTTTTTTGCAATATTAGTAAAAACGCTTAATCGCGTTTAATCTTTTTCTCGGCCCGAGCGCGCACATAGCGCGTAGCGATTTCTTGAACCTTGCTTTAGAGACTCTCGTTTGCCCTAGTTGTCGTTTTAGGCTGTTACCTGTGAACTAAAATTTCTGCTTGTATTTGCGTTATGCTGTAAGCCTGTTGTTTAATTGTTTAATGCTTAAGGATTAAGCTGTTTCTTGTCTCATCACTGTCATTGAAATGTTACCTCTGTTCCAGGCAAGGAGGGTGGAGCTGAAAACAAGGCAGGACACACCAGATGTGAGCAACCTTCAGAAATGCGCGGACTTTGTGCATGCTTTTATGCTTGGGTTTGACATTGCAGATGCTGTCGCTCTGCTTCGTCTTGATGACCTGTACGTGGATTCCTTTGAGATCAAGGATGTGAAGACCCTCCGAGGGGAGCATCTATCACGTGCAATTGGGCGCCTATCGGGGAAAGGAGGCAAGACCAAATTCGCCATTGAGAACTCTACCAGGACCCGCATCGTTATTGCTGATACAAAGATCCATATACTTGGATCCTTTGTCAACATCAAGGTCGCCCGGGATTCACTTTGCAGTCTCATTTTGGGTTCTCCTGCTGGCAAAGTGTATTCTAAGCTAAGGGCTGTATCTGCTAGGTTAGCTGAAAGGTATTGAATTAAATGGGGGTTTGCTCCGCACCATGTATGGTTGCAGTTTTGGTCATGTGATATGTTGTTATAGTAGCTGATTTGTGTGCTGGGGGCTCATGCTATCTACTGTATCCTTCCCAAGAACAAATTATATGATCATGATATATTTGAATTGTGTTTGTCTGCTTATTCAGAAACACTGGAGACTTGTCAGTTTTCGCTGTGTGTTGTATGGATGAATCACTGATTTGCATGTTATAGTCTTGTTACCGTGTCTATATTCAGTTTTTGATGTTGTGCTGCTGCTAGTCAGATGCTAAAATGCTGCCTTGAAGCATGGCTTGTACTCTGAGCAGGTATCGCCAATAACAGCCTAAAAAACATTTCTCTGGGCTGTACGTTAACAGGTAATTATGGCCCTTAAAAAGTCAATGGAAACAAAGAGGTTTAGAAAAAAAAATTCACACGTGGTACCTCTTGATGTGTCTATATACTCACGTTAGCTGCTATCTCTGTTTTATATTGGCAGGGTAGAGGTCTTAAATATTCTCAACTGTTCATGTGCTAATCTTTTTCCCACTACAACAAATTCAGCCACGCAGCGGCAAGCACATGGCTTCGTATAGTTTTGATAAAACTAGAACAGCAGTGAGCATTATTTCGTACTGTAAATAGTGTTAACGTCAAGTCTGCAGAAACACTATAGCATGCTATTAGCGCGTTATTTCGTACTATCGGTAAGAAGCAACATTTTGCTGCAGCTCTCTCAAGGAACCTCCATTGCAGATATATTTGTTTCTCGCTCAAATCTTTGGGTTCATCTTCCTGTATCACATGCCGAATAGGTACGCTTTCCCTTCTCTTTCCCCATTGCCCCTGTGTGATGGATCTACTACTGTTTGGTTTTCCGTTCGGAAAATCCCAAAAACATTGGGCTTGATTGGTTGCCCGTATTAGGGTTCACTCGCGGGATGCAAATTTCTCTTGCTTGGTAGGCTGGGCGGGTTTGGGCCAGGCCGATGGGATGCGAGAGGAGGCCTCGGGCAGTCGGGCCAGGCTCGGCGGATGTGAGAAATTTGGGCGTATCTCCAAGGCGAGGCTCACGGGATGCAAAGGCTGCGCGCAGATAGACAAAAAGTGCCTGGGCAAAGGTATCATCCAAGAAACCAATCATCATCTCCATTCAGTCAGGCTTAACTTATGCAGGTAACCAATCAAACCCCTTTTGTATGTATTGGGCCAGGATTTGCAGGGCCTGGCTCCCATGCTCGGTGCATGCAAATAGCCAGCTTTGTTGTACTGCTTCCGTACAAATATAAGCTGCGGTTGACTTTTCTCTAAAAGAAGGATCATTTTTCTTATTTATAAAAATTTGTGTAAACATATAAAAAAACTAGTTATGGTCAAACTTTGCACAACGATAAAACAAATCACAACAAAATAAATTGTAAATTATTAAAAAATTTAAATATGATGAGTGATTAAAGTTAAATCTACCGTGACTCGTGTCAAATTTACATACGGATACGGAGGGTATTTTTTATCCCATTGTGCCATGTAATCTGCGGAGTATTAGGCAACCCATTTTCATTCACCTTGGGCCTTGGCCCAGTTGGCCGCACGAAGCTGAAGATACCTTAGCAACCGCAGCCCGCGGGCATTATCTCGACACGGAGCAACCGCCGCTACATGAGCGCATCCGTACAGTACAAATCGCGGCCTACATGCTCGTACGCTGGCAACTTCCACTTCCCTCCTCGATCGCCCAACCTCCCCGACCCCGATCGATCACTGGATCGCCATGGCCACTCCGGTACGACCACCCTCGTCTCCTTCTCGCCCTCCTCCTCCTCCTCCTCCGCCGCCGCCGCCGCTGCCGCTGCCCCTGCCCCTGCTGCCGCTGCGCCACGACACGACGCTCACGCTGGCGCTCGCCCTGCCGCCGCCGCCTCTCCCGTTCGGCTGCGCGCTCTCCCCGAGGCCGCTGCAGGCGCGGAGGCCGCGGACGGACGGCAGCGGAGGCGCCTCCTCCTCCGCGCTCGCCAGGGTGCGGTCGTCGCCCACGGGGGACACGCCGCCGTGCACCGAGTGCGGCAAGCGGTTCCTGTCGTGGAAGGCGCTGTTCGGCCACATGCGGTGCCACCCCGAGCGCCAGTGGCGCGGGATCACGCCGCCGCCGCACTTCCGCCACCAGGCTCCCCTCGCCGTCGCCGCGCCGGCCGCGGACGGCCAGTTCACCGTGCAGGAGCGCGAGATCGCCATGAGCCTGCTCATGCTGGCCGGCGGCGGTGCGCGTCCCGGCGGGGGCAAGGGCAAGAAGAGCGTTCTTGCCTCGTCTGGCGCCAGGGAGAGGTGCAGCACGTCGACTTCTTCGCCGACTCCGACCGCTCAGCAGGCGCCGCCCAGTACGTGCGGCGACCACAGGTGCAGCGTCTGCGCCCGGGGGTTCGCCACCGGGCAGGCTCTGGGCGGGCACAAGCGGTGCCACTGGGAGAGGGCATGGGCAGAGGAGATGGTGGTTGCAACGCCTAGCAGCCGCAGCGCGTCGGCAACGTCGGAGGCGCCGGCCACCACGCTGGACCTCAACCTGCCGCCGCCGGGGACGCCATTGCCGTGGAAGAACGATCAAGGCGGCAGCTTGAACGCGACGCTGGATTTGAAGCTTGGGTACTAGGGCTGGCGCTTTACCAGTCCACTTGCTAGCTTTGATATATATGTGTGTATCTAATATGTGTGCATGTGTACAATGTTGGTAGCTTTGGTTATTCTATCTTTTCTAGGCGCCCTGATTCAGCAAGGAGGTTTTCTGATCCATCTGAATTGGAGGCTTGCTTACTAATCTGAACTCTCCGGTGTATTAGTACTAAATATTTTAGATTTAAAAAGTACGGTAGTCAGTACTAAATGTAAGTCTTAACATATCCGTGCATATATGTGTTTGACTGATGTGATAATATAAATGCGTTGTAGTATAATAATTAGTGTTAACAGCTGTGCCGCCATTGTTCAATGTGCTTTAATTTGTATGTTCAGAGCTGCAAGTGAAGGAACACTACATGTAATTTCTACTAGTCACTATTGATTGCGACAAATCTAGTCTTTTGTAATGGTCTAATGGAGTATATAAGTATGACCCCGCCAAGAAATTATCTGTTTTCTTCAGCTATGGAACTAAGCAGATCTTCCCTCTCCAGATTAGATTTTGTCAGCTTAGTTTTCTGTTACTATGACTAACAATATTAAGATGTTTGAGTTGGCAGCATGCCTGCATGGCTGCATCATATATAGCATGCTAATGCTGGACTTTACGGTAGCCGAAAGCATGCATAACACAGTTAATAAGCTGACATAGTCATAGTGTTTAGAATTATATTGGATCAGATAAAACTATAAAAGATGCAGTGTATGACAATCAGCTAATTGCATATATGGTGTGGAGCTTATTATTGGGCACATTGAACACCTTAACTGCACATTGAGCCTAAACAGGATCCATTGTTTTTTAAGTAAAACTGGAGGAACAACACCTACTGGTTATGGTACAGATAAATAAAGGTGTTGCCACAAATTATCTAGCCATGATACAACGAGGAAGTATTTCCATTTCTCTCGATGGATTACCATTGCAAACTTCTCTTAAAAAAACTAAAACATGAAACATAAGAGGATTGATGCCATTGAAGATGAAGCCATTTCTTGCCATCCAAATGCTGCAGCAGGCCAGCACAATGATTTCCATATAAAATGGAACCGAGAGCTGATTTTTGATTTCCCTCAAGGCTTCTGCATGCAGGAGTAAGTTATCTGGGACTGAAACAATGAGCCTGTTCCAAAAAGTCTTAGCAAAAGGACAGTGAAGGAAGAGATGAAGCACCAGAATTCATTGATTCTCTTGGTGGCCTGACTATGTATATGTTGGTGTATTTGATGACATTGTCATCTCCAGTTAATTAATTTCTCCAATTCAGGGGAATCATTCTCTCATAAAATATATGCCCTAGATATTCTTCCTTGTACTCATGGAGAACTGCAAACCGGTTTCTATGCCTACGTGTTATGTTCAAGATAAGCTGTCCCCCTGATCAAGGTCAGCCTCCCAGGGATACATATGCCTTCAAATATGGAAGCACAGTTGCACTTTTCAGTATCTAACCTTAAATTCTTATCATAGCCTACTGATGATGTTCAGAGAATTATGTGTATAATATTATATAAAGAACAAATGTAACTATAAAAGTAAATATGGTATTATTATTTCAGTTAAAATGCAAAAAGTTTAGCTCGATCATAAAGCAATAACTTACACAATCTATTGTCAACGGGTATTTTATGCTTTGAAATAATGTCTTGGTGTCATCCGTACTTGATTCATTATCACTATAATATAGCCATGTATACTTGTCATGCATAGTTGCACTCATCATGTGTTTTTTAATTTTAGTATGTCCTTTTACATATTATTTGAAATTTAAGTCAGGGAAGCCAATTATTATCTAAAAAAAATCAGGTCAATCGATTGAATTTGAAGACTTGTGATGAAGATAAATAAGATTACAAGCAACAATGTAATTGCCACTTCTCTAGTAATCTTTTACAATCCAACTTTGAAGGTTGGACCCACGCCTAAAACCTAAGACTCTTAAAAACTACAATTACTAAGCAAAACCTATACAATGTAAATCTATATATGTGCACTAAGATTTTGCTAAGTGTTGCTAATTCTAATGTGGCCAAATCTTGCAACTTAGTTTTACCTGGAAACTAACCTATCAAGTTAGTATAGAAAAGTAAACACACAAATTGCAAGAAAGTAAATGCGGAAGCTAAAAGATAGGTAGAGAAAGCAAACTCCCGATGACGATGTTGGCGATGGCACATGATAGAGAGGAGATTTTTTCCCGAGGTTAGGAGAGGCTAACGTGCCGTCTCACCCTCTACTCCTCGTTAGGTGCCCCCGTAGACTTTGCTCTCAGCAATCCTCAAAAGAGTGCGGCCTCACCCACGCAAGGGTAGAGGATGGCAAAGTGACTTCCGCAAAAGTCAAGCAATCCCGGTCAGGTCTCCGGATATCCTCGGTACATACCCACACAATCTCTTCTCTCGCGTAGTCTTGGACTACGGCCTCGCCCACGTAAGGGTAGAGGATTTTCGGAGCAGCTGGGTCTTCTGAGTCCTTCTCGCAGAGCTCCCCCACCGTCTTCACCATGGAAAGCTTTTGGTCGAACCGCCGAGGTCCTTCCTCCATCTCACAAGATGGTGGCGGCCACTCCAAACTTCGGAGGGTCTCACAAGATTTACAGTCGCACTTAATACACCAAGGTCTTGCACGCAGGCATGGAGAAAACAAATATTCCTAAGCCAAGATGCAATTAAGCACTAGCTTGCCGGGATATGTCTAGTTTTGCTCATATAGTGGTTGGGCTCTCAAATGTGTGTACGAGGCTCTTGAGATGGATCAAATGGGTGCCTCAACACTTGTGTTAGCTCAGGATACTCCAACCATAAAGAGGAGGCCGGACAAGGGGGTATTTATACCCCAAACCTCAAAACTGGCCGTTAGGAGCTTCCTTCCCTTTTCTGCATCACCACCGAACCGTCTGGTGGTCACACAACCGGACCGTCCGATGTGTGTAAACGACTAGCTGTTGAGTCGACCGTTGGACTTGGAATCCGACCGTTGGAACCACCGGACCGTCCGGTGCTACACCACCATGAAACACAACAAAGCACCAGGTCCGAATGGTTTCCCGGGTGAATTCTATCAACACTTTTGGGAAATTATCAAACTTGATCTGAGGCAAATTTGGTGTTATAACTTTGATCCCCAAAGTTCAAGACACAAATTTAATTCAACAATGTAGACCAATTTGTTTGTTGAATGTAAGCTTAAAATATTCACCAAGGTTGCCACAAATAGATTGAAGAGTGTAGTGGATAAAGTGGTTAGCCTGACTCAGACAACCTTCATGAAAGGACAAAATATTCCTAAGCTCGCATTCCAGTGCCGGCGCTCTCAAGGACTCCCTGCAGACCTGCTCTGATCAGGTGCAAGTCGAAGTGCAGAAAGGAAACCTGCTGTCCAGGTCCAAGCTCGCCATCCCAGTGCCGGCGCTCCGCAAGCTGGTTCGTGCAGCTGGGCTAGGCTGCATGGCGGAGAGCTCTGTCGGTGTGGTGGAGTATGCCATTCTAGAATGATCAGTTCATCAAGCGAGAGGGCCAGCGGCATGGCCCCTGTCAAATGCCGCAGTTATCAGTTTCGTTGTGTTGTCCTGAGTTCTAGCTCGTGCACGGGGAGTCTGCGTACCCCCAAGCACCCCTGGTTGCGTTGTGTTCGCTGGCACCACCTGTTGCGCTCCCGCCTCGATAGAACTCCAGTCGTGTCGTGTCCCTTATGTGTCGTTCTCAGTTGGTGGTCATGTCGATCGGCAGGTGTATGGCCCTGCTGTTAGTCGGTGTGCGTCCTCCGTGTAATGAGTAAACCCTGTAAGTCCTGGTCAGTAGTGTCCTGGAATGTTCGAGGCCTAGGCGATTCGGAAAAATGCACGGTTGTTCGCGATGCGCTCCTCTCCTCAAAACCTGTCATTGTTTGCCTACAAGAATCCAAGCTTTGCGACCTCCCAAAAACCAAAGCTAAAACCTTCCTCCCGCCTAACCTCTCAGACCTCTCTAGCCTAAACGCTCTCGGCACCAGGGGAGGCATTGTCACCGCCTGGGACACCAAGCTCTTCTCGCTTGCTTCCTCCCTAGTGCGACGCTACTCGCTCACAACCACCCTCGCTATCTCCGGTTCAGCCGGCACCGTCACCGTAACCAACATCTACGCACCGTCCGACCACCGCGAGTCTAGGGCGTTCCTCACCGAACTTGTTGAGATCAAACCTCTGATCTCTGGCCCCTGGCTGCTTGTGGGCGACTTCAACCTCACGCGCTGCTCCTCCGAAAAGAACACGGGCTCTGGCGATCCACGGCTGCGTGCTGCCTTTAACAAAGCAATTGATCAGATTACAGTGGTCGAGCTCCCTCTTCTCGGGTGTCTCTACACCTGGTCCAACCAGCGCGCGACCCCAACCCTCGCGAGGTTGGACCGTGCCTTCATCAACCACGAGTTCTCAGCCGCCTTCCCCACTGTCTCGCTCACCCCGCTGATCCGAGAAACCTCCGACCACAAACCCCTTCTCGTTTCCATCTCCACCACTATCCCACAGAGCAAACTTTTCAGGTTTGAGAACTCATGGCTAAAACACCCCCTCTTCCTCCAATCTGTCCTCCCCGCCTGGCATGAGAAAGAGTGGATGCGTGATGCTGCTGCGCGTCTCGCCGCCAGCCTCAAGCTGGTGCGCGCTGCGGCAAGGAACTGGGCACGGCGTAACAGGGCGCCCCCTACTCTAACCTCTAATTGCAAATTCATTATTCTACTCTTTGATTGCTACGAGGAGGAACACTTGCTGTCCCTTGCAGAAATACAGGTGCGGCACCTCGCCCGCGAACGTCTCCACCTGGCCGCTATACAGCACGCGGCATATTGGAAGCAACGCAGCAAACACAAAGTTGTGAAGGAAGCTGACTCCAACACTGCATACCACCATGCGTATGCCTCGCAGCAACGGCGACCCAACCAGATCACCTGCCTAGAGGTGGTGGGACTGCTTCACACGGACCATGAAGGAGTCACTAAAGCTGCCACGGGGTACTACAAGACTCTCATGGGGAGTCTTGGATCGCCGGAGTGGCAGTTCAGCCTGGACAATCTGTAACCCAACCAGCAGCAGGCGCCGGCGTCACTCGATCAACCTTTCACAGAACAAGAAGCGTGGGCGGCAGTTCGTGGAATGAAACATGACAGCGCTCCTGGCCCTGATGGCTTTGGCCCTGCCTTCTACAAAGCGTCATGGCAGGAGGTCAAGCCGGACATTATGCAGATGCTGAATGCTTTCCACGAAGGGAGCATTGAACTGGAGAGGATCAACCGGTCATACATGGTGCTCCTCCCAAGAAACTAGGGGCTACAGCTGTGGAGAACTTCAGGCCGATCTGCTTGCAAAACTGCAGCGTCAAGATTGCATCGAAGATCCTAATAACAAGGCTACAAGTGGTCATCTCCAAGCTGATCGACCTTGACCAAACCGGATTCCTGAAAGGCAGGTCCATCTCTGAAAATTTCGTCTATGCTACTGAACTGGTACAGCACTGCCACAAATCCAAAGCCCCCACGCTAGTCCTCAAGCTCGATTTTGCCAAGGCATTCGACACTGTTCAGTGGGGCAGCCTGCAGGAGATCCTACGGGCAAGGGGCTTCAGCAGCAAATGGTTAACATGGACTTAGGACCTGCTGTCATCATCTCTGACGGCAGTCCTAGTGAATGGCACACCTGGGCCATGGTTCGGCTGCAAGAAAGGGCTGCGTCAAGGTGATCCGATATCCCCGTATCTGTTCCTGCTAGTGGCCGATGTGCTGCAGGTACTAATCAAGAACGACACTGCCATCCGTCACCCGGTGAACCCTCAACTGCCATGTTCAGTGCTCCAATACGCAGACGATACTCTCATTGTGATGAGGGGAGACACCTTGGGCGTGGCCCAGCTAAAGGGGTTGTTGGACCAGTTCAGCCTTGCCACGGGCCTCAAAATCAACTACTCCAAAAGCGTAGCATTCCGATGCACATGGAACAATCTGTGGCAGAGCAATGCCTGCAGATACTAGCCTGCAAACAAGAAAGGTTCCCACAGTCATACCTGGGTCTGCCGCTGTCCAACTCCAAGCTGCGCCTTAATGCATTCGCCCCCATACATCGCCAAGGCGGACAGATACTTGGCCGGTTGGCAAACTGCACTCCTCAACCTGATGGGGCGCCTTGTGTTTGTGAACTCGGTACTGGACAGTCAGATGGTTTACCTGATGAGTGCCATGAAACTGGACCAACGGCTGATCAAGCAGGTCAACCGAACGCGACGGGCATTCCTCTGGGCAGGCGAGAAGACAACATCAGGAGCCAAGTGCTTGGTAAACTGGGACGCAGTATGTGATCTCAAGATTGAAGGAGGCCTTGGGGTAAAAAACTTGGACACTCTCAACATCTGCCTCCTTTTGAAGCTCCTCCACCGCCTCCACACAGCAAGCTGCTCCTCATGGGCAAATTGGGTCAAGGAGCATGTCTGCCTCGCCACCTTAACTGGTAACCTGCATGGGGAGCACTGGAAGACGCTGCGCGAGCTGCTGCCATTGTACAGGGCGATCACCGACTGCGATGTGCGCGACGGCCGCGCCACGTCGTTCTGGTTCGATGCTTGGTGGGGGCCTGACGATCTAGCGACGTTGTACCCAGCCCTCCACAGCCATGCTAAGAAAAAAGAGGTCAGTGTCCGTGCGGTAATGGAGAAAGGGCTGGACACAATGCTAGTACCAAGGCTGACGCCCCAGGCATCCACTGAGCTGATCACCCTCCGATCAACCATGGACAGAGCTACCTTGAGAGAAGGCCAAGACAGAAGACGCTGCTTTGGGGCCAACAATGAAGACAAACTACACACAACCATGATTTACCAGCTGCTTCAAGCGCGACAAGAACGTGGAACGCCTATGCCGACCATGGTCTGGGAGAGCCGAGCACCCCCACGCGTCCAGTTCTTCGGGTGGTTAGTCTCCCAAGAGCGGATCCAGTGCAGAAGAAACCTTTTGCGGAAGAAGATAGTGGAAGACGAAACATGCTGTGTCTGCGGTAGGCTGGCAGAAGATACATCGCACATCCTTCTTCACTGTGAATTCGCCGCCGCGTTCTGGGCTCGGATCGGTGTACAAGTATCTGAGGAAGACACTGCGAAAGCCCTCGACCGCCTGCCATGACCACCTACCCTCCCGGCAGAGGGCTTCGGGACGTTACTGCTGCTATGTTGCTGGCAGCTTTGGAAACGGCGTAATGCGTGGGCCTTCCGCGAGGAGAAGCTGACTCTGACAGAAACTCTGAGAGGCTGCAGGGAAGAGGCACGACTCTGGAAGCTGAGATTCAGAAAGAACGGCGACGCCATCGCCGATGCATGGTGCTCGATCCTGTTGTAATTGTAGTCATAGTAACGTGGTGCTATGTGAGGGTTGGAAAACTGATGTAAAAGCCCCTGTACTCATCAGGCCATTTGGACCAACAACATGAATGAAAATACAAACCAAGGTGGGGGGAGCCTTTCCCCCTTCCGTTACAATCAAAAAAGAAAGGACAAAATATCATGATTCTCCACGAAACTATCCACGAACTACATCGAAAGAAGTAGAGTGGGGTAGTTCTTAAACTAGATTTTGAAAAAGTTTATGATAAGATAAGATGGTCATTTTGTTTTAAACCCTTCGTATGAAAGATTTCTCAAACAAATGGATCGCTTGAATCAAGTCATTCATTTTAAGGGTAGTGTTACTGTCAATGTAAATGACAATGTTGGGCCCTTTTTTCAAACAAGAAAAGGACTTCGGCAGGGTGATCCACTATCCCCACTGTTATTTAACATTATGGCAGATATGCTTAAAGTGCTAATAACTAGAGCAAACCTGGATGGACAATTGGAAGATGTGGTCACCCATCTTGTGGAAGGGGGATTGTCGATTCTCCAATATGCAGACAATACTATACTTTTCATGAATCATGACCTAGACAAAGCTCTCAACATGAAGCTACTTCTTTATGCTTTTGAGCAAGCATCATGTTTCAAGATCAACTTTCATAAGAGTGAGCTTTATTGATTTGGGGAAGCACATGAGTATGTGGACCAGTACAAAAATCTTTTTGGATGCAATGTCGGTAGTTTTCCAATTAATATTCCCATTCATTTTAAGAAACTTAGGAATTGTGATCGGAAGAAAGTAGAAGAGCGCTTTGAGAAAAGACTCAGTAGCTTGTAAGGGAAACATCTATATGTGGGAGGATGACTAATTTTAATTAATTCGGTTCTTAGCAGCCTTCTGATGCACATGATGTCCTTTTTCTCATTGCCCAAGGGAGTATGTAAGAAGTTGGACTACTTCCAATCTAGATTCTACTGGCAGGGAGACGAGTAAAAGAAAAAAAATATAGACTTGCTAAGTGGAGCATCTTACGATTGCCTAAGGACTGGACTTGGTATTTAGGATTTAAATAACAAGAACATTGCGCTACTTAGAAGTGGCTGTACAAATTACTCACCTCCGAAGGCCTTTGGCAATAGATTCTTCGAAACAAATATATGGGATCAAAACCTTTGGTTCAAGTAGATTGGAAGCTTGGGGACTCCCACTTCTGGGCTTGTCTAATGAGAGTAAAACATGACTTTCTTCGCTTCGGGGCCTGGTCAAAGATGGATCACAAGTTCATTTCTGGGAAGACTCTTGGTCTGGGGGACACCTCTAAATGATCAATATCCTTTCCTCTGTAATATCGCCAGACCAAAATTTATTACAATCGCTGAGGTCCTTAACTCCTCGCCTCCAAACCTCTCTTGGCGTAGGCAGCTGGTCGGTCCTAAGCAAATTGCTTGGATAGAATTGAGAACTCGCATAGAGGGTATTGTCCTATCTCATGGCCAAATTGTGTTTTATTGGAACCTGTCTTCAAATGGAAAGTTCTCGGTAAAATCTCTTTATGATGCCCTTATGATGACAAATCTCCCCAACATCAACAAAGCCTGTGGAAACTAAAAATACCGCTGAAAATCAAAATATTTTTATGGTACTTACGACGTGGTGTGATACTTGCAAAGGATAATTTGGCTAAACGTAACTGGCATGGAGATTTAACATGTTGCTTCTGTTACAAAAACAAAAATATCAACCCTTTGTTCTTTGAGTGTCACCTTGCTCGCTCTGTCTGGACCAAGAAAACCTCAGCCGCTTAATATAGATCATATGTTTGGCAACTGGCTTGATGGTCTTAATAAAGAGTGGACATATCTATTTATGTTAGGAGCATCAACAACATGTTGGTCCCTTTGGCTGAGTAGAAATGACTTGGTCTTTAAAAAAAAGAATGTGTTTTCTTCCATGCAAAGTTGGGCTATCCTCCAACGATCAGATTTGCAGGAGTATGTTGTGGAGGGATCACAACGTTTCGTGCAAACGGCCAAGGTGTTTTTCTCCTGGGCACATAGGTGGCGATCTAGTTTTCGGATTGAAGGCCATTAGTGTGCTTGACATTCCCGTATTGCGTTTTAGGCTATGTGCTTTCTAGTAGAGGCCGGAAGTTAAACCAAGACTTTGTATCCTCTTGATGTACTGCTCTTGAACTTAATAATATGCTTCCTTTTTCAAAAAAAAAAAAAATAGGGATGCATTTACATGGTTTTTGAGTATATGGATCATGACCTCACTGGGCTTGCCGGTAGGCCAGGAGTGCGGTTCACTGAGCCACAGATTAAGCTACAACCACCTATCCAAGTAACAGCGCAGTGCTTTTCTCTGGATGCCTCATGGCTTTGTCCTTGATGTGATGATCTCGTGATGCATATGCTTGTCTTGTTCCAGTGTTACATGAGGCAGTTGCTTACAGGCCTGCACTATTGCCATGTCAACGAAGTGATGCATCGAGATCTTAAAGGTCTGAGCTTTGCACATCTTTGCTGTTTTTATTTTTATTTTTTTACTTATACCTTTATGCCCGCATCATGTGGAGCTAATATGTTGTATTCGAATACTTCCTTTGTAGGATCTAACGTCTTGATAGACAATTAGGGTAACTTGAAGCTTGCTGATTTTGGCCTTGCAAGATCATTCTCAAGACATCACAATGGAAACCTTACTAACCGTGTGATCACTTTGTGGTGTCTAGATACATCCATAGAACCAAACAACCCATGGTAACATTTGTTAGGTATACTGTGCATCGAAAAGACGGAAGAGCAAAAAGAAAGTTATCACGGCGGCCTTCTGTTAGATGCGGCTCCTGGTAAGTGGTAGTCACTATGTACCGTCGATAGGAACTTGATAATAAGCATGTGTATATCTATAATAAGTACCACCGGCCCCCAGATTCACCTCGTCGCTCGCCGCTCGCCGCCTTGCCGGCCGGTGATATGACGACGACACGACCTGCTGCATTGTGACGTTGATCGTGGACGAGGACGGCGCACATATATGGTTGCAATGCAAGGTGCGCGTTCCACAAAAAGAAAATTCATGGTTCCACACGCTCGGCCAGCTCTCGTCGTGATCGCTCGCGTGCCTTTCGGTGTAAAAATTTGCAGCAAAAACAAGCCAGGTTAATTAAGGAGAGGACGGTTGTTGTCCGCCGGTTGAACAATAATGCTGGCGGTGGTGGGGGTACTCTCGTTCACAAATACTACTATAACACATTCTAGTTTAAACTTTTGAAACCTCGACCTTCAATTGTTTTTTTCAAAAAAATATTTAGTTTGAAAACATAAAACATTACTAGTCCTGTTTTGTTTTTTTTTTCGGCCATATCGATTACACGTTTTGCATTAAAAGAATAGAAGAATTACAACTACAGGCAGCTCCTGTTTTGTTTGTAACTTTGTATGATGCTTAAAACAGCTTTTCCCCGTACAAAATACCCCGGATTGGCACCAAAAATGTCACCATCATACAGCCGCAAACATGCTCCGTTCTTCACCGACTCCGTCACAAATTAGTAGAGCTGCCACTATACTAAGAACAGATCATACGCGATGGATTCACCGGTCAAGGCATGCTCTAAAAATAGCTGCATCTCTGGATAAGATTATATTGCCTGCCGACGATGAGAGCTTTTTACTAAAGAAAAGATCTTCCAGCTAGGATAGGATAGCTCCAAAAATGCACGGAGAGCCTATTCTCAGCCATGCCTAAAAGGATGGCGTCGACAGCTGCAAGCCTGCAACTGCTCCAAGAGAGAGGTCAGCGAGCGAGCGAGGGCCGGCTATAAGAGGACGCCGACCGTGGTCACCTGGCCCCCCTTATAACCACTGCATGGTTATGAGTTTACCCGTCTCTGGGTGGTGGCCGGCGTGTTAAGCCTATAACTAGGGACTGCGCCGGCCAATCTCTCAGCCATCGGCGGCGAGGCCTAGCTTGGACGGCCGGCTGTTCTTGTGCGTCTCCTTCCCTGCCGGCACAAGTTGCTCCTCCCTAGCTCCTCGCCGCCACCCCCGCGTAGCCCGGCCTAAGCGGTGAGTTCTGATCCTCGATCCTGCCTTCAATTGGGAATTTGGAATGTATAGGTGCATTGAGACTGGCTAGATAGTGCGGATGGAGCTGTGACATTATATCATATTTTCTTCCCCCTTTCTCGCATTTCTCTAGGATGCGTTGCCTTAGCCACAATGCCCCCCAAAAGTTTAGTTTATACTATTATATCAGATTTTGAATATTTGTCGCTAGCTAGTTTTTTCTTAAAATTTTTTGCAGCGTTTATGATGGAATGAACAAATTTGTTGATGGGCGATGCCATTAAGGAAAACCTGATGCAAGTTACAGAAGCCATTTAACTCTTTGACAATAATATCAGTATGTCTATAGGTTACTGCTTGCTGTAAGTTGAACAAATGGATTTAGAGTTTAGACCCAATGGAACCTGTGGGCAAAATTTGAGTTCTGGACTGTACCACTTCAAAGGAATCGATATGTCCGGTACCAACTTTTATTCTAATAGAACTGTTTTGGTTACAGTTCCACTTAAGCAATAAGCAGCATTATATGCCGTGGCTAATGCCTATTTTATTTTCCTCAGTTTATGGGGCCAGAATATACTCAATAATATCTTATTGTTTGAACTAAGAAAACAAAAGAATACTTTAATTTTAAATTATGTAGCTGAACAATCCGTATGAATGGAATATAATTTACCTATCTTCCGTTTAACTAGTAGAGCCGTAATAACAATAGTGTGTGGATGTCAACCTCTCTAAAATTCTGCAATTTTTAGAACTGGGTTGGCATTTACTTTCATATGCCTATTTTGTGCCATGGGCTTGATTGAGCATATGGACACCTTGTTAATTTTGGCAGTTGCTATGGTATTCTGAAGTGACTGTGAGCCATCCACCTGGATGGTTTTTTTTATCACATGACTTCCTATGAGGTAATAGGACAAATATATATTCATGTATTTTAATATGAAAATAGAAAAAATCAAACAAAATATCTTGCAATTGGATCTGTTAGTTAGTTGTGATGTGATGGATTTAGATATATGAGTCTTAGCATGCATACATGGCATTTTCTTAGGACGCACAAAGGAATATGTGACAATTTTTGTGTAACATGCATGCGAGACTTGTATACCAAAAAAAATAGATTAAGGAACCATATCAAGAAAGATGTTGGGGTATAATTTTTTTGTTAGATGAGCATGTGACATGTTCTTTTAATGTGACATAAACTAGATATAGTATAACCAGCCCTACGTGACGTCTTGTAACATGATGTTTTTAATGTGATTAAAAAATATTGTATATGATGAATTGATGATATATTGTAACATATTTTAGTAGTCACGTTTTTTACATGCTTATGTCCGTCTTCTCATCTGATTCGGCTGGCATAATATAGTAGATGATATTGCATCCAATCATCCACAATATGGTGACAACTGACACGTTTCTGTTAGTTCATCAATTTGATTTGATTTTAAGGCGGAAATGATGTGAGGGTTCATCTATGCGTGAGAAAAGAAGTGGAGTACGTTTGTTTGGTGGGCGCGGTTGGGAATAGATAAATTGTTGTTTTTATTAATTAATTTATCTCTTCTAAAATTAGTGGCCCAGCTTCGTTTGAGATCTAAAATTGCTTGGTCCTATCTTTTTCTTACTCACTTTTGTAGACATCTAATTAGTTAACTAACATTGAACTATAATTAACTGAGTTTTTACTATTTACACACACTGTTTGCAGGATCTATGACAGCTAGTTGTGTAATGGGTAGCACTCAGTATTAGATGTCACAAACAATTTCATGTGTACTTGGGCATGCTAATCCATCAGTAATTGAAAATTTATCCGTCTGCCATAAGTTCGAAAATTTGGTTTGCTATCCCTCTTGTTGCTAGCTCAACCAATGTTCTTGAGGGTACAAAAGAGGAGGTAGATATCACTAATAGTTTCTCACTGCAATATATGCCTCACACAACTAATATTCCTGTGAAGACAGATGGCTGCTGTAGTTCTGGATCACAGCTTGAGCGATAAGTACTCCTCAAAGAACAAATTTGAGGGAAAATCCCATAGTTGGAAGCGTGTTTTTGTTCAAACTGAGAATGGTTCTGTTACGGGCATTGAATTAGAGCCGGGAGAAAATGCACACACCGTAAAAAAGAAGTTGCAAGTAGCCCTTAATGTATCCACTGAGGAAAGCTCACTGACATTTGGTGATCAAGTTTTGAATAATGATCTCAGCTATGTTCGAAATGACTCACCATTGCTTCTCACTAGAAATCACATGCATAGAAGCTGTTCCACACCTTGCCTCTCACCAAAAGGAAAACAAGGTCAGCAACGTGATCGGAGTAAAGTTATTGAAATCCTAGGCTGCTCAAGCCCTTCTGCTGCAATGAAGGATTTGGTTAAAGACATCATCCAGGGAATTGCGAATGGTGCTGACCCAATAGTTGTTACCGGTGGAATGGGAGGTGCCTACTATTTTAGGGATGTCTGGGACCAACATGTTGCAATTGTTAAACCAACTGATGAGGAGCCTTTTGCTCCAAATAATCCTAAAGGTTTTGTGGGGAGGACTCTTGGGCAGCCAGGCCTCAAAAGATCTGTACGGGTTGGTGAGACAGGGTTCCGAGAGGTCGCCGCATACCTCCTTGATCACAAGAATTTTGCAAATGTTCCTCTTACTATGTTAGTGAAAGTTACCCACAGTGTGTTTCATGTGAATGAAGATGTTAACTGCAAAAATAAGACCAATAATAATAGATCACAGGCTCATAGCAAGATTGCTTCGTTGCAGCAGTTCATTCCACATGACTATGATGCTAGTGACCATGGAACATCGAGCTTTCCTGTCTCTTCCATTCACAGGATTGGAATACTTGATATCAGAATCTTCAATACGGATAGGCATAGTGGAAATTTTCTGGTCAGGAAGCTTGATAATGGATCCGACCGATTTGAAGTGCAGACAGAACTCATTCCTATTGATCATGGTCTATGTCTTCCAGAAAGTCTAGAAGATCCTTATTTTGAGTGGGTTCACTGGCCGCAGGCATCTATTCCATTTTCAGAGGAAGAACTTGAGTACATAAAAAATCTAGACCCTATAAAGGATGCAGAAATGCTTCGCATGGAGTTGCCCATGATTCATGAGGCGAGTCTTAGGGTGCTCATCCTATCAACAACATTTCTCAAGGAAGCTGCAGCTTATGGCGTCTGCTTGTCAGAGATAGGGGACATGATGAGTAGGCAATTCACAGGGAAAGAAGAGGAGCCAAGTGTGCTTGAGGTTCTATGTATGGAAGCAAGGAATTGGGTTAAGGAAAGAGAATTGCTTCTGCCAGAAGTTGATGATGACGAAGATGAAGATTATGATTGTGACGCAGACTTCGGCCAGTTCGATCTTGACTCAGGAGACGATTTAGCTACATGTGAAGCATCATTTTTTAACAAATATGGGTCTATTGAGGGGAATTGCAGGAACCCACTTTCAAAGTTGACTGAGGGCAATGAGGACAATGAGGAGGAAGAGAAAACAGAGGCTAGCCTGGATGATGTCGATGCTTGCACTACTTTAGGTTCTAAATGTATTCCTTCCACCTCAAAATTGTCGGTTTCTCTAAAAGGGCTTTGCTTTAATAGTGGAAATAAAAAGTTTCGCAA
The DNA here is from genome assembly GCA_022530915.1 of Paspalum notatum. NCBI lineage: Eukaryota > Viridiplantae > Streptophyta > Magnoliopsida > Poales > Poaceae > Paspalum > Paspalum notatum. Next base: position 5,315,739 of record CM039691.1, read on the forward strand.
TGGTATTCCAAAGAACAGGGTAAGTGCTAAAACAGAATACTATAGTGGTTACCGTAGTGAATATCAGTCTGCAGGTTGGAGCTCCATCGAGATGCTGCCTCCCAGCTCAAGTTTTGTGAAACTATCAGATATGAGTGCTAATGAATGGAGCGCATTCCTTGAAAAGTTTCAAGAGCTTCTCCCGAGCATGTTCCATGACATGAAGAAAACTGCTGCCCGTGGCTCATGGTTGATGCAGAGGCTAGGCACCTCTTGCCAGTTTTGAGAACAATAGAGATATACTTCAAAGGCAACATAGGCCAAACCTAGGGTACGCATCAGCTGATGTGTTATGCCATGGTAGCAGCTATCAGTCACCTAGTACTTGATTGCTGGTAGTTACTATGAGAATAAGGCCATATCAAATTTGTGTTAGTATCATAATACTGTGGCGTTTGTGCATAGATTTAACTTAGGGTGGGGTGTAATTATTATCTATATGTGATTTCAGGTTATATTGGTCATGATATGTGTTATTATGAGGGAGTTGTGGACATGTTATCATGATAAACCATTTAGATCATATTGTGTGCATAATATATCTTGTGTCTATGTCTTGATTTATTTGCAATGGGTTGTGCAGGTACTTTCTTTGAATATTGATGAAATGATGTTGGCATCAATCTATCATGATGATGTTATGATGTTGTATTTCAGTTTCCGTTCTCCTTTTTTTTTGAAAGGCCTTTCGCTCTGTTTTGTTACTTAATGTATACGGTCTATCTACAATTTGTCATCATTGTTACATGATACATTCACATGGCTATTGTTTTTCAAGTTTTTTAAGGGTCAAACGGGGTAGAGTCCCACCTGGGCTTACATTACTTTTGTGACCCTTTGTGTGCCATGAGATATTTTAAATATATTACTTTGTCATCATATATTTGTGGAAATCTAGACCTGATAATTTGTTGTGTGTGCATGAAATGGCTTGCAATCCTTCGAAAACAGTAAAGAACCATACATAATGTGTAACACTTTTTAAACTCCTTGAAAGAATGGATCAATTGGGAAGCACAAAAGGCCATGTTCACTTAAATGTTTCTCTGTACCTGGCAACCATGTACAAATTAAAATATTGATACCATGTACCAAATCTGTCCCCACTCGAATCGATTACCAATTGATCCCAGCTAGGCTGGTGCTTCGTACAAAAGAGTTCAACGTCCATGCTGGGAGCTGGGCTTGTGTTCTTACAGACAGGGCTTAAGCACAAAAAGGATGGGGGAAAGCTTACATAGAAAATTCACTACACCAGAATTCAGTTTGTGAATAGATTATTCAGTAAATTAGATGGATCACTTCTGATTTATTTGTATGCGGTACACAAAAAAACATACGGAATTTGTGTCATAATATTATTTGTTGATAGTTACCAAGAGAATCATTCAATCAGCGTCGTCACATCGAATGCAGGTGACCAATGGGAGAACAATCCTTTGGTCACCTGAATTGGACTATGATAAAGTTTACATGCAGTTCCGATTTGGATTGAAATAGGAGAAATTTGCAATAGTTAATGCATGGTTGTATTGAAGATCCTAAATTTAAATCTTATTTGAAAACTTATATTGTTACACAAGCAGGTTGCGGTCCTACTATTTCAGGCACTACTACTACTTCTCATTTGCAAAGAGAAGAGAAAATAACGTTATTACATCATAACTTACATACTCTACATCTTGACACACAATAGTCCAAGCGTTACCGGATCCAAACAAAAAAGGCAAAAATAACACCCCCCAAAAAAGTGTAAAAAACTGGAGCGCAAGCAAAGCCATCATCGATGGGCTACGCGGCGACGTTGGTGATGCCCCAGGATCGCTCGGCCAGACGGACGCACTCCGGGAAGCGGAAGCAGTCGACGAGGTGGTCGATGGCCATGCCGGCGGCCTGCATGAAGGAGTAGACGATGACGGGGCCGACGAGGCGGAAGCCCCGGCGGACGAGGTCCTTGCTCACCGCCTCCGATTTCGGCGTCCGGAACGGGATGTACTTGTGGTGCCTGTACTTGCCCACCACCGGCCGGTGGTTCACGTGCCCCCACATGTACCCGCTGAACGATCCGAATTCCTTGGCCACCTGCTGCACCACGCATGCCTTAGTTCGATAGCTTATTACTGTCTCTCATCATGCAGCAGATCCTAATTAAAACTTGGATAACTGATCCGCCTACTGACCTTGCTTCCTTTTTAGAAGCCAATAAGCTTTTTTTTTAATTTTAGAAAGTTCAGTGAGAAAAAAAAAAGATTTGGTGATGTTTGTTGTTCTCAGTGATTCATCTGTGTGATTAATAGAGGTGATCTTTTTATGAGCGAGGTTAACAGTCGAGGTGAGTTGAACTTGTACAGATCATGGAGTGTCCATATATATGGGCTCGCCTTCTGAATGCACTTGGCGTTCTCGACTATGCACCGGACCCTGGACTCCGCCAGCTTGAGCTCCTTGTTGCCGCTTATCTCGGCGACGTCGTCCTCGTCCATCCTCGCCACCGCGGCGGGGTCGAAGTCGGCGAAAGCCTCCCTGGATCGGTCACGGCCATTACGACGTTGATCAGATGAAATCGATGATCGGCCTTAAAGAGACACTCTGCAATTCTGCATAGCGATTAGCGCGACAGCAGAAATGTTCAGAGAAGCATCACCTGTACATGTCTCTCCTCTTGAGTATCTCCGTCCAGTTGTGGTCTATGAGCATCCCTGACAACGCCAGAAGCTCGAAGAGGCGGCTGCGAATCACCACAGAGACATGCATGGCCAGGATGATGCATGGTGGTAACTGTAACAAGTAAATAATCCAAGGAGAAATGTGGTGTGGTAAATACTTGTCGCTGTACACAGGGACGCCCCAGCACTCGTCGTGGAATTGAACGTATGCCTCGTCTGCACAATGCGTTATAATTTCACTGTCAGGTATTTTTGTATCCTTTTTTTGAATTCATTATATTTTTATGATGATCCCTTGTTACTTGTTAGTCTATTTTGCTCAACAAACTACACCGAACTGGAGGGAAGTCCCTTTCTGATGACTTTGTCAACTGAGAATCATTCTCCATGCCACCGGAGCGTGGCCACTCAAATTTAGTCAAATCATATGGGAGTGGCTTAGCACTAGTCAGCGATGTCTACTTCGCCGCTTCTTGAAGAACAAGGCTGTCCCATTGTCTATCCAAACTTCCTTTTTTTTGTTCAGATAAATTTGCTGACCAATGACTACCAATCTTTTTGTAGTTGTTAGTTGGTTAGAGTTTACTACTTTTTAGCTACTATTTCTTTGCGTCATTCATTCAGTTATCTGAAGGCATATATGTCTTTGTCCTGTACAAACTAAAGAGACCGACGTTCGTAAAGGTGAAAGTGTATGATTAAAGCCCACTTCTGTTTAACAGGATGAAAGGTTAGTTTTGGATCGGAAACTGTTCATCCAGCTGAAACATGCTAATGCATGAGAAAATGAAAAATTACACGAAGAGGCTAGCAAAAAAAGTACTAATAATGTATTAAGTTAAGTAGCAGGCCGGTAATTAAGCATTTCTTACCACTGTTCTTGGTGATCCAGCTGCACCTATGTATGCTCCCTGGCTCGCTACAATCGAAGTCCTCCTCACCCCCTTCAACATCATGGTCACTAACCTTGTCGTCCTCTTTCCTCATCTCCAGAGACACCAGCACATCGCCCCAGGGGCTGAAGGTGCCGCCATAGAGGAGCGGCACCTTGGGCTCCCAGCTGGAGTTGGAGCTGCTGATCGAGGAGTCGTTGGAGTTCTGCGACAGTGAGAGCGACGACAATGTGAGGTTGGAGCTGCTCCTCTGGATGCCCAGCGGGTAGATCCTCTGCATGTACTTGCTGGCATGGTTCATGGCCGCCTGCTGCAGCTTCCGGTCGATGCTCTTCATGTGGTTGCTAGGGCTCTTCTCGAAGGCATGGTGGTGTTGCCGGCTCTGTGCTGTGGTGAGCATCGTGCTAGCTGCTAGTGTTTTTGGAGGCAAACTGTGAACGAAGAGGGTTTTGAAATGAGTTGTGAGGTTTGGTATGTGTGGTCGTGGGTCTATTATAAGGAGTTGCAGGTTAAGGTGTTGCGTCCAGGGCTTGTTTGGTAGCATATGGGCTTCAAGTTAGCTGCTTGAAAGCTTCCACTTCATCTTATTGAAAATATGTGATGGTCTTGATAGCCTAGTGAGTGGAAATTGCTGGTTCTTTCAGGTTCTCTTTTTTTTTTTTTTTTTTTTTTTTTTGAAAAAACATGTGATGGTTCCTGAGTTTCCGCGGCTCATTTCTTCCTGGTTCCTGAATTTCCATGGCTCATTTCTTCCTGACACATTACCTTTTCGGCAACTCATCAAACTCTCTAAGGGATAACTGGGTATTTTCGTCTTCAAGAAACCGACCAGTTTAGTGTAGGTTCATACTCGTATTCATGCCTGATACATTTTCTGATTGATCGGGTTCAATAGTAAACGCTTACACTGGTTAATTAATTCTGCTGCTGTGCTTGATTCAGAAACGCATGTCTGTTTTTTGGGGGGGCACATCCGTACATGAAAATTTTTCTTGCAATCTCTCTCGTCACAACAGTTGTTTCTTTTCCCACACAGGCCATGACATGTTAACTTCGCCGTACCATGCTATAAGGCTCCCCTCAACGGTGTAGCTATTTTGAGGTTTAAATTTGAGGAATATAGATGAGGCGGCGGCTGGAGTGAGCCTAAGTAGCTCACAACTGGCTATTGCATTGAAAACTTCGAAAAACAGCTATCTGCATTGAGGTGTTCATTTCTTCTCTGAGACCTGGCAAACCATCTAGACGATTCAAAGATCATATGTGGCTACCTTCATTCTGCTTTTCTTTTTCAGCACCACCTTTTCCGGTGGTAATACTTGGCTGAGAGATCATGAGCTAACTGCAAACCTTTTGCAACAGCCGGTAACTTGTTATTTTAGCCACTAAAAACTGCTGGTGGTTTAAACATAGACGACATGGTACGTTTGCAGTTCCATATTATATGGCTAATTTCATCCTGGTTTTCTTTGTCACTGATTGGCTTTTAGGTTGGTTCCATTGACCTAACGAAAACTGCCAGTTTCCACCGGTCAGCTCTTTGATAGTTTAATCCTAGAAAAATGCTGACAGTTTGAAATTCACTGCAGTACACATCTGTTTCCTTGAACTTCAAATTTTCATTGCCCAAGTTTTGTGGCCAGTTTTATCCAAGTTATCTTCATCATATGACCACTCTACTTTTTGGCAGTTTCCAGAAAGATTGCTTAATTTTACCAACCAGCTAAAGCATAGATGGTGAGTATAGTCCAACAGAACAGGCTTGTCCTCACTACATGCTTGGCTAGTTTCATCCCTCACTTCTCTGTCACTGGTGCCCATTCAGTTTGGTAGTTTCATAACTTTCATATGTTTATTAACTTTAAACGCTTTTGGGCTAAACAGTATTGCTTAAACCTGACTTCACAGTAGCTCATTTATGTTGTTCTGGGTGAATATGTGGCCAATTTCGTCTCTCTGATCTCTGTCACCGTAGCCTCTACATTGATTTTCAATGTTTTTCAACAGTGCAACAAACCTGTCGGCGTTGGTACTTTGTTGATCAAAATGTACCACAAAAGAAGATGTAAAGGTACTATCTGTTATTTTTGAGCTGGGATAGGTGTACACATTAGGTAGGACGCTTTGATTGCATGGCTAGCTTTATCCTGCTTTTTTTTGAACAGGGATAGTGGTACGCATTAGGTATACTGACTAGTAGCAGGTATGGTTGCTCTGCTGCTTCTCCCCAGGCAAAACTGTAGCAGGGCCGGAAGTTCATTGCATTTACATTAAAGGCCCATTTTGTACTTTATCATGTGATGTTTCAAAAGAATCTCTAGAAAATCTTGTATGTAGTACATATAAAGTTAATTATATCTGCAACAATCAGTTTCAAATCCTAGATGTCAAGAAACAAAACACAAAAACAATCAATCTGCCGCTGTTCATCATGTGCTGACAGTAACACTTTCTTTCTCAAAGATGAATTTGAGATTAAAATTTTGCAGGTTTAGTTTAGTTACATTTATGTGTACTACGCACATGATTTCTTGAAATGTTGCAACATGTTAAGGTTTAGGGTTTAGGGTTTAGGGTTTAGGGCTAACTACATGTTGGCTAAAGGGGACGCCTGAAACCCAGGACACTAATGAATTACTGTTCTCTATAAATCTCTTCCTGTTAAAATGCTAGCGGAATTTGTCTCATTAGATCAGTATCCTGTGTTCCTAAAGAAATATTTTCACCTGAATGAAACTGGTGCAGCATTCATATGTAGCTAGTGCTGTGGTTATCTGTTGGGGCATAAAGAATTGACAAATTTATATACACATCATTCATGGATGAACACTTTGAAACTAGAAAATTAAATGTCAGAGACGAAAAAAAAATCCGTGCTAATAAAACAAATGAGTAGTTGTGCTAGAGTTGCAGCTACTATATATGCATGTTCCATGCGCTTTTAGCACCTTACTTTGTGCACAACCTCAAAGACCTAATAATTGAACAAATAAGAACTGATATCTGTACTTCATTGAAGGACTTAAACATATCAAATATTCGTCAAAGAGCGAAGGCAAGCTATGCACCGACTCGATGGCATGGTCAAACACTAAGAATACCTAAATTTTTACTCATTTTTTTACTTTAAGAGTGTTCTTCTTTCATTTAGTTGCGAGGTCACTAGGGTTACCAGTGACCCCTTGTCCAAACGGACAAGGAAATGCCATCTTTCTGTTCATATTTCATATATAGCCAAGCTCTGAAGATGCTCAGTGTGTCCGCGTTTCTCAAACGTCCTAGCAGGTGGACCAAAGCTTTCCATCAAACTTTAAACAATTGGAAGCTAAGGTTGTGAGATGGCAGCAAAAGATTTGAAGTCGATTTGAAGTCCTAGTTGCACCGGTAGGCAGCAGCTGCAAGCATCACTTCTGAGTTCTGAAGAGATCAAATGGTGTTAGGATCCAATACATTTCTTCAGACTTCGGAATTCAGAAAGCGTAACCAAATGGCATCACAAAAAAGGTCACGGATATGTGCAGTCGTTGGCTTGAATTTGTAGGTACAAGAACTTGAAAATTCGAGTTGTTAAACTTGCAGTACAGGCCCCTAACAACATGTATTAATGCCGTAGCTCATCATGTGGTCACGATCATTTCCCCTGCTTTTGATAAGGCGAAGGCTGATCAATCCGTGTCAGGCTCTGCGTTGTTTAGTGTTAGTGAAGCCGAGCTTCACTTGCCTGCTCACCTAACGCTACTAACGCATCAGAGCTTTGAGAGCTGACTGTGCTGAGGCTACCAAATCACCGTAGACAAATACTATACTTGTATGAATCAATAAATGGGGCATTTGCCGTGTCGTGTATTTGCATGGCTTGTGAGTCATCGCCAATTCACCATCCTCATCGACGTGTGAATTTTTCACAGCACGGAAAAAAAAATTTCTGGGAAGAAGCTTCGCAATGACCTTTTCTGAAAGAAAATATATAGAGTTCCAGTTGCACTATAGCTTATCTGTAGTAACCTTACTGCACTTGTTAAGCTAATAACCTGAATTCAAACCCAAGAGGGCTGGTTCTGATTGAGAAATTAAACCATCTGCGCATGCTATTTATGTAGCCCTGATCAACCTAAATTAACAGGCTATTTCTGCGGGTCAACTTCAATCAGGTGGTCATCTGCGCATGCTAATCCTGAATTTTCTGTCCTTAATCTACCTTGAAGTGGTTCACCGAATAATTGAAAAAAAATAAGGGTTTGGTATATGTACCCATGTATCACACAATTGATATGTCTTCTTGCTAATTTACTGATAATAAAATGCTGATAGTTTAACTGTTTAAGCCTAGTAGGCCTTGCATTCCTTTTCATGGGACTTAGACACTACATCTGTAGCCTTTTGTCTGAAACGGAATGTGCATGACTAATTCTATACTACCCCTTCCACGTGATGCTCCGACGCATCGTATGATCAACTGATGAAAACAACTAATCGTTCCTTCAGCCTTGCACCCTCTGCCTAATTTTCCGACACGTGTTTCTCCGATTGTTGGTCATCTTATCCACTGGTCCCTAATTTTCCAACGAGTTGAGCTTCGGCATTGTTAGACTATCCGGTGCGTTCTTCTTCTCTTCAGCCCATCCGGGAAGATAAGAAGTTGAATACTCAATTTGCAAAAAATAAAAAGCTACCGAACAACTCAATTCGCCTAAGTGCCGGTGCGTTCTTCTTCTCTTCCGCCCACCCGGAAAGATCAATAGAAGTTGAATACTCAATTTGCAAAAATTGAAAAGCTACCGAACAACTCAATTCGCCTAAGTCTTAAGCTCCTTAGATAATGTTACTATGACTACTCGGAAAAGACTTGCAATTTAGAGCCCTAACCATGCTATTATGAACTATGATTTAAAATATCTTCTAAATTTACATATAAATTAATTATATGCTACGTCATTATGAAGTTTAGCATATGAATTACTAACTATGCTATTATGGAAGATAATTTGAAATAATATCACAAAGTAGATAATTTGAAATAATATCACAAAGTAAATCTAAACTACCTGCATTCGGAACCATAATAACTAATCTACATAATCACTCAGGTTTAGAAATTACCCAATGTATAGTTTTTCTTAAACAATAAAGAAAAACTCCCCTCAAATCTACAAAATAACCAAGATCTGATATCATGAAAAAGTTGAATAAATGTGAAATGTTTTATCTATGTCTCTAAATTATCTATTTCTACCACTGTTATTATATAGTAAAAAATAAATAAAGTAGTATTATAAAAGATCTCCGTCTGTTCCAATTTATATGTCATTTGACTTTTTTTTAAAACCAAGTTTGCCAAGTCATCTTATTCAAAATATCTGTGAACATATAGAAAAATTCAATTCATAATTAGAGTATATTATACTAAACTAAATCACAAAAAAGTGATAATTATGAATTTTTGAATAAGATAACCAAGTCAAATTTAGTGTCAAAAAAGTCAAATGACCTATAAATTGGGGTGAAGGGAGTAATTAAATTTCATTCTCTAAATTTGAATCTAAATCACAGAATTTGCCATATAATGGCCAGTAAATACGCTTATATATATATTTATATTATTCAATTTTGCCACTAATAATATATACTAGAAAAATAGTTCAAAGCAGTAATCATTAACTAGAATCGATCATCGATAAATAAAGATGAGAAAAAATATTTATATGAATCTTAAATTTATATAAAATTTCTAATATTTGTGCTTACTAATAATACTAGATGAATTCCATGCGCATTATTGAGAAAAGCATTGCATGTGTTAATCCATAAAATAATCGGTGATGGTATAAATAGAGGTCTTATTAGATGATAACGTGGCATATAATTTAGCAGGGCTTCTGAGGTGGGTCTTAGTGGGGCTTTGGCCGTTGTTCACCATGTAAAGTCGGAACGCTTGTCTAGCAATGAGGTCGGCAATGATGACACTTGGTGAGCATGTTGTTTCGTTTTCATTGTGGCCGTGGTTATGTTTTTTGCCGGTTTTTCTTCAATTAACTGTACGAGTGTGAGGTTTTTGGACCCACTTTTTCTTATAAATCGGGTCAATTATCTCCTTTTTAAGTGAATTGCAGAAACTCCCACCCAATAGGTTTAAAAAATAGTATATTTATTTAATTCGAAATAGGTATCTCACGCAGACAGTTCCTCAGGTTACTATCTGTTGTTGTGTATTTTCCGTCAGACGGAAAGTAAACTGTTTGGTATATAATGAAGGTTTAATAGAGCCGTCTGCCATCAATCGTAGGTTCTGTAGCAGTGCGTGCATGATGCTTGTATCATCAGATTACCCCATGCAGACTAGAATTAATGGCTGTGGGTCAAGAAAGCAACACGCATGCATAATTACCAGAGTTAAATGCATGCATATCAAGAATAAATTCTTTTTTGACGAAGAAAGTGGCAGAAGGATAGTGTAGTGCCTGCAAAGTGAAAGAAATAACTAGAGAGAAAAGGACTCACCAACTTGTTCCATGTACCCTCTCAAAAAAAAAACTTGTTCCATGTACACTAAAAAAACAATACAGTGCGTAGGCTAGTCATTGTCAGTTCTTTGGAAATCAATACGGATACTTTGGTTGGAACAACACGGGTAATAATATAGTAATGTTGTATATATATTTAATATACTACCTTCATTTTCGAATATTTGTCTCCGTCTAGTTCAATTTTTAACTAAGAAGCGTCAACTAAAAAAGAACGGAGGGAGTATACGAAAATGTAATTTTCAAAGATTGAATATTTCTCTTATTCTAATATTTTAAATAAATATATAAGTCACCTTAATAAAAATATAGTGCAACAAAATAGATAAAACATAAATATTTTTAATAAGATAAATAGTTAAATATCAATATAAAATAACTGTATCATACGTTAAAAAAAAATATTTAGTTTGTTTAGTCTATGTGTGGCAAGGCTCTTACTGACTATATATGGATCCTACTATATCATAGCACAGCACATCTCTCTGTGAAAAAAAAAACTGGTTTCACCTGCTCTTAGTTCATTATAGGGAGAGAGAAATGGCTCTCACCTATAATATGATCGTGTTATAGAATTATAGGTGGAGCTCTGTCAATGAACACGGATTTATATCATTATATGTACAATGTATATTTGGAACATATTGTTCAGTAGTGTTAATTTGCATCGTCATCATCACATCTAAGTGCTGCGAGCTGATATTTTATCCCCATCTATTTTTACTTGCGGAGTCGTAGGGTTTAGCAGTGACCTCTCGTCCAAGAGGCCGGCCGGACAGGGAGGTTTCATCTTTGTTTATATATAAACGTAGTGTCGAAAGATGCTGAAATGTGACAAAATGTGTGTCGCCGGCAGATCGAGGAGGCTTTTCCAGCAAATGGCAGAGACAGAAGTGGAAGCCAAGCTTGGGACGGCATCGGCATGCATGCGAAAGTCCAAGATGCACTGGGAGGCAAGCAACTGCAACTCACACCTTTGTCTCCCACCACCATGATAAGACTAGAGTAGAGTGAAGAAGACTCTCTATGACATAGCCTGAAAATGCTGTGACATACACAAGTGTTACTGTTACCGATCAGAAGCAGCGAAATCCAATAGCATTATTCACTATATTAGTCTCTAACATATATATGAGAACCAACTTTGAAGAAATTAGGTATTTTTAAATTTCAATAAGAAAAAAATAGGCATTCCCACCTAATTAGTTGAGCTTAGGCTCATTCCCTATGTTTAATATATATCATGGTCAAACATATATGCATGGTACAGTGGTAGTATATATTGTGACTATGTGAGTAAGGTTAACATGTATGGATTGTCAGTGTCCTGGCGAAGCTGCTGAGCAGTTCAACTTTACCAGCTGCTAGCTCATGGCTCACCTAATCGCACTGCACTGCAGCGCAGGATGCACTCATCATGCACTATAGCTCGTTAGTGCCATTGCTTTACAATGAATTGTGAGAGACTTTCTGAGAGGCGAGAGACACTGCACCGAACCGCACCAATCCATCCATAATCCCGAATCTGATCGACCAGAGATGAACAAGAGGATCGAGTCTTCTGCGCCCGGCGGCATGCATGCATGAGCATGGCTTGTGCTACACAACTATCCAGCCAAGCTGAACGTCGACAGGTGAGCGATAGATGGCGTACGTTCAGGCAAGTAGACGATCGGCTGCAAAAGATATTCTGCATGCGTTTGGCGTACGTCGTTGTACCGTGTGCCTGGTCTCGCGCGATGCGCGTCCCATTCACTCAGAGTCTGAATTTTCATCGATCGATTCAGTATCGCACAAGCTTTTCGGCAGCTGCCATGCCACCATGTTTGAGGCAATCCTTGCCTGCATGATTGTTGCCATGCATGATTGCGCATTATCTGACCAATCATTGCGCCCTGCATTACTGATTTGGAACACTGATACGGCATATATTATTGTTGCCACGTTTGATGAGCTTGCAAATCTCGAAATTGCTTGTGTGTTCTTATTTCGCGCAAAACAGAAGAGCCTTTTGCTGAATAGCAGAATAGGTGTATGAGCTCTTTGCTCACTGAGATGAACCAAGCTTGAGCTGTCAGTTCTGATGAGAAATTCTGCTTCTTGGATATAAGAATGACAATGAGACCCAAGACAGACTAATTCAATTAGGCATTCCTTTTGATAACTGACCAACTTTGATCGCGGGGCATAAGTATTTACACTACGTCAAACACACAAAGAAGACACTACGGCAAACACACAAAGAAGACAGATATACCAAAAAAAAAAAAAAGGTCCTGATCAATTGGGATGCGAGGACTGTGGGATATATGCTTGAGGCTCTCTACATGGCTACAAGACAGTATTGGGTAGTTGAAACCTAACGCATGACCATGACATGTACTGCAGTTTTAGACTTCAGGTTCTGTTTGCTAAAAAGAGATTCTAGGCTCTCCCTTGACGTACATGGTTAATTTCATCTCTGTCATCTCTGTCACCAGGACCTTTCTCACCACCAAACTGGAATAACATTCAGCATCGGCGTTTTCTTCAGAAAGAAATGCCAGTAGTGGTTCGAGCTCTGCAGTCTGCATGTATACACATCGTCCCTGCAGGTTTGTCCGGATTTTCCTGTCAAATCCGGCTTGCGGTTGAGCTTCTGAGCGCGGGTTGGATACGACGACAATGCATTGTCAGGTAACGACAGCGTGCAGCTGTTCAATAATTAATGGTTCTGGTACGGGGTCAAGTAGAAAGAGACACCCACAATTGTCAGACTTAGCATTACGCATGCATGCAAAGGCATGTTATTTGAGGGAAAAATAACAAGAAGAATGAAGGGAGTGTACAATATGCAATAATTATGCAAAGAAGTGAGAGAAATAACTGAGAGAAAAGGACTACCCACCTTGTTCCATATAGGCTACTCGGTTATATACTGCAAGAACCACACAGCAGGACACATCCGTTCCTCGCTGTCGGCTGCTTGAAAGTTGACATTGATATACTGAATTTTAAGGCATGAAAGATACTATCGTTAAGACCATCTTTAGCAACATACCTATGCCCAATGTTTATATTTCAAACTCCACTCTAAGAGCCCCTTTGGCACAGCTCCAACCGGCTCCGGCTCCTCCAGCTAGCGAGGAGCTGTTTTTCTCTCTCCTAAAAAAATGAACTGCATATGAGAAGAAGCCGGTGAAGCCACTATCCAGGTGCTTCTTTTGGCTCTTGCTGCACATCTACCCACTGCTTCAAAAGTAGGAGCTAGAGCCGAAAGAAGCCGTGCCAAACCCCCCCTAAGTCTACAATGGTATGTGGCATAACAGCGTTTTGCACATCCATTTGTTGATTGGCACATCCCGCCAGAGATGGCCTAAGATTGTTAATATAGTATAGTACAACTATATAACACTTAATGGCCTAGGTTTTGTTCGAGTTCCAAATTGGAGCTTTTGTTAAACTCAAAATTAATAACTGTTAAAGCAAAGGATTTCAATATATATAAACTTGTGACATCGTCAGGATTGAGGTGCGAGCTGATCATGCATATCCCGGTTTAGTTGCGGTGTCAGTAGGGTTTAGTAGTGACCTCTCGTCCAAGAGGACAAGGAAGTGCCATCTTTCATTTTATAAACCCTGGACCTGGAGTAGTGCAAAGCTCGATGCTCGATCAGTGTGCCTGTGTACTTCATGCCACATTCGCGGGCAGCAGATAGAAGATGCCTTTCCGCCGAATAGCAGAAGTGGAAGCCAAGCTTGCATTGGGACGGCACATCGTCGGCATGCATAAAGTCTACTCCCTCCAGGTGTCAAAAGAATATCGTTTTGGACATCGATACGGTCTCTCAAATATAAGTTTGACCAATATTTTTATTCAAATAAAAATAAATATCATAAAAAATTTATACTTTTATAAAATTACTCGTTAAGACAAATCTATACATATGACTTTCAACATTCAAAACTAAATAATATAAAATTTATATATAGTCAAAGTTTTAAAAGTTTGACATCTAGCTTTTCTAAAACGACACTCTTTTCGGATTTGAAGGGAGTAAGTTGCAATCAGAGATATGCAGCTCCAACACTTCTGTTGCCCGCCACCATGATAAGGTTAAAGAAGATTCAGAATCAACCAAATAAGCCTAAGAAATGCCAGTATGAACGAACATACACGGTGATCGATCGTCGCGTGTACTGTTATATACAGCCCATCTATATCCTAATATATAGTAGAAATTGGCTGATTTAGAATATACAGCCCTCAAGGTCTAAAATTCTCGTCGTTTTAGACAATGACACAGTCTCCAAAACATTGGTTTGACCAATGTTTCTATTAGAATATAACTAAATATCCTATCAAATTTATAATTTTGTGAAAGCATTTTTTAAGACAAATCTAATGATACGCCATTAAAGTTTCAAAATCAAATAATTTAAAAGTTATTTATAGTCAAAATTTAAAAATATTTGACTCAATTATTGTCCAAAATGACAAGAATTTCGGATTAGAGGAAATATTATGCTTATCTTGAGTCAAACCATCTTAGTTTTGGTTTGGAATAATTTTTTTTTATGTTAATCGGGGGATGAGAGTTCCTAACTTTTCATTTCCCATTGATGCCCGTTTAGATTGGTGATGGAGGGAGCATCTTTTTTTTTTTTTTTATAAGAAGAGGGAGCATCGTTGATGCCCCAAGATTACAAAGAGCCCAAGGCTCATGGAGTACATCGGAGGGAAGGTGAGGAATCATATTACAGAAAAAACAATCTCTGCAACATGAAAGAGAAACAAAATACAACGCCACCATTCTATATATCATTGCAACAGAGCGGCATACCTACCTGTTCAGCAAAGATCATTATTCTACCTTACTACCCCTCGTAGCTACGCCTCACAACTGCCGTCCTCCAACATCCAACGAGAGAAGAAGAGAGAGTCCTAAAGGATTGAGGGGCCACCACAGTAAAAAGAGGACTTAGGGCCGGAGAAGCACATTGATCGAAGCATGGCACAAAACTTAATATGAAAAAAATTCCAGCCACGGATTAGTAATGAAATATATCTTTATGTGTACTTATATGGTATCATAGATATGGATTATATAAACTATTACAAATTTTATGGCGGTTGCAAAAAAAAAAAAAGAGCCGTCCATCGAATGATATCTAACGATTTAAAAATAGACGGTACCACGGTACTGGTAGCAGACGGTACTAAATAGGAGGGTCTGGTACCAAAAATAGTGAAACCGGTACCCATATTTTTTTAATTTCAAAAAGGCATAAAAGGCCCTTGAAAATTTAAAATATAGTGGTACCATCCGGTACCGTCTAGTACCGGTGGATACCATTCCAACCACTGTAAAATATCTCTAAACTAATTAAATCTAAAAGATATCTGACTTATCCGTCCGAACATAAAAGTAGCTATATTTTAATATAGAGGGTATTCTCTAGTCGCCATTATTTAATCTGTGCTTAATATAATCATGCCTGCTATGATATTATCATTACTAATTAGGAGTATATACTCTGAGTAGGCTGTGTGCGCATGCAGATCAACAAAAGTGTCCTATTGAAGCTGGAGGATGGAGCCCAATTTGCCTGCTCACCTAACTGGGAGCTGGCGCCACTTATGGCCTCGTGCCAGTGGCATCACTTTACGAGCAATCGAGACTTGAGATAAGCCTAGAGACCATGCACCGAACCAACGTACGCGTCAAGCCTCGCTCTGACTTGGATCGATCCCTCTATATCCGAGACATGCTGTATTAGATGCTGCATGCATGACTTGCTCTTCACAATTCGCCGACAAGCTAATATGGATTAGCTTTAGCCTGCAGGGTGCAGGCTCAGCTGAATGAAGGTCGTGTGCCTCCACTTTTCTTTAAATTTTGGGAACGCATGCATTATGGATATACTACCCCCACTTTATTAGGCCAAATTCTTTCAATACCTGTGCAATTGAAATCGAACCGAAGAAGGCTTAGGTCTAATTCAATCCCCTTCAACCGAACAAGATCTTAATGTTTTTTTTCGAAACACAGTAGATGCAGATGCTCTATACGAATTGAATAAACTTTATAAGCGAATACTTTTCTTTGCGGCGCTTTATAAGCAAATACTTTAAATCACGCCGAGCGACCAGGTTTCCTTTCTTATTTTGGGCCAAAAGCGGAGAGTTGTTGCGCTCCAAGCATGCTTCCCGTGAAACAAGCAAAGCGGACGCAGGAATTTAAAGGTAAGATCGCCAATAATGTCGCTAAAAAATTATATATAAAACTAAAAAGCATATTTTGGTAGTTTCTGAACACACACGCAGTGGCGGATCTAGCTCCTGAAAGTAGGAGGGGCTCTCTTCTTCCTCCTCCTCTTTTTTCTCCTCTTCTTTCTTCTTCCTCTCCCGTTTTCTCCCTTCTTCTCTCTTCTCCGTAAAAAAATGTAGAAGGGGCTTAGGGAGGCTCCATGGAGTTTGGGGCAGTAGGGGGCTTGAGCCCACCCTGCACCTCCTAGATCCGCCACTGCACGCAAACACGCACGCACACACGCACGCACACACACATAATAAAATAGGAAATTTTATTTGCACGGAACAGTGATGTGATCCTAAGCAAATTGTTACATGTTCCAACCTAAAAAATGTTACCACCTCCGTTCTCGAATGGTTGTCACTAGCTAGCTCATTTTTCAACTAAAAGGTGTCAAAAAATCAGATAGAGTACAAAAGTGTTTTAGCTCCACTAGAAAAAAAAATGATTTTAGGCCAGGACAGAAAAATGCATTTCTATGACAACATTGTTCCAAAAGAAAATTATTTTTAAGGTCATGGTAAAAATGTTCTAGGTTCACAATACATGCGGCATGATTGAGGGTAGTCTACTCTATTAGAGACGCTCAGGGCCTCAGATACATGCATCTGGTCTCGGACTACTCACTACTGCATCTAGGCGACACCTCCAGCATCAGCCAATGAATTCCATACCGTGCTGATGCTAGCGAGGCACTTTTTTTGTTTTTTTTTTATTTTTTAAATAGTTCACAGAAATATAGCCCTCATCCCAAAAACTAGAAATATGTCCTCGGTATATTTTTTTCCCTCATGTTTTTAAAAAGTGATGATCTATATTCCATTATTATTATTTTTTTGCATAGATTATGTAATTAGGCTTTGTAAACAGAGATATATCCAGGCCCATTTTATATGCAGTATTTTGTGGGCTAAGCTCAGTTTGATTTGCGCATGGCCCATTTAAGATGTAGCAATTCTTACATTATTTTCAGCACATTATATTATATCAATTTACATTAGTATAAAATGACGAGTAGGCCAAGCCCATTTTGAAAACCCACACAGGCCCAATCAGTTTTTCCCAAAAACAGCCCATATAGCAAATCATGTGGCCCAATTAACATCCAATGCTGCCCAAGGAACATTGAATACAACCCAAAGTTTGTAGCACAATTAACAACCAAATCAATTACTACTGGAGAAAAACAGCTCATGCAACCAATACATTAGCAACGAAATCCAACCAATAACTAATAAAACAAAGTCACATATCCAACTAATCAGTCACAGTCACTGGTAATGGAGTAAGACTAGGGTCAACAGGGAATGGAAATGAACGTAGAAAACACTGTTTGCGCACTGTACACAGAGTGAAAAAGAAATGATTGCGCACTGTAGACAGTACAGATGCACTTTCTGGTGACTTTGAAGATGCATGTCACGCTGAATGGCACTGATCGGTCACGCTGTGGATTAGAATAATTGAAATTCATTCGTGCAGCTAGCTTGCCATTCTAGGATCTTTTAATGTACTTCTAAAGCAAAGTTTTAGAATTTGGAATGTACTTGTACTTTGGTATTTGCGGTTTGCGGAGTTTCCAAGTCCACCCTATTCATATCCAATGATTTCTAAAAGGGGTCTTTTAATGGAAGTAGAAGTATTCATATTCAGCCTCATTATTTATTACTACATGAGGTATGAACATCTATAACCAAAGGTAACAAGTGGCAGAAGCATCATCTGGGTTCTCACCACTTTCTCGATTTTGCTAGCCTTTTTTTGCTCAGCACGGGAGCACCGATGCGAGGCAACGCGCCAACATCCACTGACTGACCATAGAAAATTGGAAAACATACAAGCGCAAAACCAACCGAGGCAGGTTCCAGCGAACCGTGTCCTCCACTACTCCACATTCCAAAGCAGAAAGCACGGGCCCGTGCACCGGCGTGGTGAGTGACTAGCGGCAGTCGCTTTCCTTGCTCGGTTTCCAGAAGGCTCGCAGGAGACCGAGGTCGGGCAACGGTGACCGGCGGCAACAGGGTCTTCGTCGCCACTCACCACACACCGGCCAACATTTTTTGACGACCAACATTTACATCAAGGGTGACCGACCCTGTTGCTCTTCGTCGCCACTCACCAAACCAACAACGTTTTTTGACGACCAACATTTGTCCCGATGCATTTGCCCGCATTGCAGCAGGTTGGTGTTTTGGCCAATCGACCCAACGCCTTTTTGCACCTTCCACTTCCAGTCACGCACCACCATACTTGCAGTCAAAAGAAAATGAAGATAGGGGATCAGAACGAGCTGACTCCACGGCGCCAAATCTCCATTTCTATTTTCAAATGACGAGTCGGTGCCATGATCTGCGTGTTGCAAATACTGTATTCTTTTTGGATGGCTTGCGTCGCGTGCACATTAAATACAGTAATTTCCAAACGTGGATCTGCAACTGACTCAAGGCGTTGCCTATCGGTCCATTTTGACGGACCTGTAGTGTAGGCGCCCTCGTGTAGCTGTGTTGTTCCCACGGCCAGCCATGGAAGCGCCGGCTCCGCCACCCCACGAGCAGCGCGCGCGCGACGGCGAGGCCGAGCGGCCCCCGCTCGTGCTCCTCGTGCCGTACCCGGCGCAGGGCCACATGCTGCCGCTGCTGGACCTCGCGGCGCTGCTGGCGGCGCGCGGGCTGGCGGTCACGGTCGCCGTCACGTCGGGCAACGCGCCGCTCCTGGCGCCGCTGCTCGCCGCGTGCCCGTCCGTGGCCGTGGCCGCGCTGCCCTTCCCGTCCTCCTCGCCGCTGCTGCCCCCGGGCACCGGCGAGAACACCAAGGACCTCCCGCGGCACCTGTTCCGGCCCTTCATGGTCTCGCTCGCGGCGCTCCGCGCGCCGCTGCGCGCCTGGTGCGACGCGCAGACCCGCCGCGTCACGGCCGTCGTCTCCGACCTCTTCACGGGCTGGACGCAGCCGCTGGCCGAGGAGCTCGGCGTGCCGCACGTCACCTTCTCGCCCTCCTGCGCGCTCTACCTCGCCATGTCGCACGCGCTCTGGCGCCGCGTCCCCGGGCCGTGCGAGGCGGTCGCGTTCCCGGACATCCCCGGCGCGCCCGCCGCCCCGTGGCGCCACCTCTCGGGGCTGTTCCAGCAGCACGTGCCGGGGGACGAGGTGTCCGAGGCCATCCGCCGGATCTTCCTCTGCAACCTGCGCAGCGCGTGCTTCGTCGCCAACACCTTCGCCGCGCTCGAGCCCGCCTACGTGGACTCGGACCGCCCGCTCCCGGACCTGGCGTCGCGGCGGGTGTTCGCGGTGGGCCCGCTGTGCGACGCCGCGGCCACACCCCCCACCGACCGCGGCGGGACGCCCGCGGTGGACGCCGCCAGGGTGGCCGCGTGGCTGGACGCGTTCCCGGACGGCTCCGTCGTGTATGTCAGCTTCGGGACGCAGCACGCGCTGTCGCCCGCGCAGGCGGCGGCCGTGGCGGACGCGCTCGCGCGGAGCTCGGCCGCGTTCGTGTGGGCCGCGCGCGCCGGCACCGCCGTGCCGGACGGGTTCGAGGCGGCCACGGCGTCGCGGGGGCTGGTCATCCGCGGCTGGGCGCCGCAGGTGGAGGTGCTGCGCCACCGTGCCGTGGGCTGGTTCCTCACGCACTGCGGCTGGAACTCAGTGCTCGAGGCCGCCGCGGCCGGCGTCGCCATGCTTACCTGGCCCATGGGAGCCGACCAGTTCACGGACGCCCGCCTGCTTGCCGAGGCCGGCGTCGCCCTGCCCGTCGCCGAGGGCGCCGACGCCGTGCCCGACGCCGTGCGCTTGGCGAGCGCCATCGCCGCGGCCGTCGGGAAGGAGGGAGACCCCGTGAGGGAGCGCGCGGCCGAGCTCGGACGCAAGGCGGCGGCCGCGGTGGCGGAGGGCGGGACCTCGCGCAGGGACCTGGACGAGTTCGTGCGCATGCTCACCAACCTCGTCTAATGCCTCTCGCACTCGCATCCAATGATCCAACGACCATGTAAACTTCCAGGGATACTTTGTCAAAAAGAAAAAACTTCCAGGGATGTTTGTATCAGATTCACTAGCAAGCAGATCAAATTAACCAAAATCACCCGATGATTTCATCTTGGAACACAACGTTTTTGTGGCCACAAAATCGCATGCAACCATGAGACGTGCAGGATTACCCGCAACTTCTGAAGCAAGAAGAAAACTAAAAACCCCATCGCGGACCCACCTGACATGAAGAAATACTATAGAGGTTTCTTCGTGCCAATGGTGGTACCACCCAGGTTTACCTTTCCGGTTCCAAACCATTTCCCGTATCTAGCCGGAAACGAAATTCTGACTGAAATTTCGAACTTTTTTAACTTTCCGACCGGAAGAAGAATTCGAATCCGAATTTTCCAGTCGAAATTCCAGACTTTTCGGTCGGAATTCCAAATTTTTTATCGAAAAATAGCATTTTTCAAATGGAAATGCTCCAAAGATATGAAAAATTAAAGAATTTGATAGAATATGGTTTATATATTTTGTATATTGCAATGTACAATGCATATTAAATATATTACACACAAATTATTTGTAACAAATGCATATTATCACATAAAATCACAAATAAAATGCATGAAAACTAAATTTATCACAATAACACAAGTACATAGTGGCGTGTACACGTACCACGGGTACCCTCGCAGCCCACGGTAACTAGGTGGGCCGAACCCAACCGAACAAAAGGCCCAAGGCCGTGCGCCCCGAAGGACCGCCTTCAGGCCCCCCGACCTCCGACCTCAGACCAACGAAAGAGCACAGGTCGGGCGTCGGGCGGCGTGACCAGGTCCCAGGAGGGGGCGGCCCGACCTCCGACCCCCGAGCGCGCCTCCCTCGCGCCCTCGGGTATCTCCGGATCCCTTCGGGAGGAAGCAAAGAGATCTAGGTGGCTCCAAGCCCCGAGGGCAACTCAGAAGCGGCAGGCGGACGTGCCGTCCCCCTGCCGCATGACGAACACGCGTCACCCCTGGGACAAAAGTCGAGGGCGCCGTGCACGCCAATAGCCATCATGGCACTTCTGGGCAGAGGACAGCAACCAGTCACATCCTCACCCCTCTCTTGTCACCTCCGTGATTAAGACACCTGGGTGCGACGACTATTGTGCTCTCTCGAGGGCTCGGTCGAGGGATAGATAAACCTTCGACGTCCCCCGACCAGACAAGGTCGAGACTGTCGTGCTCGGCGGAGGTCGGGTTCCCCTCTGTTGGAGGGACCACCGGTCATTCTCCTGTGGCGTAGTACCCCTTCTTCCTTGTAATCGCTCCGGGGCACCCCATCCAGTATATAAGGGGAGGGGCCGCCATGAGGAGACTCTCTCAAACACACGCACGAGGAGCCCTCGGCTCCCACATTGTAACACAAGAACAAGCATAACACTACACCATAGTGGACGTAGGGATTTCATCCCGAACCACTCTAAATCCTTACGTTCATCTCGCATACGCTGCATCGTTGAGCCTTTAAGGCTTGGCCATCGGGACGGTACCCCGCGAAGCCCCACTAGCTTACAAATAAATCTATTGCCGTGGTAAAAAACCACGACACATGGTTACAATCCATTGACCAGGATACAAGTTTATAGACATAAATTGCATAGTCCACATAAAAGCCCAAATTCAATCTATTAAACAATGTATATGTATATAACGTAGTGCTTGATAAGTAATGAATATAGTATGAAAGTGCACCGAGAAAGAAAAGAGACCTCTCATTCCATTCAAAAGTATGTTCTTTCAACCTCTTAATAGTTCAGACACTAAAAAGCTATAAACCCTACCTTATTAGACAACAAATAACCTTGTCTTTCAACCAAAACATAGTAAATGGTCTTAGATTTGAATGTGTTCTAGTCCTAATGGCTTTAGAAAAACACTAGTTTTTTACCATGTTTTTTCTAATTTTTTTTACAATTTTTTTTAATTTTTAAATTTTAAACCGAAATTTTTTGGAAAATAGTGAAATTCCAGTTCCTGTATACTACCGAAAACGAAAATTGAAATTTCGTTCGGAATTTAAAACCTTGGTACCGCCAAGGCGGAGGCTCCTATTTGTCGCTGCGGCGACGGGTCGCTGAAGGCACGGTGGGCCGCCAGAGTTACTGTTGGACCAGCCCACCTCCCGTAGCTCCCCGCCGCCGGCCCCGCCTCCGCTGCCGCCTTTCACACCGCCGCCACCACTAACTTCGCGGTGCCGAGCCCACCCCGCCTTTCAGATCCATGGATTGACACTTGCCACAGGTTGAGCAACCATGTGAACCGCTTCTAGAGTCCATAATAGAGATCCAACCCCCAAAAATCAAACCCCAAGAACACAAAACGAATGTTATATATCTACCAAACGCAGCAATCTCCCTGCAGAACAGCAAGAAAATGATGGAATGAATAAATCTACTAATTTTATTTTGCATATTCTCTGGCCGAGTCTCCAATTCAAAACATGATAAACTGGCTTTACTTGTAGCACAAGGTAAAAAAAAGTGTAAACAAATAACGCACCAGATTCAAGCCATGTTATGTGACTAGGTTGCCCATTTAAAATGTAAGGTTATGATTATTTACTTGTCTTGATTGCAAATAGATAAATAAATATATGCAAATATATGCTAGCAGTAATGTCCAAAGAATTTCAAGGAACAGCAGCATCCAAAAGTGTACAGCACTGCCGTGGTAATATTTCATAATTTCTTGTTAGGTGCCACTGTGCCACTAAGTTTGCTTTCAGTAAACACTCATGTTATGTTTAATTCAACCAAGCTAGTACCCATTACTAAAAATTTGAAGCTTTATCAGCCAAGAATAATTCCAATCGTCCAATGTAAGCTGTATATAATTTTATAGTAG
Source organism: Paspalum notatum (assembly GCA_022530915.1). NCBI lineage: Eukaryota > Viridiplantae > Streptophyta > Magnoliopsida > Poales > Poaceae > Paspalum > Paspalum notatum. The sequence goes on from CM039691.1 coordinate 5,339,007, forward strand.
GCCCAACTTATAGATTTTTTATAGATTTTAACCACCAAATGAAAGATGGAGTGGCAATTTTGCTGACAGAATAAATATAGGGAACACATGAAGCAAAACACAATATCCATTTACAAAAAACAAGCATGTTCTATCCCACAACAAAACAAGCATCCAAGCATAATCAAGAGACTTACGCGTCCATTTTGGCACTCCAAGCTGCAAAATCAGCTTCGGCAGCTGCCTTATCACTGGCCCATTTAGCTTCCTATTCAGTTCTGCTCATTGGCTCTTTCGGTTTCAAAGAGAGTGCGCTGTCAGTGGATGCATTGGATGAAAAAGAACGTTTCGCTCCAACAGGATTCACAAATGGCAGCTTCAAAGTGATAGCTGAGGGTGTACCACTCGCCATGCTGCCTGTTTCAGAAGCCGCATGGGTGCATGGAAATGTGTTGAAGTACCTTGCAGCCTACGTCGAGCAAGACTAGAGTTAGAACACAGGTTTGCTATATATATTTATTTTTCGAGACTACGTATTCCCTCTTTCCCAAAATAAGGCCGGACTTGACTTGGTGCATTCTCCAATGTCATACTTTGACCACTAATTTCTCTTAGAATATATCATATGTATCAACAAAAGATTGACTATTAGAAGGAATTTTTAAATTCGAATCCAGTGCAATCATGTTTGCAGCATGAAGCTTTCATAATGTTAATTGTTGGTCAAATATTACGGAGTTTGAATTTTTAAATACGTGTGCACCTTGTATATTGGGATGGAGAGAGTATATCAGCAAATAAATTCAACAATTTGGCTGGTTACATGTGAATGTGCAGGGTCATTGTACCCCAGGACCTGCTCTTCTACTGTCTTGTACAGTTGTCATAGAAATTAAAAATCTAGTATTTAGTACCTACATGCAGGGATGCAAGGCGTTTTTTTTCAGGTAGGCAGACAACCCGTGTTGCGTCTACATGAATGACAGGGAGATTGGGGGCCACCGTGCTAGGATGCCCAGAAGCTGCATTGAAAAGTTAACGGAGGTCTAATGCCGCTTACCTGAGAGGGCTATAACAAGATGAGAATTTTCACTAATGTTTCCTTGAAACAAAAAGACAGAATTGGCACTGTAACTTGGCTACTTTTTACTGTTCAAACAGCCAGAACCGATCACAGCCGTCGTGACGGAAAGTGTTACTTACATAGCCATGAATCACAGAGGTATGGGGAGCCACCGTGGTATGATGCGCTGCAGGTACATGCTTATGTATTCTGATGCTGCCTTCCTGAAAGAGCATAACAATAGCAAGATGGGAAACGTTACACTACGAAGTAAAAAAAAATGAGAGATTTCAGCGATGAAAAATAGATAAGGGAAAGCAATATAAAGCATATGTTTCAGTAGCTTTCAAGAGAGGTAGAGAGAAAGGGGGAGAAATTCCAGCTATGATTTTTTTTTTACGAACAACAATTCCAGCTATGATCAGTAGATAGAGTGAACAAAAACAATAAATGGTTGATTAGATCGCGGCAGCCGGGTCCAAATCCACCCACCCCACCCCCCAAATACACACAGAGCAGAGGCTGGTGTCGTACGTACCGAAGCACGGCGAATGGCAGCCTCTCCGGCCGTCGCGGAAGCCGACGCATAACCGCCGAGGAGATTTGTAGATCTGGACATCCGGGAGGAGAGCTTCCGGAACAGGAAGGGGCCGGCCATCCCGGCCTGCTCTCGATCGGCTGTCGCGACTTCAATCGATTCACCCAAAATTTTCTCGAGGAATATCGCGCACTGTGCGGATAGATGTTGGATGGATGGATTTAATAAACAATCGAATTCGCGAAGGGAACGAACACGGAGAACTCAAGAGTTGCAGTCGGGGGCGTCTGGCTGGGAGTAGTCTGGAAGAACAGCGCGAAGCTCGTGGCTCGGGCTCGGAGCGGTTCGGCTCGGCTCTGAGCGGCCCGGTGCAACACAACTCAACAATAATTATGATAAATTAATTTTTTATTATTAATGATATAAATTAATATTTATATACACAATATAGCAATTTATATATACATAAAAAGTATGTGTTACATAATTATTATTATCATTCAAAAAATATATAAATTAATTTATTTTGAATTTAATTCGTATTTTTAGTACGTCTCGACTTGCGAGCATCTGCCGAGCCAAGCTGAGCCTTATTTTCTGGTTCACAAAAATAGCGAGCCGCTCGGCTCGGCTCGTTCACTTATCGAGCCACACCGAAGCTCGACTCGGCTCGTTTCCAGCCCTAGCTGCGAGATATGACCGTATGGGGCGCGGATTGGAAAAGTCAGGGCTGACTTTACTTTCTTCGGATGACGTCCGTTTGCCATCCTATTATGGCCCAACTCCACGAGAGGACTCGGGAGGACGAGAATCCTGCACGCATCGATGTTGGCGCGGACCAAGTCTACTCGCCGCAGCCGCCGCGGCTGCGGCCGTACGTGACCGTCGCCGTCGGACGCGCCGGCGGACTCCGCCTGCTGCAGCACGTAGGTGGCGGCGCACGGTGGGGCCAGCGGCGACCACGCGTGGGGCGACACGCTCATCGTCCTCGTGGGCAGGGTGTTCCTCAAGGGCCGCGCCGACATTTGCGTTGCCATGCTCTCGGAGTCCGCCTGCAGGCTCGTCGGCGCCACGCCGCTGGGATGGTGCCGCATCCCTGCGGCCGACGTGCTCGATGGCCTTCGCCCGTCGCGCGCGCTGCGCTGCCCGCAGTGAGGGGGCGACGCGCCCGCGTGGGGCCACAGCGTCGTTCACCTCGCTGTGCGTGTGCTCGGCCTCCGCGACGACGCCGCGCCGCCGTGCCGCAGCAGGCCTGGTGCTCTATGGCCATGGGGGGCGTTGTCCGCCATCGTCTGGGGCGGTACCGTACCTCACGCTCTCGCTGGTGGGACCTGGCCACCGCGCCGTCCAGCTCGACTACGACGCGCTGGGGATGGACGCCGCCATCATGTGGAAGGCCGTCAAGGCGGTGGGCGGGGGCCGGGGCCGACGACGGCGTCCTCGTACGCCGATTATCTGCCTGCTGCCACAGCCTCCGTGTGGACGGCTGGTGCCGCGTCACCCTCCACGCGTCATCGTCGTAGGTGGCGGCCTGGTCCCAGCGTGGAGCAGGAGATGGCGGCCAGCAAAAGAGCTCCGCACCGCCGGCCTACAAGATGTACGCGAAGCTCCGGCCCATGGAGACCTCAGCGAAGGAGCGAGGCGACGGCGGACGCAATGGCGTTGGAGCGGAGCAGAAGGCGGGCGTGCAAGCTTCTCGTCCTCCGAGTCCTCTCGTGGAGAGGACGAGCGCTAGCTCGGGCAGTCAGCTCGCCAGGTGCGCGAGCGGCCGGGCGTGGGTTCGATCCCTGGATCGACCCACGTCCCTCATCAGGGCGGTACGTGCCCACCGCCTACGGAGTCGACTCCGGTGATCTCTCTAAGAATGCGTTTTTCTATCTGAGTGTAGTTGTAGGTTTGTTTGAGTACTCATGGTGTGTGTGAGTGTGTGCGTGCGTGCGGTGTGCGGTGTGCGTAGTAGTTCTTGAACAGATACTACAACTGTACCCAGATGAGAAGAGTTGGGCCAAGTAATTAATAACGCTACAAGATTTATCAACCATAGGATGGGAAACGGACGGCATCTGAGGAAAGTAAAGTCAGCCCTGAGTCAAGCAATCGGCGCCGGACCGGATGATGCCATAGGGTTGCCTATAGAGGCGATCGAAGCGGGGCGAACGTTGGTCTCTATTGGGCCATGGGGGCTCCTATGGGTATGTTTGGTTGCAAGTTCAATCGTAGCCCGCCTAACATCCCTGGCCAGGCTAACTGTGCCCAGGCCACACTAGGCTACTGTCCTCCACCGGATTGTGTTTGGTTGCATTCTCAGTGTAGTCCGTCCAGACTTAGATCTCGTTTGGTGAACGCCGTCGTTGTCTGCTCCTCCTTCCTCGCCATCATCGCCTGCTCCTCCTCCTCGCGCCCAGCGCCCGCTCCTCGCAGCCCGGCGGCCGGCGCCCGGTCCTCCCGCTCCCCTCCCTCTCCGACGTGGCCGCGGCTCCCTGCTCCTCTTGCTACCTACCTCGCCGGCTCCCATCTCCACCCACGCCACCTCGGGTTTTCCGTCGCTGGAGGAGGGAGACGAGGAGGCGGCGCGGCCTTCACGAGGCGGCGGATCCGCGCGCCGCCAGATCCATGGAGGACGGTGCCCCTCATTGTCGTCGCTCCGGCGGGATCCGGCGGGTAGGGAGAGGCGCTCCGGTGGGGAGGAGGCGCTCTGGCAGAATCCATGGTGGTTCGGACGTCGCCGACTGCGCTCACTCGTGGAAGACGGCGGGAGACCGTGGAGGCGATGATGGCGGCGTCGAGAACGAAGGAAGCGCGGTGTGGCCTGGCGCGCCGAGGACTAGAGGCGGCGGTCCATGGATGACGACGGAGGCGAGCGGAGGTGTAGATCGGGATGGAGGTCGGAGCGAGGAGCAAGGTGGCCAGCCCGGGCCGGCGCGAGGCTTGCGGGAGCCAAATCTGCGTGGCCACGAAACAACGGCCGAATCGGCCGTTCTCGCAGAGCCACCCCGCGGGGCTCTCCTTGGACATCCGGGGCCGGACTACGGAGAGAAGGTGTTTTGCCAAACACCGGCCACGTCCTAGCGTGGCCTGGCCAGCCTGCTAGCCAGGCAACCAAATAGCCCAACGAGCCGGTCCACACAACCAAATAATATTCGGTCGGGTACTCGGGTATCAGAAATGCTAGGTTAATATTTATTTTCCAAATTGTACTCACTCAAGTTCAGATGTTAGAATTTTATTTTATTTGTGTCCAACACTCTCAAATATCTAACTCAACATTTTATCTCATCATGCTCAATATTTTAGAAAGACTAGTTCAACCATTTCTATATCTCTATTTTTTTTAATATTAAAACAAATAAGCTTTCACTGTCCGTCGTGACAGGTGGATCCGGCTGGTCTGCCCCTCCCCATCCGGTATCCTATAATCCGAATCACACCTACAATACGAACCAGATTCGGACTGCAGAAAGAGCCCACGCGGAAATGGACGCCCAAGTCGCATACGAACTCCATTTTCGATGTTCTATGTATCGATACTTTTCCATTCCATCTGAAACCACTTTAAAATTCGGTATCAGTCAACGAAAATCTTTAAAACAATGGAATTTATTCGCGAGCCCGGAGTGCAAGAGCAACCCACACGAAAACTGACGCCCAGATCGCATACGGACTCCGTTTTTAACATTGTACGTATCGATGGAAAGCTAAAATAACAACCTTTCGAATCCGATTAATATCACTTTAAAATTCGCTTACAATTAACGAAATCGTCAAGACAATATGGCTTACAATTTATTCGAAAACCGATTCAGACAGCAGGAGGAGCCTACACAAAAACGGATGCCCATGTCGTATATGGACTCCGTTTTCGATGTTCTATATATTGCTGGAAAACAAAAAATAATATTTTTTATCAAACTGACACCAGCTAAATTTCAGTCCCACGCTAAGGAAAGTTCGAAAGAATAAAATATGTAATTTAATTTTTTTAGATAAAAAAAGCTTTATCTCAAGATGAAATAATATTCTGGCCTCTGCACTTGAAAGTGCATGCAGCCAAGAAAAAAAAAGAAAATAAAACAGATTGAAGCCTAGAATGCTGTAAGCAATCTAGAATTACAGACTCAACATACAACTCACACCACCTATCTGACACAAAGGACTCAAATTCGGTGAAAAGATTGATGCAATCGCACCTATTCTCATATGCCACGAAGTGCGATGGCCAAAGTCTAAGAAAACTCCGTTGTCCTCCTCAAATGAAGTTGATGGATGGAGTATCTAAAACATCTCACCAGTCTCCGAAGTTTACCTTACACGCTGACCATGCACAAGATCGACAACAATAAACGATGATCGATACTAGATGCCTTGCAACCATTGAAACCATCGATCTTGCGAGACTGTTCTTATATGCATTGATCTAAAGGTGTTTAAAGATTTTTTTTTTCCGTTGCAACGTACGGACACTTTGCTAGTATATATAAAATGTTGAAAGAGTAAATTCGAAATGTTGAAATTGTGGATTCAAGGTGTCAAAATGTATGTGGGAAAATATTGATTGAGAAACATAGACGAAACCAGAATGCATATGTATTCTGTGCGACGGTGGCACACAGGACGCAGCGCGACGAATTTGCAGAGGCGCAGCTCGCCAACGACGATGACAGCTTGTGGACGAAGGACGACGAAGACGCACATGAATGTGGCGGCAGCTCTGTGCACGAACGATGTGAATGCCTGGGCACACAGGATAGCGGCCGCGACAGCATTAGAGTTTACGATGGCATGGATTACGCTGAATCCAGTGGATACTGCAAAAAACGATCGTAAAATTTAATGCGGTACTGTATCTGTGAGTGTGGGTAGTTGGAACAGTGATGAGAGAAAAAATAAAAAAAAGAGAGATGGAGGTGGCGTTGGATTCAGCCTTAGAGGGACATATAGGGTTCGGGGACGGCAGGATGCGCGACCAGACTTGGCATGACAACCCGTCGTCCGCAGTGATTGCGCAGAGAGGCTTCGGAGCTAGGGAATGCTCTACGGCTTGGACGGGGTCGCGCCGCGGAGGACGAAAGGCAGCAGGAGCGGTGATTAGATCCGACGTACAGGATTATTATATACATATGAATCTCTGGAAGATGCGTGAGATTTGGTTTTTTCGGAAGTTAGAATTTGCGGTGTTTCCGAGGGTTCGATTTCGGTCTTCTGGGTCTGAGATCGCTCTTGCCCATCAACTGTCTATATTTCAGGCTATCCTCACCAGAGCCCATCGTCCGTCTATATTTTAAAAAAAAATTTGTCTATAGTGTAAAATAGTGTTTTAAGCACCCTATTTGGGTTATTTGGTGAGCATGGTCTCACGCCGTTAAAGGCACAATCCAAACAGGCATGTATTTTACAGTGTGAAAATGACAATGTAGCTGCACTATATATAATAGAAAATTTAAATATAGACGATGTGATAGATAATCTGTTAGATTCGACTTAAGGTACGCCCCACAGTATTAAAAATATTTTATAGGGACTGTTTGAAGAAAAAACAACTCCAACAAAAACTCTTTAGATCTTACAATTTAGAACGAAGGGTTACATCTTTTGAATTTTTCAAACTTTGTGACTATGAATTTGTGAATTCATATGTAAAGAGAATAATAAGGCCATAAGTAACTCATTAATGAAAATAAACAAGCTAATTCTTAAAATTAAATCTCAAGCTCAAACTTATTCTAAAAATTACAACTAAAAAGTTTGTATCGGGAGATGCATAAAATGCTTCAAAAAAAATTAAAGATTCATAAAATACAAGCTCAAACATAATTTAGACGGGAACATATCGTGTGCATCTGAGGTTTTGGTGCAAACACCGTGCAACCCTACTAAAATAAATTTCAAAAAATTCTAACAAAAATCATGAATGTACATCTCAGCCTATCCATCTATATATAAAATTTTATGATCAAATTCGTTCTACTCTAACAGTTACAAAAAAAAACAAATTGTCTGACAAACAGTTAAGTTCAAATGCACCCTAAAATTGTCTTTTTTTAACTGCTAGAGCAGGACGAATTTGATCATGAAATTTTATACATAGATTGGGTAGGCTGAGATATATATTCATGTTTTTCAAAAAAAATTTAAATTTTTTTTAGTAGGGTTGCACGGTGGTTGCACCAAAACCTCGATTGCATAGGATATGTTCCCAATTTAGACGTATGAAACATTTAAATTTATATTGCACTAAAACTTTAAACTTATTCATAAACAATGAAAAATCAATAATTATATTGAAGTATTGAAAAATAACGGCCCAAATGTTATTTTAATTTCATAAATATTTATAAGCATAAAAAGTAATTAATTCTGTGGGAATAAACCTTATGAAAAATAGCCAATTAATTATGCTCAAAATATGCACTAAATGCTGGTTGAGATCTTTCACATGAAAAACTAGGCCCAACACCTATGGCAAACCCGACTTTTGTCCCGATACACTACATGTGATCTTGGCCGTTGCCTTCAGATGGATGGCCAACCTTCCTTCTCGTCTAGATATAATGTTGACGGGCTGTGGCCAGTTGCCCTATGCTTCCTCACAACCTCGCCATACACTCTCTCCGCTCTTCTCATGGCGGTGCTGTAACACCCTGAAAATAACTTGAGGAAAAATTATCTAAATATTTCCTTGATTCAAATCAATTTTGAAAATCTTGTTTCAACAAGTGTGCTAAGATGAGCTCAACAATACTCCTCATAAATTTATCCGGAATATTTTTTAAAAAATTGTCAGATGTTCCTTGAAAAACTCCACCAAAAATCCCCTTCTAAAATCTTCCTCAGATCCTCCCAAAATCAAAACTAAAATTAAAAAAGAAAAAGGAAAAAGCTCTTCTCCCTCCCTCCCTCCGCATGGCATGCCCACTGCCCACATCACCCCCCACCCAACGGCCCTCGGTCGGCCCATCCCCCACTCCCTCTCGCCCACCTGAGCGGCCGCTCCTTCCTCCCTTCCCTCTCGATGCACACACGGCCCTACATATCAGCCTCTCGCAGTCTCGCCTCCCCCTTCCCCCCTCTCTCTCTCACACCCTAGCTCCACCTGGTCAAAACCCGTCCATTTCGTAGTTTTTTTTTTTCATTTTGACCCCCAAAGAAAGAAATTGCAAAAATAAATCTTCTCCGAAACTATTTGTATCGGATGACCCTTTTTGTGGCGAGTAAAACATTCCGGTGCTGCAGTATCTGCCGCATAGGTGCCACGTATTGTGTTGCGGCGCCGCAACACAATACTGCGGCTCCATTCCGGATAGCGCGGGATGGCGCCGCAACCCTTCCTTTTACAAAATTAGTACCTTTTTCGTAGATGTGGTATTTTGACCTCTAGCGTATTTTTTATGTGAAGTGGCAACACAACATTTATTTATATATTATATTATGGTTGGAAAAAATCAAGAGACATTGATCAAGAAAAATCCAATAGTTTAAAAATACTAGGTTCCAAAAATATGTACGTAAAAGTATCAAATAGGTATATCCGGTACCAAATTAGGTGGGTCTAGTATCAAATAGGGCTCAGGACTCCCCAGAAATTTGGCTTTTCAAATTTCCCTTCTTAGATCAACGGCTAGAAAAAATTATAGGAAAGAGGTACGGAGAAGTACCACGGGGCTCTTTCAACCATGTAACAAAGCTCAGATTCATAATAAATCTGGTAATATCAATCATGTGTTTTGCACAATGCTGAAAATATTTGACTTAGGACAAACCTATTTATTTATGATGGGAGGAACCATCACGTACCAAACGACAACTTAGTTAACAATGTTTGGGTCAGTTCGCAATCCCCTAAATACGGTTCAGACAATGTATGGGCCCAACAGTCCGGGAAACATTTCTTCCCCAAATGCAAAGCTTTATGGTTTATGATGGGTTTTATGATGACAGTGCTAGCTTTTTTGAATGTCGATCATGACCGCGCTAACTTAATGCTTGTTAGAGTACTATTCATCTGTCAGTTGAACCCAACTGCGGCCACTGCATGAAGAACCCTGAAGCAGCCATGATCCCATGTCCCAAGTTCATGGGAGCATCAGCTGCGAGAATCGAGATCCCCAAAATTCGTGGATCATAACGGCAGTGTAGCAGGCTGCGCCCTTTGGCGACTGTCGCAGTCCATTTCGCCGAGTTCTTCAGATAGAGTTCATGGCTAAGAAACAATAGGGCACAGCGCCACCAGAAGTGGTCCCGCCCAAAAGGAAAAGAAACGGAGAAGGGCAGATCAGTTTATTGATTGAGCCCCCAACCAGCACTCCAGCAGGCATGCATGTCTACCCCGACCATGCGGCTCTGCACTCTCTCTAGCCAACACACGAGCTCCACATCCAGAGAACAGAGGAGAACGACGGCGAGCACGCGCGCTTGATTTGCTCATCTTTCCATCGCACAACCGGAAGCGTCGAAGAACTCACCATCATTGCTGGAAGAACCAGTGACCTACTGTGCTTTGTCAAGCCGTCAGTGAACACTGCAAGAGTCAAAAAGGCTAGAGAGGTTGTACCTGCCTTTGATGCTACAGATTGCGGGTTTCGCGTTCAGCTTGGGTGCAGTGCAGAGCTCTCGTCAGTTGCATGCAAAGCAGAGCTAGAAAGTCCCATAGCATTGATGTGTTTTTCTTTTGTTTTATAGTACGGAGTAGCTCCTAAGGAAAAAGGCTAAATGATACCGGTGCGAATTTGTTTAAATATTCAGCCACGATTTGCTCTGTGTTATATTGGGGATAGCCCTAATAATACCATCCACTGACATGGGCCATCTCAGTGGATTTGATATTTCGATCTCGACGTGTACGTTATCAGCATGGCTATATGGGTTATTGCGTGCCACTACAGCAATATGTCATGGTGTTGCTGTAAAAGGGTTTGGCATTTCCTTTCAGAAAAAAGTTGAACAATATTGTAAGGGCATGTTTGGATTCAATAAGCTAGTATTAGCTAGATAAATTTTAACTAGATGGATAATAGAAGGGAGTGTTTGGATCCACAGATAATAGATTAGCTAAAAAGTTAAAAAAAAAAAGTCTATAATACCTTTAGTTTGGGAGGCGAGTGGGTCGGCCTCGGTAAAATAAGAGGAGTACCGCGGACATCTTGGCCGAATAATCTCCTGTATCTGATATTATCCAGGTTTTTTGATGGATTATGAAATAATGAGTCTAGGTGTAGATAAACTTTATCTCTCATATTATCTAGATATAAATGTTTAGATTCTTAGAGCTAAATTTTAGTGGATTATAATTATCTGGCTGGCTCCAAACAGACCCTAAATTGATTATATATGGTGGTGATATCTTTTGATGAAACCATGTACTAGAAACGTACATTTTTTTAGGATCATGTACTAGTAATGTACATGGCGTGGCGATGGTGTCATGATGGCAATATGGCATATTTGCATGTATAATTACGGACCGGAACTGAACGAGTGAGCTGGGTGAAGGGACCTAGGGGGCAGGCCGTAGCGGCAGTGCTCATGCCAACCAACTCCAATTTCATGTCGCCGGCATAGCTTGCACTGGATCTGATCCTGAGCAGCAGAACCCGGACAGAAATTATGGAAAAGGCAATTTGCATGGACCATGTATACTTGATTTTGGGTATAATAATGACGACTCTACCATAAAAAGAGAGAAGGGAGGACTAAACTTTCTTGTTTGAAAAACAAATAATTACTAGGTATTAACAGTTTTATGGATCCAATAATTAGTACCGGCAGGGCAGACTTTCAATTCAATGTCGTCTTCTTTTTTTTGCTTGCATAATGTGGTACTACGACTTTTTCTGACAACGTGCAATGCATGTGTATCGTTAAGACCCACCATTCGAGTGGCCACACCTATATAGCATTACTCACATGAATTTGAATTGAAAAAATGGAGACGCGGATGGAGTAAATCTTACACTAGTATTTTTCATAGTAATTAGTAAATAATGATCTGATATGATGCTCCATATTTAGCAACAATCGTTGGCATAGTGCTATATCCCAAATCTTTGGCCATTAAACCTCTTTCAAAGAAATGCATGCCAAGCCAAGCAGGATCACACGTGCGCTCCTTGCGGTGATCACGTGACAGCCCATCAGGCAACTCGCCAACTCCACACCCTAATTCCGCGCCAATCCCCCGCCGCGCTACCCGATAAACCCCGGAGAAAGCGACTCCAATACCTCAAGAACTTTATATTCCCAAACAGCCCCTTTAGTGGAGCAGCCATGCGATGGAAACTTTCCAATTAGGCCTCTAAAGGATCCTGACCTTGCAGTTGAAGCCCCTCCCCGGGCGGCGGAGACGACGCTGATGCCGCTGCGGTCGGAGGCCTGAGGAGGTCTCGGACGGATATGGGCGGGGTGACTTCCTCCGTGGCCTCCAAGATGGCGTTTTTCCCTCCCGACCCGCCGTCTTACGGCGTGGTCGACGAGGAGGAGGAGCCGCCGCCGGCCGGTGCCGCCGCTCATGGGACGACGAGTGCCGCGGCGGCGGCAGGGGATGCGTGCAAGGTGGCGACGAGGAGGGTGGCGATGACGGGCGTGCGGTGGAGCGTGGGCGTGGAGGCGAGGCGGGTGCGGACGCGGCGGGGCTCGGAGATCGTCACCATGTACGTGCGGCACCCTGGGGCCAGCCTCACCGTGCTCTTCTCGCACGGCAACGCCGCCGACCTCGGCAAGATGTACGGGATCTTCGTCGAACTGAGCGCGCGCCTCCACGTCAACCTCATGGGGTAAGTGAAAAAGCACTCGTATGATTTGACTCGATGGTCGACGCGTTTGACTTGGTTGGGTTGTTACTGGAACGTCTTGTGGAAACAGATGATTTACTACTTGTTTTTGGCAACAAATGATCTTTTGCAAAAACGATCGGAACATATTTTCCTACAAGGCCAGAATCTGATCGGATCATGGTTTGGCTACGTTTGATGCTCTACAATGTGCGTGCCTTGATTGGTTACACAAAAGAAATTGTTTTTCTTTCTTTTGTTTGGTTCTGTATGTTTTTAATGTTTTTATTATGTCTGATTGGTGAAGTGTATATAGCGATGGTATGGTCCTCCGTACTGTTTTATTGAGTTGGGGTGAATTGGTGCTGTCACGATTTGCATTGATGGTTTTCATTCGCTTGCATTTCTGAATGGTGTTTGATTTGTTAAAGATTTATCATGTGCAATTCAATTGTAAATTCCTTGCCTATTTAACACAGAAAAGGCACTCTGTATGCTTCTCAACTAAATAATACTAATAACAAATTGATACTGATTCTTTTAGAGAGACCAGATTTTTGCCCGCTTTATGGGCTGAGTGTGAGCACACAGTTTGGCTAAGATTTAGCTTGTCGCCGATGCTAGGCTCACCTGATGTAAATTTTGTTGCTGCTACTAGGCACTATCAATTTATTGTCAATCCTAAACCTTGAAAGAACTTTTTTTTTGACAATTTGTGTTTTAATCTTCATTTAGGTGAAGATGTTAATGACGTTTTTTTGATTATGATAATTCTCTAGTTTAACTGTTTGGTGTGGCTTTCGCTTGAGCTTATAAGCCGGCTGCGGCTGCAGATTATCACTGTACATATAGCTAGTTTTACTGTTCTATGGCTGAAAAGAAGCTGAAAGTGAACAGGCTGAAAGTCACATGCATGTTTAAAGGTCATTAGGATTTTGTGATTGTCTTGTTTAATTTCTACTAGGTACTGTAGATAGAAAAATAGAAAGCTAATCATTGGACAACAGTTAGAGAACAGAGCACCAAAGTTTTTTTGATATCATTGCTTGATAGCCTGCAAGGTCTGCACCGTCCAAGCAGGATTTTTTCCACTTTATGTGGGCCACTCTTACTCATTTCAACAAAATTTTGACCTTTCATGGGACTCATTCATACACTTTTTCTAAAGGAGTAGTATATTAACTTCGAGTATCCTACATCGTTTTTCAAATTGATTTGCTGTTTGAGTTAACTATTTGGCTACGCAATGACACACTCAAGTCCACGGTAAAACGACCCCCTCCATCTGTCCTCCGATATTGCTCCATGAAATCCTTCGTTTAGTCCAAGGATCTATCTTGGGGCCGGTGGGGTTGTAGGAACCAAACCAAGACATAATTGTACAGCTAATTGGATGTAGCATCAATGATTATGATATGTTGCATGAATGAAGCACACAATGGCCCAGAACATGGAAGGGTGCTCATTACATTACATACAGTTAGGTGTTAGGTGGGCTTATAGTCACCAGTATGTCAGTGGAAACTCACCTGCATGAATGAACATTGCAAGGGTAGGAGTTTTATTCCTTAACATGAGATGCAAAATGCAAAATAGAAATACTCCAGAATAAAGCTACATAGAATCACAGATACATCTTTCCATTCTCTCTAGTAAGTATAATTAAGTAGAATGCTGGAATGCCCCTGGTAATACTGGGTGCACGTCCACCCTGCATATTAAGTACAATTAAGAAGACAAGAGGGGTTTTCATGTAAGGAGTTGGGTGGGTGGGGATAGATGCACAAGCGTGAAGAAAAGGAGGGAACAATGGTGTAGACCTGGGGTTTGTTTGTCTAGTAAAGTGAGACAAAGAGAGTGATGCGTAGGAGCCATCGACAGATGAGGGCTACTAGACTGATTAAAGAGAGAAATATGGTTCAAACGATTTTTTTTGTTTTAAGATGGTTAAAATATAAAATGTTAAGGTGACTTCAAAAGGGTATGCCATACCATATCACAGTAGCACCAAAAGTTCATGAGATGCTCTATTGTTTTGGTTTCCCATCCTGCATGACCTGAAATCAGCAAACTGCACTCAGTAATTGACCTGAAGTGCTTGTAACTTCAGCTTTTCTAGTTTCATATTGACTGGAGAACCAAGCAGCTCCATCTTTGTCAGCTATGTACCCTCAATAAGTCAATAACCATTTTAACTTGCCGCTTGTGTAAGATAAGTCCAAGATAGCTGATGTGCAACCTGCACCAACTATTAATATTCTTTTGTTGGAGTATTATCACGAAATTTATTCTAGATTTCATTTCCAGGTCCATGGCTTATTGTAGACAGGGACGAGGAGGCTTGCAGTCCACAATAGCCTGCTTCAAAGTTCTTATTGTAGCCTCTTGCCCTCATGGCTTACTGTCGACTGTTGCTTGTGCGTAGATGCAGACAGACCTTCATATTTGTTGTTGCTATTATTTACTAGTGTAATATGATTGACGTGAATACTTTTACGATATGGACATTTAACATTTTCATTGACGTGAAGACATTGGTCATGCTAGCTGCTTTCTTCGTTCATGTTGAGCTATGTAAACAATTACCATATGCTGCAAGTCTATGTCCTCGAGGCCTTAACAAATTCTATGTCATACTATTTTTTATGGTTGGAGTTGCATGTCTTATAACACTTTCATCATTCATCACAGATATGATTACTCTGGTTATGGACAGTCATCAGGCAAGGTAATTTTTCTGTACCTTTTTCAAACTAATGCTCTTACCGTGTCACCTTCAGTTGAGGGGAAACTCACAACATTATTGATTGGCTTAATTTTCTTTTTATGAAAGAGGCCATGAAACTGATTCATGTTCGAATGAGTTTGGTTCAGGGGATTTTTGTCTGAGCTAATTCATTTTTAGTAATCGATTCTGTTGAGGAATAACAGTACTGACACAATCTTTCTGAAAATCTATCTTCAGCCAAGTGAGGCTAATACCTATGCTGACATAGAGGCTGCTTACAAGTGCCTTGTGGACGTTTACGGAACTAGGGAAGAAGACATTGTTCTGTATGGTCAGTCTGTTGGCAGCGGACCAACCCTCGATTTAGCTGCTCGTTTGGATCATATAAGAGCTGTTGTTCTGCACAGTCCAATACTTTCTGGCTTGCGTGTCATGTACTCTGTGAAGAAAACGTACTGGTTTGACATATACAAGGTTTGCTTCCCTGACTGAAGTATCAAGACAAATAATTCATATCCTGTATATGGTAACACTTGTTTCCTTTGCAGAATATTGACAAAATTCCACTTGTAAAATGCCCGGTTTTGGTAATTCATGTAAGCTTTTTGCATACATTGTTTTACGACTTTTCTAATAGCTTCAGATCATTAAACTTCAACATTTTCCCCTTTTTTTCAGGGCACAAATGATGATGTCGTGGACTGCTCCCATGGAAAGCGGCTCTGGGAGCTGTGCCAGCAGAAGTATGAACCTCTGTGGATTGAGGGAGGTGACCATGGTAACTTGGAGAAATTCCCAGTGTACATAAGACATTTGAAGAAGTTCCTATCGGCCATAAAGAAGTTGCCAGCCGAAAAATATGCTGCAGCTGAGAGTGAAAAATCACCAGCTGAAAACAAAACGCAATCTGACAGTGAAACTATCTTGGAGGCTCCTCGCATGATCTCACGAAGGTTAGAGCCATCGATGAAGAGCACAACTCATGAACAGCCTATGCTGAGCATGGAACATGTAGATAAACGCAGGCGAAGCACGGGTCACAGAGAGAGGGCAAGATCCAGCAGAGACAGGAAAGAGAAATCAAGGAGAAGCGTCGACTGCTTTGACAGAATTGATGAACTTGAGCAACCAGAAAAGCCAAGGAAAAGCTTTGATAGGTTGGTTCTCTCTTGGCTTCTTGTATTTAGAACTACAATCGCTTCGTTTTATACGAAGAAGTACATTGCATCCGTTTTTTAGATTAAGAAAATTGAGCATTTCCATTGATTCTTTTCCCTATAAGTTTGTAATATTGAAAATTTGATCAAGTTGTTTCAGACTGGTATTTCTCATTAATCTTTTGCAGGATTGGAGAGAAGATTAGAGCAATGGGTCTGTGCAATGTCGATTGCTTCAAAGAATACCCTCACAGCACTGAGCCTTGCCGAGGTCATTGAGTGATTTATGGTTGCTATCAGTATTTTTCCCAGCTGCTTAGGTATAAAGACTGGCCTGTATGCTGTGTGATGGAAATCATAAGATGTTCACGAACAGTAAAGAGAAATATAGCACGATCTTTATGTTAGTTTCTGATTCTTTGCCCCTCTACAACATATTATAGGCTGAAGCCTGTAACCACAGCTCCACAGCGCTGTGATCTAGACAGAGACTGTTCAGTTAGTTACGAGCAAGAAACTCGGACTCGGAGTACGAATACTCTGACTGACAGAGATCACGTTCCAATCTATACTTTAGTAGACTAAATTAAAGGGACTTGCAATTCGTAGACTAAGTAAATTAAAAGGACTTGCCATAGAACAGGCACCTAAAACACAGCGTGGTTTCTAGGTGATGAAAAACATCAGCCGTCCAGTGTCCATTCGTTGGCGTTTCTTTTTTTTTTCTTCTTCCGAGAGTTACTTCAACCTCTTGAGGTAGATTATCCTACGTAGCTCACGGTGTGTTTGGATAGAAGAGGCTAAAGGTTACCCACTAAAATTTAGTCTATTTGCATCTAAACATGACATTGAAATTCTTTAAATTTCAAATTCCATTATGTCTATTATTGCCAGAACAATATTTTGAGTATCCATTTGAGGAAACAGATGGAAATGGCCTAACACCATGCAATGCAAACGCTCAAGGATTGTTCGTTCAAGTGTTATCGTTGTCATGATGGCGATGTGTTGTGTTTCATCCCTCTGAAATAAACTAAGATTTCAACCAGTGACTACAAATCTGTTTGGTCTGTGGCTAAAATTGTGACCCAAATTTGGTCATCAACCAAACATGCCCTAAAATTGGGCTTTTGAGACTTGGTCAAACTATATTGTGCAGAGACAAAAATACAAAAAAATAAATCAAACATGGTCAAACTATGGCCACACCACCAAGGGCCCTTAACCAAACATGCCCTAAAATTGAGCTCTTCAGATTTTTATGCAACAAATTGAGGGGCTATGGGTTGTGAAGTGCTAAGAGCATCAAATATTGAATATACGGGTAATTTCACATTGGTGCAACGTAAAGAACGATTAATGATCTCGTACGGGTGCCATCTACTTTCTATAATTACATAGACATTCTATTCTTACTCACTCTATCCAAAATACACGACGTGTGTGTATTTAAAAAAAAATCAAATTTCATAATCTTTGACTAACAGTTAGTCTAACAATGTTAAAGGGACTTGCAATTCGTAGACTAAGTAAATTAAAGGGAGACTCAAAGAAACAAGTCTTTCATCAAATTTGGCCATCAACGAAACACATCCTACAATACTTGTGGTCTGACGAGCATAGTGGATTTTCCTCTAAAAACTAAGTAGAGGGTCAAAGAAACAAGTCTTTCATCACAGTTAGAAGCCTAAACCTATGTATACCACTGGACCCACAACTCAACGGCTCAGCCTTCTCACCTATGCAAAAATAATTTAAGGCACATACGAAACACAATAATTTCATAAGAATTGCGTCGAAAATTCACAAGAATAGTTCAAATTTATAGAAACAAATACAAAAACAAAAAACACAATCTCAGTGTGCCCTTAGTCCTCTTATGGACCAATTCAGCCTGCTGCCCTTTGGACTGCAGGAAAATTTCCTATTTCCTGCGTTTCGTGGATTCACTAAGCTACTTTCTAGAATTCAACTTTTAACTAGCTTATTGAGTTTTGTGGATTCCAGAAAGTAGAAGCTGTTTGGATGGAGAAGCTAGCTTTTAAAAGCTGGCTTGTGTAATTTGCATGAATCTAATGGTTTGATTGGTTGCATGACAAAGTTGGCCAAGCTAAATTTTTGTCAAAAATGATCATGTTTGAATTTAAAGAAATATTTTGCCAAATAACAAATTTTTTGTTCATAAATATTTCCTTAGATTCAAATATGATGAAATTTGGCCAATTTTGTCATCCAACCGATCAGGCTCCAAATGCAGCCCTGTATCAACCGTCCACTCATCATCGTACGATTGTGAGTCACCACAACCGTGAATCAGACTTTCAGGTTCGAACGCTTCTAGAAGCTTCCGCGGCGCCTCATCTCCTTCCTCTGGAACCCGCCCACTCCCACAGCCATTTAGAAAAACCCTAGGCAAAAGACCCTTATCCTCCTTGACCGCTCGCCCCTCCCCTCTCTCTCCCCGAACGTTGGCGGGGCAGGTCTGGGCGTACGCGGTCCCTATCTTACATGGCGCCTCCGTTGAGCGGGACACTGGGCGCGTCGTCGGTGGCGCCGCTGCTGCCCTGTGCAGGGAGAAGGGCGCCGTCCGCTGCGAGCTCGGTTGCTCCGCGGGTGAACGGTACGATGAGGTGCTCCAGAGGGGTCAGGTGGGAGGCCGAGAGAAGCAGGGGGAGGTCGGTCACGGTGAGGTGCGATGCGGCCGTCGCGGAGAAGCCCACCGAAGAGGCAGCTGAGGAGAAATTTGAGTACCAGGCGGAGGTGAGACATGGGCACGGTCTATGTCTGTAATTTCATACATCGTCAAATGTAATGTTTAATTGGTTTCGGTACAGATTGGATTTTTTTTTGGTGGGTTAATGGTATTAATGTTATCTGTACTCTGTAGTTTAGCAGAAAAATGTCTTCAATTCTGTATGGCCGAGTTTGATTGCGTAGCTTTCATCTGTGTGCGAAACTGGTTACTGAATATGATTGTTTCTGTTTGCACCTTGTAGGTGAGCCGCTTAATGGATTTGATCGTCCATAGCCTGTACAGTCACAAGGAGGTATTTCTCCGTGAGCTTGTCAGGTTAGTAGCATTTGCTGGAATTGGGAAATACTCAGCTTCTACGGCTATTCATTCGATGCCATTATTCATGAATGCTGTTTATCTGCTGCTCTGCCAGTAATGCGAGTGACGCATTGGATAAGTTGAGATTTCTTGGCGTGACCGATTCTTCTTTACTTGCTGATGGAGGTGAGCTGGAAATAAGGATTAAACCTGACCCTGATGCGGGAACAATTACTATCACGTGAGTTTTTGTTGTTAACAGATTTACCTCTTGTTGTATTCTGAACGAACAGACTCTAACAGCACTATTTCTGTTGTTCATTGGTTACTACAGCGACACTGGAGTTGGTATGACTAAAGAGGAGCTCAAGGATTGCCTTGGTACCATTGCCCAGAGTGGTACCTCAAAATTTTTGAAGGCCCTCAAGGTGCAGCATGCCAACATCGTACCTTTCTTTCAATTTGGATACATCTATTTGAGTATGAGATATGGTTAGGGCCTACAGCCCTACATATGGTAGTGTCGGTGTGGTTGTTTCATTGTCTTATTCCTTTAATGTGAAAATGGGCTGCTCTTTCAGGAAAACAAAGACCTTGGGGCTGATAATGGTCTAATTGGTCAGTTTGGTGTTGGATTTTACTCAGCTTTTCTTGTTGCTGAGAAGGTATGAAATATTTCTTGTATGTTTTCTTTGTAGGGAATATGCTTTTATTTGTTTTGCATGAGCTTATATTGTTATTAAAGTTAACATTTTTTCAACCTACGATGCAGGTTGTGGTGTCCACTAAGAGCCCAAAATCAGATAAACAATATGTATGGGAAGCTTTGGCTGACAGTAGCTCTTATGTCATCAAGGAAGAGACTGACCCTGAGGAAATGCTTACACGTGGAACTCAGATTACTCTGTTTTTAAGGGTATGTTTATGTTGCTATGTTCATCTGATGTCATAATTTTTTTTCCTGTAATATAAATTTTACATTCTTATTACTTCTATATAGCCTGATGATAAACACGAGTTTGCGGACCCTTCAAGGATTCAAGGCTTAGTCAAAAACTACTCTCAGTTTGTGTCTTTCCCCATATACACATGGCAGGAGAAATCAAGAACTGTTGAGGTAGGTTCTTGATGATGCTTCTTGCTTATTCTCTCTACCATAGCAGTTCTTTTGAGCTATGAATGTGTATTGTCTTTTCATTTATTTAACTGATGTAAAACCCCTTGATTGACAGGTTGAAGAGGATGAAGAACCAAAAGAAGGTGAAGAGGCAACAGAGGTTTTTTTTTTTTTCTGAATGGACTGCTTCTAGTTTTCCTTATGTTATAGAATCTTGCTTCTTTTGCAACTTATCTGGGATACTTTGACATATAGGGCGAGAAAAAGAAAAAGAAGAAGACTATTACTGAGAAATATTGGGATTGGGAACTAGCCAATGAAACAAAACCCATATGGGTAAGTCTGGAGTTACTATAGCATGTTCTGTTCGTTTAATACTTATAACAACACCTTTCTGGTACTTGTAATTGCTAATCACTCGGCTTTCCACGTTGACAATAGAAAGTAATAAGGGCGGGCTAACGAACAAAACAGATAGTTGAATCATGTTCCCTCCATGCAGATGAGAAATCCTAAGGAAATTGAGAAAACCGAATACAACGAGTTCTACAAGAAGACATTCAATGAGTTTTTGGACCCTCTTGCCCACACTCACTTCACAACAGAGGTGTGTAAGTTCTTAAACAGCACAGCATTATGTCAAACACTTAAATTCACATACGTTGCATATTGTCTATAACCTGATATTTTCTATTAACAGGGTGAGGTGGAATTCAGGAGTGTTCTTTATGTTCCAGGAATGGCTCCACTAAGTAATGAGGAGATAATGAATCCCAAGACCAAAAATATCAGGCTATATGTTAAAAGAGTCTTCATCTCTGATGACTTTGATGGTGAACTGGTACACTTATTGTGCAACGGTTAAACAATATATTGTTGTTATTTTCTAGTATCAACCAATTGAGATGAACAAATTACTGATTTCAGCATGTACCTTGCAGTTTCCAAGATACTTGAGCTTTGTGAAAGGTGTGGTGGATTCAAATGACCTTCCCCTAAATGTTTCTCGTGAGATTCTTCAAGAAAGTCGAATTGTAAGTTATTGTGCCTGTCAGTTTTTCCCTTTTGATTTGAGAAAAACATGTAGATTCTTCTTATTTTGGATATTTTTGGAGATAATCTTATATTTTTTGTTCAGGTAAGGATTATGCGTAAGAGACTTGTCAGGAAGACATTTGATATGATTGAAGAGATTGCTGAAAAGGAAGATAAGGAGGTACAAATGAACCATTAATTTGCTCCTAGTTATTTTGTGTACTTAATCTTATAAAGTTCTTTAATTTGCACTGTAGGATTACAAGAAGTTCTGGGAGAGCTTCGGCAAGTATATCAAGCTTGGTTGCATTGAGGACACTGGAAATCACAAGCGCCTTGCTCCATTGTTGCGTTTCCACTCTTCTAAAAATGAAGGAGATACAATAAGTCTTGATCAATATGTGGAGAACATGCCTGAGAATCAAAAGGCAATCTACTACATTGCTACAGATAGTCTTCAGAGTGCAAAGACTGCTCCTTTCTTGGAAAAGCTGGTCCAGAAAGACATTGAAGTATGTACTAGGCATAGACACAAGTGACTTTTTTTTTGATAAAATACAAGTGACTATTTGAAAGACCTTTTCTTCTTTCATGCTTTGACAAAGGATACTGCTTGTTTTTTTATTTAGGTTCTATATCTTATTGAGCCAATAGACGAGGTTGCCATTCAGAACTTGCAGACCTACAAAGAGAAGAAGTTTGTGGATATCAGCAAAGAGGATCTGGAATTGGGTGAGGAGATGCTTAATTTTTCTCAGTGGTTATCTACTGTGATTATTTTCATCACGTTAAATAAAAAATGTCTTTTGCAGGTGACGAAGACGAGGAGACTAACGAAACAAAGCAGGAGTTCACTCTCCTATGTGATTGGGTAAAACAACAGCTTGGTGACAAGGTTGCAAAGGTCCAAATATCGAAGCGTTTAAGTTCATCACCATGTGTTCTTGTTTCTGGCAAGTTCGGTTGGTCCGCCAACATGGAAAGGTAGGCTTATTGTTAAGTTGTACACAATTGTTTTGTTGTGTCTTTATCCGTTTCTTGATATATGATTCTTAAAATCAACAGGCTCATGAAGGCACAAACACTTGGTGACACATCAAGTTTGGAATTTATGAGGGGGAGAAGAATTTTTGAAATCAACCCCGACCACCCAATTATCAAGGATTTGAGTGTAAGATTCATTACTCCTGGGGACTTGCTCGTCAAGCAGTCACCAATAATTAAGGTGCTTGAGCTATATCAAGGTAACTAAAATGAATTGAGAAATTACTGTTGGCAGGCTGCTTGCAGAAACGAGCCTGAAAGCACAGAAGCCAAGAGGGCTGTCGAGCTCCTGTATGAGGCTGCTTTGATCTCAAGTGGATATACTGTAAGTGCAGTGTAATTTGGTCCTGGATTCTGATGGTCATTGTGTAAATCATTTGCTGAAATGTTGTAATGTTTGTTTACTGAAATTTCCAGCCTGAGAGTCCAGCAGAGTTGGGTGGCAAGATCTACGAGATGATGGCAATTGCCCTCGGTGGGAGATGGGGAAGGTCCGACACAAATGAGGCTGAAGCATCAAGTGGTGAGGCCAGCACAGAGGCAGACTCATCTGAAGGCACCGTGACGGAGGTGATTGAACCCTCAGAAGTTAGACCTGAGAGTGACCCATGGAGAGATTAGTGAGCTCTCTTGGGAATACTTAAAATTTGTGACGGTAAAATTAAAGTGATGGCTCGGACGTTATTTGGTTACAAATAGTCAGGTACTTTTATACAGATTACTACCATGGCAATTTTTTGTAGGCGTAAGACTTGCGGGCCACTTTCCATTTTATTGGAGGGGGTAGTGGCCTTATAAGACAATAATTCAATAAAGCTCGAAGATTGATTACATAGCAAAATTGCGTTGTGCCTCTATAAAAAAAATCTTCTGTACTGATGCTTTCCTCCTCTTTATAATATAACTGTTACTGAAGATTGGCTTTTGGAGTTCGGATTTATATGGGGGAAAAAATGCATGATGAACAAGATGGGACTATGCCCATTACGATGTCGCTAATCGTGTGGTTGAAATGGCCCATCTCTGCAAGGTAAAGTTATTGAAGCCTGTATATGATCCCAAATGTTGCTTCCAAGGTATTAATGGCTATCACTGAAAAGAGAGCGAATGAACGCCCTAGTCAATTTGGATGCTACCATCAATGGATAACAAATGTTACACGACCAGAGCATGTGAAATCAGGAATACTGGAAATAGAAGTCATAACGCATGATGAAATTGCTATGGATATAAACTGATAAAAATGAATAGCAAAAAAATGAATATGTTCATACTAAATTACTGATAAAAATCTAGATGAAATTGCTATGAATATAAGAATGAGAAGTCTAATATGATGAAAAGAAAAGGATATAGTAAAAAGCTGAGTGTTTAATCTGAACATACGTTTCTACTGCTGCAGGCTAGCTGACTATTGCCTCTGTTATGTAACAACACCAAAAAAAAAAAAAAAAAAAAAAAAAAAAAAAAAAAACAGTACGAAGCAATTCTGTCCATTTCGGTAGGTGTTTATATGCGGACTTCAGGAACAACAGTGCACTTCACACTCCACCCAGACAGGGTTTCCCAAATCATAAATTCATAGCTGCAGATCCCTACTTCCGGTGTCTAGGACTTAACACAAGCGACACTCCATGTACAACCCTGGATGAAGCCATGGTAGGGGGCCTTTCCTTGAGCAGTCAAGCTTGTCCTTCCTCACCTCACCCTCCTGCACTATGCAGTAAACTCCAGGGGACATGCTAGTTATGTGCCTGTCTCTCTAAATGCCAGCTGATCAGAAGAAACTTTGATCCTCTATGGAGCTGGAGCTTGTGCTGAACTTCACATATGAAACCTGTCTTGATCAGGCCTCAAGCTCAGATGCTCTGGACCACCTATGGCCCTGTACGCTGTTTGCGCTGCGTCGTGGAACGGCCCGTCCAAAGCCAGAGGCATCTGCCCAAGAGGCCAAAATTTTGTTAGAATTCTTGATAAATAACCTGTTTACAAATTCATAAATGCTACAAATTTCTACTCTGAAACACCTGCCATAACTTAATAATCGTCTCTCTCAAATAACTGAAATGTTTAGCTAGGATAGTAGAAATGCTGGCATTCTACTATGCAAACCTGAGAGAGATGCTCCCCGACAGAGTCTTTCCCATTTAACTGATCCTCCATGACTGTTCGGAACCCATTTGAAATGGCCACGCCATGAACGCCTCCCTGGAGCATGCCGGATTGCGACAATGGTGGTAGTTTGGGCATCATTTCGTGGGAGAATGAGAATCCGTTGTGAGCAGATGAAGGGGCACCGGGGAAGCGAATATGCTGTCCATGCCATCAAAGAATAGGAGCGCATTTTGTAATTTTGACGCACATTTCTTGCAAAAACGAAATGAAAACAGAACAATGAATAACTTCCAGTGAGTAGATTGCATACATCTTTCGACAGAAGTCCTTTGATGTTGAGGCCGAGCTGTGGGTTGACAGCTGCCAGCTTCATCGATAAGAACTGGCAAGATTCAGAACCATTTGATCAGCGTGCATTGCCATTTATCAGAACAAAAACTTTGGGGCACTCTCCCTTTGTATTAAGGTTGAAGCGAAACCATACCTCCACTTGCCTTTGCAGGGACTGGACATAGTTGATGATCTCATCCAGCATCACCGCCTTCCCGGTGACCTATAAATCGATCCAAATCGAACACCAAACAAAAACATTACGCATCATTCTTGCGAAACTCGGATACCACAAAGTTTGTTAGAGCAGTTCTTCAGGTCAGAATG
This sequence comes from Paspalum notatum, assembly GCA_022530915.1. NCBI lineage: Eukaryota > Viridiplantae > Streptophyta > Magnoliopsida > Poales > Poaceae > Paspalum > Paspalum notatum. The sequence continues at coordinate 5,364,255 of CM039691.1, forward strand.
CTCACTTTACTGCAGCCAGGAACAAGGTCTTGCAGAAGCTTCATCCTCTCGCTGATCTTCTCCCTTCTCAACTGTAAAACATAAAATAAAAGCAGAACCAGCTTTTAATTTTCCTGTTCATCATTTAGGACTAACTCGAAGTTCTAAAGCTAATTCTACACGATCTGCCGCATTCTCGTTTCTACACATGTTTCAAGAACACCAAATCAATATGTTAACAAGTTATCTGTACTGCGTACCCTCTCTGCAAGGCTGTGCCTGTTGGTTGCCTGCCCCTTCCGGGCCCTGACATGAATGTACGAATCGTCAGCAGAAGCCTTGGGCCCCTTCCCTTTCTTCTTGCCGGACGCCGCCGCCGCTGCGGCCGCCGTGTCGTCGGCGCACTCGTTTGACGAATCCGCGGACGCGTTCGACGCCATCCCTTGATCATGATCCGTCTCATGAACGTTCTACGATGCGGCCACAATAATGTTAGGAAGACCGGTGCAAATTGCAAAATGAAGCATAGTAGTCAGTATTTATTCAGTAGTGAGCATACAGCTACCTCGTTCGATGATCTCCTCTTCTTGGAGTCCCGCTCTTGCCCTGAGCAGTCTCCTCTGGGCGCCGCGGTCTCGATGCCCGGCGCGTCGTCGTAGACGCCGCCGCCGACGAACTCCGGTTCAGCGTTGTCGTTGCCGGTGGTGCTGGTGGTCTTGCTCCGATGACCCGACGGCTCCTCGGGTGCTGTGATACAGGAGGGGCTTGCAGTGGGTGCCCCATTTCCGGCGCCGAAGCAGGACCGCTGGACAAGGCCCGAGTCCATGAAAAGCTCGAGACCGGCCGTTGGTGGGAGCTGGAACCCGAGCATCGGCGGCAAGAAACCCCCGCCTCTCTCGTCGGTGACGGCGCTGCCGCCGGCTAGCCCAGCGGTCTGCGCCCATGCAAATGAATCCATGGTGTGTGTGGAGATAGAGAGATCAAATGGGTACGGCGTTCTTGAACTTAAGGAGCTCTGGGTACACGACCGCTTAAGGGAGGCTTTTAACTCTAGTTTTAACCTTTGCTTTTGTTTGCTTAGCTCGGTTTGGCATCGCGGTGTCTTCCCGAAAGCATTTTTCTTCAGTTATGTTGGAGCATTTTTTTTTCCTTAGTTTTTGATGCATTAGCAAGTTATAGAAGTATAGTTTCCCCCCTTGCAATTCGTTTCAAAAAAAATAAAGATTAGCATTTTATCTAATAACATAGAAAAAAACTTCTTGGATTCAACAAATAAAGGCGTACCCAACTGCTCTGTGACTAGTTGTTGCTTCTGACTCTTACCATCCTAATCAGACATCTGACGGTACCAAATCTCATGGCCTTCAGACTGACACTCTGACAGTGCCGACTATAGCTGGCTTTGTTTAATCTGCCTGCCTGTAATTAAGAACTGTGCGTGTCCCTTGCCCTCTCATCATTAGTTGACTGTTAATACAGTACTACTCCAGGAGTACTACTCGGCGGCAAGTGTTGTGAACGATCAATTGTGGACTGTATTTTCACTCAATGGCAGGGGAATTTTCTTTCTAGGGCTGTGCTTGCTGTTGAGAGAGACACAAGGCAATGAGTTTCTTTCTGAATCCGAAAAACATAAACAAGCAGGCTGCCCTGAATTCCCTCAATTTTGCACTTAGCTATAATAATTTCTCAAAAAAAAAAAGTTACTGTTCCTTTCCTGAATAATTTCCGATGGAACTTGAACCTCCCCTCGTAGCTGCTGAGATGCCCTCGTGACAGCCCTGAAGCGACCCTCTAGCCTCCAACTTACTTAAACTAAACTATCATTAGCCTCGGGCTCCGCGGCGCCCCCGAATCTAATCCTTTGATTACTAAAGCAAACCATAGACGCTTTGATGATGCCGACCGCATGCATCCCGGTAACTTCCCTGCCGTTACTGTTACACACCCTCCCTTTTTAGTTTTTCCGGGTTGTATGTAACCTCAGTTTCACCCCCAGGATCCGCCAAGAAGGGGCAAGAAGTGGCTTGCAAGTTACTGCTGCTGCTAGGCGCAAATGATGGCCGCCTCTTCTTTAACCGGAGCACCTTTCGGTTCCGTTGCTCGCATCGCCCCCTTTTTCTGAGGATGAGGGGCTTTGCGAACTGTTGGCATCCGACACAAAGGAACTGCAACTGCATGCCGGTCTCGCTCTTGCAAAGGGAAAGGGAGTTGAGGTGTTGAGGACGGCGACGGAACCGAGTGAAGGGAGGCTTTGCTTGCGAGAATGTGAGATGCTCACGGCTGCAGAAGTGTGTTACTCGAAGCAACTTGCTTGCCCAAGGTTTCGTCTAGGCAAATTTGCGAGACTGACGACCCGTTTGGAACGTAGAAATTTCACACGTAAGAAAAACGCAGGAACAGAGAAAAGAATCCGCATCGGTAAACATTGCTTTGGAAGCTTTTTCAGAAGCCTGCCAAAGGAGGGCAAATAGAAAATGTTCAAGAGATGTTTCAATCTTTGAAAACAGAACAGGGGACTGCACATCTTCAGTGAAGAAATTTAAAAAGGTGAGTAGTTTGTGCTAACTGCAAAGCCAACTGGGCTGCATAGCAGTAACGGTTGCTCATCAGATCGGAGCTGATAAAGATGGCAACTAGCCCTGTGTGAATCGAGCTGGCAGTAGTCTCCTTTCGCCTACTCAAAGGAGATGAACTGCTTCGTCAAAAAAAGGAGATGAACTGATGAAGCAACTGTGAGACGGTGCACAGGCCAAGATGTCAGCTTTCACCGTCAGTTTCTTCAGAGCGACATCAGGGGAAAAGTCTGGGAGCCGTTAAGATCTTGCTCATTTCCGAGAAGGAATGGTTACCGAGACACGAAGAACAGAGGGCGCAGTGGAGCTATTCAAGTTGTTGTTGTACAGCGCGCGCAGTCTGTTTGTACTTTGTAGAGACGCGTCGAGGGGAGGAAAGCACGAGGAACCACGCAGATTGCCGTAGTAATCAAACGCGGGAACCACATTATTTTAGCCGTCCCAGAAACGAGGAACAGTTTCAGTTTGTGGTTTGTGTTCACTTTCATTTCAAATTGTGAGCCAAGTGAGGTGTTGATGTTGTGTGTGAATGTGAGCTCAAACAGTTCTGACTAGCAAACATCCGGCGGCAGGAAAATGTGCTACTACTGTACTCCTATATTGGTTCCCGTGTCCTGGGTGTCTGAACTCCATTCCAGTCTTTCAGGCTGCTGTCACCAGGTGGTCCAAAAAAAAAGTCCAAAACACTGTTTTGCATTGTAGACAGAGATGGAGATAGTTGGAACAGTGGATATGCGAGGTTGTATAGGCTCACTGGTGACAGCAGCCTCAGAAGCGGCCATGGAAATTTGCAAGTGCGTCAGAGTTGCTGCCTGTCTCTGCGTTGGAACTTCAACGCCCAGCTCCAGTTCAGATAAAGACCTGGCATGAGGCTTCATATTCCGGGGGCTCATCCAGATCCACTCACTGATCCAGAGCATGTCTTTGCAGTGCGTGAATACCATATGGATCCGGCAGCAGGAATCAGACTTCAGAACAATGCTCTACTGCTTAGTTGTAATGAGAATCAGAGCAGCTCCTTCAGAAACTCTGCCTGCGTTAGTGCGTTTGGTTGCACGGATCATGGGCCCTGTTTGAGACTGCCGTCCGCGTCAATTATTAGATCTGGGCCCATTCAGGTGGATCAAGAAGTGAACTGGGCCCTCGCTAACCACGTGCCCAAAAAGCCTATCGGCCTTCGTATTTGCTGTTGGCCCGGCATCGCTTACCCGCTGTGCGAGTGGGTTCTGCAACTGGGCCCGAACGAGTTCCTATCTTGGGGCCCGTTTCGATTTGGAGCCCAGCTGTTTCCGCCCATTCGTTGCATTTTTTCTTTTTTTTTCAGAAACTCTAACCCGCGACTCCTCCCCTCATGCCCCGACTGTGTGACCCCCGGCGGACACGGCCCACTAAGTGCGCCGCCACGCTCGCCGCTGGTGAGGCTTGGGCTAGAGCTCAGGGTTGGGGTTATCGAGTGAGGGAGCTATCTTCGCCGGAGGCAGAGAAAGGGGTTGGGGGAGGATGTCGGCCCGGTGGCAGTAGTGGTAGCCGTTGCCGCAGGTGGTGGAGAAGGCGGTTGGCCGGTGCTGGGGACGGGGGCGACGGTGAGGAGGCGGAGTATTTTCACCTTGGTTAGCTGATGGTGATGTGAAGATGGTGGCGGAGGCAATAGGAGAAGTCTGGACTGATCGCCAGTAGCAGGGAAAGGAGGCGGAGAAGAGGAGGGAGGTGGCGCGGCCGGAGGAGGGCCGTGCGCGACCTGGTGGCGCGTTAACCTCATTTTTTTACTGAAGTTAATAGCCCGTGTGCCAGATATGCCAGTGAGATGCCAACTTGAGTTACGTTGAAGCATGCTATTTTTTTTTTCTTTTTCATATTTGTGCCACCAAAACAAGATTGCCAATGGCAATGGCCACAGTCCACAGCGCCGTCTCAAGCCGTGCTTCGTCCTCGTACAAGAAACCCTAAAGATTCCTCCCGAGTCCTGAGTCTTCACACTTTGGTGAAGTGTCTCTTTCACCGCCCAGCTCATGCGCTGAGAGCCTGAGACCCACCAGCTAAAAATACCTGCATTTCTGGCCAATCAGAATCGCATTTCTGTTGGAGATGGCAGATGCAAAGCTACAGAATAGGCTTGATTGTGCAGACTCTGCAGTGCACCAAGCACAATGAGAGCTCAAGCTCAACAACATTCACAGAGGGGAGGAGCGTGTGGCCAGGCCATACAATTGCCCACTCACACACACCTCTCCATCAAAGTCAACAGTGGATTCATTCTTTTCCTAACGCCCACGTGCGGCTAGAGGCTTGTGCAATTATTAAAAAAAAAAATTCAGAGCCGTCACGTGATGGCTTTTTTATTGGCTGGAAATGTTGGTATCAAGAACAGGTACAGCACTACCAATGTCGCCTTGGAGTACAAATTAGTTGCAGCGAGATACGATTGTGGTCTGTGACTTGTGAGCAGGGATAGTATCTAATGGTTTCTTGGATTAGCTAACTAATTACGGTACTATGTCATTCTACTTAGTTTTCCTTCTAAATTAATTATGTAGAATGACATTTATTAATTATTATGCCAATTTTTAAGGTCGACCAAATGATTCAAAGCAAGTTAGATTTGTGTCCCTATTTGTGAGGCACCAACCACTCGAGCCGCATGGGATAGCCTCGAGTCTAGATTACATACAAACCTAAAAATTGTGTGGTTTGTCAAGAAATGTTTACATACAACTCATGTGTCCAGCTCCATCATAAAACTTGTGTGCTTTTACATACTACATCTGAAGAAATATTCAAGATCGATTGTCATTTTTAAGTTTTTGAGGAAACGTTACCAATTCTTCCCCGCGAACGGTGCCCTTTTATCAGAACCTCTAATGCACAGCTCCAACTCCTCCAGATGGTCATACTTGAAGAAAGGTGGCCACCTTCTCAGCACGTACGCCCCCTTGCCAAACAAAGGAAGCACACCTGACTATTCACACCCTGAAAACAAATAGCCTTACGACTTTTCTAAATGCACCACAGAGGTGTTGCACATTCAACAATTCCGACCATGTTCTTCTTGTCACTAATCCAAAATCCCAACAGGTTCATAACCGCTGCGGACGTTCCACGTAGACCTGGGCATGGGTCGTCCGACCCGACCAACCGGACCCAACCCGCCCGAAAAAAAAACCGGCCCGACCGACCCGAGCAACGTGACGGATGGGCGCGGGCTGTTTTTTTTTTACCCGCAACAATCGACGGGCCGGGCACGGGCCGTGATTTTTGACCCAAAACCCGCCCAACCCAAAAAAAACCCGACCCAAAGACCAAAAAACCCGACCCGACGCGTCCGCAGAAGGCGCATGGGCCAACCCGACCCGACCCGGTGATAGGCACGGGTCGCGCGCGGGCCGTCTTATGCGACCCGCGATCCGACCTTGACCCGGCCCGAACCCGACCCGACCCGACATTTGCCCAGGTCTAGTTCCACGTCCACGGAAATAAATCTTTTTTATAAATATATATATATTATAGTATTATTAGGCAGCCCAAATTACAGCAAGAAGGCCGAATTACAACACCACCCCTGGAGGGGGTACTGGACACGCATACAGATACACATCGAGAAAACGATGGCAATGCGAACACGCGTCCTGAGGATGACGTCATCAAAGGCGGCACGACGGAGTTCGCCGTTGACGTGGGGTACCAGAGGCGCCACGGGCGCTTGGACCCAGGGTGGAAGGGCCTCACCAATGGAGGTAGAGCAGGGCGTCAAAGCCGGAGTGATCCATTGCCTTAGTCGAACCGAGGATGAGTCGAACCGAGGATGAGGAGGAAAACCATCAACAAAGTGTATTTGTGGCTTCGAATGAACCTGGAGTGGCCGACTTGCGTCTAACGCTACGTTGAGGAAGACAAAGCAAAGGTCTTTGGTGTTGTTTCTGATGCTTGAACTCAGCTACGTTGAGGTGGTGTGGGGGCGAAAATCCTCTTTCGGTGAGCCCAGATCTAGACTGATTAGGACCAAATCTGAACCACCAGGGAAGAAGCTGACGGTGGAGGTGTGGAATAGAAACTTGTGGAAGTAGATGGAGGCGAGGGTAGGTGGATCTGCTCTGATGAAGGCAAAGAGGACTGGTTTATTAAAGCTCACCATGGATTTGCAGCCGCCGGTGCCAAGGACGAAGAAGACCACGACTACGATTGCAGCACGAGGGGGAAGCACTGGCTAAGACCCATACGGGCAAACTTGGAGCTTAAAACCTAATATACTATATTACAAGAAGCAGAGGGGCCGGCTCGCTCCCCTCCCATCGCCGGTGAGGACGCCGGAGGCGAGAAGGGAGGGGCCGGAAGCTGGCAAACTGGAGAAGGCTCTAGTCCGTTTGCTGTCTGTGGTCGGAAATAAATCTTTCAGTTCCACCAAAGGTTCACAATTTCGTTTTACTGTAGCAAAAATTTCGATTTTACCAAAAAAATTGACAAATTTCGATTTGACCAAAAAAATTGACTTTCATATTTTTATATCTAGAAGCAGAAAATTCCGCTTTCCAGACCGAAATCCGCTTCCCGGTATTCACCGGAAACAAAACCCCGGTCCGGAAAACCGTAGATTCCGAGCGGGACGGGAACCGTGGTTCCACTATAAAAACATGAAACCACACAACAATCAAGAATCAGACAGCCAACCAGACTCATTCTCTTGACAGAATAAACAAGGCATGCCTTCACTAGAGTACTTGTTTGTAAAAGAATAAAATTCTTGACATGTCTATTGATTTTGTTGGTGCATACAACGGGCTGGGATGTCGAACACATCAATAATTGGGATTTTGTGGCGTGGAAATTCATGCGTCTTGAGCGAATCCCGATGATCCAACACCGTGCGGGCTCGGGCTTGTAGGCCCGTACAGATGGTCAACGCCGGAGCCGAACAGCAACGGCTGCTCCTCTGCCGTGACGGCGTGACGCTGCTGCGATCAGCGGCATCCCAGCGTCGCTGTTGTTCCAGCCTGTCGTTCCCGCAACACAAGCAAAACCATCCATCGTTGCTCCGCTTTCACACCACACAGCACCGCCAGGCCCACATGTCACTTAAAGTTACCGGAAAGGCCCTCCCTGTCTGACTGACATGTGTGGACCCAAACAGTTGACCCCACATGTCATGTACTCACTAGATCGTTCAGACCACACTAGCCACAGGACATTTTCTATCCCGATCCGATCGCACGGCCGCGGCGTTGTCTTCTTGCCCTTGCGCACACACACGTAACCATCCCAGTACTGACAAGTGGGCCCGGATACGCGTACCCCACCTGCCAATGACACAGCACCATCACCAACCGCGGCTTTATCGGCAGATCCACCTCCACGCCACTGCCACGTGGACCCGGAGAGGTCTGACCCCACATGTCACGGGAGAAGCACGCGTTTGACATCTACCACCAGGACCGTAGAATTTCCAGCCACCTATAATAGCAAAAAAGGGCCTCCCGAAACGCTCTCCAGGGCGAGTTTTTTTTTTTGTCCCCCTCTCGCCACGCATCCATGGCCTCGTCGTCTATCCACCACCACCCCAGGCTCGCCGGCGGCGAGACCCGCCGGGCGCTGGAGGCCTCTTCCTCCTCCCCCGCCGCGGCCTACTGCCCCGACGACGCCTTCGTCCCCGTCTTCCGCCCGGACCCCTCGGCGGCCTCCGCCTCGGTGGCGGCCGCGGCGGCCGAGCGCGTCCGCAGCCTGTTCCGCTCCGTGGACGCCGCCCTCTTCCGCGACGCGCTCTTCGCGGCGCCCGGGAGGGAGGAGGACCTCGGGTTCGCCGACGCCGAGGCGGAGTACGAGGGGGATCTCGCATCGATCTGCTGGGACTGCCTCGAGATCGAGGACGCCGACGAGCCGGATCTGCCGCTCGTCGTGGCGGCCCCCGCCGAGGAGTTCGAGTGGGAGGAGGTCGCGTCTCCTTCCGGCGGCGGCGCCGGCGAGCCGCCGGAGCCCGAGTGGGAGGTGCTCGCCGACGTGCCTCCACCGGCGCACGCCGACGCGGAAGAGGGGTTCGTGTACACCTCCCACAGGGAGGCGTATGATGTGCTCGTCACGGGCGGGGAGGGGCTGTTCCTGAAGAACAAGCCGCCGGCGGCCAGGTCGGCCGTGGAGGCGCTCCCGTCGGCCGTCGTCGCGGCCGGCGAGGAAGGGGAGGCGGACGAGTGCGCGGTGTGCAAGGACGGGTTCGCGGCCGGGCAGCGCGTCAAGAGGCTGCCGTGCTCGCACCGGTACCACGACGAGTGCATCGTGCCGTGGCTCCAGGTGCGCAACTCCTGCCCGCTCTGCCGCTTCGAGCTGCCCACCGACGACCCGGAGTACGAGACCTGGAAAGCCGGCCGAGCCGTCGCTGCCTGAATCAACTGCGCGCGCGGTATAGGCGGAGATCCACTGGTATGATTTTATAGAGCTGTATGGTTTGGTTTTGAATCGGTCGCTTTGATAACGAGGCTGTTCACTCAGTTGTATGAAGGAGAAAACTATAGAGGTAGAAGCAGAGATGGTTTTGCGAGATCTGATTTGTTTCTTTTTCGTGTAAGAGGGATTTCATCTTGTCCAAACGACAGAGAGGTTGCCATATACTAGTTACAGTATACTGCTGTATTTATTCTAAATCCAGATAGGGTAGCTGTACATCTTGATGTGATGCGACAATTTACAGTACTTGTTGGATTTTACAAGGCTATGTTGTTCTTATATTGTTTGGTTAATGGTTGCAACTGGCTGTTATTACATATGGATGGTTTAGAACATAGAATCATACTGTTGGCACATATGAGGGCCATTGATTCTCTGTTCAAGTTGCTGATTCGCATTGTGTTCAGTCTTGTGGATAATTGATAATTTGCCTTGATCATACAATCAGAAGTATTTCGGATAAGAGCTTCAATTTCTTATTTATTTGCTATATAAGAGATGAGCGAGTATCGATTGTTACAAGCTTAGATTGGTCTAGTTAATTTCTCGAGTGCTGACTATGTTAGTAGTATCCCTATTTGTAAGTAAGGAAATTATGATATGACTAAGTTTGTGCAGAGTGCTGCAAAGGAATTTAAATCCTAAATTGTCCTGTAAAAGATCGGGTTCTGAGTGTAGTAGATTATATGAGATGATCTGGAGACTGATTCTTAAATAATATTTTGTCATATATTCTTACTGCCCCTTCAAGGACTAGGCCATTTTGATGAGCTATTGCGTGATGGCCTGATCAGGTTCCTGCAAAGTGCAAGCACTGAATCAGATATTGATGTCACTGCATGTTTATCGATAAAACCAAAATCAAGTTTATTTTGGCTTAGGAAGATCATATCGGATTTTATATTCCAATTTTAGAAAATGTGATCCACAATCAATATCATACCCAGGGGAAAAATGCAGTGAGCAATTTTCCACAAATAATAAAGGTACATTTATATTAGCATAATATTGCTAACGCCACCTTGTCATTTAGAGATGTAACTATATGCTATCCAGTTTCAAAGAATCAGTGGTACACTGAGAGGTACTGAAAAATAGACAAACAGAGTGCATACGTTGCTAATGAAATAGCATGGGAGTAATATCATTGTTTGATGTCCTGATTTCCTGGCACAATGTTGGAGTGGGGATCTTTGACAGCAAGTTGAAATCTGTGTGTTAGCATGGGGCTGGAAGAATGTTGGCAAAGGAGATTTTGTATAGTATAGGATTACTGGCTTTAGGAGGTTGGATTTGGGTTTGATTTAGTTCAAATTTATCTGTTTCATGTTTGTGATAATCTAATGTATGGGGAATTGGCTTCAGAGATTAGGAAAATGAAGAGGCGGTTGTTTTCTTATATGATTGCCTGCTCTTCGATGCTGATGTGTTACAGTGCTTTACCATTCTCTTGCTGACTTCTCCAATATTAAAACACTTGTTGTCTTGCATAATATTCAAAGTTTATCTTCCAGATGCCTCAAAGATGATATCGACACTTGTGGCTTACCTTTTTTTTTCTTTATGTGGTACGCTTGTGGCTTGAGTTTCGAAAAGAATCACACGAAGCAGATCTGCTAAAATGAAAAGTTGAAAACAAGTATAAAATCTTATGACTTTCTAAATCCACTGATTTTGCACCCTATTTCAATTTTTTTGTTCATGCAATTCAGTTCATACGATGTGAAATATGTTTACTTGATGGAGTCTTGATCTTATAGAGCTGTATGGTTTGGTTTTGAATCGGTCGCTTTGATAACGAGGCTGTTTACTCAGTTGTGTGAAGGAGAAAAGTATGGAGGTAGAAGCGGAGATGGTTTTGCGAGATCTGATTTGTTTCTTTTTCGTGTAAGAGGGATTTCATCTTGTCCAAATGACAGAGAGGTTGACATATACTGGTTACCGTATACTGCTGTATTTATTCTAAATTCAGATAGGGTAGCTGTACATCTTGATGCAATGGGACAATTTACTTGTTGAATTTTACAAGGTTATGTTTTCCTTATGATGTTTGGTTAATGGTTGCAACTGGCTGTTATTACATATGGATGGTTTAGAACATCGAATCATACTGTTGGCACATATGAGGGCAATTGATTCTCTGTTCAAGTTGCTGATATGCATTGTGTTCAGTCTTGTGGATAATTGATAATTTGCCTTGATTCATACAATCAGAAGTATTTCAGATAAGAGCTTCAATTTCTTATTTATTTGCCATATAAGAGATAAGAGATGGGCGAGTATGATTGTTAGAAGTTTAGATTGGTCTAGTTAATTTCTTGAGTGCTGACTATGTTATTAGTATCCCTATTTGTAAGTAAAGAAATTATGAGATGACTAAGTTTGTGCGAGTACTGTAAGGAATGTGAAGCCATTATACCCTCACTGTAATTGAGCTTGCCATTAGATGTCATGTGTAAGTGTAAAGTGTAATGACTGAATCTCAATTTTTCATGTAAAATATTGGGCTTTGAGTGCAGTGGATTATATTATGAGATAACCTCAGGACTGATTCTTAGGTAACACTTTGTCATATTATTACTGTACCTTTAAAGACTAGCCCATTTTGATGAGCTGTTGTGTGATTGTCAATTGCTAGATCTGTTCTTACTACCGAATCATGTACTGTATAACTGTGCATAGTTGGTGATAGCCTGACCAGGTTCCAGCAAGCACCGAATCAGACATTGATGCCACTGCATGTTTATCAATAAAAACAACAGCAAGTTTGTTTTGGTTTAGGATGATCATAAAGGATTTTATCTTCCAGTTTTAGAAAATAGTGATCCACAATCAATGCCATATTGAAGGCAAAAAAGGCAGTGAGCAATTTTCCATAAATTATAATAAAGTACAGTACAATTTATTAGCATAATATTGCTAATAATGTAAGTATATGCTACCCAGGTTCATAGAATCAGCAGTACACTGAGAGGTATTGTGAATGAAATAAAAATAGGTAAACTCAACTCCAGGGCTTCTCTACAGATTACGACATATGCTGCTAGCATGGAAGCAATATCATTGTTCGTTGTCCTGACTGTCTGGCACAATGTTGGAGTGGAAGGATCTAATGTTAGCATGGGGCAGGAGAAACTGTTGGCAAAGGAGATTTTGTGTAGGATTACCGACTTTAAGAGCTTATAGAGTTCTCATATCGATGGGTTTTCAAGGCAAACTTATGGGCTTTCTCCAACTTTGCCGCCCTTTAACCCAAATTTCTCAGAAATTCATCTCAGTAGCTTCAGCACTTCATTTGGGATTGGCTCAGTTACGCCCTATTTGCTATTTGATGCCGGATTTGGATTTGATTTAGTTCAATTTTAGATCTGTTTCATGTTTGTGATAATCTACTATATGGGAAGTTGTTTTCAGAGAGTAGGAAAATGAAGAGGTGGTTGTTTTCATGTATGGTTGTGTTTTCTCTTCGATTTTCATGTGTTCTACAGTGCTTTATCATCCTCTGGGTGACTTTTATTTTGCATAGTATTCAAAGTTTATCTGCCTGAGCTTCAAAGATGATATCGACACTTATGGCTTAGCTTTTTTCTTTATGCGGTACACTTGTGGCTTGAGTTTCCAAAAAATGACTGGTAGAATGAGAAGTTGAAAACAAGCGTAAAATCTTGACGTAAGTTTTTAAATTTACTGATTTTGCGCCCTATTTCAATTTTCTTGAGCACGCAATTCAGTAGTTCATATGTCGTGAAATGTGTTTCCTTGCTGACGCTTTCATCTTTGGTGTTCGGGACATCCAGTTCATGCGAGCTCCCAATGAAAATGGAGCCCCGGTTTGGTTTGCTTCCGTGAGAGTTAGCACTTCAACATTGCTCTTGGTGTTTTCATTTGGTCCTCTGTAAACAGTCCGTTATTCTGGGGCTCTGTTACCTGTTCATGTATAGGTTACCACTTGCTGGAAGCGTCTTTCCTAGTACAATCTAAGAAATAACCATCTCTCCGGGGACATACTGCTGGATCGTATGGCCTTCTTAGGTACTCCTTCCGTCTCAAATTATAATGGGTTCTGTATCTCTTTGAGATTTATTCCTTTCTCCACGTATGTTTAATATGTGTCTAGATTTATCAACATTCATATGAATATGGATAAATAAAAAGAGATCTAGAACTCTTACAATTTGAGACGGAGGGAGTGCAAAGCATTCACCCTGCGAAGAAAATCTCTGTCAACAGCAGGCGGCCCCCTCCTACCCAAGACTTGACGCCCTGACCGGCCGATCCAGACCTCTATCCCTACTATGGATTCAAACCCACCCACTGTATACAGCTTATGAGTTTATTTTGGATGGTCAATTTAACAAGATAGCGAAGTATGTATATACTTATGCTAAAAGGGAGTGCAAATGGCACGTAAAAAGGCATTTGCATCGTACTGGACATAACCTAACCCATAGCTGCGAGCGGTACTAAACAAGAGAACACGGACCTTCGGATGAGCATGGCATAAGAAATACTAGAATCCTAACAAATGCAGCACCTTAAACAGTTAAAAAAACCGCAGCACCTTAAAACGCAGATCTCCAGACCAAACAAATCAAGCTCGTGACATTTGGTTAAGAACTTTGAAGAATTTCATCACAAATCTCCAACCAAGTAAATCAAACTGGTGAGATGGCGAAAAATATAAATTTAAAAGAAATCTTTTCTTTCCCCTCTTCTGTTACAACATGAACACGACCCCCTGACAGAGAAATCCTAAGACATCAGAAAATACAACGTGAACTGAAGAGAAAAATCTACCTTCTTACTACATAATTTTGCTTCTTGATCATTCACAAAATACAAAACGCAAACTATGGAGATTTCACGAATCAAACCATGCCTGACTCAACCATGCGACAAGAGAATATATGGTCTCATGAATCAAGCAAATCTCTAGCTTGTTCCGATAGAACACATTTTAGTGATATATTGCACAAAGCATCTTACTTTGGCTCGATGCCTGCCCTCTCTGACTCTTGAGTACACACATCCTGCTGAAGAGAACACATAAGAAACATTAACTAAATGAATTGGTCTGGGCAGAAGAGGGAAAAAATAGACATGCAACATTAACTCTTTGTGCTAGTTTCAAACATGACTCTGTTAGTCTGGCTATATCAAGACATGGCTGTTTGATAGTTGTAAATTGAACTAAGTAATGTACCGCAGATTAAAAATGAGACTGAAGATGCAATGCGACGTCAACTACATGAAGGTTGTTGCAGAATACTTAGTTCTGCAGTTTCACTTTTATTACGTCGCATTTTTATGACTGAACAAGAAAATTGCTGAGCAGAACGGTCCAACTACCCTCTGCCCTCACACTGCAGCTACCAATTAGACAACCGACTGAGTACAAATAAGTAGAAAATATGTCATTTATTTTGCAGCCTGGAGCAGCGTCGCTTGCTCATGTTTCTAGGGCTAAATTAGTGAACAAGTTAATTGATAGGTACTATGGACTATTTACTGCAGCATTTCCTCCACAGGCTGGGTTTATTTCCCTTGTCGTTTGTGGTTTACAAATTACAAGCAAGCAACAAGGAGTGTATTTTTGCCAGGGATCTTCATTGCAACCCCAGGGCAATTAATCATAAATAATAATGGTGATGATGCTAAATTATATGTGTGGTCTTGAACCAAGTTCAGCCTGCAAGTGGTACGCATCACAGCCAAAGCTGAACTTCGAGGGTTGCAAAAGCTCTGCAGAAGCAGAAATCATGGCTACTTCATGCGACTAAACAGCCACAAACCTCAGTTAAGCCGTTTTCCCAATTCCCAGCAGGAAAGGGAGAGGACTGACGATCTGAACAATGCTGCCTTGCCATGCCCGTACCTCGGAGGTTTCAGAATTCGGACCAAAAAATAGTGTGAAATGCCACCTAGTACTGGAGGTCTGGAGTATTGTGGCAGTTCAAGACATCGGGGCGACAAAGAAATCGAATTACTGACCTGCCCCGAGGACTCTTGCTGTCTCAATTTTATATTGCCAACATGGAGCAGGTGTTAACAGTCAAAATCTGCAACTACATTACTAATCTTCCCTCCTGCTGCCTTAACACCCAAGGTCATCCACTTGAGAGATCTAATCACTTTCGTGGGCTTCAAAAAAAAAGGCCCAACCTAGTACCGAACAACACCTTCGTCGTCTCTCCAAAAACACATCACGTCTGGCAGACCAAGAAGACACGCAGGGTAACCCAATGACATATCTTGTGCAATCACCTAAACCTACAGTGAAACGATCTAAAACATTTAATCATATCCAAGTGGTGGGGTCTTGAAATGAGAGATTTCAAGAGGGGGTTTAAATGCATAGCACGTTCGTAAAGAAAAACACCATTTGATACAAAATGGACGATTTAGATTGTTTGATTGCACGCTTGTATATACACAGAACAGAGATGATTGGATAGAATATTTCCTCCTACAACACTGGAGCGTATGAAGTTGTCTTTGCCGAATTGCCACTCGACTGCTTTTGCACGCATCTTTTTACCGGCCATAGCATCCTTCATCTGAAAGACACCTCACAAAGAATCCCTTTAGCTGCCTCATCATCTTGGCAGCGTATTCATCATATTTCTCAAATTTCAAACTTCGCTGTCAACTTGCTTTTCTATCTCTCTAAGCTTTCGTCCTTGTTGATACGATGATTCCTTGGTCAAATTTCACCTGTCAAAGGTCATCTTACAATTCTAATTAGAAGTTGCAAAATTAGCATGAATTGTGAAACGCGCTAGAAAAAAAAATAAATCCTAGAAATTTTCACAAGAATCAGAAACATCTGGCCTTCCATTAGTAGTATCCAATAATACTAGCCATTGGATCTATTATATTTTGTAAAGAATTACCCACCACGTCATTATAAAATACCGTTAAAGTAACCCCCTAATTTCCTAAAAAATTACCCACCATGCCATTACGTAATATAAATTAAAATAATCTCTAAATTTACATGTAAATTATCCATCATACCTTTATAAATTATGAATTAAAATAACATTTAAATTAACATATTGATTATCTACCGTGCCATTATAAAATATGGATTAAATAGCTCTATACGTTTGCATATAAACTACTCACCATGCCACCGTTATAAAAGATGATTTAGAATAATTGTCTCTAATATACTACAGATAAAATAAAATCTAAACTATGCACACCAAAAAAATTGTTATAAAAACTAAATAATAAAATTAGACATATATATATATATATGCGATCAGTTGCTGCTACTATTAAAGTTCTATCAACTTTTAATTATATACCTCCTAAAAATCTAATCCGTGCGAAAGCACAGGTGGATGGACAGTCATGCATAACCTTATTAGCACTGTCGGTTGTTGTACTAGCCTTCTTCTGGAATGCCTTTCTGAATTTGCTGTCCAGTTACTAATTCTGCCAATGGTGTGTCATACTGCAAGTTTGAACATCACTTGATAATGAAGTTAAACAGAACCATGTATAGAGTGAAATCATTGCAGGCACAATGCAGTCTGCAGCTTGTAGGCCGTCGCTTGTCATTTCTCTGACGACCCACAGCTCAGTATATTCTTCTGTGCCTAGATTTTTCCTTTTGAAAAAAAAAAAAGAAGCCTTGTGCAGGGAAACAAAACTCAACTTCCGACGACGGAGACCACCGGTCCTGGCGCGACACCTGCCCCTCCTCTCTGATCCTCTTGGGAGCAGCTGGCTGTGGCGGCGATCGTCACGCGGCAACACGCAAAAGCATCGACGACGACACCCGGCGATGGAGGGAGGGTCGATCGGGGTGGACGCAAGCACGATTGGCTCGCCGCCCGCTGTAGTGCAGATGCAGATCAGCGCCCCTTGATCGGTACAAGCAAGGGCCCTAATGATCCCCGTGCCCTTTTAAACAATAACGTTAATGGCCTCTCCTCGACTGCCAGGAATGAAGCCCCCCTCTCCTCCCTCCCATGCACATATATAGTTCCATGTCATACTATATCCACAATTCCACATCGCTCTATAGCTAGTGCGCTGGTGGCGAGTTGGCGACCCAGCGCTACTAGTTTGTTTGATTATTTATTAAGCCAGTAACAGTATGCAGTAAAGCCAGGCACTGGCGTGCGTGAGCAGAGCAGGTTGCTTTAGACATGTCAATGTCTGTTGGCGTCACCAGGGTGACCTGCTGCCTGCTGGTGGCCAGAGCAACAACAACAACGCCCGGCGGCCCGCCGCTGTCGTCCTTGCCTAATTAAGCCCTGTCACCACCGAACAAGCCTTCCACTAATCCACGACGGAGAGGCGCGCGCATGCTGCTGCAAGTATAGGGTAGGTAGTGTAATCTAATTAAGCTCTAGTTAGTATATAAGTTAATTACTCTTGTCTTGACCACAGCTGCAAGTATCTCTGCTAGATACACCAAGTGGTAGTAGCTTATCTCTCAGCTGCTTCTGCGAGACCGAGACGCATGGCCTGTCGATCTTGGCTTTGTCAGACTGATCAGTCAGTGTGTGTAATTTGACTGTCAGCTCAAAGCCTCAAAACACACAGCGGACTGCACCGCAACCAGAGATTCATCAGAGCCAGGGAATAGGGATCATCGAGTTGATTCTTATCCACAGCGGCTCAATCGGCGCCGAGTCCTCCTCCCGGCGCCAGGCACCCTGCGCCCGCCGCAGCGCCGCCCAATCCGGCCGCTCCGCCGTGCTTCCATGCGGCCGTGCCCCCACACGCAGCTGGTGGTGCGTCTGCGTGAGCGGAGAAAAGGATAGCTAGCTCTAGCTAGTGCTAGTGCACCCCGCACGCAACCAGCAGCCAGCAGCGGAGGCGAGGTGCCGATTACGTGCGTTGTTGCCTCGCTCGGCGGACGTATCTGCGAAAGCGGAATGCTGTTATTATACGCACCTGGAGCTGGAGTGGACGCGCGGGGCCGCCGCCGTCTTTTCGTGGCGATCGAGCGCGAGAGATCGATCGAGGGAGTGCCCGGTGTCGTCTGCCTGTCCGCGCGCGATTCCTTCGGGAAGGAGATGATGAGGATCGGAGTCGGAGGTAGGAGAGCTTGTGGTGCGGCCGAGGTTGTTTCCGCGCGGTGTGTCGTCGCTGTTGCACTTGCACAGTGCTCGCCAACGCAAATCCGGCTCCATCACCACCAACGTTCGGCAGTTTGGGTTTTAGGTGACCGTTTCTCTCCGGGTGTCTTCAATCACGTTTGGAACACACAGATTTTCGGTTTAATTTTGTGAAAAAAGAATATATGGATATATAAATATTTCCATGTTCCAAATAGACTTTTACTACAAATCAACTATAAAAAACTTTTCCGAATGGATTTGTTGAAATATAGTATTCGTAATATATAACTTGTTGGAAAAATATGTTGTGCAGTGAAAATTAAATTTTATGTGTACTAGCGTAGACGTTCGTGCAACACGCATGCGATATAGGATGATCAGCTGGATAATTAAAGGAGGGAAAAAGAAAGAAGGAATAAAAAATCTAATTGATTGACATTTTTTTTTGTTAATTCTAAGACAAGGAAATTAAAATATCAGATGGGTATGGATACAAAACAAGGTGATAAAAATAAAATATTTTAAGTGAAAATATGTTCCTTCTATCGATTTTATACCTTTCTAACTTTTTTCAACCTACACAGTGAGACTAACGTGAGAGGTATATTGGGACCATTAAAGGTAAAAAGAGATTTTTCTAAAACTCGTTGTGTTATGAAAAGCTTGGCACAGTAAGTTGACTACAAAAATATTATGTACCAAAACAAAAGTTTCTGAATACACTAGCATGAGCTAGACATGTCTTATTGGAGGGGGATTGCCGACGGACACAACGAGAAGGCGGTGTGTCTGCACATTACCTAGACGAAAAAATCCAGCATAGAGCCATTGATGACGACACCACTAAAAACCCAAGATTCATAATGATTCTAGTGTAGATAATAGTGGGATCGGAATAGTTGCTCAATCCATCATCATTGATGGAATTCTCGAAGCCACCTAAAGGAGGCAAACATCATGATTCTAATGGATACACTATCTTATAACTCTGTTTATCCTAAAATCTGAATCTAAAATCAATATAAACTAGTCCTAGATTCCACACTCTCTATTGAACACCACCAAGCTTGTCGGAGGGAAGAAGGGAGGTGACGAGTTTGTGTCACATCTCAAAAACCATAAGGTTTGACTGATCTTTATCTCGTCAGGGGTTTGATAAGGTAGCGTTTGGTCGGAGAGTGAGGTGGAATGGAATAGTTTCATCGCAAATTCTAAAAATGGATAGAATGGTTCTGTCCTAACTTCTGAGCATGTGCCCACTGTCAATCTCACATTCCAAGTGGAACTGATGCGTTCTAGAGTATTTTTGGAACATGCCCGTCCCGAATCTAGACTGAATAATATTTTTCTGGAACGGATCCATTCCTCTACTTTTCTACCAAACATTAGAATTGATGGAATGTGATGGTTCCATTCCACTCCATCCTACCAACCAAACACTACCTAAGTTCATCCTTTATGAGCATGATATGTTTTGCAACGTATCATATAGGCACCGCATGAAAGATAATGACATGTATGGATTGGTAGAATTTTTTTTCTCGAACAGATCCATTGCTTTGCTTTTCAACCAAACTTAGAATTGATGGAATACGATGGTTCCATTCCACTCCATCCTACCAACCAAACACTACCCAAATTCATCCTTTATGAGCGTGCTATGTTTTACAACGTATTATATAGGCACCACGTGAAAGATAATGACATGTATGGATAGGTATTGCAAAGCCTAGATGAGGTTTTGGAAGAATATCTGGTTAGAAAATCAACCCCTCAAATACCAATACCTCAATTTTCTTAACATTTAATTTTACAGAAAAGAAAAGAAACCATAAATCATTCTTTGAGTGCATTTGTACGAAGTTCAAAAAAAAAAAAAAACGAGCCCTGCGCAAAATAGACGCTCCCCGGAATTTTATTAAGAGGACTAAACCCTTTCGGAAAAACCTCCCGAATCCTAGAGGTCTTGTTTAATTCGTTCCAACGAAGGATCGATCTCGTGGCCTAGCCAGATTCACTTAGTGCTTGGTGTTAGGCTAAACCCAATGGTTCCCTCAAATCCATCCCCTATACACTGTAGACAGTAAATGCGTGCACTGCAGACAGAATGAGGGGTAGTTGGAATAGTGATAGGAGACGGAGGATAGAGGAACGGCTGGGTTCAGCCATCAAAGATTTAGCGAATATGTTTAGCGCATGGTTAAAATGAGAGGGTGCAATCACAACCTATTGCTATTGCCAGGGGCATCCACTCTTTCTTGGGCAATATGGCTTAGGAGGAGCAGATGTTTCTTCACCAAGTTTTCGTGAACCCTTTTTTTTTTTTAAGAATTGTGCGGTAGGAACCATGGTAAGATGGTTCTTTTTTAATTAAGAGGTTTTGAACCGGATATTTGTATTATGTAAAAAAAAGGTCACAGTCAACACAACAGCGATATTGTTTAGGCTTCTTTTGGATTGCGAAAAAAAATTGTATGATTCTGTGTTTTTTCTCTGTGAAATTTAATTGTTTTTCAATGAAATTGCTACACGATTCTCGTAAAAATCTCGTTCCAAAAGGCACCTGGCTTAGCACCTGTCCGTGTGGGCGAGATCGATGACTGCGGCTAACCACGGGAAAACGAGGTTGGTTGTGTCGATACGTGCGCGGATCGATGGATGGATCGATCGGCAGTGCTGCCGCATCACCCGCAGCGCCAGACGGGCGGCAAGCCGGCAACCCCTCTGCCTCTGGGAGCCTGGGACTGGGAGAGTGGGAAGCAGAGGCTGGAATCTGCCGGCCGGCCGGCCGGGTCTGCGTGCGTCGCGGTCGCCTGGCAAAATAAAGCAGGAGGCGACCACCACCCAGCCGGCCGAGACAGGAGTGACCCGTAGCTAGGGCGCGGGGTACCCCACGGATCGAGATGCCTCCCGTCACCCGTCGACGTATCGCGCCCCGGTTGGGCATGCATGGGCGCGAGCACCTCTGGACTGGACGCGGACGGGACGGGGGCGCTCGATCCGTCGCGGTGGCCGTGCGACCGTCCGGTCGTCCGGCGCCGGAGAAGTTGGACAGGTCTCGTCGGTCGTCACCATATATTTGGACCGGCGCGGCGGCCTGGCAGTACGTGGCACTGCCACATGGGTGGTCAAATTAGAGCACCGTCTCATCAGTCATCACCCGTGGACGCGACGCTGCGTATGCGTTCGTGCACAATTAATTATGGCCGCCAGACTAGCTTGTCATCGGACTGGACTGGTGATGTGTCAAATGTAACGGTTTTCTAAATACTGTTTTGCATTTTTTGGACAGGGAGTCCCGTTGTCCTGAGCGACGGCGACGACCTCCTGGGGTTGTCGGGACTGGCCATTCCAGTGATGAAGAAATATCTCTGGATCCATTCCATCAGTGGTATGTATATATCACAGGATTTAATTTCAGTGTCTTGTCTCCGCGATCCTGCGAATCTCAAGCGGAGTGGAGAGGTGCGTATGCAACCATGCAGCAGTTCTGTTATTAGTAGTTAATCTGTGTGCAAAAGTAGTGGGATAAAAAGGAACTCCTGTATGGATTAATCTCCGCTGCCAATGAATACTGGCAACAAGTTGCGTGGGCGTGCAAATTGACTTGTACACATACTTTGTGCAAACTAAAGCGCTCTACACTTGAATTGACCATATGAACTGTAAGAAACTAGCTGGGTTGACTCAGTTTTTTTTTTTATATGCTTGCATCAGGCCATCTGACGAAGCAAACAATCAGAGACCTGGTGAGCACTAAAAGGACAGCTTATGAATTTTTTTTTATTTTGGTCGATAGGTTTTCAGAGTTGCCCGTCCCTGAATGTGCGTTAGCTAGCAAGGCGATTATCAGAAATTCAGAATGCACAGCCGGGCCTCCTCTCCCAATCATTCATGCATCCATGCCTGACGACAGATGGAACATAACATGCACAACAACAATAATGGGTCCGGCCTCTTTTTTCGCCCAACAATTAGTGGAGACGTCACACACGATCCCAGCTGAGCGTTTCCACGACCGTGTGATTCGGCGTCCGTCCAGTATATATACATACAGAATTATTAGAAAACAACTTGCCGTGACAAAACTTGAAACCACTCATACACCCTTGCCTTTTTTGTGTGCGCAGTACAAAATATCATGCGTCGATCCAGACCCGGCGCATGATGCCTCTATAGTTGTAGCCAAAAAGAAAGAAACGCAAAGCAGAAAAGCTGCGTGCCTGCGTCGTCTCTATCTAAACCGCACTTATCAATAACAAATCTGGAATGATCCAAGTGTGTTTAATTAGGGAGACGTCAACTTGGAAGCATGAATAGTTCGGTTGCCGCCTGCTACGTGTCTGTCATTAGGAGGCTGTAAGCATCGCAGGACTCATCCTAATCGCAGTTCGGTAAGGACTAGTAGAACAACCTACCAAGCTCTGTTCCGTCAGAAGAAGCTATACTTGATACGGGAGAGAGAATGTCACTGGCAGAGACGCAAAAGTTGGTATATACTCGCTTGTTCACAAATGTACGACGCGGTTGTTTTTTTTAAAAAAAACTTTAATCATTCATCTTATTCAAAAAAATAATAGGTTTTTGTTTGTTTTAATTTTTATTTGATTTATCACTAAATGTAGTTTGAATATGATTCATATTTTCTCATGTTTCAATAAATTTTTTGAATAAGACGAAGAATTAAAATTTTAGAAAAAAGTGTGAATGGAGGGAGTATCTGAATTTCGAACTCTGTATCGCATGGCGTAGGGTTTACAATATTGGGACGAAACTTTAAAAACTTCAGCTTTTCGGTGGGGTTCGAAATAAAACAATCACGAAATTTAAGATTTTTCTAGGGATATTATAGCAAAAAATAATAAGATTAAATTTATTTAGATTTGGTCCAAAATTCCTAAAATTTCGGCTTTTTCGATGGGAGTGAATTTTAGATTCCGAAATTGTAAGCCTTGGCATGGCGTCGTGTTTTGGGGGCCAAAAATGGGGATGTTTTGGACGGAAATGGGGATGTATAGATGGCTAAGGCTGAGTCCAATGGGACTCCCTATCCCCACTCCCTAAACACTATTCCAACTAACCATCTCTCTTAGCATTTATGATAAACAGTGCAAAACAGTGTATAAGGAACCCATATAGGGAGTCTCATTGGACTCAGCCTAATGATGGTAACTGAATTGAAAAAACTGTAGGAGTGGCGACATGATGCGTGTATTTGGAATATAGGCTCCCCAATGTATCAACTCCCGTTGACACTTGACAGGAGAAGTTCTCTTGTTTCCCTCTTCACTGCCACTTTTTCTCTAGGAAGATGCATCATGCCCCCCCTCAAATAAAGTTCCACATACGTCTTCTTTTTTGGATGCGATCGTTCTCGCACCTGAAGATGCTGGAGTTGGCAAAAATACGGATCATGAATCATCTAGACAATTTGTTAGTGTTCGTTTGTGGGCTTGTCCATACTGTGATCTTTCATAAGGCAATTGGTGAAGCTTGCAAAAGAAAGGAAATACACGGTACAGTCATAAACATTTATTTTTTAAAAAAATAACATAGACAATTAGAAATATACATGAACACTTATCCTTATGAACGAAACACAATCCCTACCTATATGATAGCCTAGGAGATGGTACGTATCCAGTGAAAACAAACTTTGGACGGAATTATTAGATTATAAATATAGAACTAAACATCCAAACATTCTGGCTGTAAAGGATCTGGGGGATCTCAGTTCTATAAAGGTTTTGTTTATGCTGTTAAGGCTGCAAGGATGGGATTTAGATGGAAAATAGAAGATGGTAAGAGAGTGAAATTTTGGAAGGACAGTTGGCTGGGAACCTTCAGTTTAGCAATACAATTTTGGGACTTGTATGTGTTGGTTAATGAAAAGTCTGAGACTGTTGCTGATCTCTGGGATGGAGAGAATTTGAAATGCACCTTTAGAAGAACAGTGAGCGAGGAGCTATTCAACAGCTGGTTAGAGATAGTCCAATTAGCAATAACTATTGTGTTTACTCAAGAGGAAGATACTGATCTGGCAAAGCCCCCCCCCCCCCCCCTCCCCCTGTTCATTTCTTTCTGTGGTTATTAGTGAATAACAAAGTCTTGACTAGAGAGAACTTAGGTAAAAGAAAAGAACTGGAGAGTGAATCTTGTTTGTTCTACTCGGAAATTGACTGTGTGGTAGCTAGACAAATGTGGAAACTTATTTCGATAATTTTAGAGAGAGACATAGGTCAAGACTTTGAGTCGATTGGTGTGTTGTGGCTTACCAAGAAAAAATTTATGATACATAACATAGTATGCTCAGCGGCCTTGTGGGGTCTGTGGAAGCTGAGAAATTCTTTGTGTTTTCAACATATACCTTGGCAGAATATGGAGACGCTGATGATGGTGATATGGAAGATAGCTCAAAATTGGATTCTGCTTTGTCCGGAGAAAAGAAGACAGAAGCTGTGTGGGCGCTTGGAGTTGCTGAAGGAGATAGCCAAGATGGATGTAATTCTGTTGTGAAGTTATGTTCACTTTCTAGTATGAAGATCTGAATTGGAGTTACATGGGGGATGCAAGATGTGGAGTTGCGTCATTTCTAGTTCTCTTCGTTTGGCGAGGTTGAGAGGCTAAACTGGATAAACGTTTAAATGCTTAACTGCTGTAACTGAATTCTGTCTTTTGACTATGTTAAAAGGCGGAGGCTCGGCCCTGTGTTTCTAAAAATGATAGCCTAGGAGAGACCGAACCAGCAGATCTCGATGCAAGCCCTATTTCAATGAGCACCTAGGAGAGACCGAGCTTGTGTCTCACTGTATCGCATAACATATAGAAAAATAGTACCGTTAAATCTTATAATAAATCTACGCTATAAAAAAACGAGTTTTTTTAAAAAAAAATTTTACCTAGAAAGACATAGGTATACCTTTACGCTGGTCCCACTGTGCAGTTTGGAAAAGGTTGGAAAGAGGTGGAAAGACCCAAAACTCATAGATACAAAATGTTTCATCCACTTTCTCTCTTTATTTCTCACCTCATTTTATACCCATATCCACATGTTACTTTCCTTCTCTTGGTTTTAATGAGAAAGGAATGACGCCAATCAATCAGGTCTTCTTCGTTTTAATTCTATTTTTTTCTCTTTCCTATTGTCTGCTTAATCATCTTACAACACGAGCGTATTGCACGTACATCTATGCTAGTTTAGCAAAATGCAAACATGTGTCAAGTCAAGGACTAAAATTTGGATGGAGATGTTATACCACGAGAAACATAACCAGTGTTCTGTTCGCAATGATTGATGATTCAGATTTTACCACCTATCATCTTTTTTTGAAAAGAAAACTGAACATGTGCTAGGCACAGGGAATTTGGAATCAAGTATTGTGCTCGAAACACAGTTAAGATAGCTATTTTATATGTTAAAAAGTGTTGTTAACGTGACATGAATTTTATTTTAAAAATGCTTAAGAGTTAGACTATTTATATGTGATCCTAATTCTCACATCTATATTGCCTCCTCTGGGTGTGCGTAACATCATATTCTTCGCATAACTTTTTTTTTAATTAATCACAACCAGACGTGTTCCTCTGTGCAGCAGTCCTAAATTATGCATTCGATGTTATCCAACAACAAATTAAAGAGTCCAACAAAGAATCTATTTTGATAATTATTTATGAATTTTCTAACTGATACTCTTCTGATAACACAACTCTGGCCAATCAACGGGAGACAGTTTTTAACATGGTAAAAAAAATAATACACATGGACGGATTGTAGGGCGCCAACATATAATATCTTTTTGTCCGCTTTTCACATATGCACACAGTAGTACCACCACGAAATATGTGCCTTCCATTCAATTATATTATTACTCTTTTCAAGCATATGTTCTTGATTCTCATTTCTAAGTGGCATTCCATCCGATGGATCCTATGTTAGGCACTTTATTGCATGATCATTGATGCAAAGCTTCAAGCTAATTCTATTCCCAGGAATATTGCCTCGGAGAAGAGAATCGAAGGAGATAACTACCAAGGTAAAAAAAAAAGCATAAAGCACGCATTGGTTTTTTTGTTTGATTCGGTTTATGTTTGTTTATTGTGTGTCATGCACCCATGATCATTGAATGTTATGCCATTTGTATGGATTCGATTTTTAATTAAAAAGCAGATTTTTGTGTGAAAACGGTCACTATTGGCTCATGTAGATCAAAATTAGAGATATCACATAGCCACAAGGAACTGTCCATAAAGAAAAAACATGTATAACAACAGGTGGGGCCTCCCCCTCCGTCGACAATATAACAACAGCAAAGAAAAGAGTATTTTTTTCCTTCAAACACAATATAGACGTATGTGCCCTCACCCTATGAACTACGCATACAAACCCTACTATCTTTATAAGCATTTTGAGAGATTGCGCTTGCATATTTTGAGGTTGAGAAGTTACCACATGCACTAAGCTATTGATGGACTTATCATTGTCAAAGAATTAATTGTTGTAAAACAAGCACACATATACTGAGTGAGACACTCAAACCTATGTAGGCGATTGGTTGGTAAGAGAACTTTTGTTTTGAATTATTGAATTGTAGCTAAATAAAAATCATGTGTAGATTTTAACACATAATTCACTTGCCCTCAATACCCTGAACTAAGCTATGAAGTTCTAGATAGAGCCCACTCATCAGAATTCGTATGACATAAGGACATGGAATAATTTGTGACAGCATGATTGGTCAAATCGGTGAATTAATTTATAGAATAAAGTAGTTAGTAGCATCCAAAGGGAAGAGGGATTAAGCATCTTGTAAAAGACACTTCAACTTTCCCTAAAGCTGCAAGTGTCTGAGTTTTCAAGAGCTCTTCTATACAAATATGTTACATTTGCATTGTAAAAATCCATGAGGCACATTCCAGTTGACTTTTTTTCATGTCAATTCATTTTTCTTGTATGTGTTTATATCTTTTGTTATATCTCATTTGTTAATAAGGTGTGTTTAATTATATACAATTTATTCTCCTCTCAAAATTAGTCTGTAAAATAAATAAAAATAGCACACAAACCAAAAATTAAAATTGAAGACTGCATATGACAAGCACAGTCAAAGCTTTGCGACTATTATTGACATTTGCTTTGAAATTTTTATCAAGGGTATTCATAGGTCAACTCACTTTCATTATTTGTTCTTATATTTTCCATGGATTATTAAACAATTTTCTGTAACTTTGCTCATATATGCACAAAAAAATGGTAAACCAACAACGCGATCTGTATATGAACACATCCCCTACCCCGGTTGACACACATACACAAAACAACTACGATGTAAGTCATCGCCAGTATTACTCCCTTTGATTCAGAATATATCATTTTAGGATTACGTCGAGTTGAAAAACAAATACTTTGGCTGTTAATATACACAAAAGTTAAATAAATTAATTATTTAAGATTATCACTCAGTTCCATTATAAATTTTATTTTAATATTCAAAATGTGTCCCATAATAATTGATATTTATCAACTGAAAGGGAATATAATGTCTATATGTATTAGACAAGGAAAGGTTGATTTGTTAACCAGGGTACATGCATCTTTGCCCATTTCCACTAAATTGTCAGAAATTTTGCTAAAAGAGCTGCTATCATGGGACGAAGGGGGTAGATTTTAACATATTAATCATGAAAATAATTTTATAATTTTTAGTTATCTTAATTTGAAATGTTATATTTTCATAAAAATTACTAGTCAAAGTATCATATTACAGGCCACGTTAGTGTTGCAAATGTTATATACCTTTTGAACTGGATCTAGTGTGGCCTAACAAATGTTTATTGGAGAATGGACAACCAACTCAATCAACAAAAAGCTTCATGGCCCCTCCCTGCCCTTCTCTGCCTTTCAGCCTTTGAACAAAGCGACCACTTGGATCATTGGATGGCGTCACCCTTCGTTCTCATCCAAATCTGATTGGCAGCCTCAGCCACAAACAATAATGCAACGTTACTCGCAACTTTAATTAGTTTGTGGACAATAGTCATTCCTTCCCATACGACTCTGGCTACAATGATTTTACATGGGCAGAACGCCACGTCCATTTAGCCTTTTGATGTCACTATATACGGCAGGTCACCCTATATGCGGAAATAACAAATATTACTGCAAAGTAGCACGAATTAATTACTTTGATATTAAAAAGGATGACTGTGGAGGGAAATTCTTTGCTGGTCCGCTAAATTGTGAAATGACTACACTTGCTTCCCAAGGGAGATTACACATTGTTTGCATTGGAAAATTTATCACTAGTCTCTGGCTAGATCGCGATTAAAGCGATTTAGCTGTGTTTGAATATCATATATTGATTTTGTTTCCGATATAATTAGATGATGTTTACCGCTGCAATTTTATGAATTGTGTCAATTTTGTGAAGTGCCTTAGGCGCTAGAGAGATTAATTAAGGCTAGGCTGTTGAATATTATGTTTGCCAAAGCACAATCCGACAGCGTTTCTTCTCCAAGTTGCTCCACTGATGATGCTATTTTAGTGCCACAGTGCCTATCAACAAGCCCGGCAGCCATCAAAAGTGGCTGTCTCTTGTGAATTTCACACCACTCCAGCAAAAAGACGTCTGCATAAATTAGGCCATGCATGCAGCAAAATCTATATATCGACAAGTTAAAAGTGGTAACCGAAAGCAAGGTATCTCTAGAGAATACGTAAAAGCCAGAGGAAGTTTGGCATGAATATATCCAGAGAGTTAAATTCATCTGAGACGAGCCTGACTCAAGTCAAGTCATATGCAAAACAAAAATAAAAAATTCGATCCAAATATTCTCTTTGGGAAGACAAGATATGAAGTGATCCATAGGAGAAGGATCTACAAAAACACATGGACTACTTTGATATGCCAGTTCTCAAAAGCTCACTAGCTATACCCATATTTGCAAGCTACCAAACTCTACTCAACAAGATTCTCAAAACTAAAAAAAAGGGAAATAATAAAATAAAATGCATAATAAACTAGCTTAATAATATCAATATGGTGGACCAGAACCAAAGTCTTCTCTCTCAGATGGGATAGAGGCATAGAGCAGAGGGAATTATTTCTCTCTCTTAGGCAAGCAAGCAAAGCTACTGTGTGCCTCACTATAAAAGGCCCTCACCAACCCAAGCATTCTTCTCCAGAGCACCAAGAACAAACCAAGCTCAGTCACCTAAACCAAGCCACAGCTAGCTACTAGCTGACATCTATCATCCACAAGCATTAGCAATTCAGCAAAGAAGAAGAACAGGGACTGCAGAGCAAGATGTACCACCATTTCCATGGTGAGGTGGCCGGCCTCCGCTTCCTCTCCCCACCGAACGCCTCCTTCGCCGCGCACCACCACATGAACATGGCCTTGCCGCCTCAGGCCTACTTCCCACCGTCCTTCGAGCCGGCGTCGGCTTTCCAAGACGCTGCAGCTACTCTGCTAGCAGCCATCGACGGCGGCGACGTGGCTAGTTTTGAGCTTGACACCATCGCCGGGGAACCGGCCCACCTCGCCGGCGGCAATGGCTCGCCCAGCTCCGGCTCCGACGGAGCGGGCAGCGGTGGCTACCAGATGAACGCGGCGGCGGCGGCAGCAGAGGAGGAGCGGCGGCGGCGGCGGATGGTGTCGAACCGGGAGTCGGCGCGGCGGTCGCGCATGCGCAAGCAGCGGCAGCTCAGCGAGCTGTGGACGCAGGTCTCCCACCTCCGCGGCACGAACCGCCGCCTCCTCGACGACCTCAACCGCGCGCTGCGGGGATGCGCCGACGCCCGCCGCGAGAGCGCGCGGCTCAGGGACGAGAAGGACGAGCTGGCCAAGAAGCTCGAGCAGCTGCAGCGGGCGGCGGCCGGGAGCAATCAGAGTTGCTCATCGGAGCCATACGACGACGACGACACCAGCACCAATATTGCTGAATGATCGAATGCATTATCCGACCCGGTTTTTACTTGAGAGGATAACTATTATATTAATAAGAACATGTGTGATTAAGCAAGGGGGGTAATTTAAGGAGATGGAGGCATGCATGATCCTTGATGCACCCTCGATCCATTCGATATTTTTAGGAGCTTTTTTAGGTGTTTTGGTTTTTTACCCTAACAGGTTAACGCGGATCAGATCATGATATTACTACTACTATTTTGCGAGTTGCAAACCTGCAGCCAATGGAGCAGTAGGAACAGTGGAACAAAGGATGAGAGCGACAGAGGTTAAAACGGAAACGTGAGATGTCCCAGTTTTACTATGTTCCCGGTTAAAAAAAGCGGCAAGCCAGGACAGTAAAACTCGAAGGCAAGCAAGCACAAGACGACTTGACATTCAGTCTGTTCGGCTGCTCTGAAATAGCTTATGCTGCAGCTTTTTTCAGTTTTAGGTACAGTACTACATGCCTTGGCAGGTGTAATTGATGAGTGATGGTGACATTATATATAAAATCCCTCTAGAACCAAGGGATTTCATAGAATTACAGTAGAAAATGTTATATAAAATACGTTAATTTCACGAAAACACACCAGATCCAGGGAAATCTCATGCTCAAAGGGGGCCTAATTGACCATGATGTAATTCATCATTTTTAAACTCTCTCCTCTTAATTGAAAAAACGCACTGCATTCTCACAGTAAAATGATGACACAGCTCCAACTTATATGTAATTGATTATATGCTAAACTTACTGTGTTCTTCTTTTAGACTATATGCAGTAGGATGTGCAAATGCATTGTGTATGTACTATTCCAACTACCTCTCTCTCTGTAAACAGTGTCGCTACAGTGTATAGACAATCGATTTACCCAACCCACTGCACATAGTCTTAGTGCCAGTTAATCTAGTAGCTTCTGCTTTTCTATTTCAGTACAGCAGAAGCAGAGCCTGAACATATGCTGTATCAGCACCTGACAAGTTTCAGCATATGCATCAAACAATATTGGTATATGAATATTGTAGCATCAAGATCGTGAACCGAACCAACCACGTCCTATTCATTGAGATGCTTATCGCACAGGATTCCCGAGAACCTCGAGCAAAAGTTCAGTAACATGTGCAGCAATACAAAAATCTACGCTCTTCCGGCATATAGTTTCTCAATGCCAAATGGATAAAAAATGAACGCTATGTTTATCCACAAGGAAAGTGAAGGATTGATTATTCATAACAAACAAATAATCATGACTTTATTCTCATAAAAATGATATTTGGGCCTCATTGCCTCAAAAGTGAAAAGTAGACACGAGAATTTCACTTGCAAGGCATGTAATTTTCAGTTGCACAAAATGTGCATGAACTCCAGGGATTTCACTTACCAATATGTAAATATGGGCTACCGGCAGGAATTCTTGACAGTGCATGAACACATATAAATTCCAGTTGACCAGAAATAAGGAAATATATATATATATATTAACTGCAAAATTGTGTGGCTGGAGATAGGTGCGGCCCCTGTGCACTGAGCACTCAGAAAAACGCAGAACAAAACAGATCTAGACCCTGCGGCCACGCTGAGAGTGCAAGTGCGGTATCAAGCTCAGGTATGTCCTAGGGTACGTGTGAACACCGGGGTCAAAGGTAGCCACCAGCGTGAGATGCTCACATCACAGGGCCCAAGTAACAGTGAACAAAGGTCTGGGGCACTGGCTCACAAGTCACACCAGGCGCCGGTGGAAGAAGCACCAATGCACCATGCGATGTCTCGCAGTGGTGGCCATAGAGCTTTCCTTATAGCAGGAAGAAACAACTGGAAAGTACAAGAGGGTAGAGCACTTCAACAACTGTCCCTCCCAGCCAGGAGGCGTCTTACCTGCCCAGCACAGTTGCATGAAGATAAGAATGACTGATGCAGTTCAGGGGTGTTCATCCATCTTCTGCTCATCATGATTCCATGGGGGCACTTGAAGATTGCAAGTTGTAGCTTGCTATTGATGTCGCAGATGCATTGCAATAATTGGCATCAGAGGTGGTACGGTGGATGTTGGTAATGCAAAGAAAAATGCTAGCGACAAGATGCTAGTGCCCTACAAACTACATCGTTTCAGTAGAAAAGGAATCAGAAAATATGCAAAGATCGTGGACATGACACATAAACAAGTAAAAAGTTGAAACATCCCCATGGCGAAATAATATCGATATCAGTGTACTTCCATAGATATTATAGGTAATGAATCTCAATATACCTGCAAACATGTCTACAAAACACAATTCGGCTTTTCTAAAAAAAATCGGCTTCAGTTCAAATCGATTAGGTTAACTTAGACCTGTTGAAAATACAGAAGCTCCAGGTCACTCATGTTAAGAATAACATGTAGAAGTTAGTGACACAAACTACCAGGCCCTAATCCATCAGGCGGTCATGATGGATAGTTTCCCACATGCCAGGTGTCAAGATATTTCTTCAGCTAAATGAGGTGATTAATTATTTGATGGCTTCATCAGCCTGAGATGGAGGCATACACTCAGTATAGCTCTTTTCTCGGCAAAATTTTGCTGGATCTGCAAATAAACTTGTAAATGGCCACCTGAAACAAAAGGCAAATAGTTGTTGCAATGAAACTTCAGATCAGTATTCCAAGAAGCAGACTGAGAGAACAGCACCTGCTTAGCCGAATGGTCTCAGACTGTATAACGATTTCTTCAAACACATCTCCTGTTCACAGCATGGTGAAAACAGTAGAGAGAATAAGAATGACACATTCAACTGCATTGCCAGGATAGACCTTTCACTGGCACTCAACTAATCGGTCAAATAAATAAATAAAACAAACTTGGCTAGAACACTTGTTCTCTTGTTTTTACAAACTGCGTCATTAAATTACAATTTTAAGTAATGGTAAGGTTTTGGGTTATTGATCAGTTAATAAGTCACTGGGAAGTGGGAACGTTGAACTATGCCACGTTCCTCGTCCCAGAAACGTCGTTCCCGGGGATTTCTTCCCCGTAGTGTTAAATCCTTTAGTTAATAGCGTACCGTGTTCCTCGACCCCATCGTCCCAGGAACATGGTGACTATAATGTGATCAATATACTCATACTATAATGAATCAGCATCATGCAGTTTCAGGAATTTTAGGATTAGCCACAAGAAATTAGTGGATTTCAGTCTGCATATCAGTAATATGTCAACTTGCACTTATAGGCCAGAATCCTGATTCAGATTAGGATTCAGGAGACTGGCCTTTTGTCATGTGCCTCTATGATTAATGCAAACATTCGGAATTCAAACCAATCAATACATATTCAATTTGTTGTAAATTGAAACGCCCTTTCCCAGCTGAATCGTTCTCCCTGGGCTCCCTGGGAATTAGCCTATACGGTGTGAATCAGCCGTGGCAATATGTTGCTCATAGCTAGTGAAGTTCAGTGATAACAAAATATATGTTGATGACTGAACTTCCATTTTAATTCATTGAGCTTACTTATTAATTCGAGAGTAACACGTTCTGAAAGATAGCAAAACATTCTGAAAGATGATGAACTATGTATCAAAAAGCACTGATGTATATATATACAGAAACAGACTATATTGTCAGGAACAAAATAAGAAGAATAAACGTTCATCTTAATTTACCAGGTCAATCCTTATAAATTACCTTTTCCGAAAGTATTGTTAGAAAAATATTTGGCCTTCAAACGTGCTGCAAGCATACTCTGATACTTGTTGATTTTCTCTCCATGTTCCTGGGCCTTTACTTCTCTATGCATAGTAACAAAAATACTGTGTAAACTTTCATGATTTTTTCACAGTGACCAAGAAACAGCTTAATTTGACATGTAGAATACACAAATTCACAATTACGGGAATTAGATTTAAAAAGGGTTGTAAAAAATCCATCAAATTATTGAAAAGATGCATTATTCATTTACACTTACTAAAATACTAAGTAACGGTCTATTATTTTTTGGATGACCACAAGGAGCTATTGCTAATTAGTTGGGAAAAATAAACATGGAAGTGATTTCTTTTCAAACAATAAAAGCAGCAGTGATATAAAGACCATAAGAAGACTAGTTGATAAAAATATGAATTGAGATGCCCTCCATGGGCTAAAAGCTTGTTTCATAGTCCCATGTGGACTAGCATGACTTGACATTAACGACACAGTGGGAGTAAATGTGACCTCAGATCTATGCTGTGCAGTATCGTGATACATCCAGTATATAATCGTTGTTTTGTTCTATTAATACTTATGTAAGCATCTGGTGATATGGACTCGTGAGATGTATTCACTGTAATGTGATGTCAGAGTTTACTGTCAAACCAGAAAGACCAAAGCAATCCAATCGTATCACTTTTAAAGAGCAGAAACAATATTGTCAACAATTCCAAACTGCTAATACTCATTATTCAAGCTTCCGACTGCCAGTTCATCCATGGTAGAAGAAATATTAAATAGTTGCTACACCAGCAGGAATATTGGATAGGAAATGTTCTGCATCTCACAGGAATATCTTCGACACATTGGTCCTGGTCTCCTGGACCTCTGAAATCTGTTTTCCCAAACTCTTTGAGCTACTACCAAAAGAAATAAGAAACTACAGTACCTAAATCATCTTAAACCACTCATTTAAGTTAGTAACTAATGTTGTCAGTTCACACTATCACTTGCGTGCAGATGAGACAAAGAAGCGCGTGTAGGTGGCCGTGTAGTTCCAGGAAACCATTCTAGCAAAGGAGCATGTGACAATGCGCTTAATTCGTAAACCCACAACCAGTTAGGCAGTTCCCGAATAGCTGCAGCACTCCTGGCAACAATTGCACAAACACAGAGCACGAGAGAGGAGGGGTAGGTCTGAGAGCCTTACGAGAAGTAGTCCGCAGAAGGAGGCCAGGCCATGGGCTTCTTCGCCGAGATTGCAGCGTCGACGGACCCTTGCTGCTGCGAGGGGGGAGCTCGGGAACCCTAGATGATGAGGTCAGGTGAGCTGAGGGCGAGCTGAATGGAGACTAGGGCTTGCGAGCGAGAGACAGGGGGAGAGACGAGACAGAGAGGGAAGTGGTACCTGGAAGTAGTAACGCTCCCGCGCCTCGGTGGAGACCGTGCCCTGCGCCGGGAGCGGCGGCCGAACTCCGGCGGTGGGAGGCCACGGCGAGGACGGCATTGTGATTTGCGAAGAGAAGGAATGGTGCTCTGCTGACCGACGACGGATATGAAAGCGGGCGGTGTCATTGAGCCAAAATTGGATGTGGATGGTTCATTCTAGATCGGACGGCATGTATAGTTCGAAATTTTTGATGTGGTAGAACGGGAAAATCAAATCGATCGCACCCTATAATGCAGGCTGAAAATAAATAAATGCTGGACATCCTTGTGGCCCAAGAGAGATTCCATGATGATACAAAAAAATATCGCTGATGCAATATATTGGACAACAAAAATGATGTCTGCAGTATAACACTCTGATTAGAGATTCTTTAAAAATATTTTATCCTAAATGAAAAAGGTATATATTATGAAATAATTTCTTATAATTAATTATACTTATGGTTGATTTACTAAATGCAAGTATACTTATGAATAATCTAGTATAATGCATCAATGCCGGTTCGGTGTTATCAATTGGCATAAAATTTAATATATTTTTAACTAAATATTAAAAAAATGTTTGATTTACAATGAATTTGGATGGATTTATATTTCTAAAAAGATGAAGTAGCTAAGGAAAGACGTTGTATGCAAGAGGTGTCGATACTACACCTTGTGCAACCATATTTGAGAATCCAAGAGAAATGTGTGCGTCATGTGCTCATGTTATTGCCTCTTGGATTTGCAACATGTAGCATTAGCTCTAGAACCAAAGATACACATATCCTAAAACCATATTATATAGGTGAAAAGCTTTGTTTGAACTGGATCAAACAATATAGTTGTTATGTGACTAATTCTTGAGCCATTTTAGTTGTTTATTATATATTAGCTTTGCTTGTCAATAATGTTTCAAAAAAAAAAAGGAGGATACAACCATACTCTAGGAGTGTTAAAAACCATGACCAACATGACCAATAGCGAATTAGAATTATGGGCTCATATTTTCCCCTCTTCTTCCTTCTCTTTCCCCTATTTCTCTTGTAATTCTTTACATCTTCTTTTTCCTATTCTTTGTGCATGCATACATATTGTTGGGGGGCTTTATGGGGCTCCCATTGTCCGTGTGGAGGTATTGGGTGCTCTAGCGCCCATGCTAGATCCGCCCCTAAATATGGTTGTGTGCTTCCAGTTCATTTGACTGTTTCCATGCTTCATATCCTCCCTTCCATCTCTCCTTTTTCTAGTTGTAATTAGTGATCGTGTTGCCACTACCCCTATCTCTTATGTTTTTATAACAAATGAGTTCCAGTCTCTACAACACACAACCAGTTTTACAAGTATTTTCAACCTAAAGACCGCTTCAGATACAAAAGAGATAGAACAATCAACACCAAGGCCTATTATTGCTTCTCATGTTCTCCATCCATTTTTTTGGTAGAAATATCCAACACAACAACATCCCATGCCTTGCTTACCATGCGGAAAGTCTCTCTATTGTCCTCATGCTCACGCCACAACAATACTTAAAATCACAACCAATATGTTTTTTAAGGTAGTCTGCATAAAGGAATTAAATTGTGCAATGGTTATATTTATGCTAAAAAACACTAAAGTATTCCCGATACTTGTCTGTATCTCGACATATGAACAATATATTTATCCCTAGAATAGTGTCACTACTCCTCCGTTCACAATATATGATGTGGTTGATTTTTTTTCAAAACTTTGATTGTTTGTCTTATTCAAAAAATTAATAAGTTATGGTTTATTTGTTGTCATTTGACTTATCACTAAATGAAGTTTGAGTATGGTTTATATTTTTACATGTTTGAACATTTTTTTGAATAGGACGAAGGATTGAAATTTTAGAAAAAAATCAACCGCATCATATATTTGTGAATGGATGTAGTATAATTTTGTCACATAGTTAGGGCTTGTTCAAGATTGTTCCACTAAATATACCATCCTAACTCAACACAACTTTTACAGAAGCAATTCTCTGTAGTTTATTTGGTGGAGCACGCAAAAATGTGCTCCGCAAATGATGGGTTTTTATGGCAAGTTGTTGCATCATATATTTGAATCATGGTAGTGAGGCGTTCAAAACTATCGTATTTTTATTTATTTGACCACCCTATCCAAACATCTAAAGTTGGGACTTCGGGTTAAAAAAATTATAGTTCAACTCTATATCTAAATTTATGTTCTTAGATCATACTACCTCTGTTCACCAATGTATGACGTGGTTATTTTCTTTAACAACTTTAAACCTTCGTCTTATTCAAAAAATTTAAACATGTAAAAGTATTAATCATATTCAAACTGTATCTAGTAATAAATCAAATAACAACAAAATAAATTATATTTTTTAAAATTTTGAAAATAGGACGAATAATTAAAGTTAGAAAAAAGTTAACCCATCACACGTTTCTGGACGCACAGAGTATCCTATGCATAGTTACGAGGTGATTCTTGCACGTGTCCTCGGTCAGTTCCGACTCGCGAGTCCTGCTCCTCCAACCTCCGCCACGTGATCAGCCATTCAGCCCCGCCGCCGCGACGCTCCAGTCGCCGCCGCGCCGTTGCCCATGCCCCTCCCCTTCCGGCACCCCATCGCCATGGATCACGAGTGCTTCTCGCCGCGCCAGCTCGTCGCTGTCACGGCGATCCGCTCCGTTGCTGCCTTTCTCCGCCTCTCGGGTAATTATGTAGCGGGTGCTTACTTTGCTGAGAATTTGGGAAGCAATTTACTTGATATATCGGAATCCTCTCTGCCTTCTGCAGTTAGTCCACGGGAACAACTCATTTGCTTACTAGTCCACGCAGGTACTGTACTGACTGCACATGTAGTTTTGTGGTTTGAAGCTAGTTACAAGGGGTTAATGATTTTGCATCTGAGATTAGTGCATGCAAATATCACAGTTTGTTAGATGAAGAATTGGGCATTGACTATGGAGGAACTCCCACCTAGTCAACTAGTAGGGGTCAATTTTTTTCCTTTTATGATAAAATATTGCCCTGCTTTAATTAACGCATGCTGCCCGTTACAGAAAAAAAAAAAACTAGTACCATTCAAATAGCTAACGTTCACTTTGTTGTTCTCATAGACTACATTTGTACTATCGAAGTCAAATGTTATGATGTTTATGTACTGATGGCTCACGACCTTTTTTTCCCTAAATGAAGCTAACGTTCACTTTGTTGTTCTCATAGACTACATTTGTACCATCTTGCAGAATTTGTCTTCAGGTGGTCCATGTTCTCCTTCAGTAACCTGAAATCAAGATTCTGAGCATTTCTTTTTGCTTCTGGGATATTATTTTTGTTCCATGGTGAAAAAAAGATTGGCAGAAGTAGAACAGAATATTACATAATTGTATAGCAATTGCCATTAGTAGCACAAGATGTGCAGATCTCTCTGTTTTCCTTTCCCATCTGGACACTGAAAAGGTGTTTATTTTTGGCTTCAGTTAATCTCTTGCAGTGACAGAAGTGACTACCAGTCCCCATTTTTATCCTGTCTCTCAAGAGAGAACCAAACTCTGGATGACATGCTCCTTGTTGACTGTTTCTCTTCCAGGGATGAGGATGTCACATTTCCGTTGAGAGTTCAGACTCCCAGAGGCGTATCTTTGCCTGAATTATTTCCCAAGCAGGATGATTATGGGTACGGTGCCCAAGTCACTTTTCGATACTTGCTGCTCTGGATTGAAAAGAATCGTACATGGGAATAGCAGATGATAGCTGGACTCTCTTGTGCATTTTCTGTTGTATGTGCTTGCTTTATTGGGCCGTGCAGACCTGCATTATACGTTTTCTACGATCAAGTTTGTTGTTCATGGAGAATTATTTCTATGATCAAGTTTGTTGTTCATGGAGAATTATTGGCGTGAGGCTTAATTGCAGCATGTTGTTGCCACCACACATTAGAGGAGACGCAACCGTACCTTGTTTAATTCTTGTATAAAGTCTAGCAGCTCATTGCCACCATCTATAGAAGAAGATTGGTGCAAAAAAAGATGTGCATTAGCTGTACTCATGTTGTTCTTTCACATATATTCTTCTAGAACATGAGGCATGCATATTTATATATTTTTTCCTGATTTGGCGTGGCAAGGAAAAAAAAGATAAAGGGGGTTTTAGAGACATAAACCAGCTTACATCATTGTAGGCTTGTTTATGGCCATTAATTATCCTGGCTGAGTGATGGGCAAATCATTGTGTCCACCCTGTCCACAGCATGTGCAGCAATTGCTGCCTTGATGCTGCATGAGTGGTGTGGTTAGAGCGTTAGACAAATATTCCTCTGTTCTGGAGTTTAGGCCACATAATCCATTCCTCTGCCGCATTTCTTATATAGGATACTTACCACATGATGGGCAGCCCAGCCCAGCCATGCCATGCGCAACAAATGATCAGTTGAGTTCAGGCTAGCTAGCCAAGGTCACCTGCTCTCACCATCTGCTCGAGGAATGTGAGTTGGCAAGCTGATGGCTTGGAAAGCCAGCAGCAGCTAGCAGCGTTTGCCTGTGATCGATACATGTTCCTGTTTCTCTATGTTTAGCTGAACTTAGGTCGTGATGATTGCTGGATATTATTCTTTGCTGAGACGTTGCACATGTAGATTTTGGTAGAGGAAGATAACATGTGTGCATGTGCCCTCTTTCTCTGAATATATTGTAATGTAACAACACAGAATATGCACACGTTCCTGACGTTCTAGATACTGGGGGGAGCAGAACTTCCCCCACCCCTGTTTACTGTTATGTCCCATTATTAATAAATAACTCGAGGAAACCCTCGAATAAATCCGTCTGGCCAGTATATAGGCTGTGAGTTAGAGCAGTGTTCATTAGAGCCCGTTTGGATCCGGCTGATAAATTTTAGCACCCGTCACATCGAATGTTTGAACGCTAGTTAGAAGTATTAAATATAGTCTAATTATAAAACAAATTACACAGATGAAAACTAAATGGCGAGACGAATCTATTAAGCCTAATTAATCCATGATTAGCAAATGTGATGCTACAGTAGCTAGTCGTTAATTATGGATTAATTAGGCTTAATAAATTCATCTCGTCATTTAGTCATCATCTATGTAATTAGTTTTTTAAATAAACAATATTTAATACTTTGTCCGAACATACGATGTGATATGTGCTAAATTTTAGCCACGGGATCCAAACACCCCCTTAGTATCTAGAAACACAGAAGAAGATAGCAAGCAACATTCAAAGAAGCAGGGCACTGAAGAACAATGACCAGAGGTTACAGTAGATTTTTTCCATGGCAACGGCTAACCTACTATTGGGTGGTCAACGAGGAGATCGAACTGCCATGGAAGGCAAAAACGAGGACAAAAAAGATAGCCTTCCCGTTGATCTATCTCCATGAATGCACGCTTGACATGCTTGTTCTAACAAGGTGTTGAGCTCAACCAGCAGCAATGGCTAAAGGTTGGATGCATGAGGCAGCATATAATGCTACTAGTACAGTGGTAGTGAAGCTAAACACATTTTACCAGAGGAAGAAGCTTCTCCTTGACGAGCTGCCTCTCTTGCTGTGGCCTCGCCTCGAGGAGTTGCCCCCCTCTCCTCCTTTGTCGACCTTGCCGGCTTTCTTGCGGGAGCTCGTCGTCGGGAACTTGGCACGCGCGCCATCGTCCTCCTGCTCCTTGCCGGCGGCGCCGTTCCTACCATTCCCTTCTCCGTCGCCGTCGCCGTCGCCGTCGTCGTCTTTGCCGTGCCCCGACAGCGACAGGCCGGAGGACGACGAAGCAGGCGGCGGCTTCACTTTGGCTGGCCCGGTGGAAGCATCGGACGCCAGAGAATCGTCGTCGTCGGCGTCGGCGTAATCTTCGTAGGGCTTCTTGCCGCTCCTCCTCCGCCTGTCGATGATGTAGCCGTACCCGTCGTCCACGCTGCTCCCTTCGCTGCCGCTGCCTTTGCCGCTGCCGGCTGCGTCGTCGCCGTGCATGGGCGAGGCGAGGTACATTGTCCACCCGGACTCGCAGCTGTTGCAGCCCTCGCCGCCGTCGTCGCCGGTGATATGGGACGAGGACTCCATGGCAGAAGTGTCGAGTTTGGAAACAAGGCTAATGATGCAGGCTAGACCACCAGAGCTATAGAGCCAGCCAAAGAAAGGGAATGGGATAGAAGAGGCTGATGAGCATGGGAGTGGATGAATACTGGTAGGCTATATTTATGCCAGCTCTGGGCGCCCCATCAATGCAAAGTCTGAAGATGAAGCCATTGTTGTTGCCCTGCCCTGGCCTGTGGTGCTTCCTAGACACCCAGAGGCTGGTGAAGGGGACATTGAAGCCTCTGACACCCCGCCACCATCTTCTCTTCGCCGAACCGAGCCGAGCGGAGGTGGGATCGAGGAGAGGACACGGGGGGTAGTACCGTCGTAGGGCCGCCGAGAAAAGCCAAGATTTTTGCTGGGTTGTGCTCTGCTCTGCTCGGTGCTTGCGCGGCCCTGTGTTGTGCTGTGCTGTGCTGTTGGAGGAGGGGAAGGGAGGGGAAGAAGCGAAGAAGAGGAGAGTGGCCGCGAGGGGATGCAGTGTCCTTAAATGGGAAAGACAGGCTATTCCTCCAACTGTCTCTCATAACTTTCCCAACCATTTTGTTCTCTGTCTTGTCACCAAGCCCAGAGCAGGAGGAGGCGGCCTGTTCCGGCGCAGCAGCGTGACAGGGCTTCCCGGTGCGCTGCCCATGTGGCCTCGCCGCATGGTGGGGGCCGGCGGCCGGCCGGCTCCCGCTCCGCTGGCCGGCGCAGGCCGGCAGGGCAATGGCGAGCGGAACCTATGGCTTTGTTGTGTCATTGTGTGCAGCAGCCAGCAGCTGTGTACCTGTGCCTGTGAGAAGGAACAAGGCAGATGCAGTTGGAAGGAACTCCAACTGCAATCATGGATGGAAATGGAGGAGGAGATCCATCCAGTGCGCCTTCAACAGCCCGGATCAAACAATGCTGTTGCTGGTGTCGTAGTGTGTGCATGCAGCCAGCAGCTAGCCATGCATGTTTGCAATGATGCCTTAGCTAGCTTAGGTGGTGTTTGGATGCAGGGCAAAAGGGCAAATGGGCAAATGGCAAAATTTTTGCCCTTGTCACATCAGATGTTTGGACACTAGTTAAAAATATTAAATATAGTCTAATTAAAAAACTAATTA
The DNA here is from genome assembly GCA_022530915.1 of Paspalum notatum. Taxonomy (NCBI): domain Eukaryota; kingdom Viridiplantae; phylum Streptophyta; class Magnoliopsida; order Poales; family Poaceae; genus Paspalum; species Paspalum notatum. Next base: position 5,406,532 of record CM039691.1, read on the forward strand.
CATAGATGAGGACTAAACGCCGAGACGAATCTATTAAGCCTAATTAATCTATAATTAGCAAAGTTACGGTAGCATTTGCCCTTTTGCACTTTGAGGTGTTTGGATCCAAATAGCAAAAAAAGTGCAAAACTTTTGCCCTTTTGCACTTTCTCTTTCTCTTTCCCATTGCATCCAAACATGCCCTTATCTGCCCGGCCGAGCTGTGTTCCGCTTTCGTGCCCTGCATTATTCGGCGCCAAATGGTGTTTGTTTATGCCATCGATCAGCTCCGTTTCTTCCGACGCGCCGCCGTGGGGGCATTCGAAATCTACCAGCTTTGCTGGAGAGCTCCCTGCAGTCCCATGTGCCGAGCTGCGTGACGTGAGAGCTCTGAACTGCTGCTGGCCCTGTCACTCATTCAGACATGCGGTCTTTTCGTTCCCGGAACAGCAGCAGCAACGATGGCATGGCCATGGCGGATTGACAGTGCCGGCCGATTGATGTATCGAGAGAAAGAAAGAACCCCGAACGAGCCCGTGCTAGCTGCCTGCCCATCACCAAGTTGACTTGGCGTCGCATTATTGTTTTGCACCGCATCCACGGCCGGCTTGACGCGTCCATAGCTCGACACGGCGGCGAGGGCGCCGAGACGAGACACTCTCTCAATGAGCAGGCTACAGACTACAGACTACAGAGCAACCCATCCATCCATCCGTCTCGCGGTCATCAGGCTCGAAGTGATCTGCGCTGTGCTCCAACAGTGACGCCCTAAGCTGTTCAGCTTCAGCGGCCCACATCGGGGCCGCCGGCACGGCGGAGCTGTTCGTTCCTCGCTCGCCCTGTCGCCGTCCCTGTACCCCTCGCCCACGCACGCACGCCCGCACGCCCCGCAGCCACGCGCTGCATGCACTGATGCTCACGCTGCACAGAACAGGCCCTGTGCCGAGCGTCGCGTCGCGTCGCGTCCCGCCCCTCAGCGCGTCCAATCCGCCCGTCCGCCGGCACGTGCGCGCCTCTGGGTCTCGCTGCCGCCTGCCTGCCGCCTGCCGCTGGGCGCGCGACGCCGGCCAATCCCGCTGCGCGGGGTGCCTGCATGCCTCGCGCGCATGCGGACAGCCGCACAGGGCCGACCTCTGGCCCTGGTCCGCCGTCGCTCATGCTAAGCGACGTAAAAGGTCGGGTACAGCGTAAAATGATACTGTAACGATACTATTTAAAGAGATAAAATAGATAAAATAGTATATAGATGGGAGTTTGCCTTATCTGCTGGCGTCGGCCTTTACAGGTGCAGAGGATCACATGGCGAGGAGGAGGAGGAGGGGCAGCAGCAGGGGTCGGGGCGGCGAGCCGATCGAACCGAGCCGTGCGGGGAGTAAATTTTCCTGGCAGTGGCGGCCGGAGGCCGGCGGGCGGGGGGCCATGCCATTTGCCATGCAAAACAACGCAACGCGTCGCCGTCCTGGGGTAGGTGGGTGAGGCGAGCGGGATGGAACGCCGCCGGGACATGCCTCCTGGTTCCCGGCGTCAAACTGGACATGCCTGCCGCCTTTGCCCTACATGATCTTGCCTGCCCAGGCTTGGGATTCACCGGTCCAATCACGCGCATAATTGCGTCGCTGCTGCCCCCGCTAATTTCCCTTGTTCTTGGTTGACGTTGATTTGGCGCACGTACGTTCTCGCCAACTCACCGATGTCAATGGATAAAGCGGGGAACAAAATATTTGACGGGCGGCAGCGGGAGACGACGGCGCCGAGGATGGGGTGGGGGTGGGGACGCCGTGCCGCGTTGCGTGCGCTGTGTGCAGTGTACTTGGGGGCAGCCGGGCAGGCGGCGGCCATGTGGCCTTCCGTGCGCTCATGTGTCCGCCGGCCGGAGTTGTGCCGGTGCCGGCTGCCGCGGCCACATGCGCACGACGACGCGTCGACGCTGGCGGGCTGCGCCTGCGCCTGCGCGCGCGGCAGCCGCCACGAGGAGATGCTTGCCCCGCTCTGGCGCCGAGTACCTTTGCGGCTTTGCCGACGCAACGCAATCTGACAGGTGATACGAACATGCCCATGCGCACACACACAAGAAACTGAGTATTCCTCTAGAAAATGAAACTGATATTTTTTTTTGGACGCCAAGGAAAACGGTTTTTTACGGTCCAAATAAAAAAGAAACAATAGTACAAGTATTATTAGAATATACTTATACGTAGAAACCGGAGTTGAAGGTCAAGGCGACACGAAGCGCTTCCTTTCCGTGGCCGCGTTTCCTGAATCCTGAGGTCAGGTCGCTGGGGTCTGCTAGACTGAACGACTGACTGAGACTGACTGAAGCTGCCGCGAGTGTTAATACCCAGCCAGCGAGTGGATTACCAACCTTCCAAAGTCCAAGGTCACTGCGTGCTGTTGTGAAAGAAAACCTGGGGGCAAGAAGACAACACCAGGGGCAACCCGACAAGGCGTGACACCAACGCGGTTGATTATTGGTTTGGTTACCTGAAACCGGTCACAGAAACAACAGCTACTTTTTATTCTGCAATTAACAGTTCAGATCGATACACTCACTAATTGAGCATTACTATATGCACCAGAGCGCTGTCATTTCGGCATGGATGCGGTGTGCAACGCTCCAAATGTGCAACGGGCGGTAGGTGCGAACGCTGTGATAAAAGATATCGTCTGCATAAATAAAACGAGGATGTTAATCCATGCCCAGCGTCAGTGTCACGAAAGATTGCAAAATCCGAACGATCCAACAATGTGGGCATGCAGGGCTGTGGTCCGTGCCTCAAGTCAACCACCGCATGCATTCTTCTGAATTGTCCAGCTCCTAATCGACCCATAGGCCATAACAACATGACAGGGAGAGATGCTTAGGGATGGGAATGCTAGTCTCTGCACCATTTGCAGACAAACCAACAAACAAACAGCAGAAATTCTTTTAGTGAGAAGGCTACAGTAGGTATTTATTATCTCGCAGAATCACACATTTCTGGACACAATCCAAGATGCATGTTCTTAATTACATTGATAAACTCAATCATGTGTCTTTGCTATGTTTGTCAAATTCTTTTGCACCAGTTTTTCTTCTCTTGCATCAAACCAAACTCTACTCTGGTGTGTGGTGGGTGCCACTGATCACTTGTTTATCTTACTTTGAGTGAAGAAATTGCATGATTTGGAGGCGTTGAGGTTTATATATATATATATACTAAATATATAAAATCCACTAGAGCAACGAATAAATGCATAGATTCTCTGTCACCGCCGGCCCTAGCTCATTTTCAGCAGTTAGCTTTTCTTTTGCAGACAAGCACAAACTGGGCAGTCCTTTCCAGCAGCTGCAGCATGATCAGAAACCCAAACCTGCAAGGAAACAGGCAGTCGTTGAGGTGAGCTCGATTGCTACAGTTCTTTAACGCCATATATGCGCATATATTAAGTTCGTGACATAAGAATCTTGAACAAGTAGTCACACTCGCACATAAACCTGCTTGCTAAAGATTTCTTTTGATGGGTAGCCCATCAAACAAGGAAGCTTCACCAGGCAGGCAATCGGATATAGGCTGTGTTTAGATCCAAAAAACTTCTCCCAAATTCCACTATGAAAAAGAAGATTCTCCATCACATCAAAATGCCGGCACATGCATAGAGTGCTAAATATAGATGAAATAAAAAATTAATTGCACAGTTTAGATGTACTTTGCGAGACGAATCTTTTGAGCCTAGTTAGACCATGGTAGGATAATATTTACCACAAACAAACGAAAAGTGCTACAGTGTATTTTTCAGCGCTACAGTGCATTTTACCCCTCAAAACTTTGGATCTAAACACAGCCATAGAGAAATATCGTCAGAAGCCAGTGGCTCACTGCATTTGGTTAATGCTTGATAGGCTCTAGCACTGTGATCTGTGTATTTTTCCTGTCCTTAGCTTGTTGCCGACAACAAATGATGCAAGTTTAGGACAGCACACAGGAACAGCCTTGCAAAAAGGGGGAGCAGAGGAGAAAAAGACCTGTATTGACTTGTTTAGCGTCTGATCATGCTGTCCTGCTCCTAGCTTGGTCCTGTCCTTCTTGTGGGTTTAGTTGGCTCAATTAGCTTTTCATCAACTAACAAATATGTAGTTCTGACTTTATAGACTAAACCGCAAGAAAGCACCTTTCTACCTAAGATGAAGTTTAACTTATCCCATATAAGTTTTAAGTACTGCACTTGAACATCCCAAATTACTATCTTTTTTATACCCCAATCCGAACCAAAGCCAGTCGCTGGAAGGAGCTAAAAGATAGTACTAGTAGTTGCTGTAAGCCTGTAATAAGGAACTAACCTGCCATATGAACTTATTCAGATTCATATTGGAATATTGGATTGTACTTATGGTCTCAAACTGTTTTGCAAATGATTAAAGCATATTTGGCTTTTATTTTATCATGTAAATTTTTGGATCTCCCTCTACTTTCTTGTATGGTCTTTATAGTTCTTTACCTGTTTTGATCAGACATTCCACAGGACAGAGGTAGGCTTCATGCATCATGTAGGTTCTTAGCTAACCAACCAATCTACTTTAAATAAGAGCAAGAAAGAAGAACAATCTGGCTTCTGGGTCCTAGTATTAGGATATGCAGGTTAGAGTCACTTCCTAGATATTTCTTAGTGACTGCATTCTTTTTTGTTCGTTGTCATTGAAAACCAGTAAACCACATATACGCTCCCTCCGTACATCTTTACAAAATGTATTTTGTTTTATTAATAGAGTAATTGTTGGTCAAAGTTTTAGTCAAACAAAACAAAATGTCATGTAAAGATAAACTGAGGGAGTATGAGCCAAGGAAACCTAGCGTATACATGGCTTGTAAGGATAACTTTTCAAGGACCACAAAAAGCTTTATATCTACATACATGGTTTTTTAAGGAAGTGTATTGCAGTACTAAAAATTACTCCTAGTCGCAAATGTCTAATGTCACATGTGTTCCTATTTAACTGCTATTTTTATTGTAAATTTGTAATACATATATAATGTAGAAAAAGTATAATTTTATTGAACTGTTTTTCAATACCAATCCACTGGTGTCACTTTCAAACATTAACTCAACACACAAAAAAGAGAAATTTATGGACAAAATATGACCTTCACACAATATCAACTTTAACTTTCTTGTTTTAATGCAAGGTCTAGAATCTACTTGTTTGTACCAAGAGAAGATTATCTGGGGGCCATTCAACCAGTCATATGGTCTTGGAGTCAAACTCCATTGCTCACTAGCTTACACATTCTATTAATGTATAAGATAATGTATTCCTGCTCTCAAGTTCAGTGTATCAAGTTCAGAATATCAAATTATCAGCCACATTTTACGACCAGAATGAATATGCCGCTGAAGGTTTGAAGCTTCCATACATGTAGCGCTGAGCGCAACCTGGCTGCTGTGACGTCATGGATTATGCACAATGGCAAGCCTCCTCGGCCCAGACTCCTTACATTTTGTGAGATAAGAGATGATCATCATGGAGTAGCACACACCTGCAGCCTTTTATAATGAGCGCCAGGATCTGCAAATCTTCCACGAGCCCCAAATTAAACTACTTGCTGCATGATATCGCACTGTTCTTGATGTTACTTCTAACTTACCTAACTACTAACAGCCAACAGGTGATGATGGCACATACTAGAGACTATGGTCTATAGATAGAGAATATATACGAGCTTAACTAGGTCAAAGATTATTTGCACGTCCAATATAACCTGAACACGCCGTGTAGCTGGTATATTCTAGTACGCACATTATAAGAACCATGCATCTATATACTATCTTAAGTCACTGGGCTAGAATATGTAACATGCACCTGCAGGAAACATGTTGGTTAGTTAACTGTCACATGATACACAGTACATTTGTTTGCAGCAACATGCCAATGCTTTAACCTTTTTATTAAGCCCATGAGGTCTACGACTACGATACTGCCGTGCATACGGGTCTCTATGCTGGGTAGCAGCATGACATTATCTACCCTGCAAGTTCTTGACAAGTGCCGTATAATCTTCAGCTGTTGTCTGTATAAACAGCAGCCGCGTGTAGACTAGTGGGGACTTTGTGAGTGCTGTTTTCCTGAAAATTGTCGGGCAAATGTGCTATGTATACACGCGTGATTGTATTTTTTTTATTTGGCCACCCGAGATGTACAAGGACATCGTCTTTATACGAGCAAGACGCATGCATGGTCTGAGCACTGGGCAATTGGGCATGCAACATTCAGAGATTTGACTTTCATATGTGCCTGTTCGCGGTATCCGTGGTTAGTGCCTGTTCACGTGCATTGACATTATGTGTATCCTAGGTAGTTAGCTGTGCATGGGCATCTGTAGCCTGTAAAACCGAGTTTGCTATTTTTTTAAGTTACTAAAAATCGCAACGTCCCTCAAAGTACTCTGGCAAATGCGTAGTTTAAGTTACTAAAAATCGTTGTGGTTCAAGACTTCCCATGTTCTTGCATGTTTGGAAACGGGGCATTTCATATAAAACTAAGTAACTTTATTTTTGTGTTCCCAAATCCCAACAAGACTGAATTATACGACTCAAAACCACATAAGACAAGGACCAAGCGATGCTGCAATGCAAACCTATCCATGTGTTTAGATGACCGTGGGAGTAGCCCGGGAAGAGGAGAAAGGGTAAAGTCCATTTTTTTAAAACATTGGTTGTCTGTTATGCGGCCTATATATAACTACAAAACCAGACATCTAACCCATTCAATTATTCAAAACTGAGTTTGAGTGTTTTATTGGCTGGTTTTATTGATGCCGGATGTGGCATTGTGGAATATATATGTAGCTTCTTAGACCATCTCCGACCCAATGCGGCTTGTCTATTCACTGTTTCTCCACTATTTTAACTATCTATTTTTCTGTCTACAGTAGCGCTACGGTATACAGGCAGTCTGTCTACATTAACGCTATAGGCAGTCTTTTTAGATCACCCGCTCCGGGAAGCTCCGCGCTTAGTCCGCCATCGTCCGCCATCCGCGGCATGCCACGTGGCTGCGCGATGTCGCGTTGCAGCTCAGCTCTTCCCTTGCATACCTGTCCGTGTGACCTTGCCCCAGCCCAGTTAACGTTGCATGCATGCTTTTTCTCCCAGGCCGGGTCAGCCTACCCTAGTATGTCAGTAAGGGAGGTAGGAAGGGAGAGAAGAGAGTCGGGGCCATTTGTGAGAGGAAATTACCCGTGCTAACACCTGGAGCCTACAAAATGCCACATCGGAAAAAAAAAACAATGCAAAAATCACTCAAAAATCGTCTCGGCGGGGGAATTTTGTTAAATTTTGAAACTTTTATGTGTATGATATCTAATTTTCTGGTTCAGAATTGCAAATTAGACAATCATGCATGGCAGGTACAAAATGTACAATGTTAAGAATGGATTTTATCCGGAAAGAAAAAAATATATTGTAGTTGTAGGAATTGATACCACACAAAGAGGTTTCTCTCCATCTACTTTAATTACAGATCTAATGGAAAGGATGGTGTTAAATCAACAATGTGTCATGTTGGAAGAAAAATGAACAGTGTGCGGGAGAGAGACTTGTGCGAAGCTCAAAATGAAAGATGCAAAGAAGTCAGTTGAGGCCGCCTTTAGGGGTTGGGAGGGTGGGACAGGTGATCAGAAACTATCTTATATATGTCTTTGCGTGCATGGACCTCCAACCAAAGCATGCATCCTTATAAAAAAAACATGCATGGAAACAATCTACACTGACGCGACGCACGTAACCATTTCACAAAGCGATGGAGGGGAGAAAATCTTTAGATTTGACAGGAGCTGCTTGCTGCTCTGGCTGCTGCTAACCTTGGAGTAGTGTATCTGTTCGTGTATCGGTCCTCCACCAGACCACCACCTCTATGCTTTTTCCCTCAAGCAAGACGAAGACAGCCCAAGAAAGCCGAACTGTTCCTTGCCTTCACCTTGACTCAAGCTCAAGCATCATCGAGAGCACAAGGCCAACCTGCTACACGACAATTCTGCATGAACTCAGCCAATCATTTTATATATATTGTGTGCTACTGTATTATTGTGCTGCGTGTGTGTAGAATGCGAGGTTGTCATCTAGTATTGCACCACCTAACCAACCATGTATCACGTATGTTTTTTATAAAAGGAGGAACATATATGTGAATTTATGCAATAATATGTGGATTGTAGTAGTGGGCCTGCTCGGCTGTCCATTTTTGGCACGTCTGCTACAGTGCCAGGGTGAGGGGGAGCAACAGCTGCAGCCGGTTTGGCTGCCAACAATCGCAACTAAACTGACCAGTGTCTACTACACAAGTGTCTAGGGACCAGCAATCGTAGCATTTTTGCTGCATTATGAAAAACATATTACTCTTCCAAAAAAAGGGAAACGTACCACCATTATTAATTACCGGTACGCTAAACCCATGCAAAGCACGAGCTAGTATATATTGTTATGAAACATAATGCAAGAAATCTATATAATCTCTCGACATCCACAATTAATCAAAATTATTATTATTCGATAACTCTCGTATGTCCGTACTTTAATAAAACATAACATAATCTCTTTTACCTTATACATCTGTAACATGCTCTAACATTTATATTTTATAATAGTACAATAGGTAATTTATATGTAAACTTAGAGGGTTCTTGAAATTGTCTTTCACAATGACACAATAGCTAATTTATATTAAATTTAGGAGTTATTTTAATTCATGTTTTATAATGGCTTGTTGGGTAATTCGTATGCAAATTGAGAAGACCATTTTAACTCATCCTTAATAATGGCATGATGGGTAATTTTTTTAAATATAATATACAAAATGGCTACTATTATTAGATGCTACTTGTAGATATTTATAGCTTTTACAAAAATTTGTATGATTTATCTTTTTCTAACGTGCTTCGTAAATAGTTTCTCTTAACTTTCAATTAGTAATATTAAGATAAAAGAAACACAAAATGAGAAATGCACCATTAAAAATATACGAATACCATTCTATTATGATTTGTTTTATCTTCAGTGGCACTTTAAACATGACTTACATATCTTTATATCTGCGCAAAATGTTTAAATGAGACAAATGTTCAATAGTGATATCTAAAAGTTAACAAAGGCGTATATTAATAAAAATTAAATGTACCAGTTTCTTAAGTAAGACAAATGATCAAGCATACTGTCTAAAATTGTAGTATTTGCCTGGTACAATTGAAAACAGTACCAAGCTCGATGCAGCTATATATATAGCAGGGGGCGTAGAACTATATATAGAAGCTTCTTGCTTGTGCCGTGTGTGAACACAACTATTTCACTATTATCCGCTAGTACTCTTCTGCCGGTACTTGCTCATAACTGTCTGAAATTTGGTGCAAGTCAGCATGAACAGGTAGGTACTATCATATTATATAGCCCTCGATCAATTTCTTTCAGCACGACAAGAACCATGCTATACTCTACCTGAAACCATATATCCTTTGTGTGCGTAGACTGACAAGCCTCTCACACCTCAGCATGGCGATTGGCGAAGGCGAACCCATACAGCACACACATAACGAGACAGACCACAGCTAGGGGACAACGGTCGCAGGCGCCAGCAGCCAGTATATAAGCAAGCTGCCCGGCCGGTGGCCACCACTCGATCAAGGCGCCAAGCAAAGCCATTCTCATCGGCATTCAGTTGGTGTTGCTTGGTGTCCGGTGTCCGGTCTCCGGCATGGGGAGGTCTCCTTGCTGCGACGAGAGCGGCCTCAAGAAGGGCCCGTGGACGCCGGAGGAGGACGAGAAGCTGCTGCAGTACATCCAGAAGAACGGCCATGGCAGCTGGAGGACCCTCCCCAGGCTCGCCGGTACAGCTAGCCAGCTTCCCATATTCCATCTCTCCATCGTCGTCTACACTGCACCTGCAATTATTCAGATGATCACAAAGCTGTAGCTGGATGATGATCGAATAGAAATGACGATGCTTTGGTATTAACAGTTCAGTTGCTGCGCGATTAATTGTGCTTACAGGGCTGAACCGATGCGGCAAGAGCTGCCGGCTGCGGTGGACCAACTACCTGCGGCCGGACATCAAGCGGGGCAAGTTCTCGCAGGAGGAGGAGCAGACAATCCTCCACCTGCACTCCGTCCTCGGCAACAAGTGGTCGGCGATCGCGACGCACCTGCCGGGCCGGACGGACAACGAGATCAAGAACTTCTGGAACACGCACCTCAAGAAGCGCCTCATCCAGATGGGCTTCGACCCCATGACGCACCGCCCGCGCACCGACTTCTTCGCCGCGCTGCCGCAGCTCATCGCGCTCGCCGCCCTCCGTGACCAGCTCGGCGCCGCCGCCGGCCCGGCCGCGGTGGCGCAGCTGATGCACGGCCCCGGAGCAGGATCAGCAGACGTCGACGTCGCCATCCAGGCCGCCAAGCTCCAGTACCTGCAGTGCCTCCTCCAGTCCGCGGCCACCGCCGCCACCGCCGTGGCCGGCTCCGCTCCCGACGCCGAGGCGGCGGCGGCTCTAGGCGCCCTCTGCTCGCCGCAAGGGACGAACGGCAGCGCTGTCCCGGTGTCGTCGTCCACGCACGACGACGGTGGGCAGCTACTGCCCTGCACGTTCCCCGAGGCGCCCGCTAGCAGCACTGAGGCCAGCCAAGGCCTCAGCAGCTACGGCGGTGGTGCTGATGTCGTGGACATGTTCGCGTGCCACGGTGGTAGCGGCTCGCTGCCGCCGCTGGCCGACCTCTCCGACGCGGCCAACCCGGCGGACCGTTGCAGCGCCACGGCGTCGTCCAGCTTCGGTGGCGCCGCGAGCAGCCCGCTCCCTTGGCCGGAGTTCTTCCCCGACGACGACCCCTTCATCACTGATTTCCTATGACGTCACAACGCATCGATATATACTCCTATATTTTCTTATTAACAGTACAAGCACCTGCAACACTGTGCGCTGAACGTATATCTCGCAGTCGCTCTGTCTGAATTTTGTAAGCTTTGGGTACACACATATACGTATACGTATACATACGCGCATGCCTTTCAGTTCAGTACATATGTAGTACTTGGAGCACTGTGCTCCATGCGACATTCTGAATTTTTGATAGCATGGCACATTCATACATCACAATTCAGAATAGATCGATTATACTCTGAATACTAGCCCACAGATCGGAGTGTGTGAGTTGCTCATGATAAGTGAATAATATATATACTGCAGACTGCAGTTATTATTGTGTACTGATGAATGATGAATGATGATGATGAAACAAAAATACTAAACATCTTTGAGGACATGCATTTTTCCGAAATGTAAATACACTGCATTATCTCTGAATGCAAAATGGATGACTACTCCTTATTACAACTTTTTTTGCTGATCCTTTAGCATGATATTGACCAAAGTTCCAAAGTGTACTGAGTAGTCTACTCTCTCGGGCTTTTGTTGGCGACCAAACCTCCTAACTGTGGGACTCTCATGTCCTTCACAACAGTTTTGTGTCAAAAAAGCTTTTGAGAAAAGAACCACAAAATTTATTTTATTAATCAAACCAAATCAATTGTATGGTCGATCCTTCTCCGTTTTTCCTGGCGAGCAGGTACGAGTTGATTCACTCACTGACGCTAGAAGATCGAGCTGAGCCAGCCTCTTATACTGAAGACAGTTCACAGGTTTCACACGGCCGGACGCCGGTTATAGGGGTCTCGAACGAAGGAAAAAAATTTGCAAGGGATTATGGCATCGTCCACCGATGGCATTGCTCCACGTGGGGCATATTATATATCCATGCAACGACGCCTGAGGCGAGCAAGTCGGGACGGGACGTGAAGCTGCCCGTGCAACGGAAGGTGGAGTTGGTCGCGGTTGCTAGGGAAATTTTAGGAAGCTCACGTCGCATTGAAAGAGATGGTCGAGGTGCGACTGATCACTGTATGTATGTAGGCCTCGATCTGGTACCATGATGGTTAGACTGTCTCCAACGGCTATTGACAAACAGAGAGATAGTTGAAATAGTAGAGGAATATGGATAGACAATGTATATGGACATTGCTGTTGGAGACGGTCTTAGCGGAGGTGGTATGCGATGTGACACAGCGAGGCCTACTCTTTGACTCAAGGACGTTAAACATAGATCGAAAGAGTAGATTAATAGGAATTTTAACCCACCATAATTAATCACTTCTAATCCGGAAGTTGTCAAACTAGTCTTAGTCTTATTAATAAGGTGTTTTGCAGTCGATGGTGATTCGGTTTCTACGACACTATAGACAGGTGCATGCATGCATTTATGTTATGTTTTGATAGAGAAAAAAGCGAGGGAAATCATTTAGTCCAAAAGTGTCCAAACTAGTTAACCTAGACTGGAGTGCCCTTCTCTCCCTAGCTAAAACGATTTTAGGCCATTTTGTGGATTCTTTTTTCTCCCTCCCCACACTCCTACGTTACAACATGGGTGCACTCTGAACCCTGGGACGAGTCTCGACTAACTGGGAATTGAGCAATTTACATGTGGGGTCCACACGAGCATCGCCCGCAAATCAATAATCTCATGCCTTGCTGATTAAAGTTAGCGGAACCGGTTCCCTTTCTGGGTATTCCTCACCCTACTATTCGGTAAGCATCGTGAAAACAAGTTAAGAGTTATATATAGGTGTGTTTGGTTGTGCGTTAAATCTTATCTAGCCTGGGATATATATTGCAAGTATGCAAGAGCGAGTGTTTAGTTGCATATCTAATGAGCCTAGCCAGGCCTGATTAATGCAAGGGAGGAGAGTTAGGTTGTCCTAACTAATATGTCCAGATCGACAATTACAAGGGTCTGGCTTTGGGCCTTTGGTTGTGTAGTCAGTCTAGCCAGCTTTAGCCTTTGAGTTTGTGGATTGAGTTAACCAAGAGAAATCAGCACACGCTAGGTAGATGTCTAGACTCTACTAGACCATTCAACCAAATAACACCATATTGCATTCTTATGGCTCTGTTTGGTACAGCTTATTTGCTGCTTATGGCCAAAATAAGTCGGAACCAATAGCCAAACGGAACGTTTTTTTTTTCAGTTTCTCTTGGCCGCACTTCTTTTCACAGCACCCATTTGTACTAAAAAGCAGAAGCGGGATCAAACCAGCTTATTTTGACCGCGCTTTTTGCTTATTTGTACAGCTGTAAAAAAAAACGCGGCCAAGAAAAGCTGTACCAAACAGGGCCTATATATATATAGCCTGGCTTAAACATGAATTGTTGGCTAACAAATCTATGCAGGCTAGACCAATGCAACCAATCAATCAGCCCTTGTTTGAATGTTAAGAATATCACATACCATTTAAAACTACAGATATTAAACTCTAGAATAATTCAGAAAAAAAATACAAACAACCGTGTGAAAATTGAGGGCTTACATTTTATATGGGACATGTTTCACCACGCCGACTTGCCTGCCGAGACAAGGGTGTCAACCTGATACGCCCGAGAACTTTAGGCAAGCTTGGCAACCCCATTTCACCGAGGAATTTTGAAAAATTAAGGAAAAAATAGTCTATTTTTCTTGGAAAAATGGAAATCCCTTCGAGAAATGGGGTTGCCAAACTAGACTTTAACTCTTAAGAGAAAAAATACTCCCTCTCTAAAAAAGAGAAAAGCTAAAACACAACCGGGTGATGGGAAGTTTCCCATCACCGGCTTCAACCTCTAGCCGGCGCTACCTTCCCCACCCGCGCCCCTCCTCTTTCTTCCTCTCCCCGCACCCACGTGCCCTCCTTCCCCGGCGCACCTCTTTCCCCGGCGGCGCGCCCGCCTCAACCCCTGGCAGCGCGCCCGCGCGGCCTCCTCCTACGGCGGCGGCGCGGCCCCTCCTCTCCCCGGTGGCGCGGCCCTGCGCGCCACCTCCTCCCCCTGGCGGCGCGCTGGCCGGCGGTGGGGCGCCGGCGGAGGGGACGCGGGTGGATCTGGCAGGCGAGCGACGGGGTGGGGTGGTTGGGGTAAGGGGCAGGGGTAGTTACAGTGTAACTTGGAAGGTTACACTGTAATTACAGTTACAGTGTACGGTGTAATCCTAGCCATCAATTCAAGATCTAATGGTCAAAAATTTAGATGTTGGAAAGAAATTTTCCAACGCTTGGTTGACGTATGGATAGACTTAAAAAAACAGGTGCACATTCGCGAAAAAAAACTTTACGCAAGCGGCTGTAACGGGCCGGGCCGCCGCCAAGTGGCATGATGACTAGGTCATGGGCACAGGCCCCATAGCCCGGAAGGCCGCGTTGCTGCGCTACAGGGCGTGAAAAGAAAGACAAAATAAAATAAAAAAACGAAACGAAATCGCGAGCCGATAAGCTCTCCTGGGTTCTCGCTGAGCCAGTGAGCCCACCCACTCCCACTCTACCACCTCGCCCGCCCGACTCCGCCGCTCCCCTCCTAGGCCCCCGCCGCTGGGGAGCGCTAAACCCTAGGCCTCACCGTCGTCGGAGGCGGCGGCGGCGGCGGCGGCTCAGGGGGAGCCGGGATGTCGCACTTCGGGAGGACGGGCCCGCCGGACATCCGCGACACCTTCTCGCTCCTCGTCCTCAACATCAGCTTCCGTGAGCGAGCGCTAACCCTAGCCCTCTCCGAGCGCTGTCGCGCGCCGCGCTCTCTCTCTAATCGCTTTCTACTCCTCCTCGTGCTCCTCCTCCTTGCTTCGTAGGCACCACGGCCGACGACCTCTTCCCGCTCTTCGAGCGCTATGGCAAGGTCGTCGACGTCTTCATCCCGAGGGACCGGAGGTGAGGAGGAGCCCACCCAACTTTGGATTTTCGGGTTTTGGTGGTCAGTGGTTGTTTCCTCTCAGATTTTGTTGGTGGTTGTCATGATAGGACCGGGGACTCGAGGGGTTTTGCGTTCGTGCGGTACAGGTACGCCGACGAAGCTCAGAAGGCTATAGATCGGCTTGACGGTGGGGTTTCTCCTCATTTTTGTCCCACATCCCCCCTGTGGGGATTTTGTGCTTATTTTAAAATGTTGCAGCAAAACTTTGATTTGTTTTATGCAGGTCGTAGTGTGGATGGGAGGAACATCATGGTGCAGTTTGCCAAGTACGGCCCCAATGCTGAGCCAATGTGAGTAGACCTCTTTTGCTCTCATGTTATGTTGATATCCTGTTACCTGTGACGCTCGTGGCTAGGTTTTGCTTAGTTAACATAGCGACATGAGCTTGTTGCTTGTGTCATTTGTTGTTAACCACTCTTAATTTGATGTGAAGATAATTAGATGCTAGCAACAAGGGATGTGATTAGGTTGATGTGTCTGATTAAGTATTTTTTGCTTATGGTTGATTATTGATTATATATCTTGTATTAGTATATTACTCAAACATGTTCTAGTTTAATCTTCTGATAGGAGCATGCAAACGTACTAGCACTAGCTTGGGCTTCATTTATTTAACCTTGATAATTTGAATGAACATTTGGAGTTTGTCTGTCCTTAGTGTATTACTACATAAGTCTCCAGAAACAAAATCAGTTAAAGCTCTTTCCCTTCTTTGTATATATTTTAGATACAGGAAATATGTTGAGACAATTAATTGTTTAATAATCTGTCGAGTTGAGCATTGTATTTATCTGGCTTTACGATATATATTTATCTGGCTTTACGGCATATACCTTTGCTTTTCATTTTGTAAAATGTCAATACAAACAAAATACTCATTATGTGCATCTACCTTGCCAATCTTGGATAACATACTCATTGTGTGCATCTAGTTTGCCAATCTTTATGCATTATATGGTAGCTTGCGAAACAGTTTGTTGAGTTAAAACTTAAGCAAACTGCATTTCACCTCATCTATTGGGCTTTGTTACAGAATCTAGACGTGCAAGAGAGTATATGCACTCATTATCTTATCCTTTGCTTATGTGAATTAGTCATCTCAGTTCACCCCTGCTGTGCTTTCTTTATTTTTTTTTCTGTAGCCGTAAAGGAAGGGTTCTAGAGGCGGTTGAGAAATCACGAGACCGAGATAGGTCTAGAAGCCGAAGTCCAAGGCCAAGGTGAAGACATTGGATACTTTTACATTATCTTCAGAATTACTTAAATTGTGTTTAATGATATTTTCGCTTTTTTACTCCAGTAGCTCTCCCTCTAGGCCTTCATTGTAGTGATTCACATCTTTCTAACTAAGTGTTGGCATAAACACTTCCTTAGCTCTCCCTCTAGGCCTTCATTGTAGTGATTCACATCTTTCTAACTAAGTGTTGGCATTAACACTGCCTTTTCTTATGCTGTAGAAAAGCATATACTTTTGGCATCAACAGTTCAACACTGCTTTTGCTTTTATTGCAGAGAACCATACTTTCTCTATATAGCAATGCGCTATCATATCCATTATTTCGTTCATCTTGGTTATCTAGAGCAGTGTCTAGGCAACTTATAGTGCATGTATTGCTTTAACTAGGCACAGAGACAGAGATCATAGGAGGCGAAGTCGCAGCAGGAGTAGAGAAAGGCATGGCCGTGATAGAGACAGGGACTATCGTCGTCAAAGCAGAAGCCGAAGCAGAAGCAGAAGCAGAAGTAGAAGCCGAAGTCCAAGTTCAAGCCCTGACCATAAAAATCGTCGTAGAGCAAGAGATGATGATAAGCGCCAGAGCAGGAGCAAGAGTAGGAGCAGAAGCAGGAGTAGAAGCCGCTCATACCATAGGTGCTTCAATACCCTTTTGTAATTCTATCATGTAGTTATTCTTTATGTGTTTCCAAGTTCTAATTTGATTTCTTTCGACAGTGCTTCACCTGCTCGGCGTGGTGCTAGTCCTCACAAGAGCCCACCGCCACGGAGCCCCACTCCCGAAAAGCATGCCAATGGAAAAGACTCACCTCTATCACGCAGTGTTTCTCCGTCACCAAAACATGCAGGCTCCCGTAGCCCAGGCAGCGATGGCAAGGTTAGATTGATGTTTAACTGCTGATTATATAGTTTTCCCCATTCATTTGTTTTGTATCTAACTGTTCAAAGCAAAATCTCTTCTCAGGAATAAAGCTTGTTGATCTGGTGATGCCTAAGAACAATCTTCCCATGAGATTGCAGATGGTTGAGTGAGCACAATGGAAGTGGCAATCAACTGAAATTCAAGGTTGCTAGTTGTTCTTTCAATGGCTTCTATAGTTGGGTTTTCCATTCAGTTGTCAAAATTATGTTGCTGTTTTTGTATTTCGACCCCTATTGTGTTTTCGACTTTTCCTTCTCATGCACTTTTATATGCATTAGCATCTTGATGATACCATCATATTAATTTGTTAAAACATCTGTGCATTTTCTAGTTATCTGTTCGTGAGATGGGTTGCTGTTTACTGCTAGAATGATAATGCACGAGATCGACTATGGTGGATGATGTTGTAGCTGTTGTCTTTGTCATTGGTGATGTTCGCGATGGTGCAGCTGATGATGCGACGATGCTGATTTTGTATCAGTTCTGATGCTGATGCTGCTGACCCTGACCTTGATGATCTTGATGCAGTCTCTTTATTTTTGTTCTAAAGATTTCAAGCGAAATCATGAAACTCCAGATGGATCTCATGCTTGGTAAGAATTTTGCTGCACAACGGGTGCCTTACCTAGGATAGTAGGATCCATGGCACTCCAATTTTTCAAAGTTGGATTTCGTGTTGTAGATCATGGCACTGGCATTTGAAACATCATGAAATCCATTTTTGAGAGTAGCATGGGTACAATTTTTTCCTCCTTACCCCCCTTGGGCAAATGCTTACCAACAGCTGTAGTTGGAACATGGTGTTGAGTGGTGAGGTGTGCAGGTGTACTAATAGTGATCATGATACACATAATGGCATACTGCTAATACTCCCTACATTAATGGAAGTGCTGGTTACGAGTAGCATGAGTTCTGCTGATAACATGTTGGTGTAGGCCAAACTATATGCTTCTACTCTATCCTGATGTTTTCATATGCTATTAGTATTGAGCTTGGTTCCTTTGTCTGCCTGATGCTCGCCTAACTTCATTCATTCTTGTAACTTAATTACCCTGTTATAAAGTTTGTGAACTCAGTTTTTGTACCAAGACTCACTGGGAATGTTTCTTTTCTATCTGGAAGTGGATTTGCCAAATAGGCTTATCTGGTAACTAGTTTGTAGTATAGAAGAGCACATTTGATAATTTCGTTGGTTGCAGAGCACCTTGCTATAAAATTAGGGGGAAAATTAAGTTATTACAAAATCTCTAGTTTAAGGTGTTGGGTCTCTACAAAAGGCATATAGGTGATCTAGGATTAGTTAGTACTCCTGACTCTAAAAATAGTCGTTTAAAGACATTCGCAAAGCATGGCACTTTTATTTGTAAATCTGTTAAAAGTAATGTATGTAATTCCATAATGTATCTGGATGCATCGACCGTGAGTCAATACTTTGCAACTTTTTATACTACTGTATTAATAGGCCAAATCAAAAGGAGTTTGGCCTACATTTTGAATATGAGTAGCAAATACTTGTTCCGTTACAGAAAGGTTGTCCTTCTGAGTGAAAACATTTTTATATTTGACTTTTCAATTTCCAAAAAAACACACTCCATGCGTCTTCGATTTTTACTAACAGGTTGCCTCTGCGTTGCTACGTGATGACAAAATTCATACCTTCCACTATATAAATGTCACTGATATAAATATCACTGATATTTAAGAATATTGTGCCCACGTGTTGTTATGACAAAATAAACATAGAAATTAAATCCCAACAAATATTAGACTGTCTCCAGTGGATCGTATATCTACCATTGCGTATCACTGTTCCAACCATCTCTGTCTGCAGTAGTGCTACAATGTTAGTTTGTATAATTCAGTTGTCCATTCCATTGGAGATCTATTATTACTTGTCTCCAAAATTGGAAGTTTGGAACTCATTTGTGCAGAATAGCGATGTATATAGCTATTCAATTTTAGATGTTCTAAGCCATTGATAAAGGACACTACGCGGAGGCAATGGAAAGTATAACCTGATTGGATCACGTGGACGGAACGGTGATTTTGGTCTAGAGTCGCAAACATCGTTTGCCGGACATTGAAGAAATGGCCGTGACGACAGCCGAGGAAGTTGGCCGCTACTGCCGCTAGGACTGCAGCAGTACGCTACAGGGCATCAGCCTACAGCGGCGCACCTTGCGTGTTCCTCGGAACTCCGCCTTCCTCCCTAGCGGTGGTTGGCCTTGCTTCGCCTACGCAGCATGTATACCTTCTTCATCATCTTGCTGTTGCTCGATCGTCACTCTACAATTGGGGCACTGCTCCGTCCTCAGTCCTCACGACGACCTCACCCATCACCCCCCTTGCCAGGGCGCCAATGGCACCCGAGCCAGCCCCATCCGCTCCCTTGTCTTCCTCCTGCTAGCTACTACCTCCTTTCGTCGCCGCTCTCACACAAATCAGCAGCTGTCCTGGACGATGGCACCGGCAACTCCTCCACCGCCCACCTGCTCCTGGGGCACCGCAACGCGGTCGCGCCGCCCAACGCCACGGCACCCCAGCTGGTGGTCGCCCACGGCACGCGGCGCCGCACGTGCCCAGGCAGTATCCGACGCGGCAGCGGGCACAAGGAACGTCCGCGGCTGTTTCTCAATTCTCGGCGCCCATGGTGTCCGGGTTGGCGCAGAGCAGCGGCGACAACTTCGGACAGGTGGGCGTGGGGACTCCATCGACACCGGCAGCGACGTGGTGTGGCTGCACTGCCCACCCTGCCGCCGCTGCTACGCGCAGTCGGGCCGGGTGTTCGACCCCACGCCACTCGCGTTCCTACACCGCCGTGGCCTGCGTCGTGCCGCTCTGCCGCCGTCTCGACTCCTGCGGCTGTGACCGGCGCCACGGGTCCTGCCTGTACCAGGTGACTACGAGTACAAGCTAGTCCATCACCGCGGGGACCTGGCCACCGAGACGCTCGCCTTCGCTCACGGCGCGTGGGTGCCTCGCGTTGCCCAACGAGGGGCTCTTTGTGGACGCGGCGAGTGTCTTGGGTTTTGTCCGCGGCAGGCTGTCGCTGCTCACCAAGGTGGGCCGCCACTGCGGCCGCAGGTTCTCCTACTGCCTCGTGGGATAGGGTCGAGCGGCCGCCGACCGGGGCGAGCAAGCGGCGCCGGGCGGGCCGGGCTCGTGGCGGTGGATGGACGCGGGTGGGAGAGGCCACCGGATGCAGGCGCGCGGCAGCCGAGCGGGGTGAGAGCGGCAGTTGCGTGGAGGACGGCGGGGGCACCGTGGTAGCGGTTCCGATCCGGGAATCCGGGGGGTGGGGGCAGCGTTACGTAGTGGGAGCGGAACTAACGGTTCGCGGCCCCATCTACGCGACCGCGCTGTTTCTCTCGGCCCTTCTCTCGGACGACGCACGAACAGCCGCTTTATAGGAGTATAAGAGAAGAGATTTTAGTTTTGTCTCAAGTCAAGATTTTCTAACTTTGACCAAATGTTTTAAAAAGCATTAGAATTTGTAATATGAATAAATATATTATCAAAGCATATTTCATAAATTTGTAATATGAATAAATATTTTAATTTTATAAATATTGGTGCTTTTTCCCAAAAGCTCGGTCAGAGTAAGACTTTGGACAAACTTCAAGTGATATAATTTGAGACAGGCACTTAGCTGCATTTCATCTCAAACAAAAAAAGACTAGCTGCATTTCATCTCATCAAAAACAGACGTTGAAAAAAGAAAAGACGAAATACCTAATGCCTTGTGATGAAATGCCGTTACAACGTGTGCTTTGCCAGTGAACGCAAGCTATCGAGAAACTTCAATACCACATAACCGCAAGCAAACGAGCTAGGTTCGATTCAGAGGCGAGAACGATCGCACTACGCATGAGGGTTGAGGAAAAACAAATTAACGAAATAAGCACAAAAGGGAAAAGCAGGGCAGCAGGACCCACAGTTCATAGCTCAGCCCTCAAGAGCAAAATCATCATCTCATGCAGCCATAAATGACAGTACAGTGGGTCCAGTGGCATACATAGAGAAATAGAGATCACCATAGACCTACCAAACCGCTGGAGCTAACCTTGACTATCACATAACCCATGCTTCTAAATTTGCTTGATTTATTAAACTGACATCTGCATCAATGACCAAGAGAAACTAGAGAATCTAGATCACACATTCACACGCTATCCAGCGTTGCTCTATGCATACTTCCTTTTAGCAAGGCGTGGCACTGGCACCCCAACATCGTGTAATTTCTGTGGCCGTGTTACCAAATCGTGTTCAGCTCATCATGAACAAATGAAGAATATATTCTAATATTTGAACCACTCAGGTACTCCATTTCGATGCGTAATTTTTCTGAACCTCCTCAGTAGTATCTGATAGATCAGAAATTGTTTTCTGTGGCTTTTGCCCAGTCTCAGCCTGGCTGGTTAGCTTCTGCCTTGTACTCAGTCTCAACCTCAAAAGCAATGAGTTGGCCATCACACCAACTGAACTAAAACCCATTAGAGCTCCAGCTATTGATGGAGTCAGTATCGTCCCTGTAACTGGGAGCAATGCTCCAGCAGCGATGGGGAGTCCGACCTGCAAATCACTTAACTATATAAGATCGTGGAACCAGAAGACAGAGCAGCCAGTATAGTTCTAATCAACTTGACAGGACACGTCAACAAATTATAAAATTCAGGTCCAAATATCCTATACCACAAGTCCACAATCAAGTTAACAGCCTATACCACAAGTCCAACAGCATTTTGGTTCAAATCTAAGTTAACAGCCTATCACAAGTTCACATTCAAGTTACAGCAAACATTGCAGAATTTGTACATGCTGCGGAACTCATTTGCTCTATTTTAAGGTGCTTCATAGTATTTCTATAGTGATTAAAACACTGAAAACAAGTAACAGAAATTATCATTTCTAGAACTAATCTGTTAAGGCGATACAAAAGGCATGTCAAAGAGATTAGATAGAACCATACAATGTTATACATGAAAGCCCACCAAAGATTTTGCTTCACCGTCTTCATGGTCTCTTTACTCAACTCTAAAGCATCAACAATCTGCATCGAAGGGAGAAACAACCAGAAAAGGGTTTTACAGAAAAACAAGAACCATACTGGTAAGGAACTAGGTGCAAAGGGAATTGAGTTGAGTTACACAGCAATTTCAGGTATCGAAAGAACTAAAGATACAATTCAGGGGAATGTTGGTGTATTAAGCTTGTTTTGCTACAGAAAATTCCAAATTACACTGAAAGAAATACCTGGTATAGCCTGTTGCCCATAAGTACAACTGAAGATACATCACTAGCTGCCCCAACGCCTCCACCCATTGCAATTCCAACATCAGCTGAAGCAAGTGCTGCAGCATCATTAATGCCATCACCAACCATGGCGACTAACCTGTGTTCTTTCTGAAGTTCAGATATGAACTTCTTTTTCTCATGTGGTTTAACTTCAGCAAGAACCTAACACATTTTCCAGACAGATAAGCAAACCGTGCCGAAATGACAATTAAAATATCATGCTAACAAAAACAATATAAATGAAAGAAACAATATCTTTTCCCTCTGCTGCCTTTTGCGGTTCAATTAGTTCCAGTCAGTTTATCAGATAGATTTTGAAATCTATTTATGAACCTGCTTCCACCTATTTCCATTTTTATAAATCAATTATCTATTATATCCAAATTGTGCTCTCCTTCTATTAAAACATGAATTAGGAGTATGTGCCCTTTGCAAAGAGCCAAGGGAAACATTTTCAAGCGAATGAGAGTAACATTGAAGGGTGCAGTTTAACCTGGCACAGCTTTTAATGGTACACTTTCAATGTTAAAATATCTGATATTAAACCGTTCATGGCCACAAAACTGACATCATGAGAGTATACCTCCAAACATAAACCCCTTCCCAAACTATAAGAGCTTCTTCAAAAACACATGGCTTTCTAGATGTATATGATGATCTCTAGACGATTGATCTTATATGAATTCTAGGGCGGAGTACCACGAGCAGATATATATAGAAAAGGAATCCAATTCTGTCAAATCTCTTATGTTATAATCTTCTGCGATCTACAAATTCTTAGGTTAATTCTTGGTCAAAGTTTAAGGAGTATAAATCTTGGAATGCATGCATGCCTTACAAAAAGAAAAGGAGTACATGGCATGATAACCTGATGGCAAATGAATTCATTTTTCAGGCAATTCAAAACAATAGTTGGTAAATTTTCTGCAGGGTTTCTGAAATTAATAGGTATATATAATCATAGTCAGTATTGCATCACCAAGACCAGTAAATATGATGTAACAGCAAAAGGGACAGCAAGCCACCCATAACATGTTCATCCTGGTTACTTTAGTGCCAAATACTGCAGAACATTATGCCACTTTACTACAGCAGACTGGGAAAGGTTATCATTCACAAGAACAGAACACATCAACAAAAATTGATTGATATTACCTTGTCTGCCTGGATACCAACAACTGATGCCACATTCATAGCAGCACTTTCTTTGTCCCCAGATAACATATATACATTAATTCCTTGCTTAGATAGAGTATCGATAACTTGACGAGCATCTCCTCTGAGCTTATCCTCAAAACAAATAAGACCAGCTAGAGCATCATCCACTGCTACATATGCAACGGACTGCCCAAAATGCTCTGCTTCGGGGAAGGGGTTGTGGCTGACACCATGCCTGAAACATTGTGATTTTTACTAGTGAACACACTTCCATTGGCACAACATACAACTGCACATGACAGTTAGTGCGCTGGAGCAGAATAGCAGATAGTTGCCATAATGCTCCAAGCATTGCTGGAACTTCAGAACAGATAGCGCTGACGGAAGGTAAAGCGGGAAGAAGAGATCATGTTGTCAGTGAATTTAGCATAGGGCATAGCTGTTGAATAAGAAACTCATTTGTACCTTCTAATCCAATCCAATGTTCCAACAGAAACCTGTTTCTCACCAATGGTAGCCACAGCACCAGATCCTGGTTCTTCCATGAAGGATCCATCATTTGCCTGTGACAACATACATAAGGGTAAACAACCAGAAAGGTCAAATGTATAACAAGTGAATACATATTAAACATTATGGTAAGATAGAAGATAAAATAGGTGAGCCCATTACACCATAGAAGCATGAAATACAGGCAAAAAAAGACATCCCAACAAAGCTTGGCAGAAGTCGGAAGCAAGCATGGGAAACAGCTTATTGTTGACTGAGATTGCAGTTCGGCAGACATGACTAGAGATGTAGCAAAAAAAAAACATTTATCCTGAAACAAAATTTTATAACTTGTGCAAGAGAACATAGGGCCTGCTTGGTTCGTTGCCAAATTTTTGGCATGCCAAAATTTTGGCAACTTTGACCGTGTTTGAATCTAGGCTAAAATTTGACTAAAGGACAAATTTCTCATTCAGATGAATTATTTGGGATCCAAACAACATATTGAAACGAAAATTTTATTATTTAATTAAATTTATACTTAGATTAAAACACGGTCAAAGTTGCCAAAATTTTGGCATGCCCAAAGATTGGCAATGAACCAAGCAGGCTCATATACTATTATTACCTTCATACTGATGCAATTGGCAGCCCCTGCAGCTTCCATGATGGCTTTTCCTAGAGGGTGATTTGTATTTGATTCTACTCCAGCAGCAAAACTCAGAATTTCAGCCTCTGTCCATTGGTTGTGCCCAAAGTCCCTGATGACGAAATATTGTTTATCAACAGGAAGGTCTCAGAAAATAACCATTTTTAAATCTATTAGCATAAAGTTTACACAGAACGGTTCATGAAAATATAGCACATTATCCATGGAATGATGGAACTACATTGGAAATTGCATGCACTGGCATCCTATTCACTGGCAAGGTTTACAGAAATATATTCAATTAAATGTAAAGCCCAAACTAAGTATATCAAAATATGAACCTAGTGTAATTTAGTATAACATATATAACCAGAGGAGTATATAAGGGACACTGAACTTTGTATTTGCATCTCCCATGCCTCTGGAAGCTATTACTTTAGTTACCACAGGTCTACCGATTGTTAAAGTTCCAGTCTTGTCAAACACAACGGCATCAACATCAGAGAACTTCTCCAAAACATCCCCGCCACGTAAAAGAAGTCCTCTTGTTGCACCTAATGAAGTACCAACCTGGAAAAATAATAACTGAATAAACACTGATGTGATGTATATTCTATCAAAAAATGTGCATTATCCTTTGTTTCATACCAGTACAGCAGTGGGTGTGGCAAGGCCAAGAGCACAAGGGCAAGCAATTACCTGCAAATGAAGATAATTAGTAGTAGCTTTTGAAGAGGTATAGTCCATTTACAAAAGTAGACACCAAAAACCCAGCAATACGGGGATGACTTTTTTTCTCTAGAGAAAGAACAGGGGCACACTGCAGTCCAACATAAATCAATTTAAGATAAAACATATTAAAACTCAGCATACAAAATTGCTTGGGATTTTGCACATTCATGTGTGGCTCGTGAAAGCAACACCCATGCAATTAAGTCTTTCCTTAACACGTGAACGTCAAAACATGTTTCATCAACTTGTACCCTTATTGTTGTAATGTTGTATCATTTTGAATCCTGAAATGAATCACACACAATCGCTTCGTTTGTACAAAAGAGCTCGTCTTCATGCAATAATTAGATTCAGAATCAATAGGCAATAGCTGCAGTTGAAATGAGAAAATATTTTTGCAACAAAACCTCATTTCAAAAAGAAGAATTTGCACTTCTCCATACACAAGACGTCTATTTTTAGGAACTTGAAACTTCATTTATTCAATTTCAAAGTAAAATGGTGAGAGCAAGTGCTAGAACATATCTTATATCATACCAGGACACTGCAAGAAAGTTGCAATGCCAAAGACATTGCACCTCCATGTTGGATTGCAGCAGGTACAAGTTGTGAACCAAAAATACTCCAAAACATGAAAGTGGCAGCAGAAAGTGCCATGACTCCATATGTAAAGTTCCCTGCAACCTGTAGTGTAACAAAAAAAAAAGTTCACATTAAATCAGAGTAAAACTATTACTAATTCAGGTCATAATGATATGGTAAATAAAGGCTCTCTAAAGACTGTTACTAAACCCATCCACAGGCAAACAACACCAAAATAGCAGCCATAATCCACCAGTGATGCCAGAATAAAATACAGGACAAATAAATAAATTCCACAAACATTAACATATGAAAGAGGTAGTACCAAAACAATTACATAACCAATATTTTCATTGGCTTAAACTTAACAGACAATGGAGTGCACTGAGTGTCTGAAACATGCAATGTTTTAAACATAAGTTAGAGAGAGAAACAGCACACATGCTTTACAGGTTAAGGTTGATCCACTAAGGGGGTGTTTGGTTTGAGGAGTGGACTAGTCCGTCACCTTCTCACTCCTCAAACTTTTGTTTGGTTTGTGGAATGAAATGAGTTGATGCATCACCACCTCATTCCTCACTAGTTCATAACTAGTACTAAGATGAGGAATGGGGTCATCCCACTAAAATTCATGGAATCACGCCATGATGCATCACCTCAGGTGGAATGGATTGATTCCTCAAACCAAACGCATCCTAAACATAAAAAGAAGTAGATGAAGCAGTAAATCACCCATATCTGCCATTATTCAGTTTGTATAAAAAGATATCTACATAACTCACGGGCTAATGTTGACCACAATATTCACACAGCTATCTTTAACATTACACAAATGTACTAGTGCGATCTCACACAGATGGCTGAGATGATCAGAGTTATAAAAATAAATAATCAATTTATGTGAACATGTTACCTCTAAACTATAGTTTTCATAAGAGTAGGAGGAATCAGTTCACATGCGTAAAGATGTATATACCTTGTCAGCTAATCGTTGAACAGGGGCCGCCCTTGTCTGGGCTTCTTCAACTAAGTGAAGTATGTCAGACATGACAGTCTCACCGCCAGGTCTTCTAACTTCAACAGTGAGTTTACCATTCAAGTTAATACTTCCTGCTGATACATCTGCCTAACAACGAAGGGGGGTCGTCATTATTCAGCACAGTAAGAAAATGTGGATACTGAGTCATCACTTGAATTCAGCAAGCCAGATAACAATAATTTCTCACTGAGGGGAAAAAGGTCATTTAGAGATGCATACCCCTGCTATCTTTGTTACAGGCATAGGTTCACCTGTCAAACTTGATTCATCAACTGTACTCCTTCCAGCTATGACAACACCATCTGCTGGGATGCGATCCTATATGGTGGACAAATAACCAAAGATCACACTACAAGATAAGTGTGAGCATCACACCATTTATCATATGAACGAATTTCTATATGCGAATATATAACTCAATTGCTGCCACAATATGCATTTGTGTTTACTGTTTAGTATAATACAAGCAAAAAATACTGAAAGACATAAGCAGCAAGGAAACTGTCATCCATGTTGTGCACACTATACTCACCCCAGGCAGCACTACAACATAGTCCCCAACAGCAAGAGTATCACATGGAACTTCAATCAATGATGATTTCTCAGCATCATTATCCACCATCAGGCGTGCTTTAGAGGGAAGAATATTAAGCAGTCCAGTCATATCACTGGTAGCTTTAAGCTTTGCCCTCTGCTCCAGATTTTTCCCTAGAAGAACGAAAGCTATCAACATAATCGGTTCCTCAAAAAATGTCTTCCACCCCTGCAGGAAAATGGAATGCTATAAACAAACTAATGACACATTAGGGCCATGTGTCATGATGCAAATTGAGCATATTATGCAGAACTGGACTACAATTAATGAAGGAACACTTGTGTTTGGATATATTTGGATATCATGAAGCATGCAAGAAACAAGCAACAAAATCTTTCAGAAAAAGAGAGTAGGAGCTACCAGCTTTGGGATCAAGGCTGCAATTGAGCTGACGGCAAACGATGACAAAGCACCTAAGCCAACAAGCGTATTCATGTTTGGAGATCCCTTGAGTAGACTCTTTATCCCGTCATGTATTAGTCTTCGACCAGGACCAACAAATGTAAATATTGATAGAGATAAATGAAATCCAGTGGAATGAATGAGATGCATCAATGGCACATTAACTCCAAAGAGGTGAGAAATGTGTCCCAGAAGGCAAACCGCACATAATGCCCATGATACAGCAAGTTCTCTACCTAGAAGAAAAATCAGCACACCACTTCAGTTATAAGTTACAAAATAGAAGCTCATAATTGATGGTTACTCGTCTCCACAGTTTACCGCTTTGTTTCAGTTGTTCGAGTTTTTCGTGCATCTTTCTTTCAAAAACTGCTTGTGAACTGACCTTCGAAGAATCTGCAGGTAAAATAAACATTGGCATGAGACAGAACATACAGCAACAAATCTCGGGGTAGTCCAATATTTATAACTAACTAAAGGGGGAAGTGGATGCTAGAGATAAGTAACATTTCGTCTGTGCTAACTGCTAAAGCGTACAAAGTGAACAAAAAAAACTCTGCATTCATGTATTTTAAGACAAGATTGCCTGAAAGCAACAGGAATTCTAAAGCGCCATTTTATGTACACATTTAATATCCATAAGAGCATCGAAATGCTTAAGAGATTTGAGTTATGGTCATTTGACCGAGTCAACATTTTTTAGTGAAGAGAAAAAGGTATCATTTTAGATCTTTATTCAAACTAGCAATGTTATCTATTATTCAAACTGACCCATCAGTCCCAACTATAGTGTACAGTTTTAGCCCTTTTACGGTACTTGACTGGTCATAGCAGCATTTACCTCGAAGATTGGATTTATAACCACATGTTGTCAACTGATTGGCAAGCTTCACACCCAACTGCTCCTTCCAGTCCTGAACATCTCTATCTTCAGGCACTGCCCAGATGACTGCCATCTCAGTGGCAAGGTTAACTGTTGCTGACCTCACCTGGGGCTGAAAAATCCAAGCACTTTCAGACTTACAAACACAACTAGAGGCAGTACAGAGCTAGTAAGCACTTGGGAAAAAGCTCTACATTTGAGCCATGATTATTTAACTTAGCTAACCTCACTCTCAAGAATGCGTTTGACACTTGCTGCACATCCACCACATGACATTCCCTGCAGCGAAACTAATCAGGTGGCTGATATAGCTACAGAATTCCATGTGATCACAAATTGTTGAATGTAATAATAAACATGGTCCAGAATGACAGTTCATAAAATTTTTCTATTAATCCAGAACAAATTTGCAATAACACTATTTATTATCATATGATCCTAGCATCGATCTTGCTGTACAGTCAATTGAGATGCAAAAGTATTATCTAGGTGCAAAATTTGACTCAGCAAGTCAAACACCAGATTGGAGATAATCAACATAGAATTCTACCAGGTTCCCTCCATGGTGAAAAGCATTTTGAAACTGAGTGGTAGCATAGCATGTTTAACTGGCTGGGTATTCTAGTAAGTGCCTTAGACATAGACAGACATAATGCTAGTTTGATGGGTTGTTGACAAGAGATAATCCAGCAGGCTCTCAGTGCTTTGCTGGGATGATTTATAATTGAACACACGAGAAAAATAACTAAACAATTCATAATGATAATATCAGTCCGATAATATGAAAACCTGTTACAGGCCGAGCACAGTCCCATCCGATAATATGATTTAAGTACACTCGTAGGTAGACATACCCCAACGTCAAGGACAATGACATCGGCTCCCTGCCCTGCCGCTTCCTCCGGCACACCCGCCCCTTGAGAAGCACGCGGCCGCTTCCAACCGTCTCCACCACCTCCACCGCCGCCCTCCCCATCGCCGTTCCCCGCGCCGCCGCCGCCGCCGCCGCCGCCGCCGCCGCGGGGCGGACCGCCCGACGCGAACGGCGAGGCAGCCGAGACGCTCGCGAACCACCGCCGAGGTGCCGCCGCGCGTGGCCCGGGGACGCGGAGCGCGAGCCGCGCGAGGGAGACGAGGAGCAGGTCGCCCGGCACGGCGAGGCCCCGCGGCGCGGAGGCGGACGCGGAAGCGGCGAAGGTGGGGCGGCGGCGGAGCGGCACGGGCGGGGCGAGCCGACCGCCGCAGGCGCCGTGACGGAGGAGGAAGGGCTTGGAGCGGGATGAGACGGCCTTGGAGAGCGCGAGCAGGGGCATGGCCGTGTCCATCCTCCGGAAGCTTCTAGAATGGCTTCGCTAGCGGCGGCGGGGGCGGAGCATTGCTGGTTGCTCGCGGCGGAGGTGGAGACGGGACGGGAGGCGGCGCAGTGCGGCAGTGGGCTGGTGTAGTAGTTGTGCCGTGGGGGGATGGATTGGATGTAGAGTTTTTGACTATTATTTTTTGGCTGGGATCTCGGAGTGCGCGATGCGTGGAACACGAGTGCCGAGTGGTACGGCCGGTGGGCGCGGACGCTCGGTTCTCGTCGGCATGCCGCTGCGTGGCAGCCGAATCAATGGCTATCCAAATCTGATGGTTTGTATATATAGAACGGTAATCCCTCCGTTTATAAATACAAGCAAAATGGCCGTGCGTTGCAATGGAAAAAAAAATTTAAACACCATTAGATTAATACATATATAAATATATTTCACGAATAAATTCTATTTCTTATTATCTAAAATTTAGGGTGGTGTCAGTTAGAAATATAGTTTTTTTTTTAATTTCTGGCATTATACAGAACATCGAATACGGAGTCTGTATTTGACCTATGCATCCGTTTTCGCGTATGTTGTTTATGCAGTCTGAATCAGGCTCGCGAATAAATTCCACGTCACATTGTTTCAATTATTTCTATTCACTGAGAGTGAATTTTAAATTGGTTTCAATTGGATTGGAAAATTTATGATTTTAGCTTTTCATCGATATAAAGAACGTTGAAAACAGAGTCCGTATGTAATCTAGGCGTCCATTTTAGCGTGGACTCCTTTTGCCGTCCGAATCTGGTTCGTGAATAAATTCTACGTCACATTGTTTTGTCGATTCCGTTGACTAAGAGCAAATTTTAACATAGTTTCAATTGGGTTGGAAAGGTGATTTTAGCTTTCCATCGATGCATAGAGCGTTGAAAACGGAGTCCGTATGTGACATGTGCGTCCGTTTTCACGTGGACTCCTTATTCAGTTCAAATTTATTTCGTGAATGAATTTCACGTCAAATTGTTTCGACAATTGCTGTTGACTGAAAGGGAATTTTAAAGCGCTTTTAATTGGGTTAAAAAGGTTATGATTTTAGCTTTCCATCGATATATAGAACGTTGAAAACGGAATTAATATGTGATATGGGCATCCGTTTTCGCTTGGATTCCTCCTGCAGTCCGAATCTGGTTCACGAAAGTGAATAAAAAAAACCCTCCTCCCTTTATTATTGACAAGCGGGTCCCATCTATCAGCACGGACCAAGGGACCGTGAAACCTTATTTGCTTTAATATTACGTATAGATATGTGGTTGGTTTTTTTTTTCAAAATTTCAAACATTCGTCTTATTTAAAAATAATTGAGAAGTTGGCACTTATTTTGTTATGGTTTGCTTTACCGCTAGATGTGGTTCGAGTATAAATTGTATAATTACATGTCGGAATAAATTTTTTGATTAAAAACAACCATCAAAGTTTTGAAAAAAATCAATATCGCCATACATTTGTGAATGGAAGGAGTATATTTTAGAGTAATTTCTCTATGTTTCTCTATTGTTAGTACTATATCCGCCCGAAATTATAAAAACAGTTTTTTTTACATCAAATTTTGACCAACTCATCTTGCTTAAAAAATGTAGAAAAATTCAGATAGTTAAAGTATATTACATGCTAGCATTTATTATATCAAAGAAATAAACTATGAAAATAGAGTTTGCGATTGAGCCAAGGATGATTATATTATTATTACTATTACTATTATTATAAATTGATCAGATTTAAAATAATTTGATTTGGGATAATACCATAAAACAATATATTTTTGGACCGAAGAATGCTAGGAAACAATATTTCTAAGCAGAGCTCATGCAAGACAGGTCAACACATGAGTTTTGCACGGAGGAGCTTAGTTGTCTTGCCCCTTGAGCCACGGAAGATACCTACACATACACGCTAACACGCGTCAAAAAACAAGATAGGACTCTAGATTATTCATGTGTGTGGTTTGAAGTATACAGTTAATTTTGTAAAAATATATTCACACATTGCTTTAAAAAAAGAAAACCCCTAAATCACCTCCTGCAACATTGTTCTCTGTACCTTATCCTTCGTACCAACTATCCTTCCATTCACAAATGTATAACGTGTTTGATTTTTTTTAAAAACTTCGACCATATTCAAAATAAATATTTCAACATGTAAAAATACAATTAATACTCAAACTGCCATTAGTGATAAAGCAAATTACAACAAAATAAATGGTCATTTTTTTTGAATAAAATGAATGGTTGGAGTTTTGAGAAAAAACAACTACATCATAGATTTATCATACATTTGTGAACGAATGGAGTATATCTACTGTGTTTTTTTATTTGTTTGTTCTCACTAAAAATAACCAGTTTATATATTGTCCATCGCCGGCACATGAACCCCCAACCCACCCCGTGCTCCTCGATGTCTCCTGTTGCTCGCAGTACTGCCTAGTGCCCACACACCGTCGCCGTGCCCACACTTGCACCGATCGCTGCCGCTGGGCACTGCGCTCATCGGCGCTGGCCTGCACGGTCGCCCGCCTGTGCCGGTTGCCGCCATGGTGTACGCGGCCGTATGGAGTTGGCCGCCGCAGCTCCCCATCGGCATCCTCCAGGGCATGATCATGTCTGTCGATGAGTTGGTGTTCATCCTCTCTAAACACACTCAGTTGTTCATGAGCTTTTGTTAGTTTTTTCTACTCGAGAGCAACAGACAATTCGTTATAAGAATATTGTGTACTAACAAACAACTTACATCTTGTATGCTGCTATTATTCTTTAGTCTTTACTCACCGTAACGCATAAATCAATTGTTCAGTTAGACGCACCTTGTCGGCTATTTTTTAATTCTAGGAGCATTCTCCGTGATAAAAAATGTTACTCACTTTAGTTTTAAATATATATATCGTGGTTTTTCTAAAACTTTAATTATATTTAAAAAATTATAAGTTATTATTTATGTTGTTGTAATTTGTTTTATTGTTGTAGAAAATTTAAGTATGACCACAAATTTTTTGAATAAAGCGAACGATAGAAATTGTGTGAAAAAACAACTGTGATTTATATTTAAAATTGGAGGAAGTATTATAACCAACTAGGTAATACTCCATGTGTTGCTATGGAAGTTTTTAAACTAATTATTTAAATGAATTTTGAAGGTGGAAACATTGAAGTAGTTGCAATGAACGTTTTTTACAAAGATAGGATGCTTGATAGCATGCTCATTTTGGTTGGGACTCGAGAGTGATCGACTCTTCAGCTTAAATGATTGATCCTCTGTTTGTTAGTAATTTTGTAGCATAGTATTTGTATGGACTAATATTCCATGCATGAATGCTTATCCACAAAAAATCGACAGAAGACTTCAACAGAGGGTCACAGTTGATAGTGACATGATGCATTTTAATTTAGTGGACTCATAAATGACGTGAATAGTTTGTATATTGAGAGAATTAAAATTAATAACTATCAGTGAGTTGTACTTATATAGATTATACATAGATAAATCAATAATAAAAACTTATAGCAAGATTCTATGGCTCGATACTTTAAAACTGCCTTCTACAGTAAGATATACATCGGTTTGGTGCAGTTCTAGATTAGAGTTGGTGGAGTGCTAGCTAGTAATCACTGCTCCATGAAGCAGAGTGTAAGGCTGAACCTAAAGGCTCCTCCATTTTCTATCCCCTATCTACTATTTACAGTGTATGAGGGATGTGTTATAGGGAAGCCGTTGGCTATAGTCTAACTATACATATAAAGTACTCTCTCTGTTCTTTTTATTTGACGCAGTTGATTTTTTTTCAAAACTTCGATCCTTCGCCTTATTAAAAATTTTCATTATTTTTCATTCATTTTGTTGTTAGTTGTTTTATCAATAGGAGTAGTTTAAATATGCCATGTGTTACGTTTGTACAATTTTTTAAATAAGATGAATGATTGAAGTTTTGAAAAAAAATCAACCGCGACAAATAAAAAAGAATGGAGAGAGCAGGTGTGCCATTTTTTATAGTTTAGGTTAAAAATAATTTATTAAGTCTTTTTAGTTTATTTTGGAAAATCTGGAGCTGAGATTTTGAGTTGTGCCGATCACGACGTAAATATCCGGCGAAAAGTACAAGTTACTTTTGGCAATTTTTTAATCAAGATGTACTTATTTGCAAGTTTTTTATGATATATACGGAGTACAACTGTTTCTGTTGGATTATGTGTGGCAATTTCGGAATGTAGAATTTCGTGTGCGCACCATTTCCCTGACCCTCCTCTCAGATTCGATAAGAAAAAGCGACGAAGACGAC
The DNA here is from genome assembly GCA_022530915.1 of Paspalum notatum. NCBI lineage: Eukaryota > Viridiplantae > Streptophyta > Magnoliopsida > Poales > Poaceae > Paspalum > Paspalum notatum. The sequence goes on from CM039691.1 coordinate 5,440,893, forward strand.
AAGAGACAGATTCTTGAACCAAGCGCGCCTACTCCAGTACTCCAGTCCATCCACCCGATCCCTCCGACTCCGATGGCTTCCACGTCCCTCGCCCTCCCCACCGCCGCCGGCGCCGCTCGCCGCCGCCCCTTCTTCAGCCACCGATCGCCCTCCCGCGTCGCCACTGCGCGCTTCCAACGCGCGCCCCGGCTCATCGCCTTCTCCGCCTCGGCTTCCGCGCCGCCACCGTCCTCGTCGTCGACTCTCGAGGCCCTCATCTTTGATTGCGACGGCGTCATACTGGAGTCGGAGAACCTCCACCAGCAGGCCTACAACGAAGCATTCGCGCACTTCGGGGTGCGCTGCCCGCAGGACTCCGCCGGCCCGCTGTACTGGGACGAGGCCTTCTACGACGAGCTACAGAACCGCATCGGCGGAGGGAAACCCAAAATGCGGTGGTAGGTGCGCGAGTTGGATTGTTTCATTACGGAATTGATCGGTGATATTATGTCGTCTGTCGTGTGCTTGGTGCTTTGCGCAAAACACACACACACACACTGGAAATGCTTATGTGTTAGTGGGATGCCAATAACTTCTGCCAATGTACAGTACCGATTACTTCGAAGTTTTAACCATAATCGTGTTATTGTTTTTGTTGAGTTTCGTATTTTGGCATGATGACCACATGGCACATAGTCGTTCCTGCAATGCAGGACATGTAAGTTAACATGTGTTGGAGAATGGTTATTCATAGGGTTGGTGTTCACATGCCAACGCGCAAATCGATATATGTTGGGATAAGTTGATTGTTGCAATTCAGCACGTGAAGGGAACAGTTTCATATGTACGCTGTCGGCCTGTCACAGTACTTGGATTTTTGTGTGAACGTTGGTTTTGAATTGGTTGAGGCTTGGGATTTGACAGGTACTTTGGGGAAAATGGGTGGCCTTCTTCAAAGATCTTTGAGACACCACCTTTGACTGACTCCGATAAGGAGAAGTTGGTTGACGTAATTCAGGTCTGCCTTTTATGTCTTTAGTTTTACAACATATTCGATTGTTCACTAATAACATCTATTCAGATAGCGGTATAGGATTGCAAATGCTTTGGGTCATTCATTCATTAGTTTGAAGTTATCTTGAAAAGTTGTGTTTTCTCCAGAAATAATCTCGTGTCAATCTATCTTTCAATTGCTGTTTTACTTTTGCAATTGCACATCATCTATCCAAAAACTGGGACATCGGCTATGTATATAGGTTGTGTTCTCTCCTTCCCTAATCTCTAATGGTGTGCAAGTCTTATATGTGTTCTTGAAAAAAAGGCTATTACAGATTCCACCATTTTACCTTCTGACTTTATGAATTTCGATAGCTATAACAACTTTATTTGCAGGACTGGAAAACAGAGCGATACAAAGAAATAATAAAATCTGGAAGTGTAAGCTTAATGTCTTCATTATTTCCTGAACTTGCACCCGCAATTAAAATTGATACACATAATAAGCCATTTCTTTATTTATTTGATGCTGATATGAGACTATCTATTGTTAGGTGGAGCCTAGGCCTGGTGTTTTGCAGTTGATGGATGAAGTAAAGGGTGCGGTAATATACCTTATTGGAATTTTTTCTTCTGAAAACAATATCTTCTCTGTCTACATAGTGTTTTCCTCACAAATTTAATGTTTTGTCACACTACCTCAATGAGTCCTCATTCCTCAATGAATATATATCTATTCTTTTTTAGTGTAATGAATGTATTTATTCGACCCTTCGAGTATGCAAACTAGTTTTCATGCTCTGTGGTGATCTGTTATCCTTAATACAATGGTGTAGGGTATCAAGCTAATGTATTTATTCGACCCTTCGAGTATGCAAACTAGTTTTCATGCTCTGTGGTGATCTGTTATCCTTAATACAATGGTGTAGGGTATCAAGCTTGCTGTTTGCTCTGCGGCAACTAAAAGTTCAGTCATAATGTGCCTTGAAAACCTTATTGGACTGGTAAGTTAAAATATGATGTATCCTGCTTCCATATGTCTACCTCAAAACTTCCATTTTATTGGCTGATGATATATTTCTCACTCTTGATCTTGTTTATATAGGAGCGATTTAATGGCCTGGATTGCTTCCTTGCTGGTATAATTCTTTTTTTTTTTCACTCTTTTCACCTTCAGTTGTTTTAAGTTCACTGGCGACATTAACAAAGTAAATAAAACTCACTCGACTATGTATTTTTAAGTGATATAAAACTCGCTCGAGTCTGTCTTCAGTTTAGCAAATCTTGTAAATGTCTAAACGTTTGACTGTTGAGGGTGTTTTGGATCATATTTCGTGAATATGAAATATCAGATGACTCCTTTGTCAAATGCGAGTCATTTGGATCTGACAGTTGCTAAGGTATTTTGATACCAGACAAGAGTCCCATAAATTTTACAGTTCTCAATTGCTTCCTATTGCAGGTGATGATGTTAAACTAAAGAAGCCTGATCCAACAATATATATAACAGCATCAAAGGTAGTGAACACTATAGTATCAGGGCTTGTCTATTTCTCCTTATGTTTTTTCCAGAGTTGGTTATGGTAAGGAGCTCCTTTGTTGTACTCAGAAATTAGGTGTGGAAAGCAAGAACTGCCTTGTGGTGGAGGACAGTGTTATTGGATTACTAGTAAGTCTCCCATGTACATATTTGATTAACCAAACCAATGTTGTTGACTATGAGATATGTTTATATTTGAATAGGCGGCAAAAGGAGCAGGGATGTCATGTATAATAACTTACACACCTTCAACTGCTAACCAAGTAAGATTATTTCTAGCTCTTGTTCTCTATAACTGAACGATATTCTGATGTGCTAACTTTTTCATAGGATTTCAAGGATGCAATTGCTACCTATCCTGACCTTAGTAATGTGAGGTAGGTTCTGGTCGATTTGTTGGAGATTTTTTCTCTATCAGATAAATTATAGCTGCTATATCTTTACAGGCTTGAGGACCTCAAGTTATTACTCCAGAAAACTCTTGTTACTGGATAGTAAAACTTCTTGTTTCCTCAAGAAATACATTGACAAATTTTTTCATGTATGGTAATCCATGGTAAGTTTGTCTATCTATCTACTATCCATTTTTATTGGTCTATATTCCTATCTAGGATTGCCTCTGTCTAATTTTATAGTTAAGACATATATGCCAAATTCTATCCTCTTTTCTTTTCAGATGTCATATATCCTAGAGTACTTTGTCTTTGCCATCTTTTATCCATAATACACCTTCATATGTTGAAAAATGATAGCAGTAAGTTATTACTTATTACTCTGAAAAAATGTTTTTAATTTTTAGAAATAGTAATATTCAAGACATATGCCATCGTCATGCAGAAGTTTAGGTAAAGCTTTAGGTCTTGTTTAGTTTGGGAAGGATAGAAGGGAGTTGAGGGGGATTAAATCCCTCCTTATTCAAATTTGACTATGAAGAGATTTAGGTCATGTTTGGATCCTTTGACAGGCTTTGCCTAGCCAGCCAGCAAGGCAAAGCGAGGCGAGGCCAGGTTACCAGGCAAGGCGAGCTTCGCGTTTGGTTGTGTTTGCCCGTGGCTGCCTACTTGCCTGTGTTTTGATTTTTTTTATAGCACCAAGTGCCGAAAGGGTCAGCTGCACTGCTACGTGTCAGAAGGGCAGACTAGATACGTGGGCATGCGTGCACCAGCAACTTGCTTTGCCAGCAACGGAGAGCAGATTTGGCTCTCCTGGCTGGACAAGGATTTCCTTGCTTTTGGAGGCAGGGTAGCCTAGCAAAGCAAGATTTTTTACACACTACCAAACACATGTGCTTGCTTATCAAGGCTTGGCAAGCTGAAGCAAAGGATCCAAACATCCCCTTAATCCCCTCCAATACCCTTGCAACCGAACAAACCCTTAGGGCTCCTTTATCAAAACTAATTTGCATTCGGAATTGAAGGGGATTGGAGGGAATTGCGAGGGGAATGAACTAATTTTTCCCTCAATCTCCTCCATTCCCCTCCAATTCCGATCGGAAATAGTTGATCAAAACAAGCCCTTAAGTGGCAGTGTTGTTTTGTCTTGTTTCAGTCTCCTGGTATCTTCAGAGACCATCTCTGAATTCTCTGTGTTGTTTCACTAAAAACGAAGTTCTGCTTTTATTTTTTGCTTTTTTCAGTGCACATTCCCTGGTGGCAGCAGGTGAACCCAAGCAGACATCTTGTTGAACAGTTGATGCTGGATGCTGGAGGACATGATTTTTCAGATATTACAAATGAAACCGCAAACCTTGTCCATGTTGTTGTTTGCTGTTCACAGGACGTTAATGCAACCAACAAGCGTTCAAATAGATAGTTAAAATTGTTGAAGGTTGAAGCTTCTGTTGTCTCGTGCACTCAAACATTCCTGATTTACTGAAATGAAAAGATTAAATGTGATAGAGCTTAGCTCTCTTTTTGACATATAGTTTGTGGCTTCTTCATTTTTGCTAAAGCAAGAGACAGGCAGCAAGCCGAACACAGCAAACAGGCCGTATGGGGCGGTTGGTTTTTCTATAAACAGATGAATCAAATTAACATATCGACTGAAACGGCCTTGCGGAGGAATCCCGACTAACTCCTAGGAAAAAAAATCCTAATAATTGCAGTAATAAAATACCAACTCCTAAAATGCAACGGAGGGTTCTTGAAATAGGGATGGGTCCAGCAAATCGTCTATATTCAGACTCAAGTATATCTACAATGTCATTTTTATACTATAGATAACCATATACACGATCTACTCGACTTGGTCTAAAGTATATTCTGGGCATACAAAGAATATGCCCGTGGCCAACGGACAACTTAACTGCACGAAGTGAATGCCAATCCCCGCCAATCCCCGCGTGTTTGGTTTAGGGGCTGTTCTTGGTCCCGTCCGGCATGGGGTGATCTAGCTACGATTGGACCGGTGTTTTTTTTAACGGTCCGGTCCTTCACAATTGCCTATGATATAACTTGTTTGGCAACTCCATTTTTTATATAAATTGGAGGGAATTGAAAAAATAGTTCATTTCCCTCTCAATTCCTCCAATAAATAAATGGGCCAAACTAGCCCTAAACGGAAGCACTTGATGTTGGATGATGTGATTCTAAGTCGTGAATTAAACAATGCAAGAGATTTGTCTTTTGTATCGAATGACTTTGGCTTGTCTCATGCTGCTAACCAAACATATTTATAAGGTGTTTGGGTAATGGGATAATAAAGGGTGGGATAGGGACAGGGATACTCCATCTCTCTCACATTTTTCTCCTCTTATCCTTATCCATGTCCCACCTCTTTAACCCATTATCCAAACAAGCCCTTAAAGGGCTGGCCGAGATATAGACCACACTCATGTGTCATGTAAGACAACTATAACGGTTTCGAGAGGTGTATAAAGCTCTTAGGCTACCTACGGTAGACATGCAAATGGTCGTGCAAACACTATAATGTGTGTGGAGCTTGAAATCAGAAGTGTAATGTATATTGAGGTGGGTAGACTGCTTGAGACAACCTTAGCTTCTTGTAGTAGCTAACGAATCCAACACTACAAGAAATGCATAAAGATTCGTGGATTTTTTTTAAAAATTTTGTGGGCTCAAATCACACCCCAACAGTTTAATCCGAATTAAATTTGTGGGCCGCTGAAAAACCCACGAATTTAGACCCTATCGAAAAACCCACGAATTTCGTGGGCTCACCCCACGAATTTATATAAGGAGCACGAGATTATTTGAGCGAAAAAGATTTCAAAATTTGAATTAAATTCGTGGGGTTCTCCAAACTCACGAATTTAATTAATTTCATGGCCACACTAATAAAATCCACAAAATTAAATAAACCCACTCAGATATCACAATGCCAAGATCCTAGCATTTATGTCATGCAATAGTCTCAGGAATATCACATATCATGACAGATATCATATCATACTTTATTGAATTTAAATAGGAAAAAATCTATATAATCCTATTTCTCTATGTACAAATTGAATAATGGGTAGTTAGATATGGAAAAAAAGTTACGGAGAAAAAAGCGTGCGGGAGAATGTGATACCAAAAAATTAACTAGATTTTAAATATTTTTAATAGAAATTTAGAGGAGCAGGGGCGCAGACAGTGTTTACCGACCTTGCGGGGTTGACCGTCAAATCTCATAGCCCTACTGCCCAACCTTCTCGGGTGGCGGCGGCTGGTAGTGCTAGCAGAGTAGAATGCCACCTCGATGCGGACCTTGGAGACCATCGGCCCGCTCCTCGTCCGCTGCGGCGCGTCGCGCTCGCTGCTCGCCGGGGCGCACCTCCACTGCCACCTCCTCAAGTCCGGCCTTCTTTCGGCCTGCCGCAACCACCTCCTCTCCTTTTATTCCAAATGCCGACTCCCGCGGGCTGCACGCGCGGTGTTCGACGAAATCCCCGACCCGTGCCACGTTTCGTGGTCCTCGCTCGTCACCGCCTACTCGAACAACTCCATGCCACGGGACGCGCTCTGGGCGTTCCGGGCCATGCGCGGCGGCGGCGTCCGGTGCAACGAGTTCGTGCTCCCTGTGGTGCTCAAGTGCATGCCGGACGTCCGGCTCGGCACGCAGGTGCACGCGCTGGCGGTGGCCGTGGGGCTCGTAGCGGACGTCTTCGTCTCCAATGCGCTCGTGGCCATGTACGGCGGGTTCGGCATGGTGGACGAGGCCAGGAGGATGTTCAACGAGCCTGGCAGCAAAAGGAACGCCGTTTCTTGGAACGGCATGATGTCTGCGTATGTCAAAAACGACCGGTGCGGGGACGCTGTTGGGGTGTTCCGCGAGATGGTGTGGAGCGGGGCGCGCCCGAATGAGTTTGGGTTCTCCTGCGTGGTGAACGCGTGCACAGGGTCGAGGGATTTGGAGGCCGGGAAGCAAGTGCACGCCATGGTGGTGAGGATGGGGTACAACGACGATGCATTCACGGCGAATGCTCTGGTTGACATGTACTCGAAGCTAGGGGACATTGATATGGCAGCGGTGGTTTTTGAGAGCATGCCTGCAGCGGATATTGTCTCATGGAATGCTTTCATTTCTGGGTGTGTGATTCATGGACACGATCACCGTGCGCTGGAGTTGCTACTGCAGATGAAGTCTTCAGGGCTTCTACCCAATGTGTATACGCTGTCTAGTATTCTGAAGGCTTGTGCTGGTGCTGGCGCGTTCAATTTGGGCCAGCAGATTCATGGGTTTATGATCAAGGCCGATGCAGATTCAGATGAGTTCATCAGTGTTGGTCTTATTGATATGTATGGAAAGGATGGGTTTTTGGATGACGCAAGGAAGGTGTTCGATTTCATGCCCCGTAGGAATTTGATTATGTGGAATGCACTGATCTCAGGCTGCTCTCATGGTGGACAACATTGTGAGGCACTGTCACTCTTCCGCAGGATGAGAGAGGAGGAGCTTGACCTTGATGTCAATAGGACGACATTGGCTGCTGTTCTCAAGTCAACAGCGAGTTTGGAAGCAATCAGCCACACAAGACAGGTTCATGCTCTTGCAGAGAAAATAGGGCTCCTATCCGACTCTCATGTCACCAATGGGCTTATCGATTCATACTGGAAGTGTGACCGACTCGACTATGCAATTAGGGTTTTTGAAGAAAGTTGTTCTGATGACATTATATCTTCTACGTCCATGATAACAGCACTCTCACAGTGTGACCATGGTGAGGAAGCAATAAAGCTGTTTGTGCAGATGTTAAGAAAGGGCCTTGAGCCAGATTCTTTTGTACTAAGTAGCCTCCTGAATGCCTGTGCTAGCCTGTCAGCGTATGAACAAGGGAAGCAAGTGCATGCTCATCTGATCAAGAGGCAGTTCACGTCAGATGTGTTTGCAGGGAATGCTCTTGTGTACACTTATGCAAAATGCGGGAGCATAGAGGATGCAGACATGGCATTCTCTGGCCTGCCAGAGAGGGGAGTTGTCTCATGGTCTGCAATGATTGGAGGGTTTGCACAGCATGGACATGGGAAGAAAGCACTGGAATTGTTCCATAAAATGATTGATGAGGGTGTTGCCCCAAATCACATCACGTTGACCAGCGTTCTCTCTGCTTGTAACCATGCAGGGCTTGTTGATGATGCCAAGAAATACTTTGATTCAATGAAGGGGATGTTTGGAATTGACAGGACTGAGGAGCATTATGCATGCATGATTGATCTTCTTGGCCGTGCAGGGAAACTAGAGGATGCGATGGAACTTGTCAACAACATGCCATTTGAAGCGAATGCCGCAGTTTGGGGTGCACTTCTAGGAGCCTCAAGAGTACACAAAGATCCAGAGCTTGGAAGGCTGGCAGCTGAGAGGCTCTTCATTTTAGAGCCAGAGAAGTCTGGCACACATGTCTTGCTTGCAAACACTTATGCCTCAGCAGGCATGTGGGATGAGGTGGCTAAGGTGCGCAAGCTAATGAAAGAAAGTAATGTCAAGAAGGAACCTGCCATGAGCTGGGTTGAGATGAAGGATAAGGTGCATACTTTCCTTGTTGGGGACAAGAGCCATCCTAAGACAAGAGAGATATATGGAAAGCTAGAAGAATTGGGAGATCTGATGAACAAAGCTGGTTATGTTCCTAATGTGGAGGTTGATCTGCACGATTTAGACAAAAGTGAAAAGGAGCTGCTTCTTTCTCACCATAGTGAGAGGCTGGCCGTCGCGTTTGCCTTGATCAGTACTCCAGATGGGGCCCCAATCAGAGTTAAGAAGAATCTGCGCATATGCAGAGATTGCCATGTTGCCTTCAAGTTCATTTCAAAGATTGTTTCAAGGGAGATTATCATCAGAGATATCAACCGGTTCCATCATTTCACAGATGGGACATGTTCCTGTGGTGATTATTGGTGAAAATGGTTCGTCAGATGATAATTGTTTGTAGCTTGTTGAGAATTCTGATGGTTAGAGCAGTCCCATGCCTTCGTGGAGGCTTATAGTTTCACAAGATTTTGTAGCCAGTCAGCTGAGTGATGCAATTCAATTTTTTATTGAAATACCCATGGCCATGCATTTCAGTTGAACCTGCAGTAGGCACGGTGTTACATTCTGATGGTTAGAGCAGTCCCATGCCTTCGTGGAGGCTTATAGTTTCACAAGATTTTGTAGCTAGTCAGCTGAGTGCTGCAATTCAATTTTTTTTATTGAAATACCCATGGCCATGCATTTCAGTTGAACCTGCAGTAGGCACGGTGTTGTAACATGAGAATATATATTAAAAAAAAGCAGCAAGGGGAGGAATCATTACTGTAGAAGGCACAGACAGGAAGGTCATAAAGTGCATATACAGTAAAACTTCATTCATTTTTTCCCTGAAAAGAACCCATCGCATCGCAGATTTCAGAACAACCCATATATTCATATAAAAAAAATACATAGTACATTGAACCTTTGGAACCATCTACAGAATACAGATACAAGACATATTACCATTCAGACTTGATATACTATCAATAAAAAGCCTTTCTACATCTACAAGTGCGTCTAACAGCATAATGCCCTCATGCGTCTCAACAAATAAGTATAAGTAATAAGTATAAGTATAAGTAATAAGTATAAGTAACTCTTTAACGCGGGTGAAATCGGGTTTCATCGGCAGCATGTCGTTCGCTAGCCTGCCGCGTGGCTCAGCCGCCATATTCGCGTACATCGAACCGTTCACGATTCCCATGGCGTTCTTCCCTCAGTTCAGCAGTGTCATTCCATGCCCACGAAATATATTTAACCCAATTTAATACCGTACGTCAGTATGGAATCTGGACTATATCCATTTCCATTGAGTAAAAACCCATATACCGACCGGGTAGTGCCATTCCATTCTATACACATATACCCACCGGATTGTCATTCGATACCCACTAAAAATATCTATACCCAATTTAATACACATACCTGTGCGTCGGTATGGAATCCGGATTCCATACCTGTTCCCAGCGGGTAAAAAACCACATGGATAGTGCCATTCCATACCCACTAAAAATATTTATACAAGATTTAATACACATACCCTTACATCGGTATGGAATCCTGTTCCCGATGGGTATAAAACCCAACGGATAACGCACACCCAATTAGATATCCGCCACATACGTATCAAAATTAAAAAAAGACCAATGAGTATATGCTATAATTACAATCACAAATCATTACATAAAATAAAATGAAAGATAGACAATAGTTAATAATATAACAACAAACAATTCGACTAACTTTTTTTACAAACATACGCTTACTAGGGTATTTTGATACGGTTTATGTAAGATTGGTGCGAGTATAAATTACCCATGGGTGTACGGATACGGGTATAGATACTATGCACCCGCACCCGTTCTACGCAATGGGTAGAAGATTGCAACCATTAACATACCCATAGATGAATAGTTCATTGCACAATCGTATTTATATCGGATAAAACCCTTTGAGTTTATAGGTTTTGAGTATCTATTGCCATCCTTACTCAACCACAGAACACAACATGCTACAACGACACTTTCACAACACCTTTCTAGTCCAGATCTGTATCGTCTAAGTGGAAGCAGCAGAGCGTTCCGTTCTTTCACCACCCGTCCCAGCTCATCCGGTTCCACAGCCCTCTTTTTGTTTGCCATACCTCTCGCGTTCATTCCTTCTTAGACTCAACAAGGTGAATAATCAAACAACAAAGTATATGAAGACGACACGTAGACAAAACCAGATCAGACCATGTTTATACACGTTGCCGAACACACATTCCGATCACAGCATCCCTCGACACCTCCATCTTACTGCAGTTTATTATGCAAAATATGATAATCCACAACCCAACAACCAGCCCACACAGCAAAGATCATAATAGAAAAACCACCACACACATTTAGCCCAATGAGCGAGCACACAACCAAAATACACGAGCGCGGCGGAGCGCGCCATTCGTCGATACAGCAGAACAGAACAGCACATCATGATTCATGCCATTGTTCATCTCAACATCTCTTCGGCAAGCTTGATCTTCCCAACCATGTAATGTAACCACAGAAAAGGTGATAAATCAATAAGGCCTTCTTTGGAAGCAATGAGAGCCGAACCTAAGGACAGAAATCACGCACGGGGATATTTTTAGCAGTTCGGTTCCCATGGCAGCACTTCCCTCTCCCCGTCTTTTGTTTGGAAACGTCCTGACTGGGGCACGGGCGCACGGCAGGCCTAACGCGGACGATGGTGGTGGCAGCCGAGCGCAGGGGACAATCGAGGCGGCGGCCGAGCGTTCCCTCGCGTCGTCTCGGGGAAGAGACGCCCGGACCTAAGGGGTGGGGGAGCCATACCTAAAGATGGCAATGGGCATGAAATACCCGCCTACCCGCGGGCAACAAACCCGATGGGTAAGAATACGGGTGTGAGTTTATGCCCACGGGTAAAAATATGGGTGTGAGTTTACGTCCGATGGATATTTATTCGCGGGCAAAGAAATTTAGTATCCGCACCCGCATACCCACGTACCCGTCTAACATGTGGACCCCCACATTGAATTATGTTTAAATGGTCTCTATGTTTAATTATTTGCTTGTTGTAATGTAATGATGTGAGACTAAATGTATGAACATCATGTAAGTATGAGTCTTAAACTAAATGTGTGAACATGTTGCTTGCTATTTGTTATGTTGATTTGTTGAGTCTAAAATATGTGCTACATGTGTTCATTTATGAGCTCTTATTCTAATTGTTTGTGGGTAAACGGATATATCTGCGGATATGTGGTGCCCGCGGATAGCGGATGTGGACACGGTTGTCTGTCCATGGCGGATAGCGGGCACGGGCGCGGGCACGGGTTTTTGCTCGCGGGTACGGGCATGAGAGGGTAGTATCCGCGCGGATATTACCCGTTGCCATCTATAGCCATACCCGTGGAAAAGGCCGGGGTGGGGGGTCTGGCGCCTCCACGCATAGGCTTCCAAACGCGAAGGAAATTTGGCCTAGGGACAGCTCCCGCGCGGGGACTCAGCCCAGGGAAAAGGTGGGGATTGTGCCGGGGTTTCGGGCTTCCAAACGAAGGCTAATAGTTGCTTTATGGCACACCTGCATGGATTAAGAATCCCAGGGTTGTCACGGAGAGCAATCGGCTAATGCCATTGCCATTCTTAACACTGAAGTGAACATCTAACGTATCTGACCAGCCCTATTTGTGACCTTGTTCATCATCTCCCTTCAGGTTAAGAGGTACAAAAGAAACCAAACAAAATTCATGTATCCCTGAATCACATGTACTCCGTAGTAACTCATCCCTATCCAGCCTGCAGCAATGTCAGCTACTATTTCAGGAGCTTGCAAATTCACACCACGGCGTCAGGCTGTATCTAACGGAATTTCTATCCACCTTTTCTTATCATTATTCTAAAAATTTTCAATTATTCTTCGATCTGTCTACAGCGACGTCCCCCACCCTTTTCCTGTTGTAACTTGTAGCTACCTCGTTCTGTGTCTTAAGTGACGTCCACGCGGCAGCGATCGGGAGTGGGCATGCAGAGCGGCAGGTTTGGAGCTGTGCCTTATCCCTTTCCCGCTTCCGTGCCTGGCGTCGCCCGCACACCAGCCACACGCATCGAGCGGCTGCAGGCACCCGCCCAGCGCCCGCAGGACGGCAGAGGAGCACATCCGCTCGGCCGCGCCGCGCCGCCGGCCACCAGTGAGCTGCCTGACGCAGGTGCGTACGCGACGCGACGCCACCCGCCCGCAGAAGCACATCTGCTCACTGCCCAGCCGCGACGAGCCGCCCACAAACCGAGGATGAGCCGCCAGCTACTGACGAACCGCCCTACGCCGGCGAGTTCGAGACGATTTGCTGCCCGCGAGTTCGAGACGAGCCCACACCGGCAAGTACGAGCAGAAAGTGAGTCCCTTCCGCTCGATCTGTCGTCTTCTTGATCGATTTGTTGATCCACGTAGTCACAGTGCGTATGCTACTGCTCGGAAGTTGGAACTTGGAGCCGGATGGGCATTGGGCAAAAAGACCAAAGGGCTGAAATCGGTACTGTGGTTTGGACTGACCTATGACCAAACACTTGTCAATTGCACCATAAGATGATGCTATTAAGCAACGATATTATCTGATTGTTGCAAGGTTCGTGTTGGACTTGGACTTATTGCATCCAAATAACAGATTGAGTGTTGTAGCCCATTTCCAAAACTAGTCTAGTTTGGTATCGGTGCCCAATTCAATTCCAATAACTTTAATATCTACATTCAAATGGACCCTTTTTAGAGAATTACTGCCTAGTGTCTACGGGAGACGCTTGCCAGAATTTCAGACTTTCACTGTACCAACATCATATACTAGGCTGCTACTGTTTTTAGAATTTTAATGTGCCTTGTTAATTTATTTTTTTAAGAAGGTACTCCTTCCATTCCAAATTGTAAGAGGTTCTAGCATTTGGATAGATTCATTCAATATTCCATATATGTGGTTTGTGTATGTGTCCAAATTCATCAACTATGAATATCAAAGGAGAAAGAGGATCAAATTTTTAGGAAAATACTGTATCCACGTACCCCATATCCTCCCGATACTTATACTATCCATATATGTGTTGCATTCCTCGTGTACACTGCCTTTTGAACATTTTTATTCAAAAAGCTACTGAAGCAAGGGGAGGAATCGTTGCTGCAAGGCATAGACACGGAGGTCATAAGTGCCTATGTCGTAAAATGTATTTTGTCGGAATAAAAAAGATATATACGGTAGCCCATCACAATTTATGTTCTTGTAGAGATAGGGAGGATGAGCATAGGAGTCTTTCCCTTTTCTGTTTTAATCGATCTTCTTAGCATGTGTTTTCTCTATGTGTTGTCATGTGCAAATGTCTGAACATACCATTCTTTTTTGTAAAACTATTGCTTATATGATTCTGGCATCTTTAAATTGACAGATGATACTTGACTAGGTTGGAAATGCCAAAGCCCAGTTGCTACATGGAAACCTATGCTTTCTGGCCGAAATACGGTAAGCACTGGCCTGCCACTTATGGTACCTCTAGATGTATGCATATGACAAACATGCAGTATTTGATATTGAAGGCGGTCATAACATTTGCGAAAAAGAGTACTAAGAGGAAAAAGAGAAATTTTCACAGCGAGACAAAAGATTCACTGCTGATAAGTGAGGAGGCTGCTTCTAGCAGTGGAGGAAGTGCCAGCACAAGCCTCGAGGTCAATAGCGAGGATGTTACTACTGATGATCAAATTTCAGGCGCACCAAGGAGTGCTGTTCTCCAGTCTTGCACTCTCACGTCAGGCTTGCTGCTTGCTGGAGGGATCCTGCTTCGTCAGGTAAAAATTGATGTGTTCTGTAGAATAAATTCAGCTCTCGAGACCGCTTCGATTGCTAAATCTAAATGTTGCTTTGGTTTTAGTGATACCAAGCGTAGATAACTTTGTGCTCTGCTGTTACTTTTGCATTATCCTGAACTCTTTATGAACCCAGATTCTTTAACTTTTGCCTTTGTATAAACCTGATTAAAAATGGCTGTTTGTCTACCGCAGGCAGCACACCTTGCATCTTTAAATGGATGGTCAATTGCTGATCCTACAGATGTGTCATGTAAGTTTTTTCCCCCTCCATCTTTGCAAATAAATGCGCTCTAATGTAGCATTACTGACTAGGCAAAATGCCTTGTAGCATATTAACTACTGCTTTTCTGCAGTTAATTTTGAAGCTTGGCATCTCGAGTTGGTTGCAGGACTTGTAATAGTAATATCCTCTAGCAGATACATTCTGCTACAAACATGGTCGGATTTCAGAGCTTCCAGTGAAGCTTCAAATAGACAAGTATGTAGCTATGTACATCCTTTGAAGATTTATGTTTTGAATTGACTCCTTGTTGGAGTTATTGGTTTCACATTTTAACATGCTGATAAAGAACATATTTCTAATATCTCATAGAGGTTCTGCGTAATGATAAGCGCTCTATTAAACACTGGAAGCTATAGTTACTCCACAAATTGTATGTTCTAAACTAATGAAACATAAAAAGTTTTGGAGTGCTGTGCACGGTGCACTGGTAGAGCTAATTATATTTGTTTGACAAAAAGAACTTTAACATGCAGTCCTCCAACTTATTCTTCACTCACATGCAGGTGCAGGATACTAGGATCTCTTTCCATTCTATGGTCAATAATTAGAATGTGATATTTGCTCAGCACTTTTAGATACTGCAAATCTCTTTACTGAAATCCACATTTTATTGTTGTATTTTCGTCCATTAGATCCTTACTTCGCTAGAGCCTCCGGATTACATTGTCATTGCTTGTCTGCCTGGGATAAGTGAGGTGAGAGCATCGATTCAAAAATATCGCTTAAGAACACTTATTTGATTAATAAAAAATATTTATGCATACATATAACAGGAGTTGCTCTTTCGAGGGGCACTGATGCCTATCTTGGGATTGAACTGGATTAGTGCCCTTCTGGTCGGAACCATTTTTGGTGTTCTTCACTTGGGCAATGGCAGGAAATATTCATTTGCAATCTGGTAAATACTTTTCTGCAGTATTTTGGCATATGTGCCACAAGTAAATTTAGTGCATTAGTTCCTGATATACACATGATGATAAGCTTCAGATGCGTTCTTACACATATTTTTATGTTTTCAGGGCAACATTTGTTGGCTTTTCCTATGGTATAGGAACCATTGCTTCCTCAAGTGTTATAGTTCCAATGGCTTCTCACGCCATAAACAATATCATTGGAGGTTTACTTTGGCGCTTTACCAAGAACTCACAAAAATAGGTTGCTCTGATACTATCAAAGTCGAGTACTCATAGAAAAAACTAGAGCAATGATTTTTTCTTTTCCTGTGCTCATCTATATAGATTTTTTTTGAAGGTTCTATATAGATAATTAGACTTCGCCGTTTGAGGAGCTGAGGTGAAATTAGGCCCTGCTCCGTTTGTGGGGAACAAATAAATGAAAAAAATATTGACCTTGCCACGTTCTTCATGTGTTTCTAATTGCTTGCAGCACCTCTCACAAACGGGTGGGGACCTTTGAATGTTGCAGTAGCAGCAGGCCACACCGCAGTTGTTGTAACCTGTCAATGTTGTACAGAACTGTAATCTATCATCTATGCTCATCATACCATAACATTTTATATCAGTTTTAAGGCCACGATAAAACAATCTATAGAGGGCACTATCACCTATAAATGCCAATGGCCAAGAGATCAACGAAAACTGACAAAATTCTGAAAGAAGGATAGCTAAAGTTTTACGATCGGCAGAAGGCATCCTAAAAGCATGAAGCGGATAAGTGCATGTACAGACTACAGAGTCTGAGAAAAAGAAAGTGACAGGAATATGGAGTCTAAACAGCAGGTTACCGCTTACGATGCTGTGTTGAGATTTTCAGCTGCTCTTTGAGCTTGTAACTGGTGAAGGTGTTGCAATTGAAAGAACCACCTAGCAGGAGGATACAGATGATGGCTACCCTCATGATGTTGTTGGTATACATCTTCAGCTTGGCTGGTGAATAGCAGCATCCAGCTTGAGATTTGTTATAGTCTTGAATAGTCGGTAAATGCTGCTAAAATTGTGTTGGTAGCTGTAGCGATAACGAGTAATTTTCTAGATAAACCCTGAACTGCAGCTGTGAATTCGTTTGGAAGCTTTTTCAAATAAACTACTAGTATGTCATCTGGCAAGAAAAGAAAATAAAAACACCTTAGTCTCCTTTATTTTTCGCCAATTTTCTGCATTCACATCTCCAGGCAGGCGGGCACCCATTTCTTAGGAGCGAACATGTGTCAACGTGTGCATATAAATGGACGATGGACATCGAGCATGTAAAATTCAATTGTTGAGCCTTTTTGCAAATTGCAATAAACTTTTTGTCTTACCTCCTAAGATCGTGACGTGACCATAACAACCAATGTAGCTTTGGTGCGCAAAGGAGGCATAATCGCAAAAAAGATAGGGGTTCTTGTATATTTCTGTCTCTTTAAGCAGCTCTCGTTAAGATAGGGATCCTAGGATCACCGGAGGCATAATTAATGTTTTATATGTGGCATAATCACAGAAGCAGCTCTCTAATGGCGGAAGCCACGGTGGAATCCATCGCCGCTTCACGAGACGTCGATCCTAGGAGGGGCCCTCGCAACATGCTGCGGCATCCGGCGCTTCTGTGATTTCGTGCAAGGCCGAGCATCTTAATTTACTTGTTGTGGCCCAAGGCCCGTATCGACCGCCCGCACTGGACCCTTGTACAATCTGGGCTCGTTCCGCAGGCCCCGGAGAAACCCCACAACGGTTCGGCCTCTTCCCGTTCCTCGCCGCCGCCGCAATCCTCCTCTGTCCTCGTGCCTTCCCGCTCCAGCTCCCCTCGTGCCGGCGTGCCCTGCCGCCATCCTTACTGTGGCAGATGGGAAAGCGCAAGACCATGCCTTCCGCCGCCGCTCGAGGTATGTAACCTGCCGGAACGGAACCAATTTGGCGCCACCTCCTTCCCCCTGTTCGAGTGTCTTAACATGCTTTCCCTCCCCGTGTTGCTGTTGCTGCGGTCGCAGGACCGAAGAGCCGGCCAAAGAGGCCAAGGTCCGTGAAGCAGGGTGCTGAGTTACGGGAGGAGAATCCCCAGCTGCCGGAGCACGACGACGGTCTGGTTCTCTTCTATTTGCACGTCTGAGCGTCTCTCCTATGAATAGCTGCAAATTCTTAATTGGATTATGCATCTCAAATGGTCTGCAGCATTTAGTGCTTAGAAGCTTAAACTGCTAAAGAGAGTTTTCCAATGGGGTTACTCGAACTGATCAGAGACTTGAACTAAAATTTCTTTGCATATATGATGAGCAATTGCACCATCGGGCTTCCCCTACTTCCTGCCCCTTTTGTGCTTCCTGCAACAAACTAGTCCTTGTGTTTGTTCTGCTGAACTTGGGCGCTGTGTGCTGCAGAAATTGTAGATACTGAATCTAGAGCAGCGAAGACCATTCAACATGACAGAAAACCCAATGGGAGATTTCAAGACATACAGCAGAGTGATGAAGATGACACAGAAGATGAGTACAACACTTCTAGCGCTAATGCGCCAGGTGATACGATAAGCAATGGAAATGATTGCTTTGATGAAATGGAGACTTCATGGTTAGTGCTGCACATATAAGGTTTTTCCTATATAGTATTTAATTATATATCACCTTTATGGGGTATTATTATTATATCACCTTTATGGTGTATTATGGTTCCATGTTTACATTCAGAATGTTAACTACCTGTTTACTTTATTTCTTTTTGCAGTATACAATTTTGTATAGTTAATTTTTATTGTCCTTATTCAGTAAAAAGACTATACACAGATCATCTCATTTTTTTAATACTTCATTATATAGCCATTTTGATATGAGTTATACTGATCAGGGGAGGTTAACCCTCATAATGTTTACTGGCATGATGCAGTTGAGTTGGCAATTTTTCTTTGAAATTTCATCCATAATTATCAGTAAGCAGAAGTGTGACAAAAGATGCTTATTGCTGTTTTGCAGTTCATTTCATCGTCATGTAAGCCACATCATAACAAATGAAGAAGTGAAAGCATTGATAAAGAAGAGCTCTAAATTTAAATGGGAAATGCCTGCAGTGGACATTCCAAGGTCCAAATGGGTTGGAACAGGTGCAAAAGTGCAGGTAGAGTTTTGTTCAGTCCTTATTTCAAGTCGGCTGGTCGGTCCTGGTCGCGATTAATTGAGCGACCAGTTGATTTTCTTCGAGCGACCAGGATGATTAATCGCGATGAGTCGGACTTGAAAACACTGTGTTGAATTTATATGCTAGTCATCTGAATATTTTTAGACAAATAACCATAACATTTACTCTCCAGTCTGGAGATATGCTGTAGTATATTTTCAAGTACCAATATTGTATCACCCTGGAATAATAACTATGCCTAATGCAGTTCGAGAAAAATAACCATGCTTAATGGTAGTGTCTATTAATAGTGGCTATAGGGTCAAAAAATGTCAAATAGTATACCACTTTCATTGGGTTTTCATGCTTGAAGGCTAAATTGAATCATACATCATACAAAGTTACAGTTGAACTTGTTCTTTCAGCCCTGAAATCTGGTTGCTGAACTTATGTGAATTTCTGGTTGACCTTTCAAGGATTTACTATTTACTCTTAGTTTAGATCAGTTATTATGCGTTTTTGGTACCTACTAATGCTTTTTTTTCACAACAAGTGAGTTACTAAGATACATAATACTTTTCTATTTTGTGCACTGTACACACTTTCTCGACTGTATCATCCATCACTCGTCTTACAAAGTTGGAGCTAGGGAAATAGAAATAAATGTTTGGGGGGAGGGAACATTGATAGGTGTTTGCCACAAGCAAGACTTGTTTCTGTGATTTATTTGTATTTTTATGATACACATAGTGGTAAGTTACACAAATTTTGTTAAGCACAAGACCCGCTAAAATATTGCTCTTGTTCATTTTTATTTTTTTTTCTATGCCTCTTTGTTCCACTAAACTAACTGTCAAATACTCAAATTAGTCAATAGCTTTGTGATTGGTTATCTTACCAATTGTGCATGACAAGTCCTGGGATGATTAAGTTTAATGAGAGCCTTGATGCTTTGTTCCTTTAGGGAGCTTACGATGATAATCTTCATGATGTCAAAGGAAAGTTGAGGGACCATTGGCTACATGTTCTGTCTGATCGTTTAAATTCTAGAATGTGCTTCTTCTCTCTTTGTAAGTTCTCTTTATTTCAATAAACAGCATCCCTTTCTTGTCTGCCTTGATCACACCTGCGAAGGTTATGGTTGTTTCTTGTCTTATACTTTGGGCATGTTTGGGAGAGAGCTCCAACTCCAATGATATCCCAGAGTATAGAGTTCTAGGTCCCGGATTCACAAATTGGTGGAACCGGAGTTCTCCCGAACATGCCTTTATGGCTGCTGAGTTTGGCATTGGTTGTCTCTAGCATTTTACTTAACTATTTCTGGATTATAATTATAGTTGTCTTGGCCTTAAGCGAATAAAGGTTCCAATTATTAGATTTTGTTGTGGAGCATAGCAATATTAGAGTAATAAAATGTGTGCTTAATTTTTCTTTATTGCAACAAACAACATCTCTCTGCCTTGATTATGTGGTTCATGTTTTCTTTTCTTGACTGATGCTTAAGAGTTTGTTTGAGAGGACATAGATCTACAATTCACATTCCCTATATTTTTAGTATAAAATTAGACAATACGTTCTACTGGAACGCCCACCCTTAGTAAACCCCCTGAATGAGCTCCACATTCTTGGAGAGTTCTCCCAAGCAGGCCCTTACAGATGCTTCACATAGGTGGCTTTAAAGCATTTTGCCTTCACTACTTCTGCGTTATAATTATTTAATAACAGATTGTCTTGGCTAGTGCGAATAAAGGATCCTATTATCAGATTTTTTGGTGGGCCTAGCAATGTTAAGGTTACATTTGGTTGCATCATAACTTCAAATTGTAGGAACATAGAATTGGTGATTGCATTTTTCTAAGCCTCGAATGCAAAGCCAAAGATGAGCTAACATCCCCTCCAGTCATAATAGCTGTTACTTTGGAGATGCTGTGGATAGAGTAGAAACCGATTAGGTTGCTCAAGCCAGGCAGTAGCCATTTACGCCAATGTTGAGGTTGCCAAGCGTAGGTGTGAGTAGCCGTAGTTGAGGGCTCCATGCGTAGGATAGCCGTGATCGACGGGGTTGTCAAGGTTGCTTAAGAAGAGGTAGACGCAAAAGAAGTCATGGGCGCAAGAGGAGGCGTCGTGGACGAAGACAGTGACTCGTCGAGGCCCTCATTGAGGGAGAAGGCTGATGCTAATGATGAATTGAGGTCGCCATGTACGAGGCGTGCACAGGGTTTGCCAGCTCTGAGAATGCGTCAGGGACGAAGGCACATACTGGTATTGCCAATACATAATGTAGTAGGGAGAGGGCCCCAACCATGCTTCAAACGGTTATTGGAGTAGATGAAGTAAGCGGGGGAAGAGAGGGTGATGTTGGTGACGAGTTGGGATGGACAAAGGGATTTGGTCCAAATGATCTAGCGCAAGGTATGATGATTTGGATATTGTGTGGCGGTGCTCGAAGAAGACCGTGAAGAATGCAAACAGCTCGACAAAGAATATGCATGCGAGGAGTGCAATGACGGGAATGGCCACAGGCGGCCGGCAACGCTCTACTGCTTGCTGAAGAATTGTGCAAACGGCTGAGCACATGGATCGCACGGCAAGGGCGAAGTGCATCAATCCATTAAGACTGATTGTGCTTGTGGTTGGATAGGCGGAGCTGGTAGTGATGGAGATGTATCTTGTTAAATTTGCTTGCCAGTATGATGTATGGTATACTTTCTATTTTCCTTATGTGAGATATAATTTTATTCTTAATGGATTGCTGCAGGTAATAGTTACCGTGACATAATGCATTGTAATAAGAAGCCATTTTATCTTAAAAGAAATGGTGTGGATTCCAGTACTATGGATGGATATCTTATGCATGCTGTAAGTTTTACTACCTCTTTTGGTCATGTTATTATTCTTGAACCTCTTATGGTACTGGCTAATCTGCAAAGCGTACTACTTTTGCAGTTGAATCATGTTCATAGGACACGAGATGTTGTCCTTAGAAATGACGCAAAGCTTAGGAATGACGCTGAAAGAGACATTTCGGATGATAACACATACCTTGATCAGGGTTTTACACGCCCAAAGGTATATCACATCAAGAATGTTGAAATATTGAGCATCAATTCTGTGCCATGGAGATATTAGTTGAGATTGCATTATTCTTTAGCTGTATTTTAGTGTTATCCTGTGTTTATTTTACAATCTTTTCTTTGTAATGTGTGTTGGCAAGAAGAAAGTCAACTTTTTGGACCAATCTAAGGTTTGACCAGTTCGATGTCCAGCCCAGTCTCCATTACTATGCCTTGTGGAGATCTTTCCCACACCAAGGATGGCAAGGAAGCAATGCAGTATGAGACAACTTTTAATAGAACATGCCCTAATAAATTGGTCCAAACAAAGTGGTTAATGAATAACCAATCAATTATATTTTAGTTATTAACCAAAGCTTTCAGAGTGAGGTACCTGCTGGCCAGGGTTTGGTGGCACCGAAAAAGGCCCTTGATGGCAACCCCCCAAAAGCGCCAGCCTGTTCCCTACGGGTAGTGGCAGTGGTCGCCAGGCCAGGTTACATGGCGGTCTGATAGGGGTGAATATGGGTTCCAGGGCCTTTTCTAGGTCGATTGACTCAGAGCTTCTTCTAGTGCAATACCGTGGGGCAGTCTTTCCTGCTGGCCGAGTTCTTTTCTATATTCTAATTACTATCCCTTATTTATTACCTATTTAGTTCTCATTTCCACAGTCCATGCACCCAATGAGCGGATGAGTCGGTGGCTGTATTTAATGAAATGGGCCCTACTTTGATGGTCCACAAGCTAGAGTGACACTTTTTTAAGAACGTTTTGTAATGCTAGAATGCAGCTTTGTGGAACGGAGGTAGTGTAGGGATCGGTTGCCAGTTGACTTGACTTGGGGCCATCAGGTCATGCATCTCATGGTATGCAGCTGATGCATGGTCTCAACTCTCAAGATGAAGCCTCCGCTAGGTGCCAAACGTAATCCATAACATGCTTAGCAATATCTTTGGTGATTTCGAGCACATCTAAGCAAATAGTATCTAATGGGAACAATGGATACTACACGAGATAGAAATTTGTTACCCATAGATAATTGCGTCGGTGGAATTGTACTCCGTATAAAATAATCATCAATTTTTCACTACTAGTTACTTCTTTTGTTAAGTTGGGCTATTTTAAAATTGATACAGATAGATTTGGCTCAAAAGTTTCATAACAGCATATGTTTGCTATACTTCATAAATACATTAGACAGCAAATATTAGTCAAAGTTTTGTGTTGGGGACTGTGACAATGTCTAAAATAGCACTTATTTATGACTAGATGAAGCCCTATTTCTCATCCAATTGTCAGTGCGAGTAAACTTAGCTAGCATGCTATCAGTTTGATAGGGGTTGTTAGCATGTCATTTGCTCTACCATAATCAAGTATTCCAACCTTAATCTACATTCATATTGATCTTCATTTCTTTTGTCTAAATACATATTTAGGTTCTTTTCTTGTTACCGCTCAAAAGTTTTGCACGAGGCATTGTGAAGAGATTGATCCAGCTTTCCCCGTTGCCACAAAAGGTAGAATTTCATTTTATTTATATTTATATACAATGATATGGGTTCTGATTTCTTCAAGATCGTAATCAAATTTATAAAATTAATTCTAATCGGCCATATACGTACATTTGATCCTACATATTATTGCATACTACTAGTATTATCTGCTGATACGATAGCTGATGTGGTTATATACTACTAGAACCATATCTATCAATAGCCTGCTCTCATATACTGTTGTTCCTGGTGCTTAGTGATATCTCTCTCTTCTGTAGAATGATGCCATGGGACAATTTAAAAAGGAGTTTGGTGAATCAGATGATGAAATGGGGATACCTGAATATAGCACAAAACCTGCAGATTTTGACCTTCTTTTTGCTGGAGATACAGATGATCACTTTCTTTTTGGCTTAAAATTAACGAAGTAAGTATGCTAAAGTTTCTTATAATATTTTTTTTTTCAATTTCAGACTTAAGTTTTCTCTTTCCACTTTCCATAGATTATTGATCAATAGTTAAAATAGTTCCGCGAAGTGGAAGTTTGGATTCCAATGGCTATTGAGTTGTGGATATATAACTCTATGTTTCACTATGTTCGCACTTAAGAATTTCAATCAGCAGTTTCTATCTTTATGCTTTGGGGAAATCCCCTCATTTCATAATCTTATTTTCATACAATGCCAGCAGTCATCCATTTGCCTTGACTTTGCTGAATCTTTTACGTTCTAGGAGTACAAGAGTACAAGATAAGCATATACTCACATGCTTGACTTTACCTGTTACAATGTTTTGATAATTTGATCTTCAATTTTCATAATTTGGCATACTCTTTGGCATTTAAATCCAATTGTCATTCATGGAACTTCATGTAACTCACTTTTGCAAAATAATATGATTCCAAAATTATTTGCTAAGTAATGCATCAGGTGTTATGATGTTTTTAAATTGATATTGGTCACCGAATAGAAGTAAGGATCACATTCTATGTAATTTAACAAGGTATTTGTTTAAGTCTGTAATAATTGTTATCCCTTCAATTAAAAATTGTTAGTCTATAAGGCTGAGCTCACCGGAGAACCCAAATGGGTGTGCAAAACACTGTTAGTGCACTGTAGTCAGACATAGAGGGGTTTGAAATATCGGCGGTGGGATAGGGTCTCGGGAGCTTAGCCTAATACCCACTTAGTCACAGGTGACAATATAGTACTCTGTTTTTTATACATGGCTACACACATAATTTAAGATCAAACTTTGTGAATTTTGAGCAACAATTAATCTAACAATATGTTGATATTCTTTATTAAAAAACTAGCAATGTATGTGAATGTCCTTGCTTATGGGCGTGACAATGTCACTGTCAATAATATATTATAAGGGAAATTAGTGCTTAAAGTTTAATTTGGAGACTAGTTGTACCCTGCCTTATATTTTGAAACAGAGTATGATCTAATGTGCTTTTAAATTGACCAAAATGTTCCTCCCCGCACCCCCCCTCCCCTTTTAAATCGCAGGAGATCTGTGCATCTTCTTATTATAGAGAAGGGGAAAACCGCTTCGTACACTGACAAATCCCTTCCTAGGCAGGGAATCAGCCAAAGATCCACACGCTTACATTACAGAAAACTAATGACAAGCCGACGCGACCAAAGCCTACTAACCTGATAATCTCTTGTGCCGAAGCCCTGGAACTTACAGGCACTGACAAGGCACCAACAGTTCATCTCATATAAGAAAAAAAAAGGTGGCCACGAGGCACCCTCAAAGGCTCATTTGTTTTTATGGATCGACAAGGTCCAACCCCCAAAATCACCGCACAATTGAAGCCCTTCCTTCTAGTCTTATCTATTCTCCCACTTGACTTTCTCCACCAGTCAGGAAAGCTAGTTCTTCTTGACTCGGGGTCACTTTGTTCACCCCCAAAAGGGGCAAAGATTGTACCAAAACTGGCAAGAATATGCTGAACCAACTCCTCTTGATCACAGAGCAAACAATGATCCAGATGAGGAAAAATTCTTCAAGGTAGTTTGTCGTCTGTCCAACTTTTGCTCCTTGTTGCCAACCAAAGAAATATTTTTGCATTTAGGCAGTGGCCCAAGACTTCCAGTCTTTTCCAGGATTCAAAAGTGGTTGATCCAAAAAGGAAGCCCTGTAGGTCGATTTAGAAGAAAAGGACCCTGAAGCCTCAAATCTTCAGGAGTGCTGATCAGGTTCTTGTGTCAGTGACACATTTTCCAGGGCGTCCCACAACTGTAAGTATTGTTGTGGTCCTTCCAAAGTACACACCCAACCAAATTTTTGTTCTTCAAAGCCTGAGCAACCAGCCAGCTATTTAAGCACTTAGATAACCCTGCTACAAGCGCTGGTGCAAGATCTTGTATGCAACTGCCATGTAACCGCCTATCCATCCAAGACAGAGTATTAGTGCTGTTGCCCACTTGAGTTACCACGGAAATAGAAATCAAGGCTCTGACTTGTGGCTGAATTGGAATATCAAGCCCAGCCCATGCTCTGTTATTCGGAACCAAATAAACTAGTGTTCTTGAGAATATACACTCAAAATTATTTTTTGCTAGCACATTGATTACTGAGAAATTAACGTCTGAACTAATGTTTCTGCAGGAAATCCATTAAGTTGTACAGCAACTTCTATTCTTCTGATATCATAGTTGCATCTCCTTTAGCGCTTAAACGTGTAAGTAATTTTTGAAACAACATTTTTCATGATCTGTACTTATGTCCGGCAGCTGTACATTACTCTTATCCTGGGAAGACCTTTTGTGGTATTATCCTTTTGGTCTAGAACTTGATGTACTCCTGAAAAGTATTAAGGAAATTGCCATGTGGTGGTTAGCCAGTATTATTGGTGCTAAGATCAGGGTGGGAAAGACAGTAGACCAGCAAGGAACTGCTGTTTTCTTTAATTGTTTGGCAATGCCTTGTAGGTACAAACTAATGTATTGGGACTTGTATATATATAGCCAATATGTCTTTGTGTACAGGGAGCTGGGCTGAGTAATTTTGGCCCAATAGGTTGAGTATATATGAATGAGCATCTGTAGCAGCTTTCATTTCGACTCGCGCCACTATCTGATCTTCTATCTCGCCGTCGCCTGGTCTTCCCACCACCACTGAAGGTGGAGCTGGAGTACTGGAGGAGCTCCCTTCCTCGTGCCATCGTCTGCTTGGACGAGGTCCCTTCCCCACGCCAGTGCTGGAGGAACTCTGGTCCCAGCTCCGTCGGCGGCACTCTTCCTTGTGCTGGCATGGGATGTGGATCCTGTCCTACAGTTATCTCTCGCAGGATCCATCGTCTAGTTGCCGCCAGCTCACCCCTCCAGATCCATAAAGATGAGCCAGAACCACTTGTTTCTCTGCTAGTTGATGCTCAAATGCTTATGCTTCGCGAAAAAAAAGATGCTTAATGCTTGGCTCTCTTACTTCAGCCACCGAGTAATCGGATCTGATCGACAACTAATTGTGATTAGTTGACTGATTGGTCTCCTTATAGCTAGGTTCGACTAGGCGATCTGATAACATTGATCCAAACAGTGTCACCTCTCTGATTGGATGAATGAAACAGTGTTATTGAAAGTAATAAACAGCATCAAGCTTTAGGCGTTACAAACATGATTGGAGAATGATGGGGCAAAAACACTGATGACATTTCAGCATTTTTTTGCTATAATCTTGTTCCATTTTGTTCCTTTACCAAATTGCTCCCAGTAGTCCTAGAAAAAAAAGAAGATAGACCTAATGGATAAAGTGATAGGTCAACATTAAATTTGTTTGGAATCCAAATAGACAAAAATTCTGCCAAGGATTAGGGGCTGTTATTCCATATGAAAATCTTCTGTATGCCACACCATTAGAATATAGCCATATAGCACTCAGAAAATGGGATCTGTATTTTCTATTTTTTATATATTTTGAATGCCATTTTCTTTTTCCTAGCACATAACTTTGATTTCTAATCAATTGCATTAATGTACTTGTGGAACATATATTGTTATAGAGTTCTGTTATTTATACTTTTCTGTTATCAGAGGATTGATGGAAGCGAGCATGGCAAGGAGAAGGATTTTGATTTCCTGTCATCAATTGAAGTTAGTTCCTTAGAATCTATGATCTATTTGCCATTGCATTGCTAGATACAAGTATTTTTTGTTAAACCATAAATATATGCCTACATTCTAGATCACATGCAAAAAAAATATTAGATCTTTCATAAAAAAAATTATCAAGAATATTTTTCCTCACAGGTTGCTAATGCATTAGGGCAAGAACCATTGCTAAATAAAATTTGGGTCTCAACATAGATTTATATTTAGGAATGGGAGAGAGAGAGAGAGAGAGAGAGAGAGAGAGAGAGAGAGAGTGAATTTTATCCTGCTATTTCTCTTTTCTCCTTGTTTATTTATTTCTAAAATGGTTTGTATGCAGATAGTGGTTGTTGATCATGCAGATGTGATATCTATGCAGGTAAACTTCAAGGCTTATATATTTTTGTACACTTGTTTGGTGATACCTTATGGGTACAAATGACAGTTTATTTATCTATGGATGTAGAACTGGGCGCATCTGGAGTCTGTGTTTGAACAACTTAATCGTTTGCCATCAAAAGAACATGGAACCAATGTGATGCGAATTAGGCCATGGTAATTGTGTTCCCTTGAATATTTATAGGTTCATGCTTTGATAACATCAACTCTGTATCATGGAGAGTCCATTGTCATGGCAATTTATTATTAATTATGTATGTGTATTCTAAAAACTATAATGGTATTAATTAAGCTTGTACCTCGGTATTCAAGGTACTTGGATCAGCATGCACAGTACTATAGGCAGACAATACTCTTGAGTTCATATCTAACACCAGGTATGGATTCACCTGGAATGTGTTTTTACTTCCTCTGTCTATCCCCAGTGATTTTCAGAAGCTTATAGACAGTACTATAGGCATACAGTTTTCAAGTTGTTAGATAAATTGATGGTCAAAGATTACGAAGTTTGACTTTATGAAATGCATGTGCCGTTTATAACTTAATGGTGCTATGAAGACATCTCCTTTTACATCTACTGCATTGGTCAAAGATTACAAAGTTTGACCTTTTGAAATGCATGTCGTTTATAATTTAATGGTGCTATGAAGACATCTCCGGTTCATTGATTTATGTATACTTCAAATTTCAATCATTTGCCATGTTATGCAGAGATTAATGCTTTATTTAATGGATTATGCTCAAGTTATGAAGGAAAGGTATATGACATGCTTGAAATAACTGAACCGGCTGTTTCTTTTCCCTGTTTTAAGGGAGCATAGGTGACTTTATATTGTTGAACTCAATAGTTTTACAAATTTTCCAGATTAAAATGGTGACAGAGTATTCGGGTGTTCTTCCGAAAATACAACTTGAAGTGCAGCAGGTTAGCTGATTGCTCATATCCAATTGGATTCTTCCATGTTGCTGCATAAATAGTGAATAAAGCATACATTTCACAGAGATTTTTTTTGTAAACAAAGTTCTAATACCATGGTTCAGGATCCTTCTGAGTTGTGGAATTATTAAACAGGTGTATGAAAGGCCGAAATACTAAAGATCATGCATAAATTTCATTTCTTATTGACCGAAATAGTTCTGCTTTACTAATTACTAATCTAATCTTTTTCAATATGGAATTACTAAACAGGTGTATGAAAGGCTTGATGCATCTACTATTGCTGAAGCTGACGATGCCCGCTTTGATTATTTCTGCAACAAGGTCTGTCGTTTTGTGCATGTGTAGTACTGGAGTAGCTGAAATAGTACATTTCTTATAACGAAGAGCTTACTGTTAGATATAATTGTATTATACTTGTATTTCCTCTGTATTGTAGGGGGTTATGTGTATATTTCCCTTCATGTACTGGTGTATATATATCGGCTTTAGTGCCTCATAATGAATACAAGTGCTATTCATAACATGGTATACAGAGCCAGAAATTAGGGTTAGGTTTTCTCTCCAAACTCTACTCGCACACCAAATTTTTCTTTGACGCCGATCTTCTTCGTCTTGAAGACTCGACGTCGTTTGCCGGCTATCCTCGCCGCCGGCTCGCCCACTCGTCGCCGGTCGCACCGGCTCGTCCCCGCCGGTCGTCGATTCGCGCAGCTCCGCCCGTCGTCGCTCCTCGCCCTCGAGCTCGCTCGTCTTCGTCCGCCAGTCGCGGTCTCGCCCGAGGCCTTCCTCCGTCGCGGATTCGCAGGCCCCGCCGGCTCGTGCCCGCCCGCCACCGCCGGCTCGTCCCCGCCCGCCGGCCCGCTCGCCCGCCCGTCGGTCCCGCCGCTCGTCCGCCCACCGGTTCCGCCGCCGGTCCCGCCGTCGGTCCAGCCGCCGGCCGCCCGCTTCGCCTCGGTCCTGCGTCGGGCTCGGCTCTGTTTCGGAGTCGGTCTCTGTTCTCTGTTCCAGTCCGCTTTTGACCGAAAAAAAAATAGGTCTGCTGTGTTTGTTTCTGATGGCGTCTTCGACTCCTTCTAACAGTGGTGTTCCCGTCTTCCGATGTCCGCTGCTCTTTGACGGGACCAACTACCGTGTATGGGTTCCTCGTATGCGCTGGCATATGCGTGGTCTGCGCCTCTGGGAGTTCCTTACTGGCGACCTTCCATGTCCGCCTGCTCCTGTGGCTCCTGTGCCTCTTGCGATTCCGCACCAGGCTACTGATGAGGATAAGAAGAAGCTTCAGGATGATTTTGCAGCCCTCGAGAAGTCATATGAGGCTCAGTTCAGTGCTTACCGGCTGTGGTTGGATGAGGATGCTCGTGCTGGTTCTATTCTCGCTGCTAGTATGGAGCATCAGTTTGCTGCAGAGATTGTTGACTTTGATCGGTCTCATCAGATGTGGTCTTTTCTTCGTGATCGCTATGAGCCTTCTGGTCATTCTGCTTACTTTGCCGCCATTCGTCAGGAGCAGCTGTTATCTCATGGTGACCTTAGTGTTGATGAGCTCTACACTCAGTTGTCTGCTATCTGGCGTCAGATTGATTCCTTGCGTCATCCTTTATCACCGAGTACTTGTGAGTTTTGTCAGGGACAGCAGTCTGATATTGAGCTTCAGCGTACATATGTGCTTTTGACCCGTCTCCGAGATGAGTATGAGCCTCTTCGTGCACAGCTTCTTGCTCGTCATCCGTTTGTCTCGTTGATTGATGCTCTTGCTGCTGTTCGTAATGAGGAGATTCGGCTTCGTTCTGCTGGATTGTTACCATCTGTGTCTGCACTGGCTGCTCGTTCTGCGCCCTCACGGCCGGCTGTTCCTTCACTGCCTTCGTCACCAGCGCCTGTGCCCTCTTCTTCTGCACGTGGAGGGGGTGGTCGTCTTCATTGTGATTACTGTGGGAAGGATGGACATGTTGAGGCCTTCTGTTACAGGAAGAAGAAGGCGCAGCTTCGCTCTCAGACTTCACCGGGTTCACAGTCTTCTGTTAGTGCTAGTGCTGGAGCGTCTCAGAGGAGTTCTACAGATCCAGTTACCTAGGAGATGTTAATGCTTCTTCGTCGCCTTGCTGCCCCTTCACTGTCTGGGACTGCTAGTGTTGCGACTCTCCCGGCTGGCTCACCAGATTCTGCTGCTGCTTCTCAGTCTTTCGCTCAGGGACCACCAGGTACTAATACATGGATTCTCGATTCCAGTGCCTCTTTTCATATAACTCCTGATCGCACTTTTCTTTCTTCTTTTCATTCCCCATCTCATTCTCCCACTGTTCATACTGCTGATGGGTCCTATCTTTCTGTGGCTGGGGTGGGCACTCTTGTATCTCCTCCTTTTCATGTTCCTAATGTATCATATGTTCCTAATCTAACTATGCAGCTTATGTCCGCTGGTCAGCTTATTGATCATGGTTGTCGTGTTCTCCTTGATTCTGACTTTTGTTATGTTCAGGATCGTCACACGGGTCACCTGGTTGGTACAGGCCCTCATCGTCGTGATTCTCAGCGCCTTTGGGAGCTAGACTGGCTTCATCTTCCTTCCGCTGCGTCTGCCAGTTCTGACGGCTCCGCTTTGGCTGCCTCGACCACTTCGTCTTTTGCTCAGTGGCATCATCGGTTGGGTCATCTGTGTGGCTCCCGTTTGTCTACTTTGATTCATCGTGGTCTCTTAGGCTCAGTTTCAGGTCGTGAGTCATTATCTCAGTGTCAGGGTTGTCGTCTGGGAAAGCAGATTTAGCTTCCCTATCATTCTAGTGAGTCTGTGTCTGAGCGTCCTTTTGATCTTGTCCACTCAGATGTATGGGGTCCTGCTCCCTTTGTTTCAAAAGGGGGTCACAGATATTATATAATTTTTATAGATGATTTTTCTCGCCACACGTGGATTTACTTTATGAAAAATCGTAGTGAGGTTTTATCCATCTATAAGAATTTCTCTGCTATGGTTCGCACTCAGTTCGACACTTCTATTCGTGTATTTCGTGCTGACTCTGCAGGTGAATATCTTTCTGATGCTCTTCGTCAGGTTCTTTCTGTGCAAGGTACTCTTGCTCAGTTTTCTTGCCCTGGCGCTCATGCTCAGAATGGTGTTGCTGAACGCAAGCATCGTCATCTCCTTGAGACGGCTCGTGTTTTGATGCCTGCTTCTTCTGTTCCTCCTCATTTTTGGGCTGAGGCCGTTT
This sequence comes from Paspalum notatum, assembly GCA_022530915.1. Taxonomy (NCBI): domain Eukaryota; kingdom Viridiplantae; phylum Streptophyta; class Magnoliopsida; order Poales; family Poaceae; genus Paspalum; species Paspalum notatum. The sequence continues at coordinate 5,472,736 of CM039691.1, forward strand.
CTATCGCCACGTATTTGATTAATATTCAGCTTTCTTCTGTTTTTCGTGGGGGCATTCCACTTGAGCGTCTTTGTGGCACGGCGCCTGATTATTCTGACCTTCGTCTTTTTGGTTGTGTTTGCTATGTGCTTCTTGCACCTCGCGAATGCACCAAATTGACTGCACAGTCTGTTGAGTGTGTCTTTTTAGGATATAGTGCTGAGCATAAGGGATATCGATGTTGGGATCCGGTTGGTCACCGTATGCGGATTTCTCGAGATGTTGTCTTTGATGAGTGTCGTCCTTTCTATCCTCGTCCTTCCTCGGATACTTCTTTAGCATCTTTAGTGGATCTTCTCTCTTTTTTGTTTATCCCTGATACTGCTATTGCACATATACCTTCTCGCTTGGTGCCCTCTCCTGCTGTGCCTGCTTCCGGTGTTGGGCCTCCTTCTGTAGTGCCACCTGTAGAGTCTTCTTCGGAGTCTTCTTCTTTGCCTCCTGACTATTCTACAAAGCCTCCTGTGACCCAGGTTTATACACGCCGTAGTGCTTCGACCTCTTCTGAGCCTTCTTCTGATGAACCATTGCCTGCTGCTTCTTCCCCTGAGCAGCTTCTTGGTCGTGGTCATCGGTCTCGTCAGCCTGTTGATCAGTATGGTTTTGGACGTGTTACATGGCAAGGTTTTGCCAGTACTGTTCTTTCCGAGCCACTTTCCTATCGTGATGCTATTCTTCATCCTGAATGGCAGCTTGCGATGGCTGAGGAGATAGCTGCTCTTGAGCGCACGGGCACATGGGATCTTGTTCCGACTCCCTCTCATATTCGTCCTATCACCTGTAAGTGGGTCTATAAGGTTAAGACTCGCTCTGATGGATCTCTTGAGCGCTATAAGGCTCGTCTTGTTGCTCGTGGTTTTCAGCAGGAACATAGTCGTGATTATGATGAGACTTTTGCTCCTGTTGCTCATATGACCACTGTTCGTGCTCTTCTTGCTGTGGCCTCTGTTCGTGAGTGGTCCATCTCTCAGCTTGATATAAAGAATGCCTTTCTTAATGGTGAGTTGCGTGAGGAGGTTTATATGCAGCCACCGCCTGGGTATTCTGTTCCTGAGGGTATGGTTTGTCGTCTTCGTCGCTCTCTTTATGGTCTTAAGCAGGCTCCTCGTGCTTGGTTTCAGCGCTTTGCGTCTGTGGTCACAACTGCTGTTTTTTTGCTAGTGCTCATGATCCTGCTTTGTTTGTACACACCTCCTCTCGTGGTCGTACTTTTCTTCTCCTCTATGTTGATGATATGATTATCACTGGAGATGATCCTCAGTTTATTGCCTTTGTCAAGGCACGTCTGAGTGAGCAGTTTCTTATGTCCGATCTAGGCTCTCTTCGTTATTTTCTTGGGATTGAGATTTCCTCTACACCTGAGGGATTTTATCTGTCTCAGGAAAAATATATTCAGAGTCTTCTTGATCGTGCTTCTATTACTGATCACAAGACTGAGGAGACTCCTATGGAGCTCAATCTTCACCTCTCTGCCACTGATGGTGACCTTCTTGATGATCCTACTCGTTATCGTCACATTGTAGGTAGCCTTGTTTATCTTGGTGTTACTTGTCCTGACATTTCTTATTCTGTGCATATTCTGAGTCAGTTTGTTTCTGCTCCTACTCAGCTCCACTATAGTCACCTTCTTCGTGTCTTACGTTATCTTCGTGGAACTATGTCACGTCGTTTATTCTTTCCACGCTCTAGCTCTTTACAGCTTCAGGCTTACTGTGATGCTACTTAAGCTAGTGATTCCTCTGATCGTCGATCTCTTTCTGCTTATTGTGTTTTTCTTGGTGGTTTCCTTATTGCTTGGAAGACTAAGAAGCAGACAGCAGTTTCTCGTTCGAGTGTAGAGGCTGAGTTGCGTGCTATGGCTCTTGTGACGGCAGAGGTGACTTGGTTACGGTGGTTGCTTGCAGATTTTGGTGTTTCTGTGTCTATACCGACTCCTCTTTTGACTGACAGTACTGGTGCTATTAGTGTTGTTTGTGATCCGGTGAAGCATGAGCTTACTAAGCATATTGGTATTGATGCATATTATACGCGTGCACAGGTTCAGGACGGTGTTGTTACTCTTCGCTATGTGCCTTCAGAATTACAGTTGGCTGATTTTTTGACGAAAGCACAGACCAGAGATCGGCATCAGTTTTATCTCTTCAAACTCAGTGTGTTTGATCCACCATGAGTTTGAGGAGGGTGTTAGATATAATTGTATTATACTTGTATTTCCTCTGTATTGTAGGGGGTTATGTGTATATTTCTCTTCATGTACTGGTGTATATATATCGGCCTTAGTGCCTCATAATGAATACAAGTGCTATTCATAACACTTACTAGTAACAGAATAATCTGAGCAAGCGAGCAACTTTGTAGAATCCTTCAAAGTGTACTGAGGTTAGTTAAATTGTAAAGACATCCTACCAAATTGATCTATCTTGACAATTAAGTCAGCAAACTTATCTGACAGCTAAATGATCTTATCAACTTGACTAAATCTCTAAGGAAATAGCAAGGAGCTAGAGTGCTAGACTAGCCTACTTGTCTGGGCTAGCTGAGGGTAGGTTTCATGGTGTGCTGGCTGTAGGTGCGGCCCACCATGAGCCTTTGGGTTACTGCAGAAAATTAGAGTTTTTATATCACCACCTTTTTGGTTTATTCCTTATAAATGTTTTTAAATATATTATTTAATGTCTCTTCTTTTTATATTTTATGATGTGTTACAGGTATATCCAAAGATTCAGGACTTGGATGAGGTATGCTGTTCTGTTATTGCTCTATGTATGCAAAGCTGCTACATCCAGTTGTGTTGGTACTTTGAAATTTTAAAGGAGCGTTAATTTTTTAATGCCCAGCATGCACCATTCTCCTGCAAATTTGGATAATGTCCATGCTCCTATAATGACTATTTCTTGCAATATTTGATAATTGTCTAGTGCAATGCAGGGTGGATTGTTGCTATTTGTTAGTTCGTACTTCGAATATATTCGAATAAGCAATTTCTTGAAATCTAAAGAAGCGTCATTTTGTCGAATTGGAGAGTGAGTAGACTTTCCTTCTCATTACAGATCATTTTAGTTCAATTTGAATTATCTACTCTTAGTCTTAAGACAATTGGTAACTGTCTCAATGTGCTTCTGAATCAGGGCTACATCACAACAAGATATATCTCGTTCAAGGCTCTGGTTTTTTGAGGGCAAGAAAAAGATCTTGCTTTATAGTGAAAGATCTCACTTCTACCACCGATACAAGGTAAAACATGCCTGGACCATTACTTGTCATATTATGCAATTCCTGTTGTTTCTGTGTTAGGTGTGTTATCTTGGATATTCATCAGTATTTCTTAACATGCAGATAAGGGGAACTAAGCATTTGCTAATTTATTCATTGCCAGAGAGAAAAGAATTCTATCCGGAGGTACTGACTAAATTACTATTGCATGCACTTTGCCTCAAGTTTTATGGTGAATGAAGTGGTTTGATAATTGTATGTCCCTGGGGTTTGTATCTTCCTTTCAGCTCATAAATATGCTAGGTGAATCAGAAAACCGGAAATGCAATGTCCTTTTTTCTCGTCTGGACCTTCTTAAGGTGAGGCCACTATTCCATGTTGTTTGGTTCCATCTTGAAAACTCATGTTGTTGAGCTATTAATTTCATACCCTGCAGAAACATTCATTTCTTCCATCATATCATGCAGTCCAGCAATTCAATTAGCAGTATGAACAATTTTATTTAAATAATGTACTTGCACCATCAGTTTAGATTCAAGAGAAAAATCACAAGTTATCAGGTTTTGAGGTTCTGTATGAAAATGTGATCACATGCAATGCTGCTCTCGTTGTAATTGTTTGGTAGCTCCTGTATATATCCAATTTCTTATGTTGTTTGTTATATCATTTAGAAGTTCGTATGCATCTTGACTCCATTGAGTTAAATCTCCAGCATATTAGCTATCCTTCGAGTGAATTGACTTGTTCCTAACTTGCAGTTAGAGAGGATTGTTGGGACATCTTCTGCACGAAGGTTGATTTCCTCAGACAAGAGCATGTTTGTCTTCTGTTGATGTAGCCGTATAGCCTAGTGGGTCATCGTGTGAGCGACCAACATCTTGAAACGTTGATTGCGTATTTGAAATGTTGTTTTGCTGGCGTTACATGCTCTTATGGCTATTCTTCCTAGCTCGGCAGCTGTGGCAATTCAGTGAAGCTACTGCGGTGCTATTATAGTCGTGATTTTGTTTTGTCGCGCCATCCTACCTGTGGCAGGTTGCGGCTGCCCGCGATAACTGCAATGGTGTAGGCGAGCACATGCGGCAGCCCACAAGTGTTTTGCGGCGGCTGCGCTGGCCGGTGGGCGGTGGCTGTGCTAGAAGCTGAGCTTGGAACTTTGGAAGCTGTATTAGAATGTGCGCACTTGCTGGCTGCAAGCTGTATTAGAAGCTGGTTGCATGTCTATTGCTCTATCCGTAACCTGAACCCACAAACAGTCGATTCAACAAATACCTATGGAACCAAAGAAAAAACAAAAACAATACTTTATCGATTACTATATAAGCTAATTAGTGTAAGAAACAGATATTACTATAAGCTAATTAGTGCAGAAAAATTATGTCCATGGCTGAGTACAACCTAATTACTCAAATTCTATCGGACTCCAATTTTGCAGGCAACTTAGTTGCTAATATAGTTTGTGCCAGGCTATCCGTACTCCCCATAAATACTTCATATTTATATACATTAAAAGAAATATGTTGCTAATGTAGTTCCCGCACTATTTCTCTGCCGCGACCCGTGGAGGGTTATAGCCCGTTTGGTAGAGCTTCACTCCCAGATTCTATGGAGTGAATCCAGTGAGCGTAGCCAAACGGCAAAAAACAAAATCGATTCTGCAGCGAATCAGAGAGAATCACTTTTTCATTTTATACTACAATCAGGGAGCTAAAAAGCTTTTAGCTGCTTCCACCTGCTCCTCACTCTCCAACCCTCTGGAATCATTTCGCTGGCAGTTTTCTAAACGGTTTTCACAAAACAAATTCACTCCTATCAGAGAATCACATGAAATCACTCTACCAGTGAATCAGCTTCCAAAGCCAAAAAATCTGAGAGCAGAGCTCTACCAAACAGACCCTACCTTACTTTCTGCAAGTCGCCATCGCTATGAAAGAAACAGCAGAGAGAAGTCATGACTCCTAACAGCAGAGAGAAGTCATAACACAGCCGTATCAGATACCTCAGTTATCGATTCCCAATTCCATCCTCGTAACGTGATCGGATGGCACTGTAATCTGATTACGGGACGAATTCACGGAACCAAACAACACCTAACGCTAAGACAAAATAATCACAAAGTTTTTTTTTTTTTTTGAGAGGAAATAATCACAAAGTTGCAACTGAATCTAGCACAATAGTAAGTGTGTAGAGTAAGATAACACACAAGGAAATTTAATATTATTGACCACTTCTACAGATAAAAGGTCATCCGTTATTAGAAAAGTTATTTTTTCATATAACCCACGGTTATATAGTAGCTAAATACGGAGTATGTCGTTACAACTACAACTAGGTGATTTGAGTCTTTGCAATATTTTTAAATTCATAAGCTAATTAATTTTGATATTTTAGTTGTAAACTGGTTGTGCAAGAATGCTCATTTCAGAAAAATAGATAGACTGATCGTTGATACTTGTGTATTAATTCACGAGCCTGCCACTGTGCAGTAGAATGTGCACCTCCCTCCGTTTGTCAGACGGGATTCCGATTTGCCACGGAACGGCTGCTGCTGATGATATGGTGGTGGAGCTCGGGCTTTCCGGCCGCACTTATTTTCTCTTGCCTAAAATGATAAGGATAATTTGTAGCGTAAGCATGCGTTTGGATGGGAGACATTGTGGGATAGAATGGTTCCATCTCTGTTTTTTAGAACGGGACTGACCCATTTAGTGTTTGGTTGGAAGGGATGGAACCATCCCTATTTTTTGTTTGGTTGTAAGGATTTGGGTGAAGTATATAGATAGGGTTTTAACACCGTTTGCCACTGTTCGTGTGGGTCCCACTTGTCAGCCTCCGGCTCCTTCTTCCTCACGCCTTCGCCTTCTCAAGCCCGAGCCGCCACCATCGGTCTTGCCTCCGCCCTCCGCATCGCCCTTGCCCTCGCCCCGCCCTCTACCTCGCCGGCGCGGCAGCGCCTCCACGTGGCCCGGCCGCCGCACCACCATCTCGCTCCGCCGCCGCTCGTGGAGATCTGCAAACCGTTTGGGTTCTGATCGTCAATTTCATTGCAAGTAAACAGTCGAAAAGGAGCTTATGGCTCTATTTGGCAACAGGTTAAACTTTTTTAGAAGCTAACTTTCTACCGGCTGAAACTTTTTGCCACTTATCAAAAATGCTATCAAGAAAAAAAAATGATAGTGTTTGGCATACTACTTTTCCTGTCAAGCTACCAGCGCGCCAGGCAGGGACGGGGAGGGGCACCGAGCGGGGAGGGTGAGCACCGGCAGGCGGCACAGCGGGCAGAAAGGAGGAGGGCTGACAGGCGATGCGGCAGGCGGTGCACCGGACCTGGACGGAGAGGAGCGCCAACGGGCGGACGCGCCGGACACAATGGGGAGGAGCGCCGACAGGCAGGGACAGTGAGTGTTGGCAGGCAACGCGGTGAGAGCGTTGACGAAAGCAGAGAGTAAAATTTTTTCTATGCCACTGAATATTATATTGTTTTCTTATGTACCACTGAAAATTATAGCCTCACTCTGTGTCATCGCCGTCACTTTCCACGAGACAGCGTCCACACACACGCCTCGGTCTCCGCCTGGAGCCTCCGCCGCATCGACCTCTGCCTCGAGCCGCGCGAAGTCCTCAACCCGCGCATCCTCGTCCACATTGGACCCCATCCCTCCAGCCGCTCATGGACCCCGCCCGCGGCGGCGTAGCTCGTCGGCCAGCACCGCGCTGCAAACAGGCTCGCCACGAACACGCCAAGGGGGCCCGCCGTGGGAAGGAGGGCGAGGGTGCCAGGACGGCGCGACACGCTTGCCGAGAGGGCTCGGTGTGGGGATGACGCGCGGTGACGCGCTCGCCGAGGAGGCCCGCCGAGGGCGGAAGGCGGGGGTGACGAGACGGCGTGACGTGCTGCCGAGGGGACTCGGCGGGAGTAGAGGGGCCGGCCTCCCGCGGCTCCTTCCCGGACCGGCGCCTGGCGGTCTTCCTCCCACGTGCGGGCTTGGTGCTCCGCGGACGCCCGGTGATTGACCTCCGGCTCAGCTCGCCGAGGAATCGCGCCATCTGCCTGTGTGCGGCCTCTCGGCGAAGAGGTGGCGATTGTTGTGAGCCTATGAAGAACATCAACGTGTGCTAGCTCGCTACTGCAGCCGCTACAGTCATTGCCCTCGTGCTCTCCTCCACGAGCGCGTCACAGAAGGCCCTATGTGTGATGACTGATGAAGCTGTTCTCCTACACGCGGTCACGGCAGCCATGCACATTATTAATAGACAAGCTAGGAAAAAAGAGCACACATGGATTGATAGACAAGCTAGCAGAAACGAGGCGGCAACAGCACGAGCGCTTCGGGGCGGCCATGCGCGGGGCACGCGGCGGCGCCTGGCGCTGTCGTCGGCGGACGCCGCGGCCAGCCCGGCCTCGCGCCAGGGGCCATGCGGTGGCAGCCTGCATGGCGACAGGCACCTCCCGTCGCCCCTATCTGACGGGCCGTCTCTCGCCACCCCCTTGCGGCCTTGCCAGGGCGCCGCCTCTCGTTGCCCCAGGCAGCCTGGTCGTGGGAATGCTCGCCGGTGCGGGTCGGTGGCACGGGCGTGAGGTGCCACGGCGGAGCGGAGTGCGTGAGCTACCATGGCAGAGCGGTCGGATGAACAGCGAAGGGAAACAAAGCCCCGTGAATGACAGTGGGCCCAGCTGCATCAAGTAACGGCGTGTCCTGTCAGTGACAGCATGGCACAGAGGGGATCACGAATTAAAACCCATGGCACAAAAGAAAAGCTATAATTTTTAATAGCATAGAAAGGAGCGGTATAATTTTCAGTGGCACCAAATGAATTTACTCTTTAACCCTCTCCATAGCTTTTTTTTGTGGCAGAAGCTCCTCATAAGCGGTGCCAAACAGGACGTTATAGCCTTCTAGCGTTAAATTGAAGGATCAAATTGCACGCTTACCTGGAAATACAGTTCAGCTTGACTCGATAGAACGCCAGCAAGGAAGGGTAGACAAAGAGGTTCCCTGTATTTGGGAAACATGACCAAGTATAAGAGCTCGAAGCTAATCCCCCTGTGCCAAAACATACTTTACACATCCACCAAGGCACTGGACTGGATTGAAGATCAGTAGCAATAACAAAGAGCATTCCCGTCTCAGCTAGAGCTCAAAAGTCTCTCAAATGGCACATAATCTGAGATAGCTTGGGGAACTGAAAAACATACCAGCCTGATCCCTACACATTAAGCTTAAACTCTGTGACAACATCCTTCCATTGAAGCCCAGTTAGAGGGCCATACAAGTAATAATTCAGAGCTAATGCAACCGGTGAGCTTTAGACATTGCCATGTAATGGAACTGGTTGATTCAAGAATCAAGATATGCATTCTTCACGGTATGCATTGTCATGGCCAAAAAATAGCCTGGTCCACTCAAGTACTCAACTTGGTGGCAGGTCAGGCAAGTGCAGCTTGGGCTGTGCAGCTAATTTTTCAATCCTCGACAGATATTGGTATAAAAAAACGAGAAGATCCATCAGATTCAGCAAAACAGATTATTAACAAACAGCCGCTGCACACCTGCACCTCAAGGTTGCCATGAACCATTGTTGGGCATATTGTGATGACCAGACATCCTATCTTTACAGGCAGGGCAAATGAAGCCAAAAGAACCCGCCTGCTGTCCATCAACAGGGCCAAAATGATGGAACTGGCTGTTGCACCATATACATACACAAGTGACCATGCTGCCTCCAGTAACCATCCTTGGTAATGACAAATCCCACCCTAACTGAACTGGAGGTGGAGGACCACCTCCCATCTGCGGTGCATAACCCAATACTAGAGTTGGCTCGGTTGCGCTCACAAAATATTGACTGGGGTTTCCAAACTGTGATGCTACAGCAGTAGGAACAGAATTTGGTCGGGCCATGCTCCCAAACTGTGACGATTCAGCAGGAGTTACAGAATTAGATCGAACCGTGCTGCCAATAAACTGAGAAGATTCAGGAGGTACAGCGCTAGATCTGATCATGCCCCCAAACTGAGAGGACTGAGCAGGAGGTACAGAATTAGGTCCACCCGTGCTCCTGAACTGAGTGGTTTTAGCAGGAGGTACAGAATTAGGTTGTGCCTTGCTCCCAAACTGAGATGATTCAGCAGGAGGTACAGAATTAGCTTGAACCATGCTTGTGAATTGAGAGGATTCAGTAGAACATACATAATCAGGTCGAGCGGTGCTCCCAAACTGAGAAGATGCAACGGGCACAATATTAGGCCTGGCAAAGCCCCCAAACTGAGGGGTTTCAGTCGGGAAAGATTTAGGTCTGTCCATGCTCCCAAACTGTGCGGATCCAGTGGGTAAAGGATTTTTCCTGGCAACACTACCAAGCTGAGGGGATCCAGCTGTAGCCGTTCTAAGGTCTGCATGGCTAGAAACTATCTGCTGCTTCTGTGCACCAAATCCAAGTTGCAAATCACACTGTTTCAAAAATTAGCAAACTATTACATGATTACTCAACATTAATGGTTAAGAATATTCATAAGGAAGAAATCGCTCAGTACACACTAATGACATTAAGAACAAAGAAGTAAATGTACCCAAACCATAAGAGGGAAAGGTCTAGGCAGCTTTCTAATAAAGACAGGCAAATGCCTTCTCTCAAAAGGAAAGGTCTAGGCAAAAACGGTACAAGAAAGTTAAGAGAACAAGATCAGCCATCAACGGAACTTTTCATTGGTTCAACAAATGGGCAAAAATACAATTGTTTGCCATATGAAAACTATATTAGTAAATTTGTTATAAAAATATGTTACGTAATGATCAGATGTGGGTTTTGGATACTGTCAGTGTCCAAGGGGATCGGTGGAACGAGCATGTCATTCACCATGTTTTTATACAGTATTAAATGATCAAAGAGGTATTATGGTTCTGCAGCGGAACAGAATGGTACTTGCCTATAAAAACAATGTTTTTCTGTTTCTAAAAAACAGATACAATGTTTTTCTGCTTCTAAAAAATAAATAGCACAAATGTTTGCATGCAATTTTTGCTCCCATGCCAAAGTTGTGGGTATGATTGGCTACTAGCATGATATAATCAATACTCCCTCTGTCCCAATTTATAGATCGTTTGTCTTTTTTGACACCAAGTATGATCAGCTCATCTTTTTCAATAATTTTGCAAAAATATGAAAAAAAAGAAGTTATAATTAAAGTATATTATATGCTAAACTAAGTGACAATAAAATTTAATGATAATTATGATTTTTTTGAATAAGACGAGTAAATCAAATTTGTTGTAAAAAAATCAAAAGGCCTATAACTTGGGACGGAGGGAGTAGTTTAATATGAGTGCAGTCCAAAGCCATTTTTGGTAATAGAAAATGAGACCAAAGAACTGGCCCAGTTCAAAAATAACCAGTTGAAGCGGGAACAATTACACAAAATACATAAGGTGCGTCCTTATATAAGAACCAAATCAGACTTTATGTTTGGTTCTTATAGCCAAATCTGTTTCATAACATCTGTGCCACAAGTCTGTCTAAATTTCTTGAACCGGTAGCAACAAGTGATTCATAGAAGCCAAATATGGTTCATGACACATTGTAATAAAAATCCATGGTATTGTTGGTAGAAACAAGTCAAACAAGGTATCATAGGAAAAAGGAGAATGCATAATGCACATAGTAATGCTCTTTTCTTCAGGTTTCACAAAAAGATACAATATTCTGTTTTTAGTAATTAACTATAATACCAACAAATGGTGAATAAATCAAATTTGAACCAACCCAAAGGACACCAGGAAACAACTGAAATTTAGTGAGAACGCCTTCGCATAAGACTGGTCTGTCCATCACAGCTAAGCCTTGCTGCTGGCTAGGCTTTGGTGCTACTTAAAACATCCCTGTTCTGGTCACATACACTGTTCAGATAAAGTGACTACGTGTAGCAAGACTCAAATTTTATCAAGTAGAAACAATTTTAGTGCTAAACTGGAAGTCAACCATTGAACAATGAAATGCATTATTTGAATAATTGGCATGCTACGCTGACAAGATGTAAATCAAAGTATTTCTTTGTTGTCAATACGCTTCTACACTACGTTGCAACTAGTCTTATACAATCACCAACAGCAGCATTTTTTTCTTTTATCCAATCATAAATCCACATATAAGAAAAGGAAAAAAAAAACACTAAGGTCTTTCCAGAATGCAGGATTCTGAAAATAAAGGAATAAGAAAAACACAGGATTGGAGCATCCATGAAATGGGGATCATACACAAATCTAGAAGGCAGGAAAATTACACAGAAGCATTTGCATGCTACAGAGGAACAACACAGATATCCTAAGACATAAAGTTAAACAAAACATGAGATTGGAGCCATGGTTATCATGGCACCCCAGCGAGGCAAGTTGTTAGCCAGGTGCCTGGGTGCCTAGGCGACAATTAGAAGCCTCATTTTCAGTAAAATACAGAAATATTAGCACTAAAATATCAGTATACGCCCATAACAAGCAAATAAAATAGAGGTTATGTTGACTGCTGACTGCAGCTCTGCTTCTGCCTGCATCTGCTCTGCCCTCTGCTGCTATACTGGCATGCTGCACTGCCCAGCTGCTGGTGTCTGCTGCTCCTCTGTAGGGAAGGGAGGGAGAGAAGGATGGGCAGGCGGCGGAGGCACAGGAGGAAGAGAACAGGGTTGCACAAGGAAGATCCAGCAGCTTCATGCGGGAAGGGCAATGGCAGTGCGCTGGGCCCTTTGTGCCACCGATACATCATGGCTTAAACACCCAGTCAGGTGACTAACTACCTTCCACAAGGCGAGCGCCGCTGGCTGACTGGAGGCCTAGGCCGTGCAGTGATAACCTCTATAGAAACTTTTGGAATTTCAAAAGTATCCATAGTATTCAACTCTTTGTTCCAAAACCTCTATATAAAATTTTCCAGTAGGAATTGAACCCTCCATTTTTTTTCTACACTTCCTCCATCCAAAGGGGGCCTAACTGTTCTAAGTGGAATACATAACAAGTTCTAAGTGGAATACAGATTTAAGCGGATATAGATATCATCATGCACCTCTAGATCTTTAAAAATGGTCAAGCCAATGCTAAAGAAAGCAAGAATTAAGAAAGCCTAGATATCTTGCCGATTTTACCTGATCTTGGGATGTGCTGGTCATTGGAACGTTATAAATAGATTCAGCTGCAGTGGACACGCTACCGAAATTGGCCGCCATAGATACACGACCATTGGCACTCCGGCTAGCACTAGAGGCAGCACGGGGCTCACAACCAGGAGTATGAACATTATAGTGATTTTGTATCTCATTATTCGACTTTCCCATCACCTCAAGCATAGGTATATTTTGTTCATTGTTGTTGATGGGTCTATTGATAAATGAGCCCATTGTGAAGCTGGCATCACCTCTATTAACTAAAGAACGATTCATGCAGTTGTTATCACTACCACTTCCCTTGATAAAGTTACCGGTTGTCGGTGTGTTTGATTCAGGTAGTGAACAACGGCTAGTAGCATTTTGCTTTGTGTGAGTAAAGCTGTTATTGAACTGTGCAAAACCTTTATCTGTGATGCCACCACTAAAGACACCACTATTATAAGCTTCACTGCGAAGTCCTGCTTCTTTACTTGTTCTGCTCTGGACATTATCATTGCGTTGATTGTGTTCCTTAGTATTGGATATAAGTTCTTTATCACTGTTTCTTCTCTGCACTGAACCAGAACCAAAACAATCTGCCTTAGTTGCTACAGGGTAGACAAGCCGCATGCCCAAATTAGACTGATACACCTCAATATTATTCTCGCTGTAAGGTCCATGGCTTGTATCAAGGCATCTGGAGGCAACAGCAGAGGTTTTGTTTGCTGTGCCAAGGGAACTAGATATTTTATCGGTTGGTCCAGAACAGGAAGACACACCGTCGTTGTTATTAAAACTGCCACTAAAACATTTTGCAGAAAAAGATGACTGGTTAGCTTCATTAAGGGCAGCTGATGTCTCATTATTTGCGCTAGCAATAGGGAAAGATATTGTATCTAGACATGAATTAAGGTTGACATCTCTTGCTTTCACAGTGTTACTGTTCACATGCTTCGGAGCAGTCATGCCACGATCAATAATCTGATTCTGATAGTGATTGGTTGTTCCAAAGGCAGTAGGTCCGACAACATGGCTACTTCCTGGTTGATTATTAAAAATAGACACTCCAGCGAAGCCATTCAAGTTGCTAACGGATTGATCATTGGAGTTTGAAGCTCTTTCAAGCATTGCTGCATCAGTATGACCTTTATAATTTGTATATCTACATACACTTGGAATGGGAGGAATCTCTTCAGGCCTACTCCAAGCTTTATTTGGCCTAATGGAATTATTTGAATAATTTGTACTAAAAAGCTCAGTAACTGTAGAGTTATTGTCACCATGTTCATTAGAACGACTGTGGTGCTGAAAGCCTGCTTCACCACCAGAAACCTTGTTCTGTCCAGGTGACCCGGTCAATTCCTGAAGGCTAAATGAAATTTCTGCCAACGAATCATTAGTTGCCCTCCCAGAACTAGCTTTGTCCAAGAATGCTTCAGGAGTCCACCCTCCATACCTTGCATGAGCTCCAACATGGCCGAAGTACCGTGATTCTTCTGCAAAGGTCTTATGACAAACAGGGCATTCAAACATCCCATCTTTGCCTATTACTGGCTCACCAAACTTGTTGCCAGTCCTGCGCCTCTTAGCACGCATTTCATGATATGACAAATGGTGCTGCACATATGCAGTTCGGTCACAAAAGGTCAAATTGCATTTCTGGCATTCATAAGCATTTGCGTTGTCTGCATTCCTTTCATTCTCATCCTTTGAGTCATTCGAATAGCTGGCAAAAGTAAGAGAAGCAGCTGAAAGTGCATTTGGTTTGTCCACACTTGGACCAATTTGATCTTGACAGCCCAAAACCTGTTACATAATCTATATAAATTAAAATAAGTGAATTTAAGTACATAAAATTAAGTTTTATACACTTCAAACTTACATTATCACCACCATCATTAGCACACAAGTACAGCTGTCCTGTGTTTTCATAATGATTAGTGACAGATTTGACCTCTGGATACCCAAGAAGTGACATGAGGTATGCAGAAACTTCCTTGCAAGTAGAAAATTGATTTCCCTTGGGACTGGAAAGTATGGCATGCACATTAGCTATATGAATGAAGAGACATAAAAAAGAGACATGCAAAACATTCAAATCAAAATGCCATGCATTTTGAAAATGCATCAGTGGAGCAGCACATAAAGCACATTGCAAAGCATTTATTTAATATATCAAGTTCCCAACCAGAATATCTAAGCAGCAAACATCAACAATGTTATCAACTATTGCACAGAACTTCTTAGCAACAAATGATAATAGTCTAAAAGTAGAATAATATATAAGTGTACCAAACAAGGACAAGTAATCTCTAGTGTCATTTAGAAACATGGTAAAATGCAAATAAATTGTGGTAAATAGGAGTGCATATGATTGGATGTATTAAGAAGATTTAAGATTATTGGAATGCCCATGTGTCCTTATTTTTCGACATTCCTGTCACTAAACAGGTGGGGTCTGATCTCCGTGTCAGTGAAAGAAACAGTGGCCCACATAAGTTCATCTAAGAGTAATTAAGTTCAAATATTTAAATATCACAGATAACTACCAAAAACTACTACTCCCTCCGTCCCAAATTGTAAGGGGTTCTAGCCCTCTTTATCCGCCCACATTCATATGGATGTTGATGAATCTAGACACATATTGAACACACATACATGGAGTAATGAATGAATCTAGTAGAGGCCTAAAATCCCTAATAATTTGGGACGGAGGGAGTACTTTTTAGTCCCAAGCAAGTTGGGGTAGGCTATGTTGGAAATAATCTTGTTATGGTTAAACTAGTGTTGACTGTTAAACATGCATGTATTTGTCAAAGTAAGTGAGTGCATGCATGAAACTATGAAAGTACTAGGGGCGTGTTTGGATTGTTTGCCCAGCCTTGCCAAGCTACGATACAGAAGAGGCCAGCTGCTTGGATTGATGGCAAAGGTTGCCTTGGTGCTTGTGCTAGCATGGTCAAACCTTGCTCCTATGGGAGAGCCATGCAGCACGCCTAGCTGGGCAAGGATTCGCTGGCTTGGCAAAGCAAAGCAAACTGGCAAGGGAACAAAACACCCTCTGGATGTCCCGTGTATGATCTTTATCTTTATGGAGTAGACAGAAAAGAGGCAAAGTTTGTTTTTTGGTCTAGAGCTTGAGAATACAGCAATGGATGAGCTGTGCTATTTAGGTACGACTGTAGCAGGTTGGACACAAAATGTAGAAATTAGTGTGTATAAGTGTATGGCTGTAGTAAGCTGTGTGGTAGAAGTAAGCCAGTAGTGCTTGGCATAGTTATTAAAACGATGAAACGATGGAAGGAAGATTTTGACGTTTAAACGTCGTTTTAAATCATGCATGAAAACGGCAGCAGGATGAAGATGAAGGGAGAAAAGAGGAGGAAGGAGTGGGAGAAAAGAAGAGGGGGAACCGAACGGCCCAGCCCAGCCCAGCCCACTAAGCCTCTTCCTTCCCCCAGCCCGCTCCCACCACACCACCAGCCGCTCATCCCTCATTTCCCTTCTTCCGCCGCCACCGCCAGCGCATTCCTCGCTCCCCTCCCCACGTCCGGCGTGAGTCTTCCCCACTCCCTTCCCCACGACAGGTGCCCTCTGCGCTGCCCGCATCCTCCCCCTTCCACCGTCGGCGCCCGCCTTGGCCGCCGCACCTGCTCCACCCCACGGCCACCGCAGATCCGGCGCCGCCGCTCCTCTCCGCCCCTCGCTCGCACCGCCGACACGCCCCTCCGCCTCTCGCTCCCGCCGCCGCCGGCGGAAAGGGAGGAGGCGGCCAACGGGCAAGGAGGACGCGGCCGGCGGAGAGGGAGGAGGCGGCCGGGGGAGAGGGAGGAGGCGGCCAGCGGACAGGGAGGACTGGAGGAGCCGGCGGCGGAGAGGGAGGAGGACTCGATCTGGATCTGGGAGACTGGGACAGAGTGGGGACGACTGGGAGGGCTAAACGTTTCAGCGTTTCAAGATTCCGGAGCGTTTTATCGTTTTCATGTCGTGAAAACGACGTTTTAATAACTATGGTGCTTGGTTGTGAAGCAGAAGTGATTGTGTGATCTTGTAGTGTGAGGCTGTGAGACCAATATAGTTAGCTGTTACTTGTGTTGTCTCTCATATGCTTGGGCGTTCAAGATAGACTGAGAGAGTGCAAACTGTAAAGGGAAAAAATCAAGTGAATCTGTTCCAACAGTTAAGAGTGAATATGTTCCAACAGGATAGAGACAAAATCCAATATAAGCCACCAACCATAAGGAAAATAAAGTAAAAATCTAATAAGCTTTCCTGGCCCTGGGCCCATGGGCTGTTTTCTGTAGTCACATACCATGCATGCGGGAAGGAGTACATTCAAACACAGTTTGCAAAGCACAGGTGCATGTTATCAAAAAAGCATAGGCAATGCAGATTGCTTAAACAACAGCATGGAATGCTGCTATAGCATCAAAAGTATCAAGCCTGCCTTTGCACCCCAGAAAATCCAGCATTATATACTTAAGAAACATCTCAGCTCAGCAATCTAATAACATCATTAACATCTAATGATCTAAAACATATCCCCATGCATGAAGCAGGAATTAGATAGACAAATACCAGACCATGTTGAGAGCCCTAATCACAAACAGAAGCATCCACACCTGACAATTATCAAGGATAAGCAGAATCAACTGATAACATTGTCTGCCAGAGGTATCATGTGTATTTCAAAAACCCAATCCACCCCGACTTGCATTTTGCATAATTCGCCATGCATAGACTACTGCAGCATCACTGAACAAGTAGCATCATGGCAAGTACGGAGTACTAGTAAGGTTCTTACATAACTCTAGCAAGTTCCATTCCCTAAAACTAATAGATAATGTTTTGTCGAGAAAGAATAACAGTGCAAGCGGCGAACCTCATGTAGCTGAAGCAGTGCACCCAGATGGATCTCGCCTTCCGCTTAAGCCCGAGCTGCAGCTTCCACCCGCGGGGGAGGTGATCCCCGAAGAATGAGGCGTCCACAAACCTCCGTCGCTGCCTCTGGCTCACCCACCTCCCTGCCAAGCTAGCGATGTACCCCTGCAGCTCGGCCTCGGAAGCCATCCCGGCCGTTCGCCTCCGCAGCTCCGCGTCATACGGCTCCACCATCCCCGCAAGCCTCAACAGGTCAACGGAGATCCCCTTTGCGTTCGTTGTCTCCAGGTCGGGGTTGGGGGCCGGCGAAGGGGAGGGTGACGGGGAGGGCTCGGCTAGGGCTAGGGCTAGGGCTAGGGTTTGGGGCTCGGGAGGGGGCGGGGGTGAGGGGTCATCGGGGAAGAAGAGGGCGCGGAGGTGGTACGCGACGAGGTTACCGTCGGGGTCGTGCCGCTGGGCGGAGGTGGGGCGGGCGGGCGGGGACGAGGAGGATGAGGATGCGGCGGCGCCGAGGCGGAGGCGGGAGAAGGTCTGCTTCCGGGACCCCGCGCTCTCGTTCAAGGCGGCGCGGTCGATTTTGAGGGGCGGGAGCGGGTCGGCGTCGGGGCAGCTCTGCGGAGCGAGGGCGTGCGTGGAGGCGGCGGCGAGCGCGTCCAGGTCGGACTGCGACAGCGACCGGAGGTCCACCACGGGGAGCAGCTCCGTCGCCATTGGGCTGCTCCGCGGGGCGCGGCCGCGCGTGGTGCGCGGACTCGACGCGGGCGGGGTGAGGGCGGCGGCGGCGGTGGACCAGTACGAGTACGAGCGTGCCGCTCGCCGAGGAGACTAGAGCGGTGTATCAGGGGGTTGTTGGGTGTCCACACTGACGAGGCGGAGTTGGCTTGGGGGTGAGCCCAGGCGTCCGTTGAACTGGAAGACGACGGAGGGCGACGGGGGTGCTTGAAACGGCGGCTCGTGTGAGTTCGTGGGCTGTAAAGTTACGCGTGTGTTTTCGGAGTCTTATTGGGTTGGGCAATAGAGCTTCACAGGCTGCGGCCCAACCCTAAGCGCGAGTTTTTTGGAGTCTTATTGGGTTGGGCTGTAAAGTATACTAAGACGATTTCCTACGGTGTGCACAAGCCCACTAGTCTCTTGCAGATCTTGCTTGCTTGAACACTTTATACGTGCAGAACAAACTGTTCAAAAAAATGCATAACAAACCGCTCGACATATGCATGACAAACACGTATACATAATAATCTCAGATAGACATAAGGTCATCAGCTTGACGACATTGATGATGAGAAATTTGAACTTGCACTTGGTCATTTGGTGCAAATCGGTTCCCCAAAAACTTGCTTTCTAAGGCTCCCTACAATGGGAGGTCTCAAAATGGTTCTCTTATTTAGCACTGTTTGACATTGTTTGGCACTGTAACTGATATGACGTACAGAATGGGATGAGGAGTGTTGTTGAAAATAGCCTAAAACTATCTCCAATGGTACTCCCTATCCTCCATTCCTTATCACTATTCTAACTACAGTGCCAGCATTCAATTCAAACAGTGCAAAACAGTATTGGGAACCCTATTGGATATGGCATAAGGGCTTTTTTGGTTCATGGACAAAATCTATATTCACTATCCAAATATTTTTTATATAAAAGTAGAATCTCTTTTGTTGTAAGAAAATTGAAGGTAGGACCGACGCCTAAGAGGGGGGTGAATTAGGATTTCTAAAAATAAGGCTCACTAAAAACTATAACTACTAAGCAAAATCTATGCAAGAAAATCTAGCTATGTGCACTTAAGGTTTTGTTAAGTGTTGCTACTTCCACTGTGGCCAAGTCTTGCAACTTAGTTCCAACTAGAAACTAACCTATCAAGCTAGTCTAGGAAAGTAAGCACACAATTGTAAGAATGTAAATACGAAAGCTAAAGGATGGGATAGAGAATGCAAACTCCCGTTGATGATGGTGATAGCACACGAAGAGGACACGGCGATATTTTTCCCGAGGTTCGAGGAAGCCAACAGGCCTCTACCCCTTACGTCCTCGTTGGCGCTCCACAAAGGGCTCTGCTCTCGCGTAATCCTCAAAGGAGTGCGGCCTCGCACACGCAAGGGTGGAGAATGGCAATGTGACTTCCTCGGAAGCCAAGCAACTACGGTCGGGTCTCCGAATATCCTCGGTACATACCCATCCGAGCCTATCTCTCGCGTAGTCCTCCACGGGCTACTGCCTCGCCCACGCAAGGGTAAATGATGGATACGGCCGTTGGGGTATTCCGAGTCCTTCTCGCGGAGCTACTCCGCCGTCTCCACTAGGGGAAGCTTTTGGGCAACGTGCCGAGGGCCTTCCTCCCTCTCACAAGATGGTGGCGGCCATTCCACACTCCGGAGGGTCTCGCAAGACTTACAACCGCACTTGATACACCAAGGACGTGCACCCAGGCACGGAGAATAGACAAGGTGGCCTTAGTAAGGATGCACTAAGCACTAGCTATGCCGGATGTGTTTAGTTTTGCTCTTGTGGTGGTTGGGCTCTCAAATGGTGTTGCTACACTTCAAATGGGCATGGAGAATGTGTATCAACACTTGTGCTAGCTCAGGATACTCCAACCACCATGGGGAGGCCGGCCAAGGGGGTATATATAGGACTCACCTCCAAAACTAGCCGTTAGAAGCATTTTCCATTTTTCTGCGTACCCACCACCATCGGACTATCTGGTGCGTGTAATTTGCCCCTTCTTCGAGTCGACCGTTGCTCTGACAATGTGACCGTTGGAGCCACCGGACTGTCCGGTGCGTTGTAGCACCGGGTCTTCAATTTGGATTGTCCTCGGTCTATAACGTCCGGCGGTGAACCACCGAAGTGTCCGGCGGTGGATCTAGCGCCGGACTCCGCCTCTTCCTTCTCAGCCTATATCGTCCGGTGGTGAGCCACCGAATTGTCCGGTGCATGGAATTTTGCACCGGTTATTCAGCTCTTGGCTCGGCTCCTTGTAGGCACTGAACTGTCCGGTGCTGCACCACCGGACTATCCGGTGAATGCATTTTCTTCTGTTCTTGAGCCAAAAAATCGACCCGCTGACCGGCCAGCGGGACCGCCAAGTCAGGTCCCTAGCTTGCAACTTGATGGCGGCTTGGGTCTTCTCTTGTGCCTTTTAGATCCTCCTTTGAGGTGTTTATACCCCAAGTCCACCATTTACATCCTGAGATTTTAGACAAAAACACTTGTACACAAATATTAGTCTCATGGCACTGTTGTCAATCCAACCACCAAAACTACATATGAGAAGTAAGCACAAGGCTTAGGGTCCATTTTCCTTACAAAAATATTTGTATTTCACACATGGAACATGCTTAATTTCCTCTTTCCTATAAGGTGGATGAAGGTTTCCAACTCGGCTAGAAGATTAGAAGTTCCCCTTTTGGCATAGCCATGCACCAACCAACTCCGCACTGGCGAGGTTAGGTACAAACCAAAAAATCGTCGTACCATCCCACAAAGTATCAGTGAGATTGGAGACCCTGAAAATGCAAAACATATATCACTGTTAGTGAGATTGGAATCCCACATAGTTTTATTCTTCATCTACGCATGGTATGGCACCATTGGAAGCCGTATAATGAAACTCTCCACTAAGAATGGCTCTCGCATAGTTTTATTTTGAGTAAAATGCACCGGAGGCCCCTTAACTTGTCCGGCGGTGTCATTTAGGTCCACCACCTTTGAAACTGCAGGTTTGGGTCCCTAACCTTTGTAAGTTGTTCACCGCAGGTCCATACCCCTTCATTTTATGTTTTCTTTTACATTTAGACCCCTCAAATTTCTTTCTCCCTCTCATCCATGGCCTTCTTCCTCCTATCTCTACCTCGGCGGCGGTGCTCTCCCCCGGCGGGGCCTCTCCCACCACGGCCGCCTTCTAGAACCCTTCGCCCACACGCCGCCCGCGATGCCGGCGTCGGCTCC
This sequence comes from Paspalum notatum, assembly GCA_022530915.1. Classification (NCBI taxonomy): domain Eukaryota; kingdom Viridiplantae; phylum Streptophyta; class Magnoliopsida; order Poales; family Poaceae; genus Paspalum; species Paspalum notatum. The sequence goes on from CM039691.1 coordinate 5,493,950, forward strand.
GAGCAAGAGGCACCTGGTGCGCGCGGGCCAGCTCGCCACCGCCGCCGGATACTTCACCTTCGTCCTCCTCTTCTCATCCCTGCTCCTCCTGCCGCGGCCCAACGCCACGGCCACCCCCATCGACGCCGCGGCCGCCTTTGCCGCCGCCAGGCCACACCTCGCGCACCTCCGGCGGGACGCGTCGTCCCCCGCCTCCTATGCGTCCGTGCCCACCTGCCCTGCCTTCATGGCCGTGCACTGGGAGGCACTCCCCCACGATGACATCCGCGTCGTCGAGCTCCCCTGCGGAGGAGGAGGAACCCCTGTCCCGCGCGCCTGCGTCGTTGAGCTCCCCTGCGGAGGAGGAGCCCGCGACGGCCGGTGGCCGCGTGGAAGAGGAGGCCACGGGGGCCTAAGCCGGCATGGAGGAGGCCCCGGGGGCGAGGAGGAGGCCGCTCGCAGCGCATGCTTGCCGCCACCGGAGCGGTCATGGACGGCCAGCCCCGCGGCCAGCCCCTGGCGCTCCTCCTCCTCTCGTTCTTCTTTTCGTTGGGTAGGAGAGACGAGGCCGGGCCGGCTCAGACTGGCCGTGCGCCGGCGACCGACGTGGTAGGCGGGCCCAGCCCTGGCGGAGGCAAGCGTGGCCGCGGCACGGCTCGGTCCCGCATGGGCTTCAGCCTCCCCGACCTGCGCGACCGGCGGTCATGCACGGGAGGCACGACCGTGGGGATGGCGGTGTCGCGACCGACGGGCGAAGAACAACCGTGGGGATGTCGTCGGGGCCAGGCGCGAGGGAGAGATAGGAGGAAGAAGGGCATGGATGAGAGGGAGGGAGAAATTTGAGGGGTCTAAATGTAAAAAGAAAGATAGAACGAAGGGGTATGGACCTACGGTGAACAACTTACAAAGGTTAGGGACTCAAACCTGCAGTTTCAAAGGTGGTGGACCTAAATGACACCACCGGACAAGTTAAGGGGCCCCCGGTGCATTTTACTCTTTTATTTTTAACAGAGAAAACATAGAAATTTAAGAAAAAAAAGGAATGATTTTCTCATCAAACATCCAAGTCCAAATTTGATCATTAAACTCTAAAATTGGTGTCTTTAACCATCCAACTATTTAAACCAGAAATATTTGATCCCATGTCGTTTCAATGGTGTGTTTTTCTAATCTAATAAAAATGATTTAATCATTAAAACTAGTGCAATCATTTTTTTTCTAAAATTGTAATATATCCGCCAGTACTCTGGTTAGTAATTTGGATCTCATTTATTAACCCTCTTATTGTTTTATTGTTCATAACCGCATCAAATATTTATATAGGTTGACGTTTTGTACTTTATTTTATGTTGATTCATGGTTATAGTTGGTTTTATGATTTACCTCTAGCTTAGTTAAAACATGTTATTTAATTATGTAACCAACATAAAAGTATCACTTTTAGCTATACTATATCTAAATGAGATCTATATATGGTGGAGCCTTAATCTACGAGATTTGTGCCACATTCCTTATCTTCTATGTACTCATATCCTATCGAGTAATTTAAATTGATCTTCAGATCTAATACAATGCACAAAGATTATGAACATATAAATAATGCCACGGCTATGAACAATAGGACACCAGTAGGGATAATAAATAAGATCTAAATAACTCTAAAAAGAGTACTAATCCGATACATGTTTTTTATTATCCTAGCTTAAAATAAATTAGGTATAAACTTTTAGATATTAATCTATTTTTATTTAAAAAATGAAAAAAGGCACCATTGAAACCTACCTAGGGGGTCGAATTTGTAACATTTTAATACGTGGATGATCTAAGATATCTAGTTTTGAAGTTTGATGGTTAAATTGAGATGTGGACGATAGTTTGATTGTTAAAAATAAATTTTTTGTTATAAAAAATCCTACAATCTAAATCTAGGAAGGCTTACGGATGGCTGCTCAATTCTTACGCAACACGTGCGTGCTGCGAGCTCTCTGTTCCTTATTGCCGCTCTGTCTCTGCTCCTTATTGCTGCCCTGCGTGTCCGCGACACCGTGATCCCAACGCGTGGCTGCTGAGAAGACGCCTGGGATGGCCGTGCTCGGGTAGGAGAGATGTCTATTAGAAGTTTAGACTATAGTTTACATTTTCGTTTTTACTGTTCTGAAAAACAATTTAACAAAAGTTGACTATATATACTGAACCGGAAACGAAAAATTTAGCCGAAAACGGCTTCCAATGCTTTCTTCAACCCTGGTTTAGACTGCCTATATCATCGCCCAGTTGTTGGCACGAGCCCTCCATGCTGAAACACCGTGAACGTGAAATGCAGCATACTGCACTGTTCATTCCAGTCGTACAACTATACACTCGTATCGTATATGTGAGTAGTACCACCTACCGGAAATACTTCTGGCAGGGCAATGAACGTAACTGGTGAAGGATCATCATTTGGGACCCGACCAGTGTCCATACGTTATGATTGTTTCCGACCACCGCCGCGACATGCGCAATAAGTTGGTTGACAAAATACTCCTATGTACTTCTCCGCACTCATCTGAAAACTCGAAACTAAAATTCTGTGTACACCGATCTTACCACAACACGATACTACTGTCACGTAAAAACTACGGCACTACGCCAGATTTGTTTTAAAAAAAGGCCTGCTAACCTGCAGAAAACACCATAAATAAATGCTTTCACTAGCTAGCTATTCACTCCTCAGGGCCAAAGTTACCAGCATTGAACATGATGATCCCGTGGACCACGAACACCGGCACACACACGTACTCCGATCCCCGACATGTTCATGATGGAACCCGACCGCTAGATTCTAGGACAAGAGAGAGAGAACAAATGAAACAGAAAGGAGATTAGGAGAACGAAGAGAGGATCCAAAACAAATCTAGCTGGAGGCGGCGAGAGAGCGCGCGCCGCCGACGCACGGCACGACCGGCCGATGGCGCGCGTGTACGTCGGGTCAGGGCTCGTAGAGGCGGTCGCGGCACTGGCACTTCCACCCGACGGGCTTGTAGTTGGAGAGCGTGGCGACCTGGTCGCCGCAAGGCCAAGGCCGGGGCCTCGACGCCGACGACAGCGTGGGCACCTGCACCGCCGTGCACGGGCTGCACTCGTAGCACTTGCCGCGGCAGCTCGGCGGGCTCGACCCCAGCCGCACCTTCTCCTCACCCTCCCCGGCGCCGCCGCCGACCTGCGCATCGTCGGAAGCAGACACACGTACGCGCGGCGCGTTAATTAGATACACGGCGCACACACTGCAACGCCGGCCGGCGCAACAGGCGCGGCAGCCGGTACAACTCAGAAGGGATGCGTGCGAGAGGTGGACGGCACGTACCCGCAGGGGAGGAGGCCGGCAGGCGGCCTGGAGAGCCAGGCCGAGAAAGGCAAGCAAGAACACGGCGCCCGCGAGGAGGGCAGGCGTGGCCGACGACGCTGGCCTCATGGCCGGAGCCCGGAGCTGTCTGGCTAGAGCTGTAGTAGCGAGCAGAGCACTAGGCGCGCGCGCGCGTGTGCGGCGAATGGGCCGTGCGGTTTCGGCGTGTGGTGGGGAAAAAGAGGGTGACGACGCGTACTTATAGTAAAGAACCACTTGAGCTAGCTTTGGAAGCTGCGGGGCTGGCTCGAGAAGGTGAGCATTGAAGCAAGCTAGTGGTGTCTGATCTGATGGCCGAAGCAGAGATCAAGGGCAAAGGAGGACAGCAAGACGGGCACCGGCGAGGCGGCGGCGCCACCGGTCTACCCATGGATCCATGCCATGCCAACGTAGGCACAATTTTCCAAAACGTCTCCCTCCCCATCTCTCTCTACCTCTCTCGTCTTCGGTCATCTTTTGCCCCTAGGGCCTAGTAGTCTCGAAGCAATGTGAGGTGAAGGCCAGATCAGATCTCTGACCGTGCCTGCATTCCTGCAGTGCCAGCCAGCCCAGGGAGGCTTGAAGAGCGGTGCCCACCACTGGCGCCGGTGCCGCAGCGGGAGCAGCCGGACCGGCCGGCGGTACGGACGGAGCTGCGGGCCTGTGGTCGCCGCTGTAACAGTGAAACAGCAAAGCTGCAGGTGTGCGGCAGCTGCAGTGGACTCTAGTTTTACTGCCGCCGCCGCCCCGGTAATTGACTGCCACTTGGGGAGCACGGTGCCCGGGGCTTGGACGATGACCTTGACCCGCTTGCCCTTTGTCGGAGACCGGAGCCAGCCAACGGGAAAACCCAGATCCAATTTTCGCTCCCCAGTCCTGACACCTGGCATTAGCTGTGTTTAGATCCAAAAAGTGGAGGCGAAAAGCAGGCGAAATCTGCCAAAATTTGACCAAAAACATCACATCCGACACTGCAGCGTACTGTAGCACTTTTCGTTTGTTTGTGGTAAATATTGTCCTACCATGGCCTAACTAGGCTCAAAAGATTCGTCTCGCAAAGTACATCTAAACTGTACAATTATTTTTTTGATTTCATCTACGTTTAGTACTCCATGCATGTGCCGGCATTTTTGATGTGATGGGAAATCTTTTTTTTGCATAGTAGAATTTGGGGGAAAGTTTGGATCTAAACACAGCCATTGATTGAATTCACATCATCATCTAATAATCTAATAAGAAGCACGTGTCAGTGTAGGCCAACTCATCAGGTGGTGCACCTGAGTTGTTAATTGACCTAGCGTTTAGTTGGTGGATATGGTGGGATGAAATGGCTCCATTCTTAGTATCTGGGATTCCATTCTATGTTTGGTTGAAGAATGGAATGGCTCTATTTTTACGTTTGGTTGGAGTAACCAGATTGGACCATTCCTAACTCCGTCTACCACCATCTGAGGCAAGACCCACATGTCATATTCATCCTTTCCTCACTACCCCCCGCGCCCTCCCCGCCGGCGCACGCTCCTCCGCCGCCACCTCGTTCCTCCGCTCCCGGCTCCTCCGCGGCGCACCGCCGCCTCGTCCTCCTCCGCTCTCGATCCGCCAGCTCCACCTCGGTTCGCCGCCGCCTCGTCCTCGGCGCGCCGCCGCCTTCACCTCGGTTCGCCACCGGCTCCTCCTCGGCGCGCCGCCACCTCGTCCTCGGCGCGTCGTCGGCTCCTCCTCAGCACGCCGTTGCCTCTTCCTCCGCTCTCCGCCGGCTCGCCTCTCGCGCCTGGATGGGCTGGCCGTCACTGCGGCCCTCCTCCTACGCCCAGGATGTCGTCGCCGCGTCGTCCTCCGCGCGCCGCCGGGCCTGGCCGCTGCAGCTCTGCTCCTGCGCATGGCTGCCCTCGCCGCTGCGGCCGTCGTCGATGTGGCGCTTCCTGCGCCTAGTACCCGCCCGCGGAGTGGCTGTCGTTGCCGCCGGCCAACGGAGAGGCGCGAGCGGAGAAAACGGAGTGCGACGGCGTCGAGGTGGGACGAGCGTGTCCGGGATTTTTTCGGGGACAAGCGTGTCCCAGAATCGGGAGAAATATTCCTACCCTAGAACCGTTCCATTCCTATGTCCATCAACCAAACGATCTCCGAAGTGGGATGGAACGGCTCTGTCCCTCCATGTCACTCCAACCAAACGGACCCTGAGTGTCTAGGAACACCGGACACCTACTAAGGCTATCCGCACTCATTCAACCCTATTTCTCTATCCTAAAAGGAATATTTTGTCCTGTTCAGCGAGGTTCTCTACTCTATACAACAATCTTCCGCACTCATATTTACCTTATTTCCCAACCCTATACCAACTACCACTTATTTTATTATTTATTTTCCTCTCCCCCACCCACCTCCACTCCATCAGCCTCCTCCAAACGCTCCCCGCTCTGGCATGCCGCGTCCTTCTCCCCGCCTCGCCCTCTCCCCACCGCCTTCTCCCCGCTCGCCCTCTCCCTGCCGGCGTCTCGCCCTCGCGAGATCTAGCGCCGCCGCCACCATCTAGATCGGCCGCGAAGCCTCCTCCTCTCTGGTCCGGCGGCGGCGACAAGGCGGCCGACGGCCGGCTCTGCCTCCTCTCCCTCCGGTCCGGGCTGCCAGCCCCGCCTACCCCGTGCGGCGTCCTCCACCCGCCCTGCCAGCCCCACCTCTCTTCCTCGCCGCCGGCGCGCCGGCGTCCTCCCCGTCCGCCCCCCTCTCCCGCCGGCGCCTTCTCCTCCGCGCGCGGCAAGATCTACCGCCGCCGCCTCGACGCCGGCCCACGCCTCCCCTCCTCCTGCGAGGAGGCGGCGGCATCGGATCCGCGCCGACATGCGACGGCCGCCGCTGCCTCGAGCTCCGACGTTCGCGCCGGCGGCGCGCGGACTAGGGGAGGCTTGCTCCAAGTCTGCCCGATGGCGCGAAGAGCGGCGAGTGCGGGACAGAGACGAGCCGGGTCCATGTGGAGGAGAGAGAGTCTGATAGGGGAGGAACTTGACGGACTGCAAACGTGAGGTGAGAGAGTGCTTACCTTACCGTAGGGTAGGTGATAGGGTTGATGGCTGCGGGCGTCGAGTCGACCCTAAAGCTTTAGGGTGGGCTTTGGCATTGCCCACTGCGGATAGCCTAATAACTGATAAAGGCTAAGTCTAGCAGCCCGGTACAATACAAAATGATACGATAGCGACACTGGTTGGAATAGTGAACAGATGAGTTTTTATCCTAGCTGCTCGTCTTAGCCTAACTGACCACTTGTTTAGCGAGAGCCATGAAGCGTCTCTGTTCTACGATAGTGCATGCATTCTGTTCTATGATAGTGCATGCATTTGGATAGAGATTGCAACATGCATGCTCGCTTGTTTGCTAGACCGTATTCAAACTTCACGCCGTCTACCATGAAGCTAGTATTATTTTTGTATTACAGATAACTATATACACGGTTTATTGGACTTCCTTATAAAACCCAGGCCCCTAGTGAAGAACTTGCTCGATGGAAACTGTCCGTAACGTGGGTGATCAACGTGAGAGAAGGAAATTAAAGACCGTGGTCCACGAGTAGAGTCTACTGTAACTGCTCCTGCGCGAGTAGAGTCTGTATCAGTTGACCAAGGAACAGAAACAATCTCCAACAACAGGTGATCCTGGGCGCTTCTCCAGCACTCTCTTGAGACTTGCCCTTTTGATCGTTGCAATATACTTAGAGCATGGTCACCAGGTAGTGCATGTGTACTGTGTACAGTGCGCAATCATTACTTTTTCACTCTGTGTACAGTGCGCAAACAGTGTTTTGCACACCTCTTTCCACTCCGGTGACCCTGATCTTAGACTTTATTTGATAAGTTGTGGATATGTATTACACGTGAAAAATCAACCACGTGTGAAAAAATATATACATATATTTAGCTACCAAGCAATACTAGTCAACCCACTTCATACACAAATAGATCTATGCTCGTACGTTGCCACGGGAGCCACAATATTTTTTAACGCGACAAAAGCATTAAAATTTTACCGGTTGAATTTCAAAGCAACCACTTGCAAAGCAAAGTGTGGCCTTCCTCTCAGTGATTGGACTATTTTACCATAACAATGGAACATTATTGATGGCGACAGCCTAATCAATCAGGTTAAACAAGTTTGACTATGTGAAGAAAAGAATGAACTATGCAAATATCTATTTTATATATCATATGGTGTTTCGTGATAAAATAGGAACCGATAGATGCAGCAGCATGGTTGAAAGGATATTTACCCCTGCACTTTCTCATGTTCAGAAGCAGACACATATATGTCAAGTCCTATTCATCAGGATTCTAGGCAGCATACCTATTCTCAAACACTTGCCTCCAAATTTTAGTGATGATACATTATTCATAAACTTTATATTTTCTCACTCTCAAAGCGTAACTATCTTTCAAATAGGAAAAACTACAAAGATTAGCAAGACCCACATGTATATCACATTCCAAGCATGACCATCAGACCTTTTTTTAAACAGTACTGACAAAATAAACGGTCTGGCTGTGTAACTATTTTCCCCTAGTTAAGTAAAATAAGCAAGCTTGCGAAATATAAGGAGTATACCTTAATGTTTAATATAATCAACATTATATTCTGATCAAATTTTGAAAAAAAAAACATACTTTCTCCAAATAGGGACAGAGAAAATGGACATTGCAGCAACAACAGCTATCAATTGCAGGTTTGCCACAATGAGCACTTGTACAATTTGATAAGAGTGCATTACTATATATGGCTTCAACATGCATAATGCGCATATAAGCTTTGCATGTGTCCAGTGAGAGACCCAATAGTTGCTACCTGGATAGTCCCTGCCAAGATTGAACTACCACATGCTTCAAAACAAATAAAAGAACTTGGTACTTTTGAAAAAGGTAGAAGAATTTTAGGGACAAAATTCAGTATATACAATCATAGAAGGTCTGGGACTCTGGGTCAATAGATGGATAATTACCTGGCTATATATAAGTCATGCACAACGCCACCTTGGCAGGTCCATTGCTCAGTTAAGTTAGAAAAATGCTGGCCACAAGAACCCGAGTGATTGCATTCTGAAAAAGGTTAAAAATGCATGACTCCATGAAAAAAAATTCTACCAATACGCTCTAGGAAAAGAAAACTCATCCGTTTACTGGATGTACACAGAAATGGTTTACTTATTGGTACGGACACACTATCATCTTATGATTAAGAAAGTATCGGACTCAACCCTTGCCTAATTTTATGTAAGAATCTGCTAGATTTTCCAATTCCATGTAAAGCCACTTTTCACGAACAAAGAATCAAGAGCTCGTGGCTGGATTCTAGGAGTAACATCTGTGTCTTGGCCAGCATTCAAATATTCAATGGACATGTAATGCCATTATTCTGACAGAAACTCAACATGGATTGCTAGAATAATAAACCATGTAATGTCAATTTTTCAGTGAGCATGTAATGCCAACATTTGACATAAACACAACATGCAATGCCAACATTATACATATCCTCTGAGATTTGGACACCTCCTTCTGAACTGAAACCTCACAATACAGTTTTTATACTTATAGTACAAATTGTAAAATGGGATATGTTTCTTTATCAGAAGCACAAGTTTTGTTTATGCTCCAGTTAGAAAAGGATATCAAGCATTCAAATTGGATACTTACCTTTTACCAGTAGTTGATGTTGTTCAAAATACTCACAAAGAAAAAACATCAGAGGTCGTTCTCCAGCAACCTCAAAAAACTGTATACATGTCTAACCTCCGCCTTGTTAGTACCTGAACAAATCCATCCATGTAGTAAGAGTAAAGAAAACTATTTCTCATGAGAAATGTAGGTTAAAAATGGGAGGCGAATATAAACTCTTACTACATTATTAGACATTAAAATTACCATTTTTTAGGCTTGCCAACGAAACAGAGAAATACCATATTGAGGGAAGTATGCTATTCAGGTGCATCCTTGTTGTCGGTCCCATGCCTATAAATTAATATATTCATTTGTTAAATTCAGTGGAAGTGCAAGGTTCTACATATGAAGACAACAATATTTCTTTTACTACAGAAGGCGTCAAATAATTAATTTTCTTTTGATTTTGTAGGGATGGAGATACTCTGTATATACCATTTAGTTCATTGTTTTCAATAGAAATCAAGAGGTGAACAGCAAAATCATGCACATCCTAAGTACCCGTGACACTTAAAGGCTTGAAAGTTGAAACAAACGCAAAGTGATGTTTTTTAGAAAAAAAGAAGAAGAGAAAAGACTGATGCTCATCTATACACTATGATAAAGGCCAAGTCTTGTTTCTGACATACCGGCTTCTCTCTCGGCGACTCCTCTTGATAGAGCATTTTCTTTTCTGTAGAAATGAAGATAGATTGCTCAAGATCTCTACTCCTATGACTAACGCAAGGGAGGCATCACACCCCGTGCGACCCTGCCCGTAACCCTGCCCACGTCCCTACCAATGCATGTTTTTTCATACTGAGACTTCATGATTAAGTTATTTAGGCATTACGGAGATCTGCTACCAAATTGGCATTGAAAGCAAAGATAAAAATAGACCACAACTTAAATTCGATCTCTACTGCTTGCAGTTCACAGAACCAGGCTTTCAAGTTATCCAAATCGTGCAATAAGAAAAGCAGAGTAATGTTAGAGCTGAATACCTGTTTTCTTTTAGTAACAACTAATTACTTTAATGAAAAACTCTACACTTCAGCTGCTCGAGATGGCTATAGATAAATCTCGTGTGGACAAAATAAAAAAAGATGGTTATAGGAAAAACTCTGCACTTCAGCCACTCTAATTTCATACGTGTAGTGATGAAACATTGTTCAGGTCAAAAAGAAAGTCCACATATGTGCATATAGAGCAGCATCTTAACTCCACCGTACTATATGTATGGTATATGAGTCACAAATCATGGTCATAGGATTCAATTTAGTAGTAATGGATGGCTGGCCAGAACTACCAATAAACAAAGAAAATGACAGAAGTTATATACTTATACTCCAGTTTCATACAGTGAGTGAATGCCCATCCTAAGAATTGAAGTTTTTCTTTAGCAAATGTTCAGGCGAAGACAATATGTATTTATGCAAATGCTTGATATTTCTCTATGAAACAATAGTTCTACTTCAACATTTGGCACTTATTACAACACGTGCTGCACATGTATAAAGGCCTTGTAATATGAAAGTTGAAAGGAATGGCCAACAATTAAGAGTCAAACAGGAGTCCTAATTCTAGTCCAGTTCTAGTCCTAGCATTCTGAACAAAGATGCCATAGGTGGCAACTGGGCATAACCGCATAAATGGACAACCCATATTTCTTTGAACTGAAACGACACGACACTGTTCCAAAGTTCAAACTCTGCAATGATAATCACCGACCACCAAATCTTAGATCACATCCCACAACATTCTTTACAAAGAAATGTTTGTAGCAGGGATTCTACTATACGCGTTATACGTACTGCAAAATCATAAGCCTTTACAGAGAAGCCTGGCTAGTACCTCTCTCCGGAGCTCCTCGTGAGGGCGGCGGCATGGCCAACGCTGACGGCCCGGGTGCGGCTGTTGGAGGGCGCGGCGCTGCGGGACGGCCTGGGCGGCGCGATGGACGATAGCAGTGCGGCGGAGATTTTGTGCGGATGCGTGCGCCGAGGAGGGGGGAGGCCAGCGGGTTCGCGGCGGCCGGAGGCTAGCGCGCCGCGGTTCGCACGTGGACGGCGCTGCGGGATCTCGGGGATTGGGGATTGCACGAGAAAGGGCGGGTGTGAGGAGCAAGACCACCGAGCATAGGGCGAGGGCAAGGCGGGCGCGAGGCCACTCCGGGTGGACGCGTGGAGGGCGGCGAGGATGGCGGGGCCTGGCGACGGGCAAGGGCGCGTCGAGAGGGGGCTGGAATGGTGGCCTAGGGGGCGGGGCGGGGCCGGGCGACGAGCGAGGGCACGGGGCGGGGCGAGAAATGCGGTGGGTGGTTGGGGCGCTCCATGCGGGCACAGCAATGGTGGCGCGCGGTGCCGGGCCAGGGTGGTACAGGGGCCTGAGGGCACGCCTAGGAGGTGCTACGCGACGGCGGCGGTAGGCGGGATAGGGCCGCGGAGCGCGGGCAGGTGACGGTGGTGTGGTGCGGGCGCGGGGTGGTTGCGGGGACGGGGTTCGCGGGCGCGTGTGTTCGGGGATGGAAGCGGAGCGACCATCTCGGGGGTGGGGGCGCGTAGGAGCCGGAGAAGGCGGCGAGGACGCGAGGTTCTCGGGCGGGGGCACGGGGACGAGCAGGGGCGCGAGGGCACGGTGCACGCCTCCCTTACTGGCTTAATACTTTAAAATACGTACTCCCTCCGTCTCACGAAGGAAGTCGCTCTACGGTTCAAACCTTGTCCAACGAAGGAAGTCGCTTTGCATTTACTGCCTTCCCATCCCAAGTGCTTATCCAGTTATCCTCCACCATCTCTCTCTGCATCCCCGGCTGGGCCCTGCTCGGCAGCGCGGCGGCGGCCTCGCCCGGCCGCCTTGTCCCACCACGGTGCGTCCCGGCGCAGGTGCTCCTCCTCCCACGGCGGCGCAGCCCGCCCGACCGCTTCCTCCCACCGCGGCGCACTCCTGCGCGGGTGCCCAGCGACCTCCCGCGGCAGCGCAGCCCCGCCCGGTCAGCCTCCTCCCACGGCGGCGCGGCCCTGCCCGAGCGCCTCCCCACATGGCGGCGTGTTCCCACCCGGGCGCCTCCTCGCGCGGCAGCGGTACGGTGGCGGGGCCCGCTCAGCCACGCGGGTGGCTGCGCAACGGCGACGCGGGCGGCAGCAGCTATCTCGCCTCCACCTTTGGGCTTCGTCGGCCGCGGCGGGGAGCGGCCGGAGTAGACCTGATCATGGGCCGGGTCGGGTCGGGTTCGGGTCGGGCCGACCTCGGGTCGGGTCATTTTTACCTCGGCCCGTGCCCGACCCGAGGACGGTTGCGGGTTGAAATTTTCGGCCCGGACCCGACCCAATGTGTGCTCGGGTCGGGTCGGGTTCGGGTCGGGTCGGGCCTGTGTAATGTATCGGGTTCTTCGGGTTTTTTCGGGTTTTCGTTCGAAAATCACGGCCCGAGCCCGACCCGGTGAACGTGGCGGGCCGAAAATCATGGCCCGTGCCCGGCCCGTGCATTGATCGGGTCGGGTCGGGTCGGGTTTTTTTCGGGCGGGTCGGGCCGGGTTTGTCGGGCCGCCCGACCCATGATCAGGCCTAGGCCGGAGCGACGGCGCGCTCGCGAGTGGCTGGAGCGGCGGCTCCCGCTCCGCCTCTGGACCGGCGGCGGTAGGCGGAGGACCGGAGAAAAGGAGAAGGGCATATTGGTCTTTTCACCCATCTGCTGTTCTCAGCTCAAGAACCTAAAACGACTAGGTTCGTGGGACAGAGGGAGTAGCAGGGAAACACATTGATTAGACCTTAATTCACACCAATACACATCCACCCAAACGAGGCCTTATTGGTAATACTTTTATTAGTTGTATATATATGTTGAACAAGCACGATATAGTCTATAGAATTATATATGCAAACAAGTACTCCCTCCATCCCCAAAAGAGTGTCATCCGCTTTGATTTCAATGCACGTTTCGATACTCGTTTTATTCAAAAATTTAATTTAAAAATTAAAAAAAATTATATAAAAGTACTTAAAGTTACAAACGTAATCATAAAAAAAATAATGATATTTATAAAAAATTTTGAGTAAAACAAAAGATTGAAAGTAGTACACTGAAATCGAAAGCGAGACTCTTTCTAAGACGGAGCGAGTATACATCGTCACATGCATGTCAAGTCTAGGTAGGTCTGGCTGGCTGAACACTCTTGACGGAACTAGACACCATCATTTGTAATTAAGCTGTCATGAACTGGATCTTCTCATCACAAGGAATAAAAAAAGTCTGCATGCATCGCTTCCTGCTTGAGAAAGAAAGCGTGGTAACGATGCCATGATTGCATACCTCTCGAGCATCCTACATGGTACATGAACCAAAGCAAAGTACTGCGTATGATGGCGTTGATCAAGATTCTTTCGACCCATAGATTGATTGAGCATTTCCTCTCAGTGACCATCAATCAGACACAATCCAATATAGCTTAATTATTACCTGGGCATACATTGATTGAGCATTTCCTCTCACAGTGACCATCAATCAGACACACTCCAATATAGCTTAATTATTACCGGGGCATACATTGATTCAGCATTTGCTCTCACAGTGACCATCAATCAAACACATTCCAATACATGGCTTAATTATTACCTGGACAGTTCCATTCCAGTGTCTAAATCAGCCAACAGAGAGTGGCCCTGAAAACCTCCCCATGAGGCATGAGTTAGAAGCTCGAGGGGCATCATCATGGCCGCATGGGCAGTCAAATGAGAGTGGTCCAGAGCCAGAGCCTGGAGCAAAGCCATATGCAACATATGGTGGAAAGCCGACCAATGCATCAATGGCGTTTGGACATACTATGTGCAATATATCTGCAAGACTAGCTAAATCCAAACACCATACCATACGAATACCAGACAAGTAGTCCACCAGACGTACTCCTATGATGATTGGTCAGGTTGGCCAGGATTGGAACTAAAGCAGATAACACAATTTAACTTTTTATAAAATGCATGATCAAATTTTGCACAAGTGTTCTTCATTGTGTTTGAAACTATTTAGATTGAAACATTTGAGTGCACTATCAACGGGTTACCATTAGAAGCACTTTCATAATAGGGTTATCCTGCTGACTTGTACTGACACAAAGCTATAGTGCAAAACAATGGCTAAAATAATGTCTTGAATGCCTCAAAAGTTGATAACATCAAATTATATATAGATTATTATAGACGGAGAGAGTACATAGTAGTAAAATATTTGGCCGGCGGAATACCTGTACCTTGATAGTCAAATTTATTTTTTATTTATGACGGCACAAAGAAGTAACTACCGCATCTTTAATTTGGCACAAATAAACTGACATCATTGTCATAAAAGAAAAATATATGCTGGTAAAAAGAATTTTTCTGATTGACTAATTGGTGATTACTTGGAGATACATCATGTGTAAATTCACAGTTCAAGCTAGGCTGCGGACCTGTTCAGATTGTTGATACTAATTATCCTGCTCTTGCTTTGATTGTTCCTAGTTAGTAGCTAGTTCTCCATAGCTTACTAGGCCATACCGACCATGTTTTTTGTATCTTGCTGACAACATCACCATAGTGGTTGTAGTTGAAGGATGACAATAGTAGCTTGTAGTGGTAGAAGTAGCTGAAGACCATGCCAAGTACTTGTAAAGACTTTTGTTGCACCATATAAATCAAAAGAGGCCCAAGCTGCAAGATGGTTCAGCAGCACAAATGTTCAGAGTGCTCTTGTGCGTGTGCACTGTGTTCATCATTTCCTACCTCCAGCTCATGTGTGTTGAGTGTGTGTGCAGAGTGTGGGTGAGCATGAGGCTCAGCTGACACATATATCAACGGAAAGTCTAATTCAAGAAGGAATCGATCAGAAAAAAATGTCAAGAATTTACAAAAACCGGAGTTCTCATATCACCATAACCAAGAAGCATTCACCTCTGTGGTCTAAAAAAACTGGTTACCAATGAGATTTGCCCTACCAGATACCAAAACTTGGCACAGGTTAGTCTGATTGTCAATTGGTTGCCCAATACTGGACACCTCTTCGGTAAGAAAACAAGTACAAATAAACAACATGAGAAGATTGCAAAATTTCAAGAACCAACCATTGCAGAGCAGAAAAGGCCTTACCACATATTGTCAGATCATGTGTAATCCCTACCGTGCATAGAAATATTTCCATTGAATTTGAGTTTTATTTTCTGTACTGATCAGGAGCATGTATCTGTACAAGAATCACATCACAAATTCAAATAACATACAAAGTATCTGATAGTTCAAAATTCTGAAGGGTAAATAGTGTTCTGCACCCTCATGAAAACAAAAGTTATGTATTTTCTTGAGTAAACATATGTATACATGGGCACAAAGAAAAAAAATCATGTGTGCATTTCAAAAATAATCAGCACTTGCTTTGAGAAATGTGTACTTTTGCTACAAAAGTACAAAATAGACATGATAACATATTAGCATGAAGACTCGTTATCCAAAAGAAGACAACAAGCCAACTTATTTTGCAAAAGTTCCTTATGATATTGGGCCTATAACATCATCATTTGCACTTTGAAATATGTATTTGTCACTCTGCACTTTGAGCATTTTGATTGGACAATACAGTGTTAACATTGTGCGCCATTCCATGAATCAAAGCTCCAACCTATGCAGCAGCCTAACCACAAACATTGAGACATGCACAATCTACGTATTACTCTATCACTCCATCCAGCCATCAACCCTATGTTTTTTCTAAACAGCAAATCAACAACAATGACACACAAATATGTATCAAGATAATGGAACAGGAACTACAATGTCGCAGAGTACGAAGCAAAGGATGATATGTATCAAGATAATGGAACAGGAACTACAATGACACACAGGCATAGGAATGAAAGGGAATGCACGCTAACGACCTGGTGTTTTTGGACTAAACACCATGCAGTGATAGTTGATCCACCGAAACGACTGCTTACCTAATGCATTATCTCAATGCCGGTGCAGTGCGCCTCTGCAACCTGCTCCCTTGGTGCACTTTCAACATGGCAAGCTTCTCCTCCAGCATGCACAACTGCGAGGTTCTCCTCATATGGGATGTGTATTGTTAAACCCATAATCATGCAATTAACATTGATCGGTTTACAAAATGCAAATCAATGTTCAAGAAACAGATGGTACGGTCATATCGTTGAGACGTCTCCATACACCCTTCTCCTAATGTTGGCTACAATCCTATCTGCAAGCTCAACATCAGTTTCTTCAGGATTCTTGGGCTTGTGGAGTTTATTCGAATCTTTACGCTCCTTCAAATCATCTGAAACAGCCTGAGCTTTCAGTAGTATTGTTTTCTTCTTCTCTATAGCATCATCCCCTTCCTTATCCCTGTAACTGCCAGGTAACTTTGTGGAATGTGGTACTGAACGCATTAGATCTGACAACTTCTGTACCAATTTGTTTAAACCAAGTCGCTTGAGCTCTTTCATAAGCATCCGGTAAGTGATATACTGGGGTACAATCCCTCTCTCAAACATATGCTCGAACTCCGCAAAAGCCTCCTCAAACTGATGGCGACGGCAAAGCAAATGTATCAGCATGGTGCTGGTCGCTAGATCTGGCTCAAAACCGCTATTTCTCATCTCCTGAAGCATTTGCAACGTTAATTCAAGCCGGTTCGCCTCGCACAACATCTTGATCAGGAGATGGTAAGTGAGTCGGTCTGGCACATAGCCATTGCTGACCATCTTGTTGTAGAGATTCATCCCCGACTCAACACTACGATTCCTAGCATAGGCCATGAAAAAATAGTTGTAAGTCTTTGGGGTTGGCGAAATGCCACGCTGCAGCATGGTCTTGAGTACTCTACTAGCCCCAGCAAAGTCACCATGCTTGCAGTAGCCCAAAACAAGGGAGTTAAATGTGGAGATATTCGGCGCAACACCGTAGAGGGCAAATTTCTCGAGCACCTTGTGTGCATCCACGAAACGGCCTGCCTGTGCAAGACCATACACGATGGGGTTGCAGGTGAGCAGATTGGCCTCGATCCCCTCCTCCCGCATCTGGTCAAGGAGCACCATCGCCTGGTCAGGCCGGCGCATGACGCAGTGCGCGTCGATGAGGGTGCCGTACGTGACCACAGTCGGCCGCACGCCGGCGTGGCGCATCGCCGCCCAGAGCTTCTCCACCTTGTCGAACCGGCGCGCGCGGGACCATCCGTTGAGTAGGATGTTGTAGGTCCGCACGTCGGGCGCCCACCCGGGTTCCTCGCTCCGGAGCTGCTCAACTAGCTGCGCGGCGGCGCGCGGGTGTCCCTCCTTGCAGAGCGCGTCGATGGCCAGGATCAACGGGCAGACCGCTGGGGCAGACGATGTGCCATCGCTTTCGAGAGTGTAGCGGTTCGGGTGCCGGCGGAGGAAGCGGAACGCACGGACCGTGGCGGCCGCTCGGCCGAGGCGCGCGTAGCGGCGGAGGAGCGGGGCGAACGCGGCGAGCGGAGGCGGCGGGGTGGAAGGGGGCCGGGGGAGGAGGAAGCGCCAAGCGGCGGCGAAAAGGCCGCGGGAGGCGAGGAGGGAGACGGCAGTGGCGGTGCCGGCCCAGCGGGCGAGGGCCGGGATCGCGGAGTCCGGGAGGGTCGGGAGCGCGGGGTGGAGGTGCTGGAGCAGGGCGGGTGTTGGGACGATGCCGGCCGCGGGGAGGAGGCGGGCGGGGTCAGCCCCGCGAAGGATGGAGAGCACGTCGGTCGCCGCTGCTTCGGTGGCGGCGGCGGTGGCGGGGGGTATCGATGGCAATGGGGAATTCTCCGTTCGAGAACGGCCTCCCATCACCGTCGTCGTTGAAGCCGAGGGACGCGGGCGGCCTGACGGACGGACGGCGAAGCCACAGCACACTGAGGCCTGGCCTCTGGATCTAGCGATGGGCAGATCAAGACCGAGACTCTCAGCTGCTTTGAGGTCTCCACGAGACGACGAAGCAGACTTCCGCCGGTGCCAATGTCTCCGGCTCTCCGCCACGAACGCGGGAGACGTAGCAACAAGCAAGGCGTGCGGCGCTTGGAGCCGTCGAGCCTGTCTGCGTCGTGTGTGTGGCGGATGGTAGAGTTTGGGCAGGTACATGGGCCGGGTGGGCACTTGTAAGTTGTAATGGGCTGCGAGATTGAGCCACGACGGCAAGAGACCCAATATGAAAACTGCTTCAGAAATAATTCACGGACTATTCCATAACATTAGCACTATAGCAGCATAAGCTTTGGCAAACATAAACCTTGGTAATTGTTCATTTTCATAGGTTATCATGGAGTACTTACAAATATCACGATTATTATGATTGGTGACTACTTGCAAATACTGTACTTCACACGCTAGTTCAGGAAGGATTTCACTGGTAACCAGAAAGCTTTTCTCTGATGACATCCTTAGCTTCAGAGACCAGCCTTTTGACGACTTCACCGGCTGGTATGATCTCCTTGATTAGCCCAACACCCTGGCCCGCATACATGGCCATGCTGTCAACATCTCCAGTTGCTGTGGCATTTGGAACAGTACCAGCAAACCGACGAATATCCTTGTGCTGGCGTCAGGAATTTTTTGTCAGTTGTATATATTCCTAGTTTCAGATGCAGAAGTACAAAATATCGAATCCAAGTCACATTAAGTGGTTCGCCAACCTTTACCGAGATACATCATGTAGTACAAAACTGCAAATGTCATAATGTGCCAATATTTGGCTTCCGTAAAAAAAAAAACTCTTTAATATGAACCAACTATTAGTTGAAACTTGAGAGAAAGACAAGTAGGTTCTCCAGTTTGACCCCTAATGCTACAGCTACTGACACAAACCCAAATACCCTATGCAAGTCCAGCACTATAATCCACCTTTCTGGTTGGGTGTGTTTGGTTCATGGCCAAATTTTGGCCATGGCCAAAATAGGTGTTCGAAATAACTATTTTGGCCATGGCCAAATTTTGGCCACGAACCAAATAGGCATTAAAAAGTCATCCCACCATGCTCTGAGGTGAATTTGGCAGAAATGCAGAATACTGCATAACTAGAAAAGCCTTTTTTTTCCAATGCATAAACTAGGGCAACCTTTCAAATGTTCTTGCCTGAGTTTCAAAAGTCCAGTTCTTTATGCTGGATGCAAAAGAGAACATTTCTGCACTGATGTGCTTCTGCACTCTGAATTGGAGCAAATCTTTTCTATGCGAAGTGCTCTATTGTGTTTTTTCCCTATGAAGTGCTGAATTTCAATTCTTCTTGTATGATCCTATTGTAAGACAGCCTAGAGCTACCAGCCAAACAGTTTCATGGTTCCAACTACATGACTTGCATTTCTGGTTGAAATTAGAAGTCTCTAACGTACAGTATGCTCCAGTTCTTTACTATTTAAGCCTCCAAATAATTGAAATAATCTGTGTGACTGGCCAGAACAAATAAGCCGAATAGACATGAAAAATGGATGCAAGTGTTAAATTCAGAATGAGTGAAAAAAATTAAGACAAATCAAATATCCTAATACTTACCACACCATGGATGATAGAATGGCCTATGATGGCTTGATTCTCCTCTGTTTCGTGATCTGGGAGATTTTTCTTCCACTCAGCATAGAAGGGTGTTTCTAGGACACGTTGTGGAGCATCAGGCCATCTAGCCCGTCCAAATACATCTGTATGGTCTGTGCGACTCATCTCGATTAGCTTTTGCTTATAAATAGGATGTGCAAAGCTTTCCTCCGTAGCGAGGAACCTGAATATTCAAGGACCATTGTAACATATGTGATAACACTTCAACGATATAAAACTACAAACAAAAAGGTTCTGCTTTCATCCTCAGACAAAAATACAGGAAACCAAAATGATACCTTGTTCCTAAACATACACCTTGGGCACCAAGTGCCAATGCAGCAACATAGCCACGTCCATCTACGATCCCCCCGGCAGCAATAACTGGAATGCCAGAGTCCGAAACAAGATCTACTATTCTTGGCAACAACGGAAACAGTCCTTCCTGTTTTTCCAAACAGAAGCTGATTGAGAGAACATTCATGAAAAAGGACAGTTAAAAGGCCACGACCTATAAGTGCATGCTATGCCTTTTGAGATAAGAAGATACTAGGACCCTAATCTAGCAAGCTGAATCAAGCCTTGCATATCACACTTCTACTGAAATATGCATACTGGAGATTCTAAAAGCACAAATGACTGCATAAGTTGATGGATGGTGAAAGATTACCCAACAGTCTTTTGACAAAACTGAAATAGAAACCAACTGGGAATGGGAATATGGATCTACCTGACCAATTACATGACCCCCTGCTTCACGGCCCTGAACAATGATGCCATCTACACCCGCTTCTTTAGCTTTTGCTGCCTCCTCAAGGCTTCCAACCTGTTGAAAGTCTAAACTCATGAAACAATGAATCACAGCAATGTCAACAATTTGCGCAAACTGGAGTCTCATAGCACCATCAACAGGCAGCACTCGTGGTCTCAAACAAACACCAAATGTGAGTGGTCACGAGATTTGCCCTACCAAAAAGTTACCAAAATTTGGCACACCTTAGCCTGATCATCATTTTGGTTGCCCAATAATGGCACATGTTTTTGCAAAAAAAAAAAAAAAGTACAATGTAAACAGCACGAGAAGCTTGCCAAATTTCAACACCCAACCATTGCAGACCAATAAAGGCTTTACAACAGACCATCATATGGTAGTGCCTATGCTGCATCAATTGATCAAACCATTTCCCTTTGAGGATATCTTTTATGTTATGTATCCAGAAGCATTTATTGAATAAAAGAATCGCAACAGGTTTACTTAAATAACATGTAAATATCAGACAAAATTTTAAGTTCTTAACAGAATTACAGAACCAAAACCAAAAAGATCTTGTGTCACAATCAATTTGGAAAATCCCATGCTCACTATATATGTATCCCATTCCATGAATCAAGTCTCCGCCATGCAACGACCCAATACAAGCACAGTCCTATCTATTACTCTAGGGCTGTGCTACGGTACACATATTACTCCTTAAGAGGTAAGACCTTAAATTCAATATGAGGCATTGAATTATGTAGAGTAAAATAATTAATAAAATGAATGAAAAAGTCAAAAACATAGCCATGATCTCGGCTGCTACGCCCACGACGCCGCAGATCCACGTCGCCGCTGAACGCGCCAGAGGTTCCTCGTTGCACGCAACTGCACTCCGAGATTTTTGGTCTCTCCGTTTCGCTTCCTCTAAGCACGGAAGATGGATAAGCAGTTGTCACAGGGTGTTCCTACTTCCCCATAGTATCCAGGCCCTAGTCGCGGGAGTCGTCTGCCACGTTCATCGTGGGTCACTGGTGGTCCTTGGCCAGGACCTGCTCGAGTTTTTGCAAGGCGGAAGAGTCCTCCAAGCTGAGCAGGTGTAGCCCGGAGGCCCATTCTTGTGCCGACGAGGTCGACGTCGTCTTCGTCTTAGTGCTGACTGGTGACTCTTGTCCACCGCTGAAGGGTGCTTATAGCGCAGCAGCAGAAGAGATCACCACGTCGTCTCCGTGCAGGCCGCGGAAAAGATCACCACGCGCCTGTCTCCGTGCATGCCGGCGTTGACGCCCTGGTTATAATTTTTTAATTATTTCTAAGTATTACTTCTTAGAAAGTAATACCTCATTTAAACTATCTAGATCTAATAAAATGGACGGCTCACAGTTATTTCGGTGTACCGTAGCAATTGCCATTACTCTAGTCTCTATCGTTACATCTCAGTATCGCCCCTATCACCCATAAGAATCTCTATAATCAACAAATCAGCAACAATAGCACCGCAATTATACCATCATAAGGAAATTGGAAGCACCGTGTCATAAGAGTATAAAGCAAAAATGTATAAGAATCATTTCCTTATGGATGGAAATGGTGCGCACCTGATGCAAGACCTTGACACCGGCGCGGTGCGCCTGTTCAACCCGCTCCCTCGGGAACTCCCCCCAGTACACCTGCAGCACCGCGAGCTTCTCCTCCAGGACGACCCTCAGGTTCTCCTCGTGCGGGAACGACAGCACAATGGCCGCCCCAAAGGGCCTCGACGTCAGGCTCCTTGTCTTCCGAATCAGCTCCCTGACGTGATCTGGCGCCGGCTGCAGCCAGGAGCGAAGAAATTGATTAGCCCACACAACACAGAAAACAGAGCACGGGAGAGGCGGCGGCGGCCCCGCCGGTGGGTACCCAGTCGGGGAGCCGGAGGAGACCGATGGCGCCAGCGTTGGCGACGGCGGCGGCGAGCTCGGGCCCAGAGATGTCGGGGCCCAGCGGCGCCTGCACGATGCCGTAGTCAAAGCCCAGGATGCCCCTCCACCCGGAACCGGAAGCCATCTTAGCAGCGTAGAGCGCACTTCGCAGTTCACAACCTTCGATCCAGGTGTTGTGTGCTCGTGCTTCCTGATGCTTGGATGCGGCGGCCGCGGCGGGCCGCGGCAACGGAATGTTTTAAGCGGGCGCGGTCGGGCCCGGCGGTAGGTCGCTGTAGCTTCCAGCGCGGACAATGAGCCGCGCGGCGACGGAAGCTGCGGCCGCGAACCGCGGAGTCCGTCCACGCCGCCCGGCGTCACGGAGGACGTCACGGCACTCGGCGCGCCGCCCCTTCGCGGTTACGTGGCGAACCGAGGAGAGGGCCGTATGTTGTCTTGCTGCCAAATCAGATTGGATTTGGTTCAGGTTGAGGGAACTCAAATCGATAGTATCATTTTTTCAGTCTTCAGAATTCTTGTTTGGCTTGTAAAATGGAATGAATTAATCCATCATCACTCCATTTCTCACAAACTATTAATTAGTACTGAGATAAAAAATGGGATCATCCGATAAAAAATTTAAAATTCACCTAATGCACATCGTATATGCACAAACAGAGAGAAAATTAAAATATAAATGGTGGGATGGGCGGACTGATAATCTCGGCCTTACGCCTAGACAACAATAGGAGGAAATAATCTTTTTCCTAATTAAAACTAAGATAGTTCAGGCTCAAATGTTGATTCAATAATTTTACTGAATCAATAATTTTCAACAATTTAACAGTTTAGCTTTGTTTGGAATGCGGGATATTTTCTTCTATCCTATATTTTTAAGTGAAATTTCTACATAATTTATGTGGAAATCCTGCATTTCAAACAGAGCCGTGAAATATTGAAGATATTAGAAAATCTGACTATACTTTCAGAAATATCAAGTCAAGAGAAAAAAAGAAAGAAATAGAAGAGCCTCCTAGACTAAGGCCTCCTTTGGAATGGAGGAAATTTTTTTTATTACTACATTTTTCTTTTAAAATTAAACTATTTTATGTAAAATGTCTGCAGGATTTTTGTGCAGGAATGGCAGTTTAGAGTCATGTCATTTTGTGTACATCCCAACTGTGTAGAATCGGAAGCAATCTTGGAATGATTATATTGCATCAATATAATGTTGCATTGTGTGGTGAAAATTTTCTTTATTAAAAAAAGGTAATCATACGCGTAGCAATCCAATTCCTGAAAAACTTATCTATACCTAATATTAAAATAAATAAAGTTTTTTTTTTCTCGATTTTCCGGTCCGTCATGACATATGGACCCGGCTGGTAAGCCCCTCCCCGTCCTGTATTCAATAATCAAAATCACATCTACAATACGAACCAGATTCGAACAGCAGAAGGAGCTCATGCGAAAACGAACGCTC
Organism: Paspalum notatum; assembly: GCA_022530915.1. Classification (NCBI taxonomy): domain Eukaryota; kingdom Viridiplantae; phylum Streptophyta; class Magnoliopsida; order Poales; family Poaceae; genus Paspalum; species Paspalum notatum. Next base: position 5,517,649 of record CM039691.1, read on the forward strand.
AAGTCAACGTACGGACTCCGTTTTTAATGTTCTATATGTCGATGGAAAGCTAAAATAATAACATTTTCAACCAAATTGAAACAATTTTAAAATTCGGTCTCAGTCAACGGAAATCTTTGAAACAATATGATGTGAAATTTATTCGCGAGTCTGGAGTGCAGAAGCCGCCCACGCGAAAACGGATGCCCAAATCGTATACGGACTCCGTTTTTGTCTATGTATCAATGGAAAGTTAAAATAACAATCTTTCCAACTCAATTGACACCACTCCGAAATCAATTGCAATTAACAAAAATCGTCAAGAGAATGTGGCCTAAAGTTAATTGAAAACCCAATTCAGACGATACGAGCAGCCTATGTAAAAACGGATACCTATGTTGTATATGGACTCCGTTTTCGATGTTCTATATATTGCAAAAAAATAAAAAATAATACTTTTTACCAAACTGACACCACCTAAATTTCGGTCATATACAAGAAAAAATTCGAAACAATATGATATAAAATTTATTTGCCAAACTATTCTTATATGTATTGATCTAGAAGTGCTTAAGAATCTTTTTCTCTCGTTGCAACACACGAGCATTTTTGCTAGTCTCGTATTATTTGAAATACCATTACCATTCAGGGTCATGATTTACAACCTGCAATCTAATTTTATAACCTTTGGATCCGAATTGCCTGTTTTTAAAAGAAAAAAAAAAGACAACAACCACACCACCACTGCCTTCAATCCCATCTTTCACACAGGTGACAGGATGCAGCGTGTCTGCGTGTGCGACAACAACCCACAAGCATCTTTCCGCCTTTTAAAAACTTTGGCAGTCTTTCAGAAACTCGGATCTCTGGTCGAATTCGTGCAGTTTAGGAGCTCCTCGTGGTCTTTGCCAAAGCGTGCACCCGCTCTTGCAGCCTTTCCATGTCGGCAACGGGCAATGGCAATTGGCAAAGCTCACACTGGGCACTGGCTTTGGTTTGCTTGGGTCCAGTTTAATCCTCGTCGTTAATCTCAAGGCTTTTGAGTCGGTTAATCTATTCTCCGCCGAACAAAGCCCCTGCACGAGGCTCTTCGCTCTCGGTACAATCATCATCCGTGCCACGGTAGGTAGGAGAACGAACAGTCGGACACGATTAACACACTTCGCAACGGGCTAAATTAGCATCGTATCAGTATCATTGCTGGGGCTCTGCTTTTATCGTTGCTCACTTTCAGTCACTGGACGCTTTCGATGGGCAGAGGCAGACCGAGCGAGCTAGATCAATACATAAAATAGCGTACGCCAATCCCCGGGCCCGGCTGGCTGACCGGAGACTTGTTAGATAGGGGGAGTGGAAATGGGTGTGTAAAAGTGAAAAAAACTGTTTGCGCACTGTACACAGAGTGGAGAAACAATGATTACGTACTATACACCGTACGGATACATTTTCTGGTGACCTTTGTCTTACGTCGGTTGTCAATTCCGGTGATGTACCCGTTTGCTGTTTGCAAAGACATGCACGCGTCGCCATTCATGTTGCCATGCACATGTTTTTGCCATTACCCCGTTTCAGGTGCAAAGATGACCGTTCCGAACAAGCGCGTGTCCGATATGCAAATCGAAGCTCTCTAATTGTTAGACCGTTTCCGATAGAACGTTTATATGGACTGTCTATAATATTGTTTAACACTGTTTGACACTGTAGCGCTACTATAAACAGAAAATGATGTAATTGAAATAGTGAAATAACAGTGATAGGCATCCATCAGTTGGGGATGGTCTTGCTTCGTAGTTTTGACGTGATGAAGTATTACAAGGGTGTCAAAAAAGAGAAAGTAAACTGCGACCCGCCACAACTGTTCCGGTCATGTCACCAACAAAATCGAAGGAGGCAGGTGATAAGCAACTAGCATGAGTAAGGCCCGTTTAGTTCATCGGAGATACTCATAATCTAGAGGGGAAAATCCGTGCATGAACCAAACAGGGTGTATTCTCTGTCCTAGGCTATTCACAATCATTCTACTCTAAATTCAACTCTTAAAAAAATATTCCGTCCTAGTCATCACATGTTTGAAATAGAGCTGGCAATTTTCCACGCTCGTATCTACTCTACACCTCATACTTATACCAACTACCTCATATTATATCATTTTCTCTCTCCTTCCTCTCCACCCTTTCTCCTCATCCTCTCTCATCCCGTGGCCGCCTCCTTTCTCCCTCCCTGTTCCTCCTCACGCGTCGCTCGCCGCGGGCTCCTCCTTGCCATGGCTGCCGCCGGCCACGCCTCCCCGGGGCGGATCCGCCTCATCCGCGGACCGCCACTCTCCTCCCCACGCGGCAGGGCCGCCTTTTCTTCTCCCACGCTAACGCTTGGGTCCTTGCCGGCACCTCTCCCCTCCGTCACACATGAGTAGGATGCGACGCCAAGAACCCTGAATATGGCGTCGGGAAGCCCTCACCCTATTTTAGGGTGGGTTGTAGGGTACCTCGTTGCAGTTGTTTCCCACTGCAGATAGCCTTAGTTTCTGTGCGTGTGAGGAGAATCCCATTATCTATCTACTGCTAGATTTTCTTGGTTTTGATGCACAAAACAAATATCTACAACCAAACGGCCTCCGATGACTTTAGGCTAAAACCAGCGGTGACTACATATGGTGACTGCAAAATTAAATGCGGTACTGTTATAGCAATGTAGACAGAGAGAAAAGTAGTTGGAATAGCGACGGAGGATGGAGGTGCGGCTAGATTCAGCCTTAGCCTAACACCAAGTTCAACTGTCAGAACTTTTTTAGATTGAAAAAAAACTAAAATAAAAATAAAGGATTCCATTCTAAATATTCATCCGAAATCTTTTGGGACAAAGCATTGGATCTTATCATTTTTTTAAATTCCTATGAAATAAGGATTTCCATGAAATTCCATAGGTAGAAAAAACAAGAGCAGAAGAGGCGCACTTTCCGCGAGGCAGAACACTGTTGTCTCCACACGGCCGCCCGTCTCCGTACGCACAAAACAAAAGCACGATGATTTCCCCTAAAATAAAGCGAAAATGAGAAACAATGCTCCTGAAAAGTCGTGCCCGGCCCATTGGACCCTGTCTACCCCACCTCCCGCCACATCGGCCTGGGCCGGGCCCCGAGCGGCGTAAACCCCTATAAAGACCCGGTCACTTGCCTCTTGCGCTTTGCTCCACTCCACTCGTCCCTCTCTCCCGCTGACAGCAAACCAGCAATGGCCCCCCATCTCGTCGTCCTCGTCCTCCTCGCCGTGGCGGCCAGCGCCGCCGCGGCCACGCCGAGGCAGCTGTTCCTTGTCAGCCAGGCGCCTGTGACGCTCACCAACCATCATGGCCAGCTGCTCACTGGCAACTACTCCGTGAACCTGCTCTGGTACGGCCGCTTCACCCCGGCGCAGCGCGCCGTCGTCGCCGACTTCCTGCTCTCCCTCTCGGCTCCCGTAGCGTCGGCCTCTGCCGCCTCCGCCTCCGCCTCCGCCTCCGCGCCGTCCGTGGCGGCGTGGTGGGCCACCACCTCGCGGTACCACCCGGGCGCGGCGCGGCTCACGCTCGGCCGCCAGGTGCTGGACCCGTCGCTCTCCCTGGGTCGCCGGCTCTCGGAGACCTCGCTGGCGGCCCTGGCCGCGCGCCTCTCCCCGCACCGCGGATCCGTCGCGGTGGTGATCACCGCGCCGGACGTCCTCGTGGACGGCTTCTGCCTCTCCCACTGCGGGCTCCACGCGTCGGCTACCTCGTCCGCCGGCGCCGCCTCAGCGCCGGCCGCTGCCCACGGCTCCGCGCCCGGGACCCACGGGCGAGGCCGGTTCGCGTACGTGTGGGTGGGCGACTCGGCGGAGCAGTGCCCGGGCGAGTGCGCGTGGCCGTTCCACCAGCCGGCGTACGGCCCGCAGGCGCCGCCGCTGGTGGCGCCGAACGCGGACGTGGGGATGGACGGCGTGGTGATCAACCTCGCGACGCTGCTGGCGGGCGCCGTGACCAACCCGTACGGCGGCGGGTTCTTCCAGGGCCCCGCGGAGGCGCCGCTGGAGGCCGTGACGGCGTGCACGGGCGTGTTCGGCGCCGGCGCCTACCCGGGGTACCCCGGGCAGCTGCCCGTCGACGCCGCCTCCGGCGCCAGCTACAACGCCGTCGGCGTCGCCGGCCGTCGGTTCCTGCTCCCGGCCATGTGGGACCCCAAGACCTCGCAGTGCTCCACCCTCGTGTAGCGTTGGCAGAGGTTGGAGATCGTGGTCGTTCGAAATGCGCAGAAGTGGGGTGGGGTGTGGCACGTGTAATGAATCGATGGATGTGGGCTGGTGTTTCCTTCTCGTGTGATCTGGTGGTGGTGTCGTTGCTGCTGGTAGTTCACTCTTTGTGGATATTTCCGTTGGTTGGGACTTTTGGAACATGAAAACCTCAAAAAAAAAATGTTGTTTGGGTGCATCAGCTCGAACAGCCCAAAACCCGCGAAGGAAGCAGAACCCAATGGCAGAGCGGAGCGCCGGAGCCTCGCCGTCGCCGTGAACAGGTCGCTCGGCTCCACCCCCCTCCACTGGCGCAGCACCACCCATGGGAGCGCCCAGTGCATTGCATTGATTCGCTGCTGGGCGTGCGGAGCACGGGAAGAAAAAGACGCGGCGAGGACAGGCAGGAATCCTGGATAAGCATGGCAGCGACCTGCGCCACCACGCATCTTTCACTGTGCGGCAGGGCAGGGTACGGGCTCGCGCCTGCCACTGCTGCTGACCCCGAGGAGCCAGCCAGCGAGCGAGAGAGGCTTGAGGCGTACGGAAGCCGTCCCGTCGCTGCACGGAGTTGGCCCATCGGACGCGACCCGTTCTGAGCCCCCCGCCATCATTTCGCTGTACTCGTGCCGCGTCGCGTCTGGCTCTGGCTCCGCGCGTGGGGGCGCAGGCGCGCAGCGGGGGTGGTGGTGGTGGTGCGGCACCCGTGCCCGGCCTGGGACTTGCCGGCTGCGCAGCGCAGCTGCCAATGCCATGCCTGCCGCACCCCGCTGTACGGTAGTTAAAAATCTTCCCTCGCAAGGCTCCCCTGCTGCCTGCGCGGCATGGCGTCGGGGCGGGCGTCATTGGCCTGTCGTCGCGTTGCGGCTCGAGAATCGTTTGGGTTTTGTTTTTAAAAGGAATCCACTCGGAGCCAAAGGCAAAGGCGCAGCTCCGAGTGGTACGGTATGGCACGCTGCTCTCCTCGTCTTCCCGTGCTCAATGATGGATGCCCCGTGCGCCGGGGCTCGGATAAGCTCCGTTCCGGGCGGGCGTCACGTACGGCGCGGGCGCTCCACCACGAGTATTCCCTTTCCTCCCGTGTGTCGTATGGAAGGCGTGGAGCCAATATCACTCGCCCAGCGCCACGCTGCCGTGCACCGCCACTTCTGTGAGGACTGGCCATCGGAGCACAGGCAGCGAGCACCGTGCAGCGTACACACGGGCGCGCGGGAAACTGGAGGTAAAAAAATTACTACCCCGACCGACGCGCGTGCGGCCGTACACCCTCCCTCCTCGCTATGCGAGTGCGCCGGGCAGAGTACATCCGCCGTAGTACCACCACGCACGGTCCGGGCCGGGGCCCCGGACAAGCCGGCCCGGACACCGAGGCCGCCTCGACAACCCCGGCGTGCCACACGGGGAAGGAGAGGGGAATACTACTACTCTACTGGCCGTCGTCGGCTCGTCGCGCCCTCGCCAAGTGCAAAGCCCGCGTGCCCCAATTCCCATCGGCGGATGGCCGATACGCGCATGTGAACCACGGCTCCGTCTTCTCGCTGCTGCCCGCGGCTGCAGGAGGAAAAATTGGGAACCAGTGGCCGAAGCACGGAGTGGTGGGGCACGGGGCACCTATCCATCCATCATCCAATGGCGCAGCCGCGCAGAGAGACAGCTGTATCCCACGGCACATTGCCTGCCGGCTCGCCCTCCCGGCGCCCGCTTCCAGAGATCATGACGCCCTTGGCTCGGCTGCAAGTCTGCCTGCCTGCTACTGGGAGGGAGCGAGGGATCCCACGGGCCGTGGTCGGATGGCTGGTCCATGCGTGCCACAACGCCTTTTCTGCTGCAAATGACGACGGATGGAGACGAGCGCTGTGGCGTTCTCGATGTCGATGGCCGCCTTGTCTGTCCCCCCAGCTTTCCCTTGTGCTTTGCCTAATCTGATCCAGCTGCCGGACTGGTCACTGTTGTTGTGTACTAGGCCTCCAGCGGTGTCTAGGCCATGGACCAATTCCGTCTTTGCAGCCCTACCACACCGATCCTGCTGCTCGGAAAAGGCGGTGGACCATTGCCGTCTTTCTCTTTCAAACTAGGGCGGGCGATGATGGTGGTTGATGATTCATACCGCTGTTTCAGATTAGTACTACAAGCATAGGCACACATCCCCTTGCGCTCTCTTCTTGAACTATGTACAGGGAATTGGGTAAATGGATTGTCTATACACTGTAGCGATACTGTTCACAGAGATGAAGTTAGGTGAAATAGTAGATACACAATCCATTTACACATCCTGCTGCACATAGTTTTGCCGTACTCCTCTTCACAATGACGCCAGAGTACCGCATTTGTTTGTCATCACTGAGAAAGATGTACTGCAGCCAGCAGTACCCCTTGGCATTTGACAAAAGATTCATGATGCAGGCAGGACGTACCGATGATATTATTATTAGCGACCACAGATGAACCAACCTCAATGGTTACTTTGAAGTTTACGGGCAGTAGTTGCATGCATCGAATGCACGGGTATAGGATTCTACGGGGGCAGCCGGGTATCATTGGCACTGTACCCCTTGACAAGCGAGTCATGAATCATGATGGGGGAGCCGTACCGGACCACTTAACATAAGCTGAGACGACAGATCTCAGCACACGCGTTGAATGCCAGTTTTAAATGCAGCAGTGAACGACGACGCAGTGGTGATGAGCGGGTCGTCACGCACGTACGCATCATTGCGGTCGAGCTTCGCTGAGGCAGCCATGAATGAGCTGAGCGAGGGTGCCTGCCTGCCTGCGTACCGTCCGGCCGGCCATGAATTTCCTTGAACAGAACAGGCGCTGTCAAAGCAGGCAGGAAGGGGGGCGAACACGAACAGCATGGGCGCCGAAATCCTAGATCCAGCGGGCTCCAGCCTCCAGGGGCCAGGGCGCCAGGCAGCAGCAGCAGCTGCGCTGCGCTCGAATTCATCAATTGCACGTCGAGGAAAACTCACAGGCGTCGACAGCACCGACGTCGGTAAAGTAGTGCTGTACTGGCATCTGGTAGTATGGAACTATGGGCACTGGAGTATGGAGTGGAGGGATCACATGATGAAAATCCAAAGCCTGTGACTGCCCACCTTTAAAGTGCGCCGAACTGGCAATGCCATTGTCTTCGCCTGTGTTTTAGTAATCACTTTTTTCTGGCTTTTCTGTTCACGGACTTTGTTCATGCTTTGTTCGTACCAGCACGAGCTCGCTATGTCTTGTGGCTGTGGATCTAGTACATTGGCGACATCAGTCATAGTTGTTGCAATGTTTGGTCGAATTGACAATAGCCCCAATCTCTTCTTCACTGACCGAGACCAAATGAAAATGGTGTTGCAATACTACCATCGGACACGACCATTACAATAGAACGTTGACGTCGGTGCATTGGTATAGGCGTACAACGGTACAAGGCTAGAGAAGCAAGCGGACAACACTGAATTATTGCTTACACACTAGCACAAGAACACTACCGATCAGCATTTGGATGTCGTCAATGACTCGGATGTACTGTGGTTAGCACAAAGCCATGGAGAAACAATCGGCGACCAAACAGATATGTCACACACCAGCTTGCCCTGTACAATTTACTGGGTATTTGCAGAGAATGACACAACCAGCTTTCCTGGCCAGTATAAAGCTGGAGCATACTAAGGATGGAACCAGACAGCAGGTCTATCCTGGATGCCTCTTGTTTCCATTTCAGAAGATAAAATCAGGGTTTGTTATTGTCTCCAGTAACTGTTTCAGATTTTGTTTCTGCTTGCTTGCTCTCCTTCTCTGGGCCTGTTCTCTTCAGCGTTAACGCAGCGGAGTGGTTCAGCTCCGCAAGTCGAGAAGCTTCGTAGGCTGTTGATCTGTTCAAATCAGTGGTTCCTGTCAGCTCAGGCTACTGTTCGGCGGTGCGTTTAATCTCCGTAGCCACGAAAGAAACGGAGCCTCTATCTCTGGAACTGGAGTTGCGCTGGAAGATGAACTGTCCCCGTTTAACAAGTCTTGTTCAGCATCCAGTGCCCTGCTTGCTTCCCCAATCGCAAGGATTAAGTCAAGTTGTTTTTGCTGTTGTTCCTGCAGGACAGATAATGAGTCTTTAGATAAAGATGAAAGTCTATGATAGGTATTATTTATTGGACAGCAATCATTACGTTGCAGTATCAGTAATAAGGAAAAGGAACCGAATTACCTCAGTCTTCGGCCGAGAAGAAAGACCACTGATTGCACATGATCATTGTTCAGAGTGGATAATTTTGAAACCAAAGAGAGCCCAGAAGGAGAAAAATATTATAATAATGCATCTTGATAGGCATAGAAAGTTTTATGAGCACAGTGAAAATGCTAGAAATAACTATGAACTATCACAATAAATTTGTTCTGAATGAAGCCCAGTCAAGAAATTTCAAAACTACAAAGATGAAAGGATCACAATTTCTTGATGAGACTTGTTTGAACACACGCGAATGGATACATTTAACTCCTCTAGTAATAAGAAAACTTCAACGCTTACTGAGATAAAAGATAGGCCAAACAACTCGAAGGAACATTAACTGCTGTTTATCAACATCATCTAATAAACAAAACCTAGGCATGATATTCTGGGACTTAAATCAGATAACGAACAAGATAGATTTGATTTTTTGAAACAAAATAATATCACTTCCTCCTCCCATTAATATATGATGTTTTTAGTTCAATTTTGAACTAAAAACGTCATATATTGATGAGCAGAGGGAGTACATCACAAGTATGTTCCAAATATATGCCGATCATATTAATCAACATGACAAACAATCATGTCTATGAAAGTATACTAGGTTAAGAATACAGTAGTTAATGGCTCCGCAATATGAAACATACCACCAGTCATGTATAACTGGCTAAGGTGTCATATTTACAGCAAAATTTTCTGATAAATGCTACTTAAGAAATTGAGCCTTTGAGATATATGAAATGTCCAAGAAAGCTGTGAAGAAACATCACCTGCATTGCATATAGCACCTTTTGAATTGCACCGATTTATTTTTCAAGAAGGGCTTCTTGTGCAGCTAGTGTACGAGTGGCTTCAGAATTCTTTTGTGCTAAATCTGCTGTCTGCGGAAGAGAAGGGTAAGAAATGAAGCTAAAAGGAAGCAATTACAGACTACATGTCATCATATATTCAATATCATGAAGATTTGCATGTCACAAAAAAATGGCTCAAACAGATAGCCCCCTTTTTTTCTAAAAGAAGCAATGTGTACAGATCGAAAGTAGTCAATAATATTGAGGAAGCTAACATAGGTTTCATGGATATTTACAATCTACTCATCTTCTTCAGATGGTAGATGCATGTTTATTATTATTTACACTCAGAAAAGTGCACAACAAGATTACGAAGATACAGCCACACTTTCATTGGTTCCTCAAGTAAATTTAATCTTTGTAATTTGCTGCAAAATTTCTCCGGACCAATATAGATAGCCAGAAAGAGAAGACCAGGAGGTAGTGATTTCCATGCGCTTCAGCAACTATCCTACATAATATTTCAGATTGTTATTTCTTGCAGGCTTGCATGCATCTAATATTTTTCCTTTCTGAAAAGTGAAAAGATGTGAAGGTAAGCAAAGCAAAAGTGTTACCTCAACACATGACCATACAAACACACAACAGGGACCCAGACAACAGGTTTGCTGAACAAGATCGTACCAGTACCCCAGTAAAGTGAATCAACCGAAGTCTTGGCACTACATTTTGACAATTAAAATAAAAAAAACTGGTATATCAAGTATGCCGCCAATGCCCAAATGAACTGTCAACATATGCTGTTTTCAGAAACACTACAGCCCAAGAATGTGCAGCATTCAGATGCTGTTCAAGCTGTCGAGCACAATAAGTATTTTCCATTGAACAGTTCATATTGGAGCTCTTATTAACTAGTCTGTCTGTCAGTGTTACCTTTTAGTACCAATTCAGCACGTATGAATCCAGAGAGAAGCTAACATTTGCACTATCTATAATCTAGCAGTGAAGCCAAATCAATAGTTTCTACTGTGACAAATTAAGCAAATACCTCAGTGATAGGATCCCTCAGCGTCCTCCGCAACACCCTAAACCTGAGGCCAAGTTTCTCGACGGTCCTCGATAGCACACCGACGGCCGTCACCATGCCCCTCACGCTCTCCTCCACCTTCTCCAACCTCGCCACTAACCCCACCCCCGCCTCCTCCGCAGCACCGCCCGCTGGGCGAAGCCGCCCTGACTGCCTCCGTCGTATCAGACTCCCGATCGCCACGGCGCCCACCAACAGCACGTACTGCACAACGAACAACCTTCCGCCCGCGAGCGGCGGCACGCCGGTGGTGGCGCTACCCGGCGCGAAGACGATGCGGGCGACGCAGACTACCGAGCAGATGGCAGGCGGCACGAGGCAGAGCAGCTCCGCAACCGAGATAAACGCGTCGAAGCCGAAGACGCCGCGGCGGCCGCCGGGCTCGCCTGCGAAATGCCCGCGGAATTAGCTCGAATCGAGGTTTGGGGAAAAGTGACAGTGATGTAGCCATGGAGGTGACCCGCCGAGTGTGTGCGGTGCGAGTCGCGAGGCCGTGTGGGTTACCAGACGCCGCCTGGGCTCGAATCGGCGGAGGCCATCGGAGCCGGGGACTCCACGAGAGGAGCAGTGCAGGGGAAGTAGAGGACTGGAACGGGAGGCGGAGGCGCGCGGCGAGGGAGGAGCTGGCGCGGAGCGACGCGAGCGAAGTGAGATGCGGCGGCAGCAGCATGGGGTGTGATGATGTCGAGCGGACGAGGCGAGCGGGCAGCAGGAAGGAGACGACCTGGAGAAGAGAAGGCGGGACTGGGCCGGCTCGATTACGATTTTCTATGGGCCTTGACTATAGCCCGTGATGACCAATGCTCCTCCTAACCTTGCGCAAACTCAGTTAGCCCAAATAAGATGTCTGTCACATACACTATACTGTATGTAAGGTGTTTGGTTTATGGAATTGGATGACCACCATCTTCTCACTCTTGATTTTTTTTGGGGGTTGTGGAACAATATGAGTTGATCTATTACTATTTCATTCCTCACTAACTAGTAAATATCTTATAAAAAAAAACTAGTAAATAGTATTACTAGGATGAGGAATAGAGTCGTTCCATCAAAATTCATAATATCAACTCATGGTGAATCACCTCATATAAGATTAAGATTGTGTGACTACTCAAACCAAACACTCATGACAATGGGTGTGATCAGCTGCCTTTTTCCCTTGCTACTACTGCAGCTTCACACGCACAATATAGTCTAGTCCACAGAACACAACAGAAGCAGAAGCTGCTGAGAAGGGCAGCTGATCCAGCCCAATATGATTAGGGGTCGTAACTAGAAAGACTACATAATTGTTGACAGAAGATGAAAACATAAACATCAAGAATCGATGTTGTTTGGTTTATGTTTTGTAACCCAATCCAACAACAGATGTAAATCCAAACTACTGTACTACACATGTTTGTTTCCATCGAGGTGTAATCGTATTACAAGGCATTTGATACTGGCGCAATGTACAAAATCGGATCCTGCTCACACCCCTGCAAAATGCTGCCTTGTTCCCTGCAGAGGTTCCTATTTACGTTACCGTAGCTCGAAGCCTCGAACCAAACAATGTCCAAATGTCAGCTAGACAGCTAGAGGCATGCGACTGACCTAGAACAACATGTGTTGCGAAAAATATCAGTTTCATCAGAAGCTTTACATGAACAATTGAGCAACTCAGTATAATCAGAAAAGGGGTTCAAACTTGGATAACTTAAAGTCTGTATACGTACCCTCTGAAGATATAATTCACGAGACAGTCGGGCAGAACCCAACTTACTTAAAGACTTGGTAATTAGGATGACCAGACAGGCGACAGGAACATCATGATCGGAACTAAGACTGAAGATAAATTGAACCCGACAGGCGACGAGAACACAGAACCTGTGGAAAGGCTAAACAATTGACGTCCCGCGTACCAAAACTTCAGCGATACCTTTGCGATATCCTGACGCCTGATGCATCATCAACGGCCATTGCACAGCATTCTTTGCACACTCGAGACGAGGTAATGGTGGGCATTCTTTACACTGAGACGAGGTAATGGCCCAATGTACCGCATTGAGGGTCTGTTAAGCCATGATATAGTCACCGTATTTCTCATTCCTATCAAAACTATAGTATTCTAAAAAGTGTTTTGTTTCATAGCCATACCATGATTTTAGTCTGTTGCTAACTTAGATGAAAAACTTTTATATGGAATGGAGTTTACGATACTCCAAAAATACCATAAAAATACCATGGTTTTAAATACATAAAATTTTCAAATACCATTTGACCCAAACACCATAGTATTATTTCTAAAACCATAAAAATACTTTATTCCCAAACACCCTCTGATATTCTTAATGCTCCTCTACGGCAAGCAGACGCGTCAAACAGATTATGCTGACGATATAATACAGTATACTAGTCTTCCTATGGTCGTAATTTCACCCCAAGAAAGTTCGTTTTTTGAGGAAAAAAAAAACAGAGTTTAACTTCTAATAACAATATTAGGCTGGCAGAATGGTGGTGTCAGTCCCAACTCCCAACTTCCAGAAGAACAACTCGTTGCTTTTCCAGCTCAGGACCAATTTAGTCAGACACTCAAATTGCAGACAGGAAGAGCCACTCGCGCAAACACTTCCACGAGATACCAACACACACCTGTGCAGATTTGTCACATTTCCTGGAATAGAATAAGAAGCAAAGCACGGTAGTAACAGAAGCACAGATGCATCTACTAAAAATCAGCAACTACATTATCCTTCCTCACCCAAAAAGCATCGCCACTCATAAATACCCGAAGCTTAACATAGACACTCCTAGTTAAAAGATGCTACTGCAGATCAGCGCTACTACCATATACTCCTACGAACTACTACATCCTGAACAACGGAAGAACAACTGAGATCCCTACCAACACCATCAGATCACCAACCGTCAATTGCTCTGCTAAGAGTCTCCGCTGCTGTCCCTCCTGGCCTTCTTCGGCGGCAAGGGGAAGGAGGCTGCCACGGTGTCGCGGAGCTTGCGCTGCGCGTCCTGGAGCATCTTGGCGTGGCGGGCCTCCAGCTCCTGCCAGCCGCGCTCGATCTCCCACTGCACCTCCATCCGCCGCCGCTCCAGCCGCATGACGCCATCGCTGAAATCCCTCAGCACCGCCGAGAGCTGCGCGCTGGCTGGCCCAGGTGCAGAGGAGCGGCGAACCAGCTCCGGCTCCTCTTCCTTCGCCTTGTCCGCCGCAACAGCCGCCGCTGCGGCCGCCGCGGCCTTGGCCTGGAAGGCCTCGTAGGCCACTCTCTTCCGTGGGGGCGCCGTGGAGGGCGTGATAGATGGCGGCGGGTGCTGGTGGAGCTGCAGCTGCGGGTGGCGCGGGGCGAGGCCGCTGCCGAATTCCCGGATGATGCCGTTGATGCTCCTGGTGTTGTTGCGGGGGACGAGCTCTTCCTCTTCCTCCTCCTCGTTTTCCTCTTCCTCTTCTTCCTCCTCCTCGTTCTCCTCTTCCTCGTCGGAGGCGGCGGCGGCGGCAGGCGGGGAGTCGGGGGCGCTCGGGTAGGCGGCGGCGGGGCCGCGCTCCAGGCGGTCCATGCGGCGGAAGTAGGGCCAGAGCGAGGTGACGGGGCGGGCGCCCTCGGTGCGGTAGCGCTTGCGGAGCTTCTCGAGCTTGTGGCGGCACTGCGTCCCCGTCTTGCGCTGGACGGCGACCCCGGGCGTGGCGGCGCAGCGCGCGGCGACCTCGGCCGCCACCTCCTCCCACTGGTGCGCCTTGAGCTGGCCGCGGCGCAGCGCCGTCCAACGCTCCTCGTACGCGTCGAGGAGGTGCATGGTCTCCACGTGCGACCAGGGCTGCGCCGGCGCGCTCTTCTTCAGCGCCGGCCGCCGCGGCGAGTCGTCATCGGGCTCGTGCGCCCCCGCGGCCATCATCTGCGGGCACGGAAAGCTCAGATCTGGATCTGGGGCGGGCGAGCGGGCGGCCGCGGCTAGGGTTGGCTGAGGGGAGTAGTTGGGGGGCGCAATAGATGGAGGAGGCGGCGGCGGCGGAGGAGGAGGATAAGGTGGGGAGGCGGGGCGGGGTATGGGTGGTGGGCGGTTCGGGTTTTCTGGGTGCGGGGTTGGGCCATCGGCCGCGGCGGGTGAGGTGGTGGTGGAGGTGGTGGTGCCGTGGTGGCGGTGCGGTTCACGTGGACGCGAGCGGGGGTGGCGCGCGGTGGCTGCCGCCCGCTAGCCCTAGAGGCGGCCGCGGCCGCGTGGTCCCTTGCGCCGCTGTGCTGTGCATCGCCAGCGCCTGCGCCGCGGCCTCTCGGAGTCTCGGCCTCTCGGGCAGTCGGGCCGGATGTCGCGTTACGGCAGCCACGTCTCGATGATCGGTGAAGCCGGGTGGGGCCAGGAGCGGGGGAGGGAGGGCCGGATCGGTGGCTCACTGGTCGCTGGTGATTCGAGGAGGAAATCGTCCACGGCACGGCACTGGACGCGGGGGTAGCCGAGGAGCGCGAAAGCTTTGGGTGCTTGGCCGCTTGGGGCCGCGGCCCGCGGGCGCTTTGGCTGGGCTGCTGCGGTCATCGGCTCACCGGGGTTGGCAGTTGGTACGGCGTGGGTGGCCGACTCTGCAGCCCCGTCCGTGGTTGGAACGGTTCTCCTCAGGACTTCGGCACAGTTCCCCGGGAAGAAAGAACCAGAGTGTTTTAGGTTTTTATTTTGAAGCCACCTGGTGACAGCAGCCTAAAACTAGAAATCATACTCTAGAAATCATACTCTGTTCTTCTCTTAACTTTCAATACAGACTCAATTACTCCTTTGGTTATTTTAAAAACAGTTTTTATCCTATGTGGTAATGGTTTTGACACGACAGCATCCATGCCGTCGTCCACGTCATCCTTCTCCATCCATGCAACATGATGGATTCACCATTCACATGTCATCACCTCACTCATCTCAATGCCATCTCATTCGCTTCTAGAAGGGGCATGCATATCCCCGAACTCAGCGATACATTTCGGTTTTTGCACGGTGGTTCCACGCTTAAGTGTGGAAGTTCCGTACCCCAAAGAGGTAATGTTATAATTTTGGGCAGGTGTATATATATGCTAGCCCGTCTTGTACTGTTTCTAGCACATTCAAGGCTGGCCTGTCTTACGCATGCAGCAGCCCTGGAGAAACCAACCAATCACACCCTAGGGTTCTTAGCAGGACTTCGGTATAGTTCTCCGAGAAGAACACATAAGAACAGTTCTGAACAAATGTTACAGGTCTAGGATTTCCCTCTCACCATAAAATTAGAAATCATACTCTGTGTTTCTCTTAACTTTAAATACAGACTCAATAACTCCATTATTTATTTTAAAAGCAGTTTTTATCCTATGTGGTAATGGTTTTGACACGACAGCATCCATGCCATCGTCCACGTCATCCTTCTCCATCTATGCAACATGATGGATTCACCATTCACATGTCATCACCTTACTCATCTCAATGCCATCTCATTCGCTTCTAGAAGGGGCATGCATATCCCCGAACTCAGCGATGCACTTCGGTTTTTGCACGGTGGTTCCACGCTTAAGTGTGGAAGTTCCGTACCCCAAAGAGGTAATGGTATAATTTTGGGCAGGTGTATGTATACGCTAGCCCGTCTTGTACTTTTTCTAGCACATTCAAGCTTCCCTCTCAAGATTTGAAGTGAGGTTGAGTGTACGGCCTTTCTTCCCTTTTACTCAAGCCCATTTTTTTTTTGATAAGAAAAAAAAATGGGCTTGAGTCTTTTACTGTTTCGAGGAACATCTGTTGACTCTCTTCCCTTTCTTGAGCATTGTCGTTCTTCATCAAGCCCATTGTTTTACCTTTTACTCTTGGATACTTGTTCTCCTAGATGGCTAGCGGTTGCCCATTTAAGCGCTTATAGTTTGTGGGTGCTCTAAGAAGTTTGCATCATCTCTCATTCTGCGCGTCTGGCAAATGACATCATTTTGATCTTGTGTGATCAATGGGGGAAGGATTATGGTTGAAAGAAACCTGGTCTTTGTGTACATATATGAGAAAAGTAGAGCACCATTGTGCGTTGGAGTTTGTTTGAATTGTCATGCCACTTGTTCAGGGTGTTAGCTCGATCTATTTTATTGTGAAGTTTCAAGTGTAGGTGAAGAGTGGAAACCACTCCACGCACAGCAAGGAAATGTGGTAACAGACATATTTGAAATCTAAATCCATCACACTGCATTTTTTTGAATTCCGTTTATCTACAGAAGATCCACACCTAGTTATTTAATCCACATTTTAGTTTACTGGAATTTTTAGGTGCTAGGCTAGATAATCCTTTTTCTTTTGGGAAAATTGCATAACTACCCCGATTTATAACTTCAACTGTAAGTTTGCCCTTCTTTTTCACAGTTTGCATATTTGCCCTTGTTTTCCAAACGTGAGCCCTCCGTTTGCCCCTGTTTTTCCACGGCGTCGACTTGCACAGCTTTTACCGAATAAAAAAAAGAAAACAGAAAAAGCTAGATAGGAACGGACTTTTTTACCCCTGCCTACACCTCGCTCTCTCAGATTACTCCCGACTCGAGTCTGAGTCCAAACCCTATCTGGCGGCGGCGGCACAAGCTGAGGAGGCGGGGATCCCAGGCGGAGGGCGCGCTCACCGGATCGAGGGTCGCGCGCTCGCCAGATCCAGGTCGCGGGCGTGGGGATGCGCCATCCCCCGGTGTGGAGGCCTCCTGGCGTGGTCGTGAGGGAGCTGGGCTCGGCGGTGGCTGGCGCGCCCAGGTCCGCTCGCCTCTCACCGGTCGCGAGGGAGCTGGGTTCGGCGGCGGCTGGCGCGCCGCTAGCGAGGGAGCCGGGGCCAGCCACGCTTGGCCCGCCGCTCGCGGGGGAGCGGGGGTCGGCCGCGCCTGGCGCGCCGCTGGCCGGGGAGCCAGGGCCGACCGCGCTTGGCTCGCCGCTCGCGGGAGCGTCGGGGCCGGCCGCGCCTAGCGCGCTGCTCGCGGGAGCGTCGGGGCCGGCCTCGCCTGACACTTGTGGGGGTGCCGGGGATGCACTGATGGAAGCGAAGTCTCCACCTGCACATACCAGGTAAGCTCTTCAGTCACTAACAAGTGGATGGATTTGCCTGTGAATGGAACAAGAATTAAAATTTATGTGTTCATAGGTTCATGAATCAGCAAGAATTAGCACTTGTTATTAACGTTCGTGCATATTGGAGTTTGCCGGATGGGGGACCTAAGACATATAGCAGGAGGCAAACCTTGACTACTACTGTTGATGTTAATGGATACGGTATGTTGCAACTAGTGGATTATATAGGTGAAAGATTTATGTGGGGTTCTAAGCAATATATCACATTGTGGAGGTCTTTGGAGGATGCTTCTATCCAGATTAAAACTGATGAACACCTAGTAGAGTGGTTTCAACAAAACCAAGAGAATGGGACTGTGCACATTGATGCCCAGATCAATGACTTTGAAGGTCCATTGCAATTCTCACCCACAAAACGTAGGTTTCACCCTTCAGTTAGAAACATTGTAGAACAAACACCTAGTACACCACCACTTGCTTTGGATCCCCCTGTCAATCCAACACAGCCTACCCAAAAAATAATAGAGCCTACAAATGATGATGAAGAGCCAATCGGAGATGATGAGGAGAAAGCAAACTCTGACACTGACTCACTTGTTGCACCAAGTGACAGCAGCTATGATAGTCAAGTGGCAGCATCTTCTGATTCTGATGGCTCTGATTCTGAATATGAACCAGATGAAGAAATAATAGATGACGATGATGAGGATGTTTTGTCTGTCTTCTCTTATGATGTTGATCATCCATGTGTTGATGTCGGTGTGGTGTTTCCTGATGTCAAGCAGTGCAAATCAGCATTGACACATCATGCAATCTTGAATGACTATGCTTTCCGTACAGTGAAGAGAGACAAACAACGATTTCGAGCCAAGTGTTTGAGAGCATGTCAAGGTTGTAACTGGATATTTTTTGCATCCACCAGCAAGAAATCCATGGGCTGCAAGGTATGTTCTTATATGAGCAGCCGGCATAATTTGTTTGCACCTTTTTTGGGCTGCAAGGTATGTTCATATGTGCTCATATATTTTATTCCTGCAGGTTAAGCAAAATGGTCCATTGCACAAGTGTGGTTCAGTTAACAACTGCGGTGACACAATGGCCTCAAATAACTGGGTTGCTGAAAGGGTGGTTGACTTGTTGAAGGAAGATCCAACAAAGGGGCCACATGAGCTGCAAGCTTTTTTGAACAGAAAGTATTCAATGGAAATTCCGTATGATAAAGTTTTCAGGGGCAAAGAAAAGGCTCTTGACATGTTATTTGGTGCTTGGAATGACAGCTATGACTTGCTACCCAGTTACAAAGCTGAGCTACTCAATTCACTTCCAGGAAGTATCGTTGAGTTGGACACAGAAAGACATCAAGGTGATGTGTGCTTTAGGAGAATTTTCGTTGCTCTTAAACCATGCATTGATGGATTTTTGCAAGGATGTAGGCCCTATGTTTCAATTGATGCCACCCACCTAACAGGTAGATCAAGAGGACAGCTAGCTGCTGCTGTTGCTATAGATGGGCAAAATAAGCTATTTCCAATAGCTTATGGAGTGATTGAGAATGAATCAATAGAAAGTTGGACATGGTTCATTGAGAATTTGAAGGCTGCTATTGGTACCCCTAGAGGCTTGGTTATTAGCACTGATGCGGGCAAAGGCATTGGAGGTGCAGTAGATGATGTTTACCCGGGAGTGGAGCACAGAGAATGTATGAGACATCTATGGAAGAATTTTAAAAAGCAGTACTATGGAACATTGTTTGACTATAACATGTGGCCAGCTGCCAAAAGTTACACAATTGAGAAATTTAACTGGCACATGGCTAGGATACAAGAGAAGTGCCCTGCAGCAATTGTTTACTTAGATGAGAACCATCCTTACTTGTGGAGTAGAAGCAAATTTTCAGATTGTTGCAAGGTAGACTACATCAACAACAACCTATCTGAATCATTCAATAACTGGGTGAATAAGGTCAAAGACTTGCAAATTGTGGATATGCTTGACAAGATAAGGCAGATGATCATTAAAAAGTTTGAATTGCGAAGAAAGATTGCTATGTCTATGGAGGGAAGAATAATCCCATCTATTGCCAAGGATCTTACTGCTCAAAGCAAAGCAATCAAGGATTGTGAAGTTTTGAGATGCGCTCATGGCACTGCTGAAGTGACTGCACCTACTAAATCTGGAGCTCTTTTCAGGTATTCTGTCAACTTGGAGAATAATACATGTAGTTGCAAGGCTTGGCAAGTGAGTGGAAAGCCCTGTAGACATGCTTTAGCACTCATTGCAAAGCTTAGCAGAGAAGTGCAAATGGATGACTATGTCCATGATTACTTCTCTGTTGAAAATCTCAAAAAAGCATATTCAGGTGTGTTCAATCCGATGACATCCAAGCATTTTTGGCCACGTGTGGATTTGGAATATAAACTCAATAAACCAATATTGAGAAGGAAGCCTGGAAGGCCAAGAAAATCTAGAATTAAGGCATCAGATGAGCCTGGGGTTAGGAAGCAAAAGAGGTGCCCTGAATGTGGTGAGCTAGGACATACAGCTAAGAAGTGTCTGTGGCGGAACCGCCGATTTAATACGGGCTAAGTACACCTGTCACCATTAGCTTACGGTGTACTTAGACCGTACTAAACCCGGTCGTCCGTCGAGAAGCCCTCGGCTCTCGATTTGCACCAAATCCCAGATGAACCGACATCACACACATCCGACTCACGAGGGAGCCACAACAGTTACGTCATCACAGGCATTTGAATAGATAGTAATAAGACTTTAAGTTACAAACCAGGTTCTGAATAAAATAAGTTCAACATAGGGCCAACAGCGGCCGAATTTCGAAATAATGTCTCACAGCGGAAGTCTAAGACCATAGGTCATGCTTAAACCAAAAGAGATGCAGTAGATGAGTGACATCACGCCCACTGATGTCGCCCCCATGCCATGACATGACTCCTGTCACTCCTGATGATAACAGGCTCCCCCGCCAACACAGGCGCAGAAGAGGAACTCCATACCTGAAATCCAAATGTTGGGGGCAAACCCTGAGTACTAATTACTCAGAGGACTTAATGGCAAGGCTTACGGCTGACGCAACGCTTGCTTACTATCATTGGATCCTTAGCCTTCGATTTTTATCTCAAAAGTTTATTTTCGGATAGTGGGATTTAACAGCCACTATCCTTGTGAAAGAAAGAGATAATCCTTGCAAGTACATAGCTGTCATCATTATGAAAATCAGAGTCTCGAATAATAATCAACCACTGGATATCCAAATCATGAATCATATTTATAGAATGTTAAGGTTATTTCTACGTTGCCCGTCAGTGATATTTGGCATTCTCACACCTGGTGAGCAAAATCGATTGGCGGAACCGCCGATTTAATACGGGCTAAGTACACCTGTCACCATTAGCTTACGGTGTACTTAGACCGTACTAAACCCGGTCGTCCGTCGAGAAGCCCTCGGCTCTCGATTTGCACCAAATCCCAGATGAACCGACATCACACACATCCGACTCACGAGGGAGCCACAACAGTTACGTCATCACAGGCATTTGAATAGATAGTAATAAGACTTTAAGTTACAAACCAGGTTCTGAATAAAATAAGTTCAACATAGGGCCAACAGCGGCCGAATTTCGAAATAATGTCTCACAGCGGAAGTCTAAGACCATAGGTCATGCTTAAACCAAAAGAGATGCAGTAGATGAGTGACATCACGCCCACTGATGTCGCCCCCATGCCATGACATGACTCCTGTCACAGGGCCATGCGTGAGTTGGGACGTCGCCCCTGCCCGTTCATCTCCACGCAGCTGATCCACGAGCCGGGAGTCTGTGAGGCCAAGGTGGTCCTCACCACGGCAAACGGTAGTTTCCGCACGATCGTTTCCCGCGGAGTCAGTGGGGAGGACGCTCGCAAGGGTGCTCTCATGACAGCCCTTGCAGTACTGAGCTCTGAGGAGGAGGCGGGTGACACGGTGCTGCGCTTCCTCCCTACCCTCGGACAGGACGACGACCCATGGCAGGACCGTCGCGACGACCTTCGGGCACGGGGTGCCTCGCGCCCCCAGGTCGCGTGCGTGGATTACGCCCGCGAGGTGTACGGGCTGTACATTCAGGAGAAGGACCGCAGCCAGTTCTTCGCCGCCAGGCACAGGGACGCTCAGGCTCGCCGTGAGGAGTTGGAGGCGCAGGTGTCGGTGCTCCAGCAGCGCCTCGCGCAGTATGAGGGATCCCAGGACGGGGAGTCCTCCGAGCCTCAGGAGATGGAGCAGGACGAGGACGCCGCGACTACCGGTCACTCGGAGGCTTAGAGAATGTCTTAGTGGAGTAGTAGTATGTGGCGCGTAGCTAGCACGTTGATAGCGATATTTTGTTTCACCACGCTCCGTGCTTACTTATGGTTGTACCTAAACATTTGTGAGGTGAGAGCTCATACGGGTACCCCATTTATGTAATATGGGACGCCACTTGATGTGTGATTCGATGGTTGGTCGATGTAACCACCATCCTGTGATGTAATGGCTAAACCTTGAGCCTTAATTTAGATCGTTTTAATTAAATTCGGAATTCGGTTTTCTGCACTACCTGGTTGCATTGCACGCAAGATATGTACATGTCATGATTTCTGAGCCTATACCTACGATGCACGAAAATCTCATGTAAACCACGTTGGCATCCTCCTTGCAGATGGTGAACACTCGCAATGGGCAACACTCGGGTTCGGAGCAGCAGGCGAACGGCGCCCCACCTCCGCCGGAGTTGGCTACCCTGATCGTGCAACAGGGTGAGCTGATCCGACTGCTGACGGAAGAGCGCCAAGGCCGCGGTAATGGGCAGCGGGAGCCTAGAAACCGTGGTATCTCATACCGGGACTTTGAGGATTTGCGCCCTCCCATCTTCAGCAAGTGCCCCGAACCGCTGGATGCTGATGACTGGCTCCGCACCATCAGATCCAAGTTTACTCTCCTCCCAGAGTTGACCGAGCAACAGAAAGCGCGCTTTGCCGGGCAGCTGCTACAGGGACCTGCGGGGGCATGGCATGCCACGTTCCTCGAGATGCAGCGGGCTGGGCATGAGCCCACCTGGGAGGAGTTCTCTCAGGCTTTCCGGGCCCACTATATCCCGGATAGCCTGGTGTTGACAGCACTTAAGCATGGCAAACCTTATACTGCAAGCGACAGTATCGTGTGTAGCTTTTCCCTATGATGAGTATCGTAGGTTTATGTCAATCCAAGGAACGAACTAATCGTGATCTAATTAACAAGAGTTTATGCGAAAACTAGGGTAAAAAGGATATCTAATCTACTTCTAAACCAATCCTTAAACTAAACCAATCCTTAGCCTAATCTAGTAAAAGAGATAAACTAAACTATATATATATAAGATAAACAATTAGAAACATAATTAGAACTCTAATCAAAGGGTATTAACTAGGTTCTAATCAAGCTCTAATCGGATCCAAAGCATACGATAGATAAAGTTTCACAACGAGATTAGAGCAGCGAGATAACTAGTAGATCAAGGCAAATAAGCATGTTCAAGCACATCTATCATAGCATAATTAAATCATGATCAATCAATCTAATCCCCTAGATCGGCTCAACCTTTCCCCGGGCTCCACTGTCACTGGTAACCAGGTAATCGACGAAGAACTTTCAACAGGCACGTAATTAGAGAATGCACTTCCAATTACTTTTATTTGGTCTAATAACATAATTAGAGCAACTAGCACTTCTAATCACCATGATCACAAGAACTAGACACAAAACTATATTACTAGTAAACTAGATCAAAGATCAAGAACGCTAGATAAACATCACCCTTAATGACATGGTCTAATCAAGATGCATCTAGACATAAACTTAATTACAGCTAGAACAACCATAATTAGAACAAGGATATGATAATTAGACAAGAACAATACTTCATTAATTAACTGTATCATAATTACAACCATGATCATACCTTCCCTTGATGATACAATTAGACTTCCGGATCTAGACAATTAGAGAGCCGTGCAAGGCCTCTAATCACCTCTAGAGATTAGAAGAAGATCTAAACCTAGACTAGAAACTCGACCCTCTGCTCTCCTCTAGTTGTGTCCCTCAAGTCGTCGTCTTGTCGCCTTGATAATGAATTGGATGCCTCGACCAGGGGCTCAGCTTCGCTTTAAATACCCTGAGGATGCCGTAGCCGAAAAGGAAACTTCAACCGCCTTCGGGAGGGGGTGGGGTCGGCCGACCAAAGGGCCCAGGGTCGGCCGACCCGGACTCTTCTTGCAACCGTTTCTTTCCATCTTTTGCGGGCTTCGAGATAATTCTTCTATAAATCTTCGTGGAGTCCTTTTCGGACTCTAAACCTTCCAGATTCTTCTGTATCCCGAGATCTTGTCGAGTCTTCTAGAATTGGGCTTCATTTGATGGGTCTTTAATTGGGCTTCTTCTTCCATTATTGAATAATATTCAGAGGTCTTTTTACTCGAGGTAGACTTTGATGAATTTTGCTTAAAATTGGCCCAAAACCTGCAAAAATTACAAGTAGACAATTTCCAAGACAATATTGCAAAATCCACAATAATCTATGTTATTTGTTAGTAAAAGGCAAAGTTGACGCATAATAATAGATAAAAACAATATAAAATGATGTATAATTTTCGTTCATAAGCCGCGTCAACAACACCCCCACTCTTAAACCTTGCTCGTCCTCGAGTAAGTAAAAACTTAAAATATAGTTAACTTATGAACTAAAATCAAATAATCAAACTAAATTCATACTCTCAATATTTTTCAGTGTTTGGATCTACAAATATAAAAATAGATAGATATTCATGTAAGCATATCCCACAATGTATGATAAATGAGATCAAACTTTATCACAAATGAATCTCCTTCTTTTCAAAAATTATTATTTCGACAAAGTTTTCAAGGATCAAGATTATATAAAGCCCAAAACTCCACTCATCTTTCTAGTCACTCATTATGTGGCTAAAAACTATCTCATAATCATATTATATATGTGTAGGCTTATATCTGGAGTTTTCGGTAAGGATCCTAATCAAAATTTAATCTCAATATATTATCAAACTAGGAAAAGGATCTGCTGGTTTTACTGAGATTTCTCAAAAAGGTCATGGAAAATAAATTGATGAAAAAGATAAAGAAAAATTATATAGAATGGTGGACATATGCAAATAAATCAATGATTTCAAGGCACAAATGAAGTCCCTGATATCGGATTGCATATGGTTGGAAAATTTTCTGGAGTATATATATTGAATAAACACCAACTCTCATATAAAAGATTTTTGAGGGGCATAAATATAATATATATTTTTATTCCTAATTCTACTGCGGCCACTTGGCTTTTTTTCTTTTCTCTCTTTTTTTTTTTCAATTTTCGACCACTTGGTCTTCTTTTTTTTTTTTCTTTTTTTTTTCTTTTTTTTTTTATTACTTAATTACTTTGCCTCCTCAAAAACTTTATAAAAATTTTAATTTTAAAATAAGCTTTCCTCCCCCACTCTTGAATAATACTCATCCTCGAGTATTTTAACTTTTTGGAACAGGGGTCCAGCTGAAAAAAAATAAATTTTAGATATACTCCAGAAAACAAATAGGTTGTGGTAAGGATAGATATATTTTTGACGATATTTTGGTTTCAGGAGGGATATCCAGCGAAATTTGTATTTTCTCCAATGTAGAGATATACAATGCATGGATAAAAAGGCTAGCAAATGAAAAGATAATCAAATATGAATGACCAGCTTTGAAATCTCAAACCCTAGATTCAAATCCTAATTCAATTCAATCAAGAATTAAATTTGATCAAACTATAGTGTATTATATAATATAAGGCTCTAAATAGGAAGGGCTTATATAAAATAATCACAAGAAAAACTTTGATCATAAAAGTTTATAAAATAAAATCATCATTTTTTTTTTTAAAAGGAGACTCAATATGATAAATCTGAAATCAAAATATTAATATCATATGGGTCTTTATGAAATATCAAATCTATCTCATATATGCAAATCAAAATTCAAATTTAAGTGCATTAAATTGAGAGCATAAACTTAGTCTAATCAAAAGACTTTTAGAACACAAATTAACACAAGTTTTATTCAATTAAACAAAGGAGGTGATACATGGTTAACTCACATGACTCAAATAAAACTCAAATTAACTCGAATTAAACACTCATAATTATACAAAATATATAAAAAAAAATAAATTCGAAATTAAAATAAATAAATAAAAAAAAATCAAACCACTAAGAGCTTCACTCTTGATTGCCTTGATTGTTCTGGTCCCACAGCCTCAGGTTGAATAATTGCTCCTCAATATTCTGAGTGTTTTGCTCGTACTGCTGTAAATTTTCCCGAACATGATCAAGAATACCATAATTTCTTGCCGTCATTGTCTCAATGCCATAATAAGATCTGTGTGGCATCTGCTGAGCTGCAATGAAATCTGGATCGTAGGATCTTGCATTTCTAGGAATAAAAACTGCAGGTGGAGGAATATTCCCTGATGGCTGAAATACAGGAGTAGAGGTTGGATCATAAGAGCTAATGGGTCTGACTTGATAGACTGGCCCTTGTGATGAACCTGCTCCAAACTGACTGCTAGGAAACTGTTGATTAGGAGTAGTCCAAGCGTCCCATTCTGATGATGTTTGCTGACTTGGTTCTTCCTCAAACATAAACTTCTCCAACCAATCAGTTTTATTCTGAATAAACAGAGACAACCTTCTATCTGGGATTCTAAACTTGGTTTTAGCCACATAAAATCCAGTAGATGAATTCCCAAAAATGTATTTCCCTTTCTTAAGGGAGTTTTCATCTATACTAGCTGGTAGCACAGTGTATGCGGGGCTAGAAACCAAATTGGGTATCAGTGAGAAGGCAATCACCGTAAGATAATGTCCATATCCCAATAATCCGGTTGCTCTATTTCTCTGGACTATCCAATGATTAATCATTGCATTAATGGGATTAGTCCAAGTAGGTTGACACAGTGCAATATATAGCCATTTCAATTCAGCAATCTGCACCTTAGTGTCATCCATCCTTTCCAAAACTCTTACTGTCATGAATCTATGAATGATGCGAAGGATGGGGTTGATAATTTTCATTCTCTCCTTTGAATGTCCACTAGCAATACGCAACCAAAAATTCTCTAGTGTAGTATTATCAACTTCTATACTTTCTGGTGCATTAGTGTGGAATCCAAATAAAGCTCCAACAGTTCCAAAAGAAATATCAGTCCAGTTTTCCTTAAGTCTAAACCTTAAAGTGCTGATTCCATCAGAAGACTGAACTATATCCATAGTAGTCATAATCTCTAGTGCTAAGTCACTCTGATAACTAGCACTAATATGAATGAAAGGACCCCAGCCAAGATTAAGGAATGATTTCTCTATACTTGAATCAAAGTTTAGAACTTTCATGAAATCATGATCTAAATCAAGATTGGACCTAATCCTTTCTTTGCAACTGTTGTACCTTTGCTCTTCTATAGCTGAACGGAGAGAAAATCCTTCTGAAGAATACTTCCACTCTTCATCATCATCATCATCATCAATGTTCATCGGTTGAGGGACTTGACTTTGAGAACGAGTGCGTGGCCTCCTCACCGGCTCCATGACATCTTCTACTTCAACAGAGAAGCGAGAAGAACATCCTCTCAATCCTTGATCCCGACGGAGACTCTGCTCAGAACCGGAACTCCCCATCTCAGAGACAGAGTGTCTCCTTGATGAAAGTCTTGATGAATCGTCGTCTTGGGGTTGAGAGCTGCTCCTTGATGAAGAACCCTTGAAAGTCTTCTTGATGAAGCTTGCCGCCTTCTTCATCTTCTAAACTCTTCCTCTCAAGAACTCTTAAGAACTACTACTCTTGCTCTTCTCTCTCGAAATACTGGCTCTGGAATGGTTTCTGGGTGGTGAAGATCATCAACAAAGGTCTGGAATTTATAGGCAAGGCTTCTGCTGAAAGGGGAGGTGCATCTGGTGAAGGGTCTACTGAGGTCGGCCGACCAGGGGGGGGTGGCTCGGCCGAGCTGGCCTTGTGCTGGCTCTGCTGGGTCTCCTCCTTCTCCTGCAAGATGCCCATTGGATTCCTGATACTTTTGGATAGCTTCTACTGCAAGTTGAACGTCGTGCATGCAGCTTTGGACAGAAACTTCAATCAACTATAAGTTTGTCCCCTTGGATGTTTCTTCATCATGGCTATCCTAAAAAGTTTTAATCCTATCCTATTCCTATGTCTTGGCTGGTTGCTACAAGATCAAAAGAGGATCCAATGTTGCCTAATTAATTAATTTTTATTTGGTTGATGTTAATCTTCACTAATTCTAGTCCTTAATGCGTATAAGCAATATAAATATCCCTACTACTGTAGGTCTAATAATTTCAGCACACAAAAAGATAGAATTAATTTTCATATTAAAGATTATCCCTATTTAGCATATTGAAAA
Organism: Paspalum notatum; assembly: GCA_022530915.1. Classification (NCBI taxonomy): domain Eukaryota; kingdom Viridiplantae; phylum Streptophyta; class Magnoliopsida; order Poales; family Poaceae; genus Paspalum; species Paspalum notatum. The sequence goes on from CM039691.1 coordinate 5,545,467, forward strand.
TTGAACCTATGTTTAAAGTTTTTATTAAAAATAAATGTTCGGTTAATCAACCGATTTAATTTCAGAATAAAGATAGTCACTCAATTCATTAATTGAATTGAATAAACTAACTTCAATTCTTTAGCGTGGCTTAGGTTAAACGCCTAGTTTTTGAATAAAATTAGAGAGATGATTTTTGAAATTCAAACAATATAGATAAAATCTAGAAAAACATATCTACTCTAATTTTTATTTAAAAACCGAATAAAATCGAACCAAATTTAAACCGGCAAAGTCTTCGTGGTTTTCAAAATTTAGATAGCTACGTAAGTGAGAGTAGCTATCTTATCCTATTTAATCTAAAAACTTTAAATTAAACTAACTCAAACTTTATTAATTTAACTAATGTTTAACAATAAAATTTTAACTCAAATTAAACCAACTCAAATTAAACTAAAAACTCTAAATACCTGGGTTGCCTCCCAATAGCGCTTGAGATGAGTCCTTCAGCCCAACTTCAAATCTTTACTGTCCAATGTCTTGTGTAGACACTGCAGACGAGTCCTCTTCTTCAAGCTTCGTCCTCTTCAATTGATTGGCAAACTTCAAACTTCGGACGAAATTTGAATGAACTTGATTCACCATTGATGTTGAACTTGATTTCTCCCCTCCCCACATTAATAGTGGCTTGAGCAGTCCTTAGGAAAGGTCTTCCAAGTATCAGTGGTGACCTCGAGCTTGCTCCCATTTCCAGAATAACGAAGTCAACTGGTACAATATTATCTCCAATCTTCACTGGCACATCCTCAGCTACTCCTTCTGGATATCTCACTGAACGATCTGCTAGCTCCAGACATATGGATGTAGGCTCTGGTTTAGGCAGCTTGAGTCTATCGAACACTGACTTCGGCATCACACTAACACTTGCTCCAAGATCGCACAAAGCCTTATCAATGTTGAGTACACCAATAGAACATGGGATGGTGGGGCATCCCGGATCTGCCATCTTCTGTAAAGGGACATCCATTATGGCTGCACTACACTCAGTCGTCAGCTTGACACACTCAGATGGCATTTCCCTCTTGTTAGCTAGTATATCCTTGAAGTACTTGGCATAAGTGGGTACTTGAAGTGCATCCAATAGTGGCATGTGGATATATAGCTGCTTGATCACTTCAATGAACTTGTTGAAATGCTCATCCGTCTTGCTAGCTCGAACTCTACACTTTTCTGGTAACACTCTTGTGTCGTCTACTATCACTTCTGGTTCGTCTTCACTCTCTTTCTCTGCTTCCACTGAACTGGCAATTTTTGTAGTCAACTCTGGGTCTCTAGTCTCTCTCCCGGATCTGGTAGTAACTGCTTTGAGTGACTCTTTAGACTGTGGCTGTCCTGGCAACTTTCCTTCATTTTTGTTTGGGAGATGCTCTGCTAACTGAGATAGTTGATTTTCTAAAATCTTCATCATCCCCATGAGCTGTTGATTTGAACTTCCCACAGTAGTGATCTTGCCATCAATGCTTTCTAACACTTTGTCTACAGCCTTGAATTTTGAGTGTGTGTCTTTGTTGATTTTAGCTTGCTCTTCCATAAAGTCCTTGAGCTGAATCCGCAGAGGAATGACATTCTGAATAGCTGATCCGGCAGTGAACTGTTGTTGTCTATTTTGTCTATAATTGGACGGGGGAATCCAACCTTCCTTCCTGGCATAGTCCAAAGCCTTAGCTTCCTCCGGACACCTCTCACTTGAGTGACCATACTCTCCACACTCTTCACAAGTCATCATGTAATCTGTAGACTTCACTTCCTCTGCTCTGCCACTTTCCATCTTCTCGAACCTCCTCATTAGTGAGTCGATTTTTCCACCAAGGATCTCCATCTTGTCTACCTCCAGCACACTCTTCGCTGTTCCAGTGGAAGTATGCTGCTCCAGTGAGGTAGGCGTCACTCTATCTGCTCCCCATGCTCCATTCTCTGCAATCTTCTTGAATAAGGCTTCGGTCTCAGTGGGTGTGAGACTGAGAATTGATCCTCCGGATGATGCATCAACTTGACCTCTGCACACTGCGTTGAGTCCTCCATAGAATTTCTGAATTATGTCCCAATTCTGAAAATTGTGATGAGGGCATGCTGACACATAATCGTTGAATCTCTCATAAGCTTCACTGAATGTCTCAGTGGGGTACTGCACAAATGTTGAGATCCTGTTGCGCAAAGCTTGAGTCTTCCCTGGTGAGAAATACTTGGCGATGAATGCTTGTAATAGACTCTGCCAGTTGCTCACTGTCTCCTCTGGTAGTGTCGCCAACCACTGGTGTGCTTTCCCAATCAGAGAGAATGGGAAAAGTCTTGCTCTGATCTGGTCGTCAGTGACTCCTTCAACGTTGAATGTGTTGCAAATCTTCAAGAACGTCTTCAAGTGGTGATTTGGGTCCTCCTTTCCACTGAATGGTTGATTCTGCACCATGTTGATCACTGAGCTCCTGATCTCAAATGCTCTGGGTGGTGGTGCCAAGTCTCTGATCTTCAAGTCTGCTGATGTTGGCACACACAGCTCCATAAGCTTCTTCTCTTGGTCTTCCATCTTCGGCAGAGTTTCCTCTTGTTTCCGAGAAAATTTGGCAGAGTTTCGGCTCTTTCTCAGCAGTTTTTCTGGATCATCCACATAATTAGATGGTTTATTGGATCGTGGTCCATCCATTCCTGCTCAGGTTAGTGGCAGAAAATATATACAAAGCAAAAATAATTCTACAAAATTTACACTAAACTAGTCCTGAATCCAAAAATTTAAAAACAAAATTTAAATTCAGAAAATAAATAAATAAAAAGAAAAATAAAATAAAAATAAAAATGGCGCAAGAACAGTAATAAATAAAATAAAAAAATAAATAAAAAAAATAAAATAAAATTATTGCGCCTAAAATAAAAAGAAAATAAATCTAAATGCATAAAAGAAATAAAACTGAATTTAAATGCTAAATACATACAACAAACATAAACTCTAATCAACTAGAACCCTAATAATTAGTTCCCCGGCAACGGCGCCAGAAAAGCTTGTTGACAGCACTTAAGCATGGCAAACCTTATACTGCAAGCGACAGTATCGTGTGTAGCTTTTCCCTATGATGAGTATCGTAGGTTTATGTCAATCCAAGGAACGAACTAATCGTGATCTAATTAACAAGAGTTTATGCGAAAACTAGGGTAAAAAGGATATCTAATCTACTTCTAAACCAATCCTTAAACTAAACCAATCCTTAGCCTAATCTAGTAAAAGAGATAAACTAAACTATATATATATAAGATAAACAATTAGAAACATAATTAGAACTCTAATCAAAGGGTATTAACTAGGTTCTAATCAAGCTCTAATCGGATCCAAAGCATACGATAGATAAAGTTTCACAACGAGATTAGAGCAGCGAGATAACTAGTAGATCAAGGCAAATAAGCATGTTCAAGCACATCTATCATAGCATAATTAAATCATGATCAATCAATCTAATCCCCTAGATCGGCTCAACCTTTCCCCGGGCTCCACTGTCACTGGTAACCAGGTAATCGACGAAGAACTTTCAACAGGCACGTAATTAGAGAATGCACTTCCAATTACTTTTATTTGGTCTAATAACATAATTAGAGCAACTAGCACTTCTAATCACCATGATCACAAGAACTAGACACAAAACTATATTACTAGTAAACTAGATCAAAGATCAAGAACGCTAGATAAACATCACCCTTAATGACATGGTCTAATCAAGATGCATCTAGACATAAACTTAATTACAGCTAGAACAACCATAATTAGAACAAGGATATGATAATTAGACAAGAACAATACTTCATTAATTAACTGTATCATAATTACAACCATGATCATACCTTCCCTTGATGATACAATTAGACTTCCGGATCTAGACAATTAGAGAGCCGTGCAAGGCCTCTAATCACCTCTAGAGATTAGAAGAAGATCTAAACCTAGACTAGAAACTCGACCCTCTGCTCTCCTCTAGTTGTGTCCCTCAAGTCGTCGTCTTGTCGCCTTGATAATGAATTGGATGCCTCGACCAGGGGCTCAGCTTCGCTTTAAATACCCTGAGGATGCCGTAGCCGAAAAGGAAACTTCAACCGCCTTCGGGAGGGGGTGGGGTCGGCCGACCAAAGGGCCCAGGGTCGGCCGACCCGGACTCTTCTTGCAACCGTTTCTTTCCATCTTTTGCGGGCTTCGAGATAATTCTTCTATAAATCTTCGTGGAGTCCTTTTCGGACTCTAAACCTTCCAGATTCTTCTGTATCCCGAGATCTTGTCGAGTCTTCTAGAATTGGGCTTCATTTGATGGGTCTTTAATTGGGCTTCTTCTTCCATTATTGAATAATATTCAGAGGTCTTTTTACTCGAGGTAGACTTTGATGAATTTTGCTTAAAATTGGCCCAAAACCTGCAAAAATTACAAGTAGACAATTTCCAAGACAATATTGCAAAATCCACAATAATCTATGTTATTTGTTAGTAAAAGGCAAAGTTGACGCATAATAATAGATAAAAACAATATAAAATGATGTATAATTTTCGTTCATAAGCCGCGTCAACACCTGGTAGAACAGAAGAAGCGAGAATTTCGAGAGCTCAAGCAAGGAAACAAGACGGTGATGCAGTACGTACAGGCGTTTATTCACCTGTCGCAGTATGCACCGGAGGATGTGCGAGATGACCCCTCTCGTGCCGCTAGGCTTCTGAGCGGCTTTGACCCCACTCTCCAGACACACTTGGGGCGTCGCTACCAGAGCTTCACCGACTTGGTGGACACCGCGCTTGATATGGAGAATCGCCTGCGGGTCGCTAATGAAGATCAGAGGCGCAAGCGCCAAGCCAACACATCTGCTGCTGGATCCTCCCAGAAGCAAAAGTCAGCCTATAGGCCCTCACAGCAGTACTATCAGCAGCCCCGTTTCACGGTCCGGCCCAATCAGCCGGGCTGGGTTCACCGGGCGCCACAGCAGCAGCAGCCACAGCAGCAGCAGAGGCTCACCGCCAGCACACAAGCTCCGGCCCCCGCGACACGTGTCCTCGCTCTCCCGGGGCCTGGAAACCCTTGCTTTAACTGTGGCAAGGTGGGGCACTTCAGTCGGGATTGCAGGGCACCCCGCAAATTTCAAGGCCCGAATCCAGCAGGCGGCACCCAGCAGGGCAAGCAGAAGGGGCCGGCACAGAAGACGGGTCGGGTGCACTACATCCACCTGGAGCAGATTCCCGCCGGTGTGCCGGTGCTCGCTGGTACGTTCATGATCAACGGTCGTTCGACCGTCGTGCTATTTGATTCGGGGGCTACGCATACCTTTATTAGCAAAGCATACGCACAGAAGCATGACATAACATTGCACAAATTGAGGGAAAACTACCACATCACTGCCCCAGGGTCTCCGATTGATACCAGTCTAGGGGTCAGGCACTTAAAGCTGGAAATAGGAGCCGAGACATTCATCATCAACCCCGTGGTGCTGCCACACCAGGGGATTGATATTATTTTGGGAATGAACTGGATGACGGAAAACAACGCCGTCCTGGATATTGGCAGTAGGACAATACAGTTAAAGTCTAGGGTCAGTGGCAAGGTCATACGTGTGCATATGCCAGACACGAAACACATGGTGGCCGCAGTAAATGCAACCGAGGTTGATGAAATTAGAAAGATCCCAGTAGTGTGTGACTTTCCGGACGTGTTCCCGGAGGAGCTTCCGGGTCTACCCCCGGACAGGGACGTGGAATTCCGCATAGATCTTGTCCCTGGCACAGCTCCTGTCTCCAAGAGGCCATACAGAATGGCACCAGATGAATTGAAAGAGTTAAAAATACAACTCCAAGAGCAGTTAGACAAGGGTTTCATCCGACCTAGTTCGTCACCGTGGGGTTGTCCAGCCCTCTTTGTAGAGAAGAAGGATCAGGGGGGTAAGAGGCTCTGTGTGGACTACAGGCCGCTAAATGCAGTCACTGTTAAGAATAAATACCCAATACCACACATTGACGTCCTGTTTGATCAGCTAGCTGGGGCTAAAGTCTTTTCAAAAATCGACTTAAGATCAGGGTATTATCAGATAAAAATCAGAGAAGAGGACATACCGAAGACCGCTTTCTCAACCAGGTACGGGTTGTATGAGTATCTGGTCATGTCCTTCGGATTAACCAACGCACCAGCCTTCTTCATGTACATGATGAACTCGGTATTCATGAATGAGCTCGACAAGTTCGTCGTAGTATTCATTGATGATATATTAATCTACTCCAAAAATGAAAAAGAACACGAAGAACATTTACGGGTAGTACTCACTCGGCTAAGAGAACACAAGCTCTATGCCAAGTTCAGCAAGTGCGCTTTCTGGTTAAAGGAAGTGGGTTTCCTGGGGCATATTCTGTCAGAAAAGGGAGTAGCAGTTGATCCTAGCAAAGTGAAAGATGTCCTGAATTGGAAGCAGCCTGAAACCGTAACCGAGATCAGGAGTTTCCTTGGTTTAGCGGGCTACTACCGCCGCTTTATCAAGGACTTCTCCAAAATTGCTAAACCAATGACCTCCTTGACTAAGAAAAATGCAAAATTCGTGTGGGGTCCGAAGTGTGAGGAGGGGTTCCAAGAATTGAAGAAACTGTTAACAACTGCACCAGTACTAGCCCAACCGGACGTCACCAAGCCCTTCGATGTGTATTGTGACGCCTCCGGTCAGGGCCTCGGTTGTGTCCTAATGCAAGAAGGGAGAGTAATTGCGTACGCCTCCCGCCAACTAAGAAAACATGAAACCAACTACCCGACTCACGATCTGGAACTTGCAGCAGTCGTGCATGCCCTGAAGATATGGAGACACTATCTGCTGGGCAATACCTGTCACATATACACTGACCACAAGAGTCTCAAATATATCTTCACACAGCTCGAACTGAACATGAGGCAGCGTCGGTGGTTAGAATTGATAAAAGATTATGACCTAGAGATTCATTACCACCCGGGGAAAGCGAATGTAGTGGCGGATGCACTAAGCCGTCGGGCTCATTGCAATGTGATTGAGGTCCGACCCACGGCTCGGGTGATATGTTGGGAGATGAACGAGATTGAGATGCCGGTTGAATTCTTAGTCGAACTATATAACATCAGCATTGAGCCAACACTAAGAGATCTGATCATTGAAGCACAAAAACACGACCCGGGCATGGCTCACATACGTGAGGGTATTGCTGAGGCAAAGAGGGATTGCTTCACCTTAGATAACCAAGGGGTCCTATGGTTCAAGAACCGCTTAGTAGTCCCTAAAGATATGGAGCTGAGGAAGAAAATATTAGAAGAAGCTCACGAGTCCGTACTGGCCATGCATCCAGGCAGCAATAAAATGTACCAGGACTTGAAACAAAGGTTTTGGTGGACCCGCATGAAGCGGGAAATCGCCAAATATGTATCAGAATGTCACGTGTGCAAGAGAGTAAAAGCAGATCACCTAAAGCCAGCCGGTATGCTTCACCCCTTAAACATCCCGGCTTGGAAGTGGGAAGACATACACATGGATTTTGTGGTAGGGTTGCCACGCACTCAGAAAGGGTACGACTCCATATGGGTGATCATTGACCGTTTCACTAAGTCAGCGCACTTCATACCGGTCAAGACCTCCTACACTGCAGCCACCTATGCTGAGTTATACATTGCACGAATAGTATCCCTACACGGTGTTCCTGTGACCATTACCTCGGATCGAGGCTCAGTCTTTGTATCTCGTTTCTGGGAGCAGCTACAGAAGTCTCTAGGCACAAAGTTGATCCACAGCTCAGCGTACCACCCTCAGACTAGTGGACAAGTAGAAAGAGTAAATCAGATCCTAGAAGACATGCTTCGGGCCTGTGTCTTAACCTATTCCACCAAGTGGGATGAGTGTTTGCCCCTAGCAGAGTTCGCATATAACAACAGCTACCAAAAGAGCTTGGAGATGGCTCCTTTCGAGGCTCTGTATGGGAGGAGGTGCAGAACACCTCTGAACTGGTCAGAACCTGGAGAGCGAGTCACCTTCGGGCCCGATTTGGTAACACAAGCCGAAGAGCAAGTGAGATTCATACAGGAAAACCTAAAAAGGGCACAGTCAAGGCAGAAAAGTTACTCAGATAGAAGGAGGAGACCGCTAGTGTTTAAAGAGGGTGATCACGTGTATCTTCGGGTATCGCCGATGAAAGGTGTGCACCGGTTTGGGGTAAAAGGGAAGCTAGCACCACGGTACGTTGGGCCATTCAAGATTTCCGAGAAATGTGGACCCGTGGCTTACCGGTTGGAGCTACCACCACGCCTCGCGGCAGTCCATGATATCTTTCACGTGTCACAACTTAAGAAGTGCCTGCGAGTGCCAGAGGAAGAGATCGACACATCCCAGGTTCAGATTGAACCGGACCTCACTTATGAGGCCAGACCGGTGAAAGTCCTGGACCGAAAGCAACGATCGACTCGACGTAGCACAGTCACCATGTATAAGGTGCAATGGAGTGAGCACACCGAAGAAGAAGCCACGTGGGAGACGGAGGAGTACCTGCGAACCAAGTATCCGGGTTTCCTTCCGTCCACCTCGAACGAGTATGTTTCGACTTGCTTAAAACCTTTAAATACCCGTCGCACTGCACTTTCTCATCTCTATAAACTCTCCACCCACAACACATCAAAATCTCGGGACGAGATTTCCTTAAGGGGGGTGGGTTGTGATGCTCCAGCATCTCAAGTACCTAAATTAAGAAATTTGTACACTATCATGCATCATAAGCATCATGGCATAATCATGGTTGGAGGGGTTTGGTCATAATGTGGGTTTTTGTTTTCTTTTTTCAGTAAGCATGGACAATGCCAGGCTTGTAGTTTGATTTCTGTTGAGTTGTGGGGGGAGCTCATATTACCAAAGTTGTAGATAAGGATCTAATGAACAACTTTGCCAAATTGAGTTTGGGCAAAAGATAAATTCAAATTGGTGTTTTGAACCTTTTTCTGTCAGCCCAAATAACCAACCCAAACCAGGCTGGTTTTGAAAACCCAAGTTTGAGCAAACCTACAGCCACTTTCATGAAATACTCCCATTGAACCAAATGTAGACCATAAAATTCTACACAACTTTCCCAAAAGGCACATAAGGTGAAAATGGCTGGAAAAGGGTTTTTTAGAATTTCTAAGATGGAGCATCCTGCTGGTCAAACCTGAGGCAGCAACTTAAATTCAAATTTAGGCCAATTTTGACCATAGAACTGGGGGTCAAAGTTTATAACAAAGTTGTAGATTACAAAATTGTGAACACTTCTTGTAATTTGAGTTTCATCTAAATCGGCCTCTAAGATGCTCAAAAACGCAAATAGAAAAGAGGTGTCTCAGCAGTCAAAGGGGGTTTTTCTTTTTTTTTCGGGTTTTTTCTTTTTCCCTCTCTATGACAGGTGGGCCCCGCTTGTCGGGTTCCCGCCCGCGGCGCCCAAAATTGGGCCGGCCCGCGCCGTTCGGTCTCGCCCCGTAGGCCCGGTCCAATACGCCCGCCTATCCGTTCCGCATCCCGGCCCCACCCGTCAGCGACTCGCGGTTCATGGACCCGGTCCGCGCCGCGCGGCGCATCGTCCTCCCCGGTACGACGGCGGCCACGCGGCCGACGGTCACCGCCGCGCCGTCCGGCCTCCGCCCGCGCCCCTCCGCCCTGCCCGCGCTGCCCGGCGCCGGGCCTCTAAAAGGGGAGAACTCCGCGCCCCGAAACCCTACCTCCCGCTCCCTCCCCGCGCCGCCCCGAGCCGTTTTCCGCCCGCCGCCATTGGAGTCGGCCGAGCTCGGGACCGAGCAGCGCCGCCGCCTCCCGGCCTCCCCGAGCCCAACCAACCACACCACCGCAACCGCCGCTCCACGCCGCCCCTCCCCCGCTAGCTCTCGTCGTCGGACTCCTCTCCCCCGAGGAGATCAAGCTCGGCTCGACGTCGCGCCCGCGCCACCGACGCCGCCGTTCACGCTCGGTGCGCCGCCGTTCCCCGTCGCTCCACGCCTCCTCCGCCGACGAGGATACCCCCAAGGTGAAGCCCTAGCCCCCGCGCACCTCCGCCACCCCGCGTCGCGGCTCCGGCAGCCCCAGCTCGCCGGCGCGCGCGCGCCGCGCCGCGCGGCCTCGGCCGTCGCGAGGAAGAAGAAGGGGGCCGGGAAATTTCAGATCCGGCCCCTCGGCTTCTTTGTTTTTGCACCCCGGTCCTTCCGCACGGGGGCTGAGTCTTGCAGATCTTGCAAGCTAGCCCCTGGAAACTATGGTTAATTACGCAGAGGTCCTCGGATCTGAGTTTCTCTTTTTCTATTTTTCTTTTTCTCGGTTTAAACTTTGAAAAATCATATAAAATCAAATAAAAATCCTAAAAAGGAAAATCTTGTTGTTCTGGAACCACAGTAAAATGATCTATGCAATGGATATGATGTGGATCTGTGCATGTCAACTTTTGTTCACAATTTTTGCACATGCATGTTCTAGGTTGTAAATAGGAAAAAGTATATCTAATGAGCTCTAATGAGCTTGAGGCCTTGACAGTAGCTATAACAGGGTAGTTAGGTCCTGAGTACTATGTTTAGCACCCTAGCTTTTGTCAAGTTATATGTGTTTTGCTTTTTACCATTTAAATGTGACTTAGAAAATGTTGCTACATAAAAAGTGCATGAAATGAGTCATGTATATTTTTCCTAAGTTCTGTATAGCATAGTTAGCTCCCTGGTGAAATCTGAAAGTGTGCATATAAGGTTTAGTCCTTGTTTTGGAAATGACAAAAGTTGCTAGCTAGGGAAAGAAAATGGAAGTAAAGGGGTTCTTTTTATAGTAGGGGTAAATGCATGATATGTTGGGTGAAAAGAAGTTAGCCATTGTCACGTTCTGTGACATTCGCATTGTCTCCGTGCAATCTGTACGCTCATTTCATACACTTGGCATGCATATAGACCCCGTACCCGAGGAGCAGGAGAGTCCGGTGATCGAGGAGCCAGAAGACCCGGAACCCGAGCTGCAGCAAGAAGAGCACCCGCAGGCCGCACCTAACTTCGCCCCCGAGGAAGCTAACCCTAGCGAGGAAGGTAGGCAGGCCCTACATTCTCCTAGCAAGTTATGATTTATGATTACGCATATGCATTAGGTATTGTTTGGAACCTTATTGCATTAGAACCACTGGCCGCCCTGGCTCTAGCACCAATAATAGGTCCGTAGGACGAGTTGCATAGAAATGATAGGGCCGAGTAGACACGAGTGAATGGTCACTCGTCACGTAGGTTGACCTTGAAAAGAAAATGCTACACTGAAAACTGCCTTGATGGCTTTGCTGTTGATGATTAAAAGGAGACCGGGCGGAGATTAAGCTTTACTTTTCGAGGTGTGTGTTGTTGCGGTGTAATGGCTCCGCCCGAGTCGTTTAAGGCCCGTCCGCTGTTCGCCTGCTGGTTGGCATACCATTGCTAAAGTGCTTACCCGGTTAATGGGGCCGGTGAAACCTTACTTGTGCCATCCGGAGTACAGAAACACGTTCCTACCCACTGGTTGAGAGGAAGGTGGCCCGGGGGAGCTTGGTGCTCATGACGGGGAGACCGAGATGTCGGCAGGCTCGTCATGGGGGCACAACCCGGGAGTCAGGTGGGAGTGAATCGAACTTGGGATGGGACAGGTGGAGGAGGGGGACTATATGTGGGAAAGCCGTCGTGTGAGTAAGCATATGGGCCCCTGGCATTTTTAGTTATTCCCGGGAATTAAAATCGATTCGAATCGCTGATGCTCACCAGGTGTGAGAATGCCAAATATCACTGACGGGCAACGTAGAAATAACCTTAACATTCTATAAATATGATTCATGATTTGGATATCCAGTGGTTGATTATTATTCGAGACTCTGATTTTCATAATGATGACAGCTATGTACTTGCAAGGATTATCTCTTTCTTTCACAAGGATAGTGGCTGTTAAATCCCACTATCCGAAAATAAACTTTTGAGATAAAAATCGAAGGCTAAGGATCCAATGATAGTAAGCAAGCGTTGCGTCAGCCGTAAGCCTTGCCATTAAGTCCTCTGAGTAATTAGTACTCAGGGTTTGCCCCCAACATTTGGATTTCAGGTATGGAGTTCCTCTTCTGCGCCTGTGTTGGCGGGGGAGCCTGTTATCATCAGGAGTGACAGGAGTCATGTCATGGCATGGGGGCGACATCAGTGGGCGTGATGTCACTCATCTACTGCATCTCTTTTGGTTTAAGCATGACCTATGGTCTTAGACTTCCGCTGTGAGACATTATTTCGAAATTCGGCCGCTGTTGGCCCTATGTTGAACTTATTTTATTCAGAACCTGGTTTGTAACTTAAAGTCTTATTACTATCTATTCAAATGCCTGTGATGACGTAACTGTTGTGGCTCCCTCGTGAGTCGGATGTGTGTGATGTCAGTTCATCTGGGATTTGGTGCAAATCGAGAGCCGAGGGCTTCTCGACGGACGACCGGGTTTAGTACGGTCTAAGTACACCGTAAGCTAATGGTGACAGGTGTACTTAGCCCGTATTAAATCGGCGGTTCCGCCACAGTGTCAAGGTGGTTTAACTGCTAGGCAGAAAAGGAGGCTGCTCTCCCCACCTGAGAACACATCACAGGAAGGAAGCAATGATCCTAGTACCAGACATGCATCATCATCAATGCGTAGGAATAGAGCTAGGGAGCCAACACCTACTGTATCATTCAAGTAGGTGATCTGTTTACCCAATTTATTATAATCTGTACTAATTTTTATTATAAATATAATCTGTCTTAAGTCCATCCCTGATTATTAACTCATTGCAATCCATTGTTTTGAAGTGCTAGAAGAGGAGGAAGACCACCATCAGCGAGGGGTCGAGGTAGAGGTCGAGGAAGAGGAGTTTCAAGACTTGCAATGTATTTCAATGCAGACTAGGATAGTGCTTGAAAATGGCTGCATACTTGGATATGTAATATATGGTGTATGTGATCTGGGTATATAGTGCCATTATTTTGGTATGCTTAAATGTGACTGGAACACATAATCTCATGTGAGATGCCATATGGTGGTGTGATCTGGGCATGTAGTGCTATTATTTTGGTATGCTTAAATGTGACGGGAACACATAATTTCATGTGATCTGTATGCCGCCATATGGTAGTGATAAAGTTTGCAAATCTTATGTGATCTGTGTGCTGATATTTGCTTCCAATATATCCAAATTAGCTTGAGTAATGCAAATTCCTATAGATTGAGGGGTCATTAACGCAAGGGCATATATGTCATTGCAGTCCTGATTTAACACCGTTACCTGCCCTTAACGGAACAGGGGTACTTGCGTGCTTCAGATTCAAAAAACAGGGGCAACCATGCAAAGTCCAAAAAAGAGGGGCAAACGTCCGATTACAGCACGAAACGAGGGCAGTTATGCAATTGGCCCTTTTCTTTTTTAGTTTATCCAACTGTATTTTAGAGTTCCACTAACTATGCTTTCATGGCGAGCAGGAATATTTGAAGCCAGGCCTGATCGGATGTGCTACAAGCCGCTGCGGCTAGCTGCAGCTGTTTGTGGGAGGTATCCACCATAATCCTTGCTTTTCTAATTATTATCCTATTCTATTTTAGAGTTCCACTAACTATAGGCGAACAAGAATATTTGAAGCCTGTCAATACAGTACAATTTTATAACGATATATATTGCTCATAAACCGGATAAGGGTACATCAAATTCAAACCTTTCGTTTTCCATCTGACTGTGCCGTCCGGCAGGATTTTCCCAAGCGGAAAAAGTCAGGAAAAGGCAGTCGGGCTCGCATATGCCGCGGCATACTTGAATCGCAACCGGCCAACCCCACCTAGTTCCACAGGAGAACCTTCCTGCAGCACCCATTCCGCCGTACCCCCATCCGTAGCCCAAAAAAGCCCTACCGCCGTATTCCGCAAAATGCCACTCGCGCAATCACTACCCGCGCTGCTGCCCAACCCGGCGCTCCCCTCGCCGGGCACGGGGCGGGGCGGCCCGGCGCTCTCCCGCGGGGCGCTCCTCCGCGCCCGCGCAGTGCGCTCGGCGCCGCGGCCCCCGAGCCAGTGGTCGGTGGGGAGCTGGCGGGGCCGCCCCGCGCTGCAGCAGCCGGAGTACCCGGACAGGGCGGAGCTGGATGAGGTGCTGCGGACGGTGGAGGCGTTCCCGCCCATCGTCTTCGCCGGCGAGGCGCGCAGGCTCGAGGAGCGGCTCGCGGAGGCCGCCGTCGGCCGCGCGTTCCTCCTCCAGGGCGGCGACTGCGCCGAGAGCTTCAAGGAGTTCAACGCCAACAACATCAGGGATACCTTCCGCGTCCTCCTGCAGATGTCCGTCGTGCTCATGTTCGGAGGCCAGATGCCCGTCATTAAGGTATGAATCGCATCAAGGAGTTAGTTTGTCTTTTATCGAATTATTTAGACATCATGAGGTTTTCGGCTTAAGCTAAATCATTTATTTTTCATCCGCGACTATTGCATTTATGCTTCCCCGTGTAATTATCTGTTCCTAGAACAAAATGGCATGATTGATGGAAAAACAATAATTGTACATGTTATATATCTGCTCAACGATAAAATATTCCTCAAATGTATGGTATGGATTTTGTTGCTGACATCATGTATCACGATATATAATGGACAGCATCGGCTGTATTTCTACACATGCTCCAGATAATAATTATTGTGTATTTAATGTACACATGGATTTTTAGGTGGGAAGAATGGCAGGTCAGTTTGCAAAGCCAAGATCAGATGGCTTTGAGGAGCGGGATGGACTGAAGTTGCCAAGCTACAGAGGGGACAATATTAATGGAGATGCATTCGATGAGAAGTCAAGATTGCCAGATCCACACCGCATGATAAGGGCATACTCACAGTCTGCAGCAACACTGAATTTGTTGCGGGCATTTGCTACTGGAGGTTATGCTGCAATGCAGAGGGTAACGCAGTGGAACCTCGACTTTACACAGCATAGTGAACAGGGCGATAGGTGGGGTACCTTAAACTAATGATGAGTAATCCACATGCTCATGCATACAATTATTTCTTTATAACCACAGCTCATGCAAATATGAAATATGTCTGCATTTTCTGTTCATTTGATGGCCTGAGTGATTAGCTACTTCTACTTACTTACACAAACAATGGAAATGTTTTCTGAACCTAGAAGTCTCCTGTAGTTGCATGAAGTGACCGCAACATGTTTAGCACTTGAAGTTATAATTTTGCCAATTCATGGTTTGCTTGTGGACAATGCGGAATAGGTACATGGAGTTGGCTCACCGAGTTGACGAGGCTTTGGGGTTCATGGCAGCTGCTGGACTCACTTTAGATCACCCTATAATGACCACAACAGAATTCTGGACATCCCATGAGTGCCTTCTTCTGCCTTATGAGCAAGCGCTTACTCGTGAAGACTCCACTACTGGCCTCTATTATGACTGTTCTGCCCACTTCGTATGGGTCGGAGAGCGTACTCGCCAGCTTGATGGTGCTCATGTGGAGTTCCTTCGAGGCATTGCCAACCCTCTCGGTATCAAGGTAAATGCAATACTCCAACACTTAGCAACTCCTGGTTGAATCTGCATTTGAAAGCACAAGGTTTGGCCATTCTCTGATAAAATGCTCCCTCTCTTCTAATGAAATACAGGTCAGCGACAAGATGGACCCTGCAGAACTTGTGCGGTTGATTGATATATTGAATCCTGAAAACAGGGCTGGGAGAATAACCATCATCACAAGAATGGGTCCTGAAAACATGAGGGTGAAACTTCCTCACCTGATACGCGCTGTTCGTGGGGCTGGACAGATAGTGACATGGGTTACTGACCCAATGCATGGGAACACAATGAAGGCACCTTGTGGACTTAAAACCCGCTCCTTTGACAGAATTTTGGTAATTCTCTTTGCTTAGTATCATATTTCATTATTGGTCTATTTACTTGTTTTCGAAATACATGCTTCTGTTGAGTGAATAATATCTCTATATGAGGCCGGATTACCTATCAAGTGCATACTTGTGAGTTTACTGGGTGCGGGCAGTATAATTTCACTTTCACCTCTGATTGTTTGGTCTGTAGAGTAAATAGTACTACAATATATCCATGGCTCCATCCAATTGAAACAAGAAGCGTTTGAGAAAAGTTGAAAGCGATTGATAAGGAGCTCTGTCCTGATCTATTTATCTCTCTGGACCTTTGAATATACCAGCCCTATTATCCTCATAATTATTGGTTGGATGAAATGGTTTAGTCCTTCAGCTAACTATTTTACCATCCTTAACAGTTAGCAGCCAAATATTAGGATAAAAGTTGATAGTTATTGTTATGGCTCAGTGCTTGGTAGCAGTATAATTTCTATGCATCTGACATCCTTATAAATATTGTTCTGCAGCGCTTATAAGCGCCAGTGATCAGGCCCTGAGTACATGAACTGACTCTAATTGCTACGTTGTTCAAACCAGGGTGAGGTGCGGGCGTTCTTTGATGTCCATGAACAAGAAGGGAGCCACCCAGGAGGAGTGCATCTAGAGATGACTGGCCAAAATGTGACAGAGTGCATTGGTGGATCACGTACTGTGACGTTCGATGATTTGGGATCACGCTACCACACACACTGCGACCCAAGGCTCAACGCCTCGCAGTCGCTGGAGATGGCATTCATTATCGCTGAGCGCCTTAGGAAAAGGAGGATCGCCTCGTGGCCTTTGAATGCGAACCAGCTGGGTTCCATTCCATCAATTGGTCTGTAGACTGTTATATCTCCACTGTTGATCGGCCCTTCTGTTTCGATCCAGTTGCTGTGTCAAATTTTGTGTCATGTACCAGTAAGACAATCTGCTGGAGTATATATAAATAAAATGCAAGTTACGTTCTCAACCGTCCTACACGTAAAGCACTAAAGCAACGTTTCTAAATTTTCCCTGTGAAAATTGCACTAAACACTGAATTTGTCTAGTTGTCTGGTTGATACATATGCTTAAGTTAAATCGTTGAACATGAATGAATGGACAATTGAAGACTGGTAGCATGACCCTTCTACATTTACCTTTCAAATATTATCTCGGTTCTCTCTTCCAGGTTCTAGGTGATCAAAGAAGTCCTGTATGAACACAGGATTACTCATTCTGAAATCCTTCGTTTGCGAACACAGAGAGTACTTTTTTTTTTTTTGTAAGAAACAATGCTACGGAAGCATAAAAAACGCAACATCCTACTGACGACAGACAGCGTCCAAACGGCTAAAACCCAACCCCCATATCCCCCAATCCGTTGGCCCTCAAACCCCATTGAGGCCACAAGCACGAAATGCTGCCATGTTAGCCGCGAGGACCCCCGTCTCGCTCCACCGCCGCATCGCTGCCGCTGGCCAGCAGAGGCGATGCATCGTGGGCAGCGAGAGGAAGCGCGGGCGCACGGAGCGCCGCCGTTTCACGCAGTCGCTCGAGATCCTCTCGAAGCACAGTCCCCCGATTGCACCTCCCGCCGCCGCTGCCGGCAGTGAGGCCAAACCCCCGTGGCAGCCACCGGTACTCGAAAACGCTGCCTTTGAGGAATACTATAAGGTGAGGTACTTGTTTCGGTTTCACGCACCTTTCGTTTATTACTTGCCCCACTGGTGCGATCTGAAGTGGATTAGGCTGCATTTCTGTGGTGCTTGCTTGTTGGGATTTTAAAGACTTGTAACTTGTTAGGGATGTCAAATTTGCTCATATGATGAACACACGTTCTGTGCCATAGGTTTATGGTTAACTGATGGTCACTTCTCATGTAGGCGAGTTTAATCTTCATATTTGGAGCTAAAATGTTACTTAGAAAAGGGCATGGTTTCAGGATCCCGTTATTCTGGAGGTGTGTGTGATTGCCTTGCATGTTTGTGTGGGCAGGTTCAGCAAATTGTCTGCAAGAAGGAGTGGAATACCTTCATGGGTGTCCTACGAAAACCATTGCCGGCGACTTTTAGGATCAACACCTGGTAATGATGGTTAATCTCCACTGAGGTCTTCCTTCTATTATCCTATCCATTTCCTTGGCTTATGTAACAAGGGGCAAGGGCCAGTGTCATCAACGATATTCTTGTGCTTTTGGACTTGGTGCTCATCTCTCCTTCTCTTTCTGTGCCCAAAGCCTTTGGTTTTAAAGGCTCGCTGCTTCTTGACTTGTACAGTATATCTGGTTAATCTGTCATTAAAGTAGTCATGTGCAAGGGGTTCACTGGGTATTTTATTTGCAATGTGCACTTTTTTGTACTCCAATAAGGAACCTGTACTTCTGAATTACTCTTTAGGAATGTGTCTAAACCATCCAACTAATTGTCAGTTACTATTCCATTCATGCAGTTTTAGGGTAGCTTCAGGTCTCCAATTAACAAACCTTACAGTAGACCTACTGCAAATCTTATTTTATTAGGCAATATTCTCACTAGAATTTAGTTTTGCATATTTGCTACATGGCTACAATAATTCATCCCTTACACTTTTGCTTTCTTCTTCAGTTGCCAATTTTATAAAGAAATCTGCTCAAAGTTGGAAAATGGCTTCAAGCGATCTTTGGAGAGTGAGGTTGAATTTTCTCTATTGTCTATAAATTTCACCTTACTCAGTCCTTGGCATTTTCTAATATACCATATAAAAATGTTGAAAAGGTTAGTAATGTGAATGGAGAAGATGCTATCAGTCCCTTGCCTTGGTATCCAGGCAATCTTGCATGGCAGCTGAATTTCTCTCGGAAGGAACTGAGGAAAAATCAGGCACTCGAGAGGTAATCAATTGTAGCATGGTGTTTAAATCTTGCGTTGACATGAATCTTGCTCTGTCTATGTAACACAAACAGTCAAACACAACATATTCTTGCCTTTACATCATTGAATGTGTGCTAGGGATCTGGGCTTGGGGATGGAGATGTCTGAGATGCTGAGTTGTATTGGGATCAAAAGTAATGGGGTATCCAATAAGTACTCCCTCCGTTTCACAATAGCTGTAGTTCTAGGATTCAAAATTATCAAAATACTTGCAGTTCTCAGTTCTCACATTCGAAGGCATTATTGACTCCCTACCTTTCATCAATTTAGGAACAACACCCAATCACATCCCCTACAAAATGCACCAGCCAATAAGGATGCGGGCCATCAAATATTGTGATTTACTTAATGAGCAAATAACTTCTCTCTTTAAGGCTCCTTAATCCTTGTGCCCAAAGCTAAAACAATGACTATTGTGAAAGAGAGGGAGTATCAGATACTGTTACAATATATTTGGTGGAGTATCAGGGTCACATATGACATATCTGTTCCACAATTAATTTATTAAAATTTATATAATTCAATAATACTTCCACTTTGAAACTAGCAGTATCCTGAACAATTAATTTCTTTTCCTACCTTAATGTGCTCTTGATTAATCTACTCTGTTGCTCATTCCAGTTTTCATGAGTTTCTAAAGCATGAGAGTGAGGTCGGTAACATAACTAGGCAAGAGGCTGTTAGCATGGTGGGCATCTTGCACTATTTTTTAAAATTATTTCAGCTCAGTTATCTTATATTTTAGTTGTTTTTTATGACTCTCTTAGATTAAGTCTTGTTTCAATAATTGATTTTTTTCCTGCAGGTTCCACCATTGTTTCTGAATGTGCAACCGGACCACCATATTCTTGATAGTATGTCCCTGTGTTTTCTTCTCCATTATCTTAAATAGTCTATGCTTCTCGTAGAATCCAACTCACTGTTTCAAGATGTCAATGGTTATTCTTTCATTTTGATTGGATGACAAAATATTCCATTAGTAGCCTCACATGTATTTGTGTGTTTTGTGCAGTGTGTGCTGCTCCAGGATCTAAAACTTTCCAGTTACTTGAGATGATTCACCAGTCAAAAGAATCAGGACTACTTCCAGGAGCATTGGTACATTTCTCCCTCAGTTACATGTGGCACTGCAAATACTGCTCTTATACCTTTGGCTGATTTTTGGAAATGAAACCTAGTCACATTATTTGTCCAAGCCTGACATGGGATGAGGCACTAAAAAGAAACTTGAGAGACGGGGCAATACAACGAGACTTCAGAAGATGGAATACCTAGAGTTTTATTGGATAGGTGTGGATGGAAAGCAGCTATTCACATGCCTGAAACATGAATAAACTTTTATTTATTTCCTTTTTCTCTTTCCTTTCCCTTGTCGGTATTTTTGGGCTTCAGCTCTAGCCTAGTCTACCCCAACTTGCTTGGGACCAAAAAGGCTTTTTTAATTGTGAAACCTTAGCCATATTATTTGGTAGTATCCAGTTTTGTTACATGCAGCTAGTAGAACTATTTGTGTTACCGCTGGCACTTCAGCTCTGCCCTTGCCCACGCCGTCTCCAAGTCCAGAATAATAAAGAAGGATCTAGAGCCTAGATGATTAGGTAGTCTATTTCTTCCAATTGGAAAGGATCCCTCTAAAATAAGGTTAGGATAGATTACTTAGCAGTTGAGTCGAGTCAGAGTCTATATATAGAGGTCCCATGTACCCTTTGCATCTTAAGCAGAAGTAGATCAAGGGGTAGACCATGTCTTTTTCACTGGCCTTTGTGTTGGCCTCCTGGTTGCTACTACTACTCTCTCTCACACACACACTCTCTGTTCTTCCCAATTTCCCTTCTCTAATCTCTTGTAATCTATGCTTGTAAAGTTGTAACATATATATTCTCACTTACTCTTGTGAGACTGATTAGGTGATAGCCAACGATCTCAATGTTCAAAGATGTGACCTCCTTATCCATAATACAAAGAGAATGTACACTTCCAACCTAATAGTAACAAACCATGAAGCACAAAGCTTCCCTGAGTGTTCTGTTGCAAAGGATTGTTCAGAAATGTATAAGGATACCTGCAAATCACAAAGATTAGAATTCGATCGTATACTTTGTGATGTTCCCTGTAGTGGTGATGGGACTATTCGCAAGGGTCATGACATGTGGAGGAAGTGGTGAGAACTAGATCTTTATTTTATCTGCTGCTTTTATGCTTCCATATATTTATTGGATCACGATCTGTTTTTGTTGTTCAGGAACTCAGGCATGGGGAACCAACTTCATCTTCTTCAAGTAAATATTGCTATGCGTGGTATTGATCTTTTAATATTGATTTGTTTTTTTCTTTCTAACGGTGCTGGTTCTTTTGAATTAACTATGAACCAAGTAGTCTTATTGTACCATGAGTTGTTGCTCTCCTACCTAGGAATTTCTGCAGAGTTCTACTGCATATGATTTGGGAGCAAAATTTATCTTTTGAAGTTTTAAGATTAATAGCCTGTCATATCATATTTTTTGTTTATTGCTTCAGGTATTGAGTTGCTTAAAGTGGGTGGACGGATGGTCTATTCAACCTGTTCAATGAATCCTGTTGAAAATGAAGCTGTCATAGCTGAGGTATGTTTTTTAGGTTCTTACACACCAAGTCGACCTAGAATTCTTGACCCGGTCGACCTGGGAACCTAGTTACTAAGTTCTTACCTCTTAGCTGTTAAACGTAAAGCTGTTATTCTCTTGTAACTACTAGCCTAGGTGAGCAAAATCTCTGCATTGTTGAAATTCTTCTGGAGCACTTGTGGCATACTTTTGGGTTCCTTGCTGGCTCATGGTAACATAAGGCAATTACAATAGTTTAAATAATCCTAAAATGATGTTTGGGAAAATTCAACTTGTGTGCCATAAAGGCCCAGTCTCAACTTCCTCATCAGAACTCCAAAGATTTGTACAGAACATACTGTTTTTATTTTTTACTCTGATCACTTCAAGAAGTTGGATCCTTAGCAACTAATGGTTCGGTGGTGCATGTTTTATTTGATTTGGTATTATTTTTCATAACTTAATTCTGTAGTACCTTCCCTTTTGGCTGCTACGTACAAATACATTTTGCTATTCATATTTTACATTAGGTTCACAATTTATGTTCTGTAACTTAAATTCTTGTTGCACGTTGTTCATATATGATACATCTCATAATCATATAGCTCCTTCGAAGAAGTGGAAACTCTGTTGAACTCCTTGATGTTTCTAGTGAGCTACCTGAATTGGTCCGGCGTCCTGGGCTTAGCACTTGGAAGGTCTGTGTGCTTTTATCTCTACCATGGTTGATCTCTTGGTTATTTTCTATCTTAGTAATATCCCCCTGGTTTGTATGTGTGGCTGGATTCACATAATTTTTACTAATAAATTAAGGTTGATCCTTGTTCATAACTCCAGAGATATTTCCCCTAAATGGTAATGCCCTCAATATTCTGTCTATACCGTCTACTTTGGTTCCTCTTTTCTATGCATGTGATGTCACCACAAGCATTTTGGTCCAATTCGCATCACATTGTTTTATGTGTATTGGTTAAAGGTAACAAAAAATTTAAGCAGAGGAGCAATAGTTGTCACTTTCTTTGTAAGATTATGATTCTTTTTCGAATCAATCTTTTTTTGGCATCTCAGTGTTTTAGTCAGCTGTTTAGTCCCTACTTGACAATGTATTGTAAATCTAAGGTGACCAGAATCTTATTGTTATATTCTAGTTATCCCAATGGTTCCTTTTCTGATTTCTGCAGGTACAAGATCGAGTATCTTGGTTTCAGACTCATGATGATGTTCCAGACGATAGGAAGGATGTAGTATTGCCAAGCATGTTTCCTTCAAGTAATAGCACCGAAGAAAGCCATCCCATGTGTGGTGATGTTGAAGTGAACATTGATAATAGGGGCAGCTTTTCAAGAAATATCAACATTGAAGAAAGAAGCAATGTTAATCATGATACTGATGGAGCTTCTATCAGTTCCACTAACAAAATAGATAGTACCTCAAAATTTCCACTGCATCGGTGCATTAGAATTGTTCCTCATGACCAAAACAGCGGGGCATTTTTCATCGCAGTTCTTCATAAATTGTCTCCCTTGAATGGTAATCTCAGCATCTCATGCTTTAGTTTCTTTTTTATAAGTCCATTTGATACTTTACATGAAAGTTTGCATAAAATCTGATATGCCTATGGTATTACCATTGGATGCTTAAATGCGCTCCACATTCTTTCAGGCAGTCTGATAGAGGGCACTAAAATTCAGCACAAACTTGCAGTTGCGCTACTTCGAAAAGAACCTGGGCCAGGAACAATACCATATGAGACTATTTTAACACGCCAACAGCTCAAAGTTTCTGAAGTGGTTGATGATGCTGAAATGCTTGGTACGCGACAGGATTTAAGCACAGACAACCGAACTTCAAAGCATAAGAACTCAACTGAAGTTGAAATGGATTTCAATGATGTAGAAAATGCTCAAGCAGAATCTGGAGACACAATGAAAATGCAAAAGCAAAGCAGGTGGAAAGGGGTTGATCCTGTGTTATTTTTCAAAGATGACGCGGTGATAAAGAGTATAACATCCTTCTTTGGCATCAAGGAATCATTCCCACTCGAAGGTCATCTTGTGACTAGAAGTGCTGATAATGCAAGGAGGATATATTACATATCAAAGTCAGTTAAACAGATTTTGGAGTTGAATGCAGAAGTTGGTGAACAGCTTAAGATAGCTTCACTTGGTGTAAAGATGTTTGTAAGTGCTCTAAACACACAATGTTCTCTGCTGATTCAAGATTCCTAGGAACATTCATCACCCTAAAAATATACACATTTTACTCAAACAATGAGGCGCTCTAAATCTTCAGTCTCTTTCAGGAAAGGCATAGATCAAAGGATGGCTGTTCGTGTGCATATAGGTTGTCTTACGAGGGACTATCATTACTTCTTCCATACATCAGCAGGCGGATACTATATGCATCTCCACTGGACTTCCTTCGCCTTTTACAGTACAGAAGCATCAACTTTGCTCAGTTTGTTGACACCAGATTTGGGGAGGAAGCTGCGTCCTTGATGCCCGGTTGCTGTATTGTAGTGTTACTTGAAGGTAAAGCTATACTGGATCCATTAATCCAAAGATAAAAGAGACCATGATTTCATAGTCTATTTTCTATAATTTTTCAGGGAATAAGCCTGCAGTTTACATTTCTAAGGATCCCTCCACAGTTGCCATTGTTTGCTGGAGAGGGAAGGGGACTATGAACGTTATGGTTTCTCCACCGGATAGGAAGGATCTGCTTGAAAAGATGGCGAATCACTTGGGCCTTGAAGACTGTACAGAGGAAGACTGGAACAGGAGAAATCTTGTCACAGGACTAATTGATTAGACCAGGGGAGATGTTAGCAACGCTAGGGCGATCAAGAACCTCTAGCTGCAAGTAAAACTACGCACAATGAGGTTTCACATCGTATATTGGCCGAGTAAAAAGGCTGACGGGTACGTCAGCATTTGCTGTTGGGGCATGCTGAAGAGATCTTCAAGCCAAGCCATCCAAATAGATAGTCGATACAGAAGCAAAACTAGTAGTACTTTTCAAATGTATATATATTCTTGGTCTGCTTAACTTACAAGTATGTTTTATATTTTTCTCAATTGTATTGTCCACTCACAAAAATTAAAAAGGGGGTCTCTTTCGGTGGACTGTTCTTAAATGACCAGCATACACGAGCAGATGGTTGGTCAAGATAGACCCCCACCCACCCACCCAAAGAGAAAAGTTATGAGTCAATCGATTGTTTTGTATGTTTAGTCAATCGATTTTTTATGAGCCGTTGGATCTAAATCGGATGGACAGGAATTACAGTGTATGACACCATAATTACAGTGTATCGCCACCGTAATTACAGTGTATCGTCACCGTAATTACAATATTTCACCACTGTAATTACAGTGTATCATCGTAATTAGTGAATTACAGTAACGATGAGGCGAATGAAAGAAGAAAAAAGTGAAATCTAAACCATTGGATCGCAATCTAACGATAAGAAAATCGATTGACGGTCAATCGATTGCTATCTAGACAGACTCACGTCGGTCTTATGGACACTGTAAAGCGGATTAAGAAGCAGTGAAACCAGGAAGATTTAGAAGGCAGCCTTGACACAGAGATAGTTTTAAAGCCGCACTCTGAATGTCAATGAGCACCAAATATTCTCTGATGGTTGGTCGATCGCTTCACGGATCCCTGCTGACCCTGCAGCACCCCTCCTTTGCGATCATTTTTTTTAAGAATTAGGGACTTTTCGTTTGTTGCGTTTACGCTGCCGCAACAGAAGATTTTGGATCAATCAACCACACGATATTCCCATCGCACGGTGGGAAGGTAAGATTGGCGCTGTTGCGGCAACATTAACGCTGCCACCGAACACTCTCTTAAAGGGACACATACCCCTGCCTTCAAAAGACCAAAGCACCGTTTACAGCACGTGTAAAACCGCACCAGAAAAAAAAAAACAACGAGGAAGGACAGTAGCCCAGCTGGGGACCTCCTTTCCGAGCCTTGAAATTTCTTTCTTGGACCTTGTTTGTGTCTGAATGCCTTATCATTGCATCGCGTGTGCTAAGTAAACTAGGATGCGTGAGCCGATTAAACAATGTCGAGCTGACGACGCCTTAACCCAATTTACCTGGGAAACAATGGCGACCAAGTCCTCCGGGCCCCTGCATTTTAGTTCTGGCCAGGTATCTTCAGAGCGTTCGATCTCAACCCACCGCAAGCTCGTGCGAGGCCGCCGAACATGCCCGTCACACTGCTGATCGCCGTGCTGGTGTCGGCATGGCCAGCGGCGGCGGCCGCGACGCCGCCATACGGCAACGTCTCCTGCCAGCGGCGGTGCGGCGACCTGGACATCCCGTTCCCGTTCGGCATCGGTCGCGGCTGCTACCACTACACGGGCGAGGGCGACATCACCTTCGGCCTCACCTGCAACCGCACCGCCGGCGGCGGGTACCAGGCCCTGAGCGGCGAGTCGGTGGAGGTGATCGGCGTCTCGGTGCGCCACGGCCAGGCGCGCATCCGCAGCGGCATCCAGGCCTGGTGCTACAACCGCACGTCGCGGTCCATGGGCGACAACCTCCTCTGGTGGACCGACCTCTCCGACTCGCAGTTCCGGCTCTCCGACGACGCCAACCGCTTCACCGTCGTCGGCTGCAACTCGCTGGCGTACGTGCAGTCCGTCAACACCGGCACGGCGTACATGACGGGGTGCATGGCCACCTGCCCCGGCGCCGCGCGGCTGGTGAACGGCTCCTGCGCCGGCATGGGGTGCTGCCAGGCGGCCATCCCCCGGGGCATCAACACCTACGGCGTGCAGTTCGACGACAGGTTCAACACCTCCGCCGTCACCGGCTTCAGCCCCTGCAGCTACGCCGTGCTCATGGAGGCCGCCGCCTTCGACTTCCGGGCCACCTACGTCACCACCGGCGACTTCGTGGAGTCCACCGGCGGCAAGGTGCCGCTGGTGCTGGACTGGGTGGTCGGCAAGGAGACGTGCGCGGAGGCGACGCGGAACGCCACCGCGTACATGTGCGTCAGCGGCAACAGCGAGTGCGTCGACTCCAGGAACGGGCCCGGCTACCTCTGCAACTGCTCCGCAGGCTACGAAGGCAACCCCTACATCCCTGACGGCTGCCAAGGTTGGTTCTTGACTTTCTATGAGGGATTCAGAATGATTGTTCATAGAATCTATATTTTGCTAGTTTTTTACATACATACACAGATAGAATCGCTTCTCATTTTTTTGAGTTTTCCATTTGATCTGCAGACATCAACGAGTGCCAGGACCCTAGGTTCAAGTACCCTTGCTCTGTTCCTGGAGCCTGTACCAACACTCCAGGAGGGTTCATCTGTTCTTGCCCCGACAAGACCACGGGCAACGCTTACAATGGCACATGCGAGGCCAAGAAATCTCAGCTTGGGGTGCGCTTGGCAGTTGGTAATGAATTCGCCTCTCCCCATTCCCCAGCTTCACTTGATCGATCATAAGCTGACTCTGCAGCATCTGATCACGCGACACTGCTGCATGCAGGAATCAGCGTCGGCTTGGTTGTGCTCGTGGTCACCACGTCGTGCGCCTACATGATCCACCAGAGGCGGAGCCTCGCCGCCGTGAAGCAGAGGTACTTCAAGCAGCACGGGGGCCTCCTGCTGTTCGAGGAGATGAAGTCCAAGCAAGGCCTGTCCTTCACACTGTTCACAGAGGAGGAGCTCGAGGAGGCGACCGGCAGGTTCGACGAGCGAAACGTGCTGGGCAAGGGCGGCAGCGGCACCGTGTACAGGGGCACCCTCAAGGACGGCAGGCCGGTCGCCATCAAGAAGTGCAAGCTGGTGAGCGCCAGGCAGGAGAAGGAGTTCGGGAAGGAGATGCTCATCCTGTCCCAGGTCAACCACCGCAACGTCGTCAGGCTCTACGGCTGCTGCCTCGAGGTGGAGGTCCCCATGCTCGTCTACGAGTTCGTCCCCAACGGCACGCTGTACCAGCTCATCCACGGCCACGGCCATGGCCTGCCACGCGTCTCCTTCGCGACGCGCCTCAAGATCGCGCACGAGACCGCCGAGGCGCTCGCCTACCTCCACTCCTGGGCCTCGCCGCCGATCATCCACGGCGACGTGAAATCGCCCAACATACTCATCGACGAGAGCTACGCCGCCAAAGTCACCGACTTCGGGGCCTCGACGCTGGCCCCCACGGACGAAGCGCAGTTCGTCACCTTCGTGCAAGGGACCTACGGCTACCTGGACCCGGAGTACATGCAGACGTCCAAGCTGACGAGCAAGAGCGACGTGTACAGCTTCGGCGTCGTGATCCTGGAGCTGCTCACCCGCAGGAAGGCGATGAACCTGCAGGCGCCGCTCGAGGAGGAGATCAACCTCTCGGCGAGTTTCCTCCTCGCCATGGGCGAGAAAAGGCTCGGTGAGATACTGGACGAGCAGATAGTGGGCGAGCAGAGCATCGAGCTCATCGAGCAGGTGGCGGAGCTGGCGGAGCAGTGTCTCGAGATGGCGAGCGAGAAGCGGCCGTCGATGCGGGAGGTTGCAGAAGAGCTTGACAGGGTTAGGAAGCTGTCCCAGCACCCTTGGGGCCAAGAGACTTCGGATGAGGAGCTGAAGGCCTTGCTTGCTAGATCGCCAGGCACCACGAGCTCTGAAATTGAGCTTAGTTGTGGGTATGTTAGCATGACAGATTCGGCTTATTTAGGGATCCAATCTCCACGATAGATAATAATGCCTTCTTTTGTGTTTGTCCCCTGGGCCCTGGGCTTTACAAACATGCACTAACTAATAAAAAGGTAATACACTTTACAATTATTTTTTGCTACATATCTGTTGACACACTTTTTGGAGCTTTTCTATGGGTGGTTTCTCCACCGTTTTTGGGCGAACTCCTACTAAACGAGTGAAAAAAAAAATAGCTTCATCCGAGAAACCACTTTAAAATAGCTAAACAGCTTACACCGTAGAGCATGAGAAGAAAAAAAGTGACTTCTTATAGCTTCTATTGTATTTCTATGTATTTACTATTTTGTATCCTTAAATTTATTCCATTATCATTAAAAAGCTTTTTTTCTAAAGGGTTTCAGTTTTGCTATAAAAAATTGATCTACCTTTTGTATTTACTATTTTGGGAGCACTTTGAGCAGTCTTTGGTACAAGTGGATGGTGACCTAAAGGCTGCTTGTAAGTATTGTGGACTAAAACTCAATACTAAATCTGGTACTAGCGGCCTCAGGGGTCACATTGCAAACGCATGCCCAGGCATTGATGATGCTACCAGAAAGAGGTTTCAAGCTTCCATGAACAACCAACCCCTTGAAGCAAATTTTATGTTTGACTCTCAAACCTGTCATGAGGCAATGAACAAATTCATCATTCATGCTGAGATCCCATTCTTGAAGTTGGAAGACCCTTACTTGCAGCCTTGGATAAACACAATGCAACCTACTTTCCAAGTCAAGGGTCGCCAGACAATCCGCAGTGATTGCTTGAAGAAGTATGAGGATATGAAGAAAGAACTCCAAACTGAGCTACAGAATTTAGACTCTTATGTCTGCCTTACTTCAGATATCTGGACATCATCTCAGAATATAGGATACATGGTTGTGACAGCACACTATGTTGATTCAGAATTCAAGCTAAAGAAGAAAATTATATGGTTCAAGGAACTAGAGTACCCTAACTCTGGTTATGCAATTTGAGATGAACTAGTGCTATGCATGACTGATTAGGGGATAAGGGATAAGTTGTTTACTCTAACATTGGATAATGCGAGTAACAACACATCTGCATGTGAGTTGTTGATAAACAATCACAAGAATGAGCTATTGTTTGAAGGTGAACATCTACATGTTAGATGTTCTGCACACATCCTCAACATATTGGTTTTGGATGTGATGAAACTAATCCATTCAGCGATAGAAAAGATTCGTGAGCTACTAAAGCACATTGACTCTTCTGTATCAAGGCTCCAAGCATTTAACTCAATTGCAACCAGGATGGGTTTGAAACCAAAGGTTGGTATCTATCTTGACATACCGACTAGATGGAACTCAACCTTCAAAATGCTTAGGGAAGCACTGAAATACAAAGCTACTCTTAATTCCTATGCCCATAGATCTTATGAAGTTTCACCTAGTGAGGAAGAATGGGCGAAGACGGAAGCGGTTTGTGAGTTCCTCAAAGCCTTCGAGGAACTTACACTTCTTGTTTGAGCTCATAGGACACCTACAGCACATAGGTTCCTACCTTTAGTGCTTTGTATCCGGCATGCCTTAAAGGACTAAGCTTGGCAAAGTACCGATTTACTCAAAAAATTGGCACTAGGCATGCATTCAAAGTTTGAGAAGTATTGGGATCCTAGTGAAGATAACCCTTATAACGAAAGCAACCCTCAGAGAAAGAAGAAAGAGATTACATTTAACATTGCATTAGTTATTGCCACTTTCTTGGATCCAAGAAGGAAACTTGGCTATCTGAAGTTCTTCTATAAAAAAGTGTGGAATGATGCAAACAAGGTTGATATTCTTGTCAAGCATGCCTTAGAGTGGATCAGGAAATACTTCTCAGCTTATGAGGCGCAATGTGCAAGTGAAAGTTGTGTGGTCATGACGCCAGTTGCTAATGAAGTATCCAGCAAATCTGAGTCACCATGTCTTGGAAAAAGAAAGCTCGAAGAGGAGTTTGCTGAGTATATGACACAGAAACAGTTTGACCAATCTCACAAATCTGAAATTGATACCTATTTAGAAGAAAATATAGAGAAGGGAAGTGACGATTGGGATATTCTAGCATGGTGGAAGTGCAAATCCGAGGAGTATCCTGTACTCTCAACCATGGCACGTGACTTTCTTGCAACCCCCCTTAGTACAGTATCATCTGAATCTGCTTTCAGCTGTGGTGGAAGGATTCTCGGTGACCATAGGAGCTTATTAAGTCCACAAATGCTTGAGGCACTGATTTGTGCGAAAGATTGGCTTTTCATAAGCAAAGATCTTGACGTTGAAGGTATAATAATTTCTTTTTATCTATTGTTGCTAGCTAGCTGTTCTGTTATCCTTAACATATAATCTAACTCGTGCTTTGTTTAATTTCAGAACGCCACAATGTAGAACCTCAACCCCAACAGGAATAGAACATCCAAATAATAAGTTGATGAAAAGGTCAGTTTGATTGCTTTTTCATAACATTGAACAGGACATCTATGTGATGTTATGCTTACTGCTCTCTTAAAGCTCCCACTAGTAGATATGTTTAGTTACTTTTCAGCATAATCATTATAACCTATATGGGCAAGACCTGTACATCTACTGGAATTGAGAATGCACAAGGATCAGCTACTATATAGGCCTAGGAGATTAGGAGTACCAACTGTTCAGTTTTGGAGAGTAAGGCACTCAGGTTCAGCACGTATGCCAACTGTGTAACTCGTTATAACCACCTCTGTGGAACAGGTGGCAGTAATCGAGCTCATTGAAATGGGGTAAAGTTCAATCTCTATAACCAATTACTTGTAGCAAAATTATATAGATATATCTGGGGCTACAACAGCCCATTGCAGAGACTACACCTAACCTGTGCTTAATTAGACCAACAGGAATAGTCACGTCTGTTTGTTCATGCAGAGCTTAGTGTAGGGATGTTTTGATACAATACTAATTTGTAGCAATGAAAACTACTATAATGGTAATGTATTTTGACTGTTTGGGTATTACTCAGTAGACAATGGATGCTGGAACGATGAAAGTGGAATTAGTTGTTGTCGGTGCTTCGCATAGTGTCATTATAGCAGCATGTTTCTTTATGGTGGAGAATGAAAAATATTTGTGCCATCTGTTTGTTTTTGTGGACCAGACAGTAGCTTGCTGTGCTTCTATAGCGTATATTAATTGGCTTGTCTGTATACAGCAGTGTATATTGGTTATTTTGTGAGCATCTATTTGTTTGGCAATCACTTGTGCTTTAAGGCTTGTCTGTATACATCAGAATTGATGTCTGATTGCGATGTGCTTTAAGGCTAATGACTTGGCTTGTTACGTGTTGTGCATGTGTTTGGCAAGCAGAAGATGGAGCTAGTGGTGAAGGGTGAGACGCTGAAGGTCACAAAGCGATCAGCAATCTGAGTCTTGTTACATGGATTTAAGAAGGATATGTAATTTATCAACTTAAATCTAAATCTTGCCACATGTATTTAAGAGGGATCTGTAATTTATCAGTTTAAATTGGCGTTCTAACTGGCGTTCTATCTTAAGCTAAATGACTGTGCTCTTGCCTTGGTGTTACTTCTAAAGAAGTTAAATGGCTGCATGTGTATCTCAGTCTGTTCTTTTAAGAAGTGCGGTCGGCGTGTGCTCTGCTTATATATGTGCTGACTGATATATCTTGCCATGTGCTGGCTTAATCATAGACCTGATTTGTTTACTTGTGCTGAGATGTTGTTTGAATGGACATGTTACTTACTCGATTGATATTTATTTATGTGGTTCTAGAGGAACCATAATTTGCCCACGTATCACAGCAACCATAGCTGCACGTTCCTCGTTGCATCCTCGTCTCCAGCTTCCAGCTCGACGACGACAAGCTAGCAGTGCGGAAGGCTACGAGAAGCTAATAGTACACGCAAGAGAAGCAAAGAAGCCAGCAGACCGAGAAGCGAGAACCATTCTGCGGAGAACCGGTGTGACACCATGGCAGCGGCTTTGGTTTGGTTCAGTTTTTGTTTAATAATAGTACAGTCTGGTGTGGACAAGTTTTCAAGGTAGAAAAAGCGGCGTGGGGTGGCATGTGATTTCGAGGGACACGTGATTGGTTTGGTTCAGTTATGGCCTGTATTCCAAGCCATTGTCAGGTTTAGCACGTCGAGGACCGGACCCCGCACGGAGCCACGGCCATGAACGCGTGCAAGTTCCTGCTGCTCCGCGGGAACGGCACCGACGCCTCGCGGGCTCCCGGCGCACCCCGTCGATCGGCCAAGACCTCCTCGCAGGGCCACGCCCTCACCGAGCCGTGCAGGAGAGCCACCACACCGGCTGGCCGGGTCCGGGTGGTCGATCGTGCGGGCGTGCGGCGGCGGCGTCGCGCTCGCCGGGAAGCAGAAGACGCCGACGATCGGTTACACGCGCGTCCAAACAACTCACGGTTTCACTGGTGTACGGAAGACCCACGTAGCACGTGATCCGTGTGAAACCCATCGCCGGGAGCAGCCGCCTCTCACCAAGGAGTTGCCGCGGCCACCCCATCTCATCTCCCCGAGCGTCGGCGCCGTCGCCGCCGGCGACGAGAACGCCAAGTCTCACGCGTAGTACTGCAGCCGCCGCTGCACCTTGCTATATAGTACGGAGTACGTCCACGGCGTACGTCGTCGCCACCCTCGCACGCGCCGATCGATCGATGTGACGGGTCCGATGCCGACGGCCGAGACGGATTCCGGCCAGGTGTCCGGGCTTTTGGAATGCGGGACGCGTGGTATGTAAAAGCTTGGCCAGCATGGCATTGTGCCAATTCCGGCGGTTCCGCCATTGGCACGCGCGCGTACCTGGTGCGTCGGGCTGGCCCTGGCCGGCTGGCCGCGCGTTCCGGGACCGGGGGAAACCGCGGGCCTCGCGGCCGTTTCGGGGAGCTTTTTGTCTTCGCCGTGTTGCAGCCCCGGCCCGGCGTACCGGCTGCAAATGGAATGGAAAAACCGTGGTGCCCTGGTGTTTCCGACGGCGGTGCGTTCGCAGGTTCCCGGGGGCAGCCATCGCCGTTTTGAGAATATTTTTGTAAAAAAATACAACTTGCCGCCTGTGTGGCCTGTTTTGGGATCGCGGCAGTGCCCGTTTTGGGCATAGTGTTTGTACTTTTAGCACATTTTTTTCTACCTTTGGGGCCTCGTTATATCACAATTGCCTGCTTTTTTTTTTTCCTTTTCGGGGGGTAAATCCTTTGGTTGATTCCCTTTTGAGGCCTGGCCACACGCTATTGCTTTCCTCGTTTCCGGAAGGATTTTAGAGTCTGTTTGGAATGCGGGAATTTTTCTCCATTCCTGCGTTTTTTTTTTGTGAAATTGAACTGTTTTTTGTAAAATTTCTGTACAATTCCTGTGAAATTCCTGCGTTCCAAATGGACCCTCAGTCCCTCAGTTTTCGATGCGGTGCAAACATTATCGATGTGTACGTACACCTGCTGCTGACTAGGATCACTATTATATGCTTGCTGGTTTCTCTTTTGAACAGCAACGATGTTGTTTTTTTTTTTTTTTTTTTTTTGTTTGAATCAGCAGGCACCACTTGCAGTGAGAAGTACTTCGGGTAAATACGGGGGGCCTTTCGTTCACCACTAGCGTTTAGCGGTTTAGGATCGGAGTATTCTACACGGCTGCGATCCTGTCTGCAGGAGTGGAAAGACATGTTATTATTCCAGGGCAGGCAGTTTAGCCAGGCCGGCGGACGGAAATCAATCAAAGAGATAGCGCGCGTGACGTGAAGAGGTGTGTATTTCTCCCCTTAGTCGATCCGGCGCACTACGGCACACCAACAACTTTACGCGGTAAGTTGCAAAACCAAGCATCAAACAAACGCAGCGAAAATAGAGATGTGGAGACGACCTCTCACGAACGGATCCAGAATGCTTAGGGGTTGGAGGAAGAATGATAGCACTCCAGTACTAGATAGTTGGACGCGAGGTGTTCCATCTGCTTCGTCGACTGAAGCTGAAACCAATCGCGTTTTCAGAATTCAGTAGGCCGATCAAAAAGCAGTAGGTTAATTACAGAACTTAAAGAAATGTTGTCAGTTTGTGAAACCTCTGTGTTAGACTATGAACTACTAGCTAGTAGCGCAGGCGCAGCTTTACTCTGAAAACTCTCCTAGTGCTACAGTATACCACGCAGGGGCGACGAACCTCTACCATGCATATGTACAGAGCTTGTGCGTGCACCCAACCTCTACCATGTAGGTACAGAGCTTGTGGCTGCATCCAGATCCAACGACTATGTACAGCTAGTATCTGTATCTAGCTCTTCATCTTCTGGATAAGCAGCGACCAGCGAGCTAGCAGCCTACTCGCTGTAGTCGTCATCTTCATCGTCGTAGTCGTCGTCGTCCGTATCCACCGTCAGCTCAGGGCCCAGATACGGCGCCCCAGCGACGCTGAAATCCTCCGGCAGATCCGTCTCTTCCAAGACGGCAAAACCTGAAGAACCCAGAAACAGCAAGCAGCGCCGTGCGCGTCAGGCAGCGTGTTTCTGCTAGTTCCTGAAACTTCGCATTGGAGCAACAAGATGCATGTCTGTGCATGTTATTACGGCAGGGTCTCTACGGGGGACGATGATGATGAGCTGAGCGCCGTCCGTACCGTACCTGGGAGAGACGGGACCGGGACGTCGGTGAAGTAGGTCGATGGCCGGCCGTGCTCCTCCGAGTAGGGCGGCGTGAGGACGTCGAGGATGGCGCACGGCGTCACGGCGGTGAACGCGTGCAGGTTGCCGCCGCTCCGCGGGAACAGCACCGACGCCTCGCACGGCGCGCGGCGCACCTCGTCGGCGGCCACCACCCTGGCCAGCCCACCTGCGGACGACAGAGACGCACCGAGCCCGCGCCACACCGTCAGCACAGCGTGCACATCCGGAATTGAAGCAGTAGTAGGTGATGAGCAAGTGTAGGGATAGGATGCGCACACACATTTTCTTGCGGCGGAGCTGGGCGGCGCGGCGACCCAGTCGTAGGAGCGCACGCGCACGGAGCCGTAGAGGAGCTTGCTGAGCACCACCATCTCCGGGTGGTCGTGCAGCGGCAGCGTCGCCCCGGCCGGGAAGCAGAACACGCCGATCTGGCGGAATCATTCAGGACACACAGCAACAACACTCGCCGTGGTGAGACTTCAATTCAACCAACCAAGGAAACAGACAACTCATCGTGGCCTAAAGCCATAAACCAGCAGCTAGCACTGCCCGCTGATTACCGAGAAGTCGGCGCACTGGTGGATGTGCACGTAGGTGATCCGCGTGAACGCCCGCGCCGGCAGCATCCGGCGGCCGCTCTTCGGGCTCAGCTCGTCCTCCTCCTCCGACGACGACGACGGTGACGGAGGCTCCCCGTCGTCGATCCCGACGTCCGCCGCCTCCACGCCATCTGAACCAATTAAGGGAAACGCGGCGTAAGGTAAGCTGCCAGTCCTCGAACAGAAGCACGAGCAAAGGACATGCTGTATATGGACAAGAAAGGGAGAGCCGGGGCGGCGTCGCCGACCGACTGACCTAGGATCCGCTGCAGCCACCTGATGTCCCCGAGCGTGGGCGCCGCCGGCGACGCGAACACCAGGTCGCAGGCGTCGTACAGCCGCTGCACCTTGCTCAGCGCCATGATGTGCGGCGGGAACGCCACGGCCATCGCCAGCGCAAGCCCCCACCCAACTACCCAAGCCAGCCACGAGCCCCGCCCCACGATATGTAACCAGTCGCCGCCCCGCCGCGCACCAGTCCGCCGCCGACGGCGCCACGGGAGATCGATCCCGGGTGAGTTAGTTTCTGAACTGATCAGTGAGCTGTGAGCGAGCGAGCGCGACGTGCTCTTCTTGCGGTCGCGATGGGTCTCTGCCGCGCTTTGGATTATATAAAGCTTGGCATGGCATGGCACGGCATGGCGCGCGCGCGGAGGGACGTGGTGCGTGCGCCGTGGGTGGCCGCGGCCGAAACCGTGGGCCTCGGCACGGCACGGGGCCTTGCGTCGCCGGCCTTTTCGAGGGGCATTTGCGGCGTTCCCGGGCTCCGCGACCCCGGGTGCGGTGCCCGGTGCCCTGCTGTTGGTTTGCCTGTTTCTGAATTCTGACGGCGGTGCGTTCGCGGGAACGCCCTGTTTCTGGCGGGGGAAAAAACTACTAGTAAAACAAGTTGCTGCCGCCGTGGCCTGTGTCTGGTCGCTTGGGATCTCGACAGCGTCCGTTTTGGGCTTGAGTTCTGTGCCTCCAGCGCCCACTTGACACCGCACAGTTTTTTTATTCGGGATTAGTGATCTAATAATAGCACTGCTACCTTGACATCAAAGTTTGTGCGCACTGATTCTTAACCGTGAGGCTTACGCATTAGACTACATGCAGTGGGTTAGGTAAATGGATTGCGTATACACTGTAGCGACACTGTTCACAGAGAAAAAGTTAGTTGGAATAGTGGATACACAATGCATTTACACATTCTACTGCACATAGTCTTAAGTAATGGGTATCGGCGTATCGCTGACAGGAACCAGAATCTTGCATTGTTGTACTTCCACTGGTTGGGCCGTCCTTTCAGTAGATAATATGCCGCCATAATTCCAGAGAGAATTGCTTTCTTAACACAGCAGGTTCAGCCGGCAGTAAGTAATAAAAGATGGAAAACCAGCAGCCAGTACAAAAACCTGCTAACACACCGCAATCCACTGCGAATTAAGTTGACCGCATCGGCTTGATGCCTCGTTGCGTATGTCGGTTGCGTTGCGCCGAGTATACGTATACAGCACGCGAATCCTCAATCCTGTCCTTGAGAGGCAGCCGAAATGACCTGATGTTCTTATTCCACGCACCAAGTCCAATCCCACGAACAAACGGATAGCGTGACAAGAAATGCATTTCCTCCGTTAGTCTAGCCGTCTCGTCCCCGTAATGCGGCACACCTTTTTTTTGCGCTTTTCCCACCCTCCCGTGCGCGCGCGCTGGTGGTATGGTAAACAGGAGATGCAAAACAAGCATCGGCAAGCTGCAACGGGAAAGACGTGGGCACTGTTTGCGTCACTCGCTAGCCGCTATAAGTCACCAGCGGCCAGCGGGAAAAGAGCTTTTCTGGTTGCTATCGCTTCCCATCTTTGGAACGAACGAACATTCGGGCACTGTCAAATCACTCAAGTGGACGTGCGTTGTACCCAAAAGTCTTGATCGAGGTAGACTTGATTGACTTGCTAGGGTGTTTGGATACATGGGCTAAACGTCACATCAGATGTTTGTACGGTAGTTAAAAGTATTAAATATGGTTTAATTAAAAAACTAATTACACAGTTGAGAACTAAACGGCGAGACGAATTTATTAAGCCTAATTAATCCATGATTAACAAATGGTTACGGTAGCATCACATTTGCTAATCATAGATTAATTAGGTTTAATAAATTATCTCGCCGTTTAGTCCTCATCTGTGTAATTAGTTTTATAATTAAACTATATTTAATACTTCTAGCCAGCGTCTAAACATCCAATGTGACGAGGCTAAATTTTAGTCGAAAGGATCCAAACACGCTAGCAAGTCAATCTATGAGTGGGACTATATTTAAAGCCTCGGTGCGCAGCGCGCGTGCTTGCCTGTCATGACTGTTCGTCATTTCCCTTTTTGTTTGTTTCATGCAGATTTTGTTTGCTGGATGCTTAATGAATTGTTCATGAACAGAGTGGATACGGATGTACGCGGATATAAATATAGATAATTGAATATAGATAATTGTTTATAGAGGATTCGGATATGAATAGTGTCAACGTGTGCCGACAATCCAATTTGTAATCTCTGGATCCGCATCGGGATCGGAAATTAAATGATCATTTTAGATATTGTGTATCCATTTAGGACGACTCCAATGGTATGCCCTATACTTTCCTCAAAACACTATTTCGACACTGTTTTGTACCGTAGATGATGACGTACAGAGTGGAGTAAGATTTGAGGGGAAAAAAATAAGGTATACCATTGGAGTCAGCAGCAGCTCCACAAGAATATTCCGGTGAGCTTGAAGCCTTGAATGCATTGGCTCTTTATTCTGAGCGGATGGACCTCATGACCTCGGTGTCACCCACTCAAGTCACCCCGCGCCCAGTTCCAACTCCCGTTCCCTCTGCTCCACTCACGTCTCTTCCTTTTCCTCTCTACCTGCTATAGTTGAGAGCGGCGAAAAGGAGAAGCTCGGTGCTCTCACCGGCGAGGGTGCAGTTCCTCTTCACCTTCGGCGGCCATCGTGGCCTCGGATGTGGAGGGGACCTGTGCTTCCTCGACCGGCGGTGTAGAGTAGGTCCTAGGCTAGCTAGGTTTGGGTTTCCAAGCGACGACGTCGAGGCGGTGGCGGAGGCGGCGACGCAGCCATGGAATAAGTCCCTCCAGCCTTGTCCCCGCTTCGTTGGTGTGCACTCCGACGCCGGCGAGGGATCTGTGGGGGAGGAGCTTGCGGGTTCCGGAGTTCTCGCCCGCGTGGTGTATTCTCTGGATCTGGGTAGCTCCTGCGTAGGAGTCTTGCCTGCGGCGCTTCAACCAGGTATGGGTTGGAGCTCGCCGGCTTCACGCAGTGGGATAGCTGTGGGGTTCGTGGTTGCTGGATGGGTGGAATGCTTCTTGCTGTTCGTCGGCAAAAGGAGCAGTTTCACAGCCTCAGGAGCTCGGGGTGTGTCCCCGGCCGATTTGCCTCCTCGGTTGCTTCATGTTGCGGCTCATGTCAACGCTTTCGAGCTATGGAGTTTCTGCTGGCTTCGAGGTCCCCGTTGTTCTTTTCTGGGCGTTCGTCGTGGCGAAGAAAGGCTACGAGTGGTGGCCTATGCAAGCACAAAAGATCTGCTGAACTTTGTTGTAATTTTTTTCCTTCAGGGTCTTTTGTGCAAATTTGTATGGACAACTATACCTTCTGTATGGTTCAGTAAGAGCCTCTATGGCTTTCGTCTTGTACTCTGTCATCTGGTATAATACATGTATGTTTTATATAAAAAAATAAAGTCACCCCGCGCCCGGAACGCGAGGAAAACAGCAGGAGGGCCGCCGAGGCCCGAAGCAAACATGGGGCAGGGACGCCGTCGGCCTGCCGGTGGAGCTGTGACTGGAGGGACGTGCTGCGCTTGCATGCCGCTTGCTTGCTCGCAGCCTTGAGCGGCCAACCCAGGCGCATCCAGCCAGAGGATTTGGGGACTGGGAGCCGCCGCCGCCGCCGCAGGGCGCACCGCAAAGCCATGTGCCGCGCCGGTCACGGCCACGGGGCGGGCGGCCGGGCGCTGTGCTCCGGGTTGTTCCGCTTCACCGCTCGGATTACCTGCCCCTCTGTTTCTTCGCCACCCCGTCGTCACGCGACGCGGCATTCCAGTGAGCTCGCAGAGCACCTTGACCCGCGGTCGTCGCCTCGCCGATGAATGGTAGAGCCGGCGGGCAGGCGCGGGAGCTGCCTGCGGTAAAGCCAGAAACCGCAGGTAGTAGCCGATGGATTTCATCAGGCTCTGGCTCTGCCGGAGCTGGATTGGCCACACGGACGGGCTTGGGCTCATGGTCGGACAGGTGGGCTGGTGATTCGGCCCGCCTCAATCTAGGCCCATCTACTCGGGCGTCGGAGACGAAGCGGGATAGTGGCCCAGTTAAGTGGGGACAAAAGCGTCTCGCTGACCGATGCAGCCTTGGGCGGGCCCGGCCCAAATGGCTAAGCTACGCACGCGTCTCACATGGGAGCCCCACGAAGCCCATCACTGGCCGACACCTCGTCTGAACGCGCCCCGGCGAGGATCCGGGTGGAGCGGGGCGGCTCCAGCTCCTCCTGCTGCTGTCACGCATGCGTTTCGTTTCTTTCTTTTCCAAAAAAAAAAAAAATTGTTTCGTTTCTGAAATCTGAACTGATGAACCCCGGATCTCCTCTCCCTCGTTCTTATCTGCAACGGTCTGCTCGCAACTCAGAAAAAAGAAAAGCGAAGTTGAAAGGGAGGAGGAAAAAAAAAAGCGAGGAGAGAAAACTCAAAAGGTAGCACCCCCCAACCCCAGCGCAGCCAAGCCGAAGGGGCCCCACTCCCCGGTCCGTTTTAAAACCGCAGCCGCTCCTTGCTTCCCCCACCCACTCCCCCTCGCCGGAAACCGCAAGAGCCACACGCCCCCGCGCACCCACCACCACACCACCGAACCCCGAGCGGCGATGGCGGGGCAGCAGACCGGCGGGCAGGGGACGGCGGAGGAGATGGTGTACATGGCGAAGCTGGCGGAGCAGGCGGAGCGGTACGAGGAGATGGTGGAGTTCATGGAGAAGGTGGTCAACGCGGCGCCGGCGCGGGAGCTCAGCGTCGAGGAGCGCAACCTGCTGTCCGTCGCCTACAAGAACGTCATCGGCGCGCGCCGCGCGTCCTGGCGCATCGTCTCCTCCATCGAGCAGAAGGAGGAGGCGCGCGGCGCCGCGGGCCACGCCGCCGCCGCCAGGGGCTACCGCGCCCGCGTCGAGGGCGAGCTCTCCGGCATCTGCGCCGGGATCCTGCGCCTCCTCGACGAGCGACTCGTCCCCGCCGCGGCCGCCGTCGACGCCAAGGTGTTCTACCTCAAGATGAAGGGCGACTACCACAGGTACCTCGCCGAGTTCAAGACCGGCGCCGAGCGCAAGGACGCCGCGGATTCAACCCTCTCCGCCTACCAGGCCGCCCAGGTCCCTCCCCTTCTTTTTCTTTATTCCTTATTTATTTTTTCCACCATCCCCTCCTTCCGTTACTGAATTTGATTTTGACTCCGCGCGCGTCGTTGAATTGGATCTCTCCTCTCCAGGACATCGCTACGAAGGAGCTGCCGCCGACTCACCCCATCAGGCTGGGCCTCGCGCTCAACTTCTCCGTCTTCTACTACGAGATCCTCAACTCGCCGGACCGCGCCTGCTCGCTCGCCAAGCAGGTGATGCCTTGCTTCTTGCTCAGTTATTGCTACTTGCTAGTCCAACGAATGCGTGTGGATCTGGAGTTTGGTGGGAATCCGTAGGGGACTAGTGGTAGTACTACTTGCTATGAGTTAAACCCCTAAGATTTACATGACACGATTTTGCGCGTGTATAGATGATTTGGGCTGATTCAGTTCCTTTTCGCCAATGATTTGTGCCATATTTTCCATCTTTTGTTTAGGTTGTACTAGTATTTGTGACGGGCTGACGCCAGAATAACTACTCTGCTGGCATCAGTATTCTGCAGTTGCTTAGGTCGTGTAAATTTCACTAGTACTGGGTACATTTGGCATGTGTCGACTGTTCAGCAACGTCAGATACTTTGGCCGCTGGTTTCTTGGCACTTTGTAGTGGACTCGTGGGATCCCGCTGTAGCAGATGCGTCCCATGCATCCATGCTGGCTCAAATTGCAGAATGATTCCAAGATGTGGCTATTAAGTTTTTTTGCACAGTGTAGTCCCACATGCTTGCTTGCTACATGCTACTGGCAACTAGTCATTGCATGTGCTGCTTCATTGATATTTAGAGAGTTCCATGCTGCATTTTGGGATCCCCGCGCAACTTGCTAAATCTGTATTTGAGAATTTTCCTTTAAAATGTGATTGTCTTTGTCAGTTAGCATGTGCATCAGAGTGTTCTTTTAGAGTCAAATACTCACAATTCTGAGCTTTGATGAGGCCTTTTTCCTGATGTCCTGTGAAACTTGGGTGCAAGTAATTACTAGTAATTAGCCGATAGAGTTATAACTAGCGCATGCTATTTTATGTGATCATATCCGATCCCTACCTGGTTCCAGGCCTTCGATGAAGCCATCTCAGAACTGGATACTCTTGGGGAAGAGTCCTACAAGGATAGCACCCTGATCATGCAGCTTCTTCGTGACAACCTCACCTTGTGGACTTCTGACATGCAGGTAGATGAGCGAACCTACATAGTAACAATGCAAAAGACTTTGAATTCTGTTGTCAACAATGCTAATCATGCTGTGTGTATCAGGAGGATGGTGGTGATGAAATGAGGGATGCGAGCAAGCCTGAGGATGAGCAGTAGGCAGTGATCCAAGTGAATGCCATCTCTATCTCTTTAACCCTTGGGGTAGCCGTGATCGTTGTACAAGGACCATTTTCGTGTGTCCTTTATCACTGGGGTCTGCTTACCTTTCGTTTTGTTATATTGCTATTGTGATCCCCATGTATCATCGTTTTGCTTTTCCAAATGGAACCCTATTAGTGTGTGGGAGAGAATAACCTAAGCCTGCCTTTTAACTAGTACAAGGATTGTCAACTCTTATCATCTTACGTACTATGATTGAATGGTTATGCATGTTCGGTATATATCCAGCAAATCATAATGATACTTAGGCTGTGGATTGTTAGCTGTGTCATTACAATCATCAACCTTTTGATTTTGGAAGAGATGGATCACAGCTGGAGCTACAATAATTGTAATAATGGGTATGACATGAGCGATGTATCAGTTAGATATATCATTGTACTATTGAGCTTTTCTGCTGGTCTGTAGGCTTTCCAGCCATTGATATCTGGGAGAGGATTAGCGGAACATGGCATGTCGGCTACTAGTCGCACTTGCGCTTTTCGGAGTGGTCATCGTGAGATGTGATGATTTCGTTTATCGGGTTATGATTTCGTTTATCGGGCAGTGATATTTTCTCTTAAAAGTGTTCCCTGCAGGTCTACAGCTAATCATATTGAATATCTGTTTGAGAAATGACGACGCCATTGTGCAGTGCACTGTAGTAAGGCACCATACACTGGAGCACAGTTAGCCTTCTGTTTTTAATCCTGTTCGTGAAACTGGAATTGATATAGGAGTATTCATTTGTACGGTGCATCGCCAACAGGTATATTGTTTCAAATGAATTCGTACTGATCTTCTGATTCTCGGTTGTATAACGCACTCATGGCGCTTCTTAGCACCCAGTCACGACGGATGCACATTGTTCAGGAATAAAATTTCAAAACTAGTGCCCTCCCCAAATCCCTTGAATTTTTGTGGCCAATGAATAAAGGACTTGGCTAAATTCCGGCCGTGCGGAGCGACCAAATTACGCCGGTCGACACGAAGTCATTACCATGAATAAACTTCACGTGCACATGTCTTCCTCAACCCGGGAGGTTATAATTTGAGGGTTGTCCCATATAGAGGTTGTGATTGTTGGAATTTCCAACAAGCTTAAAAAGAAAGTGTCCGCAGCGATGGCGGCGACTACGACAGGGGTGAAGGAGGAGTTCAACTAGTCGGGTATTGGGCTGCCTAATGGGCCGAGGTGGCCTAGAAGACCAAGGAGTTTGGGCTGCAACTACAAGGGAACGATCGAATATCCCGTCAGGTCCTCTCTCATGCACCCACTAGGCTTCGGTTCCACTGAGTTGTTCGCAAGAGTAGTCTCAACTTGGTGAGATCAGATGCTCTGCACATACGCTGCTCGAACAAACAAGTTGGACAGGCCGAGGTGCAGCCAAGCTGCCAAGGCAACAGCTCTATGGCTCTACCCAATGGAGGGCACATGCTCCGCTCAGCAGCATACGGCCGTGTGGTGTGGGGAAACAGAGGAGAGATCGGAGCGTTAAAATCGAAACAAATTGCCATCTGCGTACACGCAAACTTGATCACCCTTTACAAATTTACATCTGCCATTGATTTTGGGACAGCACATCCTGATCTGCACTCTTCACATCTTTGCAAAAACGTTAGCGATAGCAGTTAATAGCAGGGTGTTATAGG
Organism: Paspalum notatum; assembly: GCA_022530915.1. Lineage (NCBI taxonomy): Eukaryota > Viridiplantae > Streptophyta > Magnoliopsida > Poales > Poaceae > Paspalum > Paspalum notatum. The sequence goes on from CM039691.1 coordinate 5,589,214, forward strand.
GGCCAATCGCGTTTAATTTGTCAGGTATCAAATGGTTAATCCCAGTCAAAAAGTTATAAGGATTTGTGAATTTTATCTAAGTCAAAATATTTTAAGTTTCACAAAATTTTATAGAACTAGCATGATTAGATCCATTAAGAAATAAATTTTGTAGTTTATTTTTGCAAAAAAAATACATACTTTCATGTTTTACTTCTTTGACGTGGTAGACTTCAATACTCGTTTCCACAATTTGATCAACCTAGAATTGTTGAATTTAAAACAAACTAAAAAATTCTTATAATTTAGAATGAAGGGATTCTATAAGTGCGCCATTTTTTTATGGAACAGTGGAACACCGAGAGACGAGTTTCCCCACCTGAAACTCATTTACGACCGATTACGTGCATCATTAATCTAGTATAATTATTTATTCATTTTTCCTTCAGGATTTCAATTAAATATCCCAGTAGCCAATACGTGCACGCTACTAACAAAATAATCAATTCTTGAATGACATTAAACGGCTAAGGGAAAAGACATGACGAGTCAAATACTGGCATGAACAGAGGATCCTAACCTGAAGGTGTCATTGTGCCATCCCCAACCGTGTAAAGGCCAGTCAACCAATAGTCTCACCGGCTCCTCACAAAGAAAAGTTTAGTGTCACCGGCTGACTGCTGGGCCAAGCAGAGGAAGGAAGTCTGAGTCAGAGCCTCGGAGGAGCTGGTATGCCGTATGCGGCACAATAATAAGAAAAAATCTAACGAGACGGCTCCTTGGACCGTCTTTGTGGCTGTGCGTGTCCCCTTCAAGGCGGCTCCTTACCGTTTCAACACCGATCCATGATTCTTGATGCTTAGCTTCATCTCCCCTTTTCCTCTGACGACACCAAAAGAGAAAATTCCTCTGTCCAATATAAAACCCTACTAGTCTCTTGTGCGCGTACACCAATTTTCCGGCACACCCCCAGATCATCGAACGCAAAAGTTGGGGTTTCATAGGAGCAGGGCGAGTGATATGGTTGTATGATTCTGAGCCTCCCTGCAGAGTTCTCGATTGGATAACATGTTTTCGTTGAAGTCCAGGTACATAGCTGATACTACCCTTAGCTGCTCTTATTCTGATTCTGGGACCATATTCATGTAAACTCGATCTTCAATGATCTTAGATCTCTTCAACATCTTTTTGGTGTTTTCTTCCTTTTGTTTTAATTTCCCTTACCAATCGAAGAAAACTGCCATCCATCTGTTTTTGCTGATAAAGTCAAGTCATCCTCCAATGCAACAGAGTCCCCAACCCAGGCTTCATGGAAGAATCAGACGTGAGGGAGCAATTGAACAAACTGCAGGAGGAGCTGAGGAAGGAGAAAGAGGAGAAAGCACGTGCCCTTGATGAGATACAAGAGCTCAGGAAGACGAACAAGAATAGGAACAAAAAGTTGAAAAGCAATGGAGGTGAAGGGCAGTTGGACATTGCAGAGAGATTGCAGCAATTGGAAGGTGAACTGGAGGCAGCAAGAGATTCAGAGAAGAAGATGTTGCTGTCATTAGAGGTCCAAACAAAGCAGCTTGAACGGACCAAGGTATCCCTGGAGGAGGCCAAGCTTGAGATAGCTTCACTGAGAGACAGCACCAAGAGTTTAGGGGCCTCTAATCCCGGTAGGCAGCCATTGCAGAATGTCAGGAGAAGGGGTATGATGTCATTCTCCTTTGCCAACCCTGCCGAGGTTGAGACGTGGTCGCTACAGCATGAGCTCAAGTTGGCTGTGGAATCTGAGGAGAAGTGCAAGAAGGCCATGGATGACTTGGCTGTAGCCTTGAAAGAACAAACCACAGAGGCCAGAGAAGCAAAACTGAAGCTTTCGTTTGTGCAAGCTGAGTTGCATAATGCAAAGACTGAAGTGGAGAACTTGAAGGCCTCCCTAGAAAGCACAGAGGGCAAGCTCCAGATTGCACTGGAAGAGGTAGAGAGACTGAAAGTTGAGTCAGATGAATTGGCAGCAGCGTCAAAAGAAAAGGAGAGGGGCCTCGTTGATTGCATCAAGATGTTTGAGGGGGACCTAAGTAAAGGAAAGGAAGAGAATGATAAGCTAATTGAATCACAAAGGGTGATCAGAGATGAGAATTCTAGGCTAAGGGAGATGCTGAAGCATGCAGTAGGTGAAGCTAATGTAGCAAGGGAATCACTGGAGATTGCCAGAGTGGAGAACTCTCGCCTTAATGAACAGATTTTTGAGAAAGAGAGTGCCTTGCAGAGTATCAAGCAAGAATATGAATCCCTCAAGATCAGTGAGGTAGCAGCACAGAGTAGTATTAAAGAATTGAAGGATATGATTGATGCTATGTTCAGTTCAGAATCAACCAAAACGTCAGCAGAAGCATCACCTCGATATGCCAAGGGAGGCAAGTCGAAAGAAAGTTCTGTGGCAGCAGATGATGTGTATTCTGATACCGAAAGATCCACTCGTCTGGACAACACCAACAATCCTGGAAAACAAAAAAAGAAGACAATTCTCAGAAAATTTGGTGAAATAATGAAGAAAAGAAACTCCCAAAATGCAATATACTATTAAAAGCAGTATAGCTTCAATTTTGTTTGCTCAGATCCCTTGAGCATAGGACAGCTGGAATGCCAAAGATTTCACTTACAATTACGAAAAGCTGTTTGGGTAATCCTTTTTTAAACTTCATGTCATGGATTTAAATAGAGAGAGTGGAACATGTATGTTAAATAGAGAGAGTGGAACATGTATGTACAAATACAGAGAATGAAATAAGAAAAGTTCCATAACTCTCTTCTTCTTTTAATGCAATGACACACATCTCTCCTATGCGTTTGAGGAAAAAAAAAGAAAGAAAAGTAGTGTAGCTTTAAATGTTTTTTTCAGAAGTCTCTGCATCTTAGAACATCTAAAATTTTGGTCTGGAATGTGCAATTAAGTAGCCCATGTATTGATATTACAGTATGCCCAAATCACCTTTATCATTTTGAGGAATGCAGGGGTTAATAAAGTTTACAAGGAGAATGAAAGAACTTGTGGCAAGGTTCTCCAAACTCCAAAGAGCATATGCACGTTAACATTTTATGATCTACGGAGCACTGGAGTCCCTTACCATCCAAATAAGCCTAAGTAACACTGCATAGAACTAGAAGTATGTCATTACATGGTTTAAGGAGAACTACAGGTTTGTGGAGGACCTGCACTACTGGAGAACCATATCACTTTCCTTTCGGTCAACTGTTCGAACTACACATAGTACTAATGTTTATACAAAGACTGCAATAATGTATAAGGTAAGTTGGATTAATATTTTGTCTACAACAATAGTAGTTCAACGCAAAAGAATATGGCTTTTACCTTTATAATAGCTGTTGCTCTATAACTTGCAGTCCAACCATCAAGTTGCCAAAACCTGGGTCCCTTTTCTCTTTTATTTTCTCGCAAAGAACCCAGTATCACCATTACAGGGCCCACTAGACTTATCTGATCAGTGGCATGACCACTTGAGATTACAAGTAAACACATTCCTGTGCAATTTCTGCCATTATATGAGTCTCATTGGTGACCATTTGCATATGAAAGCTGATTTTTCTCAGCTCAGATATGATCTTTCTCATCTCTGGATGAGATGCATCACCACCCACAAACATATGAACTTCATTGGCAATCTCAGTCCAACTGTATCCAGGTTGTTTCTTCACACCTCTTTCTTTCATCTGACCTCTTACTTGATTGACCTGACCCCACATGCCAGCAGCAGCATATATATTTGAAAGCATCACATAAGGACCAGAACTTTCAGAGTCTGACTGAACAAGCATCTTAGCAGCAACTTCAGCTAGCTGCACAATACCATGCATCTGACAAGCCCTAAGCAAGGCACCCCATACATTTTTCTCAGCTTCTGATGGCATATCTTTTATGTAACTACAAGCTTTCTCCAATTGTCCTGCTCGGCTTAATATATCCATAATACAAGCATAGTGTTCAGCTTTTGGAGATAATGAATATTTGGATGACATCAGATCAAACAATTTCAAGCTGGCATCGACCATGCCAACATGCCCGCATGCTGATAACAAACTAATGAAGGTAATATCATTGGGAACAAGTCCACTCATTTCCATCTCATGGAACAGAGCAATAACTTTCTGATATTTGCCATGTTGTGCATATGCAGCGATTATTGTGTTCCAAGAAACAACATCCTGGGTTTTAAGATTCATGAAGACTAACTCTGACTCACCCACATTGCCACATCTGCTGTACATTGTCATCAATGCATTAGAAAAAGAGACGCTAGAGTCTAGCATCGCTTTGATGGCAATAGCGTGTGTGGATCTTCCTTGTGTGAGCAGAGCAAGAGCTGAACAAGCTGTCAGGACTGCAATAAGAGTTGCATGATCTGGTAATACACCTTCGCTGACCATTGCAGCATGCAATCTCATGGCTTCTTCTCCATGTCCATTATGAATGTATCCTGGAAAAATATGGAGAAGTGAACTGTGAAGATTTTTATCCAGGATCAGTGGTGACATTATCAAAGGGATATAAACATGGTCTTTATATTTCATCATGTGCCAGGATAGGTGCTGTGACGGGATTATCTGAATCAAGAAATACAAGGACAACATAGGCACAACCGTACAAACACAAAATTGAAATGCCACAATTTGTCCAGTGTAACTATTGCACTCATCAAATATATCTTCCTTTTTTAATAATAAGGGGTTATTATTAGACAAGTTATTGCTTCAGAGGACTACAACCATCAGCAGGCACACACTTTTTAAGTCTGAAGGTCTTGTTATCTATTGTTTGAACTTCGAAGCAACTTGAAAGAAAGTCAAGGATGCAAATGCACACAAGTAGATGAGGAATGCAGATGGCCAGCCTCATCTTGAGCTTGGACATGTTATAAAATGATCATATGAAGGAGCTCCAGCATGTATGACATACCAGAGATCATGGCATTCCAGGAGATGACATCCTTGGCACGAATCCTATCAAACAGCCTCCTGGCGCTCTCCACATCCCTCTCTTTGCAGTACCCAGTGATCATCGCCGTGCAAGCCACAACATTCTTCTCCGGCATCACTTCAAACAATTCCCTCGCCTCGACAAACATGTCGTTCTCGACATACCCACTGATCATTGCGGCCCACGACACCAAATTCCTCTCGGGCATTGCGTCAAACACTTCCCGCGCCCTCGCCACCTCCCCGCACCGCGCGAGGCCGTCAACCAGGGTTGTATACGAAACCACGTTCCTCTCGGGCATTTCGCCGAACAGCCTCTCCGCGTCATCCACTCGGCCGAGCCGGACGAGCCCCGCGAGCATAGCGTTCCACGTGGCCACGTTGCGCTGCGGGGCGCCGGCGAAGTAGGCAGAGGCGGCGTCCAAGTCACCGTGCGCGAGGCAGCCGGCGATGATTGAGTTCCAGGAGATGACGTTGCGGGAGGGCATGGCCTCGTCGAAGAGGCGGCGAGCGGCTGGGAGGTGGTGGTGCCCGCCGCGCCAGAGCGCGGTGAGGAGCGCGTTCCAGGAGACGACGTCGCGCTGCGGCATGGCGTCGAACACCCGGCGCGCCTCGGCGACATTGCCCGCGCGGGCGAGGGCGCTGATGCGCTGGTTGTCGTGGAGGAGGCGCCGGGCGGCGAGGGAGGCAGAGCGACGGCATCGGGACAGCATGGGTGATGGGCCTGGGCGTCGCAACTCGCAAGGCCAGAGCTTGACTGGATACGAAGGGCGAGCCCACGTGAGTTCACTTATACAAGAACGGAGAAAAATTATAGAGCCACGGTAAATTTATTTTTAATAAAAACTCAATCAAAATTAGGCCAACTTGACTCATACTCCCTCGGTATTCAAATATAAATTGCGCTTGATTTTTTTAAAAACTTCGATCGTTCAACTTATTCAAAAAAATAATTATATAAACATATAAGAAAACTAGTCACACTATGCAATGATAAAACAAGTCACAATAAAATAAATAATAATTTACGAAATTTTTTGAATAAGACAAGCAATCAAAGTTTTGAAAAAAAGTCAACCGTGGCTTATATTAATACGGATGGAGTACTGTAATAAAACTAAATGTATGCGCAATTTATGGCGAATTAAATACAAATTTGAACCCCTCAAATGGCTTTTAGAACATGGGATTAAATAAAGGGAAAAGTTCATTGGACGACCTTGAACTATCATGGTTGTCTGATTTTCAACCTTAAACTACCAAACCGGGTAACTTAGACATGTGAACTAACCAAACTGGGAGAAATATCCTCTCCGACCTTGTTAAGCGGTATCAGATGGTGGTTTTTTATTTTTAAAACTAATAAAGCATTGTTTAATCTCTATAAATTCATAATTAATTTGTTTTAAATAAAAAATGTGAAAAATGTACCAAATGTTTTCTTAAAATATAGCCAATTATTGGTCCTCAATTTTAAGTCATTTGGGTTAGGGTTTAATTCCTGCACCTAAATTTATTTCTCTAAGTATAACATTATGAATAGGAACAGATTAGTTCCAAATATATTCAGACAGATCACCAATAGAAGATTACGTTTTTAAAAAAATATTAGTTCCATATTTTTTCCTAATTTAAAATGAATTAATTTTGTATTTTTAGAGATTACACATGGTTTCATTATTTTAAAAATAGAAAAAACATCATCCAATACCGCTTCCAATGGGACCCAAGGGTGTATTTTGTCTGGTTTGGAATGCGACAGTCTGAGGCTGCAACAATAGATTTTCCCCTTAAATAAATAAATAATTTTCCCCTTAAATAAATAAATAAAATTCTATAAAGTATTAAAAGGAAAATCACCATGGGCTCGATCCCACCCAGGTATTTTTTTAACGTAAAAAATGAAGGGGTGAAAAACCAACCAATCAAAGAACGAGAAAAGACATCCGAAATTTGTCCACGGTGAGAATCAAACCCGGGTGGGCGGCCTGCACAGCTGCTCCCCACCCGAGCTAGGCTCGGTCCTTCAATTCCACCCAGGTATCATCGTGGGCTATCTGCCCCAACCAATCTGATCCGTGATCCATCCACAAGAACTGGTCCAAACCGATCAACATATTGAGTGGACACAGACTGTGATCATAGTCAGATAGAGATAGGGCATGTGAATTTTTTTTAACACAAATGCTGCACGTATTAGTGTACTTCGCTATAACTTTTGAAGTCCTAACTCTGACACGAGTCCAAATTTCCCGAAATTTCAATTGGCAGCACATGGCACTGGCGCTCTGCAACACAGAATTTAAAATTAGTCATCATTTCTGTCGTCCTAGCAAACCAACACAATTCTGTTCGCCGAGAACACGAGATACACCAAAATTTCTATGCCCAAGAATGGATTACAATTACACCGTACGCCTCACGATCAGTAGCACTTGCGCGCCAGCTTAATGAGCGAGTTGGCCTTCCTCTGCGCCCTGCTCGTGCCGTCCTTGGCGATCTTGGAGAGGTCCTCGTGGAGGCCGAACCTGAGGCCGTGCACCAGGAGCGGCTTGCTGTTGGTGCCCAGCTCCAGCAGCACCGAGAGCGCGCACTCCTTGTTCTTGGGCGTGCCGTCCTTGATCAGCCGCACAAGCTTCTCCACGAACGCCGTCGTCCCGATCTCGGCGCGGCACGCGGCGTGCGACGACAGCAGGAGGAAGATGGACAGCGCCTCGTCCACCATGCCGAGCCCCTTGTCGTCGATCACCTTGAGCAGGGCGGGCACGACGCCGGCATGGGTCGCCCGGGCCTTGTTCTGCGGGTTCTGAACCAGGTTGAAGATGGCCGTGGCGGCGTCCTTCTTGCCGCGGGCGGTGCCGCTGCGCAGGAGCTCCACCAGCGGCGCGAGTCCCCCCAGGCTCCCGATCGCCGCCTTGTTCTCGTCGAGCATGGACAGGCTGAACAGCGTCGCCGCCGAGTTCTCCTGCGCCTCCGGGCTGCCGTTGCGGAGGATCTCGATGATGAGCGGGATGGCGCCTCCCCGGGTGATGAGGAGCTTGTTCTTCTCGTCGATCGAGAGGTTCAGCAGCGAGGTCACCGTGTTCTCCTGCGCCTTGGTGTCCGGGCAGGCCAGCAAGCCGATGAGCGCGGGGATGCCGCCGTTGTCGGCGATGAGCGTCCGGTTCTCCGGGCACTCCTTGGACAGCATCCGGATCTTCTTCACCGCCTTCCGCTGCACGTCGGGGTGGATGGACGACATGCCTTCCACCAGCGACGGGATGTCCTGCTTCCGCTGGTTGTCCTGCTCGGCGGCAGGCTCCGGCTCACGCTTCTGCAGCTCCACCTTGTTCTTGTCGCACCACTGCAGGATCAAGTTCTTCAGAGCGTAGTTTGGCGCCAGCGACAGGTGCGCCAATGGATCCCGCGTCTTTGGGCACGTCCTCTCTCCACTGTCCAGCCATTTTTGGATGCTTCTCCTCTCGTACGTCTGCATGCAGAACCCAAGGAATTATTTGTACTTTTATTCTGAAGAAAACACAATCATTTGACTCCATGTCAGAGATAGGTAAAGCACCTGTCCGCTGGCCACAATGACGGGATCCGTCATGATCTCCAGCGTTATTGGACAGAGGAAGTCGTCCGGGATCATCAGAGAGGGGCACTTGTTCAGGCTTTTGGGCATGGAGACATCGCCCAGCACGTCCTTCTCGTCGACGCCGGCGATCTCCTTGAACCTGTTGAGGAGATCGATGATCTGCTTGGTGCTGTCCGCGTGCTTCCCGTTCCTCTCGTTGATCAGCTTCTTTATGGCGATCGTCTCCGCCCTCAGCTCGGCCAGCGTCTGCAGCTCCAGTTTCTTGGCCAGCCTCTCCAGGATCGCCCGGTCGGCGTTCCTCTCGTCCTCCTTGTTCTGGAGAATCACCATGAGATCCATTGACAGCTCCAAGTCTTGAGTGTCCGCTCTCTTCTGGCTTCTCATCAGCTGCGCGTTCATCAGCTCGACCTGAAATGGCACAGACACATGACGTCAAGGTCACGACACGCGTGGCCAGTGTCCTGTCTGTGTGTCTGACATGGACCAGGGAGCGTGCAGTTGCATTGCAATGCAATCGATGTTCCGGCCGCTTACTTGCTCCTTGACCTCATCGGAGATGGCGAGCTCGACGTACGGCATCCCGTCCAGCGCGGCGTGCATCTTCTCGTACATGCTGCGGAACTTGGACAGCACCGTCTCGCTCTCAAGCGCCTGAAAGCAGCGGAGCCTCCGCTGGCTCAGGATTCAGGTCCGCCAAGGCAAAGGACACGCAAGATCAATGAGGTTGAGAAAGGGATCGGACCAGGAAGATCTTGCTGCCGTCGTGGCAGGAGCGGAGGAGGCGTCGCGCGGCGGCCAGCGCGCGGCCGAGCAGGGAGAGGCGGCGGTAGGCGTCGTCGGTGAGCCGGGGCGCGGCGTCGCGGAGCTCCTCGAGGAGCGGGAGGACGAGCTGCAGCCAGCGGAGGAGGTTGGCGCACTCCTTGCGCTGCGTCCGGCGGAACTCCGGGAAGGCGCGCGCCGAGTCGACGGTGACCAGGAGCTCCTCCACGAGGTCCTCGTCGTCCATCTCCCGCGCCACCGATGGCTCCGGGTCGTCCGGGGACGACGGTGGCTGCGTCGGTGGCGGCATGCGGCATGAAGCGACCGATCGCCGAGGATACGATACGAGAGCGACGACCGGGACGGCGGCGAGCAAGAAGACCACAAGGAAGGCGGAGCCAGAAACAATGGGAAATGAGGGGATCTCGCTTCACCGCTACCGGCGTGGGGGTGCTTCCGGCGGGCCGAATTCCAGGGGGAGTGCTCCGACGCTCAGGGCCAGACAGGCACAAGAAAAATGGAGAATGCTATGTATAGTGGCCTTGCATGCTGCAGCGCCAAAATGTATAGGATCCAGGACTCCATTTCTTACTATAGGACATGGAGGAAGGGAAGCCGAAAATAGTTACTACTTTTTTTTTGATTAGTTACTACTTTGATTTCGTCTAGCTTAACTTCAAGCTTCTGCAAGACTGAAAATTTAGGTGTAGCATAGAGTTTGCAACAGTCCGTCTGAATTTTTTTGCAGTCGAATACATTTCTATGTTAGACGCAATTGCACGTGTTTATACAGTTTCTACACGTTTGATCATAGCACCATGCAACAGACAAATACTATATTTTGCCTATCTATATCTATACCTAATAATAAAGCAAATAAGGTTTCTTGATCCCTCGATTTCTCGGTCCGTCTACTCCCATATGACAGGTGGGACCAACCTTATACAATACGGTAATAAATTCCATCCACCTTTTGCCCCATCGATGTGTCTGTCCGACTCTGATTTATCTAGGATCAAGAGTCTATCCTAAACCAACTAATCCAACATCTACTATCCGCACTCCATGACGGCCCAACCCGTCAGCCCAATCGGTCGTACAAACGTTCACCAGCTGCATCAAAAGTATTATTTGATAGATAGAAATCAATAATACCATACCGTCTATGCAAAGATGTTTATGCCTGGTCATAATTGATCAACATGGCTGTTCGAGCAGCAAGGAAAATCTGAGATGGTCTGATCAGATGCTATCATGCAAAAGAAATAAATCAAGAGCGGGGAGAGGCTTCCCAGTGCGTGCGTAATCAACGGGAAACACCTCACCCGGTAAACGGCGGTAGTAACTCTAAGTTCTAAGGTAGCGAAATTCCTTGTCGCATAAGTAGCGACCTGCACGAATAGTGTAAACCCCGCTGTCTCCGACATGGAGGACCCGGTGAAATTGAATTCTCCGTAAAGATGCGGAGTACCAACGGCTAGACGGTAAGACCCCATGCACCATTCGCATTAGTGGGTTCAAGCTCCCATCCCCAGCCAGGTCCTACATGGGACGATGGCTCCCGATTCTGACGTGGTGCGCTACAAACTAGAGAGCAAGGTCGACGAGATTGTGTTGTTGTGGGGTTCGCCAAGCGCACCTGCGTCCTGTGTCTTCAGTTTGCGGCCACATCTCCCCCGGACGGCGGTTAGCCACGGGCCCACGGCCCGCGACAAGGCAATCGACATGAGCCTGAATCCAAATCCAAATCGGATAGGAAACAAACTCCTGCACAATTAGGAAGTCTAAGGTATAAGATTGGATCCCCGGTGTCACAGAACTAGGAGGTTGCAATCTTTTTGGAAAAAAAAAAGCGAAGAAAAGAAAATCAAACACGGATTTACCAAGGAAATAGAAACCCCGAGAGGATAAATCCAATTGATTCATCAGCGAATAAATTGGAGCACATATAAAAAATTCAAAGAGGCCACTGCCGTTGACCAACAGTCAAGGAATCCGCTCCTTGCGCACACGGGTGGAAGAAGAGAGAGGAGGCTGGGCTTGGAGAAGAGCATCCGGTGCGGCGCCCGACGGGAGTCGAAGCTGGTGGACGAGGTGGAGGATCCGGCGGCCGGCGAGGGAAAGGAGGCCGGCAGTGCATCCATGGTGGACGAGGCCCTGTGTGGAGAGATGGAAGGGAACGCAAGCAGCTGCAAGGTTGGTGATGGAGGACGTTGCTCCGGGCGGCCAGAAGAAGACGTGGATTCGCCGTGGATGGCGCTTCAGGGCCACTCTCGTCGGCACAGGAGTCACGGCCTCATGGGCGAGGAGAAGATGAGATGCAATAGAGACCATGAGGAAGCTGAAGGATTGGATAGGTATGGTCTTGGTTTGCCGTTCTTTCATTATTCATTCATCATTTATCACCGTGACAATATACGAGAATCGATTGTTTTTCTCGACAATTCTTTGGAACTACTCCTAGGACTTATGAGTATTTTGAATCCTCATAATATATGGGAAAAGGTAGAGAAGAAATACATGGAAATATGAGTGCTGAGAATTTTGATACAGAGGAAATAATTTTATTGACTAATACAGAGGTATAGGAGTGCGGATAGCCTCTACGCATGTGCGGCAGTAGATGATTATAATTTTATTGTGCGACAGCAGATGGTGTTTAAGTGATTTTACTTCGTCTTTTAAAGATATGCATCATGAGATAATGATATGCTTCCTCGATCGTTTTCTCTTATTAAAAAACCGATAAGATTTTTTTCATTAAAGGATGTTTCAGCCCTCTACTTACCTCTACATTTATAGAGATGTTGATGATTATTTTTTCTTTCTTATTAAAGCCGATAAGAAATAGAGGATCAATGGCACTACTTAAGGCAGATGAGAGGAGGGGACGTCGTATGTGGGCGCTCAACAATGATAATTATTTTATGATTATCTATATACTCTATATTTATATAATATGTAATAATATTATAGCATAAAAGGCAATGGTTGTTTTTGCTATTCCTCTGACATCGTCTACTTCCTCTTGGACTCAATCTCTTACAGCATGAAAAATGCAAAAAGATTGATAGAAATTCTTATGCGGTACAAGTCCTAGGATCCCTGACCTTGACAGATATATGTAAAATCTACAACCACGAGAAAAAAAATTTAGTTTCTTTTATCATATTTAGCCACACATAATTATATTATAATATAAAGATTTATCTTCTTTATGTTGCGACGTGCGGGCATTTTAAAAACAACTAAATTAAACCGATAAGATATACAAATTGTTCTATTCGTTCTTTTTTATTTATCATATTTTAATTTAAAAATAGATAAATATTCGAGAACGCAGTTAGCATATGCATATTCATAACGTCAAAACCGGTGCAATGCACGGGTATTTTTCCTAGTAAGACTAAAAAATAAAGCTATACATTGAGAAAGCAGAGTCATTCGAAACCACGTAATAAAACTATCCACAGAGAATAGTGTAAGCATAGAGGAGGATCGAAGGGAAACTTAGTTTAATTTTCCCTTCAATCCCTCTTGGCATATACAGATAAAATTACCCATATAAGCCATGAGGAAGTAAGAGAGAAACACCATGATTTTGAGAGATGTGGATGTGGGCATGGAAGTAAAGAAACTAACCCAGCCCACAGTGTTGTGCCGCCGAAGTATATTCTTTGGTCTATTGTTCTACTATATGAAATAGAGCTTAGTGAACCTTTGCGAAGGAATTGGCACCTGGACCCGTGTTAGCATGTCAATCGGTCCAAAAAAGCCTTTCCTTTTTTATGGCACGTCACACGTGGATACTTACATGTGGCTCTTCTTGTCGTCCACCTTTTTTCTCTCCTTTTCCCTATGTTTCATTTTCAATGGAAGTTATCAAAAGAAGTACATTTGTCAGACAAAAATAGCCATTTTTTATGAGGTGGAACTGTGCTAAATATTCTGAAAGAGAAGCGACTGAATTATCCTAAAACAGTAGAATGCACAAAGATAGAGCCTATGCAAGAAAAATAGCAAACATAACTTGCTACTCCCTAGTTCGAAACTGTGTTGTTTTAGTTTTTTAATTCAAAATTTCTAATTTTAATCATGTGTATAGAAAATGCATTAACAGCTACAACGTCATTTTATTTTTAATAATCCATGACGAAATATGTTGATGTATATTTGGGGAGTATTTATGTATATTAATATTTTTTCTATAAGCTTGGCCGAAGTTATAAAAGCTAGACTTCGACTTATTTAAGGCATGTTCATCCTAGAGAATACGAGAGCGGTAGCACTTTCGTGTCATACGATTTCTCCATGGGACGGGTATGTTCACATGTAAACACTATGTTCAACAAAGAGACCAAAAGATAAATCAAAATACAAAATCTGCACTGCAGCAACATCGCATATAGGGTGAGGTTTAAATTTGATTGGTGCGAGCTCCTCTTTTTTTTTAATGAAAATTGTAGGGGTTTCCCCTATAGTGATTTTATTGAAAGATAGTAAAGTATACAAGAGAGGAGAGGGGAAGGAGCAGGACTAATTACAAGAGGTGATCTAGCCATTGTTCTATAAGCAGAAAGTAACTACTCTTAGCTCTTAGAACAACTAAGGCAAATTCTTTACTAAACTCGTCCTACAAGAGCTGACTGCAGTCGGAATGCCTTGAAAAATGAGATTATTTCTTGATTTCCAAATGCACTAGCACATAATTATTATGATTTCCATGAAGAATGGGACTGCAGGCTAGATTTGAAATGTTCAAACATTTGAAATGGGTTCAAATGACGTGGTGTTGAGATGTCGATTGAGGACCAAGAAGCTTTTGCAAACTCGCATCGTATGAACAGGTGCTCTAGACTTTCCTCCGAGTCATGGTCACAGAGAACACAATCATAAGTTGGAAGGCTCATTGTTTTCCGGAGAAGATTCTCTCTTATGCTTAGTCTGTCATGGAGAATCAGCCAAAAAAAGACCTTATGTTTGTTTTGACATGAGGAGGACCATAACCACTTGAAATTTTGATGTACTTGTCTCTGTCCAGACAGTTGCTTGTATGCTTTTTTGGTGGTAAAGATCGATGAGCCCCAAATGTAACACAAGGTGTCATTTTGTTCAATTAGGTCAAGATTATTTAACTTGTTGTTGAAGGATGAGAACTACTGAAAGGCCTGGTATTGACAAGGGTAAATAAAGCATGAGAGACCAATCTGCACTTTCTTTGGCTTTGCATAATGTGATGTTGTTGTCTTTAGCATACGAGAGAAGCTCAGGGTATTCCATAGAGAGCAGACAATTGTCCCAAATATCATTCTTAAGTAGACATGTACGACCATCTTGGATTTGTACTGTTGCCAATCCTTTGAATTTGTTAATGAGCTTAAGAATGTTTTTCCACCAGAAGGATCCAGCTCTACCTTTTGGTGGGAGTTTGTTATTTGGATAGTGTTTCTCCCATACTAAGTGTACCCATGGAATATTGTTATAAAATTTATGCAGGTTCTTCAGCAAAAACGCTTCATTTTGTGTTGTGAGATTAAGAACTCCAAGGCCCACCGAATCTCTTACTGGACGTAGCCAACTATCTAGCAAAATCGCATTGTATTTGTACGTAGACTCCTAAACTTGATTTTTTTCTGAACCGTTAATTTTGTCAATCTTCTATCTTCCCAAGCTGATTTTCTCTCCTTCGACCCGTAACTGGTGGGAGGCAAGGAGGATTAAAGCACATAAGTTTTGTGTGTGAAGAAGAAAATTCAAGCACTCCCTCAAATTTTATTTGTTTGGTGCTGATAAGAATAAAATTGTACTGTTTGGCGTCAAACACCCAAAAAAAAGGAGGGAGTGCCATGTAATGCTAAACACATTCCCGAAAAAGATTCATGGGCTGATTGGCAACGCTAAATCCGCTCACTGCATGTACCATGTGGCAAAGAAACACATGCTGGACAACCAAAACTTCACGAGAGAAGCAGTAGCGGTAGGGGTGTAAACGGTACGGATATTATCCGTCCGTATTCGAGTCTGGATGCGTTTAGAAAGGTTGAGATACGACCGTATCCGAGTCCGGACATTCAGTATCTGATCTGTATTCGATTTATATCCGTATCCGAATAATAAAAGTTGGATATATATGATGTCGATGTCTATTTAAGTCTTATCCGACACCAACTATTGATATCCGTATCCGATTCGAATTTAAAGAAAAAATATAAAAACAAATACGGTATCGATAGTATCCGTCCGTATTCGATCCGATTAGACCCTAAGTAGCGGTGTATGGTGCCCGGGCTGCCACGAAACACCAGTCCAGAGCACCACAAAAGGGGAAAAAAAAAGAGACGACAGTAAGCGGCACAGTGATGCTCCATAATTTTTCGCCAAGGCTTTAAATTCCCTCTTCCCATTCAAGCCATCCGCCGTGTCGCTCGCACCGGCACCCATCCTACACTGACGTTTTGTCCCCGACGGTCATTTCGGCCGTGCCGCTGGCCCGCTGCCATGAGCAGCCGCAACGGGGTCGTCGCTCTCCGCCACGTCAAGGTCACCCTCCCCAACCGGGTCGCTCTCTCCAACGGCAACATATGCTGAGCCAAGTTACAACACGACAGCAACAGGGACTCACAAGGAAGAGGACGGGGGATGTTTTATAAAGTCAAACTGGTGATTGGTCCATTCGGTGGTGTTTGTATACTTGTGTGTGTAGCGTACGCTTGGCTTGGATGATATCAACGTTCCGATCCGACTCGGTTTAACGGATCGATCGAACCTGTGTGTTACTGTGATCACAGAGAGAGCTCAAGGAGGGAACAGGAGCCGAACGTTGCCGATCAAACAGCAGCAGCGGGCGGGGATCGCGGAAACTCCCCTCGGCGCGCAGCCGGCGTCGCGAGTGGGAATCCACATCGGAAAGCTCGCGCGCGCACGGCGGCGAGCCCAAAAGCGCCGCGGGAAAGCAGAGCGCGCCCACCACTCCGAGGAGCAAAAACATTTGTCGTAGCGGGGGCGGGCCGCGGGTCTTTATTTAACCCGCCTGCCGGCAATGGCGATCGGATCCCCACACAGCCCTGGCCCTGCACGTAGTATCGGCCTTTTGTTATCTTGTAGCGAGCGTTCAAACGAGACGCCCAGGCCAGGCGAGTGTACTGGCACGGCGCTTCCATTTTATACACCGGAATTCTCCAGGAATTTCATCTGCTGCCAGTCACGAACTCGCTGGAAAACTCCTCTGTTCCGTTCCCCGGCCCGTGTTTCAGCAACCGCAGGAGGGGCGTGCAGTGCGGCAGTGCACGCTTTCCGGATTCTTGCAGGGAAGAGGGGAGGAAAATTGGCAGCGAAAAGTTGCCGTGTGCATCCGCGGAAAAGAGGGAGAGAGGGAATCGCTGTGTGGCCACGGAAGCGGCGACGGGGACCGGCGGGGGGCCCTTGTGGACACCAGGAATCGCTGTCAGTGACAAGCCTGCCTTTTCACGTGGCGCCGGGCCCACCGACAGCGACGCTGCTCCTCCAGCGCTGCACCCGCTCGCTTGCGGGACACTGCTCGTGCCCACTGTCGCTCTCGCTCGATCGGTTTCCTGCGACGGCCGGGCCTGCTAGTGGTAATTTTACAGAATCACCCCTTCAATCCCTGCTAATCACCGTGCATCATTTCCCCCCTTTCGTTTCACCATGAGGGGGGAGCCAAAAGCGGCGGCATAGGCGTAGGCGGTGGTGCTGGCGCTAGAGCCTACTCGGACTGTCTACAGCGGCGGTGACGACTGTACGGGAGGAGTTTGACAAAAAGAGACTAGGTACAATTCCATTTTACAAAACTTGCAGAAACGCCCCCCGCCGCGGCTGACGAGTTCTTTATTCCACCCTCTCCCTAGAGAGCTGCTCGTCGTCGTCGCGGCGGCTAGGCCCAGTGCTCCGCGGCCTCGGTCCACCACGGCAGCGACGGCGGCGGCTGCAGGTCCGCGAAGAAGCCCCCGCACGCCGCGTCGTCGTCGCCCAGGAACGCCGCCTCGTCGTCCTCCACCTTCAGCAGGTGCCCGTGGAAGAACACCTCCCCGTGGTGGTGGAGGAGCGCGGCCTGCGGCGCGACGGCGGCGGTGTGCGCCGCCTTGGCCTCGGCCTCGGCTTCCGCGGGAGGGGCCTTCTCCTGCGGCGGCGCCGTCTCCACGTCGTTCACCACCCCGCTCGAGTCGCTGTCGGACGAGCCCTGCGCTGCCATTGCCCCCACCGCCGCCGGGGGGTCCACGTCGGACGCCGCCGGCTCCTCCTTCACGGACGAGAAGCTCGCCGCGGCGTCCTCGTCGCCAAGCTTCGCCTTCAGCTCCTTGATCTGCCAGACCAAACCCCACGGAACAAATCACAAACGCTTTCTCTTCGCTAGCTGTGCACGTGAGGCCCGTGAGGTATTATTACGGCTTCGCCGGCCGGCGCCGTACGGAGCGTGACGCAAACCGGCAAACGCACCTCGGCGATGAGCGTGTCCTTGTCGCGCCGGAGGGCGTCGTGGTCGGCGCAGAGCGCGTCGTACGAGTGGCGCAGCGCGGCGTAGTCGCGCTCCAGCTGCTTCGTCTTCCACCGCGCGCGCCGGTTCTGGAACCACACGGCCACCTGCCGCGGCTGCAGGCCGAGGTCCCGCGCCAGCCGCGCCTTCCGCTCCGGCTCCAGCTTGTTCTCCGTCTCGAAGCTCCGCTCCAGGGCGCGCACCTGCTCCGTGCTCAGCCGCCGCTTCTTCTCCCCGGCGCCGCCGCCGCCGCACAGCAGCGTGTCCTCGTCGGCCTCCTCCACCCCGACACCGCCAAAGCCGTCATCTTCCGAAACAAACCCAGCATCAGCCAAACCGTCCGATGACGACGATGCAAGAAAAGAGCCACATCACACGGCTAGCCGGCGAGGAAGAGAGGAAAACTAAATCTTACCGCTCTGCACAGTCGGAAGGAGGCCGGGACTGCCGCCGCCGCCGGAGACGGAACCGCACGGTCTCCTCATGCCGCGTCGCTTGGCTTCGCGCGAAATTCTCGAAAGATTCCAAGAAAAGAAGGAGGACCTGATGATCCGGAGCCAAGGAGAAAGAAGGATCACAGAGGGTTCCCGATCAGGGGAGAGGCAGCCGCCGGGGATAGAGGGGAATGGGGAGAGGCGGGGTTTGGGGCCTCCGGTGATGGTTCTCGTCCGCTTTGCTGTGACCACTACCCAGGACCATCACCATGGTTGTCCTGTCTTCTTCCCCAGCTCCGATCCAAGCGCTAGTACAACTCAGAGCTTCTTGGGACGTTTCTCAAGATCGCCTTGCTCTGTGTGACTATTGTGTGTGGAGAACTGGAGTGGAGTGAGAGGGTTCTCCCTTGGTTCTCTCCGGTTACTATTTTCGATTGGCCGCAAGAACTGTGTGCTTAAAAGAGAGCAGAGCGGAGATGCGGGTAGCCGGGTAGGAGACTGGAGAAGTGGAGAGCGCGGATATCGGGTTGGTCAGGTTACCTGGGGGATGGGATGATGCTAGACTCGTGTAGTGTAAAAAATGACCACGGTTAAGCGTCCAATGGTTGTCAGATTGTGGGACCACGATACCAACGTTATGCCGTTATTACAACTTAGCGGGTGTTTGGTTCCCGGACTAAAGTTTAGCCTCTGTCACAGGGTGTTTGGACTTCTATTTTGAAGTATTAAATATAGTTTAATTATAAAATTAATTACGCAGACGAGGACTAAGCCTAATTAATCTATGATTAATGTGATGCTACAATAACTATTCGTTAATCGTGGATTAATTAGGCTTGATAAATTCGCCTCGCCGTTTAGTCCTCGTCTATCTAATTAGTTTTTTAATTAAACTATATTTAATATTTCTAACTATCACCAAAACATCTGATATGACGTGGGCTAAATTTTAACCCTTGGATCCAAACACCCTTTTACAGGAAGGACAGGAATCAGAAATGTGACATGCACGCAGAGATCATCCATGCTAAGAGAAGATTTTTTGCGTCATATTTGAACTAGTTGTACCCATTGGTTTTGGGCCTATTTGGATGATTCGAATTGTATTTGCACTTGTGAATTTCCAGGCACAATAAAGCAAAGATATGTTAATGTTCGGGTAAATGGGAAAATATTTGACTCTTGCATCACAACAGGCATCAATTTGAGGTAATTACCAGATTTCATTTCGCATCCTTCAAAAAAATAGAACATGAAATTTTAGATCAGAGCATCAGTTTCCAAACAAGAGAATTGCATTCAACCTAAAGAGAAAATAAATAAAAAATAGAGCTCAGCCTATGGTGGTACTGGAGGCAAACCACACCGTTGACGAACTCATCATATTTTGAGAAGAATCAGCAGAATGACTTCGTCTCGCAACCAAAATAAATGCAATGCACGCATTACCGCATGAGAGCCGACTGATCTTCAATGGGAAGGCCGATACGCGGAGAACAAGACAATGAGGTTTCACCCCTTGCCACCCGTTGCTAAGGATGGCCTCCAACACGGCACAAAGCTCCTCAACGATGACACGGCCATTGAGGTATGTGTTGAACACCTGAGGACGCCTCCATGAGGTCATCGCTCTTGGCATTTGGGTCACGACATCCTACTCGTCGTCAAAGGGCTTCGGAAGGCTTAGGTCTATCTGCACGAGCCTTTGGACACGATATTTATATTTATAGGTGTTTATTGGACCAGATCGAGCATAAAAGAATTTGTATTACTAACCATCCAAAATCCACATAATATTTTTATGTTCTATCTAGAGAAGAATTAATGCGTGTAATTTTACATCGGTGTTCCATCTAAAACCGATCTTCCAAACATGACATGTTGATTTTGTGACCCAAGCTTGTAGTGTGGCTGATAATTTGTATTTTAGGGCAGCTATAATATATCTAGACATTTCTTCTTCTTCTTTTCTGTCGATATTGACTTTTCCTCTTCAGCTCACTTCTCTAAAACCCAATATTTAGGGGTATATCTGTTTTTGCCACTCTTATTGGTGCAAGGGGTAACAAATATGGTACTCTGTTGGTCTATGTATTGTCATTGGCTCAAAGTGACCTGCTTGCCATTTGACAGTGAGTTTTATCATCCGTAGTAGTGGGAAGATATTAAATGCCCAACGTCAAGGGTGACAGATGACGGTGGACGTTTGGGATGAGCGTGTCAAGTCGATTTCTTGAGCAAAAGCATGTTAGTATGACAATGTGAGGATGAGGCGGGCGCCCTGCTGTGGTGGGGAACAGCCGATAACAGATGCAAAAAAGGCAACACCGGTGGTGTGGATAGAGGAGTTGCGCGCAATTAAACAAAAAAGGTGAGAAGGAGAGGAGGGTGAGAAAGACCAAGCCCGGAGATGATTTTTTTTTTTCAGTAGTTGATCAAGGTCTAAATGTGTCGGTTGTGAGAAAGGGCAAATTGTCAGGTACTCCTACATTACATTGATAGCGCCCTTCTTTTCTGCAACTCAAACGCATTAATCGCCGCAAGAATTAGATAGCCATTAGGTGCGCGTGAGGATGTACAAAAAGCTGTGTTCTGGTTCAAGGCTGCGCTTTGTTTTCATGGGTACATAAACTCCATCCCTGCACGGAAGTGGAAATAATAAAAGGTCTAGCTACTTGTTCAAGTGAACTATGCCTCAAGGTCGTGCTAGCCTTCTATAAACAAAAGTCGTGCCAGACTGCCAGTCCTCCCGCGATTGTACTCACTAATCATGCCCATGAGGAGACGACCTTTTGTGCGGCACGACCTGGCTAGCACAAGGCCGTTGACCGACCGACCTCAGATCCACCTCTCAGTCTCAGGCTCAGGCGCTCAGCTCACCATGCCGATGCCGAGCCCAAGCGCAAGCGCAAGCAAAGCGAAAGCGAGCAGCGAGTGGTGGCGCAGGGCAGACGATGCCGAACGCCACCGGGTGACCGGGGCGCCATGCCCATGCACGAGCACGATCTCAGTTAGAGGCTCGGAACGGAACAGGCCAACACGGGCATGGGCTCGCGGGGGAAAGGGGACGGGCTTTTTGGCCGTGGGACACTCGGACAAGCAAAGGCGGGGGAGGAGCCCCAAAAGGTGACGCGCCTCCATTGGCCGGGGCTGCCTGCACCTGCCCCCTCTGCAAGACGCCAACCCATACGTCAGCGGCGGGGGACACCAGCCTTTACCTTGGAAATGGTGGAGCCGCTCTCCCTCGCTGCGCAATTGCATGCCTGGTGGCCGGTGCCGGTGGCCAACTCTTTTCACGTAGCGCCCCGTCGGTCCGGCCTCGCGTGGTCGCCTGTAGGGTGTGGACCAACCAGGAACTCCACAAGGACGCACCGCGTCGCGCGCGCGCGGCTCCCGGGGCTCGTGTCGCGGTTTCTGCGCCGTTGTTACACGTGGGGGCGCCTGCGTGACGCTACCTCCCGCGCCGCGGCCCGGCGCCGGAGAGGAGAGGACTCGCAGGGGGGGCCGCCCGACGCCGACGCCGACGCCGACGAGCCGTCACTCATCAGGCGCCGCGGCTTTTGAGGCGCGCGTTCCGTTGTTTAATCTTCAGCTGGATCCCCGACCGGATCGCGTCGACGTGAAACGGAGCGGCGATGAGGATTGAGGCGTCTGGTTCTGTCTAACCCTGATGTTATTAGAGAGCTACTGCGCTGAAAGCGATGCGGATTAGAAAAAAAACCTCGAAAAAAGAAGAGCAGGGGAAAGGGCGAAAGATAGATAAAGAGCGTCCTGACAGGGTGGGGTCGTTTGGATGTTCCTGTGTGTTGATCCTGTGTTTCGTCTTTTGAAACTGGACTAGTGTGTGCTACTGGCCGGGTTGATTAGATGATTATGATTACTAGTACCAGTTGTGTAGTAGGCTTTTGTAGGTCTTCTGTTTTCCAGTCTCGGCTAGTAGTGGTAGTGGCAGTACAGGACAATTGAGAGTAAGCTAAAGAAAGAAAAGGGCATCGACTTTAACCCACTTGGAATCTCGAAAAGAGGAGGGCCGTTTCTAATGGGGGGCAAGCAACATCTTGCTTTTCCGAGTGCACGGCCTCTCCCCGGTACTAGTATGAAACGAAGCGAAATGATGTCCTGGTGATTGGTTGTTGGCGTTGGCATGGCAGTATGGCACCCAATGATGCGTCGCCCTACGCACTCCACACTCCCATGTCAAAGCTGCTTGCAGCCACACAACCAACTACCCAAGTTGTTCAGTTCAGTAGGGGTATATCTTGACGACGTCACCGTGCTTTTCTTCGTCACACTATAGGAGTAGAGGTATGATGGATATCGCTAGCTGCGTGCGCCCCCACAGAGAAAACGTCCAGGGTTGTTCTGAACGCGCCTGCAAGTTGGTTCAGAAACTTTGGGCGAGGCAATAACACAGGGACGTTGAGACCTGTCACGGCCAACGAGAGGTTGGTCAGAACCGGCAAATTAATTAAGTAGAGGTGGACGTGGATCAAAGACGTCGACCACATCAGTGTCGATGTGTCGTAGAGTGGGGCATTGTGTGCATCCGGTTCATGGAACCTAAAGCCTAGCACACGCACATCATCCTTGGAGGCTTGGACCACACACAGAAATGTACTACTACTGCTACCAGCATATTGCAGCGAACGCAGCACAACACAAGCCGACCGGCCGGTGCCACGCTGCCCCGACGCACATGACCTTCAGCTCTGCTCCGATGCACTACGAAACAGCGAGCTGGCCGCGCGCACCAAGAACCGCAGGAGACGACGCCCACGCCCTGGCCTTGCCGAGCTTTTTTTTCCCTTTCGCGTTGGTTGTCGCGGTACACCGCGGTGGCGTGGTCGTCGTGTGGTTTCCGAGAGCAAGAGACGAGTCGAGTTGGCCGCACGTAGGCATCAAGCGCCACGCAAGTACGTAGACTTGCGTGACAGATGTTCGCCCGACTCGACCGTCGCGGGCCCCGCCCCGTCCCTGGCTTGGGGTAGAGGTAGACTGTAGAGTAACTGTAGTAGACAACGAGGCCAGCAGCGGAGAGGACAAAAGCTGTTCTCGAGTCGTGGCGGGAGAGATTCTTCAACAAAGGCGACGGGACCCTGCTGCCCTGTCCGGGTGTCCCGCGTGGGCCCTCGGTGATTAGTAGTCCTCTTCCCCGGTGTGACAGTGTCTTTAAGACCATGCGCTCTCCATTTCTCCACTCTCTCCGGCATACAGATGGCGAAAATATTTGGAGTAAAAACGCTTGCAGCCCATCCCTCTACTGATCCCTCCACAGCACCGGAAACCTCCCGTTCCGCCAGATGTGGCGGAGTCCTCCCCCTTCGCCACACACTGTAGCTCGTGGGCCCGAGCAACGTCCGCTCCCTCGCGCGCGCGGATGGAAGAGGACAGAGAGAGGACGGGAGCCGACCCTGTGCCGGACGACGACGCCCACGGAGAGAACGAGGACGCCGACGTTGGAGAGGCCGGTGCGGTGGATGTGAGAGAGGGGAGGAGGACGCCGGGCACCGTGGATCCGGTCGCCTCGCCCTTAGCGGCCTTGGCGGCAGTGGATCCGGCGCTAGAGGTGGAGGAGGAGGCGATGGCGCCCATGGCGGTGGAAGAGGAGGCCGTCGCTGGTGGAGGCGATGGCTCCTGTGTTCGGCCTATCCGCTGAAGAATCCACCGGGGCTAGGCGGCGAGCCGGCGGAGAGGAAGGAGATGGGGGAGAGAGAGGGGGCGGCCGCGGAGAGATGGGAGATGCCCGGATCCGGTGCAGAGAGGGGAGGAAGCCGGTGGGAGGCGGAGCGGCAGCGCTGCAGTGGAGGCGGGGCAGCAAAGGCAAGCGGTAGCGGGAGGGAGAAGTGGCCGAAAGCGGAGGTCTGAGGAGGGGAAGGCTCCAGAGGTCGGGTCCACTTGTAAGTGATAGTATAGTTGTTAGAAGTAGATAAATAAAATATTTGGTAGTTAGATTTGAAGGAAAACATAAAAGAATAGGAGTGCAGGAGAAATTGATTTGGAGAAAAAAATCTCGCTCACTGGACTAGAATATTTCATTTAAGAAGAAAAATTTAGAGCTGTAGCAGTAGGAGTGCACGTAGTCTTAAGCCGCGCTCGGCTTGCGGTATGTATAATAATCCCTGCTTCCTCCCCTTTTGCTCTGAGCCACGCGCAGTGATGGCTGATGAGCAGTGATTCAGTGACCGGCCCCCGCTACTTTCGCTGCCGTGTTTGACAGCGTCCGGAGCATGCATTGAAGTGTTTTGACAGCGGCGGCGGCGGCGGCGGGACTTGGGAGTGGAACGGATAGCGGCGGCGGCGGCCGGCCAGGGCGTGCCGTGCCTGCGGCGTGTGCGGTTAAAAACTTAAAACCGGCGGGGAATTTCACCTCGAGAAAAAGTCTAATCCCGCAGGTACGTACGTAGGACAGGCCCGGGGCGATCCGCCGATCAGCCTTTGAGCGAGCGCCGCGCCCACCGCCCAGCACAGCAGCGGGGGCACTGCCATGCCACTGCGTCGACCAGCGGCCTCTGCGGGCTCTGCTGCCCACAGTAAATAAAAGCCCTCGCTGTGTCGCTGCGCGCAAGGACTGGGGACCGAACGGGTGTGGTCGCAGCCTCGCAGGGAAGGAAAGAAGGCAAGCGCCGGGAACGAGACAAGAGCCAGCGGTGGGGTCCGTCTCGCTTCGCGCCAAGCAGTGCAGTGCGCGCATGGACCATGGCGCGCGGAAGCAGCGGCGGAGGGGACGCGTACAACAGCCTGCGACGCCGTCCGTCCTCGGTCCTACGGTTTACGGGCAGCAGCGCGAGTCGTGAGATGCCACGGCTCTCACTGATCGCCACCAAAACCAGCCCGTCAGTTTCCCGGGACGTGTGCGTGATCCTGCTGCGGGTATGCACGATGGATCGAAAAAAAGCTTGGTCGGTTGCTTGCCCCCACGCCTGCCGTGGCTGCGAGGGCGACACGGGCCGATGGGATGGGGGGCTCTCTGGTCCCGCCCGCTGCTTTCCGCGCCCGCGTACGTGCCGAGCCGAGCGGAGTCCCCACGCGCGCGCGCTCGCACCTAACGGGCGGGTTGGAATTAGGTTCACGTTCCTCAACTTCTCCCTGGCGCTGGCGACCTGTCCTGTATTCCTGTTCGGGTGGGCGCCAGCGGGTCCGCCGCCGCCCGCTCGCCCGGCGTCTCTGGATCGACGGAGAGGCAGCCGGGCAGGGGCAGGCCGGCGGGAGCGGAAGAAAGCGTTCCGCATGGGCCAGAGCCGTCGTGTCACGGTGCCGGTGCCCCACGTGCCCCACGGTCCGGAGTAGCACGCAGCGGGCGCACCGGCGGTCCGGCGCCAGGCCTTCGGCCTTCCTGTGGGCTTGGTGTCTGCTTGCGGACTGCGCGACCACCGCCCGGTGCGGCTCGCGTTCTTTCCTGTCCTCTGCGCGCGTTTATGGTACGGTGGGGGCGATGTTTACCTGTACCGTGTGCATTGTACAGATCGATGCCCGATGGCAACTTCTGAATTCCACCGATCGGTACTTCGACAGCAACACCGCGCCCATTTGTAGTCTGTACAAGCAAGGTTAACGAACGCAGCAGCGACTGAAACGGAAGGAGTCTCCCATTGAAACAGTAGCCGCCGCTGGTTTACACCAAACAACATAACAAATCGAGGAGGAGAGCAGTGTCTCCGGCGGCCGTGACATATTCGATGAGAGCAATAGAATAGATCTAAGCATTGCAATGATCGTCAGTTTTACTTATTCTCATCGGAGCACCTCAACACACAAGAGTTTTAGCCCTCCTGTTTATATTTAGCAGAAAAAAAAAGAGTTTATATAAGCATCCTATAGGCATGAGGCAACTTGTTTGGCATCTCGACTTTCAGAAGCTGTACCCTGGTGCCTTAATGGCTAAAATGCTAGGCAAAGTCACATTCCTTTTTGGGACATACGCATGGTAATTTGTTAGACCGGTAGGTATTCAACTCCCACTGGCCTGTTCGGCCGGCGGGCTGCCGTTGCCAGCGGCGGCAGCGGTTCAACTTTTGCTACAGCGGCAGCGGCAGCGGCAGCTGCGACGGAGTTCAACTTTTGCTACAGCGGCAGCGGCCAGGTCAGATGTTCTTCATGGTCCTAACATAGTGCCAATACCAATCTATAAGGCCCCCGCGTCGCCCTTCCGCTCGGGCGACACGGGCGGCGCCCTTACCCTAGCGCCGCCACCCTGTCCTCCTCCATGCCTTCCCTCGCCGTTGCCGAAGGGGGCCGCCAGAAGCCGCGCGGGCCTCTAGGATGGCGACGGCGGGGCCTCTTGTCCCTTCCCTGGCTAGATCTGGCTGGGCGAGGTGCTTGGCTGCCCACTGCGCGGCGGGTGCCCTTGCGGCTCTGCTGGCGGCGCTGACCTGGAGCTCCGGCGGCGCGTCGGGTCGGCCCCGGTTGGGGGCTGTGGTGGCGCGCTGGTCCGCTGCGGCGAGTCCGCCGGCAGCCGGATCTGGCCGGGGGCTAGGCGTGCAGGTGGGCGGGCCGTGCGCCGGTGTCGTGCGGCGGCCCTCTCCCACCTCCTTGGCTGCGTCGGCTCCGGGGACGAGATCGCACGCGGGGACTGCATGCTTCCGTGGAGGCGGCTCTCTTCGCGTGCGGGAGGCTGCGCGTCTATGGCTTCGGCGCAGCGTTCGGGCGGCGGCTCCGGGGGGCTGTTGGTGGCGCCGATGGGCCGTTGGCTGCGTGCGGGTGGCTACACGTCCACGGCGCGTAGCGTGCGGACGGCGGCGCGGCGTGATGGTGGCTCCGGTGCGGCGCGACGCGTCGGCGGCTCTGGCGGGCTGTTGGCCCGCTCTTGCTGCGCCCCTTGATGGCTCCGCGGTCTTTCTCAAGGTGTGGCGGTGTCCCCTTGTCGGTGTCCTCCAGGTGCTCCCTAGTCTTCCTCCTCCGACCTCGCTCGTCCGTGGGTGGTGGCCATTGGACTGGGGGCGGCTCCCGGAGGCTCTCCCGGTGGGGAGGGGGGAGGAGAGAGGGGGTTGGATCTCCGCCTGGGGGCTCCTCGCCGTCTTCTGTTGCACTCTTCTTGTGGCCGTCACGCCGTGTGGAGGAGGTCCCGAGCGAAAGCTTAGGCTGGCTACTGCCATAGCCGACGACGGCGGCACCAGAGGTGTCGCACTCTTTCTTGGAAGCGTCGTCGTGGGCACCTCCCCCTCACCGTGGGGATTCTCCGGGGGAAACCCTGCCTAGGGCTGCCTGGGCTGGCGGCGATGGCGTGCAACGTCGTCTTCCTCCATGGAGGCGTCGCTTTGGAGCTCCATGGTGCTTTGGTGGTGTTCGATTTCCGCTGTTTGGGCCAAGGTCGTGCCTCTTTGGAATTGTTGCCTTCCTCGCGTGCACCGCTTCCCCTAGCCTGAGTGTCTCGGTCGAAGTCGGAGCTGCTCACTGTAGGGTCAGTGATGCTGGGCAACGATGCCGTGCTGTGGCTCTCTGGTTTTGGTTGGGGTAGTGTTCGTTAGGTGTTGGTGCGGTTGCCTTTGAGGTTCTGGGCGAGGCTCGCAGTGAGTTCGGATCCCCTGTTGGCGGTGTCTGGTTTGCTTGGAGGCGGGCGCTACGGTGAAATCGGAGCTCTGTGTTGCGGGGGTGCAATGTAGCTCGGCAACGATGACATCTTCTGCGCTTTTGCTGATTTGTGGCAGTTGGTGGAAGTCCGGTGGAGAAAGTCGGAGCTGCTTGACTTGTGGTTGAGCTCGGCAACGATGACTTGCACCGAACTGCAGGGTCCGCCGTCTTACTTCGTGTGGGGTTGTATGTGTGGTGTGGCTTGGGTTGAAGCCCCAATCCAACTGGCCGATGTTTGTGTGTTGTGCAGTGTGCGTTGATGACCCAATCCAACCACCCGTTGTGTAAAGGTTTTCGGTCCGGTTTTTCTTAAAAACTAGGTTAATTTTTTTTCTTAATTGAAAGACAGAGCTCCTGCCATTGCGTTAAAAAAAAACAACTGAAAAAAGGGAAACGAACAGGCCCGAATGATCATTTAGGCTATCGGTGGTACTACTATAAAACACGTTTACTTGTTCATAAGGACAGGCAATAGAAACATTAAATTTGTTCCTAGTCATAGTTTATGGTGCCATCGTTTTCCCCCGAATGGATCTTGCGCCATCGATACCATCTTTTTGATATGACTAAGCTCTATGGGGAAGCCTGAATTGTAGCTTTATTCCTCCCGTCCTTGATCCTCCGTCAATGCATGATCTCAAATTGTAAGCATTGACGCGCATGCTCCTTTATCGGATGTGCTGTACAAACTTACATAAGAGTTTTTGTGCAAATGTCCTAGGGGAAAACATTAATGTGGTGCTGGACCCTGCGCTCTATTCATGTACAGTCGTACAGAGGCAGATATATATAGCAGACATACTGAAGACTGAAGTATTGTCGCGGCCTCAAAAGACAAGATTTGACGCATCAACACACGCCACAGCCTCAAAAAATGTTTCGAGCCATCCAAATTCACTCATGCACTTAATTCCCTAGTGGGGGACATATGATAGTACATCAAAGAGAGATGAGTACAAGATGGTCTTATTACAAGCCTATGAAAACCCATCTGCTTTCTGGGTTGATCATTTTTTGCAAATGTAGAATGCTTGGACGATTCTAAGACGAACATTTCTCTATTATTATGCATTCATCGTTCATCGAGCGCCTCATGAGAAAAATGAACCCCCTTCCAATGGTGGGTCATGAGTTACTGGTTTAGTAAGGTGCAATTTTCATGAACCTAAACTGCTCCAAGACTCAATAAAGACCCAAAAATTTCCACCAGACTGCACCAACTACTCCCCAGACTATAGCATTGACTGCAGCTGTTGTAAAACCCAGCTTGAATACATCAGGAAGTTCAACATAACTCGCTGCACAAGGAAAATTCAGGTTACTCAGTACAAAATTAATGCTAAAGCTTAAAGCCCATTCGAATAGCCTAATAGTAGTGAAAAAAAAAGACAAAGGGTTCTCTCCATATGTCTATATGTACACTGGCTTGTCTTGTGGTTTCATTTCTGTAAAAGGCTCCATTTCAATTATGGTTTTGTTCCGTTCAAATATACGAAGGTAATTTTTTAAGGGGAATATCTGAATTAATTAGGCAATGAAAGCAGTGCATATTACAGCATTCAGCTCGGAAGGACTCAATATACAATAATAAAAAAAAGTAAAGCAAATACAAAGGTTGTTTTCATAATCAAATGCATTTGTCATACCTAATGGAGCAGTGTTCATACTAAAGAAAGATTTAGTAAATTTAAGTGGTCAGATAGAAACAAAATGATACTCCCCCGTCCCAATTTATAGATCGTTTGACTTTTCTACACCAAGTTTGACCAACCCGTCTTATTCAAAAAATTTGCGAAATTATGGAAAATTTTATGTCACATTTACGGTATATTATATGCTAAACTAAATGACAATGAAAATAAATTATAATTATAAATTTTTTGAATAAGATGAGTAAGCCAAATTTTGTGTCAAAAAAGTCAAACGATCTATAAATTGGGACGGAAGGAGTATGTCAAACTGTGTTATAACAATTGCAATACCAGATAAAGGCTAATCAGATAATGACCTGCCCGATGCATCTGCATTGAAGTTGGGATAGAAACAAATATACAAGTAGAATGTAGGATGTAGCAAACCAATACAGTGAATTCATAGAAAACTTGGAAAAAAATGTGTTAAGACAAGAGGTGGAAAATCAAATTACCTCCATAGTACACCGCAGATTGCCCACTACTATAATGAGTTAATGAACCAAAGAGATTAGAATTGTACGTCAAAGCAAGTGCTGACAGCAGAGCTGGCACACCTGCAGCTAAATGCATGGCAAGAAATGCTGAATACAAAGCTCCAACATGTGCAGTCTGACTTGCAAACAGATAGTGAATAAAGAAGTATGAGGCCTGAAGAACACCAAATGCTGCAGGCCAACTCAATGAAAAGGATTGAAGAACCTTAGCAACACAATTTGACATCCATGACACAATTCCGAGGCTAGTAAGTTGCCCAGCCAAGCCAACTAGAATAGCAAACCAAGCTAAGGTGTCCCATGCAGATTTCTCGTTCAAACAGTCCTCCCAGTTCAGCACCCCAAGCAGGAGAAGAATCGAGAGTCCAATCATTGCAGCAACAACACTCGATACGCCAATAGTTTCCCTGCAACATTAGGATCAGGATAAATTTCCCCCCCTCTAAAGAAAACAACTGAGCACATCTGAAACATATATATTGTTTTATTCTTGGTTGTAAAAGAGTATTTTAATATTTAAACATATACACAAGTACACAACCATGAGTGCAATTCACTGTTATTTTCAGATGATAAAGGAACCTTTCAGGGAAAACACTAAAGAGAACAATACTGAATATTGGCAACACTAACAGAGAGACGATCAGTGCTCTGGTCTCTGGGTCAACATGGTTCATGAATACTTCCACAGGCAGCAGTCAACAAAGGTACTTCTGATGTGTACATATGTGTGTGATTCCACAGGACAGTGTAAACAAATTAAAAAAGAAAAGTAAAGTTCATAAAGGTTGAACTTGAGACTGTAAATCCATACATCGGAAGGATCCACCTGAAAAGAAAACCTTACCCAAAAATCCATAGTGAGACAGCAAGAAGCATTGTACCAATCATGACCCATTCTTTTCTTGTTACTGGGCCCATGTTCTTTAGCTTCTCAGCAGCTAATGCTGGGGCATCAGGAGTGTCCTTTATTTCAGGGGGGAATATTTTGTATAACAAATAAGGAGTCACCAGAAGCCCAACAGCTGCTGGCAAACAAGCAACCTTAAACCAAGTTATCCATGGGTTTCCAATCTTAACACCAATCTCCTCTGCTAGCTTCAGACATAGAAGGTTCTGCGCAGCTGCTGTCAAGAAGAGAGCACTAGAGTTGCCAGATGACTGTCAAGCACCAGAAACAGAAACATCAATACCAACGGTCAATTTTTAATGAGCATAATGAATAAGAAATGGAAATAGTAGTAGTCAAATGGTCAAACAACAAAGCACACGTGCACATAAACATTCAAGAGGCATTTTTTTACCCAAAAACCCGACACAGCCCCAAAAAACCAACCCAATGCCAAAAAAAAAAAAACGACACATTCATCAGGTGGGTGTGGGCCGAAAATTTCCAACCTGGCGTCAGGTGCAGGTTGGGTCCAGACCATCCTAAAAAGCCCACGACCTGTTCTTGACCCGACCCGACCTAACGTTTGAACAGGTCAACATGGGGGAGGTGAGAGTTTTTTTCATCCTCTTGGACTAACGTAGGCTCAATTAGATTTAGACCAATTAAAAAGGTGGATGAATAATGGGGGTGATTCCCACCTTGTGCCATTCATATTTGATCCAAAGAAGATTAAGTTTGTGTATATGTCCACCAGTATAATTTTGTGTGCCTAATATTTCCTGTTATGCTAGAAAATACGAAATGTCCAAAGTGAGGCTCTAATGTTCCTGATACATTACAGGGCTGTTTGGTTCCTGGCCTCACTTCGCCATGCTGCAAATATGGCAGCCACAACTTTACCCCGTTGCGTTTGGTCCTGACTTCTGAGCGCAGCCTGTAACGGCACAGTGTGGCTGTGGCACTTGTGGCGCTCTTTTTTTTTTTTTCCGCCAGCATTGCAGATGATAGCTCCAATCCAAACAGCCTCTACATCTCCTAAATAGACAGAACCGTTGGCCACTAATCCAATTAGCGCAAACACTAAAAGATTAAAAGATCACTTGATCAGAGCTAGATCACTCAGTGGATTGTAGAGTATAAATCCACATTTTTTAACGACAAACAAAGAAGGTCAAAAATAAGGATGTAGCAAACTCTTTAACAACAAAATAAAAGATAACTTGATCAGAGCTAGATCCACACAATGAGCTGTGGAGTATATAAATCCACAGTTTTTTAACAACAAACAAAGAAGGTCAACACATAAGGCTGAGTCCAGCAGATTGTCTATCCCCGTCGTCTATTTCAAACTTGACTCTGTCTACAGTGTACCTATAGTGTCGTTTGTGTACTATAGACGACCTTTTACACATCCTGCTGGACACGGTCTAAGGATGTAGCAAACTCTTTAACAACAAAAAATAAGATATTATACCCCACAGGTATCATGATCTGTACTTGAACCACTGTCCAAAACAGGCAGCTGTCCATGACTAGGAGTGATTTGCAAACCATAAATTACAATGCACACCCATGTCACAATTTAACTACACTTTTGCGTGGAGTCAAATGGCCTACTACAGTTATAGATCCAGTACGGCCTCAAATGCACTTGTGCACTCCACAATGAACACAAGTTTTGGATTCAGCGGAGAATAGCAACACTGCAAATTCATATAAACACTAAAGCATATTAGGAGCAGGGTTTTCATTACCAAGCCCCATCCAAGTAGCATCTACAACTATAACAGTTAATGCACTTATGCGAGGAATTTATTCCAAGCAACCCCATCAGCCGTAACGTATAAAGATCAATTTTATTTGTCCAGTGATCACTATAGTAGGATCATGCAAATGTGCCTCTAGATCTAAGCGCATACATTGATTCGGTGATCTGGAACAAAAATTAGAAGCCTCCGAGCCACACTGTATCTCTGGTATAACAGTGGGATTCATCTGTAAACATCTTACTATAAAAGTACAGCCTGCAGGCATCTGCATCATCAAGCTCATCGTTTTGTTACCTGTAACTGCGATTGCACAAGATAGGAGCCCAGCTTCTTCTTTGATGGGTCGTTCGGTTTGCTGCCCGATGAGAGAGACAGCGACTTGATGATGGGAAGGAATACCCCTCCTGCCCTGGCTGTGGTGCTGGGCATGGCAGGCGAGATGAAGGCCTCGCTGATGGCAAGCCCGTAGGACAGCCCCAGGGTGCTGCGCCCCAGCCATTTCACGAAGTAGGTGGCAACGCGGTCGCCGAGGCCGGTCTTGACGAAACCGCGCGCGAAGAAGAAGGAGATGACGATGAGCCAGATGACCTCGTTGGTGAAGGCCCCGAAGGCGGCGGTGAAGGGGAGCGTGCGGGTGGCGACGGTGGCGGTGAGGCCGAGAAACGCCCACGCGCCGACGGGGAGCGGGCCGAGGACGAGCCCCGCGATGGTGGAGAGGAAGATGGAGAGGAGTTGCCACGCCTGCGGGGTCACCTCGGCCGGCCGCGGCACGAGGAAGCGGACCACGAGGCCGGCGGCTAGCGAGATGAGGAGGGGCACAGGCTTCGCGCCGCCCGCCGCCTCAGCGGGCTTCGGGATCGGGCTCGCGACTTGAGAAGCTGAGGCAGAGGCGAGTAGCGGGGGGAGGTGGCGGCGAGGAGTGGGGGAGAGAGGGGGAGAGAGGGGGAGCGAGAGGGAGAGGGAATTGGGGGAGGGCTGGAGGTGAAGATAGCGGCGGCGGAGGAGGTGGCTGTGGGGAGTAGGAAGCGGGAGAGCCGGGCGATGAGAGACAGCGAGCCGGAGGCTCTCCATTGGGGGCGGCGGCGGCGGCGAGCGGCGGAGGGGGAGGAGGCGGAGAGTGACCAGGGGCTGCAGTCGTCGCCGTCGGAGAGCAACACCTAGGATCTGTTTATGTTTTCAAGCGGAGAGGCGGATCTGTCAAGGTGCTTCTGACAGCTGGGCCTAATGCATTTGTAGAAGTGGGACCAGGAAGTCAGTTTCTCTTTGTGCAACATAGCATAGGCTTCAACGTCGATGACAACATCTGTGGCTGGCGGACCAAAGCACGACAACAAAGTTTGAGCAGCCATCACTCGATGTGGAAGTACGTACCATGACAGCGATCCACTGTGCCTAACAAACTTTCATGTGGACTCTTTTAAGGATTTCTTTGGAATACGGAATTTTTCTCTATTTTTTATCTAATGAAATTCGTGCAAGATTACTACGAAATCCATACATTTCAGAGGGGGCTCTATATTTTTCCAAGCGTAGTTGTTTGTGTCTCGTTAAATGGTCACTTCAGTTTTGGTTCACTATTTTTAATGTCTCATGATCCCACTTCGCACATCTTGCCGATGACGTGTCAAAATCATTCCACACAAACGCCATGTCAGATGAAAAACACGATGGATTGAATCAGTTAGGGCTAATTTGGCAACTCTATTTTCCAAAAGGATTTGGAGGGAGTGAGCCAAATTCGGGGACCACGTGTAAGTGCAATCAACCTCTATGAGGATTTTAGTAAATGTTGACAAAACATTAAAAGGCACTAATGGTTTTCATGAGCATGGATATAGTGACAAAATCCAATGAAAATGCTACATATATACTCATATAAGCAAGAGAAGATGGTCTTTAACTCATTATCAAGCAAACAAGTGCTAAGGTGTCATTGCAAGAAAAAAAAGAGGCCCCTCATTTATTTGAAGATGAATTATAGTGGTTCGTGCTCAAGTTCTAAGTCAAAATAGGAACCGCCGTACTATCAGGGGGGTCTAACTTGCAGTGCTCCTAGTGTCATCAAGCTCACAAAGATCATTTCTTTCATTCAAATTCAAATCCAAAGCTACATAGTCAAAATCAGCCTCTTCTCAGTGCTCACCTGTTGAACCACCGGTTCCTTCGACCAGTGTGCCTTTTCTGGTATCGTTCCCTCTCTGGAATCGTTCCCACTGGTTGGAACCAGTCCGGACCGGTTGAACCGGTCTGCACTGTTTTAGCCTGTAACGTTTCAAATCACGGCTAGTTCGAGAGAGGGAGTTCATATACCGTTTCACTTCCTTCTTTCTCTCTCTTGGCCACTCCTCCAACCGGAGACAAAGCTTTCTTGTGCTTGCACTCTTCCTTCTCACTCTCCACTCTTTTGAGCTCAAATCCTTCATTGCTTGTGAGTGTGAGTGGGTGAGATCTTGAAAGAATTTGAAGACTCTGTGATTCATCCTCCCTTCTCTTTTTTACCTTGTGAGCTTTGGTGACACTTGAAGCAATTTCGGTGGACTTGTTACTCTTGGAGCTTGGTGCTCCTAGACGGCTAGGCGTCGCCCGTTGAAGCATCTATTTCGTGTGAATTGCTCCGGAAAGTTTGTATTACCCGCTCTTTGAGCCTCACAGTAAGTACTCTCGGCCGGTCTTGGTGATTGAGGAGAAGAGGATAGGACGCCTTTTGTGGCGTGCCTGAACCTCGGATTAAATCTTTGTCTCGTGTGCTTGCTTGTGGTGCCTTGTGTTCTTCCCATTCTTGTTGTTCTTGAGCTTGTAGTCCTTGTGTTGGAATTTTTCGTGTGGATTCATTTTGTGTAGGAATCAAGGCTTGTCCCTTTCAAATCTACAAGAGCAAGCTTCAAGCCTCAGGAACTTACGATATCAAATTTGGTTCAATATTTATGGAGATCAATTCATTTCTTTCCGCTGCTGCCCTGTTCTTTCAGTGAGCACTGGTTGAACTGGTCCACACCGGTTGGAACCGGTCTCACTGACTTATAGGTTTGAGATTATATAAGTTTGTAGATTTGCCTATTCACCCCTCTAGACAACTTTCACCACGTAATTGGAGAAAGTATGCGACGCCTTGTCTGAGAAAATACGTGTTTGCATGACTTATTTGTGTGCTTTTGCCGGACCCGTGTGGGTGTGTGACTATGCCTGCATTGGTAAAGAGAATATTTGTCGCTTTCAAATGATGTCATGATTATGTAACGAGAGAGAAAATTCGTGTATTTTCTTTCACTGTTTGTTATTCTTTTATACGATGTCCGCTTTCAAATTTGCTTGTGACATTGTGGTCATTGCCACTGCCCTTTCCGTTTCCACCGCAGGAGGACGGGGCGGTAGCAGGCAGCCACGACGCGCGATGCGGGTCGCAGTGAGGGAGGGCCGGCACGGAGAGGACGGTGCCGCATGGGCACGGGAAAGATGGGGCGACAGGGCCGGTGCGCGGTGGGGGGAGATTGAGGCAAGCGAAAGGAGCGCGGCCGAGGAAAACTTTGGTCCGAAGGAGGGTATACAATACTTCAAAAATATTATGGTTTTGCCTAAATTATGATATTAAAAACATTGTTTTATTTTTACCTAAACCAATCAAACAGCTTTGAGACTAAATACCATGGTATTCTAACCAGTGTTAGCCTAAACGCTAAACGGTAAACAGTCGGTCACTTTTTGTTTAGCGTTTAATCGGACTACACGGCTGTTTAAACGAACTAAAAAACGGATTATACGGGATTAAACGGATTAAACAGCATAAACGGGCAACACAATTGACTACTGAGTAGCGTTTAAACGATGTGTAAACTGTCTAAACGGCCGTTTAGGCGAACAGAGATTCTAACCTATTGTGCTATTGATTGAAAACTAAAAAAAATACATTGTTACCAAACAGATCCAAAGATTTTTGTCACCAGTTTATCTGTACCACAGTCTATATTTTAAACTACACCAGTGATATGAGCCTAATAAAATCAAATGGGCTGAGATAAATGCAGCCTGCGGGCTCCCTCCACTGGGTCGCGCGCTCCAGGCGAGCGGTAACTTTTCTGAAAGTCTGTTTTAATTTTTAGGAACAAAATTTGTTCTCGATAGCATCATCAGGCCCAGCCTTGCGGCCCAGTTATAAGACTATACACACTCCCATTACTCTAAACTTTTATTTTAAAAGGAATATTCTAGCCTAATCAGCAAGATTTTTTTCTTCATGTCAACTTCTTCTGCATTCCTACTCCTCTATATATTTCTTCCGTATCCAACCATCTAATATTTATTCATCCACTTTTAACTACCATCTCTTTTTACCTACACACTAAATTAATATCTATAATACTAATAAATCATATCATAGTACCAAAAAATTTTGTGAGCACTAGAGAAATATTAAAAAATATTTTAGAACGTCTATTATAAAATTTGTGAAATTGTATATACACAAACTATTATAATATTAAAAAATTGATGTCCGGTCTAAAAAGAAAAGAAAAGAATAAAAAAGAAAGAATGAAAGGAACGGATGGCTGAACCAATACTTCCTTATCCAGTCCTGTATCCGCCTGCGCCGACCCTCCGGCCTCCAACCTCCGACCAAGCGCGCGAGGGATTGGTGGTTAGTGTGGAGAGCGAGGAGGGCGAGGGTACCGTAATCGTCCGTACTACGCCAATCCTGGCGGAACGGCGAGGCTACGCTTGGCTGCCGTAACCGGTGGAGGAACCGGCTGCAGCGTTTTTTACGGTAAATGTTTCCGCTTCGGTGTTTGGCGGAAAGAGCAGCGTAACTAGTGCCGATATTCTAAAAGCATCGGTGGGACTACGGCCCGAAGCTTTTGCGGGATTGCCCTGTACAGTCACCACGCCGCCGATCCTATCTACCGCCTGGACGCCTGGCGCCTTCTCGAGTGACGTCTCCATCCATCCACCTCACACATCCTTCCTCTGGTCCTTCTCGAGTGCCGCGGTGTGAGCTTCGCCGTCCGCCGCGGCTCGCATCGCCTCTCGCGTTCAATCCCCCATCGAAGCGCGCAGGCGCGGAATTTCGCGGCGGAACGAAGGGTTCGTTCTGAAAAAAATGGCTTCATTGGCGGCACCGCCCTCGGCGTCGTGCGCTCGGTGAGTGCCTCAATCCAGCGGGCATTTTTTTTGGGGGACAAGTATAAATCCAGCCGACTTAGCTTTGTTTTGTTTTGAACTGGCGTGGTTCGTGAGATGATGGAGTCGCTTCCGGAAAATGTACTTAAGCTAACAAGCAGGGAAAATTTTTTGGGGGGTAATCATAATCATGCCTGAGCAGTAAACCCTACGCGTATTGAAGTGAATTTTGATATGTGCTTGGAAGGAGTTGAGCATCCATTATCGGTTACGTTTTGCTATAGCCTTTGGATTTAGATTATGTTAGGCTCGAAGGTTAGCCCCATTTCTGGGATGAACTGGCTAAGAATGTTGCATCTGTCCTTGTATATCATCATACACCTTGAGTTTGGGTGCAAAGCACTGCTTGTGCTGAGGTAGAGACCTTGATCCATAGAGCAAGCTTTTTCCCAACCCAGAGTAAACGAGTAAAGTAGGAAGCCCATGGACAAATAGCTCAGTAAGTTTTTTCTTTTTGTTTCTCTTACCTGATTACACACTGCTTCAGCTTGTGTGAGGGAAAATGCAGTTTCCCCATGTTTATCGATAGAAGTTGTAATTTTTTAATCCTCACACCCTATGCGTTTTTTTTCATGACTCTGATTTTGTTCTTTAAATTGACTCCTCTAGGGGAAAACATTTTTCATGGTTAAACAACATCTATGGTCAGTCCAGGGCTTCTGGGTTGCATTGTGATACTTCATTTTTGCCGAGTGCTACATCAGACAGTTTAAGGACAGTCAAATCCGTTCACTTGGAAAATACCCATAAACTCAGAAATTTCCACGTATCTCATGCTGTGGGTGATTCATCAGAGAGTGTTATTATAAATGGGAAGGCCAATCCATCTAATTCAGTTCAAGCAGATGCTGTTGCCCTTGGGACCATTGCAGCTGATATGGCCCCTGTTGTTGATGGGTTTTCTGCTGATGACGATGAGCTTGACCTGGACTGTCCTACAGAGGGTTTCTCGTCTATACCTGAAGCTATTGAGGACATTCGCCAAGGAAAAGTATGCCCTTATTGTCAAATTTGTGTTTGCTGGTATTTATGTGGTTATGCTAGTCATTTCTGACTTTCTGTTACATCTACGAATTTCTAACTGAGTTTATGTCGCAGTATGTCATTGTTGTTGATGATGAGGACAGAGAGAATGAAGGTGATCTTATAATGGCAGCATCAAAGGTCACACCTGAGGCTATGGCTTTCATAGTGAGGCATGGCACTGGGATTGTTTGTGTCAGCATGAAAGAAGAGGATCTGGAAAGGCTACAACTTCCTCTTATGGTGACGACAAAGGAAAATGAAGAGAAACTGCGGACTGCCTTCACTGTTTCAGTGGTATGTGTTTTTCCTTTTTAGCACTTTTTTTCGAAAAATACCATCTACATAAGTTTAGTAACACTGTAACAAGAAAAGAGTGCAAGCTGTGCTAATTGTACTTTGGGGAGTATAAACTAAGGTTTCACGGTTTGAGTGGAAGCATTTTGCGCTTAACTGTGTTCCTCTCTGGTTGCATTTTGTACTTTATCCTATCCTACTGTCTATATTCTTTCCCTGCCTAATAAATTGTATTTTATTAGGATGCCAAAGAGGGAACAACAACTGGTGTTTCAGCTAAGGACCGTGCAAACACAATACTAGCACTTGCATCTCCTAATTCCAAGCCTGAGGACTTCAATCGGCCAGGACATATTTTCCCTCTTAAATATAGAGAAGGTGGTGTGCTAAAAAGGGCTGGACATACAGAAGCATCAGTGGACCTTGCTATGTTAGCTGGATTACCTCCTGTTGCAGTTCTTTGTGAAATTGTTGACGACGATGATGGATCCATGGCTTTGTTACCGAAATTGCAACAATTTGCTAAGAAGGAGAACCTGAAGATAATATCAATTGCAGATCTGATAAGGTTAGCTGTGTCTTAAGTCTTAACACATTTGAGTGGCAGTTCTTTCTTTCCAAGGATGAAACATTCTTCCTTGATTTTGACGATGTACTTATTATGTACCGAATCCTAAAATTTTTATGAAAAATGTTATTTGAAACAGTTCGCTTTTTTACCAGTATTTTTGTATGTATGCATTCATCATAGGAGTAGATGAGTAGATCCATAATTCAAGGCCTGCAATTGATGCATAATTTTTAGATACTCTCATTTGCATTATAAATCTAAGCCATGTATAGTTTCCATTCACAGATATAGGAGGAAGAGAGACAGATTGGTAGAATGTGTTTGTGTTACGCCTTTGCAGTTACAATGGGGAATGTTTAAAGCCTATTGCTATAGATCTCTTATTGATGGGATGGAACACATTGCCATGGTGAAGGTATGCATGTCTCAGTAACTGTTATGTTCAGTAAAGTGATGGCTACCATTTCAAACGTCAGGTTCAAAAAGTTTCAATGTTGCATGGGCAGGTTATAAGAACTATAAAAAACAAGGGCTAACTTGCCTGATGTTGACTCCTTGGTTTTCTTTGGGCTTTTGGCATGCTAAAAGTTGGGCAGACATTTACCAATATTTTGGTAAGCCAAATGTGAGACATGGTAGTTTTTGGTATCAAACCGCCAAAAATTGGCTTGCCAAAATTTTGGCAGCAAACCAAACAGGCTCATAGAAAGGTAAAATCAAATCACATGCAATGTATTGAAGGTTATGAAATGTGCCTGAATGCATCACATTGAAATATCTTGAATGAAGTTCAGTGTGACGAGATAGTTTTGGCCAGCCATATCCATTAGATCCGCCAAAGATGTGAATTTGTGATCCTGCAGTTGTACCCAGGATATGGCCTACTTGCATACAACCAAAACATTTGCTTTGTTTTCGAATCTAGCGCTTGCCTATATGATGAACATGGCCTAGTTTTTGCTTATCCTTCAGCCCTATGTTTTGAATTTTTGAATGATTCTTCTCAACTCGTATGCAGGGTGATGTTGGGGATGGCCAGGATATCTTAGTGCGGGTGCATTCAGAGTGCCTAACTGGGGATATATTTGGATCAGCAAGATGTGATTGTGGGAATCAACTTGCTCTGGCAATGAGCATGATCGAGAAAACTGGTCGGGGTGTAGTAGTTTATCTTCGTGGCCACGAAGGTAGGGGCATTGGGCTGGGTCACAAGCTTCGAGCATACAACTTACAGGATGATGGGCGGGATACTGTCGAGGCTAACTTGGAGCTAGGTCTGCCTGCTGACTCACGGGAATATGGTATAGGGGCACAGGTATATTACTTCATTTGAACTGTTTTCAATTCAGCTAGTTTCTGCTATAGCTGATTAGTCTTTCTTCTCTGCAGATACTACGCGATCTTGGTGTCAGGACCATGCGGCTGATGACTAACAATCCCGCAAAGTACACTGGACTCAAGGGTTATGGTTTAAGTGTCCTGGGCAGAGTGCCACTGCTGACACCGATAACCAATGAGAATCGACGCTATATGGAAACAAAGCGGTTGAAGATGGGGCATGTTTATGGAGCCCGCCCTAGCAGTCATACAAGCAGAAGTGGCTTGGGTGGTGCTGACGCGAAAGAGGAGCAGGATCAGATTGACAGTGCCGGCGGGCATGAGCAAACTCCAGAAGCTTAACTGCTCATCTAAAACATTGTCATTCTGGCAGTAAATAGAATCGTCCATTCCATTGCAACCGCTTGTTTTCTGATACTCAAATTTTGGCCATATGTATCTCATAGTATTCTCGGTGCTGAAACTATTCGCGCATCTAAAACATTGTCATTCTGCTTATGCTCTCTTCGCTTGTTTGATTACTTTACCGTAGATGCTGTCACTGATTCGGCCGATGAAGGATATCTGTGATGTAGTGTCCAGCCCAGAGAATGTTCGATGCCCAAACAGCAGTCCGTGTGCACATTCTCGTTACCATTGATGATTCATATCTTCTGCATTGCTTCTTTTATTTTCTTTGAGGACTAGTTTGGCAACTTTATTTTTTCAAGGGATTTTGGAGAATTGAGGAAGAAATAGTTTATTTTCCGTTGGGAAAATAAAAATCTCTTGAAAAAATGTGGTTGCCAAACTAAGCCTAAAAGATTATCCTGCCATATTTCCCGAGGGTAGTTTGACTATCATCCACAAGTGTCTATTACCGAGATATTGCTGATCAGGTTGGCACAGGATTGTGTAGAGAAACAGAGCTTTGCAAACACACATCACGGCTCGTGCAGACGTGCTCACATCTCAGACACAAGCTATAGAAATGGGACAAGCTACAGATTAAACTACAGTAATCGCACGAAAACTGCAAACTACGATCTCTCTAGAACATTCGTGATTTCTTTTTTGACGTAACACATTACAGGCGAGGCATTATGGTTAAAGACATAAGAGAGTATACAACGTTAAATATATTTGCTAATATAAATTTTGAACATACATGAAAATTCACACTCTACTACTGATAACATTACAGTGTTCTCAGCCGGAGGAGAAGCGAAAGCAGGGGAACAGAGCAAAACGACTGAACGAGGCTGCCGCGGGAGCCACGAGTGCAAAACGGAATTGTCTAGTCGAGCAGAAAGAAAACTACGGTAACAGGCAAAGAGAGACTGAGAAAAGAGAGAGAGGTCCCCGTGATCCGCCCCGGCAAACGCCCCCGTGGCCTCTCCCAGCGCCTATCGTTTCCCGGGCCCTCGCCCTCCTCTCCTCCCCCTCTCTTCCTCCTCGCGCTCCTCCCGACCGCTAGCTTCCCTCCCCCATGTAAACCCTATCCCTCTCCGCCTCGCTCTGCCCACGATTGCCGTCACGCGCCGGTCCCACCGCCGCCGGCGAGAAGCGCGCGCGCAGGAGCACCGGCTGCCTCCCGATGGCGACCGCAGTGGCGTCGCAGCCGCGCCCCCTCCCCCTCGGCGCCGGCGGAGAGCCGCGGTGCACTGCCAGGTTCGTCCGTGCCCCGCTCACGCTGTTTTTTCGGCTCCATGGTTCGGTGTTCGGCCGTTAGCTCGCTGGCGGGAGGACTGCTAGAATGCGTTCGGTTGTAGTCCAGAGGTCGGTTCGATTTGTCGTGGAATCGAGCGGATGCGATCGGCGGTGCGCACCAGGAGAAGCGTGCGTATATAGATAGCATTTCGGTCTCAGACACCGTAGCTTCCAAACTGGGAATCCCTTGAAACGGACTTGGGGGTGCTTGGTGATTAGGATGCTCTGCTAGATTTCGCTGCCTGAAACATTGGGATTATTATCTGTGAATGAAGGCACTGCTATACACCGAATTTGCTCTCACTTGTGAGCTGTAATTAGGGACTTGTAGTAAATAATCTCTTTCCTACTTTGATTGGTTGGACTAGTTGATGGGAGTCCTGCAATTGTCAATTGATGATATGTTAATTAAGACTTTCCGCTCTTGGCACAGCCAAATTCAGTCATATTGTCTCTGTTTCACATCATTAATGGTTCAAATGGCTTGTGTTTGCAGCACATCGAGGGTTTATACTTTGGAGAAAGTGTATGGTTTCAGGTTCTTATGTAGAAGCGTCGCTGATGTGAAGAGTCAAAAATTCCATCCCCACGTTTCGAAGAGAAAGTGCCACTTGAGGAGCTCAGCGTCGCAATGTGACAGGACCATCCACAGTGTTATGTGGCTGGAGTTCCGGAGGCAGAAAGGACTCTTCCAGAGAACTAGAAGGATGGTTCACATTATTCCTTTGGCCTCTGACGGTGATGGCAACGGCGTGTCTGTTAATGGAGCTCCACAAGTTGGTTCGACAAGCAACATTGAGGAAGTAAGGTTGAAACTGAATAAAGCACTGCAAAGTGAAGATATCAGCAATGGTCTCGTCCAGTCGATACATGATGCTGCAAGGTCTGTTGAGTTGGCTTTCATAGAGCACAGCAAATCATCAAAGAGATTTTGGTTTCGAAAGACATGGCTGGGTGTTGAGAACAATGCATGGATAAAATCACTGTCTTACCAGGTAGAGTATTGAACATTCTACATATGTGCATTTGCCCCTGTTCTTCACATGAAGAAGCAGAGACATATTTGCAGTCATTTTTGTCCCATCGTTCTGAAAACTTTGGTACTATATTAACACACATTATTAAAATCATGAGAAGTAAAGACTAGGTTCCTACTGTTCCTTAAAATAGACATAGGTCTCTCTTGGAATGTCTTGCTACCATATGCTAAGATGCTGCTACTTATAACCAGCTTAGTACCAATCACCACAACTGAACTTGCTTTGAGTGAATGTTTATTAGTTCTTAACATGAAATCTTCAATATACTCCGCTGTAGTTGTGCATTGTGCCCTGCAGAGTCTAAAATTCCCGTGAGATACATATGTTCTCTTCACTGAAATCTTACAGAAGATGTTTGCAGGCTGCTGTTGACTCATTGTTGCAAGCAGTCATCGACGTTTCATCTCGTGGAAATGGCAGAGATAGAGATATTAATGTATTTGTTCAAAGGAGGTCTACCTCTAGCCTTTTCCCTTCCCCTTCGTGTCTTATTGCTTGAAAGTTGTTTCTGGAGCAGGTTCATTTGTTTCTAATAAGTAAATAATATCCCTTGCATGAAGTTTGCTGGGAGCATATTTCTCTTTTAAAAGTTTCTTTCCATCTAATATAATATTATTATGTATAGATTTAAGCATGTCTTTTTCATTTGTTGGCTGATTGGTTTCAGGAGAAGTTTGAATTCTAATTGAAATTTGGAAAATTGCTCTCAGCAAGAAACGAAGTTACTGCTGAGTCCTATAGTGCTAAGTTCTAGTTTCATAGAATCAATTCCGAAGTAGCCTGGCAATTTTCAGCTACCAAGCTGGTGAACTCATACAGCCTAATTACTAATTACAAGAGTGTAAAGCAATATGTGATTAAATAAATGCTATTAAATTATATACAGTTATTAGTGCTATTGCCTTAGTTCTATTCATGTCGGTGCATATAGTTGATCAAAAGAGTTTTTAGTGTCTTACATGTGCTAACTTAACGCGCAAATTTCTGCCAAAGCGTCATCATGTATAATTTTATGTTATCATGATGCCAATTAAGAATTGTGTTATTTTCATAAC
The DNA here is from genome assembly GCA_022530915.1 of Paspalum notatum. Classification (NCBI taxonomy): domain Eukaryota; kingdom Viridiplantae; phylum Streptophyta; class Magnoliopsida; order Poales; family Poaceae; genus Paspalum; species Paspalum notatum. The sequence goes on from CM039691.1 coordinate 5,634,038, forward strand.
TAATTTAGATTTTGTCTGGTAGCTGCATAAATGAAGTTGGATCTGTATCATCTTCATATTGATTGTTTTTATTTGTAGCATGTTCAAGTGATATTAATTGTTCCATAGAGCTTTTTTGAGTCAGTGATATTTTACAATGCAGTTTGTCCCGTCTGCTCAACCCCCTCGAGAGTGTTATCAAGAATGGATTGTCTAAGAAGGAACCTACATTATATGAGTGGTATTCATCTGATCAAAATCCTTTGGTGGTGAGACAATTTGTCAACATTTTTGAAAATGATCCGCTGTTTAACTCTGCAACGGCAATGTAAGTTCCATGCTACCTTCTAGACTATTAACATGCTCACGGTCAATAACTAGTACAAGACTCATGGATATTTTCTCTTGCCTGCTGTCAGATGCTGTGAAGACATGCCGACAAGTACTAGTGAAAGTGACCTTTCTCTGCTTATGCTAGGTTTGATCTGTCTTGCTGCAATCACAAAGCTTGGATCAACAAAAGTTTCTTGTCAGCAATTTTCTTCAATGGTACCTGATATTATTGGTCGATTCATGGATATGCTTCTTGAGTTTGTCCCTCTGAGTAAAGCATATAACTTGACAAAAGATATCGGCCTTCATAGAGAATTTTTGTACAATTTTGGTCCTCGTGCTGCTGCTCCTAAACTTAGTAATGATTGTGGACTTGAGATATCATTTTGGATTAATCTGGTCCAGAAACAGTTACTCCGGGCTCTTGATCGTGAAAAGATATGGTCAAGACTGATAACAAGTGAAAGTATTGAGGTCGAAACTAAAAATAATCTTTTCATTAAGTTATAGAAACCTCTTCCTTTGCTCCAAATTTGAAATAATTTTTTATTCCTCATTGCAGGTTCTGGAAAAGGATCTTGCAATATTTGGTTTTTTCATTGCTTTGGGCAGAAGCAGTCAAGGATATTTTTCATCCAAGGGTCTTACTGATTTGGATGATTCACTTAATGGTATTGTAAGGTATGATCTATGTGAATTTTGATTTCCCCCCATTTTCTCATGGCAATGATGTTTCAGTTAATAGGAACAATAAGATGTTTTAATATACCTGCTTTATTGCTGTAATCCAGGTATCTTATTGGCGGGAGTGTATTATATTATCCACAGTTGTCCTCAATTAGTTCATATCAGCTGTATGTGGAGGTTAGTATGCTGGCAATATTCTGAGTGTAACCGAGCTTCTAATGCTACTCATGGTTCAGTGCTCATATGCTTTTCTCATGTTCAGGTTGTCTGTGAAGAGCTTGAGTGGCTTCCTTTTTACAATGATGATGTCCCAAGTGCAACAACTGACACTGAAGGTAGAGAAGAAGTGTCTAAAGAAGTAATATCACGAGTCCTAAATGTGTGCTCTTATTGGATGACTAGTTTTATAAAGTATAGCTCATGGCTTGAGAACCCTTCAAATGTGAAGGCAGCAAAATTCCTGTCGAAGGGGTATGCCAATATTCAGTCACGATTATCTTGCTCTTGTTTTCAGATATGGATTTGTGAGTAATGATTAATTTTCTACTACATGTTAAAAATTGTAGACATGCCATGTTGAGTGACTGCATGAAGGAGCTTGACAAATCAAAGTAAGCGTTAAGCAGGAGCTTGGATTTTTTGTTCTTTACCACTCAGTAGATTTATTTATTTGCTAAACATGTTGTAGAAATAATGCTTCAAAAGTCCGAGGCTTGCCAGAACCTGAAGAAGACTCGGATACAGAGACTGAGTTATCTTCCTTTGACAAGGTATTAAATGTGGAACACCTTTAGGATTGCTAATATGTTTTCACTATTTGACACATCTAACAAAAGTACGTTCTATTCTATTTGATATAGTCTTAGGCCCCCTTTGGAATGCGGGAAAAATTTTCTGTTCCTGCGTTTTTCCTGTGAAATTGAACTGTTTCCTGTGAAATTCCTGCACAATTCCTGTGAAAATCCCGCGTTTCAAAGGGGGCCTTAGTGTGGACACGCCTATTCTCAAAGGTGTTAATGTAACTATAAAATGTTGTTTCTTTGTATGTTATCTATGCCTCCAGAAATATTTAGTGATGACCTCCTTATAGGGGTGACACTTAAGTACCCTGTGAACCTCTAAGAGACAATATCTTATCTAACAGATGGCATACGAAGGATCCAAGTCTACTTCACCTAAGATTTTGCTAATGTGATAGATGATTGAGGTGGCACTATTGTACATACCCTTAGATTTATTGAAAGATCTACTCGAGTAAAATGATGGACAATTGAATAGATGGATGTACATCATTAGCAAACTAAATCTGTTTTGCATATGTGTTGTACTTATTTTAAGTTTGTGAAGATAGTTGCCTCTAAATAGATACTATATCCAGTTGCTGAAGCGTTGATGAAATTGGTTTCAACCATTGCAGTCACTTGAAAATGTTGAAGAAGCTTTGGTTAAATTAGAAAATTTGCTTCAAGAATTACATGTTTCCAGTTCCAACTCTGGTAAGGAGGATCTAAGAGCTGCATGCTCTGATCTTGAAATGATAAGAAGACTGAAGAAAGAAGCTGAGTGTCTTGAGGCATCCTTTCGAGCAAAAGCAGAATATCTGGAGGTGACCTTTTTGGCTGTCTTTTATTTCAGTACCTTTTATTTCAGTACCTTTTACTCAGACATGTTGCTTCTAAGAAAATATAGTTAAAAAATTCATCCCTGGGGGAAGACTGGAAGACCTCCCATGAGGCATTGCACTAAGAATAGGATCTCAACCCAGGGGCGATAGAAGGGACCGAAGGCCGGACCACCTATGAACATGCTAATAGAGGCACCGGCAGCACTACTAGTGCACTCCCTCTTAAGAAAGGAAGCCATGCATTAAACATTAATATGAGTTTGTAATATCATTGTGTCGGGAAGGGTTCCTTTTATGGCTTTCTAGTGCACTCCGATTGTCGTGAGCAGTCCAGCATACTGGCATGCACCAACAGTTACTGCTTGGATTACTGGAGCACACGGTTTGTATAACTTTGTTTCTGCTGTTAACTTACCTAAGATATGATACTTTGGTTTTATTGGTTAGCGATATCATTGCATCGGCTGCATCTCTTTTTGATTAAGCAATGAGAACTCAATTCCAATTTCTCATCAATGTTTGTCGTTCTCATATTATTACATAATACACCCCAGACTGCATATTTAATTGCTTTATAGGTGGTAGACTGGTACTTGAATTGATTTACAACCATGGTAAATGTGCTATATTTTAATGGTTTATTAGGCCGATGCAAGTAGTGGACCACTATCTCCTACTGCAGAGGAAGGACATGGAAAGACAACTTACAGGACCAATGATACATCAGCACCACAAAAATCAGGAAGCAGGTGGAATACTCTTGTAACTAATTGCCTATGTGAAACATGGTGGTGACAGTTTCTGTGTTTTCAGGGTTGTAGAATAGAGCTCCTCACTCAGTTATTTCCTATTTCTCTGTCAGGGTGGACAATAAACGCCGTCCATTTTGGGACTTTTTTGGTCAATCTTCGGGAAAGAAAGTTGAGGCAGCTTCTCAAGTTGCAGACCATGATGTATGGATGCTGTACTGTATATTTTCATTTTGCTTTGTGCATTTAACAACACACCAACATTGCCGGTGAATGGATTTACAAAATGTGTCCTTGTTTATGGAAAGTACTGACCATACCTATATTTAATTATGATCCCCGGAATACCATCTAATTTTCACTCATGTCTTTTTGCAACATATTTCTAATCCGATGAAACTGTCTTCATTTTTCTTGCTTAAGGGCACTGTTGCCTATGCGGAGAAGAAAAACATGGAGTCAAATGACATCCTCCGCTTTGAGCAGTTAAGGCGTGAGTTGATTGAGTTAGAAAAGCGAGTGCAGAAGAGTGCAGATGATGCTCAAGAGGAGGTACGCTTGTTAACAGAATTTTGAAATAGCAAATTACTGGTTCTTCAGTATTTGAGTGTGAACCTGAAACGGGAGCTCAACAGTGTTTCTGTAAATGTTATGGGATTGATTGCTTTATCGTTAGCTCTATTGTTTTGTGACTATGCTTTAACATAATGGTTGGTTTCACCACATACTTATTTTTTGAAAGAATTGTCTACTCAATCAAGTCCTGTTTTCCAGAAGCTGGGTGTTACTGAAGAAACAAATGTGCCATTGCATGTTGCATCGGTGCCTTCTGGTCAGGCTAGCAAGACAGAAGATGTTATAACTAAATCAGTGGAGAAGGTCAAGGAGACTACGACGGTATGGCCATCTAAACTTAAAATCCCGTAAGGCATAGGACGCAGCAGTAATAAACATGTATAATATACTCCCTCCGATTTTTTTTTATATGACGCATATTAGCTCAAAGTTGAACTGAGCAGCGACTTATAAAAAAGTCCGGAGGTAGTATTTATCAGCTTTACACGCTTTCTTTATTCTGCTGTGGCTCTGCTTCAAGGCATTCATGGTATCATTGTCGATGATCATAGTAGGGGATTAAATAATCAAATTAACTCTATTGAAAAACCTTTTTGCTACCCAATGGATCAGTCACAATTTTGTTAGTTTCATGTTACAAAAAAGCCTCTTGTTTGTTATATTTGTTTTTGTGCACAGACTGTGTTGCAGGGGACACAGCTCTTAGCAATTGATACAGGAGCTGCTATGGGTTTGCTAAGAAGAGCTCTTATTGGGGATGAACTAACTCAGAAGGAAAAGCAGGCTCTTCAAAGAACCCTGACAGATTTGGCATCTGTTGTTCCTATAGGAATACTCATGCTTTTGCCAGTGAGTCCTTGTACTCGGATTTCTGCTTCCCAAACAAGTTGAGGCTTTATAGGTCCACTTTACCATTTCATTAATTTGTGTGGAGTAATCCTTTTAACACCTTTTACCTTATCTGCGTGCACTGTGCCACTGTGGACTAACTAGATCCATTTTGGTGTTTGGGCCATTATCAAGTATTTTGTGCCGTCCAAGAGTGACATATAGCATGTGTGTAAACTGTAAAGTGTGAATTGCTTTTGTGTCCCAGGTTACCGCCGTTGGTCATGCTGCTATTTTGGCTTTCATCCAGAGATATGTGCCATCAATGGTAAGTTGTCTATGATAGTATGATCACACGCTATTTCTGTGCAGTTGCAATTCGTTATATAATTTCTGTTTGTGCATCTGCAATTGTATAGATCCCATCCACATATGCCCCCGATAGGTTAGATCTCCTTCGGCAGCTTGAAAAGGTGAAGGAAACGGAAGTTGCTGAAGGCAGCAGTGAAGATCTATTAGAGACTGTTGGCTCGAGAACTGAACAAGTGAAATAAGCTGACCATGTACAGATTATACCCCTTGCTTACAATCTTTCCTGTAAAGTGTAAGTAACAAATTCACCCCTGGTCTCCTACATTGCAGCCTTTCCTTTCCTGCTTTCTATACATGTGTCGCACCCTGTTTAGCTCCAATACAGAACAGCTCAACCATAAACATTGTGCATGTACATACCTTGAAAACAACTCTGGTCCTTCCATAACTTTATATAGATATTCTTTCTTCTCATTATTTGGTTACTATCTTTCAATCATGTTTGCCTTTTTTTTTTGAAGTGTTCGAAACAAGAGATTGGAGGGGTTTATTTCATTTAAAGGATTCTTTGAATGACATACCGTTGGACACGAAACTGCAAGGCTATGCAAATAACAAGTCATTGTGCTGAGAAGTCGAAGGAAGATCCTTCCAAAAGCTGCACTTTTGTAGGTTGTACCCATACTTCACAGTATACATGGGCGCTCAGTGGCCCCTTCAACATTAGTAGAGGATGAATGTCCAAGTTCCTCTTGGACAGTGTCTGCGTAGGGTAGACTTTTTGATAGAGGATTGTATATTTAGTTGATATGTTGAGGACCACTTTTTCTCATGTACCCTCAACCGTGGAGAGAAAAACCCGGTAAACTTGTTTTGTAAGGAATCAAGGGGAACGCCCACATGCTTTTCCTGTACGGACTGTACCAAAATGCCAAGTTCAGTGAACAGGGAGTTAGTGGCCAAGTTTTAGAGCCTTCATAAATCACACGCTTGAGAGGTGGCTTAAGGGCTCATTTTCTAAGCCCAGGACGACAGGACATTTGTGTAGGTGTCTCAGATATAAAGTTCACAGGAAATCGGATGCTTCCAGTTTGAGCGCATCAAATCTGAATTCACTCAGGTTCGTCATTTTTGAATGTTTTATGGTGTATGTATCTACCTTTTTTCTTCGCGAGGATCCAGATCACAGTTCCATTTTGGATATCCAGAACACATTCTTACACTTCCTCTCTTCTCTACGTACCTGTATAATTTTTTTGGTTCGGGCATTCTATTGGAAAAGATAGAACACATGTAGAAAGATTGATGTGTAAATAGAGATATGGATATCTGTTGTTACGCCGCCTGTTACAACTGAGTTGCCACCGGAGCCTATGGCCGTTGAATCTTTCGAGTCTTCACACATACTTCACTTATTTGAAGAATTGGTGTAGTTGTCCTGTAATTACGACTCTGAACTGTGATGCAGAAGCATCGCCGCCAGGACGTCCGCTGGTGCATTCAATGCTGAAACTTGAATGCCTCAAAATGATTCCTGAGTCCTGACTGAATTTCCTATGTGCTTTCCTATGGGTCAACCCTATCGGCTATCACGCTGAAAGTTCATTAGGCTGTGTCCAACAATACTCTTCAAATCTCATTTCCTATTCTATTCCAATTACCCTTCTCTCTGTCTATAGTGCAGCATTTATGTTAAACAGTACCAAACAGTATTTTGAGGCACCCATTTGAGACCTTCCATTGAGGATAGCCTTAGAGACAGTAGAAGGATGATTGAAATGACGAAACCGGATACCCATCTAGAGACTAGAGGAATATCATTGGCGAGCATGAGATGGGCTTCACGTTTCTGCCAATCCAATCATTTCCCACAGCATTTCTAATCTTATTCCCTGTTGAGGCAACGATAAACTAGTACTACTGCAGGTATTCCCCTTGCCCTTTTTAGTATGTAATTTCTACCTGCGTGGAGTGTGGACTAGCTCGATGACCACAATTTTGTGTGTCAGAAACGTAATCAAACAAGTGATGGGACACAACAAGTCAAGATGAATACGAATAGAAGAGGAAATCTGAGATCAAGGACATCAATTTTTCCTTTCCTTTCCAAAGCGAATTGCACAGCCAATCATAAAGTTGAGCCCCCGTCATTTCCACTGCAGCGTGGCGCGCGGAGAGTCACACGACACATACTTTAGCAAAGTGACAGCTTGTAGCTTGTATCCTAAGCTGAAACTTTCGAAGTACTGACTTCGTTGAGGCCATATTCTATTTTGTTATTGACGAGTCTTTAATCAGCAAACTTTTATGTTGCCGTAATATTAAACGCAAAATCAATGCTATTATGTTCATATAAAAATCAACACTTATGGTCATATAATAATGAACATTATTAATAGAGTTATTGCCTATCAAATCTTATCGCCATGAATCGAAATTTGCCTTGTTAAAACCAATTGAAGGGAGAGTCTCTAGAATCAAAATTCAACCTTTTGTTGCGGTTATAGGAGATGTAAATCAGCGATCACGGCGCTGCACGGCCCAATCAAAGGTTCATCGAACAAGCATGACTGCATGAGGAGGGGGGCATCGATGCATGCACGCAGTTGCCGGGAGGTTTGGGGAGCTGCCAAACGCGGATATACTTGCGTCACGGACAGTCCTCGCAAAATCTGCAGTGCATAAACGCAAGGACGCGTGTACTCTTATGGAAATCTTTTTCTTTGGAAAAAAATCGATCCATTTCAGCCTCAGGCCTATTGGAAGCCAGCTCGATCGCCGGCGACCTTATATCTCGCTTGCTTTAAGGAGAGGCATTTATATCATGGATCATGGTAATTACATTGGAGTACGAAACGATCGAGGCGAGAAAAGGGACTCTTTTTTGCGCCGCCGGATCCTGATCCGACGGCTAGGATCGTCTCCCAGCCCACCGACATTGTGCGAGCATCTCGCGTAATTAAATCGCTAACCTGCGTGTCCCGCCCTTTTTATATCCCCTCGCACGCTTCCAAGCACCGCGTCCCCCCGTCTCAGCCAAAGCCAAACCCCACCACCTCTGCCCGCAAACCCTAGCGCGCCCTCGCCGCCGCCGCCGCCGCCGCCACCGCCACCGTCTCGTCCCCATGGCGCGCCTGCACCTCGTGATTGTGGCCGTGGCCATGCTCGTCGCAGTCGCGACGGCGCAGGCCCCGGGCGCGTCCCCGACGCCCGCGCCGCGGGCGCAGCCCCCGGCGACCCCGCCGCCGCCACCTCCGGCTCCTCAGGCGCCGGCGCCAGCCCCGGCGACTCCGCCGGCGGTGCCTCCCCCGGCCTCCGCCCCCGCGCCCGCCCCTACGCAGAAGGCCCCGGCCCCGTCGCCCAAGGCCGCGTCGGCGCCCGCTCCGGAGATCCCGCTCTCGCCACCCGCGCCGGCGCCGGGCTCGATCGCACAGGCGCCGGGCGAGGCCCCGGTCTCCCCGCCGCCGCCGAGCGCCGCGTCCAGCGTCGGCCCCACCTTCGCCGTGGCCGTCGTCGTGGCGGCCGCCGCCGCCGCTCTCATCTGAGATCGGCGCCGATCCGGTGCTCGTCGCCCGCTACCGCTATTTATTCGCCTCGCTCTCGAGTTTTTCCTTTTTCCCATTACATTCGTCGGGGTTTAGTCTAGGGCTCGTCAGATCTGATCTAGCGTCTGTGCGTGGGTGCGTGAGAGAGAGATAGAGAGAGAGAGAGATTGAGTTTGAGACAGTGATGTGAGTTGCCATTGTATAATGCCGCCGCGTTGTTTCTTTTGTAGCGCATTCTTTCTACAGATCTGATCACTAGTAGTATCGTTTATCAGTTCATGTTATTATTATTGTTAGCTTTGCTCGATCCGAGCTTGTTCGTGCAGATCTGGTGCCCCAGATCTCCAGATCTGCAGGGGTGCTCTGTTCTTGAACTTGCCTGCCGTGCCGATGAATTTCCTGCTCCCTTTTTTGCTTGCGCGCTTCGTGTCAGCAGCGAGCGTGACGTTGATGGCCAGGCCAGCTGTGGAGCACCAAGAGGACTAGAGGTCTTTGGACTCTGGTAGGGTGGTGGAGAAGCATGTGGAAATCGGAGCTGGGGTGGTGGCTGCCTTTGCCGCGGTGTCGTGCGCGCCGCGACGCTCGTGACGGCGACGGCGACCTTGGTGCGCGGCGCAGTGGCGCGTCACAGATCACTGCCTTTTGGCCTGGTCCTGGTGCACGCTGCCCCGGCGGCGACACCGCGACATACAGGGACAGCCAGAGGCCGATGTATGCAACTGCAGTCTGCCGCGTGCATGCTATTTCTGCGCCGTTCGAAATCGATCGACGCTCGGATGAACGATGGTAGAACATGCCTGGTTGATATGTTAGCATGTTTTTGGATGGGAGACACCATGAGACGGGATGGTTCTATCCTTGATTTTTGGGATTGGACCGTTCCATCTAGTGTTTGGTTGGTGGGGATAGATTCAATCTTGTTTTTTGTTTGGTTACTGGGACTGAGTGGAGGATATGGATGTCTCTTTGACACCGTTTGGCACTGTTACCATGGCCCACCTGTCAGCCTCTACCCCTCCTTCTCCTTCCCCAGTCATCGCCGCCCCTCATCGATCCACCGACGACCACGCCCCTCCACCTCGTGTCGAGGCGCCGCGCGGGCGCCGGCGGCCCTCTACCTCGTCGCGCGCTGGTGCCCCTCCCCTTGGCCACGTCGGAGTCGCCGCCTGGCGCAGGCGGCCCTCCGCCTCGCGTCGAGGCGCCGCGCGCCGGCGGCCCTTCGCCTCGTCAACCCGCCGGCGGCGACACGGATCTACCGCCACCGACGCCCATCCGCTTGGCCGCTCCGGGGTCGCTGCGCCGAGGTCGGCCCTCCCCCTGGCCGCGTCGAGGTCACCGCCTGGCCGCGCCGGCGCTTCCCCTTCTCTTCCGCATCGCGCCGACGGACTTCCTCCTCACTTCCGCGTCGCGCTGGCAGCCCTTCTCCTCGCCTTGCCTCGACGGAGAAGAAACGGAACCAGACGGGGACGAAAAGGACGTCCCCGTCCGCTCGATTTCTAGGGGCAGAGGCGTCCCGCATCTGAAGGGTATATTCCCTCCAGGGGCGTCCCCGTCCCAGATAGCCTTTGAACCAAACGCTTTTGAAACTGGAATGGACCCAGCCCATCCCCTTTGGTCCCTTGAATCAAACACATGGTTAGGGTGCGGATCCGTGTCACGAGACGGGATGAGATTTTGTTTTGACACCGTCCAGATGCCAGCTTTGTTCTACCGTGGACATGTACCTGAAGACGTGGGGTCAGCAAATTCAGCCTTTGTTGTGTTTATCTTAGGAGACATGCAGCCCATGGGCCAAATGTGTGTCGACAAAAAGCAACTCGTGGTCATCCAAGCGCCGACACAGCTCCGGCAAACCGTTCGGTGAGCTCCACCATGGCGTCACCGAGAGCGTGTTTGGTTGGTGGCTTGGCTAATTTTGTTGACCAGGTTTGATTTCGAAATAAAATTTGTTCGAAACAAAATTTTCATTTATATAGTTTATTTAGACTAAAACATGCTGTGATTGAAAAAATCTGTTATTTGGATGACCTGTCGCGCAAAGTCAAATATGGTAAAACTATGGCCTAAATTTGGTCCGACCACCATTGGTCTTGAACCAAACATTATGTATCTATGATCTTGTACTGCAAACAACATATCAGAAATGAATAGAGCTGTGCACGATGCGCGATGAACCATGTCATCTGCTTGTTCCGTCTCCTTTTGTAGGTAAGGATGTAATACTTGTTGTTCAGGACCCACAAATAGACTTTTTTGTGGGTTCTGCAAAATCTGAGAACGATGATTGCATCTCTATGTGCACGAGTTCACTAGTTAGCCCTCCATCCATGTAACCTACATGTATAAATCTCACACATGAATGAACAATGCGTGGTTGCGTTGCAGACATCACCTAAAAGTGCATTCCAACTCCTCCAGTGTCTTCAACTGGCTTAGGAGATTGGAAGGAATACTTGAAAGAGAAACCCCTTCCATTTCTATGCTCCATTAATTTCCCCCCAATATATTGTCGCCATCCCTCCTCGATCTATTCAAAGACGCATGATCTTTCACTTGCCCCGTTGAAAATGTAGCTCATGTTGCAAACCATTAGATTGGCACGGGTCGGAGCAGGTGTTGACAGGAGCTAACAACTTTTCTTCTGGCGGACTGTTATGGACTTCGGAATTTTGAGAGAGTTCGGTCGGCTGAGGACAGAGTTGCCACCGCAGATGCCGAGGAAACTTGGGAATTTCTTTCGTTGGAAACAGTTTAAATTATGCTGAAATTTCATAGGAATTGAAGCAGTTATAAAGTATAGATAACCCTTTAATTTTCCAGGGGGCTGGTATGTGTAGCCGCTGGCTAATGACATGGTGTATTCGTGTCGTAGCTGAAGCCACTCACTAACTGCTGACTAGTACAGTACGTCCTCTTGTATTGCTTCGAGTCTTGTTTAGCATCCGTTGCGAAGGTATGTACTTCTGTAACCTACGTCTTTCACTTACGCTAATATAGTGTTCTTCCGTGATTTTGGGTCTCCATCCTATTGGAAGGGTGTTTTGTAATCTTGGAACGCGCTACGATCGGGAAGAACTCAATTCGTAGTGACGACGACACCAACCGTCCAAACCAAATCACTGTCGTCCTGCAGCATTATTTTTTTCCGCAGACTATACCGTCTTTTCCTCTTGTCTAGTCTCATCTTGTTAGTACTGTACGTACCTAATCCAACCGCCCCCACACATCACCCTCGCGCTGCAAACCAAAGTCTTAAAGTGCATATGTGCACCAAAATAATGCTTCGCTGATCCCACGGCTACACCAAAATAATGCTTCGCTGACCAGCGTTATCTTCTTTGAAATATTTCGAACACACTACTACTACTACTACTGTATTCATTTCGCATGCTTGTTTTTTTGGTGGAACTTCACTTGCTTCAGATGTTTTTTTATGAAACAGGAGAGGCATAGCCTCTGTTGGGATTTATTAAAGGAAAATTTATACAAAGTTATCAAGGCAGAAAGGAATGAGAAGGAATTATTTACATCTTGCCCTATGGATAACCATAACAAATTGTTTCCTGAATGTAAAAGAACATGAAGCTAAAGAAGGGTTAAGACCCTTGAGATGAAATCGTTTCTTGACATCCAAATGCTCTGGCGGACTTCGGATTTAGGCTTCTAAGGAAACTTCTGAAGAAATTGAGGCCATCAAGAGTGTTGAGGAAACCAAAGGGTTTTAAAATAATAGCATAGATGTACGTGCAACACGCACGTGACAACACATGTGTTGTGAGATGACGAAGGAGACAATAGGAAAGAGAAAAATAAAATAGAATTAAATGAAGGAGACCTGATGTTTGACACCATTCCTTTCTCATTAAAACCAAGAGAATGAAAGCAACACGTGGGTATAGGTATAGAATGAGGTGAGAAATAAAAAGAGAAAGTGGATGAAATATTTTGCATTTATGGGTTTTGGACCTTTCCACCTTTTCCAACCTTTTCAAACTACGCAGTGGGGCCAGCACGAGGGGTATACCTTTGCTTTTCTAAGTAAAAAAGATTTTTAGAATACTCGGTGTTTTATAGTTTAGATTAACAAATTAATTTATGAACAATTATTGGTGCCTTTAAATCCGATGTTAAAAAAACAAATAATATATATAGAAATGATTATGTGTCAAAGCAAAAATAAGATCACACATGTATATCCATCCATCCATACGTACGTACATATACAGAATTAAAGTAATAAAGCACCTACTACCACTACTGCGGTAGCGCGCGAAAAGAAACAGCAAAGCATCAACGGACATCACTAAACCAACCACTCTACCGTGGAAACCACCGTCATAGAAACGCTCAAGAATAAGGTAATCCTGCACTGCCTCTACCCTGGCCACGCGCTGATGGAGTCATGGCCAGGCCGTGCCTATATCCGCCGGTGGCGATCAGAAGAGGGCGAGCTTGAGGAACACGCCGGCGGCCACGGCGATCGCGGGGCCGGCAGCCAGGCGCACGGACGCGCTGGAACCGGAGCCGGAACCGGAGCCGGAGCCGGAGCCGACGTCGACGGAGAGCTTCATGCCCTGGCCGCAGTGGCCGGGGAAGCCGCAGATGTAGTAGTGCGTGCCGCCGGTGCTCAGGGTGACGGTGGCCGGGCCGTTCTGGATGGTGTTCATGGCGTTGCTGGTGGAGCAGGAGTCGTAGTCGCTCTGGCTGACCTCGACGACATCATGGCTACCGGTGGCGAAGTTGAACACTGCAGGTTGTGGATATATATAGCTGATTAGAAAGCCATGTTCTAGTAGCTGCTAGTTCGTCTTTGGCACGGTCGCTGTGTGCGGCTGCAGAGGCCGGAAAAGAAGTGTTGTGTGTGCCTTGAAGAAGAAAGACAAGCGGTACAAGGGCGAATAGTAGAGCTGGAGAGGGCGTACGAAGCGTGTCTCCGATGGCGAAGGTCTTGCCGCTGGTCCAGCTACCGTAGTTGGGGCCGATCGTCCACCCGCTCGAATCACCGACGGTGTACTGGTTCGCAGAGGCCGCCGCGGCGCAGCTGACGATGACGAGCAGCGCGATCAGGGTGGACGCCATGGCAGAGTTTGTGGACGAGACGAAGCAGTTGGTACTTCGGTAGCTTTAGCAAGTCTTGTGTAGTAACCGGGGTTGCACTGCACGATTGGTTGATGGGCAGGGCAGGTCGGAGGCGGCCTTTTATAGAGCCATCAGCCATACACATACACACCCACACCACAATCACGGCATGGTTCTCAACTTAATTCTCATGGAATTATATTACGCTAGTTTCAAAAAAAGCTAGTTTATGGGAAATAAGACGCGGCGGCTGCTACGGCAGGATAGGAGGAGCAGGATCACGTACCACCGTACCAGTCGTTGGTCAAAGTTTCGGCTCCTTCTCCCTCACTTCGGTATTATGAACAAACTCCTCCCTCCTAAAATGTAAAGGTAGATCTCAATTTCATTCATAGACGACTATTTGTTTTATTGGAATTGAAAGCCATTCCAAGAATATGATTCCATTTCCAATTCTATTTGGAACTGAATCAATCGGAAAGTGATTCAATTCCTATTTTTCTGTTTGGCTTTTGAATTCGTTTCTTGGAATCAAAATCAAATCTGTTTGGTTAACCTGGAACCAGAATCAGCTCAAATGTCTGTACATGCTTTCTATTTGTCAAACATATGGTGTAATCTTTCTCTCTCCTCTCTGTCCGTAAATGTATTATCTCTCTCTCATCCTCATGGGTCATGGCTGTACACGCTTCCTATTTGTCACACTTATGATGTAATCTTTCTCTCTCCTCTTTCTCCTTTCTGTACGTACATGTATTATCTCTCTCATGTATTATCTCTCACCCTCTCTCTACATCTTTACATGTCTTCTCTCTCCATGATATACAAAGTACAAATGCAAGAATTGCAATGACAATGGCACACCCAAAAGGCCAAAATGACACAGCAAGCATGGTGTACCAACACAAAACATTGTCTGGGCAAACTAAAAGATCTAACCATCATTTGGCCCAAACAAGTTCAGATAACTTAAGGACTACCGCACTACAAGAAAGAGGAATGTTTTGGTCGGCCGAAACCCACGAAACCGGACCAAAAACAGTTTTTTTCATCGCTTTTTTGTGTCTTTTTGTCGGTTTCCGGCCCACGAAAGATATTTAACGAAAAATAACTAACTTTCGTCAGCCGCCGACGAAAAAAACTAACTTTTGTCGGCCAGCTGTGGTCCATGAAAACAAGCCCGTGGTAGTTTCCTCAGCTTTTTTGGATCGATGAAAATTAGGCAACAATTTTGTTGGTTTTTTAGGCTCACGAAAATTATAATTTTTTGGTCAAAAAAATAAATGTCACAAAAATACAGCAATCAATAGACCCACTGGTAATTATACAACGGCTATATTTGAATACGTCCCAAGTGTCTAAGGAATATACAATATATAGCAAGTGTCTAAGGAATAAGTTAAGTGCACTACACAATAGTATAATACAGCTGTAAGCTTAGAAATGGCAATATCGTAGTCCATAAATCTGCAGATTTGAAGCTCACCATAGCCAGACTATTACATAGTTTATAGAAAAAATAAGGGGCTTTGACGTTTATACCCCTGTTTTTGAGTGAAATGGTGATTTTACCCTCATTTTTTGAACTTTGTGGATTTACCCCTACTTTTTCCAATGGAAGGCAAGTTTAACCCCTGGTCAGATAACGGCTGTAAACGGTGTCAAATGTCATGCCAAAAGACCATCTTGCCCTTGTGATTTTACCTCTGTTTTTAGTTACAGGTTGTGATAATATTCCTACTTTGGCAAAAATCGTTGAGCAATATTATGGCAGATTACAAAGGAGTTATTTACAGCAAAAGATGCCCAAACTAGCAAATTTTTCAACCATTAGCAAACTGAGCAATGGAAATTGATAATTCTCAAAATAAAAAAAATGGGCAGCATAACAGCATAATATTGCACAATTTTTAGCATGAGACAATATATAGCAACCATAAGTTACCCCCAACCATAATATATCCAGATCACTTGCATGGCAATATGGCAACCTAGGATACAAGTTTCCACATGCATAATCAACTAGCAGTACGTCCAGCATGGTACCCAACATAGATAGTGAGGATCTCAAAAGTTACATTAAATGTCTAGCAAAAGCACTCCCTGGTCACACTCCTGTGACGAGCAACATTCAAGCATCTAGACCTAACAAAGTTGCTAGGCTCCTTACATTTGGTCCTCTTCCCCTTCCCCTTCCCCTTCCCCTTCCCCTTCTTGTTGCACCAGAACTTGCACCGTCACTTGGCCTTCCGGTTGCACTTGCACTTGCACTTCATATTGCAAAGTAAGATGTGTGAGTAAATTAACAAGGGAATGAATGGACAGCAATGCATGCATTACTCACATTGGATCGTTGCTGCTATGTACTGGTCGTCTTCCTCCTCTTGTTCCCCTCCCACTCCTCCTTCCAGTAGCATTTGCACTTAGGCTAGAAATTGAAAAGAGAGAATATGTGTGCAGAAATCAGCAATAATTAATGAGCTAAATGAAGAGTAGGGGACAACCAGGCATTCATCACTCACATTGGGTCATTGCTGCCCCCTAGTGATGTACTTCTCCTTCCTCTTCCTCTTCCTCTTTCCCTTCCCCCTTCCCTTGCACTTGCACTTCACATGAAAAAAGTTAAAATGACAGCAACAATTAATTAGTTGAGCAAAATAAATATAACAATATGCATCACTCACTTAGGATCATTATGCTCCTCTTCTTGTCCACTTTGTTGTGAATATTTGATCATCTTTTTTTGACTAGCAGTGGGACCTCCTTGGCAATACTTGGCTGTATGGCCTACCTCACCGCATTCTGAACATGTTCTTCTTTTCTTACTATTGCTAACCTCATCATATGGCTTGATCCTAGACTTTCTTGGTCTCCCAGGTTTCCTTCTAAGTTTAGGTTTGTGGATTGTGTAGCCTAGATCAGGTTTTGACCATTCATCCTTAGATGTCATTGGACTGAAAGTACCAGCATATGCTTTTCTGAACCTTTCAACAGAGAAGTAGTCATGTACAAATTCATCCATTCGCACCTCTCTACTAAGCTTGGCAATGTAAGCTAGTGCATGGCTGCAGGGCTTTCCAGTCAGTTGCCAAACTCTACATGAACATGTCTTCAACTTCAAGTTTACTGCATTCCTAAATTTGTTAACAGTTACTTCAGCTGTCCCAGCCCCACAAATTAAGACCTCATGGTCCTTAATAGACTTCGTTCTACCATTCAAATCTTTGATGATTGATGGGATAATCACCCTAGACATTTTACTACCAATCTTGGCCCTCTGGACAAATTTCTCAACAATCATTTGTCTTATCTTATCATGCATTTCAACAATCTGAAAATCCTTAGATTTGGACACCCAACTATTGAAACATTCAGAGAGGTTGTTATTGATGTAATCTACCTTGCAGTCTTCAAAGAATTTGCTCCTGCTCCACACATACGGATGATTGTCATCCAACCATTCAAGTGCCGACGGATCCTTCTCTTCGATCTTTCCCATGAAGTAGTCATACTTTGAAACTGTATAGCTTTTGGCAGCACACCACATGTTCTTGCCATAGAGTTCTCCACTGAATCCATTTTTCTTCATGTTTTTCCACAAGTGCCTCATACATTCTCTATGTTCCACTCCAGGGTACACCTCCTCTACAGCAGCTTCTATCCCTTTGCCAGCATCTGTACTGATGACCAAACCTGTAAGCACAAACATGTCAGTACATGGAGTTGCAAACTGAACTTGGTACATGAAAAACTTGGTACATGAACTCACCCGATGGAGTGCCAATAGCCTTCTTTAAATTATTGATGAACCAACTCCAACTTTCCGTAGACTCGGTCTCAATCACTCCATATGCTACCGGAAATAAACAGTTATTACCATCCACTGCAACAGCACATGCCAAAACACCTCTTGACCTCCCTGTCAAGTGAGTGCCATCCATGGCTATGTAGGGTCTGCATCCTTGCAAAAACCCATCAATGCATGGTTTGAGAGCCACAAAGGATCTTATGAAACAGATGCAACCATTATGCTCTTCAGTTTGAAGCTCAACTATACTTTCTAGTAAGCATCTCAGAAGCTCTGCTTGATAGGCAGGTAGCAAGTCATAGCTATCACCCCACTTCCCATATATCGTGTCTAGTGCTCTCCACTTGCCCCTAACAACTCTATCATATGGGACTTCCATAGAATACTTCTTCTTCAAAGCATCTTGCAATTTTTTTGGTCCCATGTCAGGGTCTTCCCGCAACAAGTCGAGAACACGGTCAGCCACCCATTTGTTAGAGGCCATTGTCTCGCCACACTTGTTGAAGAAACCACAAGTGTGCTTTGGTCCACTAGTCTTCACCTGCAATATGTACATAAGCATCATGTGAGTTTGAGTCAATTACAACCCATTAAATAAATGTTGCAGCAAAAAAAAATCTTCAATTATTTACCTTGCATCCATTATATTTCTTGTTTGTAGATGCAAAAAAAGTCCACTTGCAACCCTGATCAGCCCGCTTGCATATGGCTCGAAATCGTGTCTTGTCCTTTTTCACTATCTAGTAAGCATGATCATTCAAGATAGCATGGTGTGTAACTGCTGACTTGCACTGATCAACATCTGGGAACATCACATTCACATCAATGCAGGGATCATCAACATCATATGAGAAGTTGGGAAGATCATACTCATCTTCCATATCAACTACCTCACCATCCAGATCAAACTCAGGGTCAGAGGATTCATCATCTGAGTCAGATGTTGCAGCCAAATCAGTGTCATAGCTGCTGTCACTTAGTGCAGCAAGTGAATCTGTGTCAGAATACATAGCCTCCTCATGAATACCTACACCCTCCTTATCAGCCCCCTTGGATTTTATTTTCTTCTTGGTTCTGGTTCTCTTTTTTGTGGATATGACTCTCTCATTTGTGGCTCTCTCATTTGTGGCTGTTTCAGTTGTGGAAACTCTATGAGAAGGGTGACATCTACGTTTTGTTGGTGAACATTGCAATGGTCCCTCAAAATCATTTATCTGGACATTGATAGACACTATCCCTTTCTCTAGATTGAGTAGAAACCAGTCAACCAACTCCTCATCAGATTTTATCTCACATGTTATACTGTTCAAATCCCTCCACAAAGTGCACTGTTGCTTAGAACCCCACAGGACATGTTCAGCTATGAAATCAACTAACTGCAGCAACCCAAAGCTATGTATGTCAATAAATTTTGCAGGCAAAGTTTTCTCCTGCTGCCATGACTTTGGTCCCCCATCTGGCAAGCTGAAAAATGACCGAACTCTAACAAAAAGTTTCAATCTCATGTGATTTGGCCTACAAATCACATCATTATATCAGCTAATCTACTCACCAAACCTAACAAAACATGTACATCCATCTAAATTTGAGATCTACGCATCACAAAAGTGAAGAAATTACCTAATCACCTCCATGGCGCTCGCACTGCTCGCGTTGAGGGACTGCAAATCACTGCTCGAAGGAAAGCAAACCGGCACCTCACTGCCGGACGGCACGTCATCGCCCGCTTGAGGGGCCCACACCCGGTCTGCCGCTCTCGCCCGTTGGGGAGCGCCGCGGCCGCGGGCCGCGCGCCCTCGCCCGCTGGGGGAGCCGCTGCAGCCGGCCACGCACCCGCTGGGGGAGCCACCGCTGGCTGCTGCTGCTGTGCGTGCTCGTGAGGGAGGGCTGGGGGACCAGACCGCCGGCTGCTACTGCGCGACCTCGCTGGGGAGGGGGTGGGGGAGGGGAGCAGGCCGCCGGCGCCGTGGGAGAGTCGCGTCTGGGAGACCGCCGCCGCCGCCGCCGCCTGGGTGAGGCGCGAGAGAGAGGGGAGGGAGAGGGGCCAAATGAGGGTAGGGTTGTGTGGATAAGGATAAGGGGTAGGGGAGTCTTTTCGCCCGATTTTTTTTTTGTTTTTCTCCAACCCGGTTAAATAGCCACAGCGAACGGACGTTACAAACAGGGTAAACAACGCATTCATCTTCAAAAAGCGAGAGTATAATCACAAAGTTTGAAAAGTAGGGGTAAAATCACCATTACACTTTATAATAAGGGCATAAACACCAATCTCCCAAAAAATAATAGACTTCCATCCAACATAGTCTATAGCAAGTTTAGATGCTTGGTAGGTGCTTAAGGAGCCACCTCCTTACTTCTTGAGCTGCTTCAAGAGCCATCTTCTCCTCTCCATTGGCAGTGCCAACAAATTCTCATACTTGTGCTCATCAACAGTTAGAATATCAAACAATTCAAGAACGATGTCCTCATCCAGTCCTTTTATCTTACCCAGTGTTGCAAGAATTTCCTTGGAGTTTTGGTCCCTCTTTAAGAGTTTATGTGAACTTGCCAAACTTTTCAGCCATCATGGAAGTAAAGGAGTCACAATCGGACCGTTGTCGATCTCTTTAGACTTGTTGAGGTTGAAGATGAGCTAGATTCTTTCGTGCTATTCTCCTCCCTACACATTTTCATTGAGCTCTCCGCTACTGTCCTAGTTGCAGTACCGGTTGCATGATCTTTGCTATAAATAAAATTCAATTCCATATGAACCATTATTAAAGTTCACAATCCTCTATCTGCCATCGAAAAGTTTGTTGCTCCTTCTATACCCTTAGTCCATTTTTCTCTGAACCTCCATGCCATTTTCGTCGTGTCTACACAATTGTGGATTGGGCGTGTGCTCCGGAGGCACGCGCAAGTGACGACACAGCCGGCAGCAGACGACGCGCGGCGGCTGCGGTGGCAGATAGGTGCGCGCAGCCGTGGTGGCATGGTAACGGCGCTGCGGCCGTGAAGGCATGCACGGCGGTGCTGGAGGCGCACGCAGGTGACGACGTCGTGTGCCGGCGACCGCGGGCGAGAGCGAGCAGGCGGCGACTGCACTGCGGCGCGCTCAGACTGCTGTGGATGGGTGCGCACAGCCAGTAGTAGACGCGCGCAGGGCGCATGCTACGGCGGAGGCGCGTGCAGCGGCTGCGGACGATCGGGAGGAGAAGGTGACGGTCTGATGGACAGCGCGCCGCGGCCGCGGATCAAGCATGGATGGTCATTGGTGACGGTTCTTTTCCTGGGAGCTGCAGTTGAATAAGGGCTAGTTTGGTAACTCCATTTCCTTAATGGATTTTGGAAAATAGAGAGGAAATTAGTTCATTTTCGTTTAGAAAAATGGTTTTAGAAATTGGGTTGCCAAACTAGCCCTAATGAGTGTCAGACGGGCTGAGTTGCAGAAAATGGCAATGCCCTGCTAGTTAGTGTTCCTAGTTTATAGTTGTAGCGTCTAGCGTGTCTGGGCCAGGACCGTGTGAGGATTGAGGAGGACGAAGGAGACAGTCGGCGGCTAGCGCTCGGAAGCTGGCGCTCACAGTCGGCGCCGCCCACTCCCGCCTCCGCGCCCGCGGGCTAATCCCGCAACCCCACGCGCTCCAGCAGCCCCGCCCTCGCCATTGCCGCTGCTGCGCATCCGCTGGTCTTCCAAAGCTGAAGTCGACGTCGTAGTGGTGGAAGAGCTTGGGCGCGGCCTCGTACCCCAAGAGCTTCCTCAGTGCCGCGGCTGCGGCGGCGCCGTCGCAGCCTATGAACACGGAACACCTCGGCGATGTCGGCCGGCGTGATGCACTCCCCCCGTGCGAGCAGGCCCTCAGATGCTGGTCACGGCATCGGGGTCGGTGGGGGCGATGCGGCGCCGAGCTCAATCTTGCATTCCGGGTCGAGGCGCTCTGGTTCGTTGGCCGCGCGGGGCCAAGTGGGGGCAGCGAAGTGCGTGGCCATCGGCTGGGAGCTCGCGGTTGCACGGCCGGGTGGGCAGCAGAGCTCGCGAGCGCGGGACGGCCGTGCAACGTCGGCGAGAAGCCGGGTGCGGGTGCGAAGAAGAGGAACAGAGAGGGTAAGAGTCGTTTTCACTCTGGGTAGGCTTCAAACCGACGGAAATGGCACGGAAGCCTTGAGAAAAATGGACTAAAGGTACAGAAAGAGCAACAATTTTTCCAATAACAGAAAGAGGATTGTGAATTTTTATAATAACTTGTATGGAATTGACTCTATAAATAAACCAAACTGATTGAATCCTAAAATAAGATGGTCATGTATCTATACCCACTTGTATATTTGCTTTTCTGCAAGAATTATATGGCTAGCATGTTCAAATCAGACTTCTTAAATTTGTCCACACACATCAAGTTAAATTGTTGGTCATCCTCCATTTAGTAATTAGTCGGAAAGGTACAATTGTTTAAACAGACTAAAAACATATTATGCGAGATTAAACAGACTACATGACCAACACAGTTGATGGCTGTGTACTGTTTAAACAGTGTGTAAATGGTCTATACGGCCGTCCGTGTAGACGAACAATGTGTATATTTGTATCGTAGCTGAATCCACTAACTAACTTCTGACTAGTACGTCCGCTTGTGAGTCTTGTTTACCATCCGTTGGCAAGGTAGGTACTCTTGTAACCTACCCATCACCATCAAACATAGTATTCTTCCGTGATTTCGGGTCTCCATCCTATTGCTGGAAGTGTGTTTTGCAATCTTGGAACGCGCTTCGATCGGGAAGAACTCAACTGTCGTAATAATGGCACGAACCGTCCAAACAAAATCACTGTCGTCCCTGCATTATTTTTTTTCCGCAGACTACACCATCTTTTCCTCTCGTCTAGTCCTATCTTTGTTAGACTGAGTCAAATGAGACTCCCTGTATAGATTCTCTAAACACTGTTTTGCACTGTTTGACGTAAATGCTGAGAGAGAAATAGTTGGAATAGTGTTTAGAGAGTGGGCATAGTGAGTTCCATTGGACTCAGCCTTACTACCTAACCTAACCCAACTGCCCCAACCCAGATCACCCTCTCGCTCAAAACCAAAATCTAAAGTGCATGCAGTCCAAGTCCAGCACCTAAACAATGCTCCGCTCAGCATAACGACCCAGTCCGTTATCTTCTTTGAAATATTCTGAGCACACTACTACTACTGTTATGCATTTCGCGCGCTTGTTTTGTTTGGCCGAGCTCTCTCACCAGCACAGATTTTAGGCTTCTAGAAGGGGACTTTTGAAGAAGCTGAGGATATCAAGATTTTGCGTAGAACCCAAGGTTTTTAATTAACAAAAGAATTCTCCGGTGGTCCAGTGGTTGTGTCTCGTGCATCGTGGAGGAGGCGATGTTTTGAATTTCCACAGAGTTCTCGGGCTGTGGTGTAAAATATGTGCTTCGCATGCTCGCGAAAAAAATATCCAGCAGTGGAACCGCCTATTGGCCTTTATTAAATCACACGATAAAAAAAATAATATATAGAATGATTATGTCACAGCAAAATGAAATCACACACGTATATCCATACACAGAGGCTCCAACTTCTACTAAAAGAAGAAAAGGCAAATAAAAGCATCAATGGTGATACATCACGAAACCAACCACTCTACGTACATGCCGGCCGTCAGAGAAACGTACGTACGTACGCTCAAGAATAAGATGATCCGATCCTGCACTGCCTCTACCCTGGCCACGGTCATCATGGCCAGGCCGCGCGCGCCATACGCCGGCGGCGATGATCAGAAGAGGGCGAGCTTGACGAGCACGCCGGCGGCCACGGCGAGCGCGGGGGCGGCGGCCAGGCGCGCGGACGCGCTGCTGGGGGCGCTGGGGGTGCCGGGAGAGCCGCCGGGGGCGGGGGCGGTGCCGGGAGAACCGCCGGGGGCGGGGGCGCCCGAGCCGACGCTGACGGCGAGCTTCATGCCTGCGCCGCAGTGGCCGGAGATTCCGCAGATGTAGTAGTGGGTGCCGGCGGTCAGGGTGACGGTGGCCGGGCCGTTGGTGAAGGTGTTCAAGGCGTTGGCTGTGCAGGAGTCGTAGTCGCTCTTGCTGACCTCCAGAACGTCATGAGCACCGGTGGCGAAGTTGAACACTGCAGGGGGAGGCGCATGCTATAGCTGATTAGAAGAATCCGTGGCCTACTAGTAGCTCGGCACGGCCGGCAAGAAAGGGCAATTGACACAAGGGGGAACAGTTGGGGATGGGAGAGGAGGAGCACGTACGTAGCGTGTCTCCGACCGTGAAGGTCTTGCCGCTGGTCCAGCTGCTGTAGTTGGGGCCGATCGTCCACCCGCTCGAATCACCGACGGTGAACTGGGTCGCGGAGGCCGCCGCGGCGCAGCTGACGACGACGAGCAGCGCGATCAGAGAGGAGCGGGACGCCATGGCCGCGGAGCTTGTAGTGCACGAGAGCGAGACGACGAAGCAGCTAGCAGCTGGTAGCTTTAGTAGCTTTAGCGATGTCTTGTGTAGAGTTGCACTGCAAGATTGGTTGATGGGCAGCAGGGCAGGTCGGAGGAGGCCTTTTATAGATCAGCCACGCCACATCAAACACAACATGCTTCTCATGGAAAATTATATGTGTTGAACAGTAGTTTGTGGCAAATAAGACGCGGCGGCCGCTACAGCAGGAGCAGGTGTACCAGTCGTTGGTCCACGTTTCGGCTCCTTCTCCCCCAATTCGGCTTCATGGGTTGAACTTTTCGTCCTGCATCCATCAGTCGTCACCAATATAATCCACATGCATGGTGTGAAATTAGCTCTCGCGTTGAACATGTACTCCACCATGCACTTATACTCGTTCAAACGTTTCTTGTTCATATTTTTTTTTCCGGCACTGCAGAGATTTTCGTCGATCCGGTCAATTCGGGAATTGGAAAAAAATTGTGAAGAGGGTGATCCCATTCTCCGCTCTACTTGGAAAAAAAAGGGCACTTGCTTTTGAATGGGCGAAACTGGGCACTGAAATGCTGCCTTTTCCACTGCATCCTGGATGGTTCGCCTTCAGCAGCAATCTGTCGCTGTCTCCTTCCCGTGTGGATCCGTCAGGTAACTGGTAGGTGTGGGTCGTCGTCAATGATCTTTATCGCTTGTCGCAGCAGCATCCGTGCATGCATTTCCCGCCATACATGAAGATCGATTCAACTAATTCGTTTACACCGGGTCTGAGCCACTGAGGCTCTGTTTTGTAATTACATTGTTCCATATGGTCCAATACTTCTAGACGGCTAATTCAACCTGCCGCCTGCGTGCATTTGTAAGACTCTACAGTAGTGCGCATACCGTTGCCGAAGTTCTTTAATTTGCTGTGTAGTCCACCAAACATCTCTTGAAGATTTTTTTTTAACGAATATCCTTGAAGATAGAATCCGATAGAACAGAGTAGCGTGGAATGACCTGTCGTCATTAATTATTAACATAGAGTTATCTCAAAATTTAGATATCCTTAGCTAGAATTTACATCAAAATGGCCAAATTCTTGGCGAAATATTTGTACCATATCCTAATTGAAAACAATTCACTTAATACTAGTCAATCAACCCGTGTTTTCGCACGGATTAGAGTTTTAAATGTATTATGCGTAACCGTACAACATATATAGATCTATTTTTGTACTTAGGTTTTTATAATAGCATATCTTGCTATTTTATATGTATGCTTAATTGATTTAGATAATCTTTGATCGATTGCAAAAATAGGTGATTTTAATATATTTTTGAGGAGTTAATTTCATCATATTAACCGTCATAATAACTAAGCTGAGGAACAATTCAAATATAAATTAAAGAGGATATTTGGTATTATCCTATCAAAATAGCAAATATGAACAATTAGATATAAATTTAGGGTGTTATTTCATATTTTCTTTTATATTGGTAGAGTGGGTAATTAATATGTAGTTTTAGGGGTTATTTAATATTATTTTGATAATGGCAAAGGTGGATGATTACTTAATTAGAAACAGATCTAATGGCTATTAAGATTCCAATCTGTCAATTGATGATAGGGTATTTTTTTATTATTGTGAGAATTTCTATGATTTTATTTTTTTTCTAACGCATCTCGTGAGGATTGACGTGGAAATTTCAAAAAAAAATCTACAAAATATCTGTTTCATGGAAAGTTTTCTAGCATCTTTAATAGAAAAAAAGACAAAAAAAGACAAAAACTGAAGGTAAATTTGAAAATAAAAAAAAATCTAAAAAAAGAGAAAAAGATATTTGCTTTTGTTGAGAATTGAACTCAAGATCTTTCATAACGGTAGAGGTGGGTAATTACTTAGAAAATATATATAATGAAAAAAAGAGAATATTTGCTTTCGTTGAGAGTTGAACTCAAGACATTTCATAATGGCAGAGGTGGGTAATTACTTAAAAAACAGATCTAATGGCTATTAATATTCCAATCTGACAATTGATGGTCGGATGTTTCTGATTATTGTAAGAATTTCTAAAATTTATCTTTTTTTCTAGCGCACTTTGAAATAGGTGCAACTTTTAGAACCTCCAATCAGTAATAGTAAGATGGACAAATGTCCCCTGCACATAACAAAATAATATTGGTGTATAGTATTGTACCGCCGGTTGCGTAAAAAACGGCAGCGCCTGAAGTATCTCTACCAGTTATGAATTTTACTGCTGGGCTACTCAACCCATCAATCCAGTGGCATTGCATCCAAGTCGAACGCCTCGTTTTCATATTCGCCCTCTCTCCATTATCTTTCCCATGCACCTTCCCCCCCCCCCCCCCCCAAGCCCCATCTCTCCATAGTCCTAGTCTACCACATCTCCCTTCTCCACTCTTCCTCCTCCGCCAAGCCAAGTTGGTCCTTTCAACGCGTGCTACCGAGTTAGTAGAAAATGGTTGATGCCTATATATTGTTATTTCTAATTTCTAAATGAAAGGTTTATTTTTTATTTTAAATGTGTCTCATCCCCACTTTAAGTACTCGTTTGCGTAATAGTAATGCGGATAAACTTTTAGAGAATAGAATAGGTATTGTGGCTATTATTATTTGTAACACTAAGATATAAATTCAAACAAAAGAGCAGCACGATGAACTGGTTAGGAGGACCGATGCCAAAGCTTAAAGGCAGTAGCATATTGTATATAGCCGCCGCAGTAGTGGCGCACAGCTCCTCTGCCCAATTTGAGCAGATATACGGCACCCTACTGCCTGGTACATCTCTGTCGAAGAAGCAGTGCCAGCTGATTCATCATTTGTCAAAAAAGGCCAGTGTTAAACCGACGCCAAAGCTTCCGGGAGTCGAAGAACACATAAACCTTTGAATTGACGTCGCGTTACAGCGAGGTGATCTTACAATTAAACCAATTGCCAAGTTTATATCCTCCAAATGGCGTGTTGGTGCGGTGCAAAAGGAACGCATGCATTGACCTAATCGTATGTATATATGTTTATTTTGGCGAGCAAGCCAGGTTAAGCTGCCATTGCCGAGTACGCGTCGCGCCGGCGTGTGTAGAGAAGACACGCTCCTTTTTCACCTACACCTAATGCATTGACCGAAAGGAGGAAGACGACACCGTGTTGGCTACATCATAGGCGGTGGGTGGGTGTGCGGATAACTGTGCTGTTGACCTGTTGTTGAGTTGGAGCTAGCGGGTGTAGGTCCCAATATGTGTCTGTTCAATCACAAGATTTAATTTCAGGATCATGTAATAATAATTGAAGAGAATATTTCTCAAAAGGAGCAATTTCAGAGAAGAATAGTGCTATTTTTCCATTTGTCGGGTTTCCTGTATTGGAACTTGTGACCGAGTCTCTGCCTAATGCTGGCATGCTTGCTGATGCCAATAATTTAAGCCCTGGTCGTTAGCCGTCGTTGAAGCTTGGCACTGGAGTAACGTTGCAAGTCAGTGAAGCTGGAACAAGCAAGCTATGAACTAATATCCTTACTTTCAACGACGCAGAAATATTATTGACAATTCAAACTCTCCATTCATACAGACAGAATCCATACCGTTCTGATTATGTGATGCATGTGTCACCCATGATGACATATCCTGTGAGGCTGTGATCCCAAATAATCCTTGCCAATCAACATGACCTATTAACTATACACCCACTTATCCATTTTAGCCTCTCTTATATATATGTTCCGTTGGCTGCTACGCTACTTGCTCCTTGTTACTGCTAGAGATTGGACATCTTACTATTACTAATTAAAGGTTTTTTTTGAGCCTCCATGTTAATCTTCACGAAACGCACTAAAAAAAGATAAATTCTAGAAATTCTCATAAAAATCAGAAACATCGAGCCATCAACCGGCAGATTGGAATATTAATAGCCATTAGATATGTTTTCTAAGTAACTACTCATCTCTGCCATTACGAAAGATTTTGGACTCCACTCTTAACGAAAGCAAATTTCTTCTTTTTTTTGGAAGATTTTTTTTCTTTTTTCAATTTTTTTTCTAAGTAATTACCTACCACTGCCGTTGTAAAAGGTTCTGAATTCAACTCTTAACGAAAGTAAATTTCTTCTTTTTTGCAGATTTTTTTTATTTTCCATTTATTTTCTAAATAATTACCCACCTCTGTCATTATAAAAGATTTTGAGTTCAACTCTCGACGAAAGTAAATTTCTTCTTTTTTGCCAAAATTTTCCCATTTTCAAATTTACTCTCAGTTTTTTTTCAAACTTTTCCATTTACAAATTTACACTGCTAAATGATTCCGTAACATTTTTTTTTTCATAAAGATGCTTGAAACCTTTATATGAAACATGTATTTTGTGCCTAATCTTGCAATTACTAATTGTATATCTTTTTGGAGCTCCCTTCACAAGATGCGCTAAATAAAAGATAAAATTATATAAATTATCACAATAATCAGAAACATCCTAACATCGATTGCAGATTGAAATCTTAATAGTCACTAGGTTTTTTTTCTATGTAATTAACATAATGTCATCCATCATGTAGCTCTAATAATAGATATATTTTATAGGAAAAAGATAAATCTTAAAAATTCTCACAAAAATCAGAAACTTTTCGTCATCCATCATGCAGCCCTAATAATAGTTTCTAAAAAATTACCCACCATGACATTATGAAAGATAAAATAAAATAATTTCCTAAATTTGTATAAAAATTGCCATCGTGATATTATGAATTATGAATTAAATAACCCCTTAAATTTGCATAAAAATTACCCACCATGCCATTGTAAAATATGAATTAAATAACTATCCAAATTTGCATATAAATTACTCACTATGCCATTATAAAATATGAATTAAAGTAAGCCTTAAATATGCATATAAATTATCCAATATGTCTTCATGAAAGATAAATTAAAATAATTTATAAATTTGGATATACATTACCATAATTCAGTTACGAAGGATGAATTAAAATATCACCTCTAATATTACTAAATATTAAATCTAAATCTGCTAAACTCTAACACATGCGAGAGCACAGGTTGATGAACTAGTTGATCTAAACAAACATTAGAAAAATAAATTCTAAACTTTTAAATAAGAGTAAAATGCACTGTCGATCTTTAAACTTGTAGGGTTGTCTCATTCCGGTCCTTAAACGCTTAAAAGTGTCCATCCAGCCCCCCAACCTGTAATTTGTGTAATTCGGATCCCTAAACTCTCAGAGTGCACATTCTAGTCTTTAAACTTTGTTTGAATCTCACCGTGGTCCAAATAGATATCAATTCATTTGCGTTAGCATGTGAAGTGGGTCAAAACTGTTTGGACCTCTAATGACACTTAGACCAAGTTAGGAACTGTGATGTGCACTTTAGGAGTTTATATGGACCGGAATGACACAAATTACAATATTAAGGACTTAAGGACCTGAATAGGCACTTTGGGAGTTTATGGACTAGAAGGACACAACCCTACTAATTTAGAGACCGGTAGTGCATTTTATTCTTTAAATAACTTAGGAGCAACCTAATCATAAATTTTCTACATGGTAATCAATATCTACACGAATATATATTGGATGTATCTATTTTGTTTTCTAAAAAATCATTAATCTCTGTCAGTACGAAAGTAGCCTAAAAAGAACCCCTAAATCTATATATAAGTTGTTCACATATGCCATTATTGTAAAACAATAACCTAAGTAACATGTTTAATATTCGTATAATTACCCATTATGTCACTATAAAAATAATCTAATGGTACCCACTAAATGTATCTAAATAACTGACCTCCATTATTATTAAAAATTTAGTCTACATGAACCATAGATATGCATACAGATTTCTTGCATATATTAAAGTTATATATATTCTTTCGAATTATCTGTTTATTTATATTTAAATATAATAAAAATTAACTCTAGGCACGCACGTCGTATCACTATATAGGCACAATAAGTGATATATATATATATATATATAGCGGTTGATAACTGGAGCCTATCACAACCAAAAAAAAGAAAGTATCAATGAATGTTGCATTTGAATATGACCAGAGAGGGAAGATAAGAAGCTTTTTCCTAGCCCTATATTTATCTATAAATTTCTGACATTTATATTAAAGTCCATAACACGGGGGAATATGACCAAAGGGAAGATAAGCACCTTGTTGATGCATGCCGTACATTTAGGAGTACTCAATGTTGGGCTAGTTTTCAAAAATTATAATCTAGTTAATACCCACTAACATTTTTTTAAACGGGGGCTGCCTATGAGTCGCGGAAAAAAAATGAAACAAATCCTTAAAATGTGCCTATATGCTTTTCAAGGACCGAGAGAATCACAATCAAACAAGAGTACAAGACAGTACACGAACGTGATTCTCACCGAACGAACTTTGTCACAGGATCATCTTTGCCCTAGTCAATGTGGAACCACCCCTCGGCTGTCATATCCAGAACGGCAGAATGCACGGTATGGACCTACTACTGAGAAGGACATTAGGATCTAGGACACATGCAAAGCCCGCGGCTAGCTTTCATTAAAAAAGAAAAAAAAAATGCCCACGGCAAGCTATCATTCAAGGATTCACAGGCTCACAACAGTCAAAAGTTGGCCTCGGCGATGCAGTCAAGGCATCAAAGATCAAACCGTGTGTGTTTTATTAGATTGCCCTGACAGTACATTGTTTGGATTTTCGTCGTCCAATGGCTTGCACACTTGCGCAACGTAACTGACACACCAGTCACCAGACACCAGCTAGTAGGCCGGCAGGCCGACTGGAGTTCCGTCAAGTCGGTTGGAGCTGTTTTTTTTTTTTTTTTTTTTTTTTTTTTTTTCTGCCGGATACGGAGATTCTGCGAAGACAAGTTCGAGAGCAGAAAGTAGAGGGAGCTGGTGCCACCAACCCCCGCCGGCCCATCTACGACTAGTCGACTATGACCACGACCTGCTCTTTTTTTTGGTAGGAGGCCAGCTTCTATTTGGATGGGAGTTTAGAGCAAAGGCACCTGGGCATCGTAGAATCAATAAGACAGAGAGGAGCGAGAGCCCATTTGAATCACAAATGCTACAGATGGTGGGAGACTGCCGGTGTTGGTGGTTATTGGGGACACAAACCCCGAAGTCCCCACGAAGCCTCAAAGGAGAGCGAAGATACGTTTATAGCTAATCAAAGTGGTTAAATTATTTTCCAAGATCCTTGAGGCGAAGACCAGCGGACCAAGGCGAAGGTTTGACACCGAAGCGAAGGCTAAAAGGCCGAGGCGAAGGTTCGACGCCGAAGCGAAGGCTAGAAGGCCGAGACAAAGTCCGAGGTCGAGGCGAAGGCAAGGAGGCCAAGGCGAAGGTTGGAAGGCCGCGCAAAGGTCCAAGATCGAGGAGAAGGCCAGAAGATCGAGACGAAAGCCTGGAGGAAGGAGCGAAGGCTTTGGCTATCCCAACGAGTCAGTTAGACATGAGCTGTAAAACATTCGAGTAATTGTCTGATTTGCCCTCAGTCGTTCCCAGAATATATTAGGTAAAGAGGGCAAATTGGACTTTGTACTTCGAGTCAGTTCGGATCCCTATAAAAGGGGTGTCCTGTACCTAAAAAGTGGAGATAATTATGAGTAAAGTGGCTTTATAAAGGTACTTTGTGCATTTTTACAGTTTTCTTCGAGTCTTTGCTTTTCCACCTTTGCTTACTGTCCGGGCATCGGACGACCGAGGCCCAACAGTGGTGGAGATGGCAGGGGCGTCAAGCGTTTGAGGATCCATTTTCGTCATGAATTCTTGTAGTCAAAGTTAGCATCGACACCAACAACGGAGAAAGAAAAGGAAAAAGGTGTAGGGTTAAGGAAAAGTCATGGTTGTGGCCAAAGCCGATACGGTCGCGTGGTTGACAACCGCATGACCCGTCGTGCCTTAAGACCAAATCCAACAGATCATCTGTATAGCTGTTTATAGTACAAGAATGGTAGAGTGGACTTTGAATATAGGCAACGGGATAGACAATTTGCTGGAGTCAGCCTAACGGACCTATTTGCACAAAAGAAATGATTTTACTAGTTTGATCAGTCATGACTACGGACTCTTCAATTCTTAGCCCTTGAAAGCCGTCAAATACTCGGCCTCATGGGCTGAAAGACGATGCTTAGTTCATAGCCAAGACAACTTGTTATAGTGTCAAAGTTTGCCAAAACTATTTTTGAAGGCTCCACCTTCATCTAGGTTAGGAAAAGGACATTTATCCTTACAAGACAGGTTGAGGGCATATACTAGACTCATGGTATATATGCAGGCAGGATGGTGTTGAGGCTGGGTGGATGGTAGGGATGAGAGAAAGAGCAGAGATGAGATCGATAGGTACATGCCAGGCTTTACGTGAGTATGCCACGTCAGCTCCTAGTGTCTTGCATATGTACTTGGGACTAGGACGACACACTTTAAATAGTGAAATTCGTAACTACAATTCATCAATTCCCTTTGTAACTCGAGAATGAGAAAACACAAATAGAGAGATCATAGAAATAGAAAATGAATGCATATGCAAAATAGAGAAATTGTGTTACAATTGTTGTTTTGATGAATAACATGAATCTACCTCGATTCTATGCAACAAAATAAAAAAACAAAAGGGGTTTAGTGGATTTGTTTGGACCGTAGTTTTCCACAAAGTTAGTGGAAAATGAATTTAATTCCAGTGACCAAAGGCAAAGGCTGCCACAGTAGCAAAATCTTCAGGAATTAGAATTCAAATTTTCCTTTGTTTCTCCTCAGTTCTTTGACGTGGCTCATACCTGCAGTCTGCAGACGAAAGGATGATACAGGAGTAAAATCTTTAGGAATTATAATTGCTAGTTTTTTCATTTGTTTGTACTTCTCAATTATGAAGGGGCCTTCCTAGCCGAAGGAAGTAAATACATGTGTTTGGTTTAGAGACACTAAGAGATGGGATGCATCTCTAATTTTGGGATGTGATCGTCCCGACCACTGTTTGGTTGGGATGGATTTACACATGTTTTTTGTTTGTTTGAAGGGATTGAAGTATTTGGATTAATGACATTCTAAGTCCATTATGCGCCGTCAGTGTGGGGCCCACCTAGCAACTCATCCCATTTTCTCTCTCCGCCCCCGCTCCTCCCACCCGGCACGATCCCAAGCGGATTTGCCCTGCTCCGTCGCGAATCCATGCCTATCCACCGACGACCCACCACCACACCTTGCCTCGTGCCTCCTCCTGCACCAGCCAGACCCGCACCTCTTCCGCCCGATGCTCTTCCTTTAGCGACTCACCGCTCTTCCTCCCTCAGCCGGCCCCCGCTCATCGGCGGGCTCGCCCTGCTCCACCAACAGGCCTCGCCCCCTCCTCCCCCCTGCCTCACATCCCATGGCTCCCTGCTCCCCCGCCGGTCGACCTTGCCCCACGTCGAGCTGTTGTGGCCTTGCCTTCTCGCCTCCGCCAATCTGTCTTGCCCACGTCGCATCGCCTCCGCGAGACGGGGAGAGACAACGACAACGAGGAACGCCCCGTCCAGCCGAATGGTGGGGATGGTGGCGTCCTGCATCTGGCGAGTATATTCCTTTTGGGATGATCCTATCTTATCCATACTTCAAACCAAACAACTAGTTATTTGGGGACCATCCCATCACACCCCTCTTCATCATTCCCATCCAAACATACGCTAAATGAACTTACCCGAGCATTACAATATTTTTAAAAAAATGAAAAACACATACCAAACAGAGCAAGCTCGCAAGCCCATGGCTCCGATCGAATGCGCGTATTAGCTGCAGCTCGCTACGGCTGCAAGAGGAAACGCTTCCCTTTTACCTGGGCAGGTCAATCCGATCATGTCCGATTTTGCTCGGCAACTCCTACAACCTACATACATGGCCCAACATGGACCCAACGCACAACTGCCTGTGTCTGTACTCTGCGCCGTATAGCTGCCGAGAAGTCGTAGTCAGCGTACATCCATGCGACCAGCCATGCCTGTGCTGGACTGGTGGCAATTGAGAGCGACACACGAGCAAGATTATGAGGCCGACGCCGGCAGCTAAGGCTACCTCTAATGGCACCTATCTCCTCGTCACAGTGCAGCATTTAATTTTGGAAGTTTAATATAGGAGCTCTTTTGGAGATAGCCTAAGTCAAATACTCCATCCATCCAATATTCCACCTGACTTTCTCTCTGTAAACGGTGTCGTTTTGTACTGTACCCGACTTTTTCCCTGGCATGATGCTCGACTTAGCTGAGAGAATCACCGGTACCTGAAGGCAGGCATCAAAATGTAGACAACCTAAAGGTCCATTCCGACCATGAGATCTCTCTCTTTTTCTCCCTTTCCGTGAAAGCGTGGAGTGATGGATACGGCAGCTTCGAGTCCAATCCTACTATCTTATATTTACACCACCACCGGCAAGAGAAATGCTATACCATCGAGTACTACAATTTGTTACCCTTACCCACAGCAGTAAATTTCGCATTCGCGGCCGTATGGATGCGAACGACGAAGTGGTCTAACCTGGACAAGGAGAATTCCATCGCTCGATCCGCAGTTTCCGCTTTTCCCAAATCCAGGAGAACGATGCTTGCACACACTCCATCAGCACAGGAACCGGCGGAGCGCGAGCCCGACGCCGGCGACGCCGACGCAGACCGCGAGCGCGACCCACCACGCGGCCACCCCGGCGCCGCGCGGCGCGGCGGCCTCACCGCTGCCGTCTTCCGTCGTGTCCGTGTCCGTGTCCGGCTCCGCGCCCCCGCCGCCGCCTCCTCCTTGGAGCCGCGAGTTCTCGGCCTCCAGCATCATGACCCACCGGCGGTGCGCGGACAGCGCGACGGAGTCCCGCACCAGCAGCGCGGCGAGGCCCCCGTTGGCGGCCCCCGCGGCCGCCAGCTTCGCCTCCGCCTCCCGCGCGCGCGACTGCGACAGGCGCAGCGCCCGCAGCAGGCTGTCGTTCCCGCCGCCGCCCTTCTGGTCCGCGCCCGCCGCCGCCGCCGCGCTCTCCAACCTTTTTCCCAGTTCCAGACAGTGAGGAGGGTGAGCGAGCAATGCGATCCCGCGACCGGGCTCCCCGCCGCGGCGGTTGCTTGCGCGGGATTGAGGACTGAGAGAGGAGTCGATTATTAGCTGTTACCTCTGCAGAGTCGGGAGCGGGCCGTAGAGCTTGGCGGGAGGGGGCAGGTCGCAGTTCTGGAGCAGATCGGCGGCGAGAGGCCGGCTCCGCTTCTGGGGCTGCTTCCGCTCGGCGCCCGGCGCCGCCATCAGCATCATCTCCCGCTCCAACTCCTCGTACTGCCGCTCCAACTCCCACTCCAGCCCGCCGCCGCCGCCGCCCGGCCCGCCCTTCTTCCCCCTCGCGTCCTCCCCCGCCTCCATCGGCTAAAGCGGTTGCGGGGGGCTTTGGTGGAGGGGCGGTGTTTGGTGGAGGCGAGAGGTGAGCGGTTGCTTCGAGCGTGGCGCACGGAACCGGGAGAAGGAAGAGGCTTCCACGAGGAAGGGAAGGGAAGGAACTGAAACCGCGGGCGCGGAGCAACCGATGCGCGGACGACGGGGAGGAAGTTTTCTTGGGTAGGTTTGCTTGCGTGCGCACCCGCCCCGGTCGCTCGGCGACGTGGGCTGGCACGGAACGACCCCTGGGATTCCTTCCGGCGCAGGCGCGCAGCTGTCCCTCTCCGTCTCCGTCTCCCCTCTGTGGCGTGTCGCGTACTCGCGTCCGCCGACGGCCGGACGCCACCGCTGCTGGTCTGTGCGAGTTTGCCCGTGGTGCTTCCCGGTCGTCGCTGCGGACTCGGCGGCTCCTTGGTTGCGTGTATGGCGAGCTCAACGACGTCGCTGTGCTCCCTGACCGTGCAACGCGGCGCTGCTCGCGTTGTTCGCGAACAAGTGCGTACGGAATCACGCTAATCATTTGTCAACCGCAGAAGCGCAGCTCACGCTTCCCAAGTGGATCGTCATGCGTTTAGCGTTGCGGCTTTGTCGTTCAGCCATTCAGTTTCCCTACCAGTGTCATCAAGTATTTGTACTATGCACAGCGCGCACACTATGTGTATGTGCAGTGCGTAAACAGTATTTTTTACATCTTTTTACACCCCTAGTGACACTAGCCGGGGATCTTTGGATCCTTCCGGCTAAAATTTAATCCCATCACATCGGATGTTTAGACATTAGTTAGAAGTATTAAATATAATCTAATTATAAAACTAATTACACAGATGAGAACTAAATGGCGAGACGAATTTATTAAGCATAATTAATCTATGATTAGCAAATGTGATGCTACACTAACCATTCGTTAATCATGGATTAATTAGCCTTAATAAATTCGTCTTGCCGTTTAGTTATCGGCTGTGTAGTTAATTTTTTAATTAAACCATATTTAATACTTCTAACTAGCATCCAAACATTTGATGTAACGTGAGCTAAAGTTTAGCCTTTGGATCCAAACACTCTTCAGAAACCAGCGGAGTTGTATCAAACCACAACCTCCATTTTCCCCCCTAATTATAGCTTTTCTTTTTTTGCAAAGTCCAAATTATAGCTTTGAGTCAAATTTATTGAATTTGGACCACGTTCATAAAAAAAGTGCACAAGCATCTCATGGAATTGATTTCCTTAAACCCACCCTGACATATGGGTTGATGGTATATCTATTCCATTTTAAAAAAAAAATCAGTCAAAGTTAAAAAAAAGTTGGACTCAAGAAAACTAAGAGTTTGCTTGGTTATGTCGATATGCCATTCCAAAATTTAGGCAAGTTAATTTGGTCTATCAAAATTTTTGCATGGCACATTTGGCCATAAGCCAATCAGGCCCTAAAACAAATTGAAGGGACCCGACTACTGAGTACAAACACAATTTCTTCCATACTAAACATTTATTGATCTTATAATTCTCAAAATAGTTATAGAGTACTAGAGTAGAGTGTTCATAGTGCCAGCCGCCAGTGACAATTCTCAAAATAGACATCGGGGTGTGTGTGCGCATATATGTGAGCATGTCTATCTTGTGCTTCGAATAAATTGCATGAAATGATTTATTGCTTCTATGGTATGCCACCGCTATCGTGACTTTTGATAGGAAATCTGCAAGGCTGACACAGTGAAAAGTTTGGAGCTTGGAGGTCACAGCCTATGTGATCTATTCTAACCATGCCATAATTAAGGTTAGGCAAAGTGTGGCCAACAAATGAAGCATAACACCTATGGCAGAGTTTAGCAAAAAAAAAAAAAAAAGATATACTACATGTAGCTCTGAGGCTAAATTTTTTTTGTAAGGGGCTGTTTGGCAAGATTTCTACGAAAACGGTTTCACCAAAAGAGTCGGAGAAGTTTTTTTTTTTTTTTTTGCTTCGGCTTCACAGTGCAAAAATGGTTTCTCCCCTCTATGGTTTATGGTTTATCTAGAGAAGCAGTTTTTCAAAAAAAAATATTTGGCAAGGCTTCAGGTGAAACCGCAAAAAGCCGGTGTAAAAGCTATTCTAGAAGTTGTGCCAAACAAGGATTAAAACAGCGGGCTATAGCGGACGCTATAGCCAGCTATAGCTGCTGGAGAAAACTGCAGCTACGATATGCACAGTTTAGCGCTATAGGAACCTGGCAGCTATTAGCCGCTAATAGCCCGCTAAAACAGCTAAACAAACTCTAAAATAGCGGCTAAATGGGCCAAGTCTCGGCCCAATCGATGCGGCCCGGCCAGCGGAGTAGGAACGGCTTATTGTGCAACCCTAGCCCGACTCGTACGCTCGCTCTGCTCGGTCTCTCCTCGCACTCGCGACAGGCGAGCGAGACGCGGAGCGGCGGCAGCGGCGGCGAACCAGGCGAGCACCGGCGGCAGGGCTCCAGGTGCGGAGGCGTAGCAGATCCAGGCCGGCAGCAGCTACGGCTCTAGGATCCAGGCGAGCACCGGCTGCTGCGGCTCCAGCTGACGGCGGCGGCGGCGAACCAAGGGAGGTTGGCCGGCGGCTGCGGCTCCAGCTGACGGCGGCGGCGGCGAACCAGGGGAGGCTGGCCGGCGGCTGCAGCTCTTCTACAAGCTTTCCCTCCCCCGAGTAAGACCTGCATTTCCGCACCACGCCAACACTAAGCTTCGTCATGGCGGATGCAGAGCAACAGAAGGGTATTCTCTCTTCTCTTTTAGAAATTTTTGGCAAAAGTTAACGATTTTCTTGTTTATTTGTTCTATTGAGTACATGAATATGTCCTTGTTGCATCCATCACATGATCTGTAGGCACTAGGCAGTAATATATTAGTTGATAGATTTTATTTTCTTTAGGCAACCCATCAAGCATAGCATCTACCCCAGTACCAGAAGAGAAACAATTTAAAGCTGCTTCAGACGATCCTGCTTGGGCTCACTGTACGTTGGCAGATCCATCCAAGAAGTATAGCTTGAAGTGCAACTATTGTAAATGTACTTTCACTGGTGGAATAACTAGAATTAAATACCATCTTGCTGGAATTAAAGGCTACAATGCTAAAAAGTGCAAGAATGTCCCAACCCCAGTTAAAGAAGAGATGCAAGATTTGCTTAAAAAAAAACTAATGAAAAGGAGCAGAAAAACATGGAAAAAGAAAGGGAGAGAGGTGGAATTGACATAGACAACTCAGATGGTGAAAGTTCTAGTGAATTAGGTTCTGATCAAATAAATGAGGTTCTTGTGCTGAAACCAGGGGCATCAAAAGGATGTACTACTTCTAGATCTACAGCATGTGGCAGCTCTATTGATAGGTTCTACAAGCCTATTTCCGTAGAAGAGTCAGTTAAGATGATAAAAAAAGGTATGAGTGTTAGTGGGAAGGTTCAAACAACACTGACAACTCAAAAAAGAGAAGAGAGGAGGGATAGAGCTTGTGAGTACATTTGTCAGTTATTTTATGAAGCTAGCATTCCACATAACACGGTGACCCTCCCTAGCTTTTCACATATGCTTGAGGCCATTGGACAATTTGGTAGAGGATTGAGAGGGCCTAGTCCCTATGAAATGAGCGGACCATTCTTGCAGAAAAGAAAGCAAAAGGTGTTGGATGGATTTAAGAACCACAAGGAATTCTGGGAGCTCACAGGATGTACGGTTATGACAGATGCATGGACAGATAGAAGGGGTAGAGGTGTGATGAATTTAGTTGTGCATAGCGCCCATGGAGTTTGTTTCATAGATTCAGTGGAATGCTCTGGTGAGAGGAAAGATGGAAAATACGTCTTTGAGCTTGTTGACAAATGCATAGAACAGGTACGGGAGGACAATGTTGTCCAAGTGGTGACTGATAATGCTAGTGTCAATATAAGTGCATCAAGTTACATAAGAGCAAAGAGACTCAAAATATTTTGGAATGGATGTGCAGCTCACTGCATAGATCTCATGCTAAAGGATATTGGGAAGCTTCCAATAGTTGAGCAAACTATTACTGGTGCAAAACAAGTTACTGTGTTTTTGTATGCTCATACTAGGGTTTTGGACTTGATGAGGAAAATTCTTGGCAAAGACTTGTTCGTAGTGGGGTTACTCAATTTGCCACTGCGTACTTGAACTTGCAAAGCTTGCAAGACAACAAAAAAGAATTGGCAAAGCTATTCAGAACAGATGAGCTGAATGAATAGGATTACTTGAAGAAGGCCAAGGGAAAAAAAGCCCTCACTGTGGTGAGATCTGAAAGCTTTTGGAAAAATGTTGATATGGCTGTAAATTTTTTTGAGCCATTGGCTAACGTGTTGAGGAGAATGGACAGCGATGTACCAGCAATGGGTTCTTCCATGGATTGATGCTTAATGCAAAGAAGGAAATTTCTGAGAGGTTTGACAATGATGAGAGTTGCTTCAAAGTGGCTTGGGATATTGTTGACAAAAGGTGGGACAGCAAGCTCAAGACACAGTTACACTTGGCTGGATACTATTTAAACCCCTATTTTTATTATCCAAAGAAATCAGAGATTGAGAAAGATGGATCTTTTAGAGAAGGTGTGATTGCCTGTATTACAAGGATGGAGGATGAAGCAACCCAAGATGATATAATTGAAGAACTCAACATGTATCAAGATCAACAAGGGTCATTTGGACAGGACATAGCAGTAAGGCAGAGGAGAAACAAGAATTTCAATCCAGGTGAATAAATACATTTAATATTCTATATGATCAATCAAATTTTTTTATGCTTGACACCATTGTTTAACTCTTTTGACCTTCAAATGCAGCAAAGTGGTGGCTGAATTATGGCACAAGCACCCCCAAAGTTGAAGATTTTGGCATCAAGGATTCTAAATTTGACTTGTAGTTCTTCAGCCTGTGAAAGGAATTGGTCGGTGTTTGAACAGGTATTTAGCTGTACTTCAATTAATTTGTCCAGCATCCTTGCAGTACAGCCTTGGTCTTGTTCTGTTGTGCTTCCATTGATCTTGTGCTATGCTTCCACTGAGTCATTGCAATAAATTAATTCTGTATAAAAAAACCTACAGCTACACCATTATGTCTATGTGCTTAACTTCACACATTACTACACTCAGGTTCATACGAAAAGGCGCAACAGACTGCTTCATGACAGGATGAGAGATCTTGTTTTTGTGAAGTTTAACTCCAAACTACGGATCAAGAACAATGAGAACAAAAGTAAGGATCCCATAGAGAAAGAGGTACAAGATGTTCTGAATGATGACGACAATGAGTTTATTACTGGTCTTGCACCAGTACCAAATGCAATTGGTGAGCAACAAGCACAAATGGAGCATCACAGGAAGGAGAGGTACATGTACGTCAAGACCCAATGGTGCAACCCAAAAGGAAAATACAAGTGCAGTCTAGGAAGAAGAAGATTAGAAGCCTTCAGTCCTTGATGCGTAATGTGTCTGCAACCTCTTCATCATCTGAATCAGAAGATGAGGATGGAGACACTTCAATGCACTATTCAGATTCTGGAGATGACTAGATAGTATATAACTAGCTACACAATGCATGCTTTGTGTAGTCTTTTGTCTATTTTGCATTGCTTGGCTAC
The DNA here is from genome assembly GCA_022530915.1 of Paspalum notatum. NCBI lineage: Eukaryota > Viridiplantae > Streptophyta > Magnoliopsida > Poales > Poaceae > Paspalum > Paspalum notatum. The sequence continues at coordinate 5,674,946 of CM039691.1, forward strand.
CATATTTTAGTTTAACAATAGCCGACTGAACTTTATGGACGAGACCTTATTATGGACCAGCTGGTAGCCTAGTATGTTACTGTAATGCACTATAATGTGGTAACCAACTGATTGTCTCTGAAATCTAGATTGATGACTATGTTATGGATTGAATTCCATATTTTTTCTGGATTTTTTTGTAAAACCGCTAAAGGGCTATAGCTGCCGCTATAGCCAGCTATAGCTGCCTATAGCTGCTAGACATGCCAGCCGCTATTTGCAATAGCCAGCTATTTTAATCCTTGGTGCCAAATGAGCCCTGAGCCAAGCATATTCTTAGCGCACCATCTTGTGGCGTGGCAAGTTATGACCACAAACTAAATAGGTCCTAAGGTAGCAGGTAGCAGCTAGACTTGAGAAGATTTCTGAGCAATTACATTGGTTCCAAATAAAATACTTCATCACACATAAATACTATGGTCAAGTACGACGTCAGCTGTTTGCGTCACGCTCATTTCTAGTTTACAGTCAATTACCCATGATAGTTGAGAGTGAGACCTCAGATAGTGATATTTATGTACTCCCAGGTCCCAGCATTGCCGACCTGGCCTCCAAATGATAACGATATGATATCGGGGCGGGCGGGTATTTAACAATTCATGAGTCCTGGATAGAAAAACGATGTGGCAATATGGATCCCTACAAGAAAGAATTGTCAGCCATGAGCGCTGTCTTACAAGTCAGTATGATATTAGGGTGTATAAACAATCAACAAAGCCGTCTTTATAAAAAAAAGTAAACCGCCTCTACATTTAATCATATGAACAACCAATTTCGCTGTCATAATACTATATAGTACCTTGAAAAGATTATGAAGAAGAAGAACCTTTAATATCACTAGCACTTGCCCAGAGGCAAAACAAAGTCAGAAGGACAGTATAGTGTCTGTCCTTGAAAAGAGAAGCGTCAGTAAATGGTTCAGGTTAGTTATATCATAATTAACTAACCAATAGTGAACTAGCTTCAGCAGAAATAAACAGACATATTGTCAGCAATGACATAATAAGGATGAGACTCATTTCTCACAAAAGTTTATGTACATGGAATAAATAGAGCTAGATAAAGCAAGGGATATAACTATTGCTGGAAAAGAAATACCATGGGTCAGAATATATGTAGCCACAGATCTATTCGTTTGACTTGTCTTCTTGGTTCTAGGCACAGTTTAGTGCTTAGCTATCACTCTGCTCAAATGATTTGACCTCAGCCTCCTCTTCCTTTGGGACAGAAGATTCACTCTTTTTAGCATTTTCACCTTTGAGCATTACATTAATGGGTCGTCCCAGCAATTTCTGCAATAATAATAACAAGTAAATTTTGAAAACAACAGACATGAGGTAGAATTACAATAGCAAACCAACTTCCATAAATATGTTACCTGTCCGTTGAAAGTAGATATGGCCGCCTCTGCAGTCTCTTTTGAAGAAAAGGAAACAAATGCATAACCAGCAGATCGCCTTGGAGTGGTGGTATTAAAGATAACTTCAGCTGATACCACACCTGGTGCCGAGGCAAATAATTCCCGAAGGTGACGATTTCTAACTCTCCATGTCAAATTTCCAACAAACACAACATACTTTTCCGTGGAATCTGATACAAACACAGGTTGCTTAGGTTGCTTCTTTCTAGGTCTTGCAAAATCCACCTTAATTTTTCGATCTTTTAAAATCTACAACAAAATAGGTTGAAGGACAAACAAACAATGATGGGTGTAAGTAAGCACGGTGAGTCTAAGAATAAGATATACATTTGGATTACTTAAACTTACAGTTGAATTGAGATTGGAGAGGGCTGCAAGTGCTTCGTCTTCTGAACCCATGGTTACAAATGCCAATCCCCTGTTTTTAGTAGCACTGTACATTGAAAGCTAGGAAATCAAGCAAGAAAATAATCACTAACAGTTTCACTGTTACCTTCTGTACATAATTTTAACAAAAAAGGTAGATGAAACACCCATTGTGAACTGGATTGACGAGTGATAGTGGTAACCATGAAAGCTAGAACTGTGCTGTGGAAATATTAAGGTGATATGTGGCATTGGCATCCCCCATTCTTCTCTGAACAATATAATTTGAGTTTCTGCATTTGAACAAAGTGATTACAGATATCTTCACGGACCATAACTCAGATTCCTTGATGTCGGGTTTGGTGTTTGATCAGCAGCTACAATGCACACTGGACCATAGTCACCAAGGACCCAGGTCGATGGGGTCACGGTACGGGGTTGTGGGACGAGGGTCGACACTTGCAAGAGTGTTTTACACAGTCGGGTCGAAAATGACCCCGGGAACCCGGGTCGAGGTCGATGATCCCAGGTCGAGGGTCGATGCCATGGACCCCGTTTTTGGTGACTATGCACTGGACAATTTCCAACGAACTAGTTTCTTCAGCCGTAGTTCAGGCATTGTTTCATGACCAGTTTAGTGCAACATGATAATACTGAACCTAGATTTAAAGGACTAAAATACAAGACAGGAAATCATATAAGACTAGCTCAGATTTTTTTTAAAATATATATATATATATATATATATATATATATATATATATATATATATATATATATATATATATATATATATATATATATATATATATATATAATTAGATCGAATGCTAACAAAGGGAATAGCACCTTGTGAGTAGGTAAGCTCTGCACACACTATGTCACAACTCACAACAACCTGACAAGAACTCTGAAATTTTTGCCTCCACTACTTGCCACGCCCTTATGTTCCCCATTTGAATACAGAATTCTAGTTTGCAGGGTAATGTTAACCATTATTTTGTATCCCAGATTTGTGCAGGCATAGAATGTGATTTCCTTCAGTTCCGACTTCCGAACCAAAATGCATTTCAGTTTTTCCATCAAACCATGTTGTCTTTCTGTCCCTCCAAAAGTTCTGCAACTGCAAACTACACTAACATCTCTACTTCGAACAGATGAGGGAGGGAGCGCCGGAGCGGATAGAATATCTACCTCGACGCCGGCAACGGAGCCGTGCTTCCCGAAGAGCGCGCGCATGTCGTCGGCCGTGCAGTCCCACGGGATGTTCTGCGCGACGAGACGTGTCCTCGGCCCCACGGCCTCCTCCGCCTCCGGCGCCTCGGGGGCCGAGACCGCCGGCGCGCTAGCGGCCGCGCAGGCGGTGCGGGAGCTGGCGGTGGTGGGGCCGAAGGAGACGTGGCGCTTGGGGAAACACAGGTGCGGCCGTGGCTGGCACTGGCATGCGGGGAGCGCCGGGAGGAGGAGGCGGGCGAGGGGAAGAGCCATGGCGAGCGTGCGGCGACGCAGCGGGAGGCGAAGATATCCGTGGCGCGGTCTCGCTCCTCGCTGGGTTTTTGTCCGCCACGGCAAAATATCCCAGCTCCCAGCCAAAGCGAGGTGACGGCGAAAACGTTCGCGGCCAGCGCCGCCGCCAAGTGCCCAACGTTTCAGCGACACGACACTGGAGACAGGGCAGCCCAGCTGGCCAGGATTCTCAATTCTGAGAAGTGAGCTTGTGGTGAAGACAGTTCATATTCTTCTTCCTCGGACCTCAGTGCCTTAGGTCTGGATATTAGGAGAGATTCATTCAGAAGCGTAATAGAGTTTAAAATATAAACGATACGATAGACAAAACAAGACGATATGATAGATAAGCTGGGATAAGCTGGTGACAATATCGTCACAGGACCTTGGAAATAGGATACTGTAGTTTCTTTCAGAAAACAAACGCGGTCCTGATCACGTACTCAAGTAAATGTGCATCCCAGCGAATTGGTAAAATTTTCATATGCTCAGTCTGCAATTCTTCATGCCAATAAGGCAATAATGTATTTATTCATGCAACGGATATAGCTTACCAATCATTTTTGGGGTATTTATCTAGTTCCACATTACAACGATCTTCAGTTCTCCACGCTTCATCTACGAGCACCCAGCACACAATCTCCATGCCTTGCTATGATCATGGTGGGTTGCAGATGCAATTCATACACAACAACATCACACATATGTACACGCAGTCCTTCGGAATAGAAGAGGAGAGAAGAATGGCACACACACTATGTACAACGAGCGCTCCTGAGTCCTGCCAGCCCACTGATCATTTCTGTGTGTCGGCTCCATTGTCGGATGTTGTACTCTGATCGAGTTCGTTTTCGAGCTTCTCGATGACGGGTTCCACAGCAGCATCAATCTTATCACAGACATTGTCGATCTATACAAATGAGAACAATATTGTTAATACATTTATTCCAGGTTAGCTTTCACCTCACATCTATCAGTTAACATATTTGCTTCATAAAAAAAAACAGTTAACATATTCCATGCTCTGATGTAGCCATTTATAGGTCTCGTTTTTGTAATTGAGTTGGTTAATACATCTCCCAGTCCTCTGCAGTTTCAAATTTATGTTACAAAACCCTCATATAAAGTTGTCTAAAAATCATACCAAATTACTTCTACATGCCTTGCAAATCTATAGTATTATTTAGTTTATTCGCAGAATTTGTCATAGACTTATGATGGCACCAAAACACGGTAGAAAGTACCAAGTAATTACTCCTGCAGTACCAGGTAAGCAATCTTTCAAGTGTTAAGTTGTCAAGAATATTGAAATTTATTCCTGACCTCAGTTCCTCACAAGAACGAATAACACCTACTCACCTAGAGCTTCAAAGTTACTAAATAAACAGAGATTGTCTTACGACAGACAGTGACCAGTCTAAGTTACTAAATGATCAGGGATTGCTTAAAAGTGCTCCATGATCACCAAAAGAAACAACTTCAACAATTTATCATTCTCATTGTTACTTGGCAGAAGTGCTACAGATGCTAGATAGCAAATTTCGCCTCTCCAAAAGAAACTACTAATAGTCTATTCTTTTTGCCTCAGGAGTTGAATAGGCAAAAATATCTGCGCATAAAGATATTATATAACAACTAGGCATACAACAGATTTTCAGAAAGCAAGCACAATGTTGTTGCCTTTTGCTCAATAGTAATTTGCAATGTTACAATTTCTAAAATGATATTATCTGTCTTATGCAACTGTAATATGGCATTTAGGGTGGCATTATAGTATCAAATAACCGCCAAAAAAATACGAGAACGGAAGCAAACCTTCTCAGCGACTGCTTCAACCTTCTCGGCATCACCATCCACTACCTCAGCAATGTGCTCAACCACCTCCACTGCTTTCTGCAGAGACCCACCTTCTGGAAGTTGATTAGCCACATTTGCAGCTAGCTTCTCTGCTGCCTCAGCTACATGCTCCACAACCTCTACAGCATTCTCCACGAACTCCACAGCCTCCTCTGGCAAGAAAATCAAGACAGCAATAAGAATCTCCAAACCTATTGACAAGCTGATTTGTAAATACTTAGTACCAACTCATTCGCCAAGTATAAACTAGTCATAATATTTTTCTTCACAGTTGATCATAGAACATTATAAATAAGCTGGAAAGACAGAAAATGACCAGTGTGACGCTAATCTTATATTCTTATGTATGTACCTTCGAGATGCCTAACTCTGTTGTAGAATGGCACAACAGTGAACACCACGCCTCCAATAACCCACCGTGCCCTGGACAGCGAAGGAACAAGGAAATATAAAATGAGAGGACTGCTCACAGTTCACGCGAAAACAAACCAACAACCACAAACTTCTTGATGTGTACAGCCCCAGCTGGCCAGCTCCTACCAGCTAGAAATCGACGAGCCGCCACTGATGGCAGCGGCCGCCAGATCCGCCGAAACGATGTCCGAATTCTTGAGGACAACCCAGCTGCGCAGAATCGTAACCAACGTCAGCAAATCTTCGCTAGGAAACGCGAGTCCCCGCGGTTAAACGGACATGAGAGCTGGGAGCAAGCAATTACCCCGAGTCGATGTCGCTCGAATCGGCACCATCCACGGCCTGATTCTCCTCCTCCTTCCTGCATCAAGACCAGCACCACCGAGAATCACAAAACAAAGCTCCGAAACAGGAGGAGAGGAAATGAGAAAAAAAAAAAACAGGAGGGAAGGGAAGAAGCCACTTGCCTCTGGTCTTCCTGAGCAGCCGGGGCTTCGCTGGGATCGATCGGCTGCATGGTGAGAGTCGCCATGGATGGAGAAGAGAGGAGCGATGGGGATCGATTTGTGGGGGTGTCGATGGGGAGGCTGGTGGAAGCGGAGAGGACTCGTAATCCTCAATCAAGTAATCAGAGAGAGAGAGAGGGGGGAAGAGGAGGTTTGTGTGGTCCGTACGCGAAGGTGTCGTGCATAATCACCTAACGATCTGAGTCGCTTCATCTTCGATCGGACGGCTCTCGCCCGCCAACGACGCAGTCACATCGCGATAGATCACTATCCGCGTTGTCAACTGAGGGTGAGCGAAACGGTAATACGATGACAAGACGTTACTCGCCGCCGACGCGGCGATACCCATGTCCCCGGCGGCCGGCGTTGCGGCCGCCTCCGAGCGACGGCCGACCCGCCCCGCCAGGTTTCTAGGCTTGAACGCCACCGGGGAAGAGCTTGATGGTGCTCTCTGAGTATGACTGCGGGAAACGGCAGCGGAACGGTGGAGCAAGCGGCGGCACGAACGGCGATTGGAATCCGCGGGTTTGACGGAGTTTGTTGCTTGGTGGTCACAAGGAAATTGGTTCCGGTGGCGGCTGTGTGGAGAGCAAATTGGTTGGTGCTGAGTTTGCCTGGACGTGAGCTTCCTAACGGTCAAGGAGGGCGTCGTTCTTCCTGGCACTTCTCTTGTGAGGTTCTGCGTTTAAACTGCATCTGGATGGATTTAGTGAATGCAATGTGATACTATCAAGTTTGCAATGTGCATCGTTGTGAGTAAACTGGTGTTAGGAGTTGACATTAGTAATGGGATAAAAATATGTGTCAGAACAGCAATTTTCTGGATGAACTCTGGCACTCTGCATCCATACACAGGCACATCTCAGCTTTGATCTGAATAACCATGGTTATTAACATGACGTGAAAACGTCGTTTAAATGATAAAACGCTACAGAAACCAAAAACATGTAAACGTTTTGTCCAAATTCAGATTGCCCCCACTTCCCAGTCGCCCCCCACTTTGTCCCAGATCCAGACGAGTCCTCCCTCTCCGCCACCGGCTCCTCCGGTCCTCCTTGTCCGCCGGCCGCCTTCTCTATGTCCGCCAGCGGCAGCGGGAGCGGGAGGAAGGGACGGAGGGGCGCATCGACGGCGCGAGCGAGGGGCGGAGAGGAGCGGCGGCGGCTCAAGCGAGGGGCGGAGGGGAGCGGCGGTGGCGGCGCGAGCTGAGAGAGGGAACGGAGTCGACACGAGCGAGCGGCAGCGGCGCGAGCTGAGGGAGTGTCCGCGAGCTGAGGGGGGAAGGGAAGAGAGGGGTGAATAGGCTGGGTGGGAGCGGGCTGGAGGGGGCAGTGAGAGGTTTAGTGGGTTGGGTCGTTCCTCTTTTCTTCCTTTTCTCCTTCTTCTTCCTCCTCTTTTTCCTTTTTCTCCCTTCATCGGTTCATCCTGCTGTCATTTTCATATATTGTTTAAAACGACGTTTAAATGTCTAGATGCTAGAGAGCGTTGCTTTCTTTGCAACCTTGAGCCTGAGTCGTGCCTGCACTTGTTCGTTAAGTGCAGCTTCGTGGTCAGAGCTTGGATCTCCGTTTGCGCTTCCCTCCAGCAGCCCCGGCCTGACTGGAACCACTCGGACTCAATCGTCGGCTTCTGGTACCATGTGAGGAGTAGGTGGCCTTCGGAGCTTCGTGATGGTTTCGACTCGCTCTTCCAGCTGATGTTGTGGCAGTTGTGGAAAGAGCGGAACGGACGGTGTTTTAGAGATGAGCAGTCGGACTTTTCCTCGTTTCTTCGGACCACGGTGGAGGCGGCCACGCTGTGGGTTTGAGCAGGAGCCAAGGGTCTAGGGAGCTTAGTGCGTGAGTAGTCTCGTAAGACTGCGGGCCGGTGCATCGGCGGGTGCGTTGTAATTTTTTCGGACTCTGTTTCTGGTTCTGTCTTGATACAAAGATACGCAGCTCTCCTGCGTGTTCGCCAAAAAAAAAATGTTTAAATGTCAAAATCTTTCCTCCTCATTTCATCGTTTTAATAACCATGTGAATAACTGAATTTGTAGAGCATCTTAATTACTGTACTTTATGCTCTCAGACATTATACAGCTCCATCTTGCAGTTATGAATTGCATTACAGCTTCCCATAAATTTCAGTTGTTTAATTCAAAGTACATAAAGTAATTGTTATCTGTGTCGGTGCATTTCCTACTAACCACTTGTCAACCTTCACTGTTGGGACCATAAACATGTATCATGACAAAGTCCAACCTTATTTCCCACAAACCTTTCGTTAGTTTTCAGAGCACGACCATGTGATGTGACAAGTTTGAGAATCAACTATGTTTTCCTGTAATCTGGTACATGTGATTTTCAACGTCTTCTCATTTGTGTTCAGGGAAGGGGAATGTGATAGCCCTATTTGAAGTTATTCCTTTCAGATGAGCTTGATACCAAACAATAACTTAATAAGTAGGCCGTAGGCCACGGAAACATGTAAAAATATTTCTATGCAGTGTACATGGTTAGCTGCAGTGTTCTTCAGTATTACCTTGCGGTCCAGCCCACAAAATGGCTCTCTAGTCTCTACCAGTCAGAAACTTGCCGTCGATATTTATAGCCTATGGGCGTAAGCTGGGGCATCCGTGTCAGCCTGATTCCAGACCACTGTTGATGTATGCAGCCTCCTGTAATATATGGAAGTACATGGAAGGTTGATCCATTCCTCACATGACAGAGCTTATATATGGGATCAGCTTGGCCCCCGTCTGTGGTTGGTAATTTGCATTGGAGCAAAAGCCATGTTTGAAGAATCTGCATTTATTTTCCAACCTTGGCATTCCAGATGGTGTTCCGATTTAATTTGGAGTGCTCCCCCAATTTGTTGCACTATTTATGTAGGGAAGCAGCCGTATATGAGCCATTCGTAGAAAAATATTAAGTGATGGTGTCTTCCATATTTGTTTACTCTACCGTATGTAGTTCTATGCATAAGTGAACAACCCAAGCTTGTGAAGTTGCTTGATGATAATGTAAAGTGAACATAGTCTGTCGTCTCAGTTAACCAAAAAAAAAAAAGGTAATCAACAGCTGTTACTTTGTCAAAAGCTTCAGAGTGGCAGAACTTAGCTATTTCTTGGAAAACATGACCAGTACGACTAACTATGTAAGTATATATCTTATCACTCTCCTATGTTTTACCAATTTCTCTGTTACGTACTAAAGAATATTCTGTCCGACATATTGTAGATACAGTAATCTTTCTGATAAAGTTGTTCTTGTCGCATTTGCTCAGGATGGCATAGATGCAGTTTTTTTCTTTCCTGAAGAGCCCAGTAGCAAACAACAACTCAATTATTAGGCCACTGAAACATGTAAAAATAATTCGTCTAACTTTGGAAACATCGAATGACATGGAAAGTTGTCAAACAGCTTGTCTGCTTGTCTTTACCAGTGTTAGCCTAAACGCTAAACGGTAAACAGTCGGTTACCCTTCGTTTAGCGTTTAATCGGACTACACGGCCGTTTAAACGGACTAAAAAACGGATTATACGGGATTAAACGGATTAAACGGCATAAACGGGCAACACAGTTGACTACTGAGTAGCGTTTAAACGGTGTGTAAACGGTCTAAACGGCCGTTTAGGCGAACAGAGGTCTTTACATGGGAAGTAGTTTGTGTTTTTCTCTCCCTTCAAATTGTTATTCTGCCTAGTTAGTTGCATGAGTTCTGTTTAGCCATGTTACCTCAAATTCTACTGGTTCTCTGATATTCGAATCATTTGAGCCCGAAATATATATATGACGGGTTCAACCAGATGGCAATGCTGGGCAGGGGAAATATAGTATATGCTTAACTGTACTATACGTATGAACGCCCATGTAGCGCCCAAATTATAGGAGTAGTTGAGTTCAGTCTCGTTTGTTAATCACAGATCCCTGTGTCGTGCTGTTTGCCTTCATCGGGCTTTGGGTGGTGGTACTCACTATTTCCATGTTACGCACTTGTGCTATGTAATACTGCATGATAATGATATCCTTTGGAGATAGGTGGCCCCTGACTTTCCATGCTACGATGATGTACCACGTGTACTGTACTGATGTTGTGATGCAATCATGTTTGTTAAATACGAACTAACTGGGCACGAACTTTAGGATAAGAAGAAGACGAGGAAAATGATAAAGCATTTTACGTCCTTAGCGACAAGTAAATGTAACTGGAGGAAGTAATAATCATCGCCAGATCTTCTTCCTCGCTGTAAAAAAAAATATGAAAAACAAACGAGGACATCGACAGAGACGGGCGTCATTTCAGCTGGGTCTTTAGCAATGGGTTCAATCATGCTTACACAGAAACGGGAAAAGAGCTCTGCAAGGGAAAGGGACTTTGTCCCAGAATCTCCTTTGGCGAGGGTCAATGCGACGACACGAGCTGCGCGTCCTTTCCTATCATCTCATCTCTCTCCCACCTCTGCTCTCCCCACACCACCTTGCTTTCCAGCGTTCAGTTGCATCTATCGCCCCTCGCCGTCGCTAGAGTCCCTCCCGAGTCCCGACCTTTTCAGCAGAAGCTCCCAGAACGCTTTCGCAGAAACCGATCGTCAACCCTTGCTTCCTCCTGCCCGGAAATGGATGGCCCGAAATCCATGTATTTTTAGTCCGATATCATGTTTTTGGTTGAATACAAATATGGGTTCAGATATTATCGAATGCAATCATAAAGCCACGGCCAAAAACACAAATCGTTTTATCTTATTCAAAAATCGTGTAAACATGTAAAAAAATAAGTCATACCCAAACTATCTAAAATGTTCAAACAAATGATAACAAAATAAATAATAAATTATAAAATTTTTGAATAAGACGAACGATGCAAGTTTATGATAAATTATACACTCTAACTTAAAATATTGGAGTGTCATTTATCCAAATTTGGATAGAGAAAATAATGAAAAAAAAATATGTGAATACATCATTTTCATATACATCTAAGAGCCTATCTGAATATGAGTATCTATATCCACAAATTCATCAACTAGTCCATCAATCTGTGCTCCTTCGTACGTTTGAATCAAGTAAATTTAATAGTATTAGAAGTTGATAATTTAGAAGCGTATAACCTCCGCCCCAATTTGTAGATCATTTGATTTTTTGACATCAACTTTGACTTACTCATCTTATTTAAAAAATTCATAATTGTCATTTATCTTCATTATAGTTTAGTTTAACGTATACTATGCATTAATTATGAATTAAAATTTCCATATTTTTGCAAATATTTTGAACAACACGAGCCGGTCAAACTTGGTACCAAAAAAGCCAAACGTCCTATAAATTAAGACAAACGGAGCATTATTATTTTTTTGATAATAGCATGTGTTAGCAACTTAGTTATAGTTTAATATAGTTTATTTTTAGTAATGTCAGAGGTGGATAATCTAGATATAAATATAAAGGGAGTATCTATAATATCATAATTGTGCCTAATTTACATAAATATAGGATTATTTAAAATTTATCTTTACTAGAGGGAAGTGGCTAATTTGATCTAAATTATTCAGTACTTTATATTATCTTTCATAGTAGCATATATGGATAATCCAAATGTAAAATTAGGAGGTTACTTTATGGTGTATCTATAATGGCATATGTGGATAACTATTTAAGAAACATAACATATCTATGCCTATTAAGATTTTAGTCTAAAAAATGGTAGACTGATGTTTCTGCTTATCATAAAAAATTTAAAATTTTCTATTAGCGTGTCTTGTAAAGATTCACTTGTAAGCTAAAAGATCTATAATTAGTAACAAAAAATATTATGTTGGATTATTCGTTTAACTGGCTACCCATTTCACACTGCGCGGTGGTGCACCACCGGGCGCCGGGCGGGCAGCCGTGCCGCTGTCCGGACGGACGCCCGCGTGGATGGTGGTTGTCCTGGAATCTTTGATCCAAGTTCTCGATTGGGAATGTTGCTTCACGAGGGGAACACGTACGGGCAGTCGCACAGGCACAGGGCACAGGGCACGCACACACACAGGACCCTGAAACCACTGCTCTGCGATTGTGCCCGTCACCCATACGTACATGATGTCCACAGTCCCTTGGGCTACAGCTGCCTACAGGGTGGAACACGTTACAGCCCGCGGATCTACGCGTGTCACGTCGTATGCTCCCATGCACGCACATTTTTATGACGACTCGCGCGCCGCGTGGAACAAACAAACCATCCGTCCATCCATACATAGACATATCCGACGCCGACGGTGGGAGATATGCAAAGTTGCTAAATGCAGGAGGCAGTTGCTGCCTGCTGGCAACGGAACGACAAGGACACGCGAAATCAGCAGCTCGAACACATCAACCAACAAAGCCTACTACAACTACTAGAAGCAGCAGCGTGCGTGCGTGCATGGCGTCATTTACTTCGCTCCCGCTCCTGCTCCTGCTCCTCCTCTTGCTCGATCGCCTCCACGATGCGGTGGACCGCCGCCGCGATGTCGTCCACCGATGCCAGCGAGCAGTCGTCTTCCACCTGCATGCGCGCGCGGCAGCCGTCGTCAACAGTGTAGACATCAGACACGGGAGCGTTCAGCTCGTTTCGACATTTAAAAAAAAATCGGCATGGCAGTTCTGGCCATAGCTCCATGCTCTACGGCTACACGATGCCTGGAACGAACCACACCCTGACTCCCCTGTCCACTAGGGTGAAAAACCATGGAGACAGAGAGACGGACGCCGGACGGAGATGGAAGGGGGAGTTTGGAGGGGCCGTTCCCGACAACGCGCGCGGAAACCGAGGCCCCCGCCCGGAACGTAACGTACCTTGAGGCTGAGAGAGTAGAGGCCCATCCGGCCGGCGCTGGTGACGTTGAGGTGCAGAACGGTGAGGCGGTGGGCCTGCAGCCCGGCGACCAGGCGCAGCAGCTGCCGCGGCCGCCGCCGGGACAGCACCTTCAGGTTGGCGTGGCTCTCCACCATGGTCACCTCCACGTCCGCCACGCCCGACGGCCTCGATCCCGAGGCCGGGGCGGTGGCGGAGTCCTCGTTGCCGGTAGTCGCGTCGAACCTCTTCACCCCGCCGTCGCCGTCGTCTGCCGCCCGGGGTGGCGTGTTCGCGGCGGCGGGGGAGCGAGCGCCGGCGCTCATCGCGTACTGCGGGAAGGTGAAGAAGCCCGCGAAGGGCGGCGCGCCGGGGGACGGGGGCGGGAGGTGGTCGTCGTGGCGGGCGTGCTTCCGCGCCTCCAGGGACTGCAGCAGCTGCTCCATCTCCTTGACGTAGTTGATGGCGCCGCCAATTATGGACGCCTGGTCGCCCTGGTAGTATATCAAATCAAACAAACCGGCCGGCCGGCGTCATCTTCATCGAGATCATCAACAACAATGGCGCCAGTGCGCGAGTTAAAAAAAAAAAGAACCTAACCCTTAGTAGCTAGCTAGGTAGGGCCACGGACCACGGTCCACCAGACCACCACTCCACCTACCCTTTGCACGTAGGACGGCGGCATGAGGGAGCGGAGCACGGCGAGGTACTCGTTCATCTGCTTGCGGCGGTTGCGCTCCACGGCGATGTGGGTCATCCGCTGGCTCTCCACCTCCTCCTTGTTCTTGACGCTCCTGCTCCGACGCCGCTTCCTCCTCGCCGCCGGCAGCGGCAACGGCATTACCTCCACCGCCGCCGCCGCGGCTCCCTCCTGGGCAAAGTCCGTACTGGCTGCCGCCGCAATGCCACCGCCGTTCTCCGGCAGCGGCAGCGGCGCGGCAGGGCTGCCGGCGGGGTCCTCAGCCGCCCCTAGCATCATCACAGAGGAGGAGGAGTCTGCTCCCACTCCCACGTCCCAGAAGGCGGCGGCGCTGCCCCCATCCAAGCCCACCACCATCCCCTCCACAGCCCCGCCGCCGTGGCCCCAGCTCCACCCTCCTCCCCCCGCAGCCGCCATGGGAGGCCAGCAGCCGAAGAACCCTTCAGCCTCCAGCGCCATGCCGCCGCCTCAGGAAACTAACCAAACCTCCAGAAAAAGGCAAGGACGGCGAGGTGCAGCCGTGCAGGCAGCTGGCTAGCTAGCTAGCATGTAACGTGGAGCTAAGCTACTGATCAGCTAGCGGCTAGCCAAAAGGACTGGCTGAGCTGAGCTGAGGAGGAAGAAAGGCATGGACCATGGAGAGCCTCATATAGAGCTCACGATCGAGTCAACTATATACTGCGTGTGCCCAGGTTCAGGATCCATGGAGGGGAAGGGTGGTGGTGCCGTGGTGTGATTAGGCCATGATTTGGTCGGAGCGACGGAGACGGATGGCATGGCAGAAGGGAGAGAGAGAGAAGGTGCCATGCTGTTGCTTGCTGCTGCCACAGTGCATGCCATTGGGAAACGCAACGCACTCTAGGGGATGCTAAAAACAAGACGCCCCCGCTAGACTGCACAAAATGCACAACCTGTCATTCCAAATTTACCAATCACACACAGCGGGTGATTGAGCTGAGCAGGGAGGAGATCGAGGAGAGGACGGCCGGTCGGCAGCAAGCAGGTCAGCAGTCAGCACGCAGCACCCCACCACGCGGTAAAAAAATGGAGACGGAGCCACGCGGTAACTTTTCCTGTAGCTGCTGCGGATCCGTCTCTGTGGATCGATCAGTCAATCGCCGCGGCGTCGCGAGCGCACTGCGGCGGCCCCTGCTGCCTCGCTCGCAGGCGCAGACCAGGGCTGCAGCAGTGCAGCTGCCGGTTGCATCATCGATCGGCGGTGGCGCAGCCGCAGCCGCGCAGGAGCCTACAGCGTAGCCGCACTCCGATGCCGGCCGGCCGCAGCTGGACAGTCAGCAGACCGGCAGCACGGCATGCATCGGATACGGTTCGTCGTCCCTAGCTGGGGGCCGGCGCGCATGAGCCATGAGCAGGATGATGAGAGAAATCATTGTGCTGTCACGGGGGCCAGCTGTGTCTGTGTGTGCGCGTCGGCCGTGCATGCGTGCTGGTGGCCGCATTGCGCGTCGGCAAAACACGTACGGGGCGCCGCGCCGGCCGGCCGGCCGGATCGGAGCTGAGCTGAGCGCTCCGCGTTCTTGTGTGCTTGTACGCACGGCGTACGTGGTGGTGCTAGTACATCGTCTATCGTCTGCGGCTCTGCGCCACAGCGGGCACGCGTGCATGGTGACTGCTGTGACGGACGGCAGCCCTGTGCCCGTGCTCTCGCGTGCGTCGCATGTATGTGTACGGATATCAGCCCACGTACTCTCTCCTGTGCCTGTGCGGCGGCGTACACAGATGTGCTGTAGCTCCACAGATTCGGTTGGCTGTTGCCATCTCAGGGGTCGGGTCTCTGAGGAGGAAGATGAAGCTGCTAGCCGCACGCATCTCTGAATGGGCATGGCGCGGCTAAAACTGTTTGTTCCCTCAACTTCACAGTAGCCCCGTCCTCTGATGAGGATTGCCACGTACGTTTTCTGTTTTCTGATGGATCGGATACTGTGATTAATTTGGGATTTGGCGTCTCCCTTTCTTCTGTTTCCTTCTCTTTTTTCTTCTTCTTACTATATGTTTCTACAACTAACTTTGACAATGATTTTTTAAATAAATTCTACCAATAGGACGTGACCCTTCATGTCAGATAAAAAAAAATACAATTATGAGCATAAATAGCAAGGAAACAATGTGTCTAAAAATGAGAAATGGCCACACATTTTTGGTGGATGGAGGATTCATCATGAACATATTGGAAAAACACATGGACTATTACCCGACCTTGATGGGGAAAATGTTGGGGGAAATACGTCTTACGTTCATCCTTCAACTAAATTGTGTACTGCAAAGGGTTGCAAGAAATATCCGTTAATCGTGTCACATATATATATGCTACTCCATCCAAGAAGAATCAAATCATGTCACAATGCAAGAAAGGTGATGAATTGACCATCAAGAGTTTGTGGCGAATAGCTAGCGTAAAGGTTCTTAGGTTCCACAAGTACAATTTACTTTTCATGCATGTAATACCTTTTTCCTTGGCAAAAGGTAACGAAAAAGGAAGCTCCGGGTGCTGTCTTGTGATGCCAAGTGGGGATGGGATGAACTAAGAAGGTTAGTATGGGGCGAGTATATAGAGAAAAGTGAGTGCAGAGTCCCAATGTTGATTGGGGCTTGTCCCCCGTTGCTAGAACATCTTCTTCATTCCCTTCTATTATTTTTAATCAACTCATATTTCCAAGTTCAGTCTGTTTGCTGCATATTTTGATTGGGACGACGTTGTGAACTTCTTCGTGACGGCGGCGCTGTCATACAGAACTGCATGCTGTATTCAACATATGGCTGTTGATTCAACAAACTGGGGACACCACTGTGTATTATTAGGAGGGCAGAAGATTCATTATACACTTCCCTCTGATCCCACCAGATACTCCGAGACACATTTCACTCTCATTCTTCCATGCATTTCTGGCGCCCTAATTTAATTAAAAGCGCCATGCACAATGCATTAAACTTGCTTCCTATATATATTAGCTCTAACAATAACTGATATGATGATGGGGCAATATATAAAGTATTGTATTTCTCACCTTAATGTACCCGAGTCCAAACGAACGACTTGCTTATATCTCGGGATCGGAGTGAGTGGATTATAGGATAATGGTCTGATGCCCCCTACCTAGCTAGCAATAACTGGATGGCATCCTGACAGAGTCCAAAGGGATGGGCCCCTTAAATTAATTCTCAACATGTCAAATTTGCCTCTTCTGATCAACACTTGAATGGCAATACTACCTTCTTCGGCAATCTCATGCATGAGCCTGCACATGGTGCAATGCATGGGGAAATGTATTGTCTGTACTCCCTGGTGGTCCATGCATGCCATTCTCTTAAAAAGATTCAGTATGCTAGCTCATTTATATGTTCTTGGACAGTCGTTTTCACGTTGAATTCAAATATGTCCCCAAAACCACAAGGATCGACACCTACAAGCAGAAAAAGGTTGGAGCTGTCGAGCTCGAATTGAACGGCGGCGCCCCTTTTTGCATGCATATACACTCTTGAGCCTCCTCTCACTTTGTAAAAGCACCCGACTTTTGTGATCGCTCCCCCACTCCACTCCTTGCCCTATATATTCAACGTCTACTCCACAGTATGTGTGTATGTGATGTCCCGGTGAAAAGTCACGCATGCATGCATGGACACGACGATGATGAGTCGATGACCCCTGCTGCCGTGAGTGTGATCTGATCAGTGATCTACCCCCATGCGCGGCAAACAATGCAGGCATGCATGTTTCATCTACAATTGCAGAGCTAGCAAGCTAGCGCTGTAGCTACAAGGACAGCTCGACGCACTACGCCGAACGAGTACACAGTACAGTACAAAAGATGATTGACAAAAGGCTACGAGAGCTGATGAGGGGAGGCCGCGTCCGTCCTGATCGACCTGGCTGGCTGGAGACGATTTGTCATTTTCAGGCCGGCCTGGCCCCCTAGGGGCACGGGAAAAAACAGCCCGGTTATATGATTCCGAGCGAGACGACGACGCAGCCCCATGCATGCACGGTCTACTTACGTAGTAGCCCTGTACTGTACTACGTACGTACGTGCAGCATGCACCACCTTCTCTGCTTGCATGCATTCTATGCGAGGAAAAAGGATCTCTCTATACTACGTACTACGTACTATGTACGTACGTACGTGTTGGTTCATCTCTCGTGTTGTCCGGCTCGGCTCCAGCCTCTCGATCACATCGGTGGATCGATCGGTCGGTCGGTCGGTCACTGCATTCATGCCGTGGATCTGGACGAAGCCGATCGAGTGATCGATGAGACTGACACGACCGGCCGGGCTGATCAGGGTGCTGCATGCAGATGTGTACATGTCTCAAGGCTACTATGGGTGTGTTTAGATGGTTGAAAAAAACACTGTTCCAAACTGAAAAGCACTGTAGAACTACTGTAGCATTTTTCGTTTGTTTGTGGTAAATATTGTCCTACTATGGCCTAACTAGGCTCAAAAGATTCGTCTCGCAAAGTACATCTAAACTGTGCAATTATTTTTTTATTTCATCTATATTTAATATTCCATGCATGTGCCGGTATTTTGATGTGACGAAGAATCTTCTTTTTGCATAGTGAATTTTTGGGAGAAATTTGATCTACTAAACAGGGCCTATATACTACACACGCAGCCAGCGAACCAGCTGAAATCGACCACTGCGTGCATGCGACAGAATGACAGGCCGGCGCGCGGCCTGATGATGAGCCTCTGGAGTCTCTCTGGACGATCTCTCGATCAGCGGCCTACTACTGTTTCGCCCGGGGGTGCCCGGCCGGGGGCCGCGCGCGTAGCCTCCCCGGCCTGTAGCGGCGTAGCAGCGCCGCGTAGGGCACCGGCGCAGAACAGGGTGCAAAAAATTTGTGTCCGCTCCCGGCGCTACCGCCACCGCCACCAACCTGGCCTGGCCGGAGCGCACATGCATTGCGTCAGATTCCGCAGCGGCGCGGCGCAAATATTCTTGCTAGGCCAGGGGCCAGGCCAGGCTCTCGTCTGCATTTGGCCTCGCGTCAGGCTCTGCGGGAGCTAGCTAGTACTACCTGGCTAGCCCTTTCTGCTATGCTTTGGTCTCTTGTGTGCGTGCATGCACCTGTTTGATTTTAGGTTGTTAGTGGAAGGTTTTGGATTTGAATTAAATAGTACTCCTTAATTTTCCTTTCCAAGAAGGGCCGTGAGACCCACTACAAAGGTATAGGAGTACTTACTAGTTACCGAGTGTGAACACCCATCAGTTAGACACTTTTGTTTGCTCTCACGAGATGTAATGGCCGATAGTAGTTTCGGCAATTGTTGGCATGTGCGTGGTGCGCCCATGTAGGCTCGACGGCAACAGTAGGAACAATGACAATGCATGGTGCGGGTCAATAGTGCGGGTGGAAAACTCATCTATGATTGACACCCACACTAGTAATATAGTTGAATTTCTACACCCGTGCTCGCTAGGTACTCATTGGTGTTGGGTACCAATCGAGTCTATTCATAGTACCACAATGCCATAATATATAGTTACTAAGTTACATATATCTACATGATCATATTATATATCAAGCAAAATTAATAGTATGAACTAGCAAGTGTGTGTGTGGTGGGGGTGATGGGAAAATAGCCTCTTATGCCTTTTATAGAGTGAATTGCATGCGAGGTCTTTAAACCTACCAAGTTATCCCATGGTACTATCGTTGTCCACAAACTCCCAAAGTGATCATTTGGTCCTTTAGCTTTTCAACGATTGAACCTCAAGTGAGTTGAGAATGGCAAGTTGATGGATCAAAATGACCACTTTGAAAAGTTAAAGGATCACTCAGACGATGACTTTTGGAGTTTGTGGAGTTAGATGGTATCACATGGATAAGTTTCTAAGACATGGCATGCAATTCAGTTTTTCTATATATTTGTTTCGGTAATTGAGTGATAAAAAATGTTTAGAGAGTGCACATTCTTAAATTGTTTAGATATAAAGGATGAAATAAGAACAAAGGCGGAAGCACAAGGCCCAAAGGACTGCCCTAAACTTTCAGATGCTAGATATGGCCAACATAAATAACCTACTAGTAAGTTTTCAAAAAAAAAAAAAAACTACTAGTTATGAAATTTATTTTAGCTGACAAAAATGTACAAGATTCCTGTATAGTAATTTACAAAACACAAAAAATTTTACAAAGTATCATTCAGGATTACTTTTTTTTTTTGCCGTAAGAGAAACATATCCCGGACAGACGGACACCGATATTGTTCCACAACTTGCTAGAGAGAAGAGGTGAAGTTGTCTGCTCTCTATCATGATCGATCGCCAGGATCAGGACTAGCGTGCGTAAAACATACTATATTCCCTAGTCTCATAAAATACTACACATCTGTAATACTAGTACTTCTAAGAAGCAAAGCTAGCTAGTTGGCCAGCACGGCATTCACTGGATACATCCATCACCCACATTGGCCACATAGTCTGGTAGACCTTTTTTTGTTTTAGGCCTTGCTGCCAACACAACAGGTTATTAATACTAGTAGACATGCACGTGCGTCCCGCACGTGTCTAAAAACTTTTTCATGGCAACGCTAAATATATATTTATGAATTTTAGCCTACACAAATAGCACATATATTTAGTTTTTTCTTTGGCAATAGGTAGAATGCATGTACATTGCTGTTGGTAAAATTCAATTAGATTTATTGTAATAATGCAATGGAATAAGAAAAAACAAACATCTAACTTAAAACTAATGATAGTTAAACTTATGTAATACAAAGTAAATGCTTGGTCTTATAACTTAACTTCAATTTAGATGAAAAAACTAACCTAATTTCAAACTTTTATTCTGGAATTAAATAAAGTCAAATTAAAACTTTTAATCAAAATTCATGAGTAATTAGAAAGCTTAATTGCAATAAAACTTAAATTTTACTTTAGGCAATGTATAGTTAAATTCATTAAGGCTAATAAGTCTAATGGCTCATGAATATACTTGGCACCAAATATTCCAAAACATCATATTTTTAGCTTAATTTGAATAAGAATAAAAACTTATGGAAAAATAATGAAATATTCCTTAGCTTATATATTGTGCAAACATCGCAATGCTTAATTCAATATAAACTCAAGTGCACCTGATAAATGACAAGAGATCTGAAAAAGGCTTTTATAACAAATCCATCAACTTGTAATATGGAATTGTCTCCAAAGATTTCGGTCAGGGCCAACATATGTCAAACATGAATACCCTCTTAAGCCACCTAGCATGGCATAGTAAAACAGTTGTGGGCACCCTCGATGCCTTAATAAGAAGCACGGAGAAAGACAAAAAAAGCTGCATGTTCAATAGTGTTAATATGATATACAGATGGGTCATGAAAAAATAAAAATCCCACAATGAAAACAATATATATCGGTAGCAAGTATGGTGCATGATAAGAACACACAAATTCTATCAGAATAATGGGCATCAGCTAAACTTGAAGGTCGACTTAAAAGATTGTTGATGAGGCGTCAAACCATATGCTTATTACGTACTATTATGTTTAAAAAATACTATGGGATCTCATATATTACAACGTTTGAAAGGAGCAATAATAACACTTTATCAATTATTTGAGAAAAAGATGAATATTAAACAAAAACAGCTCACCAGGCTGGTATGAGGCGTATTACACTTTACAGTAGGAAATTACAAAGGTGAGCTACATATGAAAAGAAGCATTATGAAGAAAAGTTTCCTGCGCTTTCATATAGCAATGTAAAAGATAAAATTCCTACCTTGTACAAATAACTGGCCCGATGGGGCATGATCCAGTCCCAGAATCGAAGTACTTGCGATCATGAGATCTACAACAGCAATTCACCGTCCGAGGAAGCATGAATCTGGCGGCAACAGACTCTTGATGCCGTTGATGATTAGAAACACCTAGCTGCTGCATCTCTGTTGATGAGTGCGATGTGCTCGCTGCCGCATTTGGCGATCTCGTCCCACTCGTCGTGGGACGACGTTGTTACGTGCGCTCTCATGGTCCGGCGGCGTCAGCTGCTGCGGCGGCACGGATTCTAGCTTTCACGCGAGGCAATGATGACGGGTAGAGCCTTGGGCAAATATCGGAGTAGATTGGTTTCCAAAAGAAAGGAAAAAAAGAAGAGTCCGTGAGGAAAAGAAGTTGGATAAAATAAAGAGAGGGTAAGATGGCTACGGTGAGAAAAGAATTGCGATCAGA
This sequence comes from Paspalum notatum, assembly GCA_022530915.1. Lineage (NCBI taxonomy): Eukaryota > Viridiplantae > Streptophyta > Magnoliopsida > Poales > Poaceae > Paspalum > Paspalum notatum. Next base: position 5,696,747 of record CM039691.1, read on the forward strand.
GGCAGAAACGCGTAACTCACGAGCGTGAACATTGGATCCAACCGTAAGCGACCAAAAAAGATTTAGATCGGACCGTTAAACCTTTAAACAAACGGTATCAACATTTACATTTAACGTGAGCCGTGGGCCTTAACATGAGTCGTGGGCCCAAAAATATTCATCTAACGGACAGACTACATGATGATAGATAATCCAAGGGTGGATATAATATTGTGTAGGTTATAATAGAGTACAAAATATTTTTTGTGAAACTCGCTCTTTTATAGAGTAGATAGATTTGATCTACTCGTGAATAATAGTACTACTGAAAATTTACACCTACTGTTATTACCAACAACGTTGCTGTCAACTCCGACCCGTGTAACAGCCAACAGTCCATACATAGGGAATCTGAACCCCGACAGTCCGGACGCTAGCCATGCGCGGCCACAACATATACAGGGTCGGCATGCTGCGCGCACAACATGGCGCGCCGCACGCACAGCATCGCTCTCGTCTCTCGCTCAGGCACAGCTAGCTGGAGACACAGTTCCATGATCAGCGGGCGACAGTTTACCAACCACCCTCAGAATCAGACAAGTTCTTCTTTTCAAAAAAAAAAAAAATCCGACAAAGATTCAGGAGCCCAGCCTGTTAAAGCCTCAAAGGGATAATAAGTAGTCCCTGGAAAACAGTTCAAGAGTTTATATAGTGGTATAGCACTATGGTCTTCATATATTAGAACATTTTCTAACAGAGGATTTCCCATGTCCACTTCTTTTTTTTTCTTTTAGACATATTTAGTCTACTCATTAGATAAGTAGCTGTCACAAAAAAACCACGTGGATAAGTCCTGTTAACAAAAAGTTATGTGCACGAATTATATACTCCTTCCGTCCTACAATAAATGCTGTAAAAATTATATACTCCTTCCGTCCCACGATAAATGTTGCTTTAGGATTCAAAATTTGTCCCAACATAAGTGTTGTTTTAAGAGATTAGTTGTTTTTAAAATAAAATTAATATGCATGCATGCATGAAGACACCATAATAGGGAAAGATTAATTTGTTAACCAAGGACACACGCGTCATATCCCACTCTGCTTAATCTGTCCTAAAAATCTTAAAACAAAACATATTGTGGCATAGAGAGAGTATGTTTGTTAACTTTTCAAAAAAAAATGAGATCTATGGAAATATTTTTTACTAAAAAGGAAAATTTACTTGTCATAAGCTATCAGAACAAGTTTTTTTTTTCCAAAAAAATGTGTATAATCTACATAAGTTTGTATACAAAAAGTTGTGGAAACCATTTCCCCTCTATTTTAGAAAAATTATGTTAACAAGTTATCATAATAAATTATCCACGAAAAACTCATTCAAATAAAAGTTTGTAACTTTAAAAAATAAAAAAAAAAATGGAGGAAATGAATTATTTTAAAAAAAATGGAGGAAGTTTTCCAATACTCACAGTTCACGCCACGAAACACTGAAGCGCGGGTTCCTGGCAGTGGGCCTGCTGGAACTTTGAGCCCAGAACGCCCCGGTGCGGGCTCTTTGTCGGAACGGAGCTCCGCGGGCCACCAATCTAGCTCAGGCGCTGGACCGGCTGTAACAGTCGTGAGCCCACGCCAGCGCGCCTGTTTCGAATCCCAACCACTGGACTGGAGTGTGGAGACTGGAGACTGCTCTGCCCTGGTCTGAACTCTGAACTGAAGTGAACTGCATCTCCGGTGAGAGCCGATCAGATGTCGGCCTTTCAGCGTCGCGCCGCGGCGGTGCCACCAGCGAGCGAGAAAAGCCGCCGACGAGAAAGCGAGCAGCAGCACTGCAGCAGCTTCTGTTTCCGGTGTGCCGGGTGTGGTGCTCGTTTGCGTCGCCATCCGTCTTTGGGATGAACTTTGCGATAAGGAAGGCATCCAGCGGAGGCATCAGCAAAAGGCGAGACTTCCGGCCTCACCACCGGCCGCGCCACATCACTCTCAGTTTTTGTCCCCGACGGACTTGGAATCTTCTGTCCCCTTCCTCCTGGTATACAAGACCCCGCCGACCTTGCCTCGTCGACCGGTACCTGCGCTCACAAGGTGCTCGATGGATTGCCCACACGAGACGATGAGGCGTCCTCATGCTGGTCTCTTGGTTATTCTGTTTCTGTCCGCTCTCCGGCTTGCATATTCGTCGACAGGTGCTCATTTGCCCCATGGCACTCTCACATTACAACCTGCTTCGCTGTGCGCTGCTTTGGTTAGTCATTTGACTGCCTTGGTACTGTATTCTCCTTTCTCCATCATCGCAGACAGTGATTTCTCCAAGGTCAGAGCGGTCAACTTGGGAGGCTGGCTGGTGGTAGAGGGGTGGATCAAGCCCTCCTTGTTCGACGGCATTCCTAACCGGGACATGCTTGTAAGTGTTCTGCTGCTTATTGCAGCTCATATGATGTGGTGTGGGCAATGCTGTGTCCGCCTTTTTGATTGCTTCTTCTCATGTGAACGCCTGGTTTGCTTCAGGATGGGACGCAGGTGCAGCTCAAGTCAGTGGGGCTTCAGAAGTATGTGAGTGCAGGTGACGGCGGCGGCGGCAACGTGACGGTGGATCGAGATGCCGCTTCTTCATGGGAGACCTTCAAGGTGTGCTGTGGTCCGTGTGCCGGCTTTGTGCCCTCCCATTACCACAGTTGTTGTGCAAGGAAACTGAACTGCCTTTTTTCTTGGCGTCTTGGCGCTCTTGTCAGTTGTGGAGAGTTTCTATGAATGAGTTTCAGGTCCGTTGCTTCAGTGGTCAGTTCTTGACAGCAAGCGATGGCGATGTGATCTCAGCCACAGCAGATTCACCTGGGGACTCTGAAACATTTTACATCGAGAGGAACAGTACAATGCTTCATATCAAGCTTTTAAATGGGAGCTATTTGCAGGTATTGCTCTTGCCATCATTAAGAAGTGGCAGCAGTTATGCCTTTTCATTATATTCTTTCTGATGAAATGAAAACTGAACAGCTTACACTTCAGAAACAACGTCAGGAAAGTTGACAAATACTACATTATTCAGGTCACAAACAGTAATCAGCTTACATCGAATTACCCTTCCCAACCAGGATGGGATAATGATATGGCAACATTTGAGATGACAGTTGTTGCTAATAACTTGCATGGAGACTACCAGCTTGCCAATGGATATGGACCTGAGAAGGCAAAGTCAGTCTTGTCAGTAAGTTCCATATCCATAGTCACCATATCATTCCTCCCCAGCTTGCAGTTCACGGTTTTTCATTCCTTATGTTTTGTTGCTCATTCAACAATTTGCAGGAACACCGAAAGAACTTTGTGACTGGAAGGGATTTCTATTTTATTTCGCAGAATGGTATAAATGCAGTCAGGATTCCAGTTGGATGGTGGATTGCATATGATCCTGATCCACCAGCACCATTTGTTGGTGGTTCCCTGAATGCACTCGATAGAGCATTCTATTGGGCACAGTAGGTCTAGCCTCTAAACTGTTCTTGATTGTGTTTTTTTTTTACTAAAATTTCTTTTTGAAGTTTTGAGACTGCATGCCATCATATTATAATTTTGAAATCAGGACTTATGGTTTGAAGTGCATCATTGATCTTCATGCGGCTCCTGGATCTCAAAATGGAATGGAGCACAGTGCTAGCAGAGATGGTTCAGTAGATTGGCCTTCAGAAACTAACATACAGACAACATTGGACGTCATTAATTTTCTAACTCAAAGGTAACATACCCTTTTTTCTTAAACACACAGGAGAGCTGCGTATCATTAAATTAAGTAGAGAGGGAGATAGAAACCCCAAAACTAACATGCCACACTCGCGCCTTAAGGTTTATAAATACATGATCGCCTTCTAAGACACAACAACGACTTTGACTAAACAAATTACTTAGGCAATAGGCCATCCAGGTAAGAATGCCCCTGGCACCTGCAATAACCCACAATGTCATTTCGTATAAGGCAAGGGACAATTATTTAGGCCGAAGATTTGAAAGTTCTTCTATATTGGCCAAAACAAATGTTTTTTTCATGACATGAGGAACATGAGGGTATGTAAACTGTAAAGGCACCAGCAAGATGGGAAATGGCTTTGGATTTCTCAATTCTCAATGCTGATCTTTGTTAGGACTTGTGGAATGTGGACATTCTGTAAACTAAACCTGCTGTTCATAGATATAATCTTCGGTTATAAGAATGTTTTCTGAGTACAAGTCAACTTTTGGTTACAATAATAATGAAATTTTATTTTCATGCTCTGAAACTCGTCTCCTACTTGAAGCCTTTAACTCTAATAATGTTAAATTTGTTTACTAATCATGAGAAAAAGGAGCTATTTTTTGAATCCACTGAGAATCAATTCAGATAATATTATTCGTAAGAATCTGTGTCACAATTTCCTTAGTCCTAACAAGGCATGCTGTGTTTTTAACTGCAGATATGCAGACAGCACTTCTCTCCTGGGAATCGAGCTTTTGAACGAACCTTCTGCAGCTGCAGTCCCACTAGATACTCTAGTGTCATATTACAAAACAGGCTACCAGATTGTACGAAGTTATTCAGACACTGCTTATGTTATATTCTGTCAGAGGATTGGGAATGCAGACCCAATGGAGCTTTACCAGGCTTACCTGGGTGCAACAAAAACAGTTGTAGACTTACATTATTACAACCTCTTTGATCCTTATTTTGAAACACTGAATGCTACAGAGAACATACAGTTCATTTATAAGAACAGACTGCCTCAAGTACAGTCCTTGAATCGTGCAAATGGACCTCTTGTTTTTATCGGTAGGTCCTGCAAACTCAATTTGAAATCCTCTGTTTATGCAAAATATCTTATATCAAAATGCTAAATTTCGTTCAGACATCTCATATAGTTCATTTAAAATTCAGGTTCCATCTAATCAAAATTGTTTCTCACTCCCTTCAAGTCTTACAACGATAATTTATTCTACCAGATACTATTTGCTCTTCCATTGTACCTCATAGGTACACTCCTATTCTAATTTATTTACCCCCTTGTTACATTATTCAGGAGAGTGGGTAAATGAATGGAATGTGACAGGTGCTTCACAAGCTCAATATCAATTGTTTGGAAAAACACAATTAGAGGTCTATGGCGAAGCATCCTTTGGCTGGTCTTATTGGACAATCAAGTGCAACAGTGTGCACTGGGACTATGAATGGAACATAAGGAATGGGTATCTTATTGGTAAGATGCTCATCTGTGCCACTTCTCTCCCTGCTGTTTTCAGCACCCAGCCATTTTTAGAACACACATTCTTAACTCTGCTTACATACGTTTGAGCTGGAGAACTACTTATTCTTCAGATGAGCAGTCATTTTGTACTATGCTATTCTGAAGTTAGTTATACAATGCATCAATATCAATTAACTCCACGATTTGATATCATTAGGGTAACAGAATCCCATGAAAAATAGCTCATGGATTAGGGGCTAGAGTTTCATCAGGGTAACAGAATCCAGTGCTATCATTGTCATTATATTTCAGAAAAAAGGATCTGCTATCATTAGTGCTATTGATGCTCATTTTGCTTGATGCAGCAGCAAGCACCCCCTTTAGAAATTTTGGTTCGGTAAGTTCATGCCCTCCTGCTTTGACATGATCCTTTTGCCTCCCATGCAGGTGGTTCACCACTCATAAGCCCAAGCTACATGTTGCTTGTGGCAGGATGCCTCGTGTACCTTTTGTCTCTAGTGACATGATAGGAGAAGGGCGCCTACAGGACATATTCTGATTATGTCTACACAAAGCAATATAGTCTGTTAGGGCAATTTCATTGGTTCAAAAGTGTTATGTAAAGTTTTCCGGAAATGCACGGTTCGTTCGTTTCCCAAGCTATCCGTATTCCTTCTGCCAAACATCTGACCCATCAGGGAAAATCAAGGAAACGCAGCCTTTGCTGAAAAAAACAAAAGGTCCGCTGACCCTGAATTCTTCCTGCTTATCTGATGCACAAAGGAAACCCACTTGGGCAATGATGTGAAGCGCGGACAGAGACGGTGAGAACGAGATTCCACTGTGCCGATAAGGTGCGTGTACCCTCTGGGCTATCTCATCTCACCCCCCTCGCCTCATTTCCTGTTCGTCCCTGCAAAACAGGATGAACCCAGTGACAGTGGCCTCCCGTTCGCTAGCCGTTACGTGCGGGTACGGCACTGTGCTGCTGCCGTTGCTTATCCGTTCCTGCCACACAAACCTACTCTGAATTACTGCCTGCATTTTTTCCACACTAATCAAAGCAGTTTTGTGAGTGGTTACAAGCCTAAGCCTGAAGCCTGTGTGTACCCTTGTTGCCGAAAAACTGATGGACACGTACACAGACACATCGAGTGGTAGGTGCTGGGCTTCTCTTTACGTGACGGGATCCACCGGAACCCGGTGCCCATCGTCAACGGATCCACGCCCGTACTCACCGTTGCCATCACGGCGCCGCCACGTACGTGCCATGGCAGGTTTTCGTCTCCTGCCCCCTGGGCCTGACTGGCCGTGGGAGTTCGTTCTCCCCTTTTCGGTTTTCACACTCCCCTCTTAACTCGTGGTCATTGTCGGCCGAATCACCGTCCGACGGCGACCGGCGGCGCCATCGGATCTCTCACACTGACCTCGGCCGGTCCGGCCGGCCTCCCGGGGCTCCCGGCGGCTGCGGAGAAAAACCACGCCGTCCGTCCGGCACCCGCCGTGCCGAGCTGTCGGGTTTGACCGGGCGCGCGGACCTCGTGGACGTGGATTGGAGCCCTAGGAGCAGCAGCAGCAGCAGCAGTAAACGACGCTGCGTTTCCTGCCCACGCAAAGGTCGTTTGGTCGGTCCGGTCGCTGCCGATGACTCCATTGGATTGGATCACAGATTATCACAGGTCATTAGCAACTACTGGCTTTTTGACCGTTCCATTGTCGCCTACCGCGACTGAAACAAATTAAACAAAGTACTATACAATATTACTAGTCGAGAGAAATTAGTGGTAGGTTGGGATGAAAGGCACCCAAATGTATCCAAGTTAAAAACGACGGACCGACTCCCGCTAAGTGCCAACTGCTGAGCAGAGCTAACCTCAGCAGTGTTGGTACTCTCACCTATCGCGACAGAGATTGATCAGAGGCAAAGCACGGGTGGTGGCATTAGCTTGGATCCAGCCGTCGGTGGAGCCTCTGCCGCCTGCCGGCCGTGCCAATCTGAAACCTGCTGATGCCTCGTTGATCAGATCAAAGTGCATCCCAGAATCGAAGCAGGAAGCCGGCTAGAAACAGAGCAAAAATAATCGCAGCACCAGATTCTCCGCCCACGCTGGTTGGACTCAAAAACCGCACCAAACCAGCAGCATTGTTTATGCTCGCGCAGGCGCACGGCACGCACGAAGCCGATCGAGATCACCTGTTGCAGGCCACGAACCGGCGCGCCACGGGAAATAATAAAAGAAAACCCCCCCACATGTTGCAGGCCGCAGGCGTGCGCAAACATATTGTGATCTCGTCTTCTCGCGTGGGTTCAACAGTCCGTGCTGCCTGCGGCGGCCCCCCATTTCTGTTTCTCTCCAAGCTCACGTTTGGACGCTCGCCACTTGCCACTCCACCACTTTCCACCGGAAAAAGGGAGACGACGGAACGGAAGCGAGGCCCGTCTCCCTCCCTCCGTTCAGACTTCGTACCCCGTGGGCGTGGTGGCCATGGGCCCGAGCAATGGCAGCCGCGGGCTGCTGCTGCGGCTGCTCGCAGCGGCGGCGCTGGGCGGCGCGGCGGCGCAGGGGCCAAACTACCCCTACATCAGCAACAGCAGCTTCAACCCGTCGATGGCGATCGTGATGGTGGTGCTGGTGACGGCCTTCTTCCTGCTCGGCTTCTTCTCCATCTACCTGCGCCGCTGCGCGGGCCCGCCCCTCGGCGGGCCCGGCGACGACGACCACCCCGCCCGCCTGCCGGGGCTCGGGGGCGCGTTCACCTACGCATCGCGGTCCAGGAGGGCGGCGCCGCGCGGGCTCGACCGCGCCGTGCTCGAGTCCTTCCCCACCATGGCCTACGCCGACGTCAAGGCGCACAAGGCCGGCAAGGGCGCGCTCGAGTGCGCCGTCTGCCTCAGCGAGTTCGACGACGGCGACGCGCTCAGGCTCCTCCTGCCCAGGTGCGCCCACGCGTTCCATGCCGACTGCATCGACGCCTGGCTCGCGTCCCACGTTACCTGCCCCGTCTGCCGCGCCGTCCTGGCCCCCGGCGCCGCCGCCGAGGCCGCCGCACCGCCACCCGCGCCGGTGTCTCCCGCTACTCCCGGTGCTGTTCTTCCGACGACCGAGCGCGACGCTCATGCTCCTGCGGCGCCGCCAGAAGCGGCCGCGGCGCCGGAGCGGGCGGTGGCCGCCGTCGTCGTCGTGGACGCCGGGGAGACCGAGGACGAGAGGGTCAGGAGGGAGGAGGCGGCGGAGCTGATGCGGATCGGCAGCGTCAAGCGCGCGCTGCGGAGCAAGTCCGGCCGCGGGCCCGCGCAGTTCCCGCGCTCGCACACCACGGGGCACTCGCTCGCCGCGCCGGCGCCCGCGTCCGCGCATTCGGCCGCCGCTGAGGCCTCGGCCTCGGACTCGGAGCGGTACACGCTGAGGCTGCCGGAGCACGTGCTGCGGGAAGCCGTGGCGGCGGGCAACCTTCGCCGGTCGGCGAGCGTCCAGACGGCGCGCGGCTTCGGCGGCGCCCGCGCCGGCCGGAGCGTTCGGCTCGGCAGCTCCGGCCGGTGGCCCAACATGTCGCTCCTGGCGCGCACCTTCTCGGCCAGGCTGCCGGCGTGGGGCTCCCTGCGGCGTGGTGAGCCCGACGTGCCGGCCAAGGGCGCCAAGGTCGCCGGCGACGGCAGGGCCCTGGAGCATTGTGACGGCGCGTGCCCACTGCCAACCCATGTTTGACGTGAAGTGCTCAGAGTCAGACTGTCAGAGTGCAGTATCCCAGTAAAAAGCTAGGAAAATATTCTTGTCGTCGATCCTCTTTTCAGCGGCAAATTTTTAGAGTGGGTGTGTATATATAAGATTAACTTTAACTTTGGGTTAAAAACAGATTCTCCATTCGTTTGGTTCGTCAGAGTATCAGCTTCTTATGGTGAGAATCTATGGTTTTATTTAACAACCACGCCAATCTTTATCCTTGAATCTCTCTAATTTGTACTTAGAATGTTTTGGATCGAGTAAAAGAAAGTGTGTATGCATTTTGAACGGATACTTAGATATCACCTTCGTTCTCAAATATTTGTGTCTGCTAGTTATTTGTAATTAAATGGCGACAAATAAAAAAGAATGAAGTGCAAAGTGCTGAAAACGAGAAGTGCAAAATGGAATGAACAAATACAATCCTAGCATTTTTAAGAGACATACTTCATACTTGTTACTAGAAATGGCCTAGATGCCCCTACTTAATTATGCATATGTATCAAAGGAAACAAACTACAAGAAATTAAATCATTTTTATTTATAATTTTTTGCGAAACAAAATACAGGCTCTGTTTAGATCCCAAAATTTCTCCCAAATTCCACTGTGAAAAAAAAGATTTCCCATCACATCAAAATGCCGGCACATGCATGGAGTACTAAATATATATAAAATAAAAAATTAATTGCACAGTTTAGATGTACTTTGCGAGACGAATCTTTTGAGCCTAGTTAGGCCATAGTAGGACAATATTTACCACAAACAAACGAAAAGTGCTACAGTGTATTTTTCAGCGCTACAGTGTATTTTCACCTCAAAATTCTGGATCTAAACACAGCCACAATGGAGTTGTTCATGCACTCACTCGTGTGAAGGTACACACTACCTCCTTTGAGCACATCCATGAGCTGGACCGGCATCTACAATCAGCCAGTTCGTTTCTGCTGGCTGTGGCTGCGGCTGTACGGCCAACAAACCAAAAACTACTGTATATTGTACTACAAATAGTGCAGTCACAGTAAAAAAATCTGAAATGAACAGCCTGAATGTTAGAATTACGCCATTTCGAAAATGAAGAGAGTACCTACTAGTAGATGGTTTCATAGAGGGGATTACCCTGATACCACCTATAGTTGCCCTCTCCACGCTGACAAGAAGAAATGATTATAACCATAAGAATTTTCTCGAAATGGCCACTAGAGTGACCATCTCACGTAACAGGTCCATGCAAACATCTAACCATCAACTACTCCCAGTTGGCCGCTTGTTGCAAGCAAACACATCAAGTCTAAGACACTTTTTTTTTTTGAAGGCGCTGCCCGCAGGGCACATTAACTTAATGATCAGAAAAGGGTGTTCTTTAAATTTCCCAGCACACACAGTTTTTAAAAAGATCAGAGAAAGTACGTAACATTAAGGGATAGTTTGGCAATCCTATTTTCCCAAGAGATTTAGGAAAAATCCCGGAGAATGAAGGAAAAAATGAACTAAATTTCTCTCCGTTTCTCCAAATCTTTTGAGGAGATGGGGTTGCTAAACTAGCTCTAATATGGCGCTTTTCCTTGTGAGCAAGCTAACGTCCAAATTAATGCCGGTGTAATTGATTGTGGCACAGCTCATCCAGCTTTTCCAATTGGCCGTACGATTTCGCTTTCGATTTTGCCCGTCACACCTAGAAATAATGGTATTAGAAAATCGAACATTTTGATACGACAAGAATGAATTGTCTCAACCGAGTCGTATGTTGCGTGTGGTAGAGATGGAGTAAGAGAGACTCGATGAGCACATCCATATCGTCTCAGAGTCAAGAGTTTAATTTATTTTCTATGTTACGAAAGGACTATTTTTAGCTTTGTTTGGACCATTTCTAAATCAGTGCACCTTCAAGCTTGCTAACTGCCATTTTATTTTTTTATAGTTTTTATTTTTTTTCTAAGTATTGAGATAGCATTTTGTAAGATATGTTTACACAAAAGTTTGTATAAAGATATTACTTCAAATTTTTTCTTCTCTTTTTTAACACTAAGGTTGTATAATAAAATAAATAATCACATATTCCTTTTAAGGTTGTTCTCACCATCCGCCTATCTATCTACACTATAAAAGAGCGAGTTTTCACAATACCATTTTCACCCAATGAAAACATATATACCTCTCACATTTGCCAAACAGGTTGGAAAATATTGGAAAGAGTTGAAAAGAGTCTAAAACTGATAGAAAAAAATGTTTCTGTCCTTTAGTTTTTTATTTTCTCACCTCATTTTGTACTCATACCCACCAGATAATTTTCATATCCGAAATTAATGAAAAAAGAATCAAACGGGTCTCCTTTCTTTTAATTCCTTATTTCTCTTTTCTCCTTTTCATTTTCTTCAATGCTTTGGATTCACCACGTGCATGTAGCGTGTACCTCTATGCCTAGTATTTCAAACTCCACTGTGTCTATGGTACAGTGCACATACAATGTTTTGAGCATCCAGATGCACCTTCTGGTGAGCATAGCCTAATGTTTGAATATGTTAAGATAATAACTTCTTTCATGTCTTTGGAAGCAGATCTGGAAATAATGTTTAGATGATAATGGCGCTAAAATGTAGCTACCAAACCTTTATCCCTTAGGTATTTTTGTGAGAGTGTCAACGTATATGATTTGCGTCTCACAAAAATATATCTCTTAATGACACTCCTTTATGTAAACTTAGTCAAATATAATATAGTTTAATTTAGGAAAGAGTTAATATAGTTTAATTGAAAAGAAAGGGAATGATAGTTTTTTTGAATGGAGGTTAAAAGAAGTTTGCCTAAATTAGCAAGTGAGCTAGTTACATTTTGGATCCCTTTTTACAACAAAAAAAATCATAGATAAATATCCCTCCGCATTTAAATATAAGTCGTGGTTGACTTTTTTTCAAAACTTCGATCGCTCGTATTATTCAAAATTTTTCATAGATTATTATTTATTTTGTTGTGATTTGTTTTATCATTGTATAAAGTTTGAGTGTGACTAATTTTCTTATGTGTTTATACAAATTTTTTGAATAAGACCAACGATCGAAGTTTTGAAAAAAATCAATCGCGATTTATATTTAAATACTGAGGGAGTATAAGGAAGATAAAAAGTCGGAAAGGAAGTTGGAACAAGGAAACACGAGGCAATATGATTTTGTAGAAACTAAAACATCCGCTCCTATCTTTGGTTTCCGTTCCTCACAGAAAATACCAAAAAAGAGATAATATTTCATTCGTACGTTTTAAACATCTCTATGGCAGTGTTTTCTTCGCTCCAAACACCGCCGCCCACCTATTCATTTCAGTGTTCTTTTCTATTTCTCTGTTCCAAACAGCTTACCGCAGACCGCTACTGTTTGGCTTACTAGTGGAGCCGAAAAAAAATCTTCAGAAAAGTACACAACACCTGCTGGATCATGCATCCAGCATGTGGCCTTGCCTTGTCATGTCCGCCGCACTGCTCGTTGTCCTTCGCCGGGATCTGCCACGCAAACACCTCCACCGGCTGCCGTCCTTGAATCCGATAACTCTTCGCCGCTTGAGAGTCGTCTACTGTGTACTGTCCCTGCGCTGCACAATCATGCGGGAGCTTCTCTGCATCCCCCCACGGATCCCTGCGCAAACGGCGAGCGCAGCGGCCATGCTGCCGTGCCCTCCTCGGACGTCGGAACCGGCGGTGAGGACGCCGGCATCCCCGTCGTCGACTACGACGTCCTCGTCAACGGCGCGGCCGACCAACGGGCGCAGGCGATCCGGGACCTCGGCCGGGCGTGCGAGGACTGGGGCTTCTTCATGGTACGTCTGAAACACTGTCGGCGCGTGCTGTTCTTCTTGCTACGTACCTACAAGAGTCTCGTCTCAACTTTTTTAGTAATTGAGTGCCTCGATCTGGCTTCTGGCATGGCATGAAGGTGATCAACCATGGCGTGCCCGAGGATCTCAAAGAAGCGGTGATGGAGACATGCAGGGAGCTGCTGCTCAGTTTACCAGCGGAGGAGAAGGCAGAGTACTTGGAGGCCGGGCCCATGGATCCTGTACGCATCGGCTCAGGCTTCTACTCTGTCGTCGACGGCGCCAGGTACTGGAGAGACTACTTCAAGATGTTCGTCCACCCTGAGCTCCTCCACTGTCCTGCAAAGCCTGCGAAATTAAGGTAGTTTAAGTACGAATTCCACTGTGTCCGCTATGGCCTCATCTGTTTCTGCAAATTCCAAAGATCTTGTATTCGTGTGGTCGTCAGGGATGTCGCCACGGAGTACGCCGTGAAGACGAGACACCTGCTGCTGTCGCTGGCGACGGCGATCTCCGAGAGCCTGGGCCTCGACGGCGGCCGCGTGCGCGAGGCCATGGACCTCGAGTCATGCTTCCAGATCCTCGCCGCAAACCACTACCCGCCGTACGCAGGCCCGGGCGACGTCGGCCTGGGACTGCCGCCTCACTCCGACCACGGCTTCCTCACCCTGCTCTTCCAGAACGGCGTCGACGGGCTCCAGGTCGAGCACGACGGGCGGTGGGTCCTCGCCACACCCCTCCCCGGCGCGTTCTTCGTCATCGCCGGCGACCAGATGGAGGTAATAATAACCACACGCCGCCGCGCGTTGCGGTTTGGTTTCACGAACTCGATCTTGTCAGTCGTCACGCCAGCGAGTCATGCCATTGAACGTGTGCGAGCGTGCGTGCAGATCGTGAGCAATGGCAGATACAAGAGCACCCTCCACCGCGCGGTGGTCGGCGGCGAGCGCGCAAGGATGTCCATGGTCAGCATGATCTCGCCGTGCCTGGACACCGTGGTCGAGCCGGTCCCGGAGCTGGCGCAAGACGGCCAGGGCCTCGAGTTCAGAGGCATCAGGTACAGAGACTACATGGAGCATCAGCAGAGCAACAAGCTCAACGGGAATGCAGCGCTGGACATCGCCCGGGTGCAGCGTGACATCTCAGGGGCTGAGAATTGCGATTGAAGAACTCAGATAGAGTTTGAGATTGCTTTTGCAGATTCTTATGTTAGCGTATTCCATCAGATATTTATCAAAGTCTGATTTATAGGATTTATAATCATGGCAATAGTGTTATGATAAAAAAAAACTAGTCCATTTACAAAGAAAACTGGAGCCGCGAATAAAATATATGTACGTATATACTACTCCCTCCGTACCAATTTATTTATAGATCGTTTAATTTTTTTTACATTATTATTCAAAAAAATAATTATCGTTATTTTCATTGTGATTTATTAACTATGACTTGATTTTTTTCTATATTTTTACAATTTTTTTTGAATAAGACGAGTTGATCAAACTTGATGTCAAAAAACCAAATAACCTATAAATTAGAAAGGAATGAGTAGTTGTCTAAGTCATCCTATTAATCTAATACGGGACATGTTTTAGTTAACAAATTGAATAACAACATCATATATTTATGACTGAGGAGAGTGTGATTTGAACCCCACCCATCCTACCCCACAATATAAGACGTGCACACACTTTAAAATTCAATTTGAAAATTTTAACCTACATTTAATTTTATATAATAAAATCATTTTCTGTAAAAATTATATCATTGGGTCCGTATTTAGAGGTAGTTTTGTTACTATAAACATTAAAACATGAGAGATATTTAGAGTCAAATGTGCCTTATATTCTGAGACGGACGGAGGTAGTTTTGAACTTCAATCTTTTTATTCTTAAATTGTTCCCACTTAATTTTTTTATCTAGATCTACCCCTGCAGTGGCAGATCTAGGCGGGGGCACAGGTCCACTCAAAGTTGTGAAACTAAGGTAATGTATAAATTTTTACCATGTTCAAACTTTTAAATCTAGACTTTTGTTATTAAGATGTACCCTCACTCGAATCTTTTTCTAAGTGAGCACCTTGTCATTGGGGTGAACAGTAGCAGAAAGACTTTAACTCTAAAGAAATGTGTGTACTCCATCTAGATCCGTAATTCTTGCCGTTTTGGACAATGGTTGAATCAAACATTTTAAACTTTGACTATGGATAACTTTTAAATTGTTTGGTTTTGAAACCTTAAGGTCATATCATTAGTTTGTCTTAAAAAGTGCTTTCACAAAAGTATAAATTTGGTAGAATATTCATTTATATTCTAATAAAAACATTGGTCGAAACTATGTTTTGAAGACCGTGTCATTGTCCAAAACGACATGAATTTTGGATCTGAACAGGTCCTAGAAAGTGGGCCGCTGAAGCTCATCAAGAGTCCGGCTGGCGAAAAGAAGTAGTAGATCTTCAAGGTCTGCGCCCAAGGCCCCTAGCCCTTACGCTAGATCCCCTGCATGCAGACATAGGTGTGCCACCGTTGCCCAATATAACTAAGGATTTACCTTTTCGTTTTTACTGTAGCAAAATTTCAGTTTAACTAAAAAATTTGACTTTTATATTTTTGAACTTAGAATCGGAAAATACCGGTTTCCGAACCGGAATTTGCTTTCCGGTGTGGTCCGAAAACGAAATTCCGGTCTGGAAAGGTAAACCGTGATATAACTTCAGTACAAAACAAAGATAACTAACACATGTTTTTATTAGGAGTTTATTAGGACAAATCAGCAAAAAAACATATTCTTAAATTTGTGTGAACTTGATGCTCCACTTATTGAACAACGTGATAATGTGTCCTACGAGGTAAACACTGCTCTTCATTACTTCATTTTGAGCTGGCCCATACTCGCATTCGTGTACTGGCTTTCTTCGCCTGCGAAGACAGATCACAGGCAATTAATAGTAAGTTTATAAATATGCAATGAACAACTTGATAAGGAGAAAGAAGTTGAGATGCTCACCTCCTCATCCCAATCGCATCTGGCAGTGAGATAGCACAGTATGAGCGTCTGGACGGCGGTCCCGCCAATCAGCCCCGACCAAATTCCCTGCAATTATTCATTCATAGCATGTGCTTCAGTTCAGTCCAAAGTCCAAACTGATCTGCGATGTTCATTGTGCAGTCTCTACTAATAATCTACTGCCGTGTTTGCAGCGTTACCCCAACTCCGAAACGCAGCGGCCAGCCGAGTACGACGCCGAGGGGAACTCCGACCAAGTAGTAGCTTCCAACATTCACGTAGGCGACCAAGGCTTGCCATCCTGAACCGACGGCCACGCCTACACCGACAGTAGAGCTCAGGTCAGGGTAACCCATGTCTTGCCATGACGCCGCATCAAGCAGCATGTTCATCGCTCAGCGGCTTGCCTGACAGCACGGGCTGCACGCTGTTGAGGAGGACGGTGAAGGCAAGCAGCACGGAGAGATTGTGCACGGCGCCGAGCACGACCTCGCTGGAGGTGAAGAGCAGCGCGAACTGGTCGTTGAAGTAGAGGATCAGGCACCAGAAGAAGAGGCCGATCACCACGGAGGTCGCGATGGAGACGACGATGGCGAAGCGTGCGCCCTTGCCGCTCCCGGCGCCGAGCTCATTTGCCACCCGAACGCTGCCATTTGCAGGAGTAGATTGCTTGTTAGAGTGCTGACAGAGGGTTGGTTGTTCTCCAAATCCATGTATAAACAGAACAGATCGTGCAGGTAGGGTACCCTGTTGCAGCCAAGAAGCCTAAAGGAACCATCATCTCCCATCCGTTTATCGTCAGGCTACATGTGGGGACCAAGAATAAGCCGTTGCACCTTGATTTTGACCCGAAAATGAACTGATAGATAGTCGGTTACCATATAGAGAGTGCATCCACGGCGATTTCTGCATTCTGAAGGTACCCGGTTAGCAGCACCAGCACTCTGTAATACCAGTTCTCCAAGCTGTGGATGGCAGAATTCATCAAGAATTCAAGATGTTAACGCCATGAGTCTCGAATAAGAAACAACTATATATTTTTCCAATCAAATGCACGTACCAGAGCATCACACCGGAGGCGGAAGAGAGCTTGATGAAGTCCCAGAAGTCAGCGAACGCCTCGATCGAGAATCCCTTCCACGACAGCGGGCACCCGCCGCCAACGACGTACAAGAACTGGCCCAGCACGACGAGCCACCACGATAGGTCCGCCGCGACGACGGCCCCGACGATCCCGAGCTGGAAGTGCCGCACGAGCAGGTATGTCGCGGCGACGTGGACGGCGAGGGTGACGCCGGCGGTGACCGCGGTGACCCAGTTCTTGAGCTGGCTCTGCAGGAACCGGGTCAGCGGCACCAGCATCGCCACGGCGAAGTGCTGCGGGATCAGCCAGATACTCATCTGGCCGGCGAGACGCGCCAGCTCCGGGGACTGCCCGATCAGCAGCAGCAGGTCTTCCATGAGGATGTAGGTGGGCGTCAGGGCGACGGCGAAGAGCAGCAGCGCGATCCATGAGCGCTGCAGGTACACGCCCAGCATGTGGTACTTCTTGGCGCCGAAGGCTTGCCCGCAGAGCGTCTCCAGCGCGCTCGCCATGCCCAGCTACACCAAATCAATCGCGGAGCCATTGATTAATTACTGTGAACTCGCTCATAAAATAGTTGATTAGAGTGATCTGTGGGAGGGATAAGGGATTAAAACTTCTACAGTTTGCAATGTGCAGTCACTACTGAAGAAAAATATTTCTACGGCGGTCAAGCGGATTGGCCAATCGCCTCTGCATATAGACGATGCCAGAAATGGGCATTTCTGTGGATTGACATGCAGATGAATTGTAGAGGTGGGTGACCTACTGACCTTATATGACTGCCTACATAAATGTTTCCACCTTTTAAAAGTCGTCCACACACGATCGCTCGTCGCAAGTCTCACGAAATTTTAAACAATCTTAAATGAAAATCTTGTTAACAGGTTAAATGGAAATCTTGTCAAAAGGTTGCATATCTCACTCATAACAAAAGCTTATAGCATGTCTCCGATCTCTCCGCCTGAGCTTGTTTGAAAATTCAACATTTTGTCTCATCTTGTTTTATCGAGACATACCAATAAACGCTCATCCGCGCGGAGGTGTCAGGGTAAGTGCACCTTTGGTTGTCCTAGAGTTGACATGCCAGCTATGGGGCTTCCCCATTCAATTCCATGGAGACAAGAAAGAACAGCCATAGGGTTGTAAAGATTTCATTACGTATCATTTATTTTATTGTTATTTGTTTTATTATTAAGGGTAGTTTGAGTATGAATTGTGTTTTTCTGTATTTGCATTTTTCTGTATTTGCATACATTTTTTAATAAGACAAAGCATCAATTTTTTTAAAAAGTCAACCGCGTCTAAAAAACGGAGAAAGTAAAGAACTGTTTAAATGGGAAGAAAAGATAAGTGCATTCATATTTACTCATATTGCCGTGTGAAGAGTCCAAACGTCATCAAATATGCTAAAATCCGACATGTCTTGTAAAAGTCTTCTTGTTTCCAAACCTGGATGTCTCTCAGTTGTCACAGACCTCGTTGCTTCTGGTTGGCATAACCCTCACATGTCGACTCTGAATTGGAAGATAAATGTTTGCATTTCTATCATCTTGACTAGCGCCTCATCACGGTGATCTCCAAGCTCTTATTTGACACTCTCTAAAACCAAATATATATTCTAGTTTTATTTTGATGTTCGGGTTTTCTCAATCTACTTAGTTCATCCCAAATTTCGTTGTGAACATATGCATCCTTTTTTTAAGCGAAGTTGTCTAAGGATGATGATAACAAAATATTAGCCATATGTGACCGATGAATTTCTTTGAATTGTTGAAACATAAATTCTAGCAAGTACTAACCTCTGTTTTGAAATAGTTGTCACATTTGACCATTTTTTTCTAAGTGTCACTTCAAGTTCCCGAACCATATTCCAACCTTTGCCCCTACAAAAATACTAAGAGAATGTTATAGAAGGACTTAAAGTAAATTTACAAGGGTATTTTGGTTATTTCATCCTAGAAAAGTAAATTGCTTTGGTATATGTGCAGAATTGCTAAGTATTTGGGTATTTTTGGTTATATCATTGTAGAAAAGTAAAACGCTGTGGTATATATGCGCCAGTCGAAAATTGCTAAGTATTTGGAAGTATAAGGCTGAGTCCAATGAGACTCCCTATCCCCACTCCCTAAACACTATTCTAACTACCTCTCTCTCAGCATTTATGTCAAACAGTGCAAAACAGTGTTCAGAAAACCTATACAGGGAGTCCCATTGGACTCAGCCTAACAATGGATGATTAGTTATCATTGTCAAAAAATGGATGATTAGTTATCAACAAAGTATCACCTGTCTTTTTATCAACAAAGTATCAACTGTCTTTTTATTACTGAAGCAATAATCTATCTGTAGATAAACTAGTTCGTTTTATTGAGTACGTACTCCCAGTTCTTAATATCTGGCACTACTGACTTACGAACCAGTATTTGACTCTTAAACCTCATTTAAAAAATAGATTTTAGAAATTTTATTGTGGCTTGTTTTATCACAATGATATTTTAATTATAATTTATATATGCTCGTGTACCTATATAAACTTTTTATAAAAGTTGAATAGTTAAATATCATATAAAAAATGTACGGTCTTGTATATAAAAAAGGTTGGAGGTATTTTTTCGACGAATGTATAGTGTGGTTAAGTTTTTTTCTATAACTTTAAGTATGATTTGTATTTTTATATTTTGGATAATATTTTGAATAAAAATGATTAAATTTGTGAAAGAAAAATTGACGGTTTTTTGCATTTGTGAATAGAGGGAGTAGTATATTTTAGAATCACTATGCCGTATGCCATGACGAAATGGCTGACCGGTTGCAGATGGAGACCACATTGTACTGAGTCAATGGGCCAAATGGTATAGTCCTACTGTCCTACATGACTGCATGAGGTGGGCATAAATTAACGTCGCAGGCAGCGGCCAAGGCACACCGTGACAAAGCAAGCAGACCGCATGGTGCAGCCACAGCCACACATGGAGTATGCATGATTGCTGGCCAGCACCAGCAGGGCATGGTAAACCAACAATCAGGCACGCTGACGGCTTGACGATACGCGCTGCATACGAATGCGTGCAATCAAAGCATCTCTCTAGCTCTAGGCAAGACGACACTACTCATCTAGCTCACAAAATTAGCATCCAATCCAATCTTTATATCGGCTTGGGTATCTTTCGTAAGCAGATTGACAGATTGATATCCAATCCAATCTTGCAATGCATCTTCTTTTAAGAAAAGTTAAGACTACAATATAAATATACTTGTGGACAGTACATAGAGAAATCACCTCATGATTGCACGACAGCTAGACTTAACAACGTATCATGTCGTCGCACAAGAAAAGTATAAAGGCAAAATGATAATCATGTCTACGACTGTCATTGTAATTGGTGTGTTTTAATATAGTGTTCTAATTAAGTGCACTTGTAACCCTACTCATAATAACACGATGTCTTAAGGGGTTTCTCATACTTTTTAAAGTGTATCACATACAGGTCCATAATGCACTAAGATTAACAAAAAATACATATCAAATCATGTACATATAAAAAAATGACAAAAATAGTTTTGTTTTATGTTTTTTTATGAAATCAACATAATGGAACTGACTTGACATGTAAAATGACCATGTTACCCCTATTTATGCTAAACAAATGTTTAGTTACATTTTACGCATATCTTTTGTTTAATACATCTAAAAAGTTTGCAAAAAAAAAATACTATTGTGCATGTTATGCTATATGTATACATGTATAAATTTATCATGGTTAGTGGTTGCTATTTTCATAAAGAAATGATGTCTTTATGAATTATGGTCTTTTGAGTGAAAAGAAATGTATGGCTTGTTGTACTACCTAATAAATATCACAAAAAATCATGCTACTTGTATTTTTTTAGTATATGTATGTGTAAAAATTTCATAAATAATGCCTTTTAATTTAGGATTAAAATACGTGAAATTAAGTTTTATCATTTAAATTTGTTTTACCACTTATTTAGGGGCAAAGTGGTCAATGTAAGTTCTACCTGTGCATCTCATCAAGACAGAGCTATCAAAATTGATTTCGTATTTTTTGGACGTATATACGATTTTATGGGGAATTTTTTGTTAGTGTTATGTTGTTCCTATATGATACACTTTAAAAAGTTTATAGACCCAAACTACATTTTCAAAGGTAATGGACCAAAATGTCATTTGGGATAAGTTAAGGGACCTCAGGTACATTTTACTCTTTGCAAAGTGTTTGTCTATATGTTTCACAAAGTGCTAGGAGCTACGCAGGATGGGCTTCCCCTAGCTAAGCGACAGTAAGCGTTGCTATACATGTATATGTTATACAAATGGTTAGAGCAATAACATGCTAAACAAAGGTAATAATATTCGTATCAAACCCCAAAAAAAAATTTTGGTATCTTCATGCATCCATGAGTACTATGGTCGTGTTTCATCTTTCTCCATGTGTAATTTATCTTAATACACATACATCAAGTAAACCAGATTCTACGTCGATGCAGTTCCGCTTAACGCCTAACTAATGAAGAAAAACTAATGGAGTAACCTTACTTTACTTTATTCTCCATATTACGTGACTTTTAGCAAAACCTTTATTTATTAGCGTGTGAATTTTGAATTTTTGTTGCAAATGGATCAGTGGTAATTAAAGACACCACTCACATCGATTCAGTCTGCAAACGGCAACATGACAAAGTTCTTTCCGCTGACAGACTGGTGAAGAAGAATTAGTGTACCAGGAAGCCGAAGTTGAAGCCGGCCACCACGGTGGCGGCGATGGAGAAGGCGGCGAGCTCGAGGTCGCCGAGGTGGCCGATGAAGGCCTGCGAGACGACGTTGATCCCGTACAGCGCGATCCGCTGGAAGATGGCCGGCCCCACGATGCGCCACAGCTTCTTCGACTCCAACCACCACTCCACCGCCACCTGCCTCCTCCAGCTCGTCGTCGTCCCCTCCTTGATGGCCGCCTCCCCTTCTTCGCCGTGCGGCCGCAGCAGGGGCGCCGCCGCCGCCGCCTCCGGCTCCGGCATCGCACCACGCTACGCTAAGAACGCGCACGAAGCAGTTGGCTGCCCAGTGCCAGCCGTGGTGCAAGCGAGCTGCGATTGGTTCCGCCGCTACCTGGATATATAAAGGATCTGAGACAGGCACAGCGTTGGCGCGTAGCGTATGCTGCCCGCGACCCAAAGGGTCAACCACTCTATTATTTGATTCGGTGCCATCTGCCGGCGAGAATGAGCTGAGGTAATAGCTTTGCACTGGAATACATTCAGCATGCTTGTTCTTGCTTAAGGCTTTTATTTTATTATCTGCTCTAAAAAAAGGCTTTTATTTTGCTTATCTAAAGAAGAGAAGAAAAGGACAACATGGATCACCAGCGTTGAACCGAATGGATATCGCTTTGATATTTTTTTTTTCAAAAAAAACTTGTTCTTTTTGTTTCCGGCCACAAATACATGCCATTCTGGCCTGAAATTGGGTCTTCATGTTGGCAATCCAAGTAAATTGAATTTCAAATGTCATATCTCTGTTAAGGTTTCAATATTTCACCATTACAAATTTTATGGTGGTTGGAAAAAATATGAGCCGTTCAACAGATGATATCTAACGGTTTAAAAATAGACGGTACCACGGTACCACTACTACCAGACGGTACCAAATAGTAGGACCGGTACCTATTTTTTTATTTTTTTATTTCACAAAGTGTATAAAAGACCTTTAAAAATTAAAAAATAGTGGTACCGTCCGGTTCCGCCTGGTACCGGTGGGTTCCATTCCAACCACTATAAAATATCTCTTTCACCATATGTATACCAAACCAAAAACGGCACGGTCTTGAGCATTATTTTACGATTCAGTTCATGAGCACACATCATCAAGATGGTTATTGTTTGGAGGTTATTTTGTATGATTTAATTGAAATTCTTCTTAGAAAAGTTGTTTGGTGTGTTTTCCTAAAAGTAAGCCCTAATTCTATACAACATGTTTATTTTGCTTATGATTTAATTTAAATACTTCTCAGAAAATTTGTTTGATGTGTTTTCCTAAAAGTAAGCTCTGATTCTATACAACATTTTTATTTTTCACATGTTCAAATATTATCATAAATTCAAACATGATCTGTACGTCTTCTTTTGCTAGAAAATATATTCCTTGTCTTAACTCAAACTACTTTACACATTTGATCAAATTTGAAGAGAAATATATCAAATAGACCTAGCGATGCATGCTCCGGTAGAATAGTTTATGTATGCAAATAATGGAGACATGGGTATATGATTTTAGGAACTTATTTATGAGCGTTGTTTTACATTGTCCATGTATCTTTTTTTTTTCTGAACAAACATTGTTCATGAGGTACTCTGTTTTTTAACATTTTCATTCTCTAAACAGTACAAATCTTGCGTTTAAGGTTCAAGCTCCTGTTGTAAGGCATGGCATTCAGCAGTGAGCATAATCAATAACATATACACACCGATATTGATAAATTACATTGGGCTAACCGACGACTTCACATTATTCATGTCTGAAAAGTGTGGAGGGGCAAGATTGGAGATATCGAATGACTTTGAGCGAGATGAAATTCCACGTTCCCCCAACCATTGGCCTACAATATTTCGACACTGAATGATACTGCAAAAATTATACAATGCTGCAAAAAGGGTCACAGAGATAATGGTGTGACTCCTCTCGCCGTATGAAATCAAAGTCCTATTTGGGAGGTCCCTTGCACACTGTCTTCAAACACTGGTTGCCAGCTGTAGATGTGCGTAGTTGAAGGGCCGGAGATCATGGTTGTATCCGTGCAAACATATAGCAACATCTTTCTTCAAAATTGTCTCGTTGTGTGCTCCACTGCATTTTACATAAACGCAAGAGAGCTATACGTATCTCAGTTTTTTTTACCAGAAGAAGTTAGCTTGGTCCTGTTGCCGAGCTCTAACAAGGTTCCATATATACTGCACCCCAGTGTTTTGTTGAGCGGATTTATTTTGAGTCGGCCCATCTCTTCATTTTCGCACTGGACATCTTTGCCTGCAAAGAAACAACACGAGCATGCAACAAATTGATACGGGCAATACAATAAACCGACAAAAAATCATTTTCAGGGTCTGTTTGGAACGCAGTAATTTCACAGAAATCGTACAGGAATTTCACAGGAATCAGTTCAATTTCACAGAAAAAACGCAGGAACGGAGGAAGAATCCTCCATTCCAAACAGGCCCGGGGAAAACATATAATAGTAGAAACAAAGAAGACGATGATGAGAAGTGCCCACCTCTTCATCCCAATCACACCTGACAGTGAGGTAGGCCAGTATCGCGGTTTGAACAGCGGTCCCACCAATCATCCCCGCCCAGATGCCCTGAAAACCAGGAGTAAACTTTCATGATCAGCGCAAACTTTGCCGTCGAGCAGTGTGCTCGTGTCCTCGGGACAAAAAGTTGGTTAATTCCTTGATCCACGCTAACGCCACTGATTCAATTTGCACATGTCTTTTTGTAGTCTAGTGTAGGCAGTATTATGGCAAGAATGATTACCCCAACTCCAAGCTGCAGCGGCCAGCCGAGTATGACACCCAAGGGAACTCCGATGAAGTAGTATGTGCCGACGTTCACGTAGGCGACCAGCGCTTGCCATCCTGAGCCAACGGCGACCCCTGCAGCAGCATCGACGACAGTGAACGTGTAAGAAATCCAAGGTTAATTAGCTCTGCTATGCCATGACGACGGTGGTCGATCTCGTCGTCGAGTTCAGCTTCAGCATGCAGCTTGCTTGCCTGAGAGGACGGGCTGGACGCTGTTGAGGAGGATGGTGAAGGCGAGCAGCACGGAGAGGTTGTGCACGGCGCGGAGCACGGGCTCGCTGGACGTGAAGAGCAGCGCGATCTTGTCGTCGAAGTAGAGGATCAGGCCCCAGAAGACGACGCCGATCACCGCCGACGTCGTGATGGACACGACGATGGCGAAGCGCGCACCCTTGCCACTCCCGGCGCCGAGCTCATTCGCCACTCGCACCCTGCGGCCATGGAGAATAATCGATCGATGCATGGTCAGTAGTTGTGCTGGTTTTGATTTTTTGGGAAGGAACATTGATCGAGTAGTGGAGATTTCGGCAGATTTTCCCTTCTTACCCTGTTGCTGCCAAGAAGCCGAACGGGATCATCATCTCCCACCCGTTGATCGTCTGACTGCATTTGGATCAATAATGGTTTTGGATGTGAACGGCGTACGTAGCAGTACACTGTCTGGGTCCTAAGCACCATTATGTTATGTACTAGCAGTACGTACCATATGGAGAGTGCATCCACTGCGATTTCAGCGTTCTTCAGGTACCCTGTCAGCAACACCAGCACTCGGTAGTACCAGTTCTCCAAGCTGGTGGCGCCGGTGGGTGAGCAAATTGCCAAATTGCATTGTGAAGTGTTATTAGGGGCTGATTGGATTGAGGCTTTGAGTGGCCAGGCCAAAGTTTGGCCACGGTCAAATCTAGTTTGACCATAAATTAAAATTTAGCCAAACAACAAACTACTCATTTATATAGCTTGGGCAACTAACAACAGATCATATGTTGATGTCAAACAGCTACGAAATGTGGAGACGCCGAGACGTACCAGAGCATCACTCCGGACGCGGAGGAGAGCTTGATGAACTCCCAGAAGTCGGCGAACGCCTCCATGGAGAAGCCCTTCCAGGACAGCGGGCACCCGCCGCCGACGACGTAGACGAACTGGCCCAGCACGACGAGCCACCACGACAGGTCCGCGGCGGCGACGGCGCCGACGATGCCGAGGCCGAGGTGCTGCACGAGCACGTAGGTGACGACGATGTGGATGGCGAGCGCGACGCCCGCGGTGATCGCGGTGACCCAGTTCTTGAGCTGGCTCTGCAGGAACCTCGTGAGCGGCAGCAGCATCGCCATGGCGAAGTGCTGCGGAAGGAGCCACACGCTCATCTGCCCCGCCAGCCGCGACAGCTCCGGCGACTGCCCGATCAGCAGCAGCAGGTCCTCCATGAAGATGTACGTCGGCGTCAGCGCCGCGGCGAAGATGAGGAGCACCACCCAGGAGCGCTGCAGGTACACGCCCAGCATGTGGTGCTTCTTGGCCCCGAACGCCTGCCCGCACAGCGTCTCCAGCGCGCTCGCCATGCCCAGCTACATACAGATACAGCATCATCATCATCAAACTAATCATATTATTGCATTGTCATTGTTGTTGTTCTTGTTATCACCTTGACTCCGTGAGTGAGTGATTATTACGCACATGTGTTTAAGTGTTTTATTATTGCCCTTGCAGCATCATTATCAATATTAGCTGCGGAGCCAAATGTTCTACGCTATGCATGTCGTGAGCCATGACGAAATGAGAGAATAATTGAGGATAGATGGCGACCACATTGTACTTGTATGCATGCCATCCCCGAGCTTCTCATGGTGTGTTGGTGACCCTAGAATTGCTGTCGTGCGTGCCCAGTAGCAGAAAGTTAAACGGCGTCACACTCACACCGGCCAATTAATTAAGTAACAACCGGACAATGAAGCACACATGGAGTGGACTGCGAATGAAAAATGCAGCCGGCGTGACAACGATGGATAGGTCGAGGATCCAACATCCAACTGGAACACGGTTCTCCTGACTTGGACGAGATGGAAAGAATTCCTATTTTGAATTATGATTGGCTCTTGTTTGCTCCCAGATATCCTGGAGAGCACTGCATCTGGAATTAATGGATTTCAGTTCTTGAATAGAAGCTCCTCGTCACAAGCGAAGACAAAAAAACTATTTTATGGCTACCTGCCGTCGGCAGCAACCATCCACATAAAATGGAGCACCACATGCGCCAGAGGTCCAATCTCAGCAGCTCAAGGCTCTTATTCTGAAATAAATTGTGTAGACTGAAAGGTTCTGGGAGACAGCAGAAGATTTAACTGGCGATACTTCGACAGAGACACTGCAGCATTGAATATTGATCATGTTGCTGTTCCTACTGAAGTTCTCAACAGCGGCAGCCAAATTAAAAAAAACGCAGCTCGCTAGCAGCATAGGAGGCCAAGTATCTCACCCGTATTCATAAATCATCATAACACAGAAATCGAGCGCTCAACTACCGCAAACCACATGGTCCACGAGCACAACTCGATCATAATGTTTTTTTTTTTAAATTCCTGGTATACGGTACGCCTAACAGGATATATGTAAACTAACATTGTGAATTGCAGTTTCAAAAATATTCAGAGCCATTTGCAGCAATCTGCAAACCATATACTGCATCCATCCAGCAGTAGCTAGGTAGCCACATGTCCATATCATTTTTAGCATAAAGATTTTAATCGACCAAAGAGTTGTTCTAATTAAGTTTGGCTGCAGGAACTGAATTTTCTTTGATGGAGATCGATCAGTGGTACGGGGTGTTTGATTTGGATCTGCCTACTCTACCACCACGTCCCATCGTCGTCCAAAACGAAACGCAAAAAATGGCAGAGGATAGCAACGGCGATGCCCGCAGTAACATGCACGGTCGGTGCGTGCGTGTCTTGGCGGGCGCAGAACAACGGCGGCAAGGTTTAGAGGAGAGCTAGAGGACGAGCGTGCACGTACCAGGAAGCCGAAGTTGAAGCCGGCGACGACGGTGGCGGCAATGGAGAAGGCGGCGAGCTCGAGGTCGCCGAGGTGGCCGATGAAGGCCTGCGAGACGACGTTGATGGCGTACAGCGCGATGCGCTGTAGGATGGCCGGACCAACGATCTGCCACAGCTTCTTGGACTCCACCCACCACCTCAACGCCTCCTGCCGGGCGCGCCCCTGCACGGCGGCGGCCGCGCCGGCAGCCTCGCCGCGCGGCTGCAGCAAAGGCGCCCGCGCCTCCTCCCCCTCCATGGCAGCTAGCGATCTGGCAGGCGGCGGCACGCAAGGTTCCTACACCTACACGACTCGCGTGCCTACCCACGAGAGGCTGGATGCTTGCGAGTGGTGTGGGAACCGCTATTGCCCCCGCTATATAGATGAGGGGGTGGAGATGGACACACAGAGCTGTTTGATACCAACAAATTTTGCTGACTCTACTCCATCTGTCCCAAAGCTAAATTATTTTGGAAAAAGTCTGCATAACCCCCCAACATTTGACGTGTAGTCTATTTCATCTCTCAACCCTTTAAATTTTGAGAAATTGGACAAATAACCCCTGGGTGGTTTTACCGCATCAGATAGGCACATGGACATTTTTCAACAAGGTTGGAGCTATAGCCATTTTTCAAGGAATTATGGCTCTACGAAATATGCTTTAGGGTTATTTTCTTTAGTGAATGTGCAAAGCACATTTTTCATTAAGACAGAATCATGGTAACCCTAGGCTAACATGGGGCACCAAGAACCCAACAACGCTTATGCTTAATTTACATCCTAAAATTGTGACCTAGGCGAAGCTATGGCCCCCTATAGGGCTCAGTCGCGACAATAGAGCCGAGAGGTCACCGAATGGAGAGGAAACCATCATGACAAAAGATAAACTTCGATTACCATCTTCTGGGACACGAAGACCGCCCAAGGACATGGTTGTGTGTCGATGGAATGAGACGAACTCAAACGCGTAGCCTAACAAATAAAACAACCATAGCATGAGCCACATAACTCATCGCTCCAAGCAGCTGCAACCGTCTGTCTACGCATGGGCTCAACCTTTGTGAGTGCCTCTGCCTCATCCTCCTCGTCACCGTCTTTCAAGAAGCAGTTCCCGCTTCATGCTGTGCCGGCCTCCCATCAACATCATGCCACAACAGGTAACCCTTTGACGGTGTACATATCGAGAATGGTCAGGAATCGGGAACGCTAACCCTTGAACAAGAGTTCAAATAGTCAGCTCAACATGACGAATGCAAACCATTGTGCCATGAACCCAATACTATAAAAAAACACAATTTAAATGGCATGGCGCCGAAGAAGTTTTGTTTATAACCGATAACCGTCATCTTAACTGTACAAAAAAAAAACAATGTAAGAAGGTGAAAAAAAAATCAAATAGGGACAGTGGGCCTCATGGCTACTTCATTCTCTTGGGCCGCCACGAAAAGCACCATTAGCCAGTAGCGCAGTAGTCCTAGGAGTGAGGTGTGGGCGTGAGTAGCTGAGATTACTCCCACCTCCCCGATTAATCAAGCATCCTTGTGCAGCGAGCTATGAAACGAGACCCAGGCGGACGCAAATTCAGTTGAGAAAATACTACGTAAAAAATTCTGGGGATTTTATTTTAGCGTAGAAGTCTAGAACGGAAACGGATTTCCTTGTCCGTTTCGCATTTTTTTCCCCCGGCAAACGATCGGTAATAACAGTACACGGTGTCTTGTGCTTCCAGTTCCAGCTGATCGGCTGTGCTCTTTTTTTTTATTATTATCATTATTATTTTTTTTGATACCGGAAAGCATTCCAATTATCTGTCCCTAGTCCAATCAAATCGTTGGAAACTAAGGGAAAAATAAAGTCTGGCATGTGGCTCATATAAAGGGATGAGCCATCATCCAAAGTACATCCATAGCTAGCTAAACAGTCAGCAACACTATTACATAATCTTGGGCAAATGGATACATAACAGTACTGAAAATAGAACTCAATGAACTCCCGAATCTGCCTTAACAAGCAGCCATTTGAATTTCTATCTAAGCAAGAAGAAATAAGCGTCTTTCCCAGTGTTGCTGCATTAGTTTCGAGGATAATCCTTATCATTCCCAAATCAGTTGCACGTTGCAAGCATTTTTGGGCTCCAATAGTTTCTGCTTGTAGAGCATTTGCCACTCGGACAATTTTTCCAGCTCCTCCTTCCAAAAAAGTTCCTTCACTGTCTCGTACAATGAAACCCCAACCGCACTGTTTCGTGGAATCATAAAAGGAAGCATCCACATTGATCCTGTAAACATCTATAGGAGGAGGTTTCCACCTTGGGTGTGCAGCACCACTATCAGTTCTACATTTCGCGGCTAACTTCTCAAACTCTTGGATGTAGAAATAAACAGATTTGACAATCTCTGCATTGGAGGTCATTTTTTCACCTGAATTAGCTTTGTTGCGTGCTGACCACCACATCCACATCCATATAGATACATTGTACAACTCATTTTCTTTCATCTTCAAGATTGTCGTTACAATTTCCTTTCCAGATTTGCATGCCTCCAAAACAGTACGGCCATGCTCCAAATTCATATACTCCCAGCATTCTTTAGACCTCTTGCATCTGAAAAATACATGACCACAATCTTCATCTAACCGATGGCACATAGGGCAAATTGTGTCAGTTTTAACTCCTCTCCTAGCCAAATTCCTCCTCGCCGGTAGGCTATTATGAGCTAGTCTCCAAATGAACATTTTCACTTTATTTGGCAACTTTAGCTGCCATAGCTTATGCCACATAAATTCATCATTATTACCTGATACAGCAGCAGTAGATGAGGACGCATCCTTTCCTAAATCCCGGTCCCTGATGTGTACAGCCAGCTTGTAGGCCGATTTCACCGAAAAATTCCCCGTTGAATCGAAATACCAAGCCGGTCAATCTGTTGCATCTGTATCAACTAGGATTGTCAAGATCTCTTGCACATCTTCCGGCCAAAAAGTATCCCTTATCAACTGCTCATCCCAAGAACTTGTAGCAGGATCAATCAATTCAGAAACTTTGGTAAGAAGAGATGATCCACGTGGTGTGATTGGCTTCCTTGTAATTCCTCGCGGAATCCATGCATCAGACCAAATATTAATGTTAGTTCCATCTCCAATGCGCCAAATCAGTCCTTGTTTTAGAAGCTTAATTCCTTCCAAGATGCTATGCCAAGAATAGGAGATACCCCCTCTAGCAGAGCTCTGTAATATACTCTTGTTCTTGAAATATTTTGCCTCCAAAACCTAGCCACAAAGAGTATAGGGCCCAGTAAGGAGCCGCCATGCTTGCCTAGCTAGCATTGCCATATTAAAAAGATGGAGATTACGGAAGCCCAGTCCACCTTTCTTTTTTCAGCGCTGCAGCTCTGACCCCTCATCACTTCATCAGCCAATTGATCTCCTCCGACCTCACATGGGCCTTGCGCGGTCCAGGGCCACAAGACCTCAAACGAAGCCTCGCGTAGCTTCTCACACTGACCCACACCCCCGACGCGCGTCGGTTAGACGCAGTGCGGCCCCCGACCACGCCCTCGTGCTCCAGCTCCGCTCCCGTCCGGTCCCCCACAAAAGCCTCGTCCTTTTGCGTCAGCGTCACCTCTACGCCACATCTCCCCGCCTCCTCCTCCGAGCCCCCACCCCCACCCGCCGAGCCGCTGTCCCGATCTGCCGCTGCCCCCCTACCTCCCCCACCGCCGGCGCGGGCGCGCGATGCGCAGGAGCCACAGCGACGCAAGCTAGGAGCGGGAGAGCCCGATCCTCCGCCATGGAGCCGGCGGTGCCGCGGAAGCGCAAGAGCGCGGCCCCGGCGGCCAGGTCGCTCCAAGATTTGGCGTCCCGCAAGCGCGCCTGCCGCGGGTCCGAGTCGCCGACGCCGCCGCACCCGCCCGGGCCCGCGCCCGCCGCCGCCATCGTCATGACGGCGCCCGCGGCGAGCGGCGCGTCGGCGTCGGCGGCCGCGCTCCCGGGCCGCGGGCTCAAGCGCAAGGTGGGCTGCATCGACCCCGCCACGCGGATCGGGCGCCGGAAGCGCCTCGACAGCGAGTACGACCTCGGCGAGGAGATCGGCAGCGGCAAGTTCGGGTCCGTCCGCGTCTGCCGCGCCAGGGCCGCCGGCGACGGCGAGCGGGAGTTCGCCTGCAAGGCGTTGCCCAAGACCGGCGGGGACACGGCGCACCGCGAGGTCGAGATAATGCAGCACCTCTCGGGCCACCCGGGCGTCGTCACGCTCAGGGCCGTCTTCGAAGACGCCGACGCGTTCTACCTCGTCATGGAGCTCTGCCGCGGCGGGCGCCTGCTCGACGAGGTCGCCAGGGAGGGCAGGCTCTCCGAGCGCCGCGCTGCTACTGTCGTCAGGGAGCTCATGGATGTCCTCAAGTACTGCCACGAGATGGGCGTCGTGCATAGGGACGTCAAGCCGGAGAATGTTCTGCTCACCAAGGAAGGGAGGTTGAAGCTGGCAGATTTTGGATTGGCGGTGCGAGTCGCTGATGGTAAGCACCGCCCACAACGATTTCCCCCTTTCAAGTTTGATCTGTATAGGTTCACATGCACAATCCATGTGATTCTGTTCAACATGCCAATGCGGGCCTGTTTGGAACACAGGAATTTCACAGGAATTGTGCAGGAATTTCACAGGAATTAGTTCAATTTCACAGAAAAAAAACGCAGGAACGGGGAATTTTCCCGCGTTCCAAACATGCTGACTAAACAGTAGATTACAACGGCGGAGAGTGACAATTAATCGATAGTAATACGAGCATCGAAACAGAACTTGTGCCTTGTGCTTTAGTGCATTGTGCTTTGGAGAGAAGAGACTTGTACTTTACATTGATACATCGGAGGGGTATGCATTGAACCGTGGAAGATTTCATGACATCAAATTCTTATGGTTTACTGTAGTGCGTCGTAGTGATTACTATCATGTCGTATTGTCGCTACACTTGAAATTTATCTGGCCTATGGCTACGCACACAAAACAGTTTTTTGGATGGGTTTTCCCATTCATGTTGCATGGAACATTGTCACTAACATTTTTCAAGGGGCTTCAAATGCACAAGCTGTGTTTTCAATTTTCTGTCATGTCTTGGTATCAGGTGTTCATTAACTGTGTCGTTCTGTTTTGTTAGGTCTGTCGGGTGTGGAAGTGATGCTATTTGGTAGTTGCAGTCGCGTTGTCCTCATCTGAAGCTAGTTTTTGTTCCTGTGGAGTCCTGGATATTTGTGTTGACACAGCTTCAATAGACTGACAGCATGATGGTCAGGTAGTCATGTCATGATTTCAGCTAACAACGGTCATGTGGTTTTTCTTCTAAAGCATTTGTATCCGCTAAATATAGAAGCCTATGGACCAGCAATCAACAATCTAGTATTTTTAAATATTATTATTTTTAGGCCAGAAAACATTTCACCATCAGGAAGTGGTAAAGTAGCTATTATTCTGTCAAGTCAGAACACTTTCCTTGTGTATGTCATCGGACTAACTCTAATGTGTCTTTATTTTCCCCTGAAACTATATATGGAACAATGAAGTGGTTGTATTGGATGACCTGAGCCTTTTTCCATCTCTTGCAATATACTTATTGTACAGTATCATTTGTCGTATTAGAAATTGTTGGAGCACAATTCCATTATCTGGTATATGACAAATATGATTTTTGTTTCTTGAAAATTTAGAAAGATATTATGCAAATTGTTGCTGGGATCTTGTTGTGTTGCACGAACTAGACCTTTTGGTTTTCATTATATAAATCAGTCTAAGCCACTTGGATTTTATATGACCTGGATGTTATGCTGGCATCTATTTGATCTTTGTTGGAACATATTTACTTCAGCATTCTTACAAATCTCGTGTTCTCTGACTATAAAAAAGTGGTAGCTAGCTCAAGAATTAATCGATGTTCTTGAATCAACTTATATTCTGGTTGCAGTTTGGTGTTAATAATGTGTTTCTCAACCCCCTGTGCAGGTCAGCAATTGTCTGGTGTCGCTGGCAGCCCTGCATATGTGGCACCTGAAGTTCTTCTTGGTAATTACTCGCAAAAGGTAGATATATGGGCTGCAGGAGTGCTTCTACATGTGCTACTGATGGGCACTCTTCCATTCCAAGGCAACTCAGTCGAAGCTATCTTCGATGCTATAAAGACTTCTGAGCTTGATTTCTGCAGCAGCCAGTGGGCATCAGTATCGCTTCTAGCTCGTGATCTCATTAGCCGAATGCTTGATCGAGATGTCTCTTCGAGATTTGATGCTGAAAATGTTCTCCGTAAGTTCCAGTTTCCTTACAACTTGTGTTTCTGTGATGTGGTTCTCATTCTGAGTTCTGACTTTCCGAATGGTTTTGAACACAGGTCACCCCTGGGTCTTATTCTACACCGAATGCCCGTTGAAAGCTGAATTCTCTAACCTATGGAGCACTAACAAAACCGCAGCACCCATGATTCATTCTAACAGAGTTAGGTCTGCTTGCTGCGAGTCTGATTCAGAATGCTCAAGTGACGACTCTGAAGAGCAGGATGAATGTGGTATTGTCGACGCACTGACGACAGCAATAACACAGGTGAGGATATCAGAGCCCAAGCGGAGCCGGCTCTTCAGCCCAGGCAACGGGCTATTTTCGCCCAGCAGGAATGCGCTGCGAACCTGAAGAATAACCCCTGTGCATAGCTTTCTGGCTTTGACGCCTCGACCCCCCATGTGCATATATAGCCTCTGATTCAGTAGATAGATCCTTTTTTAGATAAAGGATATAGTAGATAGATGATGTAAGATTCCTAACATTGATCGATGTTATGCGGTTGCTAGCTCACTGATGCTGCAGTTTCTGAAAGTATGGCGGTTGGTGTCAATCGTTTTTTATATCGATGACACCATAATTGATTCGGTTTAGCTGCATTTCGTGCGCGTATTTGGTTATTTGAGGTGTTCTTTTTTTTTTTTTTTGGATTGTCTCTCATCTGGGAGCAGCTGTACTGTCTATTCAAACGCTACTACACACACCCCACGTACACATAAAGCCACACACACCATGAGTACTCAAACAAATCTACCTACAACTACACTCAGAAGAAGAACGCGTTCTTGGAGAGGTCACCGGATCTATAGCTCCGTAGGCGACGGGTTGTTCACCGATGCATTGCGTCTGTGGGCATCCGGGTTGCCGAAAGCAATAGGCCGTTTCTGCATGGCCGTGGCCCGTGGGCCTAGGCATGCATGCGCAGCGGCCTTGAGAGGAGGAAGGCACAGGCG
This sequence comes from Paspalum notatum, assembly GCA_022530915.1. Taxonomy (NCBI): domain Eukaryota; kingdom Viridiplantae; phylum Streptophyta; class Magnoliopsida; order Poales; family Poaceae; genus Paspalum; species Paspalum notatum. The sequence goes on from CM039691.1 coordinate 5,731,446, forward strand.
GGCCGCGCTGTTCAACCGAGATACATGGGCCAGGCTATGATTGGGATTTGGACCGTTTTATGATTTACTCCTAGAACATAGGAATCTCGTCCCCTAAAAAAACAAAAACATAGGAATCTCGTAGGATTCTTACAATTATTTAAAACAATTCAATTTTATAAAAAAAATACTGTGCAGTATTAAAGAAAAAAATTCAGCAATGGGCCTTAGTGATTTCTGGCAGCAGCTCTGCTGATTGAAGGGGCATTGCGCATGTCCGATAAGCATTGACAGAGCATATATGCAATTAGATGAACGTTAACCATAATCCCTCCGTTTAATAAAAACTGTTGTTTTGGATTAAAATTTTTTCCTATAATAAGTAATATTTTAGTTATTTATCAGCTAAAAGGGAATTTAATCCCTCCCTGCCCGCATGTATATATATCTGTTCCATGAATGTGGTTTTCGACAGGCACGTAGGAGAAGAAAAGGAAACAGGTATAAGAACACATACTGTACGTCTACAGATCATAGATCATCAAACAACTGACCTTGACCACACGCACAATTGGAGACAATAGACATCCATGCAGGCGCAAACACGGAGCAACGCCGCATATGTGACCAGAACAAGAACAGCTGCAGCCGCCATGTGTGCCAACAGAGATTTTTTTTTTTAAAAAAAATAGCACGATTTGACCGGGGCAAAGAGAGCAAAAGGCACTGCTGCTCCCTTGGAACTGGAACTGGCGGTGTTGGCCTTTTGGCACGGACGGACGGATTAGATTGGACTAGACGCGGCGGCCCCTTGTGTTGTCTTGTTCAGTCAGACAGTGCTCACAAGAGCAGCAGCCAGCCAGCAGCGGCGTGCATGATGGGCGGCGGGGGAAAGGGCCGGCATGATGTGCTTGCTCTTGGCCGTGTTGCAACTTGCATGCGAGACCTACCTTTGCATGCTCACAAGCATGCATGTTTGTTCTGTCTTGCATCACACTACACAGCTACCTGGCCTGATCACTGATCGAGACACAGCATGGACGCACAGATGGGATCGATCGATCGGGTTTATTCTTCAAGCGGCAGATGATGATCGGAGTACGTGTTTATTCTTTCAGGGCCGGGGCCTTGGTCGATCGTCGGCGGTTCCTTTTTGGCGAGGGGCGGGGCCATGATTGCCGGGGCGGAGACCAGCGGGGAAAAGGGGACACGGCAGACGGGCACCCGCGGCTGCGTGCGTGCAGTGGTGGTGGGGTTGGCACAGGTGACAGTCAAGTGCGCGCCGGGCCAAAGCATGCCGATTGCAAGCAGCAGGTGCCGAGAGCGGGCTAATCATGAGCCCCGGGAAGGAAAACCAACATCCATGCGCTTGGGCAAATTGCATGCAGAACTGGAGCTGCCCCCACCCTACTAGGCCACTACCCCTAGCCTATGCTCACAGGATTCTCCTCCGATCCATCTCCAACTACTCCACGTCTCGTCTCCACCCCCTCCGGGCTGCGGCTGCAGTGCATGTACAAACTGGCCGTATGTCTGTCTGGTCTCTCTCTCCGTCGTCTCTACACACCACAGCAGCAACTGCTGGCTGACTCCCCCGGTCCGCGCCCCAAGCGCACACCGCCCGCCCCGCGCCTGCCCCCGCGATGTCCAGGCCATGCCATGGCGCGCTGCCGTTGCCGTGCGGGGAGGGAGCACGGCAGCCCGGGCATGCATGGTGTTTTGCTCGCTGCGACGCTTTGGAGTTTGGAGGAGAGACAGTAGTGTAAAAAACATCATGGCAATCATGAGGAGAGAGTAGGGACAAGGATGGAATCGAATATGTCCTGGTCGCGGCGCGGTGCCCGGCGTCCCTAGCTAGCTGCCGTCGGCTACCTCCGATCAGGGATTACCTTTCCGAATTTTTTGCCAATCCCGGACCGCTCCGGAAACGGAAAACCGGTCGGTTTTCCGCCATTTTCCACAAAAACCGACCGGAAGAGCATTTCAAATTCAAAAACGGAATTTCGAAGAATTCCGGTCGGAATTCCGGGGAAAACCGACGGAATTCCGTGGATTTTGACCGGAAAATGAAGAAAACGATGAGAAAAAGCTGGAAAATTTATGTGCGTATGTAAAAATTAGAAATTTTGGCAGAGTTTCCCCTGTTTATGTGTACATTGACAGTTTATAGTACATAAAATATATGAAACTGCACCAAACAATTAGAAACACAACATTTAACACATAATTCATGTCTAAAGTGCACACCTACATAGTCCAAAGTCCATTGAAATTATTACAATTAGTCCAAACTCCAAATGCAAAAGTCCATAGTCCAATTATTACAACACAGTCACTGGGCTTGTCGATCCAAAGAAGTCCAAAGCGCACATGAAGCCTACAAGAGAATGCATCCATAGACCGTAGTCAATCCAAAGTCCAAACTAGTCGTAAGGCATAGTATCTGCATTTAAAACTTTGTATGAAATGGATGGAATACGTAGAGAAAGCGAAACATACAAATAAATAATAATGATACGATGAGTACCTTCATTCTTCACTCCTCTTCGTATCTCTCTCCCGGTGGTCCCTCGTACGGATACGAGCCATACGTCTGACCAAACGGTTGGAATGGAAATTGCACATACTGAGGTTAGTGTGGTTGCAATGGCAACTGCACATACGTAGGCTCCTGAGTTGGAGGGAGTGGATATCCATGTGGTAGCATGCCGCTATATTTCATATAAGGCAATGATGCAATTTGCCACGGAACAACCGGGTTCGCAGTCCCTTGTGGTAGCCACAGAAACCCTCCTTTGGGTGGAAAACTATTGTAGGGGTTCACGTTCCCCTGTGGCGGCCACTGAACACTGGAGGCAGAGCTGGAGCTATCTTCATCATATGCAAGGCAAGCCTGTCGACCACGTCGACGTGCGGACCTTGTCTTTCGTTGTGATGAGGGTGCTCCATGATCTGTATCTTGTGTGGCATGGGTGAAATCGTCCTCACCAGTGAATGGGCTGACACCACCTTGATGCGAACTTGAACCACCCCCGCCGCCGCCGGCATTACCACCACCATCACCGTCACCATCACCATCACTGCTACTGGAACCACCACCACCATCACCATCACTGTGACCATCGCCATCACCCTCACCCCCACTAGGTTCAGGAGTGGTGTCCTGACTACCAATGTTCTCCTCATCGTCAGGCCTCTTTTTCTTGCCTTTTCTCTGTTCCGGAGCAAGCTTAGTCTTCCTTTTGCCTAGATGTGTGTCCCCAACAGTTTTTTCGGCCCATGCCTCTAGATCTTCCTCATCACCCTGAGCACGGCCTATGTCAGTGAACATCTTGCTCGGCAATGGAGTGTCACTGAAATCTGAGTCTTCATCAAAAGCTGGGTCTCCATTGGACCTTGCTTGCTGCATCCAATCTTCAATTGCTGAATTCCGCCGGTACAAAGAAAGATCCATGAAACTGCTAACTGGATCATAATCAACGGGATCTGCAATTTTGCTAGCACGATCCAGACGCAGCCGGAGGTTGTAGTTGACAAAAACCAATTTATCTAATTTTCTGTGGCTCAATCTGTTCCGCAGTTTGGTGTGGATGTATGCAAAAGTGCTCCAATTCCTTTCACATCCACTAGATGATGCACACTGTGACAACAAGCGTCGTGCTACCCTTTGCAACGTTGGCGTATCTCCCCCAAATGTAGCCCACCAGGCCGCTGGTGGTGTATTACGGTCAATTGCCATTCGCCTAGCAATATCAGTTGAGAACTCACCAAGTTTCCTCCTGAATGTTTCAAATTCCTGTAGCGCATATGCCGCAGAATCAACCTCTAACATTTTATCGACCCCCTTGCGCACTAACGACATGACTGACTGTGATACTCCAATAGTGTAGTGCATGTAAGGGTTAAGAGCACATGCAGTCCCCATAAAGGTGCCAGTTATGACAGTGATCATCCTTGCATCTACCACTTTCATGATCCTTTCAAAGCGGGGGCGGTCGCTCGCGAACTTACTTGCATATGTGTTCCTCATGTTTTGATACTCCAGTGTCACCTCACCCAAATTAGGATTCTTATCTGAGTCAGCAAATCTTAGAAACATGTAAAGAGGCTCAACGTCATTGATTACCCACTCCAAGTTGTTCCACCAGTCAAGAGAGCACATGGAGTCAAAAGCGTACCTCCCCATTTCAGTTTTGAAGAAACGGGTGTTTCTGAACGCAGGTGAGATTAACCATGCCATGAACTGGTCCTTCTTCTTGAACATGCTTTCAAGGAACATGTAGTTCGTCCCAAATCTTGTTGCATTCCACTTAACCAACTCTCCACCAATAGCTTGCCTCATCATGCTATGGAGACTGTTCGAGTTGTAGAGCCAACTGCAAATTTTCTGCGCGCTTTGAATGCAAGCTTCATGCTCCGGCCACTTCCCTATGTCCTTCAGCATGAGGTTGATGGTGTGGGCAAGGCAAGGCTGCCATGCCATGTGAGGGAACTGGTCGGTGAGAATTTCGCACGCTTTCTTGTAGTTCGAGCCATTGTCGGTCACAATCTGAACCACATTGTGATAACCCACTTTCATCACCACTGCTTTGATCTCCTGCACAACAATGCCGTGGTGACATTAGTATGACAGTAATGGTCATTAAGGGATTAGAATTAAGGCAAGGTTGCAGGATTTACCTTCAATAAGTATTGGTGGTCTTGTATTTTGTCTGTTGCATCGACAGACTTCATGAAATACATAGTGCCACCGCTGTACACCAAAAAATTGATGACCGAATTCCGCATAGGGCCTGTCCACGAGTCACACATGAGGGTCACACCACATTCATCCCAGTCTTTCTTCCACTTCTCTATCTCGTTCTCAATCTCTTTCACATTCTCATCCAAATACTTCCCATCAATCTCCCTGCCTGTTGGTATTTTGATGCCAACACCTGCAATCACAGAAGAGGAAGCATTGAGAAGACAATCACGGAAACGAAAACATTCAACTCAAAATAGATGTAGTTACCTTGTTTCTGGGTTTCCATGATGGCAGCCATAAAGTATGGGTCATCAAGTTTCCGGCCTGGAATACCTACAGCATGGCATGCCTTCGCCCATACCCTCCCGAGAAGCTCCCTCGATGTCTTTCCCTTCACAGTCCATGGTCCAGTATCTATCCGTTGCTGTCATGGAGCTGAGCTCAAACCAACATGGTAGTCCCTAACCCTCTCAGGGACATGTGACTGACTTCGAGTGAACATCGAAGGCAGCGGTCCACCACTGCCTGCTACACCACTCCCTCGAACACCGCTGCCTCGAACACCACTGCCTCCTGCACGACTGCCAGAACTAGATCTACCACCCCTATCATAATGTGGCCCTGCGCGCTGCATGAAATCATACGCCTTCCGTGACAGCCGTAAGGTAGCCTGCAACTCTGCATCCTCATCGTATTGGCCTTGGCCCACCTCCTCCTCTGGGTCAAGGTCAATCTGCGGCGCCCTTGCCGCTGCATCCCCCAGAAGCTTTTCTCGTGCCCTTGCTGATGCTCTGGCTTCGTTCCTGTCCAACTGCTCGATGAAAAAAGTCTTAACCTCCAGTGGAACCGAAGGGCAGTCCTTCACATCATGACCCCGTTGTGCCAGATGCTCCTTAAACCGGGTTGCCCCTCCCCCACTCTTCGTTTCCCTGCAATACTTACATATGAATCCACCCTTGTACTTCTGGCCATGCTCCCACACTGGGTCCACCATTTTCCTACAATCACGGAGATAGTGTCAAGCAAGTCAATAAGAATGGACCAATGGAGATAATATGGGGTTACATACTAATGTATATACAATTATCGGTAGGTTTTCTAGATCATAGATCGACAACAACAAACATTTAAATCACTCATATTTCGTCTCATTAATCAACAAACATTTAAATCTGTAACATTCAACTAACAAATCGAGTGTTTATTCGTAGGGCTTAGTTCACCTAACATCCACTTAATAAAAATTCACCTACGGCATAGATCAACTTGAATAAGCATCGACATTCATCTAATCCATAGCATTCAACATCACTAACCCTAGGTTTTCTACTGCTCATGTCACAAATCAATACCAACAACCATCTATACCATAGATCGACAACAACATACAACTAAATCGATGAATGCACTCACCTCCTTCCCTTTCCGCGCAGCAGAGAGCGGATTCCCGCTCAGTCGCCTCGGTTTTCCGCTCGGGAGCGGCGGAAATCCGCTCGGGATGAGCGGGAGCGACGGCCGGAGTTGGGGAACGGGAAACCGAACCTTTCCGGTCGGGATTCCGTTGCCTGCGGGCGGAATCCCGCCTCCCCGCGGCGGAATGTGGCGGCGGCGGCGGTTCGTCGAGGGAGCGCAGGGGAAGGGCGCAGGGGAGAGGGAAGCCGCGGTGTGGGCTCTGCCAGGCGCGTCGGTGGAGTGGTCCAAGCGGATAAGGTTCCCTCATGTTAACGGGTTTTAGGGTCTTAACGGGTCCGAACCCAATTCCTCAATTTAACCAACCAAATCAACTTGGATTTGAACGATTTCAAGTGCTAATGGCTCAAAAAAACATCTAGTTTTTTATCATATTTTTTTCAGATTATTTTAGAAACTTTTTATAAATTTTTTTAAATTTTTGAATTTGGAAACGGAATCCGCCGGAAAATTCCGGAATTCCACTTTCCGTAGTCGTCCGGAAACGGAAAATTTTCCGGAAAACCGTCGGTTTTCCGTCGGAAAGGTATTCCCTGCCTCTGATCCCTCGCCTTCGCCTTGCCTGGCGCTGGCCTGTCTGCCCGCCTTGGCTCGGCTCGGCTGCTTTGCTTCGTTCGTCTCCAACTTGCTATGCTCGCTGCATGCGTCTATCCCTCGCGCATGGCCGCGCGCGCACTGCTGCTCGTGCGCGGCACAGTAAAAGTAAAATGGAACTGGAACCTAGCCGCCGCGGCCCTCCACCTGACTACCGCGGTAAAACGAAACGCAACGAACATCAACAAGGGGGAGGGTGGGTGGGTGCTGGCTCTCGACTCGATCGTCGTCTTTATTTGCGCAGCATCCGCTGATGAAAGTGTGTTTCCTCAAAGTGGTGTTGTCTTAGTATAATTTCCTGAGTGATGTCATGTGCTGGTACGGCGGAAAGCGTTTGTACATGCGTGTCCCCCTGGTTTAATTTTAGCCACACCATATGATTCGCCTGCGAAACCAGCCTTAGCCCAAAGTACACACAGTAACAGTGCCCTGGACCGACCGATGCGGAGGATTGAAACCGACGATAATTCAATCACGCCGTGTTCACGGAGCAGCAGTAGTTAACCATGGATTCGCCTGGGCCTTTGGGTACAGTAACAGTACACAGTAACAGCCTCCGGGGCAGATGGAGGCTCGAAGCCGAGAATTCAAAACCTGGGAGCAGAAGAAACAGAGAGAGAGATAGATGACGGCAGAGCCGAGCCCATTCCTCGTCCTGTCACTGTCCACGTACACCACTTCTCCCCGCCGTGTGGCCATGTGGGAGCGGGGGGCTCGGGAGACAGGTCAGTTGGAGGACAGGGGGAGGCCGGATGGGGCCAAGCAGGACGCCATGACGCCACCACAAAGGCGCGGGGGCAGGACAGGAGGCACGGGCGGTAGTACAGGACTAGAACAGGCACAACGGCGGTACACAGGAGACCGAGCCGATCGAGCGGCGAATCGGCGATAGCCCATGCCGTGGGGAAACCTGCCCGGCGCCGTCGTCCGTCCTTGGTCCTCTCCCATCATCCGCGCTGCGCTGCTGCTGTGAGCATGCGTTTGGATGGGAGACACCATGGGACGGGATGGTTCTATCCGTGATTTTTGGGATTGGACCGTCCTATCTAGCGTTTGGTTGGTGGGGATAGATTCAACCCTGTTTTTTGTTTGGTTATGGGGATTGAGTGGAGGATATGGATGTCTCTTTGACACCGTTTGGCACTGTTACCATGGCCCACCTGTCAGCCTCTAACCTTCCTCCTCCTTCCCCAGTCATCGCCGCCCCTCATCGATCCACCGACGACCACGCCCCTCCACCTCGTGTCGAGGCGCCGCGCGGGCGCCGGCGCCGGCGGCCCTCCACCTCGTCGCGCGCCGGCACCCCTCCACCTCGTCGCGCGCTGGTGCCCCTCCCCTTGGCCACGTCGGAGTCGCCGCCGGGCGCAGGCGCGCCTCGCGTCGAGGCGCCGCGCGCCGGCGGCCCTCCGCCTCATCAACCCGCCAACGGCGATGCGGATCTACCGCCGCCGCCGCCCGTCCGCTTGGCCGCTCCGGGGTCGCTGCGCCGAGGTCGCCCCTCCCCCTGGCCGCGTCGAGGTCGCCGCCTGGCCGCGCCGGCGGCCCTCTGCCTCGCCTTGCGCCGTCGCTTCCCCTTCTCTTCCGCATCGCGCCGACGGACTTCCTCCTCACCTCCGCGTCGCGCCGGCAGCCCTTCTCCTCGCCTTGCCTCGACGGATAAGAAACGGAGCCAGACGGGGACGAAGAGGACGTCCCCGTCCGCTCGATTTCTAGGGGCAGGGGCATCCCGCATCTGAGGGGTATATTCCCTCCAGGGACGTCCCCGTCCCAGATAGCCTTTGAACCAAACGGTTTTGAAACTGGGATGGACCCAGCTCATCCCCTTTGGTCCCTTGAACCAAACACATGGTGAGGTTTCCGTGGTGGGCGCATGCACGTGACACGCGGACCCGGACCCGGACCTGCGCGATGCAAGCATTCGCTCGTCCGCTGATCGATCCATGGCTGCCGGGTGCCGGCGGCAGCCTGCTGGCGGGATGACGCGCGCTGCGGCCGCGCACAGCAGCGTGCTCGTACTAGCGTGTACCTGGTGGGTAGTAGTAGCGGCCTGCCTGCCTGCCTGCCCCCACTGCGACGATCGGTCGAATTGCCTGCGACGACGGAGGGGTGCAATGCAATGCGAGCAGAGCACGGCGGCCTGCGCGGAGTGACGATGGCTGTAGCTCCATCAATCTCCATCGTGCAGCCGTGGTGCTGGCCGACCGGCCGGCTGCGTTGCGTCACTCCGATCCCGTGGACGACGGGGCGTGGCGCCGTGCGTGTCAGCGCATGCATGCAGCACGGACAGGCCGGGTCTCGCCCTCTGGTCGTCCGGGGCGGCCACGCTCCTGACGACAGGATCGTCCAGCGGCTCCGCTCTCTGCCAAAGGCACACCACACACCGGCGGCACCACACATGCTCGATCGATGGTTGGAGCTGTACTGTAGTAGAGACCCGCCTGAACCTGTGTAAGGCTAAGTCCAGCAGGTGAGGTAAAAGGCCGGGTATAGTACAAAACGACACTGTAGTAACACTGTTTACAGAGAGAGGGGTAGGTAGAATAGTGGATAGATGGAAGTTTTGCCTTAGCTGCTGGCCTCGGCCTAACCCCCTAAATTTTGCCTTTCTAAAATTTTTGCCAAACTCAATGTAATATGCTTAAGTTGTGTGTTTAGTGAACATGTCATGAATTTATTTAATTGCTTTCTCAAGTTAAGTGTTAAAATTAATAAGTTAAACATGTTTGTGAACTCATGCCGCTGCCTTTTATTTCTACTTGTTAGTTTATGAGTGCTCAAATATTTAGTTCAATCTCTGTTACGAAAACATTTGCAAATCCCTTCTTTAAGTGCACAAATATCCAGTTACAAAGTCTAGAAATTCCTATGCATCTCGGGTGAACTTGGGCCTTTTTTTTCCCTCTTCTGGGCCTCTTCTTCTTTTTCTTCACCCGCAGCGGCCAACCGGCCACTCCCCTTTTCGGCCCAACTCCACCCGCGCGCCTCCCCCTCTCACTGGCAAGCCGGGCCCGCTTGTCAGTGGTTTCTCCCACCTCCAACCGCCCCCTCCGCTCTGCTCGGGATGAGCACGAGCTCAAGCCGGAGCCACGCGCCCACGATCCCGCGCTCACGATCTCCGCTTCGTCTTCGCGCACACACCCTCCCCTCGTCTCGCGTTCAGTTCCTCACTTGCTCCACTCTCGCACTCCTCTCTCTCCAAGCCGCCCGCGCCGACGCCTTTCGCACCGGAGCCGCCGCCGCGCCCCGGCCTCGTCGTCCGCGCTCCGCCGTCAAGGTCACCACGGTGAGGGCCGCCGCACTCTCGCGCACCCAGCGTATGCCTCGTTTCCCCTTTCCCGTCGCTCGAGCCCGCCTAATCTCGTCGAACGCCGTCGTGCAGTGTCCCGGGGCGCCGTCGCGTCGTCGCCGCCTTCCGCCGTCTCCGGTCATCTTCCGCCATCCAGACCTCATCGGTGAGTCTCGCCGCGCCTTCGCGCATCCGGCGCACCCAACCGTGGGTACTATCTCGCACCAAGCTTTCCTAATCGTGCCGCGCCGCCATCCTTGCAGAGTACCAGCCGCCGCCGCGATTCTCCATCCCCGCTGCCTCCCCATCGACGAGGTCTCGTCCCGGAGTTTCTCTTTTGAGGTGTGGAACCTCTCCGTCCAACTCTCGCCCCGAATCCCCTCTCACCCGGTGGCAATTGCTAGCCACGGTTCCGTCCCGAGCCGACCGCCACACCGCGCCGTCGCACGCCCCCTTCGGCCGCGCGAGCGCCGTCCGCACCGGCACCAGCAGCTTCGCCACGTCGCTCTCTCCCTCCCCGGCCAAACCCGCCTCCAGCCCCTCTGGAGCGCCCAATCCGATCTGCGCCGCCCATTTCTAATCCGACAGCCATCATCGCTACGTACCGGTCAGACCGCCGATCAGCGGCCGCGCTTTTGCTAAAGAGCCCCTGGAGTTTATCTAAATCAACCCGCAGTCCATGCAGTTCAAACCCGAGCCCCTGTACTTATGTTTTAGCCCCTTATTCTTAAAATCTATTCACAGATCAGTCCATGTCAGGGTTTTTAGCCCTTTAAACCCTCGGTTTCTATGTTTTTGAACCCGAGACCCATGAATTCTGTTACTGGAACCCCTGGAACTTTTGTTTTTATTCAAAATATACCCCTGCTATCTTATTTTATGCGTAACTTTCTTGTTTTAAGTCGAAATTAAATGATTTTCGAACCGTTGAGCTTGTAGCAGTAAGTAGAATAATGTTTTATGATTGTTAGCTTCTGTTCATATTGATTGGTTTACTGTTTTTATCCTTTTAGTGTATGTTTTGATTGCATTTTGTGTAACGTGTAGACGAGGAGTTCGTCCCTGAACCTGAAAACCTAGTTTGGGAGGATTCCGAACAGACTTTTGACGAAAGCAAGTGTTCTTTGACCTATTTGTCTCCTTTACATTAAAAACTTACATTCCTGCACAACTTTCAACCTAAGGATGACTAGCCAGTTATTTTATCTTGATATACTCCTAGGCTGTGATGTGGTAGCTTTTGTTAGCGCTCAACTTTACATTCTGAATCCTATGTTTATGGTTGGAAATGTTTAATCTTGATAACTGCTAGAACTTAATGGAACTGTTGGAAACATATTGTATTGAGAGCTTGGATCGGTTTACCCGAGTGTCTCACCGTAAGGATCGGTTCGCCGAGCGACCACCCAAAAAAATAGTACAACCATGTGGGATGAAATGGGGCATCATTGACTGACTAATTAGGGAATCTAGAGTTGTAGCTGCTTCCCTGAAATATGGCGTAAGAAGTACCTCAGGGCATAGGCTTTCTTTTGCCAAGGATGGTGCAGTGGTTTATTTGTTTGCCCTTTTGTCAGTCACCTCTCGAAGGGAACTCTATACTTACTGACTGAGAATCCTTGTAACGGACGGCTACACTCTAGTGAACCTTTGTAAAGGTCTCGTAGTGAGACTACCTGTTGCACATCAAGGGTAATGTGTAAGGGTCTTGCAAACCCGGACAATGGGAAATCACGGCCCGTGGGTAAAGTGTACAACCTCTCGAGAGTGTTAACAAACTGATGCATCAGCCGTGCATGAGCGGCCTGGACCCTCAATTGATTAGAGAAACATATGGTTTAGGCTGAGATGTTGATCAATGATAACTATTAACTTGTTTATTTATGCTTTACCTTTATGCCATATCATAATGTTATCTCTGTTGGGTAACTTTTAGATTAATAATTGCTAACTTGTGCCTAATAAAAGTTGACCCACTAAAAGCTACTGCAAACAACCAGTCCACTATAAAGCTAGTCCACTTTAGCCTAAATGGGACACTTGCTGAGTGCGAAAATACTCACCCTTGTTTTCTTTTTCAGCAAACTCGTTGCGTTCAATACAACCGCTGTTCAGGAGATGGAGAGGCTGTGGATTACACCCAGACCTTCCAGGAGTACGACGAGTTCTAGACTGGTGGCCCCAGGCAGCTGCTTGTAGATATGATAAGCCATTTTCCGTTGTTTACTCTGATAATTAGACTTTGTTTATGTTAAAGACTTCCGCTATACCGTTCGTGTTGTAATAAGCTATACATGTATGCTCTTTGTACTGTGCAATGAATCATTTATGTTCTAATGTATGCGATTCCGATCTTGGCGCATACATTGTCTACTTCCGGTACTTTTTTTAAAACCGGGGGTGACAACCTGCCCAAGGCACGCACAGGAGGTATGGCTGGGGCTGGCCTGGCGCCCTGGCGTCCCGCCGACGACCCCCGCCGACTGTAGCTGCGGCCTGCATGCAGATGCAGGTCAGGAGAGTATGAACCATTGTGAGGCGCAGCAGCTGACGACGACGCAAAAGGCATGCGGCGCCAGCAGACGTTGCGAAGAAGCGCACAAGCTCGCGACACCGCATGCGTCGCAACCGTCCACGGCGCTCCCAGGATCTTGCCGATCCGGGCCTCCTTGGTGGTGGTGGTATATCACGGCCGGTCCTGCCGCCTGCCGTGCCCATGCCAATGCATGCATTCCACACCCCAGCAGCAAGCGGCGTTTGTGTTGTGCACGGGGACGGAGCTCGTAGTCCTGCTCAGCGCGCGAGCTACCCTCCAGCGCAAGTGCAGTGCTGTGCGTCAGCGCGCGCGCGTGCATGGAGCCATGGACACGAGTACACAATCGACGCACGCATTCCATGCGCAGCAGCATACGTGCGCATGTCATGCAGAAGGGGAGTTTGTAATATGATGGATAATAATCAGGAGCCGGCGGCCACGGCTGTTTTGTCGTCTACAGCACCTTCGCGGGCACAAGGCTCAGTCCCAGGCTCCCAGCATTATTCGGCAAAGCCATCGATCCATCTTTTTGAGCGACCTTTGATGCATCCCTGCAGCTTCCATTGGACGAGCTACTACCTAGTGGTTGCTACCTGGTTGCATATGCCATTCCTCAACATTAGACCATGTTCACTGGTCTAAAGTAAACGTCTAAAACATTATTTTGCACCATACACGCTGTAGACAAAGAGAAAATTAAAATATATGAGGTTAGATGGGTTCTCTGGTGAATACAGCTAGTCTTATTAAATCATCGATGTCTTGCGCACTGTGCGCATGTGATCGTGCTGGAATATTTTTGCTCTATAAAACTATTAGTCTAACATCACCAAAAACGTCTATCCCATTTTTTATTTTAAATTCCATACATCTTCGGTGTTTTACACCGTAGCTAGTGACAACAGAATTAATGCAGTATGGGGTATAAAAGTATATATGCCGAGATGGTAGTGTATGTATATGAGCAGCAATACAAAACGACGATGGAATTGGGGTACCCGCTGGAGTTGGCATTAGCTCCTTTGTTGCTCTTCCGTCCCGCGCACAACAACATGCTAGGTGTACTAGCTTGTACTCTGATCCCTCCGGCCATTAATATATATACGACGTTTTAGTATAATTTGCAAAAAAAAACATCATATGACTGGAGGAAGTAGCAGTGATGCAATAAGGCTATCCATTTATTATAGATACTATCTAATTCACCCATCTCTAAACTAATACTACAATTTTAGAAGTCAAATTTTGTTCCACAAAGAATGCAATATGATAACTTATGAGCTAGGTATCTTTTCTAATGGCCTAACACCATTTCAGATGATGTTTGATGTAACACCCTAAAATTTGCTTTACTGAATTTTTGCCAAAACCAAATATAATATACTTAAGTTGATTGTTTAGTGATCATGTCATGAGCTTTAATTAATTTCTCCCTCAAGTCAAGTGTTAAAATTAATATAAGTTCAACTTGTTTGTGCATCCATGCTGCTGCATATATTTTCTGGAACGTTAGTATTTGTGTGATCAAAGTTTGGTTAAATTTCTGGTATGAATACATATGCAAATCTGTAATTTTTTGCTATGCAAAAGCTCCAGGAAATTCCAGTTCTTTACTGTTGAATCTCGGGTGGATTTTGGGCCCATTTTCTTTTCCCCTCTACTTCCTTGGTTCTTTTCTCCTCCCTCGCCACGCAGCAGCCCATCCGGCCCACTCCAACTTTCGGCCCAGCTCCAACAGCACACCACCGCCTTCTCTCACCGTCAAGCGGGACCCACCTGTCGGCGCTGCAACTCCACCCCGCGCGCCTGCCTCCTCTCGATGACGAGCCGGGCCCGCCTGTCGGTCGCGTCCCTCACCTCCAACCGCCGCCCCGCGTCGCCCGGGACGAGCTGAGCCGGAGACGAGCCCGCGACCCACGTCCACACTCCCCACGCCCACGATCTCCGCCTCGACTCCAATACCTCGCCCCCACACCCGGAGTCAGTTCTGCCCTCAGTTTCCCCACGCTCACCCCGCAGTTCTCTTCCCCCACGCGCAGTGCCGACGCCACGCCGCACCGGAACCGCCACCACACGCCGGTCCCGTTATCCGTTCTCCGGCGCCCCGATCACCACGGTGAGAACCACCTCGTCGTTGCGAACTCGGTGGTCATGATCTAGTTCTTTTCCCGTTACTCGAACTCATCTAACCCCATCGCACCCGCCGTTCCGCAGAGCCGGAACGCCGTCGCGTCGCCGCCGTGTTCCGCCGTCCCCGCTCTGTCCCCCTCATCCAGATCACCTCGGTGAGCTTCGCCGTCCTCGCGCGCACCTAACGCATCTACTCTTGGACCCTATCTCGCACGGGACGCCGCTAACCGAGCCGCGCCACCGTTCTTGCAGTGCACCGCCCGCCGTCGCCATACTTCGCCGTTCCTGCCTCCCCGCCGACGAGATCACGCCTCGGACCTTCGCGTTGAGGTGAGGAACCACTCCGTTCAATCCTTACCCCAAATCTCCTCCTCACCCGTCAGAAATTGCTCGCCGGAGTTCTACTCTGCGCCACCGCCGCGCCATGGCCGCCGCGCACCACATCGGCCGTACGAGCGCCGCCCACACTGGCACGACCGGCTCCGCCGTGTCGCCTCGTCCCTCCCTGATCAAGCCTCGCGGCTCCAGACACCCTGGAACCCCCGCGCGCGCTCCCTCCGGCGACGCGCCGCCACCACCGCGCCGCCGCTTCTGTTCACCCGCCGCCGTCGGCCCTCCTCTCTCCCGGATCTGATCTAAGCCGTCGCCGCGTGATCCAACGGTCCCTAAGCGCGCGTACCGGTCCATGCCCCGGTCAGCGCCGCCAGTTTTTCTATAAAGACCCCGGGTTTATTCTTAATCAACCCGCGGTCCATCTAGTTCAAACCTAGGCCCCTGTATTTATGATCCAACCCCTGTTAACTAATTTCTATTTGCAAATCAATCCATGTCAGGGAATCTTGCACTTTAAACCCTCTGTTTTACCTGTTTTGAACCCGAGGTCTCTGTTTTTAGCACTGGAACCCCTGGAACTTTAGTATCTATTTAAATTATGCTCCTGTTATCTTATTTTATGCATAACTTTCTTGTTTTAAGTCCAAATAAAATGATTTTCGAACCTTTGAGCTTCTAGCAGTATGTAGAATAATGTTTTATGCTTGTTAGCTTCTGTTCATATTGATTGGTGAACCGTTTTATCCTTTGAGTCTATGTTTTGATTGCATTTTGTGTAACGTGTAGACGAGGAGTTCGTCCCTGAACGTGAAAACCTAGTTTGGGAGGATCCCGAACAGACTTTGACGAAGGCAAGTGTTCTTTAACCTATTTGTCCCTTATATTGAAAACTTACATTTCTACACAACTTTCAACCTAAGGATGACTAGCCAGTTATTTTATTTTGATATATCCCTGGGCTGTGATGTAGTAGCTTTTGCTAGCGCTCAACTTTACTTTCTGAATCTTATGTTTACGGCTGGGAATAATTAATCTTGATAACTGCCGGAACTTAATGGAATTGTTGGAAATATGTTGTTATGGGAGCTTGGGTCGGTTTACCCTAGTGTCTCACCGTAAGGATCGGTTCGCCGAGCGACCACCCAGGAAAACAGTACAACCATGTGGTATAGAATGGGACATACTTGACTGACTAATTAGATAAGCTAGTGTGGTAGTTTGATTCCCTAAAACAAAGCGTAAGAGGGGCCCTAGGGCATAGGTCTTCTTTTGCCAAGGTGGGTGCAGTGGTTATTCGTTTGTCCCTTTTTGTTAGTCCCCTCTTGGAAGGAACTCTATGCTTAGTAACTGGGGGAAACCTGTAACGGGCGGCTACTCGCTAGTGAGTCTTTGTAAAGGTCTCATAGTGAGACTACCTGTCGCACATCGAGGGTAATGTGTAAGGGTCTTGCAAACCCGGACAATGGGAAATCACGACCCATGGGTAAAGTGTACAACCTCTCGAGAGTGTTAACAAACTGATTCATCAGCCGTGCTCATGGTTATGAGCGGCTTGGACCCTCAATTAATTAGAGAAACATGTGGTTTGGGCTGAGATGTTGATCAATGATAACCATCGACTTGTTTATTTATGCTTTATCTTTATGCCATATCTTAATGTTATCTCTGTTGGGTAATTTTTGGGTTAACAACTGCTAACTTAAGCTTAATAAAAGTTGACCAACTAAAAGCTACTGCAATCACCCAGTCCACTATAAAGCCAGTCCACCTTAGCCTAAATGGGACACTTGCTGAGCTCACCCTTGTTTTCTTTTTCAACAAAATCGTTGCGATCAATGCAACCGCTGCTCAGGAAATGGAGAGGCTGTGGATTACACCCAGACCTTCCAGGAGTACGACGAGTTCTAGGCTGGTGGCCCCCAGGCAGCTGCTTGTGGATATGATAGGCCACTTTCCGTTGTTTACTCTGATAATTAGACTTTGTTTATGTTAAAGATTTTCTCTATACCGTTCGTGTTGTAATAAGCTATACATGTACGCTTTTTATACTGTGCAATAAATCATTTATGTTCTAATGTATGCGATTCCGATCTTGGCGCATACATGGTCTACTTCCGGTACTTTTTTAAAACCGAAGGTGACATTTGACAAATAAAACGGCACATGCTCTTATCGGGAAGGACTATCCATAATCCACCCCATTAGTAAGGACTTTTGGGCGCGTCATTTAAAAAGCGAACGGAGGGAATATATGCTTAAGATACGTACATTTGATCACATTTATCACTGAAATGTAGCTACGGCTCCCAAGAATATCTAAATGCATCTCCGATGTACTCTGGACAAAGTGTCGGTTATCAATTTATCATCAACGCGGAAGTAGTCCTACTCCTACACTCCTACTACACATTTAAATCGAGCTGCAAATTCGTTTTACTTCTTTATATTTGGTTCATCTTGTTTACACGTAGTACATTCTTGAATGCCACTATGGCAGATGGACTGATTGGATCGCGCGCACAACAAATACATAAAGAATTGTACTGGACGGTGTGATATACTGCTATCCTGGCATCATGTTTCATGCGTAAAGGATGAACCGGGCCTCTAGTCAACTCTATAACAGTAGCAAAGAGGCCACGATCGTCCCATACATTTGTTCACGACCGCACTGGAGCCGCCGCGTGCAGTCACATTGAAAGCAGAGAGATGGCAATGGATACATTGTGGTCTCAAATTCTCCACGGGAAATCCCTATATTAGAAAAGGAGGGATATAAGTATTTTGTTCCTCATGAGAGAGGTATTGACGAGGAAAATCTCTTTCTTCCCGTCCCTCAGTTGTTGTCTTGCAACTTATATATTGGATACTCTGACATTTATGTTTTTCACTTGGTGGTGCATTTCTATAGAATTTGGGCATTTGAGAATTCGATATATAATCTGAATTCGATATAAAATCTGACTTATTGCATCAAAATATATACGGTAGATAAATTTACCGTTTATGAAAAAGTGGTAGTTTGGAAACAGATATAGATCTATTTGTACTTACTTTCTTCATAATAGTATAGGTTGCAGTTTGGTAACTAGATATGGATTTTGATATTTAATTTATATTTAGTGTTGCATAGGTGAATTATTTAGATACATTTTAAGGGGTTACTTTGTGTTATATGCTAAACTAGAAAATATAGGTAATTTTTATATAAATTTAAGATTTTAGATTACCTACCGTAATGGTTTATATGGACAATTTAGATATAAATTTAATATGTTATGTTATATTATTTATCATAATAGCATATCGATAATTAGATGCAAATTTATGGTTGTTTTAGATTATCTTTCATAATGGTAGACTACCTATTCTTGAATATTTGTTGCCGGCTGGTTTATTTTAGAGTAAAATGCATTGGTCGTCCTCGAACTTGGCACACTATAACGAATGGGTCTCCGAACTTTCAAAAACAGGAAAACGGGTATCTAAACTTGGCCAGGGTGTCATCTAAGTCCCAAAACCACTCTCTAAAACCGCTCTCCTCTCTCTGGTGCTGATGTGGGATGCTGACATCGAATCCACGTCCCTAAATTTGGCTAGATGTGTCATCGAAGTCCCTAAACTTGACGAAGAGTGTTGTTTAGGTCCAAAAATATTTTATTTTTTACATGACCAAAACAATCTTTTCAGTAAAAAAAAACACCGAAGTCCTCACGAAAAATTTCTACGAATTTTTTTAGTTTTTGGGATAAAAAATTCAAAATTCAAGACGAAGCCTTTTTATACTAGATTGAAAAAAAAACATTGAAACCTAATGGATTTTCCTATAGTGATCATCCGTCTATGCCGAACAAGGTCTCTTCAGCGACAATGATTCTAAAGGCCTGCTTACTTTGTATCTTTTGCGTCTAAAAAACAAAGCCAACAATGCTAAATCCAACATAACAATGTTTTATCCCATTGGGTTTCAATGTTTTTTTCCATTCCAGTATGAGAAGGCTCCGTCCTAAATTTTGAATTTTATATCTCCAAAACTAAAAAAAATTCCTAGAAATTTTTCGTGAGCATTTCATTGTTTTTTTCGACTGAAAAGATTGTTTTGGTCATGTAAAAATAAAATATTCTAGGACCTAAATGACACCCTTCGCCAAGTTTAGGGATCTAGATGACACCTCTAACCAAGTTTAGGGATCTGAAACGTGCCACGTCAGAGCCAGAGAGAGGAGAGTGGTTTTAGAGAGCGGCTTTGGGACCTATATGATACCCTAGCCAAGTTTAGGGACCCGTTTTTCTGGTTTCAAAAGTTCGGGGACTCAACCGACACAACGTGCCAAAGTTTGAGGACCGCCAATGCATTTTACTTTTTATTTTAACTAAGAAGTGTTATATAAAATAGAGAGAGTAGAGGAGTAATTTAGACACAGATTAAAGTATTGTTCTATATGTTGTTTTTATAATACTAGTGTTGGTTATAAAAAAATAGAATTTTCTTTATCTAAATAGCTAGTCTTCACTAACTATTTCTCTAAACATGCATGAAGCCACGTCATCCGAGAGGCCCACTGAGTTATATGTCATGTCATCTATCGATTTTCTGTAACTTTTATGCATGCGGTGTTTTATATGACATACATATCAACATCACTCAAATTTTCGCAGAAAGACGCGGGGGTTCATCTAGTTATTCTGATGGCTTAACACCGTATCCTCCTTGATACTCAGTACCCAGTCACCCCGCATTCTCTCCCGCCAGCTTACTACCACTACCTTTCGTTCTCATCCAGCTGCCAATTGAAATCCGCCTTTACCATAGACTGGTGTCTGGTAGCTAATAACCCCCTC
The DNA here is from genome assembly GCA_022530915.1 of Paspalum notatum. Taxonomy (NCBI): domain Eukaryota; kingdom Viridiplantae; phylum Streptophyta; class Magnoliopsida; order Poales; family Poaceae; genus Paspalum; species Paspalum notatum. Next base: position 5,751,363 of record CM039691.1, read on the forward strand.
TGGCCTCTACCAAACCTCCCACAAGTATGCATCTCTCCGTAACATTTTCTTCTCTTGCTGGTACCTCCCCATTGGCCATTGCTCTTTATTCCCTGGTTTTCTCTTTCACCTTTGCTGAGAGAGATCTACTTTTCAAAATTTTCCCTGACGTGACAGGTGCTCCGTAAACCCTGTCACACTTTTTCCTTCTCTTTGTTTTAATGCTTGCACCAAAATCTAGTGCCTCTTCTCTATGTGCTCCGAAACCTCACCCTGCATGTCTACCATTTTATCTAGCATAAACTGAACGCACTTATTACTAATTGAATTATGCAAACAAAAGTGCCCAATTACTCAGACATTCAAAAATTAATTACTAATTGCACCAATGCTCATAAAACATACTCTCACACATAAAAAACTAAATTCTGAAGCATACAAATTTTTAAAAACGATACTTATTAGACACAAATATTGCATATAGTTAGAATACAATGCCTCAATATGCACGTTAGAATACAATGCCTCAATATGCACGTACTTGTACATACTGATTAATGCGTCCTCCGTTGACTTTTAAAAACCGTTCATTTTATTTAAAAATGTATGTAAATGTAATTTAATTTGTTATGATTTAGTATTCATCATATATAATTATTTGCCTTTGCACCAATTTTTGAAATAAGATGAGTGGTCAAACATCATGTCTAAATTTTAATGATGACTTGTAATTTAGGATAGAGAAAGTATTTCGTTAAAATTTACTGATTGCCTAGATAAACAAACCACCGATTAGACCACTATAGAACTTAGCTTGCTTGGAGAAAACAATGTCTAGCTAGATTTTTCTCTAAAGGGCTCTTTTAGAACACAGAAAAAACACAGGAATCTCACAGAAATTTCACAAAAAGCAGTTTAAAAACACAGTAAAAACGTAGAATTGGAGAAGAAATCCTCCAATCCAAAAGGCCCCTAAGAGCACACTAAACACTATTGGATACACACTGAGCTAGTCTAGATCTATGGTTTACCGCCATTTTTTCTAGCTCACGACTGACTTATTATGCACCGGGTAACCAAGGCATCTTGCCTTGACCTCTATAGAGCTTATTGCCTTGGTCGGGGAAGCGATGCCTGGCTAGATTTTCCTATAAGAGCACACTGACACCGTTGAATCCAAACCGAGCCAGTCAACTATGGTTAGTTGCTACTTTTTCTAACTTACCACTCGCTTGCACTGCCTAACCGCGGCATCTCGCACTTGTATCACATCTCCCTTACCTGTATGCTGGAATGGATAATGTTGGCTAGTGTGGCTGGGTGAATTGCAATGGGCTAGACCCATTATTTTTTACAATTATAATAAGTGGATAACCGCGGTTAAATGTTTTTTCTCCATAAAATTGTGGTTAGGTTCGTAAATCCGTCTACTATTTTACATAAATTTCACCTTTTCAAAAGTTTTGAACTCTTAAATTTTGAAATTTGAATGTATTTAGCCCTACGTCGGTACGTCAATTTATATTGAAGAAGAAGAAGCATATTATCGTTCATTTTTATAGCCCTGCCAGGGCTATATTGGTAGAGAGAGAGTGTCTGTCTGCGTGGCTACATCATCAGCTGCTTGCCTGCAGACTGCTTCCGGCGCTGCCGATGCGTCAAAATTAGCAGCAGGAACAGGGAGGGAGTGTGCACAGTCCATGGCTATATTACATTAAAAACACACGCTCTCTGTAGCCACTAAGCCCTTGCTGTTAACCTCGGCAAAGAACCTCTGGAAGTCGCAAGGCAAAAGGAAAGAGAGCTGGCAAAAGGGTCCTCAGCTAGTGCGCGGAGCCGCCGTGTACGTCACCGACAGCCATGGACTTCGACGAGCACGATGACGGCGACGAGGAGATGACGCCGATGCCCGTGAGCTCGAGCTACGACGCGCCGATGCAGCCTGGGCCGGGAGTGGGACTGGGAGGCGGCGACGGCGACGGTACCCCGAAGCCCGGGGATTCTGGAGACGGGGGCTTCAGGACACCAGGTGGCGGCGGGGGAGGAGGCGGAGGCGGCGGCGGCGGCGGTGGCGGGGGCACCAGGTATCGGGAGTGCCTCAAGAACCACGCGGTCGGCATCGGCGGGCACGCGGTGGACGGCTGCGGGGAGTTCATGGCCGCGGGCGAGGAGGGCTCCATCGACGCGCTCCGCTGCGCGGCCTGCGGCTGCCACCGCAACTTCCACCGCAAGGAGTCCGACTCGCCCACGGGCGGCGGCGCGCCACCCGAGCCCGCGGCCGCCCTGTCCCCGGCCGCCATCACCGCCTACGGCGCCGCGGCGGCGCACCACCACCACCAGTTCTCGCCCTACTACCGCACCCCTGCCGGGTACCTCCTGCACCAGCACCAGCAGCTGGCGGCGGCTGCCGCCGGCGCGCACATGCAGATGCAGCGCCCGCTCGCACTCCCGTCCACTTCCCACTCGGGGCGCGACGAGGCGGACGACCTGTCCGGGCTGATCGGTCCCATGGGGGTGGCGCCCATGGTGGGCATGTCCCTGGGCTCGGGCGGCGGCCCGTCAGGCTCCGGCGGGTCCGCCGGCGCGGGGTCCGGCAGGAAGCGGTTCCGCACCAAGTTCACGCAGGAGCAGAAGGACCGGATGCTGGCGTTCGCGGAGCGGCTGGGGTGGCGCATCCAGAAGCACGACGAGGCCGCCGTGCAGCAGTTCTGCGAGGAGGTCTGCGTCAAACGCCACGTGCTCAAGGTCTGGATGCACAACAACAAGCACACCCTCGGCAAGAAGCAGCCATGATCCCGCCGCCGCTAGCTAGGTACACCACCACTGCATTGATCGCATTTCATCATCATCGATCGATCTCCTCGGTAGGTAGCTTAGCCTTTCACACCTTTGCTTTCCATGATTTTTAGCTAGAAATGCAACCTAGCTAGGTCCTTAGCGAGCAGCAGTTCTTGGAGGAGACGGCCATTGTTCATTGTTCTTTCTTTCCCATCTTTACTCTTTGAGGAGTATTTTATTGTGCTTTCTTTGGCTCTGTGTTGGTTTTGTTGTTCCCTAGCAGTTCTAGATGAGACGATCATGACGTTGGTGTCGTTGGGAAGGAGGAGGAGGGCAGGGCATGGCCATTTGCCGATTTGGATCTTGGGAATGTAATCGCCTTTTGTGTTCACAGATTTGTTTAAAATTCCGATCGTGCTTTGCCTGGGGATTTGGGTTGCATGGATTGCTTGTTTTCCACCATCCTTGTTGTTTCCTCTCGTGCTTGGGACTTGATGATGAGTGTGTGAGAGAGAGAGCCGGGCTGGTGCCTGGTGGTCGAGGCTGTGGCTTTGGGGCCGGGGGCAACAACAGCTAGGGCAGATGCAATTCATCAGAAGCGTCTGTTCCTAGTCTCCCACAGCGCGGTCAGCAAGCAGCTGCAAACGCAAGCCTGCCACCGCCATGCATGCCAAGCCGCAGCGGCAACGCACTGTCGCACGCTCTTTCCAGCATCACCGATCGAGTACCAGCATTACTGTGACTCGTTCTTGATCCGTCCACCTCTGTAAACCCATCTGTCTCTCCACGAAATAATGCTGACAACTCAGCCTCGATCGCCCAGCTTCACTGTTGCGATGTCACTGCTCCGAACCCGTACCACGCTGAATCGATGATGGTGGTCTCCGCTCCTCTCTCTCCCCCCGCGATTCGTGAAGCGCAGCTGCAGTGCAGCCCGGCCGGCTCTCGCCGTAAACGCCGGTGATGCCGTGCGGCTGATGGGAGCAAGCCATCAATGGCGCGGGGACTTTTTACGCTGCCGATTCGATGAAGCTCCCCATCGTCGTCGTCTCTCCTCGCTCTCGCTTTAGGGTGTGTTTTAGATCCTGAAAACTGGCACCGTTCTGAACTGAAAAACACTGTAGCACTTTTCGTTTGTTTGTGGTAAATATTGTCTTACCATAACTTAACTAGACTCAAAAGATTCGTCTCGCAAAGTACATTTAAACTGTGCAATTATTTTTTTATTTCATCTACGTTTATAACTCCATACATGTGCTGGCATTTTGATGTGATAGAAAACCTTTTTTTTCATAGTAGAATTTAGGAGAAATTTTTTGGATGGGCCTTAATTAGTTTCGGCATCCTCCTCCTTTCCGCTTTTATTTCCACTTGCCGGTACTCCAACTCCACTAGGAGCAGTAGGCGCGCGCGAGTTTCGTATTCAATTTTCCTCCATCGGCATGCAGCATTTATTATGGACGGCTGCCACCACCTTCCTCGCCATGCGATATGCAGCGCAGGTGGCGTCCATGGCGGCGTCTCCTCCGATCCGATGGGTGGGTGGGGGGCCGGGCGGCGGAAAGGAGCTAGACGCGGCCGGAGCCAGAGATGAGCCAGCCTTGCAAGCGCCCCTCCCTTTCGTTTTGGAAGAAAGGAAAGCGAGAGGAGAGGACGGGCCGGACCGGACCGGACCGGACCGGACGGACGATCTGTGCTTGCTTTCTCCCTCCTAGACTTTTCCGCGCGCAGCCTTTCTTGCTCCGGGCGTCGCATGCGGACCGCCGCCGGCTTTCCGCTCCGCCCCGGCCCCGGCAGCGGCAGCGGCCGGCCTGCGCCGAGTCTTGCCGCGACCGCCGCCTTCTCTTCATTCCTCGATCGGCACGCACACGCCACGCCAGGCAGAGAGCGCAACCGGCGCGCGGCGTGAAAAAATGGAAACCAAAGCGCGCATGCGCGGCCGCAGTGCGGTGCCCCGGTGCGGCGGCGGCGGCGGTTTCCCTTCCCGTCGCCTCCTCGTGCTGTACTTTGGCTCGTCCCGCCATTATTGAAGCCCGGCTTAATGGCCAATCCGGGGCGGCGCCTGCGCGCACGGCCGCGGTGGGCGGGGCGCGTGCGCCGTGCCGTAGTGGCCGGTGGGCGCGCATGCAGAATCTGAAGGGTGCAAACTTTTGTTCTCTACTGCAGAGCGAGCCCGGCAGTGATTGAGAAAGAGAGAGAGAGAGATCGGGCCATCTGGGGCAGCAGCACCAGCACCACACCGGCGGTGGTGGGCGGGGCAGGAGTGGGCGCTGTAGATCGGCGTGGAGCGTGGACCACGGCGCCGATCCGTGCAGCCTGGCTGGCCTGGCTACTTGGCTAGTGGCTACTGGCGAGGCCGAAGCGGCGATGGCCGCCTGCCACAGGACGGCGAGTGCCGTGGGTGGGGGCCGGCACGGGACGGGACGGATACGCTGAGGTGAGCTGAGCTCCCGCTGCGTAGTACCACCACAGCCGGGATCCGACGTGCGGCCGTGGTCCATGCCGCCCTGCGCGCTGAATGCCGAGGGCCGCCGGACTGGACGCCTGGCCTGGGGCGAGTGGCGGGATGTGCTGTATTTTTTTATCTCCTTTCCCCTTTTTATGGACTCCTCCTAGTACTGGTGCGTTGGCATCGGCTGGAACGGGCATTGGAAGCTTGTTCACAGATGCTGCCAAAGGCAGGTGTTTGCTGTGCTCCACCAAAACTTTGTTCCTACGATGCTTTGGGAGCTGTGTACAGTATGTGTGCGTGGCGTGTGAGTGTGACATGAATTTAGCGAGCGGTGCGGTGACTGGCGCCTGGCGGTATACACACAGACTGAAACCAGTAACCACTAGTCCTTGGATATATTCTTGTGCAAATAGACAGCAAAGCTAAGATATTAACTAGTTAAGAGCTTGCTCACAGGAAATAGTGGGGAGACCACAGGAGTTTAGCGGTCTCACTTTGATGCCTATAGGTATATAGCTGCTTCTTTTTTCAACTTACATTGCATATTTCCTTAGTTTGGTCTCACGCCATTTATTATTATATGTGGAATGGTAACTAAATGTCTTTTGTTTTAAAGTGATGGCATGAACGAATGCCAATTCAATTTAGAAAATCACACGAGAAATTAAATAATAAATATGGGCATATTCTGGTGATGCCAAATATCCAATGCTTAGGAATATTTTAAGCTTTATATCTTACTAGTGTAGTACGTTAACTTTGTTAATTCACTTGGAATTAAGCTATACTGTACATGTTGCTCTGAACGCTTTTGTTAGCGGGACAGCAAATACCCAGCAGTCAGTGGCCACTACCTCTGCACAGTTTGGTAAATACAGCATCATCTCATGTGCAACAGTAAAATGGAATCAGTCGGAAAGGCTGAAATAGCTAGCCGCCATGTAGTGCAATACTATAGTGTCACTTCATTCATTAGGAGTTACCTTTTTATCATTATTAGGTTCTCTTTGAACTAGTAAATGCAAAAGACATAGTACTGTTCCTACTCTCAAGGCACATCATACTATTTCTATTGTCCTGAACTATCAAAAACTGTACTCCAGAGGACAAATTAAGGAGTTTTGGAAGAAAAATGACCCTAACAACTTCTGAACTTCGTTCTTGGAAAACTCTTGACTTAGAAAATAGTCTCTGATTATGCGGGCAAAACTGTAACGTGATGTTTAACATCTACTGTGTTTCTTATTCGATCATGCATTGCATGCGAACAAGCCTATGATTGGCTGTTCATAAATTATAAGGCCCTCTTTAGACTTTGACTATACTACTGTTTTATACTCCATTCATTCTTGATTATAAGGCCCCTTTAGAATGCGAGATTTTTTTTTTTCATTTCTGTATTTTTTCCCCTGTGAAGTTGAACTGTTTTTTGTATAATTTTTTATACGATTCCTATGAAATTCATGTGTCCAAATAGGGTCGTAATGGGATTAACTTTAGAGTACATTCGCATAATATTTTATGTTTATGTTTTGTATACATGTCTAGGTTTATCAACACCTATGCGAATACCGCTGAAGAAAAATGTGGACTAAAAAACACCGCGCGCTTACAATTTGGAATAGAGTAACTTATACACATACTCAAGATTTTAGTGCTTTAGGCTGAACACCATGCATAACCGTTGTCTTCGTCCCTCCGTTTCAAAACATAGTTCAATATAGGTTTATAATAGATATATTAACTTCTGCACAAATTTAGTGTTTTCTATATGCATATGGATTCGTTAACTTATATCAAAAATAAAATCCAATAGATATCTAAAATGGACAGATAATTTGAGACGCAAATATTTTGAGTACTCTCAATACATTTTCCTAATTATACGTAATCAGTGTCTTGAGTATAGTAGAAGGTACTACGGGGCTGTTTGGTAGGGTGGCCAGCCCCCTAGCCAGGCCTCCGTAAGCCAACTTGATCTATTTGGTTGTCTGGCCAGACTTCTAGCCAGGCTTCCGTTGTGCAAAAATGGACTCCGAGAGTGGCTATCTGGGAACGGCCAAATCTGCCGTTTATTCGTGGCTAGGCTTCCGCAAGCCACCGCTGCTCCGCTTGGCTCCACCCTCGCCCTTCTCAGGTGCTCGCTGCCGTGCTCAGCCTTCGCCGCGGCGCTCCGCCCCCACCCTTCTTCTCCAAGCTCGGCATGCTCGCGGCCGTGCTCCTCCTCCACCGCGGCGCTCCTCTCGACGCGCTCGCCCTCGTGCTCCACCTCCGCCGCAGCGCTCCACCCCCACCCTTCTTCTCCAAGCTCGGCGCGCTCGCCGCCGAGGCCAACCGCTCCTACCCTTCTTCTCCCCGATCTGTGCGCTCGCCGCCGCGCTCCACCTCCACCGCGGCCAACCGCTCTCGCCCTTCTTCTCCTAGATCTGCGTGCTCGCCGTCGCGCTGCACCTCCACCGCGGCGCTCCGCTCCCGCCCTTTTTCTCCCCAGTCTGTGCTTGCAAGCGACGAGAAGGCTGCCTCCGGCTTGCGTTACGAGGCCCGATGGCGGGGCCGCCGGCGGCATTCGGTGGTGGAGAAGAAATGAGAGAGGAGAAAACAAAGAGAGGGGTTTGTGTGATCAGAGCAACCAAACACGAGCCAGTGTTGGCCAGGTTGGGTAAAAAATGCAACCAAATACACCAACTTGCACTATTGGAGACTGGGCAAAAGGTAGCCCGGCTGCGGCCACGTACGGCCACGCATGACCAAGGTTGCTGCGACCGCGAGTCGTCTCTACGTACGGCCACGCAGACGTACACATCACATGCGCGGGCTGCTCCAGTGGAATGTCAGGGCCAGCATTGCTGAACATGTAGACCTGGAGTCCTTTTCCGCGCAGGCAGGCATGACGTTTACCACGACCATATGCCGCCTCCTACTGGCGTAGGTACGGAGATATTAATGGCAATAGAGCACCGGTAGACTGGTCACTGGCGCAGGTTGGCACCGCGGCGTGTACTCTCCGGCTCCGGCGTGCAGACGTTGCGTGCTCCGGCGTTTGCGGTGTCAGTCAGCTGTGCCGGAGCGTCGTGGGGAAAGGCACGCGAAGTCAAGTGGTTTGCCAGACGCATGCATGCAGCCGCAGGACGCCACAGCGGCCACAAGTCTGCATTCGCATGCGCCGGCCGATCGCAGCAGCTGATGTGAGATTGCTCGCTTCGATCACTTGTTCAGCATGACACCATGACAGGAATCCAGGATACCGTGGTCCTGTTTAGATCCAAACTTTTCTCCCAAATTCCATGGTGCAAAAAAAAGATTTCCCATCACATCAAAATGTCGGCACATGTATAGAGTACTAAATGTAGATGAAATAAAAAATTAATTGCACAGTTTAGATGTACTTTGCGAGACGAATCTTTTAAGCCTAATTAGGCCATAGTAGAACAATATTTACCACAAACAAACGAAAAGTGCTACAATGTATTTTTCAGCGCTACAGTGCATTTCAGCTCCAATTTCAGCAGATCTAAACACAGCCTGTATGGAAATTGGGAAGTGGGGCTGCCGGGGCTAGGGCTCCGATCGATCAACCCTGCATGTGCATGACACGTACGCCGTAGCGGCGGACGGAACGCAGAGCCGGCCATTGCGGCATGCATGCCCCACGCCATTTTTCTGGGCCGTCGAAAGCTCTGAGCACTGAGCCGGCCATTGCGGCATGCACTGAGAACGCACAGTGGCTTCTTCTCGCCTGCCTCGCCTTTTCCATCCTTTTCCCGCGGTCCTCGACAGTCGACACGGCGGCCCCAGTGGAGAGCGCCCGGCGCGGCTTTGGTCGCGCCGGCGGCCGCCGGGGCAGCCAGCAGAGAGAACAAGAGGTGCCAACTGTGTCGAGGGTGGAGGAGAGGAGATGACGACCCCTCGACTTGGACTCCCTCTTCTTGTCCTGTCACCCATCGACTTCCTCTGATAGTTGAAAGCGTAGCGAGGAGGAGGAGGGGGACCAAAAACGGAGGGCGAGAAAGAAAGCCCGAAAGGGCGCGTGACGCCTAGACCTCAAGCCCCAAAGCGGCGTCGCGCCACGCATTTCGTTTCATGGACGCTCCTTGGGCCGATCGCAGCGGCCGAGGTCAGGTTCCAAAAGGCCCAGTCTCGCACCCAAAGCTAGCTAGAGAGACAAGAGGTAGAGATGCATGGCGATCCATGGCATGCAATGCAGCTGGAGCTACTCTGTCGTTGTGTGGCAGGCACCTGCGAGGCCCCACCTGATAGAGACACAGCATGCACTACTGCAGTCAAATGCCAACACCACTAGAGCAGCGACGCAAAGATTGTGTGGTGTGGCCCGTGGGCGGCGGGCCGATAAAACAAGACGCCCGCCAAATAAAGCCTGCCGCGCAGCGTACGCCTCTGCCCGCGTCTTTTTAGCCAGGCGCCCACAAAAAAACACGCACACAGCTTGGAGAGCTTGGACGGACCGGACGTATCGGGCAGCGGAAGGCAGAAAGCTACGCGTTGATAGGGACAAAACGATGCGCTGCATGCGCCTGCCCCCCGCCCGGCGGCGACCGGAGCACCTGCTCCTCCGCTGCTCGCTTTTCTCCTCTCTCTATCTCTGCTCTGCTGGCGGACTCGTCGAAGAAGGCTCGGCGCCGCCCAACGCCGGACGGACGGCCACTGAGCGCCGGGCCGGCCTTGCTCGCTCGCATGCGGCTGCGAGCCGGCGACATGCATGCCGTGTCCGGCCAGCCCTGCGCGATGGGGTATCGATCACTGTAGTCTGTACGTATGTTTGACGAATAGACTATCCGTATGTCTCCAACGGATCCATCGTCGCCGTGACCGGAGCCCGGAGGATCACAAAACACAACAGTGCCGGATATATGACTGTAGACGCCCAGCCATCACACAACAGGGACCGTCAGAGCTGTTAAGTTGGCCCCCATCTCTTGTCGCTAGGTACTGCCAAATTGTGGGTTTTACAACTGTGTGGTCTTGTTTAGGTGAGGTAATCCTGCAGCCATCTTTAGACGTGTTCACATCCAATCTATCATCATCATAATATTAAAGCGAATAAGGATTCCCGGTCCGTCGTGACAGGTGGGATCCGCTTGTCAAGAATAGGATTCGGACTGTAGAAGCAGTCCACGCGAAAACGGACGTCCAGATCACATACGGACTCCGTTTTCAACATTCTATATATCGATGGAAAGCTAAAATCATAACTTTTACAATCCAATTCAAACTACTTTAAAATTCGCTCTCAGTCAACGGAAATCGTCGAAACAATGTGATGTGAAATTTATTCACGAACCAGATTTCGCTCGCAGGCAACGAAAAAATTCGAAACAATAAGATATAAAATTTATTCGTAAGGCATATTATTATATGTATTGATCTAATGGTGTTTCAAAAAAAATTCTTACGTTGCAACGCACGGGCATTTTGCTAGTCCAATATATAATGTCACGAAAATACGTAAAAGAGTGGATCGTACGGCATGTTCTTCGTAGCTATTCCTTCTACCGTGGGCTCCGGCGTAGGGAGTGCGCTCTTGGGCCGACGAAAAGGCGGCGTTTCCTGTTCAGACTGCCGGATGGAAGAGTTGATATGTCTACGCCGGGCCTAGCAGGTACAGACGGGCACGAGTTGCATTCGCAGTGGGCCACATATCCATACAAGGGCTGGGCCTACTGTGGCCAATTAACCCCGCGTCGGCAAGACAGCATCATCTTGCAATTCCAATCTGCCCGCAATGATGCGCGGGCCCTGCCTCTCGTTGACCTGCACACGCTTTACAGGAGCACGCGTTGGGCCCGGTGCCTCGGCCTCTCAGGCCGTGCGAGCCCACCTTGCCTGGCCCATTTCCGGAGGGGCACCACCTACACGCTACACCTACCTTCCCTTCGACCCTTCCTCTCGTAGCGCTGCAAGCCAAGCACTGTCCGAGGAACCAACCCTCTGGTGGTCGCCGTTGGCAGATCGCCCGCCCGTTTTTTCGTCTCATTCTCCATTGCCTTCACCTGCAGCTGCAAGGCGTGGTGGCGTGCCATGGTGGGGCGGCCGTGGGAGTGGGGCTGTTCGGCCGTCGGCAAGCACAGCAAAGCACGCCGTCGCAGAGGCCAGCGTGCGTGCGTCGTCCTTGCCTGTGGAGCACGCACGGGCGCAATACTTGTTAAAGCCTCGTCACCTTCTTCTCGTCGTCTGAAATAATGTCGACAAGCAGGGGTCACGAGGGAGTAGCGCTAGGTGCTGGCTGTGTACGTACGGCCGGCTCCCTTCAGCGTGGCCTGCGCCCTCTTGCAGTGGAACATGCGGTCTTGCCGGGCTATGCCGAGCTCGAGCAGCCGATGCGCGCGGTGCCCTGACAAAACGCCAACCCCCTTCCCCTTCGCACGTCCGATCCAATCCACCGTCGCAGCGCAATGATCCCCGCAATAATCCCCCGGCCACGGCGATCATTGCGCGGCACGTACGCCGCGCGCGCCCATCGATCAGGCCGACCGCGCGCGCGTCGATCAAAGCCCCGGCGCTTCCGGTTTCCGAGGACCCCGCGGCCCCCGAGCCAAAAAAAAAAAAAAAAAACACAAGCTGCGTGTGTCCTTTTGCAGGGCTGGTGGCGCCATGATGTACCGGCCAGGTCCGGTGATTGGGCAGCCGCCGGACAGGACAGGGGCAGGCGGAGTGCGCCACCCAGCCAGCCAGCCAGCCAGCGCGTAACACTCGATGCGCTACGACGATGCAGATGCAGCCTTGGCCTCTGTTGTCGCTTGTGGCTGGCCTGTACTCCTTACGTACGTACGACTATTTGTTTGGTCCTGTTCGTGGTGGCCTTGTGGGGGGCGAGCGACGCGATCCGCCCCGTATCTTGTCCGGCGCAACGGTACAGATCCTGTATGCTTGCTTGCTCTCTGTCTCGATTGCCAATGCGTCCCCCCTAGCGGTACGTTTTTTTTTTCCAGACGCGCCCGAGGATCTATCTGTCTGGAGTACAAAGACGGCCGTGGCGGGGGTTTTCCAGTTGAAGCAACCCTGCAACGGGGTCCTGATACGAGTTCCTGCGCGAGTCCCAGCGGCGAACGCAATCGGTGCGCCTCCGCCGCAGTCCCGACGGTCAGCGCCGTGCCTGGGACGCACGCAAGCGCCCGCGGCCGCGTGCCTCGACGCGCCATTCCGTTTCCACCACCACCCCACTCGCGGGTCGCGACGCCAGTGAGCTACCGGGGGGCGCACCGGGGCGACCGATCGCGCGGCGGCCGCGGCAGGGTGAAACGAATTTGTTATGGTTGGAGGAGCTCCGGCTGCCTGCGGCAGCGCAGTGTCTCCGGCAGAAAGGCGGGCAGGGCACGCGCTGCGTCTGCCTGCGTGATTCCTCCCTGCCTGCGTGGGTCGCCGTCGTAGCTTTTACACATGCCGCCATTGTTTTGTACGCACGTACTTGGCCCTGTAGCGCTGCTGATTCGTCCGGAGGGAGTGTCTCCTACTCTCCCGTGTCCTGTCTCCAGAGGAAGACGTGTCGACAGCTCGACATCAAGATCGCCGTCACGTGCTACAGCAGCAGTACAGCGCCAAGCAGAGATGGCGTACATGTACGCCGCGGTTGTACGTGTACGTGAGTCCGGCTTGGTATTGTATACTATGTCAGGTAGACAGATCGAGGCAGAGCCGCAGAGGGTCTTGCGTATCGACAGGATTTGATAAATCCCGTGGGCAGCTAAGACCAAGCTCTCTAAATAGTGCAAACGTGCTGGTTACAGTGCGCAATTATTGTTTTTTCACTCTGTATACAGTGCGCAAACAGTGTTTTCACACCCATTTCCATCCTTTGGTGACACTAGCCTAAACATTGTGGTCCAGCTTGAAGGCCTATAGCTTCATTCGCTCTCCCCATATCAATGTCAAACATGCATATGCCGCCGCACAGTATTTTCACGCCTAGTTGAAGTTGTGCAGGCTTTAATTTGTCGACGGATTCTGATCCGCAGCATGTTACCAGACAATTGCCTACTCCGTATTTAGCAATATGAAATGCGGGGGGTTTCAACCCAATAATTGGATTTTGGAAACTTGATTCCAGATTGAAAATCTCTCTATCTCAAACATATTTATAAGCTTGGAATGCCTTTTCAGAGGGTCCAGGGCATTATGAATCCAACCATATTTTCCTACATAAGACCAGTCCAGTAGATCGTCTATACGGCCATTTACAATACGCAAATAACACTATAACTACCCTGTAGACAAAGTAGAGTTTGAATATAGACGATGGAATATACGATCTGCTGGATTCAACGTAAGAAGTTTCGTTTTAATGACACGACAATGACAATTTTCCATATGATATGGCTAGCATATTTCTTCAACCAATTGTGATGGTCAGTAGATCTGAAACCGATCAGCGATGCCATCATATTAAGGAGATTAGGGAAACTTGTTTCAGTAGTCTATTGTGTGCTTGTGCCCCCGCCTGCTCACCATCAAACTCTCTTGTATTTTTGTTATATGATAACTAGTACGTTAACCCCATACAAAACACACAATAGTATGAAACATAAATATAGAAATTTATATATACATTTAAGATAAAAATTAAATAATATGGTTATTATCTAATATCTGTCATATGTTTATACTTTGATAGAACATCTGTATATATATATATATATATACATATTTTTATCATATATATCTATAACAGGCTATAGCTAATTAACATTTATATTTTATAACAGCATAGAGGTAATTTATGTGCAAATTTAGAAGGTTTCTTTAAATTATATTTCACAATAACATAATATGTTATTTATATGTAAATTAGGGGGACACTTTTAATTTACTTTTCATAAATGTAATTTATGTGCAAGTTTAGGGGTTGTCTTAGTTCATCTTCCACAATGGCATTGGCGGATAATTTACATTCAAATTTCACGGTTACTTTAATTTGCCGTTTCATAATGGCATGGTTGATGATTTATATGTAAATTTAGGGAGTTAATTTAACTGATCTGTTACAATGGAGTGGTTAGTATTTTTTAGAAAATATAAAGAAGATCTAATGGTTAATATTATTGGAGGCTACTTGATAGACAACTAGATGTTTTTTATTTTTTTTGGAAATTTCTAGGGTTCATTTTTTTCTAATGTGCCCTATAATTTGTGTTTTTAAACCTCTAATTAGTAATAGTAAGCTAAAAATAGAGGCAACCTTGTTAAAAAAAGAAGATAGAATCTTTTCTTAGTGAGTGAAACCGCTATGTTTTTCCCTTATGAAGCATCCAAATACAACATATCTATTTTTGAACTCCCTCCATCCCAATTTATATATGCTTTTTGACCTTAAGTTTGACTTTCTTGTTTTATTTAAATTTTCATAATTATAATTAATTTTCATTGTAATTTAGTTTAATGACATAATATATTTTAACTATGACTTTAATTTTCCTATATTTTTATTTTTTTTAAATAAGATGAGTTGACGTAAAAATGGTCAAACAATATATAAACTGAGACGGAAGGAATACATAAAACAGACTTTAACTAAAACAGACTTTTAACTCCAAAGAGGAACTTCAAGTGGAACCCAATTTTTCCATTAAACTTATGGAATGGCCAGTGGTATGAAATGTTTCGGGTTTTTTTCCCTTATTTTTTATGACATGCCCTTTTTTCCTGGTGTAGCAGATCTGAATCTTGGAGTCAGAGTGACGAATATGTATATGTACACTACACCATACCTCACAACCCCCCATAGGGATGCAAACGGATCGGATCGGAGCGGATAATGTTTTTTTCATATCCTAATCCTATTTCTTTCGTCGGATTCAGAGCGGAGCAGATATTACTCGGTTACGGATATGGATACGTATTTTTTAAGATATCAGAAATGGTGCGGAGTCGGATCGGTGTCGAAGCGGAGGCGGATTTAAAAATATCGGATGATACATGCTTACATATAGTTTTTTTACAAAGATCAATAATTTATAAACTAAAGTATAACTGTTCAAGTTATAGTTTACATATCAGTAACAAAAAAAAATAATAATGATGAATTGATGATATTTATTTGGCACGAATCAATCTTCGTTTTCTCATATACTTGCCAAACTAATCGGATCATCCTATTATGAACATCGGATAATCCGCGCTCAAATATCGGATACTCCATATCCGTCGGATTTTAGTGTTATCATATCCTACTCCGCATCCACGTATAAATCCGATTCGGATTATCCATATCCGCATGAATATAAAAACTCATCGGTCATATCTTACTATTACTAATTAGAGGTTGTAAAAGTAGTACTATTTTTAAGAAACACTATTTTTAAAGCGCGCTTAAAAAAAGTAGAGACAAGAGATCGATGGTTCAAATCTTCGCGCCGGCAACATTTAGCGTATTAATTTAAAAAAAGCCAATCACAACAAATGTAAAGGTAAGAGATTGAGAGTTTAAATCTTCGTGCCGACAACATTTAGCGTATTAATTAAAAAATAAAATCTATTGCAGTAGGAGACCACGGTTCAAATCTCCACGCCGGCAACATTCGGCGTATTAATTAAAAATATTAATATTATTAATTAGAAGGCTAAAAAATTTAGATCCATTGCAGAGCGATATCTAAATTAATAGATTCATTGAAGAGCAAACTCTCAATAATTATTTAAAAAAAACATGTAGCTCATATGGCCTCACGTGAAACGCACAGCCGTATAGTATTTTCCCAAACATTGAAAGGGCTAGATACCTTACTTTTCTAATGTCACATAAATATGAGCATATATCGTATAAGGTATTTTGCCACGTTACAGTGGTAGAAAACAATTTATGCTATTTTACATAACAAAATAGAGGATTATATACTTCGTCTATTACCTTTGAGGAGATCAAAAGTCATCATATTTATCTATTTTCGATAAATTAAATTCATGATCTATAGTTATTTCATAACACTGTAGCAATTGTCTAAAGTAAAAATAGATATGTATAAGTTTTAAATTTCCAACTTCCATCACTACTAAATTTATCTATGAATTGATAACACAAATGTCACGTAAAACTATAAATCTTACGAGAGCATATTTATGACACTAATGTCTCATGTGACTCTGAATCTTATGAGAACATAGATTTATAGATAATTTTACTATTACTAATTCAAAGTTCCAAAAGATGTGTTAATTACGAGGCATTCTAGAAAAATAGATAAATTTCAGAAATTCTCACAAAAAAATGAAAGTATCTGGCCATCAATTTAGCGGCATCTACAATGCAATAGTATCAATTGATTGATAACCTAAAATAACTCCCATAACAATTGAAAACATCTGACCATTAATTAGATAGATTAAAATATTAATAGTGATCAGATAGGATCGCTTCTTAAATAATTACACACATGCACAATTATAAAAATGGTCTAAATCTTTATTAAATTTCTTATGCTATGGTAAAAATCATATAAAATAGCCTTCCAAGGTTATTTCTAAATTAACCATATTTAATTGTTATGATAAAATATCTAAAATAACTATTTAATTTTATATTAAAATTATCCATATTTTGATATACACATAATAATATGTATGTGCTTGAGACTAGCCCGTGCGACGCACGGGTTGATGGACTAGTCCGCATAATTATTAGGATTCGGATCGGATAATTATCCACACCACTTACACCCCTAACCCCCGCCCCCCCCTCCCCCACCGTCTCATTGCAAGAAGTACCAAAGTTTAATACGTTTATATACTCTTATCCGAACTATATATATTGCCCTGGTTACGTATCTATACCTATATTAAAGCAAATAAAGTTTACTGGTTTGTCGTGATAGGTGGACTCGGCTGGTCAAATCTCTCTCCGTCCTGTGTCCGATAATCTAAATCATAGCTACAATACAAACCAGATTCAGACTGCAGAAAGAGTCCATACGAAAATGGACACCCAAGTCGCATACGTACTCCGTTTTCGATGTTATGTATACATTGGAAAGCTAAAATAGTAACCTTTACAACCCAACTGAAATCATTTTAAATTTGATCTTAGTCAACGGAAATCTTTGGAACAATATGGCATTGAATTTATTCACGAGCCCGGAGTGCAGAGAGCTAAAATAATAATTAATAACCTTTCCAACATAATTAAAATCATTTTAAATTTTATCTCAATCAACGGAAAGTTTTGGAACAATATGGCATTGAATTTATTCACGAGCGCGGAGTGCAGAACAGCCCAAGCGAAAACGGACGCCCAGATCGCATGTGGACTCCGTTTTTTACGTCCTACATATCAATGGAAATATAAAATAACAACTTTTCCAATCCAATTGACGTCACTCTAAAATCCTCTTGCAATTAATAGAAATCGTTAACACAATATGGCCTGCAATTTATTCGGAAACCCGATTCAGACGGCAGGAGCAGTCTACGTGAAAACGGATACCATGTCGTATATGGATCCCCGTTTTCGATGTTCTATGTATGCCCAAAATAAATGTAATATTTTTTATCAAACTAACACCACCTAAATTTCGATTTCTTACCAAACTGACACCCCCTGAATTTCGGTAACATGCAAAAAAAAAAAAATCGAAACAATAGGATATGGAACGCATTTGCGAGTCTATTATTATATGTATTGATTTAGAGATGCTTAAAAAATTTTTCCTCCTGTTGCCATGACATTTTGCTAGTTATTCATAAGGCTTTTAAGTTTGAGGATCCTTGCTCGTTGTTTTGGAAGCCACTCGGCAGTGAACCTTAACAGGATCCTGTCAGTATGGGAATTCAGATTGCTGACACCCATTATGCATGACACTCGGCGGTGGAATTAAACAATCGAGCTCCTACTAAATTCGAACAAAGGGACAGATGCCCAGCACTGATCTGGATAGTATTGTAGTAGGTTTGTGTTCCCGATGATCCTTCTGACAAGGTCCCCCCTTCTTTTAATTCTTAGAGAAAGCATGGTCTTAAAGCAGACAAACAGTCAAACAATATAGGCAGCCAGGGCAAGATTAAATAAAAACTAAAAGAAATGACAAAGTGTTATATTGATTAGTGGTTTAAGTATGCGAACAAAACCCACTTGCTCTTGTCATGGGCTCTGTTCCTTTTTTAAAAAAACGTTTGATTCCTTTTCTTATGCTACCTTGTTCATTTTTCATCATTTTTTGTCACAAAATACAGTCCCCTCCACCTACATTTTCTCTTCAGAATGAAATAGAAGGAATAATACTAGTACTAGAAGCTACTGCAGACAATTTATCAGACTCCAACACAGGCAGGTCAGTGCCTAGTTCTTGCCTACGGTGCTGGTCCCTCCATGCCTTCATCGTCTTTATTCTGATCATGTCATCGATTTCCTCCAGCTTTGTGTTCCTACAAAGCCATGGTGCACCCTTTGTCGCACACCAAGTCTACCTCCTTGCAAGTAATAAAGCTCAGCAATTTAGGTGTTGTCCGCCTCCCATCTTTATTCATCAACTCCTTGCCCTCTCGTCATATCAAAACCCCCCAATGCTGCACTTCCATGTCACACAGCACCATCTCCGTTGCCATTTGACCTTTCTTTCATGTTTGTAGATGAGTGGCGCGGTAAAAAAAAAAAAAAGGTAATCTAAAGCAGACTAGTCAATTCACTCTGATCATTGGGCGCGCACTTTGACCGGCCAGTGCAATCCATCATCTGCTGGTGATTTTTCTCCTTTTGCGGGCCACCGGGGACGGGGAGGAGGTCGCGGAACCAGAGGTCCCATGTGAGGCAACAGTCGCCGCCGCTGCTACGGCCTCATCGTCGCTCTTGTAGCTGAGGCAGCCAGCGTCCAGCACCCCCACAGGGCTCTGCGGCACAGGGGACGCCCTGCCGCCGCTTGCAAATTTCGGTGGCACAGTGTTAATGGCCGAGGACGCCATGGCCTGGATCGCGTCCCGGCACCGCAGCACCCGCTCCTGCGCACACACAGCATCGGAAGGCAGCAGCCAGCAGCACATTAATAACTCGCCAGTCGACACACACACACACAAACACACGGGTATAAATGCGTTTCACGCATCTGTACGCGAGCAGCGATTGCAGGTACGAATGCAAGATTTGAGCTATGAATGTGTGGGTCTCCAACTAGGGGGATGCAACGAGTTCGCATGAGGCATGCTTCAATGTGTACCTTATCGACGTGGGCGCAGGCGTTTTCAATGCCCGCGGCGTCCACCTCTCTGACCACGGCGGCTGCGATTGCCGCGGCGATCTCAGACGGCCTAAACCCTATGCAGCCAGTACCTGTCGAGCAACAACACATACCGATCGTATTAGTATCACAAGAGCGTGAAATGGCATTTCCATTGATGCGGTGACAATGACGATCGTTGGGTACCTCTGGCTACACACAAGATGAGCTCTGCCGATTGAAAGAACCAGCTTCTTGCCGCCTGGTCGCCACCGTTGAGCTTTTTTAGGAAGTAGTCCAGGTAGGAGAACGGGGTCACGGCCTGCATCCTCCAACTGAGTGTGCTTAGAACAAGGAGCTCCATTCTCTGGATCGTCTTCGCCTCAAACACATACAGCGCGTCTCCGACCTGATTTGCACAGGCCAAACGTGCTTAGAACAACACCAGATGAACGAGAAAGAACAATGTGCATCGATCTGCATTGCTATGCCGAAGGGCATTCGCCCACCTGAAGGTCCAGAGATTGTGGGACGGAGGTCTCCTCCATCTTGGCAGCAAGAGAGAGACACGCCACCGAGAGCAGTTGTGTCATCCAGTCCTTGCCTTCCTGAAAATGACATTAGCAGTAAACGTTGATCAGTCAAAAAAATCAGTGCTGTCGACAGCATCGGCAACTTATACATAGAAGTAACTAAAAGAATGGCCTTGTGATTCTTACCGGCAGCTCGTAGCGTGATAGGAAGCGATCAAGGTAGTTTACTGCCAAGTAGGCGGTAAGAGGACCAAAGTTGTAGTATGAGTAAACCTGCAGAAGGGTCAGGAAAAATTAGCTAAGCTTTAGTATGGTGTATAAAACCATCAAGTGAAAATCTATCTAGAAATCTTGTCAAAAAATATTTTCCCCGTTTGGTCCAACGTACCACTGCATGTTATTTCTCGAAATATGAAATGTATCAATACTGAAGCAGACAGTGCATCTTTAGTAGTACTACTATCTCGTGATTCAGGAAGCGGACGAAAGGCCAGCTTTGGCCGAGATGGTCCCCAAGCTTCTCACCCGGGAAAAATGGCCACGCGATATCTACAACGCACGTTACAACAGTGCCTCGGTGTAATCAAATCGAGCACACAAAGTTACCACCTGGCTACACGCCTAGAGACGCACGCTATGCGACCAAGAAACATCAATGCGCACGATTAAAGCAGCTTTCATCGGCATTGCGATGAAGACCGAAGAAGGAACAGTCTAGTGCGCTGTGTGGAAGGGAAAAAAAAGCAGAGATGCTGGGGCGAGTGTTTGGATGTGCAGAAACTAAAGAAAAGACGGATCTTTCAAGTTTTTGATTGATGAACAAAAGAAAAAATACGAGCAGTGCTAACCATCATGTAAACAGCGGAATGTGTTCCTACAATCTCCGAAGCAATGAGCCCCAAGATGCTTCCTTTTTCTAAGGCACTCATTCAGATCAATCAAGAACCCACCTTCCAAATCCAATCGATGGCCTCCCGGCGGACGCGGAGATCGACGCCGCCGCGGCGCAGCCTCTCGCCGTAGTCCGCCCTCGGCATGTGCCCCCGCTCCCTCTCCACCAATCCAGCCACGCATTCCTCCGACTGCGGCGGGAACAAATCCACGCCGAAGTCGTCCCGGCAGTAGTCCGGTGACCGGGCCCTCTTTCCCCCAACCACCTCCGCCGCCGCCGCCGCCACATCCTCCTCCTCCAGGCACAGGATGCTGCTGTGCTCCTCGGCGCAGAGGAGCATGGACGCGGCCACGTCGTAGCAGCTCGGCGCCATGGCCCTGCCTGTACCAGCAAGCCAAAGCCCGCGCCTTTAGCGGCCGCCTCCCCCCTCTCCTGCCGTGCGCCGCCCGCCCCGCTGTAACCTCTGCTCCGGCGGCGTGGCGTGGCGTGTTCGGGTAGAGCGCGGCAGTGCCGTGCCGAGTGGTCAAGGACAAGGTGGGGAGGACGAGGACCGGAGGAGGAGGAGGACTGGAGGAGGCAGAGTGCGGTGCAGTTGTGCCGTGCGGCTGCCTGTGCCGCCCTCCCCCCTCCTCGGCGCTTTGTATCGAGGAGGCGGGGGACGGAGGGAGTATTTCGGGAAAGCGCACGCCGAAATTGGGACAGACGGGGCGGGAATGGAGGAGGCCGACGGTCGCGACGGGTGGGGGAAAGGGAAGCAGGAGCGCGGTTGGGAAGCGGCGGGAGGCCCCGGCCGTCTGATCGGAGATCGGCAGAGGTGATTGGACGCGGGCGGTTGACAGCACGGCAGCCAGAGGGGTGGCAAACCCTCGCGACCCTTTGGCGAAGGGTTTCCCAAAATGATTTCACCCGTCTCGTGTGAACGCCAGCTTTGAGCCTTTGAGTCTATTTTGATGGCGCTAGCTGCTTCAAAGTTCAAACGGTCAACTGAGCCGCCGGCGTACTATGTGTTTTTGAACACAATTACAAACATATTTGGCAGGCATTCATACCACACATGAGGTAGAGAATGTCAGTAAGAGTACAGAACAATATGCGAAGAATCAGATGGAAATGACAATTTTACGAAACAGACTTGTATCCCCTACCAAGTCCTCCTCATTCTTGAACCATACTCCTATATACTTGGATCTTTTTTTACCTGTGTTTAGGATTATTATGGTCGTAAGGAGAACCGTAGATTAGAACATGAGTAGCCAGTAGTATTTGGCTAGAATGTATATATTAGTCTCTCTTGTGCGTGGATCAGGATTTTGGACATGACAATCAAGATACAATTCCTATCATCAACTTCATGTAATCATGTCCATCTTGTGGATACCGCTTCTCTTGTTTATGAGATTTACTATGATTTTCTTTTTAACAAATTCAAACTCACCAAATATATTAACCCAACGCAAGACCTTTACTGTCTATGCCTCACTTTAACCCATACAACATCACCTGTGCTGCATTCAGTTTTGTAGAACCATGCACTATTGTATAGGCACTAATCATTTCCTTCTCTAGGAACGCACCGTTCGCGTTGATCTTCAATACATCTTGCTAAGGAAAAATGACTTTTGTTGTGTACAATCCTAGTATATACTTGCTAAGGCGGACGCCATTTTTTATCATTATTAGCCTAGTTTGAGGCTTCACGTTGGGGGTGATGGTGATGGGGCCCCTGCAAGTTGTCCCTACTCCCTAGTGCTTTCGGAATTGTAGCAATGGGTTTGTTTCTTCTTCCCACCAAGCCCAGAGGAGCTAAACCACAATTGTGCATTTCTTTTCACCCAATTCAAGTACATGTTGAATAACAATTGGCTAGAAGGCAAGTCAAGTAAATTCAATCAAATATCATATACATTCTAGTAGTATTCGAAACCAGAATTTCTTTGTGGGCGCCGACAGGAAATTTCTATTTTCTATGCCGGTAACTATTAAAAAAAACACATAAGGGAACAGTGCACCTGTTAGCATATTTGCACTTGACGAAACTATGCCCACCTTTTTCATCAAGTGTTAACAAGTTGCCAGGAGTGGAACTATTGAACGGATCACTTTGAGATGAAGTGGCGACATGCATGTGTTGATCTGGGAGAAGTCGTCGTAGTACTACTCCACATGTACTCCACAATCGTTGGTTTGATCAGTGCAAAAACCTCAAGTGCACGGCGAGTACATCGGTCCTTACTGGATTCTCTTGTTTTGGTGCACCGCTGTGAATTTGCGATTGCTTCGAGGTGGACGGAGGACGTAACTGTAAATCGATATGATGGTCGTCGATGGGCGCGGCACGTGGATGATGAAGAATAATGGGGTAAAAAATGATGTAACGCGTGTAAATCAAGACTGTTACTAGTAATTCTCAAATTAAGGAACTGAAATTAATCCACTGACAATAATGCAACACGACATGCATTGCCATTGCATCTCCATTATTAACGCCGATGTACCGTGCACGCACGTTCTGTACGGAGTTACTACTGATACAGTAGTACTATATGTGCGGGCCCACAGGACCATTGTTGATTGTACATTCGTACCGACCGAGCACAGATCCTGGCCCGTGATACGAATCGACACGTTTATGGTCGTTGTCGATCGCCGGGCCGGAGCTAATTGAAACGCGCTTGCTTGCTTGCTTTGCTTGCATATGCACGGCTTGCCGTACGTGTTATTAATCTCGAGGCGTTTGGCTTTGCAGCGACACGTACGAGCTAGTACACATGTACATGCATGAGTGATGAGATGCATGGACGAACAGCAGCATCAATCTGTTGGATGGAGTATCTGTATCTCTCCAGGGTCCAGGCGAGCCGTTGTTGCTCCGTGTGCCTGATATAGTTGCCGTTGTTGCTCCGTGTGCTTGCTTGGTCGATCGGTCTCGCGCGCAGAGGATAGGGTTAAGTCTTTTTCTAACGGTAATACACAAAATGAGGAATTTGACATTGTTCTAACACTGTTGTGTCACCGGCCCGTTGATAGAAAGAAATTTAAATTTGAGAAATGCAGATGAGGAAGCTGCTAGAGTGCGGCCTCTAGTTCACAGCGCCAGGCCCCGTGTACGTACGTGCGTCCTGATGGTAGTTGGTGGACCGTGGACACACAGGCCATTTCTCCGATCGCCTGAGTGATTAAAGGTCTGCAAATCTTGATGGGCGTCGTCTAAAATACCCAGCAATGTATAGTGCAGAGTAAAACGCGGCCTGACGTACTGCTACCTTACGAGGGATCACGGGCAAAATGTAATGAATGATGCATCAATGGTTAATACGTACAATGCTGCTTTCATAGTGTGGATTGTCATAAAAGGATATCGATCTGTGCATGCAAACTCGCCCACCCATCTAGATCGTTTCCCGTTACATGTATATATATATATATATATATATATAAAAAAATCTTAGCACACATATTTTATTTTAGAGATGGTGTTGGCGTTGAATAGATCAAACGTGTAGAGTGATTTGTACTACCTTCCACTTGATTTAGCTGAAATCAAAACATATGGATCCAATTCACCTAAGTGCCTAGTCCTAGCAGAGAATGTGGCTAGAAGATCTACTCGGTATCGAAATACTACTTTCAACAATGGAACTATCCCTCCAAGAGAATGTGGAAGGCATCCCCACGTACGGCGGCTTGTTTGTGCTAGCGCGCGCGCTCCCGCGCCCTCGGCTGAGACGACGTCTCGGAACTTCGGATTGCCAGGCGTGCCAGCGCGCGCGTTCCTGTAAACGAACTCGAGCCCGGGCCGGCCAGCCCGCCCTCAGCTCGTCCCATGACGTGGGTTTTACCCGGCTTCGCCTAATTCGCGTACGTACGACCTGGAGGAGACGGCATACAGTATATATCATACAGTTTGTGTTGCATCGCAGGCGTACGCGATCGAGGGATGTTGTTCATGTTCAGGTAGTACACGCACGTACGCGGGCACGTTGCATGCCGTACGTGGTCCATGCATTGCAAGCAGCTAGCCATGTGTGCGCGGACCTAGTAGTACGACGTGCATATGCCTTCGTGATCGAACTGTCACACATGAATGCACGGGTCATCACGGCAGGTACGTGACAGTCCAGGGCAGCGTACGTACGTGTGTGTTTTGTTCTCTCTGGTGGCGCGCGCAGGTAGGACGGTGGACGTAGGTAGTGATCGATGGGCTGGAGCACGGACGAGTATATAGTAGGATCGGATCAGAGTCCGGACAAGTCATTAATTCTTTGTCACTGTCTCTCGCTGATCGATGGGGTTATGATTGTGTTCGACTACTGTTGTATATAATCTGCGCGGCTTAGATCTAGGCCGGCCTCAATACATTCATGTCTGTGCCGTGGGTCATCAATTGTTTTGCTTTCTTTGGTTTCTTATAATATACTAGCAACCAATATAAGCGTGTATGCGTATGGAGAATAGTACGGCCCCCCTCGTATTGTTTTCAACTGAGTATTAGATACTACTGAATTGATGCACGGATATATACTTTCTAATTTTTATAGAAAACATCAGGATTTTTCTATTATGTTTTGTCTAATCAGTAATAGTAAGATATTTAAATAAAGAAAGTTGGATGAGACAAAGAGAGAGTGCAAATAAAGCGCACAAACAAAAAAAAAGAAGTATTACAAGGACTATATCTATTCTAAAATCAAGGGGAAATATTCAAGGGGGAGTAGCAAAGCCATGGGAGAATTCACCAATGAATTTCCTTTACAGTCCTTAACCTTTGGGTATAAACTCTTAACAATCTAATCATTGCACATTGTTCATATGCGCCATATATATTTCCATTGAGCAGGGAACATGCAAATAAATTCATCCTGAAGAAAGTGCATCGTCTAAAGGTTAGCAAAATTGCAGAGTAGGAAAGAGATGTTGAAGATTCCCATTTTTTCGCCAAATACATAAATTGCAATTGTAACAATCCAAATACTCAATCTGTCTCTATTTATAGGTCGTTTATTTTTTTTCACAACAAGCTTATTTTGAATAAATCGAGTTGGTCAAATTAATATAAAAAAGTCAAACACAATAAATTGAGACGGAGGGAGTACACACATGGTTGATGTTTGTTTGGGACTTGTAATGGCGGGTTTAGTGTAAGTTATACTTTGCAGGCTAACTGTTGGTTCGTGTTTCATGAAGTTCGATTCTAATACTGTGCACGCCTTTTTCTTCTATTTAGCTCTTTGAGAGCATTTTTATCAAACTGTTTTACAATTTGATTGTATGCAAACCTCTTACAGAGTCCGGAATAAAAATTTCCCTTTCTAAATGAATATTGTGCGTGGAAACTGTTTTGAGTCACGGAGTGCGTAGGTACTACTAGCTGGATAGTATACAGCTAGTAACGACAGGCATTTAAGACGATCCTTCAAACGTGTTTAACCTGTTGAAAGTCGATTGCGATCTGGCAATTAAGGTTCTTGTACTGTTGTCTAATCGATCTCCTGCTCGCTAGAATCGCAGAGAAGAAATTAATTAGGCATTAAGCAACCAACGCGCGATGCTGATTGACTGCTTTGTGTTTTGACCTGGGATAGCTCTATTTCTGACCCTGAGGCTAATCTAAACCAACTGGGCATGTTATATTGCATCGATCTTCGAAAAGATATTCTAGACATGCATTAGGTCTTAGATCTGGTTTAGTTCTCGAGTTAGAAGAGAAGGTCGTTACAACCAGGTAAAACAAGCAAAATGACAGGCCCTACCGTGGGTTGGTACGTTGTTTTGTTCCTTGTGTGACCCCATAATTGCACGGACTGTAGTGCTCTACAAGCTCTTCAAAGCACAGACAAACCTAGGTCCCGCACTCTTGCCCGCCAAGTGAGCAATCGCCACAGTCTCGTCCACTCTCGGTCACTCGTCAAACACAACATGCTTGTGTGACAGCAAAATCTTGCAATTAACGTACCCTCCAGACTAAGTGGCCTCATAGAAGCGCATTTAACAGAGCTTGGCGGAGGATGGAACAAAAACAAGGAATGGCGGGATCAAAAGTCTGGCAGCAAGTGAGATTCAAGATTTAAAATAGCCGATACGTGTTGCAAAGGTTAGACTAGGGATCACGTAGATTTGCAAATCGCAATACACATACTTTTGTTTTTTGGACTTGCCTTCTTCTTTTATATCCATCTTTTCTTAATTAATTTCACCGAAATGAGCTAACAACCTGTTATCAATGAAACAATTGGAACATACGAAGAATTAGAAGATAGTTAAGCACTAAGCAGCTTGCGCCGCTGTGCACTTAGCTTCTGTCACCTGAGCCTAGTGAGGCTATTGTCACTAGAAAGTGTAAAAGGACATACAAAACATTAAAGACGCAACGTAGATAGAGTGGAGTTTGAAATAGAAGGTGTGATAGACGTTTCGGTGGCAATAGCCTGATTGGGGAAAAGAAGATGGGATGGGGGAGCACATTAGTCTTACTCCAGCGGTACGCTCATTTTGACGAATCTGGCGCTATTTTGTACTGTTCTGGTACTAAACAGGGTGGAGTTTGAATTTGAGAAACTAGTTCATCAACCCATGCTCTCGCATTGGTTAGAGTTTTATTAGAAGATATAGATTTAATCTTTAATAATATTACATATGATTATTTTAATTCATCTTTTATAATGGCGTTGTGGTGAATATACAAATTTGAAAATTATTTTAATTTATCTTTAATGATTGCATATTGGTTAATTTATATGGAAATTTATGGTGTACGTTAATTCATCTTTTATAATGGCACTATGAGTAATGTATAATTTAGGAGGTTATTTATTCCATATTTTATAATGGCATGTTGGGTGATTGTTATACACATTAAAGGGCTATTTTAATTCAGACTTTATAATGGCATGGTGAATGATTTTTATAATTTTATATAAATTTAGAGGGTTATTTTATTTCATTTTTCATAATGGTATGGTGGATAATTTTTCTATAAATTTAAAGAGTTATTTTATTTCATCTTTTATAATGGCATGGTGGGTAATTTTTTGAAAACATAATAGATATAATGGCTATTATTATTAAAGCTACATGATGGACGACCGGATGTTTCTGATTTTTGTGCAAATTTTTAGGATTTATCCTTTTGCATATCGCGTTTGGTGATGAGCCTCCCATTAGTAGGACTAAGATTAGATGTCATTTTTATTTTTGTCTTTGTTCTATTTCAGTTACATGTTAAGGGTGTTAACAATAGACTCATCAAGAAAGAGGTTGAGAACCAATAGATCAGCCTTATTGTTGTCCTGGTGTGATCAGTGGCCCAAATAGCGGTTGGACATATCATCTCTTCTTTGTTTGTTTTTCTTTCTCTATAGCAGTGAGGGCAGCCAGCGGCCAATAGAGGCATGACAGAATTGGACGACCGACGATTCATAGTCTTGCTCGGTGGTGGAATCCACGTGTGGCGAGCACCATATGTCGCCGTAGGTTAGATTTGAAGTTGAACTCAAAAGTCAAAACCTACAGAAAGAAGAGACGCAATGAATTTTAGAAAATTAAATAGCAAGCATTGGAGAACGATCGAGGAAAGTTTTTTACGGTCGAGGAACGTTTCTAAAAGAAAGAAACTGAGTAGCTGGAAAAAAAAACTTCTATCGTATGGTGAGAGATCGTATGGTGAGAGATTAGTGTTGATAAATTCTGT
The DNA here is from genome assembly GCA_022530915.1 of Paspalum notatum. Lineage (NCBI taxonomy): Eukaryota > Viridiplantae > Streptophyta > Magnoliopsida > Poales > Poaceae > Paspalum > Paspalum notatum. The sequence goes on from CM039691.1 coordinate 5,779,834, forward strand.
TTTGAGCAGTTTGACTATGTATATAATGTTTTTCTTTGAGATACCAAAAGGCATTCGTAAAAAATTAGATTTTTTTAGATCTAGCTTCTTTTGGCAAGGTGACAACTATAGGAAAAAAATATAGACTAATCAAATGGGGTCTTCTGTGTCTTCCAAAGGATCAAGGGGGCTTAGGCAAAACCCAACGCTTCCCTTATCTTGCTCCCTCAAAATTTAATGCTACACTCTTACAGTACTGTTATGCACTGTAGACAGAGAGAAAGATAGTTGAAATAGTGATAGGGGATGGGAGGATAGGGAAACCTTTAGGTTCAGCCTTAGAATCCTAAATTTAGAAGCAAAGAACACAAGTTATATAAATTAATTAATGAAGATGGGATATGGCAACAGCTTCTTAGAAAGAAGTATTTAAAAAATAAGACTATTGGTGAGGTTGGTTTTTTAGAAACCGGAAGACTCGCATTTTTTTGTCTGGATTAATGAAAGTAAAAGACTGGATCTTTCTACTTTTCAAATTCACAATCGCTTACGAACAAGATTTTGAAAGGACAAGTGATTAGGGAACTTTACTTTCAAAGAACAGTATCCATCTTTATTCAATATTGCCAGAAAAAAAACATGGTTCAGTTGCTCATGTCCTTAGCACAAATCCTCTTAATATTTCTTTTAGAAGGGTTTTGGTGGGCGATAAACTTATTAAGTGGAATGATTTGGTGGCGAGGGTTGCTTTTGTCCAATTAGATGGACACCATGATAAAGCTATTTGGAGCCTTACTAAACATGGATATTTCGCTGTTAAGTCTTTATATAATTTCTTAGTGAACCAAAGCGTCTTACCTCTCAATAAAAAATTATGGAAGTTGAAGTTGCCTTTGAAAATTAAGATGTTTGTTTGGTTTTTAATGAAAGGTGTAATTTTAGCAAAAGACAATCTTAAAAAACGCAATTGGAATGGAGATGATGGCTGTTGTTTTTGTAACAAGAAGGAACCAATCCAACATTTATTTTTCGACTGTCATGTAGCACGTTTTGTGTGGAGAATTTTTCAAGTTGCTTTTGGTTTAAAGCCTCCCTCTAATGTTACCTGTCTTATTGGTACTTGGTTTCAACAAGTAGAGCTAAATATGCGCCTTTTACTTTGTGTAGATGCAAGAGCAATTGTTTGGTCCATCTGGCTATGCAGAAATGATTGCTTTTTTGACAGGAAGATATTAAATTCTTATTTGCAGGTTATTTTCAAGGGTACATACTGGACAAGGTTATGGAGTCAACTTCAAAAGAAGGATGGCAGAAATCATTTGAAGTGGGCATGCCGCTTGTTAGAGACGGTGGCTTTCGAGATATTCGCAAAGAATGGTTGGTTGTCATCTAGGAGGCTTTGTGCTAAAGAATGCCTTTTCATTATGAGTGCTCTGTTTTTCTTTTTAAGATGCTATTTCAGACTTGTTGCTGTTTTGGTTAAGTGCATAACTTATGCGGAGACCGGAATAAAAATTCTTTTTTCTAAAAAAAAATAAGCATATAGCAGAGAAGGTGAAATGGACGGAGGGCTCACTTGAACTGCAAATTTAACGAGCGTGGCAGAGTTGGGTTTTTTTTTTTTTTTTTGAGAAACCGGAAATAACTCATTCATAATTTTTGGTGATTACATTCCAAAACTTACAAAGACACCTTTGATATAAAAAAAAAATACACTCTGGTCCTTGTAAGCTCCCGGTCGTCTCCGTCACCAGCGGTCGGAGCTGCCATACGCTTGAAGCCGACCTCCTTTTCGACGAAAAAACTTCACAGTTTTTTATTGCCTCCATAAGCAGCACCTCGAACACATCGACATGCACTGAAATCGCTGAACGCCCTGGCTGAAGATGGCCACTGGCCATCACATCGCTGGAAAACAGGGTATCTGGCGCCCCGAAGACCAGCAACCCTGACTCATCAGATGACGGCACAACCCGAAAGGGAAGAAAACCACCAAAACAGGTGGGGACCAAAGACCAACCCGATTCCTCAACGAGCTGATAGAATCCGATTATTCCTCCCCCTACGCAAAGGAGAAGGTAGATGGTACTCACAACCCAATCGCCGGAGAAGTTGAAGGAAGCCACCACGCCGGATACACCGGCGCCGCAACCCCCGCCGCCATGACCAGAGACGGATCGGAGGAAGCAAAATAGGCCCAAATCCGCCGCCGCCGGCGAAGAAGCCGGCGACCGGAAGAGCAGTCCGCGGGCACCAAGCACCTCAGCACCTCGGAAAACCAACACAGCACTGGGGATTCCATTTATTCTTCCCCAATCGCACAAAGGAAAGCCAACACAACTCACATCTTCAACACCAGGCAGGTTGGAGAAGACCGCCGCGCCGACGACCGCCGCACCGTAGCCATCCGCCACCCCGTCGGAGAAGAAGCAGAGCAGGCAAAAGACTCTCCACGCCATGTCCCCAACGCGCTCACCGGCGACGACGAGCACCCCGAGGCAGCGGCGGAGAAGCAAAAGCAGCGCGACAAGCCATCTCGCCCCCGTCGCGCAGAAACTACCCTAGGCTACTACCTAACCTAAGAAACTACGCCGGCCGCCGATTCACCGGTTCTTCCCTCCGCCGGCGCCCGGAGACGCCGCCGGAGGCGAGGAACCGGCGAGATCGACGCCGGATTTGGATGGCCCTCTTTTTTCGCCTCGCTCTCTCCTGTAGCAGGAAGGGAAAAGAAGAGACTAGTACCCCGTGTGACTGAGTCCGCGTGGCAGAGTTGGGTGGATGGCTACCAAGAACCAACGGCGAGATGCCGGCGAGGAGGGCTGCGGCCCAAGCATAGCATAGGACAATGCAAATTGAGAACGGGCCGTGCTTTTTTTTTTTGGACATCTATAATAACGAAAGAACACAAATGAGCACACAAGCGACTGTCAGATCGGTTTTGACAGAAATGGGAATCCTTGGTAATGGTACATGCGCTTCCAACTTGTTGAGCAAAAACGAGAGGTTGAGGCTAAAAGATGGATTCTTATCGGCTTTGAGTTGGACAAAAAAATATATTCTTCTTCTCTTCGAAACCTAGAGAAAAACCAAAAATCTAATTCTTTGGCACTTACTTTGCAGCGCGATTATTCTACAGTTATAGCCATGTTTGCAACCTCCACATGAACTGCGACACGTGCGTTTTTTATGCTGGTCCAACAAGTATCCAAGAATACCTTATTCTTTAGTATTTACTGCATGTTGTACCTCTAAAAAGAACATAGCCTGAGCATTTCTGAGAGGCCACTAAAACATTAATTTTCTGACTTATAGCTGCAGCCAGCGTCATTGTAGCACAAACAAACACGGCCCATCCAGTTGAGCCATACCGAGCAGCCTGCCCAGTGTTCGGGCCTTGCTAGCTTGGAGTATCTGGGTTGTGGCCCAACCCAGCTCAAAGTCGTATAGCGAGCTCGGCACCTTGGCGACATTTTTCTTTCCATGGTTTGCTCGAATAAATGTTGTTTTCTATAATACAGATACAGTGTATCTTAAGCTCACAAACCGGTCAAACATTGACCAGCATAGATGTACGTGCAACACGCACGTGTCGTGAGATGATCAAGCAGGCAATAAGAAGAAGAAAAAAACAGAATTAAAAAGAAATGAGACCTGATTGATTGGCGCTATTCCTTTCTCGTTAAAACCAAGGGAAAGTAAAGTAACAGGTGGGTACGGGTATAAAATGAGGTGAGAAATAAAAAAAAAAGTGGATGAAACATTTTGCATCTATGGATTTTGGGTATTTCCACCCCCTTTTCAACCTTTTGCAAACTGCGCAGTGGGGCCAGCGTGAGGGGCATGGCTATGTCTTTCTAAGTAAAAAAGATTTTTAGAAAACTCATTCTTTTACAGTGTAGATTTAAAAAAAAACTTTCCCTTTGTCTTCAAAAGTGCAAGAACGGCGCTTAATTATTATTTAAGAAAATTTCTTATTTGACATTGAGAGTTTGCCCCGTTCTTTCCTTGGCCCTAGAAAATAAATTCTTCCCTATTTGACACCCACTGTTCTTTTTTTTCCTTATTTGACACTTCAGTCAGTTTTGCTACCAAATGGTGTTAATCAGCACGTGAAAGGACAAAATATACCCCAGAGTTTGTTTTGGCCAGGACACCAAATCTGATGCCGCGTGACCCAAGCAGCCGGCACCCTAGATCGGGCGACGCAGCAGTGGCTCCTCCCCGTGCGGCGCGACGACAGCGGCCCGGGGAGGCGCCTCCCCACGCGGCGCGACGAGGGCGGGCTGGGGCGGCGCCTCCCCGCGCGGCGCGACGACGGCAGGCCAGGGCGCGGCAATGGCTAGCCGGGGCGGCGCCTCCCCTCGCGGCGCGAAGACGGCGTGCCGGGGCGCGGCATGGCAGGGAGGGGCGGCGGCGACCCACGAGCGCCAGAGAGCCTGGGCAGTGGCAGCCCATGGCCGCAGGATGCCAGCCGAGGCAGCGAAGCACCTGAGGCGCAGGAGGCCAGCGCCAGCCATGGCGCCGTGGGCGGCGACGAGCTGCTGGACGAGATCATGATGAATGCCGCTTGAGCGTCCTCCGATCCCAGGGATGGTTGGGCGCAGAACGACAGCAGCTGCGACGATGGTTTGCACTTTGCAGCTTTGCCTAGTTGTAGGCAGTTCGTTGTATATACAGCATATATTTTGTTCACTTCAATTTTTACGTGTGAATTTGAACTTCTACGAACATGGGTACCTATTTTATGCATTTGTTTATCTATGTGAGATGCTCTTGTGACCAATTATGCATGTCATATGATAGGATATATATTTGTCTCAGCAATATGATGCGGAAAAAACTAATAAATACAAATAAGGTCATGCGAAAATTTTAAATAAAAATATAATGTTCAGATTTTATTTTACAACATAACATCCAAAAAGTATTTAGTAATACATTACATAGCATTTTGGTAATATATTATGCTTGGTATCAAAATTTACATATTAACTTCAACAGGGGCAAAATTGTCCATTCATATGCTGGTTAACACCATTTTGTAGCAAAATTGACGGAAGTGTCAAGTAAGAGAAAAAAAAGAACAGTGGATGTCAAATAGGAAAGAATTTATTTTCCAGGGCCAAGAAAAGAACGAGACAAATTCTCAGTGTCAAATAAAAAATTTTCTCTTATTACTTCCGAGGGGACAAACAGGGCCAGGGGTCGCCGTGTACATGCTGACACTCCTTAACCACATGCACTATGGCATGTTTGGCGGACAGAATTAAGATCCCATCCCACGATAATTCCGGCACGGCACGCACGCTCGCCTCGTGCCGAGCTGCCGACTGTTCGATAATGATTAATGAGGGCGCGTCAAGCTAGCTAGCTAGCTATAGCTCACCGCTGATCGTGATCGCCGACGTTCGATGAACCCACGCCATCAATGGCTCAAATGATTCAGCTCATACCTGCAGCTGCAGGCTCGCCGAACGATCGAGCTCTCCCTCTCTCTCAAAAAAAAAAAAAAAACCCAAAGTTTTCTTATTACACGCGTTCCTGTTCCTCTGCCTCGCCGAAAGTCAACATTGAATCCCAAGCTCTAGCCTGTCAGATGCCCATCCAAAAGAAGATGGCGACATCAGCAGCAGGGCTACAGAATCTGACCATTCAGCCGGAATAGAATAGTAGCACTCAGAAGAAGGTGCAAAGAACTTAGACCAAAGTTTTGTAGCCTCTGCACCGTGAGATTGAGCAGATGCAGGAAAACTCTCAAACACTAGATCAGCTGATGGTAAGTGGAGTCTGACCATTCCCATCTGGAGGTTATCAAAGGAGGAGTTGCTAGATTGGTATCCATCCATAAGCTGATCATGAGGAATTTCTTCAACCAAAAAATTTGCTTCTTCATCAAAGTTCATCTGATCACCTTCAAAGATTGCAGCCATCTCTACTCCTGCATCAGGAATATCAACTGGTACTCGTTGTTCCATTGCATCTTCATTTGCCCCATTAATTGGTTGGTTCAAGTCTATTGCTGCCTCCAAAAACCCATCTTCAGCATCTATGACCGGAATAACCTCATCTGCAGCATCTTCGTCTAGGATAATCTCATCTATCACTTCTGGTGGAGGATCATTGTTGCCCATGAAATCACCCTGCTGGATAAGCTCATCTGCAACCACTGGATTAACTGGGTTAAAAATTGCCTCCATATCTTCAGGTTCGGCCACTCCTAGGTTTAGTGCCACTTCTTCTTCAGGTGGTGCATTGAGGTCAAGACCTATATTTTGCCAAGCTGGCCAATCACCCTGCATTTGCTGATGCTGCTGTTGTTGAGGAGGCTGATGAAGGTTATGCATAAAAGGACCATGGCCATGCTGACCATAACCAAAAAAAAAATCAAAGGGCGCACCAGGTCCAACATGATCAGGGCTTGGGGGTGGATCCTCATCAGCTGGTAAAACACCCAACGATTGATGCTGGATAATCTCACATTGTATTGTCCAAGAATCACCTTGAAAACCATTCCCCACCGAGAATGCAATAAAACGTGGGATGGATTCCAGATCTGTGACTCTGATCTAAGCTACTACCCCAGCTAAACGTCGTGGCACATCTTCCCAAGACATCAATTTAGCAAAGGGGCCAATTGCATCTTCAATGTAACGTTGCCTACGATGGAATTCTATTAGGGACAAAATTTCAGAAGCAAATTGTGATATTGTTTGTCTTCAGGAAACGAAACAGAAAACTTTTGATGATATGTTTATTCGACAATTTTGTCCGCGCTATCTAGACAAGTTTGTGTTTCGCCCTTCAGTAGGAGCGTCGGGAGGCATGATGGTTCTTTGGAAAAATTCGCTCTTTGATGGAGAATTACTTCACTACAATGAGTTTGCCATGGCCGTTAAATTTCGTTCACTGCACAACGATGATGAGTGGATTCTAACTAATATTTATGGGCCATGTCCTAGCGATGGTAAGCGTCAGTTCTTATCTTGGTTCGGTGGTGTGCATATGCCGCCGGACATCAATTGGCTTGTAGTCGGCGATTTTAATCTCCTTCGTTGCCCAGCTAATAGAAATAAACCAGGAGGTGATGTGAATGAAATGCTATTGTTCAATGAAGCTTTAAGTTCTCTCGGTCTTGTAGAAATTCCGTTACATGGAAGGAAGTACACGTGGACTAATAAGCAACCTGACCCTTTGTTAGAGAGATTAGACTGGTTTTTTACTTCACCTCAATGGACTATCACCTATCCCAATACAATGGCCTCCAGTCTTACTATGGAAACATCTAACCATGCCCCCTGTATGATTTCAATTGCTACCTCGATGCCTCTTGGGGGTATCTTTAGATTTGAGAATTACTGGTTAGAAAGAGATGATTTCATTCAAACTGCTAGTGATGGCTGGGGTCAGGTAGTTCAGGCTCAAGACCCAGCAAGAAAGATTACTGCTAAGTTCAAAAATCTCAGGTGTATTCTCAAAAACTGGAGCAAGAAGCTTTCTAATTTATCCTCGGTTATTGCCAGTACAAAAATTGTGCTGGCCTTTCTAGAAATATTAAAGGAATTCAGAGATCTCTCTTTACAAGAATGGAACTTTAGACGTATTGTTCAAGATCATCTGATTGCTCTTCTCTCGCAGCAAAGAACATATTGGAAGCAAAGAGAAATCATTAAATGGGCACAAGTTGGGGACGCATCTACCCATTTCTTTCATGCCAACACAACTGTTCGGAATAGAAGTAAATTGATCACAGTTCTACAGGATGACAGTGGTACCGAGCTTTCCTCGCATGCTGAAAAGGCTGAGCTATTATGGCAATCCTTCAAGAGCAGATTGGGTGTATCTAAATTTACCAAAATTTGGTTCGATTTGGACTCTCTTTTGATCAAACATGATCTCTCATCGCTGAAACAACCTTTCACAAATGAAGAAATTGACTCGGTGGTTGCTCATCTTCCTTAATTTAAATCTCCAGGCCCTAATGGTTTTAACACCGATTTCTTGAAAAGATGCTGGGCATTTCTAGCTGAAGATTTCTACAGACTTTGTGAAGCTTTTTTTGAAGGGAATTTGTGCCTCCAGAGCATTAATGGATACTACATTACACTGCTCCCTAAATGTCATGCTCCAACCAAAGTTTCAGGCTAGAAGCCCATTTCATTGCTAAATTATTCCATCAAGCTCATTACCAAGTTGTTGGCAAATCGTTTGCAAAGAGTTATTCAACCCCTAATTCACAAAAATCAATATGGCTTCATTCAATCCAGGACCATCCAAGACTGCCTGGCTTGGGCTTTTGAGTATTTGCACATTTGTCACCACTCCAATAAGGAATTAGTTATTCTGAAACTAGATTTTGAAAAGGCTTTGGACAAAGTTGAGCACCAGGCAATGTTAGAACTTATGAAAGCTAAAGGCTTTGGGCAGAAATGGCTTCACTGGATGTCCCTCGTCATGAATTCAGGCACTTCTTCAATACTTTTTGTGATGCTCCAGCATCTCGAGTGCATTATCATATCTTAATCATGCACTAAGCATCACTTAGCATCATGTGATTGCATATAATTAGGCTATGATTTGTTTGGATGAGATAGAATGCTTGAAATCTGAATTTATGCATGTGTTCTGCTATGTTCTTGTTCATAAATCCAAATCTATTGGGATCTAGGGAAAACTCATATTACCAAACTTGTATATAATGAAGTTTTGAACAATTTTCATAATTGGGGGTTGGCCAGATAATGAAGGCTACATAGGGTTTGGAGTCTTTCTTTGTCAGTGCAGAAAACCAACTCAAACCAGCCTTGTTTAAAAACCCTAAGTTTGCACAAACCTACAACCACTTTCATGCAACACTCCCATTGAATAAGTTGTAGGTATTGAAATTCTAAGCAAGTTATCCAAAAGGCACTTTGGGTGAAAAGGCTTGGAAATAGGGTTTTTCCTTTTTCCAAACAATAAAGGTACCCTATCCTTACCTAGGGCTGATTTCAAAATTTGAATTTAAACCATATTTACACTTGGATTTTGGGGTTGTTCACTTTGACAAAGTTGTAGATCTCTCTGAGTAGAACATTTCTTCCAATTGGGCTTTTTCCAAATTCGGCCTCTAAATACGCCAAAACAGCGAATTACTGAAGGAAAGAAAACACATTTAAATTTCTCCAAAACCTACTATCACTGACGGGTGGGCCCTCGGATCCGGGGCGCGCCCGCGCCCGCGAACCGGCGCGCGCCGCGTGGCTCGCCGGCGTACAGGGAGTACGGCGAGCCACGGGCGGCGCTCCCGGGCGCGCCAAAAGGAGGGGGGAACCCCGCGCCCAAACCCTAGCCCTCTTTCCCCGCTTCCCGTCCCGTTTCCACCCCGCGCCGCGCCGCCTTCGCCGCGCCGCCATTGACGCCGGCCGAGCTCGGGGTCGAGCCGCGCCGCCGCCTCCCGGCCTCCCCGAGCCAAACCGACCCCACCACCGCACTCCCCGCTCCGCGCCGCCCTTGCTCCACTAGGTCTAGTCGTCGGACTCCTTTCCCCCGAGGAGATCGAGCTCGGCGCGACGTCCTCGCCGCGCCACCGTCGCCGTCGCCCACGCCCCGGTTCACCGCCGTTCCGGCTCGACCGCTCCGCCCACTACAAGAAATGTAGCCTTCTATGATGAATTTCAGATGACAATGAACTTATTTGTCATGAAACTGTACTGTTTGTGATGTTTTTGTAGAGGGCAATATGTCTTTATGACTAAACTGAAATGGTTGTCACTAAATTCGTCTTGAGCTAGTCCACCTAAATCACTGTGACAATTTTTATGTATTCTAGTGACGAATGCAATTTGTCCTTGCTTATCAAATAAGTTTGTGACAAATTAAAATTGTCAAGGAATGATTTGTACTTATAAGATGGGTTGTCTTAGCCTTATTAAATAAGTGTGTGACAAATTTAACTAGTCAAAAATAATTTGCGCTTGGTGAGATGAGTTTACTGTAGGGAAAAATAGAGAAAAAAATATGCAGAGACAGGGTCCAACTCATGACCTCACGGTTATAAACCCCCTCCCTATAACCAGCTGAATTGTAAGCAGGGGAAAAAACCATGAGGAGGCAGGGTCGAACCCACGACCTCATGCTTGTAAAGCACCTTCTTAGCCAGCTAGCCTGCAATGGATATCCATCGAAGTCAATAGTATGCTTTATTTGTATAAAATTCCTACAGCCACCTATTTCTTCTGCGGGTCATACCGATCCACGGACCCACGGGCGCTGCGAGCGTGGGAGACGGCGGCCACAGGGGCACGGCCAGCCGCCGCCAGGCCTGGGAGACGCCGGTCCTAGGGGTGCCGCGCCGCCGCCAGGCCTGGGGAGACGCCGAACGCAGGGGAGGCACCAGGCCAAGGAGAGGCCCCGCGTGGAGCAGTCGCCGCTGGCCGTACCCCTACCAGCGACCGTGGTTCAGCCTCCGCATCTGGGAGCCACGGCCAGGGAGAGGCCCCGCGTTAAGCCCGTGCGTCCGCCGGTGACCGAGGCAAGGGCGCATCGTGGCCGAGAGTCCGCATCTGGTAGGCACCAGCAGGCCAGCCACTCTGCTCCAGCTCCTCCATCGTCACCTCCGCGACCAGCAGGTACTGAAGATCCTCCAATACTTGTGCTGTGAAGTGAGGCCGTATTAGAATAAGTTAGTATTATGTTTGAATCAAATTTCTGAAACTCAGATTCTGAATACTTGAATTGTCCTCTCTGAGATAATCGATTAGGTAATAATTGTTACAATAGAAATTTTGGTAATTATTCGAATCGAAATTCTGAGTGTTTTGTAAAAATTACTTCTTCCAATGTACAGGAAGCTTATGTTAATACTTCTTCCAATGTTGCACAGATGGACAGATCTTGGATCAATACTAGGTTATTTAGCAAGGAACATCTTGCCGGAGTTGACCAGTTCATGAAGTTTGTGTCAGAGAGATTTGATGAGCATGTGGAGATACGTTGTCCGTGCCGTAAGTGCTTGAATCTGGTTCCCAGACTTAAAGGAGAGGTGGAGGATCACTTATATATCCATGGGATGGCTAGCACATATACCAAATGGATACATCATGGAGAACCATTGGAATGCACAAGTGTTGAGAATCCAAGACATCAGGATGAACAGATTGGATTCAATGAGAATGTTGCTATGAATGAGGATGAAGAAGGCGACCCTAATGATGGAATTCCAGATATGGTAAAGGAGTTGTTCGATTTTGAAGATGAATCTAGAGGGAGAAGATCTATGTTCAGAATTTTGTTAGAAGAGATGAACAAGGACCTTTACCCTGGTTCAGCATATAGCAGATTTTCCTTTGTTGTGAAGTTGCTTCATATCAAGTCATTTTATCGGATTAGCCATGTTGCATTCGATGGGTTCCTAAAGTTGTTAGCATCAGCATTTCCTAATTGCTCTATTCCTGCATCATACCAAGAAGCAAAGAGACTCATCCGTGCATTGGGACTTGGATATGTTTCAATCCATGTGTGCCCAAACAATTGTGTTTTGTTTCGGAAGAAACATGAAAAACATGACACATGTCCAGTTTGTGGCGCATCAAGATGGAAAGATAGTAGTGGAAATAAACGGATACCTGCCAAGGTATTACGTCATTTTCCATTAATTCCAAGATTGAAGAGAATGTTTGGTTCAAAGAAAATATCGAAGTTGGCCCGATGGCACAAGTTGGAAAGGAAACCAGTGGAGAATGAGCTCAGCCATCCAGCTGATGGGGAGGCATGGAAAGACTTTGATATGAAATATAGCTGGTTTGCAGAAGATGCAAGAAACATCAGACTTGGCCTTGCTACAGATGGCTTCAATCCCTTCGGCAATATGAGTTCCTCATATAGCATGTGGCCTGTATTCCTTATCCCTTACAACTTTCCTCCATGGGAATGTATGGAGCAATCAAACTTCATGATGGGTCTACTCATTCCTGGGCCAGAATCCCCAGGGAAGGATATTGATGTATTTTTAGAGCCACTCGTTGAAGAGTTGTTAGAGCTTTGGATAGGTGTTCGTACTACTGATGCCTTGACCGGACAACCATTTGATCTTCATGCTGCAGTCATATGGTGCATTCATGACTACCCAGCGTTGAGCACATTGTCTGGTAGAGTCACCAAAGGCTATTATGCTTGTGTGCATTGTGACAAAAATCCTTGCTCAAAAAGAATAAGGAACAAGATATGTTATATTGGTCATAGGCGGTACTTTGAATTGGACCATCCATGGAGGAAAAAAAGGGAATTTGATGGACAGATTGAAAAAAGAGGCAGGCCAGAAGAATTTAGTCCAGAAGAACTCATGGAGCAATTGGAAAGGGTGAAGGATATTAGACCAGGGAAGCATCCATCCTCAAAAAAAAGGAAGCGAGATGATGGGCAATGTTGGAAGCGAAGGTCATGTTTATGGGATTTGCCATATTGGTCAAGCTTGAAGCTGCGTCATAATCTTGATGTCATGCACATTGAAAAAAATATATGTGATTATATCCTTACAACCTTTCTCAATGTTGCTGGGAAATCAAAGGACAACATCAATTCCAGACTAGATTTGGAGGATATGGGCATAAGGAAACATTTACACTTGAAGCGTGATGGAGATTCATACACAATGCCACCTGCTCCATATGTAATGGATAAGACCCAAAAGATTGCATTCTGTGAGTTTTTAAGAAATGTGAAATTTCCAGATGGTTACGCTTCTAATTTGGCAAGATGTGTTTCTACTGATGGATGCAACCTGCAAGGTTTGAAAACTCATGATTGCCACATCCTACTCCAAAGGATTTTACCTGTTGCTATCCGAGGAATCATGCCCAAGGACATATATGAGGCAATTTCTGAATTAGGCAACTTCTTTCAACAATTATCTGCCAAAACCTTGAAGTTAGATGTTTTGCATAGAATGAGATTAGAAATCCCAATAATTTTGTGCAAGCTTGAGAAGATATTTCCACCATCTTTCTTCGATGTGATGTTGCACTTGGCTGTGCATTTACCTGATGAGGCTATCCTTAGAGGTCCAGTACAGTATGGATGGATGTACCCAGTTGAAAGGAGGTTGCTAACATTGAAACGTTATGTGAGGAACCCGGCACGACCGGAAGGATCCATTGCGGAAGCATATGTTGCTAATGAATGCTTGCATGCTTGCTCGAGATACTTTGATGATCTTGACACACGACACAATCGGGAGGGGAGGAACAGAGAGCGTCTTGATCTACGAAAGGGTGATATATCTGTTTTCCAGCATGGGGTTGATTTACTTGGAGCCCCTAAGATTACATTTCTTGAACATGACTACGACAAAATGGTCTGGTATGTCCTAAACAATGAACCAGAGGTTGAGCCATATATAGAGTATGTTTTCTACACCTTTTTACATATCTTGAGCATGCTACATTGGTTTTTTAACCTAAATGTCTTTGCTGTAATGTTTGACCGAACTATGTTTTGCAGAGCATACAAGAAAGAGTTAGAGGACGCAGGGGTTTCTTATGATGAAACAGACATTGAGAAACAATTTCCCCGCTGGTTTAAGAAGCATGTGAGTTTTTGCTCTAGCACGTTTCTTTTATGCTACTAGTTCTTATATAGATGTTTTCACCAAGTTGCATATTTACTTGTATAGGTTGCAAGCCAACGGTTTGTGAAGGGAGAAGAAGTAAAAGCTGATCTATATGCTTTGTCTAGTGAACCAGATTTGCGAGTAAAAACATTTTCAGCATGTCTTGTTGGTGGTGTTCGATTCCATACCATGGACCGTGAAAAGAATAGAAGAACACAGAATAGTGGAGTCATGACTGAGGGCACGCACAATGGAGAATACATTGAATTTTATGGTTGTTTGAAAGATATAATTCAGCTGCAGTACAACTCAGATTCAGAGGCCCAACGGACAGTTGTTCTATTTCGTTGTGATTGGTTTGATAATTATGGCAAGAAGACTAAAACAAAAGATGATGGATATATGAAAAGCATCAATCAGGGAAGTTGTTGGTACAAGAATGATCCTTTTATTCTAGCCACACAAGCAACAAAGGTATTTTATTTGGATGACACAAGACATGGCGGAAGTTGGAGGGTTGTGCAAAAATTTACACATAGGCACATCTGGAGTGTGGCTGAAAATGATAGTGAGGAACAGGCCAATAGTATGGAAATGTCATATCAAGATGATGAGTATGTGGGCTGTCATGTTCAGCTTAATGAAGGTAGTTTAGAGAATGAACAACAAAGTGGTACAGATCCTCTGGCTATAATTGATGCAAGTGTAGTTGATGAGGTTCGTAGACAAAGGGAAGATGAACTACAAGAAAATGACTCAATCAATGGTGATGATGAAACTGGGTGTCAATATGATAGTGATTGCACTGACAGCCCATCAATCCGTCGTCATGCTGAGGAGGAGGATGAGAGTGAGTGCGAGTAGATCTGGTGCTAAATAGTATGAGATTGATATGTCCTTTTCATATTTATGTAAGCCATTGAGAGCAGCCACTTGCTAAATGCTTTTCATATTTAAGTGAGACATTGTACATTTCATATATGTACTTTTCATATTTCTGTGAGCTTTTTATCATCATATTTCTGTGAGCAGGGGTTTATCAGTTCTGCACATTTTCATATTTCTGTGAATGCAAGTGGCTGCTAAATATGTGAATGCAAGTGACTGCCAAATATGTGAATGCAACATTCTGCACACATCCAGCAGTTTATTGCTGCCAACATCCAGCACAGTTTATTCTTATTCATCCAGCACACATTCACATAGATAATGATTATATGAGAACTCAAGGAACTATTAACATAAAAATAAAAAGTGAAGAATTTATAACTGTGTACAAAACACTTATAGAAAAGGGTTACATGACACAAAGTGATAAACACAAGATGTCCGCCCGCGCTCGGCCCCACCTCCTCGTCCTCCGGCCAGGCAGCGCGCCGCTCGTCCTCTGGGTTGCGGCCAGAGGGTGGGGAACGTGCGGACAGCGGTTGTCGAGGCGTGCGCATGGGTGAGGGGGTCTCGGGCACGGCGGTTTTCGTACGTCGTGCAGCGGGGTACAATGGGTCGTGCTGTTCTCCGTGAGGGAGCGCGGCGGCGCCGTCGGGGGCTGCGAGCCTGCGAGTGCGAGGGAGGTTTCGGAGAGGGGGCGCAGCCAAAGGGAGCGATGGAGATTTTGGAGGCCCAGTCAAGCGCGTGGTGGCCCACGAGCGGCCCGTCCCGCGGAGCGGAGCGCTCTGCGCGACGCACGAATGGCACGAAGTGCCATTTTATAGGAGTAGAGACGAGATAATAAGGTTAACTAAAAGAATCCTCCGAATCGTCCAAAACCTGTTACATAGCCCAGTGGTAAGTCACTATATGGGTTAGGATACCTGTTACATAATAAGGTTAACTAAAAGAATCCTCCGAATCTTTCGTATGGCTTCCGCTCGTAGTGATGTTTATGTGCGAAGTCACCCGATGCATCCAAGTTTCAACATGATCGAATTGTTCACTTCATCATTTCCATACGGGGGCTTGTGGTAGCCTTCCCATAGCATGTTTGTTGGTCTAGATAACTTATTTGCATTTTTTGTCAACACTTCAATATTTTATGAGTTTAATTGCGTTTTCCGTGATTTACTGCAGAAATAAATAAATAAAATATAAATATCCCAAAAATAAATTCTTTGTGCAGCCAAGCAAAAACACTATATTCAAATCACTTTCTAACCAATTCAATGCATTTCAAAAGCCTCAAATGGAATCAAATTGATTGAATCGATTTCAATTCATAGGATTCAAACATGCTCCAAGGGATAGTCCAAAAATTCGCTGTGGCGCCAAATTTCCTAGAGCGGCAACAGGATCCCGCCATCCATCCTATAGGCGAAATCCCATATCTGTACATAGTCCCACTGCTCTTCCACCAAATACACGAGGGTATTCTAGTAAAACACCCGGCGACATTGCCTGCCCATAAATACCCAGACTCAACCCTAGCTGCCTTCATTCCCCATTTCCCTGCTGGTTGCCGCCGCGCCGCCTCCTCCCTCCTCCAGCCCCTGCAGCTGCGCCCCCTGCACCCGCGCAGTCTCCTCCCTCCAGGCACCGCCCTTCTCGTCCCTGCAGCAGCGCCGACTCCTCCCTCCAGGCGCCTTCCTGCTCGCCCCTGCCACCGCGCCGCCTCTTCCTCCAGGCGTCGCCCTGGGAAGATGCCTCCTGGGAAGATGCGTCCCGGGAAGACGGCGAGGCCAAGGAAAGGCACGGACCTTGGTGGTAAGTTCCCAGATTCCCTCCTCGTCGAATAGGGCAGGTTGAATTTGGGTTGGAGCACAACGTGGGTTGCTTGAGAAAATCTTGTTTGCTGTTTGTTTCTGAAGAATGCCTACTAGCTGATTGAGATACTCTTGTCTGTGCCTAATGTTTTATCAGATCTGACAGAGCATTCCCATTTTGGTTAGGTGCATGTTGTGCTGTGAGATACAGATATAAGAAAGCTTCGTGACTATATTATGTGAAGTAGTTCTTGTAATGTGATTCCATGTGTCATATTTGCAAAGTAAGATGCACTGTACAGACTTCTGAAGTCCAGCTATTCATATTATTGACTTAATATTGCAATGCATATTGACTTTTGATGTGGCTATGGTGTGGTTTCTGCCCCATTAGCACGTTTACTGCTAACTGGGGAATTGGTTTAAAGCTGTACTTTGCATTGAGGCTGAGTTAAATTTATCGCCTGTGACCATGTGTGGGAGGGTAGATGCAGAGGTGGGGGATCGAGGCCGGGCGAGGAAACCCTGTCTTCTTTGCTGTTTTGACTTCAGTTTTGCATAGTTGTTGATGATTTCTTTTTCGCAAGTAGTTGATATAGGAAAAACAGTGTAAAAGTAGCCTCCATACTTCATATTTATGTAAAGGCACTATGAGAGCAGTTGTTTTGTATTGTACTGGTGCATGCTATTTACCTTCAATAGTTTGATTAGAAATTAATCATTCTTGTTCTTCCTCAGAAGCAAGTTCAGAAGCACCACTCCATGATTATGAGAAGAAGAAGGCTGAAAATATAATGAGGAACAACCAAGTCTTTCAAAGTCTAGGGATCGGTGCACTTGTATCCATGTGTAAAAGTACAAGGCCAACAAGCAAGGAAGCTGTCCATGAACATTCTGGATCTGTGTATGAAGCTGAGCACAGTGATGGCTCTGAAGAAGTCAGCATGGTATGCACTATTCTCTAATTCTGAATGATGAGGAATGAAAGTGCCATGTAAATTGCAATGTTTGTGATCGATTTCCTTGTTGTGTTCACAACTCATGTAGTTCTCTAATTTCGTGTTACCTATGTGTCTCAGATTCATTATTATGGTTCTAATACTTCTTTTCTGCATATTGAGGCTTCTTACGGAACAAACCGTTCTGGCAAGTCCTCTGGTATAGGAGCAGGAGCCTCAAAAAGAGTGTTGGCCCCTCATCAACAAGAGGAAACAACTCGAGTAACTAGACAAAAGACTGCTGCCTTACTAACCCTTCCTACAGCCACACATGATGATTTGGTACCTGCTACCCCAGTGGAGAATGAAGAGCAAATCACTAACAATGAGGAAGGTAACAATGAGGAAGGCAAGTGATTAACCAGAAATCTTTAATTGCATTATTTAACACTATATATGCTACTTCATTGCATTTTCTAACACTATATAAATGAAATTTTATAGGTGCATTAACTGCTACCACACAACAAGTGCCAAGGGGAATAAGTAAGGGCCTACAGCTAGATGCAATTAGCAGGGGGTTGGGGACAAGGCTACCGATCCAGGTTGCTGAAGGAAAAAAAAGGCCGGAGCCACCTATGCAGGCCGCAAAGCTTGCATCAGAGGGTGGGATCGCAGTCAGGCAACATATACCAATCTGCACACATTGGAAGGAGTACAAGGACAAGGACAAGGGCAAGGACAAGTATAATGGCGACGTCGAAAACTACTTGGGCAAACTTGGCGTAAGTCTTCATAGTTTTGTATGTTACAGCATGGTCCATTGTGCCCTTAACAGCAATCATACTTCAATTTGTCTTGTTTAATCAGTTCCTAATGTTCATACTTTATACTAGGCACAATTTGACATGGACATCGAGAGTAAGCCAGTGAAGGAAGCATGCATTGATATACTGAAGAATGCACAACGTCAAATGAGGTATAGGCTGAAAAAGAAGTACTTTGATGGGGTACCAGCTAATCAAGTGAGGACTACCTCTCCTATGAGCACTATGACTGATGAACAATGGATGAAATTGGTGGACAAATGGACAGATTCGAAACACAAGGTGTGACATGGTGGCATGTTTTTTTTATTCCTGTAAAGATTCTATTACATACTCTGCCTTACATAATTACGTTACCTATAGGTAACCTGTATCCACAACAAAGAA
Source organism: Paspalum notatum (assembly GCA_022530915.1). Lineage (NCBI taxonomy): Eukaryota > Viridiplantae > Streptophyta > Magnoliopsida > Poales > Poaceae > Paspalum > Paspalum notatum. Next base: position 5,798,246 of record CM039691.1, read on the forward strand.
AACCGTGCGAAGGTCAAGTTCCAGCAGCGGACAGGGTCTCGGTGCTACATTTCGCATGCATATGCTATGGTAAGAACAGAAAAACATCAAGTATCATGACTTACCTGGACCCTTGTCTTCAAGTCTTGCATGTTTTCAATTATATGAGCTACCTTACTTAGTATCAATGAATGATGTACTTCAGTACGTGTGATCTGTACCTAAAAAAGAAATGATTACATATATTATATGTTTACTGAACTTGCATTCACATGTTTTAGTTAAATCATGTTGCTCAATAAGCATTATTACGATCTTGTTTGATTAGAAATATGTTACAGAACTTGAATTGGTTTGCTAAATGTCAAATGTTATATCTGTTGAAGTTTCGGCATTAAATTGATGTTTTTAGTATCTTAGTTGGGTGTATGGTTGTCTACCGTCCTTTGTTGCATGACACATGTATTGGTGACCTTTAATTAATTTCTCTATGCAGTCTTAATCTTGCAGTATATTAGGCGAAATCTTTAAATCTTGCAGTCTGTTTCTTTCAATTGTGATCGATTTCCCTGTTGTGTTCAGAACTCATGTCGTTATCTAATCGTCCTTATTTTATTTCACATCATTCTAGAAGCAAGAAAAATATAAAGATACAGAGCCCACTGCGATTGATCTCTTCAAAGCCACCCATTGCAGCAAGAAGAATGGTTATAGTGAACCTGTGAAGGAAGCTATTGTATGTATTTCGTTGCTTAGATATTAAATATTATACTTCCAACTAAACATATGTAAAATATCTAGGCTTCAGTTTTAATCCTTGTTCCTTGTTATGCTAGGCTGCTATGGAGGCTATTGTGGCTGAAACAGGACAGGAAGGGCAAGAATCCAAGTCAGCTACTGAAGTTGTTTCCCAGGTTTTGCCGCAGTCAAGCACATTCCTTCAAAATGTGGGTCTCAAGTCTACCAAAGGGGGAAGTTCTACCGGTGGTGCATGTACCTTGCAAGTGCAACAACTACAAGCTGAACTTGAGGCTGAGAAACAAGAATCTGCTGGACTTAGGAAGGAGGTGGATACCTTGAAGACCCATGCACAAGCAGCTGAGGCAAAAATTGGTAGTTTGGAGAAGAAGCAAGATGAAACCAATGCCCTGCTTCGTCAACTCATAAACTTCAATCATGGTCAGGTGAACCCAGCCTCAAATCCCTAAGTCTGCTGGTGGGTTGGACCTTGCCTTGGATCAAAGTGTGTTGCAACTCTTTTTGGTCAGTTGCTGGCTGGAACTCTTTTTGGTCAGTTTGGTGCTTTTGTCACTTCCTGGAACAATCTGACAGTTGTTTGGTCGTTTGGTCACTAGCTGGAACAAGCTGATGGTGTTTTGGTCACTTGCTGGAACATGCTGATGCTCTTTTGGTTGCTTGCTGGAACAAGTTACAAGCTGATGGTCGTTTGGTACTTGTGAATGTTGATGTATGGATGTTGGTTGTCTTAACTTATTTGGTACTTGTGAATGATGATGTAATGTTACATGATATGCCACTTAGATGACTTTTGAACTACTCTTGAATGTGTTGTGGTTGGATACATTCCATGCATATTGTTTATTTCTTTTGTGCTGCTATATTGTGACGATTTTGTTAGATGGGCCAAATAAATGGGCTAAATTTGTGTGACGAATGGGCTTGGCCCACCGAAAAAGGAAAAAAAACTAAAGCTGATATGGGCCTAAAGCTTATAAAACACACCATGAAATTAAGCCCAATGTCAATATTTTATTGGACCGAGCTCAAATGTTGGGCTGTAAGTATTGGGCCTGAAACAGATCAATGATGAATAAATACGTCACATTCCTTTGTACACGTCATTGCCATGTCAGCGTCCATGTCATGGCCACATCAGTATCCATGTGATGTGTGTGGCCACATGGCAGCACCCCATTGGGTAGCTAGTGACGTTTCTCATGACAGTTCTAAACATCACAAAGGATTATGACCTTAATAAAATCATCATGAAGCTTGTGACCTATTTTCAGACATCGTCACGGAAGGTACACAAAGACGGGGCTTCTGTGATGGCAATGTTTTCGTCACTAAGACGTCATAAAATATAATCAGTGACCTTAATTTCCATGTTTGTGATGTTTATTAAACATCACAGAAGGTAGGATCTCTTGTAGTGGCCACCGTCGACGAGAGATACCTAAGGTTGACGCCCTAACTCCCGCGCATCCCCCGCGCCCCTCGTCGCGGCTCCGGCGAGCCCTAGCTCGCCGGCGCGCGCGCCGCGCCGCGCGGCCTCGGCCGACGCGAGGAAGAAGAAGGGGGGCCGGGAAACTTTAGATCCGGCCCCTCGGTTTCTTTGATTTTGCATCCCGGTCCTCGCGCATTTTGAATGAGTCTTGCAGATCTTGCAAGCTAGCCCCTGGAAGTTACGGTTAATTGCGTAGAGGTCCTTAGATCTGGGTTTTTCTTTTTCTATTTATCTTTTTCTCGGTTTGAACTTTGAAAAATCATATAAATTCAAAAAAAATCCAAAATGGACAAACTCAGTACCTATGAACTCCTCTTGAGTAGATCTATACACTGGGTATGATGTGGATGTATGAAATGACCTTTTTGCCCTCGGTTTTAGTACATGCATGTGAGGGTAAAGTAAGGAACAAAAATGATGTAAATGACCTCCAAATGATGTGGGTTTTGGACAGAGGTTTTCTTAGGGTGGTATGGCCCTATGGAAAATTTTGTAGCACTAGCTTTGTTCTGTAGGTCACTGTTTTGCTATTTTGGAGTAGGTTTTTAGCCATTTAATCACCATAAAAGATGTGGTCAATATGACATACTCTTAAACATGCTCTAGAGTATTTTTCCCCAGTTTTGGTCAGCCTAGGAAACACACTGATGGAATACAGGGCTCTGCATGATGATCTTTGCTAGTGATTTGAAAATGACAAAAGTTGCTAGCTAGGGAAAGAAAATGGGAAAAAGGGTTCTTAAATGGCTAGCAAATTTTCAGGAAAAATATGGTAGCTTGTTGGTGAGGTAGGGTACCCAGAAAGTATATATGTTCATACCAGGACCACTGTTTTGTATGAGATGAATTATTATGGCAAATAAAGATATGGAAAATAGATGTCCTGCAAATAATTAGATTCTAGGCTTGGTAATTTTTGTACACACTCTAAATATTCATACTAGAGCACTGTTAAAATTTCACGCTCAGAGGACCTTCCTAAAAATTAAGAGAAATCAAACAGATTCTGGGGCTGAAATAATATAGGATTTATTATAAAATCATTTTAACACTTCTAGGCCTGAATTTTTGGCAGCAGCCCCATATGTTGTAGTTCTGCAGGTGACAAAAATTTGGGAGTCATTGGAGTTATGTAGCTAGGGGGAAGCCTAGGGCTCTAATAAATCCATTTTTGGGCAAGTCAAATAAAAACTAGGGTTATAGGAAAAGTAAAGACAAAAGGGAGGAGCTTACCCTAAAACTCCTTTATGTGTAGTAACCATGTGGCTTTTAGGTGAGGGTTGGTATGATTTCTTGGTAAGGTTTACATTGTTACCACACATGAGCATCTCGCATACCATATGCATTCGTTGCACTCATTTGCGCATGATGGCATGCATATAGATCCCGGAGTCGAGGAGCAGACGCAGGAGCAACCACTGATCGAGGAGCCCGAGGACCCGGAGCCGTACCCGCAGCAAGAGGATCTCCAGCAGGCCGCCGACTCCGCTCCCGACGACACTGACCCTAGCGAGGAAGGTAGGCAGGCCCTACATTCTCCTAGCAAATTATGATTTATGATTACGCATATGCATTAGGTATTGTTTGGAACCTTATTGCATTAGAACCACTGGCCGTCCTGGCCCTAGCACCTATATTAGGTACGTAGGACGAGTTACCTAGAAATGCTAGGCTCGAGTAGACACGAGTGAATGGTCACTCGTCGCGTAGGGTGACTTTGAAAAAGAAATGGAACACTGGCAGTTTTGCCATGATAGTCTATGATGTTGATGATTAAGTGGAGACCGGGCGGAGATTAAGCTTTACTTTTCGCGGTGTGTGTTGTTGCGGTGTGATGGCTCCGCCCGAGTCGTTTAAGGCCCGTCCGCTGTTCGCCTGCTGATTGGTATAACATTGCTAGATGTGTTTATCCGGTACATGGGGCCGGTGAAACCTTACTTGTGCCATCCGAAGAACAGAGACACGTTCCTACCCACTGGTTGCGAGGAAGGTGGTCCGGGGGAGCTTTGTACTCATGACGGGGAGACCGGGATGCCGGCAGGCTCGTCATGGGGGCACAACCCGGAGGTCAGGCGGGAGTGGATCAAACTTGGGATGGGACAAGTGGAGGAGGAGAACTATATGTGGGAAAGCCGTCGTGTTAATAAGCATATGGATCCCTGGCACTTTTAGTTATTTCCGGGAATTAAAAATCGATTCGAATTGCTGATGCTCACCAGGTGTAAGAATGCCAAATATCACTGACGGGTAACGTAGTAATAACTTTAATACCATATGATTATGATTCATGTTTTCGAATATTACATGATTGGTTACTTAATTGATATTTGGATGCTTCAAGTTTATGTCAATTGTTATACTCTAAATGATTATCTCTTTCTATCATAAGGGGTAGCGGCTGTCAAATCCTGCTACCTTATGTATAATCAACCTTTGTTAAAAATCAATGGCTAAGGACCTAAATGATAGTAAACAAGCTTTGCGTCAGCCGTAAGCCAATGCCATTAAGTCCTCTGAGTAATTAGTACTCAGAGTTTGCCCCCAACTTTTTATTTTCAGGTATGGAGTTCCTCTTTTGCGCCTGTGTGGGTGGAGGAGCTTGTTACCATCAGGAGTGAGCCGAGTCATGATCTGGCAATGGGGTGACATCAGTGGGCATGATGTCACTCTCCTACTGCGAGTCTTTTGTTTATCGTGAACTATGATCTTTAATTTCCGCTGCGAGACTCTATTTCGAACTCTATTTTATTATGGACCTATGTTGAACCTATTTTATTCGGAACTTGGTTTGTAACTTAAAGTCTTACTACTATCTATTCAAATGCCTGTGATGATGTAACTGTTGTGGCTCCATCGAGGGTCAGTGGTGTGTGATGTCGGTTCCTCCGGGAAATGGTGATATCGGGAGTCCGATGGGCTCTCGACGGACTACCGGGTTTAGTCCAGTCTAAGTATACTGCGAGCTAATGATAGCAGGTGTACTTAGCTTGGATTAGATCGGCGGTTCCGCCACAGCTGGTATCAGAGCCGATCATACACAGAGAACAGTCATATCATCAAGTTTTGATTTACAAACCTATTTTCAAAAGCAATTTTCAAGTAATTTGAAAATGAGAATACACGATATGCCCATATTAAGGATGTAAGTGTTATCCAGGTGACATCACTGACATTCTAACCTAGATAGAACTCATATGCATATTCGGCGCTTTGAGAAGCAACTTTTCGGCCATAGCCATCCCCAGTACTGGTGGAAGCTATTGGGTTTTGCGAATGGTTGTAAACTCTGCATTCATGCTGGTAGGATAGAAATTTAAGGGGGGTGGTCACCTTTGGCGTGTTTGTGACCACTCTTCTGTTGTGACGCAGCAAGATTCAATTTGCTTGCGTGGGTGCCAGCCCGGTCTAGCAGAGGACCGTACAGATGCGTTGTCCACGCGGCGCAAAATGGCGTGGATGCCACACTATGTGGTAATGGATGAGCATGCATTTTTCTGCAGGTACACTAACTCCGCGCGAAATTAAGAACGATTAGAAAACGACTAGTTGCAATAGAGAGTGCCGTGCATATTGTCACCGAATAACCGGTAGTATATACTAGACTAGGATGTGTGATGTGAGACGGTACCAACGGATCATGCATCATGTTCATCGCCTGGGTTATATATGGGGTATTTCTAATAAGTCTACAAAAGAAATCACGAACTTAAGTCCCTTATCTTCTTCTTTTCAATAGTGCATAAAATATTGTATGAACTCACTCCAAAATTTTTTAATGCAAAGGCCTTTCTTTTGTGTCCCACAGATGGTTAGGACCAAGCAGACCGCGCGTAAGGCCGTGGAGGGTAGGGGGCGCCCGCTCCCACCAGTGACCCACACTCCACCCCTGGTAGAGGACGGGCTACTCCACACTCGCTGCCGGGAGGACTGCTCCCTCTCCCGGATCCTGTGCAGAGCCCTGAGGCAGATGGGACGCCGCCCCTGTCCCTTCTACTCCGTGCAGACCATGCACGGGCAGGGGAGCTGCTGGGCCCGGGTGGTCCTTCCGCACCCGAACTCCGCGAACCCACACACCATCGTGGTCTATGGGGCGAACGAGGAGGAAGCCTATCTGAAGGCAGTTGCGACAGCTATCACTTTTCTGAGCCCCGAGGAGGATGCGGGCCACTCAGACCTGCGTTATCTCCCCACGCAGGAGATGGACGACGGGTGGGTCCACCGCCACGACATGCTCAAGGCCCGCAACGACACACAACCCTATGCAGCATGTATGGGGTTTGCCAGTGAGATGCACAGGATGTATGACCGCGCTGAGGGCAGGAGCCGTTTCTACTTTCACAGGCACGCGGAGGCGCATGCTCGAGTGGAGGAGCTGGAGGGTCAGGTGGCTCAGCTACAGCAGCGCCTCGCGGTGTACGAGCCGCCTCCAGCGGAGCAGGACCCTCAGGACAGGGAGTCCTCTGAGCCGATGGAGATGGAGGAGGAGGGAGAGGGCTCCGTCCCCACAGGCCGCTCTGCGACTTAGAGAGGAGTGGTGGTGATGAAGGAGGATGAGGCGCTTTTGTGAATCGTTTAGCACGTTGATAGCGATATTTTGTATTACACCGCTCCGTGCATTTATGTGTGGCTGTACTAAAAACCTTGATGAGATGTGAGAGCTCATTTGTGTACACCATTTATGTAATATGGGACGCCACACGACATGTGATTTGGGTGGTTGATCGACGTAGCCACCATTCCCATGATGTAACGACTGAACCTTAAGTCGTAGTTCGTATCTTTAATTATATTCGAACCTTAGTGATGCACTACTGATCTTGAGGTTGATTGGATGGATGAGTTGGAATGCCGCATAAAATTTCTAACTGCCTGTTTTCATGAGATACCATGTTGTGTAGATGCTATGTTTTATAACCACGCCATTGTTTTACACTTAAATTGTCGGCTAAAAAGAAATACATAATATTATACTGTGGCGGAACCGCCGATTTAATACGGGCTAAGTACACCTGTCACCATTAGCTTACAGTGTACTTAGACCGTACTAAACCCGGTCGTCCGTCGAGAAGCCCTCGGCTCTCGATTTGCACCAAATCCCAGATGAACCGACATCAAACACGTCCGACTCACGATGGAGCCACAACAGTTACATCATCACAGGCATTTGAATAGATAGTAATAAGACTTTAAGTTACAGACCAGGTTCTGAATAAAATAGGTTCAACATGGGTCCATAATAAAATAGAGTTCGAAATAGTGTCTCGCAGCGGAAATTTAAAGATCATAGTTCATGATAAACAAAAGACTTGCAGTAGGAGAGTGACATCATGCCCACTGATGTCACCCCATTGCCAGATTATGACTCGGCTCACTCCTGGTGGTAACAAGCTCCTCCACCCACGCAGGCACAAAAGAGGAACTCCATACCTGAAAACCAAATGTTGGGGGCAAACCCTGAGTACTAATTACTCAGAGGACTTAATGGCATTGGCTTACGGCTGACGCAAAGCTTGCTTACTATCATCTAGGTCCTTAGCCATTGATTTTTATCAAAGGTTGATTATACATAAGGTAGCGGGATTTGACAGCCGCTACCCCTTATGATAGAAAGAGATAACCATTTAGAGTATGATAATTGACATAAACTTGAAGCATCCAAAAATCAATTAAGTAACCAATCATGTAATATTCGAAAACATGAATCATAATCATATGGTATTAAAGTTATTACTACGTTGCCCGTCAGTGATATTTGGCATTCTCACACCTGGTGAGTATCAGCGATTCGAAAACATGAATCATAATCATATGGTATTAAAGTTGTTACTACGTTGCCCGTCAGTGATATTTGGCATTCTCACACCTGGTGAGTATCAGCGATTCGAATCGATTTCTAATTCCCGGGAATAACTAAAAATGCCAGGGGCCCATATGCTTACTCACACGACGGCTTTCCCACATATAGTCCCCCTCCTCCACCTGTCCCATCCCAAGTTCGATTCACTCCCACCTGACTCCCGGGTTGTGCCCCCATGACGAGCCTGCCGACATCTCGGGCTCCCCGTCATGAGTACCAAGCTCCCCCGGGCCACCTTCCTCTCAACCAGTGGGTAGGAACGTGTTTCTGTTCTCCGGATGGCACAAGTAAGGTTTCACCGGCCCCATTAACCGGGTAGGCACTTTAGCAATGGTATGCCAACCAGCAGGCGAACAGCGGACGGGCCTTAAACGACTCGGGCGGAGCCATCACACCGCAACAACACACACCTCGAAAAGTAAAGCTTAATCTCCGCCCGGTCTCCACTTAATCATCAACATCATAGACTATCATGGCAAAACTGCCAGTGTTCCATTTCTTTTTCAAAGTCACCCTACGCGACGAGTGACCATTCACTCGTGTCTACTCGAGCCTAGCATTTCTAGGCCACTCGTCCTACGTACCTAATATAGGTGCTAGGGCCAGGACGGCCAGTGGTTCTAATGCAATAAGGTTCCAAACAATACCTAATGCATATGCGTAATCATAAATCATAATTTGCTAGGAGAATGTAGGGCCTGCCTACCTTCCTCGCTAGGGTCAGTGTCGTCGGGAGCGAAGTCGGCAGCCTGCTGGAGATCTTCCGGCTGTGGGTTCGGCTCCTGATCCTTGGGCTCCTCGATTATCGGCTGCTCCTGCGTCGGCTCCTTGATCCCGTGATCTATATGCATGCCATTATATGCAAATGAGTGCAACGAATGCAAAGTTACATGAAAAGCATAGTTGTGCGATTATATGAGGATTATCTTCTAAAAAATCGTATAAACCATCACCTAGAAACAACTAAGGATTGCATATACTGACTATGCATATGTTGATATAGTATTCGCTAACCCTAGCTACCGTTTCCCTTTCTCATAAGTGATCGTTTTTCTCATTTAATCAAGCCCCAAAGTTTAGATAGCTCCACTGTTCCAATTGACTTCGAAATTTTACATGGTGTAGAACTTATGTGCAAGAAGCTACTGATCAAAGTTTAGCCCCAAAGGAGTTATATTGAATTTATAAAAATTCTGACAAATTGACAGCCCTAGGCCTTCTCAGATTTATCATTAATTCTAGGAAAGGGTTCTAACCATGAAATTTCACCAGTGAACAAGATGAGCTATAAACTACTCACACAAAATTTTTCAAGTGAAAAATCTTCCATTTAATAGGACATCTATTTTCCATATTTTTCTTTACTAAAATAAACCACATAATGCAAAACAGTGGGTAAGGCATGCACGTATACACTTTCTGGACACTAAACATTATGTAGGAGTCACCACATTTTTCCTGAAATTTTCCTAGCCATGTAAGTACCCTTTTTCCTATTTTCTTTTTCTAGCTAGCATCTTTTGCTATTTTCAAATCACCATGCAAAACTAACACGCATGGCCTCATTCTGGACCAGTGAGCTTCCCATACTATAAGTGGCACAAGAAAAATGTATGCATGCCATTTTGAACATACATTACATATACACCATTTTCCTATTTGCATAAATACACAAAATGAGCATGAAATGGTGAATACAAGGTGAAACTACTCATGCTACAGCCCACAATCCTTCAAACAGTGCCAAGACATCACATGTAAGCCAACGCCAAGACCTCATAAATTTAGGAAACCATTTAGGCCATCTTTTCCATTTTATGAGTATTTAACATGCATACACAAAAACAGGGGCAAAATGGTCAATGCTCATCTCCACATCATGTCCATTGCATAGATCTATTTATAAGGAGTTCATAGGTACTGAGTTTGTCCATTTTGGATTTTTCTTTGAATTTATATGATTTTTCAAAGTTCAAACCGAGAAAAAGATAAATAGAAAAAGAAAAACTCAGAACCGAGGACCTCTACGCAATTAACCGTAGCCTCCAGGGGCTAGCTCGCAAGATCTGCAAGACTCATTCAAAATGCGCGAGGACCGGGATGCAAAATCAAAGAAACCGAGGGGCCGGATCTAAAGTTTCCCGGCCCCCCCTTCTTCTTCCTCGCGTCGGCCGAGGCCGCGCGGCGCGGCGCGCGCGCCGGCGAGCTGGGGCTCGCCGGATCCGCGACGCGGGGTGGCGGAGGTGCGCGGGAGCTGGGGCTTTACCGTGGGGGTATCCTCGTCGGCGGAGGAGGCGTGGAGCGGCGGGGAACGGCGGCGCACCGAACGTGAACGACGGCGTCGGTGGCGCGGGCGCGACGTCGAGGCGACTTCGATCTCCTCGGGGAAGAGGAGTCCGACGACTAGAGCTAGTGGAGCAAGGGCGGCGCGGAGCAGGGAATTCGGTGGTGGGGTCGGTTTGGCTCGGGGAGGCCGGGAGGCGGCGGCGCGGCTCGACCCCGAGTTCGGTCGGCGTCAATGGCGGCCCGAGTTTGAGCGGCGCGCGCGGGGCGAAAACGGGACGGAAGTGCGGGGAAGAAGCTAGGGTTTGGACGGGGGAGGGCCCCGCTTCCTTTTAACGGGGTCGGCGGGCGCGGCCGGCGGCTCGCCGTCGTACAGTAAGTACGGCGGCCACGCGCCGCGCCGCGGTTCGCGCCGTGCAAGGCGACGCGGATCGCGGGCCCACCCGTCAGTGACCCTAAGTTTTAGAAAAAATTAAATGTGTTTTCCTTCCTTCGGTAATTCGCTGTTTTGGCGTATTTAGAGGCCGAATTTGGAAAAAGCCCAATTGGAAGAAATGTTCTACTCTTTGAACTCTACAAGTTTGTCAATAGGCTCAACTCCAGAATCCAAGTGTAAATATGGTTTAAATTCAAATTTTGAAATCAGCCCTAGGTAAGGACAGGGTACCTTTATTGTTTGGAAAAAGTAAAAACCCTATTTCCAAGCCTTTTCACCCAAAGTGCATTTTGGGTAACTTGCTTAGAATTTCACTACCTACAACTTATTCAATGGGAGTGTTGCATGAAAGTGGTTGTAGGTTTGTGCAAACTTGGGGTTTTTAAACAAGGCTGATTTGAGTTGGTTTTCTACACTGACAAAGAAGGACTCCAAACCCTATGTATCCTTCATTATCTGGCCAAACCCTAATTATGAAAGTTGTTCAAAACCTCATTATCTACAAGTTTGGTAATATGAGTTTCCCCTAGATCCCAATAGATTTGGATCTAAGAACAAGAATCTAACAGAACACATGCATAAAATTCAGATTTCAAGCTTTCCATCTCATCCAAACAAGTCCTAGCCTAATTACATGAAATCACAAGATGCTAAATGATGCTTAGTGCATGATTAAGATATTGATAATGCACTCGAGATGCTGGAGCATCACAACCCACCCCCCTTAAAAGAATCTCGTCCCGAGATTTTGATGTGATGTGGGTGGAATAGTTTAAGTAAACGACCATGTAAGGAGTGTTAGTTAAACATACTGGTTTGAAGTGGATGGGAGAAAACCCGGGTGTTTATTTTGTAGATATTCTTCAGTTTCCCACGTTGCTTCCTCCTCGGAGTGATCACTCCATTGCACCTTATAAAAGTTGACAGTATTACGCCGTGTTGACCTTTGCTTTTGGTCTAGGATTTTGATGGGTCGGGCTTCATAGGTAAGGTCTGGTTCAATTTGGATTTGTGATGTGTCAACCTCCTCTTCAGGTACTCGCAAGCACTTTTTGAGTTCTGAAACGTGGAACACATCGTGCACTGCGGCAAGATGTGGTGGTAATTCCAACCGATACGCAACTGGCCCGCATCTCTCTGTGATTTTGAATGGGCCGACATACCGTGGTGCCAACTTCCCTTTTACCCCGAAGCGGTGCACCCCTTTCATGGGCGACACTCGAAGGTATACATGATCACCCTTCTCAAAAACTAGCGGTCTCCTTCTCCTATCCGAGTAACTCTTTTGCCTGGACTGTGCGCTCTTCAGGTTACTTTGTATGAATTTTACTTGTTCTTCGGCTTGAGTTACCAAATCTGGGCCAAAGGTGACGCGTTCCCCAGGTTCAGACCAGTTGAGGGGTGTTCTACATCTTCTGCCGTATAAGGCCTCGAAAGGTGCCATATTCAAGCTCTTCTGGTAGCTGTTATTGTATGCAAACTCTGCCAAGGGCAAACACTCATCCCATTTTGTGGAATAAGTTAAGGCACATGCCCTCAGCATGTCTTCTACGATCTGATTTACTCTTTCGACTTGGCCACTGGTTTGAGGGTGGTATGCCGAACTGCGAATCAGTTTTGTTCCGAGGGCAGTTTGCAGATGTTCCCAGAAGCGGGACACAAAAACTGAGCCTCGATCTGAAGTGATGGTCACGGGAATACCGTGTAGGGATACTATTCGGGAAATGTACAGCCCGGCATACGTGGCTGCGGTGTAGCAAGTTTTCACTGGTATGAAGTGTGCGGACTTGGTGAATCGATCAATGATCACCCATATAGAATCATAACCCTTCTGAGTGCGAGGCAAACCCACCACGAAATCCATGTGTATATCTTCCCACTTCCAAGCCGGGATGTTCAAGGGTTGAAGCATACCACCCGGCTTTAAGTGGTCAGCTTTCACCCTCTTACACACGTCGCATTCTGACACATACTTGGCGATTTCCCGCTTCATGCGAGTCCACCAAAATTTTTGTTTCAGGTCTTGGTACATCTTACTACTGCCTGGATGCATGGTAAGCACGGAGGTGTGGGCTTCGTCGAGTATTTTCTTCCGCAACTCCATATCTTTTGGCACTACTAGGCGATTTTTAAACCACAGGACCCCTTGGTCATCCAGTGTGAAGCAAGCCTTCTTCTCTTCATCAATACCCTCACGGATGTGGGCCATACCCGGGTCTTGTTTTTGTGCTACAATGACTAGGTCTTTTATTGTCGGTTCAATGATGAGGCTATAGAGTTCGACTAGCTGCTCGGTTGGCATTTCTATTTCATCCATCTCCCAGCAAATCACTCTTGCCGTGGGCCGAGCTTCAATCACATTGCAATGAGCCCGACGGCTTAGTGCGTCAGCTACCACATTCGCCTTTCCGGGGTGATAATGAATCTCCAGGTCATAGTCTTTTATCAACTCTAACCACCGTCTTTGCCTCATGTTTAACTCGGGCTGTGTGAAAATGTATTTGAGGCTCTTGTGGTCAGTGTAGATATGACACGTGTTGCCCAGCAGATAGTGCCTCCATATCTTTAGGGCGTGTACAACTGCGGCTAGCTCAAGATCATGGGTTGGGTAGTTCGCTTCGTGTTTCCTTAGTTGGCGGGAAGCGTAAGCGATTACTCTCCCTTCTTGCATTAGGACACAGCCCAGCCCCTGGCCGGAAGCATCACAATATACATCAAATGGCTTTGTGACATCCGGTTGGGCTAGCACTGGTGCTGTTGTCAGAAGTTTCTTTAATTCCCGGAACCCATCCTCACACTTCGGACCCCACACGAATTTTGCATTTTTCTTAGTCAAGGAGGTCATTGGTTTAGCAATTTTGGAGAAGTCCTTGATAAAGCGGCGGTAGTAGCCCGCTAGACCAAGAAAACTCCGAATTTCTGTGACAGTTTCCGGCTGCTTCCAGTTCAGAACATCCTTTACTTTGCTAGGGTCAACCGCTACTCCCTTTTCTGACAGAATATGCCCCAGGAAACCCACTTCCTTTAACCAGAAAGCGCACTTGCTGAACTTGGCATAGAGCTTGTGTTCTCTTAGCCGAGTGAGTACTACCCGCAAATGTTCTTCGTGTTCTTTTTCATTTTTGGAGTAGATTAATATATCATCAATGAATACCACGACGAACTTGTCGAGCTCGTTCATGAACACCGAGTTCATCATGTACATGAAGAAGGCCGGTGCGTTGGTTAACCCAAAGGACATGACCAGATATTCATACAAGCCATATCTGGTCGAGAAAGCAGTTTTTGGTATGTCTTCTTCTCTGATTTTTATCTGATAATAGCCCGATCTTAAGTCAATTTTTGAGAAGACTTTGGCCCCAGCTAACTGATCGAACAGGATGTCAATGTGTGGAATTGGATATTTATTTTTGACTGTGACTGCATTTAGCGGCCTGTAGTCCACACAGAGCCTTTTACCTTCCTGATATTTCTTCTCTACGAAGAGGGCCGGACAACCCCAAGGTGACGAACTTGGCCGAATGAAACCCTTATCTAGTTGCTCTTGGAGTTGTGTTTTTAGCTCTTTTAGTTCATCCGGTGCCATTCTGTATGGCCTTTTTGAGACAGGGGCTGTACCAGGGACGAGGTCAATGCGGAACTCTACATCCCTATCTGGAGGCAGACCCGGCAGTTCTTCCGGAAATACATCCGGGAAGTCACATACTACAGGAATCTCTTTGATTTCATCGAGTTCAGTTGCATTTACTGTGGCCACCATGTGTTTCGTGTCTGGCATGTGTACCCGTATAACCTTGCCGCTGACCCTAGACCTTAACTGTATTGTCCTATTGCCAATATCTAGGACGGCGTCGTTTTCAGTCATCCAATTCATTCCCAAGATAATATCAATCCCCTGGTGTGGCAGCACCACGGGGTTGATGATAAATGTCTCGGCTCCTATTTCCAGCTTTAAGTGCCTGACCCCTAGACTGGTATCAATAGGAGACCCTGGGGCAGTGATGTGGTAGTTTTCCCTCAACTTGTGCATTTTTATGTCATGCTTCTGTGCATATGCTTTGCTAATAAAGGTATGCGTAGCCCCCGAATCAAATAGCACGACGGTGGGATGACCGTTGATCATGAACGTACCAGCGAGCACCGGCACACCGGCGGGAATCTGCTCCAGGTGGATGTAGTGCACCCGACCCGTCTTCTGTGCCGGCCCCTTCTGCTTGCCCTGCTGGGTGCCGCCTGCTGGATTCGGGCCTTGAATTTTGCGGGGTGCCCTGCAATCCCGACTGAAGTGCCCCACCTTGCCACAGTTAAAGCAAGGGTTTCCAGGTCCCGGGAGAGCGAGGACACGTGTCGCGGGGGCCTGAGCTTGTGTGCCGGCGGTGAGCCTCTGCTGCTGCTGTGGCGCCCGGTGAACCCAGCCCGGCTGATTGGGCCGGACCGTGAAACGGGGCTGCTGATAATACTGCTGTGAGGGCCTATAGGCTGACTTTTGCTTCTGGGAGGACCCAGCAGCAGATGTGTTGGCTTGGCGCTTGCGCCTCTGATCTTCATTAGCGACCCGCAGGCGATTCTCCATATCAAGCGCGGTGTCCACCAAGTCGGTGAAGCTCTGGTAGCGACGCCCCAAGTGTGTCTGGAGAGTAGGGTCAAGACCGTTCAAGAGCCTAGCTGCTCGGCAGGGGTCATCTGCCACGTCTTCTGGTGCATACTGTGAAAGGTGAATGAAAGACTGCACATATTGCATCACAGTCTTATTGCCTTGCTTAAGCTCCCGAAATTCCCGCTTCTTCTGCTCCATCAAGCTGTCCGGGATATAGTGAGCCCGGAAAGCCTGGGTAAACTCCTCCCAGGTGGGCTCATGCCCAACCCGCTGCATTTCGAGGAACGTGGCATGCCACGCGCCTGCTGGTCCTTGCAGCAACTGCCCGGCAAACCGCGCCTTCTGCTGCTCGGTCAATTCCGGAAGGAGTGTGAACTTGGACCTAATTGTGCGGAGCCAATCATCCGCGTCCAGAGGTTCAGGACACTTCGTGAAGACGGGGGGTTGCAGCTCCTCGAAGTCCTTGTAGAAGATGCCTCGGTTCCTGGGTTCCCGCGGCTGCAGCTGGCCACGGCCCTGGCGTTCCTCGGCGAGCAGGCGGATCAGCTCGGCCTGCTGCACGACCAGGGTGGCTAACTCCGGTGGGGGTGGAGCGCCATTCGCATGTGGCTCCGAACCCGAGTGTTGCCCATTGCGAGTGTTCACCATCTGCAAGAGGGAGGTCAACCGGGTTTTAATCTCACAATACCTTATTGCAATGTGACGCGCTGATAAAATCATAGCATCACGGACAGCATTGTAAATACATGAAATCATGCAATATGACATCAACCTACTCCAGCCATTTAAGAACGTACGATAGACTTCGAGTGAGATTTAAAAGTTTCGAAAACCACTTAAGGTCTTATCATTACATAGTGGGATGGTGGTTTCAGCGACCAACCGTCAAAGGGCACATAACAAGGTGTCCATCATTACACAAATGGCGTACACAAATGAGCTCTCACATCTCATCAAGGTTTTTAGTACAGCCACACATAAATGCACGGAGCGGTGTAATACAAAATATCGCTATCAACGTGCTAAACGATTCACAAAAGCACCTCATCCTCCTTCATCACCACCACTCCTCTCTAAGTCGCCGAGCGGCCTGTGGGGACGGAGCCCTCTCCCTCCTCCTCTATCTCCATCGGCTCAGAGGACTCCCTGTCCTGAGGGTCCTGCTCCGCTGGAGGCGGCTCGTACACCGCGAGGCGCTGCTGTAGCTGAGCCACCTGACCCTCCAACTCCTCCACTCGAGCACGCGCCTCCGCGTGCCTGTGAAAGTAGAAACGGCTCCTGCCCTCAGCGCGGTCATACATCCTGTGCATCTCACTGGCAAACCCCATACATGCTGCATAGGGTCGTGTGTCGTTGCGGGCCTTGAGCATGTCGTGGCGGCGGACCCACTCGTCGTCCATCTCCTGCGTGGGGAGATAACGCAGGTCTGAGTGGCCCGCATCCTCCTCGGGGCTCAGAAAAGTGATAGCTGTCGTAACTGCCTTCAGATAGGCTTCCTCCTCGTTCGCCCCATAGACCACGATGGTGTGTGGGTTCGCGGAGTTCGGGTGCGGAAGGACCACCCGGGCCCAGCAGCTTTCCTGCCCGTGCATGGTCTGCACGGAGTAGAAGGGACAGGGGCGGCGTCCCATCTGCCTCAGGGCCCTGCACAGGATCCGGGAGAGGGAGCAGTCCTCCCGGCAGCGAGTGTGGAGTAGCCCGTCCTCTACCAGGGGTGGAGTGTGGGTCACTGGCGGGAGCGGGCGCCCCCTACCCCCCACGGCCTTACGCGCGGTCTGCTTGGTCCTAACCATCTGTGGGACACAAAAGAAAGGCCTTTGCATTAAAAAATTTTGGAGTGAGTTCATACAATAATTTTTGCACTATTGAAAAGAAGGAGATAAGGGACTTAAGTTCGTGATTTCTTTTGTAGGCTTATTATAAATACCCCATATGTAACCCAGGCGATGAACATGATGCATGATCCGTTGGTACCGTCTCACATCACACATCCTAGTCTAGTATATACTATCGGTTATTCGGTGACAATATGCACGGCACTCTCTATTGCAACTAGTCGTTTTCTAATCGTTCTTAATTTCGCGCGGAGTTAGTGTACCTGCAGAAAAATGCATCCTCATACATTACCACATAGTGTGGCATCCACGCCATTTTGCGCCGCGTGGACAACGCATCTGTACGGTCCTTTGCTAGACCGGGCTGGCACCCACGCAAGCAAATTAAATCTTGCTGCGTCACAACAGGAGAATGGTCACAAACACACCAAAGGTGACCACCCCCCTTAAAATTTCTAGCCTACCAGCATGAATGCAGAGTTCACAACAATCCGCAAAACCCGATAGCATTCCTCCAGTACTGGGGACAGCTATGGCCGAAAAGTTGCTTCTCAAAGCGCCGAATATGCATATGAGGTCTATCTAGGTTAGAATGTCAGTGATGTCACCTGGATAACACTAACATCCTTAATACGGGCATATCGTATACTCTCTTTTACAAACTACTTGAAAAGGGTTTTCAAAAATAGTTTTGTAAACCAAAACATGATGATACAACTGTTGTCTGTGTATGATCGGCTCTGATACCAGCTGTGGCGGAACCGCCGATTTAATACGGGCTAAGTACACCTGTCACCATTAGCTTACAGTGTACTTAGACCGTACTAAACCCGTTCGTCCGTCGAGAAGCCCTCGGCTCTCGATTTGCACCAAATCCCAGATGAACCGACATCACACACGTCCGACTCACGATGGAGCCACAACAGTTACATCATCACAGGCATTTGAATAGATAGTAATAAGACTTTAAGTTACAAATCAGGTTATGAATAAAATAGGTTCAACATGGGTCCATAATAAAATAGAGTTCGAAATAGTGTCTCGCAGCGGAAATTTAAAGATCATAGTTCATGATAAACAAAAGACTTGCAGTAGGAGAGTGACATCATGCCCACTGATGTCACCCCATTGCCAGATTATGACTCGGCTCACTCCTGGTGGTAACAAGCTCCTCCACCCACGCAGGCACAAAAGAGGAACTCCATACCTGAAAACCAAATGTTGGGGGCAAACCCTGAGTACTAATTACTCAGAGGACTTAATGGCATTGGCTTACGGCTGACGCAAAGCTTGCTTACTATCATCTAGGTCCTTAGCCATTGATTTTTTATCAAAGGTTGATTATACATAAGGTAGCGGGATTTGACAGCCGCTACCCCTTATGATAGAAAGAGATAACCATTTAGAGTATGATAATTGACATAAACTTGAAGCATCCAAAAATCAATTAAGTAACCAATCATGTAATATTCGAAAACATGAATCATAATCATATGGTATTAAAGTTATTACTACGTTGCCCGTCAGTGATATTTGGCATTCTCACACCTGGTGAGTATCAGCGATTCGAAAACATGAATCATAATCATATGGTATTAAAGTTGTTACTACGTTGCCCGTCAGTGATATTTGGCATTCTCACACCTGGTGAGTATCAGCGATTCGAATCGATTTCTAATTCCCGGGAATAACTAAAAATGCCAGGGGCCCATATGCTTACTCACACGACGGCTTTCCCACATATAGTCCCCCTCCTCCACCTGTCCCATCCTAAGTTCGATTCACTCCCACCTGACTCCCGGGTTGTGCCCCCATGACGAGCCTGCCGACATCTCGGGCTCCCCGTCATGAGTACCAAGCTCCCCCGGGCCACCTTCCTCTCAACCAGTGGGTAGGAACGTGTTTCTGTTCTCCGGATGGCACAAGTAAGGTTTCACCGGCCCCATTAACCGGGTAGGCACTTTAGCAATGGTATGCCAACCAGCAGGCGAACAGCGGACGGGCCTTAAACGACTCGGGCGGAGCCATCACACCGCAACAACACACACCTCGAAAAGTAAAGCTTAATCTCCGCCCGGTCTCCACTTAATCATCAACATCATAGACTATCATGGCAAAACTGCCAGTGTTCCATTTCTTTTTCAAAGTCACCCTACGCGACGAGTGACCATTCACTCGTGTCTACTCGAGCCTAGCATTTCTAGGCCACTCGTCCTACGTACCTAATATAGGTGCTAGGGCCAGGACGGCCAGTGGTTCTAATGCAATAAGGTTCCAAACAATACCTAATGCATATGCGTAATCATAAATCATAATTTGCTAGGAGAATGTAGGGCCTGCCTACCTTCCTCGCTAGGGTCAGTGTCGTCGGGAGCGAAGTCGGCAGCCTGCTGGAGATCTTCCGGCTGCGGGTTCGGCTCCTGATCCTTGGGCTCCTCGATTATCGGCTGCTCCTGCGTCGGCTCCTCGATCCCGTGATCTATATGCATGCCATTATATGCAAATGAGTGCAACGAATGCAAAGTTACATGAAAAGCATAGTTGTGCGATTATGTGAGGATTATCTTCTAAAAAATCGTATAAACCATCACCTAGAAACAACTAAGGATGGCATATCCTGACTATGCATATGTTGATATAGTATTCGCTAACCCTAGCTACCGTTTTCCTTTCTCATAAGTGATCGTTTTTCTCATTTAATCAAGCCCCAAAGTTAAGATAGCTCCACTGTTCCAATTGACTTCGAAATTTTACATGGTGTAGAACTTATGTGCAAGAAGCTACTGATCAAAGTTTAGCCCCAAAGGAGTTATATTGAATTTATAAAAATTCTGACAAATTGACAGCCCTAGGCCTTCTCAGATTTATCATTAATTCTAGGAAAGGGTTCTAACCATGAAATTTCACCAGTGAACAAGATGAGCTATAAACTACTCACACAAAATTTTTCAAGTGAAAAATCTTCCATTTAATAGGACATCTATTTTCCATATTTTTCTTTACTAAAATAAACCACATAATGCAAAACAGTGGGTAAGGCATGCACGTATACACTTTCTGGACACTAAACATTATGTAGGAGTCATCACATTTTTCCTGAAATTTTCCTAGCCATTTAAGTACCCTTTTTCCTTTTTTTTTTCTAGCTAGCATCTTTTGCTATTTTCAAATCACCATGCAAAACTAACACGCATGGCCTCATTCTGGACCAGTGAGCTTCCCATACTATAAGTGGCACAAGAAAAATGTAGGCATGCCATTTTGAACATACATTACATATACACCATTTTCCTATTTGCATAAATACACAAAATGAGCATGAAATGGTGAATACAAGGTGAAACTACTCAGGCTACAGCCCACAATCCTTCAAACAGTGCCAAGACATCACATGTAAGCCAACGCCAAGACCTTACAAATTTAGGAAACCATTTAGGCCATCTTTTCCATTTTATGAGTATTTAACATGCATACACAAAAACAGGGGCAAAATGGTCAATGCTCATCTCCACATCATGTCCATTGCATAGATCTATTTATAAGGAGTTCATAGGTACTGAGTTTGTCCATTTTGGATTTTTCTTTGAATTTATATGATTTTTCAAAGTTCAAACCGAGAAAAAGATAAATAGGAAAAGAAAAACTCAGAACCGAGGACCTCTACGCAATTAACCGTAGCCTCCAGGGGCTAGCTCGCAAGATCTGCAAGACTCATTCAAAATGCGCGAGGACCGGGATGCAAAATCAAAGAAACCGAGGGGCCGGATCTAAAGTTTCTCGGCCCCCCTTCTTCTTCCTCGCGTCGGCCGAGGCCGCGCGGCGCGGCGCGCGCGCCGGTGAGCTGGGGTTCGCCGGATCCGCGACGCGGGGTGGCGGAGGTGCGCGGGAGCTGGGGCTTTACCGTGGGGGTATCCTCGTCGGCGGAGGAGGCGTGGAGCGGCGGGGAACGGCGGCGCACCGAACGTGAACGACGGCGTCGGTGGCGCGGGCGCGACGTCGAGGCGACTTCGATCTCCTCGGGGAAGAGGAGTCCGACGACTAGAGCTAGTGGAGCAAGGGCGGCGCGGAGCGGGGAGTGCGGTGGTGGGGTCGGTTTGGCTCGGGGAGGCCGGGAGGCAGCGGCGCGGCTCGACCCCGAGTTCGGCCGGCGTCAATGGCGGCCCGAGTTTGAGCGGCGCGCGCGGGGCGAAAACGGGACGGAAGTGCGGGGAAGAAGCTAGGGTTTGGACGGGGGAGGGCCCCGCTTCCTTTTAACGGGGTCGGCGGGCGCGGCCGGCGGCTCGCCGTCGTACAGTAAGTACGGCGGCCACGCGCCGCGCCGCGGTTCGTGCCGTGCAAGGCGACGCGGATCGCGGGCCCACCCGTCAGTGACCCTAAGTTTTGGAAAAAATTAAATGTGTTTTCCTTCCTTCGGTAATTCGCTGTTTTGGCGTATTTAGATACCGAATTTGGAAAAAGCCCAATTGGAAGAAATGTTCTACTCTTTGAACTCTACAAGTTTGTCAATAGGCTCAACTCCAGAATCCAAGTGTAAATATAGTTTAAATTCAAATTGTGAAATCAGCCCTAGGTAAGGACAGGGTACCTTTATTGTTTGGAAAAAGGAAAAACCCTATTTCCAAGCCTTTTCACCCAAAGTGCATTTTGGGTAACTTGCTTAGAATTTCACTACCTACAACTTATTAAATGGGAGTGTTGCATGAAAGTGGTTGTAGGTTTGTGCAAACTTGGGGTTTTTAAACAAGGCTGATTTGAGTTGGTTTTCTACACTGACAAAGAAGGACTCCAAACCCTATGTATCCTTCATTATCTGGCCAAACCCTAATTATGAAAGTTGTTCAAAACCTCATTATCTACAAGTTTGGTAATATGAGTTTCCCCTAGATCCCAATAGATTTGGATCTAATAACAAGAATCTAACAGAACACATGCATAAAATTCAGATTTCAAGCTTTCCATCTCATCCAAACAAGTCCTAGCCTAATTACATGAAATCACAAGATGCTAAATGATGCTTAATGCATGATTAAGATATTGATAATGCACTCGAGATGCTGGAGCATCACATATACTCACGTTGCCCCCACTTGCAGATGGTGAACACTCGCAATGGGCAACACTCGGGTTCGGAGCCACAGGCGAACGGCGCCCCACCTCCGCCGGAGTTGGCCACCCTGATCGTGCAACAGGGTGAGCTGATCCGACTGCTAGCGGAAGAGCGCCAAGGCCGCGGTAATGGGCAGCGGGAGCCTAGAAACCGTGGTATCTCATACCGGGACTTTGAGGATTTGTGCCTCCCATCTTCAGCAAGTGCCCCGAACCGCTGGATGCTGATGACTAGCTCCGCACCATCAGATCCAAGTTTACTCTCCTCCTAGAGTTGACCGAGCAACAGAAGGCGCGCTTTGCCGGGCAGCTGCTACAGGGACCTGCGGGAGCATGGCATGCCACGTTCCTCGAGATGCAGCGGGCTGGGCATGAGCCCACCTGGGAGGAGTTCTGTTAGGCTTTCCGGGCCCACTATATCCCGGATAGCCTGGTAGAACAGAAGAAGCGGGAATTTCGAGAGCTCAAGCAAGGGAACAAGACGGTGATGCAGTACGTACAGGCGTTCATTCACCTGTCGCAGTATGCACCGGAGGATGTGCGAGATGACCCCTCTCGTGCCGCTAGGCTTCTGAGCGGCTTTGACCCCACTCTCCAGACACACTTGGGGCGTCGCTACCAGAGCTTCACCGACTTGGTGGACACCGCGCTTGATATGGAGAATCGCCTGCGGGTCGCTAATGAAGATCAGAGGCGCAAGCGCCAAGCCAACACATCTGCTGCTGGGTCCTCCCAGAAGCAGAAGACAGCCTATAGGCCCTCACAGCAGTATTATCAGCAGCCCCGTTTCACGGTCCGGCCCAATCAGCCGGGCTGGGTTCACCGGGCGCCACAGCAGCAGCAGCCACAACAGCAGCAGAGGCTCACCGCCGGCACACAAGCTCCGGCTCCCGCGACACGTGTCCTCGCTCTCCCGGGACCTGGAAACCCTTGCTTCAACTGTGGCAAGGTGGGGCACTTCAGTCGGGATTGCAGGGCACCCCACAAAATTCAAGGCCCGAATCCAGCAGGCGGCACCCAGCAGGGCAAGCAGAAGGGGCCGGCACAGAAGACGGGTCGGGTGCACTACATCCACCTGGAGCAGATCCCCGCCGGTGTGCCGGTGCTCGCTGGTACGTTCATGATCAACGGTCATCCGACCGTCGTGCTATTTGATTCGGGGGCTACGCATACCTTTATTAGCAAAGCATATGCACAGAAGCATGACATAAAAATGCACAAGTTGAGGGAAAACTACCACATCACTGCCCCAAGGTCTCCTATTGATACCAGTCTAGGGGTCAGGCACTTAAAGCTGGAAATAGGAGCCGAGACGTTTATCATCAACCCCATGGTGCTGCCACACCAGGGGATTGATATTATTTTGGGAATGAATTGGATGACTGAAAACAACGCCGTCCTGGATATTGGCAGTAGGACAATACAGTTAAGGTCTAGGGTCAGCGGCAAGGTTATACGGGTACACATGCCAGACATGAAACACATGGTGGCCACAGTAAATGCAACTGAACTCGATGAAATCAAAAAGATTCCTGTAGTATGTGACTTCACGGACGTATTTCCGGAAGAACTGCCGGGTCTGCCTCCGGATAGGGATGTAGAGTTCCGCATTGACCTCGTCCCTGGTACACCCCCTATCTCAAAAAGGCCATACAGAATGGCACCGGATGAACTAAAAGAGCTAAAAATACAACTCCAAGAGCAACTAGATAAGGGTTTCATTCGACCAAGTTCGTCACCTTGGGGTTGTCCGGCCCTCTTCGTAGAGAAGAAAGATCAGGGAGGTAAAAGGCTCTGTGTGGACTACAGGCCGCTAAATGCAGTCACAATCAAAAATAAATATCCAATTCCACACATTGACATCCTGTTCGATCAGTTAGCTGGGGCCAAAGTCTTCTCAAAAATTGACTTAAGATCGGGCTATTATCAGATAAAAATCAGAGAAGAAGACATACCAAAAACTGCTTTCTCGACCAGATATGGCTTGTATGAATATCTGGTCATGTCCTTTGGGTTAACCAACGCACCGGCCTTCTTCATGTACATGATGAACTCGGTGTTCATGAACGAGCTCGACAAGTTCGTCGTGGTATTCATTGATGATATATTAATCTACTCCAAAAATAAAAAAGAACACGAAGAACATTTGTGGATAGTACTCACTCGGCTAAGAGAACACAAGCTCTATGCCAAGTTCAGCAAGTGCGCATTCTGGTTAAAGGAAGTGGGTTTCCTGGGGCATATTCTGTCAGAAAAGGGAGTAGCGGTTGACCCTAGCAAAGTAGAGGATGTTCTGAACTGGAAGCAGCCGGAAACTGTCACAGAAATTCGGAGTTTTCTTGGTCTAGCGGGCTACTACCGCCGCTTTATCAAGGACTTCTCCAAAATTGCTAAACCAATGACCTCCTTGACTAAGAAAAATGCAAAATTCGTGTGGGGTCCGAAGTGTGAGGATGGGTTCCGAGAATTAAAGAAACTACTGACAACAGCACCAGTGCTAGCCCAACCGGATGTCACAAAGCCATTTGATGTATATTGTGATGCTTTCGGCCAGGGGCTAGGCTGTGTACTAATGCAAGAGGGGAGAGTAATTGCTTACGCCTCCCGCCAACTAAGAAAGCATGAAGCAAACTACCCCACACACGATCTTGAGCTAGCCGCAGTTGTGCATGCCCTGAAGATATGGAGGCACTATCTGCTGGGCAACACCTGTCACATATATACTGACCATAAAAGTCTCAAGTACATCTTCACCCAGCCCGAACTAAATATGAGGCAAAGACGGTGGCTAGAGTTGATAAAGGACTATGACCTGGAGATTCACTATCATCCAGGAAAGGCGAATGTGGTAGCTGATGCTCTGAGCCGTCGGGCTCATTGCAATGTGATTGAAGCCCGACCCACAGCTCGAGTGATATGTTGGGAGATGAACGAAATTGAAATGCCCACTGAACTGCCTCCTGAGCTCTATAGCCTCAGCATTGAACCAACAATAAGAGATCTAGTTATTGCAGCACAAAAACAAGATACGAGTATGGCTCACATTCGTGAGGGTATTGCTGAAGAGAAGAGAGATTGTTTCACTTTAGACGACCAAGGAACCCTATGGTTCAAAAACCGACTAGTAGTACCAAAAGATATGGAGTTGAGAAAGAAAATTCTTGATGAAGCTCACACCTCCCTACTTACAATGCACCCCGGCAGTAATAAGATGTGCCAAGACCTAAAACAGAAGTTCTGGTGGACTCGCATGAAGCGAGAAATCGCCAATTATGTGTCAGAGTGCCATGTGTGTAAACAAGTAAAAGCTGATCACCTAAAACCGGCCGGTATGCTGCAATCTCTGAACATTCCAGCCTGGAAGTGGGAGGACATACATATGGACTTTGTGGTAGGCCTGCCTCGCACCCAGAAGGGCTATGATTCCATATGGGTAATCATCGACCGATTCACTAAATCGGCACACTTCATACCCGTCAAAACCTCCTACACTGCAGCCACTTATGCCGAACTATACATCTCCAGAATAGTGTCTTTACATGGTGTTCCAGTGTCTATCACCTCAGATCGGGGCTCAGTCTTTGTGTCACGTTTCTGAGAACAGCTACAAACGGCCCTAGGGACAAAACTAATCCACAGCTCAGCATATCACCCCCAAACCAGTGGCCAAGTCGAGAGAGTAAATCAAATCCTGGAGGACATGTTGAGAGCTTGTGTCTTAACCTACTCCACCAAATGGGATGAGTGCCTGCCCTTGGCAGAGTTCGCTTACAATAATAGCTACCAAAAGAGTTTGGAAATGGCTCCTTTCGAAGCCCTGTATGGCAGAAGGTGTAGGACACCCCTTAACTGGTCAGAACCAGGAGAGCGGGTCACCTTTGGTCCCGATCTGGTAACACAAGCCGAAGAACAAGTAAAGTTCATTCAAGAAAATCTAAAAAGAGCACAGTCCAGGCAGAAGAGTTACTCAGATAGGAGAAGGAGACCGCTAGTGTTTGAAGCGGGTGATCAGGTGTACTTACGAGTGTCGCCCATGAAAGGGGTGCACCACTTCGGGGTAAAAGGGAAGTTGGCACCACGGTATGTCGGCCCATTCAAAATCACAGAGAGATGCGGGCCAGTTGCGTATCGGTTGGAATTACCACCACATCTTGCCGCAGTGCACGCTCAAAAAGTGCTTGCGAGTGCCTGAAGAGGAAGTTGACACATCACAAATCCAAATCAAACCAGACCTCACTTATGAAGCTCGGCCAGTAAAAGTCCTGGACCGAAAACAAAGGTCGACCCGGCGTAATACCATCACCATGTATAAGGTGCAATGGAGTGAACACTCTGAAGAAGAGGCAACTTAGGAAACCGAAGAATATCTGCAAACTAAATACCCGGGTTTTCTTCCGTCCACTTCGAACGAGTATGTCACGACCTGCCAAGTCTTTGTATTATTATTTTCCAGAAGCACACCGCACCTTCTTATCTTTTAACAACCTACCCACAGCACATCAGAATCTCGGGACGAGATTTATTTAAGGGGGGTGGGTTGTGATGCTCCAGCATCTCGAGTGCATTATCATATCTTAATCATGCACTAAGCATCACTTAGCATCATGTGATTGCATATAATTAGGCTATGATTTGTTTGGATGAGATAGAATGCTTGAAATCTGAATTTATGCATGTGTTCTGCTATGTTCTTATTCATAAATCCAAATCTATTGGGATCTAGGGGAAACTCATATTACCAAACTTGTATATAATGAAGTTTTGAACAATTTTCATAATTGGGGTTGGCCAGATAATGAAGGCTACATAGGGTTTGGAGTCCTTCTTTGTCAGTGCAGAAAACCAACTCAAACCAGCCTTGTTTAAAAACCCTAAGTTTGCACAAACCTACAACCACTTTCATGCAACACTCCCATTAAATAAGTTGTAGGTATTGAAATTCTAAGCAAGTTACCCAAAAGGCACTTTGGGTGAAAAGGCTTGGAAATAGGGTTTTTCCTTTTTCCAAACAATAAAGGTACCCTGTCCTTACCTAGGGCTGATTTCAAAATTTGAATTTAAACCATATTTACACTTGGATTTTGGGGTTGTTCACTTTGACAAAGTTGTAGATCTCTCTGAGTAGAACATTTCTTACAATTAGGCTTTTTCCAAATTCGGCATCTAAATACACCAAAACAGCGAATTACTGAAGGAAGAAAAACACATTTAAATTTCTCCAAAACCTACTGTCACTGACGGGTGGGCCCTCGGATCCGGGGCGCGCCCGCGCCCGCGAACCGGCGCGCGCCGCGTGGCTCGCCGGCGTACAGGGAGTACGGCGAGCCACGGGCGGTGCTCCCGGGCGCGTCTAAAGGAGGGGGGAACCCCGCGCCCAAACCCTAGCCCTCTTTCCCCGCTTCCCGTCCCGTTTCCACCCCGCGCCGCGCCGCCTTCGCCGCGCCGCCATTGACGCCGGCCGAGCTCGGGGTCGAGCCGCGCCGCCGCCTCCCGGCCTCTCCGAGCCAAACCGACCCCACCACCGCACTCCCCGCTCCGCGCCGCCCTTGCTCCACTAGGTCTAGTCGTCGGACTCCTCTTCCCCGATGAGATCGAGCTCGGCGCGACGTCCTCGCCGCGCCACCGTCGCCGTCGCCCACGCCCCGATTCACCGCCGTTCCGCCTCGACCGCTCTGCCACCGTCGACGAGAGCTACCTAAGGTTGACGCCCTAACTCCCGCGCATCCCCCGCGCCCCTCGTCGCGGCTCCGGCGAGCCCCAGCTCGCCGGCGCGCGCGCGCCGCGCCGCGCGGCCTCGGCCGACGCGAGGAAGAAGAAGGGGGGCCGGGAAACTTTAGATCCGGCCCCTCGGTTTCTTTGATTTTGCATCCCGGTCCTCGCGCATTTTGAATGAGTCTTGCAGATCTTGCAAGCTAGCCCCTGGAAGTTACGGTTAATTGCGTAGAGGTCCTTAGATCTGGGTTTTTCTTTTTCTATTTATCTTTTTCTCGGTTTGAACTTTGAAAAATCATATAAATTCAAAGAAAAATCCAAAATGGAGAAACTCAGTCCTATGAACTCCTCTTGAGTAGATCTATACACTGGGTATGATGTGGATGTATGAAATGACCTTTTTGCCCTCGGTTTTAGTACATGCATGTGAGGGTAAAGTAAGGAACAAAAATAATGTAAATGACCTCCAAATGATGTGGGTTTTGGACAGAGGTTTTCTTAGGGTGGTATGGCCCTATGAAAAATTTTGTAGCACTAGCTTTGTTCTGTAGGTCACTGTTTTGCTATTTTGGAGTAGGTTTTTAGCCATTTAATCACCATAAAAGATGTGGTCAATATGACATACTCTTAAACATGCTCTAGAGTATTTTTCCCCAGTTTTGGTCAGCCTAGGAAACACACTGATGGAATACAGGGCTCTGCATGATGATCTTTGCTAGTGATTTGAAAATGACAAAAGTTGCTAGCTAGGGAAAGAAAATGGGAAAAAGGGTTCTTAAATGGCTAGCAAATTTTCAGGAAAAATATGGTAGCTTGTTGGTGAGGTAGGGTACCCAGAAAGTATATATGTTCATACCAGGACCACTGTTTTGTATGAGATGAATTATTATGGCAAATAAAGATATGGAAAATAGATGTCCTGCAAATAATTAGATTCTAGGCTTGGTAATTTTTGTACACACTCTAAATATTCATACTAGAGCACTGTTAAAATTTCACGCTCAGAGGACCTTCCTAAAAATTATGAGAAATCAAACAGATTCTGGGGCTGAAATAATATAGGATTTATTATAAAATCATTTTAACACTTCTAGGCTTGAATTTTTGGCAGCAGCCCCATATGTTGTAGTTCTGCAGGTGACAAAAATTTGGGAGTCATTGGAGTTATGTAGCTAGGGGGAAGCCTAGGGCTCTAATAAATCTATTTTTGGGCAAGTCAAATAAAAACTAGGGTTATAGTAAAAGTAAAGACAAAAGGGAGGAGCTTACCCTAAAACTCCTTTATGTGTAGTAACCATGTGGCTTTTAGGTGAGGGTTGGTATGATTTCTTGGTAAGGTTTACATTGTTACCACACATGAGCATCTCGCATACCATATGCATTCGTTGCACTCATTTGCGCATGATGGCATGCATATAGATCCCGGAGTCGAGGAGCAGACGCAGGAGCAACCACTGATCGAGGAGCCCGAGGACCCGGAGCCGTACCCGCAGCAAGAGGATCTCCAGTAGGCCGCCAACTCCGCTCCCGACGACACTGACCCTAGCGAGGAAGGTAGGCAGGCCCTACATTCTCCTAGCAAATTATGATTTATGATTACGCATATGCATTAGGTATTGTTTGGAACCTTATTGCATTAGAACCACTGGCCGTCCTGGCCCTAGCACCTATATTAGGTACATAGGACGAGTTGCCTAGAAATGCTAGGCTCGAGTAGACACGAGTGAATGGTCACTCGTCGCGTAGGGTGACTTTGAAAAAGAAATGGAACACTGGCAGTTTTGCCATGATAGTCTATGATGTTGATGATTAAGTGGAGACCGAGCGGAGATTAAGCTTTACTTTTCGCGGTGTGTGTTGTTGCGGTGTGATGGCTCCGCCCGAGTCGTTTAAGGCCCGTCCGCTGTTCGCCTGCTGATTGGTATAACATTGCTAGATGTGCTTATCCGGTACATGGGGCCGGTGAAACCTTACTTGTACCATCCGAAGAACAGAGACACGTTCCTACCCACTGGTTGCGAGGAAGGTGGTCCGGGGGAGCTTTGTACTCATGACGGAGAGACCGGGATGCCGGCAGGCTCATCATGGGGGCACAACCTGGAGGTCAGGCGGGAGTGGATCAAACTTGGGATGGGACAAGTGGAGGAGGGGAACTATATGTGGGAAAGCCGTCGTGTTAGTAAGCATATGGATCCCTGGCACTTTTAGTTATTCCCGGGAATTAAAAATCGATTCGAATCGCTGATGCTCACCAGGTGTGAGAATGCCAAATATCACTGACGGGTAACGTAGTAATAACTTTAATACCATATGATTATGATTCATGTTTTCGAATATTACATGATTGGTTACTTAATTGATATTTGGATGCTTCAAGTTTATGTCAATTGTTATACTCTAAATGATTATCTCTTTCTATCATAAGGGGTAGCGGCTGTCAAATCCTGCTACCTTATGTATAATCAACCTTTGTTAAAAATCAATGGCTAAGGACCTAAATGATAGTAAACAAGCTTTGCGTCAGCCGTAAGCCAATGCCATTAAGTCCTCTGAGTAATTAGTACTCAGGGTTTGCCCCCAACTTTTGATTTTCAGGTATGGAGTTCCTCTTTTGCGCCTGTGTGGGTGGAGGAGCTTGTTACCATCAGGAGTGAGCCGAGTCATGATCTGGCAATGGGGTGACATCAGTGGGCATGATGTCACTCTCCTACTGC
Source organism: Paspalum notatum (assembly GCA_022530915.1). Lineage (NCBI taxonomy): Eukaryota > Viridiplantae > Streptophyta > Magnoliopsida > Poales > Poaceae > Paspalum > Paspalum notatum. The sequence continues at coordinate 5,829,013 of CM039691.1, forward strand.
AAGTCTTTTGTTTATCGTGAACTATGATCTTTAATTTCCGCTGCGAGACTCTATTTCGAACTCTATTTTATTATGGACCTATGTTGAACCTATTTTATTCAGAACCTGGTTTGTAACTTAAAGTCTTACTACTATCTATTCAAATGCCTGTGATGATGTAACTGTTGTGGCTCCATCGAGGGTCAGTGGTGTGTGATGTCGGTTCCTCTGGGAAATGGTGATATCGGGAGTCCGATGGGCTCTCGACGGACTACCGGGTTTAGTCCAGTCTAAGTATACTGCGAGCTAATGATAGCAGGTGTACTTAGCTTGGATTAGATCGGCGGTTCTGCCACACTTTTAAATGGGATCCCTGGGAAGACCTTTCACTGCAGGCGTGGTGTGAGACAAGGGGACCCTCTTTCTCCCCTTCTCTTTGTTATAGCTGCAAATCTTTTACAAACTTTATTGAACAAGGCTAGAGAATTGGGTCTTATTGCTCTTCAATATGCGGATGATATGCTTATTATCATAGAAGGGGATGCCAAACAATTGTTTACTCTCAAGGCTCTGCTCAACTCCTTTGCGGCCTCAGTTGGACTCAAAGTGAATTTTGCCAAGTCCTGCATGACACCAATCAATCTCACAGATGAAAAGTTTCTAATCTTATCCAACACTTTTGGTTGCAGCCAAGGAACTCTTCCTTTTACATACTTGGGCTTGCCACTTGGCCTCACAAAGCCAAAGGTGATCGATTTCTTGCCTCCAGTGCAAAGATGCGAAAGGAGACTTGTAAGTACGTCGTTGTTTCTCTCTCAGGCTGGGCGGCTAGAGACTGTTAATTCAGTTCTTACTTCGCAAGCATCTTTAGCGATTGCGACATTCTCTCTCCCTGAAACTGTCCTGCAGCAGATCGACAAATACAGGAAACACTATCTTTGGCGTGGAGCTGACATGAATGACAGAACGCTGCCCAAAGCAGCCTGGCCGTTAGTTTGTTCCAGAAAAGAGTCTGGCGGTCTTGGTGTTACACGACTCAAAACACAGAATGAGGCCCTTCAAATGAAGTTTCTACATAAGTTCTTCAATAGAATTGACATTCCTTGGGTTCACCTTATCTGGGAAAAATATTATAGCTCTGGATCCTTGCCAAAGATCAAGTCCAAAGGGTCCTTCCGGTGGAGAGATGTGCTGAAACTTCTGGACAAATTTAAAGGGATGGCTCGGCCAGTAATAGGCAATGGTAACTCCTGTTACTTTTGGGAGGACCTATGGAGCTCCCCCTTGCGGCTATGTTCCCAGAGCTACATTCCTTTGCTAAAAATAAAAATCTATCTCTGCAAGGGTTTTTATCACACGAAGATTCAGCATTCTTGTTTCATTTGCCACTTTCAGTACAAGCATACCAGCAATTCCTGGAGCTCCCTTCTTTGCTGCAAGTTGTGTCACTCCAAGATGATAGTGATACCTGGACATACATATGGGGGACTACACAATACTCGACCAAGAAAGCATATGTTCATCTATCTGGTTATAGATCGGTTCATCCAGCTTTCAAGTGGTTGTGGGATTCATCATGTCAAAATAAGCACAAGGTTTTCTTCTGGTTGCTCTTAGTTGATCGGCTAAGCATAAGAGAAATTTTAAGGCGAAAATCTATGCACTTGCCATCATACAACTGCGTCTTATGTCATTTTAGGATTGAAGAGTTACTTGCGCATCTGTTTCTTTTTTGTGACTTCTCCAAACAATGCTGGGGGCTCCTAGGACTCTATATTGAACCTCACCGCAGCGTCTTCCAGAACTTTCAACGCTTCAAGGTTATGCTAGGTGTTCCTTTCTTCATGGAAATTATCATCACAATGTGTTGGAGTATATGGATGATCAGAAACAACCATGTTTTTCAGAGATCCCCGGTGGATCTGAATACTTCCAGATTTGTGTTCATCAAAGAATTTAGCATGATTATTCATAGAGCCAAAGCAGCTTATTTCCCTGCCATAGATCAATGGCTAGAGTCCTTCGTGTAATCCTGTTTTTGCTTTTGTATTCTCTTTCCCTTGTTTCTGTACATAAACTTCTTTATGTTTTAATAAAACTCCTGTAGGAAAAACCTTTCCAGTTCATTAAAAAAAGGCGTGGAGCCGTGACCACGTAGTACGCCGTCCGCGAGATGGCCCCTTTGCTTGCCATCCGGCCTGTTTCTGCATGCAGCTGGACGGAAGCACCAAGAGCCATGCACGACTCGTTCCTGAACTCGATCAGCTGTTCCAATCACACACGCGCCGCCGCGCCGGCCGACCGGCCGGCCTTATCTGCTGTGCTGTGCTAGCTGCCGCCATGGACTTTGAACATGTACTCACTGACAGCGGGGTGATTTTAATTTGTGCTACTCCTAGCTAGAATATTATATGTAGTAGTACTAATATCTCTGACGGAGGGAAACAATTAATTTGCTAGTTTGACTAATGCAAACTTGGAGGGGGTAGGTATCTGCTGCCGGGAAATTACGTACCCATGAACCGATGTACGTGGCCGTGCAGCGTGCACTACTCGTCCTCTTCTACGGATCGGAGCCATGGGAAAAGGTCTCCCGCACTGCAAGTCGGCAGGCATGCATGGACGACACGCTAGAGCCGCATGCCCACATCCTTGGTCGCCGGTGCAACCAAGGAACGGTTCGCCGCGCCGGTGTGGCGCCTCCGTACTCCGTAGTGCTCGTGCAGTACCCCTAGCCCGGCCCGGTCGGCAGGCGGCAGCCCCTACCAGTTGACTTTGAGTCATTCCACGGAGGGGGAGTATAATATTAAGCTCAAGAGCTGACTGACTTCGTCCTGTGGCAAGGAAGCACCTCTTCTTCTTCAGAAGATGATGAAATGAACTTGCACGGCGGCAACTGGTGCCTGCTAGCTTTTACTACTTTGTAACAACTTGTCTGGTGATGTTGTACTTGTACGTACTGCCGTGAGATGGATGCATGGACGGACGCTGACGTCTTCACGAACGAGTGTTCAACGATCTAGCTAGCTCGTGTCAGGTAGCGAGATACTAGATACTGTATTTTTCGTTTCTGGACTGTCTTGATCCTAGGAGGAGTTGGTACCAGTGGCGGCTTCCCTGGCTTAAACGACTTTAAACCTGTTTTCTTTTTTTTTCGGAATTTAATTTTTAGCCTTGTGGAATGTTTGGTATCCGAATTGTGAGCAGAGTAAAAACATCTCATTGGCAGTAGATAAATTAAACTTCAACTCCTCCCTTCCAGATATTTATACTAGTGTTTGGATGTGATTATTGGAGGTTGGGTATAAACATCAACAGCTTTTGTGAGGGGAAACATTTCTTCATTTCTTTAAAATCACAAATCCTGTTCCTTTTTTTGGGATAATTCTTTGACCGACAATTACTCTGCCTTACAATTACTTATTAGGCTCTTTCAAGCCTCCATGCTAATCCTCATGAAACATGCTACGAATAAAGAAAATCTGAAAATAAACTATAGTAGCCAACTTCCAACGTTTATGTGTTGCCAACTTCCAACTGCCACTATGGTCTTTATAGAAAGAAAATGACAGAAAAAAGGCACATGTGCTGCCAAAAAAAAACGGAGCAGCAGTGACTTCCCTGCCTGCGTCCTTTGTTGTCCTCCACTGCCTCCGGAGAAGCTTTTGCTCCGCAATGCAAAACCCACTATGTTCCTGTATAGGTATCCGTCCGTTTGAGCGTCAGTCTTTCTTGATTTCAAACCCACTATATTTCGATATAGAGGCCTTCCTCAACATATATGTGTTCTTAATATTCTTTCTCTCGCAACCTACTCTGCATCTCAAAAGCGTACAGACGAGACTTTAACTAACCCAACTTTGAAAGGTAGGGACAACTTAGGTCGCCACTAAATATACGAGAGTTTAGGGAGGCTAGAGGATGTTTTGTCCTCTAGGCAACTACAGTTTTCCAAGAGATTCCCATTTCCCCAAGAGAAAATGAACTATTTTTCTCTCAATTTTTCAAAATTTTTTGAAAAAAATATAGTCGACAAACTAGCCCTAAAACTTCAAAGCTGGTTAAAAGTTCTGACAGAAATTAAAATCCCAATGTATGAGAACAGTCGGATATGTGAAGGGCAAGTCCAAGGCTTAGCCAAAAGAGCCCCACCACGCTTTAGGAATGCTGGATGAAATTATTTAGAGTCCATGAATCAACAAAAAAAAAGCATCAACATGAGCTAGTATGACATTTCTATTAATTCTCGAAGATAAAAATGGATTGGAACGTCATTCCACCATAATTGATTGGCTGAGTAAGAAAGCACGATCAGCTAACCCACACTTGCATCAATTACACTAACACTAGCACTGCCGCACTAGTTGGAAAGTCCAAAAGGAGGCAGAAATAACTGCTACAGCGGAGTACCACCTAACTTGACCCAACAAGTACTAGCGAAGGTAAAGCACACCGCTCCAACTCCAATGGTCAGAGACGTTGACACGTTAGTACTGTACAGTTGGTACCACGTACCAGTGCCAGTGTTTTTTCGTCGCGCGGAGAATTGGTGTTCCCAGCCCGCACCAGCTGCGACCTCTCCCAGTCTCCCGCCCCCGCGTTCCTGGGACGGTTGTGGAGTTGGAGCCCTCGGCCTTTCAAAACCAGTCCACGGGACCCAGGGTGCAGGGAGGGAGTCCACGGGTCAGGCAGGTCCAGTGCGCTCGTGGTCGTGGCGCGTGGTGCGCGCCGGACTCCCACGCCGGCGGGCGGGCGTCTGGAAGTGGCTGGCGGGGACCGGCACCCAGCCAGGCAGGCTGACCGGACGCGGCGAGCTGCGACGCGAGGACGTTGGCGCCTTCCCCGCGCAAGCCGCGCCCGGCTTCGGTTCCGCCGCGTCGCCGTCCCGTCGATTCCCTCCCGCACCGGCGACGGCACGCACACGCTGGGACACTGGGTGCACCGGTGGAGAGGAAGCGGGAGGGGATCACCACGGCGGAACGGGTGGTCAGTCCGTGTCGGCGACTGCGTGGCTCACGGTGACAGGACCGGGCGGGGCACCGAAAGCTGAGGCTGCGCCTGCGCCTGCGCAGGGCATAATCAAAGCGGGCACCCGGAGCGGAGAGCGACGAGATCTGCGTGCATGGCTGGATCGTCGAACGCGGGCTGCCATCGCCGGCGACAGAGTCACCGCGAGAACAAGGGGAAAAAGATGTGCGCATCGAATCGCCTACAGGTACCGGTCGAGCAGCGTGAGCCGCCACCGTGAGCTGACAATGCGAGGCAGGGAGGAGGTCAAGTGTGTAAAACGGGCGTCTCCTACTCTGACGATTCCCCTGGTTGATTTGCGAACGCCATTTATTCTAGACGTCGAAATGGGCATCGGCGATTGGCTTCGAGCGGCCCAGCTTGACACGTGTACGCGTGGAGACCCGCCGGGGTGGCCAGGCCGGGAGACCGGGAGACGCCACGCCGCATGTGCTTACAAGGTAGGAGTAGATAATTACGTCGTGATACTGCTTACGACTAGCAGTTCCAGGCAAGTAATCCAAGTTGAGACGGCAAGGTTCGGGGAATGAATTCGATCCGTTGCGCTACGATGTGAGTAATTGGCGATGGCGTTTGTTTGGCAATTTTTGGTGCTTGAGGTTTGGGTGATCCAGTGTGGCTTCAAGCGAGAGGAAAGATTCAGGTAGGCACAGGCCACTACGGGTCGTCCGCTGCTTGCCCGAGATGGGAACTCGGGGCGCAGCGTGTCCACGCCGTGCGGATTTAAGCGAATACCGATGTTTTCGTAACGTACTGTTAGGAGAATTTAAGAGCCCTAGATCCCATCGATCTGCCCTGATTAAAGTCCGTTGAAAATGCGAGAATTAGATACTAGATTTTTTTTTTTGCTAGAACAACTCACCTTATGCCCAAACTGCAGCTCATTAACTAAATAGTATCCGTAAACAAAAGCTCTATTCTAATTAACCAAACGAAATGAGTCTCATTCGTAGAAAAGACAATGGGAATAGTTCACTAGATGGGCACTCATGCTTGCCTACTCTACTCACAAGTCCATCAGTGCAATTGACATTCAGTCTTGTGAGCGAAAGCTTCATTGGTAGCGGCTTCGTCTTCGACGTAGTAACCCTGTTGAGGGCGTTATCTTTGCCATCCCTAACTTCATGTCCGGCGAAAGCCCTGGCCATTGGCCTGGTGGTGGCGGCGCTCTTCGAGCGTCATTTTCCTTCCTGAAGGCACCATCGTGTTCTCTCGTAGTTGAGTTTGGTGCGTCGAGTAGCTCAAGGCGTCTTTCTTTCGGTTTGTAGTGGGTCTTTTGGTTGTGGCGGGCGTTGGCGTGTTGAGAGGTTTCTCTCTTTGTATCTTTCTTTAACATGGTTCGTAAGCCGCGGCTTACTCCCTGTAGTTGTAATTTGCTATCTTCTTAATGCAAAGACGCGACTTGAATCGCGTTCGACAAAAAAAAAAAACATTCAGTCTTGTGTGCCACTGTGGTCTTTATTAAAAGAAAAAGACATAGAAAAGGCACATGTGCTGCCAAAAAAGAAAAAGAAAAAGAAAAATGGAGCAGCAGTGACTCCTGCGCCCTTGTTATCCTCCATTGACGCCGGAGAACCTTTTGCCCTTTTGCTGCCCTGTTTAGAAAAGGTCCGCTTATAAAAAATCAGCTCCACAGTGCAAAACCCACTACGTTCCTGTATAGGCATCGGTCCATTTGAGCATGAGTCTTTCTTGATTCAAACCCTACTATGTTCCCATATAGAGGCTGTCCTCATCAATATATAATTATTCTTAATCTTCTTTCTCTCGCAACCTACTATCATCTCAAAAGCGTACATGCGAGACTTTAGCTAACCCAACTTTGAGATACATGAGAGTTGAGGAGACTGCTAGAGCCTAGAGGATGCTTTGTCCTCTAAAACTTCAAAGCTGGCTAAAAGCTCGACATAAATTAGAATCACAGTGTACGAGGATAGTCAGATATGTGAATGGCAAGTCGAAGGCTTAGCCAAGAGAGTCCCACGCTTTTGGGATGATGGTTGAGATTGTTTCGAGTCACTGAATCAACATTAAAAAAAAAGTATCAAAATGAGCTAGTATGACATTTCTAATAATTTATCTCGAAGATTAAAATGGATTGGAACGTCATTTCACCATAATTAGTTTTTCTATTGCGTCTCATCTGGGTATTCACCATAATTAATTGGCCGAGTAAGAAAACACGATCAGCCACCCGCACCAACTACATTAGCACTCCCATGCTACGTACAGCGGAGTACCACTTGACCCAACATGTACCGGTAGTGAGACCATATGCAGTGGAGTCTATACATTGTAGCGAAACTGTAGACAATGAGAAAAATAGCTAGAATAGTAGATGCACAGTGCATTTATACACCTAGTGCATGTTGTCTAAGACTATGTGCAGTGGATTGAGTAAATGGATTGCCTATACACTGTAGTGACACTGTTCACAGAGAGAAAGTTAGGTAGAATAGTAGATACACAATCCATTTACACATCCTGCTGCACATAGTCTAAGAGTAAAGCACAAAATGTCAGACACGTTGCCATTGCTGTTCCCAGCCCGCACCAGCTGCGACCTTCTCTCGCCCCCCCCCCCCCCCCCCCCCCCTCAAAAACAGTCCACCAGCAGCAGCAGCTATTACTGCCAGGGACCCAGGGTGCAGGGAGGGAGTCCACTGTCCACAGATCAGGTCCAACGCGCTCGTGGTCGTGGACGACTGGTCGTGGCGCTGGCGCGTAGTGCGCGCCGGACTCCCGCGCCGGCGGGCGCCTGGAAGTGCGCTGGGGGTCCGGCACCCACCCGCCAGCCACGCTGACCGGACGCGGCGAGCTGCGACGCGAGGACGGGCCAGCTCCTGCTCCGGCTTCGGGTTCGGCCGCGTCGCCGTCCCGTCGATTCCTCTCCCTCCCGGCACCGGCCGCCGCGCGGCGCCGGCACGCTACACGCTGGGTGGCTGCACCGGTGGAGGGAGAGCCTGGAGGATTACCACGGCGGGAACGGGTGGTCAGTCCGTGGCGCCGAAAGCTGAGGGTGCGCGCGCGTGCGCAGGGCATATTCAAAGCGGGCGCCCGGCGGAGAGCGACGACGTCTGCGTGCATGGCCGGATCGTCGAGCGCGGGCTGCCATCGCCGCCCGGCGCCAATCACCGCGAGAATAAAGAGGAAAAAGATCCGCGCATCGAATCCGCGAGGCTGAGGAGGAGAAAAAAGAAGGCTAGGTTCTTTCTTCTACAGGTACCGGTTGAGAAGCGTGAGCCGTGTGAGCTGACGACGCGAGGCAGCCATACACGCAGGGAGAAGGTCAAGTGTAAAACGGGCGTCATCTCCTACTCTGACGGTTTCCTTGGTTTGATTGCGAACGCCATTTATTCTAGACGTCGAAATGGGCATCGGCGTCGGCGATTGGCTTCGGCCGGCCGGCCACGACCAGCTCGACACGACACGGGTACGCGGGGCGACCCGCCGGGGTGGCCAGGCCGGGAGACTGGAGACGCCATGCCGCCACGCCACGCCATATGTTCGAAAAGGTGGCAGAGAAGAGAGAACTCCGTCGTGATAGTACTGCTTTAGCAGGTCCGGACAAGTAATCCAAGTTTGAGCCGGCAAGATAATCGGCGGTCCGTTGCGCTACGATGTGAAACACCGCGCGCGTAATCGGGCGATAGCGTTTTCTTTCTTTTGTTTTTTGATAAAAGGGCGATGGCGTTTGTTTGGCAATTTTTGGTGCTTGGGATCGTGGCTTCAAGCGCGAGGAAAGGACAGGCCACTATCACTACGAGTCCGCTGCTCCTGCTTGCACGAGACGGGAATTACAGGGCGCACTTTGTCAACCACGCCGTGCGGATTTAGGGAGTGTTTGGATCCGTGCGAATTTAAACAATATTTAATATTTTTAACTAGCGTTGAAATATTCGATGTGACGGAAACTAAAATTTAGTTTGTAGTATACAAACACCCCTTAAGCGAATACAGATGTGTTTTCATAACGTACTGGTACCAGAGTCAAGGTCCCTAGATCCCCTCGATCTGCCCTGCTTAAAGTCCATTGAAAATGAGAGAATTCGGGGCTGATTGGTTCAGAGCTCTGGTTGGCCAGATCAAATTTTGGCCACGGTTTGACCATATTTGACTATAAATTAAAATTTAATCAAACAACATAATTTTTATCTATATGGTTTATTTGGCTGTATCTAAACCATACAAATGAGTAATTTATTATTTAATTAAATTTTAATTTAAAATCAAATATAGTCAAATCGTGGCCAAACTTTGATCTGGCCACTGATGGCCTTGAACCAATCGGCCCCTTCGGTACTGGAATTTTCGTTAGAACAACTCAGCTTATGCCCAAACTGCAGCTAAAGGGAGATCCGATTTTGAGCTTTGACGCTCTATTGAAACGATTCACACGTCAGACCCAGCGAGGTCCCTATTCTCGCGTTCGTTCGCCTTGGCCCTCTGGTCCTCGCCCATAGCGCGCGCGTGCCCGCCGCACGCCCCCCACGGCCCCACGCCGCAGAAAATCGCCTCCCAATTCCAAACGCCTCCACTGCCCTCCCCTCCTCCTGTGTCCTGTCCCAGTCTCCCAGGACAGTCTCGTGAAAAAAGTGAGCCGGCGCTCCCTCTGCCGTCCGTCCGAGGAGTCCGCCCAGCCAACGAATAGAAAAGTTCCCAAGCAAACGGCACCCCGCCGTCCGTCCGTCCCCAAACCCTAATCAAAGGTGGGGCCAACCACGGGCTCCAACGGACGGCCCAGATCGGGGCTCTGCCGCCCACGGACGGCCGCTGCGCGATCCCCAAACCGCGCCCCCGCCAAGCCTGCCTATGCCTATATGCTCGCGCCGCCGCACAGCACGCGGCGCGGAGCGTGCGGGAGCCGCAGGCAGTCGGCCACCCCACCGACGCGGCCACCGCCAGCCGTCCGCCTCCCGCTCCCCACAACTCCGCGTCAAGGCGAAGCGACCCCGGAAAGCTCTGCGCCGCGCCGGGCGGGGTGCTGGGCGGCCAGGTCGTCTCGCTTTGCCTTCCCACCCCACCACCCACCGCGACTGCCTGCCCGCGAATCTGCCTTCCCCAGTCCGACCGCGAGGCCGGCCGTGGGAGGGGAGCTGCCCCAGCAGCGGAAGTCACCGTCACCACCACCTCCCCGTCCCTGTTCGTCTCCTTCCTTGGCCCTTCCGCCTCGCCCAGGCGGCCAGGCCCCCCCTGCTATAAATAGCACGTTCCCCCGCCGCCTCCTTCCTCACCCATCCAACCACAACCCGAGGAAGCAGGAAGCACGAGCAGCATATGTCACAGAGGGCCAGCGTCCCACACTCCTCCTCCATAGCCTTCGCGCTCCATTCCCATCTCCTGGTCTCCAGTGAGATGTGCCCCAGCTCCTACTGGCAGCAATAGCTTAGCTTTTCCTTTCTTTTTTCCTCCCCTCTTAGTTTCGGTTTCCAGCTCGAGGTTGTTTCTTGAGCTTGCTTCCGTTTTTGGTTCTTGCCTTTCTTTGGCCTTCCGATCCGTCCGTCTGTGATAAGAGGAGAGGAGAGGGGAAAGAACCGAGGCGACGCGCAAGCAAGGCAATGGGGCTCAAGGGATTCGTCGAGGGCGGCATCGCGTCCATCGTGGCCGGCTGCTCCACCCACCCGCTGGACCTCATCAAGGTGCGCATGCAGCTGCAGGGCGAGGCGGCGGCGGCGGCGCCGCCGCCGCAGCCGGCGCTGCGCCCGGCGCTCGCCTTCCACGCGGGCGGGCACACCGTGGCGCTCCCGCACCACCACCACGAGATCCCCGTGGCCCCGCCGCGGAAGCCCGGGCCTCTGGCGGTGGGCGCGCAGATCCTGCGCTCCGAGGGCGCCGCGGGGCTCTTCTCGGGGGTGTCGGCCACCATGCTGCGCCAGACGCTCTACTCCACCACGCGCATGGGGCTGTACGACATCCTCAAGACCCGGTGGGCGAAGGAGAACGGCGGGGTGCTGCCGCTGCACCGCAAGATCGCGGCGGGGCTCGTGGCGGGCGGCGTCGGCGCGGCCGTGGGCAACCCGGCGGACGTGGCCATGGTGCGGATGCAGGCGGACGGGCGGCTGCCGCTCGCGGAGCGCCGCAACTACCGCGGCGTCGGCGACGCCATCGCGCGGATGGCGCGCGACGAGGGCGTGCGCAGCCTCTGGCGCGGGTCCTCGCTCACCGTCAACCGCGCCATGATCGTCACCGCGTCGCAGCTCGCCACGTACGACCAGGCCAAGGAGGCCATCCTGGCGCGCCGCGGCGCGGGGGCCGACGGCCTCGCCACGCACGTCGCCGCCAGCTTCACCGCGGGCATCGTCGCCGCCGCGGCGTCCAACCCCGTCGACGTCGTCAAGACGCGGATGATGAACATGAAGGTGGCGCCCGGCGCGCCCCCGCCGTACGCCGGCGCCGTCGACTGCGCGCTCAAGACCGTGCGGGCCGAGGGCCCCATGGCGCTCTACAAGGGCTTCATCCCCACCGTCATGCGCCAGGGCCCCTTCACCGTCGTGCTCTTCGTCACGCTTGAGCAGGTGCGCAAGGTCTTCAAGGGCGTCGACTTCTGATCACACACCTGCGACGAAGATGATGACGACAACCGCCGCCGCCGCCGCGTTACCAGATTTACCACCGCGTCCACTGCTACGACGAATAATCGCTGCTGCGACCCTCTACTACTCTAGGGGCGGAGACTATGGTGCCTTTGCTTGCATCCCGTGCCAGCCTTGCCTTCATCCCTTCCCTCAACCTGCTGTGTCTGGATGGATTTGAATTGTTCAATGGAAATTCGAGATCTTTATTAGCAAATCGTTACTGCAATGCCCCAAGACCCACGCTTCCGTATCGGCGAGCTCCAAAGATGTCGGAACTTGAAATAACTGATGAATAGACAATGAATCCGATACGCAATTGAAAACACCCCTGTTTTATTCTACGGCCATGAATCAACCCTCCCCCGGGTCCAGCCTGCTCGATGCTGGTAGCTGGGGACATCACAGATCCCGCGCAGCCAACGGCAAGGCAGTAACGTGTAGCACGATCTGGGAAAAACTTTGCACATCAGGTACAGGCACGACGGGGACGTGCTGCATGTTCCTGGGCCAGGGTATTGTACTGGTATCACACTACTCTTCCACTGCCCTCATTTAAGTTCCAGAAGAAATTTTGCCTAAAAAGCGAGCACGTTCACACCCAAAACAAAATGGTCTGACAGTGCATGATGCCGAATTACCGATGCGAATGGTGTGTCACGAGTCACGACGCCATTAGGGACCAATAGCAGCGGTAGCAAGTGCACGGTGCGCCTTTGGCTCTCTGCTGTCAGCCTTGTCAGATGCCAAACCTAGAGCACAAATTAACCAATGATGCTCTCCAAAATTGGTTGCCAACTTTGCCCGCAGCAGCAGCAAGGCCACCCCCAGCAGTCCACCACGACGCAAGGTCACCAACGGTGCCATTATCGATTGATGCCAAGATTTCAACCTCTCAAACGTCTGCATGTGAGGATTTCTACAATACACCATCCTGGAAAAGGGTTATGGTCCATTGCCAAATCAGTGAGAACAGAGAATGTCCAAATAAGCATATTTATAAAAACAATGGCCCCGGTGTGATTCAATAAGGTCAGACGCACGGTTTAAAAGGTTCTATTTGTTAGTACAGTTCATGAATTTATCTACATCTTCAGTTGAGGAAATTTAAGGCCAAACATAGAGTTCACGGGATATGCCTATCCTGCCATTCTGATGAAGGGTAGGAGCCCGGAGGTACATACCTGATAAGAGTGATTGTGTCACGTCCTAACCAACTCCAACCAAATTGTTTGACCCGGATATGAGGTCACTGACTTAGCTCCAGATATCCATGTGACAACAGAACAGCATGAACCTAAACTGTTAAGGACAGTAAGCTACACAGTCGATATCTTTCCAGAAACATAAAATGGAGAAATCAGCGCACTCATCTCAGCCAATATATTTTGTTAGTGAGCAAAACCAAAAAGGCACAAATGTAGAGGTCATTACCAAGACTTATCAAACCAAGTAGGCATGTTAACACAGAAATCACCTGATAAAGTTTCCACTAGCCCAGCTTTTCTACGCAATCTTGCTTGTGTAGCTTCATGGATGCAACCAAAAGGGATACACAGATGGAATATTTATCATGATTGTCTTATATCTACAAAATTATGAATCAAATGTTAGAATTACTTTCGACTATAGCATTATTACTTGGATCAGTAGGCCTGACTTGCAACATGTACGGCCACAGGAATTAAGAAAATAAGAAGTCTACACCACAAACATCCAATGTTTACCAAAGAGGCAAAGAGAAAAAAGGCACCAGTGTTCTCTTTTCTAAAAAGATGTGGCATGCTTTGATTATATATCTTCAACTGCAACCTAGATGAAAAGTGAAGCAGATCACAAGAAAGAACTGCTAATGATCAGAAAGTTTCATGAGAAAACATAAGTTCTCCTCAGGCTTGAAGTGAACTGTGAACCAGATATATTTAGTTGCCAGACACTTATGCAATCACATGGTGGGCTAAATTAAGCAGTACAATCTTTAGGCCTATTAGAGTTGGCCCATTTATGTTTTTTTAGCCCACCCCAGTTATGTTTTTCAGCCCGTCACCAGGACAGATTGCATGGATATTGTCCACCCAACATATTAGGTTGTCCCATGGTAGTATGGTACACCAGACAAACAAGTAGTACTTATTAACCCTTATAAAAAAAAACAGTCCTTATTAACTGTTCCAACTTTTGAGACAATTACAACTCATCTTCCAAAAATTTAGTTTTCCTACACCAGACATGTGCTTTACTCATTAACTATTCCTATATTTGAGGCCAATTATAACTGATTTTTACATCGGTAGGTAAGTTATCACTTTTTAAAGAGCCACAACAGGTTAATAGCTTGAAATTAGTGGGCTTGAAACTAAATATAGAGTATGCTGCACCTTTTGGTTGTACAGCCTTGCACTTTAGTGCAGTCGATCAGGCCTAGCACCGATCCAGTTTGCCATAACAAAATAAACGGTATTTACATTTTTTTTCTTTAAACAAGACGAATGATCAGACATTGTATCTAAGAGTCAATGATGACCTATAATTCAGGACAGAAAGAGTTATTCAAGATTTTCACCTAAAGGCCAGCCATGCACATGATAGTTCATCCACACTTAGACATTGATGTACACTACAAAGGAACAGGTTCAGCAGCCAAACCTAACTTCAACATGGCATGCACATAGAACAACACAAGCACTCTGCTGTACAATGTTGCACATAATTGCATCTCTAATTTCAAGCACAACACACTTTTTAACATTGATATACTACCCTGTGTTGCTATATGCATTTAAACAAGACACTTTTAAGCTTATGTGACACAGTCTGTTTATTCCTTAGATAACACATGTCTTCTTGCTTCTGTAATTCCTTAATTCCTACTATCTACCATCTAGATGCATGTAGTGGACTTACAAAATAAAGATGGTAAAGATGGTTAAATCGAATATCAGATTAGGACCAATGATACTCAAAGAGTTGACTTAAAATGCCTCACATTATAAAGAGAATTGTATGCACAGTATCATGTAGCAATTTTATCTTGGTATTAATACTACATCACTGGCAAGCAACTGATACATATCAAGAACAACAGCTTTAATATTGGCACAAATCAAAATTCTAACCTAATAAAGACTCTCTCTTTGTAAAGAACAGGGCCCTATCTAAGCCAATCCTAAGCGTACCATAAAACTGCGGCAAATCCTTCCATGCATGTTCAAAGTTAGCACCATCAAGGAATAATCATGCACACCCACATAACAATGTGATTAAAACAAGTAGACTAGCCTTTTCACATAAAATTCTATCTGAATCATAAATCAGAAGGCTTGGCAAATTATAAAAGACCTTTGAGCTTTTGTGTCCAACTGCATACAGAAAGCTCCATCTGATCTTACATATTAATTTATGTGCACTTGTAACATAAATGCAAAGTGCAAAAAAACAGGCTCTACAGGTGCACAACACATCTCGAACAAACACTCAAGTACAAAGCAGTTGACTGACATTGTATTCCTCGTCCCTTATGTTAATATGAAAAGTTCAAAATGACGCCATAGTGGTGGTGTCAACTGATGGAATAAGTCTTGTACTGTTGGTCTTTGTGGTCCTGTGGTCCTCGGCATGGACAGCATCTTGCTGCCCTAACCAGGACAGCATCTTAGACTAGCTTTTAGATTAGCATCTTAGACTAGCATCTTAGCATATGCTTGGCTCGGCCAGCTATAAATATGTATCCCCAACCCCTCAGGTTGGCATGGCATTGTGTGAGAAATAAACCAGAAAATCGCTCCAACTCCAAGTGTCATCCTCTCTCGATGAGAGTAAGAATTCAGATACTAACAACTGGTATCAGAGCCGTTCTTTCCTGCAGCCTAAACATCTCCTGGGCAGCTCCTTCCCAACAGCCATCCCTTCACTCCCAGCCAGCAGCAGTAACAACTGCTGTTCCTGCTCATTCTTCCTCACCTGAACAGACAAGCAGCAGCTCGTCTGAAGCAGCCACCTCCCCAAGCAGCAGCCCCCCACTAGCGCGCCATGTCCGACGGACAGTCTCAGCGCTCGGTCGCCTTGAGCGCGCGGCACCGGCAGGAGGCCGAGGTCGCCACGGCAGCAGACCGCGAGCGAGCCGCAGCAGAGACTGCAGCAACGGCGGCACAGGCGGCAAGGCTGGCAGCGGCGGAACTGGCAGCAGCAAGGGCGGAAGTGGAAGCAGCGGCGGCGGCGGACGCAGCGCGTGCAGCGGCAGCAGAGCTCGAGGCTCTGCGCGGCAGTAGCACCAGCAGCTCTGCCTCTGTCGACGGCACCGATGAGGGGCTCAGGCTGGCGAGGGATGTAGCGCGGGAGCGGACGGCGCAGTGGGCAGACGCGCAACCCCATGAGCGTGGTGGCGGCAGCCCAGATAGGCGCGGACGCGCCAACGGCGCCCCGGGCGGAGGCGCACGCGGAGGCCGCGCTCCCAGCGGCGGTGGAAGCCCCGACAGGCGCGGACGCGCCGACGGCTCCCCCGGCGGAGGCAGAGATCGCGGCCTTCACAGGCGGCACGGCTCTCCCTCCCCGGACCGGTACCGTGATCACCACGGGTACCAGGCCATTGTTAGGGACGTCGGTCCCGGCAGTGGGTGGCCTACCCTCACCAAGACCAACTACGTTGAGTGGGCTGCGGTGATGCGGGTACGGCTCCAAGTGCGGCACATGTGGGAAGCAGTTCGGTACGGCGACGTCGACTACTACGAAGATCGACGGGCGCTGGATGCCCTCATCGCTGCAGTCCCGCCCGAGATGCAGTTCTCGCTTTCCAAAAAGCGGACTGCCAAGGAGGCCTGGGACGCCATCGCTGCAGCACGCATCGGCAGCGACCGTGCCCGCAAGACCACACTGCAGGCACTTCGCAAGGAGTGGGAGAACCTGGCCTTCAAGCCAGGTGAGGACGTTGATGACTTTGCTCTCCGTCTCAACACTCTGCTGCAGAAGTTGGTGCAGTTCGGCGACGACACCTACGACGAGGAGCGAGCTGTCCAGAAGCTTTTCCGGTGCATCCCCGAGAAGTACAAGCAGATCGCTCGCTCGATCGAGTCGCTGCTGGGCCTGTCCACGATGTCGATCGAAGAGGCGATAGGTCGTCTCAAGGTCGTCGACAACGACGAGGTCCAGTCCCCTTCGGGCCCTATCAACATCGGAGGGAAGCTGTATCTCACTCGGGAACAGTAGGAGGCCTGCCAAGGTGACGGGAAGAAGGGGGAGTCTTCTTCCGCGATGGGTGACCGCAAGCGCAAGCCGCGCAAGGGGCGCAAACGCGTCCAGACCAGGGCACAAGGACGTGCCGAAGGTGACGCCCGCGGGGGCGCCCAGGGAGGTGCCGCTGGCAACCAGAAGCCGGCACGAGACAACCCCTGCCGCAACTGTGGCAAGCTTGGCCATTGGGCCAAGGAGTGTCGACAGCCACGACGCGGCCAGGCCCACGTCGCACAGGTGGAAGAAGAAGAGCTGGCTCTGCTCCTGGCGCACGCGAGCATCGAGCCACTTCCAGCTGCATCGGCCGCACCGAATCTCCTCCACCTCGACGAGCCAAAAGCACACGCCTTCCTCGGCGACGACTCCAGCAACGACAAGACTGACGGGTGGTGTCTCGACACCGGCGCCACCCATCACATGACAGGTCGAAGGGAGTTCTTCACCGAGCTTGACTCCACTGTCCGAGGCTCCGTAAAGTTTGGGGACGCCTCCGGTGTGGAGATCAAGGGCGTCGGTTCTGTCCTTTTCACCACCGCGTCTGGTGAGCACAAGCTGCTCACCGGAGTCTACTACATCCCCGCGTTGAGGAACTCTATCATCAGCTTGGGACAGCTGGATGAGAATGGCTCGCGCGTGGTGATCAAGAGCGGAGTCCTGAGGATTTGGGACCACCATCGTCAACTTCTTGCCAAGGTAACTAGAGGGACCAACCGACTCTACGTCCTCAATGTGCAGGTGGCACAACCCCTCTGCCTTGCTGCTCGACGGGACGACGAGGCGTGGCAGTGGCACGAGCGCTTCGGGCACCTTCACTTTGAGGCCCTGAAGCGGCTCAGTGCCAACGAGATGGTGTGAGGCCTGCCGAGCCTTGACCATGTGGAGCAGCTCTGCGACATCTGCGTGCTGACAAAGCAGAGGCGGCTCCCCTTCCCCCACCAGTCGAGCTTCCAAGCCAAGGAGCGGCTCAAGCTCGTGCACTGGGACTTGTGTGGTCCCGTGACTCCGGCTACACCAGGAGGACGACGCTACTTCCTGCTGCTCGTCGACGACCTCTCCCGCTACATGTGGGTGATGGTTCTTCGCAGCAAGGGAGAGGCTGCGGACGCCATCAGGCGCGCGCAGGCTGCTGTGGAGGCAGAGTGCGGCCGCAAGTTGCGCGTGCTGCGCACCGACAACGGCGGCGAATTCACGGCAGCCGAGTTCGCGTCGTACTGCGTGGATGAAGGCATTCGGCGCCACTACTCCGCGCCGTACAGCCCGCAGCAGAACGGCGTCGTCGAGCGGCGCAACCAGACGGTCGTAGGGATGGCTCGGGCTCTCCTCAAGCAGAGAGGGATGCCGGCTGTCTTCTGGGGAGAGGCGGTGGCGACAGCTGTCTACATCCTCAACCGCTCGCCCACCAAGGCTCTCAACGGCAAGACGCCGTATCAGGCTTGGCATGGGCGCAAGCCGGCGGTCTCACACCTACGGGTCTTCGGCTGCCTCGCGTTCGTCAAGGAGCTTGGCCACATCGGCAAGCTCGACGGCAGGAGCACTCCAGGGGTGTTCATCGGCTACGCGGAGGGCTTGAAGGCCTACCGCATTCTTGACCCAGGGACACAGCGTGTGCGCACGGCGCGCGACGTGGTGT
Source organism: Paspalum notatum (assembly GCA_022530915.1). NCBI lineage: Eukaryota > Viridiplantae > Streptophyta > Magnoliopsida > Poales > Poaceae > Paspalum > Paspalum notatum. Next base: position 5,847,448 of record CM039691.1, read on the forward strand.
TCGATGAAGGGCGAGGATGGGCATGGGACAAGGCGGTGGACGACGGCTCGACTCCAACGTACGACGACTTCACTGTCGAGTACATCCACTTCGAGAGAGCTGGGGGAGTAGGCAGCTCCTCTTCACCGAGCATGCCTACCCCAGTCCCCGAGCCTCCACCGACTCCAGTGTCACGCTCTCCAGCCACGACTTCGGCTGCACCAAGTTCTTCACCAACACCACCGCAGCCGGCTACCCCACGCACTTCAGCACCGACGGTCACTCCTTTGGGCACGTCCACTCCGACACCAGCCCGCGTCGACCACGGCATGGCGAGTTTGCTATTCCACTCTCCCACGACGAGGAGCGCCTCGACGCGTACCACGACGGCGAGCCGTTGCGGTATCGTACGATGGAGAACCTTTTCGGCGACCAACCAGTGCCGGGACTGGTGCCTCGCGACTTGGAGGCGCAGTTGCACCTTGCGTGCGACGACGGCGAGCCTCGCTCTTTTGCGGAGGCCGAGAGACACGCGGCATGGCGGGCCGCGATGCAGTCGGAGATGGACGCGGTTGAGACGAACCGCACCTGGGTGCTTGCTGACCTCCCTCGCGGTCACCGCGCGATCACTCTTAAGTGGGTGTTCAACCTGAAGAGGGATGAAGCTGGCGCCATCATCAAGCACAAGGCTCGCTTGGTGGCTCGCGGGTTCGTGCAGCAGGAGGGGATCGACTTCGACGATGCCTTCGCCCCCGTGGCACGGATGGAATCCGTGCGACTTCTCCTTGCGCTGGCTGCCCAGGAAGGCTGGCATGTCCATCACATGGACGTCAAATCGGCGTTCCTTAACGGCAATCTGAAGGAGGAGGTCTACGTGCACCAGCCGCCGGCATTTGAGATCCCCGGCAAGGAGGGCAAGGTGCTGCGCCTGCGCAAGGCCCTCTACGGCTTGCGGCAGGCACCGAGGGCGTGGAATGCCAAGTTGGACTCCACGCTCAAAGGGATGGGCTTCGAGCAAAGCCCGCACGAGGCGGCTATCTACCGGCGGGGCAATGGTGGAAACGCCCTGCTGGTGGGTGTCTACGTCGACGACTTGGTGATCACCGGCGTCAAGGATGCGGAGGTGGCTGCGTTCAAGGAAGAGATGAAGGCCACCTTCCAGATGAGTGACCTGGGACCTCTCTCCTTCTACCTGGGGATCGAGGTGCACCAGGACGACTCCGGGATCACACTTCGACAGACTGCCTACGCCAAGCGCATCGTTGAGCTGGCTGGGCTCACCGATTGCAACCCAGCTCTCACTCCGATGGAGGAGCGGCTGAAGCTGAGCCGCGATAGCACAGCGGAGGAGGTGGACGCTACTCAGTACCGGCGCCTTGTGGGCAGCCTTCGCTACCTCGTCCACACACGGCCGGACTTAGCCTTCTCCGTCGGCTATGTTAGTCGGTTCATGCAGCGACCGACGACGGAGCACCAGCAGGCTGTGAAGAGGATCATCCGCTATGTTGCGGGGACTCTCGACCACGGCCTCTACTACCCGAGGTGCCCTGGAGAGGCGCACCTCGTCGGCTACAGCGACAGCGACCACGGTGGTGACATCGACACCAGCAAGAGCACAAGCGGGATTCTCTTCTTCCTCGGCAAGTGCTTCGTTAGCTGGCAGTCGGTTAAGCAGCAAGTGGTGGCCCTGTCCAGCTGCGAGGCCGAGTACATAGCGGCCTCCACAGCTTCGACTCAGGCGCTTTGGCTTGCTCGACTGCTCGGTGATCTCCTCGGCAGAGACACTGAAGCGGTGGAACTCAGGGTGGACAGCAAGTCAGCTCTGGCCCTGGCAAAGAACCCCGTTTTCCATGAACGGAGCAAGCACATCCGGGTGAGGTACCATTTCATCCAGGATTGCTGGGAGGAAGGAAGCATCAAGGCGCGCTACATCAACACCAAGGATCAGCTTGCGGACCTGCTCACCAAGCCCCTTGGGAGGATCAAGTTCCTTGAGCTTCGCTCCAGGACCGGGATGGTCCAACTTTCCCACAAGGCGACGCACAAGACTTAGGGGGAGAATGATGGAATAAGTCTTGTACTGTTGGTCTTTGTGGTCCTGTGGTCCTCTGCATGGACAGCATCTTGCTGCCCCAACCAGGACAGCATCTTAGACTAGCTTTTAGACTAGCATCTTAGACTAGCATCTTAGCATATGCTTGGCTCGGCCAGCTATAAATATGTATCCCCAACCCCTCAGGTTGGCATGGCATTGTGTGAGAAATAAACCAGAAAATCGCCCCAACTCCAAGTGTCATCCTCTCTCGATGAGAGTAAGAATTCAGATACTAACATCAACAAATCTGTGATTTCAAAGATACCATGTCCTAAAATTGCAGCCTTTCCAGTGTTACTTTGGAAATAGGTTTCTTCGGGTGATGCATGATATCCGTGAGTCTGCTAGGCCTAGATACCAAAGAAACGATTCCAGTATGCTAGACGCCTAGACCTAGATACCAAAGAAAGTACTCTGGGAATGGATTAAACTATTCCAAACAATCATCTGGCAGCAAGAGTGTACTTGTGATATTAAATCCAGCCTTTGTGAACTTAGCAAAAAAATGTTTTCCTTTTTGTGAGAAAGTCCATAGGTAAAGGTAGGAAATATCCTGATGAAAAAAACTATGTACTACTAGGGATTTGAACATGTTATATATGAAGGCACATGGTTGGTGCATGGTCTTTGTGACTCTGCCTGAGGCCTAGATATTAAAGAAAGTACTCATGGACATGGATTACGCTATTCCTATCAATCATCTGGAAGTATGTAGTGGACTTCTAAGATTAGATCCCACCTTACTGAACTCAGCTAAAAAAAAAAATGTGACAAAGTTCATAGATAAAGATAGGCTATTGTTCAGTACTTCAGTACTCAGTAGATAGTGATGCTATACTCTCTTAGTTAAGAGTTTGTACTCAGCTTTAGGTTAAGATATAGGTTTTTTACATCATTGGAATGAAATAATGGGGAAGAAAACTTTCTTTTCCTTGACTGATAAGAAATTCTGATTCAATGAAATTTGAACCCATCTTTCACAAGGGTTCTTGTAAAAATACTGCATTTGTTATAAATATATCAAATCATGGATGCAAATTAACACGAAAGAAAACTATTCAAAGAATAGATTTAAAACAGGCATGCCACCTTGGGAAAGGAAGTTTATGTGCATTAAAGTTTACAGGGCAATAACCTTATCTTGATAGTGGTATTATATCACTAGGCAAATAGATGAAGTATGCCAAGGACGGATTTAACCTTAGCCCAGATCAAGTTTCCAAATGGTTGCAGGACTCATTTTTTTTTACAGAACAAATTTCTTACTAAGGAAATTTTAAATGTAAAATGCAACCATAGGAAATTAATCCAGCCATGTTCGAAAAAGAGTATCATCATCAAACAATAAGCATGCGCACATACATGTGAACATGACTGACTGACATTTTCATATTAAAACTGATCCAAACACTAGATCTAAAGGCTGAGGATACCTCCAATTTGTAAAAGGACTTGTGAACTTTGTCCAAGTGGAAACTGAAAACACAATCTGATCTAACATCTACTCTGTCAAAGCTCTAACCATATAATAAATAGCAAAAGCCCTTGTCACTTGCAGAAAGGTTCTTACCATTTCGATTAAAAGTGGATTATTAATCAAGTGCGCTTTAGAGTGGAAGATCCAATTGCACAAAAGGACCACTAGAAAGGAACAATGTTCTACCCATCCTCAACAACCTGTCCCCAAACATAACAATTAAAGGGCAACTTTCCGCAAATCATACAAAGGAGAGAAAGAGACTTTTATTCACCAACTATTCTGTTTCCATCAGCGGTAATCTAAACAGGAAATCAGGGATTTGAATGTGCCCTTTATGAAGAAAAACAGTTGAGCTATAGGCCAATTTCCCATGTATGCCTGATTGCGCAAGACTGAAGCGATTTAGAGATCAAAGGCAGTGCCTCATGGTCATGGACACTAATGAATCATTTTTAAAGGGTGAATTTGACATAGGTATCTCGCCTTAAGAAAAGAAGGGCATGTGCATTACAGCACAGAAGCCTTACCTTGGTAGTGATAGTATATCACTGGCAAATAGATGGTGCATCCCAAGGAAAACAGCTTTAATCTTAGACCAGGCCAGACACAGAAGCAGACATCATTAAAATTCTGTACAGAACAGCTAAGGAAATCTTAAATGTACAAGGCAACCACAGCATGTTCTTTGAGCCAAATTCAGGAAAAGTAGCAACATTGAACAATACGCATGTAAGCATACATAGGAACATGACAAAAAACAAGTGGACTGACCTTTCCGCATGAAACCAATCCAAACGCTAAATCTAAAGGGTGGATACACTTCTAAAAGGACTTGTGAGCTTCTGTCCAAGTGCATACTGAAAACTCCATCTCATCCAACAACAACTACTCTGTCAAAGTGCAAACCTTGTAATAAATAGATTAATAGAAAAAAGCACTTGTCACATCCAGAAAGGCTTCGCGTCAGTTCTAAAGAGGATCCTTACTTTACTGTAGCTTTGGAATGGCTGATCTGCACAACGCTAAAGGACCACTAAAAAGGAATCACTGTTCTACCCAGTTTCAACAACCTGTCTCAGAGCATAAAACCAAATGGCCGCTTACTGTAAATGTCACTACGGATCGGAGAAACAAAGTTTCAATCGTCGACCATTCTACTTCCATTAGGAGCCCTTTGAGTTAAACTATTAAAGTAACCTTTGAACTAGTCAAAACGATCACTCCAATTTACGTTTCTCGATCGTGTGACAGGTGGCAAGCCTCCTGAAGAGAACAGCAACTACAGAGAACCTGCACCAGTATGGAGCATGAATATTCGTCAAGGAGGCACCTCGAATCTCCGAAAGGAACATCCTACCTAATCGACACCCACACCACACACAGGAATTCGTAGGTCCGCGATTCCGCGTGGGTTATCTATCTCACATATTCCTGACACTGACTTGGGATCCTCACGACGCAAACAGCGAACTTAACCCGCAGACCCATTACGTCGAACACCAAGAGCGCACTCCCAACACCGCCGCACTGCGCCCAACCAAGGCCACCGCCAGCAGCACATGCGGCGCGCGCACGGTCGAGTAGCTCCCCACACACCCCGAACACAACTCCCCTTGTCATCTTCCGCTTGTTGCGTTGCTCCTGGACTGACGAGTTTTAAGAACGCTTGATCCACCGGTGGTCCACGGCTCGCGTGCGGGCAAAAAGGAGGGGATGTGCCTATATTTAGCAAGCTGGTGGATCGGGCCATCCACAGATCAGCTGGTTGGGATTGCTGATCGGAGTTGGTTGGACCGATTTGTAGTAAATGATGTTGACTCGCAAAGTACGTGAGAAGAGAATGCGGGCGAGCGGTGGCCTAGCTCGGTCCAAACGAAAACGAAAGGGGTCCGGGAATCTTACACTGCCATGGCGAGGCGCGGCCCGTGCGGGAGCATGCCGGGTGGGTTGCCTTGGCTGGGAGGGAAGTGACTGCTGGTGCTTGTTTGCGGCGGCGCTAACTCCGGCGGCTGGATGGCGGTGACGCCGGTGGCGGGCCACTGGGCTTGTGGGCACGTTTGTTTGGAGGGACAGACAGTACCAATGCTGAAGTTTGAACCGAAGCGTAGCTTTGAGCAGCAGCATCACGAAATCTGTGAACAACTGAACATGATCAGGCTGTCAGGCCAGCTCTCCCTCTCTTTTTTTTTTTTTTTTTTTTTTTTGAAAATAGCTCTCCCTCTCTACTTCAAAAATGGAACAGCTAGTAGAACCGAGTAGCTAAACCAGTCCAGAAAAGGTTGCGCCACCAGAGAAGGCTTAAGCTCAACTCAGCCGTTTCCATATTGGTTTTGCAAAATTAAATGTTATACTGCTAGGCCATAGAGAAAGGAGCAGTTGAAATAGTGACGAAGGATGGCTGGATGGGAAAATAGAGGAGCTGTTGGAGACGGCCTTATCGTGCGGGAACAAAAGTATGTAAAAATTCTTCTATTTGTGTCGTCCAATATTTGTCGCGAGTTAGTTTCAATTTATTTTTAACTAAAAAGAGTCAAATAAAAAACAAATGGAGTATAAAATTAAGGTATTGCAAGTCTTACTCTGTCCAAACCTAAAATACTTGTCGTTTTGGACAAAATTTGAGTCAAACTTTAGAAAATAACTAAAAATAACTTTAAATTTATTTAGTTTTGGTATTTTAAATATGTATATATTTGCATTTTCACAAAAAGTATACATTTATTACCATATCTATTTATATTTTTAATAAAGACTAGTCAAAGCCATGGTTCACATTTTTTAGAGAAATTCACTGCTCACTGAAAAGCTAGAAATTTGGAGCCAAATAAACTTAAACAAATCTAAATTCCGATAAACATAATACTGAATAGTGCCCAAGCAGCTCAGGAATAAGGAGTTAATGAGTACTATGAGGCAAACCCAAGGCTTTCCTTACAGTTGACGTTGAGAGAAACAATTTGGGGAAAGTGACTAAATAGTGGTTATTTTAGGGTTAGAAGACGATTTGATGAGTAGAAGGATAAATGATGCCTTTTGGATAAGTTTGTTATGGTTCTCTAAAATTTTGGATCAGAATAAAAAAATTGCTTGTCATCGAAAAGGAGGAAATTTCGAAAAATTCCCACCAAAAGTGTCCCTTAAACATATACCATAACTCAAAATAGGCGCCACCTCCCAAAAATTTTGAAAAACTCTAAACCTTCCCCCTCCACCGTACCCGTCGTGGAGAGTTAGGGTAGTATGGCGCGCATATCACTCATGAGCTCCTTCTGACCCCTTGTGGTAAGGGCACCTATCCAAAAGGGCGACATGTCTTGGCAGAACATCACGGTACAAAAATGTTTACCGTTCGTTTCGAGGCCTATTGGCAAATCAGTGTTCTTATTGACGAATGAGATGGTGCGACTACGATCGTTGTGCTTGGGAAATGGACCATATTTTGGTGGCTCGGCTGAGTTGTGGCCTAAGCATGTCTTGGGCTTGTTTAAACTGCCGCGTTCGCAAAACACGTTCAATTTTGTAACCTAGAGTGTTTGAGCTGAGCCTATAGTGCCTCGTACCTGTCCATCAACATAATTTATTTGGGAAACTCTAGTGATAACTCACTACTCTTAGCCCTTCCACAATTCACAGGTTCTATGATGTGGCGCCACTGTAGAATCAAGGGAAAAAGTATACATAACCCCCCAAACTTTGGGTGGTGGTCTACTTCACTCCCTGAACTTTAAAACCGGATATTTAACCCCCTAAAGTTTGCAAAACCAGATAAAACATCCCCTGGGATGGTTTTGAGAGTGGTTTTGCTACACTGGCATGGGAAAAAGTATGCATAATGTGATGCCCCTGGCATCTCAGAAGCCGTACACACAATTATACGTAAGCTAATGATGAATTAAGACTAAATCATGCTTAAGAGAGTAACGAGGAATTGGTAGATAAACCGCTAAGTCAAAATTTCTCAAATCTGAAATTTTAGCTCATCTCCAAATTGATTCTGAAATTTCTTTTGATTGGACTATACAACTCAAGAATTTTCTTTTATATGAAATGGAATTGAACTCATCACCTTTCAAATGCATCTATTGTGGATGTATTTGGACTTCATTTGATATTTCAAAAGATGAAAACAAGAAAAGCTTTACTTAGAGTAAATCTGCTGTTTTACCAAAATCCTAAACAAGATTAGGGTTGTATTTTAAAATATGTTGTGATTTAGAGGAGGATCATATTAACAAAGTTGTAGGTAATGATCCAGAAAACAGCTTTGTCAATATGAGTCTGGTCATAATATGAATTCAAATTGGTCTTTTCAACCAAATTTTGTCAGCCCAGAAACACACCCCTACTCTGTCCAGTTTGGTAATTTGAGATTTTCTTACCCATAGAGTCATTTTCATGACCTGCCCTAATGAAATGAAATATATTTTAGAAAGTACCAAACAAATTTGTCAAAAGGAGCAAGTGGAGTTGAGGCCTATAACTATGGTATTTTCCCCTCCCAAGCAGATGACCTACCCTGTCCCTACCTATGGCTGCTGCATAAATTCAAACAAATTTCATATTTTCCGGCCGAATTTGAATATGAGCCAATTGACAGACTTGTAGAGCTCTGAGAGTACAACAATTCATCCAATTACCACTTTCCCAAATTCGGTCTCTAAATAGGTCAAAATGGCAATTTACAGGAAGGAAGAAAACACAAATAAAGTGATCTTTCTCTGAGTCACTGACCGGTAGGGCCCACCCGTCAGGGTCGTCCTCCTCCTCAGTACGACGCCCGCCGCGTGGCTCGCCGGCGTACAGGGCGTACGCCGCGGCCGCGGATCGACGGCCCCACACCGCGACCGCGCCCCTCTTCACCCGGACGCCCTCACGGTCGCGTTCACGCCCTTCTCCACTCGTCTCCCTCGTCTCCCTGCCTCTGCGTGCGCGGAACGCCGCCATGGCCGCTCGAGCTTGAGCTCGCCGCGCCGCCGCCATCCGACCTCCTCGCGCCCCGAGGCTGCCACCACCACCTCCGCCGCGACCCGGCGCACCCACCCCGCTAGGCCTCGCCGCCGTTCTCCTCCCCTCGGAGTAGATCGAGCCGCCGCGCCGGGCGCCGCCCGCCATGGTCACCATGGCCGGCCCGCGGCGAGCTCGGGCCAATCACCCCTCCGGTGATCCTCGTGCCTAACCAACCTGCGCCCCACGCTCGCCCCGACCCCCTCTACCGAAACTCCAAGGCCTCGGCCCTCACCACCGCCCCTAGCCCCTCTCCCCGCGCGCCGCCGCCATAGCCCGAGGTCCGTGCTCGACCTCGCCGTCGGCGACCCTCCTCCGGCCATCCCCTCGCCTCCACGTCGCCACCAACGAAATCCCCGCGTCCTCGCGCAGACGAGGCGCCATCCCGTGGCCCTTTGCCCTCGCCGGAGGCGGCGAATCGAGCGGGCGCCGCCGCGCACCGCCGCGCCGCGGCCGTCCCGGTTCACCGCCTCCGCGCCGCCATTCCTCTTCACCACCGGCGACGAGAGCTGGGGGAAACGGAAGCCCGTGGACGGGAACGCCTCCCCGGCCCCGCTCGGCTCCAAGGCCGGCTCCGCCGCCGCCGGCGCAGCCGCGCCTCTCCTCCCGTCGCGCGCGCCTCTGCCCGAGCGGAAGGAGGAAGAAGAGGAGGGTAGTTTCCTAGAAAACCCCCTGCCCTTTTGTGTTTTTGCACGCTCCATTTGAAGTACTATGCACTGAGTCACATAAATCTTCCCTGCTACCCCCTGAGAACTACGGTTAATTATGTTTAGATACTTAGATCTAATGTTTTCTGTTTAATTGCATTTAAATTAGCTATGAACTTTGGAAAATCATAGAAAATCATAGAAAATTCTAAAATGGACAAACTCAGTTGCGTTAGACTTCTCTTGAGTAGATCTACATGATTGGTATGATGTGGAAGTGTGAAATGTCCATTTTGCCCCTGGTTTATTGCATGCATGATTAATTAGGATAAATGGCAAAAGTACACTAAATGAACTCCAAATGGCATGAAACTTGGACAGTAGCTTTCTTGTGGCATTATAGCACTGTGTAAATTTTTGTAGCCCTAGCACTTGCGGTTTAATTACCCTTTTGCCATTATACATGTGTATGTGCATTTATTTAACTACGGAGTGGAGGCTACAAAGAATATGCTCAAATTGACTCTCTACCATTTTCCCTATACTTTAGGTAGCATGAGTGTCTCACTGGTACAATACGAGCCCCTACATGTTAAGTTTTAATGGCGATTTGAAAATGATAAAAAGGGTGCATGTTGGAGATGATGGATAGAAAAGTGGTCAAGACTTGCTAAGAAAATTCTCCGGAAAAATTGGGTAGCCTAAGGTTGATGCATAGAGTCTAGAAAATATATGTTTGATCTAGGCCCATCGAGGTACTCCATGTTTAGGTAGTTTATCAATCACCTTTTCGCCTGTTCATGAAATGGTTATTCATACGTGTGTTTTGTGTTGATGCATCTCATTTCTTGCATCATCCCGCATGTCATTCATATAGTGACGCTCATTACAGATACGTGATCAAGAAACGAGCGCGTGGGACTACTTCAACCAACGGTGATCCAAAAGACCAACTAAGACCCATTCACGACCTGGAGGGCCCATCAGTCGTGCTTGGAAGGAGGAGTTGTCCAAGAGATCAAGGGGTTGCCTGGGGCAAAGCCTCACAACCCGGCAAACTAACAGTAGCTTAGTTTGATGGTTTATTAAAGTGAATCAAGGTAGGCAGGACCATGCAAATCCCAGCAAACAAATTATTTTGAGTTACGCATATGCATTAGGGTTGATTGGAACCAATTGTATTAGACTTCCCGGCCGCCCTGGCCCTAGCACCTATACCTAGGATTCGTAGGACGAGTGCCTAGAATGGTTAGACGCGAGTAGACACGAGTGAGCACTGTCACTCGTCTCGTAGGGTTTACTTTCAATTGAGGAAATTCTCATTACTATGAATTTATTATTGCTACGTTATGCTTTCAATTGAGACCGGGCGGAGAGATGGGATTACTATGTTGAAAAATGATATGGATGGTATGGTGGACTCCGCCCGAGTCGCTTAAGGCCCGTTCGCTGTTCGCCTGCTGATCGGCATAACATTGCTAGGGTGCTTATCCGGAATCTATGGGCCGGTGAAAGTCTTACTTGTGACGTCTCAAGCAAGGGGCACGTTCCTACCCACTGGTTGAGAGGAAGGTGGCCGCGGAGGCGGGTGTCAAAGGAGGGCAGAACCCGACGTAACCGAGGTAACGCTCCTGCGACAACGCGCTCCGGGAGTCAGGCGGGAGTGGTCATCGAACTTGAGACGGGACAAGTGGAGAAGGGAGACTATACGTGGGAAAGCCGTCGTGTTAGTAAGCATATGGGCCCCTGGCACTTCTAGTTATTCCCGGGAATATAAAAATCGATTCGAATCGCTGATGCTCACCAGGTGTGAGAATGCCAATATCGCACACGGGCAACGTAGAACCGTTGAGGCAAGATGTTTTATGGAATTGATGATTTGATACGACACAATGGTTATACATGCTTTACTTCATGCAAATTACTCGTTTTATATTACGAGTGAGATTCAGGATAAGGACCAGCGGCTGTCAAATCCCGCTATAGCATAACATTAAAACATAGTGGATAATCATGATTAAAGGACAGCGACTGTCAAATCCCGCTATCCTATGGCAACATTTTACAGTTTAAAACCAATGGCTAAGGACCTACTCGCTAGTAAGCTGAGCTTTGCGTCAGCCGTAAACCCTGTCCATTAAGTCCTACTGAGTAATTAGTACTCAGGGTTTGCCCCCACTTTTGGCTCACAGGTACTGGCGGCATTTGGATAGCTGCTTGGAGAAGGGTAGCACCGGTGGGCTCGGTGCTTCTCGCCTCGTTCATCTGTATGAAGACTTCTTAAGTATTTGGTTTCCGCTGCGAGATGTTTTGAAAACGCTTCCGCATTATATATATTTTGGACATGTATTTGACTATATACATTCTCAGTTTGTAACTAAGTCTATCTATTCTATATTTCAACTGCCTGTGATGATGTAACTGTTGTGGCTCCATCGCGAGTCGGATGTGTGTGATGTCGGTTCCTCTGGGATTTGGTGCAAATCGAGAGCCGAGGGCTTCTCGACGGACGACCGGGTTTAGTACGGTCTAAGTACACTGTAAGCTAATGGTGACAGGTGTACTTAGCCCGTATTAAATCGGCGGTTCCGCCACACATAACCCCCCAATCTTTGGGCAATGGTCTACTTCACCCCCTGAACTTCAAAACTACATATTTAACCCCGTAAAGTTTGTAAAAACCAGATAAAACACCCACTTGGGCAGTTTTGAGGGAGGTTTTACTACAGTGGCACGCTAGGGCCCACATGTCAGGTGACACGTGGCGTGGGACCCACATGTTAGTCCCCTCTCCTCTTCTTCTCTCCCGTTCTGCTCCCCTCCTCCTCTACGGTCTCGCGGCCGCCGCACCCCATCTCCTCTGAGGTCGAGCGCCGCCGTGCCTCCATCTTGCTCACGGCCGGAGTGCAAAGGCCGCGGTGAGTGGGTGGCACGCGGAGCAGGGGCCGCGTCAGCCGCATGGGAGGCGGGGGCGCTTTGGCGCTTGGTCACAAGCGAGGTGGAGGGGCGGTGGCATCCGACCACGAAGCAGATGGGATGTTGCGGCCGCTAGACTGCAGAGGAGAAGGGGAGCAAAACGGGAGAGAAGAAAAGGAGAGAGGACTGACATGTGAGCCCTGGCGCGCCACTGTAGTAAAACCGCCCTAGGGGTGTTTTATCTGGTTTTGCGAACTTTAAAGGGGTTAAATATTCTGTTTTGAAGTTCTGGTGGTGAAATAGACCACTACCCAAAGGTTTGAAGGTTATGTATATTTTTTTCTATGCCAATGTAGCAAAACCACCCTCAAAACCGTCTTAGGGGGTGTTTTATCCGGTTTTGCAAAGTTTAGGGGTTAAATATCCGGTTTTAAAGTTTAGAGGGTGAAGTAGACCACTGCCTAAAGGTTGGAGGGTTATGTATACTTTTTCCTAGAATCAAGCCCTAGCAAAGTAGGAGGAGAAGATACAAATGCCAAATAAATTGGTATTTGGGCCCATGGGTAAATCCCTCTTGCAAACAAGGTGAAGGGCACCAAGGGAAGCCCGTCAATCAAATGATAAATGAGATACACACATCCACATAATGGAGCATCATTGCTATATCGGATCAGTGGCTCCATCATATATCAAATCACACTAAGCCTTCGCCGTTGCTCACCTCCATGGCTCTAAATACACGTGTTGGTGGTGAAAAAAAATGTATATTCTCCTTATCCTAAAAGAAAATCATTCTAAGGTTATCCCAATCACTACTGCAATAAGTTGCAACAGGAACGGCTCTAGACACCCCTATAGGAACGGTTTTGGCAAGCGTTCCCGCTCGTGAGTTCCTGTAGTGAAATATCCATAGGAGCGGGCCTAAACCGATCTTGCAGTGGTCACAGCAGGAGCGGGCCACGATTGCACCGCTCCTGCAGTAATCACAGCAGGAGCGGACCGTGATTGCACCGCTCCTGCTGTGACCACTGCAGGAGCGGCTAAAGCTGTCCACCGTTCCTACTAAATCTTTTAGCAGGAGCGGTTTAAGCCATCAACCGTTCCTGCAGTGAGATTAAAAAATAAAAAACTCCCCACCCAACACGTGCTCTGGCTGGGGCCTGCCGCCGGTCCCCAGCTGCCCGCGCCTGCCGCCGTGGCCGGGCCGCCCGTGCCCCGTCGCCGCGCTCCGGCCGCCGGCGCCCCGTCGCCGCCCAACCGCGCTGCCGCCATGCTTCGGCCGCCCACGCCTGGCCGCCGCCCCGCCCCGTCGACAAGCGCCGCCGCCGCACCCCGGTCGCCGCCACGCCCCGCCGACACGCGCTGGCTGCGCAGCCGCCGCGCGCTCATCGCGCCGACGCGCGCAGGCCCGCCACCGCCCTGCGCTTGCCCGCAGGGCCGCCGCCGCCATGCGCTCGCCCGCAGCCGCCGCGCGCTCACCGCGCCGACGCGCGCAGGCTCGCCGCCGCCATGCGCTCGCCCGCAGCCGCCGGAGGAGAGCGACGAGGAAGGGGAGAAGGTGCGGTCGGCACGGGGGGCGGGACCCACGGGAGGTTGGCGCGGGGGCACCGAAGAGGTCGTCGTATGAGGGGGCCACGGAGGAGGGTGGCGGGGCGGATCTGGCAGGGGTCCATGCGGCGGCGGCGGATCCGGCGGAGCGGGAGGAGGCCGCGGCGCCGGCCATGGGCGCCGCCTTGCCCTGCGGCCGCACGCCGAAGTCGCGGGCCAGGAGCCCCTCGATGCCGTCCATGGGCGCGGGGACCGGGACCGCGACGGACGGCCCCGTCGGCGACTGTGGGAAGGGAGGGGGAGGGAGGTGCCGAGTCACCGACGCGGTAGGAGATCAAGAGAGAGAAGAGGGGAGATGGGTGGGGAAGGAAGAAGAAAGAGGTGGGGCGGTGGAGCCGCATGGAGTATCTGCATTTTTTTATAGGGTAAAGGATCCGCTCCTACTGCCTCCCCGTTCCTATTGTCCTTCCCCGCTCCTGCTGTTAGCGGGCGGCAGATGAAAACGAGGACCAATATTTTGATTGTCGCGCCAGTGAAAAAGTTTCAGGGCTGAAATTTGATTTTGGCGCCAACCGCTCCTGCTGCTAGTAGGAGCGGTGGATTCTACCCACTGCTCCTGCTATTTTATTTATAGGAGCAGTTGGTGTTATGCACCGCTCATGTGAACAAAATAGTAGGAGCGGTTGGAAAGAACAACCGCTCCTGCTGAATGGGCAACAGCAGGAGTGGTTGGTAAGATGGTCCGCTCCTGCTGAATGGCCACTGCAGGAGCGGTGCACCGTGCACCGCTCCTGCAGTGGTTGCAGTAGGAGCGGTGTATCACGTGGGACCCATCCTGGACACAATAGGAACGATTCTAAATTGGAGCCGCTCTAATGTTATTTGGGTGGTATTTCCGTAGCGGACTTTTGTAGTAGTGAATTCAAAGTATATTATATTAAATTTAACTAAGCTTTTTAGAAAAATTTTGATTGCTATGATGCCAGATATACGTACATTAGACTCACTACTATATGAAATATGTATATGTATTATAATATGCGGAGCACATTTTTTATTAAGTAGAAGAGAGGAACCAAGCCAAGCCAAGGGCCAAGACCCAACAAAGCCACCCAAAAATTGGAGCCAATAAAATAAGAAAGAAAGACACAAGCGACCAAAGAAGAGGAGGAAAGAAAAATGCTAAAAAAACTGGAGGACAGAGAGCTTATGGTGTGTTCAGAAGGCTTGTTTGGTAACTTGTACAACCTCCTAAGACTGGCCTAACAAATGCAACCGAGGAGTGTTGGCTTGGCCACGCGCGAACGAGAGAAAATAACGTTTCCAACTGGAGGACAAAGGAATGCTCACTCTGCTGATGCAAGCCAGGCCAGGTCGTGCAGGACACCAATCACAAACTAATACAAGCCAAGCACTCAAGTTACTTTGTACCAAATAACTCTGCATGCGTTGCTCAAGACATGCTAGCCCCGTGCATTACTCCTGCCCAGGCCACGCTTAAGGAGCGCCAAACACACCCAGAAAAGCCAACACGACTACACAATCTCACTTTGACCACCAACTGCGCCACGGCCATTAGTTGAAGAAACTCCCTCCTAAAAATCTTTAAAAAATACTACTCCCTCCATTTTTTTATTTGTCGCATTTTAGTTAAAAATAAACTAGCGGCCTAGCGGGTGGCAAATATTGGAAAACAGAGGTAGTATTACAAGACACCTATCTGCTTCGTAGACATTAGCATTTTAGTATAAATTTGATAAAATTTTAGATGGTTTGACCTATAGGACAAAAGCAGAATGAACTTTTCGTTTGGACAGAACCTGAGCAACCGGGTGCCAATGTAGTAGCATACTGCCAATCAAAACCAATGGCCTCTCCTGGATCATTTTTTTCTTACCAACATAAGAGTACGACCCACTGGTCCGTAACCACGAACGGAGCCCTACCGGGGCTCTCTGGTCCTCACCGGCTGCATCTAATCTACCGACCGACATTGGAAAAGTTCCAGATCAGTTGCGAATTCGTTGGGATTAGTCAATACGTCATGCTCCTACGACGATACCACCATGCTATCAAGAGAAAAAGCAGGCACACAGCGTGACCTTTCGCCAAATATTCAGCTGGAGACTTTTACCAGGTGCACAAGAGGAAAGGTTCCTAAACCACACCACGAGCTAGCAGGTACGGCTTTTGATGGTAGAAGAGTACCGAGTACTCCATTTGGGAAAAAGGAAAGGAAAATAGCAGCGCAAAGATAGCGAAGTACAGTCAAGGCTTTAGACTTTCATTCTGGATTTTTTCGGTACGCACGATCTGCCCAAGTCGCTCGAAGACCCACAGGCTCGCTCGACCAACAGCTGGTCGTGCACGTGCAGTGGACTAGTAGTCGTCTTTTCTTCTTGTTGTTCAGTAGCCTTCACCGATGTGGCGATGTACAACAGTGATGTCACTTTTTTTTCAGTTGATAATTAAACATCAAGATGAGAACAGAGCCCTAAAATAATATCTCCGGTGAGCGACGGTGAGGATCACACGCGAGACTATCTACTACTCCACATCCATCGTCATCCCGCGCTTAGCTCGTCGGTGCATCGGAATCCGTAATAAAAAATGGCGATTAGCCTTCATAATCATGCCACTACGTGTGTTGGTACTGCATCTCAGGTTTCCGACGAACCCAGATCGCTCCATACAAGGTGCATGATGCTGAGAGAGTGCGTTTCGTAAGCTATTCACTGTATGTTTCTTCAAATCCCACTCCTTATCACTGTTTCAACGGTTTTTTTCTCAACATTTATATCGACAAACGGTAATTTAGAAACCCTTTTAAAGTCCCACAGTCGATACCCTAAGCCCATCGGACGCGAGGCCGGCCGGCCGGCCCACGCGTCTGCACTCGACAGGCGCAGGCGAAGTCGGTTGCGAAACAATGAGCCGCGCGTACGGCCATGGCCTCCGCCGCCGACGCGGTGCCGCGTCGACCGACCGCAACCGAGGCGCGCGGCGTCGCCGTCGCCGTCCCCCTCACCAGCCGACCGGCCGCTGGGCCCGATGCCTCCGGCCTGGGCCGGCCAGCGCGTACGTGGCAGACGCCCGCGCGCGCCGTAGCACGTGAGGCCGGGGATTCGCCGATTCGGCGCCCACCGCGCGGGCGGGCGGCATTTGTCGCGGCCCGGCGAGACGGAGACCGCGCGCGCGCTGTTGCGTGGGCGCGGCGTCAGCCAGGGCCAGCTCGGAGGCGACGGGGCAGACGTCCCCTCGGCCGTCGGTCGCCCGGCTACCAGCCTAGCACGTCTGCCTGCGCACGTACGGCCATGTGGCTTCGTCTCGGTTTCCTCGTCCCGTCGTCCGGCCACAGAGAGACGGACGATCCACGGGATCGAACCTCGCGAACTCGCCACCCATCCTCTGACGGAGGAAGAATGGGAAAGAAAAAAAGCAGAGACAAAAGTGAATTTGTTCCCTCGGTGCGGCGACGCAGAAACCGGTGGAAAACCGGCGGTGCTCTGGTTCGGCGCACGCGCAATTCGCAGAACAGATTGGATGAAGCCAAGAACTTCTCTGTCCGTACGTTGCCGTTTTCTGCCGGAGAGGTTCCGGTCTCCACTTCGAACGCATGGGACATATCGATCGGGCTACCGAAAATTTTTGGCAACAGTTGACTGCTAGGTTCCTCTCACGAGACGTGACACAAGAAAACACATGAGAAGATCGATCGGGCCACCGAAATCTTTTTTCCTCATAATAAAGAATACCTTCACCACGGCAGCACTCCAGTATTAAGGCAGCATCTTTACGCGAATAAATGATCGGTCGCATCGTTTTACCATTGTGAGAGACGCAAATAAAGGAGCGTTTAATTTGACGATGCATCCGTCAGTGAGGGCTTCGGTTCGGAACCACCAACCCGACCCACCCGTCAGCCCGCGGGCCCCACCCACCAGCAAATAATGGCGCGTACTGGCCGGCCACAGCGGCTTCCCGCGATTCCTCTCCTCTCCCGCGGAAACCACATCCACGCCCCGACGCGCCCCATCGCGCGGACACGGAGAGCCGAGCCCACGGCCCCGTTCGCTCGCCCGCCTCGGCCCTCCTTGTCCTGTGGGAACCCATTCCTTTCTTGTCGTCTCCCTCTCCCACTCGTACCGCCGCGCCGGTGCGGCTATCCGTTGCTTGCCCCGTTCTTCCTGCCTGCCTCGTCGCGCCGGGGCCGGCGCCTTTTTTGCGCCTCGCCCCCTCCACAAGCCGGCTAATTATTCGTCGGGTGCGTGCGCGGACCGGAAACGGATACCGCCCGCGCCCGCCGGCCCCCCTTCCCTTCCTTCCTTCCCTGGTGCCTGCCGTGCCGAGACCCTTCGTCACTTCCAAAGACCGAGACCACCGTACCACACCATACCATATACCACGAAGCCAGAGCCGGTGGAGGGTGGGGAAAAAAATCGGAAACCCTCGGGGTGTAAATCGCAGCGGATTGGCGCGGGGGGAGGCCGGTGGGAATCGGGGCGCGGATCCGGCGGGCGGGGGCGAGATCTATGCGCGGAGGGGGAGCGGGCTGAGGGAGGCGGGGAGGAGGGGAGCCCGCCCAATGGAGGAGGAGGCGGAGTCGTCGTCCTCGGCGGCGGCGGCCCTGGCGCTCCTGGCGCTCGTCGTCGTGCCGGCGCTGGCGCTGCTGGCGGCGAGCCGCTGGCGCCGGGCCGCGGCGCGGAGGGAGGAGGTGCGCCGCCTCGCGCGCCTCGCGGCCGAGGAGGCCGAGCTGGCGGAGCGGGAGGCCGCGCTCGCGTACTACTCCGAGCTCTTCCCGGGCGTCGTCCAGGCCGCCGAGGTGCCCGAGGCGCCGCCCCAGTGGGGGCCGCCGCCGCCGGTGGCCGTTGCGGCTCCCGGCCCGGCGCGGGAGGAGCAGTTCGAGCAGCTGACGCAGCCGCAGCCGCCGGTGGGGGCCAAGGGGGTCTGCGCGGTCTGCTTCAGGCCGACCACGTTCCGGTGCAAGCAGTGCAAGGCCGTCAAGTACTGGTGAGTGGCCTCAGTCCCGCCCCCTCCTGATTTCGTCGTCTCCGGTCTGTTTAATTTCATGAACCCGTTGATTGGGGGGGGGGGGGGGGGATTGTGGGGAGATGGTCCGTGATTTGTACAACTGGGAGTGGGATTGTCCTGTATGTGGTACAGATTTGGGTGTCGGTAAAATCTGATTATGTTTCGATTCCACAAAATTTAGACTCTCCTCCAAACCTTTGGCTTATGGCGATGCTAACCCTTCACTTAATCCTTATGCCCATTTCAAATTGTGATTCGATAACCTTGGGTGGATGCACACCATTGCTAAGAGGAACTCTGATTTGGTGGGGCTATCGGTAGCTACCATTTCTTGGTCCCTAATAGCTCGATTCTTACAAGATCAACATTTTTTTAGATCCCTGCCTCCCTGTCTCTGCTGCTCAGAGTCCAGGTTTCTGCTAATTTAGTCCATTGTTTTTTGATCGATTTAGGCCACAACATGCCTTAGTTATTAGCCTTCTCGTAGTGACTTTGCATTTTATTTCCATGCCTGAAGGTTACCGTAGCATGGACAACACTGGCATTGATCTGTACGCTCAAGAAAATGGCTGAAACTTTATTTGCACAATTAAATTCGCGTGAACCCATTTCTTCCATGTTTGTTCCTTGTATCTAAGAATTCATGCTACAGATGTTTGCACTGACAGAACTCCCTCGCTGTGAAAATGAGATGTGTGGATGTAGATGTGATACTAGTGGAGTACAGGAATAGATCTATGCATATATGGTGCAATAATAATCAGTGGGAAAAGTTGTGTTTTAGGAACTGTGCCAAAAATATGGGTCGAAGTTGCCTCGTAGCTGTAGACAGAGTGAGTATTTTGAAGATATTAGAAGAGGCTAAAATAAAACGGATTGTGAACTGGAGGGAGTATTTGTGACAGTAGGAAGTACGATGCATGGCGTGCTTGTTTGATGGTGAGTAAATGCACCAGCTAACCACTAGGTGCCACAATACTACTACCTCACAGTCAATAGATTCTTACAACAGTACAACTATCTAGTCTTAGATGCAAAATGGCATGCACTGACCTTCATCATCCCATGTTCATCGACCTACCTGTGAACTTTAAGACTATTGAACCGTTGAAAAACTGTTTGGTGTTTGGCTGGATAAGATGTGGGAGGCTAGTATGCTGTAGATCCATCATGCATCTGCTCGTCCTCAAGTCTACATGATGTATTTCCTAATTCCTCCTGTGTAATGGAATGACGCGGCATTCATTACTTCCTAAAATCATTAAAATACTGTAGGTGCATGTCCTGTGCATGTGGAAACAGCGTGCATACATTTCTGGTGCTATGGGACTGTTTACACTTCATTTAGCAAATAGTATGGTTAGTTGTTGAGATAAAACGATGAGTGGATTGGATGGGTCCTGCTGTTTTTTGTGGGATTAGTTTCGTATATCAACATCCGTGGCATGTTGCAGTATTGTGTGTGTTTATAAGATCGGTGAATTAGCTTCTTAACTTTGATGCACCTTTCTTTTTGCAGTTCTTTCAAATGCCAGATAGCCCATTGGAGACAAGGTCACAAAGATGAATGCCGTCCACCAATCGTTAATACCAGGCCTGATGATGAAGGGAAGGTTGACCGGGGAAGAGCTGCTGAAGAGAATGTATCAGTTGGTGTTAAACCAGTTGCTGAAATGAACAATCCAGGTGCTGTTGGATCTGAAACATCTGATGCAAACCATAGCTTGAAGAGTTCAAATGGTCAAGATAAACATATGCCTTCGGAAGAGGTATGTAGCAGCACAGAGGTCCCTGGAGGTCATCAGTCCAACAGCACAGTCGAAATTTTTCAAAATGGTCCAGTATCTGTTGACAACAATAAGATGGGATCAAATATCGTGCATTCAAATTCTGGTGAAGATGTTTCTCCCATCAAGGACTTCAATGATGCTTTACTATGCAAGTCTCAGGCTTCTGCAGCAAAGATAAGTGATCACAGCAGTCTTGCAAATAAAGAACCCTTCAATCATTCCAAGGAACACCATAGAGCTAAGGATGCCAGTCTTGTTGAGAATGGTTCTCAGACGAGTCATAGTAGAGAACTTGAAGATAGTAGCGTTCCTCAAGCTACTGCATCTGTTGTCTTGGAGCCCAAGAGTTCTAAGACACCTATTCATGCGGAACTTGAGAGGTCTAAGGCAAAACCAGCTGGGAATGGCAACATTCAGAGCACAAAACCTGCGCCATCTGCATTGACTGTTGACAAAGCTACTGTTCGTGGGGGGTATTCTGTTACACCTAATCTGTCTAAAGTGTCTGATAATCTTTCTGATGGAAGTTATAAACCTTCAGAGAGATCAGGTTCAACAGCAAATAACCTTGCGACGTCACTGAAGAAAATGGTCAGACAGCAAACTACATCAAAAGTTGTGAGGCATTATCCATCAGAATCAGTAAGATAACTGAGTATCTCATGGTTCTTGCCATCTTATTTTATCTCTTGTATTTTCTTATAGTTCTCTTTTGTTTCAGACACTCTTCCCATATGAACTGTTTGTGAAGCTCTATGGCAAGGTTGAGTTGCACCCTTTTGGTCTTCATAACCTTGGCAACAGGTAACAATGACTTGTTTTTTCCCTCCAAAAGCAAGAGTAGGGATGTTAACTGGCACGCATGAAAGTCATATGTAAGATGTTTAAGTTAATGCTCCTAAAGTATTTGTGATTTACTTCCATTAAAGTCTATTTTGTGCATAGTAAGTAGAAGGTGACACTTTGCAGTGGATTATCGCATTAGCTGGTTATATTTATGTTACACTAAACTTGTAAGCCTACCCCAACCTGCTTGGGACTAATTTTGGCTTTGTTGTTATTGTAGCACTAAACTAGTACATTTCCATTGGGTAGAGCTTAGGCTTTGTGTTGTTTTGGCTGGACTTATGTTTAGTACAATATCGTTGCTAGCTTTGTCTAATCCGCATTTTCTTTTGCAGTTGCTATGCAAATGCTGTTCTTCAGTGTTTGATGTTTACTCGACCACTTACGACATATCTTTTGGAAGGGCTTCATTCTAAAAACTGTAATTCTCCACTACTGTTGTCACAGCACTTTTTTTTACTATGCACTTGAGTATTAATATAATATCTCATGTTCTGTAGGTTCCAAAAAAGAATGGTGCTTCATGTGTGAATTTGAAAAACTCATTGTGGAGGGCAAGCGGCGCAAGACTGCTTTGTCACCAACTGGGATACTCTCTCATTTGCATGACATTGGCAGTAGCTTTGGTCCTGGTAAACAAGAAGATGCTCATGAATTTCTTAGGTAAGGTGGCATTATTTACACTATATATTTTTTCCTCATTTACAATTGAGCTTCAAGGAGCTGGAACACTTCACAATTATACAGAAATTCTGTAAGCCTGAATGTAGAGGTTTCTTGACAGTTCAATCGTTAATTAGAATTTAAGTGAAGATTTGCCATTAAGTGGTCAGTTATTATGGATTTGTGGGTAGTTGGAAGAAAAAGGAAATTGTGCATTCGATCTGGTTCTGCTGCTTTACTGCCTGTTGATGGGCTATTTCGCCCTAGTGGCTTAGATTTCTCCATCTACTGGGGTTGTATTGTTAACACTGGAGCACATTATGTTACAATTGGGATGTCTTGATTTGTTTTTCCTTATCGTCTTTGGACCAACTGTAAATTGCAATACCAATTCAGCCAACGTTGGTGATTATACGTATAATAAAAAAAACTAGAAAAATGTTTTGAATATGTCGTCCCTGACAACTTATGTCCATTCACACTATGGGAATGCTATGTGGATCACCACTTAGAGAACTTGATAGGACAACAGACGAGACCTATTGTGGATCACTTTATCTTGGGTACTTAAGTATCGCAATGTTCTCATGCGTTAACCAAAAAACTTAGTTGATATTAGCTAACTCATTTATTTGCATGAGTTCTTTGATGGGCCAACACTACCTGATCTGAATAGAACAAAGGTATTGCCTCTACTTTTATTGAAAGAAGAGTACTTGGTCTGTGCAGGTATGCAATTGATGCCATGCAATCCGTATGCATGAGGGAGGCTAGAAAAGGTGCTCTTCGATCAGCGGAAGAAACTACACTTGTGCAGTTGATATTTGGGGGCTATCTGCGATCTAAGGTTTTCTTTGCATAAGGCTTATAAATTAATTCATTTTGATGTATTCTGTTAACTTAGATTAGTTATATAGCAAAGCTAATCTTTTTGGCACCCCTATTGATTACTCTTTCCTCTCTATTTGATTTGTTCCTAGATAAAATGCTCAAGATGTCATGTTAGTTCTGAACAATGTGAGCCCATGTTGGATCTTACTGTTGAAATCGATGGTGACATCAATTCACTTGATGAGGCACTTGAGCGGTTTACAACCACAGAAGTCTTGGATGGAGAAAATAAATATCACTGCAGCAGGTTTTGTCACGGCTCTTGGTCTTTTCCTTTCTTCATCTGATCTTGTATTACCTATCTGTTCATTTTATCTATGAGCCATAATCTTTTGAATTTCAATGTAAGGCAACCCATTATGTACTGTGATAATCTGGAAAACTGTGCATATCATTTTCCTCTGGTTGATAATATGAGGGTTAGAGATTCTATAACTTGATGATATGTCTTATTTTTTTTTTCTCTGTTGAACACAATTCATTATGTTACTGAAGGATAATTTACATTTGCGTGCATCGTCATATTCAACATCATGGTAATCGTTTTTAAATAATGAAATTGATAGCTTTTCAATGTCTTGGCAAAAGGGAAAAACAATGCCTTTTCTGAGGGCCTCTTATATTCTCTTATTAGTAAAGGCATATGAAGGGTGGAACAGATTGTGCTAGTAAATTTGGTGATGAATGTCATCTACTATGGCATTCTTAGTTTATCTCACCATTCTAGTAATGTATTAATGGTTACTTCTTGTTTAGCCCCTCGTGTGTACTGTGTAGCTACAATTCTTCTTTTGCCAAATTCTCGTTCCACTAACTCTACTCTGTCTTTTCAGATGCAAATCATATGAGCGTGCTAAAAAGAAGTTGACAATAGAAGAAGCACCGAATGTTCTGACTATTGCACTGAAAAGATACCAGGTATCATCTAGATTATCATGGTCATTTAATATTTACATTTTGTAATGTTCTAAACAGTGTCTAGCAGAGAAGACAACTGCATATTGAAGATCGAAATATCTGTAGCTCCATGTATTTAATGGGACTTGAGTTTCGTTGAGATCCACTAAACATCCTCCTTTTATGTGCAGTCTGGCAAGTTTGGGAAAATCAGCAAAGCTATCAGATTTCCAGAGACCCTGAATGTGGGTAGCTATATGAGCCCAAATACTGATGACACATCGCCAGTTTACAGCCTCTATGCTGTGGTTGTCCATCACGATGTTATGAATGCCGCCTTCTCTGGTCATTATGTATGCTATGTTAAAGATACACAGGGGAGGTGGTTTAAGGCAGATGACAGCCAGGTTTGCTTACTCTGTGGTCTTTGGATATCTCAAGGGCATGTTTGGGAAGGTGGCTTTGGGATCTAAATTTCTAGGATTTAGTACAAACATGAAATAAATCCTAGATCAATTCTTTCCTTCCAAACAGGCCCAAATTTGTTTTTAGTGACCATAAATGAAACTGCAATTCTTGCTGGAAATATGGAACTGTGGTCACGCTATGCGTCTTACTAGAATAGTAATCAGACTGCGTGTTATTAGAGTAGTGAGGGTAATTTTATATGTTTGTAAACGAATAGCAAATAAATGTCAAAACTTGACAGTCACTGAATTGATGCTCCTCTGGCTTGAAAGCGAACTGTGTGTGTTACCATCAAACAGAATCATCTGTAATATGCTCTTAATAGCTGGTGTTTGTTGTATGCAGGTGAAACAGGTGTCTCTGGACAACATTATGTCAAAGTGTGCATATATGCTGCTGTACGCTAGGTGAATACTGGGAATCTCTTATTTTAATTGCATATCACGTGTCTTATGTATGCCTAGGAGGAGTTTTGTCAGGACATTCTAACCCCTGTTCTGATTAAATCAGGTGTTCACCAAGGGCGCCAAGCTCTGTTAGGCAGGCTATGGCGGTCCAAGATCCAGCACGCCAGAAGAAGGCCAAGCAAAAGGTGTCTCTAGGAGGGACAACATGGCGGGGAGGCTCCTTCAACAGAAACCAAGCTGATCATCGGCATACAGACCACGATGAGCATACCCATGCATCCGATGAATATGGATATGCACCGTATCCACCGGCAGAATCTCCGAGTCCTAGCGAGAGCTCGTCGCTCTTCAGCAACTCTGACGCTGGGTCGCACAGCACCGTCAGCACAGACAGCAGCGACAGCACAAGGAACTCGACCAGCACCGAGGAGTACGAATACCTGTTTGGAGCCTCAGACCAGATGTACCCTGGAGCACCTGTGGAGAACGACTACCCAACGTATTCCCGTTCGAGGTCCAGCTTGAATACCAGCTCATCAGGCCGGGAGGCACATGAGCACGGGCTTCAGGACGGCATCACCGGAGGGGATTGGGTTGAGGGCGACGATGGCGCGCCCTTATTGTATACTGACAGAAGTAAACAGCAGTTGGGCAGCAGTAAGTTAACAGATCAGTATAGGCAGTTAGATAGGAGCGGGCATGACCCCAGGGAAACCAGGGGCGGTGTCTTGTTGAGAAGACCGTCTAGAGACAGGACCGCCCAAACATTTTATTGATGTGCAGGGTTTGGGCTTGTAGAGGAATAATGGGATGTACGTAGCCTGTAATATTATCTCGCTGCAATGTGTACAAAGAGGAGAAATGTGGTAGTGGTAGTTCATCAAAGTGAAATGCCTTACTTGGAAACGTGCCCCCGAGGAACTTGCAATAGACGTTGCACCTCCATTGGGTCGACGTAGATACACAATACAAAGTTGAAGCATCTGAGCCATGACAGAACGTTCAAACGGATGCCGTGCCGCTATCGCAGGTACTGTACAATGCAAGTTTGGCACTGGCAGGCACAGGGATGTCGGGTACGTTTGGACGCTGTCCATGGGCGTCGTGCGTGGCAGGTTAAGGCGTCCGATTCGTTTGCCCAAGAATCCGGAAGGAGGAACGGCCACGCTCGGGCGCCAAGATGAGCAGCGGTGGCGCTGTGGGCATGGAGGGTATCCAAATCGGGGATGTGGGCACGGGAGCCAGGGCTTTCCAAATCGGGGCCTTCGATCCAAACGCCGCGCACGGCCGCTAGTCCACCTGTCCACGAACCAAAAGCTCCTCTCCTTGAATGATACGGGTGGGGTGGGTCAGTGATCATCAGTGGGTGGGTACACAGCAGCGACGCGAGGCTTTGGATTCGTACTGCAGCCGGATTGATTGCATGGACCAAGTGATGGCCAGGACCAGGCCAGCACAGGATAAGGTGATCCAATCCATTCGGTTGGGGCCCATCTGGTTGGCCTAATGCACCACGTGCTGTGCTTTTTTATGGCAGCCGTCTCCAGCGGATCCTATGAATATTGAAAATGATACTATAGCTATATACACTGTAGGCATATAAATAGAGTAGAGCTTAAACGTAGAGGATCTGTTGAACTCATTCTTAGTGAGAGGAGGATCAATGTAACAGCAGTTTATGCTGCTTCCTTTTCCCCACAGGGAATGGATACCGTATCTATGTCCAGCTTGAACGAGAACTAATTTCTGCATGCACGGGCCGGCTCCCCGAGCGAGCCGTACATGCCATGCCGTGTCGCCGTGCACCAGCACGACGCCGCCGCGCATGCCACCCGGCACCCGTGCTCGCACGCACCGGCCGGCTTCGCTTTGCGGCGCCGCGCACATATGCAACGGCCATGCTGCATGCATGCACACACGCCCCCGTCCGTCCGTTACCCCGTGCCGTGCCCACGCCGTCCGTTCGCGCGTCGCTGGCACATGGAGCAGCGCGCGCGGCCGTCGTGGCGCTACCTACCTTGGCGTGGCGTCAAAGGAGGCGGCGGCGGCGGCCCGGCCGGTGGTATGGTTTTTTTAAATTTTAACCCTTTTTGCGAATTTTTTTTAACAAACAGATCCTCGACGAAACTATTTGCGAAAATGGATTCAAAACTCGGCACTTAGAGACTTCGCGCCGAGATAACATAGCTCGGCGCTCCATGATCTAGCGCCAAAGTCGCCACATGGCCGCATGGCCGGACCTCGGCGCGCAGACATTTAGCGCCGAGAGAAGCCTGCTCAGCGCGTCATACAAGCACGCCGACCTGCTGACCTTTGCACCACACAGGAAGCCAGTAGCAATGAGTCATACATTCAAATTTTGTGGAATTTGCAGAAAAATAAATATGTATCCGATTGATATGAGATCAACTTCGTTAGATCCACAATGTTGTCCTCTATGTGATAAAAATGTACAGACACTTAAAATATCTGTTGAAATTTCTGAAAATAGTTAATCATGTATGGATTGTTTAATTCATAGAAAAATAATCAAACATCCGATTAATACAAAGTTAGCTTGGTTTACCTCATAATTCTCAAAGCACAAAGCATCGGACAATCAATTTCATTTCGTATGGAGTCTTGAACGTTCAACTCTTCATTATGGAACTTAGGGCCCTGCCCCAAAAGAAGTCGCTGGTGTTTTTCTCTTCTTTTGCTGCTCCGCACTGCAACCTATTATCTTTGAATTTCACTGAAAAGTAAGTAGTTTGGAAATGATAATGCAACGTTTCAATAATATAGTAGAGAAGAAATTGGCTCTATCACTTGTCACGGTTCTCTATTTCATTTCATATCAAATCATGAGATAATCCCAAAAAGAATATAGCATACATTGATTTAAAATAGTTTCTAAAAATGAGAGTTTTCATTTCATGTAATAGTTCTCATATGGTTTGATTGTCTATTTCACATAAATCATGCATTAAAAAGTTTGGAAAATAAACTAAGCTTGTGCACATTATAATAATTAGCACACAGTCAACAAACGAAATAATTTTTCTAGAATTAAAAAATGCATATACGTTTAGTTATTTATAGAAATTTCAATAGACATTTTATAAGTCCATGCAATTTTATTACGTAGAGGACAACATTAAGGATTTAATAAAGTTGATCTGATATGAATCGAATACATATCAAAACGAATATGCATGTGTCCAACTTGTCGTAGTTCATAAGTAGTTTTGAATTCATAAGTGGAGAAGAAATTGCCACCATCACTTGCCGTAGTTCTCTATTTCATTTCATATCAAAATCATGGAATAATCCCAAAAATTTAAAAAATATAGCTTACATTTATTTAGAATAGTTTCTAAAAATGAGAGTTTTCGTATCATGTAATAGCTCTCATGGCGTGATTGTCAATTTTCACATAAAATCATTAAATAGCTTAGAAAATAAACTAAGCTTTTGCTCACTATAATAATTAGTATATAATCAAACAAATAAAATAGTTTTATTTTTTTGAACATCTATAAAATAGTTTTATTTGTAATATAACTTTAGTGGATGACTATCTCATTTCATACAAGATCGTGAGATGGCTCAAAAATTGATAATTAATTATTCTATGGACTGACGAATACATACTCGTTTATTTTTTATGGGTCACATATCTTTCTAACGTAGAGAACAACACTTTGAGCTTAACCAATCTAATCTCATATCAATCGTATATATGTTTATTTTTTAGGAATTAAACAATGCATACACGATTAGATAATTTTAGAAATCTCAAAAAACATTTGATGAGTCCATGTATTTTTATTACATAGAGGATAATATTAGAGATTTAATGAAGTTGATCTCATATCAATTGGACAAATATTTATTTTTCTACAATTTCTGCAAAATTCGAACGTATATGCAAAGTAGAACATGCAAAGTCTATTAGCTTCTTTGTCAAGGGGTCGGCGTGCTTGCACGCAGCGCCGAGCAGGCTTCCCTCAGCGTTAATTGGCTGCGCGCCGAGGTCCAGCCATATAGCCACGCAGACTCCGATGGCGCATGCGCGAGATCGAAGAGCGCCGTTACCTTGGCGCTCTGTCCTTAAATGCCGAGTTTTGAGTCCATTTTTGCAAATAGTTTTACGAGGGGTCTATTTGTTAGAAAAACTTGGAAAATGGATTAAAATATGAAAAAGCCACGGCCGGTGGTTGGGCGCGGGCCGCTGACCAATCCTCATCGATGTCTCCGCGCCGCCGCGCTTTTCCCATCAGTTTTTACACCCAGGCAACCTCACCGGCGGCGCGCGGCCGGTGCCCGCGCTGCAGCCGCGTGACACTCGCTGCCGCGTACCAACACATGGGACGCGAACGCATGGCGCGGCGGCATGGACTTGGCAACGGTGTCCTGTCCAGCAGCCACCCACCCGCCACCAGGCCACCACCCTCGTTCTCCGTCAACATTAGGGCAAAAAGAGGCTGCAGTGCCGTAATATCATTCGCCAGCCCCGGATCCTGTGGTGCCCGATCCTGTCTGTCCCCTCCTCTTCATCCTCTATCCTCGCCGACCGGCTCAAAAGTCCAAAAGATATCCATTCCATTCATCTCCCAGGCTCCCAGCTGCCCGGTGACCGCCCGCCCTGGCACGCGCGTGCCGTGGAAAGGCGCCGACGACGGACCCCTCCGACTATTACTGCCACGACGCAGGCAGCAGCAACCAGCGTTGAGCCTTTACACGTAACAGTGTAACACCCCCCCACAGCTCGAGCTACCTGCCAGCCTCTCACTCTCACGGTCTCGCTCACAGTCCCACCCTCACATCTCTCGCGTTCGTTTGCCGCGGCGGCGGCATGGACCTGGAGGGGCTTTGCGGCGGCGGAGGCGGCTTCCCACGGCCGCAGCAGCAGGTGCAGGCCGTCCAGCGTCAGCAGCGCCCGACGGAGTGCTTCTCTGACGAGGTGAACAGCCGGGGTGGCGAGGAGGAGGAGGAGCCGAATGGAGGCGGCGGGAGCAGTCCTGTGCAGCCGCCGTCGTCCTCCGGGGCGGGCCCGGGCAGCGAGACCGGGAAGCGGAGGCGGGGGCGGCCGCCGGGGTCCAAGAACAAGCCGAAGCCGCCGCCGGTGCTCACGCGGGACGTGGAGCCCGCGGCGGCCATGCGCCCGCACGTGCTCGAGGTCCCCAGCGGCGGGGACGTGGCCCGCGCGCTCGCGGCCTTCGCGCGCCGCCGCGGCCTCGGGATCTGCGTGCTCGCGGGCACGGGCGCCGTCGCCGACGTCTCGCTCCGCCACCCGTCCTCCTCCTCCTCCCCACCCGACGCCGGGGGCTCCGCGGCCGTCGTAGTCTTCCGCGGCCGGTACGAGATCCTCTCCATCTCGGCCACCTTCCTGGCCCCGTCCATGTCCGCGGCCGTGCCACGCGCCGCCAGGGACCTCTCGGTGTCGCTCGCCGGCCCGCACGGCCAGATCGTCGGGGGCGCCGTCGTCGGACCTCTCGTCGCCGCCACCGCCGTCGTTGTCCTGGCTGCCGCGTTCACCGACCTTACCTTCCACCGCCTCCCCCTCGTCGACGACGGCGCGTCTGCGTCCGTGTCCGGCAGCGGGGAAGCCGACGAACATCGTGGCCGCGGCGGGCACCAGCCGCCACCGGCGGAGCCGCAGGGCGCCAGCGGGCTGCACCCGGACCTGTACAGCATGGCTCCGGCGACTCAGACGGTTCCCTTGCACACGCGCCAGTCCCAAGATGCATGGCCTGCGGTGGCAAGCGCACAGCGACCTCGGCCGCCGTATTAGCTCCGAGGCTCCGATAGCCATGCTTTCTACTGACATCAGGCGTCTGATTCTTATACGGTTAATGGTGCTCGATCCTTCATACTGATTATTTCTGTCTAATTCGTATATCGAGACATTTGGTGATCTGGTTAGTGTGTTAGGGTTTAGTATCTAGCTCATACATTCATGATGATCTAGATTGTTGCTACCACTACTCTGTGTTAGGGTTCATATATAGCATTTCTGTTTTCTTAATCAGTTGTCATATTGATGCCAATGGCGAGATTAAGACAGGCAAAACGGCTCTACTCCCCGTTTCACATTACAAACATTTTTCTTCAGGAATGCTAACCTATTCTTCTTTGAAATATGTCAAAGGGTTCTGATTTTTACCAAGTTTTTAGAAAAACATACCAACATCTACAACACCAAATAAAATGCATGCCATCAATATATATTTTGTGCTGAATTTAATAAAACCAATTTGATGTTGTAGATCTTAACTAGGGTGCATTTATCTTAGATTTGGTTAAATTAGAATTTATTTAATTCAGAATAAAGTTAAAGTGCCTTACATTTCTAGAACAAATGAAATGTAAATTACTGAATCGTGTTCTGATAGTTATATGTCGCCGTTGCATGTGCATAGCTTTTTTAGATAATGGAAACCGAGTTTCCGGCTCCATCTCTGTTGCATGTGCATAGGTAGGGGGATGGTTTATTAGGAGCTTAATTAGGATTAGGGAAGATGAAAGCAAGGTCAAGGGCTCAGGCTAATCATATGCTAAGAGAGAGAGAGCGCTTTGGCCCTAAGACTAGGCTCACCAAAGGGTCCAAAAAAGGGTGTCCATACCCTGTGCGGCATTGTAGACGGAAAGAGTTGTAGTTGGAATAGTGGATGTACAGGGTTGGATGGATGTCCTGGTAAGCCTAGTCTAGCAAGGATGAAAGGCTGGCCCAAATGAGTGCTGTGCACATCAAAATAACAGATTTGAGGAAAGTTACTATAGAAATTTTAACTCACCATGGTGGTAGCGCACCAGGGCAGATATATATACATATCTTTGCTTTTGGTCAACAATGAGATTGTGGCTCCAACTGAGCCATAGGTGACACGAGAGCAGCAGTGGGCGATAGCGTGTGTCAAACTAGCCCCAAATAGATATATGTAGATATATTTCTGCCTTACCCAATTCTACAAGAGATTCTATATATAGATATGCAAATATATACTTGATCCTCGAAATGTTGAGGTCGTAGGTAGGCTATTCGAGCTGTTTGATTCTCTTTTAGGTTGAGATTACTAGCTTATCTACCCTACTACATATATTTCAAACTCTATTGCCGTTAGGGTGTGTGCAGTGTTGAGTGTTGTATATGTCCATATGCATAGTACGAGTAGCAAAAATTGGAATGCAAGAATTTATTTTTCTTGTTATATTTTTGGTGGTTTGGAAGCTGATGCGAACTTTGCCAATCCACGTAGGGTGTGTTTAGATTCCTGAAAATGGCACTGTTTTGAACTGAAAAGCACTATAGCACTTTTTGTTTGTTTATGGTAAATATTGTTCTACCATGGTCTAATTAGGCTCAAAAGATTTGTCTCGCAAAGTACATCTAAACTGTGCAATTATTTTTTTATTTCATCTACATTTAGTACTCCATACATATGCCGACATTTTGATATGATGAAAAATTTTCTTTTTGCGTATTAGAATTTGGGAGAAGTTTTTTTATCTAAACAGGACCGTACTTGCAAACATTTACTCTGACTACAGGCCTGACGTCCCTACCCATCACTGCGTCAGATATGCGCGGATATGGCGACAGGACAGCCGGCTGGCCATGCATGGCAGGACCGCAGGAGTCAGGAACTCAGGATAGGATAAAGTGCGTGAACCTGATGGCTGATGCAAGTGGGCTCCCTCCAGCTCCGGCGAAGAAACCCGTTGGGCTTGGGCAGATCCAAGCTGAAGCTGTGCGTGGATCTATCATTTCCACGCCTATGCTTATGTTTGGATCCAGCGATTAAAATTTAACACACGTCACATCAGATATTTCGATGCTAGTTTGAAGTATCAAATATGGTTTAATTAGAAAATAAATTACACGGTCGAGGAGTAAACGGCGAGACAAATTTATTAAGCATAATTAATACATAATTAGCGACTATTTACTATAGCATCACATTTGCTAATCATGGATTAATTAGATTTAATAGATCCGTCTCGCCGTTTAGTTCTCACCTGTATAATTAATTTTATAATTAAACTATATTTAATACTTCTAACTAACGTCGAAGCATTCGATTCGATGTGATGGAACTAAATTTTAGTTTGGGGTATCCAATTGGACCAAAAACTTCAAGTTGGCCGTGTATCATTTCCAGTTTTCCACGCCGGGAACAGCCGAACAGGGATCATCAGCCGTACGTACGTGGCCTAGATGATGCAAGTCACAGCACCGTACTTTGGGCGTACAAGAAGGGTAGCAAGCAAAGCAAATGCACCGCATGCACGACCCCCTTGCTTCCGTCCACTCCATGCGTGAAACTACCCAAGCTCGTATCCGCGCGTACGTGGGGTACACGGTGCTGCCCCAAACCAGGCGCGGCGGGCCGTCGATCAGGCGATCAGACTATCTTCAACCACAATGTGTAAAAGCATTGTCTATCTCTATTCATCTACTATTCCAATTATTTCTCTTTCTGTCTACAATAGCGCTATAGTGTTGAATAGTGTCAAATAGTGTTATATAGACAACCATTTTACTTTCTTCCATTGGAAATAGCTTCAGCGAGGGGATGGGGAGTCGGAGTCTCGGAGACGAAGACGACCCGGGGGACCGGATGGGGCCGGGGGTGTTTGGATCTCCAAGATTAAAATTTAGTCCCGTCACATCGGATGTTTCGACGCTAGTTAGAAATATTAAATGTAGTCTAATTATAAAACTAATTATACAAATGAAAACTAAACGACGAGATGAATTTATTAAACCTAATTAATCCATGATTAGCAAATGTGATGCTACAAAAACTAATTATTAATTAGACTTAATAAATTCATCTCGCCGTTTATATAATTAGTTTTTTAATTAAACTATATTTAATAATTCTAACCAGTATGAAAATATCCGATTTGAGGTGAGCTGAATCCGTGCATCAAACCCCCCCGCGTAAGGATCGATGAGGGAGACGGGCGACCGATGCCGCCCATGCCCCGCGACAGCGTCAGCTTTCGGAAAGCCTTGTTGGATCGATGGGACGGATCGCGATGTAGATGCCGATACGTTGCTGCTGCTGCAGTGCAGTACAGTGTCGCGTGCTTTCTCTGCTTTCCTCGAAGCAACGCTCCGCTCGGTTCCTTGATCTTTTTTTTCTTCACGGCTTTTACAGCGCTGCCTCCTCGCCGCCTGGCTCGTACCTCTTTTGCTACTTGTGCCGTGTGCGCGATTCCGGCGTCCGGTTCAAGGCTTCAAGCTTTGCTGCTTCGTACTGTACATTTCCATTTTTTTTTGGTTTTAACACACAGATGAAGGCTGAAGCTCGCTTGCTTTAGGTTAGGGTCACCAGAAAGTGAAAATAAGTGTAAAAAACACTGTTTGCACACTGTACACAGAGTGAAAAAACACTGTTTGCGTATCGTAGACAGTATGAATGCACGTACTGGTGACTATGGTCTCAGAGCCAAACAGTGAGGTGCAGTACGACACGTAGTACCATCAGCATGAGCATCCATTTTTTTTTGAGCTCAGCAGCATCCATATGGTCTTCCCTTACCGAAACCCCTGAAGTATATGGGGTTGGATACTTTACCCCCTGAACTAAAAAAAATATACATATAGCACGTTAAACTTCTTCAAACTGGATAAAACACCCCCTGTGCTGACGTGGACGCCGGGTTTGGTGACGTGGGGTGGTTTTTGCAGTCCACCGTGGAACAAGGCCTCGCCCACTGCCAGACACCGCGCGCCCGCCTCGCATGCCGCTGCGAGCGCCCGTGCCCGTCTCCTCCCGCTTCTCGTCCTGCTACGCCGGCATGCGGGAGCTACCAGGCCCGCTGCTCCGCCGCCGCTGGGTGCGGCTGCCGCTCCCGTCGATGCCGCTCCTGTTGCTCCACGCCAACCCACCGTCTCGCCGTCCTACGCCGACAAGCTCTTCGCCGACGGCGTTCTCCTCCTGCTCTCCGTCCTCCTGCCCAAACCCAGGAGGAGCAACCAGGACGCCGCACCCGCTCCAGAGCCTGAGCCCGCGAGGGCGAGGCAGCATTGAAGCCCTGCAGGTGGAGGCCGTGCGCCGAACGGAGGTCGACCAAGCGTGTGCCGCCCTCGCCGGACCTGCGCGCGGCCGAGCCACGCCTGCAGAACCCCTGCGCCGCCCCGTTGACCCCGCGCGCGACTGCGCCGAGCCGCTGCACCAACGCCGTCGACGCCGCTGCTAGGTGCGGCCGCCGCCAGCAAGGCAGGGCCCGCGAGGGCCGCCGGCTACTAGCGCGAGGCCGCGGACTCCTCTGGTGACCCTGCAGCTCGCCGTGGCCCGGGCTCGAGTGCTTCATCACGCTGATGCTTCGCTTCGGCGAGTCTCGCTCGGCCTCGTCGGCGGGCACGGCGGCGCGGGCCAGGAGGCCGCCGCGAGATGGAGCCGCTCTTTCCAGGCGCCGTTGCTGGGGACCTCACAGGGTATGTGTAGAAGCATGGCGTGTCCGCGGCGGCCGGGTGAGGCGAGGGCGGCGGTTGGGCGCGTGGCATCTGGAGCGGCGGGCGAGGCGCGGGTGGTCGCGGCGGCCGGGCGCAAGGGGAGGGCACGGGCGGCCGGGCACGAGGCGAGGGCACGGGCGCCCGCGGCATCGGGGGCGCCTCGCGGCGGCCGGGCGTGCGGCGGCCAAGGCGAAGGCGGTGTCTGGGCGAGGCGGGCGAGGTCCATGCCACGGTGGACAGGAAAACCACCGCCCAGTCAGCAAAACAGCCGTCCACGTCACCGAAACAGCCTTCGAAACCGCCCAGGGGGTAATCTATATGGTTTGCGATAGTTTAATGTGCTATTTATACCTTTTTTTTAGTTCAGGGGGTGAAGTATCCACCCACATATACTTCAGGGGTGATCTATACTTTTTCCCTTGCCGAAGGAATAACATGGGCTTTATTGTGGCACCCAGCCCAACCCAACAACCTCAAGACACGGTCCCTTTTCAGCCCACCCAAGCCTGCCACTCTTCACGGCCCATTTCAAACCCACCAAATACTCCACTCCGCCCACTCCCCGAGCACCAGGCCATCCCCCGTCCCGTCCGTATACCATTTCCTCGTCTCGTGCGGTCGGAGAGCAGCGCGGCGGCGGCGGCGAGAGGGAGGGGAGCCAGCGGAACCCCGGACGTTCGTCGAGGGAGGAGAGGCGGCAGCGGGCCGGAGAAGATGAGCGGCAGCGGAAAGAAGGTGGCCGACGTGGCGGCGAAGGCCGGCAAGGCGATCGACTGGGACGGCATGGCCAAGATG
The DNA here is from genome assembly GCA_022530915.1 of Paspalum notatum. Taxonomy (NCBI): domain Eukaryota; kingdom Viridiplantae; phylum Streptophyta; class Magnoliopsida; order Poales; family Poaceae; genus Paspalum; species Paspalum notatum. Next base: position 5,883,355 of record CM039691.1, read on the forward strand.
CTCGTCTCCGAGGAGGCGCGCAAGGAGTTCTCCGCCCTGCGCCGCGCCTTTGACGACGTCAACCACCAGCTCCAGACCAAGTTCTCCCAGGTGGTGCCCCCCCTCCTCCCTCGTTGGTTGATCCGGCTGATCTGGCCTAGGGTTTCCAGATCTGGCGCACACCCTCTTCCCCACGCAGGTTCCTTGCTCAATGTGGAACTCAATGTGGAACTGGTGTCATTGCGGGAGTAGCAGGGGCAATCCGATCTATTCGGGGCCCTTTTTTAATGCGCAGACGGTTTATATGTAGTAGTTATATTTTTCTTGAGTGCAAGTGGCTAGGAGTATTTTTCACAGATTAGGACAGCTGCTAGATGGCCATTTAGTTGAAATGCAGAGGCAGCTATGCTGCATTTTGGGCTTCCTGGCCATTGCTGGTTTGGTTTTAGTATTGACCTGCGGTGGCATTACATTTCACCTTGTATTCAAGCCCTGCATCACTTAGGACTTGAGAAACTTTCTCTGGCATGAGAGAGTTTCATTCTGTTTCTGAAGAGAGAAGATGGATGCATTGCATTTGAAGAATTGGTTTCAGAGTATTGGTCTATTGTGTCAATAGAGAAAAACGTTTTTATAGAGAGAGGATATTTGAACCAAGTATTGTCTCTTGACAAAAAAAAAAAAAAGGATTGTTGCATCCTTCTGAATTGTACCCAAACTGCAATTACATATGCTTGGTACTTTGGCAGTTGGTTCCCAGCAAGCTTCCTTTGGAACAATATTAGTTTGGGTTTACCCTTTATGTCATGTTGAATGCTTTTGTTTTTTCATGTTCTTTTCCTACGTTATCTTGAAAGTTCCTGTAATTATCGAGGTAGCTGAGACATGCATTATTCCACAGGCTTGCAGAGCTGCCTTTCCAGAGCTGTTCCTTTTATTATATCCTAGGTCAGTAGATCAATGTGTTCTCTAAGTTTTGTTTTGGTTTGTTGTTGCAGGAACCCCAACCAATCGATTGGGAGTACTACAGAAAAGGAATCGGATCTAAGGTGGTGGATATGTACAAAGAGGCTTATGAAAGTAAATATCCTTGTACTGCAAACCTAATTTCATCTATAGAAATCTGAAACCAGTGTTTTCTGTGTAGCATTGAGGATTCTCTAAAGTATTTGTCTTGCTCTGTTCATTATCTTGTCTGGAATGTGTCATGTTTCTAGTTTGTTGAATTTTGAAGCTTCTTTCTTGTTACTGGCTAAGGATCATATAAGACCTTTTGGGCTTATTTAGGGGGTGTTTGGTTTGAGGATGAGTTGGTCCATCATCTTCTCACTCCTCACTTTTCTTATTTGGTTTGTGGAATGGAATGAGTTGATCCCTCATCTCCTCATTACTCACTAGCTAACAATTAGTACTAGGATGAGGAGTGGGTTCATCCCACCAATTTTTGTGGAGTGAGTTGATCCATCATCAACCCATTCCTCATTGGTTGCTTCCTCAAACCAAACACCCCCTTAGTTCGTGGCCAAAATTTGCCCATGGCCACCAACCAAACATACCCTTTAAGCTTTGCCAATGTGTTGCTGGTTTCAGTTCCTTCTGTATTTTACTGTATACATTTTTGTGTGAATTGTTCCTTCTGTCTAATTATTGTTCCACTGCGCACAAAACTATGAAGTACTCTTGAAGAGGATAATAAATCATTAAGTGTACTTCTGCTAGTCTTTCTTATTGAATACTACCTCTGTCCTAAAAAGAATGCAAGACAAGTTAATTGTCCAGAATCCAGATACATAGCCAGAATTGCATTCTTTTCGGGGCAGAGGCAGTACTTGTGTTGCAATATGTTAGCATGTTTTTATCTGCGAGCAATGAACATGTAAGTTTTTGTATCAATCATATTGCATTTTCACTTTTATTGGACCTTGGTCTATTAAGAATACATTCCTCTGTGCACAGTACACCTCATTTTGTTGCTGCAACTGATGCTGCAAAGTAGTCTTTGGTCTATTGGAATACTGCTCAATGCTATTGCTGGTCCTGCTTATGTCTTTTTGTCTATATCTGCTCGTTTACTTGCTGAGGTAGTATGCATTGAAATAAATGCAGGCATTGAGATCCCCAAGTATGTTGACACGGTTACTCCCGAGTACAAGCCAAAGTTTGACGCTCTGGTCAGCAACTACTTCCTCTCGCACTGTTGTATTTTCAAGTTTGTTTCCTGATGAAACTTTTTGTGCTGTTTGTATTTTGTCTTGAGTTGTACTACCAGCATTTCCATCATGTTAGATGAGTGCATCAGTTCTTTTGCAATCCTTCGTTAACCCTTTTGTTACCTGTAGGCTGTTGAACTGAAGGAGGCTGAGCAGGCGTCTCTAAAGGAGTCAGAAAGGTTAGAGAAGGAAATTGCTGAACTCAGGGAAATGAAGGTGGGACATTCTTCGGTGCTACTCATATGTGTACCCTTTTTTAGAATCATTTGCATCTATCCTCATTTTTCTTCCAACATTCCATTCGCTTCAATATCTTGTTTCTATGCACAGAAAAAGATCAGTACAATGACAGCTGATGAGTACTTCGAGAAGCACCCGGAAGTCAAGCAGAAGTTTGATGATGAAATCCGTAATGACTACTGGGGATACTGAGGAGCATAAGGGAACTCTTATCGGCCATTTCCATGTCTGTGAAGAACCAATAATTTTTCTGTGCCCCGATATGTATAGGGGAAACCCGCCATCTCGAACCTTGTGGTTTCCGGAACATGTGCATGGGGCTTGTTGGAATGCCTGCAGAATAGACTCTGCCAAGCTTTCTGGAAATTCCACCTAAACACATTTTGTTTGACGTCACAATTTTCTCAAGCATCGTCAGTTGTCTATCAGATTATGTTGTGTCCTTAGCTCTTTTCTACTTGAATAAGAGGATTTATGCATACTTTGTTCCAGCACTGATCTCCTGTGAAGTGTTGGTCTATCCCAAATGTTGTTTGGTGCAACAAGTGGACAGATCCAATTATATTATCCTACCCAATTGCTGAAACTGCATTTGGTGCTTCCGATGTCACCTTGCATCCATCATCAGGTCTCTATAACGCATATTTATGAATGTTATTGTTTGTTTAACTATTTAACCGAAACTTGCTTTGCGTTTTTATTAATTTATTTGTACAGATGTGTACTTGTCATTGGTAAAAAAGTAAAGGCAGGGCGGCGATGTGCCGGCGTTGTAAATGGGCCGCGCATTCTGGCCCTAGCGATTGCATAACCTGGATCTACCTGCTCAATGGGTATGACCCCACCTGTCAGTGACTAGGAATTCTCAGGGAGGCCCAGCGAGCAGCTCCGGCCGCTGCACGGAACCCGGCGTCGCGCACCCACGGCCACGGGTTCCACCAAGCCACGCGCCCCCGTGACATGGCGGCGGTGCGCGCATCCCCACGCGTCCGCTCCCTTCTCCTGCTCTCCCAGCCAGACGCCGCCACGGTCGCCGCCGCAGTCCGGCGTAGCTTCACCTGCGCCAGCGCATCCCCGGCCCCCGCTCGGGGCATGGCGTCCCCGTCCTCGTCGTCCGCGACGCCCTCCCCGTACACGACGCTCGTGGGGCGCGTGAGCTGCGAGCGCGAGATCAAGCGCAGCAAGTTCATCGCCATCGCCGCCCCCGTCCCCAACGAGCGCGCTGCCATGGCCTTCCTCGACCAGGTTGCTTCTCCCTCCTCCCACGGTGTTTATTTTCCAGTAAGGTCATACTTCCTCATATCCAGCTGCAGCAGAATCTGTGACTCCATCTATAGTTAGCCTTGCAATTTCACTGTAATTGGCGCTCCCTTGCTTCCCCTAGGCTATACCTTACTTACAATAGTAATTTCAAACACTAGAAATTGCTGCATCGAGGAATTCCTCATGCAATTTTTTTTCAAACAAGTGTTTCCCCTCACCACCATGGCAAACTTATTACCCATTCGAAAGCAGTATTTTCTATTTGTGTGATCCGTAACTCACCACCATGGCAAACTTTGATCCGCTTCGTTTCGTGTGATAGGTCAAGGATCCACGTGCTACCCATAATTGCTGGGCATACAAGGTTTGGTAGCCCCATCTGACCATCTCAAGTTTGTTATTCATGTATATGTGTTAACAGTAAATTAATATTACGTGTTGTGTATTTAGCTGGGGGAGCAATTCCGTTACAACGATGATGGTGAACCTTCTAGCACTGCTGGAAAACCAATATACTCTGCCATCATTTCCTCTGGCATTGATATGGTCATGGTAGTTGTGATTAGGTAATCACACACACATTCACTTGTATGTTCTCAATCATGAACTGATTGCTTTGTTTTCTTGATTAGTACTGGTATCACCTATACCACATACATTCATATTTTGACAGGAGACACTCATTTAATTATCACCTCGTCTTATTTTCCGCTTTAAATGGCATGAATAGATATTTTGGAGGCATAAAATTGGGAACCGGTGGGCTGGTGAGAGCTTATGGCGGGGTTGCTTCTGAATGCCTTAAAGATGCTCCTACTTGTCTTGTGAAACCAAAGGTGATCAATGTCTAATTGTATAGCATACAAATTTTCATCGGTATAATGGTAGGTGTAATTCTTACACGATGTGTATTTTATATTCCAGGCTCGTGTGGGTATGGAGGTACCATTTGATTTGTTGGGCACGGTATATCATCAGGTGATTATTATTGCTTAATGTGCTTTTTTGGAAATGTAGAGCACAAATGGTAAAGGGAAAACTGGTTTTGTGACATTGAAAATCATTGTCTTAGAAATACACCACTGAACTGATCAACTGATCGTGATCGGGTACACTTTACTACCATTGAAAGGTCGCTCTGTTTAGAAACATACACTCTGTAATGATTAATCATGAGGGTCTTTTACTACCAATAATTGTGTTCTAAAATTGATTGTAAATTGACTCTCAGTTTATTTTCCAACAATGCTTGTTGAATCCATGATTTTGTGATCTCTACTCTTGGTTTGAGCTAGTCCCCTGAACTGGCTGTTTTTTTTCCAAAAAAAAAAAAAAAAAAATCCTAGTTACCATTTGTTACTGCTGCCTACTGGCACTTAATGCTCTGTTTTTTCCATGTTCTTTTAACATGGTTATGCCTTGTTGCATCTCTTGTTTGATTTTTTTTACTTCTGAAAAACATATGGATGACTGAGTTAAATCTTCAAGCAGCTGCAACATTTCGAAGCTGAAGATATTAAACAGGACTACGACACTGGAAAAGATGGTACTGTTATGGTCATGTTCAAAGTGGAATATGAAAAAATTGAGAATCTTGGAAATGCAGTGAATTCAGCTTGTAGCAGGAAAATAGAATTATTTCTATAAACGTCAAGCAGGGGATAAGGATGATCTTTTTGGTTGGTACAGCTTCAATTATTTATAGGTGGAAACACTCGAATCATATGTACTTGCAAGCCTTTAGTTCTTCATCTCATCTTGCTTTATTATTCATGTTCTGACTATTTTATTCTCCATGACTTATTTTTTACCCAGCGGCATCAGAAATATCAGCACCTTGTTTGAGCTAACTGCTAGTCCATATTGAACTGCTCTAGTGTAAACTGTATGTCTGTATAGTCTGCTATCTTTTGAATTTCACCATGATAGTAGATTCATGATCTTTTTTATAATTTTGGTTGGTTCAATGTGTTACCATTATAGATAATATCTTCTCTTTAATTTTCAACTATCAAGTACTGGGAGTACTGTTAGGGTAATTAAGACTTTGCATATGAGGTGCATGCTTTGACGCCTCCTGGGTTTGCTCAACATTCATGTACTATGTAAGCCAGCAAAATAAGATCTCACGGAACATACTTTATGACAGTTGTATACATCTTAATGATCATCATGTATCATGCTGTCACTTATGTCAGATAAGAATTATGTAGAAATCTCATTTTGTTCAGCAATGTATAAGAACCAAGTATTACTTTATTAACATCAAGACAAGATGTACAATAGACTGGCTGCATTCACAATCACACAATATGCTAGCCAATATCAACCGAATAGCAGAACAAACATCACATCACACTGAAATGATCATGTACTATGAATCAAACTCCTGACTAACAGTAGTAATCAAGAAAAGTCTCTTGCTGCCATGAACTTCAAGGACTGGCGGTTTTTGGGGGTGGGGCGGTGAATGGAATGGTAGGCACCTGGAGCCCGGGAATGGTCGGGATTGCTGTTGGAATTGTGGTTGGAATGGATGGCACAGTCGTGGGGATTGAGGGCACTGGTGGCAGGGTAACCGAGACTGCAGGAATGGTTGGCATGGTGGTTGGAAGAGATGGGATTGCGCCAAGGGCTGCTGGTGGTAGGGCAACCTTTGGAATAGGAATGGATGGAATTGGTGGTATTGCCACCTTTGGGACTGCAGGAATGGAAGGCATCGGAGACATCATGGTTGGAACTGCTGGTATGGAAGGCATCGGAGGTAGTGTGGTTGGAACCGCTGGTATGGACGGCTGACCTGGTGCGGCCTCTGGTGCAGCTGCTGTTTCCAAGAGATGGCGAGCTGCGAAGCTGCCATTGAAGGTTGTCAAGGCTAGGAGCAGGATGAGAAGGCCGCAACCAGGTCCCTGACGAGCCATTGTAAGTGCCTCTGTATCTTGCTATGTGGCTACTAGAAATGTTTTGAATCTTTGATTGTAGCTTGTGAAGCTTAGACCTGATGCTGGGAATATTTATAGCAGGATATGGTCAGGTGAGTAAGGGCTATGGCATCGTTGGTTGTTGACCTGTGCTCTGGCTTCTGAACTCACCACCTTTGTTTGCTTACCTGCCAAAGCGCTTATGGGTTGTATAGTTCAGGGAGTTAGGAAGTTCCTGCTCATTTGTTGAGCTGAAATTTGGATAGACGGTCGAGTTGTTGGGTCTGTTGCTCTGGACTTTTGGCAGGCTCGCTGTGAAGTAGTGGAGGCCACCCAAAATTTTTCTGCCACGATCAACCATGAGAATCAACGTTCTACCTTCGGTACTTGGAGCCAGTGGAGCCACATCAAAAGTTGATTATATGGACGTGCTGGACTGTACCATACTGCGATGCATGCATCGATGAATAGCGATTATAAGCTAAAATGACTCGGGATGTCTGCTCTTCACACGTGGGAACTGCAGGCAAAGTTTCTTTTTTGAGGTTTGGACCCAAGTTCCTGGGCCGAAAATGACAATTGAGCTAGGCCCAAACATTGAAAAGGTTGGATGGCCTTATTCTTCCTGCTTGTTGTCCGCTACCTTCCATCTCCGTGCTTGGGGTCTGTTTGGTTCGAGACTTTCATTGGTCAGGTCAAATTTTGGCCACAGTTTGACTGTGTTTGATTTTAGATTGAAATTACACTACACAATATAATTTTCATTTATATGGTTTATTTGGCTACACTCAAATCATACAAATGAGTAATTTATTGTTTCGTTAAATTTTAATTTGAAGTCAGGCCAAACTTTGGTCTGGCCACCCATGGCCTTAAACCAATCAAGCCCTTGTGGCCATGATGATTGGAATCGAAGCGTCCGCAACTGCCATATGCTATCTCGGTGATCTATTGCCATGTTCTGAAGGGATTTAATAATGCCATCAATTCTCTCCAACCACCTTAAATCTCCTTCAAACCGAACAAACATAAAATGGTCTAATCTATCGGAAAAACTATATTACATTCGGCTATTTGAACCTCCTTCAACATTTGATTTTTAGAACTCTTTAATTCACTACAAGATTTGTGCCCTCCCTGCTCACACCATACTCCTTCAGATAAGGAAATTGCTTTGCCAAGGTTTCGGGTTTGGGACTTTGGAGTTTTGGTGCATGGGAGGGCTTAGGCTTATACAGAGCTATGTGGGCTACGGCCCAACCTGCGGTACGGCGATGTGGCAATGGTGCCATGAGGAAAGAGGGTATATGTTGGTATATGTTGCAAAAGTGTGGATTGCAGCGTTGGAACTTGGAAGAGCCGGAGACTAGGATGTACTATGAAGATGATGGGCAGGTTGGGATGGCTCGCTTGCACTAGTGGTGACACCGGTGAGCTAGGCCATGGTGGAAGCTCAAGTGGCATCATTGTACAAGAAGGTAGTCATGAGAGGAGGTGGGATAGAAAGAAAGTACAATTACATGGGGGAAAGGAGCTATTTCCACTGATGGTCCTTGAACTTGTCTTGAGTTTTTAGCTAGGTCCTTGTACTCTCAGAATACACATTTAGGTCATCAAACTTGCTAGCACGTACTACATAAATCCAAATTTTGCTTCATAATTTATGCTAAATTGTGTGATGGCATGGGTCCCAGTTTATAGTTAAGTGAAACTTTGTTAACAAGATCAACAACCATATAACGTATGGATTTAGGGCATGTTTGATGCTTGGTTCATGTTTACAGCTTGCCACTCCATATGTTAGGTGCGCCACACATTGTCTTATCAGGCGTGCATTTATTAGTCCATTCCATAACTGTTGCGTGCCAAACTTTGTTAGCCATATGCCTTCCACATGTCATAACCATTTTTTTTCTTTGTCAAACTTTGCCACAAAAAGTGTGGTGCTAGATTTGTTGGCAACACGTTTCAAGGCTACCACGTACGCTTTGTCTAAATGTAGTTATAGTTAAGCAGTGACCAACATATGCTTATGTTATGTAGTTGCAAGTGAGTATAGGAAAAAGAAATGCTCAAGGTCCTGAATCATCAAAGATAGTTCTTCTTTCTCTCCCAGGAGTGTCTAGGCCTTCTAAACCACAATGAGCACCCTGCCCTAAAATTCCACTATCCACAACAGTGCACCTGACAAGTCGAACTGCATGACCATACGTACTATACTTTGCAAGTACAAGACCAGCTGTTGAAATGGCACGTAAAATCATACTAGCACGACAGTACTGCACGAAAGAGTACGTTGAACACAGTATAAGCAGTACGATCGAGTGTATCAACACGGCGTTGGTCGCTTCGTCCTGCCACCGCCGGCCGGCCGGCCGGCCGCCTATCTCAGGCAGCTCGACGACTCTCACTGCACCTCGGCGATCTGCGCGGAGAAGCGCGGGCGCTTGTTGCACCCCTCGGCGGCGGCGAGGTGCTCCTCCCGGTCGAGCATCACGGCGCGCAGCGCCGTCCGCAGCGTCGACACCGCCACCGCCATGCCTCTGTCCGTGGCCGCCGCGCCGCCGTCGCTGTCGCCGTCGTGGCAGACGTCCAGCTCCAGGACGCCGCGCGTCCTCCCGCCGACGGTGGCGATCTCGGCGCGGACGGGGCGCGCGTTGCTCACGGACCGCGCGGCGCGGCCTAGGTCGGCGAGGAGCCCCTGGCGGTCCGCGCAGCACACCCACGCCCTGACGCGGCGGGGCCGGACGAGGCCGTCGTCCGTGAGCAACTGGCGGCGGCCGGGGCCGGGGCCGGGCCGCCAGCGGCATGCGGCGGCGTCCTCCTCCTCCTCGACGCCCACCTCGTCGCCCTCCCCGGGGATGACGCCGACGACGCCGGCCCGCTCCGCAGCGTCGCTCGCCTTGCCACGCAGCTCCCGCACGTGCCGCACCACCTCGCCCAGCAGCGCCGCCTTGTCCATCTGCAGGAACGATCGCCCCATCAGGATCGGGAGCCGCCGCTCGCAGACGTGTGTGTGCAGGCTGCACGTAATCACGTACCCGGGATGCGGAGGGGACGAGGGTGCGGAGCGTGGCGAGGTGCGCGTTGATCCGCTGCCGCCGCTTGCGCTCGGCCTCGCTGTGGCTCCGGCCCCGCTCCTTCCGCAACGCCGGCGCCGGCGCCGGAGCCGGAGCCGGAGCCGGGCGCTCCCCGTCGTCTCCGTCCGTGACCACCATCTGATCTCCGGCCGCGTCGTCGCTCACCACCGCTCGCCGACCCCGATCCAACAAGGACGACGTACGGAAGAACGGACTGGAGCGGCGTCGCCTCGCCTGCCGTGAAAGCTAAGGCGATAGATCGTCGACCGGAAGTGGAAGCGTCGCAGGCAGGACGCGGGGGTTTTTAAAAAGGCCATGCCATTGCCATGCACCGATCGCGAGCCGGCGGGAAACCCCAGGGGGGCCGGGCGACGTGACCACGAGTCGACACGCTGGCGCAGCAGCGCGCCCTTTTTGTTCGGGCTGGGCCGGCTGGCGTCAGCGAGGGCGGCCGCGACGACGGCTGTTTTGGCGCCGCGCGGTGGAAACGGGGTCGTCTCGTCGGAGCCGCCGGAAGCCGAAGCGTGTTTTGGTGTTGGGCGGCGACGGCAAAGGCCAGGGCAACGTCGCGTCGAGGGGACATGGGAGCGACACGGCGCCTGTGGCTGATCGCTCGGCGCTGTGCTTTGCGGCAGCCTTTGTGGGTGGGAGGGATGGGTCAGAATTCCTGCTGGGCCGGGGGCCCGGGGCTGCTTTTCCGCGTTGCCCTTGCCCTTGGAACGTAACTTGTCGGCCGGCCAGCGAAAAGCGTCGGCGGCCAAAACGCTGCTGCTATGCAGTATGCACGGCACCGCTCTGCATACTGCAGAGCTTTGCTGCTTCAAAGTTTACCGTCTCGTGTCATGTTTGGAATACGTTTTCCCTCCCAATCCTTAGAGCTAGTGCTCCTTGAGCGGTGAACTCTAGATCTTTTTATTATTACTCGTTCCAATCTTTTTGATGATCCAATGCGATGAACTACAATTCAATTCATGAGAGCAGAAACGTATACTAATACAGTAATTAAAAAAAAAAGAAAACAAAGGCTGTGCTGTGAGAGGTGAAAGGGAAATCTGGATTGGTGGATAAAAAGGGGGCAGGCACAGAGGCCGAAATTCGAGCTGTTTGGGCCACCCGGACGACCTTTTCACCGGCTGCAGTAAAAAAACCAAACAAAACGCGGTATAAACCACGCCAGACGGCAGCTTTTTTTCATGGCGACCGATGAACCGAAACGAGCGACAAATTCACTGTGCAAACTTTGCCTCGTGTCCCCTCGCGACGCAGCAGCCAGTACTCGTATTTCCCCCCTTCGATTGCAGCAGCGCATGCAGACGGCTAGTTGCACAGGAGAAAAAAGAAAGCTGGAAGAGAGCGTCGTCAGGGACATGTCACGAGTAGTGCTCACGAGCCGTGAACTCGTACGAACGAACGAGCTCAGGGAGGAAGGGATCTTTGCGATGCTTGACGCCGTCGAAGAACACGCAGCGGCGGCCTTCGATTCGCTTTGCTCCGTCCGGAAAACCTGACACTGGGTGCCATGGCATGCCATGTAGCGGCAACAGGAATTTCTATGCAGACGTGACATCGTTTCACCCCCGACAGCTTCTCTCGATGCCGTATGGCGTTGCTTCTCCACTGCAGGATCAGATTTCCAAGTGGCAGGCCAGGTAGGATTTGATCCATCAGCCCAGAGCTCTAGTGTGCACATGCGTTGTCCATACACCAATGGGTGGTTTACCAAGATTAGCCCTCGGCGTTCGGGTTACCCGAAGAATTCGGGTCGGGTAATTCGGGTTTCTAAAATTTCGGGTTTTGGAAAACGTTACCCGAAAAAGTCCTAGATTTTCTGTTACCCAGAAATTCGGGTACCCGGAATTTCGGGTTCAGGTATCGGGTTTTCCCGATTTATCCGGTCAGCAAGCAATGGTTCATGAGAACTGGCCGCTGGCCGCTGTGTCACGCACGCCACAGACACGGATGGACGGAGAAAGAGGTCGGCCCTGGTGGGAGCGTCGCCGCCAGAGTAGGAGCGGGAGCACCGGTGACCTGGACGCCTGGTGGGTGTGGCCTTGGCCGCTTGGCTGGGACGAATCGGAGCAGGAGGTCGGCCCTGGTGGGAGCATTGGCCGTCGGAGCAAGGAGCGGGAGCGCCGGCCGGGACGGATCGAAGCGCGGCCGGGGCCCGGGGGCGCCGCGCGGTCGCCGGGAGCGGTGGAGGCCAGGAGCAGCCGGAGCAGCTGAGCAGGAGCAAGCGGGAGCCCTGGATTGAAGCCTCAAAGCGTGGCCGAGGGCATCGCACAGTTGCGGTCACGCCGCCGCCTCCGCTGCCTGTATCGCCTCTGGATCGGGGATTTGAGGGGTGGGCGGCTAGGGTTTGGGAAATGAGCACCTGATTTCTGTCCGCCGACTGGGGTAGTGGCGATAGGCCGTGCGGGTAGCAGGCTGCGGGCTGTGCAAGTGGGCATCCTGGGCCACATGTTTGTTGGGCCACCTTAGAAATATCGGGTTGTTCGGGAAATTCGGGTACCGGGGTGTGGAACCCGAATTTCCCGAAGTAATTTCGGGTTTCAGAACTATTTACCCGATTATCCTGATCTGAATTCCGGGTCCGGATTCGGGTCCGGGAAATTTGGGTTCGGGAATCGGGTTCCGGGTTTTTTTGCCCAGAGCTAACCGAGATACCCATGGGTCTCACAGCCCCTGTGCAAACTTGTAATCATAGGCAACTGCTGCACTCTGATGCTGAAGCCTGAAGGAAACTCGTGGTGACGGGGTTCATGACCGGGGGTTGTTCGGCAGTTTGGCACCACGTTGGCCAAAGGCCAATGCAGCGGACCGACGACCAGACGACGTGTTTGCATAAGCCACATAGGAATCAAGCTCAGCTCAAGTCATCTGTAGCACCATGGTGATGGGGTTCACAATAGGGTTCTTTGGCAGTTTGGCACCACATTGGCCAATTTAACGCAGTTACAGAAGAACAGAACCAGAGACGCTGCGCTCACATAGTATGAATCGAACATTGGCTAATTTAACGCAGTTACAGTACAAGTCTTCTGTAGAGAATATATAGGCGATCCCTAAAATGCTGAATGCCAGCTGCGACTCAATATCCCATGTATACCACACACTGTGTGTCGAGTCAGAGGGCTGCAAAATGTTAGCAATTGTTCACTGAACCTAATTGTTTCTGAAGGCTTGCTGCAGGCGAATCAGAATTGTTGTTGATGGCTGGCTGCAACCAGTGCATTCCTGCCGAATGGAGATCCAGGTGGAGCCATCAGAGCAAGGCTTTGCATGATTCTGATTTGCCTGATCTGGCGAGCGCTAGGTTGCCCCGGTGCCTTCACCGCTGCTTCCCTGCTCTGGTGAACTTTAGTCAGATTAGTGTGTAAAATTTTTTGAGCACTGGGAGGTGGTGAGTGTGGAGTGTGGACATAAGGGTCGACTTACAGAGGTCACACCAACATTCCCTTTCATGGTCTTCGGACTTGTCAATTGCAAGGCATCATCACCTGTTTCATCTCTGCGTCTTTGTGTGAAATTGCTTGACTCACCCTCCACTCCGCTACCAGTTTGCCTGACGCCTTGGACACCACCCTCTGTAGAAGCAGCACCACCAACCATCACGCCGCCTTCAGCAGCATTACAAATGCCATTAATCACTTCATCCACAAAAGCCATTTCAGCATCATGCTCCTTATCAATAATGTCCTTGAAAAGAATATCCCTGACCATAGTTTTTATTTCAGCATGAGGAGCTAAAGTCTCATCTAGCATTGAATCTCCTGTTGCGTCTGATCGTCTCAACGCTTCCCTTCTGCCCACGGAAGCTCTTTGAGGAACGTGCTTTTGTCTCTTGTTACTTAAACCTTCATCTGAGATTTCATTACAATCTTTGCCAACGGCATCACGAGCAGAATTTGATTGTCTTGCACGTTCACTCTTTCTTTTCTTATCAGTAACTCCAGTAGTTGTGCTCCTAACTTCTTGGTCTTCCTCTTCTTTATGTTGTTGCATTAAACCTTCTTGGTTTCTGACTTTTCTAGAAGAGGTCTTCTTTGAGGTCCCTTTGGTGGCACCTCCTGAAAATTAAATTTAGAAATTTTAGATGTATAGCAACTGAAGCAAACCTATATTTAATTTGCCTCATTAAGATAGGTGCGGCCGGATTGATAGCAAATATTCACATACTTGAACCATACATAGGCTTTTATTTATTTTCTTTCTCTTTTGTTTCCCTTGGTGGTTCTTGTTCGGTTTCAACTCTAACCTACACCAGCTTGCTCTGGTCTAATAAGAGCAGAGCATTGCTGTGGCCAAAGTAGGCCATACCCTGACCCCAGTGGACAATTTTCTATTCTTAAGAGAAGTTCTTAACAAAATGACATGATTTTAGCTTAGTTATTACTTAGCCTATCAGCAACTGGGTAAAGCTTCCCCCAGGGATTGGGACTAAAAAGCTTTGCTGCTGCTGATACTGGAGATCAAAACTGAACATATTTCACAAAACAAAAAGGCTCAAGTGAAAAAAAATTATACGTTGCCGTTAAGCAACCATAAGATGAATTACTTTTACTTAAACACTATGTCACATAGAACACGTTCTCGAAATGAATAATTTCAGTAACTGAAAATATCATTGTCACAAGAATCATATTAAATAAACGGGTGGTGAATAATCAAATAATTGACCACAAGGAATGATATGTTCCTATGCAGGACCTGTATATGCATTAATTGCACAGCAAAGAGAAAAAAGTTCACCTTCTGAGTTGGCAGCTTCCTCCTCATAATCATTGCACGAGTTAACGCAAGACAGCTCCTGCATATTGGATGAAACATATCACTCAACAATCCGTACTAAAATTTTTACTCATGAAGTGTAAAGTGTACAGGTGACTGTTCTACCTTCTCAAGTACCTCACGGAATGCTTCCATTGCGCTCTTGTTTTCTTGCTTCAGCATCTGCATACAATGAATTCAAATGGGAAATCCTTATTGCCACAACTGTAGAACAAGGTCCATATCACCATCCTCATGGGACAGTAACTTTGCATACCATTTTAAATTCTGAGATGGACTTCCAAGGGTCTACATATAAGCTGAAAGTAACATAACAGAAACAATTAAAAAAATCACAGAGTATCATTACAGAAATAAAAGAAAGGACTATGTATCATAGGATCCCTTACTATTGACATGTGCCATAGAGCCGGACTAGGCAATCATCCTTCTCTTTCTTCTTAGGTTTGCTACCAACACATGATTCATCAATAACCTTGAATTCAGAAAGAGAAACTGGGTGTAACTAGATGCAGGGGAAGTAGAGTCCAGAACAAGTAATATTAAAAATAAGAGTGAATTCCACAAGAGATCATCATGATACTTGTCATGGGTTATCAACCAGGTACACAGGCAGATAGGCATCAAATTGCATACTTGGAACCTTAAGCCTGTCACAGGTTTTCAGTAGGTTTTTTTTTTGTTTTATTGTTGGTTTAGTTGAAGCTTCGGAATCTTGTTTCTCGATGTTTAGATATTTTATTTTAGTTACCCTTCCCCAGACCCCGCTCAGTGCGGGAAGCCTACGGCACTGGGTACGCCCTTTTCCAAAATCTTTTAAAACCCTTGTTTTCTTGTTGAAAGCAACCTATTAAAAAAAAAACTTTTCCCTCTCTAACGGTTTGGTTTGGGTTTCAACTCTAGCCTACCCCAACTTGCTTGGGATTAAAAGGTTATGTTGTTGTTTGTTTGTTCCTTGCATCAAGACACATCTCTAGATTTTTTTCCTAGATTTTTTAGAGGTGTTCCAATGTTTTTTTCCATATGCCAGAGCTATACTATATGCATTATCCCTACAACTGAAAATCTATAGTTAACAAAAAAAAAAAAAAAAAAAAAAAAAAAAAAAAAACTGGTTGCCAACCCACATGGGCGCCACAGTGGGACACCACATCGGCAGTTGGGCTGATCTGGACCAGTTTGGACCTACCTGAAAATCCAGGGTAATTTTAAGGTCCCAAATATGCAACTTGAGAGTTTGTGGACTGCTGGTGAAATTCAATGTAAAAAATATGCTGTCTTGACTTCAGATCATATGCCAGGTGAACTGTAAACACTGTTCATTACAGTTGTTATTGATTAATGTTACGATTCACATGCAAATGTTAACCTATAGTCCCACCTTCACCCAACTTTAGATTTATAATTGTTTATATAAGCCATCATCTGTCCAGTTTTGATGTTAAGGACGTTTGTCAGTAGCAATCTAAACTGTTGTCTAGTTACAGGGGTTTACTAGACCAAAAGATATGCTAACAAAGTGCAGGGTCATAAGTCATAACTCAATACCTGGGCAGGCCACCACGAAGAGCCACTGCACTTAACCCATGTTATATCCCCCAATCGAAAATTGTGCCTTAACTTGTTTTCTGGATTAATGCCATGATCTTTCTCTGCATTTTCATTCACCATAATGATCGATGCAAACCTGCGCTACCACAGACAAGAAAAATGTTAGATTGTCCACTGGGTGTGAGCTGGTTGCTAAACGGGAAGGATGTCAGTCTACCAAAATATCAATTTCAACTTTCAAGCATCTGCAATGATAGACCAGGTGCTTATATAAGGAGCATATCTAACATGTAACACCCCGCAGGAATTTAAAGGAAAACTTTGGTAAAACAGGTGGTTCAGTTACGACTTGTGAAGATCATATAAAATAGATGTGATCATGTGATCTTGACATCCAAGGCTACATCAGAATATTTTAGACCTAAATATATGCAACTCTCCGGCATGGTCATTAAAAAGACGATTAGGCGACGTTTAATCGCCGTTTAAACGTTAAAACGCTATGCCGACGCTCTAGATCTGGAACCCCGGAACGCCGCTTAAACCACGCCTGTCCGCCGCCGCCCCCACGACCATCTGCTGCCGCCAGGTAAGGCGAGCCCCTGCCTCGTTCCCGCGCGCCAGCTCTCCTCCTCCGCCACCCAGTTGCCTCGTCGCTCGTCGCCATGCCCTTGCCCCTACGCGCGTCGTGCGGAGAACTCACATCGCTCGTCCCCCGCGCTCGCCAGCGCGCATCCGCCGCTGCGCCACAACCCAGATCCGCCTGGCTGGAAGTGATCGAAAAGGAAGGGGGACGGGAGCTCGTGCGCGCGGAGGAAGCAGATGCTTGCGAAAGAAAAATGGTATGGGACCAGATGGGCGTAGGGTTTCAACAGAGAGACTGCTCTTTAGCACCTACCGTAGGACGACGGCGGCGCTTGCCCAGCCCCAGCCGTCGCCACTCGCCAACTGAGAGGGGGCGGGCACCGAGCGAGAGGCGGGGGAGCAGGAGCACGCCGGGGTAGGCGGAGATCGTGCGGCGTGAGCGTAGAGGAGTGTGGGTTGGGGTGTGGAAGTCGTCTTTTTTTTTTTATTTTTTTTTGTTAGGGGGTTTGTGGAAGTCGACTGCCAAACATTGGTTAATGAGCTGAATCTATAAAGTTCATGGTAACTTCATTTCTTCGAAGGATTTGGTGATGGAAGAAATTTTCTCTATTCTTCCAATTTTTTTAGAAAAATAGGATTGCCAAACTAGATCGTAAAGGGATGAATAAAGGTTCACTTGTGATGGTACTCACGCATTATTTTGATGGTACCGTGTAAAGTCATTTCTAAGTTAAACTTTGTAAAATCCAATTTATAGAGAAAAATATCAATATTTATGATATCAAATAGGTATCTTACGAAAATATATGTGAAAATGAATCTAGCAATACCCATTTTGTATTATAATTTTTCATATAAATTTGGCCAAACTTTTAAAATGTTGACTTAGAACAAACTAGAATGACTTGTTTTCTGAACGGTGAGAGTATGAATGACAGGTGAGTCTATAGTTCATCTGTTATAATTTTTTTTATAAATCACCGAATGGTCAAAATAGTCCTATGTTATCGTTTCGAATAAGATCCTCCTCGGGAGGGTTCCAGCTTCTCCTAAAATGGCTTAAATTCAGACTTCTTCTATAGTGGAACGATTTTTCTTATGGAGCTGAAGCTCTTAAAAAAGTTTAGCGAAACACATTTTCAATAGCAACAAAGTAATTTAGAGGCACAATAGATAGGGGATAGGAGAAGACAGGTGACGTTACTTATTTCCAAAATGTTTTCTAGGTGAAGTCATTTGTTTTGATTCGTTTGACAAAGCTTCATTAGAAGCTAGTGGAAAAACCTATAGAGAAGCCGTGTCAAAGGGAAAGAAAAAACAAAGCATTCTATTTTGTCCTAAGCCAAGAAAATTTAAAGCTTGCCCAAACATACTCCCTATGTTCCAAATTGTAAGTGGTTTTAGAGTTCTACTAGATTCATTCATTTCTCCGTATATGTGTGTTCTATATGTGTCTAGGTTCATCAACATCCATACAAACGTGGACAAATAAAAAGAGAGTATAAAAATACCAACGTTTGTGACACCAAATGTATATAGTTAGATTCGTCGGGACTATTTTTTTAATATATCATGACCTTTTACTATACAAATTTAGTCAAGTATTGAAAAGTTTGACTTAGCACAAAATTAAAACGCCATGTTTTTTATGACATAGAGAACATCTTACATTTCAATTAAGAATAAGACAAATTGCACGCGGTCCCTAAACTTAAGTCGTGAGACCATCCAGGTCCATGAATTCCTAAAGTGACCATTTCGGTCATTTAACTTTTCAAAATAATGATCTAGGTGTATCAACTTTCTATTTTTAACTCACTTAAGGTCTAATCATGAACCTAGATTTCCATTGCAAAGAACCATTTTAAAAGTTAAAAATGATTATTTTGAAACTTCATAGATTTAGATGGCGCCGTAGAATAAATTTAAGAACCCAACGTACAAGTCATTCTAAGAAACACTAGTCAGCGGTACATCCCAAGGTTTAAAAAATCGCTACGCGCTGTGCGCGAGCTTGAGCCCGGAAAAAGAGTAATTGTGAATAATCGTGATTAAATGTGATTAATCGCTTGTACTGATTTTGTTAAAAAAAATAAAAAAAAGGTTTTCAAGTGGTCTTACAGCAATCGGCGAAGCAATATACAAGAACAATCCTAGGAAGCCATGCACAACATCATAGCAGTGAGCATGCGCAAAGCTATTCAGAGCACAAGCACACATCAATCATCAAAGCAAAGTACAAGAACAATCCTACAGGCTAGACATGCATAATCACTGAACCACGAAAGGGCGGAGGCGGGGAAGCAGAGCCGCGGCGGATCAAAGGGCGCGACGGACAATGGAAGGAGCCGCAGCAAATGAGCAGAACAGGGAGGCTTGGCGGCGGCGGACGAGCAGAGCGGGGAGGCATGACTGAGATGAAAAAAAAGGGCAGCGGCTATGGATTGGGAAGGGTGCAGCGGCAGCGGCACAAAGGTAATCCCGCGCCTGCACCAATCTTTCCCGACGCGCGCGTGATTCTTTCCCGCTTGCGCGATTCCTTCCCACCGTGCGCGCGTGATTCTTCCCGCTTTCGCGCCCGCCGGGGACCGCGCGCACCATTTCCGTTTACGCGCGCGCTTCGCCCGATTACGCGGCAGGCGCGTCATTACACGTTCGATTAAGCGCGGCTAGCGATTAATTGAGCGATTAAGTGGTAATCGACGCGCTGACCCAGCAAGTAGTGCATAATCGTGATTAATCTCACGATTAATCGCGATTTCTTGAACCCTGGTACATCCAGCGTATAACCACATTTGGGAAAACATGTTTTCCTTTATAACACATGGTCTTTTGAAAAAGAAATGAAAACGGTGATGGAATTGATAATGTTTGGGCTCGGAGGTAAAAAGATTGATTCTAAAAATTGCTGCTGCTGCTTTGAAATCTTGAATTCTCGATTCTTAAGGTTATATATGCAAGTTGTCGTGGAAAATTCAACGATTCTTGGAGAAGCTATAACTTGTAAGTTACACTTTTGTTCTAAATAATTTAAAATACTATAACTTTTCACCAAAGTTGTTTGTGGATTAATGAAATGTCAAAAAATGTGTCACTTCTTTGCTATAATGTCATGATATATTTGCATTTTTAATTAACTCTTTTTACCAGTTAAAACCTCTTCAGTCTTCACACGCATATTTTAAAGCTAGCAGCAGTAATCAAATCACCTTCTTTTGTATATTATTATTACCCTATCCGTCTTAAATTATAGTAGGTCAATTAATAGGTCATGCAGAATTACCAGGTTGAAGCCTATTCCTCACGAGTTCTGATGCACATATAACAATTACCATAGTATCTCATCTAACTAATGTGCACAGTTCATAAAATTTCCACCTAATGTACACTCACAGAGCTTATTATCCATCTCAGAATGTTACAAGCTACAGACAGCATATCTGGCACTAGAGCAGCTGCCACTCTACAACATGAAACATCCACCCATCTAATGAGATGATACAAAGAAAACTAAGCACTAAAAACTTTGCAATGAAAGCAAGGAGAAAAAAAAATAGTCACCAAAATTTTCATGAATGGAGCTCTGATTCTCGACCATCTTACAGCATGCATGTCATCTGCAAACAAGAAAATTTCCCTGCAAATGCGGATAGTTTAGTATACAACAGATGCAGATGCTGAATGTTTGCCAATTGCCATTAATTCCACAGCCCTGATTGAGAACCATTCCATAGCCCTAGTTGATCTCAATCACCACTTTCTTGTTCTTGCTGCCTTTGGGCCGCCCTCGCTTCTTTGCTCCAACCTTTACATGTGAGGATTTCACTGGCATTGCCGCTGTCGGCTCCGGCGCCGGCTCTGTCACCGTGGGGGTGACGGGAGTGCCAGCGCCAACTGCCGTATTGCCTTCCCCTTGTACAATGCCACTCCCACTTTGGCCTGGCAATGGCAAGTATGGCCCCATTGGATAAAATCCCAGAGATGCAGGGGCCTGCTGCGGCGGGGAATTGACCGGTCCGGCGAATGCAGGGCCACCGGGGAACCCCATCGGGAAGAAGCCCCAGGAGCAGTAGTACATGTCGGTGCCTGGCACGATGGGCGGCGGCGTGGCCATCGCCGTGGCGACGAACGGCCGGTGGCAGCTGGGGCAGAGCAGCGTCTGCGACTCGTAGGAGCCGTCGTACTGGTGCAAGTGGCAGCAGGAGGGACAGGCCGTCCAGAACGGTGGCGCCTGAGGAGCTTCCCCTTCCCGGTTCTGTATCTGTTCCACCGCCGCCGGCGCTTTGGCAGCGCGGGGCGGCCGCCCGCGCTTTGACGGCGGCGTGGCCGGCACGGCTTGCCGTGGCTGGGGAGGAGCAGGTGGTGGCGAAACTGGCTGCTGCGGCGGAGGCGGAGGCGGCGGCTTTGGCGGCTGTGACTGCGGCTGATGCTGTTTCTGTGGAGAGGGAGCGGCGGGTACACGAGCTGCTGCGGCGGCGGCTTTGGCGGCTGCAGCTGCGTTAGCTGCAGCGTCGAGGTCGGAGTCGAGGGAGGCCTTGCGGAGAGGATCCGACAGGAAGGCCCACGCGTCGGCGACGAGGCGGGCGGCGTCGGCGAAGGCGAGCGAGCAGGGGCGGTCGGGGTGGGAGCGGTTGAGCAGGAGGGAAAGGCGGCGGTAGTGGGAGTGGACGACGTCGGGGTGGCGGGAGGCCGGGGCGGCGGAGTCGAGGCCCAGGACGGCGTAGGGGTCGACGGCGCCGGACCGGAGGCGGCGGCGCTGGGCGGCGAGGAGCGCGTCGGCGGCGGCGTGGAGGTCGTCGGCGCCCGGGGCGCGGGGGTCGAAGGAGAGCGCCTGCGCGACGAACTGCTTGCAGCCCTCGAGGTCCCGCGCCATCAGGAGCTTCTCGGCGATGTTCATAAGCCGCTCCGCCTCTCGCCGCTGCGCCGCGGAAGGATCCATGGCTGATGGTGATGCTCGCCGCCGCGCGGGGCGGGCAGAAGACGGGCAGTGGAGCACGGCCGCACAGGGAACAGGTGAGGCCAGGGGATTTGACTGGGGCACCCAAGGGGAATGGATCGGGGGTGACTGGTGGAGTGGTGGGGTTGTCGCTTGTGGGTGCGTAAAGTAATTTTGGTTGGCCACGGTCCGTTTTGTGCTCTTGCTTCGGTCTTCGTGTCTTGATTCACGAGGAATTGCTATGTGCACCCGTAAGAATTGGTCAGGGACACCCAAAGCATCAACAAATAGAGCCAAGAGTTCAGAGTTAGCACAGCACACTTGAACCATACCAAATCAATCCTAAGAAGATCCATAAGTTCAATCAAAGAGACGGGTCATGCTAAGGAGTGAAAATCATGGTAGGAGTTGTATTGATCTTTTCTGGCCTGTTTGGAAAGTAGATTTTTTTTTTCTATTTCTATGTTTTTTTCTTTAAAATTGATTTTGTTTCTTGTGAAATTTCTATAAAATTCATGGTTTCCCAAAAAAATCCTTCGTATGTTTCTTTTTAAGTATTGTCATCAAATATAAAACTGAAAGAGTTGGTTGCCTTTCGACAACATGAATAGACTATATATACTTGCATACCTAAAGCGTTGTGACTAATTTAGCACAACAAACATGTGGCAAAGAGCAATATTTAAACTAGAATCAAAACCATGGGCTTGTAAAATGTTTACCAGTAGGTAGTTGGAAAAGGAGACTGGGTGCTAGCATCACACTCAAATGCAAATAAATTCTCCCGAGAGGTCTTGTATGGACAATTAAGATGAATATTTGTGTGTATTGTAACCTAGGCATGTAATAAACCTATAATGTTATTGGTCCATGCAGTTTCTTTGAGTAATGTTGCACGTCTGTCCCTGAAGACTCTTTGTCATCTGAGGCCGTGTTCTTTTCTTTGGACGGTTGGACAATGTCAAGAGGATCCATGTGCTTACAATTTAAAATCCACGGCTGAGAGCGCTCGGCCCGCAATGCAGACACATAGAACGAAGCACAACAAGAAACTAGCTAAAATTCGTCGGCTAGAAACTCACGAATTTAGGCCTATACCTACGAACTTAAGCTAAGTGCCGATGAACTTATCCGTCGAACTTAACTCGACGTTTTTATTCAAAGCCCCGACGAACTTAGCTTAAGTTCGTCGGTTTCCTGTCGGCCGACGAACTTAAGTGGGTGGCAGCATTAAGTTCGTCGACTAGAGAAGAACCGACGAATTTATTGTCCACGTGGTAGTTAAATTCATCGGTTTTTATAGACCCACGAAATTAATGGATTTTTGTAAAAAATAATTACATACTCATAAATATTCCAAAAATCACAGAAAATTCAAAAAAAAAAATCCGGAAAAATTGTACAGCCTCATAAAGTCCATCAAATTCAATATAAAACTGGTCAGCGCATACAATCTATCATAATCTTAACAAAGTTCTATACATAAAGTGTCCACAAATACATCAATCAAGATAAAAATAAAGTGTACTGACTACATCAATTATCTAGTTATATCTAATGTTGCAGTCATGGAAATTGGAGCTACTAAGTGGTTGTACAGTACTTAGTGGTGGCGACGGCTGGTGAGGCGCAGGCGGGGGGCAGCGCGATGGAACCGTTCTGAACTGTGTTTGCAAGACTGGCTAGGTTTAGTAGCCTGCCGTCCAATACGTTCGTCGGCCATCCCATAGAAGCCGACGAATTTAATTTAGTTCGTGGGGCATGTTGCGCTGGCTGACGAAATTAGGTTTCAGCTGACCGAAGAATTTGTTCCAGTTAATTTCGTCGGTTGGCTCCCGCCCGACAAATTTAAATAAACCGACGAATTTTACTGGGTTTCTTGCAGTGAAGAACGGAGCCTGGTGTTTCTCTCTAAAACAGTACAAAATGGAAGTAGTCTGATTCGATCACCTTACTCTGACCAGTGAGGAGAATTTTACATGCTCTACTTTTTAAAATTTTGTGTAGGACCAACTCTAGGCGTTAAACTCTTTGTGCACTAGAATCGTAACGGTTTTAAGGTTTATGCAGTAAGGAATTTGGTTTGTGCCATAAATTCGATTTCTGTAAAACATCTAAATGCTTTCAAACATGGTAAGAGTTTAAAATTTTGTTTTGTGCATGCGATTATTAAAAATTTGAAAAAAAGAAGATGGCTAAGGCGGTAGGCCTAAAGATTAGCAACACAAAACAGGCCAAGCAAAGAGACCCACTCTATCATTTCATCGGTCCAATCACAAATCCAGCAGACCCGCGACGCGGGCAAACCACCCCTAGGCACCAGAGCTCCACCGGCGGCGACAATTGGGCGCGTGATGGGCGGAAGCGGCGCCGGCCTCGACGTCGACGACCCCATGCTACCCATCGGCCACCGCGGCGTCATCGTCGCCCTCGACGCTCGCTTGATTCCTTCAAGAGGCTCTTCAACGCCATGCTCGCCAACCTTGTCTGCCCCCACCGCCCCGTCCTCGACTCCCCTCTCATGCACTCCGTAAGGCAGCAACCACATCCCATAAGGCTATCTGCACTGGCAAGTGTATAGAAAACCCTATCCATATAGAGTTGAGAATAGAGCTCCAAAACTCTGCAGCCATCAACTGTATAGCGACTCTAAAAATTAAGGGCGACTCCTCCGACTCCAGATACAGCGCTCCCCACACCCCGACTCCAAATCTCTCTCCTCTCTCTCGCTTCCAACCTCCACCAACGCGCGCCAGGGAGAGGAACGGAGCGGAGCCGGCGGCGGCCGCGTCGGGCTCGGGCGGGCGCGGGCGACGCGGAGGCTGGGGCGGCTGAGGCAGCCCGCCGGCGCTTGGGTGGCTGCAGGCGCGTGCGTGGCGGAGGCGGCAGCGGCGGTGGGCGAGGCCGATCCAGTCGCGGCCGACGCACAGGCGCCGGATCTGTTGCCTGCCTGGCTGCAGGCTGCCGCCGCCGCTGCGGGCGAGGCCCCAGCGTGCTGGCTTCGGCGGCGGCCACGGGCGAGGCAGGCGTCGACGGCAGCTGCGGGTGAGGCCCCAGAGGCTGCGTCTGCGGGTGAGGTAGCGTGAAGCAGCGGCGGTGGCGAGGTGGCGTGAAGCAGCGGCAGTGTAGAGGCCCAAGCGGCGGCAGTGTAGAGGCCCAAGCGGCGGCAGGGAATCGTCCAGCATGCACGCACATACAACTTTGGGCCAATCACCTGTTCGCCATGCAGTATGCAGCATGGTTGGAGTGGTGGACCCCATGCAGCATGCGCAAGCCGGTTGGTCCAAATGGTGGTAGTTGGGTGGAGACAGGAGAAAGATGGAAAAAAATTGATATAATACGTGGTAGTTGGTATAGAGTTGATATATAGAGTTGATACGAACGCAGGGGATCGTGGGATAGGGTAAAAAATATTGCTGAGTAGGACGGAATATTCCTTTTAGAGTTGAGATATAGAGTTCGACGAGTGCAGATAGCCTAACGTCCTTCACTAGACTCCCCTAATTGCGGGTGAATTTCCTATTTTTTTTGCATGAATTAGTGATCTTGCTTGACAAATGCATTAGGCATTTTGGTCCCTGGATGGCTGGACCTTCCTTAGAAACTTTACTTCCGTCCTTCAACTATCCCTACTCTGATGTGGAGCAACAAGTGAGCCTCAGTGAAAGTTGAGGGACAAAAATTGACAATGCCGCCTTTCCCCTCTATCATTTGTTTCTCTGGTTTCGATTATCATGATTCGGCTATCTTGTCACTTATGGCATATCCGCATATGTCACAAAATATGAGAAGCGAATATATTTGGATTAGTCCCTCGATATCTGTGGGGCAACAGTTGGTTGCTGTGTTACTCGGTTAAAGTAGACACATGCTCATATGAGCGGTCAAAACTGAAAACTGGACTGCAACTTGTCCAAAACGACATACATTTCTTAATGGAAGGAGTGTATCATACAACACATCGCTTCATCTATCAGTGTCGTCGTTGCAGTCGTTTGTAACTTTTCCTTTCATAATTGTAGCCACGTAGTATCTTGCACCGGTTCTTCTGTAGGAAGTCCATTCGCTATCAGAAGGCTCACTCGGGTTCTTGCTTATATGCCTCTTTTTTCCTGCTGGATTTTGGGGATTGGTTCTTCTCTTATACGTATTGTTTTTTCTAATACCAACAAATGAACAGATTCATAATAAAGGTGCAAGACACATTGCAGAAAATCTAGGCTGGCAAGAAAGAATTATCTAAGAAGCACGAAATTAACAAGAGACGGGCTATTTCTTCTAGTGCTTACCATTCAAATTCTGGCAATATACATGTTGGTGTTAGGCCTACCAATATAAAAGAAAAACCATTACTTGAATTGAGTAGACTCGTAGGACAATTCTGGAAGCACAGTCAAGCAAGTTCAATGATTTCAATGGCAAGAAAGTACTCCCTCCATCCTCCAGGTTCGAAATTCTTGTCGTTTTGGACAATGGTTGAGTCAAACATTTTAAACTTTGACTATAAATAACTTTTAAATTATTTGGTTTTGAAACTTTAACATCATATCATTAGATTTGTCTTAAAAAGTGCTTTCACAAAAATATAAATTTGGTAAGATATTCATTTATATTTTAATAGAAATCATTGGTCAAAACTATGTTTTGGAGACTGTGTCATTGTCCAAAACAACAAGAATTTTGGACCTAGAGGGACTATCTCATGATTTGAAGTGGACCACAAATACTTCATCCTGTGACTCCCATGTTGCTCCTTCTGATATCCCAATGGAAAAGTTGGCTGAACATACTGGATTGATAGAACTTAGCTGTAAAGGAGAATCTTCCGCAGAAAATCAGATTCAAGGCAAGTTACTTTCTGATTGGCAAGCAGAGGTTTGAAAACGCCAGGAGCAAGAACTTCGGTTTACTACTTCAGGTTGAATACAGGATGGTCATGGAAGATGTTACAGAGATGAAAATGTGAGTTATACATAAAATTTTGTTCACTTCTGCGAACCATTGCTATACTCAAGTCTAAAGATCCTCTTGGCTACAATTCTCTGTATTATGCTGACACAGTTAAGCTGATTTTAACAATGAGATATGCTTTGCTGTGCTGAAACTACAATCATCTCACTTGAGGTATCCTAGTCTTAAAGTATAGTTTATAACAGAGAAGTGGCTCCTTGAATATACCAATGTGGTCATGCTTTATTTTATCCAAATCTGTACCAATTTTTCTTTACAAAAATATGGATTGTTGCCCATCAAACATTCTATGCTGGATGGCAGGTTCAATTTGACTTAGATGAGGATGATCCTAATGTCTGTCTCTACTGATCGTCCAAGAAGTCATTCTGAATTGACCAATCAAATGTCTCAACCGAACATAATATTCATCACAAACCAAATATTGTCAGTCTGTCAAATCCTCCAAAAAATGGTTGAATCGTGTTTGTCAGTCTGTCAGGCTTTCTTGTAGATGGGGCGATGTCAGATTATGTTTCTATTGAGAACTTGCATACTGCATTTGTTTCATTGTGAACCAAACCTATATAATGACATGGAGAAATAAAGCGTACTTATAAGGGTACACCTAGTGTTGAAAGCTCCCACATATATATGGTGGAACAGGGAGGGGGGATTTCTAGATGTCTTACTTTGCATGATTATTTGCTAGATTAAGCAAAGAACCTGGTTTGAACCAAGTGCCTCTAGGCCACAAGTGGAGTCTTTAGCACCATTCCTGGCTTCCTCTTCAAAGTGTGTTTGTATTTACCATTTTTCAAGTGGCTTATGCTGGATCTGGGTACTATGTTCGGATAGTATGGACTATGGTGACGCTTCCAGAACAAATTGCAAGGAAAAGAATGACAAGGGAACGGAAGATTTAGTGGGCTACCTACTTAGTACATAACTGATATATCTTTTAATCTTAGATAAAATGGCAAATGTCAGACCACTTCATCAACTTCTGTGTGACATAAACGAAACATGACAACATAATATCTACAATAGATTTCTTTTCTGTACACTCAATAGCCAGCCCTAGAATCTCATCCACTTGTCAACACTCAACACATCCTGGTTCAGAGAGGTCAATGGGACAGCACACATACACAGCTTCTTTGGTTTGGTCATCATCACAAATAAAATCTTATCGTTTTTCTGAAAATTAGGAGCATAATGATAACAAAAGGGTGGGACAATGATAGACGTGTGTGGTGCTCGTCTATGTTTACATTAGATTAGCTGGATAATCGGAAGGTGTATCTTCAGTACATGTCCAATGCAAGTGTTACTCCAGTTACTATACTATTGTTTTCGAACTTGCTGTTTTTCAATCCCTTTTAGAACCATGATGCGTTTTCCTGATCATGAAAGACTGGCAATGAAAAATATTGTGCTCTAATTCTATATGTTTCTTTTCTTAGTAAAGGATACCTCCCTATATACTTTACCCTTGGAGTTGTTCTTTAAAACAACCTACCCTTGGAGGTGGCGACCACAAACTTGTGTTGTGAATATAAAACATTATCGCATTTGTTAATGATAACCTCATTATATACTCCTTCCTAGATGCATAAGTTGCATGCTCATGTCAAACTAATGAGACGAGCAGCTTGTTGCTGGTATTCTTAGTTCCTTACATTTCCCAGCTTTCCAGCTACTTCATGTATACTTTAAAAAAATTAGTTGGGAAATTTTAAGCTCTAAAGCAACACATGCTTGAATAACTTTGAAACTGAAATACCCAACATTTGCAATGTTAATTTCTGGATCAGTGTACTATTTCAGGTTTTTTATTTGTTCTCTAGTCTATTCTCTCTTGGAAACTCGGTCAGTTACATGTCCATATTCTGTATATTAGTAGCAGTTTACTTATTGGTTATTGCTACTCCACCTTTGGCAAATATACAAACATTCCATGATTCATATTTCCAATAATAACAAAAGTTAGCGCATGTACCCAGCTTATATAGAAGAGAAACTATGCAATTTTTTCTCATTATATCGAATTGTTGCACATGTACTATATGTACACATCCCTTGTCATTTATTGTTGTCCTGCCATTGTAAGTGAGCAATTTTCTGCCTGCATATATTAAAAATATGTGCTATATTCACCATGTATATCTTTGCCACAATTATATATGTTGTGGGTTCATCCTTTCCAATCTTATTAGATAAAGTTCTATATATTAGTGTTAGTGTTTTCAAGGCGAATTGATGAAGAAATAATGGCTACATATTGGATTGATTCACTCCATCTGCGCCTCAACTTGGAGTATTTAATGCAATTGTGAATGACTTGGGGATTTTTAAATTTCCTACTCCTTAGACTTGGGGATTTTTGAATTCCCTACTCCTTAGGAATGTATTCCCTACTTGGGGAGCAAAGATTACGTTTCTTTGCAAGGTAGAAGAGGTCATGTTCCTGGATAAACAAGGTCAAGGTAAGATGTTGATTATGAAAAACGTATTGGACGGGATGTTGTTTCTCTGCGACTAAGTTTTGAGTAAAATTATCGCGGCAGTTGTACCTCGAAGTTGGTGAATTTTTTTTGGATGGGAGGGGGTATAGAAATAGTTTTTTGGTGATGTTAGTTGCGTTTTTATCGTATATTTGAACACATCAGTCTTGAATATACCTGTAGACACGGTTTGTTGAAGACGATGCCTGGCACTGATTTGTTTTCCTAACAACAAGCAGTTGAAAGCAACTGAAGACTTAGCTGGAGGAGTAACTTAATCGGATTAGTTAGCTTTCCCCATTAATTTAACCCTGTATAACCCTGCATTGGAGGCAAACATTGTTGCTTCTTCCTTGAGTTGATCCATAGTCCAGGGACTGATTCTCTATAAAAACCCTTAATGGCCGTCTTACTGCTAACCTCAAGACATTCTGCGCTTTCTCATAACTCATAGGGGCGTAGCTTGTTTTGTGTCATCAAGATCAAAAGATGTCAGGCTCTGGCTCTGCAGAAGGTGCACACCAGACCAACCCTGAAAAGGTTGAGCTGATCACCATCCTGAGCATCGACGGAGGCGGCGTTAGAGGAATCATCCCGGCCACCATCCTTGCCTTCCTCGAAGAGAAGCTTCAAGTAAGTGACAAGTTCGTGCTCATCTACCAAAGTACCAAGTTCATAGCGTGCATGCACTTGTACTCCATGCATGTCAGGTGCTGATGTCTCGTGGGTTTTCTCAATTTGCCTGTGCAGGAACTGGATGGACCGGACGTTAGGATCGCCGACTACTTCGACGTTGTTGCAGGCACCAGCACCGGTGGTCTCTTGACGGCGATGCTCACAGCCCCTGGCCAGAACGGGCGGCCACTCTTCAACGCCAAGGATCTGGCGCAGTTCTACATCGACCACTCGCCCAAGATCTTCCCACAGAAGTAAAATATACATGCATGCAAAATTACCACAGGACTCGTTTTCTTTATAGTTCAGAACTCAGAAGAAGCATTCTTTACTCAGTGCTAGAAGCCTAGAACTACTAGTAATATAGAAAGATGCTGCTGGTGCTGATGAGTGAGTCGATGATGTGTTTTGCAGGTACTGGATCTTTTCCAATATCGTCAACACACTGAGGATGGTTATAGGCCCAAAGTACGATGGCGAGTACCTCCATGGACTGCTTCGTCAGTATCTCGGTGACATGAGGTTGGACAGGACACTAACGAATGTGGTCATCCCAACCTTCGACATCGCGTTCCAGCAACCCACGATTTTCTCTAGCTTTGAGGTAACTGAGGGGTATATTGGGGAGGTGACGGAACTAGATCTCAAAGAAACTAAAAATGGAGTGCAAAAGGAACTTTAGTCTTGTAGAATAATAATAGGACTCCGGAAGAAGCAATTTTCTTTTCTGTTTGAGTCATTTTAGTAGAAAATATCTGGTCTAAGCCAATGAAAAAAGCCAGCTAGCTAGGGTTATAGCTGAAATTAATGTCGAAGCAGTCAGTAGTATATAGAATCAAAATAAATGTTCATGCTAAGCATTAGCTTATGAAAGGTTGAGCTTCCATTTTCCTTCTAAAAATCTAAACTACAAGCTGTCCATATCTGCATGCAACTTCGCAGAAATCGTTGCGTGTGCTATTTTATCACTCCCTGCTATTGACGTACAATATGCATTTGGGTTATTCTGTCTCTTCAGTCCTTTTAGCTTAAATTTGAGGGAAACCAAAGACAGCTCTGAATGGACTATTATAACTTGAGGGAAACCACCTAGCATTTTCTATATACCTTGTTTCCGACTTTCAATTCAGCATGATCCTGCCACGATCAATAAATTTGTCAATGGAGAATCTTTTTTTTTTGGTGTTCTTAATTAACTCGTTGCATGCGTGCTGCCTGCGCTGGAATTGATTAGCTCAAGCACCGGCCGTGGAAGAATGCGCTCCTGTCGGACATCTCGATCAGCACCTCCGCCGCGCCAACCGTCTTCCCCGCGCACTACTTCGAGACGCAAGACGAGAGCGGCCGGACCAGGGCCTTCAACCTCGTCGACGGCGGCGTCGCCGCTAACAATCCTGTAATAAGCACCACCTCTTGTGCTCTCATCATCATAACCCTTAATTATATTCATCATCACACGCGTAATTCATGTCAGTGTCGGACTTTATTGAGATCTTGTGAATGCATGCGCAGACGCTATCTGCGATGGTGCAGGTGTCGCAGGACATCATCCTTGGGAACGAAGACTTCTTCCCCGTGAGTCCGGCTGAGTACGGCAAGTTCATGGTGATCTCCCTCGGCTGCGGGACGAACCGGAACCGCAGGTACAGCGCCACGGCCGCCGCCAAGTGGGGCATCTTCAGCTGGCTCATTAAGGACGGCACGACCCCCATCATCGACATGTTCACCACCGCCAGCGCCGACGTGGTCGACATCAACCTCAACGTCCTCTTCCGTGCCCTGCGTTCCAGCCAGAACTACCTGCGCATTCAGGCAACGCATCGCATCGATCGGAGATATATTTGTGTTTCTTCTGCTGTTTATTTACGCTGTGATGATCTTGTTGGGAATTTATCTGCTGGCTGACTGTTTGCCGTTTGCAATTGGCGCATGCGTGCAGTATGATCAGCTGACGGGCAGCGCGGGCTCCATCGACGACACTTCCGAGGAGAACATGGATAATCTGGTGAGTATTGGGAAGGGGCTTCTCAGCCAGAACGTCTCCCGGGTGGACCTGGAGACCGGCCAGAACGTGGAAGTTCCCGGCGGGGGCACCAACGCCGAGCAGCTCGTCAAGTTTGCAAAGCAGCTCTCCGACGAGCGACGCCGGCGCCAGAAGCTTTCAAACTAGCATATATACTGAAAATTAAATTTGGTGACGTACACTTCAACTGCCTCTCGTATATATGGCCGGGTTTTCATCCTGCTCGTATATATGTATATTCCATTCATTTCCATGTGTTGCGTATAGTTTGAGATATAAATCTATTACCAATAACCTAATAAACGGGTTTACTTTGTGAAGCAATTCCAGAGAACTCCTCTGTATTGTTTTGACCCTCCTTGAATGGAGTGCATGCATTATTCAACTTTTTCTTTCAAATTTGTGTTTGTTCAGTCTAATACGTACTAAACTCTAATGCTCCGCAAATTCCAAGTAAATAAACGCGACGTTCATTGCCGTATGGGCTGACACGTTCAAAGTCGTACTCTTTGCTCACAAGAAATCTCAATCAACGATAATGCCCCTAGCTATATATTGACTAGTGTGACGCTGTGATGTATATAAGTTTGAGATAAGGACCTGATCTTACTCGTATTAGTTTGGCTTAGCCTGAGAACTACACTACACAACTAATTTCATATTCTGAGCTTGCATTGTATAATAAAGTCTCTTACCACGTCAGTATATAGTTATATATTTAGGGTATATTTCTTTTGTCCTGTCTCAAAGTTGAATAGTTTTATCTAGTCGTGCCCATGTTTAAACACAATCCATACAAGAGATCGGGCCACCATTATGTGCATCTAGAACTGAATTATAGAACATCTCCGAGGTTACATGGGGAGCCCATGAATATCTTCAGTATGTCATTATGCATACGGGTAGTGTGTATGATAGAGAGTTGCCCAGCATAAAAAATTGATGATGGGAAACATACAACATATAAGGTAGGGAATAAGGTTTCCATTTTGAAAAAAAAATTCAAATTTCGCCTTTCACTGAAAAGCATGAAATTTCGAGTCAAATTCAAACAAATTTAAATTTCATCTCTTCTTGACAACCTGCTGCTCCCCTTATCATCTCTTCTTGAGACCGAAGCCTTGACGTCCGAAGCACTAGGTAAGTTAAGATAAATTCTTATCATAAGTCCAATGGTAAAATTGTAGTAGAAAACCCTCTCTACCCACGCACCTTATTCCTTTCCGTTCATTCTGTTCAAGTTAGAATCATACTTGATATCCAGAAATGCAACACCGGTTGTACAAGCAGCCGCCGTGTTTATTTGCATGCTTTAAAAACTACATCAAAACCCTCCATCTCCACCCGCTAACTGGCCAGTGGGACTGTTGTTGTTATGCACCCCTTCATGTCATGAAAAATGTATAAGCAATATTATAAATGAGACCCTAAGGGCGTCCCCAACAGGGCTATTATTTAAGCCAGCTATTTGCTTACGTGGAAGCAGGGATGACGCCAGTTGCAGTGACCCTGGTGCACTGGCACCATGGTAAATAAAAAAATTTGTTACCGATTTGTTTAAATTTACCATGTATTTGACTGAAAAATCTAAAAATTACATGAATGTGCACCACTCTCTTTTGGGAGCCGGCTTCGTCTCTGTATGGAAGAGAGAGCATGGAAAACCTTCTCACTAGTGATGAGCTAATAGATAGCCTATTTGTGGCAATCGAGGTGGTTCATGGCCCACTTAAGAAAATCTCTTCTTTTATTAGACACCGGTGCCTAGGATGCTGTGGAGAGACAATTAAAAATTACGGACGAGTGGACCTTACTAAATGACGTAGAATCAGATACCTAATCATTCGGCAACATTTATAAGCAATATCATGCATGAAAAATGAGCCAAACTAACACTCAAATGGTGGCTTCCTTTATCTAAAAAAATACCATTGTGGACGCCCTAATCATTCGGCAACATGTATAAGCAATATCATGCATGAAAAATGAGCCAGACTAACACTCAAATGGTGAAATAGGAGCTCTGCGCGTCATCACAGATATTAACACAATGAAAGTCGCAGATAAACCCATGCATGCAAGCCAATAGTTATTTATCAGCTCTCTCCATTATATTGCAAGCGACCAACTTTTTGATTGGCTCTACATTTCTTGTGAGCGGGGATCAGAGGACGAAGGCGAGGAAAGCGTAGAGGATGAAGAAGAGGAAGGCGACCAAGAAGATGAGGAAGAAGAGCTAGAAGATGAGGAAGATGAGGAAGGCGACGAAGAGGAGGAAGAAGAGGCTGATGACGAAGAAGTTGAAGGTGGATCGGCCGACCACCGAATGGTCAAGTTCATGCATGCACAGGATAGAACATGGGCTGACTTTCTTAGTTCCTTGCCGGAGGAAGAGCGGGCGATGCTTGAGGTACAGAACGTTCCACTCCCTGAAGTACACTTCCATGAGGATGTTACCCGTGCGGACTTGGCAATATGCGACACGAGTCTTCGTACAATTACTGATACAGGCCTTTCAACTGAGGCTATAACTGAAGAGGGGTTGCGGTTTGAGACGCTCGAGAAGTTACAAGACTTTCTGCGGGATTACTCTGTTCGTCATCACTGGCCGTTTAAGGTGAAACATTCAGACGGCGGGTTGAGGTACACCGTCGTGTGCAGCCAAGGGTGCCCTTGGTCGGTGCACGGGCGTCGTGATAAGCGTCTTGGGGGGTGAAAGATCACCGGCGTGAAGCAACCTCATACATGTCGTTCATCGGAGACCAAAAGAGTACATAGACAAAACACCTCGAAATACATCGGCCGACGTATAGCCGGTGTTATTGCCGCCGACCCAGAGGTCAAAATAAAAGCTCTCATAGCGAGAATCAAAGCAATAACGGGTTACGAAGTGAA
The DNA here is from genome assembly GCA_022530915.1 of Paspalum notatum. Lineage (NCBI taxonomy): Eukaryota > Viridiplantae > Streptophyta > Magnoliopsida > Poales > Poaceae > Paspalum > Paspalum notatum. The sequence continues at coordinate 5,917,958 of CM039691.1, forward strand.
TTATTCGAAGGCTTGGCGGGCCAAGCAATACGTGATGGAAATGGTGTATGGGGATTGAAAGGAGTCATACAACTTGCTCCCAAGGGTGCTGAGCGCCATAGAACATTTCAATCCAACCACTAGGTGGTATTGTGAGAACGGGGACACCATCACTGACGCAGATAGTGGGAAGACTGCAACAGTGCTGAAGCGTGTGTTTTGGTGCTTTGGTTAGTCTGTGGAGGCCTTCAAGCACTGTTGCCCTGTGCTCCTGGTGTATGGGATTTTCCTGACAGGGAAGTACAAGGGTGTGCTCATGATGGCAACTGCCGTTGATCCCGAAGACCAGCTAGTCCCAATGGCTTTCGCGGTTGTAGAAGGAGAGAACAAGGACAGCTGGGAATGGTTATTGTACCTTGTTCGGAAGGAGGTGGTAGGGAAAGGAAGGAAGATTTGCTTAATTTCGGATCGTCATGCTGGCATAATTAGAGCTGCAAATCTGTCATATGATGGCTATCCACGCATGGTTCATCGATAGTGCATGAGGCACTTCGCAGCTAACATGTGGAGGCGGCAACCAAATAGAGAAGTCAATGGAAAGCTTAAGCAGTTGTGTTGTGCCCCGAGCCAGAGGGAACTCGACAAGATTTATGCCGAGCTGGACAAGATGCTTAATAAAAAGGCAAAGGCGTGGATGGACAAACAGATGGAGAAGAAGAAATATTGGCATTCGATAAGGGGGGTTGGCGGTATATGATCATGACGACGAATGGCTCGGAGTCGCTTAACAATGTGTTCAAAGGAATTCGAGCCCTGCCAGTCTGTGGGATGGCGATGTACTCGTTCGCCAAGTTGAACTCGTACTTCGTTAACCGATGGGAAAAGGCATGCACAGCGATCGATAAGGGTGCTATATTTGGTAGAACGATGATGTCACACTTGGAAAAAGAGGAGAGGAAATCCCTAATGCAGGTTGGCGATGCGTATGGCAGAGAGAGGAATCTGTACAATGTTAGAACAGCACACGGCAATGGTCCCGGTGGAGAACGTTTTGGCGGTAGGAACTACAAAGTCAAACTAGAGGAGGGGATATGCCAATGCAATATTCCACAACTGTGCCACGCTCCTTACTCACACTTGATTACAGCTTCAGAAGCGGGCAGTACATGAGCCCATACTATTTAAAGGAAAAAACCTCTGAAGATATGGGAACACGAGTTTCAGCCGTATCAAGATCCTGTCCAATGGCCCCCTTACGATGGGCCTGAGTATTGCCCAGACCCGGTTCTATTGAAGGGAAGGAAAGGGCGAAGGCAGAAGAAAAGGCTTAGGGGTGACATGGATGCTTGCACTGGGTTCCGGCAGGAAAATTACAATACCGGGGATTTCAATGATGTTCCAGGTAAAGTGCAGTGCTCCACTTGCCACACTTTTGGCCACAACTCGCGGTCACACAAGAAACGGAGACAGGGGATGGGGTTAGCAATGTACCGTCGACGATACGATCGGTACGATTAATTTTTAGGCATCCCAACTTTGTTACATTTTACATGCCACGTTTGTTGTATTATACATTACAAATTTGTTATGTTATGCATCTTTGTGAATACCAATGAAAATGTTGAATTGGTTTCTAACATTTTTTGTACTGTCATTGCAGGATGGCAGACCCCCAGTACCTCTTTCTGGACGCAGCGTACGAAGCTAAGCACCGCGCAGGGCGTATCGCGGATGGCGAGGTAAAACCGCATGTAATTTTGTACATACATACACCGCAACGCTGCGTATCTCCGCTCCCATTAACATATGTGTACATATGCCTAACGTTACATAACTTTTTCAGGACCTGCCGCCTCTTCGGGGCCGTACTCACACCCAGCACCTCAGTTGGGACGAGTGGTACACCCCGTTCATACGGGAGGCTGGCCTGTTGCACCTCGCCAGGGTGGTTACCTCCCGTCTCCCACCGTTGGACCCTGCGCTGTTGACTGCCTTGGTCTACAGTTGGAGGCCGGAGACCCACACTTTCCACTTGCCGTGCGGGGAGAAGACCATCACCCTGCAAGACACAGTGATGATCTTGGGCCTTCCCATTGACGGCCAGCCTGTGATACATAGGTTGGACCCCAATGCGTGGTCGGCCCAAGTTCATGCTTTGTTCGGTGTTGCTCCACCCCAGCGTGCTGCAGGAGACCGTGCCACGTAAGTAATATGAAAGTGCGTTTAATTCTGGTTGTATGCATCTGTTATGTTCGTAAAATGTAATTATACAATTTACTGCAGGAGGACGTCCGGGGTCACCACGGGGTGGCTCCGTAACCACTTTGGGGTGTGCCCGCCGGACGCAGAGCCAGTGGAGGTGGAGCGACACACCAGGGCCTGGCTTTGGTTCCTGCTGGCGTGTTTCCTGCTCCCAGACTCTTCAGGCGACACGGTGGACTCGGCGCTGCTACCTATTCTGGATCGACCTTGGGCCGCCATTGCCACCTTCAGCTGGGGCACCGCCACCTTGGGCCACCTGTACCGACAGCTGTGCGAGGCTTGTCAGCGCAAGGAGACGTCTTCGAGCATCGGTGGGTGTGCTTCAGGTGTGGAGCTGGGAGCACTTGCCGATCGGATGACCGGTGCGTCGAGTACGCGAGGTATAGCAAGACTTTGGCTTATTGAGGCCACAACTTTTCCATGCCATCTTGAAGTTGCAAATAGTTTGTGTTGGTTCTTAACATATGCTATTCCTTGAAATGGCAGGATTGGCCATTTGAGGACTGCAGACCCACCGTGCTGTGGCTTTGGGGGGATGTGGAGGTTGTGACAGGCCGGATTAATGGGAGGTACAGAAGGTACACCAACGCACTGGACTGCGTCACCCACCGCCAGGTACGTGTGGTCAATCCGAAACTCTGTTGGCCAAAATACCTGCGGCCCTAACGTAAGACAACTATTTTTTGGCTATGTTGAGTGGACACCTTACTCTCGGGATGAGATAGAAGAGGCGGACTTGAGCCACTTGTGCTACAGGGACGAGGACCTTTAGAGGGCTGTAGTTCCGCTCATCTAATTCGTCGTGGTGGAGTACTACATCCCTACCCGTGTGCTGTGCTAGTTTGGACGGAGGCAGGTCATTCCTCCACACACGGTGCCTACGGACCCATCACTCCACAGGTATGGTTTGTAATCATTAAGTAGAAGCCATTTCTGCATCTGGCCGGTTTTTTTGCACAAGTGTGGTTAACCCCACACCGTTTTTTGTTGGTTGTTGTAGGAAGAAGAGGCAGGGGCGGTATAGTGAGACCGATTGGCGCATCACCCACGTTGTCCACACCTAGAGGTGGGACACAAGGGAGCGGGTCCCGGTCGAGCACGGTGAGGCCCACGACGAAGGCTACTTCGTTGAGTACCTGCGTTGGTTGCAGGCACATGCTAGGGTTAGGCTTCGGCCTACGGCGGACCATCGGCTGATTTGCGAGGTTGACTCAGACGAGAGCGACGAGTACGACACCCAAACTCGCCAAGGCCGTCACCCTGAGCGCACGCCCATAGAGGACTATGTGGTAAGACCGCACATTTCTGTTCTATTACGATTCGATACGCGCAATATGAAGCGTTAACTGCTCTCCTAATGAAACCTTAATTACAGGGACAGCAGTTGGCTTGGCTGACGAACGAGGCGGGTTCTGTGCTTACCCGAGCAGGCCCACGACTCCCGACCGCACTGAAGTCCTTCGTCGCCACAGTTTCCCGCCACTGCCGCAAGCTGTCCAGGAAGTTCGGCTGCTACAAAGCAGCTGCACTCCCTCCACAGCCACGAGCAGTTCCCGGTGGCCCTTCAAGCAGTCGTGCCCGCTCGTCGCGGACCTCTAGGTCGAGGTCGAGGGAGGTGACTCCCCCTACCTTCGGACTGCTGGACGACGAGGACGATGACGACGACGACGAAGACGATGTCGAGGACGACGGCGACGACAGCGACGATGGCGACAACGGCGGGCCACGCGGACCAGATGTCCTCTCTGGTTCGTAGCTTCGGGACGCCCCAGTACAGTTCACGCAGACACAGCACGACGACCAGGCCGTAAGTTTTTAGGCAATATTGTTATCGTCCAAATTTTTAGGCACATTTGACATCCTTATAATCAATGATCAATTCCATTTTACAGGGTCCGAGTGGCACTGCACCGGGGTCTGAGGAGGGCCGTCGTCGTAGGCTCTGCCGTGACCATGCAGACGTCCCGTACACCGACAACCGCCTCGCCACTGCCCCCGGGCGACCTAGGCGTTCGCGTGCCCGTTTCACGCCGAGCGACTATCCTTGATGTGTTTTTGTTGTTTCATGTATTGGCATGGTTCGGATGTAGAAAACTATGTGTTTTGGATGATTCGTGTATTTGCATGGTTCGGATCATTGCAAACTGTATTCTGGATTCTATGTTACCAATGGATTTCTAGCAAATATAGTATTGTCTATGATATTCCCGTTGTGTCGATATGGATCCCTTCAAGCGGATAGGTACTCGTAAACCTTGGCGAGCCGGAGAACACAGGAGAAAACGAAAAGAATGGAACGACGCGACCCCTTTCATAAAGAATTCGAAAAACAAAACATAAAGAATTCGAAAAACTCATGTGACACCCCTGCGGCGCCACAAGCCGCGGCGCCGCAGAGTGAGGCTGCGGCGCCATAGCATCTATGGCGCCAAGGCTGGTGGCGTCGCAGCCCGAGGCCCAGGGAAGGCGGCACCGAGGTTGCGGTGCCAAGGCTGGTGGCGCCGCAACCTCGGCCGAGGCCCTCCACCGGTTAAGGCCCAACCTAACCGGTGGGCCTCATTTTAACCGGTTGGGCCCCCCGGGGCGGCGCCGAGGTTGCGGCGCCACCAACCGTGGTGCTGCAACCTGGGCCCCGGTTGAGGCCCAACCTAACCGGGGGGCCTCCCGTTTAACCGGTTGGGCCCCCCGGGGGCGGCGCCGAGGTTGCGGCGCCACACATCTTGGCGCCGCAACCTGGGCCCCGGTTGAGGCCCAACCTAATGGGGGGCCTCCTGTTTAACCGACTGGCCCCCCCGGGGCGGCGTCGAGGTTGCGGTGCCACACATCTTGGCGCCGCAACCGGGGCCCCGGTTCAGGCCCAACCTAACCGCGCGGCCTCCTGTTTAACCGGTTGGGCCCCCCGGGGAGGTGCCGAGGTTGCGGCGCCACAAGTCTTGGCGCCGCGACACAGGGCTGCGGCGCCAAGATGCGTGGCGCCGCAACACCGACTTTAAGTACCCGGTTGATCTCGCTCCTCTTCATTGTGCCCTCGTTCCTCTTCTTTCTACCACCAAAAAACGCCCCCAAAACTGCCTTCCCAAACCCTATCCTACCTCCATACCACATTGGGAGCCAACATTGACATGGAGGGCCATCATCACCAACGCCGACACCAAGTTTGAACGCGATTCCCTTGGAGAAGAGGTATGTTCTCAAATTTTTTGTGCTAATCTATGAATCCCTAGACATGAGTAGAGGGGGCACTTTACTCATTAACTCATGCATAGATGTACACATTAATCCATGTATGGATGTACACCAACATTGAACGCGATCTATGAATACCTTCTCATGTATGGATGTACACATTAATTCATGTATATGCGTTGTATCTTATAGGGATGGATCGTTGTCGTGGACGACCACGGCCAAACTATGCCGATCTGGATACCGATGATGGATGCAATGGTGAAGAGGAATGGCTCCAACAAAAGTGTACGAAAGACAAAAGAACAAGGAAAAAGCTAAGAAGAACCAGTCCGACAAAGTAGAAACAGTGGCACCCCCTGCTCAGAATACCGTGAGTGTTAGCCAAGGTGATATCATGCCTGGACACACGAAGACGAAAAGAACAGCCAACCGAGGCAAAAAATCCATCGAGGATGTGTCCGACCATGAGGGGGAGCTTGATGATGTAATGAGCTTTCCTCCTCGAAATGCTAGTGTAATCGATAAGCTTGTCATCCATCGAGCAGTTCTGCGTGAGGCCTATGATACCACTCCAAGAAGACCAATAAATTATTTAGAGAAGGGCCACAATGACCAGCTTAAAGAGTTCAGATTCAAAGATGAGACCATATGGCAGAGGCATCGTGGGATCGAAGGGGTGCGTTTCAATTGTCAGACTCATGTTGATTTTTACAACTCCGTTGTTTGTGCAAAGGTCAACCAACCCGTGCTGAAACAGTGGTGCATAGATTGGGACCGCTGCAAAGGCATGAATGACAGGTACATGGATGAAGCCTTAGCGATTATTGAGAACAGAGGTTTAAAGGACATCATGACTTTTCACCGTCCGTGGAACTCAGAAGTCATTGCGCAGTTCTATTCCACGCTATGGATTGAAATGCCAAAGAAAGCGCGAGGCTCCCATAGGTGGCCTTACCTCCATTTCAATATCCAAGGGGAATGGTACAAATGCAGCTACAGAAGGTTTGCCCACATTCTTGGGTTCACTGATTCTGATATCTCGAAAGAGAAGGTTCGGTGCCACGAATACGATATGAAGCCTTTTGATGATATAGTCCTGGACATGCATTTGGACCCAAATGGAAAGCTTTGGGTGTCTAGTAACATGAAGCCGATGATGCATTACTTCAACCATCTCTTCCGTGCCACAGTAGTCCCGAAGGGTAGGAACGCCACCGAGATTCGAGGAGTCAGCCGTGCAATCCTGTGGCTACTGCATCCTAAAAATGAAGAAGGGTCCATCGATGTGTTCAACCTAATTTATGAAGAGGTAATCTGAGCTTCGTGGAACACTTGCCGAGGATGTGTTCATGCACCTTACTTGATGAGGATGATTGAAATAGTCACCCAAAAGAGATATCAGCCATTAGATAGAACATGTTCAAAGTACAGGCCATGTCGATTCTATTTCGACGACCAAGCACATACGGTGGATGAAAACGCCTCACTTTCACCGCCACTGCAACCTTCACGATCCATGCCTACTCATGGTACTGGTCGCGATCCAACATTTGAGCAGATACGGTGGGAAGGATGGTGGAAGGCCACCCGAGAACAGAACGTGCGGATGGAGGACATCGAAAGGTGCCAATATGAGATTCTAGAGCATGTGAAGAGTATTCGTCGTGGTACTGCTGCAGGATCGTCACTAGAGATTTCTCCTCCACGTGATTATGTGCCCCATGAGCCTTGGCCGGACACATTTGAAGAATATTACAACAACAACTGCAACGGGCGTCATGCTTCTGGTCACGAGGAAGTACATGGTCCTGGAGGACACATTGAAGAGGACATCCGTGGTGATAACATTCCACCTCCTCCACCTTCCAGCTGGCATGAGGCTGCGTGCAGTTGGCCGCGGTAGGACTAGGAATACCTTGGACAACACCAACTAGACGACTGTTATTTACCCAACTTATGTTCTCATATTGTTAGTGCGGAACAATGCTCTGTAATGTTTGCAAATTTTTCACTTTTACGTATTCCGTTGAGACGCCGCCGCATTAGTCTCTCTTATGCGCGTGGCCCTTATTAATTCGTACTTCTCAAGGGGATTGTTCGTTTCATTGCTATTGTACGGCTTAAACAAAAAAAAAAAAATTGGTCTGCGGCGCCATAGACCATGGCACCGCACAAGGGTACTGCGGCGCCACGGTCCATGGCGCCGCAGCACCTTACCCTCCCGAGCCCCCAATCCGGTTATCTTGGCTCCAACCGGTGGGTGGGCAAAGAAACCGGGGTGGGTGCTCGGCCGGGGCCAGAGGCTGCGGCGCCATAGGTTACGGCGCCGCAGTACAGTACTGCAGTGCCAGGTGCCATGGTGCCTCAATGGCTGCAGCGCCACAGCTCTTGGCGCCGCAGTCTCTCCCCTCCAGCCTCCCACAGCATTGTGCAAAAAATAGCCGGTGTGGGAGCTAGTGAGGGGAAGATTTGGGGAAAAATAGCCGGTGCGCATTACAAGTAAAGGTTCACAAAAACAATGCATTACAAGTAACGGTTCACAAACATCTAAATGACAAACAAAGAGAGTTACAACTTAAAGTCTTACAAGGCCGATAAAAAACTTCTTTCCCTCGCGCTCTCGCTCTTTTCCGACGGCGGATCCTCTGAATGGCTTCCTCCCATGAACCTACAGGATACGTGGCATTTAGATCAATGTCTGTGCCATTTGCCTGCCGCTTTCTGTACTCCTCTCGGTCCATTTCCATCTTCATCCGCCTAGCCTCCCTTTCCTCTCTTTCCTCTTGTCCCTTGGGAACCCCAGGTGCATACCTAGAACGATGCTTCCTCCCATAATCCAACCGCTAGGAATTTGTGTAACATAAACCATTAGGTGGACCTAAGTCCCTATGCATATCATCCCAAACCTTTTCAGAGTCTTGGCGTCCAGGGACAAGGACGCCGTACGTGCTTCTAGTCTTGTTCTTGCGATCCTCAATGCGCCTTGCTCTATCTGGTTCCAACATAAGGCGACTTATCTCCTCAAACCACTTTTCCTGCCCTGAGAAATACTCCCAATCACAGCCTCTTCCCTCCTGCATAAGCCATGGACAATAATCAGATAAGTCCTTCCACAATAAACGTACAAGTTAATGAATCTTACCCAAAAGTCCCCATACGAGTTCCCGCAATACCATCCTTTCCCAAGCTCTGAAGGAACTACGCCTCTACGGGCCAAAATACCGCATTTGCAACGAAAATCAGGGTAAGAACTGCAAGGCCACTCCTCCCTTCCTGAGTTGTATTCCTGCAAAAACAATGTATGAATAGGCACGACACAGTCATATCAAAAAAAAAAAAAAAAACTTAAACACCACAGTCGCACTCACCGAGTCCCTTAGAGGGCAGCGAAAGAAAGGAGTAAATTCAACCCCCGGGTTAGAGCGTATGAGCCGCGATGGCACTCCACAGTGGCAAAGGGGAGGATTCATGATACGCCTTTGCCTTGCCTCGGCCTTCTCTTCATCTGACATTTCAGGTGGGTTGTGGGGAGGAGGGACCCAACGCTTGAACTGTGCTAAAGGGTATGTTTCCTCACTTCGCCATGGGAAGAGCCTTATCCTGGCGTCGAATTTTTTAGGGCCATGAATCCACTTGAAAAAATGGCAACGTTCAATACGCCAGTGATCACCCTGGGCCGGCTTCACGTGGCATGTGTAGAATGCTCTCCCGGCCGTATCTTCATCCCGAGATTGCTTAACCTCTGCGGGAAATCCACAATCACAGTATGGCACAGGGAGTGCGGATTCAAGCACTGGAGCATCTTTGTCCCGCCGATACGATCCCCATGGTACCAAATGAGCCCTAATTACACCAGGACTTGGAGCAGGAACATCTACATTACCAAGTGCGTGACATTGCACATTAAACACGGCACAAGTATAACAAAACATAAAAATTAAACCCTACTTGTTCTTTAACTTAACCAAGAAAATGTCATCAACCTCTAAATTAAACCAAACCCTAAGTAACACTACAAACAATTAACAACTACACACTTAAGCATGACATAATCATCACCATTAAAACGAACACTACAAACAATTAACAACTACACCCTAAGTAGCACATATACACGTAACCAAGTCATAATACTCATAATTAAACCAAACCCTACCTCATTGCTAAGACAACAACCAAAATCGCTCTAAATCCTTCAAGAAAAGATTATACCTTTGAACGGGGATGCCATGATCAGGAGGATGAGAAAGCCGAGATGGAGGGAAGAGGAGAACCGGCCGGAGCTCCGAGGTGGCTTTGGGCCGGCGGCACCGCGGAAGGGGAAGGAGAGGAGAGGAGGGGGGGGGGGGGTGAACGAGTGAAATGGGACGAGGAAAGGAAGGATGCGGCTTTTATGGCCTCGGCGCTGCGGCGCCAAGATGCATGGCGCCGCAGTGGCGCGCAGCCTGGGACCCACCACCCGCCGCGCTGGCGACCGTTTTCACCACCGCCAGCGTGGCAGGTGTTGCGGCGCCATGCAGTGGCGCCGCAACGTGTTACTGCGGCGCCACATCCCGTGGCGCCGCAAAAGGGGTCAAATTTGCACTTACTTTCCGGTGGGGGTCGTTTCTGAAATTAAAAGAGTGCAGGGGTCAAAATGCAAAATTTGTGCACAATCTCAGGCTGGTCACCATCCTGAGCATCGACGGTGAAGGCATCATAGGAATCATACCAGCCACCATCATCTCCTTCCTGGAAGCAAAGCTACAAGTAATTAAGGAGGTGTTTGGTTTATATGATTAAAATCTAATGGTTGCGGTGTGTTATATCAAATGACCATTGTTTCATAATGGTACTATAGGCCAATTAGAGCTTTGACGCTGTAATCTGGTGTATTCCAAGAAAGTTCAATGTCTTGGAGCAAATTTTGCCAACAATAATTGGAGTCGATTAATTCTTTACTTCTTCCTCTGTCACATCACGGTGAAATTTAGCTCCTTACAGTGAACATGGTGAATTTTAATTGTAAATATCAAGACAATATAAACATCTGAAGATACAAAGGTTTTTGACCTTAGAACGAATTTCACAAGCACGTGTCAGGTATTGTTTTGTCACGTCTTGAATGCATAGTAGTGTCTATCCTTTCTCCATCATCTTTGTTTATTGAGTCCAATACTATGCTTTGATCTATGATGCCCCGGGAGTTCCATGTAAACGACCAAATGTGTGAATGACAAATTCATTGTCGTACTCGTGTCCACACGAAATCTCAGCCAACACCGAGCATTAAGATAAGGATTTTAGGTGTTATATATATAGGTTTTTTTAGCTTGCACGCGTCTATCGAGAAAAGTATGGAGCAGTACATTCCAATTTGCAACTAATTTCGTGTTTTCAACCATATTTATTTACCGGTATATATCTTGGAATGCCATGCATCCGATCATCAACTACCTAAAAACTAGATATATGATATATCATATCTCTGCATAAACACAACAAATTGCTACAGAGTCTTGGCCAATAGCATTGATGCGTATCAAAGAAGTCATATCACTGACCACAGGCTAATATACGCACGGGACATTTCCACTCGAGAAAATGTGATAGCTAGAGAAGTCAAAGGTGTTCTCTGAACTGAGAACAAGATATTCTACGAGGTGATGCATGCATAGTAGCATGTCTTTATATTTATTTTTCCTCACTCATGTCCTTTTGTTTAAGAAGGAAAGCTAGTTGTGTACTACACCTAATTAGGAGTGTGTGCACGCGCGCCTCGTCAAGAACTAACGACGTGCATAAATTGTTTATCTTTGTCCTATTTTATTTGTTCATTTCATAATGCAATAGGCAAATAGTTTACTTTCTAGTTTGTTTTCGCTTGTGGATCGATATTCTATATGCTTTTCCATCTCCACTCATAGTTTTCCTCATTCGAGTCAGACTTCTAGGTGTGCTCGATATATATTAGTTGCAACCTTAGCTTAGGTTACCTAGCTCTCTTGTTGCGTAGTTCATTTGGCGTTCAGAAACAACTAGGATTTTCGTGGGCTAAAACAATTTTCGTCGGCCCAAAGTGGTTCATGAAAACAAAAAGAGTTTTTGTCAGCCACGGGACAAGGCTGACCAAAATTAATCTCTACCTAATATTAAAGCAAATAAGATTTCATGGCCTATCCTAAATTTTTTGGTCCGTCAGCCGATTGAATTCCCAGGTAGGTCTACCTACGTTGTTTTTCTACCCGCCCAAATCCAGAAGACAGAATCCAACTATATTCTATAATCGAAGGCAAAACTCAATAAAAAAAAGGGCCTATAATCCTCAACCTTAACGGCCCAACAATAATCACTCATGATACAACATATAAATATTATCAAACTATATATAATACCAAATCGTCGATTGAACAACGAAATATCTTACTAAAAATCTTGAACAGGCCAGCCCGGCAGCGAGGATGCAGAGGCCGACGGAGAGGTTGAGGCCTTAAGGGACACAAGAAGACGGCTGGATCCGGAGTCCGGAGACGGATCCGGCCCTGTGGCTGCGGATATTGGAGGAGAGGCAGGCGACGGATAGGGGAGGGACGAGGGAGAGGGAGAGAGAGGCTAGCGCGGAGGAAGCGGCAGCTCGCCTCCCATGGCTGCGTGCGACGGATTGTGGAGGGAGGGAGGGGGAGAGACGCCCGAGCTGAGGAGGGGAGCTGCAGCGGCGGAGGAAGGGCCGGGACGACGGCGCGACAGGTCGAGTGGAGTACGCAGACGACGGGGTCACGAACAGCAGAAGGGCTTCACCAATTCGATGGGCCAGTTGGGCCGGAGTATAGGCGAGTGAACAATTTAGCGTAAGGAAACTATCATCTCAAAAGGAAATAAAGTTCTGTTTTGTTGTTCTCTGGTGCTAATTTCTACGACTTCGTATTAGTTTTGTTGTCTTCCCTTCTCCTAGAAAATATAAAAATAATCTATGTGCGTTCCCATTTTTTTTTCACCTGCATGATCGAGTCATGGTTTGGTGGGCTTGTTCCAGCTCGCTTGAAGTACCTCTCGCTTGATAATTGATTAGACAGTCAATAAATTGTGCACATGTATATTTATATTAATAGAGAGTAAAAAGGTATAAAGCTATAGGATGGGATAGTTAAACTGTTGGCCAGCGTCATATACTGCAAATCAATGGCGCTAAGCTTTTTTTTAGGAAGATCTCCCTGCCGCAGCTTAGAACGAGAGGTGCCTGAGTTCTTATTAAAATAGCTCCCTACGACGATACAATATAATGCGTATCGAGACCGATAAGCTACAGGATTGCATGTCGCATATACTAGCCATAGTATATCCGGTGCAACGCACGGGCATTTTTGCTAGTCTATCTTACACAGGCCATGGGCCAGCTAACGAAAGCAGGTGCCCTGGCGGTCCCCGGCTAGGGTTCCCTGGGAGAGCTTTCGTCGGTCCAAGAACTAGCCGATGAAAATAAAAATTGGCTGACAAAAACAGGTGCCCTAGGGTTTACTGGGAATATTTTCATTGGCCATGCACCGCTGCGACGAAAACTAGGTCAACTTTCGTGGGTTTCTTGCTAGGCGACGAAAACCGAAATATGTTGGCTTTCCTGGTGTCTTCATAAAACAATCAAACTTTTGGCTTCCCAAATTAATTTGACCATATCAACTGCGGTCTGTAACAAATGTTTTCTCCTCGACATGTCAAGTTCAAGACAAATACATATTGTACCTTCTATAATTCTAGAATTTCTCTCTGGATTTATTTAGAATGAGTTTAGTTGTATATTCTTCTTTGAAATTGTAGCAATATACAAAATAGCGCGCTATGCTTAACGTTGCTCCTTCCAAAACGCTATTAGCGCGCTATTTCTTACCTTTGTCAAAGACTGACGCGTAGCAGCATACACGATCAGGTGCTATTAGCGCGCTATAACGTGCTATTAGCGCGCTATTTTATACCTTGGCCCTGTTTAGATCTAAATTTTTCTCCCAAATTCCACTATGCAAAAAGAAGATTTTCCATCACATCAAAATGCCGGCACATGCATGGAGTACTAAATGTAGATGAAATAAAAAATTAATTGCACAGTTTAGATGTACTTTGCGAGACGAATCTTTTGAGCCTAGTTAGGCCATAGTAGGACAATATTTACCACAAACAAACGAAAAGTGCTACAGTATATTTTTCAGCGCTACAGTGCATTTCAGTCCCAATTTCAGCGGATCTAAACACAGCCCTTGAATTGTAGTGCTTACAATGCAATTGATATAGTACATAACATCTCATTATAGTGCTCAAAATCAATATAAAATCAGGTGAGTGAATTAAATATTTGAAGTGCTTACAAGCTGATTTGATCCAACTAGCTCAACCAACGCTCATCTAGGCTAGCACTTTTAAGAGTTTTCTAATAAAATTGTGAGAACAACCACCAACTAAAATTCATTATCTTCGATTTGTGTAACTAGTCCATCAACCCGTGCTCTCGCACGGGTTATATATATATATGTGTGTGTGTGTCTATTTTTATTATTTAATTTTTTATAATAACATATTTTTGTTGTTTAGAGTTTATATGTTATTTAATTTTATATGTAGTATATAGGAGGTGTTTATTTTAAAGTATATTAGAGCTTTTAAATCATCTTTTATAATGGCACGATGAATTTAATTCATTTTTTATAGTGGCATGGTGGGTAATTTATAGTAAAATTTAGGGAGTTATTTAATTCATATTTCATAATCGCATGCTAGGTAATTTATATGTAAATATAAGGGTTATTTTAATTCATTCTTTATAATGGCATGGTGGGTAATTTATATGTAAATTTAGGAGGTTATTTTAATTATTATTTTATAATGGTATGGTGGGTAATTTATATGAAAATTTAGGGGGTTACTTTAACGGTCTTTCATAATGGCATGGTGGGTAATTTTTTTAAAAATATAATAGATCTAATGACTACTTTTATTGGTTACTACTTGATGGATGATCAGATGTTTCTGATTTTTATAAAAATTTTTAGGATTTATTTTTTTAGCGCGCTTTGCAATTCGTGCAACTTTTATGACTTCTAATCAGTAACAGTAAAATTTGTTCTCTCACACACACATAATGACTTTTAATCTATTATGATTACATTTGTTAAACCGGTGATCGGATGGTTTTGATTTTTTCCCGAAAGCTCGTAAAATTCCTCCTTTTATTTTACCGCTTTCATCATTAGTAATAGCAAGATGGCTATTTGCTGCCATCGGTATACAGTGGCGGACCTAGCGTTTGGCCAAGACTAGGGCCAAAACTTAAATGTATAAAATCAAATATACAAACTATACATTGAGAAAAAAAGTAGGTGATTTTTTTTTTCAATTTTGATGATCCTTCACCTTTATCTTAACTGTGCCACATAATAGGCAAAAACATAGCACAACCCAATCAAAAACTAATTAGTGAACATTTAGTGTATTTGTGAGTAGTACAGCTTCATCTTCATGGACAATAACACCTTATATATACTGAATATATGAAATTATGAATGCTTTGATAAAACAATCAGAGTTGGTGTCTAGAGTAGTAAAGCGATGAGGATAATGTGAGCAGTGAAGACATCACTCATCAAGCAAATTGTGACGAGGTGTGAGAGGAATTCAGAGGACAATTATTTAGAGGCCGGACTACCAAAGACCTCTGTCTACGTGATTGTGTGCTGTATCAATGGTCACTCAAGATATGCTAATACACAGCTTAAGCCATAAGCTTGGAAAGCCAAATATACAAAATAGACAAACGTTTTTACTGTGCATAAGACTAGGGCCATGGCCCTAGTGGCCCTAGTGGGCAGTCCGCCCCTGTCGGTATAGATGGCTGCGGCTGCTGCTGCTTGTTTTTTACAGTATCTAGAGACTGCGGTCTTTTGTCTTCTAGCAGTAGCAGCCGCCACATCCATGGCTGCCGATCACACCCATTGTTATCAGGCTATAAAAATAAATGTTTTTTGTTTGGGAAATTTTTTTTCTTTTTTTGTCTCTAACGTGACAGGAAGAAGTCGCGCGCAAGGCTTGTACCATCTGTCTTTTTGTTTTTGGAGTTGGCCTCCATGCGTTTAGTTGCATTATCGGTGGTCCAAAAAGGCAGGAAAAAAAATCTGGCAACAATCTATGACCAGCGGAAAAAAAAAATCGACGATCAGATCAGAATACGAAGCCGTAACGTGTGTGTCCTCAAAGCCTGCAGAACAATCCACCTGAGGCCTGTTTGGATACCCGTGGATTGGAATGGATTGATGTGAAATGAAAGGGATTGAAAAAAATTTTGAACTACTGTGGCTTTAAACACATTCCAATCCCTCCAATCCACGTGTATTCCACTCCAATCTACGTGTACCCAAACAAAGCCTGACGGATGAACATGAAACCCCTCCATCCAGCCTGTACGTAAACTTCCTTCTGGCATTGCGCTTGGGCCAAGGGCCGATGTCCTAGGACATCGCGCCTGACATCTTTGCTGTTTCTCGCGGCCATAAGCTTTCCGTTCAGGAGGCCTTGATGGGCCAGGCATGGGTGCACCGCATTGAACTTCAGGCGATCCTTTCGGCTGACCACCTAAGACAGTTTGTGGAGCACTGGTCCTTCATCCAATCTGTTTCTTTAGCTCAGGGTACCGAAGATCGTATTTGCTGGAGGCTCAATGCCTCTGGAACATACTCGGCGGCCTATGCATACAGAATTCAATTTTTAGGTCATACGGCACTCAACTTTAAAGCTCTTATCTGGAAGCCATGGGGCCCCTCCAAGTGCAAAGTTTTCGTTTGGCTCATTATTCGTAATCGGTTTTGGACCTCGGACAGGTTGGCGACCCACGGGTGGCCTCACAACCCGGTTTGCCCATTGTACAGGCGACACCCAGAGACAGCTCATCACCTAATCATCGATTGTCGCTACTCGAGGAGAATTTGGGAGGCCATAGCATGTTGGCTTTCCATCGCCCCCCTAGATCCTATCTCTTGGCCAGCCTCGGTTTCAGTCAAACAGTGGTGGCTCATGGTAGGCTCTGCTGCAGTGCCGAAAAGAGGGACGCGTTCTCTTTTTTTTTTGGTTGTTTGGCAAATTTGGCTAGAGAGATACGCCTGCATTTTTTGAAAGAAAGAGAGATCAGTGCCAGATCTGGTTCTAGCTATTAAGGAGGAGGCAAGGTTGTGAGGCCTTGCAGGTGCTCAGCATCTTTTTGCGCTCTTACCGCTTTCTATAAACCTCCAATTCCGTTGTAACTTTGTCTTAGAGGCTTTCCAAGACTCCCAATTAGAGGCTTTCCAAGACTCCCAAATGAACTCTCTGCTGTTTGTTTTAATAGAAACAGACACACTCTCGTGCCTTTCGTTAAAAAAAAAGCTTCTTCGTTTCATCTCCAGTAGTCCTTCACAGACGACGGTTCGGAAACGCAGTTATCTTATTACATCATCCATTTGAAACACCAGTATATTTCGATCGCCTCCATTCGTTCGTTCGCAGGCAGTCAGATACGAGGCTTCCTGCCGCTTTCCAGGCGCAGATTTCCTCGACGCCCGACGGTCGGCTGTATACTGATACATACGCATACGCATACGTACGGTACGTGTACGTCCTTCGCCGGCTAATCGGCTACGTGCGCAAGGAAAGCGGCAGCAGCAAGGAGAAGAAGGCAGCCGCCAGGAGAAAACAACCGGTGTGTCCATACAGGTCCACATCAATTTTTGGCTATTGAATCTAAAATGGATGGCTAAGATTACACTGTAACTACAGTGTACATACACTGACTCCCCTACCCACCCCACCCCCACCCCCACCCCGCCCGCACCTTGCACCCCGCCAAATCCACCGCCGCTCCTCCGGCGCCGGCGCACGTGCTGCTCCTCCACCGCCAACCGTCGCCGCTCCTTCGCCGCTTCTCCCCCGCCCGCCCTCGCCCGCCGTCGCTGCTCCTCCTCTCGCCCGCCGTCGCCCGCCGCCGCTCCTCCACCATCGCTCGCCGTCGCCACTCCTCCGTCGCTCCTCCCCTGCCCGCCGTCGCCCGCCGTCTCCTCCCGCTTCCCTGGCCGGCGCCCGCGGCCCGCGCCGCCCTACCCCCGCCGGCGTTCAACCGTGTGATGGAAAGCTTCCGATCACACGGTTGTTGTATAGCTTTTCTCAAAAACAATGGCTACCTACTATCGAACCCTCGATCCCAAGCATAGGGATCCAAAACTTGAGGGGTTTCCGCTCGTGCGCGACCTTGACGGCTAGCTTGACCCGGTCATCCTCGTCGTCATGGGACATACCGTAGTCCGCGAGTCCGGTGACGGCAACAGGTTCCTCTCGTCCTCCGCGTGCTCAGTTTTGGCCAAGGTTCTGCATCTCTCGATATAGCTGCCGCTATTTCTATAGATATAATTGTTCGAGAAAAATTTCGCTATTTGTTTCTATGTATAATTTAGCCGCTATCTCTCGCTATAGCTTCATTTAGCGGGCTATTAGCTGTTTTAAAGCCAACCACTAGAGGCCTTGACCCGATATTTAAAGCACTGGTTTTGACTCCGACCCAGCGCACCCTTCCAAATACGGTATCCCCTCATCGTCCTTAATGACTCGATCGAGGTGCGGCGCCGGCGCAGCGGCACAAACGTGAGTACATTTGATGGAGTAAGACAGTTGACGTACTACCAACTCCCGTGTTGTTCAGTTCTTTAGCCATGGCCAGCCACCCCAGCCCAGCCTCCAGGCCTACAAATACTCCCGCCCGGCCAGCTTGTGCTGCATCGTCCATCCATCGACCTCGATCGCTGTCAGTCACCAATTCGCCACACACATCTTATCTTACTATTACTAATTGGAGGTTCTAAAAGTTGTATCAATATCAAAGCGCGCTAAAAAAAAGATAAATCTAAAAAATTCTCATATACTATTACTAATTGGAGGTTCTAAAAGTTGCACCAATTTCAAAACGCGCTAGAAAAAAAAGATAAATCCAAGAAATTCTCACAATAATCAGAAACATCCAACCATCAATTGGCAGATTGGAATATTAATAGCCATTAGATCTGTTTTCTAAGTAATTAGCTACCTCTGCCATTATGAAAGGTCTTGAGTTCAACTCTCAATGAAAACAAATATCCTCTTTGTTTCGTTATATATATTTTCTAAGTAATTACTCATCTCTGCCATTACGAAAGATCTTGAGTTCAATTCTCAACGAAAGATATGTTATTATAAAAAGCCAAATATAAAAATAGATCTATATATATTGTACGGTTACGCATAACACATTTAAGATTCTAACCCGTGTGAAAGCACGGATTGATTGACCAGCAGTGACGTATCAAAGCTAGCGCAACAGGCAGAGCCAGAGAGGAGAAGACATCTGAAGCCTTGCTTTTATTTCCAGCGCTTGAGGCGGCGAGGTCGTCGATCGAACCAAGTCATGGCGCCCGTGTATGCTGCAGGGTCCGGGTCCGGCGGCCCGACCCTGAATCCGTTGTTGGCGCAGCGGGCGCTCAGCCGCGGCGCGTCGTCGTCGACGGCGTCCACGCCGCCGGCGTACGGGAGCATCGTCACCGTGCTGAGTATCGACGGGGGCGGCGTGCGCGGGATCATCCCCGGCACCATCCTCGCCTTCCTCGAGGAGAAGCTGCAGGTGATCGAGATGATATTATCTTGTACTTGATCATGCTGTACGACGTACCAGCTAGAGCTACTGTTGTATATACATGTTCTGACAGAAGGGTTGTTGCTGTTACGTCTGCCGTCTCTGCAGGAGATCGATGAGCGGCCGGACGCGAGGATCGCCGACTACTTCGACGTGATCGCCGGGACGAGCACCGGCGGGCTGGTGACCGCCATGCTCACCGCGCCCAACGACGAGGGCCGCCCGCTCTTCGCCGCCAAGGACATCAACGACTTCTACCTCGAGCACTCCCACAAGATCTTCCCACCCGTCTGGTCAGGATCGCCAACGCGGCCCAACCGTACCTTAATTTGTTATTAATTTGCACGGCACTATATTCATCAGCTAAAGAAAGAAAACCAGGTATAATTTTAAAATTAATTAATGTTTGACGATTGCTGTGTTTTCTGTGCAGCGGCGGTCTTGTTGGTCTGGCCAAGGGCGTCTTTTCAGGGCCAAAGTACGACGGCAAGTACCTGCACTCCATCGTCCGGGAGCTCCTCGGCGAGACCAGGGTCAGCCAGGCACTCCAGAACATCGTCATCCCCACCTTCGACATCAAGCTCCTCCAGCCCACCGTCTTCTCCAGATACGATGTACGTATACGTATACGTGCATCGGTGCATATGCACCGAAGAACAGCACGCCGATGGAGACATGGATGCGCAAAGCCCTTGCACGCTTAAACACTGTATAGCACGGCTATCTATAAAATATATATAAGTGAAGTTCACAGTCTATTTCTCTCAGCATGCAACCTAGCCACATCGTCTCAAAACCCCACTAATTTGCATACTATATCACCATCCACTAAGACCTTAATTTATATCTTTCATCGATTTGTTGTGGCTTTATACATGCTAAACTTTCATATGATGTAGTATGTATAGTATTATTCTTCGTGATTGTCAACAAACTTCACGTTTTCTTTTTTATCATCATATCCAATCTGTTAACACATATACAACTCATATCCTATGGGATGTCGTCTACATTTTTCATACAACTATCTTCATAACCCTTCAGTTGATTCTCTAAAAAAATGCCTATAATACATACGTGCATGCAATGACTACGGGATTGTATAAACCTGGCATATACATGTGTAATATTCTTCGTTGGCAAACAAATTTTATGTTTTCTTTTTTATCATCATATCCAACGTTCTAACGCATACACAGCTCATATCATATGGGATGCCGTCTATATTTTCGTACGATCATCTTCATGACCCTTTAGTTGATTCTTAAAGGAGAAAAATCATACCACCATACCATCATCGGTCAAAAAGGCTTCAATATTATTTACCTACTACACATGCAATTTATATAATTAATATAATGAGCCCCAAATTCCAATATCTTACTACTTTGTTTTTTTATTAATCATCGATTGCCCATCTGAAATTATCCTCAAATTTCCGCAACAGTGTGCAGGGAATTCACCTAGTATACATATGCATGATTCATGCAGGCCATGAACGATGTCTCCAAGGACGCCCTGCTGTCGGACGTGTGCATCAGCACGTCCGCCGCGCCAACCTATCTCCCAGGACACCAGTTCGAGACCGCAGACAAGGACGGCAACACCCGGGCCTTCAACCTCATCGACGGAGGCGTCGCCGCCAACAATCCAGTGAGTAACCCATGCACATCTTGATGACGACTATATCCATGATATATACGTGCACGCATAGGCATATAGAACACCCATCAAAGTAGTTTTTTTCACACCTAATTTACTTGTGGCCACACATGTCTTATATCATAGCCACACACATGCATAAATGCATCAGTTTTCAATAAGCTAGCTATACACGAAACCGGCGGACAAGAAAAATGGGCTGCCACGTGCGCTATCGTCAACAGCGTAGTTTAAACAAATGGATCAGCACCCGTTGAATCTAATAGCCGGATTGAGCTTGACAAATTCCGCATGCATGGCTGCAGACGCTGCTGGCGATGACGCACGTGAGCAAGCAGATCCTCCTGGGCAGCCAGGACTTCTTCCCGATCAAGCCGGCCGACTACGGCCGGTTCATGGTCCTGTCGCTGGGCACCGGCTCCGCCAAGGCCGAGGAGAAGTTCGACGCCGTGGAGGCCGGCAAGTGGGGCCTCCTGGGGTGGCTCTACAACCAGGGCGCCACCCCCATCATCGACAGCTTCAGCCAGGCCAGCTCCGACCTCGTCGACATCCACGCCTCCGTGCTCTTCCAGGCGCTGCACTCCGACAAGCAGTACCTCAGGATCCAGGACGACGAGCTTAAGGGCGACGAGGCCTCCGTCGACGTCTCCACCGAGGAGAACCTCAACCGCCTCGTCGACGTCGGCAAGGGGTTGCTCAAGAAGCCGGCGTGCAAGGTGAACGTCGAGACCGGCAAGAATGAGCCCGACGCCAACAGAGGCACCAATGAGGATGAACTCATCCGTTTCGCAAAGATGCTGGTGAAGGAGCGCCGGGCAAGACTGAAGAAAATGGGCAACAACACGCCATAAAACATCAATTTACTAGCTAGTATCTGTGTATGGCCAAGATACTTATGTGTGTTGTGTTGTGAGTTGTGACAGATGTTTGAGTAGAAGTACTATATAGTAACATGGTAGCCAAAATGCGTGTATAGTCTGTAATTCATTCAATTATTATTCATTGTCTTTTTATCCATTTCAATTAATCAGTACTTTCCAAAGTTCCAAAAAGTGACCGCCTCTCACGGTGCAGAAAAGCTGGTAGACATCCGTGTGTCTCTATCACCGTAAATGCGAATGGAAGTGTGAAAAAAACAAATAAAAACAACATGATAACACGATGATGATGAATCAAAAATATATATAAACAAAATTAGCTAAGTTTTTAAATCTCCATTGCAATACTTTTAGAGCAACTAAAGCAACCTGCACAAATAGTGTGCCTGTGTTGACTGGGCCGCCATGCTATATGTTGGACTCAGTGGCGGAAGCGGAAGTGCGGAACCCATGAAACTTTCTGCCATGGGAGCAAGAATAAGAGGGCTGGAGAGGATCTAGAGGTTGAAGACGATGAGCTTTCGCGAGATGGGCGAGCGATTCAGCGAACCGTTTTCTTCTCTGATTGGGCTAGAGCAAAGGAAATAAAAGTCCTTTGGCCCAAAGAGCCGACCTGTCCACTAGCCCATTTGCCCCCACCCCACGAGGCTTCCTCGACCGTTGCCTTCTCCCGAACTCGCGCGAGCGGCGGCGGCGTGGCTAACCCTAGTCCGCCGTCCTAGAGACGTGCGACTGCGGTGAGCGAGCGGAGGAGTGGAGCGGTGTATAGAATAGAAGGCATCGCGGCGAGGAGCCGAGGAACGTGGCCGCGGGGCATTGCCGGCTCGCGTCATCAGGGTGTGCCGGCCACAGGCGCGCGGCCGTTCCTGCCCGGCTTGCGGCTGCTGGCTAGCCCTGCCGTGCGCGCGCAGCTGTCAGCGGTGGCCGGCGCCGGCGTCCAGAGGACATAGTAGAGGGCAGTGGCACTTTGAGCCGGCAGCCCGCACCGCAGCAGGGAGCAGTGCAGAAACCTGCGTCACGACAATAGGAAGCCAGCGAGCAACACAGAACTGTAATAGTCTCTTTTCACTAGCACCTATTTCATTGGCATTTAGCTATTTGTGTGCAAATGTTAAATTGTGAATTTGATAGATCGATATTTTATTCTTGGAGAGCTTAAAATGTGAAAAAGATTCCTGCAAACTTATTACTCCCTCCGTATTTAAATATAAGTCACGGTTGATTTTTTTTTTCAAAACTTTGATCTTTCATCTTATTCAAAAAATTTGTTTAGACATATAAAAAACTAGTCATACTCAAACTCTATACAATAATAAAACAAATTGCAACAAAATAAATAATATTTTATAAATTTTTTTGAATAAAATGAGTGATTGAAGTTTTGGAAAAAAATCAACCGCGATTTATATTTAAATACGGAGGGAGTATTATTCAAGTTCAAACAATACTAGTAGGACTCGAGCTTTTGGCAACAATAATGAGATACAATGAACTTTTGTTGGTCAAGTGTCCTTTACCTTTAGCCCCCCTAAGTATTTTTCCCGGATCCGCTGCCGCTCCCGACACCCCAGCTCTGGATCACGTCGAGGTCGAGCACCAAGGTGAAGCACTCATGCGACAATCCTCACATGGTTCTGGAGGATGTGGAGGCTGTTGCTGCGCTCGGGGAGAACTCCAGGCAACCCCCACACTGATCCGGCGCAGAATACTATACATGTACATATCATTCACACATCAGGATTAAATTGTGAATGTGTTGCTCCTGTTGTCCCTTGTCCTTCCCGTAAATGGTTGACATGCATATGACCGATTTGTAATTACTCTCCACAGGGGAAAGTCTGGTTATTAAATGCGAGGATTTTGCACTACTATTCATCCATTACCTCTTCACAGCAACACTATCAGTTATCACCGCTTGGTTTGTAAATGTTGAAGGCATCGGAATCAAACTTTACTTTTTTGGTGCGGTCGTTCCTTGGGCAAGTAGTAGAACAATCCCCAGATACACTCTGGTTCTACCAACATGTTAATACAATACAATCTGAGATATTTGATTTTCTGTGAACCTACAACGACTCTGGATTGTTTCAAAACATACAGTGGTAGAATAGATTAGAAGGGGCTTCAGGGGTTCCATGGCGGTAAGGGGGGCTACGCCCCCCCTCCCCCCCACCCCACCCGCGCAAGAGCAAGAGGGGGCGGGAGAGGATCTAGAGGTTGAATACGATGAGCTTTCGCGAGATCTGCTATTATATTTAGGAAAATCCATGCACTCACAAACTAAGAGAATTTTAGTTATTTACTCGAAAATTAAACTAGGTATATATATTCCATTAAAAAAATGTACGCTGCCCGTCCCTGTCATATCAACTAACTAATTAATCAGCACTCTTTTTTATTTGCATGGTCTCATGAATAATACTCTTGAAGGTGGCGCCTTGCATCATCGTTATTAAATGTATACTAGTTATTAACACTATGCATGCTGATCCTGTTAATTTTGTGGAAAGCTGCCCATATATGTATAATAGTTAACCCTTCATATTTTGAATTGATCGACATGTTGGACATCGTGACAAATAAACCAAGCAAGTCACACGCACGAGAAGTTTCCCTGGAGCGGAGAAAATGCGATAGTCAATGAAGAAAAGAAATGTTCTCTGGTCTGGACTCGGAAGCTAGCGGTATTATTAGAGATTAGATTAATTAAGCACTTGTAGAGAACTAGAGATTCTACGGATGATTATAGCATGCATAGTAGTATAATACCTTAACTAAGCGCTTTATCTTGTTCTGCACGTGTGTCCTTTTTTGTTAAGAAGGAAAAACTGCGTATCTGAATGGGGGACCAACGTTTAAAATTGCTCGGCCACATGTTGTCTCTATGAATTTGGCACCTTACCGTTGGCCCGATGAATTGATAGTTGCATTACGTAACAAGATCGCTAGCTCAACATTGTTAGCTGTACGATATGGCTATCTTATGCTCAACATTCACGTTCTGCATGTGGTTAGAAACGTTTCCTTTAAAAAAAAAGAAAAAAGGTGTTCATGTGGGCGTAGAATGTCCGGGCTGGCAAAACTAAACGCGACGGAAGAATGTTCTGCCAACTGCGCGAGATGATCTATAAACTAGAGCAAATAAAAATAGACTATAGGAGTTAGCGCTCTGTATAAACAAACAATGCAGTGCCCACTGAACGACAAGCCTCGAGGGCCGCCGCCGGCTAGCTAGAGCTTAATTAATTTGGGGGCTAATCATGCATGCCAACGCCTTCCATATATACAAAAAAATGAACACGTACGCGTAGCATTATATATTTGATGTACGAGAGCCATACGCTTAACACAATAACACTTGTGTCATTTGTGCTTCCGTTGTCATTTCTTAATTGACTTGGCCTCCTGCAGGTTACTATTGTTGGATTTGATCTCAGAACGGTCACGAGACCGAGTCCGAGGGAGCCACGCGTCCTGATCGGGGGCGCGGCCTTTCCCCGTGGTTGTGGCCCCCGGTCCCAGTGCGCTATAAAAAGAGAGGCCCAGAGGCCGGCACGGACGCCAACGCATCCACAGCCGCTGTCCAACCCTAGCCCGACACACCCTGAGGGACCCGATCTCCCACACGCGCACTCAGTGACTGGAAGAGCCACGCCACCGTCGCCGCCCCAATGGCCGACCCCGCCAACGGCAACCCTAGCGCCGACGACATGCAGGAACAGGAGTGAAGGAGAGAAGAGGAGGCCAAGGCGGTGGAGGAGCGCCGCCTCAAGGAGGTGCACGACAAGGAGGTCGAAGACCGTCGCCGCACCGATCTAGACAACACCGTTGCCCACACGGCACCGGCCGACCCCTTCCTCAACACCCAAGGTGAAATATATCTGTCTCTCTCTCCCTCCTAGATCTACATGAACACCATGTTTTTCAATTGATGAACTCGCTAGTGGTAGGCTAAGGGCCTAGATGCACACACACCGACACCAAACAATTGGTATCAGACGGCTCGGGTTCGGTCCGAACCCTAATCCTAGCGGGTTTTGATCTTCGGATCAAGAGAAAACGGACAAGAATCGCAAGATTTGACACGAATTTTGACCGGATTTGAGCCATTTTGGTTTGGATTCAAGAAAATCGACAAGAATAGGGGGAGGATTCAAACCCTAACCCTAGAAATTTCCCAAACCCGCGTGGATCGAGAGCCCGAAGGGCTTACCTTGGCCTCGCCGGCATCTAGGTAGAAGGCGGCGGCCGCTGCCGGTCGCCGTGTGCGCTCCCGCACGCGCGCGGACCCAGAGGGCACCGCCGCGGGGCTGCTCGGCGGCGGCGTGTCCACCCTCGGGCGGGCGCGCGCGCCTACGAGAAGCTGCGCGGCGGCACTGATCCGTCGTTCTCTCTCTCTCGCCGGCGACGGTGGGGAAAGGGGAGGCGGGCGGCAGCAGAGAGTGAAGCGCGGGGGAGAACAGAACGAAATGGCTAGGGTTTCCACCCGGCTGAAATTTCCGGGTATATGTACCCTAGACGGATGAACGCCGGCCGTCGATTTGATCCGACGATGAGGCGGGCGACCACGCGCCCCACTAGCCGGGCTGGGCCGATTGCGTGGCCCAAGTCCAGGTTGGCGGCGGCCTGCCCGCACGACAGTGGCGAGGCCCGCGCTGCAGAGAAGGCCTTGGGCCTGTTTCTGGGCCTTTTCGGCCAGAATGACAAGAGCGCAGTTTTTTAATTTTTTCCTGTGCATGTTATTTGATTCCTTTTTTTTATATGCTTTTGCATGATAATTGAGACCTTGAATGCTTGGACTTCTGTATACACAGAATTGGACATTATGTTTTATACCATGTTTCCACTGCTGATGATATGATTTTAATGTGTATTATCTCTGGATAATTTAAAACCAACGTAAATGATTATTCAGAGACATGCATGTTATTAGATTTTGTATGACTTTATTGTTATTATTTAACCAACGTTAAATTTAATGATGAATCATGATTATATCTTTGATTTTATTCTAGTTTTATCCAACTATGAATCTAGAATAGTTTTATGTATGTTTTAATTTCGACCAACGTTGATTTTAATTCGTGCATGAGAAATTTATTGCTTTTGAGCATGATCTAATTTTGATTTATATTTCATTATTGATGAAGGCATGAGTACTGTGACGCTCCTCACTCATATGGAGAAGATTGCCAAGCTCAAGGGGCCAAACTATCCCGCTTGGCGAAAAGACATTGACATGATGTTCATTTTGACTGACATGGATTTCGCACTCCTGTACGACAAGCCCACTGAGCCCGCTCCTAGTGAGGCTCGATATGATACAAGATGCTGCACTACAGCATCGAGAAAAGAAAGTGGGAGATTTCAAACACCAAGTGTTTGAAGATTATAAGACACCTCATTGATGACTCCATTGAGGGGTCAATACCGGAGTGTGCTACTGCTAAGAAGCTTCTAGATAGACTGAAGTCTCAGTTTACAGGATCCTCCAAGGCATATGTTAGCACTCGGTAGACGACTTCACCAACACGAGGTGCGACAGTTCTGGGGTGCGAGCATATATCTAGAAAATGACTAGCACTGCTGCCAAGCTGAACAAGTACATGGACAAGGATTTGCCTGAGGACTTTGTGGTGCACATGATAATGAAATCACTTCCCAAAGAATATGAGACTTTTTATGTGCATTACAACACCACTGTCAAGGACAGATGGACGATAGAGCAGCTGATGGCTCAGTGCTTACAAGAAGAGAAGAGGTTGAAGAGCCACAAGAGTGACTCTCTTAACTATATCTCCAATCAGTCAAAGAAAATGAACAAGAACTTCAAGCCAATCTTCAAGAAAGTGCCTAAAAGAGATCCTGGACAGTCCTCAAGCAAGACATCTACGATCAACCATAACCATGGTAGAGGGAAGAATCTTGACAAGTTCTTTCCTGTGCCTTGGAATGTTTGCTTATATTGCAAACAAGAGGGGCACCACAAAAAGGAATGTCCAGACTGGTTGAGGTCTCTCATCCTGAAAGACAAAGATAAAGGTACAGATCAAGTGACCTTTATTGATGAATCCCTATATTTAGATTTTTCCACTACTGCTTGGTGGATTGACTCTGGTGCAACCGTTCATGTTGCGAATTCTTACAGGGCTTCAGAACAAAAAGGATGCTGAAAAGAGGCAGAAGAAACGTTAGAGTTGCTAACGGAGTTGAAGTCTCGGTCAAAGCCATTGGAGATATTTCTTTCTCTAGAATCTGATGATGGTTTTGTACTGTTATTGTGGGATGTTCTTTTTGTACCCTCTTTAAAGAGGAATTTGATTTCTGTCTCCAGACTTGATAAAGAATTGATACATTGTCATTTTGGGAATAATAGATGCGTTATTCGTTGTAATAAAAAAGATGTTGGTCTTGGTGTTTTACAAGACATGCTTTATTTGATTTTCCATTGCAATGTTGTGAATGAGATTGATGCATCCGATTCTGTACCTGAAACGACTAAGACAAACAAAAGAAAAATAAACGACGGAGAAACTTCGTCGAAATTGTGGCATTGTCGTTTAGGCCACATTTTGAGGGGGAGGATAGAACGATTGATAAAAGAAGATATTCTCCATCCGTTAGACTTTACAGACTTAGACCGTTGCATTGATTGCATCAAAGGAAAATTTGCGAAGCAAATTAAGAAAAACGCGAAACGTAGCTCGAGAGTATTGGAGATAATCCATACTAACATTTGTGGTCCTTTCCTTGAAAGGACTGTGGACGGTTATGACTCGTTCATAACATTCACAGACGATTACTCTCGATATGGCTACATTTACCCTCTCAAAGAAAGATCAGAAGCGTTAGACAAATTTAAGATATTCAAAGCTGAAGTTGAAAATCAGCATGACTTAAAAGATAAAGATTGTAAGATCTGACCGTGGGGGGAGTACTACGGTCGACATACGTAGTATGGACAAGTTCCTAGACCTTTTGCAAGGTTTCTGCGGAAAAATGGAATAGTAGCCCAGTATTCGACACCGGGTGAACCTCAGCAGAATGGAGTAGCAGAAAAAAGAAATCGCACCTTGATGGACATGGTGTGGAGTATGATAAGCTACTCGACACTTCCGGTTAGTCTGTGGATGGAGACGTTAAAAACCGTCATTCAAATACTTAATCGGGTTCCCAGTAAGCCTGTTCCTAAGACGCCATACGAGTTATGGACTGGGAAAAAGCCCACATTGAATTATTTGTACGTTTGGGGCTGCCCAGCTGAGGCAAAGATATTTAACCCTTCACAGAGAAAACTGGACGAAAAGACAGTGAGTTGCCACTTTATTGGCTATCCTGAAAAGTCGAAAGGCGCGCTTTAGATTTTATTGTCCAGACAGACACACGAAATTTGTTGAGGCGAGACATGCAGTGTTTCTAGAAAATGACATGATCCGGGGGAGCATGGCACCTCGAGAGGTGAACTTTCAGGAAAAGAGGATGTACGTCCCATTTCCGATGGTAGAAGAACCTTACTTCTCGATGCCTGCTGAGGTAACCTTACTTCTCGATGCCTGCTGAGGTAGCACCACCAGTTCAACCAACTGTTATTGCAACCCCTGCTGTGGATGTTGGTTCATCGGGTACGACAGCAATTGAACAAGAAATTGTACCAGTCCTTGAGCCTCCTGCTGCAACCCCTGAGCCTTTGGCTCCTGATGCGGCTGAGGCAGAAGAATCGGAATAAGAAATTGTGCCTGACAGTCCACCACCAGAGCAGCCTCAAGTGGAGGAACAAGATGTGCCTGTAAGAAGGTCACAAAGAATTAGAAAATCTGCGATTCCTGACGATTATGAGGTGTATGTTAGTGAGGATATAGCCCTGGAGGGAGATCCCACAACATATGAGGAAGCCATGAGAAGTCCTGACTCATCCAAGTAGCTTGCCACTATGGAAGATGAAATGAGATCTATGGATACGAATAAAGTCTGGGACTTAGAAGAAATTCCCAAAAGAGCAAAGAAAGTAGGCTGTAAATGGGTCTACAAGACAAAAAGAGACTCCAGAGGGAACATCAAAAGATACAAAGCCCGATTAGTGGCGAAAGGCTTCACTCAGAGAGAGGGAATCGATTACACCGAAACCTTCTCACCCGTATCGTCGAAAGACTCTTTCAGAATTATTATGGCACTAGTTGCTCATTTTGATTTGGAGTTACATCAAATGGATGTAAAGACAGCATTCTTGAATGGAGTGCTTAATGAAAACGTTTTCATGGCTCAACCCAAAGGTTCTGTCGTGGAAGGAAAAGAAAATTTGGGATGCCACCTATAGAAATCCATTTATGGATTGAAACAAGCTTCAAGACAGTGGTATTTGAAGTTTGATTAGACCATTCGAAAGTTTGGTTTCAAAGAGGGAAGTAAAAGAAAATTTGGGATGCCACCTATAGAAATCCATTTATGGATTGAAACAAGCTTCAAGACAGTGGTATTTGAAGTTTGATGAGGCCATTCGAAAGTTTGGTTTCAAAGAGAATGACGAGGACAATTGCATTTATGCAAAGTTCCGAAACGGAAGGTATATTTTCCTAGTCTTGTACGTGGATGATATCCTACTAGCTAGCAGTGATATGGATTTGCTGCTAGAGACAAAAAGTTTTCTATGCTCTAATTATGATACGAAGGATTTGGGGAAGGCGTCCTATGTCCTGGGGATTCAAATCCACAGAGACAGAAATAGATGCATACTAGGATTGTCTCAGAAGACACATATTGAAAATATCTTGAAAAGATATGGTATGCAAGTCTGTAATGCAGGGCCTGTTCCAATTGCCAATGGGGATAAATTTAGGAATTTTCAATGTCCCAAGAATGAATATGAGAAAGAATTGATGAAATCGGTTCCATATACTTCAGCGATTGGAAGCATTATATATACACAAGTGTGCACATGCCCCGACCTGGCATTTACAATCGGGATGCTTGGAAGATACCAGTCGAATCTAGGAAGAGCTCACTGGATAGCTGCGAAGAAAGCCTTGCGATATTTGCAAGGGACAAAAGACTTGATATTGACATATAGAAAGACAGACACCCTACAGTTAGTAGGCTATGCAGACGCAGACTGGGCAGGGTGTACAGACACCAAGAAGTCCACGTCTGGATACGTGTTTACTCTGATAGGAGCAGCCGTATCATAGAAAAGTTGCAATCAATCCATCGTAGCATCGTCGACAATGTACGCTGAGATTATTGCTTGTTTTGAGGCAACGGGACAAGCCATGTGGCTAAAGAAATTTATACCCGGTTTGAGAGTTGTGGATTGTATTGAAAAACCACTCAAGATATATTGCGACAACTCGTCAGCAATAGACCATTTTTACAACCAGAGGTCAAGTGATGCATCGAATCACATTGACATTAAATTTTATGTTGTGAAAGAGAGAATCCAGGATCACACTATTGACGTCAAGCATTTAGGAACCGAAGAAATGTTTGCGGATCCGCTGACTAAAGGCGTTTCACCCAAAGTGTTGAATAAACACTTAGCTGGCATGGGTTTACAGAAATGCCTATGATTCAGGATTGAGGGCTGTTGAAACAACCATCTCACAGAAAGCTTAATCCTGAGATGGAAAGATATACTGTAGTCAATGAGTTCAATAGCACGTAACTGGCTTTTGAACGCTTTGGTCTCGGTATGTTGATCTATCAAGGGACGAAGCGCAGAATGACTTTGAGACTGATGAGACTGAGATCAAAGAGGGAGAATGTTGGATTTGATCCCGGAATGGTCACGAGACCAAATCCGAGGGAGCCACTCGCCCTGATCGGGGGCGCGGCCTTTCCCCGTGGTTGTGGCCTCCGGTCACAGTGCGCTATAAAAAGAGGGGCCCAGGGGCCGGCACGGACCCCAACGCATCCACAGCCGCCGTCCAACCCTAGCCCGACACACCCTGAGGGACCCGATCTCCCACACGCGCACCCAGTGACTGGAAGAGCCACGCCGCTGTCGCCGCCCCGATGGCCGACCCCGCCAACGGTAACCCTAGCGCCGATGACAGGCAACAACAGGAGAGAAGGAGAGAAGAGGAGGCCAAGGCGGCGGAGGAGCGCCGCCTCAAGGAGGTGCACAACAAGGAGGTCGAAGACCGTCGCCGCGCCGATCTAGATAACACCGTTGCCCACAAGGCACCGGCCGACCCCTTCCTCAACACCCAAGGTGAAATCTCTCTCTCTCCCTCCTAGATCTACACGAACACCATGTTTTTCTATTGATGAACTCGCTAGTGGTAGGCTAAGGACCTAGATCCACACACCGACACCAACAACTATTAGCCTATTACTGAGTCGACCAGTTGCTAGCTAGCATGGCATTGACCACTAGAAAACTCAACGATGATATATCAGAACTCAAGTGTGTACGTGGACTGTGTGGTGTAAGTAAGCATGCATGCGTGCAGTGGCGGAGGATGCCAAAAAAACTAAGTATGGCGGACATTTCACTCAAATAAAGGTTCAAAATAGGGCAATGTCGAGAAGTACCTCAATCGAAGGCAAGCTTGCAAAAGTACACACTCAACGACTATTGAACACAAATCAGCGATAAAGCGTTATTAGAGTTAAATTTAACACAAAACATAGTACCAGAGTCTAGAGTTATACCGGTGATTTCTTAGTTGCATTTAGGAGACTTTATCAAATCCTCTGCACTGAAGTCGCCATACAGGCTTTGACCAAGAAGATCCAATTTGCCTCGAGCAGCAGGACGCTTCTCAAGAGTACATTGTCCTGCCACACAAGCATGTCGACGCAAATCTGCACCTCATGCAAACAATATAGGAAGCATGTTTGAGGATTCGGTAGTCGGAAAACCACGAAAGGACTACGGGCATGTTGCAGCTCCTTAGGCAGTAGACAAGCAAAAGAGCGAACACCTTATAGGCAGCAACTCTGTCCTGTTTCACCTCACTGCCAGCGCTGCCGACATTTGCGCCCACGATGTGGCCGACTGCCGGCACTGCCCGGGTGAGCACTGGACGGAGGCACGAGGTGCAGCCACAGCCACAGCCCACAGGGACGTATGAGGAGGAGGGGGGGCGAAGGGCACTCAGCAGTTTACCTTGCCGTTGCCGCTTCGCCGTTGCCGAAGGGCCGAGGGGTAGACCGGCGGAGCCGTGGAGCAGGTGGACCGACGGAGCCGCGGCCGATGCGACGCAGCGAGGGCTGGTTGGCCGGGAGGACGACGGGAGTGCGCGGGCGCGGGCGGACCGACGGCGCCGCGGGGCCGCAGAGGTCGGGGGAGAAGCGAGGGGGAGTGAGGAAGGCGGCGGCCGGGCGGGCGCGGGAGGGCGGCGCCTCGAGGGAGATGCGAGGGGGAAGGGCGAGGGAGCCTGGATCGTGGGCCAAAAAGTTGGGGGGTACGCGGAACTGGGCTGGGCCGAGGTACGGCGAGTGCCATACCTCGCCATACCGGGTCCTCCGCCCCTGCATGCGTGTGTGACGACGATACCAACAATTAAGAAAGTAACAATCCGATCGACACAGGCCGATGGGCGATGACTGAACTGAAGTCCGACCTTCATTTTTTCTCATCTGAAATGGTTGGGAAACACGGCTAATAATACACGTACTACACGAGTCATCATCGTCGTCGTCCCAAACCGCGCTACTACTCGATCTGTTCGTCTCTTATTCGTCAGCTTCCCGGCGTTGAATTCCTCGCTGCACGCCCTGTAGGCCGACACGCTGCACGTACGCATCCGTCTGTACTGGCGACGCGCGCCCCGCTGTCGCCGACGACGACTCGCCAGCAAGTGAAAAAAAATCGGGGCCGGGTGTCCAGTGTCCACTCCACTCGTGCGAACCCTCGACCTGATCCACCGCCGCCTATCGTCGTCACCGGCGGGACACCGCGAAATGGCGACCGGCCAGGATCCCTCTACCATTCAGTCCCCGCCCCGGCCGGCCGGCCCGCGTGCTCGATCGGCTCGCGGTCTCGCTCCAACTCGGTCCGTTCAACCTTTTGACTCGTCGTACCCGGAGCGCCGGAGCCTCAGATCACGTCTGTTCCGGCGCCCCATGAACATACAGCGACATCCTCCTTATGGTATCGACGAAATCTCCATTTTTATCCAGTAAAACTCGCTCCGTGTTGCTCCATTCTCTCCCTTTTTCCTCTCAGTTATAAATACTCCGGCTCCTGCATCGACACCCACACAGCACGAGGTGCAAAAGCCAACAGCCAAAGACGAGCCTAGTGATCGATCCACGAGACCAAGTCCAGAGCCATTGTTTAGCGGCACTGCACCGAGCACTTCATACAATCCATGGCGCCGGTGTACGCTGGTCAGCGTGGCACCAAGGGCTCGTGCCACGGCCCCAGCCTGATGCTGCTGAACCCAGTGCTGCAGCGGGCGCTGAACCACGACGCGTCCACGCTGGCCACGCCCAATGTTAGCCCACTCTTGGATCACTAAGCAGCTTGTACACCTGCTGCTACTCCTTGCACACACTCACACTTGGGCAAATTTGGGCGGTGGAGAACAGAGTACTCTCAGGTTCTTGGCTGAACTGGTTTGCAGCTTGGCTGCCCCTCTATTTATAGAGGAATGAAAATACACTCTAGTACATACATGGTACATCTACTCCTACCAACTATGGTACTGCTACCAACTACATACTTGAGTATAGTACTACTACCAACTACATACTCAAGTATGGTACCTCTACTACCCTCTTGCTGCATACAGCAGAGGCAAAAGTCCACTGGCCGTATGGCCTATCTGGGGGAGCACTAGCTCTACAAACTACCTAATACTAGGATACATGATCAATGTAAGTGCTTGATTGATTAAGTTCATCAATCATTCCCCTAATCAGCAAGCACTTGCTTGATCCTCATGTTTGATCTCCTCAACCCCGATCTTGACCATCAACTGCACGAGGCGCTTCTGACCAAGAGGCTTGGTGAGAATGTCCGCGAGCTGCTGGCCAGTCCCAACATGCCCGAGGATGATCCGCCCTCCAGTGACACAGTCCCTGATGAAGTGGAACCGGATGTCAATGTGTTTGCTCCTGTCATCGAGGACGGGATTCTTTGCCAATTCAATGGCGGACTGATTATCCACCCTCAGGGCCGGTGCGCAGTGATCTTCCCTGGTGATCTCCTGCAGCAACCGCCTGAGCCAAACTCCCTGGCAGCACGCCGTCACAGCCGCGACGTATTCCGCCTCACAGGTGGAGAGGGCGACGATCCTCTGTTTCTGTGACTGCCAGGAAATTGGGCACCACCGAGGAAGAAGATCAACCCCGAGGTGCACTTCCTTCCATCGATGTCGCCTGCCATGTCGCTGTCGCTGTAGCCAATGAGCTTCGGCTTGCCCCCGTTGTGCCTTGGATAGACTACCCCGTAGTCCACTGTCCCGGCAACGTAGCGAAGGAGGTGATTGACGGCGGCGAGGTGATCTTCACGCGGACCCTCCATGAACCGGCTGACGTAGCCTACGGCGAACGCCAAGTCCGGCCGCGTGTGCACTAGATAGCGCAGCCCGCCGACGATGCTTCTATAGCCCGTCGCGTCCACCTTTGCCACCGTGCTTGCTTTGCTCAGCTTGATCTTCTCCTCCATCGGCGTCTTGTTAGCCCTGCAACCCGCCATGCCGCTCCGCTCGAGCAGTTTCCGCGCGTAGGAGCTCTGGTGGAGGGTGATAGAGTCGGTCCCCTGCTCCACCTCTATGCCGAGGTAGTAGGTGAGCAGGCCGAGGTCACTCATGCGGAAGAGCTTCTTCATCTCCTCCTTGAAGGCGACAATGTCTTGCTCGCTAGCGCCCGTGACCACCAAGTCGTCGATGTAGACGCCGACCACCAGCTGTCCACACTCCGCCCGCCGTGTGTACGGAGCATGCTCTGTTTCGCACTTGGCGAACCCGAGCCGCGTCAGGCTCTCGTCCAGCTTGACGTTCCACGCCCGTAGGGCCTGCCGCAGGCCGTAGAGGGCCTTGCACAGGCGGAGCACCTTGTGCTCCTGGCCGTCGACGATGAATCCCGGCGGCTGCTTGACGAAGACCTCCTCCTTGAGCTCCCCGTTCAAAAATGCGGACTTGACATCCAAGTGATGGACATTCCAGCCGCGCGTGGCTGCCAGCGCGAGCACCAGCCGCACCGACTCCATCCTCGCCACCGGCGCAAAGACTTCTTCGAAGTCGATTCCTTCCCGCTGCACGAATCCATGCGCTACCAGCCTCGCCTTGTGTCGCACGACCTCGCCGCACTCGTCCCGCTTCACCTTGTAGACCCATTTGAGCCCAATTGGCCGGCAATTCGCTGGCAGATCTACCAGCTCCCAAGTTTGGTTCTCTTGGATGGAGCTCATCTCCTCCAGCATCGCTCGCCGCCAGCTCTCGTCCTTCTCCACTGCGGCAAATGATGGTGGCTCCTCCACGCTGCTGAAGTGCAGCTCGTCGTCCAGAGCCCGTGCCGCCAAGCCTGGGGGTGTCGGATTGCCGACGATGTCGTTCACGGTGCGGAATCGCACCGGCTCCCCTTCATACTCGGCGTCGAGGAACGGCGATGCGTCGGGCGGAGGCGTGGCATAGCGGACTAGTGCTCCCGTAGGTGTTGCTGGCGAGGCTTCCCTTGCCCCTGGCACGGGTGAGCCGCCTCCTTGTTCGGTGTCGCCGTTGTCCACGCCGTGCTCCGGCTGACCATGGGCCAGCGCTCTCCCGTCCAAGTACTCCTTGTACTCGACAGTGAAGACGCTCGAGCTCCCGCCGGTTGCCGCTTCCCCGTCGCTTGGGCACGCCTAGTCCCAGCTCGCAGCTTCGTCGAACACGACGTCATGCGAGACATGGACGCGCCGCTCCACTGGGTCGTAGAGCTGGTAGGCCTTGCTGCCCACCTCGTAGCCGAGGAAGACCATCGGCTTGCTCCTGTCCTCTAGCTTGGCAAGGTTCGGCATTGTCACCTTAACATGCCCAATGCACCCAAAGGTGCGTAGATGCGCGATGTCGGGCTTGCGCCCGTGCCACGCCTCGAACGGCGTCTTGTTCTCCAGGCTCTTTGTGGGGGAGCGGTTGAGGATGTAGACCGCAGTGCTCACCTCCTCGCTCCAGAACGCCGCCGGCATTCCTTTGGCCTTCAGCATGCTCCTAGCCATGCCCACCATGGTCTGGTTCCGCTGCTCGACGACGCCATTCTGTTGCGGGGAGTAGGGGCTGTCAAGTGGCATCCCACGCCCTCGCCGGCGCAGTAACGGGCGAACTCCTCGGAGTTGAACTCGCTGCCGCGATCTGTCCGCAGCACCCTCAGCTTCTTCCCCATCTCCATCTCCGCCCGAGCCTTGATCTCCTTGATTGCCTCCGCTGCCTGGTCCTTGGTCGTGAGCAGCCGCAGCCACATGAAACGGCTGCTGTCATCCATAAGCAGGAGGAAGTACCTCCTACCGCCGTGCGTGGCCGGCTTGATTGGCCCACATAGGTCACCGTGGACCAACTCCAGCGGGTCTTGGGCTCGATAGCTCGCCGTCTTGGGGAAAGGGGCTCGCCGTTGCTTGCTGGCGAGGCAGTTGTCGCACAGCTCGCTGACGTGCTCGATTGCCGGCAGCCCGCACACCAAGCCCTTGCGCGCCATCCGGCCCAAAGCATCGAAGCTCAGGTGGCCGAATCGCGCGTGCCAGCGCCACGCTACTCCTCGTGTCTCGCCGCCAAGCATACTGGTCTGGCAATCGTCAGCTTCATGACATAGAGCCGATTCCTTGAACGGCTCACCTTGGCAAGCAGCTTCTGCTCGCAGTCGTGGATGCGCAGTACGCCGTCGTCAATTAGGACCTTGCACCCGCGTTCGTCCAGCTGCCCTAGGCTGACAATGTTGCTGCGGAGGCGCGGGATGTAGTAGACTCCGGTGAGCGCGCGGTGGCCACCATTGCTGCAGCTGAAGAGGATGGTCCCCAGACCGGCAATGTCAACGAGGGAGTTGTCCCCGAACTTGACGGTGCTGGTGATGGAGGTGTCGAGCTCAGAGTAGGCCCCACGACTCCCAGTCATGTGGTTGCTCGCGCTGCTGTCCAAGTACCAGCGCTCCGCCGCCTCCTCGTCTCCTTCCTCTTTGCCGAGGTGGACCTGCGCTCGGGGCTTCTCGAGCCGCACCGGCGCGTGCTTCGCCTCCTCTGCTTTGCTGTCGAGCGCGCAAGCCTGCGCCATCAGCAGAGCAGGCTCCTCTGCTTCTTCCTCTGCGCTGCAGGAACGCGCAAGGAGCAACACCGGCTCTTCCTCCTCTTCTTGCGCCAAATTGGCCTGCTCGCGGCGTCGGGGAGCGCGGCAATTGCGCGCCCAATGCCCAAACTTGTCGCAATTGAGGCATTTGTCCTTCGCCACGGCCTTGCCGCCTTCTTCTTTGGGCTCGCCGGTGCCCGCCTTCCTCCTGGGCTTGCCGCGGCGCCGCCCGCGGCCTCTGCTCGAGGATGAGCCAGCGTCCCCGCGCTGTTTCTCCTTCATCCGAGCCGTCCATTCCTCTTCAGTGAGAAGGAGCTGCCCTTTCGGGCCTTCCCCTTGTGCCGTCGGCGCTTCTGCATGATCCTCGACCGCCTTCAGCCGCACGGTGACGTCCTCGATGAAGAGCGCGTCGAGGTCGAGCATGGTCTCGATGGCGACGGCGACATGCACATACCTGGACGGCACGACTCGGAGGTACTTGGCCACCACCGTCTCCTCCTTGATCACCTCGCCCAGCGTCCCGAGCTGGCTCACCAGGGAGGTGAGGCGCAGCGCGAAGTCCTCCACCGCCTCTCCATCACGGAATGCCATGAGCATGGCAGTGACCAGCCCGCCGCAGCTGCTGCACCTTCGTCTTCTTCACACGGTCTCTGCCGACGCGGATGGCCTCCAGGCTGGTCCAGGCTTCCTTGGCGGAATCCTTGCTCCCCAAAGTGGTGACGTACTCAGGGGGAACGCCCTTGAGGATGGCCTCCATTGCCATCTGGTCTTCCTGCTCGTCGTCGGTGCCGTCCTGGACGACCCGCCAAAGGCCCTTGGCCTTGAGCATGACCTTCATCACCGTCGCCCACTCGCCGTAGTTCGTGCAGGTCAGTAGCGGGAACTGTGCCCCTCCCACCTCGCGCACCGTCTTCACCACGACCCATGGACGGATTGGTGATCTCGACAGCTGCTCTTTGGACTGCCTGGACGCCCGGCGTCCACGGTTGCCGTCCTGGCGGGACTGCACACTGCCAGTCGAAGAAGAAGACATCTCCCTCAAATTGGCTCCCTAATCACATAAATTAGGCTCTGATACCACTGTTAGCTCACTCTATGATCACTAAGCAGCTTATACAGCTAATGCTACTCCTTGCACACACTCACACTTGGGCAAATTTGAGTGGAACGGTGGAGAACAGAGTACCCTCAGGTTCTTGGCTGAACTGGTTTGCAGTTTGGCTGCCCTTCTATTTATAGAGGAATGAAAATACACTCTAGTACATACATGGTACATCTACTCCTACCAACTATGGTACTGCTACCAACTACATACTTGAGAGTATAGTACTACTACCAACTACGTACTCAAATATGGTACCTCTACTACCCTCTTGCTGCATACAGCAGAGGCAAAAATCCACTGGCCGTATGGCCTATCTGGGGGAGCACTAGTTCTACCAACTACCTAATACTAGGATACATAATCAATGTAAGTGCTCGATTGATTAAGTTCATCAGCCAAGACCCCCTCGCCGGCGTATGGGAGCATCGTCACCGCGCTGAGCATCGACGGCGGCGGCGTGCGGGGCATCATCCCGGGCACCATCCTCGCCTTCCTCGAGCGCAAGCTGCAGGAGCTCGACGGGCGGCCCGACGCGAGGATCGCCGACTACTTCGATGTCATCTCCGGGACTAGGACCGGCGGGCTGGTCACTGCCATGCTCATGGCGCCCAACGAGGAGGGCCGCCCACTCTTCGCCGCCGAGGACATCACCGGCTTCTACCTCGAGCATTGTCCCAACTCCCAAGATCTTCCGTGCCGCCAGAGGCGGTCTTCTTGGTATGGCGAAGAGATTTTTATCGGGACCGAAGTACGACGGCATAAGTACCTCCGCTCCATCGTCCGGGAGCTCCTCGGCGACATCAAGGTCAGCCAGGCGCTCCAGAACATCGTCATCCCCACCTTCGACATCAAGCTCCAACAGCCCATCGTCTTCTCCAGATACGATGTATGTCCATTGTCCAGTCTCTAGCTGCATGTTTAATTTGGACATTCGCGTTCTGGATATATGCTTACCTTCCGGTGATTAATAAGTATATAATTCAAGCAGGCCGAGAGTGATGTCTCCAAGGACGCTCTGCTCTCAGACGTGTGCATTGGTACGACTGCTGCTCCAACCTACCTCCCAGGGCACCAGTTCGAGACCAAGGACAAGGACGGCAACGCCCGGGCCTTCAACCTCATCGACGGAGGCGTCACCGCTAATAATCCGGTGAGCAACCGTTATCTGAGTCTACATACTACTCATGATCCCATTCGATATTCATGTAGACAGGCAAATAAAAATAAGGCATGGTTGTCCTCGTGCTTCTATAATAATCGTGACGCTGATGATCTGACGAAATGTGCGCCAAATTCTTGCAGACGCTGCTGGCGATGACTCACGTGAGCAAGCAGATCCTGCTGGGCAACAAAAACTTCTTCCCGGCTAAGCCGGCAGACTACGGCAAATTCATTGTCCTGTCACTAGGAACCGGATCTGCCAAGGTCGATGAGAAGTTTGACGCCGTGGAGTGCGGCAAGTGGGGCCTCAAAGATTGGCTCTACCACAAGGGTGCCACGCCCATCATCGAAAGCTTCACCCAGTCCAGCTCTGACCTCGTCGACATCCACGCCTCCGTGCTCTTCCAAGCGCTGCACTCTGAGAAGAACTACCTCCGTATCCAGGAAGACGAGCTCACGGGCAAGACGTCGTCCGTCGATGTGTCCACCAAGCAGAACCTCAACCGCCTCGTCAGCATCGGCAAGGCGCTGCTGAAGAAGCCGGTGTGCAAGGTGAACGTGGAGACCGGCAGGAACGAGCCTGACGGCAAAAGGGGTACCAATGAGGAGGAGCTGACCCGTTTTGCCAAAATGCTGGTACGTGAGCGCTGGGCCAGGCTCTGGAAGGAAGGCATCGTCAACACACTGTAAAGATGAATGTGCTACGATACTTGTTTCAAATATTTGTGGAGAGAATATGCAATACTACATGATAGCTAGTCTAAGCATCGAGATTCTTTCATTAAGTTGTCTCCACATTGATTAGTTGTTCCAGTAGTGTATATCGCCCATAGTACAAAAAGGGTTGCATATCTTTGTCTACTATTGTGCAAATTTGTTGTACCTCATATATGTTGGATTCAATGGACTTTGCCAACGGTTATTTCAATTAATTCCTAGATAATTTCGAAGGTTCTTCTAGGAGAAGAAGATTGCGAGAGAGAAAACTCAGCCGGTGCTCCATGGTTTTGTAATTAAGGTAGAAGATAACTGAGAGAGAAAACTCAACCGGTGCTCCACTGTTTTGTAATTAAGGTAGAAGATAACTGAGAGAAAAATCAACTGGTGCTCCACGGTTTTGTAATTAAGGTAGAAGATAACGGAGAGAGAAAACTCAACTGGTGCTCCACGGTTTTGTACTTAAGGTAGAAGATAAACGACCTTAATTGGTCGAGAAAATCCTTGAACCCTGGTCTTTGTCTGTGAGGTAGATTTTTTAAACAATCTTGTTTAAATTCACTCCCATAGAAAGTCAAACCCATGACCTCAATAGTATAATGAGTGTAGGGGAAGAAGATTGTGGAATTCTTAGTCCCGCCTTCCTTTTGAAAGTAGAGAGAAACATAGGGAGGAAACGAGTCTAGAATCTAGATGCATATGCTATCATACAACATAATAGTTGAATCTTTTTTATTGCGAAAATGCAAAGTTTATTTGGAGAATTGTTCATATAGCAAGTTTATTTGGAGAATTGTTTAATATTTAGTACAGTAATATTAAGATAATGTACTAAACTCGGTTGTTTTCTATTTTGTTGAGTTAGGCTGAGTTTGGGGACTTAATTGGCACCCATGCCAAGTTTAAGGACCACTTATGTATTTCAATCGATTGTTTTTCAAAAACTTCTAGAATTCCTCCTTTTATTTTACCGCGTTCATCCTTAAATAATAATTGTAAAGCGGCTATTGTGTTTTCGGGCAATAAAAATAAATGTTTTTTGTCGGGGGAGTTTCTGGGATTTCATTTTTTTTCTTTCCGATCTCTGATGTGACAGGTAGAAGTCGCACTTAACACACGAATCATCTGCCTTCTTGTTATCCTAACTAGTCGATGAATACGTGCTCTCGCAGGGCAAGAGTCTTAGATGTACTATGTATTACAGTACAACATATCTAGATCTATTTTTATACTTATATTTTTATAATAGCATATCTTGCTATTTTAGATGTATGCTTAATTATTAAGTAATTTTTAATACGATTGCAAAAGTAGGTAATTTCAATATAAATTTGAGGATTCATTTTTATTATACTATCGGTCATAATAACAAAGGTGAACAATTTAGATATAAATAATTAGAGTGATTATTTGGTATCATCCATCATAATAGCGAATGTGGGCAATTAGGTATAAATTTAGGGTGTTATTTCATATTTTCTTTCGTAACGGCAAAATGGGTAACTAATATGTAGTTTTAGGTGTTACTTAATATTATTTTTATAATGACAGAGATGGGTAATTACATAAAACAGATTTAATGGTTATTAAGATTCCAATCTTCCAATTGATGATCAGATGTTTCTGATTATTGTGAGAATTTTTATAATTTCATCTGTTTTTAGCGCATCTTGTGAGGATTAATATGGAGGCTCCAAAAGGAGTCACTAATTAGTAACAATAAGACTAGGCACAATATATTTGTTTTATAAAAAAGGTTACGGAATCATTTAGTAGGGTAAATTGTAAATGAGAAAAAACTGCCAAAAAAGAAGAATTTTACTTTCGGTGAGAATTGAACTCAAAATCGTTCATAATAGCAGAAGTGAGTAATTACTTTGTAAGCAGATCTAATGGCTTGAAAATGGGGAAAAATCTACCAAAAAACGAAGAAATTTGTTTTCGGTGAGAATTAAACTCAAAACCTTTCATAATGGCAGAGGTGGGTAATTATTTTAAAAACAGATCTAA
Organism: Paspalum notatum; assembly: GCA_022530915.1. NCBI lineage: Eukaryota > Viridiplantae > Streptophyta > Magnoliopsida > Poales > Poaceae > Paspalum > Paspalum notatum. The sequence continues at coordinate 5,960,759 of CM039691.1, forward strand.
CGACTATTAATATTTCAGTATGCCAATCGATGGTCGGATGCTTCTGATTATTATGAGAATTTCTAAGATTTTATCTTTGTTTTAGCACATCTCATGAGAATTAACGTGGAGGCTTTAAAAGACACCTCCAATTAGTAATATTAAGATAATTAAGTTCCTGGAGTTGGCCTAAATGCATTTACTATTGCATAGGTCCAATACTTGAGAAAAAGGGCAGAAAAAAACTGACACGTGAAAAAAAAAATCAACGGTCAGAACACGAAACTGTAACGTTTATGTATCCGGCCTCCAAACCAGAACAATCCACAACACACGGATGAACATGAAGCCCATCTGGCCAGTTTTGATGAGGTCCAGACGCAGGCATTTCAAAACAGTGAAACACCGCGCCTCCATTCGCATTCGCAGGCATGAGACTTCCTGGCGCGTAGAATTCCTCGTCGCACACGGCGGTCGACGTACACCGATAGCATCCGCATAGTACGTATACGTATGTCGTCTTTCACCGCCGGGAAGGCGCCTGCGGTACCCAATAACCCATCGATGCCAAGTATAGATATCTAGGGGTTTCTGCTCTTGCGCGACCTTGACTGCTAGCTTGACCCGGTCGTCGTCGTCATCACGTCATGCGACACCGTGTCACCTTATGGTACCGTACCACGCGACGGCCGACGGCGACAGGGACAGGGTTCCTGGTCCGTGTGCTCCGCCTGCTCCGCTCTTCGCCTTGCCTCGCTGCTGCTTGGTCCGTTCAACGGCAGCTAGCACGACCAGTGGCAGAAGACTCGTTATCGCTAAGTATGGCTGTGGCCAAAGCTTTAACTTAAAACTTTTATACCTTCACCGATAACAGTAAGGCATTTGTGGTGTGGTAGGTTCAACCTGCGCCTCCTGAGTTTAGGTCTTGATTGGCCCATTATTTTTTCCCTTTTCTCCGGTGTTATTTATTTTTTATATCTATTGTTTTGTGCCCTTTTGTCCAATATTATTTTTTCCTTTTAGTTAGCATTTCTACCTTGCCAATTGCCATACCTCTGTTCTTCAGCCCTGTGGTGGCCAACCACAACAAACCTACCTACAAATACTCCCGCGCACAGCTCTGGAGAGGAACAGACGGACATACAAAGCCTTTTCTATCTAAAGCGATCAAGAGAGAGTGTCGTACGTGAGGCGGGCAGTGACGGAGCCAGAAACTTAAGTTTTTCATTGTTAAAAGGAGTTAATAGTACTAAAATTTTAAATGGGGCCTAGGCCCCTGCCCGCCCCGCGATGTCTCCGCCCCTGCAAGCGGGGTCGAGTAAGCAAGTCATGGCACCCGTGTATCAAACGAGGCCGACACCAATAGAGGCACCAGTGACGATAAAACCAAAATTCGTTCATTTACTATTATTGGTCTTTGTATCTACATTAATTAATTAGTACTTCCAAGTTTAAAGTGTCAAAAAGGTTGTAGGTATTTGTCTCACCCTAAATATAAATGGAAGTGTGGAGAAACAAATAAAACAATATGAAAACACGATGATGAATAAAATGGTAAATATACAAAGTTAGCATATGGTTTTAAATCTCCATTGCAATACTTTCAACAACAAGTCTAGAAACCCACATAAAGAGCGTGCATATGCATGGGCCGAAAAAATAGTTGGGGACACACATCTAGGAAAAAAGAAGACTAAGATTCGTCCCGAACAGAGAAAAGGGAAGAGAACGTGAACTGACGATGACGACGAGGAGGACATTGGTAGTGAGGATACCACACCTGATCATAGTGGTGGTGAGGATAATGGTGATGGCACAGTGATGCTAGAGGCGACGGGGGTGATAGACAGGGTGATGGTTCAGGTTCGCAGCAACGTTGTACTATTATATTCATTGGTGAGGAAAACTTCACCCATGCCACACAAGATACAGATCATGGAGCACCCTCATCATAACGACAGACAAGATCGGTATGTGAATGTGGTCCACTGGCCGCCCTTGCATATGATGAAGATAGCTCCAACTCTTCTTCTAGTGTTCAGTACTGCAACCTCCACAGTACTTCTCCCCCTACAGGGGGCTTTCTGTGGCCACCACCAGGGACTGTGAACCCGGTTCTTCCGCGGGCACATCCAGCATTGCTTTATTTGGAACATCATAGCTACCTACCACATGGAGCTCCACAGTTGCAATATCACGGACAGCCTCCGTACGTGTATTGGCCATTCCCACCACTAGGTGAGCCGTACGAGGGACCACCGGAAGAGAGATATGAGGAGTGAAGAATGTAGGTACTCATGCTATCCGTAGTATTTATCAGTATGTCGTTTTGCTTTTGCTACTTATTCCATTCATTTCGTACAAATCTTCAAATGCAGAGACTATGCCTTTGCTTCATGTACTTAGGATGGACAATGCATTGTGCTGTATTATTATGTGCGCCCAGGACTAGTATGGAATATGGATGCATTGTGATGTATTAATTGTACTATGGACTTTGGACTTTGGATTTTGGATTAATTGTAATAATTCTAATGGACTTTGCACTTTGGACTAAGTAGGTCTGGACTGTGGACATGATTTATGTGTTTAATGTTGTATTTATCATTGTTTGGTGGAGTTACGTATATATTATGCATTATAAACTGTCAATATCCACATAATTAGAGGAAACTCTACCAAAATTTTTAATTTTTTCATATGTACATAAATTTCCCAGCATTTCCCATCTTTTTCTTCTTTTTTCGGTCAAAATCACCGGAATTTCGGCGGAAAACACCGGAATTCCGACCGGGATCTACCGAAATTCCGTTTTTGAATTTGCAAGAGCATTCCGTTCGGAAAATTTGGAATCCGATGGAATTCCGTTTCCGGCCGTCTACAGGATTTTTGTCAAAAACGAAAAAGTAAACCATGGCATGTGCATCGTCATTAATTATATATTCTATACTACACGACCAAGGCTATCGATTCTAGACTATGCATGCCGATCCTGTTAATTTTGTGGAAAGCTACCCATGTGTAATCCATTCATATTTTCAGGTGGTATAATATCTAACGTTCAACATCGTGACAAATTAACCAAAGTCACACGCAAGCACGAGAAGTTTCCAGCGGAGAAAACGCGATGATAGTCAATGAAGTAAAAAAATGTTCTCTCTGGTCGATTACGACACGGAAATGGTAGAGATTAAATTAATTAAGCACTTGTAGGAGTGCTTTAGGAGAGATTCTACGGATGGCTGTAGCATGCGTAGTATATACCTAGGTTTACCTTAGCTTGTTCATCTGCACGTGTGGCCTTTTAATTTGTTTATGAAGGAAAGCTGCGTATATCTGAGACTGTGTGTGTGTAAAACGTTTTAAAATTGCTCGACGATGTGTCTATGAATTTGATACCCCTGGTACCGCTGCCACGATTCAATGGATTGCTAGTTACATTACGTAACAAGATTGGTGAACATTATATCATTAGCGGTACGATGGCTATGAATTATGCTCTGTGCATAGCACCGTTCAACATTCACGTTCTGCAAGTGGCTAGAAATGGTTCTTTATTTTTTTTAAACAAAGTGTTCATGCGGGTGTAGAATGTCCGAGTTGGCAAAATTAAAGAAACGCGACGGAATGTTCTGCGAACTATCTCCAGTATTCTATAAACTACTAGAGCAGAGCAAATAAAAATACTATGGGTGTTTTCGGTTAGGGTAAAATCCAAGAGGATTGGAGGAGATTCCAATCTCTAGAAAACTAGAGCAACCGGCCTATAGAATCAGCGCAACTAGAGCAACTGGTCTATAGAATCAGCGCAGTGCCCACGGAACGAAAAGCCTAGAGCGGCGGCGGCGAGCTTAATTTGGGCGCTAATCGAAGTAGGCTGTTCACGTACTGCTAGTTACATTTGGATATATAACACTTGTAATTTGGGATCCTGTACTGTTGCCCTTTCTTCCTTGACTTGGCCTCAGGTTACTTGGTCCAGCGTACCAATCAAGCAGTGTCTACGATGACCACGCACTGGAAAACTCAACGATCAGAACCCCAAGTGTGTGTACATGTGGAGTGACGACACGTGCAATCAAGTGTGTAACACCAACAAGCTGCAGTGGTACACCGCAACAATGGTGGCCGATCGACCTTCGTTTTTTCATCTGAAATGGTTGGAAAAGTAATTAAACACGGCTAATAATACATGCACCGTATAGCGGAGCGCGGACCCGGCAAATCTGGGACCCCGCCGGAGTCCCGGTCCCGGACTTGCAAGTAAATAAATCGGTGTGTCTCCACTTCCTCCACTCGTGCACGAAGCCGCGAGCGCCGCCGATCGTCGTCACCGGGACACCGCGACGGCGACCGGTCAGTATCCCCGTACCGTACCGTCCAGTCCCCGGCCCCGCGTGCTCGGCCCGCAGCTTGGTCCGTTCAACTCTTTGACTCGTCCTCCCCTTCCGTCCCGGAGCGCCGGAGTCTCATGTCTGTCTGTGCACCCAGCCACCCACACAGCCCCGAGCAGATAGCGACCTCCTCCCCTCCTGGTATCGACGAAACCTCCATTTTTGATCCAGTAAACTCCGTGTTGCTCCATTCCCATCCTTTTTCTCTGCTATAAATTCTCCACCTTCAGCATCAACACCAACACCACACAAACCAGACAGACGAGCCTATAGCGATCGATCCACCACGAGAGCATCTCCAACTCTCCAAGACCGTACCAACCTCCCCGGCATTGCACTACTGAGCACGTCTACTTCCACAATCCATGGCGCCGCCGGTGTATGGTGGTGAGCGCGGCACCACCAGCGGCTCCGGCCACGGCCTGACGCCGCTGAACCCGGTGCTGCAGCGGGCGCTGAACCGCGGCGCGTCCACGCTGGCCACGCCCAAGACCCCCTCGCCGGCATACGGGAGCATCGTCACCGTGCTGAGCATCGACGGCGGCGGCGTGCGCGGGATCATCCCGGGAACCATCCTCGCCTTCCTCGAGCAGAAGCTGCAGGAGCTCGACGAGCGGCCGGACGCGAGGATCGCGGACTACTTCGACGTGGTCGCCGGGACCAGCACCGGCGGGCTGGTCACCGCCATGCTCACGGCGCCCAACGACGAGGGGCGCCCGCTCTTCGCCGCCAAGGACATCAACGACTTCTACCTCCAGCACTGCCCCAAGATCTTCCCTGCCGCTAGCGGAGGTCTTCTTGGAATGGCCAGGAGCGTTTTCTCGGGGCCTAGGTACGACGGCAAGTACCTGCACTCCGTCGTCCGGGAGCTCCTCGGCGAGACGAGGGTCAGCCAGGCGCTCCAGAACATCGTCATCCCCACCTTCGACATCAAGCTCCAACAGCCCATCGTCTTCTCCAGATATGATGTACGTCCATTATTGACCATTGTCCATGCACAAGACGTTTCATATATATCTACTTATATATTTATCCTAACGTTCCCGTGATTAATGCTATAATTCACACAGGCCGAGAGCGATGTCTCCAAGGACGCTCTGCTCTCCGACGTGTGCATCGGCACGTCCGCAGCCCCGACCTACCTCCCAGGGCACCAGTTCGAGACCAAAGACAAGGACGGCAACACCCGGGCCTTCAACCTCATCGACGGAGCCGTCGCCGCCAACAATCCAGTAAGCAACCTTAATTTATCTGAGTCTACATACTCCTGACGATCCATTAAGTTTTCATATTGTACTTCTCTGAATCGTGACGCTGATCTGACGAAATGTGCGCAATTTTTTTTTTTTTTGTTTGCAGACGCTACTGGCGATGACGCACGTGAGCAAGCAGATCCTCCTGGGCAACAAGAACTTCTTCCCGATGAAGCCGGCGGACTACGGCAAGTTCATTGTCCTGTCACTGGGCACCGGCTCCGCCAAGGTCGAGGAGAAGTTCGACGCCGTGGAGTCCGGCAGGTGGGGCCTCATCGACTGGATCTACAACAAGGGCAGCACGCCCATCATCGACAGCTTCAGCCAGGCCAGCTCCGACCTCGTCGACATCCACACCTCCGTGCTCTTCCAGGCGCTGCACTCCGAGAAGAGCTACCTCCGCATCCAGGACGACGAGCTCAAGGGCGAGGCAGCGTCCGTCGACGTGTCCACCGACGAGAACCTCAACCGCCTCATCGACATCGGCAAGGCGCTGCTGAAGAAGCCGGTGTGCAAGGTGAACGTTGAGACCGGCAAGAACGAGCCTGACAGCAAAAGGGGCACCAACGAGGAGGAGCTGACCCGTTTCGCCCAAATGCTAGTGCATGAGCGTCGGGCCAGGCTTCGGAAGGAAGGCATCAGCACACTGTAAAGACGGATGTGCCAAGATACCTGTTTCAAATATATATCCATGTACATGATAGCCTAAGCATCCATATTCTTTAATTAACTTGTCTCCATATTTATTAGTAGTTCCAAAGTGCTTGCCTCCCTAGCACACAGTATTGAAAAGGGTTGCAGATCTTTGTCTACTATTGTGTACATTTGTCCCCCATATATGTTGGAATAAATGGGCTTGGGCCAATAGTTATTTCAATAATTGATTCCTATTCAAAGGTCCATCTAAGAGTAAGAATATTGTCGAATTTTTAGTCCTGCCTTGATATTGAAAGTAGAGAGACACATACCTAAATCTGAAGTTTTTTCTCTCCTAAAAGGTTATGAGTGTGGGGAAAGATAAAACAGAGTCTAGATGCATACCAAGTTTATTTGGAAAATTGTTCATTGTTCATATGTAGCTACTGGTTTACCCCATCTCTTACGGGGTTGCGACTCATTTTGGAGTTATCTGGCGTATGCATAAAAAATATATATATATATTGAGAAAATATGTTACGGTTCCTTTACACAAACTAGTTTCTAAGAATGTAGTAGGTACCTGGGCGTTGTTAACAAAAAAAAAAATTTGAGAAAAAATGGCACAATTCTTTTATTCAAACTAGTTTCTAGGAATGTATTAGGTACATGGGCATTGTTATAGTTGATTCATGAAGACACAAGGAATATCATCTATTTGACAAGCAAGGTGTTGGAGATTGTCACTATGGATATATTTGCTAAGAATTGATATAGAAACAATATTAGACTTTGTCTATGATATGTATTAATTTTTTTGTGTTTTATGTTTTCCTTCTATGATCAACAAATTAGTTGAAAACTTTGTATGCACGTGGCCATCTAAAGAAAATAAAACATGTAGGAAACATCAAAAGTAGAACCCTGAAATTAAATCCTTGTGTTCATATCTTTAAATTTAGAAAATGATTGAAATTTGTTGGAGATGGCTTTGTTAGATAGGGAGCTTACTTCATGCAAATTACGCCAACTAGAGCGCGCCCCACGTCAAAGTTAGGCCCTTGAATTAAAACCATGTATTGACACCTAAAAACTTCACTGAAATTTCGTGCCAAGTTAGCACAACCAAATGAACATATAGGTCTAACGTTAAAAGCTTGTTTGGATAAGAAAAATAACAGCTAAATATTAACTAGCAGGTTTATTAGCAAGATCCATTTAGATCTGAACTAGCTAACTTTTACTGATTATTTGTGCTTTCTTGGCTGTGGCTGCGTTTTGAAAGATTTGATGCTAGCTTTTCTGTTTTTTGACACTACAACAACTATATTTTTATCTCCGTCGACAGGCCAAAAGCAGACGCTTTTCTTGGTCTCATAACCCACGTAGGCCCAAACCAGCCAATCTAGCTAAACCCTAAAACGCTCGCGCCGGTCTCAGGTTCCTTCGGATCCGTCTCGCGTTCTCCAGTCCTGCATGCAGTGGCGAGTGGCGCGGCGACCATCTCTGCTCGGGAGCTCCTCGCAGTCTGTGGCGCATGCTCCTCGTGGCCGGATGCAACTAGCTGACCAGCGCCACCTCACCATGCATGCATGTCGTAGCCCCAGAACCAGGCCAAATTCTTATTTTGCGCGCGTGCCGGGAGGGGGCAGCGCGATGTGCTCCACGTGGCGCTACGCGGGAAGGGGCCGGCGGGGGAAGGCCGCGGCGAGGAGGTGGCCTACTGCGCGGCGGCGCCTGCGGTGCTAGTTAGGGTTAGGATTCGGAGTTAGGGTTGGTGGCTGCTGGCGACCCCTTCTTCTCCACCACCGGCGGTAAAAGGGAGGGCCGGAGGCGGCGGGTGGCCCCGCGGAAGTGGCGGGAAGTGGGCGGCGAAAAGACCGGCGAGGGCACCGCCGGTCGGCGGGGAAAGACGATGGCTGGGAAGGGCCGGCGCGCGATGGGGGCGAGCAGCCCCTAGGTTACCGACGGGCGGTGGTAGGACGGTGGCGGTGGGCGGCGCGCGGTGCGGCGAGGCGCAGGGAAGACGTCGGCCGCGGGCGGCACGTGAGGCGGCGGCGGAGGCAGTGGGGGTGCAGGGGCGAGAAGAGAAAGAAGAAAACGCGTGCGCGCCATTAGAAATTAGTGGCACGCACGCGTAAAATAAGACCCAGTGAAGGGAACCGGGCATGTTCGTCCTCTCGCCATTGCCTGCCTGCCTGTGGTACATTGACTTGAGCAAAAGTGTAGTGAGCAGCTTCCAGAATTACGAGATGTCGATTGCTTAATTATTAAACGCTGAGTGCCGGATTTTGTTCCTCACTTAATTCAACGCTGATTGTGGTTTGCTAGTGGAGTGGACTATAGGAGACTTCAATCCCTTGATTTTTCCTGTTCTAGTCTAGTGTACACAACTAAACAAATACAGACACTAGTCATGTGTTAAACTTTAATCTCATATTTGTGTTCATCAACCGCAACAATAATTTATTTTCTTTTTTGCAAAAAACGCTTGCCATATCAGTGCTATAACGATGCTAGCCTTGTAGCGGCTGGAAAAAAATAAGAGTCTGTCTGTACATCAACCGGGTGTTAGAAACTTTTTTCACACCTGAATTTTTAGCCATTGGATTTTGTATGGATAGTCATAATTACACTCCACCCTCTACCCCCGCTCGCCCCAGATCCACGCCACCGGCACTTCCTCCGCCCGCCTTCGACGCGCCCCTACTCAGCGCGCCGCGCATGCCCTCGCCGCAGCCGGGATCCGCGCGCCGCCGCCGTCCTCGCCACCGCCGGCCGCGCCCCTTCCCTCGTCCTCGCCGTCGCCGGGCTCCGTGCGCCGCCCACGTCGTCGCCGCAGCCAGCCACGCCACCCCACGCGCCGCCACCCTTGCCCCCGCCGGGCTTGGAGAGGCCGGGTGATGAAGGATTTCCATCACCCGGTTGTGGTGTAGCTTTTCTCAAAAAAATTATTGTCGTTTCGCATAACACATATTTTAAACCATAAATGCAGCCAACAAGCTAGCCAAGCAAAAACATATTGGCTTTTTTTCCTCTAAAATTGAGTATAGCCAACCCAATTAATTCTGCCCACTACTAGACGTGTAAATCTACAACATCTAGTAAACCCAAAGATGACAGGCAAGTTCAACCCGTACGAACGATGAACCCAGAAAAGAAGAACCAGTCCAATCATTTCCAAACCAGCAGCATATATATCCCACAATCCAATAGAAAAATGGACCCTTTTCCGCTCATTCAAATCAAATGGTATCCCCAGTTGAGAACGACCCAAACCCAACCCATGCATTGGTCTTGCTTAAACCTGCCCATTAACATCAGGCCACTGTACTTTGCCATGTGAAGTGACCCCTAGTCTGATGTGTAACCTTATCGGCCGATGGCCTATCACCGTGCGTGCATGGCCCATCGTGCCGTGCAAACCCTACAGAGACGCCAGGACCACGACCACATCGATCCAGCAAGCCGAGCCATAGTCTATGGTGCCATACTCCAATATCTAAAAATGATACTACTAGAATGAAATAACTTCTGCGATGCATAATATCATACTTCAATATCCAATGTAATTAATTTTTATAGTGTTTGTGTCTATGTAAGTGGACCCAAACCATTAGATTTTGTGCCATAGTCTAAGATATCGTGCCAAAACAATATCTATAGCAAGACACCGCTTCCATCTCTTTCTTATTAAATGTCTTGCCATATCACTAAAAAATCCTACATGACACATAATTAATAAGCATGACACCGTATACTGGGAATAGACTAAAGGTGGCAACCATCTTTTTAGCTTCCAGCAGGATCCGGCCCAGGTGAGCTGCCTCGCGGTCTCGATCGATAGGCCGGCCATGCATGCTGCCAGTGCATGCCGGGACTGATTCGATTCTCCTCCGACATTGATCGATCCCCTGATATCGACTTCTACATCGACTGCCTATCATCATGTCATGCAGAGTGTCCACTCCACCGTGTATGTTTCAAACTCATCTCTGTCTTACAACACGTGCAGTATGTACGTGCTGCATGTTGCTCCTCTACGTATCAGCTGGTAGTGCTGTGTGGTGCCACCTGGCGGTCAGCATGATCGCTTTGGCAACAAGCAGACGCTTGTTGCACGATCACCTACACCGAAGCTAGCAGCTAGACATTTGTGTCAGTATAAAATGTACTAATTGTAAGGCTATCATGACCGGACATTCTATCTACTTCTTACCTCCTGCTCTTTGTCTTCCTTACGCTCATCGTGTGTGCTGGGAGGAGGAGCGTGCGGGTGGGGCGAGACGGAGGATGACCCAGACGCGGCAACAGAAAAAACCAAAGAAACCACGAGGCCCAAAAATTGTGAAGAGGAGCAATGCGCTCAAATCACTCTTGTGCATGGTATAGCTTTCCCGCAAAAAACAAATTTATACCCTAATGAAAGAGTTTGTCCATGTAAAACTCGCTTGTTTCAGGGGCCTCCCTATACGAGATTTTTCGACCATCCAATCACGATCCAACGGTTAAATAAGTCACAATATATGTCTCGCTACTGATGAGTATGTCACCAACCACCGAAAAATTCGTAAAGTTGATAGGTTTCATGACAAGTAGCCTAATCAACTATAGTCAGTTTGTTTACACGTACAATCACAATGTTGTTGATCTCTAAAAAAACTACATTACTACCATCGACCATATTGCCTTGGAATACATAGATTTCAACCGTTGGATCGTGATTGGATGGTCAAAAAAATCGAGTGCTAGGAGGCCCCTGAAACAGCCGAATTTTACATAGACAGACTCATTCTGTATTCACAGAGTGTGTGTACGTGCGGAAGTGTTTGTGCACGTGTGAAGCTGTAGAAGACGGGAAGAGCCGAAGGGCTAGCATATGTGACATGTTCAATGGTTTGGATGTCTCGATCGTCTCGGGAACCTACTATCTACTCGTTAAACAAGGACGTGTGCTCATCATTGATGTGAGTACATGCATGGACCATGGGCCATTGGGCCATGGCTTCATGGAAAAATAAGTTGCACTTAATTATTCTCGATCGAGCCAGCTTCTAGTGAGATGTTTGGTCCCCTGCAGAACGGCGATCGAGACTGATCATGTACTCCCTCTAATCTACAAATACTGGAGGACAGAGGAAGAGGAGCTTTTTGAAGGACAGAAAGAATCAAGTAGAGCAAGTATAATAAAGGGCTTAGAGCCCGTCTATATGGTATTTTTGTTTATGTGAAGATAAGAGAGATCAAAAAAGAACAGAGGTAGACTTTTATTCAAGGGCCAGCTCTACACGGGTTTCTAGGCAAGATGAGAGGGAGAATGTTAAGTCAAGAACCAAGTTTAAACCTCACCTTATTATATGAAATGACTCTAAGTGGCATAGTACCAACTTAGAGCAAGTATAGTAATGGACTCTATGCCTGTTTACATGACAATTTTGTCTATGCGGAGGAGAGAGACATCTAAGAGCCAAAGGGGTGGGCTCTCATGCAAGAACCAGCTCCTACACAAGTCTCAAGACAAAACTGGAAAGAGAAAGAGAGGAGAGGTTAATCTAAAAGCCAACCTTAGAGCCCACCTCATTATATGAGTCTATTTTGTGTTGCGTCTATATGACATGGCAACAACATAGAACTCACTGTGAGCTCTATTGCTCTATTATGGGCTCTATTGCTCTATTATTAAACTTCTTATTAGATAGAGCCCATGGTGGGCTCTTATTATTAGTCTTGCTCGTATTTGTAGACCGGAGGGAGTATGTGTTGGTAGTATGATACATTCAAAATGGCCTTAGTACATATCCTTCAAGCAATTCAAGCAAGTACATGTATACTTGGCGCTCTAATCATTGCATTATTGTTCCTTTACACAATTCTGCTTCGGAAGTTCGGAGTACTACTTGTATTATTGTATATAAAATGTAAATGAAATGATCGAGGGTAAATGCGAGTACATGAATAGAAACATGTATAGCCTTACTAAAACTGGGTGCCGATATTCAAATTTCAAATAGCGTGTAATTTAAATGCTGAGTTCAAAACATGTGTGATTTTTATGAAAAGTTTGGTACCAGTTTTGCAATAATTATTGTGATTGATGTGAGCCCTGTATTGTATGAGATCCAATGCTTTAAAAGTAATAAAGTACTAATCAAGAAGTACCAACGAGTGGGACCGGTGCCAAAAATGAGTGGGGCCAGTACCAAAAGGACATGAGCCCAGTACCAATTTTAACATTTTTTTAAATTTAAAGTATAAAAAGAGTGTTTTACATCTTTAATTATATGAATCCCAATAGAAAATACCTTATAAGTATCAATGATAATTACCAATTATCCTAAAAATACTATTAATACTTTCCGATCATTGTAACAAACTTCAATTGACAACTGTTATAGCCAGTGGCGAAGCCAGCCTTGGAGCATAGGGTATGCCAAAAAGAAAAAAAACACATGCACTACCACTAGGATAACTAGTGTTTCATGTTTTTAGGGTATGCCTTGGCATATATGGACCACCCCTTGGCTCTGCCACTGGCTATAGTTGGCAATAAATGGAGCTAAATGTTAACATTTGAGCCTTTTTTTTTAAAAAAAAAATCCACTCTAATTTTATTTTAAAAGTTGGATTTCATCTTTCCAATCATGCCACTCAATAACATTTCAAACAACTTAAAACCTATTGAAAAATTGGAGTGACATGGGTTTCTTTTTATTATGCCTTGTTATAATTAATATATAAATTTTATGATCCATAATGTTTTAACTCATCACCCATAATATTTTAACCTATGTACGTTTTTTCTTTGGTTGCTGTATATCTTTTTCTTTGGATGGGGAGGGTAAAATCTAAATACGAGAGTTGTACATGCTTTGTACCTTGTATTATTATATCATGATTTTTCTAGCTTATTATTGCATCAACCAAAAAATTTAAGGGGGCTAAGTTAGGGTAGCTGGTAGCACATGAACCAGCAAGCGGCAATACCCTAGACGTACTTTCAGCAAACTTGGCTGTTTCGAACGTGATGTTACCTAGTTAAGCTTAAGGAACTTTCGTTTTTTTCCGTGAAACTTGGCAGCACAGCCAGCACGATGGCACTGTGGCTATATATCTTCCCACGTGCCACCACTTTACAGAGAAAATAATCGGGGGTGCCCATATGTCCCGTCACAATTTAGTGCGCTATTAGTTGCTTGCAACATGGAACGGTTCAGATCGCCGCTCAGTACCATTGCGTACGAAAAATCTGTTTGGTCAGATTTCAGAAACAGTGGAAAGTGGTATTTCACCATGTTCTGCAAATTCGTTAGCAATTCATTGCCGAATGAAATACTTAATTTATAGTGCATATATAAATATAGATATATAGCTGTCTTCATCATACAGTATATGTACATGTACACGCATTCAGTATATGAATAAATGCATCATACACTACTAGCGTGAACTCATCCTCACTTGTTCCTCACAAAGAAAATGCTCAACTCCGGCGCCCTGTCGCCGCCGCGGGCGGCGTTGTCGCCGCCATCGTCGGGGTTGATCATGTAGAATGCCTCGGAGTCCTTGGACCCGACGACGCGCTCGACGCGGGCGCGCATGTAGGTGAGCTCACCGTCGGGGCCAGCGCCGGTCGGCGTGGCCCGCGCGCCCGCCCTCTCGTCGGGCGGCGGCGGCAGCACCCCGGCGCCCATGGACACGCCGCGGAGCAGGCGCAGGACGTGGCGCTCGTCGTCGGACGCGTCCTTCCGGCGGATGGCGTACCCGGCCTTGCGCCCGTTGCAGTAGACCGCCCAGACGTACTCCTCCAGCAGCGGGCGCCGGCGGCGCGCGGCGACGGCGACGCCGCGCGTGTCGCTCTCGAGCGCCAGCCGCACGGTGCCCGTGGCCATCTCCCGGTGCAGCGCGGGCGCCAGCATGGGCAGCTCGATGAGGAACGCCGGCGGGGCGCGCGTGTCCTCGTGGATGGCCAGGCTCAGCCGCCCGCGCCGGTACCCGAACAGCGTCACCGTCGGCGCGTGGTCGGCCAGGAGCGCCCGGCTATTGTGCCGCCCCAGCATCGCGGCCATCTTGCAGCCGGTGGTGAGCATGGGCAGGAGCTTGAACATCTTGAAGAGCCCCATGGCGCCGCCGTGCGCCGCGGACCCCGGCGGCCCGGACAGCTTCGCCCGCCGCTCATCGGTGGACGGCCGGAGCAGCGACCGTATCGCGGCCGGGCTGTAATCGAGAAGAGATGGCATCGGCTTGGATCGATCGATTCCGGCGGGTTTGGTGCAGAGGATGGCTAGCTGCAGCTTCCCTCCGGTGGTGGAGCCCCGAGCAAGGGCGGTGGAAATCGATCGGGCACCAAGTTCTAAGTGGTGTGAAGCGAGAGGTCCCGTGGTCGATCGTTTCGATTCTGAGGTTTGGGCTGATCTTGAATTGGACTACACATGTCTTTGAGCTGAGATGTCTGGTTCGCAGTACTGAAAAAGCTAGTCAACTGCACCAAAGGACAGATGTTCTTCAGTAACGGCTGTGTTTAGATCCGCTGAAATTGGAACTGAAATGCACCGTAGCGTTGAAAAATACGCTGTAGCACTTTTCGTTTGTTTGTGGTAAATATTGTCCTACTATGGCCTAACTAGGCTCAAAAGATTCGTCTCGCAAAGTACATCTAAACTGTGCAATTAATTTTTTATTTCATCTACATTTAGTACTCCATGCATGTGTCAGCATTTTGATGTGATGGGGAATCTTCTTTTTCATAGTGAAATTTAGGAGAAAATTTTAGATCTAAACAGGACCAACCATAAAAACGGTACAGCTCAATGCTTTTATACGATGTTCAGAAACTTTCTTTCGCGGCGAACAGTGGTAGCTCATAGATAGATCGATAAGTCATTGGAGGCGTTAAACTCTGTATACTGTACTGCAAAAGCTATGGTTGGGGTCACAGGCACAGCTCACTGACCATTGTTGAGCACATGCAGTGTTCGCTGGTGCATGAATGGATCCGCATCGTGCGTGCAGCCGTGCTCCTGTCACGGTTAGGTTATGGTGATTCCTGACAGAGGAAATCCAGTGTTTCAGCGAGTGAGGTGGTACAACGTGTTGATTGAACCGCACAAAGACTGCTGGCTGCACACCCAATTTAGGCCTGCGCAGGAATTGGCATATAATAGCACGAATATCAATGACCTCCTTTTGTTTAAAAAAAATTAAAACGCTATTAATCTTTGAGTAGCAATACAACGAGATGATCTAAAATCACGAAGAAGAGGCTTTTGATTTTTAATTAACAAGAAATGCATAGCCAAAATGGAACAGTTGCAACCAAACACACTTTATAGACACTCCATTCCGAGAATATGAATATTTTTAAGGTAGACTATTATATTTTTTAATCTAGATGTTTTTAAAGATAAATTTCTTTCATGTAAAGTTAAAATACCTTGATAACGAAGATAGAATATTTTCCTGGCGCCATAGAACATTAGATTTACGAACTTAAAATATTTTTTGTACATATAAATTATTAATTTGTACAAAAAATAAATTGGATCAATTTTAGAATAGATATATGACAAATCAGAGACTCATTCGAATAGTAAAAAAATCAAAATGGGCAAAAATCGGCATGTAGAAATCCCAAGTCTTAGTTTTGGGCCTTCCTTCCGTAACTCAAGTCAAGAGAATGAAGCAAAATTGACGGCCCAAACAATCCGCTAAATCGGGCTTGGCCTACCAATCCTGCCTTAAACCGGCCCATCTGAAACTTCTGATCACAAGACTCGCTGGCCGTCATCGGCTCGGCGGCGCCGGATGCCCGGATATGCTCTGGCGCCTCCCTAGAACCACGCTTCTGCGGCCGCTGTCCGCGCCGCCCACCCCCTCGGTCGCCTCCGTCTCCGCCTTCCTCCCGTCTCCACCCTCCGCAGCCGTAGCCGCGAAGTCCTTCATTACCAGTCCCGGTCCCGGACCCGGACCCGCTGCAGCCACCGCCCCGCAGATCCGCTGGGCCCACGCCTCGGGAGCCGGTCCGGCGATGTCGTCGTCCGCTTCTAGCGCCGAGGGCAAGGACGGCGGCGAGTTCACGGAGGTCGTGGTTGTGCGGCACGGCGAGACGTCATGGAACGCCTCTCGCATCATACAGGTGCCGCCTGCTTTTTCCTACCCCCCCACCATCGGACCCTTAACCTACAATGGAACGAACTAGTCTTCACTGCTTGCTTATAAACTGGGACAATACTATAACGGAGGAATCCTGACTTTCTTTGGTACTTAAGCCGTGGCATGCTAGTTTTTAATGTTTGGATTAGTGGTTCGTCCTTGGTAGAGGCTACTCCACGGTTTGCTTTCTCAAGGGACAAAAAACTATCATCTGTGTCTTGGCTACAATGACTACACCGCAGTATCTCTAAGGCCATGTTTCAATTAGTTAAAAAATTAGCTACTATAATTATTAGCTAGCATTAGTTGCATCCAGCAAGCTAATACGGAGTAGGTGCCAATATATTGTGCACCTATTAGCTAAACCTGTAAACCTGTTTGGATCCAAACCAACTCAGGTCCTAAGATTGTCATTAAGTATTGCGCTGGGTAGTTGAGTTTCTTCTAGTCATTTAGCCAATTAAAGATGTTTTGTCGACATGCTAAGGGA
Organism: Paspalum notatum; assembly: GCA_022530915.1. Taxonomy (NCBI): domain Eukaryota; kingdom Viridiplantae; phylum Streptophyta; class Magnoliopsida; order Poales; family Poaceae; genus Paspalum; species Paspalum notatum. The sequence continues at coordinate 5,977,660 of CM039691.1, forward strand.
TGTTGGTTGATAACCCTGCTTCCACTGCATATAAAGGTAACCTGCTTCTGTGGCTGTTAAGACTTGTAAGGGCATTGGCATCCTTGTAAGGTTTTCACTTTTCAATATGAATTTAACAGTGTCATTACTAAAGTGGTATTCTTTTTGTTTCAAATCTATCTGGATTCTGGGGGAAAAAAGAGTCATGTCTCCAATGTAATTAAGCAATGCATTTGCGTTGCTATAACATACTCCCTCCGTCCCAAAATATATTTATTTCTAGTTTTTTTCCTGTGCCACCAAGTTTATAGGGGGAAAAATCACATACACGAAACCAAATAAGTAACACCATGAAAATATACTTCAATATTGATCTAATGATGCTAATTTGATTCCATAGGTTTTTTATATATTTATTATATATAAATTTAGTCAAACCTAAGATAGTTTGACTTGGGAAAAACCTAGATAGCTATATTTTGGGGAATCGATGATATCTGCCCACATGCACTTTGCTATATTTCCTTTTTAGGCATTAGGAATAACTTCTTTTACTTTTTCACTTGGAGTACCCTTGAATTGATCTTAAAGTTGATGAGCAGTAGACTGGTATTATAATGCAAACAAAAGAAACATAATAGTCCTGTTTCATAACTCAAGTGTTTGCTTGATGGTAGTTTGAAATACATGGTTTTATTACCTGGATTATATCCAGCTGCCATGAACCTGACCCTGCCTTAGACCAAAAATTTTAAAACTAAACTATTTTCATTGTCAGCATAATTGTGTTTTCTTAACTCCATACTGGTATCATATTTGAAATCCTGCACCAGGGACACTTGGATGCAGAGCTTAATGATATTGGGAGGCAGCAAGCTGTTGCGGTATGGTATGATTTGTACCGTTTTTCACCAAACAATTATAGTAGCATACTAGCATTTCTTATGTGGAATTCTGTAAAGGTTGCTCATCGCCTTTCTAAAGAAGCGAAACCAGTTGCCATATACTCTTCTGATCTGAAGCGAGCAGCAGAGACTGCCCAAACAATTGCAACAATCTGCAATCTGCCAAATGTATGTTCACTCTACTCATCCCCTCTTATGTTGCATGAATATTTTAGCATGGCATATTACTTCTGTGCTTGAAAATATACTGCTTGTACATGGTTCGGATGTTTCTAATAAAGTTCTTAATAAATGCAATGCTTATTTGTCCAGGTTGTGTTTGATCCAGCACTGAGAGAAAGGCATATTGGAGATTTGCAGGGTATGAAGCTCCAAGATGCTGCTACAGAGAGGCCAGAGGCTTACAAAGCTTTTGTGTCCCACAAGAGAAATCAACAAATTCCTGTGAGTGTCATTATAGCCTATTGGCAAGTGTTATGCTTTTCATTGCTGCATATGCTAAAATGCGCCATGGCATGTATGAGTACGGTTAAGGATCTTCTGAAGCATAGATGAAGAAATTATGTGCACTAACCGGCCCTTGGTCAACCATTATGTAGGCATCGAAAGGCCAAACTGGAACATACACTGATGCTACACACTCAAATTATTTGCGCCTAGTATAATGTGATGCTAATGAAAATATCAAGCTTATGTGAAATCTCACAGGCTTATTGCTACATCTATGGTCAACATGAACTGATAAAAGCTCAGTAGTCTGATGAAGTCAGTCCTCGTTTAGTTATACAGTTACTCAGGACGGTTGAGTCATTACACAAGCTATAAAATTCTTGTTGGTTGAGACTGTTCCCTGAGTTGTGCTGTTTCTGAAAAAAAAAGACCTTACTTTTAGGGATTATCACATTTGATTTCCACCAATCTCTTCTTGCACTAGATTTATTCTTAGCTTCTTGCATTATATTCTCTTGGTGATTGTTTCTGACCGTCTGTGTGTCTGTTTTTCAGGGTGGTGGAGAGAGCCTTGATCAACTGTCGGAACGATGCGTGTCGTGCCTGTACAAAATTGTTGAGAAACACAAAGGTAAACTGTGAGCTTCATTCCTGGACTCCTGGTGACAGGATCCTTATTACACATGTCGATTCAAGTTCCGTTTAAGGTAACGGACTACTTACACTCTGATGATGTGCGAGCTCACAAGTCCTGGCATGTCTACTGACAGGGGAGCGAGTTATCCTGGTCTCACACGGCGGCACCATCAGAGAACTCTACAGGCACGCCAGCCCTACGAAGCCGCTCCACGGCAAAATTCACAATACATCAGTGAGTGTGATCCTCGTGTCCGATACCACGGGCCGGTGTATCGTCAAGGCGGTGGGAGACATCAGTCACCTTCAGGAGACGGGCGTCCTGGACAACGCCTTTGGTGGCGATAAGAACTCTGCATAATTCTAGCTACCCTTCCAGATTTCGGCATCATTCCAGCCTTCCAGACTTCGGACCACCGTACTCTCGCAGCATTGATCACGTGCAGGGCGTGCTGCTCCGGTATCTTTTTAACTGTACCAATCATCACCCCGTTAGACAAGTGCAGAATGTTACACTGCACTGTAAGTAAAATGAAGTTTGAATATAGACAATGGAAAAGACGACATGCCAGAGTGAACCTTACTATCAGTGTCACATCAGTGGGATTGATGCCGCCCCTTTCTGAGCGCGGGGGGCTGGGAGATTTTGTGGAGGCGAGGCTGTCTGCGTTCGCGCACGTTGGGCCTCTCTCGTGGCCCTATTACGCTGCTGCTAGCGCCGGCGCGGACGCATGGCGTGCGATCGGGCACGGAGGCCCCCGCGCCCATGGCCCGCCGGAGGAAGCAGCGGGTCCCCTGTCTCCACTTGAATACTATTTCAACTACCTCTCTCGTGTATAGTATAGCATTTATGTTAAACTATGCAAAAGTGTTTAGAGAATCCGTGCACTGTTTTGCACTGTTTGACATAAATGCTACACTATATATATGTACAGAAAGAGATAAGTTAAAACAGTGTTTAGGGAGTGGAAATAGAGAGTCCCATTAGAATCGGCCTAAACCGCATCCCTTTCGTCCAAAAGGGACACCATGATTTCAGTCTTGTACTGTCTAACTACTTGTAGCGTGCCACGCTGCTGGCACCAATTCGCATGCCGCTGTCTTTTTCTTCAAAGCGGGACCTTGCTTGAATACGCTGTGCCACCTACCGGTACAAACACTTCTTGAGGCGACTCCTAGGCGCATGTTATGTTCGTTCATTTTACTATACGTGCTACATGGGGTAGTATGCTCATTTATACAAACATATAACGAAACCAGCCCAGAGTCAACAACGATCGGTATATGCCCAATTCCAGCAAACCGATGAGGCGATGTAGCATGCATATGCGTATAGATCATTAGCTACGTATACATGAACGACCTATCAGCGCACACATCGCGCATACAATAAACATGCAGGCCGGCCCGGGCGCCGGCGCCGGCCATCGGGACAGGAGGAGACGAAGACGTACGACGCGAAAGCCGCGCCGCCGTCGCTCTCGGCCGCAATCCCCGCGCACCGAACCCGTGGCCGCGGGCGGCGGACGGGGCTTCACACCGAAAGCCCAGCAAGCGGCGCAAACTTACGACGCGGGACGGGGACACGATTCCCGGCCCGCAGCCGCGCACACACACACACGGCGGGTAACACCACGTACGGCCGGGGCTCATGAATCGATCTCTCTCCTGTTCGGAGAAGGCAGTACCACACTACCACGCACACACCACAGTAGTCTACTGATGACTCCACGGACGGCCACACAGCGCGACTGCCGGCATCGGCTGCTGCTATAGCTCGATCGGCCGGCCGGCCGCCCGGGCTTGCGCTCCTCCTGCTGCTACATGAAGGACGGCGACCGGATGTCCATCTCCTGCGTCCACGCGCTCTTGTCCTGTGCGTGGACGTGCCAGTAGCTCTGCGCCACCGCATCCGGGTCCGCGCCGGCCGTGTCTGCGCCGCCGGCGGCGGCGGCGGCGGCCTTGCTGCTGCTCATCCTCGGCGACCTGACCAAACGACAAGACGCACGGCCGAGATCAGCACTTTTATATTTTCATCACGTAAACCTGCTTACGGCTTACCCCACCTCATCATCAAGTAATTAAATTTTGCAGCCCGCGCGCGATGTGAGACGGAGTGTGAAAGGTGAAGTGACGACGGGGGTGTATCCGATTCCGATCCACGCCCGTGAGAGTCGGCGGTGGCATTGATCTTTTCGGCCGGCGACCCGGCCAGCAGCTACGTGCGCGGACAAGTGTAAGCGGCAGGGACGGACAAGTGCCCGCTGGGCACTAGTACTACTCGGCAAGTCGGCAGGCGGCGGCACGTACGCGCGGCACATGTGGCGCGCCGCGCGGCGGCACTTGGCGGCCTCTGCCCCAACCCAAAAGGCGGCGTGGGCGCGGTCTGCCCCGGTCCCGCGACGGCGGCGGAGGCATAAAAATCGGCGGAGCTTTTTTTGCCGGCGCGGCGCGGGGGCGCGCGGACGTGTCTCGCCCGGGGTCTGCGTCCATCGTCCGGGCCTCCGAGGCCGCGGGCAAAAGGCTCAGGTGCACGGCGGGGCGCGCCAGGCGCCGGGGCCTCCGAGCTGCCAGGATTCTCTCGGCGATCTTTCGATCCGCTGCGAGATGAACTGGAAGTGTACACGTATGGTGGCATGCAGGATAAAGCCGGCGACGGTAGTTAAGGGAGATACGTGTATGTGTATCTGCTGCATTCGGCAGCTAGCTGGAGCATTGGCGCATGCTGCCTTGGTCAAAACTCAAAAGGGATCTGAACTGAGGTCGTGTCGAGGCGAGGGTCGGAATCTGATCACATTCATATATGAACTGATGCTGATGATCACTAGTAGTAAGTTGGATCAGAGGACGGACCGGAAACCGAAGTACTACTGTATTACGGTGGGTTCTTGCATGGAATATATATATAGGGTGCTCGAGACCCTGTCGGTCGGCAAGGTCGATTGCGGCGCAACAGTTTGGGAATGGATTCGTGCATATTAAGTACGTATCGCCTTTGCTGAAAGTGGCGTGTGGGCGGATCAGATCCACACGCTGCCGCCGGGAGGGATTATACCGATGGACCACTACTCCGACAGGCAGGCAGTCTGACTAGAGAGGGAGGGAGGGAATTCAGAGCTCTGGAAATGTGGTCTCTCACAGCTCAACAGAGAGACAAGAACAATATTCCCTGTCTACTTGGCATATCCTCAGCCAAATTATAATGCCTTCCCTAATTGGTAGCAAGCTCCTAGTCTGAATCGGACAGACGGAGACTCGATCACTAATAAGCTAGTACACGCTGATGGAGCTGGCCGGGTGATGAACTGGATCAGATCATCGATCAATGGAGGCCGGGATTTATAGGGACCGAGAACACTGAATGATTAGTGAATGCAATGGGAGAGAGTAGCTGTTTTCACAGCACTGCTGACTGACCTTCGCTCGCCGATGGCGCCGTCGATGATCACATGCGCAATGTGCACGCCGGCGGGCTGGAACTCCCTGGCCAGCGACTGGGACAAGCCCCGAAGGGCGAACTTGGCGCAGCCTGCGCGCACAGCACAATGAGGATATATTTGCTTTGCTTTGATGAGCAACAGAAGCAATACAACAGGTAGGTAGGTTGCCAGCAGGACACAACTTACTTAGGTCGGCGTAGCCAGCGAAGCCGGTGAGAGAGGCGGAGGAGCCGGTGAAGATGATGGTGCCCCTGCCCCTGTCCACCATGCCGGGGATGACCTGCTGCGCGCAGTGGAAGGCCCCCGCGGCGGAGACGGCGAGCGCGCGGTGGAAGGCGTCGGGCGGGACGGCGAGGAACGGCGTGGGGCAGGGGCGGCCGCCGGAGGTGGCCGGCGCCGGCGGCTCGCAGTCGCAGGGGTTGTAGACGAGCACCTCGACGGGGCCGAGCGAGAGCACGCCCTCGAAGGCCTCGCGCACGGACCGGGCGTCGGCGCAGTCCACGCGCAGCGCGAACACCTGCGCCTTCGCCTCCTGCGCGATCTCCTCCGCCAGCGGCGACAGCTTCTCTGCAGCAGCAGCAGCAGGAGTGAGCGAGCGAGCTCATGCATCAAAGAATTAATGGCGGAGGAGCGAGCTAGGAAGAGGAAGGAAGATCGACGTGCCGAGGTCGCGGGAGAGGATGGCGATGGTGTAGCCCTCGGAGGCGAACTTGCGCGCCACCGCCGAGCCCAGCCGGGGGCCGACGCCGACCACGGCGGCGATGCCCCTCGAGGAGTTGGAGCCGGACACTGACCTCAGCATATGGATCGGAGCGAGAGAGGATCAGAGGCAACAACTTGGCTGCACAACTCCTCGTCCTCTCCTCGCTGCTTACTGGCGGCGAGAGCGAGACAGCAAGCAGCTGCAGCTCCCTTGGTCCAGTTCTGTTCTGATACCGCGATTCGGCCGTCGTCGGTTTGGACGACCCGCCCTCGGCCTCTCCGTCCGTTGCCTTTTTAAAACGGCGAGCGCTGGAGCACCGGAACCGGCGCCACGGAACCACCTCCGTCTCCCTCCCTCGAAAAAACGTCGGGGCAGTTTGGTTCTGGAGCAAGCAACTGTGCTGCCTTGCTCAGTTCGAACAACGAAGCGTGGTTGGTGTTTGGATGTTGGGCAAGTCTACCTCGGGAACCACGCTGGCAAAAAAAATTCTTGCTTTTGACGGAGAGTGTTTCTGACTCGCCTGGCAAAGCAAGGTTGGGCAAGGCCAGGCTAGGCCAGCCAGCAAAAGAAGCAAACAGCCCCTCGTTGACGCGTGCAGCGCCAGGTAAAAAAAAGAGAAGGGAAAAGGGGAGGGAGAGAATCTAGCGCCCGCTGGCGTCCTGCCCTACCCGATCAGAGATCTCGAGCACAGTAAGTACCCAACTCATGCGGACAAGATAATGTTGCATCGTATTCATGGACCATCACCTAGTCTCGTCTGGCATTATCCATTCTTCAGCCACTTGCAAGTACCCAGTATCAAATTTTCCTTCTTGCCCGGCCGGTGACTGCATCTTGAACCCGTCGCATCAGTACAACCTTTCCACGGCGGGAACGTCTGAGAATGTACTTATACTACGCTGGCGTGCCCATGTCTGAAAACGTTGTTTTTGTGTCCAATCGATGAACAACATCTGACTGAAAAAGTAAAAGTTAACGATGGGCATCTCTCCATCAATTTGCCTTTGAACCTTTCGGTGTGAGTCTGTCTCCAATGGTACTAAATCTGACATCATTTCGATATTATTTGGCATTGTTCTGCAGATGATGTGATACACACAGAAGTGAAATTTAAGGAATGAGAACAAAGAAGTCCATCGAAGATAGCCTGAGTCAGGCAGTAAAGGGAGGCAATAAGTTTACCAAAGGCCGCCTATAGGCTTATCAAGCCAATTTAAGGTTTAAAAAAAGGCCTAGGGCCCGTTTGTATCACAGAAATTTCACAAATATTTTATTAAAAAATTACAGAAAATAGTGTATTTTATATGGAAAAATGTCAAGAGCAGAATGCCCTAGTTGGGTAATGAACTCGATCGCCCATGTGAAAAACATTAAAGTCCAATTATGAAAATGAATGGCAGTCCATGATAGGCAAAACGTGCCGCAATGATCTCGAATGGCAGCGCTAATTAACAACCAATACCTTCGTTCCCACCCAAGATAAAAAAAGCAATTATTCTCGTAAAAGCAGCTAGCGGTTCCGAAATATAAATGTTGTTTCCTGTTAGCAAATTGCGCAACAAACTGTTGTGGCCCTTATCAATATATTCACCCTAGGATTTATGGTCTGCCTAGGCCAATAGTAAAACAAATCATTTAAATCCCTAGGTTGCCTAATACGTACTTTCACAATTAGTTTCGAATTATGGAAATTTGGATGTTCAACTTCAACCTTTGGACATGTTTGGTTTCGGCATACCTTCGTCCCCGCACACGGGACCCAGAAAATTTAGACGAGGATACGAATCTTCGCGAGTTGCTTGCATTGGGGTCAGGGGCGGATCCAGCGTGGGGGCTAGGGGTGCTCCTCCCGTGTGGATAATGGAAGCCCTCCAAACCCCTCTACAATATTTATTGAAGAAAATGTGAAGAAATAGAAGAGAAACAGAAAAAAATAGAGGATGAAGAATAAAATAAACACCCCCTGGCCTCAAATCCTAGATCCACCACTGATTGGGGTTGGGGTGGGGCGTGCATCAGACGAGGACCACGTTTCTCAAGCGTTAGCAGCACGAACTATGCTGGCCACTCCCGCTTGCGCGGCTGTTAGATCTGGCGCGGATTTCATGTCCTCTTTCCATTTTCGGTATCATGGCACCGCTGGACGCGCCATCTCTAGTGCCTGTCGGCACGTACGGGCTTTCCTTTTCTAGGAGACTAGGACAGGCTAGCGGATGTCCGAATGTGAGTTTTTCAGCTGCAGAAACATTGGTCCACAGTCCAAAGTGGTGGGAGGAGTCTAAGCTCGTTTGAATATTTAATTAATAACAAGACGGGGATATAGAAAAATCGTTATCTTTTTTTAGAAGGAGAAAATTCGCATAAAAAAGACAATTCAAGGGCTAAAAGAAAAAAAAAATCTGCTACTGGTGTGGAGGCCCGGTTCAATAGCCCAGTAGGCCGGTAACGGGCCAAACCCCGAGCGTAGTCGTGCCGTCGTCTTCCGCGCCCCGCTAGCTGGGCCCCTTTAAACACGGGCCGAATGTTACACACATCGCCCTTGGGCGTCTCCAACTTCCTTTTTCGAGGCCACCCGCCACTCCGCCAGCAGGTATCTGAACCTGAACTCGTACGGCAGGACACGAACGGACGCCGGCGGCGGCGCCGCTGCCGCGACCTCGCGGCCCGCTGCAGGTCTCGGGCCAGCTGCAGGCAGACCCAGTCCACGAGGGAGCCGACGTCCTTGGCGAAGTCCGGGAGGTACCAGTGCAGGAGCTTCGGGATCGCCAGCCCGCCAGCCGGCGAGACAACGACCGCGGCCTGCAGGTACTCCCGCTTCGCCGCCTCCAGCTCGTCATCCACGCCGGCGGCCGTGCACACCCGCACCTTCAGAGACAAGGAAGCCGTGGCGACAGTGTCAGTAGCAGGAATCACCATGTCGCTCGCCAAGTCGCCATGTCTGGTCAGTGTCTCAGTGATCGGTGCCACTGTGCTGCGGTGGAAATCATTCGCGTTGGGACAGCTTGCCAGTGTCGTCATGGCTGAATTCTTGCAAGTACTACTACTAAAGATGAGCAAGGACATTCAGTTGAGATTGATGATCCTGACCAAATTGGCGCAGGCCCTAAAACAACTCGGCAATTTCAGCTGAAAGTGTCAAGTTTCTTCAGAAGATTCGCAGGGCTGGGCACACATCTTGGGAAATTAATTCACTTTGCAGTTGTCTCCACATAATGCGGACCGTAACAAACATTGAGGTACCTGGTACCGCTACCAGTTCCTGCTGCACTGCACCCTCCCTACCCTATTTATACTGTGCACTGTGCGGTACTGAAACGCGAGTTGCTCAGCAACACTGGCACATGCTTCGATCGTTAGCAATCACGTCATGTCCTGTGAGACGGTAATTAGAGTTTCCACGGGAAACTTTCATACTGCCGCAGTTGAAAACACGCACCGAGGACGGGCACCTTTTCCTCTGGCGCCAGTCCTGGATCGGGGCAGGCATAGGGTTCTACAGTGCCAGCGAGGGAGCAACAGAACCGCAGTAAATGGCACGCAAACGGAGGCCGATCGATGAAGGCCCAAGAACTCACCGCCGGCGAGGCGACGACCAGCTGCCGCAGGAGAGCGCGAACGTCAGCAGCGGCTCCGGCCACTCCAGCCCTTCTGTGCTCACCTGCCCACGCCAAATGTCCGTCGTCATTTCGTCACAGCTCACTGGTCACGGCGCAATCGTATAGACGACGGTTTCAGCCCTTTTCAGGCGATGACAGTGAGAACGAAGTGCTCGATCGTCATGGCGCTCAGCACGCGGCTGCCGACGTTGATGGTCGCCTGCGGGGAAGAAATGAAGACCACCAGCGCACTTTTGTCAGTGATGTCCCGTACACTAAGGCTCTCCCTAATGGGAAGCCTCAAATGGTTCCTCAAAACACTGTTTGGTATTGTTTGACATAAATGTTTCACTGCAGAGAATAGTTGTAATAGTGTTTTGAGGAAGTGGATGAGAAAGACCATTGGAGACAGCCTAACTGCTGTATACGTGAAAAGTATATACATGTATCTATGGAGGAAGAGGCGGGGGAGGTGAAGTGAACATGTGGGACGGGACCTTGGGCATCATGGCCACCAGCATCTGGGGGTTGGTAGGTGCTCCGTGCTCAAGAAATGCCTGGAGTTGCAGAGCAAAATAAACAGGCGTCAGTGCCAGGTCAGGACATGCCCACTGGAGCGAACCCACTATTGTATCCTGTATTCCTGTAAGTACCACGGAAGACTTGCTGTGGTCAAAGGCTAATGCTGCCAAGATCGCAATTATTTAGGGATTTGATGATGATTAAGGAGACAGGAAGCATTTCAGAGCCCAAATTAAATAACTGGTACTAGCATGCTGGGCAGAGACATGCCCTGTCTTGGCTCAAGCGGTTCAAAAATTTGAACCTAGCTTCTTATTACCAAGGCGAATTGCCCTTGCCCATCGATAGGGAAAAAAGATGAGGTACATATACAGCAATGAATCATGGATGGATGCTGAGGGGAGAAGCAAGATGAGGCCTCAATTATGAGGGACAGCTTACGTTCATCATGCAGGAGTTGTACGTGTTGATCCAGAACGCCAGCAGGCTGGTGGGAGAGGCCCAATAGGTCAACCGAGGAGAGCTTCCGGAGCAGCGTCCTGAATTTTTTTTTTTTTTTGAGGTAGACAACGATAATTCTATCAGCATGTCTCAAGTCAAAGAGGCACCAGCTCACCACACAACATCCAAATCTAGCTTGAACGACACCAAAATATTAGTAGTAGTAGTTACCGATCAATGACAACGCAACTCACTTCAATCTTCGACCAAGAACAGCGGTGGCGTCGCCGGCGGAAACATCTGTATCGAATGAAGCGGCGTCGACCGACCGGAACTGCTTGTACCGGCCAATGTCTCGCCATCCGAAGTCTAGGACACCGTAGGGATCGCCGGCGCAGGCGGCATCTGAGCTGCTGCTTTTGCTGGAGCCGGAGACCGACGGCGACGATGCTCGCTCCTCGCCCCCTTGGCTGCCTGAGGTGCTCATCTGCGAGAAGATGTCCAGGAGGCACGTCAGGAGCTCCTCCGATACTTCGTTCGCCGGGGTCGAGGCCTCCTTGTCTGCATCAATGCCATTGCTGCCACCGCCGATAGCTTTGTGGTCTCCCATTGTACCACTGGTTGTCTGAAAGGGAAGATGAGCATGTAAGGACATTAGCCTGAATGCTGAATTCACTGTCAATTTGAGCTCAAAATTAAGCCTCTTTGTACTGCCTGAGCGGTTGCGCATTTCTCCGCTACCAGTACCGGTACCCTGCATCTTGCCACGTTACTCAAAGGTTGTGCCAGGCCGAAATCTCTACTGCACGAGTTGGTTCCACACGATTGGTTCTCCTTCCCCGGACAATCACCTTGGCTCAGGGACCGGCCGGGCTTTCTGGGCGTCTGCTTGGCATTGGTGGCTCGCTTCAACGACGGCCAATCAGTGGCACCTTGATCAGAGCCTCGACGCGTCGAGGTGGGGACCTCTGCACCCTGCACTTGGGCCGACGGCTTGTGCCGTGCCGGCGTGCACCGAGCACTGTCCGGGAAGTAGGCGTTCTTGGCCATGGAGGTGATGATGGCCTCCTGGTACAGTCCTTGCCGGAAACTGACGACCTGCTCCTCCAGCCGGACGACCTCCTCCTCCAGCACCGCGACTTCGGCCAGGAGCTCCAGTGTCTGGGGACGCACAATTCAGACGAACCAGAGATTTTGTTTTTCAGAACGAAATCGCTTCCAAAAACTGCATTGGATTATGAACTGATCGAATTGCTGGCAATGGCATTGACCTGAGACGGCAGGTAAGGGGGCAGGCGAGGCAGGGCGCCCAGCGGCCGCGTGAAGGCGCGCTCCAGAGCTCGGTGGACGTTCTCCTCGTGCCGCAGCTTCTTCCTCAGCTTGTCCACCTGCAATGCAACTCGAAATGGAAAACGCTGGATGTCCTCAGAGGAAAAGCAACGAGCGAAGTAATCAGACAACAGGGAGAGAAGGAGAGATGGGATACTGTACGTCTCGCTGCAGCGCAATTCTCCTATCTCTCCGCGATTGGCTCCTGCTCTTGATGCCCTGATGCACCGCGGCGTTGGCGGCGGACGCCTTCATTGCCACCGGCGCCGTCTTCGAGTTGGGCGGCCTCCTCTGCTCCTTCTCCATCGCCTTCAATTCAACAGAGAAACACAACACGAAACGAAATTTGAGTCGAAGAGCGAGAAGGCTCAGGCGTTGAGGGCAGCAATCGAAAGATGGGAGTACCAAATTCGAGCTGCTCTCTACGGCGACAGATCCAACCGAGCCCATTTCAAACAGTCGGGTAGAACAGAGACGCCAAATTTGGCTCAGGAATAAAGCACACCACAAGAGAGCGCAGCTAACGTAGTCGTACTCCCTACTGCTAATAAACAATCCGTGCTCGCAGAAAAAAAAAGCTTTAAACTGCAGCAAAACTGCTCCCTCCAAGAACGGCAGAGGAGTGGTAGTGTGCAATTGTGCAAAGCTCATCTCTCGAAGACACCAAAAGCTCTGCAGAGTAAAAGATGCGAGCGCAAAGGAATTGGATGGAGGACCCATGGCCATGGGGGGCTTGAAAGCCGCCAGCTTTCCGATCCGAGAAACGAGAGGAAAAACCATCTCCGAAAGCGCCACCCCACCCTAAAAAAACTCAGGGAATGTCCACCACCACCGTCGTCATCATCGCTCGGGCGCTCAGCTCAACGAAAGGCGCAAACTTTCGGAAGCCGGAGCCCGAGAAAGAGAGAGAGAGAAGGGGACGGCAACGGCAGGGGCAGCGCAAGGCATACTCACTTTCTTGCTCCTCGGGGCGGCCCTGCAGGTGGCGCCGCGCACCACCGGCGGCGGCCTCCGCGCCCTCCCGTTCATCGCCTCCAACGGCGTGTGCATCTTCCCCGCTCGACGCAGGCCGGGGGAGGCGGCACGAGCAACGGCGCCGCGGGGCGAGGTGGGTGCGGAGGGAGAGGGATAGTTGGTGGTAGGAGCCCGGGGAGCGGTTTCCGGTGCGGCGAGCGGGGCAGCCGGACAAGGCGGCGGGCACGGGCAGAGGCCAGAATTGTGCGGCGCGGATTGGGTTCGGGGTTGGGAAGCGCAAGCGAGGCTGCGGCGACGGCGAGAGAGAGAGAGGTGTGGTCGGCGGGCGGTGGTGATGGCGACGGGGGCTGGCTGGCGTCGTCTCGTTTGAGCGTGGCGTCGCGTTCGCGTGGTGGGCTTTTGATCTGACCGTGTGCGTGCGCGCGTGCGCGCGGGGCGGTGTTCAGTTTTCCCCCTTGGTTTTTTTTACCGTGCCGACCTGGACGTGGGTGGGCGGCGGGCCGGCGCGGGCACGCGAGGGCTGCGTGGTGGAGGGGTGGCGCAACGCGGCGCCAGGGCCTGCCGCCGGCGGGCCACGCTGCGAATCATGAGCGCTCGTGGACTCGTGGTAGAGCTTTTGCCGCCGGCTCCCAGGGATCATCCGCTTCCCCTGCCCAGTGCGGTGCGGCAGTGCTCTCACCTTTTTTCTCATCGGGGGAGCGGCAGCTCTTCGATTTGACTGTTGGCACGCCGTAAAAAAAACTGGGGTCTCAGAAAAGCTGAGATAGGTGGAGAAGATTCGCTGATCAATCCACTCACTCTGCCGACTGTCTACTGGTGTGTGTCATTAGTGTTCAAGCGCGCGCCCGAGGTGCTGATAACGTGCCGCGTCCGCGTGCAATGTATCAACAATCCTAATCTAAGGTGCAAATAACGTGTCCCGGTCGCATAAACAAGCGTACTATGCATCCTTCGAAAATCTGGTAGGCCTAAACTCAGACAGTAAAAGAGAGTATAGAAATATAAAAATGCTGCGCCATAGCGAAAAGTAGAGCGAAGGGAACCATGCATTTCTAAGTACGAGAACCGCGCGCCGCGCAGGCCTTTCGCTGTGTCCACGCTAGTCAAAAATTTTCGCTCCATCCAACAGTAAATCAAGGGTACTGTTTCACCCACGGTAAAACAAGATCACGTATATAACTCCAAAACCCTAGCCCGTCTCCACTCCCTCCCTCAGCGCCGCCGCCGCACGCCTCTCTCCTCCTCGGCGCCCCTCCGCCTAGCGCAGCCCAGCCTCGGCGCCGGCTCTCCTCGCCTCAGGCGCCGCGCCTCCTCGACGCCACCCTGCCGGCCGCGGCCCCGCCACCTCCCCCAGGCGTCGTGCCAGCCAGCCGCCACCTTCCCCGGCGCCGCGCCTCCCCACCTCGCGGCCACCTCCCCCCGGCGGCGCGGGCGAGTGGCGCCGCCCCCGCTCCCCCGCACGGCGCTCGCGGCGGTGCGTGCGAGCGGCCTCGCTCCGCCAACCGCGCGGCGCCAGCGGCGGCGCTGGCGAGCAGCGGCGCCGCCTACCCTCTGCGGCCACCTACCCCCGGCGGCGCGGGCGAGGGGCGCCGCCCCCGCTCCCCCGCGCGGCGCTCGCGGCGGCGCGTGCGAGCGGCCTCGCTCCGCCACCCGCGCGGCGCCGCCTGCCCTCTGCGGCCACCTACCCCTGGTGGCGCGGGCGAGGGGCGCCGCCCCCGCTCCCCCGAGCGGCGCTCGCGGTGGCGTGTGCGAGCGGCCTCGCTCTGCCACCCGCGCGGCGCCAGTGGCGGCGCTGGCGAGCGGCGGCGCCGCCTGCCCTCTTCCCGCGTTCGGTTCTGGCGTGCGCAGTAACGGTTGGATCTGCCCTCGGCGCACCATTTGGTAGTCTACCTTACAGGGAGCACGCAGGGTCAAGCCGGCGCTGTCCGGCAAGGTCTAGCACCAGGGGTCTTCTTCTTTGGTAATCTTTTTCTTGTTCCTTGCTTGTTGATCTTCAGGTGTTCCTGCTGTTCTTATGGTTGCAGGAAGTGCGTGGCTCGAGGGGAACGAGCAGGCGAATAGTGGTGCGGCGTCCGCTGGCTTCACCAAGTGAGTGCTCAACTCGCTTCCTTTCTACATTGCGGGATTTATTGTTTGCTCTCCTTGTTTCCTTCCTAGATTGAGAGCTTCACACAATGTTGTTGGGTGTTCGTCTGGTTGCAGGAGGTGCTAGGGAGTCCGACAAGTCTGCCTGCAAGGCTGGGTGAGTGGCTCTCCTTGCGCCTGTATGCATTGCAAGATTCTTTGTCCGTTGTCTTTTTGCTTCTTGATACCATTTGTACCTTAACTTGCCTTTTTTAAAATCATTTGTGCAGAGAGCTCGATGATTGCTCCTGATCTGCGTAGCTCGCAAGGAAAAGAGGTCTAGGCTGCCATTTGGGACCTTGCCTTCCTCCTGCAGAGGTAATGTTGGATGGTCCTTGCTCCGAGATAGTGATGATTGGCATTTCCGCTTCTCTCTTCCTCTCTCCATACATGAACTGTCCTTTATGAATGCAGTTTTGTTGTTGTTTAATACCTATACATATAAGAATACCTCTATTTTAACCAGAAACATCTGTATAAGAATACCTTTGTTTAACGAGAAACATCCTGGGAGACTACTCTTATTTGCGGTTATTGTATTAGGCAATGCATGTTTTGCTTCCTTATCTGTATGCAAAATCTGGATGCAACTGCCCAAGGACTGTACTTCTTGTATGTTTATACCCTTTTTTGGATTTAGTGAAAGACCTACGCATTTGGGAAAGTTTCTAGGTTCTAATTTCTAAAGGTTCAACGTTTTATTTGAGAGTTTAAGGTAATTGTTTTCCCCCATCAAGCAATTGCCATCATGCCTGTATTTCAAATCTCCTTGCCATTCACGGTGTCTGGTGAGCTTCAGTAATGTCGGTGAGGTCCATTGCAATGTTTCTTATGCTAGATGCTTATTTTGTGTGCTATTTCACAGGTTGGAGGTCACACACATTCTGCTTCCTCTATGCTGCAAAAGCAAGTTGTAGCCACCGTCAAACGATTGAAGGTAATATCTTCGAGGGTTAGTTTGGTTCATATGAATCAGTGGACATATTACTTTGCTTCTCCATATGAACTATTGTCCGTATGACATTGCTTTTCTATATGAATTATTATACAAAATGTTTTAGAATGAACATCATTCTTGTTTTTGGTGACTAAGATATTTTATTTTGAGTTTTGGTCTCTACAACTAGACCCTGATTACAAGATTGTAGCTTCCTAGCTACAGCAAGTGAATCTAGCAATAACTGAAGAGAACAAAGCGGTCCTCAGTCAACTGCTAATTTGATAGGATGCACACGATTTATTTATCCAGTTTGATGATCGGCCATGAGTGATGGGTGGAACATGTGAATTGAGCATTTGTCTGAGGCAACAACCAAAATTTTGGCTACCAGTAGAATCTCATATGTCCTGTAAATCCATGGATTTCTGCAGGCTATGTGATGTGCCGCCCCTGTTTTAACATATTATTCTCTTGTCAAAGGCTTATATGGGGCAAAAGGCTTGAAAGTTTCTTGTGTCCGCTGCAGCTGGTCATATAGAAGAAACTTCACTTTTTTTTGTTTAATAATTTGTAAAGGACGGTTGAAGTGAATTATTGTTAAATAAATAAAATAAAATAACATAATTTTGTAGGAATTATAATAAAGGAAAGCTGGATAGTTAACAATGCTAGGAAAACATAGATGTGATGTGCTGCTGCTTTGTTTACCTGGATGAGATAGTACATGGCGATGTCCACTGCTGAAATATATGTATTCAAGTTAGAGGTTCTTATTAAAAAGGATAGATCATGCAATGTAATAAAGAAGGTGAAATTAAGAGAAATGTTGTGTAGACTACATTAGTTGGTTACATTTCTTTAGAGAGTAGTAAGTAAATCTCACCCTTATATTCTGCAGGTCTATACTAAGTTGTTCAGCATGCTCTCATTGCAACAGTAGACATACCAGCCAACATGTATGCACTTCTTTACAATCTTCAGATGCAAACTTTGAGAGACAACCCCAGTGCTCTTATTAAAAATTAGCTCTGAATATCCCCAGCAACGACATTACAAGACACAAAAAGGAAGAATAAAGTAAAGACTTCAGCATGGACATTTATTATTGCCATTTCAGATTGCATATATGTAAGAGGGATGGCACCACGCTCGCATTAATCACTAGATGGTCATCAGTATTATTGTTGTCCAGATCATTGCTGTCACTATAAGAACCTAGCTTGTTGGTATATCTGTTATCGTTCTCTGTCTTAACTCTTGAGATATCTCTGTCTTCTCTGGTTTATCCTAGATTCATATATATATCGCAGCTGCAGGTATATGCATTCTTTTGCACAAAGATGGCCCATATTTCTCCTATTATTGAATCATATTTGTTTGCTGCTTCCATTATCTTGTGGTACTTAATCATTGTTTTGACACATTTTTATTTTTCCTTGGTCTGTAGGAATATCAAAGTTCTATTTTGTGTTTGTCTAAGACAAACTGTACCAATACATGCACCGGCTCGAACTGGATGGTGAGTTCCATGTTCTTATCAGCATGTCTTGTGAAATATACCTTGCACTAAATTAGTTCCATGTTTTTATCAAAATCATCTCCCCTCCCGTGATCTCACCGGGTGTGGTGATATATATTTTTCCCTGTGCTTACCACCAGCGGTGCCAATTTTATCTGGGCTAACGTTCCTAGATTGGCCATCTTGAGTTTCTCGACAGCACATGTTTCCTCTTCTTTCATAGCTTGTGGATTTTGATGATGCAGCTTTCTAATTAGTAGGAAGATGGATGAAATATTAGTGAGCGGTTATGTTGTGACCCCAAATAATCTCTCCTCCCATCTCCCAGTTATGTTGACCCAAATAATGTCCTTCACAAATTATTTTGTGATGAGCTTTTTACCAGAAAAAGGAGTTATACTTCTATAAGTTGGTTTTCCCCTTGCAAGAATACATTTTGTATTGCTGCTGACTCAATCTAGCCAATGGACATCAAAAGCCTTTGGTAGAGCATTGTATTTTTTTCCCCAATGTAGATAATTAGCTGTCCTAAATTCCTCATGGCTCACTGAACTACAAAGATTGGAACAAAATTGCCCAGTGGTGTTCTGCTTGGTGGTTCTCCAGGAATCAAGAATTCTCTGCTAGCAAGGGCAGTTATAGGGGAGCCTGGAATTTTGTTTCTCTGTCCCTAGGCAGATGGATGTGCTATGATTGGAAACTTTGCTTTTTACTGCCCAACGCTGAAAAATGCTGCTTTATTTATTTATTTATTTATTATCCTGAATCAATATTTTGTTCTATAGTGCCATAATCGTTCCTATGTATCAAGACTCCTACGGCTATTTGCCACTAGCCGTTCATTTGTTCCTGAAGAAGTGGAACAACCTTTACAGTCTAGCATTGACCTTGCTGTTCTAGACTGATATATGCCGCATAATTTTTTTCATGCAGCGGAGTTTGGTGTGGACGGGGAGCTCCTTGATCAGGCCCAGAGAAAAATCCAGAGATCCACTTGCTCTTTACTGCATCGCCACTTGCTCTTTACTGCGTCGCGTAAAGTATCACGGCCTCCTGCGTTTCAATACTGTTCGTCCTTCCCATGATTAGCCATTGTATACACCTTACATAACAGCTGAGGACAAAGACAAGTTAACAGGTTGACTGCCTATCATCTCGATGATGAAAGTCCAATCTTTACATCAATAACAATCATGGTGACTATCACAGTGATGCCGGCATTGTGGGATTAGCTAATTCTCTATCATTGTTGATGTGCTCCAAAACCTATCGTTTATATTATTTAATGTATCCTGTATTCCTGTTTGTGTAATCCTGCCTAGACCCAGTTATCACTATGCTCCAAGACATTGTCGTTTATGTAATCTAATGCATTAGTGAACTTCATCCTGTGTCCTGTCTCCTGTGTTGTCTTTTATAGAACAATGCTATGTGGACTTTTTATAGAACGATGCTCAGTGGACTACGTGTATCACTCATTCCTAACTCTAATCTAGATAGATAACATGTCTGATGTTGCATACACATGTAGTGTGCAAGCGTAGAGTTCACATGGGTCCTAAAGCGCGCATGGGCGCGCAGAAAATCACTAGTCGATATTGGGTCTTACTACTACTAATGAAGGAGCTTCACATTTATGCTCACGAGACATGAAAAAAAATTAGAAATTATTGCTAAAATCATAAACATTTACATCTATCTAGGAGCCACAAACAATGATAAACACCAAAGGTCTTTTTGTTTTCTAAAACAATTACTCACTCCGCCATTATAAATCTCTAAATATGCTCCTAAATTATCCACATATGCCATTATGATGAAGATTGGTTGTCCCATAGTATTTACATTTAAATTATCCACCTACACGTTATGAAAGAAGATCAATAACCCTAAATCTGGACTTAAATTATTTGCATTTGACGTTGTAAAAGATAATTTAAAGCAACTAGTCAATCAACCCGTGCAACGCACGGGTTAGAGTCTTAAATGTATTATGTGTTACAGTACAACATATATAGATATATTTTTATACTTTGTTTTTTATAATAGCAAATCTTGCTACTTTATATGTATGCTTAATTTATTTAGATAATCTTTGATCGATTGCAAAAGTAGGTGATTTTAAAATAATTTTGAGGGGTTATTTTCATTATACTATCAGTCATAATAACTAAGGTGAACAATTTAAATATAAATTTAAGGGGATATTTGGTATTATCCATCAAAATAACAAATATGAGCAATTATGTACTCCTATAAATTTAGGGTGTTATTTTATATTTTCTTTTATATTGGCAGAGTGGGTAATTAATATGTAGTTTAGGGGGTAATATTATTTTGATAATGACAAAAGTGGATGATTACTTAGAAAATAGATCTAATGGCTATTAAGTTTCCAACCCGTCTTTTTTTTTCTAGTGCATCCTGTGAGGATTGATGTGAAAATTTCAAAAAGAGTCTACAAAATATTTGTTTTATGGATAGGTTTCTAGCATCTTTATTGAAAAAAAAACTAAAACTCTTGGTAGATTTGAAAATAGAAATAATCTGACCTTTCGTAATGACAGAGGTAGGTAATTACTTAAAGAATAGATTTAATGAAAAAAAAGAAGAGAATATTTGCTTTCGTTGAGAGTTGAACTCAAGACCTTTCATAATGGCAGAGGTGGGTAATTACTTAGAAAATAGATCTAATGGCTATTAATATTCCAATCTGTCAATTGATGGTCGGATGTTTCTGATTATTGTGAGAATTTTTAGAATTTATCTTTTTTTCTAGCGTGCTTTGAAATTAGTGCTTATTTTAGAATCTTCAATTAGTAATAGTAAGATAAGATTCTTTCGATTTGAATCTAAATTGGACCTCCATGTTAATCACCACAGAAAAGGATAATCTTAGAAATTCTCGGAAGTAATTGTCCAACCATCCGGTAAGACTAAGGTCACCAGAGAGTGGATATGGGTGTGGAAAATATTGTTTACGCATTGTACACAGAGTGAAAAAATACTGTTTACGAACTGTAGACAGTACGGATGCACTATTTGGTGACCTTGGTCTAACCTCAAACAATAATAGCCATCGGATCTATTATGAAAAGATACGTAAAGTAAAACTATGAGGGCGATTTGGATACAAAACATTTTTAAATAGTGAGAAACTACTATAGTCATGTAAAATACTTTGGTTTTCAAAAGCCGAGGGAGGGGGGGGTGTGTTTGGATGCAAAAAAAAAAAAAACTTCTAGTTTTTAGTACCATGGTATTGTCAAAAATATAGTTTATCCAAAGTTTTAACGATTCCATTCGAGATCTCATTTTTCTAAACCATGCTTTTTCATGTCTTGGCTTACAAAACCATAGTTTCTTGATACCAAACTATTTCCAAAATACATCACCCTAATAGGACCTAAATTCGTATTTAGATTACCTATATGTGCCTTATCATATCTGAATTAAGGTAAACTCTACATTTATATTTGAATTATCCACCTATATCATTTTGATTTGCATTTAAATTATCTACCTATACCATTATCAAAGATAATTGGATGCAATCGTCCATATCAAGTCTAACTTTTCCATCTTTGCCCACCTTTTTTATTATTTATTAAAAATAAATGAATATCCTCTCAAATCTACATATAAATTAGTAATATCAGTTATTATAAAAATGGATAATGTAAATGAGCATATATGTTTCCAATGTTAAACTATGAGAAATATACTTAAACCTATGAGCATATAAACTTTGGATAATATCAGTTATCCACTCTTACTAGTAATACTACATTAAACTAACTAAAATTAAAGATATGTTGTGTGCTACCACACAATCAAAATATAGCATCTATGAGAAATAGGTATACATTCTTTTGCCAAAAAAAATAGTAGTATGGACTCATTAAAAAAAGTTTCATAATATATTTTTTCAGAAGTAATAATATATATTTTTAAGTTGGCACAATTTATTTTTGTAAAAAATAATATTGTAGATTTACAAAGAAAAACATTTTTGGTTTGTAATAGCAACGTTCTACATGTTCCGTTACAAGAAAAATATTTTTATATTCTTATCATAATAACAGTATAATATTCTAACTTCACAATAAAAAATATAAAATGTAACTTAACGAATGAAATATTATGCCTCCACAAAGAATACTCTATGTTCAAAATAATAGTAATATGTTATTCTACATCCATAAGAAAAATAGAAGACATTCTACGGTTACGAATGCAATAATCTACCTTCATCAAAAGAACATTCTATATTCAGAATAGTAGTAGTAGTACAAGAAAATAAATTTAAAATGAAATAAATAAATAAGATGAAGGGTTTAAAGGAAAAATAAGAAAGAACACAAAAACACCTGCGAAAGATTTCTGGTGAATAGGAGCTCTAAATGAAATTGGGTATGTATTTGGCTGGCAATGCAAAGATGCATAAAGGCTCGTAAACTAGTTGGAGAGGATGGAAACATCTACGTTCGAGACAGTTTGGCCTACCAAACCATATATATGCAGAGCGATCGATCGATGCATGTGAAATAAAGACGCATTTGTCGCCGGCCGGCCGGCCGCCGCTGCACGCCTGCGCCTCGCGGCCACGTGAGAAATTTTACCTTTTGGGCGCCCCGGCCCCGGCGCTGCTCATGCAGCCGTCGAGCCGGGCACCACACGAGAACGAGAGGGCCTTTGCGAAAGGCGGCCGTGGCGAAGTGTGCACCTCGTCTCCTCCCCAAGATTACAAGCGCACAGGAACGCAGTGGCAGTTGAAAAAAAACAAAAGGAGCGTCCGATCTTGCTGGATAAAATCTGAACAGGAAAATTTCGGAGTGATTTTTTCTTTTTGGCAGGGTCGGTCGAGAGCATCTGCTGGATAAAATCTCAACAGGAAAAGAAGCTCTGAAAAGGGTTTATAAATGTTTACATATATTATTACAGGATATGATGAGGATAATGATAGCTGCCGTACGTTCGAAATCGGTGCTTCATGTGCTAACGATTTCTGGTGGCTGCTACTATAATTTGCTGTCTTGGACTGATTGGTGGTGTTGTAATTCAGATTTCTGCAATAGGGGTTTGGGGCGCACATGAAGGTCACCGAGCAGCCCAATTTTTTCTCGACTAATAATGTCGTTACGTCCTGCCACGGTCCATGTGACATGGTCCACATGGACAGGGGCACAAATCCTAGTAGCGGTCTTTGGGAGTCAAGAATTTTATCGACGCTGTTTTGCACTAGCATCTGTTTCGGTCATAGCCGTTGTGTTTAAACGAGATTCATGGCACAGCACTGCCATTGCTGTCCCAGCATATCCTTCTGCGCTGTCAAGAGGCAGAGGATCCATGTCCTGACGCACTCTGATTAAACAATACCAGCATTGCTGATTAAAATGATACAGGCTTCTCGTCTTCTTCTGAAACCTCTACAGATGCTGGTCCTTAAGCAGATTCAAACCTGTAGCCGTCCAAGCTTTGCAGCTGAAAGGTCGGCTGGCTGGCTTGGGAGCAGAATCAGAGAGATTCAGAGGCCAGGGAAGCAGACAAGAATCCTTCTCCTAACCCCTGGAATCCAAAGCGGAACGCTCCTTTCCGCTCAGCTAGTGTCAATGGCGCAGTGCTGGACCAGCAGCTACTGAACCAGAGAAAGGCATTAACAAGGCCACTACGCGCTAAGACTGCTGCTTGTCGTGCCTAATGACATTTACAAACGTGTGGGTCTCCGCTGATTGGACGGCACGGCAGAGAACCAGAGAGACCGTGTTTTCCCAACTGGCTAACCGTTCTCATGTGACCTCGCTTTGCTGCACCCAGCCGCCCAATTGGCACATAGTGCTTGTGTTATACGACTGATGTGCTGAATTGTCCTCTGTCAGTAATCTGGAAATAACTACCGTGCATTTGAATGAAAGCTGTCAGTCAGTATAAACAACAACTACTACTACTAGTAGCTCATAAAATGTCAGTAATCATGTGACTGCACCTTTGCAAGAAAAAGCTTTGCTTCAAAAAAGAAAAGGCAAAGACAGCCTGTGTGTTTTTTTCTACTGTACAATTCACAATTGCAGGTGTAGCTAACCTCATTTGAGGGGAACAAGTGACTGTTTTGTAAAGGATAGGATGTCCCATGCTTACCCTCAAATTATTGCCGGACGTAGGAGGCCTGTTTCCAGGTCGCAAAAAATGGCGTTTTTTGTTGGTTGGGGCGTATTCACCTGAAAACTATAACTGTTCACGGAAAATGAGGTGACAGTGGTAGAGACAGACGCCTCACTGCTAGGATTTATTGAGGGAGTATGGCTTCCTTTTGTTGTCTTCCCTTGAAGATAGCAAGTCGGATCCTGTTCATTCCTGTAGTTGTCGGCCTCTAGCTAGGAAAAAGACATTATTCGTAGTATTAGATTAGATGCTGGCAAATTCAGAATTCCGCACTGTTGAATCGTAGATAGTATTGCCAACATTTTCTTTAGATGCTGCAAATTCTGAATTCCGCACCTGCCGAGATCTCGGCAACGGCGTGATGCGAGCTGCTCTCCATGCTCGCCCTCGGCGACATCGTCGACAGCTACGGCGGCCCCGGATCCGCCGCGCCACCCTTCAGCTCCAACGCGTTCTTGTTCTGAAAATTGTTGCAAACTTTCAATAATCGCTCTCGAATCCGCTACATTCTTCCACTACAATCGATCTTTCATCTTGCACCTTGTGTTGTGTCAGCCGATCCCTCTTCCACCAGTAGCATGTGGCTGTGAAAGGGAAGTAGACGATCGTTCTGCAGCAAACACAAACACAACAGAGCTGGCAAGGGCATGGCTACTCACTCACTGATCATCATCATCATTCATCAGCTAGTCCAGCTCTCCTGACACACGACGAAATGCCATGCCCATATCCAAGGATTGTTCATGGTCCACCAGACGCCTTTTTACCCGTGCTTACCTGCTTCCGCAGCAGAAAGTTGCATGCAGTAGTATCTGGCAGGCACGGAGAGGCCCGCTGAAGGTCAGGCACAGTCCACAGGCAGCTGAGCAGAGCGAACGCTGAAGAAATGGAAGCGGCGAGCTAGTCAGTACAGTAGTCAGCCATGTGCCAAAAAGTTGGCAACTCGCTGGGTCGCCTTTGCCTCTGCGGCTCGGCATGCCATAGGCCTTGCTGACACCATCGACTCCGAGTGGCTGGCAGCTGAAATCTCGCACCTAAAAGCTTGCATTGCCTCTCCTACTCTGCCACTGATTCAGTGATACGCTGTCGCTCATTTGTGCACTGTCTCGCCGTGTGTTTAGGGTGGCTATAGCCCTCTAGAGAACAGGACGACGACGGTGATACCAGGATCCAAAGGTGGCTTGCTCTCTGGATCCATTCGTCTGCATTGGTTCACTGACAGCCATCAGCTATTCAGCATGCTATTGCTGGTGCAATCCATTGTGCTGCTTAAAATGTTTTCAAATCATGGCGCAGACCGCAAGAATGATTGGAGGCGCATCTATGCTGCTCCTGTAAAGGTTAGCAGTCGCCATCAAACGATCGTTGGACAGATGCCAGTATACCACTGGTTTTGAAACTCTGAAGACTGGTAATAGTCTAGTAATCCATGGCAAATAGCGACGCCACTGTTTCTGTCTTTCGGGCCCATTAGCAAAGCCGAACCAAACAGGAGTCCACAGGCAGTACCGTGAAGCCCAATAGCCCATTTAGGTCTGAAATGAAAGGCAGTCTGGCATGCGCCTGATCAACCAGCAAATGCAAGAGAGGTGCATGGAAGCACGGAATAGAAAAAGAAAAGGTTTAAAAGGCCCACACTGAAATTCCGTTTTAAAATGGTTGGCTTTGCTCGTTCCCAAAACGTTTTTCACATGGGCCCTTTGCTTTTTCATCCTTTTTCCTTTTTATTCACTAAATAGTAGCTATGGCTAAAAGGAATGTGAAAAATCCTATTTAACAATTACAACTTAGTACTAACACTTTTGAAATCTTATACAGCTATAGCGTATCCATAGATATATCATGATACTAACTCGTATAAAAATTGGTATAAAAATGGTAAAGTCTTTGTGCAAAGTGTAGTAAAAGACAAACATTTTTTGGTCTTGTACTGTATTTGTGCACGAATTGCTGTTTCCATACTCCCCTCCATTCACAAATGTATGACACGGTTGGATTTTTATAACTTTAATTATTCGTCTTATTTAAAAATCTTGACAGTGTATCATTTCTTTTGTTGTGATTTGTTGTACTATTAAAGGAAGTTTGAGTATGAATTGTTTTTCTAAATGTTTGGATAATTTTTTGAATAAAATGACTAGAGTTCTGAAAAAAGACAATAATATCATAAACTTGCGAACATATGTAGTATTATTTATTTATTTTCTAGATAAGATTGCTTCAAACTTTTGAATAATGGTTAAATTTATGTTCAAAAGTCATCAACGTTATATATTAAAAGCCAAAGGTAGTGTATAATATTTTGGACTTCTCATTTTGGTGGAAAGATATTCTCAACCCGACAAACAGTTTGGAAGGTATTGCTTCAGTTTACCCTATGGCAGGACAGTGGCCCTCTGTTCTGACATAGAGCAAGGCTAATAGAGGAGCCAACTAAAGCTATACCCTTGCCATATCATTAAGAACCAACAATAAAATCAATACATATAGTAAGCTTACTCTTAGGTGACTCTAGATTAGTTAAACTAAAGCTGAAAATATTTAATGTTTGGAGAAGAATCATTTGGATTGGCTAAAAAAAAAAGTAAAAGCTAGTCTTAACTTTTAACTCATGCAGCAGGCTGTAAGCAAGCTTTTTTTCCTTGCAGAGTGCGTTGGGTCAAGCTCCTGATGAAGGACCTGCTTTCTTCTCTCCAGCGTTCTTACCCTGCCGCCTAGAATTTTGATGATGTGGGACTGTGTGGAGCCTGTTTAGCCAGTAGTCACCTTTATTATATTTGCTCTTATGGGCTGGGTTGGTTCCCTCACAAACCTTCCCAATGGTGCTCCTTTGCTAGGAACAAAGCACTCTCCCTTTTCTTTGCTTCAAATGCTGCCAGATTTCAAGACCTTTCTCATCTACCTCCGAGGGCAAGTTGAAACCTCTACTCTCTCACATGATCTTGATCGATACCTGGGTTTATTTCTGGGGAAACGCAAAATTCAGTACCAGAAACGCTTATCAATGTTTAAAGGTCATGCTGATGTTCATCACGTTTTCAAATTGGTTATGGCGAAGTACCTGCCGTACCAAACACAAAGTGTTCGTTTGGCTCATATTAAGAGACGGTAAACACTAGATCTCTCTCCTACGACGCATATATTTTGTATGATTCTCAAGCCAGAGACTCAGAGAGGACATAGCAGTTTTGCTAAGGATTGCTGGAGCGGCGGAGCCTGATCAATTGATGCAAAACCACGTTAATTCTCACAGAAATAAACCATACACGTTAATTGAGCCTGAGCAAGACGGTAAACTCTTTTCGAAACATCCACGCTAATTCTCACAAGATGCAATTGAAAAACTAAACCATACAAATTCTCACAAAAATCAGAAACATGTGACTGTCAATCATGTAGAAGTGATAATCCATTAGATCTACTATATTTTTTTTAAAAAAATACTAAAACCATGCCATTGTAAAACATGAAATAAAATAACCTCCTAAATTTGTACAAAAATTACCCACTATGCCATTATAAATATAAATTAAAATAACCCCTATATTTGCATAAAAAATATCCACCATGCCATTATGAATATAAATTAAATAATTCTCTAAATTTGCATATGAATTAATTACCATGCTATTATAAAAAGATGAATTAAAATAAATCCTAAATATACATATAAATTACCTAATATGTCATCATGAAAGATAAACTAAAATAATTTTAAAATCTGTATATAAATTACCCGCAATACCACTATAAAAGATGAATTTAAATAATCACTTCTAATATTACTAAAGATTAAATCTACATCTCCTAAAACTCTAGCCCGAGCACGGGAGTTGATGGACTAGTCAAACACAAATTCTAATGCTGCCATTTAATTTCAAGTGAGAGAATTTTACGAGGCCAACTAGCAAAACCTTTTTCTTCATGGAGATTTCGGTTCTCATGTACTGATGGACTACTGGAGCATATGGGCAGTTCACAATAGCTGCATCTTCAACCAAGGAAAAGTGAACACGCAAGTCTGTGAGCTCCCGGTCGAGATAAAGGAGCAGTAGCTAGTAGTACAAGACAGCAAGCACATGCACCGTCCGCTTGCCCGGCCCGCCAGCAGGCCGCCGCGGCACCACTAGCTCACCCGCCGCCTGCATGCGCTCTATAATGGAGTCCTTCACTCGGCTTGTGCGCCCAATCATGCAGGACTAGGTTGCCCGCAGCACACCAAAACGGCTACTCAAGGAATATCCAGGGGCGGCGCCGCCTTTTCGGCCGGCCGGCGGAGAGGCCACGAGCGCCGGACGCTGCCACTGCCAGCCACTGAATGCTGCGACGGCCGGCTACCAGGACAATCAGGGACGGCGATCGGCCACGCGCGGAGAGATCGCGAGCAGAATATTCCGAGGGACACTGGGAGTTTTGCCAGGAATCTTGGCGATGCGCGTGGATGGATCGGGAAAGCGTGGGGCGGCAGTGCAGTGGTGCCCGCCGTTGTGAGAGTATCTCAGGCCTCGTTCTCTGAATCTCTGATGAACTACTGCGCTGCATGCAGGAGATCTTATCGCGAGGATCTCGAATCCATCAGCAGGGCAGCGATCGATCGCCATGCGTGCGTGCATTATTCTGCATGCATGCGCGGCAGCGCGGGGGTTGCGTCTTGCGCCTTGGCATTGCCAGAGCCAGACTGAATGACTGATCCATCGTGTAAGGAGTCCACGAGCACGCATGTGAAAGCATGGCGCGTCTGCTATATGAGCTATTTATATTACAAAATGATACTACAGTACTACCGTAGACACGTAGGCAGAGAGAAAAGTGATTGGAATAGTGACAGACAAGGATAGGATAGATATACGATCCGCTGAAAATGGTAAGAGATTGATCCGAAGAAAGCCCACGGTGGTCTTTTGCATACGACAGGACATAATAGCACAGAGATCAGATTAAGTTAAGAAACTAAGCTACAAGCCTACACCAGAAGTCCAGAACGGTTAGAAATTGCTTATTTTTGAGCGTGCTCTCTCTATATTTGTGTTCTTTCACTAACATGATCCTAGATTCTAATAAGATGACTAAAATCATTTATATTCTTAGCCTTTCCTCTTTGCATCCCTCTATGTTTTTTTTGATACGGTTTAGTTAAAACCTTAGCTCAAATATGACATTCTTTTTGTAGCACGTGTGAGTATATATGACACATGACATGAATCTAGGTTTTTGCTTTTAAATTTTGTAATTATTCAGCTATTGTGTTTTTTTTTGTTCAGATGTTGAAACACTACCTTCTATGAATTGTCCTTTTATACATTTTTTTAAACAGTGGATTTTGGGTCCTAGACTGGACTCAACACAATGGTTAAAATGTTGAACATACTTAACAAAGAATTATGTATGTAATACTCTCCCTATCCTAAAAAGAACACACTTTTACCGCTCAAATTTTGTCCTAAAGCATTGATATAATTTAAAATGAACTAGGAAACTAGCAGTGTCGTATCTATGTGATTCATTAAAAGAACATTTTTCATAACCTACAAACTATAGAAATATATAATTCATATATCAGTGTATACTTGGTCTACAGGGTGGCATACAAGTTATTCTTTCTTTTTAGTTACTCTCTCCGTCCAAAAAATAAAAAATAAAAAGAAATCCTGGCTTTATCCAAGGTCAAACCATCGTAACAAGTTTATATCAAAATAGACTAAAACTTATACTATCAAATTAGTATCATTTCATTCTTGTTGAAATATATTTTTATATCATATATATTTGATATCATAAATGTTGTTACATTTCTACGTAAATTCGGTCAAACTTAGGATAGTTTGACTTAAGATAAAGTCAGGATTCCATTCTTTCGTGGAAAGAGGGAGTAGTTTTTTAATATATTAGTGACGGAAGTAAATAAATTAGAAATATATACGGGTGTACTTTGTGTCTAACCTTTTTTTTTATAATAGCATGTGTTGGGATTGAGATGTATACTTAATGAGATTTTTATTCCCTTTTAATAATGGTAGAAGTGGCCAGTTTACATGCAAAACTTATGTTGTGGCATAGCTTAGCTATTACAATGGCAACTATGGGTAATTTATATTTAAATTTAGGAAATAACATTAAATTATCTTTCATAATGGAATAGATGGATAGATTAAATCCAAATTTAGAGTTACTTAAATCATCTTTCTTAATAGCATATGGGTAATTTCAATAAAAAATCAAGGGGTTACTTTAAACTACATGTCATAATAGCAGAGCGCATATTTTTGTAGAAAATGAAATAGTTTATTTATAATGTCTATGTGGTGGAGATGGATGTTTCTATTTTTGTTAGAACTTTTAGAAATTATTCTATTTGCCTCTTTTGTCCAGCGCGTGCGATTAACTTGGAGGATTTGTTGAAGGCCTCCAATAATTGATACTAGTAAGAAAAACCTACTAATTTCCTTGTACGGAATGATATGACGTAAAAGAATTGTACCTTAAAGCTTAAAGGCGGTAATGATAATTGTAAATGGCAAAGCTATTAATTGCTAGATGCTTGGTGTGGTTTTGTGTCCCTTGAGGATAAGTTCCTAGAGTCATTCTACATTTGTAATGAGGAATCATGTATTACCTCATGATATATTGACTAGAAGTGACGCGCAACCATGGCATCATCATTCATCATTGAAACATAAGTATTATAAAGCTCTCTTTAGCAGGGCCCAAGACCTGCCTCCACCTGGCACGGCTACTATAACAACAATGTGTTGCTACTGTAGTAGAATCTGGTCACCCTTAACTCTAGCACGGCAACTATAGGAGCTGGTGAAGCCATGTTTTTTTCTTCATCAGGCTTGTGTGAGCCGCTGGCTACAGTAGTAGCACAGGAGACAAGTAAGATCTACTGAGTGCCAAAGCAGGGAGCCTAAATTTATCTTAGATACGTCCTCCACAACCACAAGTCATGTTGTGCGCAGTCCTTTTATACTAAACTGTACAGGAGCATAATGGATGCATGGTTTTCTTTATTGTCGACAGACATGCATGCTGAATATATATATAATTTCAAGCAACGTCGAATCTCTGCAAATGCGCATGCAAACCTGCCGTCGTAATATTCCCGGCCTCTTCTTATTTTGTGGTGTTCTGATTCCTGACTTTTGCTAATGTTTCTTAAAACTGAAGGTATAACGACAAAGAAAAATAATTACAAGTTGAGCTTCATGGTTATCCCTTGTCAAATTCCGGCAATGTTTCATCCAAAACAGAAGACAGAACGTGAAGGCAGGGAGAGAGATAATGCCATATCTAGCTAGTTCAGCCTTCCAAGTTCCCCTCTTCTCCAAAGCTCACTTTGTCGGACCCCCACATGATATAAAACATGCATGGGGCAGAGAATGATTAAGAATATATAATCCGTTTGATCTTGCTCCTGAACTTCTTAATATAGCTTGATAGACTTTACACAGTATCCAGTTATATATCTCGCCTGTCTATACCCAAGAACACAGGAGATAATATATATTTGAAGAGTCTTAATTTGGTGACATAAGGGGGCGGCAGAACTTTATTTCTGGAGTAGTGCAATCATGCATGGTTACAAAATAGCAGTACACAAAAAGTTCAAAATGCATAGATTATTGTACACAGAGCAAAGAGAAAAAAAAAATGAAATAGAAATGGACAGAAATGGTAGTAGCACTAGCAAGTACCCAATTACAAACCAGTACAA
This sequence comes from Paspalum notatum, assembly GCA_022530915.1. Lineage (NCBI taxonomy): Eukaryota > Viridiplantae > Streptophyta > Magnoliopsida > Poales > Poaceae > Paspalum > Paspalum notatum. The sequence goes on from CM039691.1 coordinate 6,009,095, forward strand.
TCCTAGTTTACTCCGCTTCATTGGATCCATCGACAAGAACACACAGATAATAAGGACATGGTACGCTAGTTGTTGACCTTCCCTCTGTTGCCGATACCGGGGCTGTTGCCGGGAGCAGTAGGCCTGGAGTCCGTGGTTGTCATTGGCATGCTTTCGCCGACTTGTTGCTCAGTGCTCATCGCAGTGGCCATTTTCCCCTTTGATCTGAAGGCTCCGTCGTCGGCGACGACGACACCACCCTTGCATGCTCCTTCCTTTCCGTTGTACGTCGCCACCACCAGCTGCCTCGCATCAGCCTGGCTTGAGATGACAAGAAAAAACAGAATGCAAGCGCACACGGCCTTGGAACAAGCCATGTGTGAGTGTGTAGCTTGGGGTGATAGAGGAATATGTAGAGCGTTCTACTAGAGCAATACAAGAGCTAGCACCGCTCTTCTGAAGTCCCTTGGCTTCGATTTGATGAGAAGGGTGCTTGCGGCCATATTTATAGAGCGGGCGAGAACCGCAAGGATGCGGTTAGTTATATTATGCGTCAGTTGTGTTAGTGTACGTTAAGGCTCAACAGTTGAAGGGAAGAATGATCGAAATCCTAATTTTATGCATTGGTCTATCAACTCATATAGGAAAGTGGAAATGGAAAACTCCTTTTAACTAGCTTTGTTTTGTAGTTTTTTCTCGTATCTTACTATTACCAATTGGAAGCACCTTTTAATTCCTCTACACTAATTTTCACAAGACGTGCTACAATAAAAAATAAATATTAAAAAATTTCAAAAAACTAAAAAATATCTGGCCATATCTGAAAGGATCAAGATGTCCAAGGAGAGGTGAATTGGACTTCTAATTTCAAAACTCAAGATTAAATCCTATCGCACAAGTCCCAATTCACTCTAACGCCTAAACAAGTGATCCTAATAAACTACACGCACAAAAAGTTTGCAACCTAAAGCCAAGCATGCAATTTCTAGGAAAATAAAGAGCGGAAAGTAAATGCGGAAATGTAAAGAGAAGACACAATGATTTTTTCCCAAGGTTCGGGGAGACACACGGTCTCAACCCTCTACTCCTCGTTTGGCGCCCCTCGCAAGGCTTTGCTCTCGCGGGCTCCTCGTAAGGATCCCGGCCTCAAACCTCGCAAGGAATGAGGTTGGCAAAGTGACCTTTGCAAAGGTCAAGCAACTCCTTAATCCGCGGACCAAGTGCTCTCTTCTTGATGAAGCTCTTCTCCGCTCCGGACCGGCGAGCTTGAGCCGGTTACAATCCCTTCGCAAAGGGCTTGCTCCGCTTCTCCCACAAGCTCCGGGAGCTCGCGGAACGCACGACCGCAGCCGTCTAGATGATCCCAATCACCAAGAGTAACAAGCTTTGGCTTCTCTTGATTCAACCCCAATCAAGGAGTTCTCTTCTCTTCAAGTCTCTTGCCCAAAGCTCAAGATTTAGTGTGGAATTGGTGGTGTAGTTGATCTTTGAGTGTATGTGAGTATTCCTGTGTTGCAAAGGTAGTAAATGAGGGGAGGGGGAGCCTTTAAATAGGGTGGAGCTCCAAAACTAGCCGTTGGGGAGCTCCAACCGTTTTTCTGCGTACCCACCGGACAGTCCGGTGCGTTGCCACCGGACAGTCCGGTGGTATTTAAAATTCAAAATCCCGTTTCGCGCCAAGGGCCTTAGAGCCACCGGACAGTTCGGTGGTTACCCACTGGACAGTCCGATGGAGAGTTTAGCGTAGCCCGCTTAGCATCCCCTCAGTTTATATCGTCCGGTGGTGAGCCACCGGACACTCCGGTGGTCCATTTTTCCTGGGACGAAGGAAAGCACAGCCCTCAGTTTATATCGTCCGGTGGTGGCACCGGCGGCACCGGACAGTCCGGTGGTGAGCCACCGGACAGTCCGGTGGCTATTAAAGCTCAGCCGAACGACATAACCTTAGCGCTAAGTTTTTGCGCCACCACAGTCCGATGGTACATAAAAAATTTGGTTTTCAGCGCTGTTTTCAAACGGAGTTTTGTAAAGTTTTTGGAGGGCTTTCTCTTGATTTATTTGACAAAGGTGAGTGTGTTTTGGCATGTTTTAAGGTGCTTGAGCTTTAGGACAAAGATGCACTCGAAAGTTAGAGAATTCTCGAAATGGAGTGACTTAAGCCACTCACCTCAACCCCTCTTGATAGTACGGCTCGACTAAAGCTAGCAAATTGAAAACTAAGTGCCCTTCTTCACCTTTTGGCACTTAGAGCTAGGGAAACACCCGATCTTCTTGCTAGCTCGATTAAACCACAAGCCGTCCATTAGAATTTGAAATTGGGGGGTCTCTTTTAATCAACCAATGAGCTCAAATACTAATACAAAACCTTCAAAACATGAACTCATTAGTAAATGACATTAGGTTGTTATTAATCACCGAAACATCTACCTCTTAGGGCTTGTTCCTCACAATCTCCCCCTTTTTGGTGATTGATGACAACAAAACGAGTAGAGCTAGAAAAGTAAAGAAGTAAACGCAAAGCTCAAAGTAAAACATGAATAAAAACACATAGTCACAACCACAATCAAGGAGCCATAGTCATGAGAACATACAACACGCTCAAAAGCCAAATGTCATGACATGGGTCAATATCCAAAAGAAAATCCATCATACAACAAAAAATTTCTCTCAAAAGCTCCCCCTGACTGCTAGACACTCTCTAGCTCTACTAACTCTCCCCCTAAACTCCCCCTAAGACTATTCTCCCCCTTTGGCGTCAAGCACCAAGAAGGGATCTGAGAGGACAGGATGAAGCGCGACGGGGAGTCGGAGTCGCTGTCTGCCGCTGCATCGTCAACTGCCCGCTCAATGTCGGAGGGTGACACGGTGCCTGGAGCCTCGAGTGGGGCAGACACGGTGAGGGTCGGCGTCGTCGTCGTGGCCGGAGCAGTAGCACCCGTCGTCGAGCAAGTGGTAGAGGCAGTGTGAAAGCTAGGCTCTGTCGACTGGGTGGCGGACTGGAACTCTGGAGTGGCCTCGGCAGCCGACGGCTCGGACGCCTCTGGCAGAGGAGAGGATTGAGGCACACTACTGATCGGAGGCTGCCCGGACGTCTGTAGCTGAGTATCTGGTGCTGTGGTGAGAGGCAGATCCGGCAGTGTCGGCGGAGAAGAGTCGAACTGACGCGTACGTGCCGAAAGCTGCATCAACTCCATCCTCGGCTGGCTCGCTAGCAACTCTGAGTAGGAGAAGTGGATCGGTGAAGTGCTCAGAGTGGCTAGCGAGGCGAACGGGCTCTGGAGGCTGGTGTCTGAGGTAGTGAGAGGCAGGGAGGCTGCAGGCGGCGGAGCAAGCTGGAACTGCTGGTGCAGGGACTCAAGCTGCTGCTGAGTGTCTGTCCGAAGCCCTGCGACCAGTGAGTGGACGGTAGAGAGTATCCTCGCCTGCTGCTCGGCCGACTGTTGCTGAACCTGGATGAAGCGCTCGTCACTCCTCTCCTACATCTGAAGAAGAAGCACAAAGCACTCATCACTGCGGCACTGCTGCTCTGCAAGACGCTTAGCCAGGCGCTCATCTGCCCGCTGCTGCTGCTGTTGCTGCTGCTGCTGGTGCTGGAGCATCATCTGAAACATAGATGCTATATCTGTAGGGGACGCAACCTGAGCAGCTGTGACTGACGGTGGCGGTGGGGGTGGCAGAGGAGCGCGCGAGCCACCTGCCTCATGATCATGAGAGAGGAGTGGCAGGGGCGGCGCGCGCTCGTCGTCTGAGCTGTCGTCCCCACTGTCGGTGTCTGCAGCAGTCTCTCCCCCTGTCTCTGGTACTATCTCTGTCTCTGAAGGTCTGGGGGGAGACACAGCACGGGGTCCCTCTAGAGGTGCAGGCCCTTGCACCGGCGCTCTAGGAGCGGGCGGTGCACAAGCCTTGTGAATCGGGAAGCTCGTCGTGATCTGCCTGTACAACCTCATCTGCGGGAGAGGGGAGGACCCTGGGTCGTCATCAATCCGACTGAGCATGTGTGAATTGTAGTGAGCATATGGGAAGCTCCTGTGAGAACCCATCCCATCGGTGATCACGTCCTCCATCTCTGCGATGAGAAAGTCCACTATACAGAAGGGGATCCGCTGAAGTAAAGCACGGACTAGGTGCTGCTGTAGAGTGGTCATCCCCTCTTTGTAACCAAGTCGAGGGAGGAGAGTGCGGCGCATCGCCCTGTGAATCACACCAGCCTCTGGGGTAAGCTGGCGTGGTGTCCTCTCCTGTGCCCCCTCCCTAAACAAGCAGCGCACCTCGTCGTCGGTCAGTGCTGTACGCTCATTCTTCGAGCGACGAGGTGGCTCGGAGTCTCCGTACACGTCGGTGTGCAGACGGTGGTCTGACAGCTCAAGCTCAAGAAGAAGTGCCACGTTCTGCCTGTGGAGACGGACTGGGTGACCCTGGAACATGAACTGAATATAATCTCTGTCCTCGCCGACGTAGAGGGTCGCGTAGAACACGCGGACCCAGTCCTCCACGTAACCGTGCATGTGCTCTTGAAGTCCCGTCAGTCCGAGAATGTGCTCAAAGAATCTGTACAGGTTCTGTCCAATAGCTGTCCCCATCCTAGGAATACTCAGAACCACATAGGGAAATAGCCCCATCCCTGCTGCCGTGGAGCTCTCGTAGAGCGAAGCCTGGTTGAGTGTATGGAAACAGGGATCCACTCGCTGATCCCTCTGCTAGGGCTGCCACTGAGCTGAAGTTAGATAGTAGCGAAGCTTTTTGAGCTGCCTACCCTCGTATGCCCTGTAGTCTGACAGCCGGGCCTGTCCAAGGAGAGCGGGTGGCGCCGGTAGTGAAGAGAAGACATACTCATCCCAGGCTAACGAGGGTGGTGACTGCTCACCCTGCTCACTCGGCTCGTCCTGCCTTTGGCCCTGGCTCTCTCGCTGTGCTTTGGCTGCAGCCTTCCTGACCCGGGCCTCTTAGGCCTCCTGCTGTGCGATGATCTCATCTGGGGAGACCATCCCACGTCGCTGATGCTCCTGTGGCTGGCTAGGAGGAGTGGCTCGCTTGGTGCGAGCACTGTGAGGAGTCGGCGGAAGTGGTCGGCCGCTGCGAGGAGGGTTCTGCCTCTGCTCTCCAATCCGTATCTCTCCCGCACGGCGACTCTGCATAGCATCGAAGGCATCTGCAGCTCGCTCGGCAGCCTCGGCCTCTTGCTCGGCCACTGTCTTCCTCTTCTTCTTAGGAGGCTCAGGAACTTTCCCTTTGCCCTTATCTCCCTTCTCACGACCCATCTGGAGCACAGATTCAAGAAATAGATAGACGAGAAGAATTAGGTACGTGGAATTTTAACTAAGCAATGTGAGACCTAGAGCAAGAATTAGAATTTTGGAGAATACGACATGGATGTCATTTACCCAATCCGGATCACTCAAAGCTTGGTCAATTGTTGTTGGCTCAATACTAGAGACAAAGGAGTAGGCTTGAACAAATGCGGCGGTATTGCGAGACCTTGTTGTCACTCCTCTTGTTGGACTACCAATGATGAGTTCTTTGGGGTGTTCACTTGTAAGTTGACTTCTTCTTTGAGGTGCCACTTGAGGTGCTTGAACTGGTGTACCAACATCTTGAGCTTGCTCATCGATTTGCTCTTGAGATACATGAACATCTTCATTTGGAAGGATCTTGTCTTGTTCACTACCATCTTGAGGTGCCATGGAAGAGGATGGTTGATCAATAGTTTGCACTTCATCTTCATCCTCTTTAGGCTTGATATCACCGATTGGCATATTTTTCATTGCCTCTGCAAGTGGTTCCTCATCTATATCCACAACATCAACGTGTGCTCCTTGGGAGCCATTAGATTCATCAAATTCCACATCATACGTCTCTTCAACCATGCCGATGGCATTGTTGAATACGCGGTATGCTTTGGACTTTGATGAGTAACCAAGTAAAAAACCAATCACAACGCCTTTGGAACTTACCCAAGTGTTGGCACTTCTTGTAGATATAGCATTTGCACCCGAACACCTGGAAATATGAGATATTGGGTTTTCTCCCATTGAGCAATTCATATGGAGTCTTGTCAAGGAGGCGGTGAGGATACAATCGGTTAGATGCATAACAAGCGGTGTTGATTGCTTCGGCCCAAAACTTCTCACTAGTGCCATACTCATCAAGCATTGACCTTGCAAGAGTAAAGAGAGTTCTATTTTTCCTCTCCACTACACCGTTTTGTTGGGGAGTGTATGTAGCGGAGAACTCATGCTTGATCCCAACTTCATCACAATATTCTTCAATGTTGGTGTTGTCAAACTCTCTTCCATTGTCACTTCTAATCTTCATAATTGAAGTATTGAATTCATTTTGAGCTCTCTTTGCAAACTTGCTAAAGATATGTGCCACCTCGATCTTGTCCTCGAGGAAGTAAATCCATGTGTATTTTGAGAAGTCATCAACAATGACAAAACCATAGTTGCTGCCACCGATACTTGTATATGTGGTTGGACCAAAGAGATCCATGTAAAGTAGCTCTAGTGGCCTTGAGGTGGACATAAATATCTTGCTTGGATGAGTGTTTGTAACTTGTTTGCCGGTTTGACAAGCACTACATAATTTGTCCTTCTCAAATGTGATATCCTTTAAGCCTCGGACTAGATCCTTCTTCGTGATCTTCTTGAGAGTGCTCATTCCAACATAAACTAGCCTTTTATGCCATAACCAACCCATTGAGTTCTTGGAGAATAAACATGCTTGCAAATTGACTTTCTTAAAGTTGACAACATAGTGATTGTTGTGCTGAAATCCCTTGAAGACTTCTTCACCATCATCAATCTTGCTCATAATTACTTCATTTGGTTTGAATAGGCATTGAAAACCCAAATCACACAATTGACCAACCGATAAGAGATTAAAATTCAAGGAATCAACTAGGAACACATTAGAGATTGAATATTCACTTGAAATCTCAATCTTGCCCAATCCTTCAACCTTGCCTTTGGAATTGTCACCAAATGTGATCTTGTCATATTTCTCCACATTATCACTAAGTGAGGTGAACATCCGGGAATCACCGGTCATATGTTGAGTGCATCCACTATCCATCATCCAATGTGATCCACCGGTCTTGTAGTTCACCTACACACAAGCAAATCAAGGTTGAGATTTGGGCACCCATCTAAGAGTAAGTGCTTTAGGCTTGGGCTTAGGTGTCCATTTTGCATTTGGGTTAGGTATCTTGGGGATAAGTGTCTTAGGCACCCATAGCTTCTTGGGTCTTGTCTCATCTTTCTTGCCTAGAAATTGAACCTTCACTTGTCCATTTGACAACCTCTTAACTAAGTAGTGAGCATCAAAAGCAAACGCCCTCAATTGCTTGTTGAGTTTCTTGGGCGGTGCTTTGCACTCAAACATGAAGTGTCCCTCGGTCAAACACTCGGTGCACCACTTGGGCTTCTCAATCTTGATGGAGGGTGGTGGCCTTGCAAGTGTCCTTGAATGGTGGATAGCCAAGACCATTCCTCTCAAAGTTCACGGGTTGGAATGACAACATCTCATGATACTTGGTGTTACCCTTAAGCAAAGAACCATAGCCGGATTGCACACTTTTCACTTCTTGCTTGAGTTTGTCATTCTCATCCTTGAACTTGGTGAGAATGCTTGCATCTTTCTCACTTGTAGTCTTGTTCTTGCATTGGATGCAACTCTTGGCTTCATCGAGCACATTGGGGGATTTGCTCATTTTGTTCTTGAGCTTATCAAGTTCCATCACTAGCTTCTCATGCTCACTCATGGGCACACATGTCTTCTCACAAGATTTGATGTCATTGGGAGATTCATCAATCTTGTGAATAGAGTTGATTTCTTGAAGTGTTGCCTCTAGCTCTTTTCTTGCTTCATCAAGCTCAATGCTATGGAGTTGTAATATGCGATTTCTCTCATAAAGATCTTCATGAGTGGTTGCCAAGCCAACTCCCTACAGCACTTGTTCACCTCATCTAGTGTCTCATTGAGCTTCTTAATTTCTTGAGTTTGCTCAATGTGAGACTTCTTGATCATGTTGTAGCCTTTGTCTTGAGTTTCTTTGATTATCTCTAACTCTTTGTTTCTTGTTACAAGCTTCTTGTTGACTTCTTCAAGACATGCAATTTTCTTCTCCATTTGATCAAACTTGCCATGATCATAGCTTGTCACTATCTCATTGCACTTGATCTTAAGACTCTTATTCTCAACTTTTGCCTTGTCGAGCTTAACACTTAGCTTGCTAAGAGCTTTGTTTTGTTCTTGGACTAAGCTAGCAAGTTCATCATAGGAAGCCAAGTCATCATTATCATCGGAAGAGTCATCAAAGGCTTTTACCTTGTCTCCCTTAGCCATAAGGCATAGGTGAGGTGTGGATGAAGAAGTTGGTGAAACCGATGTCGGTATAGCGGTAGTATCTATGGCAAGTCCGGCAACAACTTCACTTTCATCATCACTTGAGTCCGATGAGTTGCTTGAAGTGTCCTCATCGGTCATCCACTTCCCAATATAAGCTTTGCCTTTCTTCTTGAAGAATTTCTTCTTGAATTGCTTGGGGGCCTTCTTCTTATTTTTCTTCTCATCATCACTTGACTCATCACTTGAGTCATTTTTGTACTTCTTCTTTTCTTGCTTCTTCTTGGTGGCAACTCGGCATTGATATGAGAGATGGCCAACCTTGCCACACTTGTAGCACTCCATTTCTTCAAGTTTCTTCTTGGATGGGAAGAATTTTTCTTGCTTGAGGAGTACTTGATGCCCTTCTTGTCAAGGCGACCCAAAGCGCAAGTGACTTTGCGCACAAGTTGGGCCACCTCCTCATCACTATCTTTTTCTTCTTGCTTGTCCACCACGATAATCTTCTTGGGGGTGGGCTTTTTTTATTTTGATGAGCTTGCTTTGAGGGCAATGTCTTTCTTCTTGCTAGGCGGCTCCACATCCGGTGTGATGTTCATGTACATCTCATGTGCATTGATCTTCCCAAGCACACCGGATGGAATAGCCTTATCTTTCTTGCCACATCATCTTTCTTGATTTGAGTTAGACCAAGACCATTGATCTCCTCTACAAGCACATTCAAGCGAGAATACATTTGATTAGCATTTTCATGAGGAAGCATACGGAAGTCACTTAGCTTCTTGCTAAGAGTGCTATGGCGTTGCTCTCTCGCTTAAGGTTCCCTCATGGAGCGCACAAATCTCTTCCCATAGCTTGTGCGCGTCCTTGATAGTTCTCACGCGATTGAAAACCTCTTTGCACAAACCACGGAAGAGAACATTACGAGCCTTGGCATTCCACTTCTCGTAATTTTGCTCCGACGTTGTGGGCTTATCCTTATCGACCACGGCGGGAAAGCCGGTGATGGCCGCGGTATAGAGAAGTGCGTCAATGGCTTCCATGTACGACTCCATACGGACCTTCCAATATGGGAAGTCGTCGCCATTGAACACAGGCGGAGGGCCTTCCCCACTAGACATCATGCTCAAGGCGGTGAAGCATCAACCAATGAGCACTCGGCTCTGATACCAATTGAAAGGATCAAGATGTCCAAGAGGGGGGTGAAGTGGACTTCTAATTTCGAAACTCAAGATTAAATCCTATCGCACAAGTCCTAATTCACCCTAGTGCCTAAACAAGTGATTCTAATGAACTACACGCACAAAAGGTTTGCAACCTAGAGCCAAGCATGCAATTTCTATGAAAGTAAAGAGCGGAAAGTAAATGCAGAAATGTAAAGAGAAGACACAAGGATTTTTTCTCGAGGTTTGGAGAGACACACGGTCTCAACTCCCTACTCCTCGTTTGGCGCCCCTCGCAAGGCTTTGCTCTCACGGGCTCCTCGTAAGGATCCCGGCCTCAAACCTCGCAAGGAATGAGGTTGGCAAAGTGACCTTCGCAAAGGTCAAGCAACCCCTTGATCCGCGGACCAAGTGCTCTCTTTTTAATGAAGCTCTTCTCCGCTCCGGACCGGCGAGCTTGAGCCGGTTACAATCCCTTCGCAAAGGGCTTGCTCCGCTTCTCTCACAAGCTCCGGGAGCTCGCGGAACGCACGAGCGCAGCCATCTAGGTGATCGCAATCACCAAGAGTAACAAGCTTTTGCTTCACTTGATTCAACCCCAATCAATGAGTTCTCTTCTCTTCAAGTCTCTTGCCTAAAGCTCAAGATTTAGTGTGGAATTGGTGGTGTAGTTGACCTTTGAGTGTATGTGAGTATTCCTGGGTTGCAAAGGTAGTAAATGAGGGAAGGGGGAGCCTTTAAATAGGGTGGAGCTCCAAAACTAGCCGTTGGGGAGTTCCAACTGTTTTTCTGCTTACCCAGACAGTCCGGTGCGTTGCCACCGGACAGTCCGGTGGTATATAAAATTCAAAATCCTGTTTCGCGCCAAGGGCCTTAGAGCCACCGGACCACCGGACTGTCCGATGGAGAGTTTAGCGTAGCCCGCTTAGCATCTCCTCAGTTTATATCGTCCGGTGGTGCACCGGACAGTCCGGTGGTGAGCCACCGGATAGTCCGGTGGTCCATTTTCCTGGGACGAAGGATAGCACAGCTCTCAGTTTATATCATCCGGTGGCTATTAAAGCTCAGCTGGACGACATAACCTTAGCGCTAAGTTTTTGCGCCACCGGATAGTCCGGTGGTACATAAAAAATTTGGTTTTCAGCGCTGTTTTCAAACGGAGTTTTGTAAAGTTTTCGGAGGGTTTTCTCTTGACTTATTTGACAAAGGTGAGTGTGTTTTGACATGTTTTAAGGGGCTTGAGCTTTAGGACAAAGATGTACTCGAAAGTTAGAGAATTCTCGAAATGAAGTGACTTAAACTACTCACCTCAACCCCTCTTTATAGTACGGCTGAATTCTCGAAATGAAGTGACTTAAACTACTCACCTCAACCCCTCTTTATAGTACGGCTCGACTAAAGCTAGCAAATTGAAAACTATGTGCCATTCTTCACCTTTTGGCACTTAGAGCTAAGGAAACACCCGATCTTCTTGCTAGCCACAAGCCGTCCATTAGAATTTGAAATTGGGGGGTCTCTTTTAATCAACCAATGAGCTCAAATTAATACAAAACCTTCAAAACATGAACTCATTAGTAAATGACATTAGGTTGTCATTAATCACCGAAACATCTACCTCTTAGGGCTTGTTCCTCACAATATCCATTAAGTATCTCTAAGTAGAATTAGATTATTATATTTTTAAAAAATTACCCAACGTACCATTATAAAATATGAATTAAAATAACTACCTAAATTTGCATATAAATTAACCGTCATGTCACTACAAAAGATGAATTAAAATAAATCCTAAATTTGCATATAAATTTCTTTGACATTCCATTATGAAAGATAAATTAAAATAACCCCCTAAATTTGTGTATAAGTTACCTGGCATGCCATTATAAATGATGAAATAAAATAACTTTCTAAATTTGCATATACATTATCCGTCATGCCATTATGAAAGATGAATTAAAATAACTCTATAAATTTGCATACAAATTACCCATCATGCTATTATGAAACATGACTTAAAAGCAATCTCCAAATTTACAAAGAAATTACCCACCATGCCATTTGTAGTTTTTCCATTTTCCTTTGCACCAATTCACATGTGTTTAATTGATACCCTATCTATCCTGAGATACCTGCTTAATATAAAAAACTGAAATAGTCATAGTTGCTTCATATGTTTATGTGTGGTACATTAGGTGGCTAGACACAAACTAACTCAAGGTACACATGCACGATTTATGTTTTACTTCGTAATATCTCTAACAATGGTGGAGGTGGGTGTGCGCGCGCATGTGTGCGTGTGTGTAGTGGTTACTTTAGACTATTTTTTATAATGGTGGATGTGTGTAATTTTTAGAAACCACAGTAGATCCACGAACTACTTTAGTACCGATTACTCTGTATACATTTACCTTCTCAATAGCATCCCCTTTTGTGCAACACCACCATCAGTGTTGAACATGTGTTTAATTGGAACCTTAGTTTGTTCTTGTATACATGTGTATGTGGTCTACATGGTGACGCACGTCATATATCTATGACTTGAGTTACTTTTTTCAATAGTTATGACTTGAGTTAGTTTTTCCTATAGTAATTATGGTATATGTGAATAATTTGGAAGCATATATTTTGATAAAGTTTTAGAGGGTTACTATAGTTTTTTAGTAATGAAAGATTTAAGCAATTTAAATGTTAATTTAGGAATTTATTTTATATTGCTATCATAATGACATAGGTGGATCGTTTAGGTCAAGATCTAAGAGGTTATTTTTGCTATTTTTCATAATGGTAGGTAATTTAGGTATAGATAGCTACTTTAGACTTATGTATGATTAATTTAGATATAGATTTAGGTGGGTACTTTAGAGTATCTATCTATCTACAATACTAAAGAGCGAGTTTTCTAAAATTCTTTTTTACCTAGGATGGCCAACGTATACCTCTCATGCTGGTCCCATTGCGCAGTTTGGAGATGGTTGGAAAGAGGTGGAAAGACCCAAAAACCATAGATTCAAAACGTTTCTACCATTTATTTTTTTTCTCACCTTATTTTGTACCCATACCCACTCGTATTATGAGAAGAGAAGGGTGCCAATAAAGCAGTCTCTTTCCTTTTAATTCTTTTTTCGATTTTCTCCTTTCTATTGCTTGATCGATCATCTTACAACACATATTGCATGTACGTCTATGCTAGTTTTATAACGATAGAGTTGGGATAATTTTTTAGAAATCAAAATCAATCCAATGGTTGTTATTCTATAGTCTACCGAATTGATATGATTTTTTTTAACTTTTCTGTAACTTTTGTAAGGATATATCTCTTTTTTTTCCCAATGTATGTATTGAGGTAAGGCTCGAAAAGATACGTCCATTTGTTAATAGTAAAATAATATAATAAATTGAGTTACTAATTGATGTCTATTTGCTTCTCTTCTTTAAAGAATTTTAAATACTCCATATTTATTTTCTTTTTCTTCTAGTGTGTCTCGTAAACTAACATAAAGTTGACGTCTTTAATTAGTGGTTCATGAGCACGACCGGCAATTAGCTGTGTCTAACTGCTCGGCATTATGTTATTTGGAACTCTGCGAACACAGAACAAACAAACAAAAATGTAGTGGCAATGTTTTTTACTCCTAAAATTTTTACAAACCTGTAGAATTTCTCGTTGGTGTAGGACCTTGTGATTCGGCTCGGCTGCATCTCTTGGTTCGGCAAGGATTTTAGCGTCCACACGGGAAAACGTGGTAGTTCCAGACTTCCAGGGCCAGGGAGGGCGATGAGCCGATGACCATTTAAATTGGCAGAGTAAAATGCACAGACGGTCCTCGAAGTTGTTGTGTATCACTTATACCCTTGAATTTAGAAAATCAGAAATTCGGATCTTTAAACTTGGCCAAGGTATCATTTAGATCCCAAAACCACTCTCTAAAACTGCTTTTCTCTCCGAATGGTGACCTGGCATGATGATATAGAATCTTTGTCCCTTAAATGTCATCTACGTCTCTAAACTTGGTTATTTTGGCCATATAAAACTAAAATGTTTTGGAACAGTAGATGCCACACTCCATCAAGTTTAGGGTCCTAGATAACACCCCTAGCCAAGTTTAGGAACTTACATTTTATGTCAATGTGCCACGTCAGCACCGGAGAGTAAAAAATGGTTTTAGAGAGCGGGTTTGGGACTTAGATGACACCCCTAGCCAAATTGGGAACTCGTGTTCCTGTTTTTTTTTAAGTTTGGGGACCTATGTGACACACACTGCTAACTCAAAAAACTGCTCATGCATTTTACTCAAATTGGCATAACTGTCCAACTTTTGGTTGATCTTTTGCAGCAAGAAAAAACAGTGAAGATTTAAGTGCTTAAATAAATAACTAGGCATTGTCTGAATTTGGCACAAGAATGCAGTTCCGATTTTTACTAAGTTCCAAGTGCTCGTCGTATATCCTATTTTTCTCATCCAATCCCAAGTTATGTTCTTTAAGACATCATCAAGACGCTTCCTAATATTATACTTTAACCAACACTGTCATTATGATTATATTATTTATATAAAAGAGGTTAATACTGTGAAAGTATATTCTGTGAAGAATTTAATAACAACAATGTGGAATATAACTTATTGGCCATTGATGATAAACAAAGCCAAATAGACTTCTATCTGAGATTGGAGGGAGTAGTTACTAGCTGCTGGTTATTTGGATCAGCTAATTTTAGCTAAAAATTTGCCACTAAAAATTAGCTACACTCAACCAACTAATGGGTGGGCGCTATAGATTGCACACATATTTTTATTAGCTAGGCTCGTTTGATTAAAAGCAGCCAATTTTTACAACTAATAATTAGTTGGGTGTATCTAACAGCTCCTAAGCCGTACAAATTCAGTGACAGAAAATACTCGTTTAAATTCCTATACCTTACCAGCAACGCTATTTCGTAGCTTTTGTTTTGAAAAATGAAACGCATAGTACGGCGTAATCAAGGAATCCCATTGATTGGTGGATTGGGCCAGAAGAGGAGCCTTTATGTGCCATGTCTGCTCCACCATCTCTTTTGACTAGCCAAGGAAATCAGTCCTTCATGTTTCAGGATCATCTTAATCATTGCGCAGATCTACCTAGAAATCACTGTCGACAACGATCTTCAAGAACCACGGGCCATGAACGCGCAGGACCTCCAGCAAGCTCCTGAATGATGGTTGCATAACTTTTTGCCACCATTCAACAAAAGCGCTAAGATTCCTCGACCAATTGCCTTTGTCTCCTGCATATTAAAATGTCCATGTAAGTTTATGGAAAGGACAACTGTGTTTTCTAAACCAGCAAGTACATCTATGATCTGTGGTGAGGAGAGGTCATTTGCTGCAAATTTGTCTGGTGATAGATTGAGATATGCCATTTTTTTCATCGCAAGAAAAGTCTAGCACAGATGTTCGGTTGGCCTCACAAAGGAATGTTGTACGTACCATTGATATATTTTTTAAAAAATGAAACAGAGAATCAGAGTCAACTTTAATTTGTCTGAACTGGGGCACTCTTTTTTAGTCCTATAGAATTCAAATTTGTTTGGGGTCATTTTGAGGAAAAACCTTTTTGGGGATTCTTATTTGCTGCACTTTTTTTGGGTGATAGATGCCCCTGCTTGTATAAGAAAAGCCTAGCATCTATGTTCTTGGTTGGCCTCACTAAGGAATGTCACACGTAACATTGGGATCAATGTCCTTTAAAACACAAAGAGCACTGGTGTCAACTTTAGTGGGTCAAAATTGGGAGTCTCTTGAGATGTCTTAGGAAATTCAAGTTAACAAAATTAGTTACTGCTTAATTAATGAGAGGCCCATAGAGCACTGCCGTATAATTAAAGTTTTAAACGAGTACACGTCACATAGATCCCTCAATATATATAGCATTGCCGCATTGGAATCAACTTTAGCTTGTATAAGTTGATCCTATAGAGAAATAATTCTATCCAAGCTGGAAAACTCTTTTAGTGTAGTCTTATGAAATTAACTGGAGTCCAGTGTAGTCGTATGAAATTAACTGAAATGTATGAATTAGCCTTGTTTCAGAATTTTAAAAGGTGGTTGATGAATTGATGAGAGGTCAGTAGACCAAGCGCCGCATATGCAAGTTCTAAAATGAGACTACATTTATTGACAACTCGACTGGATATAATAGCTATATGTCAGCAGAAAAGAAGTGACCCATTGCTTATGAGGAAATCCAAAAATACTGAAACTTTAGCTGAAACTGAAGTAGTATCCATCCTTTACCTAATAACATCTCAACTTTAGCTGAAACTGAAGGAGTATCCATCCTTTACTTAACTAGTCAATCAACCCGTGCGAAAGCACAGGTTAGATCTTAAATGTATTATGCGTAACCGTACAACATATATAGATATATTTTTATACTTAGGTCTTTATAGTAGCATATCTTGCTATTTTATATGTATGCTTAATTAATTTAAATAATCTTTGATATATTGCAAAAATATGTGATTTTAATATAATTTCGATGGGTTATTTTCATTATATTATCAGTCATAATAACTAAGGTGGACAATTTAAATATAAATTAAAGTGGATATTTTGTATTATCCATCAAAATAGCTAATGTGAGCAATTAGGTATAAATTTAGGGTGTTATTTCATATTTTCTTTTATATTGGCAGAGTGGGTAATTAATATGTAGTTTTAGGGATTATTTAATATTGTTTTGATAATGGCAAAGGTGGGTAATTACTTAATTAGAAAACAAATCTAATAGCTATTAAGATTTCAACCTGTCAATTGATAATCGCGTGTTTTTATTATTGTGAGAATTTCAATGATTTTATTTTTTTCTAGCGCATCTTGTGAGGATTGACGTGGAAATTTAAAAAAGAGTACAAAATATCTGTTTCATGGAAATGTTTCTAGCATCTTTAATGGAAAAAAGGACAAAAACTGAAGGTAAATTTAAAAATGGGAAAAATCTAAAAAAAAAGAAGATATTTGTTTTCGTTGAGAATTGAACTCAAGACCTTTCGTAATGGCAGAGGTGGGTAATTACTTAGAAAATAGAGCTAATGAAAAAATGAGTATATTTGCTTTTGTTGAGAGTTGAACTCAAAACCTTTCATAATGGCAGAAGTGGGTAATTACTTAGAAAATAGATCTAATGGCTATTAATATTTCAATCTGACAATTGATGGTCGGATGTTTCTGATTATTGTGAGAATTGCTAGGATTTATCTTTTTTTCTAGCGCGCTTTGAAATTAGTGCTTCTTTTATAGCCTTCAATTAGTAATAGTAAGATAAGATGACATCTCATATAAACAATTATAAGAGGACTATACGTTGTTTCTGTTCTTGTTTTAAACATGTTTGTGCATGCAGTGGATTTCATCTGTATAACACTAAGACGGGATCCATCACACAAATTTCCAGTCCAACAACAACACGGTAACGCCTAGACAAGGGCAATCCCCTTTCATCCATAAAACCCAATAGCGAAGCAATTCCCAATGGGCAATTGTCTATGTCTCCTAAGATCAAGTATTATAAGGTGACGTAGGTTGACTGTAAGGAATGCCACATCATATTTATGGTGATATGGAAGAAAGAGAAATGGAGAGAGAAGGAAAACGGGCTGCTCACTTACAGTCAGCTCAAAGTGGGCTGCTCACAGACTCGAAGACACTATGAGAGAAAGAAGTGGACTAGATATTAAATATACAGCTTGCACAAGGATAAAGCTATTGTATGAACGGGTTTTTAGTTAGCTGCATATGACATGGCAACTTTATATAGTCCATAATGGGCTCTATTATTAATCTTGCTCTAAGTATTCTCAGGACAAACAAGTACACCTAGTGTCTGACTGTCTGGTGAGAAGAGGCAATCTAATGCAAATTTATAGTGATAGATATGCTAGTCCCTCATTGCAAGAAACGTCTAGAGGCAATGTTCTGTTGGCCTCACAAAGGAAGGTTGTATGTGCATTGGTATGTTTTTTCGCCTTTTTGAAACTGAGAATTGGTATCTGTATATGGGTGTAATTGCAACCAATAGTAACTCGAATGCAACCAATAGTAACTAGTAAATTGATTTGCAGGAGATCTAGGCAGAGGCCCAAGCCGTTAGAAGCTGTGCCAAAGAGGGCCATAGCAGCAGAAAATAAGTGCTTCAATTTTCTACGGAGTTTGAAAATACGGAGACTTTTAGCTGAAATTGAGGAACATCCATTCATTTCTTCCTGTGATTTTAGATAATCAACTCAATCCTTGCATATTGTTATGTTTTTGGAGATGCCTATGCAGATGCTTTACCAAACAACATGCGTCATTAGAAGCCAGAGTTTTTTTTTTCTCCACACTGAACAATTACCGCTGTTGAACAGAAAACACATCAAACTTCGTTTCGAAATCCCGTAGTATCCCCTCAGTGCACGGACTGAGAAAACAGCTGATCCAGGTCTGCAAACAAGTGGTGTTTTCAGTTGGCTACGTGTTTTCAGAGAATGCTCGACGATGAAGGCCTCGTCCCAGGTCCCAGCTGAGCCGGCATGGAGCAACCAAGAGATATGGGCTCTTGGCACCTGTGTTTGTCAGTTACCAGCAAGCAATTCTCATGGAACAGATTGATAGACAAAATGCACACAGAGCAATCAAATGGGCCAAATTAAAAATGAAGCCCAACTAGAAAAATGTGAAGGCTACCCCACAAGAAGCCTTTATCAAAACAAAAACAAGAAAGAGGCGCTAATAAAACAATGTAAGAGAAAAAGGCAATTCAGTAATTTAGTACTACTACTAATGTTGTTTTTCTATCTTACGGAGTAGCTTCTCTGACGCCTGAGAAACTGAAAAGTGGAAATAAAATAGTGTACTGAGCCATTGACTTGCAGCCTTCATTAGCATCCTCTCAACATAGGCTAACATGGGAAGCAAAGAGGCTAGCAAAGCACACAAAAATTGATGCAAAGCCATCTTTCCTATGTAAGCCGGCCTAGTTGACAAATGTATGAATAGCTTAGCTTGCCAATTCATTATTCTTCGTTTATTTGTTCGCAGGAGTATCTAAGCAATTGAAGCCAAGATGACATCTCAACCCAAATGGAGAAGTGATTCCATGAGCATTGCAGCTGCTGCAACTGCAACTGCTACAATTCATAAAGCCATGACTCAGTTATAGAGACTAGTAAAAGATGGAATCCATTTTTAAACAAATTCTATGTGTCCAACAAGTATAGTTTCATATGTATGAATGACACTATGGTTGTATCATCATCATCCCCCGAGTTTCAACTCATACTACAACACCGATGCCTAACAATAGCAATCCTCCTCCATCAATCAACACACCCAATTTCAAAGAACGCAAATATAATCCTGAACCTGAAGAAATGTACTACTAGTGAGACGCAGAACAGCATTCATCGGAGATGATGACGCTGGAGTTCCGATTTCCAACCAAATTCCAAGTATACTGTGAACGAAGCTAAATTTGATTGACTCTGTCAGTCAGCGGCTAAACGGCGAGACGAATTTATTAAACATAACTAATATATGATTAACAACTCGCCATTTAGTCATCGTCTATGTAATTAGTGTTTTAATTAAATTATATTTAATACTTTTAACTAGCGTCCGGACATCCGATGTGACACGGGCTAAAGTTTAGTCTCCGGGTAATCCTGAACCTGAAGAAATTACTAGTACTGGTGAGACACAGCAGCAGCAGCATTCATCGGAGATGACGACGACGACGGAGTTATTCCGATTTCCAGCCAAATTCCAAGTGCACTGTGAATAAGCTACTAAATTTGATCAAACCCCAGCTGACACAGTCAGCGGCTGAGGAAGTTGCTGATGACCTTGTCCTGCGCGACGGCCTCGTCGCAGGACGGCTCGAGGAGGTGGAAGGTGTGGCCCTTGCCGGGCGCCTGCCAGATCTCGGCGTCGCCGGGCCAGCCGCTGGCCCTGAGGCGGTCGTAGTATGCGCGGCCGCGGTCGCGGAGCACGTCGCTCTCGCCGACGCAGACGAGCACGCGGCCGCACGCCAGGGTCGCCAGCGGCGGCGCGGCGTCCACGAAGGGGTTGATGAGCGGGTCGTCCACGCCCGTGGTGGCGGGGCACATGACGCGCCAGAGGGAGCCGAGGCTCTCGCGCTTGGCGGGGTCGAGGTCGTCGGAGGGCACGGCGTCGGTGCCCAGGAAGTAGGGGTGGATCATGACGAGCCCCCGGATATGGGCGCCGTGGGGCAGGCCCTCCGCGGCGACGCGCATCGCCATGTGGTGCGCGATGTTGGCGCCCGCGCTCTCGCCGCCCAGGTAGAGGCGGGCGAAGTCGGCGTGGCCCGCGATCCACGGGTCCCTGGTGGCCGGGCCACCGTCGGCGGGGCTAGCGAGGTGGGAGACGACCCAGGCGAGCGCGTCCCAGGAGTCGGCGTAGGCGGCGGGGACGGGGTGCTCGGGGGCGAGGCGGTACTCGACGGAGACGACGAGGACGCCGGCGAGCGCGGCGAAGGCGTTGAAGTAGGCGTGGAAAGTGGGGTTGAAGGCGGAACCGATGCAGAAGCCGCCGCCGTGGTAGTAGACAATGACGGGGAGCTTGGCGCCGGCGTCGGCGAGGCGCGGGAGGTAGAGGCGCGCGGAGACGTCGGGGGAGATGACCACGTCCCGGGAGGCGACGCCCGTGGCGGCGTCCGTGGACGCGGCGACGAACTCGGAGCCGAAGTAGCGCTCCACGCGGTTCTTGTAGATGCGGATGAAGGGCATGGACTCGTAGACGATCTCGTCGTCCGCGGCGGCCGGAGGCGGGGCGACGGGCGCGGCGGCGGCCATCGGAGATCTGGGCTTCTGGCGCTTGGCGGGCAACGCACCGGTGGTAACGGTCGGGTTTGGCAGCGCTTTGCTTGCTTTGGCCCCCACCACCACCAGTCCACCACACCACCACACCAGCAGTCGTGCAAGTTGATCGCTGTATGGAGTATAATGTAGACGGGAGGGATCCGGATATTTGTACTAGTATAGTTGGCGACTGCCGATACTAAACAACTCGCAAGTTCGTGACTGGTCTATGTTTTGATGCATCAAATCAAATGGGATTAGATTGTGATTAACAGAATAAGCAAACAATTCTTAGCACAGTAACTCAAAGAAGCGGTCAACAGTCAACACCTCTTCTCTCGTCAAACTGGAGAGTTCGAGTACGACACCACGTTTCATTGAACCAGCTCACAAATTTCTGGCTTCGTATTGGAAAAAAACGCATTTCACTTTGACAATGGATAATTCAGACCCAACGCAAAGCAATACAGTTCTTCTTCGTTATTCAGCTGCATCAGCACATACGGCAGCATTTCGTTCCGCCGGTGCCTCACAGCACAGCGCACTGCGTACAACAAGTACACGTATACGCTCTTGCGCCAGCAGCCCGGCCAGCACCCTGCGGTTCTACTGGCCGCCGGTGATCAGCGCGACCAGGAGCTCTCGGGCTCGCGGAGGCGGAACTCGTGGTCCGCGGGCTCGGAGTCCAGCGCGCAGCTCGGCGGCGGCGGCGGGCCACCCGCCCGCCACCAGCACGTCGTAGCACGCCCTGCCGGCCTGCCCTCGCCCGCCAGCACGTCGTCCGCGACGCACACGAGCACGCGGCGGCACCCGAGCCACCCCAGGCTCGGCGCGCCGTCGGCGAACGGGCTCACGCATGGGTCGCGGCCGGGCCCCGCCGTCCGCCCGCCGCACGCGAACGCCCACATCTTCGCCAGCTTGCCGCGCACCCACGCGTGCTTCGCCGCCGTGTCTGGGTCCCCAGGCGGTGACGGCAATAGGAAAAATGGGTGCAGCAGCGCCATCCCCTGCACCAGGGCGCAGCCGCCGGCGCCAGGCGGGAGGAGCCCAGGCTCCGAGCCGGCGCCGAGGGCGAGGTTGTGCGCGACGTTCCTGCCGGCGCTGAACCCGAGGACGAACACACGCGCGGCGTCGCCGTGGTCGCGGACCCAGGGGTCGGTGTCGACGCCCGCAGCCGTCGCCCACCGAAGCGTGGCCCAGGCGTCATCATAGCAGACGGGGACGGGGTGCTCGGGCACGAGGCGGTACTCCACGAACAGGGCGAGTGCGCCGGGCTGCGTGGCGAGGAGGTGTGACGGAACCGTCAATTTAATCTAGGCTAAGCACATTTATCATCTCTGGTTCGCAGTGCACTTAGATCGAACTAAACTCGATCGTTTGTCGAGAATTTTTTGGCACTCGATAACATCAAACCCAAAAAAACCGGCATCATACACTTCCAACTCTCGATGAAGTCACAGCTGTTACATCATCACAGACAATTGTAACAGAGAGTAAATATACTTAGCTTACAAATCAGTTCGACATAAAGTTAAATTCTAACATAGTGCCATACCATAAGAAAGTTCAAAAATATCTCACAATGAAATTTAAAGTTCAAAGTTCACGATAAAATAAAATCAAAAGACTTGCAACGATGAAACAACATCGCTCACTGATGTTGCTCCTGTGCGACACATGATGTCCTTCAACCTTAGGGGGTGTTTGGATACCCAGAGCTAAATTTTAGCCCCGTCACATCGGATGTTTGGACGCTAGTTAGAAGTATTAAATATAGTATAATTATAAAACTAATTACACAGATAAGAACTAAACGGCGAGACAAATTTATTAAGCCTAATTAATCTATGATTAGCAAATGTGATGCTACAGTAAACATTCGTTAATCATGGATTAATTAGTCTTAATAAATTCGTCTCGTCGTTTAGTCCTCGTCTATGTAATTAGTTTTCTAATTAAATTATATTTAATACTTATAAATAGTGTCCGAATATTCGATGTGACACGGACTAAAGTTTAGCCACTGGATCCAAACACCCCTTAGTGGGAACAAGCACCCCACCAATACAGACACACACGAAGAACTCCATATCTTCACTTAAAATGTGGAAACAAATCCTGAGTGCTAATTATTCAGTAGGACTTAATGGAATGGCTTATGACTGACGCAAAGCTTGTTTATTAACAAGTGGATCCTTAACCATTGATTTAAACAACGATGAATTAACATTAAATTAACAAGTTTCATCATTTGCATGTATCAATATATTCATAATAAATTGCAGCAATGTAAACATATAATACAAGCATGTGATATTTGAAAATATGAATAATAATCATAATATAATCAAGTAATTACTACGTTGTCCGTGTGCAATATCAGCATTCTCACACCTGGTGAGTATCAGTGATTCGAATCGATTTTTAATTTTTGGGAATAACTAAAAATGCCAATGGATACATGCTTACTAACCGTAGCATTTTCACATATAACCTCCATCTCAATTAGTTCCGTCCCAAGATTCAAAGCGCCCCCACCTAACATCCGAGTTGTGCCGCATTAGGAGCGATACCACGTGTGCTGGGTCAATCCTCCCTCGACTACAAGCTCCCCCGAGTACATCGCCCTCCATCAAGTGGATGTGCGGCACTTTGAACACTTCGGATGGCATATGAAAGACTTTCACCAGTCCCACGATCCGGATAAGCATTCTAGCAATGTTATGCTGATCAGCAGGCGAACAGCGAACGAGCCTTATGCGACTCAGGTGGAGTCCACAAACCATTCACATAATCACCATCATTTCTTTTTCTTATATACCCACATCTCTGCCCGGTCTGCACTTAAATCATAAGCATAATAGTAATTTCTAAAATAGTAAAATTTCTGTGATATTAAAAAATCACCTATGCGACGAGTGACTCCATTCACTTGTGTCTACTCGTACCTAGTATTATTAGGCATACTCGTCCTGCGTACTCTATTGTAGGTGCTAGGGCTAGGGCGACCAAGAAATCTAATGCAATTGGTTTCAAACACCTTCGGATGCAGATGCGTAATTATCAACTATAACATATTTGCTAGGAAAAGCATGGTCCTGTCTACCTTTACTTATTTTATCAAAACCAACAAACTAAACTATGTTATTTTGTTAGGTTGTGGGGCTTTGCTTCAGGCAATCCCTTGATCACTTGCATAACTCATTCATCCAAACACGACTGTTGGATGGAGGTCATGCTTAGGGTTTAGTTGGTCTTCTGGACCACCTTGCTTGATGTTTGTAATACCCCGGAAAATTGACCCTAAGAAATTACCCTCTAATCTCTACCTTAATTCAAAATGAATTTCGAAAGCTTGTTGTTTAAGTGCAAGTGTACCTTTTTGAGCTCAACAAAAATCGTCTCAAGTTCCTCAATTATTCCTCAAAATTATTTCCCACTTTTCCCTCTCAAAATTCATCCAAATTCCAATCCCAAATCAAATTCAGAAAATGGAAAAACTCCTCCCTCTCCTCACTGGGCCGAAGCCCAACCTTCCCCCCTCTCTCGGCCCACCTTCCCGTGGCCCAACTCCCTCTCCCCTTTCCCACGTGGGCCTCGCCACCCTCCCGGCCCACTTCGCCCTCTCCTTCTCCGGGCCCAAGACGACGGCCCAGCTGGCCATCGTCTTCCTCCCCCCCTGTCCCTTCCCTGCTCGCCGCGCCGCGCACACGCGCCGTGCGTCGCGCGCCAAGCCACCGCGCCCCGACGCCGTACCGGACCCCGGACAGCGCCGCGCCTCGCGTCGCCACGCGCCTCCGCGCCGACGCCTCCTGCCCGGGCCATCCCGTGACGCGCCGCGCCGCGCCCACTCGCACTCCACACGCGACCCGCGCGCCGTGCCGCTCCCCGCCAGCCGCTCGTTGCTCCGGTGCTCCCCGTACCCGGCCCCCCTACCGCCCGCACGTGCCTAGCTGCTTACCGCCCCGCGCCGCGCCATAAAAACGCCGAGCTCTCTTTCCCCCTTCCCCCGCTGGCGCCGCCCGCGCCGCTCGCCTCGACGAGCCGCGCCGACGCTGCCTCCTCCATCCCGAGCTCTCCCTCCCCGCGCTGCTCTTTCCCTCTCGCCTCGGCCGGCCTCGGTTCACCTTGGCTCGGAGCCGCCCGACACGAGCATCCTTTCCCCCTGCTCCACTCGCGCCGCCCGCGCCGCTTGCCCCAGCGACAAGCCGCGCCGACGCCGCTGTCTGCCTCGTCGTGCTCTGCTCGTGCCCGAGAGCAAGCCGCCGCCGCCTCGTGATGAAATTCTCCATCCACAAGCCACCTCAGTCCAATTCCTCGGGCATACACCACCACACCATTGCCATCTACCTCCGCCCGGCCTCAATTTCTCCTCCCGTTGCTCCAGTCGCGCTCCCCGCGAGCACCCGCGGCCGCGGCCATGGCCGCCCGTGGGCACCCTTGCTCCGCGCACTTCCCCGCACCCGGAACCGCTCGGACGGACTCGCGCCAGCCTCCCCGTCGCGCCGGTGTCCTCGGCTTCGCGAACGGAGGTCGGGAGCTTCCCTCCCGACGAGCTCCGGCGAGCGCGCTGTTCTGCCGGAGCAGACGAGCGCCGGCCGAGCCGAGCCTCTGCTCCTGCCTGTTCGCTCGCCTCTCCCCTTGGCCGTATGGGCCAGCCCAAGCCGCCTGGGTGCACATGGGCCAAGAGGCCAAGAAAAGAAAGAAAAGAGCCCGTTGGGCCAAAACTCCTCCCGAGCCCAAGTTCGGTTTTCAGCTTGGGTCAGGCTCACTGTTCGCCACCAAAAAGTCTGTTGCTACCCCTCGAACTGTCCAGGAAGTTCACATCTACCCCCTGCCACAAAATGCTCCGTATCTTTTCCATTCTATCTCCGATTTATGTGATTCTCGTACCTAAATACTCTGCAAATCGAGCTCTATCCATCTATATATTTTTCATAATATTCCCACACACTCCGCCGACCACGACACTTGAAGATCCACGGTCTACGTCGTTTTTGGGTCGATCCACGACGACGGGACTAGGGCACCTGTGGCAAGCCACTTGTGCACTAGTTCCGCCCTCGCCGATCGGTTCACCGAAGACCCGGTTTGGTTGAACCGAACCGGACGGTTGCCAAACTCTACCCCTGTCCCCGTACTGCGGACGACAGGAGGAGATGGTTAGCACCGCCCGAGTTCGTCGTTCTCTCCCTCACCGCGATGTAAGCCCATCGCGCTGCGGGAGTAGACCGAGCCCAACCGGAAGGAAGAGTTGGACCGCACGCGCCGGGGTTTGGCCCGTGTCGTCTCTCTCTTCTTCCAAATTAATCTTTATTGCCGACATGCTGCCCTCATGCTGCCGGAAAATCCGTTTCGTGAGCTCGGCATGGATGGCACTAAAGATCAAACTCTTGATATCTAAAAGGGATGCCAAACGCGCCAGTTATCCGTTTGACTCTCGTTCTGATCACATGGAAAACCATAAGGATATCTTTAGCTCCACAAAGCCCATATCTTGATGAGCTCAGAGCGTACCTTGATTTGGTGTGTTTTGCTTGTCTGTACGTGTAGGCTTTCTCGGAGAGCCGTTCGGTTCCGTCTCTGAAATGGTTGACTCAGAGACCGGAACAGGAGTCCAATGGTGTAACGACCGTCGTACCGGCTACCTCGGCGAATGAAGGCAAGTCCACTGGAATCCTCACTTGATGCATAAATTACCCAGTTTTTATATACACATCCTATTGCCTTGTAAAACAAGAAAACTTGCATGTTTTGCTGGCTAAGGTAAAACATAGTAGGATATAGCCTCCCGAGCCACTTTAGATGTAGTGCGCTTAGGTGGATCGCTCACTCAATTATATACATTAATCTTGATGAAAATGATGGGAATATGATGGTGGGTATGGGCGGTTGTTTTTCAGTAAAACATAGGGTAAGACCCTGGCAGACGACTTCGGTTGTTGAAGCCATTTACGGGGTGGAAACCTGGTCCTTGTTGTGAGGACTGGGCTGGTGTTGCTCATGCGTGAGCATTGTGGGAGTTCCACCCTGAAGGACCGAGTTGACGTTTCATCTTGCCTAACTCATCTAGCGCAACCACTCGAGGTTGTATGCGGCAACCCTCGGTTAGAACCCGCTTTGGACGAACCAGGCGTAAGCCGGTGTGCTGGGATGCATGAGAGATTGGGTGGATGGGCGCGGTTGCATGGCTGCGGTCAGGGGTCAACAGTCGCGTGGCTGCGGGTCTGAGCGACAGGTGGGCCCGTACTCTCTCATGGCTGAAGTCTGGGGAGCGCCTTGCGGGGGAAAAACCGGCGAGCGGAAAGGGGCTCACTGATCATGAGTGCCTGGACCAAACTTGTGGGTAAAGTGTGCACCTCTGGCCAGAGTATAACTAAATCTATCATGATAGTCCGCTGTCCACTGGTATGGACAAACGAGTTACGGCTTGGTTTCTGAACTAGCTTCTTATAAAAATATGGTTTCGGGTTGGGATCAAAATGATGGTTTTGAGGCAGCTGCGGTTGCCGAGGAGGTGTGTGTGTGGAAAATGTGTTGGCCTGCGTGCCATGAGCCACGATGGACCGGCAAGTCCAGTGGCAACCTCTTTTGGGATAAAGATGTTTTCTCAATTAAAACTGAGAACTAAGGAACCCTGCATATCAAATGTTTTACTGCAAATTTACCTTCAGCTCCAGATATATCCTGCATTTAATGTTAGCTTATATCCCCTCTTCCTATGGAAGAAGGTGGGCTTGCGGAGTACGTTTGTACTCACCCTTGCTTGGTTGTTGGTTTACAGAGCAAAGAAGATCGTGGACGTGTGAGGGTTACGGCCTGCTTCCCAACTGTGTGTTGTGGGAAAGAATGGGTCGCGCTTTAAAGTTTTCCGCTGCAGTGTTTTTCGGGCTGCGCCCCGTTTGGTCTGTCCCGTTAGGGCGGATCTGTATACATCTGATGAACAAATGTGGTTACCATAACTCCTGGGAATGGTAATAATACACATTTTAGTCCTGCTTAGGGGCTGGGACGCTTCAGGTGGTATCAGAGCCGTAAGTTGGCCGTAGGACGTAACCCTAGGTTGGAAAAAGGTTTTGAGTCCGAAATCAGTTGAAAAACACCTCTACTCCTTATCTTACTCAGTTTCAAAAGAGTTTATCCGCTCTTTTCCCCTTCCTCAGTCAAGTGTTCCGCTTCGAAGACCGTGTTCAACCTGTCTGCAACAAAAGGTGTGCACACCCTATGGAAGTCAAAAGTGGCACCCTACCTATGGATGACCGTGACGTGCACCGGAAAACAAGGAAGTGACCCTCCTTGTGTTTCCCGCCTCCCTTGCCTTGAATGGCCCTGCATGCAGCACAGTGGACAAGGGACCGCTCATGCAGAGCCCCTCTGAATCAGTGCAACACAGTGAGCGGTGCCTAACGCCGTGTCTGCTGTCTGGAAAGGACACCAGGATTCAGCCCCAGACACGCCGGCAAGGTGTTTAAAAGCCCACCAAAAGGCCAGAAGAACTCAAGAACTGCCCCAGTAAAAGCAGCCATGGCCAAGCAACCTCCAACGCTCATAGGCATCCCCACGCCTATAAAGAAGAGAAAGGTCGGAGACCTCATCGATGGAGTTCCGATCCTAGAAGGCATACCAGTTGAGGAGAGTGAGCCAGATCACCCAGAGCTCTCCCCCGTTCCTTCACCAGAGCTAGCAGAAACCCTAGAAGCTGCACCGGCTTCCCCGCTGTCAGTAGAAAGCCCAAGAGCTCCGCCACCAAGTCCTGTTTTGCTCAGTGAGTTGCCTTGGGAAGAGCTGTTGAAGACGCGAGCCGCGTCTCCCCTTGTGGAATCTACCCCAGAACCATCCAGTTCAGCCTCGTCCTGCAAGGAAGAAGACTCAGTAGTCTGGCCCCCGTCGTTGCAAGAGGTCAACAGCAGATCCAGGGAGTCATCCCCGGATGAAGTCACCAGTGCCCTCCGGGAGTGAAGCCGTGTGGTCCGCAGTTAGTTGTACCCAGTTCCCCTCTTACATGTGGGTAGTGGAATTTTTGTTCCGCTTAGTTAGCACCCTCTGTAAGAGTGAATCGTGTAGACTGCGTGTGTTGTAGTGTTGTTGTTGTTGTTGTCGTCTGTGTTGTAGCCTTTTGTTTTCTGTTGCGCTAGTGTTAAGCCGAGTTCGGCCTGTTTTGCTCAGATGGAATCTGCCGAGTATGTCAGCTGCTGCCGGGAAGAAAGTGGCTTTCCCGAGCTGCTAAGAGATACCATGCGGTACCTCAGTATTCCAGGATACCCGGAGTACTGCGGGTTAGCATTCCCCGAAAGGGAAGAACGAGGATGGACCGTCACACTTTATATCAGAGAGAACCTCAATCTCAACGGTTGGTACTGCAGGGCCATCGGCAACGGATTCTTAGAAGCCAGCCACATTGCCGCTCGTGGGGCAATAAAAATGTTATGCTCGACCTACCATGGGGCAGTACAAAGCAGCCCTATGAGGTTCTTTCCACCAGTAAACCAACGTGCTAGTACTTGGATTAAGAGGACAGCAATCTTGACAGAGATCAAGAAGTCCAGAGATCCTACCCTAGCCTACCTGGTCCAGTATCTGCTCGCCTTGGACGACGAGTATGAAAAACTGAGCCGCCTGCATGACAGGTTGGTAGACCGACACCAAGACACAGAAAGAGAGTTGGTCAAGTATAAGAGGGCGTGGATGCATCCAGGATCAGTAACAAACTCCCCTCTCAGTCATGGAGTAAGGGTAAGGGCCATGTCCGGTCCTCGCCACCCACCTCAAGGAGAAATACAGAACCCCATGATGGCAGGAAGTTCAAACCCTCCTAACCAACCAATACTGAGTCATCCTGGAAATTTTCAGGCCCTCCTGCTCAATCACATGCAGACCAGTGATAAGAACCTAGAAGACCTCAACAGACGAGAAGATAAAGCAAGCATGGGCGCCTTTTTGTCGCTCTCGCTCCCAGGAGAAGGATCCAGTGGTCAGCCACCAGTGCAAGACCGAGCCTCCAAGCAGCAGAAGCTGAAAGGAGTCCTGCGTGAGTAGTCGCGTTAGTGTGTTCGTTTTTGTGTTTGCAGTTTTGTTTGTGGAGTTTTGCTAATAAAGAACACATCATTTGTAGACCTAACTCTTATCCCTGCTTCCCCTTCTTACCTTAAAAACCGTCTGTTAAAAGGAAGCAAAACGCCTACAAGAAGCCTTGTTCAAACCAGTCAGTCAGCATGCAACAACAGTGTGTCCAAGAAAGCACAGTACCAGCAGCAGAAAACGAGGAGATAAAGTGTACACAGTGAAAGGAAATAGTGCCCTGGGAAAAAGGAAAAGACCGGATGAGACACTGCATACTACAATCCCTAAGCGAATTGTGTACGCCACAGTTCCCCGCCGCTCTCGTCTTCCCACCGCCCTCACCTCCCCGCCTTATCAGCTGCCGCTCCTGTCTTTTCGCCGCACCCACTGCGCCTGCCCCCGCCACCCACTTGCCTTTGCCGCCGTGCAGGCATGCATGTGCCCCGCTCACCGCTTTAGCAGTGCACCCCCGCGCTGCTGCCGACCGAAACCGGCCCCTACACCCTCGCATGCACGCCGCCGCGTGTATCCACTGCACCGCCTCCACCGCTCATGTCCCTTCGATGCACAAGCCACCGCACCGCAACCACCACTCTCCCGTGCGTCCATAAAAGCACGCCTCGGGCGCCACTCTTCATTCACCCCGCCGAGCAAGCTCATAACACCCTCCCTCCACTAGCTAAATCAAAATAATTCCCCCAGATGTTCGTTGATTCTTTCATCGAACAAGTCCTCTTAGGTTTCTACGCCCTTGCTTTTCTCATTCTCATCATGTACCTCCTTTTTCTGTGGGAAGACCACCATCCTCCCTCTTCAGAACAAAGCAAGAGGGATTAGCCCAAACACCCCGCTCACCTCAATACCCGAGCATGAACCTAGCCATCATCACACTTCTTCTGATCCAGTGCATATTTCTCTACAAGATCTCAAAAGTCCTCCTCCAGCTTGCAAGAAACATAGTCAGATTCCAGGACCGCATAAGCCAGATCCTCGCGCACTATCCCCCAAATTCCTCCGAGGCATGAACCCAGAAACCAGAGCTTGCCTTCCACTTCGCTACATAGTCTTTGCTGAGATCTTCGTTCTATGCCTCCTAATCCTCCTCCGGTTAGTCACTCTCTCACGGGCAGAGAAGAAGCAAGAAGAAGCTCCCTGCTAATAAAGCGGCCCCCAGATGAAAAAGCTCCAAGAAGCAAGCAAGGAATCAAGACAACAAGCAGGCAATAAGTTATGCTTGGGATAAAGAGAAAAGTAACCAGAAGCGCTTGGGATAAAAAGAAAAGTAACATGAAGAAGTTTATCCCAAATGACCGCTTCTTCCCCGGCAACTCCCCGCTTCCAGAAGGGATATTAATCCACTTAAAGGGTACTCTAATCCTTTTAAGTGGGGTAGTCTCTCTTCTGCTAGCACTGATGAAGGAAGACCCAGAAATTGAGGCATGCAAATTTCTGGATGATGCACGAGTTGCCAGTGCATGCCACCGCCTGCCGCTACTGCCCAGAGCAACCTTCCAAGTGCATGAGGTGAAAGAGATAGAAAAATCTCTTTTGCATGTGGAAGATTTGCACGGCAAAAAATTCCTGAATGAAGAAAAGAGAAATGAAAAAGAGGATCAAGTCCAAGCAAGAGCTTTTGTTATAGAAGTTCCATCTCCCGTTCGTGCAAACTTAAGTTTCAGTTATAAGCAGAAGCTGTTTAGCTGAAGTAAAGCTATCCCTGTAAACCCTTCTAACCTAATCTCGGGGACGAGATTTCTTTTAAGTGGGGTAGGTTTGTAATACCCCGGAAAATTGACCCTAAGAAATTACCCTCTAATCTCTACCTTAATTCAAAATGAATTTCGAAAGCTTGTTGTTTAAGTGCAAGTGTACCTTTTTGAGCTCAACAAAAATCGTCTCAAGTTCCTCAATTATTCCTCAAAATTATTTCCCACTTTTCCCTCTCAAAATTCATCCAAATTCCAATCCCAAATCAAATTCAGAAAATGGAAAAACTCCTCCCTCTCCTCACTGGGCCGAAGCCCAACCTTCCCCCCTCTCTCGGCCCACCTTCCCGTGGCCCAACTCCCTCTCCCCTTTCCCACGTGGGCCTCGCCACCCTCCCGGCCCACTTCGCCCTCTCCTTCTCCGGGCCCAAGACGACGGCCCAGCTGGCCATCGTCTTCCTCCCCCCCTGTCCCTTCCCTGCTCGCCGCGCCGCGCACACGCGCCGTGCGTCGCGCGCCAAGCCACCGCGCCCCGACGCCGTACCGGACCCCGGACAGCGCCGCGCCTCGCGTCGCCACGCGCCTCCGCGCCGACGCCTCCTGCCCGGGCCATCCCGTGACGCGCCGCGCCGCGCCCACTCGCACTCCACACGCGACCCGCGCGCCGTGCCGCTCCCCGCCAGCCGCTCGTTGCTCCGGTGCTCCCCGTACCCGGCCCCCCTACCGCCCGCACGTGCCTAGCTGCTTACCGCCCCGCGCCGCGCCATAAAAACGCCGAGCTCTCTTTCCCCCTTCCCCCGCTGGCGCCGCCCGCGCCGCTCGCCTCGACGAGCCGCGCCGACGCTGCCTCCTCCATCCCGAGCTCTCCCTCCCCGCGCTGCTCTTTCCCTCTCGCCTCGGCCGGCCTCTGTTCACCTTGGCTCGGAGCCGCCCGACACGAGCATCCTTTCCCCCTGCTCCACTCGCGCCGCCCGCGCCGCTTGCCCCAGCGACAAGCCGCGCCGACGCCGCTGTCTGCCTCGCCGTGCTCTGCTCGTGCCCGAGAGCAAGCCGCCGCCGCCTCGTGATGAAATTCTCCATCCACAAGCCACCTCAGTCCAATTCCTCGGGCATACACCACCACACCATTGCCATCTACCTCCGCCCGGCCTCAATTTCTCCTCCCGTTGCTCCAGTCGCGCTCCCCGCGAGCACCCGCGGCCGCGGCCATGGCCGCCCGTGGGCACCCTTGCTCCGCGCACTTCCCCGCACCCGGAACCGCTCGGACGGACTCGCGCCAGCCTCCCCGTCGCGCCGGTGTCCTCGGCTTCGCGAACGGAGGTCGGGAGCTTCCCTCCCGACGAGCTCCGGCGAGCGCGCTGTTCTGCCGGAGCAGACGAGCGCCGGCCGAGCCGAGCCTCTGCTCCTGCCTGTTCGCTCGCCTCTCCCCTTGGCCGTATGGGCCAGCCCAAGCCGCCTGGGTGCACATGGGCCAAGAGGCCAAGAAAAGAAAGAAAAGAGCCCGTTGGGCCAAAACTCCTCCCGAGCCCAAGTTCGGTTTTCAGCTTGGGTCAGGCTCACTGTTCGCCACCAAAAAGTCTGTTGCTACCCCTCGAACTGTCCAGGAAGTTCACATCTACCCCCTGCCACAAAATGCTCCGTATCTTTTCCATTCTATCTCCGATTTATGTGATTCTCGTACCTAAATACTCTGCAAATCGAGCTCTATCCATCTATATATTTTTCATAATATTCCCACACACTCCGCCGACCACGACACTTGAAGATCCACAGTCTACGTCGTTTTTGGGTCGATCCGCGACGACGGGACTAGGGCACCTGTGGCAAGCCACTTGTGCACTAGTTCCGCCCTCGCCGATCGGTTCACCGAAGACCCGGTTTGGTTGAACCGAACCGGACGGTTGCCAAACTCTACCCCTGTCCCCGTACTGCGGACGACAGGAGGAGATGGTTAGCACCGCCCGAGTTCGTCGTTCTCTCCCTCACCGCGATGTAAGCCCATCGCGCTGCGGGAGTAGACCGAGCCCAACCGGAAGGAAGAGTTGGACCGCACGCGCCGGGGTTTGGCCCGTGTCGTCTCTCTCTTCTTCCAAATTAATCTTTATTGCCGACATGCTGCCCTCATGCTGCCGGAAAATCCGTTTCGTGAGCTCGGCATGGATGGCACTAAAGATCAAACTCTTGATATCTAAAAGGGATGCCAAACGCGCCAGTTATCCGTTTGACTCTCGTTCTGATCACATGGAAAACCATAAGGATATCTTTAGCTCCACAAAGCCCATATCTTGATGAGCTCAGAGCGTACCTTGATTTGGTGTGTTTTGCTTGTCTGTACGTGTAGGCTTTCTCGGAGAGCCGTTCGGTTCCGTCTCTGAAATGGTTGACTCAGAGACCGGAACAGGAGTCCAATGGTGTAACGACCGTCGTACCGGCTACCTCGGCGAATGAAGGCAAGTCCACTGGAATCCTCACTTGATGCATAAATTACCCAGTTTTTATATACACATCCTATTGCCTTGTAAAACAAGAAAACTTGCATGTTTTGCTGGCTAAGGTAAAACATAGTAGGATATAGCCTCCCGAGCCACTTTAGATGTAGTGCGCTTAGGTGGATCGCTCACTCAATTATATACATTAATCTTGATGAAAATGATGGGAATATGATGGTGGGTATGGGCGGTTGTTTTTCAGTAAAACATAGGGTAAGACCCTGGCAGACGACTTCGGTTGTTGAAGCCATTTACGGGGTGGAAACCTGGTCCTTGTTGTGAGGACTGGGCTGGTGTTGCTCATGCGTGAGCATTGTGGGAGTTCCACCCTGAAGGACCGAGTTGACGTTTCATCTTGCCTAACTCATCTAGCGCAACCACTCGAGGTTGTATGCGGCAACCCTCGGTTAGAACCCGCTTTGGACGAACCAGGCGTAAGCCGGTGTGCTGGGATGCATGAGAGATTGGGTGGATGGGCGCGGTTGCATGGCTGCGGTCAGGGGTCAACAGTCGCGTGGCTGCGGGTCTGAGCGACAGGTGGGCCCGTACTCTCTCATGGCTGAAGTCTGGGGAGCGCCTTGCGGGGGAAAAACCGGCGAGCGGAAAGGGGCTCACTGATCATGAGTGCCTGGACCAAACTTGTGGGTAAAGTGTGCACCTCTGGCCAGAGTATAACTAAATCTATCATGATAGTCCGCTGTCCACTGGTATGGACAAACGAGTTACGGCTTGGTTTCTGAACTAGCTTCTTATAAAAATATGGTTTCGGGTTGGGATCAAAATGATGGTTTTGAGGCAGCTGCGGTTGCCGAGGAGGTGTGTGTGTGGAAAATGTGTTGGCCTGCGTGCCATGAGCCGCGATGGACCGGCAAGTCCAGTGGCAACCTCTTTTGGGATAAAGATGTTTTCTCAATTAAAACTGAGAACTAAGGAACCCTGCATATCAAATGTTTTACTGCAAATTTACCTTCAGCTCCAGATATATCCTGCATTTAATGTTAGCTTATATCCCCTCTTCCTATGGAAGAAGGTGGGCTTGCGGAGTACGTTTGTACTCACCCTTGCTTGGTTGTTGGTTTACAGAGCAAAGAAGATCGTGGACGTGTGAGGGTTACGGCCTGCTTCCCAACTGTGTGTTGTGGGAAAGAATGGGTCGCGCTTTAAAGTTTTCCGCTGCAGTGTTTTTCGGGCTGCGCCCCGTTTGGTCTGTCCCGTTAGGGCGGATCTGTATACATCTGATGAACAAATGTGGTTACCATAACTCCTGGGAATGGTAATAATACACATTTTAGTCCTGCTTAGGGGCTGGGACGCTTCAGGTGGTATCAGAGCCGTAAGTTGGCCGTAGGACGTAACCCTAGGTTGGAAAAAGGTTTTGAGTCCGAAATCAGTTGAAAAACACCTCTACTCCTTATCTTACTCAGTTTCAAAAGAGTTTATCTGCTCTTTTCCCCTTCCTCAGTCAAGTGTTCCGCTTCGAAGACCGTGTTCAACCTGTCTGCAACAAAAGGTGTGCACACCCTATGGAAGTCAAAAGTGGCACCCTACCTATGGATGACCGTGACGTGCACCGGAAAACAAGGAAGTGACCCTCCTTGTGTTTCCCGCCTCCCTTGCCTTGAATGGCCCTGCATGCAGCACAGTGGACAAGGGACCGCTCATGCAGAGCCCCTCTGAATCAGTGCAACACAGTGAGCGGTGCCTAACGCCGTGTCTGCTGTCTGGAAAGGACACCAGGATTCAGCCCCAGACACGCCGGCAAGGTGTTTAAAAGCCCACCAAAAGGCCAGAAGAACTCAAGAACTGCCCCAGTAAAAGCAGCCATGGCTAAGCAACCTCCAACGCTCATAGGCATCCCCACGCCTATAAAGAAGAGAAAGGTCGGAGACCTCATCGATGGAGTTCCGATCCTAGAAGGCATACCAGTTGAGGAGAGTGAGCCAGATCACCCAGAGCTCTCCCCCGTTCCTTCACCAGAGCTAGCAGAAACCCTAGAAGCTGCACCGGCTTCCCCGCTGTCAGTAGAAAGCCCAAGAGCTCCGCCACCAAGTCCTGTTTTGCTCAGTGAGTTGCCTTGGGAAGAGCTGTTGAAGACGCGAGCCGCGTCTCCCCTTGTGGAATCTACCCCAGAACCATCCAGTTCAGCCTCGTCCTGCAAGGAAGAAGACTCAGTAGTCTGGCCCCCGTCGTTGCAAGAGGTCAACAGCAGATCCAGGGAGTCATCCCCGGATGAAGTCACCAGTGCCCTCCGGGAGTGAAGCCGTGTGGTCCGCAGTTAGTTGTACCCAGTTCCCCTCTTACATGTGGGTAGTGGAATTTTTGTTCCGCTTAGTTAGCACCCTCTGTAAGAGTGAATCGTGTAGACTGCGTGTGTTGTAGTGTTGTTGTTGTTGTTGTCGTCTGTGTTGTAGCCTTTTGTTTTCTGTTGCGCTAGTGTTAAGCCGAGTTCAGCCTGTTTTGCTCAGATGGAATCTGCCGAGTATGTCAGCTGCTGCCGGGAAGAAAGTGGCTTTCCCGAGCTGCTAAGAGATACCATGCGGTACCTCAGTATTCCAGGATACCCGGAGTACTGCGGGTTAGCATTCCCCGAAAGGGAAGAACGAGGATGGACCGTCACACTTTATATCAGAGAGAACCTCAATCTCAACGGTTGGTACTGCAGGGCCATCGGCAACGGATTCTTAGAAGCCAGCCACATTGCCGCTCGTGGGGCAATAAAAAGGTTATGCTCGACCTACCATGGGGCAGTACAAAGCAGCCCTATGAGGTTCTTTCCACCAGTAAACCAACGTGCTAGTACTTGGATTAAGAGGACAGCAATCTTGACAGAGATCAAGAAGTCCAGAGATCCTACCCTAGCCTACCTGGTCCAGTATCTGCTCGCCTTGGACGACGAGTATGAAAAACTGAGCCGCCTGCATGACAGGTTGGTAGACCGACACCAAGACACAGAAAGAGAGTTGGTCAAGTATAAGAGGGCGTGGATGCATCCAGGATCAGTAACAAACTCCCCTCTCAGTCATGGAGTAAGGGTAAGGGCCATGTCCGGTCCTCGCCACCCACCTCAAGGAGAAATACAGAACCCCATGATGGCAGGAAGTTCAAACCCTCCTAACCAACCAATACTGAGTCATCCTGGAAATTTTCAGGCCCTCCTGCTCAATCACATGCAGACCAGTGATAAGAACCTAGAAGACCTCAACAGACGAGAAGATAAAGCAAGCATGGGCGCCTTTTTGTCGCTCTCGCTCCCAGGAGAAGGATCCAGTGGTCAGCCACCAGTGCAAGACCGAGCCTCCAAGCAGCAGAAGCTGAAAGGAGTCCTGCGTGAGTAGTCGCGTTAGTGTGTTCGTTTTTGTGTTTGCAGTTTTGTTTGTGGAGTTTTGCTAATAAAGAACACATCATTTGTAGACCTAACTCTTATCCCTGCTTCCCCTTCTTACCTTAAAAACCGTCTGTTAAAAGGAAGCAAAACGCCTACAAGAAGCCTTGTTCAAACCAGTCAGTCAGCATGCAACAACAGTGTGTCCAAGAAAGCACAGTACCAGCAGCAGAAAACGAGGAGATAAAGTGTACACAGTGAAAGGAAATAGTGCCCTGGGAAAAAGGAAAAGACCGGATGAGACACTGCATACTACAATCCCTAAGCGAATTGTGTACGCCACAGTTCCCCGCCGCTCTCGTCTTCCCACCGCCCTCACCTCCCCGCCTTATCAGCTGCCGCTCCTGTCTTTTCGCCGCACCCACTGCGCCTGCCCCCGCCACCCACTTGCCTTTGCCGCCGTGCAGGCATGCATGTGCCCCGCTCACCGCTTTAGCAGTGCACCCCCGCGCTGCTGCCGACCGAAACCGGCCCCTACACCCTCGCATGCACGCCGCCGCGTGTATCCACTGCACCGCCTCCACCGCTCATGTCCCTTCGATGCACAAGCCACCGCACCGCAACCACCACTCTCCCGTGCGTCCATAAAAGCACGCCTCGGGCGCCACTCTTCATTCACCCCGCCGAGCAAGCTCATAACACCCTCCCTCCACTAGCTAAATCAAAATAATTCCCCCAGATGTTCGTTGATTCTTTCATCGAACAAGTCCTCTTAGGTTTCTACGCCCTTGCTTTTCTCATTCTCATCATGTACCTCCTTTTTCTGTGGGAAGACCACCATCCTCCCTCTTCAGAACAAAGCAAGAGGGATTAGCCCAAACACCCCGCTCACCTCAATACCCGAGCATGAACCTAGCCATCATCACACTTCTTCTGATCCAGTGCATATTTCTCTACAAGATCTCAAAAGTCCTCCTCCAGCTTGCAAGAAACATAGTCAGATTCCAGGACCGCATAAGCCAGATCCTCGCGCACTATCCCCCAAATTCCTCCGAGGCATGAACCCAGAAACCAGAGCTTGCCTTCCACTTCGCTACATAGTCTTTGCTGAGATCTTCGTTCTATGCCTCCTAATCCTCCTCCGGTTAGTCACTCTCTCACGGGCAGAGAAGAAGCAAGAAGAAGCTCCCTGCTAATAAAGCGGCCCCCAGATGAAAAAGCTCCAAGAAGCAAGCAAGGAATCAAGACAACAAGCAGGCAATAAGTTATGCTTGGGATAAAGAGAAAAGTAACCAGAAGCGCTTGGGATAAAAAGAAAAGTAACATGAAGAAGTTTATCCCAAATGACCGCTTCTTCCCCGGCAACTCCCCGCTTCCAGAAGGGATATTAATCCACTTAAAGGGTACTCTAATCCTTTTAAGTGGGGTAGTCTCTCTTCTGCTAGCACTGATGAAGGAAGACCCAGAAATTGAGGCATGCAAATTTCTGGATGATGCACGAGTTGCCAGTGCATGCCACCGCCTGCCGCTACTGCCCAGAGCAACCTTCCAAGTGCATGAGGTGAAAGAGATAGAAAAATCTCTTTTGCATGTGGAAGATTTGCACGGCAAAAAATTCCTGAATGAAGAAAAGAGAAATGAAAAAGAGGATCAAGTCCAAGCAAGAGCTTTTGTTATAGAAGTTCCATTTCCCGTTCGTGCAAACTTAAGTTTTAGTTATAAGCAGAAGCTGTTTAGCTGAAGTAAAGCTATCCCTGTAAACCCTTCTAACCTAATCTCGGGGACGAGATTTCTTTTAAGTGGGGTAGGTTTGTAATACCCCGGAAAATTGACCCTAAGAAATTACCCTCTAATCTCTACCTTAATTCAAAATGAATTTCGAAAGCTTGTTGTTTAAGTGCAAGTGTACCTTTTTGAGCTCAACAAAAATCGTCTCAAGTTCCTCAATTATTCCTCAAAATTATTTCCCACTTTTCCCTCTCAAAATTCATCCAAATTCCAATCCCAAATCAAATTCAGAAAATGGAAAAACTCCTCCCTCTCCTCACTGGGCCGAAGCCCAACCTTCCCCCCTCTCTCGGCCCACCTTCCCGTGGCCCAACTCCCTCTCCCCTTTCCCACGTGGGCCTCGCCACCCTCCCGGCCCACTTCGCCCTCTCCTTCTCCGGGCCCAAGACGACGGCCCAGCTGGCCATCGTCTTCCTCCCCCCCTGTCCCTTCCCTGCTCGCCGCGCCGCGCACACGCGCCGTGCGTCGCGCGCCAAGCCACCGCGCCCCGACGCCGTACCGGACCCCGGACAGCGCCGCGCCTCGCGTCGCCACGCGCCTCCGC
Source organism: Paspalum notatum (assembly GCA_022530915.1). Lineage (NCBI taxonomy): Eukaryota > Viridiplantae > Streptophyta > Magnoliopsida > Poales > Poaceae > Paspalum > Paspalum notatum. The sequence goes on from CM039691.1 coordinate 6,048,323, forward strand.
GCCGACGCCTCCTGCCCGGGCCATCCCGTGACGCGCCGCGCCGTGCCCACTCGCACTCCACACGCGACCCGCGCGCCGTGCCGCTCCCCGCCAGCCGCTCGTTGCTCCGGTGCTCCCCGTACCCGGCCCCCCTACCGCCCGCACGTGCCTAGCTGCTTACCGCCCCGCGCCGCGCCATAAAAACGCCGAGCTCTCTTTCCCCCTTCCCCCGCTGGCGCCGCCCGCGCCGCTCGCCTCGACGAGCCGCGCCGACGCTGCCTCCTCCATCCCGAGCTCTCCCTCCCCGCGCTGCTCTTTCCCTCTCGCCTCGGCCGGCCTCGGTTCACCTTGGCTCGGAGCCGCCCGACACGAGCATCCTTTCCCCCTGCTCCACTCGCGCCGCCCGCGCCGCTTGCCCCAGCGACAAGCCGCGCCGACGCCGCTGTCTGCCTCGCCGTGCTCTGCTCGTGCCCGAGAGCAAGCCGCCGCCGCCTCGTGATGAAATTCTCCATCCACAAGCCACCTCAGTCCAATTCCTCGGGCATACACCACCACACCATTGCCATCTACCTCCGCCCGGCCTCAATTTCTCCTCCCGTTGCTCCAGTCGCGCTCCCCGCGAGCACCCGCGGCCGCGGCCATGGCCGCCCGTGGGCACCCTTGCTCCGCGCACTTCCCCGCACCCGGAACCGCTCGGACGGACTCGCGCCAGCCTCCCCGTCGCGCCGGTGTCCTCGGCTTCGCGAACGGAGGTCGGGAGCTTCCCTCCCGACGAGCTCCGGCGAGCGCGCTGTTCTGCCGGAGCAGACGAGTGCCGGCCGAGCCGAGCCTCTGCTCCTGCCTGTTCGCTCGCCTCTCCCCTTGGCCGTATGGGCCAGCCCAAGCCGCCTGGGTGCACATAGGCCAAGAGGCCAAGAAAAGAAAGAAAAGAGCCCGTTGGGCCAAAACTCCTCCCGAGCCCAAGTTCGGTTTTCAGCTTGGGTCAGGCTCACTGTTCGCCACCAAAAAGTCTGTTGCTACCCCTCGAACTGTCCAGGAAGTTCACATCTACCCCCTGCCACAAAATGCTCCGTATCTTTTCCATTCTATCTCCGATTTATGTGATTCTCGTACCTAAATACTCTGCAAATCGAGCTCTATCCATCTATATATTTTTCATAATATTCCCACACACTCCGCCGACCACGACACTTGAAGATCCACGGTCTACGTCGTTTTTGGGTCGATCCGCGACGACGGGACTAGGGCACCTGTGGCAAGCCACTTGTGCACTAGTTCCGCCCTCGCCGATCGGTTCACCGAAGACCCGGTTTGGTTGAACCGAACCGGACGGTTGCCAAACTCTACCCCTGTCCCCGTACTGCGGACGACAGGAGGAGATGGTTAGCACCGCCCGAGTTCGTCGTTCTCTCCCTCACCGCGATGTAAGCCCATCGCGCTGCGGGAGTAGACCGAGCCCAACCGGAAGGAAGAGTTGGACCGCACGCGCCGGGGTTTGGCCCGTGTCGTCTCTCTCTTCTTCCAAATTAATCTTTATTGCCGACATGCTGCCCTCATGCTGCCGGAAAATCCGTTTCGTGAGCTCGGCATGGATGGCACTAAAGATCAAACTCTTGATATCTAAAAGGGATGCCAAACGCGCCAGTTATCCGTTTGACTCTCGTTCTGATCACATGGAAAACCATAAGGATATCTTTAGCTCCACAAAGCCCATATCTTGATGAGCTCAGAGCGTACCTTGATTTGGTGTGTTTTGCTTGTCTGTACGTGTAGGCTTTCTCGGAGAGCCGTTCGGTTCCGTCTCTGAAATGGTTGACTCAGAGACCGGAACAGGAGTCCAATGGTGTAACGACCGTCGTACCGGCTACCTCGGCGAATGAAGGCAAGTCCACTGGAATCCTCACTTGATGCATAAATTACCCAGTTTTTATATACACATCCTATTGCCTTGTAAAACAAGAAAACTTGCATGTTTTGCTGGCTAAGGTAAAACATAGTAGGATATAGCCTCCCGAGCCACTTTAGATGTAGTGCGCTTAGGTGGATCGCTCACTCAATTATATACATTAATCTTGATGAAAATGATGGGAATATGATGGTGGGTATGGGCGGTTGTTTTTCAGTAAAACATAGGGTAAGACCCTGGCAGACGACTTCGGTTGTTGAAGCCATTTACGGGGTGGAAACCTGGTCCTTGTTGTGAGGACTGGGCTGGTGTTGCTCATGCGTGAGCATTGTGGGAGTTCCACCCTGAAGGACCGAGTTGACGTTTCATCTTGCCTAACTCATCTAGCGCAACCACTCGAGGTTGTATGCGGCAACCCTCGGTTAGAACCCGCTTTGGACGAACCAGGCGTAAGCCGGTGTGCTGGGATGCATGAGAGATTGGGTGGATGGGCGCGGTTGCATGGCTGCGGTCAGGGGTCAACAGTCGCGTGGCTGCGGGTCTGAGCGACAGGTGGGCCCGTACTCTCTCATGGCTGAAGTCTGGGGAGCGCCTTGCGGGGGAAAAACCGGCGAGCGGAAAGGGGCTCACTGATCATGAGTGCCTGGACCAAACTTGTGGGTAAAGTGTGCACCTCTGGCCAGAGTATAACTAAATCTATCATGATAGTCCGCTGTCCACTGGTATGGACAAACGAGTTACGGCTTGGTTTCTGAACTAGCTTCTTATAAAAATATGGTTTCGGGTTGGGATCAAAATGATGGTTTTGAGGCAGCTGCGGTTGCCGAGGAGGTGTGTGTGTGGAAAATGTGTTGGCCTGCGTGCCATGAGCCGCGATGGACCGGCAAGTCCAGTGGCAACCTCTTTTGGGATAAAGATGTTTTCTCAATTAAAACTGAGAACTAAGGAACCCTGCATATCAAATGTTTTACTGCAAATTTACCTTCAGCTCCAGATATATCCTGCATTTAAAGTTAGCTTATATCCCCTCTTCCTATGGAAGAAGGTGGGCATGCGGAGTACGTTTGTACTCACCCTTGCTTGGTTGTTGGTTTACAGAGCAAAGAAGATCGTGGACGTGTGAGGGTTACGGCCTGCTTCCCAACTGTGTGTTGTGGGAAAGAATGGGTCGCGCTTTAAAGTTTTCCGCTGCAGTGTTTTTCGGGCTGCGCCCCGTTTGGTCTGTCCCGTTAGGGCGGATCTGTATACATCTGATGAACAAATGTGGTTACCATAACTCCTGGGAATGGTAATAATACACATTTTAGTCCTGCTTAGGGGCTGGGACGCTTCAATGTTGTTCCACGCACTTGCTTATTGATTACATATCTGCAATAAGCGTCGCTATATTAGTGATATGCATGATGCAGAGAATGAGGTGAATGAATATCAAGCACACACTTAAACAATAATTTTATGGATAGGCAGAAAGGTGATCGATAAACTACTTAACTAGAGTATTTTTGTGGGCATAAAGCAAACATACACTCATACAATCAGATATGGCGATATGCACAATGCAACACATGGATTTAATACATGATTAGTATCTATTTAAATTGTCCTTTATTATATCACATGCAAACAAAGCATTAAACAAGCATATAATTATATAATCATGTAAGCATTTATTAGGTTATTCATTACAAGGAAAAACATGTTAATATAATTTGTGATGCAAGTCCCACAAGCACAATCTACGGACAGGTAATTTGGTTCAACCACTATAGCAACGAAATATGACCTGTGAAGCTATTGCAATTTATAAGTACCTTAGTTTATCCGGATTCGGTTTACAACTACCATGTTTAGAATACATCTTCATATGTCGAATGCTTAGTCACGTTAGTTCTTAGATTATGAAAACACATGCACAAGGGTTGCTATACTCCAACAAGTTAAACAATTCATGTGAAGTGCATGGAAGGAAACACTAGTTCAGGTATACATATTAACATGCTCCTTTTATTTATCTTAAATAGCCATTTTAGCCCACCAAGTGAAACAGTAACCTAAATTCATGAAAAATACACACAAGCATACTTACACATCAACATAGCTACAAAAAACAAATGAAATAGCACTATTCTATTTTATTGTTTTAATCACCATAGAATCTGTTATTTTCAAAACACATAGCAAACAGCACGAACAACACATGGAGCTTTATTTATAGACTGAACTGGTCTAAATGAGTACAATATAATTTCTATGGATTTTTCTGAACCAGTTTTTTATAGCATGTATTTTCATATACATAAAATGTGCTAATTAATGGAACTAGGGTAGATCTGTAAGTTACCAGTGATGACTAGGGTTAACAGAAACACACGTTAACATATATACTAAAACATAGTCACCGCCCAAATTTCACAATTTTTGGAGCTCATTTACGTCACTTTTGCTATTTATCTTACTTTATCATGCATTAAAGAAACAAAGGGCAAAACAGTCATTTCATATGGCAAGGCCTAGCCCACTGTGTATGTCTATTCATAAGCAGTCCAACAAAATAAGTTTCACATTTTTAGCATTTTCTGTGATTTATTTGGACATTTCAAAGATAAAACACAATTTAACAAAAATCCATTACAGCGAAGGACAAACATGAAATTAATCTATATTTCGGGGGCCTGCAGAGAAGAGGTCCAAGACTAAGTGAATAGTGTTCGAAGCAGATCTTGTAAAAACAGAAAGAGATAGGGGGTTTTGCTGCAAACTCGTCCTTCTTCTTCTACCTTGGGCCAGGGGCGAACGACGCGGTGGCGGCCGGCGTTCCGGCGCTCCCGCCGAAGCGTGGAGGCGCGCACTTAGAGCCTAGTGGTCCCGGAAGATGTTCCCATGGATGGGGAACACTTTTACCCAAGATCTTGTCGCGCGGGGTGGCGCGTACGAGCGGCACGGAGGCGGTGAACCAGACGGCGTCGGCGCAGCCATGGTGGCGGCGGCACTGATGGGCTCTAGGATCTTGGGAAATCGGTGGAGGAACCCGGCGCTCACGCGTGCTCGGAAGGTGGGAGAAGGCCCGGAGCTATGGCGGCGCGAGCTCAAGCCAAGTTCGGCCATGGCGGCGTCCATGGCGGGTGCGCTCTCTGTGCGAGCGGAAGAAGCAGGGGACGGACGAGGATGTGAGGGCGAGCGTAGGGACCGGGATCCCGTCCTAGGCTTGGGCGTTCGGGTTACCCCATTATTTCGGGTCGGGTAATTCGGGTTTTGAGAATTTCGGGTTTTCAGAAATGACATCCTAACTAGCTCTTAACCCAAAATTTCGGGTACCCAATATTTCGGGTTTGGGTTCGGGTAATCCCGAATTACCCAAGGTTTATGATAGAGTAATATGTTGGTGCCGTCCTTCACTTGTGAGCGCGGGGGCGGCGGCATCTAGGTGCAGGCAGGGGCGGAGGGGCTGCAGGGGCGCGGGCGCTGGGCGGCGGCCTTGATCTGCAGTAGCGGAGGAGGGCTGCCGGTGTAGCGCCGGCGCCGGCCAAGCAGGGACACGGGTCGCGGGGAGCCGAGGACGCAGCGGAGTGGTGGCGGAGCGGAGCGCAGGGGCGCGAGCGTCGGGCCGTGGCCTGGATCTTGCAACCGCAGAGGAAGTGGCCTGGATCTTGCAACCGCAGAGGAAGAGGACGGCCGCCGGGGTAGCGCCGGCGCTGGCCAGGCAGGGACACAGGTCGCGGGGATCCGGGGACGCAGTGGAGTGGTGGTGGAGTGGCGCGCAGGAGCGGCTGACTGCGTCTAGCCGCGGGAGGCAGCAGGCAAGGGAGGAAAAGGGAGTCCTAGGGTTAGAAGGACAGATAACGAGCTGGCCCATGCAGAGCGACAGAAAACTTGGAGTGTTGGGCCAGCCTGGTACAGAATACATCGAGTAATTCGGGTAAATTGGGTACCGGGGCATAGGACCTGAATTACCCAAAATTAAATCGGTTTCCAGAGGCAAGATCCGAAATAATGTTTGTGTAATTCGGGTCCGGGTAATTCGTGTCCGGGTACTGGTATTTCGGGTTTGGGTATTGGGTATCAGGTTTTTTGCCCAGATCTACCCGTCCAGGTGAAGCCGAGGACGCAGGGCGTCGATCCACGGCCGGGCGCGCTGCCCGTACGCCGGCCGGATCGCCGGGCCCGCCGGGCAGTGAGAGAGGGGAGGGGAAAATAAGAAAAAGAAGAAACACATTTGACTAGTTTTCTACCCCTTCAAACTTCGCCTATTTGACCTATTTAGAAGCCGAATTTGGAAAAACTCTAATTATAAGAATTGTTGTACTCTTTGTGATCTATAATTTTGTAGAAAGCCTTGATACTATGTTCTGTGTGGAAATATGGTTTAAATTTGAATTTAAGGAACAGTCTCAGGTTTGACCAATACAACCCGCCAGCTTAGAAATTCTAAAAGTCCATTTTGTGGTCACTTTCTTACAAGAAGTTTTATACCAATATTGATCAGGATTTTATGAGATACAACTTTCTCATATAAAGTTTTGCACGATAATGGCTGTAGATCAAGAAAAATTGAATTTACTAAGCAGGTTAGCTTTGGACCAAATTCATATGTTGACAGAAAGAGACCCAAAACACTATGAAAACTTTAATGCATGTCAAAGCACCAATTACCAAAGTTGTTCATCATAAAATTGTTTACAAATTTGGTATATAAAGTTTTGTCTATGTCACCACAATGTTTTGAAATATAAGCACAAATGTGTTCAAAGGTTTGGGCAAACAACAAGTTTACTTTATGTAAAGTCTTTCTTGTTTCCAAATCTTGAAGTATCAAATGAAGTGCAATTACCTCAAGACCAGATGCATTTTGAAAGGTGATAAGTTTAGTTTCACTTCATAGAGAGGAAGATTTTCAAGTTATTTAGTGAAATCAAAAGTAACTTCAGAATGAAATTTAGGAAAAGGTTGAAATTCCAGCTTGGGAAATATTCTAAGTTAGACTCGCTTGGGCTGATTTCGAGAGATATTTGGGCCCAATTTAAAATAGCTAACCGACAATTTCGGGCTATGTTCAGTGTAACAAAAGTGTAGCTCATGGTGTGTACAACGAGGTTGGTACAAGGTTTGAGCAAAGGTGCTTAATGAATTTGAACGTTTTGTTAGGGCTCAAATTTGGTTAGATCACATTTGCCACCCTCACAAGAAACCTGAGCTGGAATTGATTTGCACTTCTGAACCTCTTGGCATTTGTTTTGGAAGGTGGTTGCCATAGAAAAAATTGAAGATCATTTCATTAACTAAGACTCTCGTATTTGATGTTTTGCATGGAAATTTGCCGATTTGAAACTACTCACTTGGACAACACGAGGTTTTGTACTTTCGAATGGAAAATTTTTGACTTGCGATTTCTCTACCTAGTTCTCATTCCTCTCCGAGCATGATTAAGTCCTAATCCATCATTAACATTCCTATAACTGTGGGTCAAGACTTTTGAGATGCCGGGGGAAACTGTATTTTCTAAACCAGCAAGTACATCTATGATCTGTGGTGAGGAGAGGTCATTTGCTGCAAATTTGTCTGGTGATAGATTGAGATATGCCATTTTTTCTCATCGCAAGAAAAGTCTAGCACAGATGTTCGGTTGGCCTCACAAAGGAATGTTGTACGTACCATTGATATATTTTTTAAAAAAAATGGAACAGTGAATTGGAGTCAACTTTAGTTTGTCTGAACTGGGGCACTCTTTTTTAGTCTTATAGAATTCAAATTTGTTTGGAATCAATTGTTGTTTAACTAATGAGAGATTGATAGAATGTGATTGTTTTCTTGTTTGCTGGTTGATTTAGAGATTTATAGCGAGTCCACTTGTTCTTCAACCTTGCCCTGTTAGGGGTTATTGTAAGAGTCTTCTTATATTTATTTTCATCCTCAGTAGGAGTATATAACGATGCGCAACTCTCCAGCCTCCATCGCACTTGATAAAACACACACACACACACACAGAGATGATGATGATGATGATGGATCAACTCCAGTATATTAGTCTGTCTACAATTAACAAGTATACCTACTATACGTGGTGAGGAGAGGTCATTTTGAGGAAAATCCTTTCTGGGGATTCTTTTGTGCTGCCATTTTTTGGGTGATAGATGCTCTGCTCGTACAAGAAAAGCCTAGCATGGCATAAAAAACAGAGAAAAGCCTACCACCTATGCTCTTGGTTGGCCACACGTACCATTGGGACCAATGTCCTTTTAAAAAACAGAGCACTGGAGTCAACTTTAGTTTGTCTAAATTGGGGGTCTTTTGAGTTGTCTTAGGAAATTCAAGTTAACTTAAAATTAGTTACTGATTAATTAATGAGAGGTCAATAGAACACTGTCATATAATTAAATTTTAAACGAGTCTACATCACATAGGTCCCTCAATATATATAGCATTGGTATCAACTTTAGCTTGTATAAGTTGATCCTTTGGAGAAAGAATTCTATCCAAACAGGAATACTATTTTAGTGTAGTCTTATGAAATTAACTGGAATCCTCTTTTAGTAGTCTTATGAAACTAACTGGAATACTCCCTTAATGTAGTCTTATGAATTAGCCTTGTTTCAGAACTTCAAAAGGTGCGTGGTTGATGAGTTTATGAGAGGTCAGTAGACCAACCGCCGCATATGCAAGTTTTTAAAATGAGACTACATTTATAGACAGCTCGACTTGATATTCATATATGTATCAGCAGAAAAGAAGTGACACATTGCTTACGAAGTCCGAAAATACTGAAACTTTAGCTCAGACTGAAGGAGTATCCAACCTTTACTTAATGACATCTCAGGTAAACAAATATAAGAGGACTATTTGTTGTACCTGTTCTTGCTCGTGTGATTTTGTACTTATCAGATAAACAAACTTTATAGGACTGACGGATTATAACTTCAATTTGTCAAAAATCCAAGTATATATAGTGTCTACAGAAATGATGAGAAGGAATTTACTGTTTTTAGGGTTTTCATTTGCTAAGTTTTGGTAGACCTACTAGTTTTTCAATTTGTTGTAAGGAAAGCTCATTTCCTGCACACTTCTAGTTTTTCGTCTATGCAAAATACTATTTAGAATTCTCATTTGCTGCAAACTTGTTAAATTATATAAGTCCTTTCTCACGAAAGGCATAAATGTTCTTTTGAAACATAGCACTGAGTTCAGATGTTGAAATTTAATCTTATGAAATATGGACAGTACTTTTGTATAATCTTATGAAATTTAACTTAGTTTAATTCACAAAAAAATAACTTAATTTAAAACCTACTGCGGATTGACTCTGAAAACAAGGCTCTTCATAAAGGTCCCCAAAATATATGTAGCATTGGAATCAACTTTAGTTCGTCTAAATTATCCCTCTTAAGAAAAGAATGTTGTCCCAATATGGAGCAATATGCAATTCTGCTTAGAATCATCTAAAAGTGGTGGATGAACATGTGACATGTAAGTAGAGCATCTGGGGGCATATGTAAATTATAATGGGACTAGTTTCATACCTGAATATGTAAGAGGTAAGTAGAGTAACGGGTTGCAAACAATAGTAGCTTGATTTGCAGGAGAGGCCGAAGCGGCGCCAAAGAGCGCCATAGCAGTAGAAAAGAAGTGCTTCAATGTTTTACGGAGTTTGAGAATACTGAGACTTTTAGCTGAAATTGAAGGAGCCTCCATTCATTGCTTACGGTGGTTTCAGATAGTCGACCAAATCCTAGCATATTCTCATGTTTTCGGAGATGCCGATGCCGATGCTTTACCAAACAGCATCCGTCATTAGATGTAGAGTAATTTTTGTGACGTTTCTTCAGAGGCCATACACACAGATAACCACACTGAACAATTACCACTGTTGAAACTTGAAACAGAAAAGGCATCAAGCTTCGTTTTGAAATCCCGTAGTCTCCCCTCAGTGCACGGACTGAGAAAACAGCTGAATAGCTGATCCAGGCCTGCAAACAAGCGATGTTTTCAGTTGGCTAAATGTTTTCAGAGAATGCTCGACGACGAAGGCCTTGTCCCAGCTGAGCCGGCATGGAGCAACCAAGAGATATGGCCTCTTGGCAGCAGCAGTGTTTGTCAGTTACCAGCAAATAACTTCTCATGGCACAGATTGATAAAGATGGTGCACACAGAGCAATCAAATGGGCCAAATTAAAAATGAAGCCCAATTAGAAAAATGTGGAGGCTCCCCCCACAAGAAGCCTTTATCATCCTCTCAAAAAAAAAAAAAAAAGAAAGAAGCCTTTATCAAAACAAGAAAGCGGCGCTAATAATACAAAGTAAGAGAAAAAGGCAGTTCAGTAATTTAGTACGACTAATGCTATTTTTCTATCTTATGGAGCAGCTTCTCTGGTGTCTTAGAAACTGAAAAGTGGAAATAAAATAGTGTTCTGAGCCATTGACTTGCAGCCTTCATCAGCATCCTCTCAAGTCTCAACATAGGCTAACATGGGAAGCATAGAGGCTAGCAAAGCACACAAAAATTGATGCAAAGGCATCTTTCCCATATGAGCCGGCCTAGTTGACAAATGTATAAACGAGCTTGCCAATTCATTATTCTTAGTTTATTTGTTTGTAGGAGTATCTAATAAGCAATCGAAGCCAAGATGACACCTCAACCCAAATGGAGAAGTGATTCCATGAGCATTGCAGCTGTTGCAACTACAATTCATAACAGCCATGACTCTCAGTTATATAGACTAGTAAAAGATGGAATCAATGTTTCAACAAATTCTGTGTGTCCAACAAGTATAATTTCATATGTATGAATGACACTATGGCTGTATCACCATCATCATCCCCAGAGTTTCCAACTCATACTACAACACCGATGCCTAACAATGGCAATCCTCCTCCATCAATCAATACACCAAATTTCAAAAAACGCAAACATAATCCTGAACCTGAAGAAATGTACTAGTAATAGTGAGACGCAGCAGCAGCATTCATCGGAGATGACGACGACGCTGGAGTTATTCCGATTTCCAACCAAATTCCAAGTATACTGTGAAGGAAGCTACTGTAAATTTGATCCAACCCCCGGCTGACAGAGTCAGTCAGCGGCTGAGGAAGTCGCTGATGACCTTGTCCTGCGCGACGGCCTCGTCGCAGGACGGCTCGAGGAGGTGGAAGGTGTGGCCCTTGCCGGGCGCCTGCCAGATCTCGGCGTCGCCGGGCCAGCCGCTGGCCCTGAGGCGGTCGTAGTAGGCGCGGCCGCGGTCGCGGAGCACGTCGCTCTCGCCGACGCAGACGAGCACGCGGCCGCACGCCAGGGTCGCCAGCAGCGGCGCGGCGTCCACGAAGGGGTTGATGAGCGGGTCGTCCTCGCCCGTGGTGGCGGGGCACATGACGCGCCAGAGGGAGCCGAGGCTCTCGCGCGCGGCGGTGTCGAGGCCGTCGGAGGGCACGGCCTCGGTGCCCAGGAAGTAGGGGTGGATCATGACGAGCCCCCGGATCTGGGCGCCGTGGGGCAGGCCCTCCGCGGCGACGCGCATCGCCATGTGGTGCGCGATGTTGGCGCCCGCGCTCTCGCCGCCCAGGTAGAGGCGGGCGAAGTCGGCGTGGCCCGCGATCCACGGGTCCCTGGTGGCCGGGCCACCGTCGGCGGGGCTAGCGAGGTGGGAGACGACCCAGGCGAGCGCGTCCCAGGAGTCGGCGTAGGCGGCGGGGACGGGGTGCTCGGGGGCGAGGCGGTACTCGACGGAGACGACGAGGACGCCGGCGAGCGCGGCGAAGGCGTTGAAGTAGGCGTGGAAAGTGGGGTTGAAGGCGGAACCGATGCAGAAGCCGCCGCCGTGGTAGTAGACAATGACGGGGAGCTTGGCGCCGGCGTCGGCGAGGCGCGGGAGGTAGAGGCGCGCGGAGACGTCGGGGGAGATGACCACGTCCCGGGAGGCGACGCCCGTGGCGGCGTCCGTGGACGCGGCGACGAACTCGGAGCCGAAGTAGCGCTCCACGCGGTTCTTGTAGATGCGGATGAAGGGCATGGACTCGTAGACGATCTCGTCGTCCGCGGCGGCCGGAGGCGGGGCGACGGGCGCGGCGGCGGCCATCGGAGATCTGGGCTTCTGGCGCTTGGCGGGCAACGCACCGGTGGTAACGGTCGGGTTTGGCAGCGCTTTGCTTGCTTTGGCCCCCACCACCACCAGTCCACCACACCACCACACCAGCAGTCGTGCAAGTTGATCGCTGTATGGAGTATAATGTAGACGGGAGGGATCCGGATATTTGTACTAGTATAGTTGGCGACTGCCGATACTAAACAACTCGCAAGTTCGTGACTGGTCTATGTTTTGATGCATCAAATCAAATGGGATTAGATTGTGATTAACAGAATAAGCAAACAATTCTTAGCACAGTAACTCAAAGAAGCGGTCAACAGTCAACACCTCTTCTCTCGTCAAACTGGAGAGTTCGAGTACGACACCACGTTTCATTGAACCAGCTCACAAATTTCTGGCTTCGTATTGGAAAAAAACGCATTTCACTTTGACAATGGATAATTCAGACCCAACGCAAAGCAATACAGTTCTTCTTCGTTATTCAGCTGCATCAGCACATACGGCAGCATTTCGTTCCGCCGGTGCCTCACAGCACAGCGCACTGCGTACAACAAGTACACGTATACGCTCTTGCGCCAGCAGCCCGGCCAGCACCCTGCGGTTCTACTGGCCGCCGGTGATCAGCGCGACCAGGAGCTCTCGGGCTCGCGGAGGTGGAACTCGTGGTCCGCGGGCGCGGAGTCCAGCGCGCAGCTCGGCGGCGGCGGCGGGCCACCCGCCCGCCAGCAGCACGTCGTAGCACGCCCTGCCGGCCTGCCCTCGCCCGCCAGCACGTCGTCCGCGACGCACACGAGCACGCGGCGGCACCCGAGCCACCCCAGGCTCGGCGCGCCGTCGGCGAACGGGCTTACGCATGGGTCGCGGCCGGGCCCTGCCGTCCGCCCGCCGCACGCGAACGCCCACATCTCCGCCAGCTTGCCGCGCACCCACGCGTGCTTCGCCGCCGTGTCTGGGTCCCCTGGCGGTGACGGCAATAGGAAAAATGGGTGCAGCAGCGCCATCCCCTGCACCAGGGCGCCGCCGCCGGCGCCAGGCGGGAGGAGCCCAGGCTCCGAGCCGGCGCGGAGGGCGAGGTTGTGCGCGACGTTCCTGCCGGCGCTGAACCCGAGGACGAACACGCGCGCGGCGTCGCCGTGGTCGCGGACCCAGGGGTCGGTGTCGACGCCCGCAGCCGTCGCCCACCGAAGCGTGGCCCAGGCGTCATCATAGCAGACGGGGACGGGGTGCTCGGGCGCGAGGCGGTACTCCACGAACAGGGCGAGTGCGCCGGGCTGCGTGGCGAGGCGGTGTGATGAAACCGCCAATTTAATCCAGGCTAACCACATTTATCATCTCTGGTTCGCAGTGCACTTAGATTGAACTAAACCCGGTCGTTCGTCGAGAATTTTTTGACACTCGATAACATTAAATCCAAAAGAACCGGCATCATACACTTCCGATTCTCGATGGAGCCACAGCTGTTACATCATCACTGACAGTTGTAATAGAGAGTAAATATACTTAGCTTATAAATCAATTTGAAATAAAGTTAAATTCCAACATAGTGCCATACCATAAAAAAGTTCAAAAGTATCTCACAATGAAATTTAAAGTTCAAAGTTCATGATAAAATAAAATCAAAAGACTTGCAACGATGAAACAACATCGCTCACTGATGTTGCTCCTGTGCGACACATGATGTCCTTCAACCTTAGGGGGTGTTTGGATACCCTGGGCTAAATTTTAGCCCCGTCACATCGGATGTTTGGACGCTAGTTAGAAGTATTAAATATAGTATAATTATAAAACTAATTACACAGATGAGGACTAAACGGCGAGATGAATTTATTAAGCCTAATTAATCTATGATTAGCAAATGTGATGCTACAGTAAACATTCGTTAATCATGGATTAATTAGACTTACTAAATTCGTCTCGTCATTTAGTCCTCGTCTATGTAATTAGGTTTCTAATTAAATCATATTTAATACTTATAAATAGTGTCCGAATATTCGATGTGACACGGGCTAAAGTTTAGCCACTGGATCCAAACACCCCTTAGTGGAACAAGCACCCCACCAACACAGGCACACACGAAGAACTCCATACCTGCACTTAAAATGTGGGAACAAACCCTGAGTGCTAATTATTCAGTAGGACTTAATGGAATGGCTTATGACTGACGCAAAGCTTGTTTATTAACGAGTGGATCCTTAACCATTGATTTAAACAACGATGAATTAACCATGTTATTAACAAGTTTTATCATTTGTATGTATCAACATAATCATAATAAATTGCAGCAATGTAAATATATAATACAAGCATGTGATATTTGAAAATATGAATAATAATCATAATGTAATCAAGTAGTTACTACGTTGCCCGTGTGCAATATTAGCATTCTCACATCTGGTAAGTATTAGTGATTCGAATCGATTTTTAATTTTTGGGAATAACTAAAAATGCCAATGGATACATGCTTACTAACCGTAGCATTTTCACATATAACCTCCATCTCAATTAGTCCCGTCCCAAGATTCAAAGCGTCCCCACCTAACATCCGGGTTGTGCCGCATTAGGAGCGATACCACGTGTGCTGGGTCAATCCTCCCTCGACTACAAGCTCCCCCGAGTACATCGCCCTCCATCAAGTGGATGCGCGGCACTTTGAACACTTCGGACGGCATAGGAAAGACTTTCATTGGTCCCACGACCCGGATAAACATTCTAGCAATGTTATGCTGGTCAGCAGGCGAACAGCGAATGAGCCTTATGCGACTCGGGAGAAGTCCACGAACCTTTCACATAATCACCATCATTTCTTTTTCTTATATACCCATATCTCTGCCCGGTCTGCACTTAAATCATAAGCATAATAGTAATTTCTAAAATAGTAAAATTTCTGTGATATTCAAAAATCACCTATGCGACGAGTGACTCCATTCACTTGTGTCTACTCATACCTAGTATTACTAGGCATACTCGTCCTGCGTACTCTATTGTAGGTGCTAGGGCTAGGGCGACCAAGAAATCTAATGCAATTGGTTTCAAACACCTTCGAATGCAGATGCGTAATTATCAACTATAACATATTTGCTAGGAAAAGCATGGTCCTGTCTACCTTTACTTATTTTATCAAAACCAACAAACTAAGCTATGTTATTTTGTTAGGTTGTGGGGCTTTGTTTCAGGCAATCTCTTGATCACTTGGACAACTCCTCCATCTAAACACGACTGTTGGATGGAGGTCATGCTTGGGGTTTAGTTGGTCTTCTGGACCACCTTGCTTGATGTTGCTCCACGCACTTGCTTCTTGATCACATATCTGCAATAAGCGTCGCTATATTAGTGATATGCATGATGCAGAGAATGAGGTGAATGAATATCAAGCACACACTTAAACAATAATTTTATAGATAGGCAGAAAGGTGATCGATAAACTACTTAACTAGAGTATTTTTGTGGGCATAAAGCAAACATACACTCATACAATCAGATATGGCGATATGCACAATGCAACACATAGATTTAATACATGATTAGTATCAATTTAAATTGTCCTTTATTATATCACATGCAAGCAAAGCATTAAACAAGCATATAATTATATAATCATGTAAGCATTTATTAGGTTATTCATTACAAGGAAAAACATGTTAATATAATTTGTGATGCAAGTCCCACAAGCACAATCTACAGACAGGTAATTTGGTTCAACCACTATAGCAACGAAATATGACCTGTGAAGCTATTGCAATTTATAAGTACCTTAGTTTATCCGGATTCGGTTTACAACTACCATGTTTAGAATACATCTTCATATGTCGACTGCTTAGTCACGTTAGTTCTTAGATTATGAAAACACATGCACAAGGGTTTCTATACTCCAAGTTAAACAATTCATGTGAAGTGCATGGAAGGAAACACTAGTTCAGGTATACATATTAACATGCTCCTTTTATTTATCTTAAATAGCCATTTTAGCCCACCAAGTGAAACAGCAACCTAAATTCATGAAAAATACACACAAGCATGCTTACACATCAACATAGCTACAAAAAACAAATGAAATAGCACTATTCTATTTTATTGTTTTAATCACCATAGAATCTGTTATTTTCAAAACACATAGCAAACAGCACGAACAACACATGGAGCTTTATTTATAGACTGAACTGGTCTAAATGAGTACAATATAATTTCTATAGATTTTTCTGAACCAGTTTTTTATAGCATGTATTTTCATATACATAAAATGTGCTAATTAATGGAACTAGGGTAGATCTGTAAGTTACCAGTGATGACTAGGGTTAACAGAAACACACATTAACATATATACTAAAACATAGTCACCGCCCAAATTTCACAATTTTTGGAGCTCATTTACGTCACTTTTGCTATTTATCTTACTTTATCATGCATTAAAGAAACAAAGGGCAAAACAGTCATTTCATATGGCAAGGCCTAGCCCACTGTGTATGTCTATTCATAAGCAGTCCAACAAAATAAGTTTCACATTTTTAGCATTTTTCTGTGATTTATTTGGACATTTCAAAGATAAAACACAATTTAACAAAAATCCATTACAGCGAAGGACAAACATGAAATTAATCTATATTTCGGGGGCCTGCAGAGAAGAGGTCCAAGACTAAGTGAATAGTGTTCAAAGCAGATCTTGTAAAAACAGAAAGAGGTAGGGGGTTTTGCTGCAAACTCGTCCTTCTTCTTCTACCTTGGGCCAGGGGCGAACGACGCGGTGGCGGCCGGCGTTCCGGCGCTCCCGCCGAAGCGTGGAGGCGCGCACTTAGAGCCTAGTGGTCCCGGAAGATGTTCCCATGGATGGGGAACACTTTTACCCAGGATCTTGTCGCGCGGGGTGGCGCGTACGAGCGGCACGGAGGCGGTGAACCGGACAGCGTCGGCGCAGCCATGGTGGCGGCGGCACTGATGGGCTCTAGGATCTTGGGAAATCGGTGGAGGAACTCGGCGCTCACGCGTGCTCGGAAGGTGGGAGAAGGCCCGGAGCTACGGCGGCGCGAGCTCAAGCCGAGTTCGGCCATGGCGGCGTCCATGGCGGGTGCGCTCTCTGTGCGAGCGGAAGAAGCAGGGGACGGACGAGGATGTGAGGGCGAGCATAGGGACCGGGATCCCGTCCTAGGCTTGGGCGTTCGGGTTACCCGATTATTTCGGATCGGGTAATTCGGGTTTTCAGAAATGACATCCTAACATCACCCGAAGTAGCTCTTAACCCGAAATTTCAGGTACCCAATATTTCGGGTTCGGGTTCGGGTAATCCCGAATTACCCAAGGTTTATGATAGAGTAATATGTTGGTGCCGTCCTTCACTTGTGAGCGCGGGGGCGGCGGCATCTAGGTGCAGGCAGGGGCGGAGGGGCTGCAGGGGCGCGGGCGCTGGGCGGCGGCCTTGATCTGCAGTAGCGGAGGAGGGCTGCCGGTGTAGCGCCGGCGCCGGCCAAGCAGGGACGCGGGTCGCGGGGAGCCGAGGACACAGCGGAGTGGTGGCGGAGCGGAGCGCAGGGGCGCGGGCGTCGGGCCATGGCCTGAATCTTGCAACCGCAGAGGAAGAGGACGGCCGCCGGGGTAGCGCCGGCGCTGGCCAGGCAGGGACACGGGTCGCGGGGATCCGGGGACGCAGTGGAGTGGTGGTGGAGTGGCGCGCAGGAGCGGCTGGTGGCGGCGGCTGACTGCGTCTGGCCGCGGGAGGCAGCAGGCAAGGGAGGAAAAGGGAGTGCTAGGGTTAGAAGGACAGATAACGAGTTGGCCCGTGCAGAGCGACAGAAAACTTGGAGTGGTGGGCCAGCCTGGTACAGAATACATCGAGTAATTCGGGTAAATTGGGTACCGGGGCATAGGACCCGAATTACCCAAAATTAAATCGGTTTCCAGAGGCAAGATCCGAAATAATGTTTGTGTAATTCGGGTCCGGGTAATTCGTGTCCGGGTACTGGTATTTCGGGTTTGGGTATTGGGTATCAGGTTTTTTGCCCAGATCTACCCGTCCAGGTGAAGCCGAGGACGCAGGGCGTCGATCCACGGCCGGGCGCGCTGCCCGTACGCCGGCCAGATCGCCGGGCCCGCCGGGCAGTGAGAGAGGGGAGGGGAAAATAAGAAAAAGAAGAAACACATTTGACTAGTTTTCTACCCCTTCAAACTTTACCTATTTGACCTATTTAGAAGCCGAATATGGAAAAACTCTAATTATAAGAATTGTTGTACTCTTTGTGATCTATAATTTTGTAGAAAGCCTTGATACTATGTTCTGTGTGGAAATATGGTTTAAATTTGAATTTAAGGAACAGTCTCAGGTTTGACCAATACAACCCGCCAGCTTAGAAATTCTAAAAGTCCATTTTGTGGTCACTTTCTTACAAGAAGTTTTATACCAATATTGATCAGGATTTCATGAAATACAACTTTCTCATATAAAGTTTTGCACGATAATGGCTGTAGATCAAGAAAAATTGAATTTACTAAGCAGGTCAGCTTTGGACCAAATTCATATGTTGACAGAAAGAGACCCAAAACACTATGAAAACTTTAATGCATGTCAAAGCACCAATTACCAAAGTTGTTCATTATAAAATTCTTTACAAGTTTGGTATATAAAGTTTTGTCTATGTCACCACAATGTTTTGAAATATAAGCACAAATGTGTTCAAAGGTTTGGGCAAACAACAAGTTTACTTTATGTAAAGTCTTTCTTCTTTCCAAATCTTGAAGTATCAAATGAAGTGCAATTACCTCAAGACCAGATGCATTTGAAAGGTGATAAGTTTAGTTTCACTTCATAGAGAGGAAGATTTTCAAGTTATTTAGTGAAATCAAAAGTAACTTCAGAATGAAATTTGGGAAAAGGCTGAAATTCCAGACTTGGGAAATATTCTAAGTTAGACTCGCTTGGGCTGATTTCGAGAGATATTTGGGCCCAATTTAAAATAGCTAACCGACAGTTTCGGGCTATGTTCAGTGTAACAAAAGTGTAGCTCATGGTGTGTACAACGAGGTTTGTACAAGGTTTGAGCAAAGATGCTTAATGAATTTGAACGTTTTGTTAGGGCTCAAATTTGGTTAGATCACATTTGCCACCCTCACAAGAAACCTGAGCTGGAATTGATTTGCACTTCTGAACCTCTTGGCATTTGTTTTGGAAGGTGGTTGCCATAGAAAAAATTGAAGATCATTTCATTAACTAAGACTCTCGTATTTGATGTTTTGCATGGAAATTTGCCGATTTGAAACTACTCACTTGGACAACACGAGGTTTTGTACTTTTGAATGGAAAATTTTTGACTTGCGATTTCTCTACCTAGTTCTCATTCCTCTCCGAGCATGATTAAATCCTAATCCATCATTAACATTCCTATAACTGTGGGTTAAGACTTTTGAGATGCCGGGGAAAACTGTATTTTCTAAACCAGCAAGTACATCTATGATCTGTGGTGAGGAGAGGTCATTTGCTGCAAATTTGTCTGGTGATAGATTGAGATATGCCATTTTTTCTCATCGCAAGAAAAGTCTAGCACAGATGTTCGGTTGGCCTCACAAAGGAATGTTGTACGTACCATTGATATATTTAAAAAAAAAATGGAACAGTGAATTGGAGTCAACTTTAGTTTGTCTGAACTGGGGCACTCTTTTTTAGTCTTATAGAATTCAAATTTGTTTGGAATCAATTGTTGTTTAACTAATGAGAGATTGATAGAATGTGATTGTTTTCTTGTTTGCTGGTTGATTTAGAGATTTATAGCGAGTCCACTTGTTCTTCAACCTTGCGCTGTTAGGGGTTATTGTAAGAGTCTTCTTATATTTATTTTCATCCTCAGTAGGAGTATATAACGATGCGCAACTCTCCAGCCTCCATCGCACTTGATAAAACACACACACACACACACAGAGAGAGAGAGAGAGAGAGAAAGAGATGATGATGATGATGGATCAACTCCAGTATATTAGTCTGTCTACAATTAACAAGTATACCTACTATACGTGGTGAGGAGAGGTCATTTTGAGGAAAATCCTTTCTGGGGATTCTTTTGTGCTGCCATTTTTTGGGTGATAGATGCTCTGCTCGTACAAGAAAAGCCTAGCATGGCATAAAAAACAGAGAAAAGCCTACCACCTATGCTCTTGGTTGGCCACACGTACCATTGGGACCAATGTCCTTTTAAAAAACAGAGCACTGGAGTCAACTTTAGTTTGTCTAAATTGGGGGTCTTTTGAGTTGTCTTAGGAAATTCAAGTTAACTTAAAATTAGTTACTGATTAATTAATGAGAGGTCAATAGAACACTGTCATATAATTAAATTTTAAACGAGTCTACATCACATAGGTCCCTCAATATATATAGCATTGGTATCAACTTTAGCTTGTATAAGTTGATCCTTTGGAGAAAGAATTCTATCCAAACAGGAATACTATTTTAGTGTAGTCTTATGAAATTAACTGGAATCCTCTTTTAGTAGTCTTATGAAACTAACTGGAATACTCCCTTAATGTAGTCTTATGAATTAGCCTTGTTTCAGAACTTCAAAAGGTGCGTGGTTGATGAGTTTATGAGAGGTCAGTAGACCAACCGCCGCATATGCAAGTTTTTAAAATGAGACTACATTTATAGACAGCTCGACTTGATATTCATATATGTATCAGCAGAAAAGAAGTAACACATTGCTTACGAAGTCCGAAAATACTGAAACTTTAGCTCAGACTGAAGGAGTATCCAACCTTTACTTAATGACATCTCAGGTAAACAAATATAAGAGGACTATTTGTTGTACCTGTTCTTGCTCGTGTGATTTTGTACTTATCAGATAAACAAACTTTATAGGACTGACGGATTATAACTTCAATTTGTCAAAAATCCAAGTATATATAGTGTCTACAGAAATGATGAGAAGGAATTTACTATTTTTAGGGTTTTCATTTGCTAAGTTTTGGTAGACCTACTAGTTTTTCAATTTGTTGTAAGGAAAGCTCATTTCCTGCACACTTCTAGTTTTTCGTCTATGCAAAATACTATTTAGAATTCTCATTTGCTGCAAACTTGTTAAATTATATAAGTCCTTTCTCGCGAAAGGCATAAATGTTCTTTTGAAACATAGCACTGAGTTCAGATGTTGAAATTTAATCTTATGAAATATGGACAGTACTTTTGTATAATCTTATGAAATTTAACTTAGTTTAATTCACAAAAAAATAACTTAATTTAAAACCTACTGCTGATTGACTCTGAAAACAAGGCTCTTCATAAAGGTCCCCAAAATATATGTAGCATTGGAATCAACTTTAGTTCGTCTAAATTATCCCTCTTAAGAAAAGAATGTTGTCCCAATATGGAGCAATATGCAATTCTGCTTAGAATCATCTAAAAGTGGTGGATGAACATGTGACATGTAAGTAGAGCATCTGGGGGCATATGTAAATTATAATGGGACTAGTTTCATACCTGAATATGTAAGAGGTAAGTAGAGTAACGGGTTGCAAACAATAGTAGCTTGATTTGCAGGAGAGGCCGAAGCGGCGCCAAAGAGCGCCATAGCAGTAGAAAAGAAGTGCTTCAATGTTTTACGGAGTTTGAGAATACTGAGACTTTTAGCTGAAATTGAAGGAGCCTCCATTCATTGCTTACGGTGGTTTCAGATAGTCGACCAAATCCTAGCATATTCTCATGTTTTCGGAGATGCCGATGCCGATGCTTTACCAAACAGCATCCGTCATTAGATGTAGAGTAATTTTTGTGACGTTTCTTCAGAGGCCATACACACAGATAACCACACTGAACAATTACCACTGTTGAAACTTGAAACAGAAAAGGCATCAAGCTTCGTTTTGAAATCCCGTAGTCTCCCCTCAGTCCACGGACTGAGAAAACAGCTGAATAGCTGATCCAGGCCTGCACACAAGCGATGTTTTCAGTTGGCTAAATGTTTTCAGAGAATGCTCGACGACGAAGGCCTTGTCCCAGCTGAGCCGGCATGGAGCAACCAAGAGATATGGCCTCTTGGCAGCAGCAGTGTTTGTCAGTTACCAGCAAATAACTTCTCATGGCACAGATTGATAAAGATGGTGCACACAGAGCAATCAAATGGGCCAAATTAAAAATGAAGCCCAATTAGAAAAATGTGGAGGCTCCCCCCACAAGAAGCCTTTATCATCCTCTCAAAAAAAAAAAAAAAAGAAGCCTTTATCAAAACAAGAAAGCGGCGCTAATAATACAAAGTAAGAGAAAAAGGCAGTTCAGTAATTTAGTACGACTAATGCTATTTTTCTATCTTATGGAGCAGCTTCTCTGGTGTCTTAGAAACTGAAAAGTGGAAATAAAATAGTGTTCTGAGCCATTGACTTGCAGCCTTCATCAGCATCCTCTCAAGTCTCAACATAGGCTAACATGGGAAGCATAGAGGCTAGTAAAGCACACAAAAATTGATGCAAAGGCATCTTTCCCATATGAGCCGGCCTAGTTGACAAATGTATAAACGAGCTTGCCAATTCATTATTCTTAGTTTATTTGTTTGTAGGAGTATCTAATAAGCAATCGAAGCCAAGATGACACCTCAACCCAAATGGAGAAGTGATTCCATGAGCATTGCAGCTGTTGCAACTACAATTCATAAAAGCCATGACTCTCAGTTATATAGACTAGTAAAAGATGGAATCAATGTTTCAACAAATTCTGTGTGTCCAACAAGTATAATTTCATATGTATGAATGACACTATGGCTGTATCACCATCATCATCCCCAGAGTTTCCAACTCATACTACAACACCGATGCCTAACAATGGCAATCCTCCTCCATCAATCAATACACCAAATTTCAAAAAACGCAAACATAATCCTGAACATGAAGAAATGTACTAGTAATAGTGAGACGCAGCAGCAGCATTCATCGGAGATGACGACGACGCTGGAGTTATTCCGATTTCCAACCAAATTCCAAGTATACTGTGAAGGAAGCTACTGTAAATTTGATCCAACCCCCGGCTGACAGAGTCAGTCAGCGGCTGAGGAAGTCGCTGATGACCTTGTCCTGCGCGACGGCCTCGTCGCAGGACGGCTCGAGGAGGTGGAAGGTGTGGCCCTTGCCGGGCGCCTGCCAGATCTCGGCGTCGCCGGGCCAGCCGCTGGCCCTGAGGCGGTCGTAGTAGGCGCGGCCGCGGTCGCGGAGCACGTCGCTCTCGCCGACGCAGACGAGCACGCGGCCGCACGCCAGGGTCGCCAGCGGCGGCGCGGCGTCCACGAAGGGGTTGATGAGCGGGTCGTCCTCGCCCGTGGTGGCGGGGCACATGACGCGCCAGAGGGTGCCGAGGCTCTCGCGCGCGGCGGTGTCGAGGCCGTCGGAGGGCACGGCCTCGGTGCCCAGGAAGTAGGGGTGGATCATGACGAGCCCCCGGATCTGGGCGCCGTGGGGCAGGCCCTCCGCGGCGACGCGCATCGCCATGTGGTGCGCGATGTTGGCGCCCGCGCTCTCGCCGCCCAGGTAGAGGCGAGCGAAGTCGGCGTGGCCCGCGATCCACGGGTCCCTGGGGCCGCCGGCGGAGGGGGCGTCGGCGGGGGCGAGGTGGGAGACGACCCAGGCGAGCGCGTCCCAGGAGTCAGCGTAGGCGGCGGGGACGGGGTGCTCGGGGGCGAGGCGGTACTCGACGGAGACGACGAGGACGCCGGCGAGCGCCGCGAAGGCGTTGAAGTAGGCGTGGAAGGTGGGGTTGAAGGCGGAGCCGAGGCAGAACCCGCCGCCGTGGTAGTAGACGAGGACGGGGAGCTTGGCGCCGGCACCGGCGTCGGCGAGGCGCGGGAGGTAGAGGCGCGCGGAGACGTTGGGGGAGATGACCACGTCCCGGGAGGCGACGCCCGTGGCGGCGTCCGTGGAGGCCGCGACGAACTCGGAGCCGAAGTAGCGCTCCACGCGGTTCTTGTAGATGCGGATGCAGGGCATGGACTCGTAGACGATCTCGTCGTCCGCGGCGGCCGGCGGCGGGGCGACGGGCGCGGCGGCGGCCATCGGAGATCTGGGCTTCTGGGCTCTGGCGCTTGGCTTGGCGGGCAACTTTCAGTGGTGGTTGGTCGGGTTTGGCAGCGCTTTGCTTTGCTTGGCACCCACCAGTCCACACCAGCGGGCAGCGGCCGTGCAGTGGGAAGTTGACCCGCAACTGTAGTTGATCGCTGTATGTATACATGTACACGAGAGGGATCCGGAAAAATTTTTACTCCTAGTTGCGTACTAAAAAATCTTGCAAGTTGGAGACTGGTCTATGTTTTGAGGTTCTTATCTGTGTCGTGTTATGCATCAAATCAAATGGGATTAGATGGTGATTAACAGATTAAGCAAACAATTCTTAGCACAGTCACTCAAAGAAGCCGTCAACAGTCAACACCTCTTCTCATCAAACACGAGCTCACAAATTCGAGCTTCACATTGAAAAAAAAAACGCATCTCACTTTTGAGTTCTTGACAACGGGGGAAAGTGTTAAAAAAAGCCATCACGTTTGCCGAAAGAGCTAAGAAATTTTCACGTTAATTGAAAAAAAGAAAGCCTCAACCGTTGGATTTTATGAACATCTAACGGTCCATATTAAATCATACGTTAAATATAGAAAATGAAAAATGCCTACCGTTGTTACCAAATACGTAACTAAATATGTATTTTCTAACCGATCTAGGAGTATGTGCTCGCTCCACGGACCAATCAATGATCGTCCACGTCTAAGCCTTCCAGGAGTCCGTGATGTTTTCCATTTCCAAGCAATCGTCGTTCGTCCACAGTCCGATATATTTTCCAATTTACTAATTTACTAAATACAATATTGCAGTGTTAAAAAACCACCATATTCACCGAGAGATCCAATTTACTAATTTACTAAATACAATATTATGGTGTTAAAAAAAACCACCATATTCACCGAAAGGGCCTAAAAAATTCTAGGTTAATCGAATAAATTCACAACGATTTTATGAACATCAAATGGTCCATATTAAATAATATACTCCCTCCGTCCCATAAAACAAGATGTGCATGCATTTGAAAAGTCAAACTTTTAAATATTTGACCAAGAATTTAGCTAAAAATATATGTTTTTTAGTGTATACATGTTATATATTTGGAATTATATTCAAAATTATTTTAAGATAATGTTGATTTTATATTTGCTGATGTCATATTTTAAAATAAATAAACGGTCAAAATTCCGCTTTAAAGATCGTGCTAAGAATTTATATGTCTTATTATAATTTAACAAAACAGACACAAAGCACACCACCATTTTACTAAAGGATAAACAAATATCAGATGACTGAAGAGGAATAAATTAATATAGGAAAAGGATCATGAGGGGTAATTAGGGCCGCAAATATCCATGTTCTACGGAAGGAACACAAGAACCATCAGAAAGATAAGAAAAACAAAATTTAAAAAACAAAAGAACCCAAAGTGATAGGAAAATCAGTTCTTGGATGCCGTGCATGCAAGCTCGATGGAGACTCCATTACTCCATTGCTGCGCCTCAGCGGCCACGGCCATCTTATATTGCATTGGGTCACTGACAATGTAGGCTCCACAGCTAGGCTCACATGTTAACACAACAGTTAACTGCAGGAGAAGCCTCTCCCCTTATATTGCCACCAGAGGTCACTTCGCCGTTAGGATGAAGCCAGAAGTGCTATACTACTGACAAGATTGCAGAGAATTTATTGGTCTCGCACTCTCGCTGCTAGGGGTGTGTTTAGTACCCCAATTTTCTCCCAAAATTCACTATGCAAAAAGAAGATTTTCCATCACATCAAAATGCCGGCACATGCATAGAATACTAAATGTAGATGAAATAAAAAATAATTGCACAGTTTAGATGTACTTTGCGAGACGAATCTTTTGAGCCTAGTTAGGCCATAGTAGGACAATATTTATCACAAACAAACGAAAAATGCTACAGTGATTCTACAGTGCTTTTCAGTTCAGAACAGTGTTTTTTTAACCATCTAAACACACCCCTAGAATGCATTGACTCTATGCTATACCACTGGCTCTATAGGCCCGACAAGCTATTATTATATTGGTAGTACTCCTCTACGTTACAATGGATTGACTATATGATCTATTGGTGTATATGGACCTACGAGAGAAGAAAACGAATCAGCGAACACAGTTACACAATGATTATACAAGGTTGACCAAAATGTATCGTTAAAAAACCCACCAAATTTGTGATTAGATCTAGAAATACCACATTAATCTATTTAAATCTACACAACCAAAATTTATTGATATTTAACCGTTCATATTATATCAAAGATTTATATCAAATATAAAAAATACACCACAGATTATTATCATATTTTATATCAAATACCAATTAAATATTACATTTTATATAAAGCAAAGATCTTCGTCATTTATTATTTAAAAGAGAATTGTCAAAAGAAGTCATTGCGTTCCCTAATATGAACTAGAAATTGCCATGTTATACAAGAGATCTAAAAATGTTACATATACGAATATTTATAATCTAAATTAACATAAACATTTATATCAAATACAACTAACAAAACTAGATGTGTACACTATTTGTTGTCTTGATCATCCAATAGTCTATATTAATTCACATATTTTATAAAAATGATCAATTTTGCATAGAAAGGACAAAAAAAAATCTCCACACTTGATTATAAAAAGAGCCATCTTCCAAGGCTTGAAACTATCATGTTAATCAATGTAAAACTAGAAGGATCTACATTATTGATATAGTGGACACGAGTTGTTGTAAATAGAGAGATTTTAAGCTACAAGAATATGTATCATTTGTATTTTAATTTTTTTTGAAATAATATATAGACATAATTGAATTAGTTTATATCGAGAAATAAATAATATAACATGAGTAGCTATTTGAAAATATATATAGATGATGAAACTTATTATGGTATATGAGTTAAAATATTGAGGATAAATTTTTCTAAAATATTATGTAGGAGTACTTAAAGCTGAACAAAACAAATAAAAAGTTCCCAAAAAAGTAGATATTAAACAATATGGACGTAAAATTACTATCACCATGTTTGCTGAGATGAGCTCGAAATTATCCCTTTAACAAGAATATAAAGAACTTGGACATTAGATTTTATAAACATCTATCTATATTAAATCATATTTAAACTATAGATAGAAAAAAACTACACCATTTGTTGTTACTCCATCCATTCACAAATGTATGAAGCAGTTGATTTTTTTTTAAATTTGTTTGAACATGTGAAAAGTATGGATCATACTCAAACTACATTTAGTGATAAATCAAATGACAACAAACCAAACAATAACTTATTAGATTTTTTAAATACGAAGAATGATCAAAATTTTGAAAAAAAAATCAACCGCATCGTATATTTGTGGACGTACTATGATCGTCCAAAGGTCTAGATTAATCTAAATATTTTGTACCAAATAAAATATAGAAAATAAAAAAACGCCAGATTGGTTAAAAGAAGCCACCATATTTACTAGAACCCAGAAAATTAGCACGTAATCTTAGAAAATAAAAATTAATGCTACTAAAAAAAGCAGAATATCTACACATTTGGTTATTTATGATCACCCGATGCACTAGATTAATTAAAGTATTTTGAAGCAAACAAAACTAATGAGAAATCCAAAATTACTCAAAAAAAGCAACCATATTCACTAAGGAGACCTAGAAGTACCGCATTAACCATGGAAGGAGAAACGATATAACATATGAAATGCTATAAACATTTAACGATCTAAATTGAATCAATAGACTATGCTACATAAATTGTTCGTATGTTGTCCAATAGGAAAGAAAAATGAGTATTTTGACATATAATGGTGAGACTGGCTCTACCAATAGTAGTTCTCGGTTCGAATCAAACATGAGCTCGATTAATAACATGCTTCTTGCAGAATTGCTAAATCAATAGTAAGAAAGAGGAGGCAAAGAAGCTATGGACATAGTATAAAAGGAGATGCCTTGGATAAGAGATAAGTCTCCATTTAGAATCCATTTAGAAAGTCGTATCTCTGCCAAAAGAATTTCAAAGGGCTGGTTTCACTGTGTTTTGCTGATGTAACATGTTATTTGGATTGTAAAATTGAATATAGCAATTTCTATGGTCCCTAGCGAAACAAATTTCGTAGTGAAATTAATGAGACTATTTTAATGTTATTCACATTTTAATTCAATTTAACATCTATAATATAAAATAAATGATTTAAAGTGGAATTAATTAAACTAATTTGACTTTATAGATGTTGCCGCACTTTAAAAAAATGAAATTGATAAAATTTATAGAAGTTTGGCTTAAAAGTTAAAACAAAGCTAAAATGAACTGAATTTAAAATTGATGAGCTATATTAGTAAAAAAATATTTGAAAGTACCAGGTCACATCACCTCACCATGCCCCAGGTCATGTTTGGATATTATAATAGTAGCTAGAATATGAAATATAAATAAATATAGTAATAGTATTTGTATGCTATATCTGAACAGATCAACTCATAAAAATAGATTCTAGAAAAAAATAAAAAAAAAGCAGAAACAAATATATTGTCCATGACAAGAAATAAACATAAAGCTAAAAATACATTCAATAAAAGTAATAATGTAAAAATACTAGCTAGCGTGGGCCATTTTGGTAGGAGTAGTTTATTATTAGATGTCTTCGTTATTCAGCTGCATCAGCGCGCACACACACGGCAAACATATCGTTCCGATTTCGAAGACTTGAAGTGGTCCACCAGTGCCATCACAGCACACGTACGCTCTTGCGCCAGCAGCCCAGCAGCACCCAGTTCAGCTGCCAGTGATGAGCGCGACCAGGCGGTCCATGAGGAGCACGGCCTTGGCGCTCTCGGGCTCGCGGAGGTGGAACTCGTGGTCCGCGGGCGCGGAGTCCAGCAGCTCGGCGTCGGCGGCCGCCCACCCGCCCGCCAGCAGCGCGTCGTAGTACGCCTTGCCCACGCCCGCCAGCGCGTCGTCCGCGAGGCACACGAGCACGCGGCGGCACCCGAGCCGCCCCAGGCTCGGCGCGCCGTCGGCGAACGGGCTCACGCGCGGGTCGCGGCCGGGCCCCGCCGTCCGCCCGCCGCACGCGAACGCCCACATCTCCGCCAGCTTGCCGCGCACCCACGCGTACTTCGCCGCCGTGTCTGGGTCCCCCGGCGGCGGCGACGACGGAGATGACAGGAAGAACGGGTGCACCAGCGCCAACCCCTGCACCACCGGGGCGCCGGCGCCGCTCGGGAGGAGCCCGGGCTCCGGCTCCGAGCCGGCGCGGAGGGCGAGGTTGTGCGCGACGTTCCCGCCGGCGCTGAACCCGAGGACGAACACGCGCGCGGCGTCGCCGTGGTCGCGGACCCAGGGGTCGGCGTCGGCGCCCGCAGCCGTTGCCCACCGGAGCGCGGCCCAGGCGTCGTCGTAGCAGGCGGGGACGGGGTGCTCGGGCGCGAGGCGGTACTCCACGGACACGGCGAGCGCGCCGGCCCGCGCCGCGAGGCGGTTGAGGAAGGCGTGCTCAGGGGCGTCGGCGGCCGAGCCCACGACGAGGCCCCCGCCGTGGAAGTAGAGCGCGATGTGGAGCCGCCTGCCGCCGCTGTCGGAGCGCGCGGGGAGGTAGAGGCGCGCCCACAGACCGGTGGCCGGGTCGATGGTCACGTCCCTGGAGGCGACGCCGGTGGCGGCGTCCACGGAGGCCGGGACCGGGTTGGTTGGGACCAGCCGCTCCACGCGTCTGCTCTTGTACTGTCGGATCACGGGGACGAACTCGAACGTGACCTCGGCGTCGGGATCCATGGCGAGCGAGTGAGGACTGAGGAGGTGGCGATGATGGCGAGGTGGTTATCGTATCGGGCTTGTCGTGGCGGGATATTTGAACGTGGACCAAGCATGCGTCGTAAACTATGCTCAGGCTGACTCCAACGGCGCAGGCAACCGAGCAGGCAAAAGACAAATTGGCTCCGCAGTGCTACTGTAGCAACATGGAACGTACACCAACAAAGAAGGCAAACGGCAGAGGCATTTTAGATAGGAGCCGAGCGGATAGCAAAAATGTGTGCCGCTTCCGGAGCAGCTATCCGTGGCGCGAGCAACGGTCGGTTGGACGGCGCGGAGAGAGAAAAGGCGAGGCGGAGACGAACTCGCCGGTTTGGGGTTGTAGAGCGGCGACACACGACGCGGTCGTTGGCGGCTCGATAAGCTCCAGCTTCTTCGAAGTCAAGGTTAGTCCCCTTGCTCTCCTCCCCTTCCATTCTCAGCCTCGATTCGAACGATTTGCTTCTTCTATAAATGTTTGTCGAGTTGATTTTGTGTGTGGAATGGTGGTGTTCATGCAGATCCGTGGCCTCTGTGGCCGGATCTTGCGCGAGCAGGTAGCACTCGTTGGTTTGTTGTGGACGCCACTGCGTTCTGATGGATTGCTAATCACTCGAATCGAATTAGGTCGATTTGGTTTAGATCTGTTGAGTAGTAGGATGACTTTAAGTTTGGCCTATTTCAGATGAGCCAAACCGAAGAAGTCGCGGATAAAGCCATTGGAATCATACAGCGCGTCTCTAAGCAGCTCGTAGATATGTGCAAGAACAAGTTCCCCAACAACTACACACTGTCGGCAATGGAGGTCAAGGAACTGTGCCTGGCGCTTGAATTGATTGCTGAAGGTCTGGACCAGGACTCACTTCATTGCCAGTCCGAACTAGATGATGCCAAGGAGGAAGAGTACCTTTCGGACGGAGTCCCGTCTGATCTGACTTGGCCGTTGACCTCACCAGAACTCCATCCCCTAGAATGCCTTTCTCGTGTGGATCACATTGAGACTTTCTGGGGCGTGGACTACGACTCCGACGCCATGCCTAACTTCTTTGATTAGATCGGAGCGTGCAGGAGTAATTGAAATAAATGTATCAGCAAATCTTAGTCCTAGGATGTCGTTACGTAATGTATTTGTAATCAATGTCTATGTTTCAGACTTGTGGCGTGCACGTGTTGTTGTAAACCCAATGTGTGTTCCAATTAATGTTATGCATGGTGGTGTTTGTACTGAACAATTGTTTGCTTGCATAATGACTTTTGCCAAGAATATGGTACTGATTAATTTAAAATACTCTCAGTGGCGTCGATGGACCATTTGGTTTAAAGTGTCAACTTCCTGCAGGATGGATAACAACTTGAACACCTATGGATATGGTGGTGTTAACTCTGAGTCATACCCTGAAACTGAAGATTGGGAGTTCTCGCTGTCTTCTCCACTGCCAGATATTGGAAATATTACAAGCGGTCAGGTTTGTCTATTGCTTTGTGTAAATTTGCAATGTGGCAAGGCCTGGCTAACTGGTTTTATTGTCTTGTTGCCGGCTAAATGTTGTAGTTCCAGCAAGCCTTAGTGAAGCACCTCAGTTTCTATAATGGGACTAAAATGTGCTTTATTACCATCCCAGCGTTTGGTAATCACATTATTACATCAGAGTGATATAGATCCGCCCTAACGGGTCGGACAACAAAGGGGCGCAGCCCTTGAAGACTAAGCAGCGGAATATAAAACGTAGGCCCAAGTTTCCCCACGTCGCGGTTGGGAAGTAGGTCGTAGCCCTTATTCACTGCCGTATACGGTGCTCTCATCGTCTCCACTGGAAAACATCAACAAAGCAAGGGTGAGTACATATGTACTCCGTAAGCCCACCTTCCTTCGTAAGGAGTGGGGGTATAGCTACATCTATATGCAGGATATATCTGGAGCTTAGGGAGGTTTTGCATAAAAACACTTTGTATGCAGGGTTCGAGATAGTCTAACAAGTTTTAGTCATTCAGAAACAGAGTTTTTCTCAAAAAGGGATGCCACTGGACTTGCCGGTCCGCATGGCCAATGACCTTCCAGCCATCACACTTTCCACGCCGCTACAGGGTTCTACCCCCGTGGCTTAACTTCCACCTAAAAACCATTCCACAACCAAAACCAAACCTTTTCCCACAGTTTTAGTTTATGAAAAGTGCTAATTGAAGAACCAAGCCGTAACTCATCCATACCAGTGGACTCGGACTATTCGAATAGGTTTGACTCTGATCAGAGGTTGTACTAATTCCTACAAGTTGGACTTAGCGACACTTACGGCCAAATAAGCATCCGAATTCCAAACCAAACCGTTGCCTTTGTTTCATCGCCTAGCAGTACTTTAGAGGTTCGGGCCACCTAGCCACTCTAGTACCCCGCGGTACTCCCGAGGCTCCCAACCCCTTCCCTAGCCCCTTGTGCGCCAGCACAGAAGCTACTAGGCTACCCATGCCGGTTCAGACCTAGTCAATGCCTCATACAAAGCGAGTGGTTGTACTAAAAGAGTTAGGCAAGATGAAAATCAACGCGGTCCTTACAGAGCGCAGGTAGAACCGTTCCATCTTTCCACTGCTCGACACTGCGAGCATCCACCTACCTGGTCGTCTCCACGACTCCCGGGACTTGGGCAACCGCGGGTTGCTAAGTTACCGTTCATACCCTGCCCTTGCATGGTGTATCCCGACCCGTGGGTCATTTGCCAGGGTTCTTCCCCATTTTATTTGAAAACACGCACACCTATCCTCATCCTCAAACCCATCAAGTTCCACAACCATAATCCCAACTTATCATTAAGATTATGATGGATATAATTAAGTGAGCGATCCCACCTATGCGCACTACATCTAAAATAGGCTTAAGTGGCGGTATATTTGTGGGGTTACCTTAGCAGGCAAAACATGCAAGTTTTATTGTGATTATCAGGCCAAGGGTTATGTTTGCAAAACATAGGAATTTTTATGCATCAAGTGGGGATTTCAGTGGACTTGCCGTGGTCCTCCTTGCTGCTGCATAACACGTCGGCGTAATGCCCAATATTGGACATACTCGTGCTCCTGCTGTCGCTGCCGATAACGCGCTAGCCACTGGTGGCGAAGGTACGCCATCTGCCGAATGCGTTGGTATTCCAACTGCTGGGCACGATGGTGCCTTAACCAATGGGCATGCCGAGCACGTTGCTGTGCGCGGTGGTGCGCCACCCATTGTGTGTGCTCCGCTAGCATCTGCTGTAATCGCCGGGCGCAGGCCTCGAGTCTCATGGAAATTCTTGCGAAAGACGTACCGCCTATG
The DNA here is from genome assembly GCA_022530915.1 of Paspalum notatum. Classification (NCBI taxonomy): domain Eukaryota; kingdom Viridiplantae; phylum Streptophyta; class Magnoliopsida; order Poales; family Poaceae; genus Paspalum; species Paspalum notatum. The sequence goes on from CM039691.1 coordinate 6,081,393, forward strand.
ATACCCGGTATAACCTACGCGCACAAACAAGAAAAACACACACATATGGAGTGTAAACATGAGCTCAACATAAGTCTTTTGGTATTTGTTTGGATGGTCGGATCTTACCAGAGGGGTTGGCTCTGGAAAGTGGTGAAGGGGAGCTCGTGGTGGTGCGGGTTGTTGGCTTTGCTGACGGGCATGATGGCGGCTATGGATATATTGCCTTGGTAGTAGGTCGGGGCGGTTAGGGTGATGGCGGAAATGGCGGGAGGGTGGTCGTATGGCGATGTTGGAGGGGAAAAGATACTTTGTAGAGCGTATGGATAGGTAGAGCTTGTTTTTAGATGAATTTAGGCGCAAAAATCACCTAAATCGGAGTTCAAACGGAGGAGATATGAAGTATCTAATGGCGAGGGGGTAGATATAAACTTTCTAGGAAGTTGGAGGGGTGGAAAAGGACTTTTTCTTGGACTCAGCCCAGGGAAAAAGAGAGCTTGGGCCGGGGGTGGGTTCGGCCTGCGCAGCCTGGCTTCGGCCCACGCGTGGCACGCGGCCACTGGGCCGGCCCACTCGGGCGGGGAACGGCGCAGCGACGCCGTCCGCGTGGAGCCCGCGTGGCAGCGTCTGCAGGGGGCGACGGCGGCGGCTCGGTTTAGGGTCGAGCCGGTTCGGGCTGGTCCACGGGGATCTCACGCCGGTTTTCGTCACCGGCGGCGGTTCCGGCGAGGAGGGTTTCGTCGCGAGCACCAGGGAAAGGGGGCGAGTCTCGCTGGGGTATCGTGGGCGTGGATTGGAGATCTGGGGTGGGGTGTCCACGGCGTGGCGGCGCGGGCGCGTGTTGGCGTCGCGGTGCGCGCGCGGCGGCGATGTAGTGGTGAGGGAGAGGGGACGGTGAGTGCCGGAGGTGGTGGAGAGGGGGGAGGCGAAGCTCGTGTTCGCCGGATTTGGGAGGGGAAACGATGGGGGCGACGGAATTTGGCGGTGGACGCAGCTCACCGGAGCTCGGCAGAGCCGGGGAGGAGGAAGGGGATGGAGGCGTGGCTGCGGCTGACAGCGCCGGCAATTGCCAGGGCCGGTCGCGGCATGCAAGGTGCGGCGAGGGTGGAGAGCGACGGCCGGGGGTCGGGCTTTTTATAGTCGAGGAGCTTGGTGTGACGCGGTCGGGGTCCGGGGTAAAGGCGACGGGCGGAGTTCGGCGCGGGGCGCGGGGCCGGGCAGGGGCGCAGTGCGGTGCGTGGGCGTGTGGTGCGGCGAGATGGTGTGGAGGCAGGGCCGGGTAAAGGCGGAGGTGGGGGGCGGCTGCGGTGGAGGAGTTCGGGCGTGGCGGAGCGCGGCGCGTGGCGAGGAAGCGAGCGTGGACCGGCGCGGCGGCTCTGCCGCTGCCGTGTGCCGCGGGCTTTGCCCGGAGGTCCAAGGAGGGGGACAGAGCTAACGGGCGGGGCCCGTGTGGCGGTGAGGGAGAGAGGGGAGGCGGCAGACGGCGGCGGGGCCGGCAGCGCGCGGCGAGGCGCGTCGCGTGGGTGCGGCGAGACGGGGCCGGGCGTGCCGCGCGCGCGTCGGCGCGGTACGCCGGGAAAGAAGGGGAGCTGGGCCGCGGGATGGGCCAAGAGGCAGCTGGGGCAGGCAGGCCGAGGCGAGGGGGAGTGGGCCGGATGGTGGAGGTTGGTGGCCCAAGGAGAGGAATGGGTTTCTTTTTTTATTTTTGGATTTCTGGGTTGATTTTGAATAGGAATTGAGAGAAAAGTTTTGAGGAAATTTTGGTAGAGGTGGTCGTCGACATTTGGAGAGGAATTATTGTGATCGCGGGGAGAATTTTGTTGAGCTCATATTACCGCACAAGTCAAACAAACAATCGAAAATTGATTTTGAATTAGGGAGGGGGATTAGGAGAAAAATTTCCGGGGCTAAATTTCGGGGTGTCACACTTAGGTTTGGGGCGTCAAATGCCATTTCAACCAGTGTGCACAGAAGCTGCAGTTGGGAATGGACAAGGCATCGAAAAGGAGACTGTTGTAATTGGAGAAAGTCGACCAATAAAGAGTATTCCTCGTCCTAAAAAAACTGCCAAAGGCAAAGGCAAGGCCACTGTCACAGCTCATGGCACTAGGAAAAGGATGTCACAAAGAGGTAAGTCGTTTAATTAAGAAGAAGATAGAATTATACGCTCAGCCTTTGTGGCGGAACCGCCGATTTAATACAGGCTAAGTACACCTGCCACCATTAGCTTACAATGTACTTAGACCGTACTAAACCCGGTCGTCCGTCGAGAGGCCTTCGGCTCTCGATAACACCATTTCCTAGAGGAACCGACATCACACACATCTGACTCTCGATGGAGCCACAACCGTTACATCATCGCAGGCAGTTGAAATATAGAATAGATAGACTTAGTTACAAACCGAGAATGTATATAGTCAAATACATGTCCAAAATATATATAATGCGGAAGCGTTTTCAAAATCTCTTGCAGCGGAAACCAAATACTTAAGAAGTCTTCATACAGATGAACGAGGCGAGAAGCACCGAGCCCACCGGTGCTACCCTTCTCCAAGCAGCTATCCAAATGCCGCCAGTACCTGTGAGCCAAAAGTGGGGGCAAACCCTGAGTACTAATTACCCAGTAGGACTTAATGGACAGGGTTTACGGCTGACGCAAAGCTCAGCTTACTAGCGAGTAGGTCCTTAGCCATTGGTTTTAAACTATAAAATGTTGCCATAGGATAGCGGGATTTGACAGTCGCTATCCTTTAATCATGATTAACCACTATGTTTTAATGTCATGTTATAGCGGGATTTGACAGCCGCTAGTCCTTATCCTGAATCTCACTGGTAATATAAAGCGAGTAATTTGCATGAAGTAAAGCATGTATAACCATTGTGTCGTATCAAATCATCAATTCCATAAAACATCTTGCCTCAAACAGTTCTACGTTGCCCGTCAGTGATATTGGCATTCTCACACCTGGTGAGTATCAGCGATTCGAATCGATTTTTATATTCCCGGGAATAACTAGAAAATGCCAGGGGCCCATATGCTTACTCACACGACGGCTTTCCCACATATAGTCCCCCTTCTCCACTTGTCCCATCCCAAGTTCGATTCACTCCCGCCTGACTCCCGGGTTGTGCCCCCATGACGAGCCTGCCGACATCTCGGTCTCCCCGTCATGAGTACCAAGCTCCCCCGGGCCACCTTCCTCACAACCAGTGGGTAGGAACGTGTTTCTGTTCTTCGGATGGCACAAGTAAGGTTTCACCGGTCCCATTTCCCGGATAAGCATTCTAGCAATGTTATGCCGATCAGCAGGCGAACAGCGAACGGGCCTTATGCGACTCGGGCGGAGTCCACCATACCATCACATCATTTTTCAACATAGTAATCCCATATCTCCGCCCGGTCTCAATTGAAAGCATAACATAGCAATAATAAATTCATAGTAATGAAGATTCATCATTCGAAAGTAAACCCTATGAGACGAGTGACAGTGCTCACTCGTGTCTACTCGCGCCTAACCATTCTAGGCACCCGTCCTACGAACCCTAAGTATAGGTGCTAGGGCTAGGGCGGCCGGGAAGTCTAATGCAATTGGTTTCAATCAATCCTAATGCATATGCGTAACTCAAAATAATTTGTTTGCTGGGATTTGCATGGTCCTGCCTACCTTGATTCACTTTAATAAGACCAACAAACTAAGCTACTATTAGTTTGCCGGGTTGTGAGGCTTCGCCCCAGGCAACCCCTTGATCCCTTGGACAACTCTTCCTTCCAAGCACGACTGATGGGCCCTCCAGGTCGTGAATGGGTCTTAGTTGGTCTTTTGGATCACCGTTGGTTGATGTAGACCCGTGCACTTGTTTCTTTATCACGTATCTGCAATAAGCGTCGCTATATGAATAATATGCATGATGCAATACACGAGACGCCTGGAGATCATACACGCATAACTAATCATTCCATGGATATGCAGAAAAATGATTGATAAACATACTCATAGGGTAGTATAGCCATAGGAATTTTGGTGGAATTTTGATGAACCGGCGTGGCGCGACGGCGCGCGGAGGCGGCGGCGCGACCCCGATTCCGGCAGCTCGGGCACCGAGAGGCGGCGAGGGTGGGCTCGTGAGGTGCGCGGCGGGGTGGCGAAGCCGGCGGTGGTGGAGTGGAGGCGCGGTGGTGGCCCGAAAGGGGTTCTCCGCGACGAGCCCGTGGGTGGCGCGGGTGCGCGCGGGCGGCGCGCGCGGGTAGAGGGGCTAGGGGCGGTGGTGAGGGCCGAGGCCTTGGAGGTTTGGTAGAGGGGGTCGGGGCGAGCGTGGGGCGCCGGTCGGCTAGGCACGAGGATCACCGGAGGGGTGATTGGCCCGAGCTCGCCGCGGGCCGGCCATGGTGACCATGGCGGGCGGCGCCCGGCGCGGCGGCTCGATCTACTCCGAGGGGAGAGGAACGGCGGCGAGGCTTAGCGGGGTGGGTGCGCCGGGTCGCGGCGGAGGTGGTGGTGGCACCCTCGGGGCGCGAGGAGGTCGGATGGCGGCGGCACGGCGAGCTCAAGCTCGAGCGGCCATGGCGGCGTTCCGTGCACGCAGAGGCAGGGAGACGAGGGAGACGAGTGGAGAAGGGCGTGAACGCGACCGTGATGGCGTCCGGGTGAAGAGGGGCGCGGTCGCGGTGTGGGGCCGTCGATCCGCGGCCGCGGCATACGCCCTGTACGCCGGCGAGCCACGCGGCGGGCGTCGTACTGAGGAAGAGGACGATCCTGACGGGTGGGCCCCACCGGTCAGTGACTCAGAGAAAGATCCACTTTATTTGTGTTTTCTCCCTTCCTATAAATTGCCAGTTTGACCTATTTAGAAACCGAATTTGGGAAAATGGTAATTGGATGAATTGTTGTACTCTTAGAGCTCTACAAGTTTGTCAATTGGCTCATATTCAAATTCGGCCGGCAAATATGAAATTTGTTTGAATTTATGCAGCAGCAATAGGTAGGGACAGGGTAGGTCATCTGCTTAGGAGGGGAAAATACCCTAGTTATAGGCCTCAACTCCACTTGATCCTTTTGACAAAGTTGTTTCCTGGATCATTACCTACAACTTTGTTAATATGATCCTCCTCTAAATCACAACATATTTTGAAGTACAACCCTAATCTTGTTTAGGATTTTGGTAAAACAGCAGATTTACTCTAAGTAAAGCTTTTCTTGTTTTCATCTTTTGAAATATCAAATGAAGTCCAAATACATCCACAATAGATGCATTTGAAAGGTGATGGGTTCAATTCCATTTCATATAAAATAAAATTCTTGAGTTGTATAGTCCAATCAAAAGAAATTTCAGAATCAATTTGGGGATGAGCTAAAATTTCAGATTTGAGAAATTTTGACTTAGTGGTTTATCTACCAATTCCTCATTACTCTCTTAAGCATGATTTAGTCTTAATTCATCATTAGTTTATGTCTAATTGTGTGTATGGCTTCTGAGATGCCAGGGGCATCACAACCCACCCCCCTTAAAGAAATCTCGTCCCGAGATTTGGAGGAAGCGGGGTTCTACTGTTTACTGCAAAATGCAAATGGTTTTGGCATCGTTGTTCGTGTGCTTCTGTCATACATGGCAACACTTAATCCTTCATCCATTTGCTTTGTTAACTGGCTCGTGAATGGTTAGTGCCTCTTTAACACAAGGTAGTTACAAAGCTTTTGAATACGTCTACGGTAGTCTTTCCCCGGTGCTCGGCAAGTCGTGGTTTTTATGAGAGCGAATGAACAAACCTCAAAGACGGTGTGGCCAACGCGAAAACGATAGTGATTTACTCGAATAATGGAATAGGGTTACTCCCTGACTTTGACACCAAGATTTAGAAACGTGATGAATATATAGGTCTTAGAACAATCGGAAGCAAGGTGTACACAATCGGAAGACCGAACCACGAAGACTCTTGGGATTCAATGGGTTATCATTGGATGTGCTTTTGAGAGACACATTCATTTCATTTGATAGGGACTGTGTACACATATAAGATATTAAATCCGAACATTCTTCAAAGAGTAAGATGTGGTGATACATAGCACATTCTACTCATTGTTTCGGGAAAGATGCCGTGGAAAGAGAATAGGACATATTCACCTAGACAAGGTGATGGTTTGTATGATTTCATAGAATTGATCAAGACTGACCAAGAGAAGTATAGGCATATGATGTGCGCTTACTAACGAAACAATAGTCAGTGTTAGTAAGCTTAACTGAAGATGATTTTCAAAGAAGAACGAAGCAACTTCTTGAAAAGGATGATATGACCAAAGCACTAGCCGAGAACAAAAGCTTAGCGCGGCGGATGGTGCTGAAGTTCACCTTCAGAAGATAAGGTTCAATATATTCCAGAAAGGAACGTAGGAGAAAGCAGTGGAAACAGAGTTCGACTGTCTCCACCATTCAGAGAGGGGCAAGTTGGAAGAAGAAATGGGATGATGTAGTAAGACAGTGGGAATGGAATCAAGCATTTCCACACATACAAGACGTTAACGAAAATCAAGGTAAGCGCAGAGAAGTCTGAGATTTGGACCAATGGGTGTAAATGTATCGTGGAGAATAGAATTGCTCATCCCCGTGAAGCACGACCAGCAAGGATAAACAAAGTCAACGAAAAGATGTGGACGAGTGGGGCCATAAATTTGACTCTTCTCACAGATCGAGAAGACATGGTTCAACAAGGCAATGGAAATGTGTGAACGATAGTGGGATTTAGGTGGATCTTTCCCCACAGACCAAGAAGGGCAAGGTGAAACAAAGCAATGAAATGATACAAGGTGGCAGTGGAATTAGAGTAAATTATCTCCACGAATAAGATGTATAGAGGTCCACAAGGCGTTAGAAGATGGATAGGAATGTTCGACAATTGAAGAGGTGTCATGCCTTTGCATGTCTTGATACCAGCGCGCCCCTAGTGGAACCGAGTGACGGCCGTGCACACAGGACCCTAGGTTCCGTCACGGCACCATTGACTGCTCGGGTGAACACCTCGTCAAGAGCAGTACTTCCATCCAACCTCAGGGGATATGCGAATAACACAGGGTTATAGAAAGACATGAACAAGGAGTTTTACACGCCATAGCACAATGTTTTCGGAGGTATAATTCATCAGACTTATTTGGATCAGAAACGAGGTAACCACAACAAAAGTGTCATGGATTTACAAGGACTGAAGTGCCTGAATGACAAAAGCATGAAACGTGAGAACTACAAGAGTTCCGAATGCTCCATTGAAAATAGGGTTACATTAATCATGAGGGTGGGACACATGCCGACTGCAAGGAGTTGGATACATGGGAAACTCGAGAGTTATGAGAGTCAACCCCCTCTCATTACAAAAGTTTTGCGATGACTATTAGCACGCCAACTAGTATCTAGCTAGTACTGCCTAAACGTAAGATTGATACGCCCAGGACGAATGCCCGTTTCTTCTTTCAACCAACTTGGTGCAGTGTTGGTCTTCACGTGGGAAACGCCATGAAATAACAGTCTTGATTCTCCACCGAGTATGAGAACGTCACCAGATTCGAGGTTGATCTTGGTCGCTTGGTCCTTGTCTCTCGTGTCGCCGAACATGAACTAGGCGGTGTCTCCTATGGAGATGGATATGAAAGGTAAATCTTTGGTAAGGCTACTCTCTGACTCGTCCTTGTCTTGGTGAAGCCCGAGCTTTCCGGAGTTGGTGTAGTAGTTGACGATGCATATGTCCGGGTCAATTTGAGGAGACTCGCTTGCAGTGGAGTTCGCAGTTTGAGCAATCATCTTGAAAGCATCTGGTATTGTCGGGGCTTGTGCTCCATCGAATGGACGCGTGGGTCCATATGAGCGTGCGGTTAGATCCCAGTTCTTTCCCAGTGACATCATCCATAGGTTCAGCTTGGCACCATTCTTGAGGCTTGGCCTGTAAAATCCCCCTGGGCCCTTACCCAGTTGTCAACACATACTAACCATCCCGATTTGATCTTCAGCCTTGACAAATCCTTTTAATAGAACCATCCCAGGTCGCAGATGCTGAACTGAGGCTGCTTCGGTGGAAGATTCTCCTGATTTTCTCTTCTTTTGTTCTCGAGGTGTCGTTGTTTTAGCTTTTGTGGACTCTTGGTAACTAGGGCACAAGTCGAAGGGCTGCGTCGAGGGTTGCGACATCTGTAGCAGGAAGAATAAGGCTCCCATCAATTTGATAGTTTCAAAGGCCAATTGTGGTCATATGGTAATTTGTATTCATGTGCCATTTAAGTTATGTCTCGAACTTTGTTTTCTAAACTTCGTACTTGTTATCTCGATTTTAGCTTGGACTTAAAATGGTTGTAAGTTAATGCCCAGAGTATTTTGCCGAAGGCTCATTATAGATAAGTTTGTTCGTTGAAATTTTCCCCACTACATCTTTCATATATAATGCTTGTTTTAAATGGATATGAGACACGTCCTAAACTGGTACCTCGCTCGTATTCACTTTCAGAGCAAGTAATCTATACCCAAGTTGTCAGAAATTTTGTGTACTATTAGGTCCTTATAATAAGTTTCTGTTGATTCTATTCGCAGTTTGAAATGCATCTTAAAGCCGCAGACAGGATTCATATGCAAAATGGTACTACCCAACAAGTATACTTATAGATGCAGTAAGGAATATAGTTGCTTTCAAGCAAATACAAGTAAGGCACATCAGATGAGATGGAATGATGTATGCTCATTCTATCCGTCTCACATCACCCTCCCTATGTATACAACTAGCGATATTTCGGTGACATATATGCACGTCTCTCTCTAGTGCAACTAGTCGTTCTCTAGTCGTTCTTAATTTTCGCACGTGGTTAGTGTACCTGCAGAAGAAGCATGCTCATACATTACCACATAGTGTGGCATCCACGCGTTACCGCTGCGTGGACAACGTTGGTAGGCCGCTGCACCTTTTTCTCAAAGCCTGACTTTCCACCAGTAACGGGGAGCGTCGAGAAAAAGATGGATCCCAAAACCGAATGTAAGTGTGGTGGATATGAAAGCCTCAAACATACCCACCACCCTTAAAGCGCTTTTACTTATACAGCACGAATGCAGAGATTTCAACTGTCCGCAAAACCCAATAGCTTCCACCAGTACTGGGGACAGCTATGGCCGAAAAGTTGCTTCTCAAAGCGCCGAATATGCATATGAGTTCTATCTAGGTCAGAATGTCAGTGATGTCACCTGGATAACACTAACATCCTTAATATGGGCATATCGTCTACTCTCATTTTTGAATTACTTGAAAAGGGCTTTCGAAAATAGTTTTGTAAACCAAAACTAGATGATATAACTGTTGTCTGTGTATGATCGGCTCTGATACCAGCTGTGGCGGAACCGCCGATTTAATATGGGCTAAGTACACCTGCCACCATTAGCTTACAATGTACTTAGACCGTACTAAACCTGGTCGTCCGTCGAGAGGCCTTCGGCTCTCGATAACACCATTTCCCAGAGGAACCGACATCATACACATCTGACTCTCGATGGAGCCACAACCGTTACATCATCGCAGGCAGTTGAAATATAGAATAGATAGACTTAGTTACAAACCGAGAATGTATATAGTCAAATACATGTCCAAAATATATATAATGCGGAAGCGTTTTCAAAACCTCTTGCAGCGGAAACCAAATACTTAAGAAGTCTTCATACAGATGAACGAGGCGAGAAGCACCGAGCCCACCGGTGCTACCCTTCTCCAAGCAGCTATCCAAATGCTGCCAGTACCTGTGAGCCAAAAGTGGGGGCAAACCCTGAGTACTAATTACCCAGTAGGACTTAATGGACAGGGTTTACGGCTGACGCAAAGCTCAGCTTACTAGCGAGTAGGTCCTTAGCCATTGGTTTTAAACTGTAAAATGTTGCCATAGGATAGCGGGATTTGACAGTCGCTATCCTTTAATCATGATTAACCACTATGTTTTAATGTCATGCTATAGCGGGATTTGATAGCCGCTAGTCCTTATCCTGAATCTCACTGGTAATATAAAGCGAGTAATTTGCATGAAGTAAAGCATGTATAACCATTGTGTCGTATCAAATCATCAATTCCATAAAACATCTTGCCTCAAACAGTTCTACGTTGCCCGTCAGTGATATTGGCATTCTCACACCTGGTGAGCATCAGCGATTCGAATCGATTTTTATATTCCCGGGAATAACTAGAAAATGCCAAGGGCCCATATGCTTACTCACACGACGGCTTTCCCACGTATAGTCCCCGTTCTCCACTTGTCCCATCCCAAGTTCGATTCACTCCCGCCTGACTCCTGGGTTGTGCCCCCATGACGAGCCTGCCGACATCTCGGTCTCCCCGTCATGAGTACCAAGCTCCCCCGGGCCACCTTCCTCTCAACCAGTGGGTAGGAACGTGTTTCTGTTCTTCGGATGGCACAAGTAAGGTTTCACCGGTCCCATTTCCCGGATAAGCATTCTAGCAATGTTATGCCGATCAGCAGGCGAACAGCGAACGGGCCTTATGCGACTCAGGCGGAGTCCACCATACCATCACATCATTTTTCAACATAGTAATCCCATATCTCGCCCGGTCTCAATTGAAAGCATAACATAGCAATAATAAATTCATAGTAATGAAGATTCATCATTCGAAAGTAAACCCTACGAGACGAGTGACAGTGCTCACTCGTGTCTACTCGCGCCTAACCATTCTTGGCACCCGTCCTACGAACCCTAAGTATAGGTGCTAGGGCCAGGGCGGCCGGGAAGTCTAATGCAATTGGTTTCTATCAATCCTAATGCATATGCGTAACTCAAAATAATTTGTTTGCTGGGATTTGCATGGTCCTGCCTACCTTGATTCACTTTAATAAGACCAACAAACTAAGTTACTATTAGTTTGCCGGGTTGTGAGGCTTCGCCCCAGGCAACCCCTTGATCCCTTGGACAACTCCTCCTTCCAAGCACGACTGATGGGCCCTCCAGGTCGTGAATGGGTCTTAGTTGGTCTTTTGGATCACCGTTGGTTGATGTAGACCCGTGCACTTGTTTCTTTATCACGTATCTGCAATAAGCGTCGCTATATGAATAATATGCATGATGCAATACACGAGACGCCTGGAGATCATACACGCATAACTAATCATTCCGTGGATATGCAGAAAAATGATTGATAAACATACTCATAGGGTAGTATAGCCATAGGAATTTTGGTGGAATTTCTTCTAGCATAGCGGATAGCACTTTCCTATTTCATTGACTTAACCATCATATCACTTGTCATTTTCATATCACATGTAAGCAAAGCACCAGTCAAGCATATATCTACACATGCAATGGACTGCTATTACAAGACATCACTCTTAGCACTAGTAATTTGTAGTATTTTTATGATCCTAGAGCGAACACACACTCAAACAAGCATATAAATGCACTTTTTCCTATTTTCTTTTTCAACTAGTAGCATTATGTTAATTTCAAAACAGCGGCCAAAACAAATATGCACAACCTCATACTTTACTAGTGAGCTACCCATACTGTATAGAGTACATGAAAAATACCAGAGGTCATGTTGGAGCATATTTCATGTAACCTTCACTTTCTAAATTAATTTAATACACAAAACACATACATAAGGGCAAAACAATAATTGAACAGTCGATGCTAGGCTACCAAAAATCACACAGTATCTCGATGCCATAACAAATCTACTGTCCAAGTTTCATAATTTTTGGAGTTCATTTAGTCCACTTTTGACATTTATCCTAATTAGTCATGCATGCAACAAACCAAGGGCAAACCAGACATTTCACACTTCCACATCCTACCAATCATGTAGATCTACTCAAGAGGAGTCTAACGCAACTGAGTTTGTCCATTTTGGATTTTTCTGTGATTTGTTATGATTTTCCAAAATTCACACCTAATTTAAATGCATTTAAATGGAAATCACACAGACTAGGGACCCGGACGTAATTAACTATAGATTTTGGGGGCTAGCGGGTAAAAATTGCCGGACTCATAGCACAGTGCATGAACGAATCTGCAAAACTTCAAAAGGCCGGGGGCTATATTGCAAAACCTCCTTTCTTCTTCTTCCTCGGGCCGACGCGCGACGGCGCGCGACGAGGGGAGAGGCGCGGCTGCGCCGGCGGCGGCGGGGCCGGCCTTGGAGCCGATCAGGGCCGAGGAGGCGTTCCCGTCCGCGGGCTACCTTTCCCCCTAGATGTCGTCGCCCGGGGTGGAGTGGGGAGGCGGCGCGGCGGCGATGAACCGGCGCGGCGCGACGGCGCGCGGAGGCGGCGGCGCGACCCCGATTCCGGCAGCTCGGGCACCGAGAGGCGGCGAAGGTGGGCTCGTGAGGTGCGCGGCGGGGTGGCGAAGCCGGCAGTGGTGGAGTGGAGGCGCGGTGGTGGCCCGAAAGGGGTTCTCCGCGACGAGCCCGTGGGTGGCGTGGGCGCGCGCGGGCGGCGCGCGCGGGTAGAGGGGCTAGGGGCGGTGGTGAGGGCCGAGGCCTTGGAGGTTTGGTAGAGGGGGTCGGGGCGAGCGTGGGGCGCCGGTCGGCTAGGCACGAGGATCACCGGAGGGGTGATTGGCCCGAGCTCGCCGCGGGCCGGCCATGGTATCCATGGCGGGCGGCGCCCGGCGCGGCGGCTCGATCTACTCCGAGGGGAGAGGAACGGCGGCGAGGCCTAGCGGGGTGGGTGCGCCGGGTCGCGGCGGAGGTGGTGGTGGCACCCTCGAGGCGCGAGGAGGTCGGATGGCGGCGGCGCGGCGAGCTCAAGCTCGAGCGGCCATGGCGGCGTTCCGTGCACGCAGAGGCAGGGAGACGAGGGAGACGAGTGGAGAAGGGCGTGAACGCGACCGTGATGGCGTCCGGGTGAAGAGGGGCGCGGTCGCGGTGTGGGGCCGTCGATCCGCGGCCGCGGCGTACGCCCTGTACGCCGGAGAGCCACGCGGCGGGCGTCGTACTGAGGAAGAGGACGATCCTGACGGGTGGGCCCCACCGGTCAGTGACTCAGAGAAAGATCCACTTTATTTGTGTTTTCTCCCTTCCTGTAAATTGCCATTTTGACCTATTTAGAGACCAAATTTGGGAAAGAGGTAATTGGATGAATTGTTTTACTCTCAGAGCTCTACAAGTTTGTCAATTGGCTCATATTCAAATTCGGCCGGCAAATATGAAATTTGTTTGAATTTATGCAGCAGCAATAGGTAGGGACAGGGTAGGTCATCTGCTTAGGAGGGGAAAATACCCTAGTTATAGGCCTCAACTCCACTTGCTCCTTTTGACAAATTTGTTTGGGACTTTCTAAACTATATTTAATTTTATTAGGGCAGGTCATGAAAATGACTTTATGGGTAAGAAAATCTCAAATTACCAAACTGGACAGAGTAGGGGTGTGTTTCTGGGCTGACAAAGTTTGGTTGAAAAGACCAATTTGCATTCATATTATGACCAGACTCATATTGACAAAGTTGTTTCTTGGATCATTACCTACAACTTTGTTAATATGATCCTCCTCTAAATCACAACATATTTTGAAGTACAACCCTAATCTTGTTTAGGATTTTGATAAAGCAGCAGATTTACTCTAAGTAAAGCTTTTCTTGTTTTCATCTTTTGAAATATCAAATGAAGTCCAAATACATCCACAATAGATGCATTTGAAAGGTGATGGGTTCAATTCCATTTCATATAAAAGAAAATTCTTGAGTTGTATAGTCCAATCAAAAGAAATTTCAGAATCAATTTGGGGATGAGCTAAAATTTCAGATTTGAGAAATTTTGACTTAGTGGTTTATCTACCAATTCCTCATTACTCTCTTAAGCATGATTTAGTCTTAATTCATCATTAGTTTACGTCTAATTGTGTGTACGGCTTCTGAGATGCCAAGGGCATCACAGCCTTCCTCAACGTAAGCAAGGATCCTATCACAGGTGTGTCCCTCTACCTTGAACATGGAATTATATTTTCAATTACTTGTAAGCAAGGATCCTATCATTGACCTCTTCCCTTTTTCGATTCTTGACGGCATGTCCATAGACAGAGCCTCCCCAACGACGTTTCTTCCCTAGTCCAATTGCCACTACAGTGGTCGTTGCTTGTAGTTGCTCCTCTTCGCGGCGGTTTGCGGCACTCGTACCGCACATCCCCATCTTGATGTACCTCCAGGCCATGCTCGGTTGTGTGGGCGACGACTTGCAACGAGGAGAAGGATTAATAGATCCATTCGCCACCAATGTCGGCAAACACAGAGTTGTAAGGAAAAAAGGGCCTAAGCCTTGTGCTTGGTTCCCATATGTGATTTTGGTGGTTGAATTGACAACACGTGCCATGGGACTAATATTTGTGTACAAGTGTTTTTGTCTAAGTCCTAAGGTGAAAAATGTGGACTTGAGGTACAAAACACCTCAAAGGAGATTCTAAAAGACACAAGAAAAGACCCAAGCCACCATCAAGTTGCAAGCGAGGGTCCTGACTCGGCGGTCCCATCGAGTGCACCGGCGAGAAGAAAAAACCCAAAGTTGAAGATACAAGACCTAGCACAAAACTCCACCATCGGACGGTCCGATGGTCCATCGAACCAGTTGGGCAGCAGAAGAAAAAAAAACCAAGTCCCGGCGTTTCAGAGCATCGGACGGTCCGATGGTCCATCGGACGAGTTGGACAGAACAACCAACATAACGAAGACCGCGACGATTCCACGCATTGGACGGTCCGATGGTCTCAACGGTCGGCTAAATTTCCAACGGTCGACTGCAACGGCTAGTTGGGAGTACCATCAGATGGTCCGATGGTCCCACCATCGGACGGTCCGATGGTCTCGACAGAGCAGGATTCTTTGCTCCCAACGACTAGTTTTGAGGCTAGTCCTATATATACCCCCTTGGCCGGCCTCCACAGTGTGGTTGGAGTATCCTGAGCCTAACACAAGTGTTGAGACATATTTTCATGCCCTTTTGAAGTGTAGCAACCACATTTGTGAACCCAACCACCATATGAGCAAATAGACACATCCCGGCATAGCGAGAACTTGTTAGCATCTTGGCTTAGGCTTATTTGTCTAGTATCCGTGTCTGAGTGTACGGTCTTGTATCAAGTGCGGCTGTAAGTCTTGCGAGACCTTTCGGAGTGTGGAGTGGCCGCCATCATCTTATGAGAGGGAGGAAGGCCCTCGGCTAGTTGGCCGAAGCTTCCCATAGTGGAGACGGCGGGGTAGCTCTGCGAGAAGGACTCGGAAGACCCTAATAACCTATCCATCCTCTACCCTTGCGTGGGCGAGGCCGTGGTACGGGAGGACCACGCGAGAGATAGGTTCGGGTGGATGTGTACCGAGGATATCCGGAGACCCGACCGGGGTTGCTTGACTTCCGCGGAAGTCACTTTGCCATCCTCCACCCTTGCGGTGGTGAGACCTTTGAGGACCATACGTGAGCAAAGCCCTTAGTGGAGCGCCAACGAGGACGTAGGGGTTAGAGACCGCGAGTCTCCCCGAACCTCAGGAAAAATATCGCCATTTCTTCATCGTGTGCCTTCACCATCATCGTCTACGGGAGTTTGCATTCTCTATCTCATCTCCTTAGCTTCCGCATTTACTTTCTTATAATTGTGTGCTTACTTTTCTATACTAGCTTTATAGGATAGTTTCTAGGTGGAACTAGGTTGCAAGACTTGGCCACGGTAGAAGTAGCAACATTTAGCAAAACCTTAGTGCACATAGCTAGATTTACCTTGCATAGGTTTTGCTTAGTAGTTGTAGTTTTTAGTGAGCTTTATTTTTAGAAATCCTAATTCACCCCCTCTTAGACGTCGGTCCTACCGAGCACAAACCTCCAATCCGAGACGTTCCGAGACCAGCCTCACCAGCACGGTAATCTTGTGCTCCTGCGAGATGGCGTCCCAAGGAGTCGAACAGATCCAGGGGCAATGACCCTGCATCGTGTGTGAGACGGGTCGTGGGCTGGTGAGTGGACCGTGGCCGTGGCTTGGTCGTTTACCTGTCTTCCGGGAGATTTTACTCTCCTAAACGCGCGTACACTCACTCCTATGAGCATTTTTGTGGAACTAGGTTAGACCGGCATCTCGAGATTCACGAAGTCACCACAGGTGTCTCGCTGTCGATGGAGACGTCACCTACCACCAAAAAAAATAAAGCCGTTAAATCATGCGAACATCCGTATCAAGTTGAGAACTTGAATTCGGATGGACAGTTTCCACCACAAAAAACTTAACCAGCTGTAGCTCAGCTCGCATATCTAAATATGATTGAAACGGCAAAACTTTTCATCTAGAATTGTGCAAGCTAAAGTGAACAAAAATCCTATAAAAAATCTACACTCAAATAAACCAGATACCCCACCGCCGATGACCCCCCACAAAGGCCACAACTTCCTCACCATGCCTAGCACGCATAGAGCATGCGTGAGTCCGCTTCTTGACAATGAAAGCATAGAGACAAAACATGGCGTAAGAGTATTTTCATAACTGAAAAACAGACATTTTCCAAGATTGAAAACACAAACATAAAAAAAAATGATTACTGGCGCCACCGGCGCTTTCTAAACACGTATTATGCAGACTGGGGGCTGTCTATTTCACGAGCGCTCGCTCGGGTGGGATCGAGCGAGCAACTCCTATCCGGCCACTGTACGACGTACGAGTGAGATTGAACCGCATGCTTTGTCGGTGGACTAAGGCCAACATGGCACATGATTGCTTGATATTTTCTGTCCCGAGATTGCATCGTAAAATGAAACGAAGGTGTCGATTGAAAGTTTACAAACCTAGGTACGTACAGTGTGTTCCATGCTAATCCTCGGGTTAATTAAAAACTAATCGTCAAACTGATTTCATATTGTTCTAACATTTTTCGAACAAAACTAGACTATTTTTGCTATATAAAATTATGTCAGCATAATTTTCCGTTAATAAAATTATGTCAGCATAATTTTCCGTGAATAAAATTATGTCAGCGTAAGTTTTTTATGAATAAAATTATGTCAGCATGTGAATAAATTATGTCAACATGTGAATAAAATTATGTCAGCGTAATTTTTCGTGAATAAAACTATGTCAGCGTAATTTTCCGTAAATAAATTATGTCAGCATGTGAATAAAATTATGTCAGCATAATTTTCTATGAATAAAATTATGTCACCATAATTTTTTGTAAATAGAATTATATCAGCAAAAATTTCCGTAAATAAAACTATGTCAAAAATTATGTCAGCATAATCATAAAATATCCGGATAAATTTCCATAAAATAATAGTAAAAAAAAGAGAAAAAAAACTTACCTGAGCCGAGCGCCTCAGTCGCTCCTGAGCTCATTGCCTGGACCCACCCTCCCGCACGAGAACGATTCGCTCGCTCGGATCGAGCGGAGCGAATGCTTGCAAACTGGGATCGCCGCATAAAAAACAAGATTGACAAAAACCAAAAAAGACTAATGATGGGCCTAACAAGTCAACAAAAATCAGCCAATTAGCTAGGCAACTATGCCCACGTCACTCACATTTGCATGCATCTTTGAGCCAGCACAATCCGAATGAAATACGCTCTCCAAAACCATTCGGATGATGTATAGAAATCCCGTAAAAGGAAATCGAGATGGTAGGATTCAAATACCGCAAAGTAAATAGGTACTTTCTCCGTATTTAAATATAAGTCGCGGTTGACTTTTTTTCAAAACTTTGATCCTTCGTCTTATTCAAAACATTTATGCAAACATATAAGAAAATTAGTCACGCTCAAACTCTCTACAATAATAAAAAAAATTAAAACAAAATAAGTGAAAAATTATAAAAAAATTTTGAGTAAGACGAGCGATTGAAATTTTGAAAAAAAAAAGTCAACCGTGACTTATATTTAAATACTGAGAGAGTAGATTTATAAAAATGCCAATAAATTGGAGTTTTTTCTCTTCCTCGCACACATTTTTAAAAAAGTAGAATGATCTATTTTACCGATGTCTGCACTCCCACAAAGTCCAATACTAGACAATATGCTCCCAAATTACCCATATCCTTGGTTACAACTGCTTTCTTCATTTTAAATCGGTAGAAGTCTATATTACACCCTTTATCTACCCTATATAAGGCTGAGTCCAACGAAATTCTCCAAATACCATTCTCTATCACTGTTCTAACTACCCCTCTCTCTGTCTCCACTGCAGCATTTATGTCAAACAATATAAAACAGTGTTTTGAAAAACAGTGTTTTAGAGAACCTCTTTACAGATTCCCATTAGACTCAGCCTAAAAGTCCAACTTTCAACCTCATTCTATGACACCATTTACTTTTCATCCTCCAAGTTCCAAAATCGTGCAGTAGTACCCCTCGGCCCTCCTGACTTCAAAGGCGCAGCCCCCGTTCAGTCTCCGTGTCGTCGTCTTCCTCCCTAATCTTATGCGGCTAGAACCCTAGGCGTGGTGTGCAGAGGGAGATGGCGAGCTCTAGCAGCGTGAGGACTTCCCATTCAACCGCGCCATTAGCCCGCAACGCCGGAGAAGACGGTCTCTTTGCCTCCCCCGTCCCGTACAGGCCACAGGGTGCGGCCACTGGAGTATGAGCCGACCATCTACTGTAAGTGTAGGAAGAAGGCACCGAGATGGATTTCTTGGAGCCATGACAACCCCGACAAGGGCGTGCTCGCATCCTCGGCGAACGCCACCACGCTCAGGGCTCGGCTCGAGGCCGTTGTGTGGACGCTCGGCATGTGCGACACGCTCGTCCGCGGTCCGCCTCGTCCGGGATCCCGTCTTCGCACCGGCAACCAAGACGGCGCTCGTCACGGCCTACTACCTCGTGTCCGCCTCGGACTGCGCGGATGCGCGCCTGGCCGAGTGCGGCGCCGACGCGTCGCAATGGCGCTCCTCCTTGAGCTCCTTGTGGACGCAGACAAAGGCACCACCAAGAAGGCGCTCGCGGCGCTTGACGCCATCCTGTGCGCGATGCCGGCCTCGCCGCCGCGCGCGCACGCCCTCACCGTGCGCGTGCGTGAGGGACAGGAAGGACGGCCTCCCCGGCAGCCGGTCTCGACTTCGCATGCCCCTTCCGAGCGGCGCGCTCTGACCCCACGCGGCACACCCCGACCGGCATTTCTTCTCCTTTCTAATGGCAGAGGAGGCCCTGGAGCCTTGTCTTGCCGGTGTGTGGCCGCCCGGGAGCCTTCCCTTAGAGCCATGTCTCGCCGGTGGGGAGTCCACGTCCGCACGCCCAACGCTGGGCCAGAGGCCAAGGCAGCACCGCTTCTCGCCGGTGGGGATCCGGGAAGAGCCGCCCACCGCTATGCTCCTCCACCACGCCGACGTCTTCCTCGCCGCCTTTCTCCTGGGGCCTCCTCCTACCCCTCCCGGCCTCATTCGCGGTAGCCTCCTCTGAGGCCGAATCCAGCTGGTGGCAACGGCCAGCGTGCAGCCGCCGGATCCGCCGCCGCCTACCGCCCCTCTCTCCCTGGCGTGCAGCTTCCGGATCCGCCGTCGCCGCCGTCTCCAACCCGTCCTCCGCCTACAGCAAGACACCGCCGACGCCTCCTCCACTAGTAGACGCGGCGATGGACAGCACCAGTTTGCCGAGCTGGAAGGCTAGCGTGGCTAAAAAACCAGGGTCAGGGAGGCCTGAGGGGTACTGTTGTACGGTTTTGGAACTTGGAGGGTGAAAAGTAAACGATTTCATAGAATGAGATTGAAAGTTGGATTCCATGTGCAAAGATTTTGGAGGGTTAGGTGTACAGAATCTAAGGGATCTAAACATCTGTCTGCTAGGTTCCTGGTTGAGAAGATACTTAGAGGGAGGAGATAAAATGTGGAAAGAGTTACTAGATTTTAAATATAGAACTAAAAACCCAAACATTTTTTACTCTAATGAAGCGGGGGCTTCTCAATTCTTTAAAAGTTTCATGTATGCTACTAAAGTGGCTAAGTTTGGTTTTAGATGGAGAGTTGGTAATGGGAGGAAAATTAAGTTCTGGGAGGACAACTGGCTGGGCTCTTCCAGTCTAGCCATACAGTTCTGGCCTTTATTTGTGGTGGTTAATGAGAAAACAAGTACTATAGCTGATATTTGGGATGGTAATATCCTAAAATGCACTTTCAGGAGAACTTTGAATAGTGATCTTTATCTCCTCTGGGAGGAGATTTTGCAGTTGGCTAGAACTGTTGTGTTTAAAGATGAGGATGATGCTTTAGTTTGGCAGTTTTTTTCAAATGGTGTGTATTCCTCACAAACCCTTTATAAAGTTATCAACTTTAGAGGAATAGAAGTAGTTCATGTCTCTGGTCTGTGGGATCTGAAAATACCACCCCGTATTCATTTCTTTTATGGCTGCTAGCTAACAATAGAGTTCTCACCAGAGACAATCTAGCTAAAAGAAGAAAAGTTGAAGATGAATCTTGTCTTTTTTGTTTAGAAAAGGAATCTTGCTGCCATCTGTTCTTTGATTGCGTAGTGGCTAAACAGTTATGGCGCACTATTTTAGATAATCTGGGTTTTGAAGTGGGTAATGGCTTTGAATCTATTGGTAGAATGTGGCTTAGTAACAAAAAATATTTGGCTCCAAACGTATCTGTTCGGCAGGTTTGTGGGGTTTGTGGAAGCTAAGGAATGATATGTGTTTTCAGCATTCTTCATGGAGAAATATGGAGGTTCTGCTGATGTTGGTATGGAGGTTGGTGCAAAGTTGGAAGATATTATGTCTCCAGAGGAAGGGAAACAGAAACTGGAGGTGCATTTGGAGATCCTGAAGGAAACAGCAAGAGAGAAAGCGATTCTGTTGAAGGATGGCTTGGGATAGGATGGGATTGTCTGGCGATTTGATGAAGGAGGAGTTTGCTGAGTTCTCTTCTGTAGTGTTTTGGGTAGTTCGGTTTACAAGTTCTCTTGTTCTGTTTCTTTCTCTCTTGTGATGGGATGTGTACTCTTGGCTCTCAGAAATATGCTTTGCGGTGCTGTAAATGGTTAACGAAGCTTTGTGGCTTTAATGGAAAGCCTGGGGAAGGGCCCTGTTACTCCAAAAAAGAAAGTTGGATTCCATAAGAGATAAGGGGTGTAATATGGACTTATGCTATTATTACTAAGTTTTTTGGAAAAGCACCAATGTGAATAACATGAAATTGGTTCTGTTGACATCCACCATGAAATATGGGTATGTTCATTCGGCTGGCTGCGCTGCTCTTGGGCCGCAGCTGCACAACCCAGCATTCAGCTGCGCAAGGGCTGCTGCACAGCAGTTTCTCTACGCTCAATTCTTGGATAGTCGGATGGTCAACTTCTTTGCCTCCGCCCACCAGTACACCACACAGTGCACATCATCTTTGGCCTTGTTACAACAATGGATTTTGAAGGTTATGTAACTTGAGATGCTTTCTGGACAACCTTTTTTGGGTTTAAAAAACTTCTCAATTATTTAAGAAACATTCAGTACTGTACGAATATTTGAGATGGAGAATAGGAAGCAAAGAAAAACACACACAAAAAAATAGTACTAAATAGCATCATTAACGCGCTAACAACTAGCTTGTTATTGGTGCTAGACCAACGGGCTTGTAGTCCAATGGCACTCCCTGTCTTTAGGAGTGTTGAGGTGTTGGGTTTGACCCATCGTAGGAGCGAATTTAAATAGGAGGCCAGTGGCTTTTGAAAAAAATCCTCCTCATGTTTCCCCAACCGTTCGAGTTTTTTTTGTTCAATGGTACTCCATTTCTTTAGGACTATCGAGTTGCTGGATTCGACTCTTCGAGGGAGCTAATTTAAACAGGAGACTGGTGGCTGTTGAAAAAAATCTGTCTCGTTCTTCCTCCACCGCTCGAGTTTTTTTATTGGTGCTAGCATTCCTTTTGGTGCAAACTACCATTAGAGTGAAAGAAAGCCAACAAGTTAAATTGAGGAGGAAAGCCAACAAGATAAATTGAGAAGGTAAAGCTATAGCCGTGTGTAGGCTCCACAAATTTTCTGGATCCGCGACTGGCTTGTGCCTACTAGTCCTGCATGCAAATCAAAGGTTCTACAACCGGCACCAGTATATTACAGCCCATTTGGCATACACTGAATTGAAGTTGCAAAAGGTTAATTGAATCCGTGCTATATATTTGTCGCGGTTTGGCCTCACATTCTCACGCCTTCATTCATGTTAATCGGTTTGCATATAGGAGTAGGACAGCAACCGCAAGAGTTTGTTCGACATTTATCGTGCGCACGCACATCCATTCCCATCCCTTCAACACGAAAGCAGAAATCTGTTTCGTCTCATCCGGAGATCAGAAGCCAGACGCCATGGCCATTCGCGGGCGTTAATGTCTGCGCCCATCCCTCGTCACGCCCAAAACTGCCTGAATACCAAGAAATGCAGATTTCAGAGCACCAGATACGCGTGGGCAACGGATCCGGCCACCGTTTCCCCCACATCCGCCGCCGCCTTCTCCGCGCGCGCGTCGCGCCGGCAGCACAGGCACCCACCGTTCCAACATACGGAGCGCAAGTAAACGGGAGAACCTAAAAGGAGCCCCCGAGTGCAGGTACAGTCCACTCCACTACGTTCACTGAGGGGTCCTGCGGTTCTTCAGGTTACAGGTACAGCAGTTTCACCGACGTCGCTTTCGGCTAGTAAATGGCAGTCTCCATGGGCGAGGCGGGGCGAGGCGAGTGGCCGGCGTCGCAGCTTCCGGTGCCAGTGAAACGGCAGGCATCCATCATGGGCGCCATAATACGGTGCCGGGCTCAGAAAAACGGCCGGCATGGCCTGCGGCAGCGCAACAGACGCCGGCACGCCGGCGAGAAACCAAACCACAGATAGCCAAGGCCATTGTGCTGCCGTGGTGGCCCCGCCCTGGATCGGTCACAGGCACCAATGGCACCTTAAATGCCATGCTGGATCAGTGGATCTGGTGCCATCTGGAACCGTCGGCCCGGCCGGCAGGCGCTCCGATCCCGCGGTAGGAGGACCGGACGAGCCCGCCACCACGGCGAGCAGTCGAGTCCACGACGCCGCACGGGCATGCACGCGCGAAACGCTCCAAACCAACCTACCTACCGGTGCCGAGTTGTTGTACGTCGTCCGAGTACCAGCAGTGGCGCAAAAGGCAAAGCCTACGGCAAGGGTCTCGCGTCCCGTGACGCCGTACCGTACGCTCGCTGGGGCGGGGACGACGGATGAAAACGCCATGGCCGTGGCGCATGAGCTTGGGCCGGGAGTTACCCTGGCGCCGGTTACCGCGTGAGCTGAGCTGAGCTGAGGTGAGGTGGCTTGACGACGAGCGGACGGCCGGGTCGATGGCTCCGAGCACTTTGCGCAATAGCCGTCCGATGGCTACGGATCACTAGTGGCCATGGCCAGTGGTGCCGCCACCCCCAGGCCACTATCGACCGGGAACGGCAACGGGCATTGACCAGGCCGTCGCGCCAGTGTGAGGCGGACACATGACACGTCCGCCCACGCCGGGCATCGTCACGCCCGCGGTCGCGTCCCGCGGAAGCGCCCGTGCCGTGATTAGTGCGCGCACTCCCGCCAGGCCCCATCGTGCCGGCCGCACTGGTGGCTCGATCGGTTCGGTGCATATAAGCGCACGAGTCCCGGGCCGCAGCAGGCACATCTGCGCGCAGCACAGTGCGTGTCACTTCCTCGTCGCGGGCGCGGGCGCCATCCACCGCGCGGCGCACGGCGATGGCTTCCCCTGTCCTGCTCGTCGCCGCGCTCTGGCTCTGCGCGCTGTTCTTCGAAGCGGCAGGGGAGGCGGCGGCGGCGGCGGGACTGGGACTGGCGGGAGCGTCGTCGTCGGCGGCGGCATTCCGGAGCCGGGCGACGGACCCCAACATGGAGGTGAAGTTCGACTTCTCGCCGTTCCTGATCCAGTACAAGAGCGGCCGGGTGCAGCGGTTCATGGGCACCACCTTCGTGCCGCCGTCGCTGGACTCCCGCACCGGCGTCGCGTCCAGGGACGTGGTCGTGGACCAGGCCGCCGGCCTCGCCGTGCGGCTGTACCGCCCGAGCCGTCGCGCCGTCGCCGCCGGCGGCGGCGCCGGCAAGAAGCTCCCCGTGCTCGTCTACTTCCACGGCGGCGCGTTCGTGGTGGAGTCGGCGTTCGACCCCGTATACCACAACTACCTGAACGCGCTGACGGCCCGGGCGGGCGTCCTCGCGGTGTCGGTGAACTACCGGCTGGCGCCGGAGCACCCGCTCCCCGCGGCCTACGACGACTCGTGGGCGGCGCTGGCGTGGGTGCTCGCCAACGCGCGCCGCGGCGGTGGGGACCCCTGGCTGTCCAGGCACGGCGACGCGTCCCGCGTCTTCCTCGCCGGCGACAGCGCCGGCGGCAACATCGCGCACAACCTGGCCATGCGCGCGGGGCAGCATGACCACGGAGCGGCGAGGATCCGGGGCGTGGCGCTGCTGGACCCCTACTTCCTGGGGCGGTACGTGGACCCGGGCGCGCAGCGCGCGTGGGGGTTCATCTGCGCGGGGCGGTACGGGACGGGGCATCCGTACGTGAACCCGACGGCGCTGCCGCCGGCGGCGTGGCGGCGCCTCCCGTCGGCGCGCGTGCTGATGACGGTGTCGGACCAGGACCGGCTCGGCCCCTTCCAGCGCGCCTACGTCGACGCGCTCCGGGGCAGCGGGTGGGGCGGCCGCGCGCAGCTCTACGTCACGCCCGGCGAGGGCCACTGCTACTTCCTCAACAACCTCGACTCGCCCAAGGCCGCCATGCATATGGCCACGCTCGCCGCGTTCATCAACGGCAGCTAGCTCACCAGGCTTCTCTGTCAGTCAGAGCACTTGGTGACACAGTACTCCGTATACTACGTAAACATAGCATAATACTATAGCACTGTATACTGTATTTTGTCCGTGTCCGGCGGACCAGAGAGGTGTTTGGCATGCGCTACGTGGCATCCTTTTTTACTCCCCTTCGTTCTTTGTGACGGCGCGCCGCCACAGGTGACTTCACTTGCTCGCCGCCGCCGGGCGGGGCAATGGACACGTCGGTTTCCCTGGAACTTGGAACGCAACGGAAAGGTGCGCCATGAATGGAGAGGGGACCGTTGGCTCGTGCTGCATCTATGACTTGCTCGATCTAGTAACGGCAGTAGTACCCTCGCACGGCAGGGGCTGCATCACTGTGTGCGAGCGGAAAGGCCTGTGGCCCCGTGCCATATACAGTAAGATTATTTTTAAAAAAATCATTTTTATTATCGAACTATCATTCGAGTACATATTTGACCGTTGAATTTCAAAACCATATATCATCAGCCATTGAATTATTAAAACTGGATAATAAATAATTGATTTAATTTCTAAAAATTCATAACTAATTTATTTTATGTTGAAAAATATAAAACTAGAACCAATTTTTTCTAAAAACGTAATCTTTTTATTAATACTCAATTTAGAGTTACTAGCAAAATGCTAGTGCGTTGCAACGGGAGAAAAAAAATCCTTAAGTACCTCTAGATCAATACATATAAAAATAGACTCGCAAATAAATTTTATATCCTATTGTTTCGAATTTTTCTTTACATGTAACCGAAATTTAGATGGTGTCAATTTGGTAGAAATATATTTTTTTTCTTTTCGGCAATATATAGAACATCAAAAACGAGGTCCATATACAACATGGCATCCGTTTTCACGTAGGCTGCTCGAATTGGGTTTCCGAATAAATTGTAGGCAATATTATTTTAACGATTTCCGTTAATTGCAAGAGAATTTTAGAGTAATGTCAATTGGGTTGGAAAGGTTGTTATTTTAGCTTTCCAACATAAAAAACAGAGTACGTATCTGATCTTGGCGTATTTCAATTATTATCCTTCCTAATACTTACAACGAAAACACTTATGGGGATCATAAATGAACAAATGAATTATGAATGAAAACTTTGGTACTCATTTCACCCTTGAAGCCAACCAGTGGGCCAAATATATCTGGTTTTAATAGTTTGATGGCCGAAGGTATCGGGTTTTGAAGTTCAATGGCCAAATGAGGACTCGGATGATAGTTCGACGGTCGAAAATGAACTTTTCCATTTTTTTAGTCTTCAATTATTTACCTGCATGGAACATGAAAGTTGTTAGAATCTCACATAATAGTCACGAAAAATAAATAAATTCTAAAAATTGCTAGCATACTATTTAGAAACGTGCATCCATCGATCCTCAGTTCTTGAAATATTAATAGCCACCCTATCTACTTGTTCATCAAAAGCCAGGCTCTTGAACATGTTACTAGGAGTCTTAAAGAGATATCAATGTTAAAGCCGGTTGATGAATTTGGTAGTAGTAGAATTTGACACTTTAGAAACATATAGTTAGCTTTTTTTTTTGTTATTTATTTTTTAATAACAAAAGTTGATAAATATAGATATAAAAAACGTGGTTATTCAAGATTATCTATAATCTATGGTAATACCAGAGATGAGTAATTTAGATACAAATTTAGAGATTTGTTCAGCATTAACTTTTAAATAACATATGTGGGTACTTGTAAACTTAAGTTAAAATGGAGTTGATTAGGGCACTGGTTTAGCGAAATCTTTATTCGTACGAATTTAAACACAAGTGATGTGGTGATAGTTGGGAGATGATATAGCACACTTCCTCTTTTCGTTTATC
The DNA here is from genome assembly GCA_022530915.1 of Paspalum notatum. Lineage (NCBI taxonomy): Eukaryota > Viridiplantae > Streptophyta > Magnoliopsida > Poales > Poaceae > Paspalum > Paspalum notatum. The sequence continues at coordinate 6,107,960 of CM039691.1, forward strand.
GGTAATAATGTAAACCCTGACCCTTGCCGACCAGCCCTTGAATCGTGTTGTGTCCTCTCGATCCGCGGCAGAAATGACGCGCCACCGGCGGGCGTCCCCTCCCCTCCATCCGCGCCAGAAATTACAGAAATGATGGTGCGTTACCGGCCGCAACCCCCACCCCCCCCCCCCCCCCCGGCTATGTCCCGCGCCTTTCGGCGTGATCTCCCGTCCGATCGAGCCGCGCCGGGAGAAGAGCTGTGAGCTGCCCTGCGTGCTCGGCACAGGCAGCAGCAACAATCATGCTTGCCCGACGATTTCCACAGTCCACACAGAACAAGCACGCATTAGTTAGCGACTTGATGATGAGGAGCAGAGCACAGGCATGTGTTCTGTGGCCTGCTATACGCTAGGACTGGCCGGGTGGCCAAAAGCTAGGCGCACTGTCCATCAGTTGATGTATATAGATTATGGACCATCAAATGTGCGTCACGACTTGGCATTTCGGTTTCTTGGATGTTAGACTATACGACAGCCAGTAGCGGCTGGGGGAGTAATTTTACAGGCATGCTGTAGGACCATGATCTCTTGTGGATTAAAGGTGCCGGCCGGCTTTTTTAATCGGATGGCACGCACTTGTAGGGGTATTCATACAGCTTTGAACCGAGGTCGCCGCACCAGCACTTGATCGAGCTTCCCTCACATAGTCCAACTCCCGGCCAAGTGCCACCGTGGTTTGTGGACGTCGCGGTCCTGTGCTAGCTTTATACCGCGCGCCACCATGGATCGATGATGGATGCCCGCCCCCCGTTGACAAACCCACATCGGCCCTAGTGGCTCTTGACTCCTCCTGATTCTTGCTTATTGCATACTATCACTGACGGAAGACATAGAGTGGAGTTGTAGAAACAGAAGTTTTTGTGTGTGCTGTAGTCTGCAGAAAACGTCATTGCCGGAGAAGAAGTCGTTACGGCCTCCGTGGAATGCGTTTCCCCCTTCTTTTAATTTGCAAGTGTTACGAGGCCTCAACAGACACTGTTTATGGACACCACCCTTCGAACAATCAAACTTCTTCACTCTGTTTATATGGATTCTCGAAACAGCCTCACCCACCTTGGATTGGATGCTTCGAAATCTGACGCTCTTTTTCGTGAATTTGATATTGCGGTCATGTGATGCCCGATTGGCTGATGATTGCATACTGAGTCCGTTGCAGATTTGCAGGTGAGATGAGACAAGATGCCACAGCTCGTGTCGTGGGCCTGGTTTGGCAGTTGGCACACGCGGGTGCTGGACCAGCGGATGGCTGTCAAGAGCCAGGCTGGGGTCTGGTAGGTAGCTCCCATTGCTAGTAGTGCCGCTGTCTCCCGATCCGGCCGGCCATGGACCCGGACGCCGAGATCGACTTCGACATGTCGCCGTTCCTCGTCCGCTACAAGAGCGGCCGCGTGCGCCGCCTCATGGGCACGTCCAGGGTCGCCGCGGGCGCCGACGCCGCCACGGGCGTCACCTCCAAGGACGTGACCATCGACGCCGTCACCGGGCTCGCCGCGCGGCTCTACATCCCCACCGACGCCCTCGGCGGCGGGCCCGAGCCCGAGAAGCTGCCCCTCCTCGTCTACTTCCACGGGGGCGCCTTCGTCGTCCACTCCGCCTTCTCCGGCGCGCACGCCCGCTTCCTGAACGAGCTCGTGTCGGCGGCCCGCGTGGTGGCCGTGTCCGTGGACTACCGCCTCGCGCCCGAGCACCCGGTGCCCGCCGCCTACGACGACGCCTGGGCCGCGCTCCGCTGGGCCGTGGCGAGCTGCGGCGCGGAGTCCGGCTCCGGACGGGATCCGTGGCTGGCGGAGCACGGCGACGCCGCGCGGCTCTTCGTCGCGGGCGACAGCGCGGGCGCCAACATCGCGCACAACGTGACGCTCAGGGCCGGTGGAGGCCTCCCCGGCGGCGCGCGCGTCGAGGGGATGGTACTCCTGCACCCGTACTTCCGCGGCAAGGAGCTCGTGCCATCGGAGAGCGCTGTGGGCTGGTCGTTGGAGACGGGGGAGCGGTGGTGGGGCTTCATGTGCGCGGGGAGGTACGGGATCGACCACCCGTTCATCAACCCGCTGGCGACGCCGGCGCCGGAGTGGGCGGCGCTCGCCTGCCGCCGGGTTCTGGTGACCGTGGCCGAGCTCGACACGCTGAGGGACAGGGGCCGGCGCTACGTCGAGGCGCTCAGGGGCAGCGCGTGGGCCGGGGAGGAGGCCGTGCTGTACGGAACACAAGGCGAGGGGCACGTCTACTTCATTGATGACAAATCCCGGAGCTCCGGCGACAAGGCGGCCAAGGAGATGGCTGCCGTCGTGGCATTCATCCAGCGAGGCCGCTAGGTCGTAGGATCCATGTTTGTCGGAAGATTTCTCGAAGCAAAAAGAAGCTGTACCTTTCCCTTGCAGGTGGACTTGGCGCGGCCAAATATCAATTAGAATGTCACGAAAAGAATTTGGTTGAATCGATTGTGTTTTCTTCCATTATCAAATGAGCCAGGTAATGAGAATGCAGTGGTTATCAATGAGAATTGAGAATAGCACGTTGAAGCGGTAGTCAGGCCATTTCCAACCGAACGTGCAAATGGATGCACCAAATACGATTTTGGCACATGGAGTTTGAAATGGGCCAACCGACATGCAAACGTCAATTTGGTCCAATCATACAAACAAAACCAGTGGGGACATAGGATTCCAATCCAACGGTGGCATTGCTTTTCCCCAATTCTTGGACCGTGCGTGCACCCGGGGCGCACACCGCCCCCGCCCCTCACCGCCCCGCGCGGGCCCCGTGTGGGGGGCACTTGCGCGTCGCCCAGCTGCCCCGTTGCTTTTCACACATAATCGTGGTTACGATATCTTCCCGTTAGTTCAAACCAATTTTATTAACTCCCCGGTACATGGATTCCTAGGCAAAGAGCCTTCCTGCTTCCTACCCGTCCCACGACTCCCAACTTTCTAGCCAATGCGTAATTGGTCAACAAAAAACATGTACCTCCTATACACAACACAATACACGTATCACTTGAATTGAAACCAGGGAGCTTGCCCTTGACCTAAACGACAATTTTTTACATGTTCACACAGCTAGCACATGTTCATAGGGCAAGCTGCCTCATGCATCCATGACGCTTGTCATCACCAGACACTTCTTCAATAGTGCCATTGATCCCCAACTGAGCTTACTTCCCCCACTTCCCAGTCTCTCAACACATTTTCATCCTCACGCCTCTTTCATCTTCCGAGCAATGCGTTGTGAACCTGAACCTACATACATAAGCTGAAGATTTCTAAGGAAGATTGGAGTTGCAATATGAATACTCGCCCCCAAACCCCGCCGCGGGATAAAATTCACCCCCACCCCCGAACCCGAACCCGACTGGGATCCGGAACCCAATGGGTCCTCAAAAACCCGAAGTAATATGGGTATAAATGACACTAATAATTATTAAACTTGTCACCATAATTTTAAACATGCATATGGATATGATTGGCACATAATTTCACTCATCGTTCAAGTTTGCAAAGGTTATTACCACTAAATATTCATAAGATGACATTCAAAATCATTTATTTACTTCATGTAAACATAGGTTCGGGTCCCCCGTAGGGAACCCGGGCATGGGGTTCAAAACTGTGATGCTCCGGCATCTCAAGTGCATAATCATTCATCATACATGCAACATTCATCATAAAGCATCATACATTAGCATACACTTGAACCCTAATTCAAACTTGGTTGAAATGCCACTTGTTGAAACCTGTTTTCTGCTGATATGTCTCTGTGATTGTGCCTATAACTTTGATTCTATTTAGATTTGGGTGAAACTTATATTGACAAACTTGTATATAATTTGATGATGAACAACTTTGGTAATTGGTTCTTTGACATGCATGAAGGTTTGCATAGAGATTTAGGGCTTTTTCTGTCAGCATGTGAATACTGTCCAAACATGACCAGTTCAGTAATTTCAAATTTTATTGATGTTAAAGCAAAACCTTAAAATGATGGTATTGAGAAAGTTGTAGATCATGAAATTTTGAACAACATTGGTATAAAACTCCTTCTGTGAAAGTGTCTAGAAAATGGACTTTTAGAATTTCCAAGCTGGAGGGTTTTGTTGGTCAAACCTTAGTCAGCAGCTTAAATTCAAATTTACACCAAATTTTTTAGTATAACATGGTATACAAGTTTATAAAGGAAATGTAGAGGAACAAATTTAAAACATTTCATCCAATTGGGGTATTTTCAAATTCGGCCTTTAACTCGTTCAAAAACGCGAAATACAAACAAGTGTATCTGGAGTCAAACTCTATTTTCCATTTTTCGGGATTTTTCCTTTTGTTCGGTCTCTATGACAAGTGGGCCCCACTTGACAGACCGCCTTCAGAATCCCGCCCGCGGGATTGGAACGGGCCGACGATGGGCCCCACCCCCGCGCGTCGTCTGTGCGTCCGCTCCACTGGACCCCTCTCTCTTTCCCCGCACCCAGTCCCACCCGTCCGCCGCACCCGGTCCATAGGCCCAGTCCACCCAACGGCCACCGGCCTTCTCCCCCGCTCCAGCGCGCCCACGCGGCGGACGACGACTGCCGCGCCGCGCCGACGCCGGCCGACCCTCCGCCCGACGCGCCGCGCTCTTCACCTGGACGTCTTCCGGGCCACCTTCACTCCCGCGCCCCTCCCTGCTCCTTCCTTATCTTGCTCTCTTTCTGTTTTCCTCTGCGCTCGCCTCCCACACGCAGTGCGCCGCCGCCATTACCGAGCTCGGAGCTCGAGCTCACGCCGGCCGCTCCGCCGCTCCCCGAGCCTCCCGACCCCCGCCATTACAACCGCCTCCACCTCCCGCGTCCCAAGCGCTAGACCTCGTCGTCCCCTCCGCCTCTCCATCGCCGCACCGAGACCGTGTCCGCCATGAGAACCGCCATGGCCACGAGCTCAAAGCTCCCGCGCTAGCCGCCTCGAGCCGCCTCTCGCCCCGCCGAGGAGCACCTCGCGCTCGCCTCGCCGTCCTCCACCTTTCTCCCAAACCCTCGTCCGCCGCCGGTGCCTCTAGCACCCTTCCCCGCGCGCGCACCTACGCGGCCGCCATTGCCGCCAGCCCCTCGCCGTGGGAGGCCACCTCCCGACCCTCCCCACGCCTCTAGGCCACCGCCACCGCCACCGCCTTCGCCTCGTCCCCGCGCACCTACCGCGCTAACCCTCTTCGCCGTTGCCCTCCTCCTTCGCTGGATCCGCGCCCGCGCCGCCGCGCACCGCCGCGCCGTGGCCCTCCGGTTCACCGCCACCGCGTCACTTGCTTGCTCCACCCCGCGTGACGACGTCCTGGGGAAACAGTAGCCCGAGGCCGGGAACACCTTCCCCGACCCCGTCGGCTCCAAGGTGCTGCCTCCACGCGCTGGCGTCGCCGCGAGAAAGTCGGCCCGCCGCGCGGCTCTTCCCTGACCCGAGGTAGAAAAAGGCCCTGCCACAATTGAGATCTAGCCCATGCATTTTTGTGTATTTACGTTTCGATCCATGCCCTGTTGAATATGTCATGCAGATCTTACATTCTAAACCCTGATATCTACAGTTAATTGCATATGGGCCCCTGGATCTAATGTTTTTCTTTTCATTTTGTCAATAAATCGGCTGAAACTTTAAAAAATCATTATAAATCAAAGAAAAATCCAAAATGGACAAACTCAGTGGCTATGGACTCCTTGTGAGTAGATCTACAGAATAGGTATGATGTGAATGTGTGAAAAGTCTGTTTTGCCCCTGGTTTAATGCATGCATGGTGTAGGTTAATAAATGGTAAAAGTGGACCAAATAAACTCCAAAAATTTTGAAACTTGGACAGTAGCTTTGTTATGGCATCTAGGTACTGTGTGATTTTTGGTAGCCCTAGCATTGACTGTTTAATTACTGTTTTGCCCATATGCAGGTGTTTGTGTATTAAATTAACTTAGAAAATAAAGGTTACATAAAATATGCTCAAATAGGACCTTTAGTATTTTTCATGTACTTTCTATAGTATGAGTAGCTCACTGGTAAAATATAGGGTTGTGCATATTTGTTTTAGCTGCTGATTTGAAAATGATAAAATGCTACTAGTTGAAAAAAAAATAGGAAAAAGTGTATTTAAACTGCTAGGAAAATTATGGGAAAAATCCAGTAGCCTAGTCGGTACGGCTCACTATTAAATAAAGAAGGTTCTGGCATGCTTCGACTTATCCTACTGCCCGCTGATATGTACATGGCAATAGAAGACTATACCCACTTTTTCGGGGAAGGTTTTCAAAAGCGCTTCATTGTGTGACGAGTTTAGACGAGTAAATAGGCAGGCCGAAGGCGGCTTACTAAGCGAGAAGGCTCCAAGCAGCCTAATAACGCATTAGAAGGGATAGTGATGTCTTGATTCCAGAAAGTAATTTTGTGCACTTTATGACTGTTGTTTTGATTTATATGATTTTCATAGTGAAGTAAATATAGGAAATTAGATTTTCTATCAAACTATGGATTTTGTGCTTACTAATTTTTGTATATGATGTTCATGCCATGAAATGATTGCCGTAGAAATTTCAAGTCCAGAAACCATTCCTATAAATGAAAAATCTGAGAAGCTATAGGGCTGATAACTTGTTGGAATTTTAATAAATTAATTGTAACTTGGTTGAAACTGAAATCTTGGCAGTAGCATCATGAAGTATGTTGTTGCATGTGGTAAAAGTTTGAGATCAAATTGAGTTACCTAACTACATGAACTCAGGAGTGCATTATATTCATAAAAGTGGCATGTCTCTTAATCTGTGTGTATACGTTTAACTACAAATGACAACATGTTGGTGCATATATAAAGTTACTTGCTGCAAGTTCCATGTGATATCATGAATGATGGGTCAAACTCGTTTTTAGTGATGGGTTGTATGATTTCTTAGAAAAGTTGTTAAGTTTTCTTCTTATGGGAGGTGTTTGAAATAAATACAATTGAATCTTTTTGTCGCAAATTACTTGATCATGCATTATGCTTTAATTGCACCTCATGCATACAATTGCATTTGCTGCACTTATGGTTACACTATGACATACATATAACATGTAGCATATGCATGTATTTGCCTTCTCTTGCACTAACTTGCATATTATATCATGCATATAGATTCCGCGAAAGAAGGATCGACACAGGAGCTGATATTGGTCGATAAGCCGAACAACGAATTGCACCAAGAGCAAGAAGACAACGTGTCGCTGATTATATCCGTCCCTGTTTCAAGGGGTTGCCTGAGGCAAAGCCTCACAACCCGGCAACATAACTTAGTTTAGTTTGTTGGTTTTCTCAAGAACAAGCAAAGGTAGGCAGGAGCATGATTTTTTCCAGCAAATACAAATTCTTATTTGATGATTACGCATACGCATTAGGAGTTGTTTGAAACCAACTGCATTAGACTTTCTGGCTGCCCTAGCCCCAGCACCTATACGTAGAGTTCGTAAGACGAGTGCCTAGAATTGCTAGGTGCGAGTAGACACGAGTGATTGTACTCGTCTCGTAGGTGCGACTTTACAATGTGACCAAAATATCACTTATGGAAGTTATTATACATGCTTATGTTTTAAATGGAGACCGAACGGAGATTTTATGAGTTATTTATTGTTTATGGTATTGTGCACTGGCCTATTGTTCGGCATAACATTGCTAGGGTGCTTATCCGGGATAATGGAACGGTGAAAGTCTTACTTGTGCCATCCGAAGAACAGAGACAGACTCCTACTATGACACTTTGGGGAGCTTATAGTCGAGGGAGGGTTGACCCAATGTGACCGTGGTATCGCTCCTAAGGCGGCACAACCTGGGAACAACGGAAGGATTGAATCGAACTTAGGATTGGACAAGTGGAGATGGGGGCTATATGTGGAAACGCGATGGCTAGTAAGCATATACCTCTGCCATTTCTAGTTATTCCTGAGAATTAACAAATCGATTCGAATCACTGATGCTCACCAGGTGTGAGAATGCCAATACTACTGACGGGCAAAGTAGTAATCCACTTGAATATGTTGTATTATTAATTCATGATTTTGTATATCAACATGTTTGTATGTGATGATTAGTCCCACTATTGATGGTGTTGCCCATCCTCTGTTAGGAGGTCGATGGATTTGGGTGATGCTTTGAGGTCGAGGGAGGGCCGACCCGACGTACCGTGGTATCGCTCCTGAGACGGCTACTCCCAAGGGGTTGGATGGAGGTGCTGTGAATCTTGAGACGGGACATGTGTTCATGTTTTACTTTCCTGCAAGTATTGACTTTACGATATAAATGATCTTCATATTTAATGGGTAGCAGCTGTCAAATCCTGCTATCTTATATCAACATGACTTTGTTTAAGAATCAACAGCTAAGAATCCATATGATTAGTAACCATGCTTTGCGTCAGCCGTAAGCCCCGTTCATTAAGTCCTACTGAGTAATTAGTACTCAGAGTTTGTCTCCACTTTTGAATTACAGGTACGGCGACATCTAGATAGCTGTGCTGGAGGTGGTAGTACCGGTGGGTTCGGTGCTATTCGCCTCGTTCGTCTCTTCGTGAAGACTGCTTAAGTATCATGATTCCGCTACGAGATGTTTTGAAAACGCTTCCGCTATATATAACTTTGCAAACGCTTCCGCTATATTTGAACATGTATTTGACTTCATATATTTAGTTTGTAATATTATTCTCTATTTCAACTGCCTGTGATGATGTAATTGTTGTGGCTCCTTCGAGAGTCGGATGTGTTTGATGTCGGTTCCTCTGGAAATGGTGTTATCGAGAGCCGAAGGACTCTCGACGGACTACCGGGTTTAGTCTGGCCTAAGTGCACTGCGAGCCAGAGGTGGCAGGTGTGCTTAGTCTGGATTAAGCAGGGCGGTTCCGCCACAAAAACTCGCCCCGACACACACATGTTTGGATTCCCAAACCCGGAGACCCAGGGGGATTAGACCCGCCCGTGGCGAGTGCAAAACTCACGGGGGCCTGCCTTGAACCCGCCCCACTACAATGCCTACACAACACAAGAGACACAATCAATTAGTGATGATATACCACTTGAATACTTGTTCGGACAAAGTTGCTGCAGATGAAGATTAAGTTACCCAAAGTTTGTATCGAACTAACTGTCCGATGTGGCACTTTGGATACTTGTACAGACATAATTAGTAGTAAGGGATCATAAGTGAAGGCTAGGTTAGATGAACTGATTGGACAGTTTGAAACCCCCTTCGAACAATTAGTTTAAAAGGTAAAACAACCCATACTGTCCAATGTCCAATGTAGGTCAATGTGCCAGGACCAGACTGTCCGGTCCTTAGAAGTTCCGATAGCCATGTTCATAATGGCTAGTTGCCTCTTGGTGGCTATATAAGCCACCCTCCTGGTCATTTGAAATATGTTGGAGTTGCCGAGTTAAGGAATTTCACTCTAGCGTCGAGACATATTCTTGAAAGCTCTCGCTTCACAAAGTGATTGTCTATCTTGGCATATATTACTGCTTGTGAGTGAGTGCTTTCTTAGGCCGCTTAGCGTATCGCTATTAGTTGTGACCAAGGTTCACTTCGAGGTTTGTACACCTCTTGTTGTTGGTGCTTGTGCACACCATTTTTGTACGTTTAGAGCTTGTAAGTCTTGCGAGACCATTTGGAGTGTAGAGAGGCCGCCACTTTTCCCGTGAGAGGGATGGTGGCCACAATGTTTTGGTTGAAACTCAACCAATAGTGAAAAGCGGTATGGAAGAGAATTCGAGAGAGATCATCAGGAACCCACTTACGCATGGGGTGGAGCTGAGACTATCCACGGAGTTACCTTGTCATGAGCTTGGCCCTTGCGCGGGAAATCTTGTCATTGATCATGTGCAGATTAAAGAAGAGTAAGGCCCTTTACGAGGAGACCCAATGGGAACCTTGTCACAGGGAGTTCTTGCGAGGATTCCACAAGAGCAAAGCCTTGTGAGGGGCACCAAACAAAAATTAGTGGGGAGTTGAGACTCTTCGATACCTCGCGAAAAAGATTGGTTATGTCTCTCTTCTTTTACATTCCGCATTTATTTTTCATGCAATTTACTTTCCACACTTTACTTTCTTAGAACTGCATGCTTGCTCTAGATTGCAAAATTTTTGTTATCACGTAGCAACTACACACTAGTTTAGGCACAAGGGTGAATTGAGACTTAGACAATATGTTTTAATTTCAAATTTTGAAATTAGAAATCCCATTCACCCTGTCTTGGATATCTTGATCCTTTCAATATTATTAGACAATTTCTCTATTGTTTTATATTTCTAAAAACACATTCTTAATCAAATTGTTTGGTAAGAGATAATTTATTTAAACAGGTATGATGATTGCCAATCCATAATTTAGCTAGGTTTCGATCTTTTGAGGGCATCCTGCCCTACCCCCGCTAATTTGTAAGTAGCTGACTAGATTTGTTAATTTAAAAATAAAGACGCCAAATATTAGATATTCTAGAGTGGAAGCATGCGTGGATTGATCGTCACGTCGGTTCGCGGTCCAATCCGCCGGACGTGGATGCTATACTCCATGGTTTACCTTTCCGGACGGAAAGTCCGGTTTTTCGGGTCGGAATTCCGTTTTCGCTCCACACCGGAAAACGGATTTCGGTTCAGAAAGTGGCATTTTTCGGTTACTGACCCTTAAATACGATGGTCAAATTTTTTAATCAAACCGAAATTTTTGCTACAGTAAAATAGAAAGATGAACATGCTTTCGACTCTCGAGCTGAGAAGTCGACATCCTCCCCAAGGTGCTGCTGCAACGCCACCCAACATGGAGGGGCCGAGGAGGAGGTGGTGGACGCGTTCGATTCAACATGCGAAAACAACAAAGCGCAAGTCGCACTCGACGGATATCGCGCCAGCTGTAGCCTTCTCTAGGCCATGGTCACCATCGTCACCGAGCTGAACAGAACACACGGTGACAAAGACTCAAATACAAAGGCAGGATCTGCTGATGAAAGTGGGCCATGATCCGTGGACGTAGCTGCGCTTAACTTAGCTTTCGCCTCGATCAACAGGAGCTTAAAACATACGCCAGCCGCCAGGTGCTAGCGACGGAGAATCACACGTACGAAGGTAGCAGTAGCCCTAGAGCTAGACACGGAGCGGAGCTATCTACAAAGCCGGCAAGCTCACGGTCACAGGCCTCCATTTCATTTGGGGTGACGACAAGAAAGCAGTTTGCGGCTTCGCTCCACTCATGGCGGTGAGCTTCTCGTCCGCTCTGCTCCTCCTGCTCAACATGGCGGGCGCGTTGCTCGCCCCGCGCGCTCTTCCTCCCGGTCACGGCGGTCCGGCCTCCCTGGAAACCGACGGCGGTGACGCCGGCGCCGACGTCGACTTTTTCTTCTTCCCGTTCCTGGTCCTGTACAAGAGCGGCCGCGTGCAGCGCTTCATGGGCACGGACACCGTGCCGGCGTCCACGGACCCGGCCACCGGCGTCGCCTCCCGGGACGTCGTCATCGACGCCGCGGCGGGCCTCGCGGTGCGCCTCTACCTGCCGCCTGGCCTCGTCAGCGGCAACCGCACGGCGGACAGGCTGCCGCTCCTCGTGTTCTACCACGGCGGCGCGTTCGTCACGGAGTCGGCCTTCTCGCCGACGTACCACCGGTACCTGAACGCGCTCGTGTCCAAGGCCGGGGTGCTCGCCGTGTCCGTGGAGTACCACCTCGCGCCCGAGCACCGCCTCCCTGCGGCCTACGACGACGCCTGGGCGGCGCTCCGGTGGGCGGTCGCGAGCGCGAGCGCGCGGGCCGGCCCGTCCCCAGACCCCTGGCTGTCGCGGCGCGCCGATCCGGCGCGGCTGTTCCTGGCGGGCGACAGCGCCGGCGGCAACATCGCGCACAACATGGCGGTGCGCGCGGCAAGGGTGGGACTGGAGGGCGGCGCCGCCATCCGTGGCCTCGCGCTGCTCGACCCGTACTTCTGGGGGAGCCGCCCCGTGCCGTCGGAGACGGCCGACGAGGGCACGCGGCGGTGGCGCGAGGAGACCTGGAGCTTCGTGTGTGCTGGGCGCTACGGGATCGACGACCCGGTGATCAACCCAGTGGCCGTGCCGCCGGAAGAGTGGCGGCGGCTGCCGTGCGTGCGCGTGCTAGTCACCGTGGCCGGGCTGGACATGCTCAGCGCCAGGGGCCGCGCCTACGTCCACGCGCTCAGGGACAGCGGGTGGCGCGGCAAGGCGGAGCTGTACGAGACGCCCGGAGAGTACCATGTCTATTTCCTCAACAAGCCGGAGAGTGTGGAGGCTGTCAAGGAGATGCAGGTTGTGGTGAACTTCATCGGTGGTGGCGGACAGGTGAGCGCTGGAGCTTCAAGAATGGACGCTTGATGATGCTTACAGTATTTTTGGACTTTTGGTTGCTGTACTGAAGTTGCTAGGAAGGGTGACGTGCACTGAGTTGCCGACACGTGTTACTAAGCTAGTACTACTGTCTTGCAAAATCCAGTTTAATTGGTGCATAAAGCTATGAGAAGTTTGGTTCACTTCTACTATAAAAACGATCGTGATATACTTTTCAATTTTTGGTAAGATCAATGTGTTTTGGCACCCCTTTATGATACGAAAAGTTCTCCGAGGAAAGGAAGAACTAAGGCTCTGTTTCGAATGCAAAAAAAAATTCTCCGTTTCTGCGCTTTTCCTGTGAAATTAAACTGATTCTTGTAAAATTCCTGCATTATTCCTATAAAATTTCTGCGTTCCAAACATGCGCTAAAGGGAACACACCACTGGCTCTAACAACTCTCTCGGTAAGATCATGCATATTGAGAACGACATATTCAACGTTCCTTGCACCGAATTGACCTGAACAAAATTTTCTTCCACTACGCACTACGCACAGATGATTTGAACTATAGAATTTACGGAGATGTAAAACACTAAAACTCCAACGCTCGCAGCAATTTTCTCCCAGACTCCTTGTTAGAATGAAAAAAAACAAGCTTGCACTTCCATCCACGGTCAATCGCACTACAAGCCACATATTGAACAAGCCGACCTGGTTTAAAATTTTCATATTAGCAACAAAATGATGCCCTATTTACATAATATAAAATACTTGTTCTTGGATCAAAAGGCTATCTATGACCAACGCAATGTACAGATGTATTTCACCAACTGGCTACACGATAAAACTTGTCCCACGCTGTACCTTGTTGTGCATAATGTTTGTGTTGTGCATATAATCTATTGAACTGCCAAGCGCTGGAGATGATCCATGAAGACCTGGAAGCTCACATCATCTGTGAATATGACATCCCCTCCGGGTGGGGGTGGATTGTCGGAGTTATATGAGACCGATGGATTAAGCTTTGCCAGCAAAAACCGGGCCTGCAGTTGTCAAAAGAAAGTAAATTCAATCGAAATGGCATCCCCCCTCCATCATCTTTTATTTGGTGTTAATGCATAGATGTATTGTGCGCTATCTTACTAGGACTTCATAGACTCATAATTTATACCAGTATAAAACTTTGACAACATTTTTTTTTTGCCCAATCTTGATAGTTTTTAAATACAGACGATTACATTTGAAGAAGGCTGACCATGGATTTCAAAGAGTGAAAAAAAGCAGGGACATTGTTTTCTCTTTTTTTTTTCAGCTAATCATGACTCATGAGCATCCCCTGATATGTTGATCAGCTATTGGGACTACATTACAATTGTCAACTGAAATTTGGGCCAGTAGTTCCAAACTGAAAGCATGTGGGGAGAACTGTTTGCAATAAATAGATATGCGCAAAGAAAGTTTTTGAGGCCAAATGCAGTTTATTGAAAAATCCAAAGAGAACAAGAATAGACTAAAAAGAAATAACCTGAGAACCATATTGATCACACACAACCAAACGAGGCACAGGAAAGCGCTCCTTGATTATTGCATCAGCTTCCTCCTTTGGAGCTTGCAACAACTGGGCAAATGACTGAATATTACATAAGGTTAGTTATCCGTTTGCAAATATAGCACATAATGTATATAATGAAGCCCACTGTTCTTAGATCAGCCTAACAACCTGATGCATAAAAGCTATGAACCATGGAATTTTACACTTGCTTTTTTTAACATGAGAAGGCCGGAAGGATTTCAAAACATTTTGATGTAAAGGCAAACTATCAGATAGTTTAAATCAAGCATGGATACAGTTATTTGTAGCCATGAGTATAACTACATATGAAAAGCTAAATGGGCCTCAACAGACCAAATTTAGTGTATAAGGCTTTGGTTGACAAAATATTACCTCATGGCCTTCTTGATCTTGGTAACCAGCCTTTCGCCACTGTGCAATCGTTATCCCATGGAATATGACAATAGTAAAATAAGAATCCAGCAAAAGGATCCTATCAGCTGCAATTGCGGTTACATCCAACAGAACAGGCTCTGGACCTGATTGGAATGAATAAGATATAAGTGATGGCTGGATCATCACAACTGCATTTGCTACATTCTCTCTGTTTAACATCATTGTGAAATATGCAGTTTCATCTGGACTATTGTTAAAAACCTGCAATGGAAGTACAATAATTAGTGCACTGAGAAATGTGAATCCACATTTCTGTTGATCAGGACTGTTTAATAAATGAGGGGAAAAGATGTACCTGGACAAACTGAGATCGTCTCAAATTAAACATAAACTGGGGAAATATTGACAGGCGAGGAGATAAACTGAAAGATGAGGGTGTTTCTTTGTGATAATCTCCAAATTTCGAACAGAAACTAATCAATGCTCGATCAAGCCACCTTATTGGGTCAAAATCAGCCTGAAAGCAACATGAAGATTATGTTGTGTATATTAAGATTCCAAAACATAAATAATCAACAACTTCAGCGAGCTGGCAACATTTTATTACTGGAACTAAACTGTATCCATCATACTGTGATAGTAGCCTGAAAGCAACATGAAGATTATGCTGTGTATATAAGGTTCAAGACATAAAATATCCATAACTGCAGCAAGCTGGCAACATTTTACTGCTGGAACTAAACTATATTCAACATACTGTGATACTAGCCTGAAAACAACATGAAGATTATGCTATTGTGTATATTAAGGTTCCAAAACATAAATAATCAACAACTGCTGCAAGCTGGGAGCATTTTATTTCTGGAACTAAACTATATTCATCGTACTGTGATACTATCTTCTCTATCAAGCATAAGTTTGCCTATCATGTATACAGTAATGGTAAAATAATTTAATAAGTAGCGTGAAGTACCGCAGCTTCCATCTTAAATGAGACCAAGCGCGCCATGACCGCAGCAGCAGCCTCTTGATCAAACCCAGCTATTAGCTCCTAAAGCGCATGTAATCAAAGTAACAAATTAATAATACTATAATCATTTCGGAATAGACACAATGAGGAAAAATACATGTGATACCATTCAACAGACTAAGCTGGAAAATGATTGTGATTACTGGCTAAAAGAAAACTTGCCTGCACACTGCCAGAACCAGCAACCCATTTTCTGGAAAGTGTAGTGGCTCTTAATCTCATCTGACCCCCATGATGCTGGTAACTGACATGGCACCACCACAAGTTAGTTACATACCATTCTCTGACAGTATTGGCTTTTTACCAAAAAATGACGGAAGGGAGCCAAGCAGGTTCCATACTAGGTTAAGAATTGGAAGTAGAACTGATTGCTTGCTGATTGAACAATAGAATCTGGCCCCTCTTTCTTTGCAATATCAAATATTAAACAGAGTGATGTTTTCCTGTCTAGACCACACATCTTCCAAGCGCTAGTGTTTCCCTGACCTACAACTGTATCTGAAGATAGAGGACTTTGCTGCATATAAAAAGGAGCAAATGCTGATAAAAAAAGGAGCAAATGTATAGCGTCATGATTGCAAAAATGGGCAAAATGTAAATGTTAGTATAATAGTATGTAACTGATACTGATACACGCTATACCTTCTCCAGTGAAGTACAAGGTCCAATAATTCCTTGGATTTTAACATCCTTTGAGCAGTTAATCTCAAAAATACCACTGCAAATATAATTTACACATGTAAATCAGATACTTGAATAACCGATGTGCCAAGACACATTATTAATTACCATGAAGAGTATATTACTTGAATGATAAATCAAGATCATTGTCACTTGTCTGAAAGATGCGTCGAAGTGAGTCTTTAAAAACAGAATGACCGAAACTTTCTGCAAGCACAACTATTCCACCTGTTCTCTCCACTGCAACCTTCATCTCAGCAATACCAACCTGAGAAAAAGAATATAAACAAGAATTTTTAATCCAAAACATAGCAGCCTGCACACATTGAATCGATACAGTAATGAAGATTACTAATTATCAGTAATTTGATCAGAACCATATTTAAAATGAAAATCATTTGACTAGTATTATTTCACACGCTACTATGACAGAGTTTACAAGAAGACAAGCTTTAATCACCACATTTGCCAACTAATTACTTGGTGGTGAATGTTCATGTTCAGCTAATTACAACACCAGAATAAATAAATATACATATATGATATGTGTGTGTAATGATAACTTCTGATGACATTTACCATGATGTGATGGCAAATCACTTAGGGCCTTTGGGTGGTGTAGTAAAACTATATATTAGTTATCTTAATTTCTCAGTCAATTTTATAGCTAACCATAGAATACTTGTTTAATTCCAAACCAATAACAAACAAAACAAAGAAATGAAACTAAATTTCATCAAATTAAAAAGAATGTAACAAATGCCTTGATCCAAACTTTAAAAGGAAAAGAGAAGGCAACAAACCTGGTCAAGCGCACAAGCAAATAAATCAAGTACATGGCCTTGATCCACAAGCTGCTTTGAAATATTCTCATAGAACTTAACTGCTTTAGTATAAAGCTGAGGTGAACCTTTATCGAGGTCTTTGTGTGAGCGAATTGGTTCTGATAGGGACTTGGATACAATCTGAAATTTTGAAAACAACATCATTATAGTACATATAAAAACATAAGCAAGAAATGACTTATGGCAATTCTTTAAGAAAAAACATGGTGTCTGAGACAATCTGACTGTCAAAGATAATCAATAGCCAAGGAGGATTAATGATATGGACATGCATGCCCACATTTCCCTGCTGGTATATATCACTAATTATAGCAAGTGAAAAAAGAAAGCAAGACAATAAAGCATGCTATACTGAGAAAATACAAGTAGAATAGCCAAAACAGGCTGGTATTATTTTCATATTACATGCAAACTTGGAGAGGTTTAACATACTTTCAGTACAGAAAATAAACACAAATTATACCTAGAACAACAGAACATAGAACAATGTGTGAAATCCAAAAAAAATCTCACTAAATGAAAGCGAACAATGCTAGTTGGAATGTGGAGTTAAACCGCATCTGTTATCCAGTAGGCCAGTACAGACGCAATTGGGGTAGGGTATTACAAGTACTAGTTCCAAAGTGTTATGAACGAAAACACACACACACTCTCTAATACTCTATTAGTTATAAATACAGTGGAGATAGGTAATAGATATTGTAACTGAAAACACACACTTTATTACTATATGACTTATAGATACAATAGAGATAGGTGATAGATTTAACTGCAGGAGATTGATTATAACCACTACCAGCTATATAGAATGATATCATGACAATGCTACTGTCACATGCTATATAGGATATCGACTACTCAGTTTGACAGTATCTTATTTATTGATTATGATGGTTATTATACGATGATTTTGTCTGTATCTGTTAATAGGAGAGCCTCTATATAAGGAAGTATATTGCCACTATTGTGAACTTGCTGTTAAGAAAAAAAACATTCGCTATTAGCTCTCTCCCTTCCCACCAGGAGTTCCAACACCACCTCGCCATCCTAACATCTATATTTATAGCGTCAGTGTAGACAAAAAAAAGTGAATGAAACATAAGAACGTGGTATTCACAAAAATATTTTTTGGACTTACAGAACCAGGTCCCTCTGTTGATGGTCCACCTACAAATGCCATAATCCTAGCACCTGATGCAGGCACACAAACCCCCAAGAGACTCGCAGCAGCACTTAATGCAACTCCAGTACATCTGGATGAACGTTTATCAGCAGAAACAGGCCAAGGGTCCTTCTGCAATTCTTCTATAATCTACAGAAAAAGCAAAACAGTGTCAATACGTAGAGCTTGAAAGGAAAATTGGTATATCACTTGAGCACACTGTGTTCCACATTTTGATGTGCCACAGAACTTTGTCCAGCTCCTTGATCAATGTATCATGGTTGTAAATCAAGCAGAGCACTTAACTGAATTCAACACAAACTCGCACTCAGAAGCAGGCAACAGGAACCTAGCAATATTCCCTGCCGAAAGGCCATCCCTTGCGCCTGCAATCACACCTGTTGTGGGTTTAGTTTTCCCGGCAAAGAAGCCCATTTGGTCCAGAATTTGCTCCTTTGTAACTTCTTTTGTCCCTTTGAACACATATGATTTTTGCAACAAGCCAAAACCCAATTCATGCACCTATGTGGATCAAATGTAATTTTGTTAGCCCTTGACCAATGTATTCAGCAATGAAGTAACAATGGGAGATGGAGATGATAATGACCTGCACATATGTCCCAAAAGTAATAAATCCAACTAGGGATTGATCTGGCAATAATTCAATTGCTTGTGCTAAAGCAGACTTCAAATAGCCAATCTCCTCCTCAATCATACATGTATCAACAACAAAGAGGAAGACTGGAGACGCCACAGGACCTGTTTCAGCAGTTGATATGTACTCGACGGTGGTAAATTGAGGAAACAGTTCGGCAGGGAGGTTGTTTTCCGAAATAGTGGAGTAGTGTTGGGGGAAATGGTTGCGCTGGAAGCAGAATGGACAGACCCAAATCTTTGCAACAAAATCAACAACTGAGAAAGCGTTGAGAATCGAACGGCACATCCGGCAACGGAGGGGGGCATAAGGAAGCACAGGAATGGCAGGATTTGGCTTGAGAGGAGTATAGATGGCGGAAACAGGAACCACGCAGTTAGCAGCATCCTGCTTTGTGCCTGGTATAATATTCCATGTCATTCTTATCCCATCCTGGGCCTCAAGGTCCAGAAACTCAGACATTTTCTGTACTCAAGTCACTATAGCGATGCTTTCGTCAACAGAACCTCTTGTTTCACAAGAGTGTCGAGCCTCTGCCAGCAGCAAGCTCTCCAGCCTGTAACAGCCAATTCAGCATTAAGTTAAATTGGTAAAAGCCAAAAACAACAGAGAAAATAAAAGCAAATAGGCATAAGCAAATCAAATATAACTAGGATATGGACTACTGATTTTAAAAGCAGTATCATTCATGGTGAGCTTCTGAATTTTCGAACAACTGCAAGCCTTCAGCATACACTAAGAGCTAACGTTAATAAATGGAAGTGGTTCTACAATGAATCACCAATTATTCCTGAACAGAAAGTAAATCTCGTAATCGCCTTAGCCTCTGAGAAATACCTTTTAAAATTGTATTACTAACAACAGTATTTACAGCTAATAATAAGCGGAGGGCTCTACAAAATCACCACCACATGCGGAGCAGGTTGGTCATGCTGATATTACGACAGTTAACCCCCAATTTTTAATTAAGGAACGTCGGCCTTGAAATTAGTATACTACAACGCTGGCATACAGCAAACCAATTGGATAAAAGCTGGATGGATTCGAGCACCAATCCCAGCAAATAATTGACTTAATTGCTCACAGAAATTTTCGCGCAGATCAAAGCTCACTATCAGAACACTGACCCAAACAAGCTAGGGCTTAGTTACCAACAGAAGAAGCGGGTGATTCCACGCTCCGGATCTCCACTCCAGACTCCAGAGGCAGGATGGGGGGCTGCTGCTGTGCTCGGCTTCGGTGGAAGCGGGGGCTGGGAGGATGCTGATGGACGGTGTCCGCTCTTGAGGATGGGGAAGCGGGCAGGCTTGGGATGCCGATTGGTCACCGCGCCGCCGAGAGGGAGGGGAGGAAGCGGAAATTTTGGTCACCTCGCCGCCCGAAGGGGAGGGGAGGCTACTCGAAACTCCTGCTGTCCTGCAGTACGAAGGAAAATTTTGTCACACCTCCCTCTTCTCCCCCTTCTACTGTGAGTCCGGCGATGGGTACCGAATACCCCACACGTTTTACCCGAGTAGGTATGGAATAACTTCTCGGCTCGTGGGTTCGTTAACGGACACAACCTAAGGGCCAGTACATTGCTACGCATCAGCAGTCTTATAGGCTGCCTCATGCAAAGCCACATAAGATTTTTGCTGATTTGGAGGGGAGAGGGAACTAAGAGTGAGAAAAGTCATTGTTTCGTGATACAACGAGCTTGTCCACGAATTTTCCGTTTTATGAGACGACTCCACCACCATTGTACGCCGAGTCGTTGCTACGGTAGGTGATTTTTTACTCTTCACCGGATCTGCTGTGCTAGCTCCTCTTTCCTTCCAGTCCCGCGCGCAAAATGCTTTTTCCCTCCTCATTCGCGCGCAAGCACAACTTCTTTTGATTTAAACTTAACTCCAGGATTAACGTATGCTCTACCGGCGGGAGCTCGTACAGGGAATAACTTGTGCTTTTCCAAAGTACTAGAAAGAAATGCAGCTATACGAAATCGGGAAATGCATACACAACTTAGAAATGATTTAGTTGAACATATTTGGCATCGTTTTCACAACAGTCGTTAGCTAGACCTTGTTTGAGAGATATTTTCATATATTTTGTTCTGTGTGTAATATATACCGAATACTACTATGCAATAAAATTCCTATTTAATTTCATGTTTGTATCCTGCCTAGCAGAACTATGGCAGTACAGCACGGTGACTGCACAAAGCTACAGAGTTAAAATTTATAGAAGATCACAACATTCATTTGGTCCATGCATAAATTTAAGACTTATGGATTATTACGAGACAACAATATAAGACAGCGTATTGTACGAGTTGTCTTTTAGACCGTCTTAAAATTACGTGGCCATACATGAGCCTTCCTATTAGACCGCTTCAATGTTCTTGCCCTAATGCCGTCGGGTACACAGGTGCGGATGTATATTGTCCATATACGTATACCTATAGGTAATTTATATCCGCATCAACCATACATTTATTCTACACAATTATAAGCAAACATAAGTGTATACTTGACAAAAAAATAGTCAACTTGCATGTTTCAATATCATTTATTATTGTCTTCAATTTATTTACTCACATTTAGTGATTTATTTTAATTATACCATTATTTATTATATTTATGCTATTTAAACCTGTGTGCAGTAGGTATTTAATCGGATACAGGTTACCCGGTGTTTTTTTAGCCACACGGGTGAGGGTATGGGTAAAATGTCATACCCGTGAGCGGGTATGGGTACTATAGTTGGTATGATTTTTATTCGTGAATGCAGGTACATAATTGTACTACTCGGCGTGTATTTACCCGTTGACATCCCTGGTCCCACTTCCACTGCAACCAGCGGACTGTGCCATTATTGTCCTCTTACTCGCCATGCCCATCGCCGCCCCATCTAGCACCTGCTCATTGTGCGGTTGTGCCGGCATTTGCCCTACCTTGTTGCACCACCTATCGCTCCGCGGTTGCCCCATCTGTGTTGTCGTCATCCATGCTCAGCGTGCCGCCGTGTAACGCCCTAAACAAATCCACCCAATAAAAAATCGCTAAGGAAAATCACCACAAGTCTTTTAATCTTGTTTTCAAAATCCAATTTTGCCAACTCCTTCGAGTTCCTCCAAAAATATCCACAACATTCCCCAAAGAGCCCCCACAAAATTCATATCGACCTGGCCCCAAAAATACAAAAGAATTCATAAAAAATAAAAAAGAGAAATTCTCCTCTCTTCCCACAACCGGCCCAGCCTCCTTCTACAAAAGCTGTCCCAACTCCCCTCCTCCTTTCCCCTCCCCGCTTGGGTCACCAACCCACCGGGCCCACGATGACATACCTCCCTCTCCTTCCAGCGCCCCAGTCCAGTGCGGCCCACTTTATCCTCCCCCTCCCTCGTTCCCCAGGTGGACAACCCACCTTCTCCGGGCCTTCCACTTACAGGCGGACCCCGCGTATCTGTCCTCACCCCCTCCCACGCTCCCTCTCTCTTGGTGCCAGCTCACCTCACTGGCAGCAACTTCTCCGCCCGCCGGCAACCTCCTTCGATTGCCCGTACACAGGTGATGACCTTTGCTAGTCTCCAGCCCCATGCATGTCTTCACTGCACCACCAACTCCCCGCCACCGCCACCTACCCGTCATCGTGAGCGCGCTACCCCTCCGGTGTACAAAGTCGCCGATGGTAAGTGCCTCGCTACCTATAAAAGGCGCTCCCTCCCCTCGTTCTTCTTGCACCACCTGCACTTGAGCTTCTATCCTCTCCATAGCCCCACCACTCTCCTCTGCGACCACTGCTGGCAACATTACCCCAGCAGACACTACAAGAATCAGGTAATTTTTTGTGGGCCAAAATAATTTCAGCGGCTTGCTGAGGAAAATATCATACTTATATTCCTCAGCTCTGGAAACTGCTGAAACAAAACGTAAATTTGTTGACCGCACACCAAAGTCGACGAAATAATATTAATTTCATCGGCTTGCAGAGGTGGACGACGAAAACAAGTGTGCACCCATGTCGACCTAATTTCAAAATCCATATATTGTCAATGAAAATAACTCAAATTCGTCGACTCCAATGAAAATAGATGGGAGATTTTGTCGACTTTTTTCATCCGGTTATTTCATCGACAAACCAATAAAAATATACTATTTTTGTTGGTTTGTTCTTTTTTCATTAGTTTTAGGACCACGAAAAAATAGGGGGGCGCCACAACCGCAACCCCCTCCAACCTCCAACTACCGCCACAATTCCACCATCCCACAGCACCTCCGCCCCAGCCCAGGTGGTGAAAAACCTTTGAAGAGTTGCACACCGAACATGTGGCCACCAAACAAACACAAGCTAATAATATTTAACATGACAAAAGTATGACATGGCAAATTGTGCCGTTGTGGTAACAGTCCAAACATGCTCGTAGATCGTAGTAGTCTGCAGAGTGTTCTAACCAGGGAACACCTTTCCGCTCGGAAAAAGCTGGAAAACCGGACTGGAATTCCGTTTCCGGTCTCTACCGGAAAAGGAATTTCGGTCTGAAAAGGGGTAGATTTCGGTTCCAAATTTAAAAATATGAAAGTCAAATTTTTTGATCAAACCGAAATTTTGCTACAGTAAAAAACGGAATAGTGAACCCTGGTTCTAACCGTCCTGCGTATGGATGGTTAAAATATTGTATCCACACAAGTGAGCATGCATGGGTGTTAGTCTCACGGAGTGCATGCAGCTGCCTTCGAGTAAGCTGCGGTTTATATTTTTCTATTGTTTCATTCAGAGCAGTTTGGCTAAATCTAGCAGCGATTGCATATGACGACTGTAAAATTAAATGCGGTTCTGTTATAGCACTATAGATAGAAAGATGGGTAGTTGGAATAGTGATGGAAGAGGGGAGATGGAGATGTCCTTTGGTTTCAGCCTAAACAGATGTAGCAATTAATGCAGCTACCGAATTGAAGATGTTGACGGTCGCCACAAGACTTTTTATCACACTTTTCGTTTCAAACTCTATTGTATATATATTGCATTTACAATATGATGTACCTTCATATATACCCTTCTGATGACATTACAAGGTTTTGTTGGACCGTTGGAGTGAGCTGGAACATGGTTTGTATCCACACGAAGATGCCCTTAGCTATGGATATAATTAAGACGTGTTCGGTTGCTATTGCAAAACGAGGCATTTTATGTGCCTCACAAATCACGGAGGCCCGCATCATATGTCACCATGTCAGGTTCACCCTGCAACTTGTGCAGTTGACGAGGGGAAAGACTCTGCACGACTTCGCCATCCGCCTAAGACTACGTGCGCAGTTGACGAGGGGAAAGACTCTGCACGACTTCGCCATCCGCCTAAGACTACGTGCATTAGAATGGATAAATGGTTGGCTATACACTACAGCAAACACTGTACGCAAAGAGAAAAATAGTTGAAATAGTAGATACACAATGCATTTATTATACATCCTAGTGCACATAGTACGTTTATACCACCTGTCAGCATCATCTCCCCTAGCATGCTCTGCAATCTTGGCAAACATGCATGCAAGAACTACACATGACGCAATGACAGCGGTAACAAACTAGTAGCAATGTATTACTCCGTATATCCAAATTATAACCGACTTGTTGAATTACAACTGAACAGCTCGCCATATCGTTTTGCTCTGCTTATCTTTTCTTTTCCTTTTCGAGTAACCTGCAACCGTATCGACTGGCTCACCATGCAAACTAACCCGCATGCAAACACGTGCAGTCACACGAACCCTACGTCTCTCAAAGCCATGGCCACCACCGCCGTCCACATCCAGGCCAATTATTATACAGCTTCGTGCCTCGATCGCTCTCCTCTCCGATCCCACCACTACCTCTCTGCCTCCCCCCACCGCTCCAAGTAACCATCATCTCCCAACCGAACCCTTCCCTTCCTACTAGCGCTGCTAGCAAGCTGCTGTCGCCCACCACCGACGGCGTCCTCCACGGCGGGCCACGCCGACGCGCACCGACGACATGTCCTCCCACCGCCTCGTCGGCCGCGTCGTCAGCGACCTGAGCCACAGCACCTCCCGCTCATCAGCAACGGACCTGCACTGCAGCCACCACCAGCAGAGCACGACGACGACGAGCAACAGCGACGGTGGCAACGGCAGCAGAAAGACGAAGCAGAAGCTGGCGCTCCTCATCTCCAGCGTCGTCGCCTGGACAAGAAGCAGCGAGGGGAGCGGCGATACGGCCGGCAGGACCAGAGCGAAGAACACGAGGCAGCAAGGCAGCACCAACGACGTCCGCGGAAGCGGAGCCGGAGCCGGCGCCACTGCCAGGCGGCGAGGCCTGGAGATCGTCCTGACGGTGCGCAAGTACGTGGCGATGCTGGAGCGGCTCCTCACGTCCTACTCCGGCGGCGGCAGCAGCAGCCGGCGGGACGACGTGCGGCGGCGGCGGCGGCCGCACACGTTCACCTTCAGCCGCCAGCAGCAGCAGCAGCAGCAGTCGTCGTCGTCCAGGCGGCAGCGGCACAGGGGGCGGCTGTCGTCGGCGCCCGCGTCGCTGCGAGGGTCGCCCGCGAACAGCGGGCACCTGTCCGTGGGGGAGACGGTGACGACCAAGACGTCGACGTCGTCGGAGGTGAGCACGATGGAGGAGCTGCAGAGCGCCATCCAGGCCGCCATCGCGCACTGCAAGAACTCCGTCGCCGCCGCCGGTGACGGCCGCGGCGGCGGTAGGCAGCAGCAGCAGCAGCAGCAGGAGCGTAAATGCTGAGGCGGACAGGCGGTTGTGGTGTATTTTGCGTGCGTGACACTTCACGGCGGTACGTCACGAGCAAATGTACGTGGAGCTCATCAGGAATGTACGTCGTGGCTCTCGGGCCACGGCCGTGACAAGTTTAATGCTGTGTGTAAAATTTGTAGCGGATTTGTGTCCTGCATGCAGTATGTAAACTGTAGTACTACACACTAGCGGATTTGATATTTGAATTTCTCATTTCTGTACTAACAAATGATTAGTTTACCTACATTCTGACGATCTGATCCCGTTTTACAATATATGGCAATAATGTGGACTTTTTGACACAGAGAAGATGGAGACATCCGTGTTATTTCCATCATCAGACATGGGATTTGGAGTATTGTACTACTAAGCACTATACTTGTACCGGCACACTGTGAAACAAAGCTCAACGTACGTATACGTAGGAGCACACTGTGAAACAACGTACGTATACCTTTTTTGACGAGACGGGTCAGCAGTGCAGTGCAGTCAGGTGAGTGTGCAGCAGCAGCGGGTGCGTCCGTCTGAGCATTTTGTACAGCCTGCACGTTGTTGTCCGTGCATTCTCAAATCTCACGTGCAATATAATACGTATATGTACAAATTGTCACAGTGTCTTATCGATTACCAAAAATACATATATACATAAACATTTGTACAAAATATTACACTCAGCCTTATTTTAATACTTAAGACAGAAAAGGAGTACTCCTGGTACCAAACCTTTTTGTGACAAAGCAATTGTGTGGTTGGCGTCAACCATCTATCAGCGTGCGCAATGAATTCGAAAGCTTGTTGCACCTGCTGTAGGCCGGCCGTACTGGTGTGGACTCTGGAGGCCCCATCTCAGGCGCGCGCGCGCGCGACGGCGACCCGTGGTTTTGGATTGGGCGCTTGGCCGCTCGATCTTGCTGGCTGCGGTCTCGCCAATGCGATGCCCATGGAAGGAAGTGGAACGTGCGTGAGGTGTGCAACGTAGTGTGCCAGGCGTGCGTGCTCCTGGGCCTACGGTGCGGTGCGGTGCGGTGCGTTCGTGCGGCGAAAGCTCCAGACCGCGTGAGGGATGCTGCGGTCAGGCCCACGAACTTCATCTTCCCGGTTGCGGCCCACTCACCAGCACCAAGCCACTGAACCAAGCCCAGCCCCCAAATCTTTGCGCACGAGCAGCTGCCGCAACGCTCGCTTCCGAATCTTTGCAGATCACCAGCGGGGCCGTTTGACTTTGAGCAAATCCCCTACGTGCCATGCAAACTGTACCAATCCCTTATATGACACTGGAAATATAGCGTTTCCTTCTATGCCATCAATTTACATTTTGTGTGCCCTTCTGTACCATTGCCGTCAGTATAGAAGCTTTTTTATTCCTTTACTTGCCATCGCCGTTACTCTTCCCCACACCTACGCCTGGGAGCCCTTGCTCCTCCATCCTCCCGCGGCTCCGTCCCCGTTGGCAGCGCCCAGCGCCCTCCCGACAAGCTCCGTCCCCGGCGGCCTCCCGCGCCTATCCCGGTCGCCTGACCTGCTTGGCGCTGGACCGCGACAGCGTCGGCTTCCTGGACACCGGGGATGGGCCTGCTCAGCGAGCGCGTCGCGCCGTCCCCACGCCTCTGCCCTCCTTCGCGCGGCGAGCCTCCTCGGCGAGCGCGTCGCACCGTCCCCACGTCCCCGCCCTCCTCCGCGCGGAGGGCCTCCTCGGCGTCGGCGAGCGCGTCGCGTTGTCCCCCACTCGGCCACTCCCTTGCCATCCTCCACAGTCCGCACGACGAGGACTCGACGCTCGACAAGGATCCATGCTGCAACTTGGAACGCTAATCTTTCAATCCAAGTTGTGCCGCACCGCTCACGCTTGGCCAGTGCTGCAACTTAGAACGCTCCAAGCTTTCAATCCAAGTAGCGGCGCGAAGAGGCCGCGCGGGAGGGCGCGCCAGCCACGGGCGGCGCGGGCGGCCATGCCCGGCGCCATCCTGGACCGCAGAAACACCCAAACGCGTGCCACGGCCGACGCATCAGGCCCTGCGCAGCCACTCCACGTGTGCCACGGCCAGCGCGGCCGCTCACGCGTGTCAGAGTCAGCGCACTCGGCCCCGCGTGGCCGCTCCACACGCGCGCCCTCGCCGCGCGTGGCCGCTCACGCTCGCCACGGCCGGCCGCAAGCCAAGGCGCGCCGGCGGGGAGCAGCCGCTCACGAGGGCCGCGGCGGCGGGGAGCGGCTGCGGGCGAGGGCCTCATCGGGGAGCGTCCTCATCTGGGCTGTGCATGGAGGTCAAGCGGGTGCTCCCCCGCCAGGAGGGGACAGAGTTCCAGTGCAGTGGCTACTTCCACTCTAAGATAAGCAGTACATGCATCTAAGCCATCCAAAACACTAGCAACGGTGAGATGAGAGCCCTGTTGACGGGGGATGACTAGAGGCCCCCATGACATGAAGCAGCCCACAGCCCGTCGCGAAGCCCAAAAGATGGCTCTCACTAAAAGGCCCAGGAAGGACCTAGCAGAGCACGGGCCAGACACAAACGCGAGGCGGCCTACCCAAGCTTTGGCTTGTACGGTCGGGCGGGACGGAGGCGACCGAGCATCGCCCGGGACGGTCAGCCCGCCCGAACTTCGGCCTATACGGTCGGGCGGGACGGAGGCGACCGAGCATCGCCCGGGACGGTCGGCCCGCCCGAGCTTCGACCTATACCGTCGGGCGGGACGGAGGCGACCGAGCATCGCCCGGTACGGTCGGGCCAGGCCTGGAGCCAAGCCAACGAAGATCGTACGAGACGAAGTGCCCGAGCCTCGACCGGAACGGTCCCACGGGACCGATCGGATCTTATCCACCGAGGACGCCAAGTCTCGCTCGGGCGAGGCGGAGCGGCCGATCCCCTCCTTAAGGAGAGCAGATTTGGCCGCGGGCCCGACTGATGGGACTCCACGGCGCCTCTGACAGGGCGCACGCCTCTGACCGGGCGCACGCCTGTACTCGCGGCACAGAAAAACTAGGAGGGGTTTCCCAGGGGCGTGATAGGACGACACCTAAATTAACCCTGTGACTCACCTCAGGAATGACGCGTAAGGAGATGTCAGACCGTAGGGAGCGACGGAACAGGACGCCCCCTTTTGTGCCGCACAGTTGACTACAAGAGGGGGAGGCCCTGCACCAAGTACCGCCGGAACCGGGACGGCGTCGCTACAGGAGCCGGCACGGCGCTGCTACAGGGCCAGGGACACGACCCTACTGCGCGTGTGGGAGGCGTGCCGAGGAAGCTCAGGAGGAGTCATGCGTGCAGGGGCTGCACGTAAGGCATGTCAGGACGGCCCAGGTGGAAACTTTCTGCAATAGGGTTTCACATGTTAGTTTATCTTTTTTCTCTTTTTGCTTCTCCTCCTGCTACCGGCTCCTTGCCTCCTCAGGCGCTATAAGCTTCCCCTTGCATCTATAAAAGAAGGGACGCGCTCGCCAAAGAGAACAAGGCAACAAGCTTCACACATTCACACCGTGTAACACCAAACTCCAAGCCCCAGAGCAATACAAGCAAGAGCACCACCTCACTGGACGTAGTGAGTTCGATCCCGAACCAGTATAAATCCCTCGAGTCCCTCGGCTCACCATTCGGAGCGAGTCCGTGCTGAATCCTCACCAAACTATAAAACTACTGTTTGTGTCATCCCGGTTACCGGAATCATGACACCTGTATTTTTACTCCAGCACCTTTCACTGCTATCAGCCAGTTCTCCCTTCTCCCCTCCCGCACCGGCCAGAAGTGGAACCTCGACGATGGCCACTGACCAGCTCTAGCTTGCCCACCTGCTCCAGTGCAGCAGCACCATGAACTACAGGCCGAAGCTCGTGGCGGCCGGCGCGGCGGCGCGCAGAGCGCTCGGGCGGCCATGGTGCGGGCAGCCACGGCGCGGACGCTGGTGCAGTGAAGCGGCTGTGCGCGGGCGGGATGGTGCAGATGGGAAGGCACGGGTGCCCGGGCGGCGGGGCGATGGCGCGCAGGCGGGCACGGCGCAGACGCACGCTGGCGGCCATGGCGGGGAGGCCGTAGGGGCGGCCGCGCGCGGGCGGGATGGCGCGGAGGCAAGCGCGGCGGCGCGCCGGCAGCCACGGCGCGGAGGCCAGCCCGGCGGCGGCCATGGCGCAGAGGCTGGGCATGGTGGCGCGGCCGAGCGCTGGCATCCATGGCGCGGATACCGGGCATGGTGGGGTGGCTGACCAATCCGAGCGGTGGCGTCCATGGCGCGAGGGCCGGCGGGGCGGGACGGCGCGTGTTGAGTCGCAAACGGCCGACGCAAAGACGATGGCCTAGCTGTGCCTGCTGCTTCATCTCATCTTATCTCACCGTTGCTGCTGTCTTGGATGGCTTAAATGTAGGTACTGCTTATTTTGCAGTGGAGGTGGCCACTGCACAGGATCTGTGTCCGCCAGGAGGCGCCGGGCGCCGGTGCGGCTACCGGCCGAAGCGGTGGTTGGGGAGGCGGGTGCTTGGCGCATCTGCTCGGGACTCGTTGTTGTGGGCACGGGTGAGCGGGGACGGTGGTTGGACGGCGCAACTGACGGACGCCCATACGTCAGCCTTAGTTCTATGGCTGTAGATATGACTTGATAAACGGAATGGCATAGAGGGGATTCAAAAAAGAAATTTTATTGGCACAGAAGGAAACGCTTAATTTGCAATGATACAGAGGATCGGTATAGATTTGAGTGGCACAAGTGCTATAGAAGGAATTTGCTCTTTGACTTTCACCGTCGGCCGCCACGGCGGGGGCTGTGGCTGTGAGTGCGATCCAAGACCTGCCACCCGTCTCAACTGGCACTGCCACTGACAGGCTACTGTCGAGCCACAGTGCATACAGGATACTACAGTCAATTTGAACCACATCACATATATAGGCCCTGTTTAGTACCCCAACTTTCTCCCAAAATTCACTATGAAAAAGAAGATTTCCCGTCACATCAAAATACCGGCACATGCATGGAATACTAAATGTAGATGAAATAAAAAAATAATTGCACAGTTTAGATGTACTTTGCGAGACGAGTCTTTTAAACCTAGTTAGGCCATAGTAGGACAATATTTACCACAAACAAACGAAAAATGCTACAGTGTTTCTACAGTGTTTTTCAGTTCGAAACAGTGTTTTTTTCAACCATCTAAACACACCCATACTCTAGCAACTTGTGAATCGGATCATGTAGTTTTCCATTAGCTTTCCCCCTCACTGAATCCAAGAAAACGCTACGGATACATCGTCGCATTTTGTACAGCCTGGGACTTGGGAGAGAAGCACACAACGCACGAGTGCACGACTAAACCCACCGGCTAGATAGTACAGTCGGCAGGAAAAAAAAACGCAATCAGTTGACCCGTCTCCAAACAAAAGAGCTAGGGGGAAATAATAGGATACAGCTACGTATAACTACTACTACCTGACTAGCTTAAAACAATCTCAACGTCTCCCGTTACGGAGAGGAGCATGTGTAAAAATGGCCAAGAAATTTTTTCCCTCTCCAAAAAAAAGAACCACCAAATATTGTTGGTGAGTCCAATTGGCCATGGATTTCTTGCGCCCCGCCCGCCCGCCTCACAACAACCAGTGAAACAGCTAGCGGTACCAAATGGCAGTTTAGGCGGTGAAACTGTGAGCGCGCGAAAGATCATCACCACCAAATTAAGTTTGCCTCATCGATCGATTGCTTTGTCATGATCCACGGTCTACGGGCCGGCCGCACTGCCCAATTAATTGACGGTGCGCGGCTTTCTTTATTCCTCTCCATGGACTCCAAGATCCTGCAAGCAGTGCACATGCCATCACCCATCAGTAAAAAAAAAAAAAACGAGCAGTCGTGATCTGACTACTGAGCACACTAATATATTACCACGTGATGAGCGGCGTCGGCGCCGGCGGCAGACCCGGCGCCCGGCTTCTTGCCGTGCGCCGCCCTCTTGAGCCCCAGCAGCTCCTTCCAGCGCGCCCCGCCGCCGGCGCGGCGCGCGCGGTCAGCGTCCTGCGCGCGCAGCTCGTCGCGCAGGGTCGTCGTCGTCGCCGGGGCCGACGGCGCGGGCGCCTCCCGCAGCGGCAGGATGCGGCCCTTGGAGAAGAGCTGGTCCGCGGCCATCATGGGCCGGCTGCCCACAGGCGAGAACTCGAAGTCGGCGTCCGCGCGGCCGCCCGCCGCCGGCCGCCGCGGCGGCGGAGGCTCCAGCGCGAAGTCGCTCGAGAAGGACATCCGCGGCGGCGCCATGCAGCTGGTGAGCTGCTGCTGCTGCTGGGGGCCCTGCTGCTGCGCCGGCTGCTCCTCCGGGTTGTACATATATATATATATATATGTCAGCACGGCGGCGTGCGTGCCATCTGACGATCGAGTGACGAACGAAGACACGATGGGAACCCGCCCAAACCCTCCTGCCCTGCGCACGGCGAGCCGGGGCTAGCGTGCGCGTCCTCCTGCTCCTGCTCCCCTCCAACTAGCGTGCGTGGTGCGGTGCACACTGATGGTGCCGTCGGTGCCGCTACCTGGTGGTGAGCTGCGCTGCGCAGGTTACTAGCACTCGAGCTTGCCGAGATCGAGCTATGGAGTCATTGAGTGCGTGCCTGCTTTGGGCGTGCGTTCCGCCGTGCGAGGGATGGTTATATATATAAACAAGCCTGCACGCGGCCGGGCTAGCTGCTGCGGTGGGAGGAGAGCGAGCTAGGGCCGGGGGCAGGGTTTATGCAAACATACTTGTGTGAAGCATCAGATAATTGCATGCGTGCGTGCGCGGGTGCAGTGAAACGGAGGGTACGGTGGTAAATTATTAATGATTCACTCTCACAGTCTCACACTCTCACTCCTTGCCCGTGCCGTACGCACATCGGAGGCCATTGACTTTGGCCTGAGTATACGTGTTGCAGTGGCATCCAGCCAGCAACGCTTGTCAGGTTCTGGGAGATCTAAACATCTGTGATAAGCAATTAAGTATACTACTAGTAGGATATACTAAGCAATTGTCATGCGATTCGATATGCATGCTGACTGTGATATACTAATAGAGATGGACAAAAAAAAAAAAAAAGCACAGTATGTGCAGGGGCCAGGGGAGAGCTTCTCATCATCTCATTCATTATTCATCCGTTGACCTTGCATGTACCAGTGCCTAGCGGCAATACGCGTCGGATCTAATAACTGCTTTTGGCACTAAACTATGCAAGTCAAAATCTCGGGGCTGCTAATAGACTAATCGGGGCGGCGTTTGTTTAGAGGTTTGACTTGGACAATCAGTAGGGCATGCAGGCGCAGGCAAACAGGACCCAACAAGGGACAGTTAAGGCCATTGTGGTTCTCAA
Organism: Paspalum notatum; assembly: GCA_022530915.1. Lineage (NCBI taxonomy): Eukaryota > Viridiplantae > Streptophyta > Magnoliopsida > Poales > Poaceae > Paspalum > Paspalum notatum. The sequence goes on from CM039691.1 coordinate 6,140,671, forward strand.
AGGTTCATTTATACACGACAGTATGGTTTTCTTTTTGTTTGACCTAGCTACTGCACTACTCCCTCCAGATGCCTAAAAAGTGTCGTTTTAGAAAAGCTAGAAATCAAACTTTTAAAACTTTGACTGTATATAACTTTTATATGATTTAGTTTTGAATGTTGAAAGTCATATGTATAGATTTGTTTTAACAAGTACTTTTATAAAAGTATAAATTTCTTATGATATTTATTTTATTGTAACAAAAACATTGGTCAAACTTATGTTTGGGAGACCGTGTCGATGTCCAAAACGACACACTTTTGGGGCCTGGAGGGAGTAGTAGTTTATTCGCATTCGAACATCTGGATGAGTAGATCTATCTAAGGAGTAAGGACCACCAGTGTTCTTGTTTCTCTGGTCGTCGAAGGGCTTTTGCTTTTGTCCTTTCTTTTGGTTGATGTATGGTTTAACTTCTTTTGCTTCTTAATAAAAAACATGTTCAGCACATTCTTAAAAAATATCTTATGAGTAGGGGCCTCCTTGGTTCAATGCCAAACTTTTGGCATGCCAAAATTTTAGTAACTTTTGACTGCGTTTGAATCGAGCGAGGTAAAAATTTAGTCAGTCAATAAATTTTTCGTTTTAATAGATTGTTTGAGCCCCAAATAACTCATCCGAATGAGAAATTTGATCTTTGGACAAATTTTAGTCTAAATTTAAACACAATCGTCGAAATTGCCAAAATTTTGGCATGCCAAAAGTTTGTCACCAAACTAAGCAGGCCCTAGATCTATCCAAGGACCGTCATTCACGGAGATTGTGATGAGCGATCAATGAATTGAACAAAGTGGCCCGAAATGCGCGGCCGGGCCTGCCAAGGGAAATAGAAAACCGGAGCACACCTCATCATATGCTGCTGAGCAGGTGATGGTGCGCTAACTGATGATGCCAGCGGGATGATGCAGCTGCGGGATCAGATCGATCGAATCGTCGCGCGCTTTTGCTTATGCCTTATGGGCAGGATCAACGGATGGAGCCGTGCGCGCCGAGATCAACAAATGCCGCCATTGCTGGCCAAGACGAGCTGAGCTGAGGCCTCACAGGACCACAAGCTCGTCCATCCATATATGCCACAGAAACGTACGCGAGAGGCGACACGAGTGATGAAGCGCACGCACGGCCAAGCAAGCTAGCAGCATGCACGGCATCAGATGATTGGCATGTGCGATTTCCGCCATGTGATGCGCCCACGCCACGTCTGCGCTGCGGCAGCTGGCCGGGCCGCTTTGCTTTGATATCCCACACCTACTACCGCTGGCGCTGCCGATGCGAGGAGCAGAGGCTAGGGGTGTCGGCAGGCGGGCAGGGAGGGAGGGCGGTGGGTTTTTATCGGCGAGGTTCAGAGGAAGAAGAGGGTGGGGAGCGTCCGTGCATGTTTGTCATCCCATCATGGGATTCCCATGCATGCATGCCGGCGGCAGGGCACCTGCCGTACGTCCGGCGCGCGGCCGGACGCGCATACTACCACCCACATGCACGGGATCTCGCTCATTTTTCATGGACGCTGTTTACGCACGTCGCCGTAGCAGGCCATGCGTGGCCAGGCAGCCTCGCATGCAGACCATCCCATCGGGGATGCCTATACCTCCATTATCTATCACTATTTAATCACTATTTCAACTATCTATCTCTCTGTCCGTCTGTTTACAACAGTAATGCTAAAGTATTAAACAGTGTCAAACAGTGTATAAACAATCCATTTGCGCATTTCATTGGGGATTACCTTATTCCTGCGTCCCAGCATCGCAGCACAGCAGCCTCGCGGTCGCGGACTCGTCGGAGTCGTCGCAGCGCAGAAGGCAGAGCTGCACTGCGGTCTGCGGGGTGCAGCCGTGCAGGCGCAGGGCCGGCCACTGGGCCAGCAAGGGCGTGCAGGTGCATTGCATGCGAGCACGACGCCTGGAAATGTATGGTGGTCGGCGCCCGTGGTGCAGGACTGCAGGTGCAGCCTGGCATACTGCCTGGCCCGGTACAGAAACCCATGGTGCTTGTGTTGAGCCAGCTGGCCTGCTTCTGAATTCTGGTCTCTGGTTTGGAGCTGCTGGGAAGAGCTGGGCACGACTGCTGACTGCACGAGCGCAGACGGCTGTGTCTGTGTGTGGTTGGTACGGTCAAGGTCAACCGAGTACGTTAGGGCGTGATTGGTTTGTTGCATGGCCTCTGGACTACCTGCGCTCCTGGGCCAGGCTAGCGTGAGCCTGGGCTCCCTCATGCCAGCAGATGCGTTTGGTTTGCATGCAGCTTGCTCTGGTTTTTCGGCCAGAGTCAGATGCGTCATGTTTAGTTAGCTGAGCAAAGGACAGATGGTGATTGCTCTGGCAAGCTACAACACGCCCATGTGAGCTCAAGTGTGCACGCCGTCAGCCTGGCTCACGAGAAACGCATCTCGTTTTCGTTTCCGGAGATCCTGGCCCGAGAGACCATTTTGCATCCGCTGAACCAGGTTCTGTTGCTTGTCCAGCCATCCAAACGCCTGAAAGTTGCAGCCGCCCAGCCTGGCCAAGCCAAATGCATCTACAACGGCTCCAGTCAAAAAGGACTAGACTTGTGCCTTTTTATTTTTGGTTGTTTTTCTTACTAAAAGATTTCCACCTTTTTAAATTTTCCTAGTCCTATGAATATTATTTGTCTTAACATAGAATATTCAAGGTAGATATTGCATTCATGACTGTATGATAATTTTTCATTTTTTGTGAAGGTAAAATATTTTTCTTGTGTCATACCTACCTTTGGTATCTCGGCGCGTGCTTCGTTTGTGTATCCTAAACATAATTTCTTTTTTTTTAAACTTGATTTAGTTTAGGTGTCTTTAGTTGCTCGAGTGTAGTTTAGTTTTAAAAAAAAACTTCAAAACCCCACTGAAATGGGCCCCTTTCTGTCCAAACTACTTTGGGTTTGAACAGAACATTCTTATGAAACTTGTACCCGTTCTATAGCTCTATGCTTTCCTTTTTGGGGGAGTCTTAAACATTCCATACAAGTTCGTAAGAAAAAGACCCCAAGCTCTCCTCAGCCCTGCAACTTGTGTAAGAGTTTTGAAGTTCAGATTTTGGACTCTAAAATTATTTGTTTTCCCCTAAATTGATTGAGACTTTTGAGTACATTATCTAAGCCAATGCTGAAGCTCTTTTATATCCTTCCAAAGTTTTGTTCACTTACTTTTCTCAACTTCTGCGCGAGAATCATGATGAAAATCCATCTCATCCCGCCTCAAGCCAACTCAAATTCTGCAACTCTAAGATTCACTCTACTCGCTTCCATTCAGTCGAATAACTCTCAATTGATTCTGAATTTGAGCAAGCTCATTAAACCAACTTTGAAGCCATACAAACTCTCCACAACTTTCATTTTTTGTACCTCACTCCACTTCAGAACAGATTTGTGGAAAAAGTTGGAAGGGAATCAGCCATACTCAAACCACCTCTGACCTCTCTGAATGACAGCTTGGCATCCCTTCTTTTCTTTTTTTTCCCAATTTTGCTAAATAACCTCCCAATATGTGAATTGGATCTAAAAAGTTATACTTTCAAATGCACCAAACCTTGCTCGATTTTGGAGTTCATTTGACCATCCAAATGCCCAATGAATGTTTGGCCAACTCTTTACCTAACCCAGAGGCTTGTGCAAACGGATTCAATTTCGGCCAAATTTCACTCAGAACGAGCCACCTTTGAAGGAAACTCTATATATGAAAGTTGCAGTGCATACAATTCTGAGAACTTTGGTATATAAATTTTTCCCTAATTCGGTCATTAAGATTTTCAAATCATAGAATTAAAATGGGTAGTTTCTGGATCAATGCAGTCAAGAAAAATAGCTCCCTCTCCTGTCCTGTCCCTTCCAGAAAGGGCAACATCGCCCAGGTCCCCTCGCACCGTGGCGAACGCCGCCGTCTTTCCCTGTCCCTCCCACCGCCGGCCACCATATCCTTCCCCTGTGCCATACCCTCCGGTGCGTAAGTCCCAGCGCCTCCGATCCTCTCCTTGGTCTCCTACCCCTGTGCTTTCTCCCCTCTTCTGTGGCAGCAGCCAGGGCCACCGGTGGAGCAGCCGGCACCGTGCTCCTCTCTGCAGTCATGCAATTTGATATGCATGCTGACTGTGATAAAATAGACAAGGACAAAAATTAAACACATAATATTGATGAGCGTTGTTGACCTTGCATGCATGTAAAGCTAGTGCCTGCAATACGTGTCGGATCTAATAGCTGGTTTTTTTTGGCACTAAACTATGCAGGGTTAAATTCTCGGGGCGGCGTTTGTTCAGAGCTTTGACTTTGTTTAGTTGTTCTTTGGGTTAATTGGACTGAAGCCATTATAATTTGCTTCGTTTTGAACCCTGCCACTGGAACTCCAAAAACTGGAATCAGACCATTACAATTTGCAATGGGTTTGAAATACGCCATTTTCTACGTATTCTACTCGATTGGGCCCACCTGCAGGCGTATGGTGACAGAACCGGCCATCGTATGGGCGAAAATGCCCTCGGCACCTCTTCCTCCTCCGTTGCTCTTTGGAAAAAGTCTACATAACCCCCTGATGTATGAATGGTAGTCTACTTCACCCCTCCACCTACAAAACCGCAAACTTTATAATACCGGACAAATAACCCCCTGAGTGATTTTGGAGACCGGTTTTGATGACGTGGCACTCCATGTTGGCACTAGTTGCCATGCTAGCTGCCTGAGCCCGCCTGTCAGCCACTCAGCCTACCTAGACGTCTTCTACCTCCCGCAGCTCTCCTTTCCATGTACCTGTTGGAGCCACCGCCGTCGCCCTTCATTGAATCTTTTGGAGCTGCTACTCCATAGCCTATTTCTCTATCTTCCCTCTTTCTCCAACCATGAGCAGCTGTGTCTCGTCCTGTCATCCAAAACCACTCAGGAGGCTATTTGTCCGGTATTGTAAAGTTTAGGGTGCTAAATATCTGGTTTTGTAGGTGGAGGGGTGGAGTAGACTATCCTTCGTATGTAGAGGGTTATGTAGACTTTTTTCCTTACTCTTTTCCCCGTCTGCATTCATCTTACCTGCGGGGTGCTGCCTGCCCGCGCGGCCGACCTTCCCCCGGCGAGGCGCCGCCCGCCCACGCGGCCGGTCTTCCCCCGGCAAGGCGCCGCCCGTTTGCCTCTTCCCGGCGGGTCGCGCCCGCCCACGCGGCAGGCCTCCTCCCGAGTCTCGGCGGGGTGCCGCCCGCCTCCTCCCGAGTCCCGGCGGTGCGCCGCTCGCCCATGGGGCTGGTCTTCCCTCGGCAGGGCACCGTCCGCCTGCCTCCTACCGGCGGTGTGCCGCCCGTCCGCTCGCGCGGTCGGTCTTTCGCCAGCGAGGCGCCGTCCGCCAGCGTGCCGGCCTCTTCCCGGTGGGGTGCTGCCTGCCCGCGCTACCGGCCTTCCCCCGGCGAGGCGTCGCTTGCCTGCCTCCTCCCGGTGGGGCTCGCGTGGCCGGCCTTTCCCCGACGAGGCGCCGACCGCCTTCCTTCCCTCAACGGGGCGCTGCCCGCCCGTGCAGCAGGCGTCGTGGCGTCGCCTCCTTGCCCCAGCAGACGGTTGGTCGCCGCTGCGCTCGTCCTCTCTCCTAGGGGCCGGGCAGCGCCGGTCAGCGCCTCCTGGGAGCACCGGTCAGCGCCTCCTGGGAGCCTAGGCCGCCACCACCAGAGGCTCCTGCGGACTGTGGTGCCTCACAACTTTTTTTTAAACAAAAAAAAACTTAGGTGACACGAGACGTCATCGTCGGCGCCAAACCACCTATATGTATCTACCGGGTATCATCGTCCATTCAGGTTTCAGAGAGCAGAGCAATTAGCCATGCGGTCCATGCGCGCGGGGGCACTGTTGACTCGAAGCACGCACAGTCGCACACAACAGCAACGGGCCGGGAGGGATGGACAAATCTAGCAGGTAGAAGATCTGGCCCAATCTGAACAACTTGATCCGAAAGCGGAAGGTTTATCCAGTGTTAGGCTGAGAAACCAGGGGATCCCCATCCCCATCATTATTCCAACTCCTCCTCTGTCTATTTACAGTGCAGAACAATGCAAAATAGTGTTGTAATAGTGTTTAGGGGATCCAATATAGAGGATCCGTTGGCTTCAGCCCTAATGGACGATGGGACTGTTCGTCGCGAGTGCTCGAGCCATCGGCCCCTCCGATCAATATATACACTGTGTCAAGGCTATCTCCAGTAGTTCCCTCAGGCCTCATCTTCCATCCCCATCACTATTTCAACTACCTCTCTCTGTCTACAGTGCTGTAACAGTGCAATATTTAATTTTGCAGATGCAATATGTAGGATCCGCTAGAGATAGCCTAAGTACCTTTCTGCAATTGGATATCCATTTGATATCTCCCCTCTCTCTTTTCCCCAGCCAAGCAATTTATTTGGGGAACGTGTGGTGATAATAATGCTTCTGTTAGTGTACCGGGGGACCCATACCTCGAGTCGAAGGAGGTCCCCCCGCATGACGGGGGGGGGGGGGGAGGATAACATGACAACAGTGACCCATCAATATGCCATGATGTGCATCATGGGGCCATACCGAGGCCTGTGCGCGGCGGTTCCGGGTTTAGCCACCGCCACAGATGCAGCGGAGCAAACCCCAGGAGAGCCATCAGGCGTGGCAGGCAAGCCTCGGACGGAGGCTCCTTCCAAGGGAAGGAACCCGCATCCTACCTTAGAAAATGCTAAAGACTCCCCCTCAGTCAAAAAGGATGCCTGCATGTCGTCGAGGCGTGCAGGTTCCGTCACCGCTACACAAGACAGGAAGGCTCGTCATCCGTCCAAACTGGAGACGTAGGGCGTAACAGGTCTCGTCACCGCTACACAAGACAGGATGGCTCGTCACCCATCCAAACTAAACCTAGTTAGATAATTTGAAAATTCAGCCAATCTAGAAAATTGAACTAGTAAAAAGCTCATGTACCAAAGTTGTAGAGAATCTTATTTCAAACATTTTTTTATTTTTGCTTTTGTCTAAATAGGCTAATTTCATTTTTTTTACTTCGCGAATCAAACTCTTGATTTTAGTCTTTACTAAATTTTATCATACCTAAACTCTCATGTTGGTACTTGGTTCTCTCCAAGTTTTATATTAAAACATTGCAAACAACCGAGGCAAAAGTGGTAGTAATGTAGTTTACATCTTGATGGGGGCTCTTTGATCAATTTGAATCATGTTTAGCCTTTTCAAATATCGAGTTAAACCTCACCAAATATCACTTTAACATTGTTTATGAAACTCTGAATTTGTGCTTGAACATTGGTGTTTCGAATGACCTTAGGCACGATTTATCTCTTTAGATCATCGCGTTTTGAACCAAAGTTACCGTACAAAACTTGTAGCCCTATTATCACTAGAGAACTCTTAGTTAAGTCTCTCAATGATTTCTCAAATGAATTCACACTAAATCTGTCATTGTACCCGTTTGTTCATATAGGCACTGGAACCTTACTGTATAGGTTGGAACCTCCATATTCATCGTCTTGAATAATCTCCTAAACTATAAGGATTCAGACTTTGGTATCTATAGCATAATTGTAGATCTAAAAACCAGCTACTATTGTGATGCAGGTTCTATAGTCTATACTATCGTCGCCTGGGGCGCTTCCCACCGCGCTCCCCACCCCGCTTCGTTCGCTCTCTGGCTCTTGCTCCCACAATGGTGGAAAGAGTTTGGTGAGGAGCAGAACGTAGCCTGGTGACATCAGGTAGTCGAGAAACAAAAAGCTTATATTCGTCTTTTTTCTGTGCAGGTACAAGCAGACTTGGGTGGAGACAATTGGTGCAAACATGCGGATCTAGCAATAATCATTCAACGCTGTTTGGATCGTAGGAATGCAAAACAAAAGAATAGGAAAAAACGTAGGAATGGAAGGAAACGAAAAGTCGAAAACCACAGGATTCCAAAACATAGGAATGGAAATTTTGGTGTGTTTGGATTGCAAGAAAATAGTTGAATCTTTGTACCTTCCAATAAGCAAAAAATTCTATTGCAGTACTTCCAACGTCACATTCACATTCTTTTATACGATAGAGAGTGCTCGCTTCGGCGTCTAGACGTGTCTCGGCGTGGTTTTCAACAGTGTTGCAGGTCACATCATAAGTCTCGCTCAGTAAATAGCCCGCGCCGCTCTGTCCTCCCGCAACCGAGCGCAGCCATAGTCAGAAGATTTTTAAGAGTAAAGCCAGTACTTTCAATGTCACATTCTGTTATAAGATAATCAGAAGATTTAAGGGCACGTTTGGATTGAAGTTTTTTCACGGAAAAGACGAAGGAAACACAAAATGGAGGAACGGAACGTACGATGGATTAATAAACAGCTGGCAAAAGAAACCGTTGTTTGAGAAAAAACTAATATAAAAAAATCAAGATTGGACGGAGTGCCGGCTGGAGAGCTCGGACCTGCAGCAGCAAATGAGAGAGCTGCGAGAGCAATGATGGTTCCTTGGGTCCTTCCCTTAGATTGGAGCAGATTTTTTGTTTCCTGTATTTTGCGTGTGTCTCACAGCCTTTCCTCCGGAACGACATACGGTCTTCAATTCCAAACGCAGATGTCGTCTTCCTTTCAGGGCTCCTTTGGAAGCCAGTGAAACGGCCAGGGATGCGAAGACACGACGCAACCTGTTTTTCCTCCCGTCGCCGCGGTCGTGCGAAGTGCCAGTGTCGCGACCGGTCACAGCCGCCCCTCGTCTCGTCAGTTCGCTTGCGGACGCACGGGAAAGCGCCGCCCCGACCCTCGACGCCAGGGAGCCCCACCCGAGAAAAAAGGCGGGGTCAGGTTGGCCTGTCCCGGTGCGTGTGATTCGAACGAGCTGGATAGCTTGACTCTAGGCCAATTTCTGCGCAGGCCCTGCCAGGGAACCGCCGGGATACTCAAAGCTTCCAAACGAGGCCTCAGATGGAATCGATTCCTTCAATATTCCCGTGCCAAACCTGCAAACCAAACAGGGCCAAGGCTCCGATCCACTCGTTTGAGCGGGTTGGTGCCTGGAATCAGTGTAGCACAGTAATTCGAGAAGTTTCCTCCGCACGTAGCTGGAATCGGATGGCTTGGGGTCCACCGTGCACTGTAGCGCGCCGTTTTCGGGAACTTGCCCGCTGAAACGAGCAGACCGCAAAGCTGATGAACGATTGAGCGAAGGGCCGACTGTGAACCACGTTGTTGGCTTTGCTACTGCAGGATGAACCGATGAAGATCAAATTACTGTAGCTGACTATTCCCTGCCTATGGTTAGTTCAACTTGGCTGCTTTATCCTCAACCTCAGGTGGAGATCAAACTCTTCAAAACCCGGCTCTCGACCAAAGGGTCGTAGCTGATAGTAGTGACCTTGGTTTGTGTACTGTGTTTACATATACATTATGCGTATCTAGTACCTAGCTATCGTGTTAGGGCACAGAAAAGCTAGCGGCTAAGGGCGTTGGAGCACCAAAGATCCAGTCTCTAAGATCCAAAAAAAAAAAAAACTTTAGGTCATAAATCGCTTGGTCGAGTGTGGTAATTGCCCTAAAAAATCCAGACTCAGAAGATGACCTTGTGATAGGGCTGAGATGTCGGCGGCTATTACATATAGGGTTATTTATCTAGCTAAGCGGCATGCGATTAAGACTTACTGAAAAACAGAAAGAAAAAAAAACAGCCATCGTCATTTCCGAATATCCTTGATGGAATTAAAGTTTAAACGCTCCAAGGGAAACGGGTGCAGGCTGAAAGGCACTGCTTGTATTTTGTGGACATATGGCACTAGTATACCCATCGGTGACGGAAATGGAGAGGTGGCGATACGATCGATCGATACAACAGTCAGAGAGTTGACAACGGACGCATAGCCGTGAAGGAAACCAGTTCGGACTTCAGACTGCAGAGTGCGGTGCGTCAAAGACTTAACCGACGGATAGGTCAAAACTGACTGAGAGAAAATCAAAGTCAGACGTCGGAGCCCCTGAAGAGAGGATAAACAACCTTCATACAACACGACGCGAGCCTTCGAATCAAATAAAATAAAGTAAATAAAGTACTAAACAAGAAAAAAAAAACAAAGCTTTTCGCGCTTTGCGCTGCTTGGCGGGCCGCGGGCCGTGCAACGGGCCAGCTGGAACGCGGCTGACGCTGACGTCATCCGTGACCGCAGCGGCGCCCACTGGGAGAGCCCAACAGCCCACCCGTGCGCGCTTCTCCGCTACTCGTCAGTTTGACCCTGCGTTCGCCCAGCCCAGCCAGCCTGTCTGACGAGTGGAGAAGCGGTCGCCGTCACGGGGGCGGATGAGCACGTGGCGTCGCCTCCTCGCCCCCTGCGGACGGTCAGTCGCCTCGCCGATCGTCCTCTCCACCCTCCCAGGGGACGGCGCGGCCTCCGTCGTTGGCGCCGGCCGCCACCGCTAGAGGCTCCTCCTGCGGTGCTCTCACGACTAAAAAAAAAACTCAGGTGAGAGGAGACGTCACCGTCGGCGTCAAACCACATGTGTGCATCTGCCGGATATCATGACATCGTCCATTCAGGTTTCAGAGATACATGGCAGCAGAGCAGAGCAACTGTTGACTCAAGGCACGCACAGTCGCACACAAAAGCAACGGGCCGGGTGGGATGGACGAATCTAGGGGGTAGGAGGTCTGCCCCGTTCTGAACAATTTGATCCGAAAAGCGGAAGTGTTGGGTGATGGGACTGCTGTTTTCGAGTGCTCATGACACGAATGTGAAGCGTTGACTACTGATATCCATTTGATCTTAGGAGTACTACTCCAATCCACAAATACTTGATGTTTAAGGATTTTTTTATTTTGAATGCAAATACTTGATGTTAAAGTATTTGGAGTCTATTTTGGACTAGTATACCTCTAATCCAGCTAGTCCTTGTACTAGTTGCTCTGCGAGCATACCATAGAGAAGACCAAGAACAGAAACGGTAGGAGAAATCTAAGATGCTGGTTACAGAGAATTAAAGTTAATGATACTTAGTGGGTCACAATTATATAGGTTATATACTAGCAATTGTGTTCGGCGCCAAGGATATCTCTTCTCTCTCTTTGCTTCCCCTGCCAAGCAATTTGGATTTGGGGGACCGTGTGGCGATAATGCTTCGACACCTGATTTTGCGCTTTTGCGGCAAATTTGAAGTGACGTGCCAAGTCTACGGTAGCCATAGAACGGAAGCCGTCGGTTTGCAAATACTTCACCCGTTACTGAATATTATATTTGTGGCCGCTGTTATTTTCCCCTTATAACTTTGGACATTCTTCTTACTCAAAAATTGGTGCAAACATGTAAAAGTACAGGTCAGGATCAAACTACCTTTAATGGTAAACTAAATTATACTAAAATATACGATAAATCATAATTTTTGTTGAATAAAAAATCATGGAGGTTGTAAAAAAAAAGACTCAACCATGATAAATATTAGAAAAGGAAATGAGTATTGTACTATTTCATTCCATACTATGAAAAACCAACTTCACACTTCTACTATGTTGGTTTTTCATACTATGTGGGACTTCTACTATGTTTCGCAACTGGGGCTGATAGTAGAAGTGTGAGGCTTTCAGTACCATGCAGGGGCAGAGCCAGGACTGGGGCTGGTGGGGCTACAGCCCCAGTTACGGCCCAGTAACTCCACACTACCCTATGTAATGTTTTGGTCCACCAAACAAAAAATATTCTAACAGTCCAAATTATCCTATGTATATTTTGGTCTAACGAACGAAAATTAGTCCATCAAACCAAGTTTCATATGAATTGTGTCCCTTTATCAAAAAATATCCCATGTAATTAATTACTCCTTTAAAATTTGATCCATTCCTGGCTCCACCACTGGTATCATGGGTACAAGGCAAGAAGCTGATAAGTCAAAAGGTAGGGAAAGTTGTTTTTTCAAGGGTACACATTGGATAAACTCCCGGAGTTCACTTTAAAAAGGAGAAAGACAGACATTATTTGAAGTGGGCTTGCCACTTCTTGAAAACGGTGACTTTACAGGTGTTCTTGAAGAATGGTTGATTTTCCTCTAATAAGCTTTATGCTTGAGAGGTTTTTTTCCATTCATTTTGTGTGATTTTTTTAAGGATAGTGTTTTAGACTTGTGTCTCTTTTGATTGGGTGCATAAGCTATGCAGAGATTGGAATAACGTTCGGGGAGGTCGCTACCAAATCGTCATCCCTTTACTTGGAGGGCCACAAACACAACACGAGGGAGGCCAACTTGTAGCAAATGACTAATCAGAGGGAAGGCTAAAACTCAAATTTTCATTAATTTGCTATCAGAAACTAACATTTACATGGTAAGAAAAATCATGTGTTAGGGGCGATGATTCTAGGGACGGGCGGAGGGGGAAAAGGGCCCCCCCCGTGTAGTACGCTAGTACTTATCATGTGTAGCTACCCCTTCCGTATCCAGCTCAAAAAGAAAATACAGTAGTACTGGATTAGATCCTAGAGAATGGTGGCACCAACCACCAAGACAGAGACATCAAATCTAGCTAAATTTAACCTCGTATTCCACTTGTAGAGTAAGTTAAATAAACTATCCTTTGAGTAGCAATTCGGCCACCGAACAACGTGACATAAACATAACAATAGTTAATTTGCCAACCGCCGATTGAGATTACCACGTGTATCATACTGATGATTGATATTATCCACAAACGTAACCAGGCATCGCTGATCTCAGAACCAATAATCTAACAGACACCGACCATTAAGGCGTTAAGCACGAAATAATTAACACAATATAACAATGTTTCATCCACATCCTCGTGCACAAATTGGTTGACAAGTCAGTAGTCAGCTCGTGTTCCTTGCTTATTACACGTACTAGAAACGTACACTCCCAAAATTGCCTGATCCATACACTTGGTAAGACTCTACTGATAATAATATACAAAACTCTGCTTTGTTCAAATAGGTACAACAGAGCTCAGTAGAAGGGGAGGAAAAAGAAAAAAAAGAAAGCGTAGCGGAAGGCTAGGATGTTTTGTTTTCGAACTAGTCCGACGGCTGGGATGCAATCGCAGACGTTTCATCAATTCCAAGTGTTTGAGTTTGGCGGGAACCAGGTGAGCTCGCGTTCGTCCAGCTTCATCAGGTCCTGCAGCCCATCCCAGAGCTGGTCCCCTGTTTCCTGGCCGCCGCGCAGCCACTCCGTCTGCCCCGGGTCCTCGGCGTCCGCGCTGCAGAGCGACGGCGACAGCGTGTTGTCGGACGACTTGGCGGCCGCGCTGGCGCCGTCGCCGTTGCTGGTGGGCTCGTCGTGTCCTCCCACAGCCGCGAGCTGCTCGGGGAACGGAAAGTTGAGCTTGGCGCGCGGGCCGCGGAACTCGATGGCGGCGCGGTCGTAGGCCCTGGCGGCGTCCTCGGCGGTGTCGAAGGTGCCGAGCCACTTGCGCACGGCGCGGCGCGGGTCGCGGATCTCCGCCGCCCACTTCCCCCACGGCCGCTGGCGCACGCCGCGGTACTTGTTCTTCTTCTTGCGCCGCCTCCTCTGCCCCGGCCCCGCCGCCGCGGCCGGCTTCTCCGCGCCGCCGTCCAATGATGCGGCTGCGGGCGCGCCGCCCAGCTCCCCGGCGAAGAACTCGCAGCCGAGGCACCGCTCCATGCCGCACACCCGGCAGCAGGCCGCCGCGGGCGCGGCCGGAAAGATCTCCGGCGGCGGCGTGGTGTACCCGGAGACGACGTGCAGCAGGGCGGCGACAATGACCCGGTGCTCCTGCTCCTCGGAGATCAGCCTCCCCGCGAACGGCGGCTGCGGCGGCGGCGGCGCCGGCCCCGGGGGCTCGGCGCAGGCGGCGCTCTGCGAGGGGTCGTCGAAGTGCCCATCGAATCGGATCATGTACGCTTGGTTCGCTGCCATGGCGGCGGAGAAGGTGCGGTTTGTCGTGCGGCGGTGTGCAGAGCCGAGAGCTGAGCTCGTGTGTGTTGGTCTGATGGCGAGGCGAGACTGCTTTGAACTGAGAGCGGGAACAGGTGAGGGGGGAGGAAGCTTTTATACGGGGTGGACGTCGCAGAGCACGCGGCGCGGCATGCAGAGAGAGAAGCGGGCGGATTATAATTAAGCTCGCCACTAATGGCGCCACCTGAGGCCGAGCGCAGAAAACGTGTGAAACGTGCGCGTATTGGCTTGCATCCTCTGTTTTCCGCTATTGTTTTGTTCCCGGTTTTGCCCTCCTGGCTGTAAAGCGACGGAGAGAGTGTGGACGCGCGGCATAGCGACGGGGGAGCTCACCGCTCACGTGAGGTGACGGCGGAGGTGACGTCAGCAGAATACGGGATTCCAGATGGGGACATGGCGGAGCTGGAGCACAGCGACTGGGTGCTCGGTGCTGGTCCTCGTGCCGTTGAAAGGGTCAAAAGGGTCAAGGGGCCGTGCTGACGTGGCGGATTGTCTCGTCCGACGTGGTGCGGTTGTCGGTCGCGGGGAGGATATTTGAGGGGCAGGACCACATGTCAGAAAGGTTCCAGTGTTTCCTAGGGTTACCTGTTTTATGAGAGTATCTAGATTTATCTTAGAAGACTATAAATGGACTTTAAATGGTGTTGGTGTCTGTGTGAAAAATAATTATTTTAATGGTCATATCGATTAGCTATCAGAAGTTTAGAACCAACGCCGCGAAGTGGATAAACCAGTACTATACGACCCTCATGCTAATACCTGTTTAATGCGTGGGCTGTTGACTTTATTTTTGCCTTATTTTAGTGTGGTTTGACGACCATGTAGGAACATCGATTGATTAAGATATACATGTGACACATGTGGCCAATAATTATGGCATATGTGCCATAGAATTTCGCTATTTTCAGTCTGAATTAGCCAAACAAAGTCCATCGGAACATTCTCGCATGGGTCAGAGCTTTGGAAACTCAAGAGATATATGTGTTAAAAATGTGTGCATAAACTTAATAATAGTAGAAGTTAGTTTAAAAAGATTTGCATATCTATTTTTCATTATTCAATTTTTCATAATAGTAAATCCTGTTAGTTTAGATGCATGTCTAATTGTTTGAGTTTTCTATTAATAAAAGTGAGTAATTTAGATATACATTTAAAGGGTTATTTTAGAATATATATCATAATAAAAAAGTGGGTAATTTAGATACATATTTAGATGATTATTTCATATTATTTTTAATAATAGAAGAGGTGGCTTACTTAGATGTAGATTTAGGGGAGGCCATTTTTTCTTGTTTCATAACAACAATGGCGGGTAATTATTCAAAAACAAAATAGATCCAGTGGGTATCATATTTTAATATATCGGGTTGGATGTTTATGATCTAAAATTTATTTTCTTCTAATGTATATCTGAAGAGTATTAACTTGTAAAAGTTTCCATTTAGTAATATAGCAAGATTATCGTCCACACAAGATTTTAAGCATAAATTGATCCTCATAAAAGTGTTTGCAAGTAATCAACTCATTACAAATGACCAATCACAAATATTTAAAGTAGTGTTTCTATAATCTACAAGGGATGAACTAATAACAATAGCACAGATCTTGGAATTAGCACTGCTAAGAAATGTTTATCATCACTACTTTTAAGAGAGAAAAGTAAAATTCTAGAGATGTCACTAGAGCTTTGGTAGGCTATGAGTTGGGCCAGGCCGCTTTGGGGCTTGATTTGGGTCAAATCAAATGTGTTTAGGGGTCTAATAAAACCTAAAAGTTGGTTAATTTTCATGCTTCTTCACTCATATTTTCTAGATTTATTAAAAAACAAATGCTATTTATTTAGTTGTAGGCAATGTAATCATCGACAACAAGATGTTTGTGGTGGCTGTCTTAGTAAGATTCTTCTTCTTCCTTTTTACTTTTCTTCGTTTTAGGCAATGTATTCATGTAGCTTCCTAAAACACATTGAATTTTTTGTAGGGACCAATTTATTGAATGAGACCTAGCTCCTTGTGTTTAATTTCCTTCTCTTTCTCATCTTTCATGCTATTGACAAATAAAAGAACATGACAACTTAAAATGATACGGAAACCCTCCTAGCCAAAGCGTCATCCATTTTAGGTAGCTTCATTTACCCTTAATTATAGCTCACATTGCTATCAATTAGCTCGGCAAACATAACATTAAGTATTGGGATGGCTATAGTTTATGGCATCAAATATATTTCATAATAATGGGTCTAGATATATTTATTTGACACAATAAGTATTGCCATATTGATATTCTTGATATATTTCTAGTCAAATTTAATAGTTTAAATTAAAAAAACTAGGATTACTTTCTTTCCAGAGCAGAGCGAGCAGTGGAATCACATGTTAAGGCAGCACTTGTTAAGTCGTGGATTTTAAGAATCTAGATTATGTCCATAGATCCTCGGTAGTGGTAGTGATTGGATCCTTTTTTTTTTTTTGCATTGGGTAAAGAGCTACTACTCCTCCAATATCTCACGCTATCAAGCTTTGAATGGATTATAGGATTGTATAAAGTGCCATTGTTGATTCTTAAAATCTATGGCGAACCAAACACCCCCTTAGATTCTCGTAGCGATTGAATGTAGCTGTCGTGAGTTTCAAATCCGTGCATGCAAAACACAAAAGACATGGCTTTGCGTCCTTTGTCAAAAAGGAAAAAATATATTGTTTGTTGCTCACATAGGTGGGTAATGTAAACCGTAAAAAGAAAGAGAAGTTGACCCTAAGTACATAACGCCCATAGTTTAAGTTTAACCGTCCATCCATCCTGCTGTTAGCCTGTTAGGCACCAACGCGCGTATTCTTTATTCGATGCCGATCGAGGCACCAAAAATGAGAACCATGTTGCTGAATACCTAAAATAACATTGGGATCTCGACGGAACCGTGCGGTCCTGGGGCCCACGCCCGAAAGGAGTACTACAGCCGGTGTCATGCTGCCACTTGACGATAATGCCCCCCGTGCTCTGCTGCTGTTGGTGGAGGCCTGGAGGGGGAAAGCAGGCTGGTGCAGCCGTGTGACGTGTGACTGGGAGCGAGGTGGCTCGACGGCGACGCGTACAGATTGGCGACAGCTCCCCGGCGCGGGGTGTCCACGGCAGATCGATGTCACGTCAAAACGTCAACCTCAACGATCTTTGCTTCGTGGATTGCTCGTGTGCAAAAATCTACTACTAGTAGTAGATACACAGCACAGTATACTGGAGCGTTAGTCAACTACTTGTTCTTTTTGTTTTTAAAGAAATGGTCAGAGACCTGCTTGGAATTTGATTTTTTTTTAATGACTGGGTCGTAGGAGCTGCGATTTGGCATGCCTGCGATTGCGCCACCTCGTGTTTTGCCATCTGATCTGTGCTGCGACTACGTAGTTTATTTTGGATATATCTAGAGTAACGTTTTATCCGGGGGTGATTTTAGAAAGGGGCTGATGGGTAAGAACTTGTATCCAATGAATTGAATTTGTATTCTTTAGGCTGACGTCACCAAAACGTGTATATGGAGGTGCAAAATACTACACTGCGCTGTAAAAAAACAGGGTTTAAAATGAAAAGTGCGGTAGAAGGTAAGGTCTGAGTATTATACCGATGATCGTCAGGCTTCATCATCTTGTTATATTATGAGACCGTTTAGAGAGCTTCAAATTATACTAAGGGGCTATTTGGATAATAGTGGGATAGGAAAATTCTATCCCACTGCTCCATCTATTCTCTATCCCACACTACACACTCATATACATTTCTTTATCCCTCCATCCAAACATAGCATAAAATTCATCCCACTCCTCATTTCTTTATCCCTACGCTGTTCGAAGGGTGCGTTTGGTTTGAGAACACGATGGAATGGAATGGTTTCATTCCTAGATACTGGAATGGAATGGCTCTGTACACATGTTTGGTTGGAGGGATAGAATGTCTCTAGTTTTTGTTTGGTTGGAGGGACAAAAGAATGGGATGACAGAGCCAGTTAGCCACCGTTGAGGTGGGTCCCACCTGTCAGTCAAAGATAGGTCGTCTTCCCCACGCGCTGCCTCCCAGTCTCCCACCCGCGCGCGCCTCCCATCGCCGTCCCCCCCGCTCGCGCACGCCTCCCGTCGCCGTTCCGCCGGCCGCGCGCCACCTCCCGTCGCCCGCGCGCTGCCTCCGCCGCCCGCCGTCCCGTTGTGGCCTCGCCTCTCGCGCGCCGTCCCCGAGGCCGGCCTCGCCGCCCGCGCTCCGCCTCGCCTCCCGCGCTCTGCCTCCCGCCGCCTAAGCTTCGCCTCGCCTCGCCGGCCGCGCGCCGCCTCTCCTCCCCGTCCCGCCGCGGCCTCACCCGCCGGCCGCTCCTCCCCTCGCTGGCCGGCGGCGCAGTGCCATGGGGAAGGCAAGGTGTCAAGGGAGGGGCATCCGGGGCGAGCAGGAGGGTGCGGGGAGGACGGAGATGGGAGCCAACGGCGTGCGTGTGGAATGGCCGCGTCCGATCGATTTTTTGGAATGGGTAGATCCCGAATCTGGACCGAATATTCGGTTTTAGGAATGGGTAGGTTCCAATGTCTGTGAACCAAATAGCAGCAAAACTGGAATAGAACGGCTCCATTCCACCATATCCCATGAACCAAACGCTACCTAAGATACCCAACCGGCTCCTTAGGTTAAGCTAAACTCCTAATAATTTTATAATGTCAAATGCTCAAAAAAAGTCTATTAAGGTTAAGCTATACCCCTAATAATTATATAATGTCAAGTGCTCATGAGAAGTCTATTCTAGTTTACGACCTGATCCTTCGTCAGCGCCTGTGAACAAGCCACGCGTACCTCAGCCGCATTTCGCTCCATGTTTATCCATACCGTGATGGTGTGATACGATGCCAATCGGATTGGGCGACGGTCGTACTCCGTATAAAAAGGAATGGAAACGTGCGCCCTGCTGTAGCGCTGTTCACTCTGGTCGGCGAAGCTCGGCAGGCCAATCAGGCCGCGCCGATGGCACCGGAGCTCGCCGGGGCGGCGCCGGATGTGCGTGGCCGGCTGTGGGGCTCCGATCCAGGGCCAAGCGTCAGGCTGCTGTGCGATACTGCGATGCGAGATACCGCGAATTGGGTTCCCGGGATCTGACGAGGAGAGGGAGCGCCGGAAACGGCGTGACCGACGACCGACGACCACTCGCTGCCTGCCGACTAGATCTCTGAGGTGACAAGGTAGAGAGAGTCCCCCTGGGGGCCCTGTTCGAGCGATCTCGTGCCGACCTCACGACCGCCTTCGTCGCGTCACTCTCACCCAGCCGGCCCGGCGTCCGGCGGCGGAACGCATCTCGTTGGATCTTGTTCGCCTTTTGCGGAGGCGATCGGCGATAGGACCGCGCTGCATCACAACACGTGGAGTATTGGTGTAGCCTGCAGTGTACTGTATACTAGTACCTATTTTGGATTTTTTTGTGTGCTCCGTATACCGTACTGCCGTTTCACAGACTCCCATATACGCATCGTGGTACTACAAAATCAATGCTTACTCCGCTCCAAATTACAAGCAACCTTAGCTTTATCCTAAAATTGAGTTTATCCAATGGCGGGTCTAGGATCAATATTAATATCCAGTTGTGGTTGATTACTCTACTTTCGTTTTCTCGACCTTTATTTTTTCTTTCTATATTTATATCTAGTGGTGACCTAATTTTATTAAAAAATGTTTATTAACATCTATAATATAGAATAAACACACATGTTCGATCTAATGAGAAATTCTTTCATGTTGTAGATATTTAATTATTTATGTATTTTCCGATAAACTCCATCCAAAATATGGAAGTTTGACTGAGTAGTTATTAAAAAAAGCCTCACATATGGCTTGCTAGTAAAGGACCATAGATTTTATGTGTTCCACACTTCCACAACGATTGAGGATACCCTATATGAAGGCCAGCTATAATCTTTTTTATTTAGTTTTATGATGAGTTGTCATTTCTTTTTTTATATAGATTATATAGTTGTCTCTTAACTTCCGGAACGGCTGATGGTGACCCTTTCCATTTCCTTTCCCTATATATGTGCGGCTGAAAATCTTGTTTCCTATGCGAGGCCGGATTCTGTTCCTTTTTCTAAAAAAAAAGCTATATATGTGCGTGCCTACATCAAACCTGTGTGCATGTACTTGTTAGGAATTTAGGCATTTTCACATTAAATTTAATCTACATAAGCCATGAAAGATTTGTGACGACAATTATGTGCATGTGTGAGAGACCACCAATCGCAACAGTAGCGCATAGCAACATACTGATCATATAGAAAATCATGAACGTGAGAGGTATAGAAATGTACCCTGCGGAGGGACCCATGCTCAAGCCACTGGTTGCTCCATTCCCACAAGTCGACATCGTGAGTTGTTCGATCTAGTCGATCAAAGTCGTTGTAGGTCGAGGATTGCAGTGCCTCCCACGAACGCCCACAAGGAAGAAGAATATGAACGGTCGTCACGTGAACAAGCCGATGTTGATGCCACGAACGACTCGATGTCGATGCCGATGTCGCGAACGAGCCGATGCCGATCCCACGAACCAGCTGATCAAGCAGTCGCGCTATGCGCTCCCCATAAACCTAATCGGTTGCCTATCCCGAGCAGGATCTCTATAACGACGATGGTTCCGGAGGCCTGCTTACTATGCGTCTTGTGCGCGTAAGGAACAGAGCCGGAAATGCAAGAATGCAATGCAACAGTTGATAAGCTCATTATCACATATGTTGTTCCTATCTCTTATAAGCGCTCTCGTCAGGAGGATGAAGAGATGTCATAAGTTTCGCCATTACTAGTAAATCAACTATAAGACATGCCATTAAAATGACCTTTACTAATAACTTATTAGCCATAAAACGGCCGTTCCTAGTGGCCACCATAACCAGCCATAATAAGTTGATAAACTTAATAGCCTTAAAAAAAAACTCCTGTTAGCATTTAACATTACTTGGAATTTATAATTAGAATAAAAGAGTCAATTGCTCCAAATATTGTAACAGTACTTCAGTGTTGCACCGGGTCTTCGTTCGTGTTGCCTGACTTTGAAATTCGAAGACGATCTCAGGGGAAGGAGGCCGACAAACCTCATCAAGAGCGGAGCAAGCTACCCACGAGGCCACGAGGTGATGGAACTCGGAAGCGTGCCACCTCCTCGACATCTCTTTCTCCACTCAGAAGGGCCCAATGTTACATAGGAGTGCAAAGATGGACCAAGAAACATTAGTAGATTTTACATTAATAATATAATAGATATATATTATGGGCTAGAGGATTAGGTTAGATTATTCTTGGTAGTGACGTTGGTAGGTGGCAATATATTTATAGATTGGTGGATTACTTTACAGTACTACGTTCACAATAGTCGTGACAAAATAGACCCACTTGCTATTACAAATGATGCTTAGAGTCTACTAAAGTGATGCCACAATGTTTCTGTTGTTTGTGAAAATATCTCTCTTTTTCCCCTAGAGACTCATGAAGATGAGTGACGTGGAGGCTAAAAATTATTTAATACAGATAGTAAGATTTTATAACTGATAGTAAAATATTATAGCAATTAACCAAGGTTGTTTCTTTGACGGGTATGACAGGTAAATAACGCCCATTCGAAACTTCTATTCAAAAGGCCTAATTGGTCATTAGTTAATTGGCCACGCCCTAGTACTCCCCCATGCCCGTGGAAGACAACTTTGCCGTGTTCACATAATCACAGTCAACGATCAATTTGCTAGTAAATTACTCCACAGACCACATCCACTTTTAATTTGGAAGGGTGTGTGCATATTATCCATGACTATCGTAGACAATAGTGCCATTTTAGTTTTGACGTATAGTACCTGCATTTTCGGTCGCCAACTCGCCGTTCCCTTCTCGACGAAAACATTTTGTTATATCAAGCCCAGGATACTGTTTTATTGCATCATGCAAAGATAGTTACCATAGGTCCATAGCCCTTGGAAAAAAATCGTATCGCCCTGTGATGTCTGATCCAATTTGGCACATCAGTGATTAAAGAGGAAAAAATAGTTCTCTTCAGTGTGGTCGGCGATGCTCAAGGACAGCATTTGAGAGGACCAATGAGGATTTGCCGCATGAACTCGCAGGACAAGAGAATAAAGTGGGCGGGGCCCAACGCTCATGGGCCATGGGCTCATGCCGACCTCTTCTTATCGCTCTCGTCAGGGCATGTAGGCCCGGGGACCTTCTGATAGAAAAAGCCTAGGAAAGTTGAAAAAGCACGCAGGGCAGGGGTCCAACAGTGAACACATGGAATGTGTACCGCAAATGGGATGAACGCTGGCACTGTGTGTCTGTGTTTAATCAATCCTCGTTGGTGCACCGTTGCAACATCTGATTGTTTCAGTCTTTTTCATTACTGTTAAAAAATGCTTCCGGTATTGCAGCCTAAATTATATTACCTTCCTTCTTAAATATTTGTTGCGGTTCATTTTTCTCACTGCTTTAAGAATTCGTCTTATTTAAAAGATTCAACAAGTTGTCATTTTTTATCATTGAAGGTAGTTTATGCACGACTTGTATTTTTACATGTTTGCAAATTCTTTTGAAAAGGCAAATAACTAAAATTGTGAAAAAAAGTTAGCCGTGACAAATATTTGACAACGGAAATATTTTACTTTAGTATGTACTAAGTCAAACTTTATAAAATAATAATCAAGGCTATAAAAGGCACCAACATAAAAAAAATCCAATTAGAAATGTGTTTTTGGTAGTGCATTCATTAGGTATTGCAGATGTTAGGCTCTCTATAGCTATTTTGAAGAATCTGACACTATTGTGGCATTTTAAACAGAGAGGAGTTTGAATTTGAGAAATGGGATGGAAAAGCTGTTGGAGTCAGCTTTACTATAGTTTTTAGAACCATGGTCAAAGAGCAGTTTCTCAAACTATGTTGTCCGGCCTTATCGTACAGAATGATTTCTTAAACCAAACCATAAATAATGAAGCCTGGCACATTTAGATGCATCGATCGTAAAGATTATGCGTGCCTCATTTGGGTGCATCATTCGGAAAGATTTTTTTGTTCAATGGCACAACGCCACACTCAAAGACGGTTCTGAATGCCCCTCCCCCAGACTCTAGTCGGAGCAGCACGAGGGTTGCATTCGTGGGTGGTCGGGTTCTTTTTTCTATGACTATGTAATAAATAAGTATGTAATAAACCAGTACTGGGCTGAAGGATCGGAGGAAGGAACCTCTTATTGTAGTGTGCCGCCTTTGTATACTTGGGTATATTTAAGGCACGAGTCTTGCGATCATTTTCCATTTTATGTTCTGTACTTCGAATTCTTGCAATCTTAATTATTGATGAGAGGCATACGTATAAATTCAAAAGATCAAGCTTGTTTATTTATTGTCTGATCATGACAGTGTGTACATCATGTCGAATTTGAAATAGAACTACAAAACTGGAATTCAGGAAATGCTCGGTAGGAAAAAAAAAAAAACGTATGACTGTTGAGTTCATGCTGTGCTGCAGGGTTGCAGACTTGCAGTTGCAGCACAAGACCGAACTGAACTGCTAAAGGTGGCGCCCTGCCGGGACGCGGAGGCTCCCCTTCTCCCAGACGCAGTAGTCCTTGCCGTGTGCGGCGGGGTGGAAATCCGACGCCGGGATGGCGTTGCTGACGTCGTACCTGGTCCCGATCTTCACCATGACCTTCTCGTCGACGACGGCCACGTACGCGTCGGCGTCCGCGACGAGGATCCGCAGCTTGCTGCCGGCGTGGATGCCGTTCCGCGCCCTGATCGCCGCCAGCGTCGAGATCTCCTGCTTCAGGTTCCAGTCGAACATGTGGTCGTAGAACTGCATGGATTGCAATGATGCAGACACGGATTAGCTAGGCACCTCTGTTTTGTTTTTGGAAGAGTGATCGATAACTTGGAGATGATTATGCTTACGATGCAGGGGACTCCTGGATGGGTGAGGATGTAGGCGTAGCCCTGCATGACCTTGTCGGACGGGAAGGGCCAGAGCTTCTGCGTGGACCCGGTGTCGTGGTTGTCGACGAAGGTGACGGCCTTCTCCGGCGCCCAGCCGATCATGCCGGCCGCCTTGCCGGCGGCGTCCCGCAGCCGCCACAGCTCGCCCTGCACGCCCGCCTGCAGCAGGCCCTTGGTGGTGAAGTCGAACGCCATGGCGGGCCCGCCCACCGCCGTCACCCAGTCCACCAGCTCCTGCCGGCACTGGTCCTGGTTGGGCGACGGCTTGCCGTCCCCGGCGTAGCTGAGCGAGTTCCATATCTCGGCCACCACGAAGCTCGGCCTGGTGCCCTCCACGTACGCCCTGGCGACGGCCGGCGAGTATCCCTTGGCGAAGTCGAGGCGCCAGCCGTCGAATCCCACGGCGTCGGACTTGAGCCAGTTGAGCCAGTCGGTGAGCTCCCGCTGCACGCGCGCGTTGAGGTGGTCGATGTCGGGCGCCGCCGCGAAGCCTTCCCCGGTGTCGCGGTGGCCCGTGCCGTCGGAGTACTGAGTGTCGTCGCTGCAGATCATGCCGGGCCCCCAGTCCAGGCGGTCGTCGGGCGTCCCGCCCTCGAAGACGCAGTACACGCCGCGCTCGTCCTTCTTGTCCGCGCACCGGTGGTTGATGACGATGTCGGCGACGCACTGGATGCCCCGGCCGTGGAACGCCGCCACCAGGGACTTGAGCTCCGCCGCCGTGCCGTACCTGGACGCGTCCAGGTCGTAGAGGCGGCCCGGCATGTAGCCCTGCGGGGAGACGGAGTGCGAGGGTGGTGGCAGCCAGACGTGCGTGACGCCGGCCTTGGCGATGTCGTCCACCTGGCCCTTGAGGCTGTTGTACCAGCCTCCCTGCTTCTTGCACGACTCCCAGTTAAACGCCTGATGATGAAGTGAACCAACGTACAGATGTGATTAATAGGCTGTTAACTGACGACAAGAGATTCAGTAGCTTAATTAGAAAAAATACGATGGCACCGCCAGCCATGCACGTGTGTGCAGCTGTTGTCGTACCTGGAAGAGGACCTGTGCCTGGACTAGGCCGGAGGCCAAGGTGCCGCAGAGTGCCACGAGAAAGAGCAAACATGAGCTCCTAGTAGAGTGCTTCATCGATCAGTTGTATCCTCAGAGTGCCTGTGCTTGTGCTTCACTGATGGTGTGTGCGTGTGTGTGTGGTTGTGCTGATAGATGGACCTCACGTTGCCCCCCTATATATAGGGCGTCGCCGGCACGGTGGTTGACGCAGGGAGTGTTCAGAGGAAGGCCCCACATTAATGTGATGTGGATATGGATAGAGGGGCCACGTAGGCCCCGCGTGGACACGCACCGGCCACCTGCGCTGCGGGCGGCGAGATGCGGCGGCGTGGTGCTGTTGACGACGAAGACTGCGCCGTCGTTGGGCAGCGGCGGCGGCGGCCGTTTCTCCCGTTCCAGGCAGCACGGAGGCGCGCGGCGATCGAGCTCGCGTGCGGTCGCAACTGGAGGCCTGATCTGACTGCCCTCGACGGCGCCACGGCGGTTGCTCTGACTGGACGCCTAGATCGATCTGGATGCTCCCGTCGGCTTTCGCCTCCTCCTTAAATTCTTGACCTGGCGATTCTATCCACAACCTGAAATGCTGAAACCGCAAAGCGATGCCTCGATGGATCGAGCGAGGATTGGAGCCCCTGATGCGAACCTCGATTCCTCGAAAGAAGAGAACCGGATAATGCTCCAATCAATGGAGTTTGCTTGCTTAGCCAACGAAGCAATCGAAGCGAAATAGCTCCACCGTCCACCCTAATCCATATGCAATGCATGAATGCGCCTAGATGTGGTAGCTCGCTTGACCACGGTCGTAACAAGCTCTACGACGGTGTCAGCGTCTCTACCGAAATTGGACTCCAACTCGTTGAAATGCTGACTTGCAAGATTTACTGCTCTGCGCCGTCCTGCAACTGGCTTGAATGTTCCTTATGGTATTTCTTTGTTCAACTAATTGTTTGGAAGTAATGAAGTAATCCACTAGAGCATTGCTCCAATGAACACTGACGAGGAAGGCTAGAAAATTCTCCGACAAAATCGTTTGTGGATATGAACCTATGGCTCTTGCAAAATCGTTCGGTGTGTATATTTGAGCTATAAATACTTCCTCGTACTTCTCAGATAGTAAATCTGATCTTGAGATGGTTTAACTATTGGCACTTGTCCTGCAAAATCCTCAGTCTGTATATTTGAGCTATAAATACTTCCTCCAGACTCTTAGATAGTAAATGGATATCCTGCAAAATCGTTCGGCCTGTATATTTGAATGTTTCAACTTTATATCAACGATTTTCAAGTTTAATTTTGGGAAGTCGTTGTATGCCTTCGATAAAGATAAGTCAAAGGGACCATGTTCTGTACAACACTGTGATAAAAAATATCATTTGCTTGCATTCCCAACTTGGCGTCACTGTTGGGTGAGTTCTGCAAGTTCAGAAAGAGATGTATGGAAGAAAGAAAATTGGAGTGAATCATTTTTATTTTTTATGATCATAAAACCCTTTTGGACATGTGGTGATTCTTGAGAAAGTGGGACTGATGTCAGAACTCTGAGCACATAGCGACATTATATGAGAAATCAAAAACCATTCATTTCATATTGACTTGCTAAACATGGCAGCCATGTGAACTGAATTTTATTCTGTAGAATCCAGAGTTTGGAGTGTTTGTTGTCCTTTTTCTCTCCTCTTCTTCTATTCTCTTTCTTCCTCTCTTTTCTTCGTGCCTCATGGAAGGCGTGACCTGAATTTTATTCTGTAGAATCAGAGTTTGGGGAGCTCTTTGTCCTTTTTATCTTGTCTTCCTCTATTTTCTTGCTTACTCTCTTTTGTTCGTGCCTGAAAGTTGTGCCTATTGGGAGGGGGACACACACATCCCACCCACGCTAGATCTGTCACTGCAAATAGCCAACCATACACCATGCAAAGATATGCACTATAGGCACAGGTTATCACATATTTCTTTGAGATAATATCTCATCTCATTATTGCTAGAAAAATGACACCAATTCAAATACATGTCACTAACAAAAATGAAGGTATGAGAAATTCTATTACAAAAACCGAAGTTCTTAATCATTATATTCCAATTCTATTTCTCTACTACTACAATATCACATAAACACGCTCTTTCACTCGACAAAGTCTGGATATTCAATCCTACAATCTGATCCGGCCATGTCAAATAGTTCTTTTGCAGTGTCAAGCTTTGAAGTGCATAATCCTGACTAACTCTAGTACTTCAGCAGCAACTGGGCACATACCTTGATGTTGCTATCTTTAGATAAGTGGCGGAGCCAGGATTTCGAAATACAACTTTCAAGTAACTACACTACTTGTATCTCTCACAAGTAGTGTAGTTACAATTTTGCTCATTCAGGTTTAGTGAACACACATGTATTTTTGTACACAGCTTGCAATTTGATTGGCTCAGCATATCCATATTAAACAATTTTAGAAAAACAATATATTTTATTTTTCATTTGTCATATTTTAGTTCAAAAATGAAATAGCCGGCGACAAATATGTGAGGACAGAGATAATATACAAATAACTATTAAGAGTCATCGTCTTACCTATAAACAATTAACAATTGTGAGGTTACGCTAAACAACAACCAATAGATTAATCTAATATACTTCCCAGCTTTGGCTCATATACCCAATGATCCTAGTATTTAATCTCTAATCTTGAATTTGGACTGATGTCTACAGAAGCAGCAAAGGTTACGTGTTGCTGTTGGGCCATCGCAGTTGAGGAACTAATTAAGAGGATTGCTGGTGTTGTTCCGCCCCTGCTTTAGATACTAGGCGCATCATCTTCCTGTGAGTACGTATTAAGCTAGGGGGGAGATTCAACATTTCGAAATACAACTTTCAAGATTCATCATTTGTCTATCTACTATCTAGTTCAACATTTTGGATTAACAAGTTCAACACTTTTTTTTGAGATAACGTTGGGATAATATATCTAAAATGTAGAGCTAGTATCTTTGAAATATTGCTAATTCTTGAGAAACTATATAAACATATTCGGTCTCGTTTTTTAATATAATTCTAAAAACTCTATGTTTGAGGCGGTCAGCAACTTTATATGTACTTTATATATAAACATATTCGGTCTCGTTTTGGTAAGTCTATTTGAATTATCAACATAATATATTCGTGGCTTATGTGGTACCACGTAGGTCCGCTACACATGGCACCGTGAGTCTAAAACCGCCATCAAAATAGTGAAGGTGTAAAAACAAACTATTATAAAAGTTCAGGGGTCCAAATCAACATATGGTCTTTATATATGAGGGTGAAAATTTGAACTCTGAGTATGGTTGAAGGGATCAAAAGGGTTTCTTCAATTTCCAAATTGTCACCTCGTGGGCTCATTCTTGTGGGCCCAACTATTGGAAGATTGTTTACATAGAGGCCACAGTGCATCAGCTGATAGAGTTGGACTCTTCCACCAATTTTGAATACATTTGAGCAACAAATTTCTCCGCAAACAAACTTTCTATTTGATCATTTCCACCTTAAAAAGGCTCGATTTCGTTGCAGAGTGAACACACAAATTTGCACGAGAAACGTCCAAATGACAGGACCATGGTTATTCCCCTTTTTAGCATAGCACATTGTGTTGTTAGTATATTTCTAGCAGGACACATTCTTTACGTTTGAAGCTCCACTTTGTCTACGGTGTTTTTAGCGTCCATTTGAAACAACCGCTGGAGGTGATCTTAAATATGGTAGGGCACGTCTCTCTAGCGATAACGTCTCGTCGGGACTAGGATCGGAGGCCATTCTTCTCCCAAACGCAGTAGCCGTCGCCGGACATGGAAACCCGATGAGATCAGGTCACCGACATCGTACCTCCATCCAATCTTCATGATAACTTTGTCGTCGATCAGGGCGACGTAGACATCGCTCTCGGTTTTTAGGAGCTACAGATGTTGGCCACCTCGACGCAAGCCCTAGGCCCCTAGCGAGTGGCGACAGCCCCCGAAAGACCCTACCCCTTGGCGACGTCGAGCAGAGCGAAACTGTGATGTCGTCGGCGTGCGTATGTTATCACGTACTTGCAGTAGTACTTGGAATAGGAGCTGTGGTCGTGCCTTGTCGCTGGAGGCTAGAGCCAAGCAAGCACAACGCCTCGAAATCAACAGCTAGGGGCCTGTTTGATTGAGGGCCATAGGTGGTCAAGCCAAATTTTAACCATAATTTGACCACGTTTGATTTTAGATTAAAATTTGTTTAAACAAAAAAAATCATTTACATAGATTATTTGGATCAAAACAAGCTATGTGAATGAAAAATCGTATTGTTTGGATAAATTTTATTACAAAATCAAATACGATTAAACTGTAGTCTAAATTTGGCTTGGCTTGGCCAGCGTTGGCCTTGAACCAACCAGACCCTAGCAGCCCGAACTGGCCGGCCAGGTTCTTCGCCATGCCGATCGATGGGACTCGCTTCAGTCACTCGCGTGCGATCGAGTCAGCGCTGCATCTAGCTCTTCTGGTTCTGTTCTGTAAGTGAAGCGAGCTGCTGCCAAGCGGATGAGCATTGGGCCTTATCCAGTAGGCCATTTCTACTTGGGATTGAACCGCAGACTATACATATCGGCCCAAACAATGGGTGCATTATTCTTAAAGGGCCATTTTTGGAAACGGGACATATCCAGCAAATCCTAATCTGCACGTTCAACCGTATGTGGCCCAGCTCCCACCCTCGTATTTTGTTTTACTGTCACAAATTTCTTTTTTTTCATCATCCAGTAAAATTATGACTTTTACAATCACCTTCAATTTTTTTCTCCTCCTAAAAGTGTGTCAAAAAAAAAAAAAAAACTGGTCCCAACCATATTTGAGTGGAACAATATGCTACAACAAGATAGTCAAAAAATGCAATCAGTCGGTTCTGTTTCATCACAGCAATTGTCATTTGGCCGCTTCATATTGCCAAAAAAATGGTTCAAAATGCAAAGAATTTTAACCAAACATTAATAAAATATAAATTGAGAGATATGCCGAATTAGAGACAAAAAAGACAACAAATATCAAAAAGAAATAAAACAAACCACAGACGAAAATCAAAGCATAACATAAGCGTCCGAGTCGTAGCAGTAGCAGCAACCACGCGCACGGGAAAAAAACGGGGCCCCACAGAAAAACTACAAAGCCCGATGGCAAAAACCATAAGGCCTAATTGCTGTACCACCAGGTCAACATCTAACATCTGCATGCCTAAGCGGCTAAGCCTAATACAATGGCCCTTATACCAAATCATCGAGTTGGGAATTGGAGGTCTCACTATCACAATAGCTAGTCGCCGCACCAAGAGCGAAAAGTTGAAGGTCACATATTGCTAGTTACTAATACCTTTCGCACCTCTGATTCCTTTGCAATGGAGACTGGACATTCGACCGAGTGAAAGAATTCCAAGATGCGTGTCCTCTGTCGGCGATGGCCGTTTAATCATAGACGGATAGACCCCTTGTTTATTTGTCCAACTGACAAAGGAAAAAAAAAACCAGCTTTAAGATGATACTCCAACAATCGTTGGAGCAAGCTTGTGCACTGTTTTTTCAGAGAAAAGAATAAGTCCATTTTAGCCCCTTTAATCCTTTCATCTGTCTAATTTTGATCCATAACTGCAAAACTGGATAAATCTTTTTCTAGATAAAGGAAGCTTTATTTCAAAATGAAATAATGTTCCGGCCTCTGCACTTAAAAAGTGCACTCAGCCAAAAAAAACTAGATATTGGGCATAGTAAATGTATCATTTCAATTTAGTAATACTAATGACTCATTAAATTTAGCAAAATTAAGAGAAACCCACGCATCAATTGAACTCGGAAAATAAGCCCCGGTTCTGATAGGACCTAGGGGTGACATGGATAGGGAATTTGGAAACAGATCAATTTCCAGATCCGGCTTGGCTTTGTTGGGTTCATCACCTGTGTGGCCGTCTCCTCGTCACAACTTTTCCGGCTTTGGTTGAGTCGACTAGTGGCCTAGTGCCCACCTTTTTGGGTGCCAACACAATGTAGTATCCCTATCCTGTCCTGGGCATGCCATTTATATGGGTGCTGAGATATATGCAGATAGGGCCGTGAGAGTGAGAGATCGACCATGATTCACTGAATCAACAAGGATCGCCATCGTGTCAGCCGGGCATCGAAGAGGTTATGCCTGTACCATGCTACGAACTAGTAGTAGACCTTTGTATATATCATGTTAGCAACCGATGAACATCACGCGTGCATGTGTTGTGGACGATGGGCCATGCCGATCTCGACTCGGATCGATCGGTTAGATTCTGTTCACCGCATGTCTGACGAAGCTTATGATTGTGCTGTTCCTGTGGTAGCTGGAGATCCTCGAGGTGATGAAAGTGATATATATACCCACAGAGTTTGAAGGTTCAGCTCTTACTCCTGTCTGTCAATGGTAGATACATTCACTGAAGCTCAGGGGCGAAGACGATTCAGAACATACACAAAGTTGCGATGGCGAGATGAAACCGTGGAGCAAACTTATTTTTTTTATCACGACTGTAAACTACTAGCACGAACTGGATTATTACATATCTTATTAGTCCACAGATCGACAACCCAGCCATTTACATACTCTCGTGACCACTAACGATTATATTCACAACGCCCCTCGACGACGAACTCAGCAATGCAATGCAAGCCAGCAGCGGCAGATCGATGGCGATGGCGTCCACCAGCGGCAAAAGGGACGCCCAAATAATTGGCACCTCGACACAGCTTGGCTTTCCAGCGGCGTGTCAGCTACTTAGCTCGCCACTGATGACTCACTGAGCGTTAGGATTTACGACCTGTATCGCATGCAAATATCCACTGGTCCTACTACTACAGCTAGCCCCCGGCCGGGAAATGAACACGATCAACAGTTCACCACCGTGTGCTCACTGCTCAAGTGCTCAGCTCCATTAGGATGCGCAATTGTGGGAGCTAGCGGGGCCATATATGCATGGTCCCCTAGTATGCTAGCACATATCATCACATCCCGGACCTTTTGGAATGCCAGTCATTCTGCGCATTTCTTCCTGGATTCCTCGTTCCATCACTCGCCCGGGACCTGGCTAGATGCACGCTTTTCTCAGGTCTATAGCATTCGTGGATGTGTCCTTATATGGATTGTTGATGCTATCAGGCATGTAGGAAGTGCCAATTGTCATAGTTTTGCATTGTTCCCAGCAGAGAGAGCACTCAAAAGAAGCAGGTGCATCCTCAGGAACGAACCGTTTGAGTTGCAGCCGATTGTTAGGTGCCACTGAATGATAGTAGATTTTATCATTTTACTATATGTTAGTGGAAATAAATTTAAAATTAGTGACCGACCGGCATAGTTTTAAATAGCGGTTTATGGGGTTTAGCGGCGCACTTAAAAAAAAAAGCAAATAGCGGGCTATATCGGGATATAGCCGGCTATAGCGGACTAAATGAGGCCATAGCGCATAGATTTTCCTCGCTAAAACAGCTATAGAGGGCTATAGCGGAGGCTATAGCCGGCTTGCCGACCGGTAGTATATGATTATTAGGTGCCATGTTGAATGATAGTAGACCTTTCATATGATGTTTATTTTATGCATGTCAATCAACTGTAATACTCCATAAACTACTGTAGCATATATTGGAGACCTACGGGTTAAAATTAACGTGGTTTAAATTTTGAAAAGAAGAGAGTAATTCATACTTGCCAACAAAAATCATGCATGGTCAACACTTTGGATCTTTTGATCCACGACTCTAAGCTAGCACTGCTAGGCATATTAGGACTGACAATGACAAGATATGCTGGTTCAAGCAACCACAATGATAACATAGTACCACTTAATCGACAGTGATGAAAGAATATAACTAATGGTATGGATATATTGGTTCGTATTACCAACCAGCAGTGATATTAGACCTCCGGACCCAAAATATTATACACTGGGGCTTAAGATCTAGTTCATTTTCAGCCCGCCCCACCCTCACCGGTTCTTCCCTCCAACCGCTACTCCAGATTTCGGATCCCTTTGCCCCCGCTTGCCCCTCCACCTCCTCAACCTCTCATCTCTCCCTCTCACAACATGACCCTCCCTATCCTACCAATTCTTGAAATCTAAGTTTCGCCTCTCCTACCAATTCTTGCATTCTAAGTTTCGTCGATTCTTGGCTGTCATTTGTTATCATACGGAAGTTCCAATAATTGTCACCGGCCCCCAATGAAAATTAGTAACTTTCAACGGCTCCATTATGCTCGACAAAAGTTGCTGGTCGGCGTCGAGTAACCTTGTTCCAATCTTAGGTAACTAAACTAGCATCATCTTGGATCTTGAAAGCCCTAGGGATAGCCATGGATGCACACCTTGATGACATCACCATTATTGACCTAGAGGTTCACCCACAAGGTACATTTATAGATTGCCTAGATTAGGTTAGCAGCACCTCTAGGCAACTCTAGATACAAAATCCATCTCAAAGGATCCTATTTCCAAGTTTTACCAAATTTGGATGTCTTCAATGTGTGTGACGTCGATATCCAGCATTGAACTCAAGTGTTCAACATGCTAGATCTTGACACAATGAACTTAAGTATCCAATCCTTGCATGTGTCTAATTGCCAAGGAGATTCAACATACTAGATCTAATCACCATGATTGCATAAAGCATGATAAATGTTCTAATCAAGAATTGGATTATGGATTAATAAACACAAGATAATTGTAGATACAATTAGAGGCATGAACTAGAACAAGAACTAGAAACATATTAGCTTTACGCTATCGAATGTATACCATAATGCCACCACCAAAATCATACATTTGACCTTATGATACATGGGTATCGAGAATTATAGATTAATTAAAACACCTTAAAAGCCTTCTTATCAAGCAAAGAACTAGAAGAATCCCCCTATCTCTTATAATCCCTAGACTACAAGCTTAATTATCACATGGCTCTCCACCTAGGCTTCTCTCCTTCACTTGGTCACCAAAATGATGAATTGGATAGTCCCTCAAGTCTCATGTAAGATCCTTTTTATGCTTCGAAGGTTCCTTAGGGTTCTCTTCTATGGGTCCTTGGCTTGAAGATGAAGACGAACTCTCTTCCCCTGAAATCGAGTTTGAGTAGGATTCCATTTCCTGTTGCCCCCTTGTTTGGGTCATATCTCCCTCATACAAACTATAAGAAATTCTAACTGTAAATTGTAGCGGAAAAAGATCTAAACCTAAGTATTCACACATTCTTTATTTGAAGTCGTCTTGAACTCCAAATCTTTTTGGAAGTTTCAGTTTTTTTGTGGTGAGAATATCTCTAGGTTTTATTTGATCTCAAATTAGTTTCATGACAAGGTTTCCAAATCATCATGTGATTCATGCCTAAGCAATCCTATCTTCATGGTCTTCTTTATCAAGCAAATTGATCACCCCATATCTTCATATGTTTAATATATAAGATTCTATTCTCTCTGAGTCTTCCATATATGAAACTTCCATGTATTCGAAGGTGTTGAAGTCGGCTTAGAGTAGAACATATGTGCCAAATTTCCATGTACTTGAAGGTCTTGAAGTCTAACTATATTAGAACATATGTGCCACTAATGTGCTTCACAATCCATTGATAACTATCAACTCCATGTAATCCACAAAAAAAGACTGAGGTGTGTTGCCCATGGGCCATGAAATTGATCACCTTAGACCTTTTCTACGGTCTTAGGCCCATTTTCGACATACATAACCCTCACATGCACTTCCATGGCCTTGGTTTTGGACTACAACCTATTAATATCAAACACAAAACTAAGATACATAGTAAAATCCCTAATTTTATCAAAACTCCACTAATAGTAAATGCCATTATACAAGATTCATAGGCTAAATCATGTAGAATAGAATATAAAATCAGTTTTTTTTATCTTACACTAATAATCCCCCACCTGTGAAAACCTTTCTCATCTTTGAGAAGTTTGGGAGTGAACAAGGTAATGTTTCTCACAACTAAGTTTCATGTTTCTTTTTTAATGTTTTCTGCTTGATAATTTGAGGTGTTGTAAAAAGAGAATATAGTTTTTTTTTTTTTTTGAAACGAACCAGACAGGAGAGCTGCCGATTATATTAATATAGAAGAAAAAACCCAGATTAGGCAACAAACGAAGAACAGACCACTTAAACTCAACGCACCACTCAAACTCAAACGCACCACTCAGCTCAACTGGCCAGTTGGATTGGGACTTTAACATGGCACAACACTCATAGCCAAGACAAACCACGGACCCAACCTAAACAAGACGCGAGCTTCCAAAGCGACGCCTCCAACGAGGAACGCGACGCCTAACAAGCGCCGCCGTCGCCCGACCCTACGGTCAGGATTTTCACCCCGGAAGACGATGCACAAAAGGAATAAAGGTGAAACGACGATGCTTCCAAGGAAGTAAACGGCGCCGGGAGGCGTCGCCATCGTCAGTCCAAAGAACGGGCAAGGCTTTCGCCACCACGATCAAACCCAATGTACATCGAAAGCTGCGAACAAACCCCAGATCCTGTGCTACAGATGAAGAAGCACCTGCCGCAACTCAAAACTGCCGGTGAAATAAAAGGTGCAGACCGCCCTACACCAAGAAGGCCATCGCCATGCGAGACCTCCCGCCACAGAGACACCTTGCACCCAAACCGACGGAGTAAACACACCAGATCCAAGGTCCTGCGAGGCCGCCACACCACACGCAGGGGCCATGCCGCTTCTGCTGTTGGATTCCACACTCTCACAGGGGCCTCGCCACATCCGTCTCTGGCCACCAGGATGAGGATCTATTTCTCAAATTGCCGTCGAAAAGAGGAGAAAGGTCGCCCTGCCCCCACGAACACCACACAGCCAATCTGCAACCGGAACTCCAAACCACCACAATGCAGCCACCTGAAGGTCGCCCAAGCACGACCGCCAACATCAATGCCGCTTGCGCCATCTTCTGACGATGTCCTACACCGGAAAACCACTGCTAAGCAGTGTTAACCGCTGCAGTCCACTGCAAGCAAAGCTGCCCTGCTCGTTGCCACTGCAAGCGCTGTCTTTCGACGCAGTCCCTCACCGCACTAGCAACTGCCAAGCAGGGCTAGTCGCCGAGGTCCGCTGCAAGCAGTCACCACGACGAGGAAGCAGCGACATTGAAGCGAACCGCCGAAGCCACCACCCTGTCGCAACCCGCCGCGCCATGCCTCAGCCAGATCCGGCCACCGGCCGCCACGCCCGGCAAGATGCAGGTCCCTTGCACCAACCGGGGCAAACCCCATCCCCATGCCGCCTACGCCATCAGCCCGCCGCAGCCGCCAATGCACCTCGCCGCAGTCGCCAACATGTTGCGCCGCCCCGAAGCCGCCAACATGCCGCGCCAGAGCCACCGACGCACCGCAGCCCCGCATCCGCCGGTGCCCTGGCTCTGTGCCACCGCCCGCACGCGGGGGAGCACGTAGCCAACAGCCCTTCGGCGCCGCCTGCCGCTCGCCGGAGCCGCTGTCGCGTCGCGCCTAGCCGCGCTGGAGCAGCCGTCGCGCCGCGCCGGAGCCACGCCGAAGCCGCCGATACGCCGCGCCAAAGGCAAGATCCGGACCCGGCCTGGCCGGATCCGGCCAAGGGCCGCCAGAATCGGCCACCGCCGAGGCCCCGGCGACGAGGGTCCCGCGGCTTGCGCTCTGCCCGGAGATGAAGCCCCGCGAGAGGAGGGAGAGGACCCCGCCGCCGCCGTCCTGGCCCCCTACGCGGGCTTTCGGCGGCGAGGGCGTGGAGTGCTGGTCGGCGGTGGAGTTTGGGCGGCGGCGGCTGGGGCCGCCCGTGTCGCCCCTGGGCGGAGCGACGTGGGGGCGTTTTTGAGGTCTTGATGTTTCACATGCACATGAATCTGGGCGGTGTATGAGGCTCTCTTTGGTAGCCAAATGCAGAGTATTGCCAACAAAAAGCATTGCTGATGTCCTCGTTCTAAACCATGAACCTAGGTGGTGCATGATGCACTCTTTGGTAAGCAGATGTAGAGCATTGTTCCGGATCGGCATGCAAGTCCTATTGTGGGTGGGTTAGAGGGGGGGGTTTGATAGAATGGTGTTCAAGAAATAGATGAGGAAGATGTGCCATTGCATTGGATTAACGTGTGTGAATCGAGCGTCCGAACGATAGTATATGTAACTATAGTTCTCTATTTGCAAAATTTTGCGTTATGATAACTATTTAAAAGAAATTTAAATTGTGCCTTTTCAATGTACTATTAATTAACACTTGGTCCCATTTTATATAATGAGAAAATTAAAAAAAAAGAAACCGAAGCACGCATTTTACTGGACGCAAGACATGGATCGATCGCGTCACCAGAGAACCGAAAACGAACCGACGGCGACGCTGCGCTGCGGGCCAACCCGGGCGGCGGCTCTCGTGGTGCGCGGGCCGCCGACACTGCCGTGCGCCTGCCGGCCTACAGGCTACAGCGCGTAACGTGTGGCGGCCGGCGCCTCAGTCGGCGCGTCGTACGTGACGCTATGACTCATAGCCCCGCGCGTCCCCTGCTGCATACGACGACGACGGCCAAAGCAGCTCCACCGCGAGCTGTGGCATATCGGGAGATGGCTGATCGTCAAACGTGCCATGGCGTCCGCCCGCGCGCCTGCAAGTTGCGCAGCAGGGACGGGCGACGGGGGCCGAGCCGGCGCACGCCACCCGTGGCGTCGTGGTCGTGCGTGTCGCCGTGCCAAACTACGAAACACTGGTACTGCACCGAACCACACCATACGTATCCGATATTTTGATACACCCATGCTCCTCCGAAACCATGTCGGCAAAATGTCAAAAAATAAAAGCAGAAAAATAAATAAAATTAAACCCGATATTTATTCGATACACTTCAATACATCTTCGATACTTTATGGTCCATAACTACTCATTTAGTCTGGCTACTTTATGGCCCATAACTACTCATTTAGTCTGGCTACGTAGCTAAATGATGTTACTTGCTATCTCATATTAAAGGCATGTTTGGTTCCTTAGTACTAAACACAAACTGATTAAATCTTAGTAGTACAAAACTGACTAAAACTACCAAACATCATATACTAAAATGGACAAATTGACTAAAATTTTTTAGCTCTAAAGGAGGAGCTAAACTGGGCTAAACTAACTAAAAGGTGGGGGAAGACTCCCAATGCCCTTGGTCCCCCTCCCACCCCATCCCTGCGCTCTCTCTCTCCTCTCTGTCTCTTTCTTCTCTCGCCGTCGCCTGCTAGCCGCGCGCGCCCGGCCCCTGTCGCCCGGCCGCCGTCGCTCGACCGCTCTTGGCCGCAGGCGCGCTGAAGCCGCTCCCAGCCGCCGCGCGCTGGTGTCCGGCCGCCGCGCTGATGCCGCTCCCCGCCGCCGTGCGCCCGCGCCCTGCCGACGCGCCGACACCGCTCCCCGCTGACGCGCCAATGCCGCTCCCCGCCGACGCGCGGCCGCACCCCGCCATCGCGCCGTGGCCGCTCCCCGCTGCCGCGCCGACGCCACTCCCCGCCGCTGCACACCTTCCGCGCCGCCGCCGCACACTTGCACCCCGCTGACACGCCGAGACCGCATCCCGGCGCTGCACACCCGCCGCGACCCCGCCGCGCTGCCGCCGCACGCCCGCCCCCTGCCCTGTGTCGTAGGAGGGAGGGAGAGAGAGGAGACAGAGGAGAGGAGGTGCGGTGGATAGAGTGAAGAGGGAAAGGGTAGTATGGTCTTTTTCCATCTCATTAAGTGTTTTAGTCCCAGCTTTAGTCCAAAGAAACCAAACAAGGTGTACTAAAGTTTAAAACTAAAATTGAGTCATTTTTTAAGTACTAAAGAATCAAACAGGCCTTTATTAGTCATTTATCTTTAGAACTTTATTGTAAGAACAAAGTGCTATGTTGTCTGAAATGCGCTATTGAACCATGTTTTATTTAATTATCTTCATTATTATTTTTATGTATTAATTTATTATATACTCGAAGTATCAGAGTATCTTAATTTTTCGTAGTTACCGTATCGCAATACCAGGTATCAGTATCGCCTTACCAGTATCCATGATCTGTATCCAATATCGGTGCATGACAGGTTACAAATCCATCGGGGGTCGCCGTGACGTATGGCCAGGGGCGCCTGGAGCCCGGGCATGTCACAGAAGTAGGGCGCCGGCCGGCTGGCTGGGTCATCGTCGTCATGTCTCCTGTGCGATGATGTGCCCTGAAACTAAAACGTATGCAAAGCTTGCGGAGACAACGAACGCAGGGGCTCTCGGCTCATATGGATGCCTAGGCTGCTGCGTGTCGGCCGTCTTCTGTGCGTGTTTTCGTTTTCATCAGCCGTCCGGCTGCCCCGGCCAGCGCAAGAGGCTGCACGAATGATGTTGCCGTGCAGCGGTTCTAGAGCAGTCTCGACTCCGGCCGGGGACGCCGACGTCAGTACGGCCGTCGAGGTTACCGGCGGAGGGCGTTCGAGGATAGAGCTCTCGTGCTACAGGAACACCATGTTGTCCAGACAGCGCCGAGGAGGATGCCCTTCTCTCTTGGCCGTCTCCTTGTTTGGCAGAATCTCAGATACTGTACAGCTGAGCTTCTCGAAGACGAGGACAATCTTGAGGCCTTGTTTGGGTTCACGAAATCAGAAGAAACAATGCAATGGAGACGACTACGGACCGTTTCAGTCGGGTATCATATTTTTAGGCATATTTACAACTTAGGAATTTTTTTTCAGAGGGAACACTGAAGTTTTATAGAAAAACATTGGAATAAAAAATAATAATCTCACGCCCGTCCGCTTTACACAGTAATATTTCGAAAACGTCTATTTTACGACATTGAACTATCACAGCTGTCTGGCCCTAAACTTAGTCTTAGCCTAAACGGTTCAACATTTGTTTAACGATTAGTCAATCTACATCGCCATTTAAATGGGCTAAAAAACAATTATACAAGATTACAGATTATATGGGACTAAACAGATAACATGGCCAATACAGTTAACCACTGAGTAGCGTTTAAATGGTCTACACGGCCATGTAGGCAAATAATGCCTAAACTACGAAAGTGGATAATTTGAGGCCTCCAACTATCTAAAATCAAATAAAATACACTCTGAGCTAGTTGAAAACATTTTCAATTTTTAAAATAACAAAAAAATTATAAAAAAATCATAACTAATTTATTTATTGTAATAAAAAAAGAACACATGTACTATGTTTTTCCTTAAAAAATATGTGTGATAATACCCTACTTAGAGTTGTGACCTAATAGTTATTCCTATTTATAATTTTCTATTTAGAGTAATAAAGCAATAGGAGCAATAAAACAAGTCTCAAATATCTCAAATAGAGCATCTATAAATCAATTATTTTTTAAAACAAATTATTATATATTTCATTGTTTTATATTTAAAATAAATTAACTATATATTTTAAGAGATTAAACATGATTTTATTATTTCTAAATTATGAAAGCCATCACTAAAACTATTTTAAATTGCAGTGTTTCTAGAGTAGTCTCGACTCTAGGGACGCCGCCGTCAATAGGGCCACTGTAGCTACCGGCAGATGGTGTTCAAGGATAGAGCTCTCGTGCTACAGTAACCATAGATCCATTATTTTTTAAAAACAAATTATTATATGTTTCATAGTTTTCCTATTTAAAATAAAATAACTATAGATTTTTATAGATAAACATGGTTTTATTATTTTTATAATATGAAAACCAAGCCATTTTAAATTGCAGTATTTCTAGAGTATAGTCCGCTAGGCGAATGGTGTTCAAGGATAGAACTCTCGTGCTACAGTAACAGCAAGTTGTCCAGACGGGAAGAGGTAGCCCTTTCCTCATGGGCTCTTGGCAGTCTCCTGTACGGCCGAATCCCAGGTACTGTACAGCTGACTGAGCTGAGCTTCCTGGAGATGGAGATGAGTGCATCGTGGAGGCTGTTTGTGTTCACGAAATGAGAAAGGAACAAACCGTTGGAGCTTAGGGATGAAGATGTATACTACGGATACGTTTCAGTCCGATATCATATTTTTCGCCACACTTTTGTAACGCATGAATTCCACAAACATAATATTTAGAACAAACCAACATCACAATAGGAAAATTTTTATTTTACAACATTGAATTGTCACCTTCATTCGATTTTACAAAAACTGAGTAATTTGGGTCCCTAATTATCCAAGGCTAAACAAAATACACCCTGAGCCTGTTAAAAGCTATTTCTACACTAGTTTTCGATTTTTTAAAAAATAATAAAAACTTTTTAATAAAAATCATAATTATTTTATTTAAATCAGATAAATATAAAACTTGTACTAAGCTTTTCCTAAAAGTTTTACATGCAAATTTTCTCGTTCAAACGGAAAAAAGGAAAAACAATTATATCAAGTAATAAAATTTAAGAATAAATAAAATAAAATATGTAGAGAAACGAACAAACAAGCATTGCACTGACATTATAAAAATAAATGGGACAATAATTTAAAAAAAACAGCCTCAATGTGAAGAGGATGAAATAGAAATAACTTTCCCTATCACGCATTCTTTCAGAAATAATTTCTGATAGTTTAAGGTTGATAACCACCTGACATTGATCATAGTAGTATCTGTGGTGGTGGTGTTGGGGACACGTTAACACGGTTGCCGGCCGCCTGCGCCAATGGTCCAGTCCCTGTACTGTTCATATTGCTGCAAATCGACAAGAAACTTCATCTTCTTGTGCAAGCGGCCTCAAATGCCCTCGATTTGGTGACAAATCGAAATCGAACGAAGCACGGAAGCAGCTAGGAGCTGTAGCATCTCTGGACCGGTGTATGCTATTAACTGCAAAAGCCACATCAAAGTAGCTGTTGGCGCCACTGTACGCGCACTCGGGTGACGCCATACGATGATACGACACAGGGGCACAGCAAGTACGGATCAAACCATCAAGCGATGCACCCGTCGCCGTCCGTGCTCTCTGGCCTGGTCAACGAGGATGCGGTGTCGATCGGGAGTAGCCGGGGAAGTCGCTGCTTGTCCTTTCTTTTGCTATGGGTGTGGAAGACAGGCACGCCGCCGGACTGAAGCTGTTGATCGAGCAGTCGTCGTCGACGACGACGGCGACGGCGCGGCCGGACTTTAATTTATGGGAACTTCGAGAACAATCGATAGATCGATTAGGGTGCGGCACTTGCCGGAAACGGGATGCCGGATGCCCTCCGGAGCCTGCTCTTTCCCGTTCTGCAAAGTGCAAACCAGCGGTAGTGTAGCACTGTAGCCAGGAGGTTCGCGAGTGTTTGCTCCGGCCGCCGTCAAATGGAGGGAAATGCGGCAGGTCGCAAGTGGGAATAATGAGAGCCATGCGCCGATGGTTTCGTCCTTGTTGCCATGGGGTATTGGGGTTTAGATATTTCTCTCGTTGATGGATAAACTGCACTGGTTCAGTGCGGACATATTTAAGCATAATCAAATATTTTCTATCTAGATATTTTATTAGTCAGTGTATTGTATATTTTTTTCTAAAAGTTAATCAGTTCTTTTAAAAAGCCATTTATATATCTTACCCTAAAGGTAATGAAACATACTCCCCATTCCAAATTGTAAATTGTTTAGACCTCTACTATATTCATTCATTACCCTATGTACGTGTGTTCAGTAACACGTCTATGTTCATCAACACTTATACAAATGTGGACGGATATTAGGACGAAGAGAGAGTATTCTTTAGTTGGTTTCTATCTTGCTGTAATGCTGTGATAGTGGAGTGGGGTAGACAAGATAGTATTCTTTCTGTTGAGAAACGGCAAATTGTTCCAGCTAATGGTATATACAAATTTGACTTATTTTTCTAACCAATATAAATGTGTATACAATTTATATATACAATCACCTGTTGCTGCCAATGGTTCTTTTCTTATTGAATGAGTGCCACGTAAAGTAGAAATCCATTTTACAACCTTGAATTAGCACAGTAATCCGATTTAGCACCGGAACTAATCGAGCCGAACGAAACATCCCCTAGCCTGGCGAAAGCGGTATTGAAGGATGATTTTCTATTTTAAAAAATCATAATTAATTTATTTTATACAAAAAATATGAAACATGTACCAATTTTTTGTCTACAAATATATTCTATATATACATGCTCTATTTGAAGATATTTAGAATTTATTTATTCTTACACCTATAGTTTTATTGCTTTAAATAGAACTATAGAAATAGGAACCAATGGACAGATTTTATTTGTAGAGAACATTTGTTATAAGTTTCATATTTTTCTGTTTTAAAATGAATTAAGTATGATTTTTAAAGATTTAATAAGGTATATTGTTTTTAAAAATAGAAAATCATCATTTGAAATCTCTTTCAACATGGCAGAGGATATTTCACCAGGTTTGGTTAGTTCAAGTGTCTTGGGTACCTGTTTCGTAATTCAAGGTTGAAATAAGATGAGCGTAACAGTTCGAGGTCACAAAATGGACTTTTCCCATCTTATAATACTCTCTTTTCTTGGATTATATATATTTTAGGCATTTCCATTGCGGGTTTTGTTTAAGTTTCGTTCTCAATAAATACTATAACATATTAGCATATTTGTGACATAGCAAGGCAGTTATGAAGAGAGAGAGAGTATCATAGAAGATGAGAGAGTTGTGAAACTCTGGATACATTGTTATCTATACAAAACTTAATGTGGGTTTTTTATATAATTGTGTCATAAAACTCCCACCGGGACTGGCCTTAATTAGCGAGACTTGGAAAAGACTAAGGGTGTGTTTAGATCCCTGAAAACTGGCACTATTCTGAACTGAAAAGCACTGTAGCATTTTTCGTTTGTTTGTGGTAAATATTGTCCTACCATGGCCTAACTAGGCTCAAAAGATTCGTCTCGCAAAGTACATCTAAACTGTGCAA
This sequence comes from Paspalum notatum, assembly GCA_022530915.1. Classification (NCBI taxonomy): domain Eukaryota; kingdom Viridiplantae; phylum Streptophyta; class Magnoliopsida; order Poales; family Poaceae; genus Paspalum; species Paspalum notatum. Next base: position 6,184,503 of record CM039691.1, read on the forward strand.
TTATTTTTCTACATTTAGTACTCCATGCATGTGCCGGCATTTTGATGCAACGGGAAATCTTCTTTTTGCATAGTAGAATTTGGGAGAAGTTTTTTGGATGTAAACAGGGCCTAAGCCTGTCATCATGTGCTTGGTAGTTGTTGTTAGTATCTTACTGAGCAGTATTGGAGTTATGAAGAACTTTTTAAAGGCAATTTGTAATTGATTGGCCCTATATATTTACTCTGCATACTAGGCATGAATATCGATGCCTAATGGGAAAGTTCAATGCAAAGCTAAACTATGAATATATTGCATATTTGAGGACAAGTACTTTTAATTTTAAATGCTTCCATTACTTTTACTAGTATGTTAATCTCGTGCCCAACACCTGCTAATATATAAATTTGAGAACTATAATTAATCATAATTGCTATTATTCGACATCTTTCATCTGTACATATAAGTATTTTTTATATCTTATCTAACCTATAACATGCTCTAGTACATTTATATTTTATAATGACATAGTGGTAATTTATATGCAAGTTTAGGGACTGGTTTAAATTATCTTTCACAATGGCACAATAGGTAATTTATATGTAAATTTAGAGGGTACTTTAATTCATATTTTATATGGCATGATAAAGTATTTTATGTGCAAATTTTTGGGGTTGGTTTAATTCATCTTTCACACTAGCATGGTGGGTAATTTGTATGTAAATTTAAGGATTTACTTCAATTTATCTTTCATGGGCATGGTGGGTATAATCTATATAAAAATTTAGTGGAGTTACTTTAATTTATCTTTCATAATGGCATGGTGAATAATATATATGCAAATTTAGGGTGTTACTATAATGTTATTTAATATGGCATGGTGTGTAATTTTTTATAAAATATAATAGATCCAATGCCTAGTATTAGAGGCAATCTGATAGACGATCATATGTTTCTGATTTTTGTAAGAATTTTTAAGATTTTTTATTGGTCGCATCGTAATTAGTTTTTTACCTTTAATTAGTAATAGTAATATAAGATTTTTTTAGGACGGTGGGTAGGATAAGGATAACATGGCAATAGAGTTAGCAAGTGAGACAAGAGAGATTCATCATATACATGAAACTAGGCGTGTACTTCAAAACTTGGAAACTGTTGTTTGGTTTTGGGGTTGTGATGATTGCCTGGTGACCTTCCCAGCCACCAGAGGTAGATCCCTTGACATAATTACTTGTGATATTGAGTCACTGCCGCACGGGCCCCATCGCATGGGCAGTAGCGTAGCCAAGGGGGTGCTAGTAGGGGCATGCCAGCCCGAAGGACAGAGTGAAAAAAAAAATTATATATATTATTAGCGCTATTGTTGGTGCTGTTTTTTTTTTCTAGAGAAATAAATAGGATGGTAATTCAACCATTACTTTGCCTATTATATTCTAGTTTCCTTTATGCCCCCTTATTTTTAACTTGCACAGCTGCAATTTCAGATTTTTTAGCACGATCATATAAAAAGGGAGATGATTTTCTAAGAGATTGATTGGTAATCTACATTGAGAAGGAGATCACCATAAAATTCACAATAGATGCATTGATTGATGATTTCTATGATACGAAGACATGGTACGACTTAAATAAATGTTAGTTTGTAATGGGATTTTTATGTTATCGAAATACAGTGCGTACATTATATTATATATATTAAATTTCTATCGGTTATCCAATCCTATCCTATATATCTGTATAGATTGAGGCAACTAAGATCATCTCTCAACATAAAAGTTATTCACATAATCTTTGAGTATATTAAGTAAGAAGCCATGTCGCCATCCACTAGGACGTTCTATTAATGTCTTCGATCTTCTGTGACTTCCTATCATATATATCTATATAGATGGAGGCCACTAAAATCATCTCTCAACATACAAGCTATCCACATCATCTTTGAGTCCATTAAGTTAGAAGTCATGTCACCATCCACTAGGACGCTCCATTAATGTCTTTCGTCGATTTTTTGTGACTAATAACATTCATGCATGCAACTATTTGTCCTTGTGATCACTTCTCTATAAAATTCCGCAACATAAACACACAGGCAGTCAATCATTTAAAAGTCAGTCCCTCTCAACTAAGATGAATAAGTTATCAAGTATAATGTGTTTAAAAATAGTAAATTAAAAAATAATGTGTTTAAAAATGTTTTCACGAGATGATCAATCCTTTAAAAGTCAATCTCTCTAAACTAAGTGAATAAGTTATCAATTATAATGTGTAAAGAAAATATTGTCATACAATATATCGTAGTATATTTATACCTTCAAAGTCCAAATCATCTTTGAGTCCACTAATTTAAAAGTTATTATTTTAAAGATTCCCACAGCAACGCGTGGGGCATCACCTAGTATATCTATATAGATGGAGGCCACTAAGATCATCTCTCAACAGGCAAGCTATCCGCATTATCTTTGAGTACATTAAGTTAGAAGCCATGTCACCATCCACTAATTTAAAAGTTGTCACTTCAAAAATAATGTGTTTAAAAAATATTTTCACCAAATTATCAATCATTTAAAAGTCAATCTGTCTAATGTAAGATGAACAAGTTATCAAGTATATTGTGTAAAGAAAATGTTGTCATATAATATATCATAGTATATGTCTTCAAAGTCCACGTTATCTTTAAATCCACTAATTTAAAAATTGTCACTTAAAAAATAATGTGTTAAAAAATATTGTCACCAAATGATCAAGCATTTAAAAATCAATCTCTCTAATCTAAGATAAATAAGTTATCAGATATACTGTGTAAAGAAAATGTTGTCATACAATATATATAGTATATTTCTATCTTCAAAGTTCACGTCATCTTTGAGTCCATGAATTTAAAAGTTGTCAGTTTAAAAATTTTCGCAACAATGCACGGGGCAACACCTAGTATATCTATATAGATGGAGGCTACTAACTATTTCTCTTGCACTATATTGAGCCACATCATCGTCCACTAAAAATCATTGATTACTTTTTGGAGCCCACTTGCTATATCTTTGCACTATCGTAAGCCACGTCAATATTACCCACTAATAATTATTTATTATTATTTCTCTTAATCCACGTTAAACCACATCATCACTCATGCGCATTTTCTCTTATCATATGCACATTCTTCACGTAACAAATTTTAAGAAACAGTCGTTTGAACAACGCAACTATGTGATTAAACATAGCCTTAACATAACAGAGTGTTGCCATACAAACACACCAATATTTGTGTCTTTAAATATTAGCATATATTTGATCATGTCCGTCCGTATAGCATTAATTTCTTGGCATCCTTCAATCTACCTATCCCACTTTCTAACAAAGCTATCATCAGTTAGCTAATAGTTGAAAAAATTAATTAGGCATTGCTATCACACAAACAAATGCCAGTCGGTATTTCTACCATCATGTACCTTTATTTTCTATGAGATGGCATGGTTTCTTAATTTTTTCCACACGTTACCATAACAATTAGGGATGAAAACGGTCGGAAACGATCGGAAGCAGGATAAATTGTTTTCAGTTTCATATTTTTTTCTCAAAAACAGAATCGAAAACAATATTACTGCAAACGAGTATGGTGCCAGTATTACGGAACCTCGAGAACGAAACTATCCGATCGGGAATAGCTCAGTATCGGTCGGGAATCAATAATTTATAATTTGAAAAACGGTTGGTGAATACCATATATAGATTCAATAAATCAACATTGTAAGATAAATAAAATTGTTTTGTTTTAACTCAACGGCATGCCAAATTACAAGTATTGCACGAACTAATAAGAATGACCACATGTTACATACCAAATCTAATAGTACTAAACTCAAAATAATTAAACAAATCAAATTCACAAATATGATTATTGATTGACCATTCCTATATACTCACATTTAAATGGCATTAAACAAAATCTAGTTACAATGATATGTCTGGCTGGCCCTCTCTAACTTAGAATTCCTGACTACTACGCCACTATGGATCCAGTGACTCAACTACATGAGGCCACCTGGCACCCAGACTTTAACCAAACAAGCCGAGCAAAAGATTCAATTAGTTCGACCTCAAGTCATAAGCGCCACGCATTAAATTCTATGAACAGCCTATACAACAAAAACATGATACTACATTGGAAATGTTATTCCATTCGTCAACACACATGGCACTTTAGATTGCGTGGCACTTGGAAACATTGAAATAAAACTTCCTAATGGACTCATATGCATGAATATATGCATGAATAGTCAATGTACTAAACATTTCAACTACTACTAGTACTAACTTGATTATGAAAATAACTGTGAGCCGTGGGTTCATCCCACTTCTCTATTCCTCGCGTGAGTTCATCGATCCTAGTTTGACGCATGAATAACTAGCCGTATACATTTGGCACGGCACGTGGCGCAGCTTACACGTTGCGATACCTTGCACCCTGAGACGCTGACACTGAGAGGCCTTTGAATTTGCGTAGGAAGTGCAGAAACGGACCTCTCCGATCGACCATATTGTTCCCTGACGATGCAGCGCACATGCCGGATGCTGTAAGCGTCGCGACTCGCGGCAGAACCGATATATCCCGGCTCAGAAATGTCAAGCGCTGACCGCGATACATGCATGCATGCGCGCACAGTTGAATTAATCTATCCGCGCGCGCCGCCGCGCCGGTGCCAATCAGCGCTCGCTCGTGCCCCCGAAAGTCAAACGAGTCTGGGACTGGGACTGCACAGTCGCGCACGCCCGCGTACGTGTCCCCGAAGAGCAGCGCAAACACCAAATTTTCCCAAGTTTCGAACCCCCCGGTTTTGAAACCCGGGGACACATTGGCCTCTCACGTCCGCACCAGCCGCAGATCCCTGCGGCCACACGGTGCCACGCGATTGGCCCGGAACCGGCGGCCGGGTCGCGGCGGCGGCGGCGACCCCTGCGCGCGCGCTACCTGTCGCTCTCCGGCGACGATCTAGGTGGTGTGGTGGACACTTGGGGTGGCCGCGGCCGCGCCATCTGTCGCGCTGCGGGGAGCGCGCGACACTTCTCCGGGCTTCAACCGTCAACGGCAACCTGCTTGCTTGCAGTGCAGGCCGGCCGGCGATCATAAACGACCGGCGCCACGCCAGGTGTCGACGTGATGATCCTCCTTGGTGCGTGGCTTCTCACCCCGATGGCATAAGCGATTACGTTTCCAGTTTTGACGGGGGCCTCTCCATGACGACTGCATCATCGATCGGCCAGCAGCAATGTACGTACCTGCAGGTGCGTGGTAACGTACGTGGCGTTGCATGCTAGCGGTAGCGGGAAACGAACGATGTAGGCATGGCTTTGGCTCATCAATTTGAGTAGTTGGCCGCTAAACCTTTGCTAGCTGTAGCTGTGTGCCTGTAGTGTCACTGTTGTGTGTATCGATCTTTGCATGGCAATTGGCAACGCTTTGCTCGTCAGCTGTGGTAACATGTATCGCCTGTGTGACAACTGAGCCTTGGGTTCTTCGTCTCAGTGATGCACGCACTGTTCTCAGAGAGAGGCTCAACAAGAACTGGTGAGTTCAGCCGTTTAATGTCTGTCGTACGTACGTCTGTCTGTCCCGACGCTAGCATGACTTCTACTAGTGAATAGGAATATATCTCTACAATGTCGTGCAATAATCTTGGAACCTTTTACAACGCAACAGTAAAGCCAGAGTGCTCTCTGGAAAAGGAAAAACCAAAGCGCGCATACTTCACAAAAACTCACATACGTACGTACGTGGTAGATCATCAGAACAAACGTATTGTATCTGATGATCTTGAGATATCTATCTCTGCGTGGCCTTGAGTCGTGCAAATGGTCTTATTATCAGGTGTGCACGGTTCTGCTTGGACGTGGCCGTCAAAGTAGGGTTTGTGTGCATTATTGGCAGCAGGTGACTTTGCGGCCATCAAAGGGCGCAGCTTACGTGCAAGATAAACTGCGCGAGCAGCATTCTAAGGATAGTTCTCTGTGTCTCGTCGTATCCTACTAAAGGGTGGGCAAGCCTTGCCACCGCTGCATGAAGCCAACAAAATCCTTGTGGTTAGTGTGACTCTATATATGGAACATATCAGTGTTGTATACTTTGTACATGAGACAGGATGTGGATAGTTTCAAGACGTGTAAACTACACGGGTCCAAAACTTTTCTCGTCATTACACTTAGAGGCCCCTACATTTATGATGAATATATTTTCAAACCACTAAACTCTGTTAAGTAACTCAAGAGAAGTCCAGAACACACCCACCCCCACCTCCAACACGTGTCGTGTTCATAATGCGCTAGCATATATGGTCTTTTACATGTCTCCCTCTTCCCAAGCCGCCGGTAGTGATGTTGCCCCGTCGGTCATAGGTGCGGTGAGAAAAAGGCAAAAGAGGTGTGCGCCCAAGGTGGCAACTCGCACCAAGGTTGCCACATAGGGGAAAGGATATGTGATACAAGGGTCAATATTGTTGTGCTTCACTCTTATAGAATGGAACATAAATGAGGATATGCTAACCGGAAGACCTCTCATAAACCACTTGACAAATTTAGCATATTAAAGTATATTATCACAAATTTAGAGGCTTATAGGTATAATAAGATCTATGCGTACTCATTGAGGACAGCTGATCTCGATGAATTTTTCAAATCTGTTTACTAATTCTGCTTCATGACTTCTAATCACCCTTAACAATAAAAGCATAACCCTAGTGACATAACATTTTGGCTTCCACCATGAACAAAATAAGTTTAATATGGACGAGTAAATCTCTCTTCTTTAAAGAACTAGTGTAGACATACGTGCAACACGTACATGTTCTGAGATGATCGCTCGGGCAGTATAAATGAGGAAAATAAAGAAAGAATTAAAAGGAAAGATACCTAATTGACGTTCTTCCTTTCTCATTAATTCCAAGACCAGGAAAGTAACAGGTGGGCATGGGTACAAAATAAGGTGACAAAAAAAAGAGAGGAAAGGGTAGAAAATTTTGCATCTATGGGTTTTGGGCCTTTCCACCCTTTCCAACCTTCTCCAAACTGCACAGTGGGGCCAGCGTGAGGGGTATACGTTAGCCATCCTAGGTAAAAAAGATTTTCTGAAATCTCTCTTTTTCATAGTGTAGATTGACAACCATAAACTAAGATTCACTTCATGGGTAATCTATAGGAATATTATCTAGCTAGTATAGTACAAATCATGTTTTAATGGGATATAAAGATACTTTAAGACAATATGTACTCTTGAAGAGCATTCACAATGTTCTTTTTAACTCGGTCGGAGTCTGTAGAAATTAAAGATGAGGTTGAATCAATGCTATCTACAGGAAAAATGGATGTCAAACAAAGAATGGATAAGTACATTATTTGTAATAGGAATTCTAAGGCCATGGATGTGATTGGAGAAATGTGTTCATATTTGACTTACCAATGATACAATAGGTGGAAACTAGAGGAGCCAAGAAAACCATCCACAAAAAGCATGTCTGAATCAAGTTCCCACTTTGGCTAGAACCAATAATCACATATCTCGAGACCAATGAAAAGGAACGATAGACACTTAAACCGCCTAGCTGGCGTGTTACATTCAAGGGGATCAGGAATGAAAAAGGAAGAGAACAGGAAAGGAGAATGAGGATATGAGAGGTCAAGGACATGGAGGGACATATCCTTAACGCCAGGATGGTTTGACAAAGAGGCGAGATCTACATCACACACAAGAGTTGGTAGCTCCTAAGATTAACTCAATCTCACACAAGTGACCACCTAGGTGCCTTGAGCGCCATGTCTCGTCAGATAGGCTTAATCATGGTGTCCAGACACTGCCAAACACCTAAATATTATAAAACCCAATTGTTCAAATGGTGGATAAAATAAATAGTAAAGTTGGTAGTAGTAAGGTTAAAACGTTGTAGCTTATACGACAACCAACTTAATTTCAATCGATACATCATTGTTGTGTGACCTACAATCATCTTATTCCTTATAGTAGCCTTACAAATTGTACCTTGATTGTGCACCTTCGTTGAACCTTGCTCCTTCACTAGATTAAAGTAGATAGAGAGGAGGTGGAGGTGATGATGATGGCAAGTAGATGAGTGGGGCAAGGGTGGATGTGTGAGGAGAGAAGGGGAAGGGAAGGGGCAGGATCTTTTGGAGCAAAAAAATGACGCATATGGAAAATGTGGAGGCATCGGGTTGGAGTGGATATTTATAGAAGCTATTGGGGTCGCCTCGATGCCTTAGCACGAAGGCAAACTCCTAGGGCCCATGTGGAAGGGGGCCGAGGCCCTGTTATGCAACTACATCACAATTGGAATTGAGGCCCATGTTTGTTTGGCCACTAGAAATTGATTAGGTGCAATTGCAAGGGCGAAACGTCAAGGTTGAGCGAGGTGATCAGACAAGGAAAAAAAGTTGAGATTGAGCAATGGCTTCTTTTCATGGCTTCATCTCACCGGACCGAGGCATTCATCGGTGTCATCGGGAATGTCCTGTGCCATCTAATCCCTAGGGTGCCAAGTTTGACTATTTTGTATACACATGCGCCCCATAAGACAATAAGACTCGGCCGGTACGCGCAGTCGTGGCGGATCATATCACAAACGGTGAATTGGTGATTGTGCTCGCTTGTCATGAATGATTCTATCAACCCTTGCTTGTCCTAACATTGCCTACCCTCTTGTCATGTCTAATCAAGTAGTCATAAATTCATGATAGTGAGTATAAGTTAATTGGTGTATAACTGCATTAATTCACCATTGTTTATTTCATTATTTAGCTTACCATGTTAGACGGCTAGGGCTTTAACTTTTAACCTTTACTACCAATACTTACTGCTATTTGCTTTATCACCTATTACAATGAAAATAAGAATTATCCTACTAGCCTACATTCTTCCATTTTCTTAGGGCACTAAAAACTATAATGCAGGCCCAAGAGGTTATTGCTTTATTTAGTAGAGAGAAATAAGTAGAACCATGTGATACCTTGCATATTGTTGTGGAAGTTCTTAAACTAATTTGTAAACTAAAATTTGAAGTTAGAAACAATGATGTGATTGCAAATAACATTTTTTTTGCAAAGATATTATATTTGATAGTATGTTCATCTTAATTAGTTGAGAGATATCGACTCTTAAGTGACTGATCCTCTACGTGTTTCTACTATAGATATATTGCAGTGTGGTACTCGCATGGACTAATATTTGCAAGCACATATGTTATTAGCCACAGAAAATGGATGTAAGACATCAATAGAGGGCCTTAGTGGATGGTGATATAGCTTCTAACTTTGTAAACTCATAGATGACACGTATAGTTTGGATGTTGAGAGAAGTAGAGTTAATAATTGTTAGTATGCTTCACTTATATTTGTTATATAGATTTACGTGACAAATACTTTAAAGTGGTGTGCATGGATGGAATTGATTCTTCTGATTTATACATGTGTCATGTTATTGCCAACGCCGAAAATTTTAGAAAATGTGTATTTATTCTCTACCTAGTATTCTTGGATAGCCAACCTGAACTAATGGCCTAAATAATTAAATGTCAAAGTTTGTTGTCAAAAATATCATGTAATTATGACCGAAGGGAGTTATGTAGATCAAAAGAACACGGTGGATTGGGAATTCAAAATCTATATATCCAAAATAAGTGCCTTTTGAGCAAATGGATTTTCAAACTTTGCAATGAAGAGGGAATTTGTCAAAGTCTACTAATAAACAAGTAATAATTCACTAAGCCAAGTGTCAACGAAACCAAGTGGTTCTCAGAAAAATTTAATGGGTGTAAAAGAGCAATTCTTGGATTTAGAAAAGTTCAAACTAGTCAGTGGTAACCAATTCGGTTTTAGGAGAAGTGGTTAGAGAATCATAAGTTAAGCTTTTAGTACCCAAATTTGTTTAATATTGTTAGATACAAACATGCTACAGTGGCAGAGGTGCTCAATGTGACCCTACTAAATGTATATTTTTGGAGATTATGAGAGGGGATTAAGTTAAGAGAATGGAACTATCTAGTGGCGGGAGTGTAACATATTAATATAGGCGAGGGTTTGGATTGTTTTGTGTGAGGATTGCACAAAATAGCTCTTGTACCGTGAAATCGATGTATAGATTTTTTGTAAACAACGGTGTGAACGTTCCATGGGAAATTTGGCGTGTAAGAGTTCCCCTAAAAATTAAAATCTGCCTATGGAATTTGAAAAGGGGAGTAGTTTTAACTAAAAATAATTTAGCTAAAAGGAATTGAAAGTGTAGTAAGGCTTGCGAATTTTTTAGTAAACCGGAAACTATTCAACACTTATTCTTTGTGTGTCACTACGCTAAATTTCTATGGCGGGTTGTTCATATTATTTTTGGTATGCCTAGGAGTTTCGATCACTTTGATAACTGGAGCAGCTTATATTTGTTGGGCACTTTGGCTCACAAGTAACGACTCTATTTTTGATAAAAGAAAATAAAAACTAACTTCAAGGTCTTATTCACGGTTACAGCTTATGCATGACAAAAAAAACTAATGGTTAAAATTTGCCAACAACTGGAGTCACAAACAATGCACTTTTTTGCTTCTTGTGAATGGCCATTTGTGCTTCATCTATCTTGTTAAGTTGAAACTCTATTTTTTGTGTAGATTTTAATAAGTATGTAATAAGTGTGGTCAGAGGCTTTTTCTTTGGAGAAAGTTGAAATCCGGATTATTTTCCATTATCTAAAAATATATAAATATATATACCATATTAGTGAAGCTATGTGCATCCTTGATTATTGAGGCATAGATCAAAGATAACGTCAATTATATAAAAAAAATAAGAAATTTGTGTAGAAACTAAACACCCTTGTGACTCAGACTCCTTATCTAATGGGTAGTTGCCTGTTTATTCTCTTCGCCACCCACAAAATTGTTAGAAATTGCAAACACGAGCCATGAGGGCTAGCTATTTTCATTCAGAGGCCCTGTCCTGGCCCTATAAATACCACACATGTGGCTGCCCCTACCACCACCATTTGCAAGGAAGATCCTCTAAGATCGCTTCCCTAGCTCGTGTCCCTCTCTCCTAACACCACCACCCGCCACTACCGGCGCAAATCACACTCGGGCACGAAAGGGAAATACAGCGAAGGCACTTGCTTGCCTGCTGCCTTCTGATCTTCTTGAGAGGATCACTCTTCTTCTTAATTAGAACCTGTAGGGGACGGCGACATGGCTTTCTTCCTCGCCGTAGCTTTCATCTACATCGTTTCACTCGCCGTGCTGTTGGTGCTGCTCGAAGCGAGCAGGCGGAGGAGGGCAGCTAAGGATGACAAGCTGCCTCCTGGCTCCCTGGGCTTGCCGTTCGTCGGAGAGACCCTGCAGCTATACTCCATGAGCCCCAAGGCCTTCTTCTCCTCCAGGCTCGAGAAGTAAGTAGCCAGTGCTGGTGGGATGATTGCTATAGCTACTAAGCTGCCATTGCTGCACCTCCGTAAGCTTCGAATGCGTGCGATCGACTCAGCAGCTAACATCTTCGACGACACGACCTCGATGATCTGTCTGCTTGCGCAGGTACGGCGAGGTGTTCAAGACGCAGGTGCTGGGGTGCCCGTGCGTGATCCTGGCGAGCCCGGAGGCGGCGAAGATGGTGCTGGTGTCGCAGGCGCACCTGTTCAAGCCGACGTACCCGCCGAGCAAGGAGCGCATCATCGGCCCGCACGCGCTCTTCTTCCACGAGGGCGACTACCACCTCCGCCTCCGCCGCCTCGTCCAGGGCTGGCTCGGCCCCGACGCCCTCCGCGCCCTCGTGCCCGACGTCGAGGCCGCCGTGGCGTCCACGCTCGGCTGGTGGGAAGGCCGCGTCGCCAGCACCTTCCACACCATGAAGAGGGTAAGTGCCAGCCCATGGCCCATGGCCGCCTGCCAGTGCCAGACTGCCAGCACAGCAAGCAGAAAGACGCCCCCGTCCAACCAGTCCGGAACTGTGTCTGTGTCTGTCAGCGCGTTCGCCGGCCGGCGGCCAGCTTCATTCCTTTTCCATTGTACGGTTGTGCAGATGAGTGGACGCGTGTCTAGCTCGTGGTAGTGCCTGACGGTGGTGTCACCTTGGCCTGGCCCCTTTTAAAATTTTCCTTATATGTTGTTTATTACTAATTTGCAGCTCACCTTCGACGTCGGCGTCATCACCATCTTTGGCGGCCGGCTGGCCGAGCACGTGAAGGAGGAGCTGAGGAGCAACTACTTCGTCGTCGAGAAAGGCTACAACAGCTTCCCCATCCCCGTCCCCGGGACTCGCTACAGCCGCGCCATCAAGGTATATACATCATATCATCAATGGCGGCGCTCGATTATTGGTCGATTCCATTATCATTCATTCCTCGATCGTCCACACAATGTATTGCCTGCCAGCAACATGCATATACACCGATCGCTTCTGCATGCAGGCGAGGCAGCGACTGGGCGCGATCATGAGCGGCATCCTGGCTGCGCGTCGGGCGAATGGCTACCTGGGCGACGACCTCCTGGGCACGCTCATGCGGTACCGCGACGACGATGGCGCGGCGCTCTCGGACGACCAGGTCGCCGACAACGTCATCGGCGTGCTTTTCGCGGCGCAGGACACGACGGCCAGCGTGCTCACCTGGATCCTCAAGTTCCTCCACGACCACCCCAAGCTTCTGGAAGCCGTCAAGGTGAGAGCTCGCAGATGGCGACGACGACGCAGTAACGGCGGGTTTATATATATATGCTGGGTTGATCTGATCATCGTCGTCACGTCGTGTCGATCATTGCAGGCGGAGCAGATGGCGTTCTACGAGGAGAACGATGGCGGGAGGCTGCCGCTGACGTGGGCGCAGACGAGGAGGATGCCGGTGACAAACCTGGTACTATACTACACTGCAACTGCACACACATCTCTGTCGCACAGATCCAGAACTGGCGGCTGGCAGGCTTCCGTTTGTTTGGAACCTTCTTGCCCTTGTTTCACCTAGCAGCTTATTACACACTCGATCATCAATGTCGATCGGTCAGGTAGTTGGTGCATTTTTATAGTTTGTAACACGTGAAACTTGTTGGATGGAGGCAGGTTATCCTGGAGAGCCTGAGGATGGCGAGCATCATCACCTTCACGTTCAGAGAGGCCGTCGAGGACGTGCACTACCAAGGTACGTTCCTCCTCGGCACACTAAAAAAAAAAAGGTGCAGAGTGCCGACGCACGCACGTGTAGAACATGCATGGACATGCCCCCCAGCCTGGCTTCCTTTCTTGGGCGGGCCGCGGGCGTGCGTCACAGCGTCAGTGTAGTAGGCCTGTAGGGCATAGCGTCCAAACAAAGTTCGGGGTACTTCAGCACAACTCTACTGTCGTAGTAACATATGTGGAGATCCATTCACTCCATCACGTACCCTGTTGGCTGAGTAATCCATGTTCTCGCTCTCGCTGCATACAAATACAAAAAAAAAATGTTTCCTGAAGAAAAAAAACAACCACCACCAACAGTAAAGTAAAGGAAACATTTTTGTATGAACACGTACGGCTGGCATCCAAGCTAGCAGCGTTGATTCCGGGCGCCGGGCCACGCGGGGACGGTCCATTTTTCACCTCAGAAAAACGGCCGCGCGCCATCGCTGCCCTTGCCGGACGGCACCGGCGGCCGCGCTGCTCCACTCCATCCCCTGCAGGCAGCATTACTGCGTGGACCAACCATTCAGTGCTCGGCCGACGACAGCGAGAGCCGCCGGCGGCGACACGGGCGTGGCTCCAGTTGGGGAACATCATCGTGATTCCTCATAAGAGCTAGCACATATAGCATTAGTTGCGGTGTTCGCAATTAATCCGTAAAGTCGCAGCTCGATCGAGCGGTGTTTTCGATCGCGTCTCTGGATTTTATGTCGATGGAGAGTGAGAGACTAGACCTGGACTGGCATGGCAGCGTGATGAATTCATTACTGATTTGGTTTCGCATGCATGCAGGGTTCAAGATCCCCAAGGGGTGGAAGGTGATGCCGCTGTTGAGGAGCATCCATCACAGCCCAAAGTTCTTCGAGGACCCGCAGCAGTTCAACCCCGCCCGATTCAAGGTGATGATTGCATATACATACACTCCTATAGCATCATGGACATCAACATGTATATATATTATAGAAGCAGCGCCTGCATGCAGCTTGATGATGACTGCCTAACAATCTGACAAGACATCAACATAAGCATCGCATCATCTTTGCTGCCATCACTCATCAGGCAACTGAAAGTCAAGGACACCACCGGACTACCGGCGGCAGGCACAGTCATTGTTGACTTTGTGCTGGGCGCTGGGGTGGACTCGTTAAACGTACGGTAACCTGGCCAATCACCCGGCCAGGCCTGCACACCACACACGCTAGTTCATTGACACCCCTAGCTCTCTGACCTTGTTCGGCGCAGCGAGGCGAGAGGCCAGGCGACACGCACTAGTCGCCACACCAACACCCACGCATGCTAATGCGTACGACACTTGTTGCCACGCCACGCTAGATAGCCAGGACAACCAAACAAGGATTAGGAGCTGATGATCAGTGACCACAGCTGTGTAGTAGCATTAATCCTTGTTTGCTGCTTGGACGACTTGGACTGACCTGTGCGCTGCAATCTGCTGCATACGCAGGTGACGCCGCGGCCCGGCACGTTCCTGCCGTTCGGGAGCGGCGTGCACGCGTGCCCCGGCAACGACCTGGCCAAGCTGGAGATGCTCGTCCTCATCCACCGCCTCGTCACCTCCTACAGGTACGACACCGTAGAACCACGCGTCGATATACATATATACATCGTACTGATCACACACTGACGCTGACGACGACGTACTTGCTGGGCACTTGGCAGGTGGGACGTGATCGGCTCCAGCGACGCCGTCACCTACAGCCCGTTCCCGGTGCCGAAGCACGGCCTGCAGGCGCGGCTGCGCAGGGCGCCGACCGTCAGCGCGGATCCGGATGCGGCGCCGGAGCCAGAGGTGGCCCTCGCGCCCGCGGCCGCGGCCGCGCGCACCGCCTGAGCGCGCGCGGCCGGCATGCCCGCTGCCGCCTCTGGATCATCGGAGGATCTCCTGGTGGCGCGTCTCGGACGACCAAAAGCAACGTACAGATCGAGCGCGCTCCCACACAGGAGAAATGTCATAAAATGTGACAGGCAGGCAGCAGGCAGTGCAGCTACTACCCTTTCGCGTTTAGTTTCAGTAGTGTCGTCGATCGGGTTGCTGGTGGAGCAATGGTAGGTCGTCCCTGGCCCGTGTCCTGTCGTCGGGTCAATCTGATCGATCAATATATACCACCACCGGGCAGCCCCAGTATGTACACCGCGCGGTCTAGCTAGCTAGTGTCATCGGCCAGGTCGTTTACTCGGCTCCGTCCGGGTCCAGGGACGCCTTGGCATGCTCTGTCCGATGCTACATGCAGAATTAAAGATCATCATCAATAAGAATAAAAGCGGTATTGGTGTCAGTGCATGTACTGCGTCGTGCGTGCGTGCGTGCATGGTCGGTCCGGCCGTCGTGCCACTCTTTCCATCGTACTGCCCGTCCAGTCCAGGCAAGGCAGGTGTGATGAGATGATTCACGGAAAGGCGTACGTGTCGCCGCGAACTCCTTTTGTTCACAGAACAGATGCATGCAGCAGGCTGTGTGCCGCTCTGGCATCGGCGTGCACACCACCACCACTACTACACGGGCGGCATATGCTGGTGCATAGAGCGGTCTGCTTCTCTGACAAGCGTACAGGGTCTGAACTGCCAAACGCCCCCCACGTCCACGTGGCGTGCCGACCAGCTAGCCGTAGCAGGAGACGACGGGCTGATCCTCGAGGCAAGCTTTTGGGATGGAGTCAAGCTTGGCCATGTTCGCAAAAAACCCGGAGGCTTTTGCCTTGCTTTTGGGACAGATACTCCCGGCCGGTGTCCATCCCTGCGTGGCGCACTGGACGGCAGGTTTTCCAGCTGCTCCAGTGACGAGGCCACGAGGGCCGTGCTCCAGGCTGCACAGAATCCGGGCAGTGCTACTATACTGCATGCAGACCACAGCAGAGGATCGGGTCCCAGGATTCCCAATCCCAGCGCCAATGCAGCAGAGAGCTCCTTTTTCCTCGCTGTCAACCTGCAGATCATTGTGGTTGTGTAGTGCATATGAGATCGTAGGAGTACTGGCCTTTCTTCTCCATGCCATGCGCGATGCTCCTTTCCCTTTTCAGTGTGCTATAGCTAGGAGTAGTACCTGGTAGCTAGACCCGTAGTTGTCCAGGAGGTACGTGTCGACGCGTCCCTGCGCCCCGCCGAAGAGACTGCATGCGCTGGCCGATGCCCGGGCGCCTGACTCTCTCTCCCCATCCATGATCCGTGTCCTGCTACTCGGCTACTCCTAAGTGTTTGTTTCGTGTATAACCTTTATGCTGCACAGGGGATATGCAGGATACAGCTAGGCTGAACATATTATACAGTGTTCTAGTGTTTGGTTTATTTGTGTACGGCATGATTAGCATTGCTCAATGCAAGAACCGGTGTTTGGTGGAGCTGAAGCGCGACCCTAGAGAGCATGAGCCTCGCGACGCTGACAGCAACAGCGGGGAGACCCGCGAGCAAGCCCGGAGGCGCGCAGGCAGCCAAGGCGCGGAAGGAGGCCGCGCGGAGCGGGTTGCGGCCGTCGGTGGTGTTGGCGGTGACTGTGAATCGCGTGGAGGGCCGTCGGCATCCTGAATGCGGGCATGGAGGGCTGCTGGCGTCTTGGATCTCGGGCGAGGAGGGCTAGCGGCACCTGAGGTGGACAAGCCAACGGCGAGCCCGCGTCGGACCAACGGCCACAACTCCGCAATCTCCGCCTCCGCCTCCTTCGGTTGCCCTCACATCCGTCTCCTGACTGGCGCCCTCCGGTCGTGGCGGCCACCTCTCCGCCTCCACCCGCGCCGTCGTCCCCTCCGTCTCCGGCCGCGGCGGCCACCTCTTCCCCTCCACCTCCGCTTCGCCGCCACCTTCAAGTGTCGGGCCCAGCCTCGTCGTCTCCCCGGGTTCGTTCACGCTGCCCCTACGCCCGGATCTTGACCCTGAGATCCGGCGGCAGCGCCGTGGAGGATCTCGACCCCCGCCGCCGCAACTGCTGCCGACGCTGGAAGAGGAGGAGGGCCAGGCACGACGAATGAGGACGGGGAGGAGGAGGCGACGGACATAGGGCGTGCGGCGGAGGAGGCGGGCTATGGTGTGGCGGGAGGAGGTGAGGAACAAAAAGAAAACGATTTGACAGAGGGTGCATTGCGGGCGTAGGGAGATGTGCTGAGTTGCATTGTGGGTGCAGGCGCGAAGCTGCACAAGGATATGCGGCCGATTCGGGCGTTTAACCAGTGCAGCATAAGTGGTCTTTTTTGCACTGCCAAAAACTGCATAAAGCCTTATGCAGGCAAACAAACACTGCCAGGGTGCATCTGGTTCGACTGGATAGAGCTTAATGCAGGAAAATAAATAGACCCACAATGTATTGCTTAGCAAACAGCATGCATGGAGGTCTCAGGTCTGGAGACCGGAGGAGGAGCACAAGCCCAACAATTTCAAAGGCATCCTCCCTCCCAAGGCCCACTCCTACAGTCCTAGTCCTACTCGACAGGGTAGGCGCGGGCGTGCATGCATGAGTGACACTGCTATGCCACTACACGATCACGGGTAGGCCGCCACGTACCCCGGGCGTACAAGCTCGCGTGCTCAACTGCTCACTGAGAAAGACACACGGCCACAGTGCTCCGTACCTGATCTTGCGTGCCGGCCGCGCTAGCTGCTCCAGTTCGATCTCGGTCGTGTGGGTTGGCAATAGGCATGGCATGCAGTTCTTGCACGCGGACAGCGTGGACCGCCTGAGCATGAGCTCTCCGGGTTGGAGTCCAGCTAACAAGGCGCCGTGCCGGGACGCGCGTCACCAAGCCATTAGCTCCCGCCCGCCTTCCCCTTTCGGAGTCTCCGCCCGGCCGAATATATCCACGCTTCAATTCGCTCCTCGCCTCGCCAGCTCCAGCTCTCGCTGGCTACTGGCTTCCTTTTTGCATCCGGTGATATTTTGTGTGCGTCCACTGTATGCCGCTGTGGACCAAAGCTGCCTGCGAGAACGCGGTGGCATGGCAGGGCAGCTTGCTGAGCGGAAATAAACCACGAGGGAGCCAGCCAATCATGCCGGCGGCCGGTGCTGCCCGGCAACCAGGGGTCCAGGGCCAAGGCGCGGGCGCGGCCGGCCCCTCGTCAATCTGCAGGGAGATCTTCAGTGGCAGGCGGACACGCGCGCGGGGAGGTCGACACTCGACACGTGGAGAGCTCGTTGTGACTGTCTGGCCCTGACCTGACCTGCGCAAAGGAAGGACACGTACGGCCATCAAGCCCATGTCACTCGCTCACTGTGTGCGTAATGCTGGCGAGGTCCCGGGCAATCTGCTTTTCAGGATGTCCCGGGAGCCCAGCTCCAGCACCACCGCGCCCGAGCTTGCGAGTTGTGAACGCATGTCCTGAACACCATAGCTGAGGGTGAGCCACTGCCCACTGCCATCGTACCTGACAGCAGAGTAGCATTTAGCATAGTTACTTCGAATGAAATTCCCTTTGCGGTTGTTCCTGAAGCAGTGAACTGCTGTTGACTGTTGATGAAAATTTACACCCCTGTACTTTTTTTTCCCAAAAGTTATAGATGATCTGTACTGGCCTGAGCTCCATTTCTACACGAAACGCCTTCGTTGCTACACAAAAACACCCTAGATTACAGTACAGCTGGAACGGTGACGTTCAGTAAGAATCGTATGCCTAGAGCACGGTCATACAAAAATCACTTCGAGCTTTGCACAGGGATGGTCTTTGATATACTGCTCCAGTTCAGAATCATCTCTGAATCTGAAACCGTATAGCGCCTGGCGCTGTGTCAGACCAACCGGGTAAATTCTGTATACTTTCAAGTCGTCCCCACCTCTAATACTCGGTGGTCTTTCGTCCTTCCATACAGGGACGTGGTTGAGGGACCTGAATTTACCAAGCACAGCGGACTCCAGACCTTCCAGGGTTAAGTGACCCGATCTGCACAATAGCATGGATTGGAAGCACGTTACAGAAGTACATGCAGCATGAGGTGCAATGAAGGTATTGACACTCAAGACATCAACACAACTTGACAGTAGCAGAGCAACATAATTAGCAGGATAGCTCGTTCAATTGTGAGAAACTGAGCAAAAGAGAAGACTACAAAGTATATGACTAGCAGGATACTTCGATCAATTACGGGTAAGACCTATGATTGAAATGCAGCTGTATTTTCTCTTCCAAAACTCGGCCGGTGGGTATTGCACTAAGAAGAAGCTCTCAGTCAACTGGTGAGAAAATTTCGCACAGTATTGCACTAAGAAGAAGCTCTCAGTCAACCAACCAAGAAAAAAGCCCTGGACCCTGGCTTCACACATATAGGGATGCACCATTACTGCCGCTACTCGGTGCCCCGCTCCTATTTTTCAGGGGTTGCCAGCAAGCTTGCCACCAATCTAGGTCATCCTTGTTTTTTTTTTCCAATTTAAGGATTTTTTTAGCTTTCATATCTCGAAAGTAATCTATGGTAAACACAGCAGTAAAACTTCCATACCTCAGATAAATGCTCTCAGATTTAAACCGTCCTCTCTCTCGGACATATAAGTGGTAAACTGTTCCCTTTTTGCTGGAACAGCTACAAGGACGATTTGCAAATTTTGGCGTCCTCTCCTCCTTTTCATGAATCTTTGTAGCAATATGTATGCAAAGTCGACAAGATGAATGAACTGCTGCCATATCGATAAGAGCTTTGAAAGAATCAGATGGACCATCATACTTCCACCTACAGGTGAAAACAAAGAATGAAATATGCTTATATTTAAGTACAAAAACATTATAGATGCTAATATAGTGGATGCTAGATGACCATTGACAAAATTGCATGGCAAAACTTTAAGGCTTCATCAATATAATTAGGATCAAATCCAGATGCTGTGAAGAGGATTTTATTCACTCTTAATAGGCTTCATCAATATAATTAGGATCAAATCCACATGCTGTGAAGAAGTTTTATTCACTCTTAATTTAATATGTGAATTTTGTTAATATTTAAGTAACAATTTCAAAGAGATTGTGGAAAACAAAATAAATTGAGACTTGAACTTGGGTAGTCTATGCGTATATACACATCCTCAACCAACTTGTGTGGAAAATCTGAACTACACTCAATAATACCAGCATACAGTAAACTGAGACTTGAATGCTGCCAACTTACCATGACCTAAACCACATGAGTTGAGAATTATGCACCAAATAATTATTACAAGGAGATAATTTAAGAAATCGGTAGGGCTAGTTTAGGAACTCCTGGATTGAAGTGGTTTAGGGGGGTTAGAGTGGATTTAAATCCACAATAGATCAAAATCCCCCTCAATCCCTCCCAATCCACTCCAATACGTCTTAATCCAAGAGTTGCCAAACTAGGCCATAGCAGTGAAATGACAGTGATGTCAAATCTAATCCTGGAAGAGGGTCGCAGTAGTATACTGTGTTCCACAAGAACATAGAACCTCACAGTTTTGTCATTCTGAACAAAACTGAGAGGACTATTATGCATACGACTCCTTGTGGCTATAATCACCCTATGACATTCACCAGTCACCCCTTCATTTATCTTGATTTTCTTTATAAGACAGGAGCCTACCCTATTCTTGAACCCTCAGTCAAGCTCTACCCTGCGTGCTTCACACTGGACAAAGCAAAAGGGACATATTCAAGCACAGTGCCAAGCTACATATGTGGATCATATATAAAACATCATATGTGCATCAATTTCCCAGAAATAGATAATCTATCGACAACATTATTAACAAGCTGAATATCTGTCAGTTGCGACTTGGAGTCTAATTGAAGCAGTTTCCCCATGGTTATAGTTCGTAGCTGGTAGCTTTCATGATTTGGCAGGGCAAAACCTCGGAGGCAAGAATAACATTGTGAGCTTTACGACTGAAGTGACAGAGCTACACTCTCCATAAGGAGAAATGGATTTGTTGAGGATAAACTATTTAACAGCATGGTGATTCAATTCCTCAGGAGCCACGTCTTCTATAGATAACATTATTGTTATCAGTTGATCTTGATAGCGATAAAATGGCCAAAGCAGCACCGATTCAACATAAAATAAAGTTAAATAACACAATACAGGCCTCCTTATGAACTTGTGTGTATTCTCTTGTTTTGCTGGATTCTAACAATGCCGTTGGGTAGGGAATGGGTTACCCATCCCCATTTTATCCATATTCCATCCCCAAACATGTGGGTAACCCCCAATAGATATGGATAATCCAATGGGTAAGCACTGCTGCAGCCCCACTCCTCCCAGGGATCCATGGTAGTGGGACAGGTGCAGATCTGCTCATGGGTGGAGGCTGGTGGCTGGTGTTAAAGGAAGACAATGAAGACTTGGGTGCACAAGGTCTGTGGCTCAGCTCAGCTGGAGCATTACATGCGTCGTGTTGTGCACCCAATCCAATCCAAACCATTCGATACCCAATGCCCAGGAAGGTGCAGCATCTCCACCGTGCTGATGGGCATGGGTGCAACAGGTATTCCCTGCATATATCCCTACCCATACAGCCATACCCAATGTCTAGACGGGTAATCCATACCCTAACCAAATAGGATGGGTACGGCCGTACAGGTTTGGATAAGGGTGATGGATGTCTAACGGCAACGCTACTGGATTCATTGAGTTGATTTGTACTTTGCTTTTCTGTTCTTAATATCTACTACTGCCGGTTCGGGAAAAAATATAGGCTTCCTTACGAAGTGGAAGTGTGGAACTAAACTCAAACAGATACACAAGACACCCAATTCATTGCAGATCATGCCAAATCAATATATGTTCACCGGAATGCTTGGCAGGGCAGTTACCTCAAAGATTGATTGAAGGCGTCAGGATTTGAAGCAATATCTTTCATTGTCTTAGCAACTGAAGCAACATCATCAAGCTCCTTAATATGTAATATTGCACCTTCTCCTGGAGAAAACTCATGAATATTGGGAGCACCAACAACAACTGGAATAGAACCTGTGGTGAAGGGAAAATAAAAATTTAAATCACTACATTCCACCTACAACTTTAGATTTCACAAATATGCTGTAGAATTGGAAGTTTCTCAGGAATAACAGTTTCATAGTATATTTCAGCCGATAAAATAAACATTGCAGTTGATTTTTTCCAAGTCTATAAAACAAATTGGAGTAAATAAATGCATTAATTATCCAATTATAGACATGTAATCCAAAAAGAAAAGAAATCTGCCCATGGGGTGAAATGCTTTCTCCTAGGGTGATGAAACAAACATACGAAAACAAAATTATCCTTGGCAAGTAATAGGTGGAAGAGTTTACAAAGGCAAAACATCCGGGTGGATAGCTATGGGCATAAATAATTACCAGCTACCAGCGACTGGAAAAACTTTTCTGTTACGTAATCCTCCTCATTAGAATTCTCAAAGGCCAAGCTGAATTTGTAGCGCTTCAAAGTGTCCACTTTGTCCACTGAAAATAAGCAAGAGATATAGTGTGAACTAATTCTCTTCCTCCAAAGCGAAGAAAAATGCAACCCAACAGCAGAAACTATACTCTAATAAGAAATGTGTATATCAAAAAGCGAAGGTCAACCTAACAACTATGGTGCTGTTTGGTTGGGGAATTTTAAAGCTAACACAAACAGTATCTAAAAGCACCAGTAATGGAAACAAATTAAGCAATTACTAGGATTGTTTGGTTCAGCTTGGTAATGGAAGCAGACTGCAGCGGTGCAGCTATAGGAGAAAAAAACCACTAGCACTTGAGAGAAGCAAACAGGGAAAGGAGCAGCAACCGAACATGCTGGCCATGGCAAGCGCGGCTTCACTGCTGCTTGCAGCCACAGCAATGGCGAATGCATGGCGAGGTTCAAAAGAGGAAAGGCTTGCGGTGGATACCTAGGCACCCAGAGGCGAGGAAGAGCGTAGCAAGCGACGAAATGCTTCGGGGAGTTGAAAATAAGCATGGATCCGGAGATTCCCAAATAGGTCAACCTTTTGAACTGCCTGCTGAATCCATGAGCAGGCAAGAGACAACCTGGCGAACTGAAACATCTTAGTAGCCAGAGGAAAAGAAAGCAAAAGCGATTCCCGTAGTAGCGGCGAGCGAAATGGGAGCAGCCTAAACCGTGAAAACGGGGTTGTGGGAGAGCAATACAAGCATTGTGCTGCTAGGCGAAGCGGTTGAGTGCCGCACCCTAGATGGCTAAAGTCCAGTAGCCGAAAGCATCACTAGCTTACGCTCTGACCCGAGCAGCATGGGGCACGTGTAATCCCGTGTGAATCAGCAAGGACCACCTTGCAAGGCTAAATACTCCTGGATGACCGATAGCGAAGTAGTACCGTGAGGGAAAGGTGAAAAGAACCCCTGGTGGGTAGTGAAATAGAACGTGAAACCGTGCTGTGCTCCCAAGCAGTGGGAGGGGAAAGTGATCTCTGACCGCATGCCTGTTGAAGAATGAGCCGGCGACTCATAGGGAATAGAACCCACCGGAGCCGTAGCGAAAGCGAGTCTTTATAGGGCGATTGTCACTGCTTATGGACCCGAACCTGGGTGATATATCCATGACCAGGATGAAACTAAGCAGAGGTCTGAACTGAGGGATGTTGAAGAATCAGCGGATGAGTTGTGGTTAGGGGTGAAATGCCACTCGAATCCAGAGCTAGCTGGTTCTCCCCGAAATGCGTTGAGGCGCAGCACTGAGAACAGACGCTTCGCTTGATCTGCAGCTCCTGTGTAGGGCGGTGGCAGATGGATAACATGGGCCGGCACTGTTTTGCCTGTCGGCCTGTGCCGATCAGGACCCCGAGGGTAGCTGACCTTCTCTGTTTCTTTGATGTGACTTTCACCATGGGAGGGAGGATACTGATATCGGGGGAGGGAAGGATAAGCTGCTCTGCTCCATTAACGGTTTGCAATCCAACGATCAATTGGGTGTTATCGGTTTTGTATTGGCCCGTGTCTGATTCCATTGTACTGGATTACGTAGAGAGTGCATAACTGGTCTGGATCTGGTTGGTGACAGTAAGGCATCTTTAGCCCTCTCAGTGCCAGTGGTACTTTTTCCAAGCCGTAAGGCACCAAGAGCTGGCAGCAACAGATGGATTAGGGAGGGCATTTGGCTTACTTGTTCCTCAACATGATAACAAAGTGAAATAAGTAGAGTATCAATACCAAGCATTTCTCCAACACGTTCTCAACCAAACAAGTAACTTATTTGTGCCCCTGACACCGCGCGCATGCAACTGTTGTGCAGTAATTCAGGCTCATTGCTACGACTGCCTTGGCCTGTGCGATATAAATACAATTTGCCCCAAAATAAGTCAACACTTTCCCACCAATACAAAGACAAACATAACTTCATTTGACAACATTGAGATTGAAAGAACTCAACATATGGGTTACTTGTGTTTCGCTACCGCGCAGCTGACTCCCAAATTAATAGGCTCGAAAAAGGAGGATGACACAAAAGTAAGCACAATGACAGGTTAGGATTAACAGTGGCAATATTTTATAGATTCCACGTACTATTAGGCTATTAGCATAATGCTATATCTGAAATTTAAAATTTTGAAAGTTGCAACTTGCAAATACTATCACCGTGACATGAAATAATTTGTCGCAACTGGTAACTGGTACCAATCTTCCACAAGCAGAACAGAAGATAAACATATAGCACAGAAAGTGTACCTTTGCCATCACGGTTACGATGACAACTGCCATATGAATCGATTTTTACATCCAAATTTTCAAGCATCTCAAGAGCTTGTAAGCGAAAGTTTCGTGCACCACAGTTGGAAATAAAGGCTGCAGCAAGAGCTTCTTCAGTCTTTGGAGGCACAGGGGCCATGATATCATATTCAGCCCATGAAAAGTAGCCAACTGGTACATCAGAGGAAAGGCTGGTTGTCATTACAATTTTGTACCCTCTCCTGTGACAGAAAGCAATGAAATTTCCAGACTATTAGAACATTGATTCTCAAAATTAATAAATCCTGCCTTTGAGGACAAAAGTTCAAAGTTGAATACCAGGGCATGAATGATAAAACATGGTTCAGCATAAGGAATTAAGGATATAAATGAATACAGTGCTTAACTGCTTAATTCAAGATCAAAAGCATCTCAAGTGCATGAGCTTATTATGGCTTTAAAACTTAGCAAGAAACAGGTCTGGCAATCACAAGAAACTCCATATTGTTGTGCTACCTTAAGCAATAAGAAGAAACTGCATTCACATTGGTCCACTAGCATGGATACCACAAGACAGTAGCTAGTTCCTGACTTTCATTATAAAATGTCCAATGTACGGAGATAGATAACTTTATGGCCCATCAGTATTATATGTGGAGGGCAGTTTAGTTCAATTTGTACTCTTCAAAGGAGCAAAGGAAGTAACAGCAAATCACCAATCAAATAACTTGGTTCTTACCCACCCTCGAGCCACATTAATGTTGTTCTCTGAATAATATTGAGATGATTCCATTGATCTGAGGATACCATCTATGGAAGGATCTGGTGCAATTCCAAAACTAGCATCAGCCGTCTTACTTGCAGAAAACCCAAACTCACATCCTACATAGCATTTATTCCAATCCTGAGTGAGCAAAAGAAATACATAAGTTTCGTAAATAGATAGCAGAAGTGAAGCAAGACATGGATGGTATTGTGGATTCATAGCACCATTTCCATAAATAGCAGCATGTCACTAACTGTGCAAAAACAAACACACAGACCTATAATCCTTTAAGTGAAAAACGTCACAACACAAATCAAATTTACGACATCATTTTTAGACAAAATGCTTTGTATCATGCTTTCTATATGAACTATGAACTGGGATATTAGTTTTGTACCACAAGTTAGTTCAGCTCCTCAGCAGCATTTCAAACGATAAAAACAAGCACTGGGACCAAAAAAACATGGGCTTAAAGCCAGAGGTGAAGCTTCCAGCCAGCCAGCTTGGGCTGCAGCACCGTTTTCATTCTGACATAATATGCATAAATTAAGAAACTAATGGCTTAATGCCAAATTAATATTTTGCCTTCTTTAAACCGCCATTCCGTAGATTTTTGGAACTAAGTTTCTCAATGGTGATCTATAATTTTTCTAGGTGGTCCTAGTCGGTATTTTTGGAATGTCATGTTCCTCTGTATTCAGAACACATTCCTTGAGTAACACGTTCAAACTGCCTACACTTTCCTTCATACATCAACAGGACACCAGAACCATTAAAATCTAGGAGCAATATAATTCCCTCCCTCAAAATAGACAAGATCATAATGTTCTATTAATGACGAATGAGTGCCAAGTTACAATTTACTAAACCATACACTATTCAAACTTGTCACATGCCTTGCATGTTGTAGGGAAAAAAAACTTATCACATGTATCTGAACATGTGATTTCAATTAACATTTGAGGCAACACAAGAACGGAGAGGTGGCATGAACTAGCATTTCCCCGACTTTATATTTGCATTCTGGGGACAGAATACAAATCTAGTACAGATGTTTAGGGCTTTAGGCATATTAACTTGACTAATCGAACAGCAAGGCTGAGAGAAGGGCATCACCTAATCCATGCCAAGCACGACCACTTGGGGACAGGACAAATAGTGGAAACTAGAATGGAGTATTTCATTTTGGGTTATTTGTATCAGGTTCAATTTTCAGTTAACCTAGTGAAGAGCTCAACCTAACAAAAACAGTAAGCATAAAATGGTGTCACACTTCACCAAGTATTGGAAAGTTAATAAGACGGATGCTAAGGTCAGATGATTCCGCGGGATTGTTTTTCCTTTATCTAAAAAAAAAAAAGATGATTCCGCGGGATACAGATTTCATCAAAACTACCGTAGCAATTTCGATCCGCCAGAGCCGCGGATCCGTGGAGTGGAACCCGTCTATTACTAAAGCATTAGCAGATTCGCCACTTCCAAACTAAGAGGAGCGCGACGGTGGAAAAGGCATGCACGAGACCTTGGCAGCGCCGCCGACGAGCACGGGCTCCCTGTCAAAGTCGCGGTCGTAGGGCACGGCGTCCTCCCTCTCGAGCCGCTCCTCGCACCGCCGGATCTCCTCGTCCTCGTCCTCGCCCCCGCCCCCGGCCCCCGCGGGCTCGGCCCACTGCGCGGAACGGCGGTAGAAGGAGGTGGTCCAGCTCTCGACCGCCTCGGCGTTCTTCGCCATGTCGAGGCGGCCGAGGAACGCGATCTCGGCGAGGAAGGCGGCGCCGACGAGGAGCGGCAGCAGCCACCCCCAGCGCCGGCGCCGGCCCGCCTGCGAGTGCGAGGAGGAGCCTGTCATCGCTGGCCCGCCGCGCCGGCGCCCGGCGGCCGGTGGTGGAAGAGATCGGGCGGGAGGGGGGCGACCGCGAAGGGGGGACGCGGCGGGGAGTCGTTAGGCGACCTGGGCAGGCGAGTTGGAACGGAGCAACGAGCCAACAATGACCCCGTCCATTGGCCGGTGAGGAGGTAGAGCAAGGGGAGTGGGCACCACATGTCAACGAAATAGAGTGGCTGCCTTTTGGTGAAAGGCCGCCCGCTTGGGCCAGGGCTCTTCCGGAGCTCCGGTACAGAAGATCCATTCGCCACGGCCCAGCTGGCCAGATACCACTTTCTTCGTCGTTCCTTCCCTCTTCGTGAACGACACCACCGATTTGGGTAGGGAACTCTGATGTAAAGCGAGAGAAGACTTGCTTAGCAAACAAGGTTATAAGAAAAAAAATGATTGAAGTTATAAGCATTGCCCTTACATTTATGCAATCATACTAGCAGTGGCGAAGCTAGGATTTCAGTATAGGGGGCAATCAAACAACTATATAAAGTGTCCACAACATAGTATGATATATACACATGGATATACACTTTCATATAGCATAGACACTAAGCAACAAACAATCATGTAAATGATCAAAAGATAAAAGGATTATGTTATTTAACCTATCAACGGAAAAAGATAAGTGTTAATCTACAATGAATCAGGGGATTTGGAGCCTGGAGCCTGAAGGACGGGACGGAGGCTGGTTGCCGTTGCCGGGTCAGAAGGGCAAGCGCGCAACGTCGTTCGCCGTCCGCGCGGTACTAGATGCACCGCCGCCGTCTCCCGGCCCGACTAGATTCTGCGTAGGTAGGGCTGATTCTATTTCTCGCTGCGTAGCTGGATGCAGTGGCGGAGCCAGATATTTGAATATTTTGGTGTTAGAAGAAACCAATAGCACTAAATTTTTAAAATTTATTTGAATTTCAAAATTTTAGTGTAAAATTTTGGTCCATAGGCCTTGGCCCACCCTGCCCCTCCCTGTCTCTGCCCCTGGCTGGACGCCTGGACTTGGACCTTGTTGTCCGTTGGGCCGGCGACGATGCGGATGGGCCAAATATTATATTGTCTAACTAAGATGAGGGAGCTAATCAATAGAATTAGTAAATTCTTTAATCTTATTTACTGCTTTTGCGTATTAGTGTGTCATCGTAACGACATGAAATATGGAGGCGAAGATGAAATGGATAAATAAAGCCTTCGAGGTAAGTGGTGGTGTGGGAATGCAAAACTCTATGTCTACTTATACAAAAAAAAAAATGGACAAGACTAAAGTAGAGATCTAAAAAGAAATTGGAGACTGATGATGTTTTCATTCAATAATTATTTGGAGGATAAGGGTGTTACTATAGGGGATGCCAATAACAAAAACCGCCGACTCTGAAGAAAAAGAACAATGCTGTCGTTTTTCTACTGCCGAGTACCAACGCAAGACTCCATCCCCAGTGGAAGGGATCGTGGAACCGGCGTTGTTTTAGGGTTGTGGAGTGGTGCACTGCATAGTACAACAAGCCTATCAAGATGCTATCGATGGCGCACACAACTTGACAGTGGCATGCATGCATGGATGAGCGCCATCTGCCTACAGTGTGTATAAGTTCCAGTGGGGGACAGGATGAAAAATAAAAGAAGCATCTCCATCTCAACAACATGCCCTTTAATTTATTTGCTCTACCAGGGAGTTGATATATCTGACGTTGCAGGCAACCAGGCCGCGCATCTTATCAAAAAGAAAAAAAATCAGGCTCGCGCACGGGTGCCAACCGCGACCTGGCAGGCCTCTTTCCTAATCGATCATGCATAGGCTCATCCATCGACCGTAGCCATCTAAAAAGCAGGCGATCATGGCATCTTCTTTTCTCTTCCACCAAGTTTTTTCTAGCTGCTAGCATATGGCTCTAGTAGCTGCACCTAGGGCTGCCATTTCTTTCTAGCTGTATCTAGGGAGTCTAGGGATATTTTGTTTAGTAATTAAGTAAAATCTTAAATCCACCATGCACAAAGGGTACTGCTCCGATCCTACTGTATGTAGTGCTAATAATCTGGTTCCATTTGTCTTTTAGGTCTTCTTGTTCGCTGCCAAACATGTCTGTCAAAATTTTAGCATATCCACACTTTGATATCAAACCAAACAAGTACTCAACCTGAAAGTCGTATTGCTGCAACAATACAAATGTACTTTCATTCATATGAAGGGGTTTCTAGAAGACACGTCGAACATGCGGTTGACGATTCTACTGGACGCAAGGTTATAAATCTCCCGTTATAACTGCCACTGTCTTCAGATACAACTGTTTGAGAAGAATTCCGCTATTTGCTTCTATCTACAATTTAGCTGCTATTTTTCGCTATAGCTCTATTTAACCTGCTATTAGCTGTTTTTGGAGACCAACCGCTAAAGGACTTAGCCCGCTATTTAAAACATTGACCGGACGTTTAGGGCATGTTTGAAAATATGGTATTTTTATGGTTCCTAGACAATACATAGTTTAAATGAATATCATAGTACTCCCTCCTTATTTAAATATAAGTCGTGGTTGATTTTTTTTTCAAAACTTCGATCATTCTTAAGAAAAAAAAAATCATAGATTATGTGACAACAAAATAAAACTATTCTCTCTCTCTGGCAGCAAATCACTAGGGAGTAAAAGGTGCCCCTCTTTACATCCATGGCTGATTCAGACATATATATCTAATCTATATATATCTAAGTGGAATCGCATAATGATGTCCCTAGCTAGCCAAATACTACATCGCTTGCGCCTTTTCTCTTGCACCACAGGGGGCGCACGAATATTGTTTTTCACTTGGACGGATGATCAGACATCTGAGATTCTCTGTTACTGCTTAAAGCATTTGGCAAGCATTATTCGACTACTAGATCTCTTTCTTCTCCCATTCTTCTTATTTTGTTTCTTTTTATATTGTATATGTGCACCAACCACCAATGTACCATTTTGTTACCGAGCATAGAACTTTATTCTAAATAACGACTTTCTTTGTCTAAAATCCATATTAATTAATGACGTGTTTGGATTGCTGCATGCAGCGGCTTCGGAGTCATCCGAACCTATGTTCGAACCTAACATTTCGTTTTGTTTGAGGAGCAGAATGATCCGGTCCAGCACCTCTGCATCAATGTCATAGTTATTTCCAGCGGACCAACTCGTCCGGAGTCGGGTCGACCAGAGCGCTCTCATCCAGCGACCCAAACAGTCCCTAAGCCTACTTGGTTCTCTATAAGATTCTCCAAACAAATCTATAAAATTTTCTACTTTACATCACATTCTTCCGCATTTGTATCCTTATATCACATACTCTATATCCAACAACGTATTATTTTACTTATTTCTTACTGTAAACAATTATTTATCTAACCGTGTCCCACACCTCCTCCCTATCGCCCACTCAAATTACATTCGTGGAACTACCACCTCTGTCTACGCCTGTCTTCTACTACTTTTGTTCATAAATGTATGACAGTTGATTTTTTTCTAAAACTTACATTTGTTTTATTCAAAAAACTATTCAAATATGTAAAAACATAACTCATACTCAAACTATGTTTAGTGATAAATATCACAACAAAATAAACAATGAGAATTTTTTAAAATAAGACAAATGATTTTAGTTGTCGAAAAAATCAACCACGCCATACATTTGTGAACGGAGTGAGTTTTTTTTCGCTTCGCCATAGGGCTCTGCGCATAGCCACACCGTGAAGTTTCCAACTAACCTAAGGTGTGATCAGGAGGGTGTTGGAGCTCATGGATGAAAGAGAGAGATGAGATAGAGGATGAAGCCTCACACTCTGCATATATAGAGGATGAAAGGACTCTCTCACTACTGCTTTATTGAACAACATGATATGCCGCTGCAACACCACAACATACTGTTTACAAACTGAGGCAGGCCTAAGAGGGAATCCCCACGATTTTGCAAAACAACCTACGCATAACACATGTTGCAACTTGTATACATGTATTACATAAACTTTCTTAATCCTTTGAAAATTTTGAATACAGATTTGTAATTTTGAACACTCATTGCCTAAATCATATAGCCCGGCCGCCGCCTCTAGTTTAAAACCTCTAGTTTAAAAATATAAGACAGACTGCGCCACACTGTTTTTACACACAGCTCGACTGCTCTACGTAGCTACGGAGTAGCCTGTAGCCTGGGAGATGCAAGCAACGACAACGAACTGTGGAATCGATCGGGCGACATGAGCCTTAGGGCCTGTTTGGATCCCATGGGTTAAACTTTAGCTCCCTCAATTGGAGAGCCAAAGATTAGCCCATGAGATTGTTTGGATACCAGCTAAAATTTAGCTCCATGGTGTAAAAAAGACATTGATACCTCCAATCACCCTGCCCTTCCTTCTCTCCCACACCGGCGCACGGATCCAGCTGCCATTGCTCCTCCCCGGCCTGGCTCCGAGCGGCCGCGAGCGCGGCGCGTGCGTCAGCCGCACCACCCCTGAGCGTGAGCAGGAGGAGGAAGCCTTGGTGGAAGCCTTGGTGCGCGTCGGCGAGGAGGAGGAAGCCTTGGTGTGCGTCGGCGAGGAGGAGGAAGCCTTGGTGCAGGAAGGCGTGGAGGAGACGGGAAGAGAGAATGCGGGGAAGAGAGTGTGCGGGGGAGAGAGAGTGTGGGGTGGGAGGGTAGGGGTGGAAAGTGGTCACCTTGGACCACTTTTAGCTCCAATAAGCTACCCTTGGTCAGCTAGTAGTTCTAAGGGAGCTAATTTTTATCTTGGCCCATTTAGCTATCACTACTACAAAAGTCCGTTACGGAAACGTCACCCAAATAACAATAGGAACGGCTCCAATTTAGGGCTGTTCCTGCTGTGCTCAGGGTGGGTCCCACATGATGCACTGCTCTTGCTAAGCGGTGCACCTTACCAACCGCTCCTCAAAATAGCAGGAGCGGTTGGTAAAGTGCACCGCTCCTGCAGAGCTCATTCAGCAGGAGTGGACCACCTTACCACCCGCTCCTGCTGTGTTCCCTACAGCAGGAGCGGTGGACCTTTCCAACCATTTTTGCTGTTAGCACAGCAGGAGCGGTGCACCGAATGAACCGTTCCTACTAAACTAATTACAAGAACGGTACACCATGTGGACCGTTCCTACTCTTTCCGCTCACATCAAAAACACCCGAAATTTTTCACTGTGAAACAGCGCGAAAATCAAACCATCAATCCTCTCTCTTTGTTTACTCCACCATCGACCCGATCCTCTCTTTATTTACTCCACCCGTCCACGGTAGGCCTTATCCTCTCTCTTAATTCTTTCCTGCTTCGGCGACGGAGACGATTTCTCTTGCTCGCGCTCCTCCATCCCTCAGCTGTGGCCTCGGCGCGATCTCCCTCGGCAGTGGCGCGGCAAGGCAGTGGGTTCTAGGACGTCCTCCCACAGCAGCAGCCTGCGCGAGCGCGACCTCCCTCGACGGTGGCGCGGCAAGGCAGCGGGGCCCGGCGACGGCCTCCCTCGGCAGCAGCCTACACGACCTCCCTCGGCGGCGGCGCGGCAAGGCAGCGGGGCCCGCGACGGCCTCCCTCGGCAGCAGCCTGCACGACCTCCCTCGGCGGCGGCGCGGCAAGGCAGCGGGGCCCGGCGACGGCCTCCCTCGGCAGCAGCCTGCGCGACCTCCCTCGGCGGCGGCGCGGCAAGACAACGGGGCCCGGCGACGGCGCAACCTTCCTCGGCAGCGGCACGGCAGGGCCATGGAGGCGCGGCAAGTCAGCGCGGCCGGGTGACGGCGGCGCGGACTCGTCAACGGGCGTCGCAGCGCAGCACGCTCGGGGCAGCCGGGGGCAAGCGCGGACGCGGTGGCGTGCCGAACGGCCGGGCGACGGCTGCTGGCGGAGCTTTTTTTGTTTTTTAAATCGACCAGCAAGAACGGTGGATCTCATCAACCGTTTCCGTAAAAAAATTTAGCAAGAACGGTGTGATTACTGCAGGAGCGGTGCAATCGTGGCCCGTTCCTGCTGTGACCACTGCAAACAACAGGAGTGGTGCAATCACGGCCCGCTCCTGCTGTGATTACTGCAGGAGCGGTGAGCGGTGCAATCGGGGCCCGCTCCTGCCGTGACCACTGCAGGAGCGGTTTAGACCCGCTTCTACTGCATGTTCCACTGCAGGAACCCACGAGCGGAAATATTTGCCAAAACCGTTCCTATATGGATGTCGAGAGCGGTTACTATTACATTTTATTGTAGCAATGTACCCTGTTTGGATCCTCAAATACCTAAATGTGACTAAAATAAGAGGTAATATTTAGCCAGCTGGATCCAAACGGAGCCGGTTGTTGTTGGTTGCTTCAAAGGACGTTGTGCCTTTTCGTCCCGACGAGCGGCTGGAATTGAATGAATGGCAGCGAAGAAGCTGCGGCTAGGGCTAGTAGTATATATGCACGGCTACGGCTATATCTATATGCCTGCTGGCTCGATCGAACAAAGCAGCGCAGAGTGGCTGCATGTCTCTCTGCTAGCTAGTGCCACTTTCGGTTGGCGCGCACCACTTGCCACCCGCACGCACGGGGACGACCAGGACCAGCTCGAGAAAAGAAAACGGATGGCCGCCAACTCGCCATTGATGTGGTCGTTTGGAGCTGCCGCCGGAGTAGTGGAGCTTTCACAAATCACAAGGAGCACGAGGACACCATAACTTGAGCGCCTGATGCCGCCGGCACTTTCAGTTCACCGTTTCATGATCGATCCGAGCATTCCGTGCGCGCTCGCGCGCGTATAGTAGATGAGCATCGACCGATCGATCGGCGCGCGTCCTGGTGGCACGTACGGTACGGGCAAATAAATTAAAAGGCGACGACGCGCGCGAGAGGTAGATCGAGACGAAACAATCGATGTGGCGAAGAATACAGCACTGCTACTGTATATATGTTGTGGTGCTGACGATGCAAGGAAAGACCTGAACTTTTTAGGCCCGTGATGGACACGTATGGATTGGAATTGGATAGAAGAAGAGATTAAGTATAGGGGATCGAGTCTCGTACCGCCGTACGTGTGCTGTCCCGGGCGTCTAGCTTCTTGATTCGCGTAACGCAATGATCGGCAGCAGCCCCCCTGAACTCAGCGAAATGATGAGTCATTTTAGGGTGTGTTTAGATACCTGAAAACTGACCACTTTTTGTTTGTTTGTGGTAAATATTGTCCTACCATGGTCTAACTAGGCTCAAAAGATTCGTCTCGCAAAGTACATCTAAACTGTGCAATTATTTTTTTATTTCATCTACATTTAGTACTCCATGCATTTGCCGGCATTTTGATGTGACGGGGAATCTTCTTTTTGCATATTAGAATTTGGGAGAAGTTTTTTAGATCTAAACAGGGCCTTACATGTATGTATAGCTCCCCAGCAATGTTTTGGAACAAATTAAAGTTTTTTTTTCTGATGAGGTATATATGGATATCCTGCAGTAGTAGAGAGCTAGTTGAGACTTGAGACTCGGAGGCAGACGTGAGCAGCATGCAGCTTCCAAACGTCAAAGCACTGCGAGTTGGAAGCAGCCAAACACTCATCATCAGTTATCACTGTTATAACAGGCGTTCACGTTGCGATATGGAGTACTCCAGTCAGTCCTGATGGTCGTCTTCTTGTCTCGCGTCTCCACTTGGCAGGTAGTAGTATATACAGTGAACTTTCGTCTAGACTGCGACAGCTAGTCATGTCCAACAGCATCCTAGAACGAATTCATGCATGCTGGTAACCTCTTATAAAAAAAAAAAGCATGCTGGTAACCTCGGCCCTGTTTAGATTCAAAATTTTTTTCCAAATTCCACTGATTCTTCATCACATCAAAATGCCGATATATGCATGGAGTACTAAATGTAGATGAAATAAAAAATTAATTGCACAGTTTAGATGTACTTTGCGAGACGAATCTTTTGAGTCTAGTTAGGCCATAGTAGGACAATATTTACCACAAACAAACGAAAAACGCTACAGTGTGTTTTTCAACGCTACAGTGTATTTCAGTTCCAATTTCAACGAATCTAAACACAGCCCTAGTCTAGATTTGTTAGATTTACGCACCAGTAGTAGTACATTGGTGCAGGCCGCCGGCCACCAATCATTAAGGTGACCCGACTCCTGACTGAATGGGAGGACAAGGTGCTAGGCCTTCCATGCGTGCACCTCAAAAGAAGCACGTACGTCGGGACTTGGGTTGGGAGCCAAGCTAGCTAGGCTTGGAAGTTGGAACTCTCCATGCCATGCATGAAGATGCAGTGCGCGGATTGAGCTTCAGTGTTCCACTAACGGACAGAATTACGGATAAGGACACTTCGGGTGTGTTTAGATGGGGTGTGTTTAGATGGTTGAAAAAAACACTGTTCCGAACTGAAAAGCACTGTAGAACTACTGTAGCACTTTTCGTTTGTTTGTGGTAAATATTGTCCTACTATGGCCTAACTAGTCTCAAAAGATTTGTCTCGCAAAGTACATCTAAACTGTGCAATTATTTTTTTATTTCATCTATATTTAGTATTCCATGCATGTGCCGGCATTTTGATGTGACGGGGAATCTTTTTTTTCATAGTGAATTTTGGGAGAAATTTGGTGTACTAAACAGGGCCATGGTTGAAAAAAACACTGTTCCGAACTGAAAAACAATGTAGAACTACTGTAGCACTTTTCGTTTGTTTGTGGTAAATATTGTCCTACTATGGCCTAACTAGGCTCAAAAGATTCGTCTCGCAAAGTACATCTAAACTGTGCAATTATTTTTTTATTTCATCTACATTTAGTATTCCATGCATGTGCCGGCATTTTGATGTGACGGGAAATCTTTTTTTTGCACAGTGAATTTTGGGAGAAAATTTGGCCACTACACACCCTTCATGCAGAACTGAAAACTGAACACTTCAGCATGGCCGCCCCGGTGCGATCACTGAATCGTTGCTGCAGTGAAACTCAGGCGAGGTAATATGGTTGCCATATGCCCATATGGAGATAGATGGGCAGCTTCTCCTTGTCGCCTTCAAAATTTCCTCGAGGCGGCAGTGCGCTATACTATACTAATCACTCATCAGCCGGCATCCATCCATTGGCGACCTGAGCCAAGTGAGCCGTCTTGGTAAGCTAGCCAGTCCGGTCCGGGAAGGTGTCATCAGTCTTGTCCAGGCCGAACCTTCATATCGAGGTAGGTCATTCCTACTGGTGTTTGACATGAGTCGCTGCTGTGCCAGCACCGAAAGCCATAGAGACATATCATGGCACGTTTCAACGAGTGCGCCAGCCAGCCCCTAATTAAGCAGTCAGCGCAAGCACTCTGCACTCGCATGCGAAATTCAGCTCAACATTGTCGCGGATAGCGAAGGACATATAAATTGTTACGGGGAAAATGGGGATCAGCTTGCTAATCTTTCTACACGAGTCATACAAGGTTCTCAGACGATGGAACGTCTTAGGAATGAATTCAGAGGAATAAAATAGTTTGTTACACATTAGTGAGTAAAAAAATATTGGAAACAAAGAAATAACATAAAAAAAAGTGGTGATGAGAGTTTGAGAGCATAAAGTTCTTCCAGCAAATGCTACAACCTCCCTTGATGGTGGATCTAGAATTACCACAACTCATATGGTTTGGCTAGTGGATAAAGTAGGATGGGACAGCTTTGCGGAATTGAAGACTCCTCATCGTTGTGGTGGTCGGGTTGGCTCGCGAAAATTCTGAGTATAGTGGAGGTTGGGCTATCAGATCTAAAATATAGTCTTGCATGGGATTTGTTGGCTAGACAGTGATTGTGCCTCAGGCGTAGGCGCGTAGCTACCTTCTTGAAGGCTTTACTGAGGTTACTCCGCCTCTTCGATTTTGCTATGCAAAAGCTTGGTTCCATTAGGTAGTCGGTTAGCCGGTTAGGATCTCATTGGTGTGAATAATAACAGAGGTGAGCCCGTGGCGCCATTTTCTTCTCGAAGGCTTCATCTTGCTGAACTATATTCGTTTCGTTTCAGACCCGATGCTGGAAGCTTTCACATTTAGTTGTTGAATTTAAGACCTGGTATCTTATTTTTATACTTGCACACTGAATTATGGCACATCTAAAATGTGATTTACGGATTATATACTAATCACACCGAATTGTGTATGGATTACATTATGGTATTATATTATACCGAATTTTACATGAGAAATCAATGCGGCGTACCCTTGGTAAGAATTCTAGTTCCACCGCTAGATTCCCCATCTATTGGATCAGTGACAAAAAAAAAAATCTTCCATAATATTTTTGCGGGGTCACGGTTTCTGCATTTGCCAACGCATGCTCCTGTAGTCCTGTACCTGTTACAACAAGAGGACCGGAAGACGTATATTTAAAACAGCAGCCGCAAAGAGACTCAGGAGCCATGTAAATAAAATACTCTTATCAGTCCTGAAGGGCGTTCATATATTTTTGTACCACTTCTGAATCCTGATTCGTTTGTTTAGTGGTTGTAGTGTAGGCCACTCCCGTCCTTTGTTTATAACGTCGGTCCCCAAAGGCTCCACAGGTCCAGAAATTAGTTACTACTACAGCACACAAACCTCATCTTCTTCAAAGAAAAGATTTCATTTGAAAAATGGGCAGCGCACACATGGTCGTACAGTGAGCAATGAACAAGAGGCCTCTTTTCGTCAATAGTACAAACAATTTTCCTGACAATTTTCTTCAACTGTTCTGATGTGCAGGCGATAGGTGAAAACCATGGGAGCCGCCTCAACAACCACGCATGATTTATTGATTCACATCATCTGCACGAGCCTCTCTGCTCTGCCGGAGGCGCCAACCACATGCAAATGTGCCGTAGGAGCGGTAGGCCCGAGTGCCCTGGATGCAAATATGCTCGGCTTCAGAGGCAACAAATTTCTTGGGGCCAGTAGGCGATAAAACTGGGATCGGA
This sequence comes from Paspalum notatum, assembly GCA_022530915.1. Taxonomy (NCBI): domain Eukaryota; kingdom Viridiplantae; phylum Streptophyta; class Magnoliopsida; order Poales; family Poaceae; genus Paspalum; species Paspalum notatum. Next base: position 6,222,787 of record CM039691.1, read on the forward strand.
TCGGAGGGTCGAACAGCGGTGCAGTGCAGAGGATTAGGCGGGCGGAAAACGACCCCCCGATTCGCAGACAAATTTCACTCACATCCTTCGTTACCTACGAGCGAGGGCGGAGAGAACAAAAATGAAGCTTTGCCGCTGTTCGTGTTCGTGTTCCCCACCTGGGCCACCTCCCTCTCTACTCGGTGACCAAGAGATCTCTGCCACGGGGCCCGCCCGCCCGCCCGCCCCACCGTGCTGCCACCTCCCCACCACGCGATGCCGACGGGCAATGGCCGCCTCTATATATAACCGCATCCCATTCCCACCCGCCGGCCCGGCCTCCTCTAGCCAGCCAGCCAAGAACTCACTCCGCTCGCTCCGGCGGCCGTTACTACCCAGGCAGAGGCAGGCAAGACCCCAGCTCAGTCGAGCACCTAGTAGGCCCACGTCCAAGACAGGCAGGCAGGCGGCGCCCGCAAGAAGCTTGGGTAGTGGTGGTGGGTAACGTCTGCAATGGTGGACGTGGACCGGCGGATGGCCGGGCTAAGCCCGGCGGCGCACGCGGCGGGGCTGCGGCGCCTGTCCACGCGCGCCGCGGCGGGTCCGTCCTCGGCGTCGGCGTCCCCGCGGCACGGGCTGCACTCCTTCGCCCCGCTCGCGGGCGCGGTGCTGACCCATCTCCGCGCCTCCGGTGTCCCCGTGCTCCCGGGCCTCACGGAGCCCGAGCTGGCGCGCGCCGAGGCGGAGCTGGGGTTCGTGTTCCCTCCCGACCTCCGCGCCGTGCTCGCCGCGGGGCTCCCGTCGGGGCCCGGGTTCCCCGACTGGCGGACCCGCGCGGGGCTCCGCTCCGCCTTCGACCTGCCCATCGCGGCTGCGTCGCTGCAGACGGCGCGCGGCGCGCTGTGGCCGCGCGGCAGCTGGGGCGCCCGCCCCGCCGACCCCGACCGCGCGCGGCGCCTGGCCCGCGCCGCCATCCGCCGCGCCCCGCTCCTCGTCCCTCTCTTCGACCGGTGCTTCCTGCCCTGCCGCCCCTGCCTCGCGGGAAACCCCGTGTTCTTCGTCACCGACGACCGCGTCCTCTGCTGCGGCATCGACCTGCTCCACTTCTTCACCCGCGACTCCTGCTTCCAGCCGCCGAGCTTCGACCTCCTCCCGCGCCCGCACCAGCACCTGGCGCCGCAACACCCGCAGCCGCGCCCCGGCGGCGAGCTGCGCCGCAGCCTCGACGCGGACTGCGGCGGCGCGGCGCCCCGCTGGATCGAGTTCTGGAGCGACGCGGCGTCGGACCGCCGCCGCCGCGACTCCTCGTCCTCGGAGGCGTCCACCGCGTCGTCGCTGTCATCCGGGTCCGGGTGCGCGTCGCCTCCGCCAGCAGCCAGGCGGGCGAGGAACCCGCGCTGGGTCGACAGCTACCTGGACCGGCTGGGCCACGTGCTGCGGCAGGGCGGGTGGAGGGAGACGGAGGTGACGGAGATGGTGGAGGTGGCGGCGTCCGGGGTGTTCGACGGCGACGATGCCGGGCCCCCCGCCCACGCCGCCGCCGCCGTGGCCGTGGACTCCGACGCCGTGCTCGACGCGCTGCTGCTCAAGGCGGACCGGTGCTCTGACTCGCTCCGGCGCGCCGGGTGGAGCTCCGAGGACGTGTCGGACGCGCTCGGGCTCGACCTCCGGCGCTGCAAGGACCGCGCCCGCCCCGCCGTCCGCGTGCCGCCGGAGATCGCCGCCAAGGCCGAGCGGCTCGCGCGGTCGGTGGCGGCGCGCCCCTGATGGGCGATGAATGACCGATGACTGACTGACCGACCTCCCGCCGCCGTCGCAGCAGCCGTCAGATCAGCCGCCGCCGCCGGTGGCCGTCGTTTTTTTTTCCCCCCTTTTTCTTAGAGAAAAAAAGATGCTCTTTTTATCGACCTTTGTCACGATACAAGGAAAGAATACGTGTACTTTAGTCGAGTAGTAAAAATTGTACGAAAAGTTAACCCCACGATCATCCCATCAGATGTAAATTAAATGCTTGCAAGCGAGTGTTTGTATTAGTGGTACTAGTAACGGCTACATCGATCAACGTCTCATCAGTTTCCCTGATGCAGAGTCAACAGTAGAAGTAATAAAGTAATAAAAGAGGCAGTAAGTAATACAGTAACACTGAAACATCGCGGTGAATTCGCAGCAATAAGAGTAGTAGTTTGGTGTTTGCAATCTTTTTGATAAGGCATGCAACGGTACTACATTTTTCACGCAACGGTACAACATTTTTGTCCATTGTTTGGGTGCCAAGGTGGATGCCGATAGATGTACGGGGCGCCAATCTAGATCTCATCTGCGGTGCCGACTGCCGAGTCACCACATGGCTGCATGAAGTAGCAAACGGTCAGTTTCATCCCAGGCGGCAGCCGCCGCCGCCGTACCAGCATAATCTCGTGCGATGGGGCGAGAGATCTAGCAATCCCTCGACCATGGATCTCTCTGCTCTGCTCTGCTTTAACCACTCCAAGGGTGTGTTTAGAACTCAAAAAATTCTCCCAAATTCCACTATGCAAAAAGAAGATTTCCCGTCACATCAAAATGTCGGCATATGCATGGAGTACTAAATGTAGATGAAATAAAAAAATAATTGCACAGTTTAGATGTACTTTGCGAGACGAATCTTTTGAGCCTAGTTAGACCATGATAGGACAATATTTACCACAAACAAACGAAACGTGCTACAGTGCTTTTCAGTTCGGAACAGTACCAATTTCAGGGTTCTAAACACACCCCAAGATTTCATTTTACTTTCGCTTTGATTGATCCACCCCCTGACTGGCCCTTCTTTCGCTTTGGAGCCATGATTGCTGGCCGGGGGAAGGGGGACGCTCGTTGTCGCAGAACTCGCAGCCACGCCTCGCGTGCACTCGTTGCGCTTTGCCTTGCTTTTGTGGCTCGCCTCTGGCCAGCCTCTCGCCCTCCTCCGACGACGTGCCTCTGTCCTCCGGCCACAGGAAAAAGGAGCAGCCTTGTTCCCCGTTGCCGGCTGCCGTGCGCGCCGCGGAGGGGCAAAGGGAGCGCACGCACACGCACACGCGCGGCCGGCCAGACGGCTGTGGCCTCGGGAGCCTCGCGGTCGTGTCGCGCTGCGGCTGCTCTCTCTGTCCACTGCAGCATGCCCCTGCCCGCCCGCCGCGGGCCCCCTGTGCGTGCGGCTGCGCGCGTGCAGGGCGCAGGCGCGCACCGCGTTCCCACTCGCCTCGTCGGGGTCTCCGTGAGAACCGAGAGAGACAGGTTTGGGGGCTCGCTGCGCTGCGGCGCGCCGCGCGCCCTCTCGGTTTCAATGCGGGCGGCGTGGCGGCGGCGTCGCGGAAAGCGGAGCCCCGGGCCCCGGCCTGTGGCGGACGGAACAGCGACGCGTCCGTCAGCGTCTCGCCCTCGCCGCGCGCGTGTCCGGCGTGCCAGTGGTCCTGCGCCGCTCCTCGGCGGCACGGCCCGTGGCTGCTCGCCTGGCTCCTGATCGTTGGTTCGATTTGAAACGGGTGGCCAACGAAAGGCTGCGAGACCTGATCGGTGCAGGGCAGGCCCCCTAGTTCTCCTCCAAAGCTGTCAGCGTCAGCTTTGAGCTGGGGCTCCATCCAGTATTTCGCTTCGAGCATTGGTCGGGGACCCCGACCCGAGAGGTTCTACGAATTTTTTGAAGTCGGGAGCCAACCGGAGGCGTGGCGGACGTGCGGTGAAGCGGAGGCGAGACGCAGCTTTCACTACCGCCGTTAATTAAACTAGAGTAAACCAGCTTGGTTTTACGCTGCAAGTGGGGATTAAAATTCAAATATACTACGGTATAATTGCAGCATAGCGGTAGATTAGTAGCACGTTGTGTGTGTGTGTGTGTTTTTTACGTGCCGATGGTCGACAGAGGAGTACTAGATAACAGCTGGGCTACGCTTGTAGCTTGGGCTTTGCGTTCCAACCACTTTGTGGTGTCCGCCACAACCGGAGTTTCTTACTCTTTTTTTTTTTTGACGATCTTTCTTACTCTTCTTTTTTTTTGGCGATCTTTCTTACTCTTCTTGCACGCTCGAAAGATTTCGGAGTAAAAGATTCAGCTATAACGACCTACAAGGCTACAACTTCACTGTTAGTGAGATTGATTGATTAGTTAAACAGCCAGAGTGCAATACAGGTTGCTGAGATTGATTGATTGATTAACCAGCTAGCAAGAGTAGTGTAATATTAACGTTCCTGTTAATTCACTCAAGACCAATCATGCACGATTGCACGTATCGATCAACAAGAGCACGGTGGGCATTGTTGTCAGGAGACACCCCCGCGACCTGTGAAGAACAAGAACATCATGCATGCATATGATGCAGACCACTATGATTGCACGACGGGCATTAACAAGAACATATTCAGGTCATTAACAAAGAACTTGCACTTACCTTTCCGTAGACAAAATCTGGCTCACGAATCATGCAATACAAGGTGCCATAGGCGACAAACCACATGCACCGTGCCTGCTCGCACATATAGCCAGATCAGGTTGCCGCAGAGGCTGTCCATGCGCACCCTAGCTTGGGAAACGTTTGCCGCAAACGATAAAGCACCCATGCAGTGATGCAGAGATGTACTATGGCGGAGGGCCAATGCATGATCAATTAAGCGCTCTGATGACATGCATGATTATTCCAGACATAACAGCTCGCGATGCGGGCATTGGCAGCAGAGAAACCTGAGTTGTTTACGTCCAATAATCCGTCATGGACTCGTGGTCCTGCCTCGCACTTGCCGCCGATGAAGTTCTTTAGGAGCGCTCACACACGGCCACACGGGGAGTTCCGTCGCCGAGCAGGTTTTTTGGCTGTAAAGCGTGTACAAGGTTTGGCTTGTTTGCCAGGCAGGGGAGCCTAAACCGAACATAAAAGCGTCTATGCACATTCCTGGACCACACTCGTACGTTACATATACTGAAAATAAGTGGATGCAACGGTGATGCGCACGCTTCGTGTGTACCATTTCCTTCTAAATTAGTAAAGCATGTCGGAGTGCTAGGTGTACTTATTTTAGTTGGAGGTGCCACAGCCCACAGGGAAGAATAAGACGATTGTTGGCGCAATACTCCTGGACCACATCGATCTAACCCATATGTAGCAAATGGTAACCGCAAGGTCGGTATGTAGAGACGAACGGAGAGTTTAGTTCATACTACTCAAGTACTCAAGTGGTGGCCTTGCCAACTTTTCTTTTAATTAAGGGAATGCATTTCCAATGATAGAGGTACCCGATGGCTACAAAGCTTCGACCCATCTGCTAACTCGGTTCCAAATAAATTATAAGTCACTACTCCATCAACCCATACTTTCGCATGACTTCAATAGTGGCAGCGATCGATAATTATAAAAAAACATATATATATATGCCTATTTTTATTTATATGTTTGTAGTTTAGAATTTTGATATGATTTTAGTTTACCTATAGTAATATTAGAGGTGATTATTTAATCCATCTTTCATAATGTCATGATGGGCAATTTATATATAAAGCTTCCCAGAGGCTTTTTTTTTTGTATTGAACGCATGGCGTTAGCCTAAGCAAAGCATCCAATGCGACCCATAAGTAAGTAGGTGTATCTAGGTTATTTAAATTATTTATCTTTTATAATGGCATGGTTGGTAATTTATGGTTTTTTTGTTCATGTTTTATAATGACTGGCGTATATATACGCGAGCGTGGGCACATTCACATCCCCTGCCGGTCGCATGAGATCAACACCCAACTCCAGCTGAGCTCTCGATGGACTCGATCGTCGCGTCGCTGCAGATCTCGCCGGGGGAATTGAACGGGCGGCGATTCGAAAGCAGAGAGCACGGCGGCGCGCGGTCAGGAGAATCGTGGCGTCGATCACCCAACGGCAGGGCAGACCCTATTAGGGATGAAAACGGACGGGAAAAATCCCGTCCCGTCCTGTGCCGTATTCCCGTACCATTCCGAAGCTCAGGAACCATGGGATACCCTCCTACCACCAGCAGGCAGCAGCGTGCGCGTCGGCAGCCATGGGAAGCCGGCGTAAAGTAAAGAGCAAACTGACCACCTCGCGTAGCGCGGGGCCTTCTTGCCCACCTGAATTTTTAGCCATTGGATCTTAGATGGATGGCTAGGATTACACAGTAACTACAATGTACATACACTGTAGTTACCCCCAGCCCCACCCCCTACCACTCAGATCCACACCGCCCCGACGCTCCGCCGCTCGCGCTCGCCGTCGATGCCATCACCGTCGCCGGGCTCCGAGCGCCGCCCCCGCACGCCCGCGCCGCCCCTGTCCTCGCCGATGCCCTGGCTGCCGCCGGCCTCGCCGCCGTCGCGCCCCGCACGGCCTCCGCTGCCAGCCCTGGCTCCGGTGGGCGTGCCGAGCCGCGCCGCCGAGGGAGGAGGAGATGGCCGCGTGAGCGCGCCGCCGGGCAGGAGGAGCTGGGAGTCTGTCGTCGGGGAGGAAGAGCGTGGGGACGCGCCGCTGGGAGGAGAAGGCGCGGGGCCGAGGGAGGAGCGGCACTGGGAGAGGAGGAGGCGCACCGCCGGGGAGGTGGGAGCGTGGGGCCGGAGGCGGCGGGGCTGCTCCGGCGGTGGAGGAGAAGCCAGGTGATGGGATCGATCCCATCACCCGGTTGAGGTATAGTTTTTCTCTTTTTCTTACGTAATACTACTACTGTTATTTAATATAGTACTCCTATTAATGTTGCTGGTTTAGTTACGTTGTTCCTATCTAGCCCATGTCTTCATTTTTTTTAAGCCTCTCGTCTAGGTACAACTATAGTATCTGATCATGTACAACTCACGCCACACACTACACACGCACACCCCACACATACCACTCGTACACAAGCAAACCTACGACTACACTCAAACAGAAGACCGCGTTCTTCGAGAAATCACCGAGACCATCTAGGCACAGTAGGCGACGGGTACATCACAATCCCATTGTGACTCCACACGTAAGAGGCTGCTGAAATTATTAAAGGGTTAAACCCCAATGAGACACGCGGGTTGGAATCGAATCCGGGTGGGCTGCTCGCACAACGGCCGAGCTAGCCACCCGAGCCTCCGCTCGGTTCTCCATGTCTCCGTATTTTACTGTTCCCGCGCCGCGACACAATGCCATTGCCGGCCAACCCGCCGGTTCGAATCCGAGGGTGGACGCGGACCTCCGTGAAAAATCCAAGCATCCGTACGGTCCAATGGGATTGGACAACTCTACTCCCCAGTGGGCGTGTAAAAAAAAAAAAAAAACAAACTTGGGCATCGTGCTCTGCGTGAGCGGGAGGCGTGCGATCCGAATCCCTCCTGCTGGTCCCATCGTCCCGTGCGTGCGGCGGGAGCGCGATTATTGTGCTGCTGCTGCTGCGCCTCCAGTTCCTGCCTGGGGTCTGCCGCCGTGCACGCGCCGGTGGGTGACGGCCGGCCTGCCCTGCCTGTCCATCTTTTCGTCTCGGCAAGTTGCGCCCTCTCGGTGGTCGTGGTCTCGTACGTAGGGGATCAGCGCTGGCATCTCGGCTGATACTCTAATCCATGGGGACCGGGCAGGAGGATTAGCGTGCAAGCCGCGCCACTAGACTGCAGAGGGAGAAAAAGGATCAAGCAAGCGCACAACCAACCGTTGCGGTGAGATTTTGAGATCCAATTCCAAAATAGCTGTTGCCGGCATGTGGATCTGATGCTGCTGCGCTGCCGTACGTGCCGCCGCCTTGGACGGACGCCTGCTCCTCGGCCTCGTGCCGGGTACTGACAGGCAGGCAGCAGCGAGCGCGGTGGGTCAGCTCAGCTCCTCCTCCGGCGCCCCTCGTCCCGTCCACCGTGCGTGCGCCCGCGCCGGCCCGGGACAGCGGCACCAACAGCACCCGCCCCCGTCGTCGCACCGCACGTGGAGCCGACCGTTGGCTGGCACGGCCGCCGCAGGCCCGCAGCTTCCCCACCTTCACGTGCGGCTGCCCTGCCATGGACCCATGGCTGTCCCCACCACACGTCCACGTACGGTATGCTGCCGCAGCCGCGCAAGCGCAACAACGACGTACGCCACGGAGAAGAAAAGACAGGCAGCATGGGCGCGACCCGACACGACAGACGGAGAAGCAAACGCGCCGCCGCTCTCGACAGACGGGCGGAAGAACTGGTGGGTCGTCATCGAATCGGCCGGCCCCGCCGGCGCCAACTACTCCCCGTACGTCCTCTCTGATCCGTACAGCCTGTCCAGCGGCAGCTCGGGCGAGCGAGCGCTGGCGGTGGCCACCGGCATTGGCGCGGCCACCGCGGCCGGGCGTTGTCCGATCCGATCCTGAACAGTTGGTGGCGCCATGACCATGATTGGCGGTGGGTGCACGCCGAGAGAGAGACCGGCCGGCGAGGGACTGGCCATGCCGCGCTGCGCTGCACCGCATCACGGGGCGGGGGTGGAAGTGGAGGGTCAGCGCGCGGCAGGGGTACAGGAGCACGGCAGCCAGGCAGGCCCAGGCAGCGCGCATGGGCGAGCGGTGGCGCCGGTGCAGCACTGCAGTCTACAGGCAGGGAGGGGGTCATCGGAGACCACGGTGCCCGGTGGCGCGCGGCGTACGTGCGTAGTACCAGTACGTTACATGTGTCGTCAGCAGCGACGGGTATCACAGTAGGCCGCGTCCGCGTGCACATGAGATGAGAGGTACGGTACGGTGCAGTACGCTAGCTGGCCCCTCCGTGCGAATTGTGATGGATCGCGACACAAGGCCGGGAGTGCAAGTGATCGAACCGTAGTTGTCACTCACTCAGTCATCAGTTCATGCGCACGCAATTGATGAATGAACTCTTCTTCTGATGGGAGAGGATCAGAGGAGGGTAGCGCGCGCCACGCCACCACCGTACCCGTACCCTAGCGGCAGCCGGCAGCACCTCCGTCGCGTGACCGCCGTCCTCACCAAAAGCTTCGTCCCGGCCTCTATCCATGACACGCATCCGTCCAAAGCGATCCGGTCACCCAGCTCCCTCCCTCCCGATCAGCCGATCCATCGCCGTCGGTCGTCGCTGTTGCCGCGTCGCCGGGCACCCGCTCGCTCGCTTTCGCGGAGGGCGAGATGTATGTGGTCGATGAGACCGACGGGCGACGGACGCGCGCGCGCGCTAGCCGAGAAGGACGTGCTGAGATGGCTCGCAGTGGCACACTGGCCGGCGACGCCGACCGTGTCGCGCGGTGGCGGGCCGGGCGGGCGGAGGTGGGCTCGCCGTGTCCCGGTGCGTAGGGGACACGGGGGTGGTGCCGGCACCGGGGCGCCTCCTTCGCCCGGCAAGCCGGCCCCGCCACCGCTCCGACGACAGGGACTGCTCCTGAACTAACCCCCCGCCCGACGGCCGCCCGGGCGCCTGTTCGTGGGGCACCTATGCCGTGCCCATGTAGCTGTAGCAGCATAGGCTGGTATAGCATTGCCTGGCTGGTGGTGTGTGGTGGTAGCCATGAGCTGCTGATCATGCATCATGATCTGCCCGGCCGCGCGCTGTGCTACCAAAGCTAAGGTGCCGTATCTCTGAATCCCAAATTTAAAGCTTTATCGCCGAGGGCGGAGCAGCAGCACGACATGGACGTGACAGGGACACCATGCAACAGTCTCCGCTCTGGGGGGCCACGATGGAGCTCTTCAAGAAACAGCACGGGTTGCCGGGTTGGGGGCTACTGAATACTGATCGAGACGAAAGGGACGTGGATGAATGGCTCGAGGGGAAACACCAAAGCAACGGAACGAAGACACTTCAGGGAAATGAGTTCGTTTGGTAGCGGCGGGTTGCCCGCTCCTCGCCAAGCACCGCCGGAGAAGCAGACGACGACGGCGAAGTCGTTCTCCGGTGCGGTAGCTAGCTGGTTCCTCACCGTTGTTTCGCGTGGTCTGGATGGAATTTCCGTCTGGATCGCCGCACGTGAAGACGGATGCCAGTAGAGGCTAGCGTGATTGAGCCAAGCGGTTTCTTGTGTTCCGGTCGTTGGTTCTATGTGGTGGCCAGGCGATGCAACGCCAAGCCTTGTTCAGCGTTGGTGATCTTACGCACGGTTGAACCATCAAACATCACCAAAGGTGTAGGTGGTGAAATGGTGGATCAGCATAATGGTGAAATGGCTACTGCTCCGTGCTAATTAATGGACCTGCAGAAGAGAGAGTCGAAGTGGCTCCGACCACGGAACATTGGAACGAAAAACATCTGACAAGATTTCTGTCCCTCCTTTTTATCATTTCAGTTTACGGCCTGTTAGGATCGAATCTTCAGACTTGCAGTTTACTTGCAAATTACAAAAAAAAAAAAAAAAACCACAATTTTATACTATATCCGTTCTCGAATGTTTGTCTCCAGTTAGCCCATTTTTTAACTAAAAGACGTCAAACAAAAAAAAGGTGGGAGACTGGGAGTACATGCTATATTTTTTGACGTTGCTTGGATATGGATTCAGTCTTATGAATGGCCCAGAGCTTCAGACTTCGAACCTAGAACCAGCAGCCTCCAATCTACTACATAGCAACACAGAGCTCTAAAATCTCCAACTCCGAGGACAGAAAGATAGCCAATGGCATCATATACTGCATACTCAGAATACCCTTATGCATGCTAGTTGCATGACCAAGAGAAGCTTGCAGTCAAGACATGGTACTCTTGGCCAGAAGATGCAGCTGAAATACTCCAGATCCCAATTTATGTGGAAGTTTCTGACTGCCCTGCTTGGTAGTTGCAAGAAGAGATACAATGGCTGCTCCAACTCCAAGTCTCCCAACAAAGTCAGGAAGCTTATGGGCGCTTAGCTCATTCTACGTAGCGGCCTTCTGGTAACAAGGAACGCTGGCAACTAGTGTAGATAGATACAATACAAGGCGCCAGGTCTGTCTGAGACTGGATGAAGAAGAATGTGGCCACCTGTTCTTCAAATGTACGTAATAAGGTGAAAGCGTTGGCGCCTCTTCGAAATGAGGGATTGCGCAATAGTTTTCATCATATTGTCCTTGTCCAGCTTCCACACCTTAGGAGTTGTCTAGAATCCCCAATGACAGTTCTCCCTTGTGGAGATGGTGGTCGGCAAGGAGACTGCAAATTGCATCACATCAGAGTTTCAGAGTTCTGTGTTCTACTTCGTAATGGAGTTCGACAAATTGCACTACACTATGAGTGAGCCTCTCAGCTGTCAAACAAACCTGGAGTCTAGAGAGCACCTTCGGAGGATTTTTACAAGATATATACAAATGGCGCCTTTGATTCCATGACTATGTCTGGAGGCTGCGGCTTCCTTGTCAGGAACAGAGAAGAAGTGCTGCTGGGGCGGTGTGGGTAATACTGCTCATGGGACTCTTCGTTGTTAAGTTTTCATATTTAAAACCAAGAAAGGAGCTAGAGCTTCTCGGCGCTCAGCCGACTCCGCCCGCTCCCCGACTGCGGCCGCCCGATGGGCCGATCTGCGGCCGCCGGCGTGCGGGGAGCCGCTCCGCGCGGGAGCGGAGGCGCGCCGCTTTCAAGCGCCCCAGCCCGTAAGCGGGACTAAAATGTGCTTTATTATCATTCCTAGGGATATGATAACCACATTCTTACATCAGAGTAGTACAGATCCGCCCTAACGGGACATACCAAATGGGACGCAGTCCGAAACATACAACTGCAGCGGAACTTAAACGGTAGACCCAAACTTTCCCACTTCACACCGTTGGGATAGGCCGCAACCCTTACACGTACAAACCCTTTTAAAGGCGACTTCGTCTTCTCTGAAAAACAACAACAAAGGGGGGTGAGTACGAAAACGTACTCCGCAAACCCACCTTCCTCCATAAAGAATTTGGGGTCAAAGCTATTACTATATATGCAAGATATATCTGGAGCTCAGGATAGTTTTGCCAGAAAATATGCAAGGCTCATTGATTCTCAGTTTTATTTTCCAGAAAACACTTTTTTCCAAAATAGGTGCCACTGGACTTGCCGGTCCATCGTGGTTCATGGCAAGCAGGCCAACATTTTTCTCCAAAGCTCCCGGGACACGCCCGTAGCTTCCAAAAACATCATTTTCACCCAACAAAAACCCCCATTTTATAAATCACTACTTGTAGAAACCAAGACGTAACTCGACGTCCATACCAGTGAACAACGGACTATCCGGATAGGTTTGTACTCTGGCCAGAGGTGCACACTTTACCCACAAGTTTGGTCCAGGCACTCATGATCAATAAGGCCCTTCCCACTCAAGGCTCTACCCCCGCAAGTATTCCCCGGCCTCAACCAAGGAGAGACATGGGCCCTGTCGCATCAGTGCCAGCAGACACGCGACGTCGCTTCAGTGCCAGCAGACACACGACTTCCACCATTCCCAGTCCCTCGGTGCTCCCAGCCTACGGGTATCGGGAGGTTGTTCCTTGCGGGTTCCGGCCAAGTTTTGCCGTATACAACATCGAGTGGTTGCACAATAAAGAGTTAGGCAAGATGAGACTCCAAATCGGTTCTTAGAAGAGCAGAGCTTCCTCAAACACCGCTCGGTCCTCTCCACGAGGCCGGGCCCCAGTGTAACCGTGAGAACGGTACCCGGGCTCTCCACCCTTCTGATCACATGGCATAGTCGATCGAGATCGGCTGCCGGGGTCTTTCCCCATGTTTTCGCAAACGCACACCAACCCATTTCCAACCCAAGTTTCACAACAAGATTAATATGCATAGTATTGAGTGAGCGATCCACCTGTGCGCGCTACGTCTAAAAGGTTCGGGTGGCTATCCTACCAGGTTTTCCTTAGCAAGCAAAACATGCAGGTTTTATCATTAATCAGGGCAATGGGTTGTTTATCAAAAACTGAGTAATTTATGCATCAAGTGAGATTCCAGTGGACTTGCCGTTCACTTCGTTGGGGTCTATCGGGACGTCGACGGCCGAGGGCGAGGGTTCATCATCCTTCGGATACGTTGGCATTCTAACTCCCATTGACGGGCGTGATGGCGTTCCATCCACCTAGCGTGCTCGTCGAGAATCTGCTGCATGCGCCGGTTGTTTTTTTCGAGTGTTTTGAACATCCTTGCCATGAAAGGCGTTCCGACCAGAATCTCGGTATAACCTAAGCGCAACAACAGAGAACAAACAAACAAGGCATATTATGAGCTCAACAAGGGTTGCTGGTGTTGGGAGAAGGATAAGAAGGTTGTACCAACGGTTCCGGAATCCATAGGCTAAGTGGCTCCATGGTTTGGCGCTGCGTCGCAGGGCGCTGAGCCGAGGGCCGATCGCACCGTTGGACTTGGTAAGGGTTAGGAGAGGTGTGCCACTGCTGCGGGTACGGACGGCCATGGTGGGGGCGATGGCGCCGAGAGTGTGGGGGTTGCATGTCGGCGAGAAGGATTTCTGTAGACACAACAACGAAGCGTGTGAGAGTCAAGAGATGTACATGGATGCGTCGAGCGGCCGCTGACGAGTTGGGTGCCGTACGCACGGAAGGTTACGCACGCCGAGCGGGAGCAGTTCGAGTGCCAGCAAGGGTGGAGCATCAAGAAGATGTACTTCTTGCCTAGGGACGTCGGGGATGCCGAGGTGCGGGGCTGGAGGATCTTCGCGCAGGACGCCTACAAGCACGTCATCTCCTTCGACATGCTCTCCGGCAACGTGAGTACTCGCTCTCACCCCTGCATCGCCCTCCCCGCCCCTCTCAAGATTTCATCTTTTTTTCACAGCGCAGGCTCACTGGCTATCAAGAGATGATGGAGCTTAAGAAGCGGGTTGAGGCTGCAGACATCACCAAGTCATAGAGCTGCACATGTTTCTGTTACCGTTGCTCTTCGAGACCAAAGGATTATTTATCTAAGTTGAAATGGCACCTTATTAATTCCTTGTCATCTTTGCATGCAGATGCAATCCTTGGTTACTGTTTCTCATGAGGTCAGCACTCCAATGGATGGTTTTCTAGGTGAGTTCTTAGCCTATCTAATTCGTACAGCATTCCTCATTGTTAGTTGGAATGCAAGGATATGAATGGTTCCAATTTTGCACAGATGCTCCAAATGCTCATGGATACTGATTTGGATACAACACAACAAGGCTATGTTAGAACTGCGCAAGCTAGTGGAAAAGCTTTGGTATCTCTTATTAACGATGTTCTACACCAGGCGAAGATCGAGTCTGTAAACTCGAGCTTGATGCAGTGCCCTTTGATCTTAGAACAGTTTGTGATGATACTTTGTCTCTTTTCTGTGGGAAAGCTCAGGAGAAAGGACTGGAGGTAATCAAAGAGTATAGCCATTCTGTCATGCACTGCAGTTCTACTCTAGTTTATTATAAACGCACGGGTCCATTTGTTCTTCTTGGAGCAATCCTCAAAGCTTTCATTTTTTATAGAGGCTATATGGAAGTTCACGGTTCACTATCTGACGACCAAATTGAAATAATCATTTTTATTCTTGTACAGGTGCGAGCTTGGATGCATTTTGTGGCTGGGACCAAGCCGGATGCCCTGATTTGCCGCATGGTCATAATCATGATGGCTTTCTCCAAGGAAGGTGTGGTCATTTCGTTTCTAGCGGCACTCCCTCGAAGTTATTTTTGCCCATTTTTTCTGATTGAATTAGTGCTCTCTATTCCTCAGATTTGTCTTTGATTCCTGGGTGTGCTCCAGATTGTTACTTTTAAAGATGTCAATGGGGAATTTCCCACCGAGTTTCAGCACCCCAGACCCATCCCCATCAGGCTATAGCCATCCCCATCCCCATACCCATCATGGGTATAAAACTCATCTCATACCCATCCTCATTCGGGTATCGGGTCCCCATTGGAGCCCTATCTCCAATAAAAAAATATGTGAGCATATAAAAAAATTGTCAAAAAATATGTAAGAGTAGTACATTATTGCTGAATTTAAGATGTAAATAGCTTAGATGGATGATTAGGTGAATAGTGCGAAAGGGTTAGGTTAAATAGACAAAGGGTTTTAAGGTTTATTTGTTGGGTCTCGGTTAGACTTTAACTTATTTGATAGGCTGTATATTAGACTTAAACATGTTGCACATCAAATTTAACTAGGGTACATTCTCTATGGGTAATCGGGTTCGGATGTTGTCTCCCCAAACCCATACCCACGTTCCCATTGGGAAAAGAATTCCTCCCATATCTATACCCATGGGGAATAAATTCTCTCCATACCCTAACCCTAATAGAGAAATTTCTCATGGGTAACCGGGTATCGAGTCTCTATTGACACCTCTAGTTACTTTGGGTCTGAGATGAACCTTTGTATAGTTCAGTTTAATCGCAAAAAAAAAAGTATGGAGGTGTTCTCACTGTATAGCTTCAGTAGCGCTTCGAATTTGTTTTTCCTATCAATGTACAGAACTGTGTTAAGGTAGCTCTGCTGCTTGATCTGTGTTAGGGGACCTCTGCAGCTTGATCTGCAAAATGGTTTACCTGATTACCTCTGGACAGGTTAATATCTTTCAGGAAAATGATTTGCTTAAAATTTAATGATATCAGAGCTCTTCAGGTCTATCAGTTAGCTTTAGCTATGGCACAAGTGCAAGCAGTTTGCTTCTATCCATAGCCATATGCTTTTGTTGGGGACTTCTGCTGATGGAATTGTATACTTTTTGCTAGGCTGAACCACAGTTGGGAGCTATCAGGCAGAGGAGGATGCAAGAGGTACTGGCACAGCTGATCACAGGTCACAGCTCATAGAACCATGCCAACACAAAGATAAGTCATATCAGTTACTTCCATGACCTTGCTACCTGACTACAAACCTGATTTTTAAACGTTCTCTATTAGTTCTCTTAGCATAGCCCCAGTTTTATTTGGTTTGATAGTGCAGCAGCTTAACAGTGATAGTGTTCCTTCTAGCGCTGTCTTATGGCTGCATATGAAAGCATGTAGATGACTTTTGATGATGCTATAAGATAAGTTCCTCCTCCAAACCTGGTTCTGCATTTTGTTTGTTGGCTGTGCCACTGGATTGTTGTTATGGATGCACTATAGATTGTAAATAGTCTTTGAGTAATAGATAAGAATCAGAATAGGGTGGTGGTGGTGGTATGCCTGCACCCTGTAGTTTAGTCGTGGTGTTCTTTTTGTCATGTAATTTAGTCACGTTCCACACTTACCTTCTAATTTTAATTGGGGTAGAATGTGAGGTCCCCAGTTGGAAGAGTCCAATGTCATTCAGCTTGCTTGGCATGAGCAGTGAGTCCTCACTCCTTTGTGCATGGTGGGACCAAACCGTTGATTGCTTGGTTGTTTACTTTTATATAGTCTTTGTCATCGGTGTGTTTGAAAAAAAAAATAACACTTGACCAAAGGTGGCGTCTTGATTCATAGCCATATAGCTAGATTTGTCCTTGGCATCTCCCATCATTTGTAGAAAAGCAGGTTTAATTATGTAGTTTTGCATATGAATATGGCCATGTATTTCCTTCACCCAATTGAATTATATCCTAGAGATTTTCTGCATAAATGATGAGCATGTGATGTACCTCTACAGTTCCTAACCAAGGAGGCAAGAAGCGCAATATGTGTGTCAGTTTACTCTTTACTAATCCCTCCTAGATGTCCATTTCAACATTGTATTTTAATGGTTCACTGGTTCGATAAATTCACTATAATTCTTTAGATCTTCAACAAAGAAATAATTACATGTTATTCAATAGAAGTGGGAATTATATTGCACAGATTCAAACCTAGGTTTCAATGTGTCTCTGCAGTTTATAACATAACTGACTAGGTCATACAACTCTAGATTCGAAGACATTAGTGGCTAAAAAGAACTATAGGCAAGTGAACAATGCAGAATCTGGTTGTATTATATATATATGATGCTTTATGTGTCTTTTAGATTGTGCCTCCATGATGACTGCTAGGGTGGTGGTGTAGGACTGCAGAGGTCGTCGTTGCCGTATCAAGTGTCCCGGGTGGATGAGAATAGACCGGAGCAATGCTACAGCATGGCAGCAGA
The DNA here is from genome assembly GCA_022530915.1 of Paspalum notatum. Lineage (NCBI taxonomy): Eukaryota > Viridiplantae > Streptophyta > Magnoliopsida > Poales > Poaceae > Paspalum > Paspalum notatum. The sequence goes on from CM039691.1 coordinate 6,239,686, forward strand.
TCAAGTCTTAGCCGGCTAACAAGCGGTTTGCTGACGCCGAGAAGTCCTGTCAGAGCTAGAGAACATTGTCTTCGCAAACTCCAGTTGTGTCGTGCGCGGCTAAATCCTTTGCTGCTAAGTTTAAACTGTCCCTATATATTCCATTTTTGTTTTACAAATTTGGTCCAATGAACAGAGCCAAAGATGTGCTGTTAAAAAATGCATCTCACTGGAAATTGTCTAAATTCAAAGAGGTCGATGCTAAAAAACTATAGGCAAGTGTGTAGAGAGGTTATGCTAATATCTGCATTCCCTTGGTCCTATTAGGATACGCTAATATTTCCTATAATTGACTAAAGATAAAGGTTCGATGGACCACCGCCTACCAGCTTGGTCAGCTTTATTGATTTCTAGAATAGGTTTGTCAAGGTTTGTACATGCATAGGCCTTCCTTTGTCTGAATATCATGTACTTTGCCTGCAGTTTCTGAGTATGCCTTCAAGGATATTGTTGGCCGGCCTCCCTAAAACCTATATGTGGTGAATTTGGGACGACGTCCTGCACTCAACGATCCAGGGATTAGTAATTACTCTACCTACACTAAAGTTTTTGCTTCCACATTTCAGTGTGCTTCCAATGTTGCTCGTTTACCGTTTACATTCTCAGTCGAGCTGTATATATGTTGTTTTTCCCTTTTACTCAAGTGCATTAGCTGAAAAAAATATGGCATAATTCTTTCACCTGGCGGTCTGTTGAGGACGTTTGCCATGGCTGTTCATTTCCTTTGGTTTAAGGATTGTTGATAGTTGTAGGCTTAAAAAATGTGCTCCTAGCTCGCTTTCCATGAAACAAGCTTAGTATTTTGTTTTTCACATATAAATAGTACATGTGATATATGCATACGTGATTACTGATTAATATTACCATGCTTTTTAGGTGCTCCTGCAGATAGATACACGCTGGCATTTTGAGCAATGGACAGCCAGTGATATTAATCTCCATTTGTTTATGTGCTCCTGCATATAAATTACAAACTTAGCCTCACATTTTGTTTTGAAACAATGTCTCCATTTGACCTGTACCACCAGTAATATTGCCACAATGCAGTCATGCAGAGTGCTCGTTATATCTATACATCTGCTATGCTTGCATTCAGTAAGCCAGTATATAAAAGAACAGTTTCTATATTAGATTGCTACTATAATGCGGCCTCAAATAGTATAGCAACGACAAAAATTTTGCGCGGCACGCGCGCGCACCCTTACACTAGTTGTATTGTAATAAAGTGGCAGATGGTCTAGCAGCTTATGGAGCGCGTGAGTTGTTATCTGGCACCGATGAGTGAAGTCCCAGTAACTGAACTTGTTTCCCGCAATTTGCCTGCTAATGGAGTCCAGCATGATGTTGCTTTGGTATACATAAAAAACTATATTCAGTCTAATGACAAGATCCAAGCCTCGGACTTCTAACCCTAAACCTTTCAATTAACAACAAATAGCTCCAAATATTACACCGGGAAAACACCCCTTCTGTACTGAACTTAACTAGACCATTTGATGTTTCTTCGATATCCTTTGCTTATAAGTTCGGTCTTACGACTTCAGAAATTCAATCTTGAAACTTACCACTTCAAGCTATAATAAAGTAATAAGTCGCCAAAAGGACTTCCTCCGTCTCCAACTTCTGAGCAGATAACACAGCCATTTCTTGCAAGAACCAAAGTATGCCTAAAACACCATCTATCTTCCGTTGAAATCATAACACAGGCAGATCATCGCTTGTCAGCGTATAAAAGGAGCATGAGGTCACAGAGTGCAATCAAGTCCGCAGACTGAATCAAGGAGGCGTGGCAACAGGATATAAGAAACGTAAGCACTGGTACAATCGACTCTGTTGATCGCTAATATACAACAGAAATTTGGGTTCTCCAAATCCTGAAAAATATGTACAAGTACCATAATGTTAAATATCTTGTCAAGTCCGATCATCAACTCAATTACCAGGGACCAGTCAATGTTCTCCGCAGGCAGCGCTTCTTTTGTGCATATGGATTGCTGATGACTTCCAGGACCTGTTCAAAGACAACCAAGTTTTCTGATCAGTACCTAATCAAGACAACTGTACAATGTGCCCATATAAATGTACAAGAGGATTTGCAGAGAAAGATGACACACATATACTTACTGCGCAGTAGATGCATTCAAAAGAAAAACTCTAGAGAACAGAACACACCAAGTCGTGTCAGCTATGCATAGATAATGGCTTTCAGCCTTTAACACTTGCCCATGCAAGAACCATGCCCCATCTGACTTAAATTAGGTTAATCTAGTTACTGGAATAACATTAACACTTAGCAGAGACATGGATGAGACCATGCACTGCTACTAATAATCGACAAAACAAGCTGTGTTATATCCAAAGCTTAATCTAGAGAGAGACACTGGACACAGAGAGGGAGAAGGAAGAAGCTCTAAGTAAGGCCATCGTAAATCCACGTTTATTCAATCTCTCAAAACAACACTATGCAATTTTTGCTCCAGTTGACATATCATGAAGATAGAAGCAATTCTCTAAGAAAATATCTGCATTCACAGCGGTAGTCTCAAAGTGCAAATTGAAATAAAAACACATTCAAAGTTCACTACAGTTAAGGATTGTATAAATCATGTACGTTATGAATATGATACTTACTAGTCAGTAAAAGCAAGAAATGTGAAAGATGGCAGGGTTTTCGCTTTCAGCGAATTACACCCATGCTCAACATAATTGTAACGCCACACCTTTTGAAGTCACTATAAAAGGTTACATAGACTTTGAATGTAAAAAATAGCGTGCTATAGAATTTAGCGTCAGGCTTCCAAAAACACTATTAGCGCTATTTCGTACTGGAGTTGTGTTAGCGTTAAGTCTATAAAAACTCTATAGCGGCGCTATAGCAAGCTATTTTGTACTATGAGATTAACAGACAATGGCTTATTGGCTTGAACATGTCAGGAATACAAGTCAGACACCCTAAGCCGGCAAAACCATACATGAGAAAAAAAAAACTCATATGGATGTATACAAGAAAAAAGAACCACGCATGGACATGTGAGTTCTGGCTATCAGGACCTCCTAAAGATGGTGCAATGATAACACGTGCGAGATATGTATGGTCTCTGTTCCATGATAAGTCATGAGGCTTCCAAAAGACTGTCGTGTAATGATTTTAGCAGACTAGGTACACTTAGACTTCTGTAAAAAAATCCATTCTAAATAGTTCTGTGATTTTCGCTCCGTATCACGAGTCCAAGTGAAGTGAGTGGGTGAGCGATGAATATAAATTATAATTAAAACTCCATCCAAATAGAAGTGTTAACGCACAGCAGAAAAATTATTCAGGGCACATTGCAGGTGTCAGGTGTGCTTTTACGGTTTTCCCACGTTCCCTGGCTTCTTTTTCCCTTCTGTGATAATTATCTAGGGATGGCCAAATGGCCCAGCATCCTAACAAGCATGTTTAGATTATGATTGCATCAGTGTCCCTGGTATGTCACATCACACCACCACCACTTGGTAAGCTGGTGCAACAATTGATGAGGCTTCCTTGCGTGGATGCATTTATCCAATGCACTGGCAAGACATGCAACCTTACCCCCACCCCCCTGCAGAGCACTCATGTTCAACTTGTGAGTCAAAATTTTGGCATACCATAAATAACAATCCCCCACTACAGTCACAATGATAATGCACAGCTTATGCTCTTTAGATCTTAGGTCACCTTTTAGTTACAGATTATCTAGTTCCCTTTAAAAATGTATAAGTGTTTTCTTTTTCTTCCTGGCAGGTTACAATCAGCGGTGAAGTTACATGGATTAACTTCCTGGATGACTAGTACTATTCTTGTAGAGTTCAAATTTTTGTAACTTTTATTACAACATCCATGCCATTTTGTATGTGCAAGGAAATCTAACAATAGACAAGCAAACATAAATTCAAGAAACCAGTTCAATCAGTGTTATGGAAAAATGCATCTATATAGAAAACAGTGAGCATATCAACCTAGTTTTCATCACTTTTCCAGTTCGGAGAGTGAAAAAAACACCGAAATTCACTATTTGAGAACAGGAATGTATCAAAATTTAAGTGTGCAGTGAAAAAAGAATATCAAGAACGGAAGTTTGATAAAAAAGCTACCTGGTTTTTCTGCAATTCCATCATTTCTTCCTGCAATTTAAAAGAACAAACAAGATTAGGAACCTTGAAACAATGTTGCGCTAATGCCATGCCCAGAGACATGCTCGTAAAGGAAAAAAGAATGTCGATGGCGTGAATTCTGAACATAGAAGTTCGAGGCCAAACAATGCTTACCGGAAGATATATCTACCATTTTGTATTGAGGGGCTTCTTGTAAGCTCAAGAAAGTGAGGTTCAGCGAGTTACAAAACATAGAATGTTATGCAGGATATGACTGGAGCTACATGTTATCACTAAACATCACATGGCTTGTTTGGATGGATGGATGAATGAAAACCTTGCCTGGCCCAGGCAGTCGACACAGGCCGTCGATTTCCAGCGCCTGGGGGGCTGGATCGACCCGCCTGGGCGAGCTCCCCCAGGCCAGGGCATGATTCAAACAGCCATACCAGGCCTCCATAGCTGTTTGCTCATCCCTCGGTAGGCGGCATCCCTGCAACCGAGCTTCTTCTTTGCATGATAGCAACAAAATGTTGAGAAAGGCAGGCATTTGCCTGACACAATGTCATGCTGGTGCTTCCAGAAGAGCCAGTCACACAGCAGAAGGAAGGTTAAGTAGGAATTAGGAGGGACCCTGGCTGTCCTCAACAATTCCCAGAGGCTGGATGAAGTAGCGTTGCGCTGTGGCATTATCCCAATCTTCTCCCAGAACTGGTGGGCAAGGGGACACTGTAGGATCAAGTGGTCCGGCGATTCTGCATCGCCATGATAGACCTCACACATGTTGTCATCCACGATACATCTCAGTAGCAAATTGGTCTCGCAGTGGGTTCTCTGCTGCACCAACAACCAACCAATGAACTAGACATGCAGGGGCACGTGGTTGTTCCAAATGAACTCGTGGGGCATGTGGTTGTTCCAAACGAACTCGTAGGAGGAGGATTTCACCGTCTCTGCGGACCTGCATCACCACGTCATACATAGGTCCTGCGCACAGGGAGCCATCCACCTTTGCCAGCGGGCTTGTTCTGAGGTCCGCATCTCATGTGTCACTGGCGAATGATCTGTCCATTTTAATTTGGAGGATAGAATAACCATGACTCAGAATAAGACCATAAAATAGGATTATTCATCCTTGTTTAGATTAGTGGGATCGCTCCAGTTTCCCTTCTCTAAAATGGTAGTAAAGAGGAAAATTTTGGTCCTTCAAACATATTTTTTATTGCCTGCCTCCAAGTGGACAAAGTTCAGTGAAAAGTAATTTGGAATTGGGATGGATTGGTAGACAGAACACAAGGGCAGTGATCGATCTGGTAGGAAGAGCGAAGAGAAATAACGACACATTGTTCGGTCCAACAACATGCTGTTCCAGACGAAGTACTACTGAAAGTGCAGCTTAGAAAGTAATAATTAAAGATATAGAGTATAAATCAACAAAAAAACTTCGCACCAAAATGAGCTCCAGCGCAAACAACAGTACTATGGCTTTATAATAGTTATTAACATTGAAGATCTGTATTATATTTTAAGAGAAATTTCATGTTTTGATTAGTAACCATATTTGCTACCAAAGTTTTTTTTTGTGTTGAAGCCCTACTCTTTCAACTTTAAAATCAAAGTGCTACTTTTACAACTGTTGACATTACAATCCAAAATCCATTTGTTTTAATTCTTAAAATCGTTTCACTCAGTTTTTCTTCAATTTAGCTGTGCTTGTATCAATTATAAAAATCTCCCCAAAAAATTGTTTCAGAGAGATCCAACATGGTGTTTGTTCAAACATACTTCACTAAAGAACTTACAACAAAGTGAACAAGAAAACCCTCTGTGCCCAACTTCCAAACCCTTAAGATCTATTTCACCAAAATCAGTGGAATAACTGCTGCAATTAGCATTAGGCCAGACGCGCAATTGTTACCAGAACCCCTCTTGTCAAATGACAGAAAAAATACTCTATGTGTACAGAAATGGTACAACATGGCATATAGCTGTATACCTGCTTCTTCTGCAATTCTGCGTTTTGTTCCTTGAGTTTCTGAACTTCAGCTTCCAGCTCCATGGTATACGCCTATAAATCATACCATATATGAGCGACAGATTCTGTGTGTAAGCTGCAAACGCGATATGCTAGTCCAGATGTGCCACTATCAATTGCTACCTTACCAAATATCCGTCGTTTTCAACATGGCACAGACAAGGCCACTGTGCAGATTTTACCAGATTGCAATACAGTATCTTAGGGTACCAACTTGCAATAGGAAACAGCTTATGAAACACATGCAAGAATTCAGGAGACGGGCATGACCTGCTTCCGGGCACGGGATCTAGCCGCAGACTCCCTGTTCTTGATCATCCTCCTCTGCCGCCGCTCGACCACCTTCTCCACACCCGCGCCGCTCCTCCTCCCCCTAATCACCCCCTCGAAAGGGTACGGCACGGGCGCCATCGGCGAGGATAGGTCCCCGTTCCCCTTGCCCAGCGAATCCAGCTGGGCCACCGCGGTATCGATGGGGCTCACGGCGACGGCGGCGCTCGCCATCACGGGCACGCCGGGCATGAGCCCGTTGCCCATGGCCTGATGGTCCCCAATCCCCACCGGCGCGAACGCCATCGCGCTCGCCCCGGCGTCATTGGAGGCGCCCCCGAAGTTGCCGAAGAAGATGGAGGCGCCCCCGTTGTTGACGGCCTGGATCGGCTGCGGCGCCACCGGCTGAGCGGGGACGGCCGCCGCGGCGGCGACAGCGGCGGCAGCAGGGTTGTCCCGGACGACCCCGGCCCTGACGAGGAACTCCTCCAGCGTCATCTCCCCGAGCGTGGGCTGCCGCGCGGGCTGCGGCTCGGGGCCACCGGCGCCGGCCGCCCCCGGCGGGGCGTCGCGCACAAAGTCCCGCCAGACCTCGTCGACCGTCTTGACGCTGAGCGTGCGCGGGAGGGTGAGGGAGCCCTGCCTCTGCAGCGCGGCGGCCGCGGCGTCGCCGGCGGCAGCGGAGGACGAGGACGCGGACGCGGGCGCGGAGGCGGAGGCGGAAGCCATGGCCTGGCTCTCCTCGGCGGTCCAGATGCTCCGCAGCAGCTCGTCCATGTTCATGGAGCCGAAGTCCTTGCCGAGGCCTCCTCCCCCCATGCCGCCGAGAGTGGTCTGGAACTCGTCGAACGTGAGCGAGTAGATCGAGCCCTGCCTGGACAGCGGCCCCGGCCCCGCCGCCGCCGCGCCCCTCCGCTCGCCGTCCTTCAGATCCATCGCCCCCTGCTCCGCCTCCACCACCAAGCCCCTCTCCCTCCCTCGCTCCCTCTCACTGCGGCGGGCGGTGGACGAGGAAGCCCTGGCGGGATTCGCGGCGCGCTATATAGGTTGCTTGCGGGCGGGCGAAGACGGCAAAGGGGCGGGCGCGTGCGCGGGCGCAATCGATGCTTGGGACGACCGAATTGGAAGGCACGGGAACGGGACTGCGCTGTGCGCCTCTCTGCTCCTCTGCCTCGCCCCTCGCCTTGTTGGTGGTGGTGGTGGACTGGTGGCGGCGGTGGCGGTGGTGGGGTTGGGTGGGCGGGGCGGAGGCTGGCAGGCAGGACAGCCGCTAGCTATCTACCTGTCCCGCTCGCTCGCTCGCCTAGTCTCCTCGCCGCATCGGCCCTCGCTCTCCGTTGGCACGCACGGCGGGGGAGGGAGTGGGCGGAGAGAGTGCGGCGGGGGGTGGGTCAGGTGTCCGCTTCCCCCGCGCCGGCGTCTATAGTGGGCAGCTGCCCCGCCCGGATCCTCTGCGCCCGCCCACGCACAGACCCACCGCCGCGCCGCACCCTCCGCGCCTCGCAGAGGCTCCGCAGAGGATCCGGGAGCGCAGTGGAGTGGGGAGGGGTACTACGTGGCGGTGCACCGAGGCCCCGGCCGGGCGGACGGGACGTCGGGCCAACCAGCGCGCGAGACGTGGGGGGCGGGCAGCGAGGCAGCGCCTCCGTTGGCATCCATTTTTTTTTAACCCCAGACAGGAACAGGAGTCACCCACGAGGCCGCCAGCCCGCCACCACCGGCGGGCGGGCGCCGCCGCGGCCGGGATGCCGGCGGTGGGACCGAGGCATCAGTTGGTCTGCAGGGTGGTGTCAGTGCGGCGGCCGGGCAGGGCAGGCGCCTTCCCGGAAGCATCGTACCTACCAGATCTGGGATAACCCTTTTTCGGCCTCGCATGCTCGTGCTGGCACGTGGCAGCACTGCGGCGCGGTCAGGCAGGCTAATTAAAATAGTAGTATTTGAAACTGTCGGGTCATGTAATTTTGAGCGCCTGTTTGGATCTCGGCGTAAAATTTTTATCCTGTCACATCAGATGTTTGTATGCTAATTAGAAGTATTAAATATAGTCTAATTAAAAAAATAATTACATAGATAAAGACTAAACGACGAGATGAATTTATTAAACCTAATTAATCCATAATTAGAAAATAGTTTCCGTTTTATCAAGGGGTGTTTGGATCCTAATAGCAAAAAATAGGGCAAAACTTTTGCCCTTTTGCCATTTGCGCTTGCATCTAAACGGGCTCTGAGTTTAATTGAAACCCGCGGTTGATTTTGCATGCATGCTAGTACTTCGGACATGAGCATAAGATCGGGCAATTGTTTTTCTCGATTCATGCAGGATTTGAGTTGAATTTTACGGGTAAAAAGGGGTTCATTCAAATTACTAAATTAAATAGGCATTTGGGGAGTACTTGTAGTAGTAACTAGACGATACTCAACGCGTTGCTGTTGAAATTTTATAATGTTAAATATGATATAATTGATAGATTGAGAAATAGTAGATAAAATACTAACATCATGAAAGTAAATATTCCCCGCGCATTCTGCAAAACATTACGGAAAGGCATTGCATGCATAAAGCCACAGAAGATCAATGGAATGTTTAAATGGATGCCGTAGTAGATGGTGACGTGGACGATGATGTGGTTTCACGTATGTTGAGAGAAATAGGTAGTGGGGTCTTCCTATTTAGATATATAAGATTCTTCTAATAGCCGTTGTCTATAGCTTTGAGTTTGACGGTGAGTTTCGACCTACGAAGAAAATGCAGCATGTGCGATGGGGTGGGAGCTCTCGCATGCTCTTGGCATCAAGCAAAAGGCTAAGCTTCCATGCAGATGACGGGCACACCACACATGTGGTTAGACTATGTGCAGCAGGATGTGTAAATGCATTGTGTATCTACTATTCTAACTATCTTCTTCTCTGTGAACAATGTTGCTACAGTGTATAGGCAATCAATTTACCCAATCCACCGCACATGGTCTTAGGGCTGGTTCTAGGCTTCCCGCATCTCACCGTTTATAAGCAAACTTCACTCTATTTAAATACAATTACAGTTCCGGGGTCCGCAAATGGATCCTAATTGGTTTCACATCAAAGTGTTTCTAGCTCACACAGTGAAAGCTCAGAGTTTGAAAACCTACAGCTGGGCCAACCACACCTGAGGCGAGACGAGACGGCCGGTTTCCAGAGAGAGTCCTTGAGAGCTCCCGAGTCAGAGAAAGAAGCCCCGGCCCCTCCTCTCTCCTCTGACGATCTCGCCAGCAGTGGGGGGAGGAGGGCCGGATCCCGTAGTCTATTAGATAGTAGATTAGGTTTGTTTTTCCTTCCTCAGTTTTTTGGATGGGAGTTTGCAGTCTCTCCCTTGGAAGCTGATGCCTTGTCAGTGTCGCCGTTCCCTGGGATGAGAGCTTCAAATCCAAGGCTGGATCCTCCCATGGTGCCTTCCAAATCTTAAAGGTCAGCCCAAATTTTTTTGGTCTTCTTCGTTCTCTTCGTTGCTATAACAGTGGTCCACCGGCGACCTTGGGTGTGCTCAAGTACTCTGGCAACGGTCATATCATCATCCAAAGATCGTCGGAGAAGCTCCACAACGACGGCCTCCAAGTTCTACCTCCGGATCGTGAGGCTTTTCCGCCACGAACCCATGCGCCTGTGGTGCCTCCGGAGTTCTCCACCAACGGCGACCCGCTCATCGGTGACGTCGTCGATGACAAAGACCAGCTCAATCTACAGACTCTACGTGTGTCCAGCGTCCGCTCTTCTTGCAGGACGTGTGTGCATCTGTGTGGCTGCCTCAAGGACTCCTTTGTAATTTGGTTCTTTGTGAAGGGCCTTTATGTAATCTGTCTGCTACCTTAATATTAATATATATGGTCTTTATAAAGAAAAAGCTCAGAGTTTGCAACATTATATCTCAAGTCATAGATTGTTGAGTCTTAAAACTCTATAAGTTCACATCTTGCATAGTTGCATCTATTGCCACCAAGGAAAAGATAATGCTGGTTACAAACACCATCCTCCGTCCAAAACGGAAAATACATCCATAGCTTACGAGCTATCTGTAAAAACGTTCATTATGGTTGTGTATACGACACTTTACACGGCAGCAGCAGACGACATAAAGCTTCCTAGATGATATATGTATATTGCGGTGTGTCGGTTAGGGCTAGTTTGGAAGCAAAGGGAGCCAAACCCAGGGACAGGAAGCCCACCTCGGGGATAAGGGAGCCCACCTTGACAGGAAGCCCACCTCGGGGATAAGGGAGCCCACATCAGGGATTTTCTCGGTAGCCCACTTCCCGCACATCGGGGATAAGGGAGCCACGTCGGGGGATTTTCTCGGTAGCCCACTTCCCGTGGCAGACTTCTCCTTCTCCTGCTTTGATTGGAGGACTGTTTGGGAGACGTCCTGCTAGGGGGCAGTTATACGTCAGTGATACATTATCGTTATAACAATGTAAAACCACGATAAGGCACAAAATAAAAAAAATTATGAAAAATCATGTCCATTAAAACTTATTACAAGATAATTAATTTAAAAATTATCTTACATACATTCAATCTTACGCGCATCACATTTCTTTATAATCCACAATTATATTTCACTTGCACAATTTAATTTTGATGCTAGAGATCACAAGTTTAAGACAAAACAGATGTGCACGTATTGCTTAAGATCAATCGCAAGCTGGAAATAATTATGAGAGACAATATCTTAATTAATAATCTTCATCACCTCCATATGTAACACCCAGCATATCCATACAGACAAATATAAATTATGAGAGCCAACATCTTAATTATATGTAGTGCACTATGATAAATAATTATATGTAACACCTATGATATAACATGTGTATGTGTAGCTTAAGTTAGATTAAAGGCGGAAAAGCAACATAAATGAAAAATGCTCTAATCGTGCTCCACCATAGATTGCTTCCATGCAGCACCCTGCATTTATAAAAAAGAAAAAAATGTGAGGTCCACGCTTGTTATCTCATTCTAAACTTGAATAATTATGAACAAAAACTATGGAAGTCCATGGATGATAAGAAATTGCATAGCAACAAATACTCATGATACAACTGCACATAATATGAGTAGAATTCTCATCCAGCATATCTGAGAAGTGTAAAAAAAAAATCAAATAAACAACATTTTCAGACATGAGTCTCATAGAAATTCATCCACTATCTGCACATCGCAGAGGCACAAGACAAAGTATTACTTATAGAAATCAACAACAAGGACATAGAAAATAAAAACTCAAATGAAAATTAACAACTTAACTAAATAGCAGTGCACATGAACAATGATAAGAACGACATCCATACCACATTATGTTTCTTTCCCTCTGCCAACCTTTTGCATCATATGGTTGTAGAAAGCACTCTACAATTGTCATGCCGAAAAGAATCAGTAAGCATTGTAGAATTAAATTTAATATTGCATATACTACTAACACAAACCATACAACAACTAAGAACTTGTCTGGTTTTCCTCTTCAACCAGATTAATCGAGCATCTTGGTTTGTTGATTTCATAAACACCTGTTTATCTCAGTTTCAAAGACCTCCATTGCATGGGATCTGTCATCACTAGATAGTTCTGAAATTCTATACAACTCTTTTAGACACTTGTCAACAGAAAATTGTTCCTCATGTCTCTTGTTTTCATTAATAGCTTCAAATGTCTTGCTTGATTGACTTTTCTTGAACTCAACGAGCATTCAAGAGCTGCACCAACGTGGCTCTGTTTGCGCTTTTTCCCGCTGCCACCTCCATGTCTTGACTCTTCATTAAATGGCACAGATTGAGTTTTAGTGGCTTCATTTAGAGTAGTTGACGTCTTTTGCCCGTCCAAATCAAATGGATTTCTACTAGAGGTCGCAAGATTTTGTTCAGAGGAACTCATAGCTGAAGAAATAGAAGGTGGAGCAAGGGTAGCAGAAGGTGCGAGAGCAGTGGGAGCAAGGGTAGCAGAAGGTGCGAGAGCAGTAGGAGCAAGGGTAGTAGGGGCAACAACATGATTTGATGTGAAGTTTAGATCTCCTGTGGCCACATTACCTATAAAAAGTGCAACAAATGGTTTGATGTGCTTGTTGACCCAGTAACATGAGCCATGTGAAGTATGAACAGTAGGAACAAATATGAACAGCAAGAACATGTATTTTCTTTTACTCACGATCATGTAACCCTTCTAAAGCATAATATAGAGGAAACGATTTCTTGTGATAGTTTGCTACCTTCGGGTGAGCCTATTGAATGCAACATGAAATGTAATTAGTTCTGAACAATAAAAGTGATTATATTGAATGCACAAAGAACTGTACATAGAAAATTTTTTACTTTAATCAACCTTTCCCACATCTATAGTTCAGCCAAGATCATACATAGCGTGTCATTCCAACCAACCCCACTCTCCTTTTTTGAATCTCTTACTGCCTTGTAGTGCGATTTCAGTTCTTTTTCCTTTTTTTGTAGTTGTTGTTTCGATAAACAAGCTTCATGGTACTTTTCATCGAACTTGGCAGTGATAAGTTTTCATCCCGTTGTATTCCATCCATTTTGAGTTTTATATTGTGGTTTATCTTTGTATGCATGTAGTATGTCGATTAAACATTTCTCATATATAGAGTTCCATGTTGCCCTTGACATGGCTACATTTCCCAATAAATATTCAAATGCATCAATTACATATTAAACTTCAAAACATTGTATTAAAATAAAGCATAAAGCAATAGCAATCTGTAGTACCAGTACATTAGTTATCCACTACCTTGTACTACTGCCATACCACTGAAATCAGAAGGGTACAAAAACATATAGACAGCCAACAATTGTATGCAGCCCACATTTGTAGTGCAGTTTGATCTCTAGAGTACTTTCATCACTTGACTCTGTGTCATTAGGAAAGATGTTATCTCCCTCCGGCACATCAAAATATTGACTTGGAGAGATATAATCTGGTTGGTCGTCCAGCCAACCATCTTGACCATTTTGCCCCCCTGATTATGTTGTGAAATGCAATAGCTGCAGCTGCGATCTTGATTTGATTCTCTATTGGATGGAATGTGCCTACTTTTAGGATTGGAAATCTCTTTTTGAGAACACCAATAGCCCTCTCTATATGGTTTCGATGGATTGCATGGCGATGATTGAACAACTCTTTGTGGTTCGCATAACCACTTTGCGATGAACGACGTCTCCTAAACTCACTAAGATGGTGAACTCCTTGATATGGGGCAATAACGGATGACGTATTTGCATACCCACCACCTACAGGATAAAATTTGCCTTCTGGCACACTAAACCCTTTGCTAATAGCAGATCAAAGGACCCCGCATCTGAGGCTGAACCTTCCCATCCACATGAAATAAATGTGAAATTGTGATCGAAGTCGCAAGCTAACATAACATTATGTGAAAGTGTCCCTTTCCTATTTCTATATGGAGCAGCCTTATCTCCTGCTATCGTGATACGTATGTGTGTTCCGTCGATTGCACCAATGCAATTTTGCATAAAGGAAAGAAATTATGGAAGATATTAAGGGCTTTGGCGTTTATACCCACGCTTTGAAGTCTAATGGTGATTTTGCCCTCATTTTGTAAATTTTGTGAATTTACCCCTATGTTTTCAAATTGAAGACAGAGTTTACCCCTATTTTTTTAACAATATCAATTTTGATGCCAAAAGACCATTATACCCAGACAATTTTGCTCCTATTGTTTTTGTAATGGGTTGTAATAATACCACTATTCGCGCCGGCAGTGGTGGCTCACACTAAGTCAAACTGTGCCACCGCTCTCGGGTCTCCCCATGCCGCGTCGCACCCATGCCACATTGTGCCTTGGTTTTTACCGGTGGAACTCCAGTGGGTTGTGGGTGAAAGGATAAGTGGCATTCAAGTCTATTTCTCCTATTTCAAAAATTTTTTCTATTTGGTTTTACAGGGTTAGAAATAGGGGTAAATGGAGTCTTTGTTTTAAAACGTGGGTAAAACCACAAAGTTTGAAAACCGAGGGTAAAAACACAATTAGAGTTTCTAGTAGGGGTATAAACACCAATCTCCCAAGATATTAAGTTATAAAGGACTTAAGGCAATGAAAGGGAAAACACTTAAGTAGTGTGTTTAGTGTTGACAGGTCAACTGGAAAAAGGAAATGAAACCAGAATTAGTTACAATTCTAGTTTGTGTTTGGACTGAAGTTGGAAGCTTCACGAACCGTTGAGTTAGTGTGGGAACTATATAAAAAACTTCTGATATTTTTCGATGAATTGTCTCTCCACTATATTGAAAAAACTTTTGTAGCATTTGATTACTAGCATTGTGGGATATCATAAACATGAACATTTCAAGTTGCTCCTCAACGGTAACTCCTCGTGTGTCACGTAGCAAATTCTCTACTCTAAGAAAACTTGATGTGGCTTTGAATATTTTTGGCTCCATTCGAAACTCAGATTTGCACCAACTTTCATGCCAAAGCATTTCTTCCTTCTTAGCACCTGTGAGAGAGGAGATGTGGATGGGTCTTTTCTCTTCTGGGAGGTATGGAATTATAGTAGGGAGAATAACAAAGAACAGCTCATCATCGTATTCTTCCTCCTACAACAAATACTGCCTAATTTGGTCCCAAAAACCCATATCTAGAAATGCGGAATAATGACTTAAGAAACTATACAATATAAGCATGCTCTTATATAGCCGTGCTAGCTCTTATATGGGCAGACATTTTAACTTAATTAAGCACATGATAAAAAATAAGGAAGAATAATCATCCCTTGATAGTAGCAGGTCGCACATAGAGAAGCAAGGAATCAAATCAGTAAGCAAAACATACATCCACATTATTTGCTATTTGATTAACTCCAAAATTATAATCTACTAAAAAATATTGGCTACTGGATCTATCATATACATAGACGTTTAAAAATCATTCTTCACATGTACATGAACATTTAAAACCGTTGTTGTTTCAGGGTAGTAAGAGCAGCGTGTCTACCAATTTCACATCCCAACATGATTCGTTCTCATGCCATCTACTAGAATCGGGGGAGCCAAAGGTTCAGACCTGTATAAGGTCGATTTAGGAGGAGAACCCGATGAAGTGGTCTTGGAGAGGTAGGAGCACGTGAAGCACAAAAACAGTAGCCTCAGCTCACTATCATCCTTGAGATCTATACAAGAAAAAGTGTGAGGAGATAATACGAAAAAACAGCAGTGTCAGATCATCATCATCTTCCGCTCGAGCATGAAGGAGAGCGCCTCGGATCTAGAAGAAGCGGTGTGAGGAGGAGACAAGAAGATGATGCACATGTGGGAGGAGACGAAATCACCTGTGGAGTAGGTGCCGTGGGGAAGCCGAGGTGAATACGGGGGCAGCGGAGAGAGGGGAAGAGGCAAGACGGCGGAGAAGTGGGACACTGGCGGCGGCGGCGGTCTCATGCGTCCTTTCGCCCGCGGGTGAGACGAGCGAGACGCATGGATTGCTGCCCGGTGTCCGGAGACCGGGTGGCTTTCCACGCGGAAACTGGGCTGAGTTTGGGCTGATAACCCGCGTTCTGGTCTTCCAAACAGCCCAAATAATTTTCCGGCGGAAATTTCTCACGAGGCCCGCCAGCCCGGGGAAAAGGTAGTTTCCCCGCGCGATCCGCGCCTGCCAAACCAGCCCTTAGTGTTGTTTTCACTACAAATTCTTCCCTCCTTCTTGCCAAACGCCTCCTTAAAATCTTATGGCCACCGCCGGAAAGCATGTGCCTCCTTTGATGGAATTGGTTTGAGCTCTGGTTTTGCTCTCTCATTTTAATGTGGGGTCAAATGACAAGATTATGTGACAAATGCAAAGGAATTACTGCTTGAGCACAAATTGGAGTCGTATTTTTCTATCTTTTTTTAGTTTTAAAATCAATGGTGCATTTAGGTATTACAACATGTGGTATGGTCTACTGTCAAAAGCGAGAATTTGATCTTTTTAAAAACGATAGCATAACAAAATGTGGGCTAAGATTGCAACATAAGGGTAATGCACACCGTCAGTAGTTTTTTCTATGGAACATGTTCACACAGGTTAAGTTCTATACTTGGTACGGACGCTAAAGCAAATACAAGTCGTGGTTGACTTTTTTTTCTAAACTTCAATCATTCGTCTTATTCAAAAAATTTGTGTAAATAAACATATAAGAAAACTAATCACACTCAAACTTTATATAATGATTTAACAAATCACAACAAAATAAATAATAATCTATGAAATTTTTTGAATAAGACGAAGGATCGAAGTTTTGGAAAAAAGTCAACCGCGACTTATATTTAAATACGGAGAGAGTATATAAATAAATAATATGGAACTGCATTCATCCTATCTTCAAAATAAAGTTCGTAGCAACAAGAGCCCAATGTGGTGTTTTTTATAAGGCGATGTGGTGTTGATGTGTTTGCACTCATAATTCACACAAAAAGCAATCAGATAAGATTTCGTAATGAATAGCTTCAACTAAAAAAAAATGAGTCCGGATTGTCTATTATTGGAGTTCACTATTGGATAGTCTTTTTTCCAGACAACTGAAACAAAAATATAGATCAACTAAATCGTAGTCCATAAAAGAGATACACTAATTAGAGAATTTCTAGTGAATACTGTATCGGTTAATCCGATGGCGCTGCTTATTTTATCCAATGATAAGTCATTTTAGTATCCGATGATTGCAAAAGGTTTGGGGTACATTTTAGGTGATCATTAGATGATCCGATGATGGAGGCTATTTACATTTTGATTTGTCCGATAAATTTGGAGCCAACCAGAGCAGATTGGGCTGACGATGAGACGATCGTTCGTTTAGCCTAAGATCAATGGATCACCTATAGATGTATGAAATGGTTTAAATGCACCGTAGAGGCGTAGATAAAGTGAAGATTAGGATATATACATTAGAATAGACAATATGGTGTTCATAGGTCATAGCCACGGTACCAACGCCACATCACGTATTCTCTGGAGTGAAGTTTGAACATAAACGATGATGAGACTTCTAAATTGGAAAAATGATTTTAGCATCCTCCATTTCCTTTCCCTCCTACTACTCTTTCCGTCTCAATTTATAGATTGTTTGATTTTTTTACACTAATTTTGACTTGTTCTTCTTATTTAAAAAAAATCAGAATTATTATTTATTTTTATTTTGATTTAGTTTGTTATATAATTAATGTACTTTGACTATGAATTGAATCTTTGTATATTTTCGCAAATATTTTGAATAAGACGAACCGATAAAATTTGGTGTTAAAAAAGATCAAACGATCTAAGCATGTCTTTAGTTGGGAGACGATACTGTTTTTCTTTTTGTTTTTTTGGATATACGGATTGAATGTATGGCATTGAGGGCGTCTTGAGCCCGTTAGCACTGTTTGGTTTGGAGCCCGCCTGTCAGCCACCAATCCTTATCTTCCCCACGCGTTCACCGCCGCCCGTGCACTGCCACCGCTCCTTCACCTCGCGCAGCCGACGACCGCCTCACCTCCTCCTCGCGCGGCCGCGGACCGCCTCGAGCCGTATCCTTACCTAAGCTCGCCGGCTTCCGCTGCCCCCACGAGACCACTGAGGCACTGACCCACCGTCGTCGATGCTCTCTCCATGGCACACTCTCCTCTCCCGGACCGCACCTTCTGCCATGGAGATACGGTCACTGCCGCACTCAACCAACGGCTTCCTTGTCCCCTCCCGATCACTACCACTACGTTCCCTGCTACGAGCGACCCCCACGCTCACCGCCACCGCAACGGCCGCGCCGTCGCCGTCCAGTCCAAAGAAGAAGGTTTGGTCTCTCTTCGCGTCCTCTCTCGCTGACAGCTAGCACCACGAGATTTAACTTTTTCCGCGCCTTGCATTACCAAGGTTCTCGTGCCCATCGCCATGGGCACGGAGGAGATGGAGGCGGTCGTCATCGCCGGCGTCCTCCGGCTAGCCGGCGCCGACGTGACGCTCGCCTCTGTGGAGGACGGCCTCGAGGTGGAGGCGTCCTGCGGCTCCCGTATTGTCGCGGACACGCACATTGCCTCCTGCGCCGACCAGGTGTTCGACCTTGTGGCTCTTCCGGTAACTCATCTTCTCCTCTCTTTATTACAGGCCTACATGGTGAAATTGGTTTCCTATTGAGTTTCGTATATTGACGAGAACTGGAACTGGAACTGGAACTAGGAGAGAAATGATTCGAAGCAGAGACAACACCGAATGATGACATTACTTTAGTCCCGGGCTATTGTCTCCATGATTGCTCAATTTTCATGCTGATGGCGAAATGTCCAAACTCTTACTTTATTTGTGCTGTGGTGTTACATGTGAGTACATCACTTACTGGCAGTGCCCAAGGAACATATTTGATTCTTGCATTGGTGTGTGCAGGGAGGAATGCCTGGTTCAGTGCGGCTGAGAGACAGTGATATCCTTCAACGGATTACAGTTAGACAGGCTGAGGAGAAAAGGTTGTATGGTGCTATATCTGCTGCACCGGCGGTTGTTCTAATGCCGTGGGGTCTCCACAGGAGAAAAAAGGTGGCCATTTTGCTATATGGATAAATTTACTCTGCCAATGTTTGGGTTTTTCTAGTGATGTTGTTTTCTCTCTTCTTTTTACAAGATCACATGTCACCCATCTTTTATAGGAGATCTCCCTACATTCCGAGCAGTTGAATCAAATGTTCAGGTTTCAGGAGAGCTTACCACAAGTCGTGGGCCAGGGACAGCATTTCAGTTCGCTCTATCATTTGTTGAACAAATGTTTGGGCCTCATGCAGCTGAAGACGTGGACAGAATTTTGGTTTGTCAAAGGAAGCTTTAATATCTTTGTTATTTTACATAATAACTTTGCAATATCATAGTCTAGTTGATTAGAGAACCGACAAACACCTCGATTGGTAGAGCCTCAAGTTGAGAGACCCCTCACCCAGGTTTGAACCTAGGTGCTCACAGTTGCATGAGCACCTTAAAGGGTTCGATTACTCCCTTGTCTTGAAAAAAAAGAGTAAATTCCAATTTACCCCCTAAACTACACACCACCCCTGAACTCCAAAAAACAAACAAATTATCCCCTGAACCGGTTTTACAATGTGGTTTTCCCTAACATGTGGGCCCTGCTTTTACCCATCTGTTACTGATGTGTGGGTCCATTGGATGTGGCTATTCCTTGTAGAACTCCATTTTTTTTCTTGGGGGAGGGGGGAATTTGTCTGGTTTTAGGCGGACTGTTAGGTATTCGAGTTCAAGGGGGGTTTTCATATTCAATGACAAGTTTGGGGTGTGGGTGGGGTGTTAGATCAGACTTCACTCTAAATGAAAAGCTAGGGGTCTTCTTCTACCTGTGGTCATTATCCCCTTTTTCTTTTCCCTTAGCTAGATTTCTTCATTCCTACTAGCTACCCAAACTAATCTGTTTTTTTTTTGTTTATTAATGCTGGTTGTTCTTTTGAATATTCCCCTACAGATGACTCAAACTGATGACGACCTTGAAAAGAGTGCAGAAATCAATGAACTTGAATGGTCTTTTGATCGCAATCCTCATGTAAGTCACCTTCAACTGCATTCCATGTCATGTCATGTCATGTATGTGCTCATCCTTTACCAAGGATTCTATGTCACGATGTGGAGGACATCATGCTTAATAGAACAAATATAATTGAACCTAGGTGTGGTTAAAGCATTTATTATCTGTAAAAATTACTGCACAATTCGGTATGCAGTTCTTACCAATTCCTATTTAAAGGTGTATCCTTGATTTAGTAAACCTCAACTTGGTTGCACATTCGCTAGCATGCTGTGTAGTTGTCTAGTTGATCACTCTGTTCCTGTTGAAATATTGTATTGCTCAGCTATATTTTGCTGGAGTGTTGGATCTTTCATGGAAACAATGATGTTGATTTGACATTAGAAACAGGTTCTTCTTCCGATCGCAAATGGATCTGAAGAGATGGAGATCATAATTCTGGTTGATATTTTAAGACGGGCAAAGATAAATGTGGTACTGGCATCAGTTGAAAAATCCCCAAATATTATTGGATCTCAAAGGATGAAGATCGTTGCTGATAAAAGCATTATGAGTGCCTCTGATTCGATATATGATCTAATCATTCTTCCTGTATGTCCTCTGGCAGTTGATCCTTTTATTAGTATTATCATAAATGGCGATACACATTTCAATAATATATCTACCATTTAATTGATTCATGGATGTGGGACAAAGCCCACCTTATCTTTCGATAGTGTCATGCTATTGATAAAATTGTAAAAATAAGGCCATTCCAAAGTTTACGGCTAACATAACATGATTGAATCCAGCTCATGCTGTATAGAAGTTGACATATATGCATGTATCAGCAGTGAAATAGTTTATTATAAAAGGATCCAATACTATTGAACAAAAAGCTTAAAACAAGAGAATCTTCATTATCACATAGGGTGTGGTCTTATATGTTGTTTATTTATGGTATCACAATTAGTTGTACTGGACACTGAGCTTTGAGATTTTAGCAGTTCTCTTGTTTCTAGTGTTGTTATATTTATATCTCAGCATATAGGTTGTCAATCGCAATGTGTGCCCTATTCACTTATGAATCCCCATCTTGTTCTCAAACCATTCTTATGTACTCAGATTGTAGTATTGGGGACTTGAATGCAAAACAGATTAACTTATGCTGGCTGCATGTTGTATTGCCCTCCTTCTCATGCACACATGCTTCATTTTCATTCGTCGTATCTTTCAAAATCCAGGGAGGACCTGCCGGAGCTGAGCGGCTACAAAGGTCCAGAATTCTGAAGAAGTTGCTGAAAGAACAAATACAGGCTGGCAGGATGTATGGTGGGGTCTGTTCTTCTCTGAAGATCTTGCAGCAGCAAGGTTTACTCAAGGTGAGATTTTGAGACTAAACACTCAGCACCTCATATTTGCTGGAAATGGAAATCAACCTTGAATTGTTTATTTAGGACAAAACAGTTACAGCTCATCCTGCTGTAGCCAATGAGCTCACATGCCAAGTTATTGAAAGATCAAAGGTTGTGATCGATGGAAATTTGGTTACTGGGAAGGGGATTGGAACAGTTGTTGATTTTACCCTAGCTATCATCAGGAAATTTTTTGGCCATGGACGTGCCAAACGTGTGGCGAATGGAATAGTTTTTGAGTACCCTAAGAGCTGAAACACCAAGAATTACTGAAACTACGAAATGTGCAATAAGGAGACACATTTATGGGCTTATTGCTGTAATCAAAGATCTGGCTATCTATATGCTCCTGAAAAAAAGGTGAACTAACACTTTTGAGACAGCAAAAGATTCCTCTATTGTTGCCTTTCTGGACAGCTGGACTGAAATTTCCAGATCCACTATATATATTGGGATGGACCAAATTTACATTGGGAAGCTTCAGTGGTAGTCATTTCATCTTCTTGATATGATTTGTTGGCGGATAAATGGTAGAGTTATCACTAACTGGTAAGTTCTATTTGATGTTGATTGCCATTGATACTTATGTTTCCACACAAATGACACATGGCCTTTTCTTAGCTGAACGTTTTCTTTGGACAAAAAACTTGTGTACAAAGGCAACATAGATCTGTAACTTGAGCCCAGCAACAATTTGGTGACATCTCATTACTGAAATAATGCACATTCCCTTTACTCAAGTGTTAAGTTTTTTTTTTTTTTTTTTTTTTTTTGACGAATCTCAACTTCTTACATTTACAGAAATCGATACCATTTGCAGGAAACTTTCTGAGGAAACTTCACTGTCTTCATGGTGCCTCTATTGCTTTGGGGGCGCATTTCCTGAGGTCTGAAGCCCTTGGATGTTGCTATGTACCATCCGCAAATTCATCTAAGATTGGCTATCTAATTCCAGACATTCCCAGATATTGGGTTTTAGGCGTGCAAGCAAACAAGTAAACAACTTAATCAGTATTTGCTTCTGTGTTGTAAACAGAAATCGTGTTGTACTCTCTGTGTGTATTACTGATGCATATTGCTCTATACCTCCATGGTTGGAAAGTGGGACATGTCCTCCACATGGTAAATAAGACTTTGATGCGGCTGACACAGGTGCCCAGATCATAAGCTGAGTCAGACTTTGTCTGATATAAAAGCAGTGCAGTGGAAAAATAGCAAAAGGGAACATCTTATTGTGGTCAGATACCACTAACTAGTAATTACAATTCACAAAGGAATGAGAACAGCGTCTCTTGTTCTGCGTCTACTTTTCTTATTGTTAAACTAACGGAATATGAACCCTGCTGTATAGAGACCATTGGATGAAATGATTTTTGAAAATAAAGAACGCATGGAACCAAAGCGCAGAAATATAACGTAATTATCACATCTAATGGGCTGAAAACAGGCCCAAAACCACACCAATCCATGTCTTCCACCTCAGTCCATTCAAACAACATCAAAACAGAAGGATTTGTTTGGTTCAATGTCAAAATTGTGGCCCAAATTTGGCCATGACCAAAGTAGTTGGAAACAACTAATTTAGCCATGAATTTGACCACGAACCAAACACACCAAATGAACCAAAACTCAACTGTTTTCTGCGCAAATGTATCCTGGTGAGGCAAACAAGCACTTTAGCAAAGGCAAGGGTATCATCAATGGAGTTAAATTGTACATGAAGAAACAACTAAAGAGCTCACAAAAACTACTCCATCCCAATTTATAGGTTATTTAACTTTTCTGACATCAAGGTTGACTTGCAAATTCTAGTCCGTTTGACATTTTTAGCATCAAGTTTGACTTGATTTTTTCATATTTGTGTTTTTTTTAATAAAACGAGTTGATTAAATTTGGTGTTAAAAAAAAATCAAACAACTTATGAACGGAGGGAGTCTCGTGTCCATAGGAAATGTTAACCATACACTAACCAGCAACTGAACTTGTTGCAGCTTCGGAGTTAGCAGACAGCCTAATCAGTCGATGGATGAATTAAAATTCAAAATCCCAGTACTGCCAAAAGAAATCCCCAAATCCCACTTAACATGTAATTTGTAAGGACTGCATTTCTTAATTGAAATCACGTCATAGACTATACACATACCATCCCTTGCTGAACTGAATGTCAAAAAAAGAAAACATGAAACCATTTTTTGTGTTGCTTACAATCTCATACGGCTGAGAAAAATTTCCTGTCTTTTTCATGTCAAGAGATCAAAGAACATTAAACTATTTCCAGGCATCTGAGGCTATAAATTGTTTATGAAGCATATCAAACGAAATGGTTTTAAAAGAAATCACCAGCCCAAAAAAGGCAACAACTAAACCCAATAAGTTCAAAGTTCAAGACCCTACCGAGAAAACGTCAAACTATAATTTTCATGCGATTTCAGAATGCCCAGCAGATTCTCAAACCAGTGCTAACTGCTAACAATCAACTTGAAGAACAACATTCAGTGCTTTGCACTTCAATCTGAGAAAGTATATTCATATTCCAATTTCAGGCTGACCCACCTGGGAATTATAGTAAAATCAGAACGCTGCAGAGTTTAGACACATCCAGTTGTGAACTAAGGATACCAGCTCACAGAAGCTACCTTTTATAGATTCGCTAAAAGGTATTAGAAACATACATAATTCTTTCTAGTTCTCACCTCCAGTCTTTCCACCCTTGTAAGTTCAACATTTCATTGTCCACAACAAAGTATATATTTAAAAAACTGAATGAAATAGAGGAAATGGGTGCGCGCACATATGTAGGTGTCCAGCACATAAGGTAACAGAAAAAGGACGATGGAACTCAGGTGTGTTCCTAGCGCTGCTTCTCACACTCCATAACATGTCTGCTGGATCACCGCTTTCTCCCTCTCAGTTCTTGGAGGTCTCCAGCTCATCCAGCAGCGGATCTGTGGAAGAGATGTTGCTAGAGAGCGTGAAGTGGAGGAGCCGAGTATCGAGAGGAGGCTAGGATGCACCGGAGAGTAGAGGTGACTGCGGCAGCAGGGACAGATGCAGGTGACTCAAGAGTTTGGCCAGGTGTCTTGGTACGTGCTTGCAGGCCGGCCTCTACAAGGAACTATTCATAGTGTTAGATGTACATACTTGTTTGTGTTGAAGGTTATTATGCGTGTGTCGAGAAACACACTAATGTCTAGGTTCGTAGCAATTGGACCTAGCTAGATTTCATATGAAGATTATAGGAGGCAATTGACATTTGCTATGGGCCGGGCAGGTCTGCAGCCCTTATATTTTCTATATACAGTATAAAAATCAAGCAATGGTAAGCCAATTCAAGCAGCAAAACCCATCATGTGTACTTGAGTGTTTTGTGTGAGTTTCTGGGTTACCTCTTTCACATTGCAGTTCTGTGGCTGTCAGTTTGTATTTCCCAATGCAGCTAAGTCCCAAAAGGCAGCCCCACCACCCCCCCGCACACCCACCCACACACCCCACACGCACAAAAAAAAAAAAAAAAAACCACCAAAACTGCCAAACCACTAACAAGACTTGTACTACGAAAATGGAAACCTTTGGGATAGGACGATACAGGCACAACATAAAATATGTGCAAGTCCAGAAGGATAGCATTTTCAGGGGCTAATATATGTTGCCTAAAACGGTACATGGCTTTTATAGTTTAGCAAGAGTGCAAGACTACGCAAAAGTAGTTTTCAAAAGCATATACGAGTTTGTTTCACACAGTCTACAATTTTTTTAAAAAAAATCATATGTGATGGAAAATTTAATTATTCTACCACTGACAAATGCTTTGTCATAGAAAGCAACATAAAAGAAAATGTGACATTGACTAGCAATATTTACCACATCATCGTCTTCCCAAATAAATACTTTCTGAAGTAACATGCATATTTCAAATTCTCTGCTACAGCATATCATATTACGTCGTTTACTATAATAGATCAGGAGAAAAAAAAAAAACTTTGGGCAATCATTGCAACCAACATGCAGAAATTAATCTGCAACTGCAATAGTAGTGAATGTTATTCATCAATGGTAAAATTTGGATTCATCTTACTTGACCATGGAACTACATCTCTATAAAGCAACTACACAAGACATATGCAGCATCCACTCAATGAACTTATTTGACCATTCTTGCTGAGGCATGGCATCATTTTTTATAGTGCTGGAAATACGTTGATCATGCTTTGCAATTGATTTACTGCATAACACCTGCATTTCCTAGGACCAGACTTGATGGCATTGAACATCCTCTCCAGTCTCCAGCGAATATGGTCTTTTCTTTTTCAAGTTTCATCTGAAGAATTACAAGTATGAGTAGATATCAAACCTCATATCAGCCACGAACACAAGAATAAAGCATGAGAGCAAGAGAGGGAGAGGGAGAGAGGGGGAGAGGGAGAGGGAGAGGGAGGGGAAAAAAGTGGAAACAGAGAAATAAGCATACCACAAGCTTTTTGTACTGCTGCTTCAGCTTTTACTTCCAGCATATTCTCCCATGCAGCATTTTTTTTCTTCCTCTCCCTCCTTTTAAACACACAACAAGCACATCCATCAGTTGACAGAATATGTTGACCTGTCCAGGATTTGGCGCCAACAAGTGTATTCAGCTTCATTTTCTTCTCAAATCCCTATATTTGATGATTGGCCATACAAAAAGATAAGAACTAGTTGCAGATTTTACAGAACAGGTGACAGGAATTTCTAACTGCTGTACAAACTATTAACTGACATTATCAATGTAGGCATGTGCCTAAAATTCCCTTTAGTCTAGAATTCTAAAGACAGGTTAGAAATCATTGTATTAGCTAACTACTTGCCCTCATTCTTTTGTTTGCATCAGAAGTTCTTTTAGAATGGGTATCAATGCAATTCACAAAACTCAATATCAGTAGTGAGCTGCATGCACCGACCAGTTCAACCCAAAAGTTTAAGCTGGTAGGGAAAGGTGAGTAATTTACTTATGCTTCAACACTTACCCTCACTTTTATACTTCAACAATTGGTAATAGGAAAACAAGAGTTTGAAGATCATCCAAGACCACATCTGGACTGCCAACCAGCTCCAAATCCGTGATTGGACCAACAATTATTTCCACACTCCATGTGAATGGAACCAGGAAAGAGCTTCACATCTTTTTCTTAAGATGCCCGGTAACCACGTTCTCGTGAGTTATATCAGTTAGTGCAGTGAGCATCAGCAGCAGGCTAGCGTATTCGAAGGGAGAATCAGGGAATGTGTGGCACATTTTTACTAAGTATCTGAGTTGTATGTATAATATTTTTTGAACAAATGTAGTTAGTTTTATACAAAGATAGTGAATAGAAATAATGGCATGCCTGGATAGGGCCTGTCAAACAACTAAGCTATCTGAAAAGGATTAACAGTACATCAGCCACTTACTTTGATATAAGCTTAGCAGTTGCTGTTACCTCCCAGACAGAAGGATTATATTCCATATTTTTTCCTTCCACTATAATATTTTGTTTTTAGTCAGAGCCTCAGCCCTCAGGTCAGTCAGAGTCACCTGATCATCCACCTGCACGTTCCTGATTTCAAGCTTAAAGAAACAACTCTCGAGCTCTTTGACTTGTTGCACTAACCGCAATCAGGAGAACGAAGACCTCATTCTGGGAGCAGAGGACCTGCTTATATCAGGGTTGTTTGTGTTGCCAGATCCTTCCTCACAGTTACAGGGGCACTACTAGTGCCAATGTCTTTCATGCTTTCAGGTCATCCATCTGCACAAGCAGAAAACAATATTTAAAAAGGATATTAACAACATGAGAAATTTGAGCACAGATATAAGGTTGAATGCATTGTGTGCTGAATAACACTAGAGTGAAGCTGGACATCAACATTTAAACTGTCTACTAGTTCAATAGGGAATTCTGCTACATTTACCATAAATATATTAAAAAATAAATACCATATTTTTTATTTTTTTAAACAGTAGTTCAATGCTAAGGTTAACACTAAGGCATGTACTTGAGAACAAGAGGCATGTACCTTGTAGAGATTCATGAGCCCATAAGCATTAACACTAAGGTTGGTTGGTTTGTCCAAATTCATGTAGCAATTTCCTGAACTTCACTTGCAACTGCTATTTCACCTTTAAGCGTAGCATATATTTCAGCAGTAGGACGACAATTCTGTTCCTCCATGAACGATAGCAGGCTACAGCAGTCAGCAGTGTTTCCCTTTTGTAATAAACCATTAATCAGAATCTTCCAAACAATCTCATCGCGGTTGTATTCCTTTGACAGTATGTCAACAAAAATGCTTTTAGCAGTATAAAAGCTTCCCTCCTCACAAAGCGCACAAATAATAAACCTATAAGAATCTAACTGAGGTAAATAGCCCTTTTCGGCCATTGAATCAAGAAAAGATAAAGCTTCTTTTAGCAATTTCAGTCTGCAGCAACATTCTATCATATTAGTATATACATCCTCACTTGGTATCAAGTTAGCACTCTGCATCTTTACGAGAAGGCCTTTTGCTTCCTCCAATCTGTTAAATCTGCATAAACATCTAATAAAACAATCATAAATGTAGCTGGCGAGGGTGCACTGAAGCTTAATCACCTCCCCAAGAAGTTCCTCGAGAACTTTCATGTCAGCTATTTTCCATGCATTAACAGACTTGGCAGCTATGTCACCAGGGTAATTTTTCTTTAGCACAAGTCGAAGAAGAATTGTGTACGACTCATCATTTGGCTTGCACCCATTGTCAACTATGCTCTTAAAAGATGAAAATGCCTGACTGTATAGTCCAAGATTTGCATACCCTTTAATCAACGTGTTATATGTAATTACATTAGGGCAAACACCATGATCAATCATCTGAACCATCATGGATTCAGCATCTTCCATCCTTTCCTCTTGACAATAGGAGCGTATAAATACTGTATAAGTGACAACATCAGGCTTAATACCTGCTGCAAGCATCTTATCCAATATCTTCTTTGGACCTTCAGACCCAAACTCCCTAAGTAACTTATCAATTAGAATGGTATATGTGACAGCATTGGCTTGTATTCCATTCTCCATCATATGATCCAATACCAACATTGCTTCTGAGAGCTTCTTTTCCCTGAGAAGTCCATCAATACTTAAACTGTACACATGTGTGTCTGGCACAAACCCCTCCATGACCATTTTCTGCATAAGATTATGAGCATCATCAAACTTTCCTGCCTTCCACAGTGCATCTAGAATGCTGGTGTAGACAACATGATTCACCATAATTCCCTTCTGGACAAGGGACCCCAGAAACTGCTGAGCTTCCTCAACTCTCCCACGTTTGCACAAAGCATCAATCAAAACTGAGCAAGTCCACTCATTTGGGACCATCCCGCTAGCCTCCATTGAATGAAGCAGACTAAATGCACAATCCAAGTGCCCCTCGTTGCACTGGCCCTGAATTAGGGCTGTGTATGTAACCACATTTGGAGCTAAACCTGCCTCAACCATCCGACTATATAGCACCATGGCCCTCTCTACTTTTCCAGACTTGCAGAACCCACATATCAGCTCAGTATAGGTACGGACGTTCGGCGAGCACCCTTTACTCTGCATCCCCTCAAATACCTTAACCGCGAGGTCCAAGTCCCCAGCACTGCAGTAGCCATCAATCAAAGCATTGTATACAACAACGTTTGGCACAAATCCCTCGCCCATTGCCTTTGTTAGCAGCGCATCTGCCTCCACAACTCGTCCTGCTCCACATAACCCATGCACCATCGTGCTGTATACGTGTGGATCAGGGATGCAGCCATCAGTCCTCATACCAGAGAAAACTACCATCGCCTCGCGCACCATCCCGGCGCCACACAGCCCCTGGAGCAGGGCCGCATACGTGAACGCGGTGCGGGCGTACCCCCGTAGAGGCATTAGCACGAACACACGGCAGGCGTGCGCGATCAACCCCGCGCGGCAGTAGCCGAGCACGAAGGACGTGTAGGCGTGGGAGTCCGGCTCGAGTCCGGCGCGCAGGAGCGACGACAGGTGGCGCTTGGCCCCGGGGAGGTCGCCGGCGAGGCAGTAGGCGTTGATGAGGGTGGTGTAGGTGCGGAGGTTGCGTGCGGGCATGCGGGAAGCGAGGGACTCCATGTCCGGGAGCATGCGGTGGCGGGCGAGCGCCATGAGGAGGGTGTTGAGGCAGCGGATGGGGGGCGGAGGCGAGTAGGGGGTGAGGATGATGCGGGAGAGGCGGCGGAGATCGGAGGGAGAGGAGGAGGCGGCGGATATGGCCGCGAGAAGACGGGGCAGCGCCGCGGGCGCTGGCGGGGGCATCGCGGTGAGCTATGGCGCCGCGGACAATGCCGAAGCGGGTGATGGAGATAGGCGGCGGCGGCGGATGCGGCGCCGCTCGGGGAAGGGAGAAAAGAAACGGGAGGCGGATCCAGGGCCAGGAAGAATCATCAAAGACTGAAAATTGGACCCGGTCCAGTTAACCAAATCTCATTTAGGAATGGAAAAAATGTCTCGCTGTCTTTCAACTTTTCAGCGAAGTTCAGGTTTCGTCCTCGTGCTCGAAAAGCAGGAATGGATAGTCTTCCAACTTGGAAAACCGATCATGTTTCATTCTCAGCCGAAACGAACCTCAGTTTTTTGCTGACGTGGGCACTAGTTTCGCTGCCGTGGTTTGTGGACACACATGTCAGTCACTGCACCATTATATCCGCTGATGCCGCCCGCCACCTCACTCGTCCCTCGCCTCCCGCTCCGCACTCTGCCTCACCGGTGATGGTGCTCCTCTCCTCCGACACGGGCACTACAAGCCTGGCCCCACGCAGCGAGCGCGCGAGCTCTTGCGGTGGCCGGCACTCGGATCCGTGTGTGAGGGTGGGCGGCAGGCTCCGTGTGCACGGGAGAAGGCGAGGTGCCTGTCAGGTAACTCAAGTGCTGATCAAGCACCTATGTTTAGCACGTTTAGTTTGGGTCCTAGCACAAATAAGGTAGCCACATCCGCAGATGGCTAGCGATTGCATGTGCGTGGAGTCGGGCTTGACGCGAGCTGCGTTCTCGCGGAGTCCAGTTCCTATTTTGGCCGCCAGGGACTTGTGGCATGCGTGAGCGACGTGGGATGGCGCGTTGCGGTGAAGGACATGGCGCAAAGCTCGGGCGTGGTGGCCTAAATGGCCACGATCTACTTGTAATCGTAGTTTATATATTCAGGGAATAGAGTCACAAAAAAGCAGTTCGTTCGCTGCATCAAAACACTGAGTCTCGCGTGCGTGTGTGTTCCCGGGTTTTACGGGTCATCTCTCCAACTACGGCGGCCTAGGCAACAAGGGGCAGGCCTAGGGGCCCTAACAATTAGCATCAGAGGTGGTTACAAGCGGTGGAATCGTGATCACGCGATCGAGTGGGCATTCAGCATGCTGCGACGTCGATCATCCTCGCCGCTAAGACACTCGTGCGAGGGGAGTATGCGGCCAGGAGGCAGCGAAGGTGGTGGTGGCTCCGGCGGGCAGGTCATCCACCGCATCACCAAGGAGATTTCGAGCAGCGGATCCTTCCCTACGCTAACCCAATCCAACTACTATGGCTGGGCCGCGTGCATGCGCGTCATGTTGCAGGCGTGCGGGCTCTAGATCACGGTCTCCATCGGCACCAACGACCTAACTGAGGATCGCATGGCGCTGGAGGTCCTCACCAAGGCCGTTCCGGCAGAGCGGATGGGCACGATCGCCAACAAGGCAACCGCCAAGCTCGCGTGGGACTCGATCAAGTTGATCAACGTCGGTGTCGAGCGCGTGCACAAGGCGAAGGCAAGTACACTGCGACGCGAGTTCGACTCGCTCAAGTTCAAGGATGGGGAGACGGTGGACGACTTCGGCATACGCATCAACCGCATCGCGAATAAGCTCACGATGCTCGGCGGCGGGCTCAGGGAGGAGGAGATTGTCTGCAAGTTTCTCTAGGCACTACCACCACGGTTTGAACAGATCGCCTCTTCTATTGAAACTCTGCTGGATCTTGAAGATGTCACGGTGGAGGAGCTGATCGGGCGACTGAAGGCTATAAAGGAGCGCCACGGATGAACTGGTCATGCGCATCTCGTCGTGGCTCTAGCTCACAGGTGGAGGGACAGGTGTGGCAGAACCGTCCAAGTTAACCTAGAATTAGTATAAACATACTAATCTTATGTTAACTTTGGTAGTTCCTCATAATATAAAATTCTGATAAGCCTTCCCATCTGGATCGAGCTTATGGGGCGACTCTCGAATGAGTCCACAGATTACATTATGTTACAAAGTTGTACAACTTTATTCAAAGGAAACTTAAAGTTATTACAAGTTTTGTTCTCAAATAATTATACATAAAAGGAGTAGAACTTTTTGAAACTAGAAAAAGGCTGTTCTACTTTTAGTATTAGCAAGAGTGTTCTTCAAAAGAACCTTGCATCATGCCCAATGATGCAAGATCTACTGAGGAGCGGACGAAGCAGGATCAAACTCGAAGAGGAGATATTCAACATCTAAAGAAAACATAAGAGAAGAAGCCTGAGTACTAATTACTCTGCAAGACTTACCCGACCACTGGGTCTAAACCCGACTTCTAACCTGAAGTTGACTAGGTTAGGTCAACTCACACCGTAGCAAGTCTAAAAGTGAATCCTTAGCTTTTAGGGTGTCAATTTCTTTTAGTTGTTTCCTATGGACTAAGTTGTACCTAATCTATGAGCAAACAAGAGCAAATACTTTGCGAAAACATTCATTATCAAAAGCATTATCCTTCTTTACTACAATGTTGGTGATGTTTCAGCTCTTACACATGGTAAGCCCAGCGATTCGAATCGATTTTATTTCTCGAGAGGAATACTCAATCACCAGTCATATGCGTGTATACTGACACCGCATATGACAATCCTTGCATAACTTGGCACGTAGTTTGAACCGTCCTCACCGAGCCCGGGTATACGATTCAACGACACCCGCAATTGGTCTCACCACAGTTCAAATCTAGGTTCAAGGTATGAAAGGCTTATAAAAGTCCGTTAAGGACGACAAGTGAAAGAGGCGCGTTCGAAAGCCGAAAACATGGCCAAGACATCGGACGGCCTTATATGACATAGACAGGGTCAGGATCCCAACATGTTCATTCATTAAGAATTCCATAAGTAACAAAACTAAAAACATAACTGATCCCGCCAGATGTCTCCAGTTGATATCTCAGGAAACTTTATTGTCTAGATTCATTTCTTTTAGAAGGAAGCGTAAACTAAATTAAGCTTGGCTAAGCAGTTCTAATCTATTACGTATAGAATTTAATGCTGGATTCAGGGGTTAAATATGCACTAGGGTTTTAATCAAATCTTAACTCTAATGCACAAAGAGACCCATTGATTAAGACTCAAAACAAAAGGAGATGTACCGGGGCTTGCCTGGATTGACAGAGTTAGATCGAAAACCAATTCAAAAGATTCCTCCTCGGGGACGAGATGATTCCAAAATTCCGGTTTTAGGGGCTTCTGGACTAAAAATATTAGAAGATTCTTCGGCAGGGGTGAAGGGGTTACCGTACCTAAATAAATGAATGACATGCATGAGTTTTAAGGATGAGGATTATCAACCTGTTGTAAAAACAAGGATAAAACATCCTAAAAAGAAAAGATGGGGCATTAAAATATTTTTCAAGCCTTTAAATAAATTTTCTCAGATTTAAAATAATTTTCCAAGGTTTTAATAATTTTTAAAACATTAAAAGAGTTGGAAAAGAATAAATAAATAGATTAATGATTTTTAAAGATTTGAAAATGGATTTTTAAATTTAAACTAAAAGAAATAACCTTTATAGAAATAGTTAAATCAAAGGTTAAAATGGAAAAGGAAAAAGAAAAATAGATATACTTGAAATAGGAAAAACATCCCAAAGGCCCAAAAATAATTTTCTGGAAAGTTCCATTTATATCCTTGGAAATTCGGCCCAGTCCATTAAACCAGGCCATGCCGACGGCCTGTTTCTCTTTCTCTCCCCATTCGGCCCGGCCCAGGGCGTGGCCTGGCCGGCCTTTCGGCCCAGCCGGCGGCCATCCGGCGAGGCGGAGGCCGAGGCCCTTGCCGGCGGCGACCAAGACGCGGGGCGGCGGGCCCTTTTCCTCCTCTCCTCTCCTCTCCTTCTCTTTCCCCTCTCTTCTCTCTATGTCCGCAGCGCCATGGCGGACGCGGCGGGCATGCGAAGAGGGCGCGGCGGCGAGCGCCGTTCCCGGTGGCTTGAGGACGAGCCGGCGGCGGAGAATACCCCCACGGGGTGCGCGTAGGAGCCCTGCACCGAATGCACAAGAAAAGAAGCCCGATTAGGGCTTGTGCGCATGGGGAGAAGGGCGTGGTGGCGGCCATTGCCGCTGGCGCCATGGGAGGCACCGAGCTCGATTGAGCTTGGGCAAGGCCAATCCTCGACGAGGATAGGCCTAGAAGGAAGAGGAGAGCGAGGCGGAGAGGTTCCTACCCTCGGTTGGTTAGGGGAGGCGCGTAGGCGGCTGTCGACAGTGAGGTGCGCGGCGGCGGCGAGGTGAGCGGTGCGGGAGCAAGGTGGAGGTGATGGGGTAGAGCGAGGGGGTGGCTTGGGTTAAGGTGGAGGAGGAGGTGCTCGGCGGGGGCTTTTATAGGGGCCAGAGGCGGTGGAAGGGCGGCGGGATGAGCTTGGCCGCGGTGGCGGCGGAGGCCAATCCATTCGCCGTGGAGGGGAGGAACGAGGGGTGAAGCGGCGGTTCCGGTGGGCGGAGGACAGGCGGCACGGCTGGGCGGTGCCAGCGCTGGCCCGCGGCTTCGGCCTGGGGTGGCCTGCGCAGCGCGGGGCGGCGGAAGCAGCGGCGGCGTGGCGAGAGCGAAGCAGCTCTGCTTCGCCTCGCCCGCGAAGCAGCTCTGCTTCGCCTCGCCCGCGGCCGGATGAGGAAGAAGGTGTGGGCGGGCCCCGCCTATCAGCCCGGTGCTGCGGGCCGAGGGGGAAAACGGGGAGCTGGGCTGCCGAGGCTTTGGGCCCGGTTTCCCCCGGTTCCCCTTTTCCCTTTTTTTTGTTTTGAAAGCAATTTTCTACTTTTAACCCCATGTACAAACAAAATTACATAAAGGTCCAATTACAAAAGTGGAAGAGTGTAATTTATACTATAATCTTGCACTTTTGTCCTTGGGTAAAATAATATTCTTAAAGGAGTTTCAAATAAAGCAAGTTCAAAAGAATTTGAACAAAATTTCTAAAAATTGAAAAGAGATTATGCATATGATGACATGTTTAATGCACTTAATCAGGGTTTAAGATGCGGAGTATCACAACCCTTCCTCCTTAAGAAGGAAAAATGTCCCAAGATTTAAGAGGGACCAGATAGAAGAAGACTTGAAGATTTGAAGGGCTTACTGATGGTGCTTCATTTAATCTTTCTCCAAAACTCAGGATAATTGGACTGCAAGAAGTGCTCGGATTCCCATGTAGCTTCATCCGAAGTATGGTTCTTCCATTGAATCTTGTAGAACTTGATGACTCGTCGTCGGGTTGCTCTTTCTTTGGTATCCAACACTTTACTTGGACATTCTTTATAAACCAGATCAGGTTCTAGTTGAAGTCTAACTGGATTTATTTCTTCTGTAGGTACCCGTAGGCATTTCTTAAGTTGTGAAACATGGAAAACATTATGAACTGCTAAGAGATGAGGAGGTAACTCCAAACGATAGGCTACTGGGCCACACTTCTCAATAATTGGAAAAGAACCAATATATCGAGGGGCTAATTTGCCAGTAACACCGAAGCGATGAACACCCTTCATAGGAGAAACCTTGAGATAAACTGAATTTCCAACTTCAAAAGTCAAGGGTCTTCTTCTTTTGTCGGCATAACTCTGTTGTCGGGTTTGTGCAGTTTTCAATTTTGTTTAAATAAAGCGAACTTGCTCTTCAGCAGTAGTCACCAATTCTGGACCAAAGATAACTCGTTCACCGGGTTCAGACCAATTTAAAGGAGTTCGACAGCGTCGACTATAAAGGGCTTTAAAAGGGGCCATTTCCAAACTTTTCTGATAACTGTTGTTATAAGTGAACTCAGCTAAAGGCAGACAAACTTCCTAGTTATCACCATAAGTTAGAGCACATGCACGCAGCATATCTTCCAACACTTGGTTGACTCGTTCTACTTGCCCACTGGTCTGAGGCTGATAAGCAAAACTGTGAATAAGAGTGGTACCAAGGGCTGTATGAAGTTGTTCCCAAAAGCGGGCGATAAACTGAGGTCCGCGATCAGAAACAATAGTTTTAGGCACTCCATGCAATGCAACTATCCTTTGCAATATCCTTTGCAAGTATAACTCTGTATACTTCTGTATGCGATAATTGGTTCTGACTGGAATAAAATGGGCTGTCTTGGTCAATCTGTCAATAATTACCCACATGGAATCATTTCCTTTAGGAGTCCTTGGTAGCCCCACAATGAAATCCATATGTATGTCTTCCTATTTCCAACTTGGAATAGGAAGTGATTGTAATAACCCTGCAGGTTTCAAATGCTCTGCTTTAACTTTTTGACATATGTCACATTCTGATACGAATTGTCCAATTTCCTTTTTCATCCGAGTCCACCAGAATCGTTGTTTGAGATCTTGGTACATCTTATTACTTTCCGGGTGTATGGTAAATCGAGAAGTATGGGCTTCTTCCATAATCTTCTTTCGGTATGTACTACTAGTCGGCCTTTAAACCATAACACATTATTTTCATCCAAATGGAAAGGTAACTTCTTACCTTCCACCAATCTTCTATTAAGATGTGCCACTCCTTTATCAGAATGTTGAGCTTATATAACTTGATCTCTGATAGATACATCTAGTTGTAGATTCATTAAGGTGCATTCCTGTATTATTTGTAAGTTCAACTTTTCCATTTCCTTGCATAATGACTCTTGAGAGGGCTTTAAAGTGACACAATTGCAATGAGATTTTCGGCTCAATGCATCAGCAACCACATTTGCCTTTCCGAGATGGTAATGAATTTCTACATCATAATCCTTGAACAATTCCAACCATCTTTTTTGCCGCATGTTCAATTCATTTTGTGTGAAGATGTACTTCAAACTCTTGTGATCAAAGTAAATGTGGCATATGTTGTCCAGCAAATAGTGACGCCAAATTTTTAAGGCATGTACCACTGCTGCCAATTCCAAGTCATGAGTAGGATAATGTTTCTCATGCTTCTTCAATTGGCGGGAGGCATAAGCTATCACTCTTCCTTCTTGCATTAGTACACAACATATTCCAATACCCGAAGCATCACAATAAATATCAAAAGGTTTTGTGATATCGGGTTGAATTAGTACTGGTGCTGTGGTAAGAAGCTTCTTCAGAGTTTGAAATGCCTGGTCACATTTGGAACCCCAACTAAATTTTGCATTTTTCTGAAGTAACTTGGTTATAGGTTTAGAAATTCTGGAAAAGTCCTTGATGAATCTTCGATAGTATCCAGCCAAATCCAAAAAACTTCTGACTTCTGTTACTGTTTCAAGAACTTTCCAATCCAAAACCTCTTGTACTTTTCGTGGATCCACTTCTATACCATTAGGAGAAAGAACATGACCTAAGAAAGAAATCTTGTTCAACCAAAATGCACATTTGCTAAACTTAGCATAAAGCTTATGTTCCCGTAACCGGGATAACACTATACGCAAATGTTCAACATGCTCAGCTTCTGTTTTTGAATAGACTAGTATATCATCTATGAAGACCACCATAAATTTATCCAGTTCAGGCATGAATATGGAATTCATCAAATACATGAAGAAGGCCGGAGCATTAGTTAACCCAAATGACATCATCAAAAATTCATAGAGACCATATCGAGTGGTGAATGCAGTTTTGGGTATATCTTCTTTTCTGATTTTTATCTGACGATAATCAGATCGAAGATCAAGTTTGGAGAAAACTTTTGCACCCCGTAACTGATCAAACAAAATATCAATCATGAGCAGTGGGTACTTGTTTTTTATGGTTACTGCATTTAATGGCCGATAATCAACACACATTCTTAATGATTTCTCCTTTTTCTTTTCCATAAAAGTTACACGACAACCCCAAGGAGAGGAACTGGGACGAATAAGCCCTTTATCCAATAAGTCTCCAATTTGTTTCTTCATTTCAACCATTTCTCGAGGGGCAATTTTGTATGGTTTCCGATATATTGGAGCTGTACCAGGTACTAACTCTATGGCAAATTCCACTTCTCTATCTGGTGGAAGTCCCAAAAGATCATCTGGAAATACATCCGGGAACTCACATACCACTGGGATCGATTCTAGCTTGGATTTTTCTATAGCATAGGTCATAGGAGTATCCTTCTCAATGCGAGGAAGAAACACTTGAATTGAAGCATCATCCTTACTAGTCAACTGAATAGTGTGAGCCTCTAAATCCAGGATCACTTTATGTTCCTTTAACCAATTCATTCCTAGAATAAGTGGAATCTTTCCCCCAGGTAGAATCAAAGGTTGGGTGAGGAAGGATTTTCCACCTATATCTAAATGCAACCCTTGGACTATATGATCAGTTAAGACTTTAGTTCCAGGAGTAGTAATGAGATACCCAGTCTTGATTTGTGTCAAAGGAAAACCTCGACTAGTGGCATACTCATTACTGATAAAGGTACGCGATGCACCAGAGTCGAATAAAACAACAGCAGGTTGGTTGTTGATGGGAAACATACTAGTCATAATATTTTCACTTTCTGGAAGTTCTTCCATCTAAACAAGATTGACCTTGCCCACTTTAGGAGCAGGCCCTTTCTTCTTGATTATAAAAGATGGATTCCCTCCGGATGTCGGAGTAGATGGACGGAAACCCGTATTTTGCCGTGGATGTGGACAGTCCCTGGCAAAATGAGTATTCTGCCCACAATTGAAGCATCCATTAGAAGGTCCTGGAGCTCGAGGATTCTGAGCATTTGGAGCTGGTGGACGGTACATTTGCTGCTGGGGCCTTATGATCTACCGTCGAGGGTTTTGGTTCGACTGAGAAGTCGGACGTATTGCCCACGACGGGTGAGGAGCTTGTGGATTGAACGGGGACGGTTGTTGATATTGTGCCCGGGGACGCGAAGAACTTTCAGCAGCTCTTTTGCGTTTCTTGTCTTCATTATAAACCCTTAACCTTTTCTCCAACAGAATAGCATCATTAACCATTTGATGGAAGTTAGGGTAGCTCATATTCATTTTTGCCCTCATTTTAGGGGACAAGCCTCGAGAGAAATGGAGCTTCTTAGAATCATCCGAGGCCACTTGCGCCGGAGCATATTGAGCCAGGTCATTAAATATATTGACATATTCTAGCACAGTCTTGTCACCTTGTTGAAAACTCAGGAATTGCTAGAGTTTCATTTCTACCAATCCTTCTTGGACATGCTGCTTTTCAAAAGCTTCCTTAAATTCAGTCCAAGCAAGTTGTCGACCTTGTTCAAGAGAAGCATGATTAAGTTACCCACCATGATCCTGCTGGGCCTTGAAGCTTACGGGCTGCATATAAAACCTTCTGCGGATCGGTAATATTTGGCAGTAGTTCAAACATCCCCTCAATAGTTCTTACCCAATGCTTGGCATCCATTGGGTCCGGTGCTATTTGGAATACCGGAGGGTGAAGTGCCTCAAAATCCAAGTAAGTCACTTCCGCATTTCGATCATGATGCGGACGGTTTTGATTTTGTTGTTGACGAAGTTGGTTTTGAGCAAGCAACTCGATCAACCGGTCCTGGCGCTGAAATACCTCCGCCATAAAAGGAGGGGGTGGAGGAAGTGGCGGTAGTCCGGAATTTTCAGGATCTCCAGCCATCTGGAGATAGGAAAAAATTATAGAACTTTAAAAACAAAAATTCTTCACAAGAAACTTCTTATTATTTCAAACAAAAAGGTTGATTACAACTGTACACCAGCTAGCCCTTCAAATTTACAAGAAAACATTTACAAAAGATTAAAAAAAAGATTTCAAAGAATTTAAAGAAAATTCTACAAATGGCACAAAGGCCATTTAAGAGACTAAGCCAAACTCTGGTCCACTGGATACTCTCCTACGGACCCCTCGGATTCAAAATTTTGATCAAGAAAAGGCTCAAGAGGTGGTCCTATAGATCCGGAATAAACCCCAGAGGATCCTTGAGTAGCCCCTGACCCTTTAGGGACCAGCTCTTCAGGGTTCTCTTCAGACATCTCATCTTGGAGTTGGTCAATCTGAAGCTGCATAGCAGCTACTTGTTCGGTGAGATCATCTATATGGAAATGATGTTGTTCGATAAGAAGAGTTTGGTTTCCTATGGTGGCATTGGCAGCATGAAGCTGACCTTGGAGAGTGTGAATGCAAGTACCTAGATCAATTATTTCAGAATTGTCGTGACGATGTTGTTGTTGAAGTGCTGGTTTTGCCTGGAAACCTCTAAGATATTATCACGGGTGTCTAGATAGGACTCATGGTGTTGCTCATAAAGAGAAGTAAGATTGGTAGCAAAGTGAACTTCTTCCCGCATTTGGCGCTTACGAAGGCCTCATGCGGTACGATCAAGTCTATGAATTTTGTGTTTCCATCCAGGCTGGGTACGATCAGAAAGAGGGAAATACATAACATCAGACCCTTCTAGATCATCGGAATGCAAAGTACAAAGCCTTGCCAAAGCTCTGCATGCTGCATCCGATATCGCCTCCTTTTCAGCTGCTTCACCACCTTCTATTTCAAAAAGGTTCTCCTCCGGTATATTAGGGTGTCGAGGCATAAGGATTTGTACTCGGAAATGGGTATCAAAGAGAAGATCAACGGTACTGATGATATATCTAGGACAGGTAAGATATCCTAACTCATTGAGTCGATGGTGAAGACTCATGGCGAAGGGGCAATCTTCAGGACACTCAGTATGCCAGTCACCTCTGGCATCCCGCTGAGGGACAAAAGAGTGTAGCATCTGAACCAAAGTAACAAAATTTTTAGAGGAAAAAAATACTTGAATTTAATAAACTGACACAATTTGCGGATAAGCAAAAAGGCAGTAGATCTAATGCAAGGATGATGCATGAAGTATTTTAAATAAACTCTTATTAACCTTCTCTGACGATTTCTAAAGAGGT
The DNA here is from genome assembly GCA_022530915.1 of Paspalum notatum. Lineage (NCBI taxonomy): Eukaryota > Viridiplantae > Streptophyta > Magnoliopsida > Poales > Poaceae > Paspalum > Paspalum notatum. The sequence goes on from CM039691.1 coordinate 6,280,166, forward strand.
TGATATTAGTCCAATTTCTTATTTTGAATAAGGAAAGTCAGAGATGGGCATATAGATATGGAATCATAGTTTTAAAATAAAGTAATCCATCCCAACAAGCTTGGCTCTGATACCAGCTGTGGCAGAACCGCCCAAGTTAACCTAGAATTAGTATAAACATACTAATCTTATATTAACTTTGGTAGTTCCTCAGAATATAAAATTCTGATAAACCTTCCCATCTGGATCGGGTTTATGGGGCGACTCTCAAAGAAGTCCACAGATTACATTATGTTACAAAGTTGTACAACTTTATTCAAAGGAAACTTAAAGTTATTACAAGCCTGATTCTCAAATAATTATACATAAAAGGAGTAGAACTTTTTAAAACTAGAAAAAGGCTATTCTACTCTTAGTATTAACACGAGTGTTCTTCAAAAGAACCTTGCATCATGCCCAATGATGCAAGATCTACTGAGGAGCGGACGAAGCAGGATCAAACTCGAAGAGGAGATATTCAACATCTGAAGAAAACATAAGAGAAGAAGTCTGAGTACTAATTACTCTGCAAGACTTACCCGACCACTGGGTCTAAACCCGACTTCTAACCTGAAGTTGACTAGGTTAGGTCAACTCACACCGTAGCAAGTCTAAAAGTGAATCCTTAGCTTTTAGGGTGTCAATTTCTTTTAGTTGTTTCCTATGGACTAAGTTGTACCTAATCTATGAGCAAACAAGAGCAAATACTTTGCGAAAACATTCATTATCAAAAGCATTATCCTTCTTTACTACAATGTTGGTGATGTTTCAGCTCTTACACATGGTAAGCCCAGCGATTCGAATCGATTTTATTTCTCGAGAGGAATACTCAATCACCAGTCATATGCGTGTATACTGACACCGCATATGACAATCCTTGCATAACTTGGCACGTAGTTTGAACCGTCCTCACCGAGCCCGGGTATACGATTCGACGACACCCGCAATTGGTCTCACCACAGTTCAAATCTAGGTTCAAGGTATGAAAGGCTTATAAAAGTCCGTTAAGGACGACAAGTGAAAGAGGCGCGTTCGAAAGCCGAAAACATGGCCAAGACATCGGACGGCCTTATATGACATAGGCAGGGTCAGGATCCCAATATGTTCATTCATTAAGAATTCAATAAGTAACAAAACTAAAAACATAACTGATCCCGCCAGATGTCTCCAGTTGATATCTCAGAAAACTTTATTGTCTAGATTCATTTCTTTTAAAAGGAAGCGTAAACTAAATTAAGTTTGGCTAAGCAGTTCTAATGTATTACGTATAGGATTTAATGCTGGATTTAGGGGTTAAATATGTACTAGGGTTTCAATCAATCCTTAACTCTAATGCACAAAGAGACCCATTGATTAAGACTCAAAACAAAAGGAGATGTCCCGGGGCTTGCCTGGATTGACAGAGTTAGGATCGAAAACCAATTCAAAAGATTCCTCCTCGGGGACGAGATGATTCCAAAATTCCGGTTTTAGGGGCTTCTGGACTAACAATATTAGAAGATTCTCCGGCAGGGGGTGAAGGGGTTACCGTACCTAGATAAATGAATGACATCCATGAGTTTTAAGGATGCGGATGATCAACCTGTTGTAAAAACAAGGATAAAACTTGCTAAAAAGAAAAGGTGGTGCATTAAAATATTTTTCAAGCCTTTAAATAAATTTTCTGAGATTTAAAATAATTTTCCAATGTTGTTAATAATTTTTAAAACATTAAAAGAGTTGAAAAAGAATAAATAAATAGATTAAAGATTTTTAAAGATTTGAGAATGGATTCTTAAATTTAAACTAAAAGAAATAACCTTTATAGAAATAGTTAAATCAAAGGTTAAAATGGAAAAGGAAAAAGAAAAATAGATATACTTGAAATAGGAAAAACAGCCCAAAGGCCCAAAAATAATTTTCTGGAAAGTTCTATTTATATCCTTGGAAATTCGGCCCAGTTCATTAAACCAGGCCGACGGCCTGTTTCTCTTTCTCGCCCCATTCGGCCCATTCGGCCCAGCCCAGGGCGTGGCCTGGCCGGCCTTTCGGCCCAGCCGGGGCCCTGCCCGGCCAGCCCCTTAGGCGCGCACGACGCGTGCACGCGCGCGCCCTGCGTGCACGCCGCAGCGGCGCCGGCGGCCATCCAGCGAGGCCGAGGCCGAGGCCCTTGCCGGCGACGACCAAGCCGCGCGGCGGCGGGCCCTTCTCCTCCTCTCCTCTTCTTCTCTTTCCTCTCTCTTCTCTCTGTGTCCACGGCGCCATGGCGGACGCGGCGGGCATGCGAAGAGGGCGCGGCGGCGAGCGCCGTTCCCGGCGGCTTGAGGACGAGCCGGCGGCGGAGAATACCCCCACGGGGTGCGCGCGGGAGCCCTGCACCGAATGCATAAGAAAAGAAGCCCGATTAGGGCTTGTGCGCGTGGGGAGAAGGGCGCGGTGGCGGCCATTGCCGCCGGCGCCATGGGAGGCACCGAGCTCGATTGAGCTCGGGCAAGGCCAATCCTCGACGAGGTTAGGCCTAGAAAGAAGAGGAGAGCGAGGCGGAGAGGTTCCTACCCTCGGTTGGCTAGGGGAGGAGGCATAGGCGGCTGTCGACGGTGAGGTGCATGGCGGCGGCGAGGTGAGCAGTGCGGGAGCAAGGTGGAGGTGATGGGGTAGAGCGACAGGGTGGCTTGGGTTAAGGTGGAGGAGGAGGTGCTCGGCGGCCGGAGGCGGTGGAAGGGCGGCGGGATGAGCTTGGCCGCGGCGGCGGCGGAGGCCATTCCATTCGCCGCGGAGGGGAGGAATGAGGGGCGAAGCGGCGGTTCCGGTGGGCGGAGGATAGGCGGCACGGCTGAGCGGTGCCAGCGCCGGCCCGCGGCTTCGGCCTGGGGTGGCCTACGCGGCGCGTGGCGGCGGAAGCAGCGGCGGCGTGACGAGAGCGAAGCAGCTCTGCTTCGCCTCGTCCGCGGTCGGATGAGGAAGAAGGTGGCGGTGGGCCCCGCCTGTCAGCCCGGTGCTGCGAGCCGAGGGGGAAAACGGGGAGCTGGGCCGCCGAGGCTTTGGTCTCGGTTTCCCCCGGTTCCCCTTTTCCCTTTTTTTTTATTTTGAAAGTAATTTTCTACTTTTAACCCCATGTACAAGCAAAATTACATAAAGGTCCAATTACAAAAGTGGAAGAGTGTAATTTATACTCTAATCTTGCACTTTTGTCCTTGGGTAAAATAATATTTTTTAAAGGAGTTTCAAATAAAGCAAGTTCAAAAGAATTTGAACAAAATTTCTAAAAATTGAAAAGAGATTATGCATATGATGACATGTTTAATGCACTTAATCAGGGTTTAAGATGCGGAGTATCACAACAGGGAGCAGCTCAGGTAGTGGCTCGGGTTGTACGGGCTCGGAGCATGGCAAGGAGCCGGCATCAGGCAGCAAGAGGGGACGCAGTCGCGGACGCGGCGGCGGTGGTAGATCTAGCCACGATGGAAGTACCGTGCCGGGCAACAAGTGCCGCTACTATGGCAAGAAGGGCCACTGGGCGCGCGAGTGCCGCAAGAACCGGGACGAGCAGGCACACGTGGTGCAAACCGAGGGCAGCGAGGGCGAGCAAGCTCTCTTGGTGGCCACGATGATGATCGTCTCCACGACGCCGGCGGAGGCAACAAGTTCCACCCTAGGCTCACTAGGGATCCACCTCAACGAAAGCAGGTTGTACGTTTAGCTCGCGCGAGAAGGGCGGTGATGGGCACACGGAGGGGATCCTCGACACGGGCGCCACCAACCACATGACGGGCATGCGCTCAGCCTTCTCCGAGCTCGACACCGGCATCCAAGGCACCGTCCGCTTCGGGGATGGCTCGGTGGCTGGCATCGAGGGGCGCGGGATGATCCTGTTCAAGTGCAAGAACGGTGAACATCAGGTGCTAGGTGGCGTCTACCACATTCCGTGCCTCACCGCGAATGTCATATGCCTCGGGCAGATGAAGGAAGCCAAGGAAGCCGGCTTCAAGATCTTGCTTGACAAGGGGTGTCTCAAGGAAGCCGGCTTCAAGATCTTGCTTGACAAGGGGTGTCTCAAGGAAGCCGGCTTCAAGATCTTGCTTGACAAGGGTCTCAAGATCTAGGACCAGCATCAGCGACTGCTGGCCAAGGTGCCCCGCGCGGCGAACCGGCTCTACGTGTTGTGGCTCGACATCGGCAAGCGGTGTGCCTGGCGACACAAGGCACGAGCACAGCGTGGATGTGGCACGCTAGTGTGGCCACCTCAATTTCAAGGGGCTGCGGCGAATCGCACAGGAGGAGATGGTGCGGGGCTTGCCACAGATCGAGCATGTCAACCAGGTGTGCGACAGCTACCTCATCGGCAAGCAGCGGCGCCTTGCGTTCCCAGCCGAGGCCAAGTACCGGGCGGCACACAAGCTCGAATTGGTGCACGGTGATATCTGCGGCCCGGTCACCCCGATGATGCCCAGCGGCAACAAGCTCTTCTTCCTCCTCGTTGACGACTTGAGCCGCTACATGTGGCTCATCCTCCTGAGCACCAAGGACTAGGCGGCTATGGTGTTCATGGCGTTCTAGGCGCGCGCCGAGGCTAAGGCCGGGAGGAAGCTCGGGATGATGTGTACCGATCGCGGCTGCGAGTTCACATCATGCACCTTCATCGAACATTGCATGCAGGAGGGAGTTCAGCGACACTACACCGTGCCCTACACGCCACAACAGAATGGAGTGGTGGAGCAGCGCAACCAGGTGATGATGGGTATGGTGCGGAGCATGATGAAGGCAATGTCTGTGCCCGGCTGGTTCTGGGGGAAGGCGGTGACTACGCCTGTGCTCATCTTGGACCGGTCACCCACCCAGAGCGTCAACGGGAAGACTCCTTTTGAGGTATGGCGTGGTGTCAAGCCCTCGGTTCACATCCTTCGCACTTTTGTATGCGTTGCACATGTCAAGGCCGGTGGCAAGCATCTCACCAAGCTGGAGGATCGGAGCTCCAATGGTGTTCGTCGACTACGAGGTGGGGACCAAGGAATGGAGGTTCTACAACCCCGTCACGCGACGCGTTCACGTGTTGCGCAAGTCCAAGCGATGACAGCGAGCCGTTCTGCATCAAGTTTGTGACAGTCGGGGGAGGACAACCCGAGGCCGGAGCTAGAGCAGCAACGGGGACGCCGCCGGCAACACTAGTACCAGAAACACCGATCTCTACCCCGATGAGCGTGGCGATGCCCACGTGCGGGTCTGAGCCTCGCACACCGATGGTACTTTCTACTCTAACGGCGCCATCTGCGGTGCAGTTCGCCACACTGCCCTCCGGGGAGCTTGATCTTGATGAAGATCATGATGATGATGTACCACTACGATTTCGGACCATGGACAATGTCCTCGGTCTGGGGTCACCACCCTGCCTCGCCAATAGAGAGCTCACCCAAGAGCTACTGGTGGCGATTGGTGACGAGCCAGCATCGGTGGAGGAGGCCAAGGTGAGCAAGGCTCGTCACAAAAGGGTACATGCAGCGGCAAGGGATCGATTTTGAGGAAGTTTTTGCCCCTGTCACGCGCATGGGGTCGGTGCGTGTGGTACGGGCCGTGGCGGCACACCGCGGCTGGTCCGTGCACCATATGGATGTCAAATCGGTGTTCCTCAATGGCGAGCTCGCAGAGGAGGTCTACGTCGCGCAACCTCCCGGGTTCACCGCTGCTAGGCATAAGGACAAGGTGCTCAAGCTCCACAAGGCGTTGTACGGTCTCCATTAAGCTCCAAGGGCGTGGAACGCCACGTTGGATGCCAGCCTACACGAGCTCGGGTTCACCAAGAGCAAGTGCGAATATGGCCTCTACATGCGCGGCACAGAGGCGTCGCGGCTGGTGGTGGGCGTCTATGTCAACGACCTGCTCATCACGGGGGAGCGGCTGATGGAGATTGAAGCTTTCAAAGGGGAGATGAAAAAGTTGTTTCGCATGAGCGACCTTGGCCCACTGTTCTACTACTTGGGCATCGAGGTCAAGCAAGGGCGGTGCGGGATCGAACTACGCCAGAGTGCATACGCCAATGACGGGGCCAAGCTCACCCTCCTCGGCTTCAGCGACAACGACATGGCCGGCGATGTCGACGGCCAGAAGAGTACCACCGAGGTGATCTTCTTCCTTGGAGGAAACCCGATGATGTGGCTTTCACAGAAGCAATGCATGGTGGCATTGTCTTCCTGTGAGGCGGAGTTCATCGCAGGAGCATCGGTGGCATGCCAAGCGGTCTGGCTCAGGAGGCTGCTCGGGACATCATTGGCGCAAGCGTTCCTCCACCGGTGCTAAAGATGGACAACCATTCCGCCATCGCATTAAGCAAGAATCCAGTGCTCCATGACAGGAGCAAGCACATCGGCACAAAGTTCCACTTCATTCGGGAATGTGCTGAAAAGGGGGACATCAACATGGTGTTCGCGGGCACTCAAGAACAGCTCGCTGATATCCTGACAAATTCGCTTAGGAAGAAGGCGTTCCAGGAACTTCGCGTGAGAATTGAGGTCATCAAGCTAACCTGATCGAGCACTTCAAGTGCCGATCAGGCACCTATGTTTAGCACGTTTAGTTTGGGTCTTAGCACAAATAAGGTAGCCACATCCGCAGCTGGCTAGCGCTTGCATGTGCGTTGGAGTTGGGCTTGACGCAAGCTGCGTTCTCGCAGAGTCCAGTTTCTGTTTTGGTCGCCCGAGACTTGTGGCATGCGTGAGCGACGTGGGATAGTGCGTTGCGGTGAAGGACAGGGCGCAAAGCTCGTGCGTGGTGGCCTAAATGGCCACAATCTACTTGTAATCGTAGTTTATATATTCAGGGAATAGAGTCAAAGAAAAGTGTGTGTGTTCCCGGGTTTTACTACTCATCTTCTCCAACTACGGCGGCCTAGGCAGTAAGGGGCAGGCCTAGGGGCCCTAACAGTGCCGGCGTGTCAGCGTGTGTCAGGGCTGGCGCGAATCCAGCGGGCGCCCAACACCGATGGAGACGGATACTACTGCCGCTGTAGCTAAAAAGCCACCCCGCCAGAGGCTAAAGGCACCTCGCTCTGCTGCTGACCGCTGGTCATCGCCATCCGCATCTCCATGTCGTCCTCTAGTACCTTCCCCCGCGCCCTCCTGCTTCTACTCTCATCGCACCTATGCTACACTGCTGCGCAATTCACTGACTCTCGTTCTCGATTCTAATGGTTGGTAATTGTGTGTGTTCGTGGTGGTGTGCGGCAGCCATGCAGGGTAGAGGCGGATACAGGGTGCTCCTGCACTGACACGACTTGGAGTTTGCGACCTTGATGGCATTTAGTTCATAGTCACTGCCCATCCTTCAGTTGCCTAGGTTTCTTTCGCACCTTGATGGCATTCAGTTCATTTGAGCAAATTTGTTGGCTATGCACTGTCTCTGCGTTTGCGTGGACTGCGTATGTTGTCCAGGGACATATGGATGTTGCCACCGCCACAGGAGGTCAGCCACCCACCACACCGACACCACCGGCCCCTACACGGGCGACACCGCTAGCGAGGATGACGAGGCAAAGCGGATGCAGAGGCAAGTCCGGAGAAGATGGTGGCGGACGCGGCAACCGCGACGGCCTCGGCCATGGCAGCCTCAGCGGAGTCCGCCGCCATGAGCAGGTGTCGGGGCCTCACCGCCGCATCGCTGCCGCCGAGCCAGCTCGTGGGCGGGCGTCGAGGCCACCATGAGCACGCGCGCGTCCACGGTGGAGGCCATCGAGGGGATGGGGATAGAAAGGAGAGACCGATAGGTGGGCCTAGGTACATGTCAGTGAAAACCAGTGTCCACATCAGCAAAAACCGGGGTTGGTTTCGGCCGAGGATGGAACGTGGCCATTTTAAAAGTTGAAGGACTCACCATTCCTGGTTTTCGAGTCTAAGAACGAAACTTAGACTTCACTACAAGTTGAAGGACCGTAGCGGACTTTTTCCTTTAGGAAACATGTAGGCAAGTAGAAAAAAAAGTAAGCAAGTAGCACAACCTAAATATTATGTTTCATGTGTCAAACTGTCAACACCCTCCGTAACAGCTGATTGGTGGCGTACACTTGGCCACTCAAAGAGCACTCGACAAACAATCCTGGTAGTCGGCAATTGGTGGAAATTGATTGTCGAGACAAATAAAGTCCTTTACCACTCTCATCAACCTTCATCGACGCATTGCATACCTCATGAAGCTTGGGGGCTATGGAGGAGTAAAGGGGGAAGGAAATTTGAATTTTTAATGAAGACATATAAGGTTCAATCCTTCAAGCTGCTTGTTACACAAGAAAACTCAAAGCTTGGGGGCTACTCCATATGGACTCCATCATGTGATGGCCCCTATATTGATTTCTTGAAGGAATGATCCACGAAGGACTTTAAGACAATGTAATTCAACATTCTCATGTAAGACAATGTAATTCAACATCCTCATGAAGTTTAGGGGGCTATGGATATTATATATCTACGGGTACTTCACGCACTCGGATTATCACCACCCTGACATGTGGGCCGAGTGGTTTGACTTGAATAATAAGGCAAGAGGCGACAAAGGCACCAGGAAGAGTAGCACCAGTCGCACTCTTGTAGCCTAGTTAGGAAACCACTCTCCCAATATAGGAACATATAAGATTACCAGAAACCGGATAGACCGAGCTGCAACCCTAGATCCCCAGACTATATAAGGGGAGCTAGGGCTCATGTAAAGCACCGCAATCTCATACCACAACCTCCCAATGCAACCACGCAAAGCACCCATATAGGATGTAGGGTTCAGCGTTTTGGCTGCCTGAACTTGTCTAAATTGCTGTCTCTCGCGCTCTGCGTACCTTCGTCATTCATCTCGCTAGCCCTAGCCTAAATAAAAACCACCACACGAACAATCCTATGGTGGGCTGATGGTACCAAACACTGACAGCTCCGACATCCTCCACGTCTCCGCCGACACACTTGGTCTTGAAGGGCTCGCCTCGACCCCGGCGATCACAACTTCGCTAAGAGCGGCTACGACGTCCTCTATGCCTCCGCCGACACGCTTCGGCTCGAGGGGCTCGCCCTTGACCCCGGCGATTATGACTTCACCGGGAGCGGCTCCGACGTCTTCTTCACCTCCGCTGACACACCTCGTCTTGAGGGGCTCACCCACAACTTCGGCGGCTCCGACTTCGCCTAGGGCGGCTTCGTCGACTACTTTGCCTCCACCGACGCGCCTCGGCTCGAGGGGCTCGGTGACTTTGCCAAGAATGGCTCTGACGACTTCCCTGCCTCAACTCAAGTGATGCATCAGCTCCTTCAGTGTCATCCACTTTGCTGAGAAGAGCAAGCTGTGAAGCCCTTGCCACTCTTCGTCATCGACGGCCCCCTCCTTCAATATTGAAAAGGACAAAGAGAACTTAGAAATGGAACAATAGAGTCTAGGCCTTTTCCATGTGTTAGTTGCTTCATCCTATTGTACCAACCAAGTCAAAGCAGCAGCTGAGGGGCTAATGTTGGGGGAAATAGACTTAGCAGGGAGCCATTTGTAAGGATCGGAGGCCTGTTTGTAAGGTCTAAGGACCTAGTTGTAATATTGATGAAAGCCAATGAAACAAATGAAAAGAGCCACCCCCCTCTCACTATATAAGTAGCCCAAGCGTCTTCTCATCTTTGTACGAATCACTCAAGGTCTTCTAATAGTTACATTTCAGCACAACACTCATCAATCTTGAAAATCAATCTATCCACTAAATCCTATACCATTTGTTTCTCGTATATGTTAAAAGACATGTATGATTAACTAAAAAGGTAACAAATTTAGATTTGCACATCATAGTCTTATCCGCATTAACCAATGTGTTAAGCAGCTGACAGACATGTACCAGATAATTCCTAGAGTCACGGTCAACAAACATAAGCACAATATCATATAAACGACGATAGTTGGCCGCACCTTCAGCCGGAAAATAATTATGTGTTGGAACATCAGAATTTATCCTTATATAACTATCATATAAGAGAAAATCTGATACGTTGAAAGAACCATTACAGGTAATACCACACATATGATCCTTCCGGCAAATATCAAATATTATGAGAATGGGGCTAACACAGATGCAAACCGATAGTTGTGTTGTTTGGTTCTCATCATCTCATGAATGAAAATTTTCTAATTTAGTAGCTTAGGTTATGCATCTATAATCTTGCTCGGTGCATAATACAAGTTGCTATGTATCCTAGGGCTACAAAAGAAATAAATATAGCATAGCTGATATTGAGTTAATCTTCACACCTCTATCCAATATTTCTTCTCCATGCACCTTCTTCTTGAGACTTAATTCAAAGCTTCGTAGTAGAAAAGGTGGATTTTCTTTTACCTTGTTCTCCATGACCCTACCCAGCAGGTGGTTGTGTGTCCTTTGCCGACAGGTGACAGGGTCTGGTTAGGGAGCGAAGTCGGGGAGGAGTGTGGAAGGGTCGCAGGAGGCAGCTGCTGGCGGGCGCTAGAGAAGAGAATAGAAAGGAGGCAGCGGCGACGCCGAGGACGTATGAGGCAGTTGGAGGGCTGAGAGTGGTCGGTATTGGGTAGGTTTTCTAATAGGCTCTATGGACTTTTTCTATTTGGCTATTCAACTGCTACCACATCTGCCTCCTGCCTCCTAAAACCTAACTTCTTTATCTCTATATTTTGTTTTTGTACAATATTGTTATAAACACTTAAACGCACTTAAGCAGGCTTAAGCTTTTTCATCGATCGAGCGCTCGCTTAACGCTTTCTCAACCGATATAACATGTTCTAGTACTGTCGTTGTCTTAGTTGATTAAGTGTCATTTGAATATTATGACCACAAAAGGAAACATTGACCTGCAACAATTGAAGGCGGGAAATAAATAATTTAGGGAAATCAATGTACCTTGGTATATGTGCAATAAATTTTGTAGATAAAATACCATGCCCATTAAAATTTCTATTTTTAGAGTTGTAGAGAAAAAGTTGATAGTAAAATTGAGTCAAGCAACAAAAATGACATTATTAAGGCCATAGTTGTAAACAGGGCATTAATTGGTAAAAATTTACTATGGTGAAATTTTATTTTGGAATATTATCTTTCTTACTTGCATCATATGTGCAGTTATGCAAGGTGCACACGCTCTGCTTCTATCGGTAAGGTGCTTGTGACCTCTTCTTGGGATTGTTTTTGGCAGTTCCCCCACTGGATTGCTTCGTGGCTATTTTTTTTTTCTTTTTCTGCATTTGCATTCGTAGTTCCACCGGCATATTATACTCACCTGGCTCTGGCTGCCTTACGTGCTCGTTTCTACATGGAACCAAAGACGTCCGACAATTATTATGTGGCAAGTGATGCTGCAAGCCATGGACCGCAAAGAATCCTTTGAGCTACTACGGAACATCTGACATTGGCGGCTTCTGTAATCCATCGTCAACATCATCCACCTCAACACCATAACTGCATCGGCCACAAATGTGTTCGCTCAGCCCTAGTATCCTCCTGGTCATATCTTTTGAGATATAATGATGTTTCTACCGTCTATATATTAGAGAGATACATGATATCTTCTATAATGATGTCCATGATTTATATTAGGAATTCAATATGGAAATTGCATAAATTCCGAACCTTCAACATTGAAGATTTAGCTTACGGTGCTTTAGGAAGTTTGTGTGGCTATGGAGGGGCATACAAAAAGTGCGGTTACTGAAAGACTAGCAAATGAGGAGCCCTTTTATTATTATATATAGTATATATAGTGATATACAAATAATCACATATCACAATGAATGCATGATAACAACGGATCCTCTCATTTTGCTTCTACTTTCTTATCTTCTCCTAGCATAATTAAAACTAAAGGAAAATCCAAAATATAATCCCTGTTGTAGACTGACCATTGACTGATAAAAAATCAGGCCCTAGTTCCTTACTGATAAGGATATGTTTTTTCCTCTATAGTCCATCTTGAAAGTAATGGCAGTGCCTGGAAACAGGGAAACTGATGTTAATGGCGCATGTTGACTTACAACAATATGTTGTTCTATTATACCTAATTGACTACAAAGTAGGTTTAGCTGTATGACCAAAATGAAATGTCTTTATGAATAGGATATGTGATGCAGAAACAGAAAATTGAAATTCAACTTACTTGACTATGGAGCTACATCTCTAGAAAGCATGACATGTGAAGCATCCACTCAATGAACTCATTTGACCGTTCTTGCTGAGGTGTGGTGTCGTTTTGATAGTCCTGGAAATACGCTGGTCTTGATTTGAGGTTGATGTACTGAGCGCCACCTGTGTTTTCCGAGGACCAGACCTCAGGGTGTTGAAAATCCTCTCCAGAGAGTATGGTCTTTTCTTTTCAAGTTTTATCTGAATAATCACAAGACGAGATGATATCAATCCTCCTAGCAGCCAGGAAATTGGAACAAAGTATGTAAAAGGAAAAAAATAAAACTAAACCCGGCAATGGAGAAACAAGCATTAAGCATACCACAAGCTTCTGTATGGCTGCTTCTGCTTCTGCTTTTTGCATATTCTCCCATGCAGTCATTTTTGTTTCCTCTCCCTCAATCCTTTAAACAAACGGCAAGTATACCCATCAGCATTTGACAGAACATGGAAAACGTGTTGCAACTTCATTAGCTTCTCAAATTCCTATATTAAATGACCGAACATCCACCAAAGATAAGAACTGCATGCAGAGTTGCAGTTGCAGATTTTAAAAAATAGATAACAGAGGCAATGACTACCCTCTAGGCCTCAACCAGCGGGACAAGTGTAAATCATCCGCCACTTCAAACTAGGACGGGTACAGATGTAACAAATGACTAAGACAGTTACATGCCTAGCTGCCTACAGAGACTACGTTCTAACACTATTCATTTATCTTCAGCTCCCAGCAGTCTCCAACAGTCCAACTACAGAAACTCTTTTTCAGAAGTAGTATAATCAAAGTCAGGCACCATTATATTAGCGTGAGGGCACTTGCCCTCATCCTTTTGCTTACATAAGAAACTTTCTAAGATCTAACATCAAATTCATTCCCAAAGCTATACTTAAAAAGCAATGCAACTTAACATTACCTATGCCATTAGAAATATTAAAATGGCTGTGAAAATGACAGAGCTAAGGTAGACTAGCATATTAGAAGACACAATCAAAGAATTAGATGCATGATTTTAATTCTAAAAAATGGTCTACACGAATAATGGTATGCCTGGATTGGGCCAGCCACACAACTAATTTATCTGAAAAGTATAAAGAGTAATCGCAGCCCCTTACTTTGATATACACTTTGCAGTTTCTGTTACTTCCCAGGCAGATGATTTAGATTCCATAGTCTTTTTCTTCCACTCTATAATGTTTGTTGCATTCTTTTCAGAGCCTCGGGTGACATGTTTCTTGGACCACCTAGTCAGAGTCACCCGATCATCCACTTGCACATCCCTGATCTCAAGCTTAGAGAAACAACTCTCCAACTCTTTGACTTGCTGCGCCGACAGTGAACGGGAGAATGAAGTCCTCACGCTGGGAGAAGATGACCTACTAATATCAGGGCTTGTTTGTGTCGCCACATCCTTCCTCACAACTATAGGGGCAGTGCTAGTGGCAGAGTCTTTTACACTTTCAGTTCCCCCATCTGCAAAAAAGAGAAAACAATAAGGTTTTTTTTTTTTTTGATGAACAACAATAAGGTTGAAATGCCCCTTGAGAAATTTGAGCATAAGCAATATGGCAAGATGCATTGTTTGCTGGAAAACATTAGAACCAAGATGGCCAGCAACATTTCATCTGTCTAAACCTTATTGTTCAATAGGAAGTTGTGCTAAATTAACCTTAAATGTTTGTTATCTACTACCCTTTTTAACATTAACCCAGTGCTAAGCAGCAAAACATAAAGAGAGAACATACACAATGCTCAATAACATGGGGGTTACGTACCTTGTATAGATTCAAGTGAAGTTGGTAACGACAGATATGACTCAACTGCACTACCAAATTGCTGAGAAACCCTGGTAGACCACACAGCAGGATGCCGACCATTCATTTGGTTTTGACCAGACCTGCCTCGGCCGTTGCTGCTATCCTCACCCGATGCTTCACTTAGGTCCCTTCCGGAGTCTGTAACGCCCCCACAAACATGCTCAGGAAGCAAGACTCCAGCCAAGTAAGCCGAGTTCGCAGCGAGATTTCCAACTCTACCCCTGTTGAGGAATTGAGCCGACGACGAAACACAAGAGTATGGTCCACCAAATCTGCCAGGAGGTCCAAGAGGCCCACTTTTAGACTTCGGCCTCCACAGTTGTGGGACTGACCTCCCGGGTGCATTGCTGGGGTTAGGACTGAAGATCCACCTCTCTGCATCCTCCCATTTCGATGGCAACGTCCTCCCACTGCCATAGGGCAACGCCGTGCTGCTTTCCGGACGCCTTCTATGGCCGGTCGAGGGTGGGGGGATCACTCTTTCAGAATTCGATCCCTGCTGGTACCCAATCACTGTCGTCGTCCCACGCCGATGGTAGCTCGGCGTCCCCGGACTAGACAACACGTCTGGCCTATTGTGCGATGAACACGACACGCCCAGCCCCTTGTTCATCACCCCGACGGCGGTGAATGGGAACGCCGGAGAGTGCATCGACGGTCTGGCAGCACCAGGGCAGCCAAAATCAAGCGAGGTGGGCCGCTGCGCCCGGTCCATCCTGCCTTGGAAAAGAACAGCCTCCAACCGATGCCGCCGCTGGTCTTGGCATTCTAGCAAACAGGAAATGGTCATCACAAAGTAAGACCATGGTCACGGAGGATGAAAATAGATGCGGAAAACACTGTTTGCGCACTGTACATAGAGTGGAAAAACAACGATTGCGCACTGTATACGGTACAAATGCACTGGCTGGTGACCACGGTCTAACACTCATGAGGCATCAACTGACAGTTGCCAAGTACGGAGTACAGTACAGGAGAAGAAGGTTGGAGCGTTACCGCCAGTGGAACAGGGGACCGCATTCTTGGTCTGGCCTTGGAATCGTGCATGCACCCACCTACTGTCCTTGCCCCCTTGTAATGCCCCGTCGCCCTCCTCCTCCTCCTCCTCCTCCTCTTGTGGCTCTGTGGAACCTGCAGAAGCTTCAGGAGGACCAAAGCCCAACAACTTTAATGGCTGCAAAGCTGGGCACTAAAACAAGCATAGAAGCAGCAGCAGCAGCAGTGTATGTACGAGCAAGGCAATGAAAGCAGAGTACAAGTGTAGAAGCAGTGAGCCGTTGACCAGGCTGTGCTCACCGTAGGAGGAGGTGGAGGAGGTGAGCCTCTCGTGGGGCGCCGGATCCGCCCCCAGCCGACCACCCCGGCGCACGAACCTGGTTAGAGGCTGCACCAACAAATTCCAGAGAAGCTTCAGTGCGTTTCAACTTTTCAAACGAGCGATCGATCGAAGAGAGGTGAAAACCAATTTGAACCCAGTTCCGTCGTCCAAGGTTTAGCACGCCTCCTACTGAACAGAGATCGTTTTGTTTATGCGACTACAGTGCACAGTCCATAGTTGGACTGGACAGTACCTTATCTAACACTGTTGCTTCTTGTCCCTAGCATTGGCATTGGCAATTTGCAATCTAGGCGCGTACGGTCTCGTTGACTACCTAGATCCGTGTGAGGGACACCATGTCCACCCACTGATCACTGATCAGTAACCATCATTTCTTCTATCTGATGGCTGCTAGATTCCCCCATTGGCAGGTAGGTATCACGAAATGCAAAGGAAGGCTAGAACCGCCACCCGTTTCCATCCAAAGTTTGGCACTTTTGCAGTCTTCCACCATGGTACACTAGTAGATTGGTCGTGCTGCGTGCAGTGCAGCTGGCTAACTGCATCCAACGAGAGCAAAGAAACGGCTGTTCAGGAGCGAAGGAAAAGGATGACTGACCGAGTCGCTGCCGGAGGATCCGCGCGCGCTGCTCCCGCGGCTGGTGGAGCTCGCCGAGGCCTCCCCCTCCTCCTCCTCCTCCTCCTCCTCCTCCTCCTCCTCCACGACGGCCCCGCACCTCCTCCTCACCACCACCGCCGCCTCCTCGCCGGCACCGGCGCCGCAGCGGAGCCCCACCCCCACCTCCTCGCCACCACCATCACCGACCCGCATCCCTCCTCCCCAGCAGAGAGAGGAGCTCCTAGCTAGCGGCGCGAGCTGAGACTGAAGAGGCAGACAACACGGGACGGCACGGGGCAGCGAGAAGCGCGCGCGGTATTAAAAATGGCGGGTGCGGGAGTGGGGGAGTTTTAATAGCGGAGGCGAGGTGGGAGGGAAATGAATCCCATGCCGTGTGACGGATCCACCCAGGCCATCGGCTGCGCTGCGCTCTCGGCCGGGGTCGCCTGTGGCCAGGAGGCCACGCAGCTCACTAGACACACAGTGGTAGACTAGACGCCGGCAGCAGAGCAGAGCCGCAGTGTGTGGGTACGGGCATCTCGAGGCGGATGCCATGCCAACGTGGGAGGAGGGGCAGTGGCTAATAACTGCGGGCGCTAAAATTTACGCGGCCTAGTCTAGTCGCCTAGCCTACCGCAGTCATTGCGCCGCCGTACCTTTTCGCCGCCGGGCGGCGCGCAGCACGCGGCCATGTTTAGTACCCTAATTTTTTTCCAAAATTCATTATGCAAAAAGAAGATTTCCCATCACATTAAAATCTCGGCACATACATGAAATACTAAATGTAGATGAAATAAAAAAATAATTGCACAGTTTAGATGTACTTTGCGAGACGAATCTTTTGAGCCTAGTTAGGCCATAGTAGAACAATATTTACCACAAACAAACGAAAAATGCTACAGTGGTTCTACAGTGCTTTTCAGTTCGGAACAGTATTTTTTTCAACCATGGGTGTGTTTAGAGCACAAAAGTGCTCCAAAATACACTATGCAAAAAGAAGATTCCCCATCACATCAAAAATTCCGGTACATGCATGGGATACTAAATGTAGATGAAATAAAAAACTAATTGCACAGTTTAGATGTACGTTACGAGACGAATCTTTTGAGCCTAGTTAGGCCTTAGTAGGACAATGTTTACCACAAACAAACGAAAAGTGCTACAGTGTATTTCGATTCGGAACAGTGCTTTTGGACCCAAATTGGGCCCAATTTCACCCCAAAATCGGGGTGCTGAACACGGCCCATCTAAACACACCCGCGGCATCGTTCTGCCAGTCTGCTGCGGCGGTCCAAAGCTTCTGGTGGCGTTGGGCTGGCAAGCAGGCATCTGACCTTGCTCGTTGCCAGTCACCAGGGTGCACGGAGCCGGAGCACGGCCGGCCGGCCGGTGGCTGCCTCACCGCTCCGCGGCTCAGCGCTCACCAGCCAGCCGCCCACCAACCAGCCCTTGGCCGATGCATCATATACGTCGACGTACGTGCCGCCGTGGGGGTGCGCGCGCGGTGACAGGTGGGGGTCGTCCGTTTTCGGAGGACTGAACCTGACGCAGCGGCGGGCTGGGCGTGAGCGTGACCACCACAGGCGCTATCGGGCGTACGTCTCGCCCGAGCTGACGACGTCGCCGGCCGGCTGCGCACGCATCATTTCGTCGCAACAAACTGGCTGCAGCGCTGAGGCTGATCACCTACACGGGCTACACGAACCACCACACGGCCCCCGGCCGAGCGCGTGTCGTCCAAGACTCGGCCGGCGACAAATCGACAGAGCGCCATTGCGGGGTTGGTCACCAGTGAAGAAGAGCGGGCGTTTCAATGCCGCGGAGCCGGGGCGGCCGGGTTGGTGATCAGGCAGGCTGCAGGCTGCAGGCACGCGGCCAGTACGTACGGCGCGACGGCGACTTCAGGTGCTGTTGCGTGGCGAGCCGGCAATCCGGCATCGCATCGGCAAGGGAAGCCCACACGGGGGACGGGGCCGCCGCCGCAGCACAGCACAGGCACAGCGCCGGCGGCGGGGGACCCGTCCCGCGTGCTCGGCCGAGATCGATCCCACCACCGCGCGCGGTGGCTCACGGCCACGGTCTCATCTCAGATCACGCGCGCGCGCCCTCGGCGGCGGGGAGTCTGCCGCCGTCGCAGCACGGGCGGTCGGTCGTGTGTAGCTGTGTACACGTCGCCATTGATGAAATCGTGATGGACGCTGGCACTGTAGAGCGCGCGCGTGCACCGTACTCCACCGTTACTGGTGCGCCGCTCCTATCAATGCTATTAAGCGATCCGTAATTGCTACAGTACGTACGCGTATTGCTGATATATCATATCATATATGCTCTACGAAGAACATTACTGCAGTTTTATGTACAGCACCGCGCGATGTGGATCGTAGATACAGACCTCTGACGACGACGTGTCGGCAGATCATCGTAGCTAGCTGCTACGCCAACCGACGGCGGTACGGTCCCTTTCGACCCGTGCCAATCTGAGCTATTACTGGTATTTTCAATGAACACGAATATACGTAATACGATCGATGGTCCGAAAATAATCATCATAAATGCACGAGAAACAAAAATCACTCGTCTCCTTCCTGACGTTGAGCGATGAGCGGAACAGGACCACCAGAGTCGTGCTGCACGCACCGCTCACGGCGTCCGCTGCCGGGCGTCCTAGCCGGTTGGTAGCTAGGAGACGCGTCAGCAAAGTAGCCTATCAATGTTGACATCCCCTAAGAAACAAAGCCTCACAACTCACATATGGGTTTGTTTGGAAGCTTTGTGATTGTTTTCGTTTGTAATTATCTTCCCATTATGTTTTTAAATGGACAAAAAACCTTTTGTAAACTTTTTTCCTTGGAAAATATTCTTTTCTCTAATACCCAACTCCACCGGAACAGAAATTGGCATGCCTTAGTCGCCTGCACGGCTTAACCCCCTCGTGCTCTTCTTCCTACTTTCCACCAACCTCACGCTTTTTGCCTTCCTCTCCCATCGCGCCCACCCTTTCCCCACCAACACCGTCGGCGTCATCACCTCGTCCCCCCTATCTGCACAGGTGGCCGCCATCGCGCGAGAGATCGATGCCAGCCCCCTCATCCCGTATTGCACGACGGCTGACGGCACCCTGCTCCTGGAGCTACTCCTCTTGCTCTCCCCATACGCCTGCTTTCGCTCCTCCTCCACCTTCGCGCTCCTCGCCGCCTTCGCCTCCTAGGAGCTGTGTGTAGCCTGCCCGCCAATGCCACCATCCCGCATCTCCAACGCCACACGGATGAAGGAGCGTGGGTGCCCAACAACACCGGGAAGCCCATGAACGAGTTTGTGGCAGCGAGGGACATGTTCTTGCTGCTGCTCTCGCCGACGCACCGCTTCCCCTTCTCTGCCCGATACCTATCGGAAAAAAAAGTGTGCCCTGCCAGACTTTTTTTGCTCCGCTTGTTTCATTGGAGATACTCATGATCTAGAGAAGAAACCCCATGCAAGAACCAAACGAGGTCGTATTCTCTGTCTTTGGTCTTTGTGCGCGTGAGGAGAATCCCACTATCTATCTACCACTAGATTTTCTTGGTTTTGATACATAATCCAAATATCTCCAACCAATTATTTTTTGGTCATTGGCTCAAAATGGGTGCCTGTATTTTATACTGGTTTTGGGCTTTTCGTAACATGTCTAAAAAATACTCCCTCCACCCCAATTTATACTTCGTTTGGCTTTTTTGGCATCCAGTCAAACCAACTCGTCTTAAATTATTATTTATTTTTATTGTGGTTTAGTTTAGCATATATATACTTCAACTATGAATTAAATCTTTCTACATTTTCACAAATATTTTGAATAAGATGAGGCGGTTTGACCGGATGCTAAAAAAGTCAAACGAAGACGGAGGGAGTATTTTTTTTAATGCATTTTACCAAGCTGGGAAGGAAACACAAGAGAAGATGGGCACAGGTGGGACCCACGAGCCACTTCGTACCCTGTGCAAGCATGGCGAAGATTGAATCGCTAGTTTTTTTTTTCTCTCCTCTTGCATGTGCTAGCTTTTTTCCTTTCCTCTAAACAAATATGTTCATGGTAAATTCCACATATTAACTACATCAAACTTAACTATATATAGCTAATTTCTCAAATAATTAGTGAAATTTCTCTTTTATAAAGATTTTTTAGATTATTTGGACATATAATTTTTCATACGCGTATGCAGCTCGTGCATGTTGACTAGTGTACGTAAAAAGTTGAGCTGAGCTTCAATCAAATACTAGCTAGCTGATCTGTGATTCTTGGAGACGCCCTCAGAGTGGCCATGAAGACGGGATGCCGGGAGCTCGGAATGTGGCCCAAAGGGACAGCTTAACCAGCCCAATGGAATTAATGGAAGGCATGGTCCTCCTCTCCTCCAGTCTCCAGGTCCAGACGCGGCCTGTCAGGGGCTCAGGGCCATGGGCGAGTAGTGATGATTGCTAATAACACTTTGCACTCTGATGATGATGATGACTGTTATAATAACACTCGCATTTTTCTCTGGATTCCGCTGTTCAGGTTCAGGTATCGCTTTGCATTGCATGCATTTGCAGACGCATAACCCACTCCGAACGCTGCAGATCCTGCATCGCGCGAGGCAGTGAAGTTAAAACAGAAGTGCAGCTAGTGCAGTGTTGCCGTGTTGGTACAGCGCACAGCAGGTGTCGCCACTCGCCACACAAGGGTGCTACGATGCGAAGATGGTTGCTGCTGCAATCTGCCAGTTACATTTACACGGTCACGTACAGTGAGCAAATTACAAGTGGCACCACCCGGAAGATACAGATTTAAGCGTATATATTGATTGCAGATACGAGCAGCTAAAAAGAAGTACACGTGGTCCATCATGGTCGATAGGTATAAATGGCTTGAAAACTACTAGCTGTGTCTCAAACCAGGAGCCAGATGACCGGAGCCCTTTTGAACTGAAAACCAGGAGCTCATCTCAGGTGAGCATCGAGCAAGCCATCATGCAGACCGCTTCCAGAATGAAGAATCATCGGATTATCGAATTTTGTCCATTCTCTGCCGAGAAATGGCAACTACTCGTTGTCCATTTTTCATTCCCCTCTTCAAATACCAATGGTTTTCGCTCGAAATTTGATTGAAAAGTTGAACCCTGGTCTCAAGTTAAGTTGTGGCCGACTTTTAAATTTGACAAAAAAAAAAAAAACCTTCTGTTTCAATTTACAAGTCTCCACAGACTTTTACATTAGGCTTCATCATTCATCTTATTATAAAAATAACATAAATATATATCATTATGAGTATTTTAAACATGATTTGTATATTTTTTTAGTACTTGTATCGATTTTTTAAATAAGAAAAATGATCACACGTTATATCTAAAAGTCAGCAACAATTAAATTTATAATTTAGGATGGAAAGAGTATCAGTGAGCTACATCTTTCTTTAAAGAACTCACATAAAGACTGAGGGATAACGGATAAATAATTATGTGACAGAATGTATATGATTGTTCATGTGATTTATATATAGTTCTTTATTGAGCATTTATATTAATAAGGGTCTATATGCTCATGGTTGGCTGATGCGTAGAAAGGGAGTGTCTACTATCATCCGAGTGATATTTTTTGTTAAAAAACACTGTCTTCGGGGCTGCGGATGAAAGTTGCTCTGTGGGCTCTGTCCTCTGTTGGCCGAGTTCTCGTTTCAGTTCCGGTGCGTGATTACGAGCTGACGACCACGAGCACCAGCCGCTTCTGCTCCATAAGCCCTTTGTCTGATGATGGGCTTGCAGCCTTGCATCACTCTCTAACCTCATAGAACGGGCCGCTTCCTACCACGGCCTGGCTCCGGACAGATTGGGCCACTTCAGAACAATCTCTAATTGTTTGCAAAGTTGAGTTTTTTGCTGTAAATTATGCAACACGATGGCATTCCGAATCGTATAAAATCAACTAATTATTACAGTGGCTAATAACATAGGCACAATTTCCCGATTTTTATATAAAATCGGAAAAAAAGCAAAGCTCCAAGTGGCCAGAGGCTTTCAGACACCCACTCCGTTTCAATTTCCATACCGTCAAAACCCACAAGGTTGATGTGTACTATTACATACCATATGCCTTGATTTCTCCTATATAACTATACACAATGTCAATTGCTAGTTTTAACATAATCTCGAAACCAGTTAAGTATAGATATATTGATGCAAATCTATTATCTATTCACTAAATGTAGATATAATTTAACTAAATACACCTAGTTAAAGATTAAGATTGACCTTTTCTAATATTTTGAGAATATCCTAATAAAAGAGACACACAAATTTTCCTTTAACTAGGCGATACCCCGCGCGTTGCTATAGAAAATTTTAAACTAACATTTAAAAGAAAAAATATTAAAGTGGTTGCAAGGTTTTTTTTTTGTATAAACATTATACTTGATACCATGCTCGTTTGGTTTTGACATATTAACTATTCATTGATTGAAGATTGATCATTCATGTTTGTGTCTTGGCTATAGAAACTCTATAGTGTGGTATTCAATGAACAAATAGTTACATGGAAAATCGATAAAAAGATATCAATGAAGGGTTTTAGGAGATGGTGACATGGCTTATAAATAATGTACCAATACATGACGTAGATAGATTGCATTTGAGAGAAACAGTAAGTGGTGGTTAGTTGGGCTTCACTTATGTAGGCCGTATAGATTCAATTTGGCTTTAATGGGCACACTTAGGGTATGTTTGGAACAAAGGAATTGAAAATAGAGGAATGGAAAAAACCACAGGAATAAGATGTGAATGTAGTAACAAACCAGAGGAACGGAAAACACAGAAAATGAATGTGAAGTGGCGTTTGGAATGCAGGATATATTAACATATGAATCATAGAAGTATGATAATTTTCATTGTACGCTTTATTACTTAATTAGTGATAGATTTGCAAGAAAATACTCTCTCCGGTTTTAAATATAAGTCGTGGTTGACTTTTTTCAAAACTTTGACCATTCGTCTTATTCAAAAAATTTGTTCAAATATATAAAATTACAAATCATGTTCAAACTAACCTTGATAATAAACCAAATCACAACAAAATAAATGATAATTTGTAATTTTTTTTGAATAGGACGAATGGTCAAAGTTTTTAAAAAAAGTCAACCATGACTTATATTTAAAACCTGAGGGAATATATATTCTTCTTTATCTAGGACCCGTGATCCATCCGTTGTTCAACATTAACGAATCACGTGGCAGCAAAAAACTTAATGATGACCATTTGATGTACAGTTGATGCATAGTTGAAGGACAAAGACAGCTTGTTTTGACAGCCAACAAGCATAAACAGATACAGGACAATTTCCATCCACTCGGAGCTCATTCTTTGATTCCTCTAAAAATAAGACAGCTTTCTAAGCCTTTCCTCTGGAAAGTTTGCTACCGGTTCCTCCAATCCAAAGAGCGAGATACAGAGACTTTCCAAAGGAATCACAATAAAGGAAAGCCCTACCAAGAAAACCAACAACACACGCAAACTAAGACATTGAGGCAAGAATGTAAAGCGGGTATTTTTCGGACAACTAGCATATACGTGCGTGCACACGCACGTATTGTGAGATGATCAAGGATGCAATAGGAAGGATAAAAAGGAAATAGACTTAAAAGAAAAGAGACATAATTGATTGACGTCATTCCTTTTTCATTAAAATCAAGAGAAGGAAAGCTAATAGGTGGGTATGGGTATAAAATGAGGTGAGAAATAAAAAAAGAAAGTGGATGAAATATTTTGCATCTATGAATTTTGGGCCTTTCCATCCCTTTTCAGTATTTTCCAAACTGCGCAGTGGGGCCAGCGTGATGGGTATACCTACGCATTCCTAGGTAAAAAAAATCGATTTTTAGAAAACTCGCTCTTTTATACAGTGTACATGTACATATGGCAAATAATTTTTCCACGGGCTGTGAGTGGGCCCGCTCGCATCCCCTACCGGGGTGGGGGGGGGGGGGGGGAGGGGCGGGCTCTCCACTCTTTACCCATCTTAAGGTCAAGGCCGCCGGCCAAGAGCCAAAACTGCATAGCCCTCCCTAGTGGTGGACTGGTGGTCGGTAAACCGTTAGTCGGTCTGATCCGCATGCAGCAGCAACCGTCAAGCACGTTCCCCTTCGCATTCAATCACCCATCCAACGCAACGACCCCGATGGAGCAGGACCCACAGACACAGCACCTCCCGTCCAATCGCCCTGCCCTGCGTCGCGCGCGGATCCCTCTGATCGTCACTTGGACGTACGGGGCCCAGCCGTCCAGGTCGCCAGCCGCCGCCCTACGACGTAGCCGCCCAAACCCCCGGTGGCCGGTGCCATCGCGTTCGCGCATGTGGCCGTCGCCCGTCGGCACGGCGCGGCACGCCCCTCCCCTGCCGGTTCACCCTGTATACCTGTGTAGAGGTGTTCCTCGGCCCGTCGGCCGCGGCCAGCGTAACATGTACCCATCTACCTCAGTCCACAGCGGCGAGACCACAGCCGCGCCCCACGGCGTGCGTGTACAAGGCAAGGTATCGTCCACGTCCACATACGCACACACGGCGGCCGGCCTGCCGGTTCGTTCGGTACCCGGTCCCGTCACCAGCGGCGCGCGTCGCGCGCGTGTCCGGCCAGCGCGCGCGCCGAGGTCGGTGTCGCGCGTACGTGAGAGACGGGCGGGCGCCGCTGGGCAGGGACGAAGAGTCGAAGAAGCGATAACGCGGCGGCCGGGACGGGACGGGCCAGGGCTTGGAAAGGAAGCTTTGGTGCCTAGCGCATCTCTCGCTCAGGTGTCGCTCGCGGGGCCCCTGTGCACGGGGATGGCGCCGGCCGGGCACGTTCCGACGCGACGTCCTCACGTTACCGCTCTGCGCGCGCGGGGGTGCGAGGCACTGAGATATTGAGGTGAGCTCTGCTCTCCCCGCCCTGTGCGTATCTCTCGCCCGCGCGCGGCTTGGCGCTACGTACACGTGCGCCACCGGGGCTCCGCGCGCCGTGCGTGTCCACACCATGACACGCATCCCGGCCGCTCCTTGTCTCGTCGCCGCCGCCTCCGGTGGTCTGGTATCCGATCGAGTCGTGAATCGAGCGCATGTGTGCTGTGCGCGGAGCCGCAGGTCCCGTCGGGGGCCGCGCGCTGTCCCTGTCTGGAGGCCGGCACCGGTAGGGCTTGGGCTTGATATGTATCTGACGCGCCGGCCGGACATGAGGGATCGATCGCTCTCCTTCTCCCTCTCCCTCCCGGCTCACAGTCACAGACACGGCCGGCCCCCGCAGGCAGGCAAGCGCGCGCTGGCGTCGCGTTCGCGTCCACGTCCACGTCGCGCATCGCACCTGGAGGCCTGCCGGCACGCATGTTCTGGCCTTTTGCCACTCGCAGCACACAAGATAACGAACCAACACATGCAGACTGCAGGCACGCGCTGCTTTCAGCAGGTGGTGTGGTGGCCGCGCCGGCCTCTCTCCAGCCTCTTCTTGAGCGCCCGCCCGCGCCCCGCGCGCGCTGGCCCGCCTCTGTCTCGACTGAAGATGATGATCTCTATTGTAGTAGTACTTAGCACACCTGTTTGCAAAACAAAAACACTGGTCAGTGTGGCTCCCACACCGGATGTGCGAGCTAACTCGGTTGGTGGCCGGCAGCACACCCAGGGAATTGATACAAACAGGATCATGCATAACATGATGGTTGATGGCTAAGCAGGCAGGCAGGCCATCAGGTTCAACGGTTCATGCACCACACCCTCGGACGGACGGCAACAATTTCCCTTTCCGACTGTACCGCACAGGATCTGGGGCATGTTTGTGCTGGCCGGACCCCAAATCCATGGACGAAAACAACGTCGCGGCCGGTCCCGGAGAAGGACCGGGGAATTACCAATAAAGAGGGCGATGATGAGCACCTAATGATGGAGCAATCGGCAATATACAAGACACCAATCGAAGGAGAAGCTTGTTTTTTTGGCGGATGGACGTCGGGAAGATGCCAGCTTTATTTGTTGGAGAGGGAGATTTTGGTAGGATCTCGGCTGTTGATTGCGGTTGAGGGCGCGTGACGACGCCGAGAGCTTAGGTCCGGTGAGGGCACTGGCCACGGCCAGTCCTCGGTCCTTGGCGCCAGGAGGGGTGCACCTGGGCGCCGGGGATCTGCCTGAGGCCTCACCGAATCCTGGCGCGGCGTGCCCATCGCGCGACACGTGCCCGCGGCGACCGGTTCGACGCCGGCGATCCGTCTGGCCGGCGGCGACAGACCAAGACAGGGGCTTGGCTGGGCCTGGGCGCGCACCCTGCGCGACAACGAGACCCGACCTCTCCCTAGCTCGACCCGGCCGCTGCTGCTTTCCCACTGATGATGGCAATGTCTCGCGAATCCAATGCACTGTGCGCGCGCGCGGTAGATCATAATCGGCAGGTTCACAGCACGCGTTTTCGACTCCTGCCGTGTGCGCTCCTCGTCTCAACAACGCTCATCAGCAGAAGGCTCCCTGTGTGGCTGCCGACAGGGAGGAGGGTGTGTGTGGGCAGCAGCCGATGGCTCGATCGAGAAGATTTCTTTCTCGGCGCGGCCTGCGAAAACGAAACCCACAGGGCCGGCCGGGGGGAGTTCCAGTGGAGATACCAGACGATTCGTCGACGACGGATCACGGATGGAGAGGCTGAACTGGGCGCGTCGCCGTCGGCGGGGTCCGTTTGTCCGGGGGTGGCCCGGCCGCGGCCGGGCCGGGGCGAGAGCGAGTGCTCCGCACATGGCTGCGGATGGGGCACATGCACAAGTAGAAAGGATTTGGATCGGCGCGCGCGCCCCGGTCTTCTCGCGCGGCATTATCACGTACGGGCTCGCGACGAGCGAGCATTGGTGGTGGAATGGTGGTCTTGTGTCCGTCGCGGATATGCTGCCAACGTCCCTGTTTTTTACCTGTACTTGCATGTGCCGCGTCGTTCGATCAGGGGTTTCAGATGGACGACTGACGTGCGTGACGTCCTCTTGAGGGTCTAATGAACCACATACGGTGATTGAAAATCCTGATGTGATGAGCTTAATTTAATTTGCTCCCGGCCGGGGTCTCAAGAAGAACGGCGATTGAAATCCTGAACGTGTGAGCTTTGCATGAATAGTAGTATAGTGCGAGACGATATGCATGGGTGCATTCTACGGTGGATGTGTATCCAGATGTCAGCTGCTCATTCGTTCTTGACTAATGGCTGTTTCTTGACTAATGGCTGGGGACAAGCGGACAGGACGTGACTAATATAATCGTCTTGATTTGGTTGCCATAGCACCGCGTAGTCAATGCTATCAAAAGAGATGGATATGCCCAAATTCTTAAACTTGCCACGTAATATTAATATCATGTAAACTTGTTATACGTGTGCCACTAGAGTCTTTATCTCGTCTTTACCTTGCATGTTATAGATGTGCCACTAGCTAGAGTCTTTATCTCGTCTTTAAACAACCACCTAAATTATATCTAAAGTACCCACTCGCTATTTTGATAGATAACCTGATATAAAATTCTATCTAAATTACCACACTTTCTATTTTGATTGATAATATGATATAAAATTCTATCTAAATTAACCACAAGTGGTATTATGATAGATAATATAAAAATAATCTCTCAAATTCATATCCAAATTATCCACCTCTATCACTACTAAAAGATAAACTAAAAATAGCTAAACTTGCATCTAAATTACTCACATTTGCTATTTTAAAAGTAAATTAAATTGAATAGAAAAATACATATTTAAGTTTTTTCACCTAAACTTGTTTAAACTGCCGTCTACACACCTTTAAATACTATACCATGGGTATGCGTGTAGTTTAGGCTCTAAACTATATATGAGTTAAATGAAACACCAATTTAATAGTAAGAAACCTTTTAAATGGTCAAATAAAATATTTAAATCATGCATTTAAATTGTGAGTTACAGAAGCTTAAACAACCATCCATACATTTTAGTATGAGACAATTTCATATATATTTAAGCTAGTTGTTAGAACAATGTGTATAATCTGTTGTGTAATGATATGCACTCATGTGACATTGGAGAACTATATGTGTTATATCTATATATGTCAGTTGTTGGTGTATATTTAATACAATTATCTATTTCTAATTATGTAACTCTATATTTTTTTCAAATCATACATTAAAAATGATAAAATAATGACATTTGTATATTTAATTTTGGCTAAAGTACAGACCGTTTGAACCATTTAATTTGTTGTCTAAACTGTCCAAACGTTAAACAGAGGGGAGGGTGATCATCTATCTAGCGTTTAGCGTTTAGGAAAATAATGATAACATCCCTACATATATATACGTGACAAATAATCATCAGGTGGATTTGGACCACATGTTCATGCTAATTAGGTGATCTTGACATATAGCTAGAATGGAATACAAAGGGATGTCACACCAGTCAACTTTCGAAGCGCTGATATATCTTGCCCTTGCAGTAGGCATTGGAGCGAAGAAGATTTGTGCTGACAAATCTATCTAGAGGTTGCAATAAAGATATGCGAGAGTAACATGAGCTTTCAATACTATGGTGGTGAGTGAAGATATCAAGCTAGCACAGGTGTCCGCAGTTCAAGATGTGGCGTTTTGTTATGAGAGGAGGTATTCAGTGGCAGCTGATCCAGGATGATCAGTGCTATAAGGTGCCACGGCACAGTTATCTGACCTCACTTGAGCTATCTAGAACAAAATAGCATGAAAAAAACTAAACCATGCATTATTCTACTGCTCCTCGTCAGTACTTGACCGTCTGTTGTTAACTGCATCAGCACCATGGGAAGACATTCCTAGCCCTGCCCAGGGATTCCTGCGGCAAGGGTCCATTGATCGGTCAAGTCTGCAACAACTAGTATTTCTTTTGGTCTTCAAGTTTGTTAAAATTTAAATCAATAGAATCCATGGTTCTTTTTTTAAAAGAAGAGTTGAGAGATTCAAATACGCATTCTAATGTTTTATATGAACTATCATAAACTTTAAGAACCATTGGTGCATTTTGCCAATCCAACCGCGCAAAAATCTGACTTCATGATCGAACTCCATCAGAGAGCCGGTCAAAAGTACTAGACACACCTGTGTAGAGTGTAGACCATGGCCTAGTACCAGGTACTGTCGTCTGGGACGGAACGGGTAGGATACGGGCAGTGGCGGCCGGGCAGTCAGACACCAACCGCCGAGGCATTAACATCACAGACTGTGTGGGCACATGGCCATGGCCGGCGCCAGAACCGGTCGCGCACCGGACTTGGCTCACCGCCGGAAAGCGAGGCGCAGGCCGCCCCACTCCGGGCGCGGCGCGGCACACGGCGCTCGCCGTCCCCACGGCGGCCGGCCGGCCGGCCGGACGCGGCTGTGCGCGCACAGCGCCGGGCCCTGTGCGCGGGCGTACAGGATGACGAGGAAGTGGCAGGCCGGGGCGCGGCCGCAGGCGCCGAGGCGCCGCCAGGTTTCTCGTTTCGTGCCTACGGATCCTGCAGCGCCAACAGTCTTCTGCTCGTCGCCGCGCAAGCAGGCGCTGTGCGCGGAAAGCTGGATCGCTCGCGTCCTCTCCTCCATCGATGATCTCTTCGATCTCTGCCCCCGTCTCCTGCTTGATAGGGTTTCATGCATAGCATGCATCTTTGTCCTGTGCTTTTAACTAGTGGTAAACTGATAATCAGCCAGTACCATTCATGACACATGCATACGACAGTAGTAAAAACGGGACGATATGTGCACGAAGAAATTACGGCTGGTTGCCAAAGAAAGAGCAAAGAAAGCTATAGGTTAACAGATGAGATGAGGGGAAATTAATGCTGTGGCAATTAACGAAATTGATCGATGGAAACACGTTCATAAACATGAGAAATGCGTGCAATGTACAACATGCTACATGTGTGCGCTCATGTGCTGCGCGAGTCTAACCGCGAGCATGCAAGGCCAGGGCAGTAAAAACGATTTCTAGGCACTAGTAAAAAAAAAAAAAAAAAGGCCGCGTCTAGCCAAGTGCATCTTAATATACAGATATATATGCTCGTACAAGTGCCGCGTGCCGACGCGCGCTAGCTTTCGTCGTAGTACGTACTCCGTGTCCAACGACGGCGGTTAATGATCACAACACAACATGGCCATGCATGCCGGATCGGACCATCAGCTGCTGGACTGGAGATCAGGGTGGCCGCGAGCCAGGGATCGATCGACGATCGATCGGACTACCACTGGCCGTTGATGCGGCCGCCGGGAACGGGATAGGGCGCGGCGGCGGCAGCGTTGTTGTCCGCTGGTGGCGGCGGGCGGCGGCCGCTGGCGGCGGCGGCGCGCTCGAGGGACTGCACCTGCGTCTTGAGGAACTTGACGTAGTGGATGGCCTCGTCGAGCATGGAGGCGGTGTCCATCTTGGTGCCCCCCGGGACGAGGCGCTGCAGGATGCGGATGCGCTCGCTGATGCGCTCGCGCCGCATCCGCGCCGCCACGCTCTGCGGGTCGGTGGAGATGCGCACGTTGCGGCGCTTCGGCGGCCGCACCATCTCCGGGTCGATGTTCACCGGCTGCAGCGCCGCCACGCGGAAGATCATCTCCCGCATCGCCGACGACCCCACGGAGGTGGCGCCGTCGTCCCCGCCGTGGGGCTCCTGCTGCTGCGCCGCCACGTACTCTGAGCCGGCCGCGCTGCCGCCGTTGCACGACGACGCAGCGGTGACCTGGGAGTACTGGTGGTGGTCGTGGTAGGTGCCGCGGCCGCCGCCGCCCGCAGACATGTGGTGAGGCACCGAGGAGGAGAAGTGGTGAGGAGGAGCTTGCTGCATGCACGGCGACGGGGGAGTCGAAGGCACCATCATCATGGCGGCGTGGTGGTCAGGGAACGCGGTGAGCTGCTCCAGCTGGAGCATTGCGTTCATCAGCTCGAGCTGCGCCTCCGGGTGGGAGTTGAGCATGTCGAAGTCCATTCAGGGACGACGTGATCGGGGCTCTAGCGCCGGCCGGATCGGATGACAGATTGATAGGTAGCTAGAGCCTAGAGGTCGGTCAAGAGGACCTGAGAGTGGAGAGAAAGCAAGAGGTGCAAGGCTAGCACTAGCAGCTAGAAAGTCTGCTGGTCTCTCTCTCTGATGATCTGGAGGTTTATGCCTGAAAGGAAGATTGTGTTGTTACCATGTTGCTAAAGGTGAGGTGCTATTTATAGGGGATTGCTGCAGGTCGCCAAGGTGGCCTCTCTGGATTTGACAGGGCATAGTATTTGTGCTCCCTTTTTATCAGCCTTTTTTTTTATTTCTTCTCTCTATATTTTTTTGGGAGCGAGTCTTCTTGCTCTTTATTTCTGGCTTCACAAAGTAGCATGTGTTAAAGAGATAAACTATCCCTGTCTTTTAATTTGTTTTCTCGAAAATGATGTGTGTCGAGATAATGTCTCACGAGGACACGGAATCTGCACTCTGACATTTCAAGACCTTTCAAGAATTGCCGACTGTCTTGCCCAAATATCTCCGACGTGAAGGGTTCTTTTGTTGGGATATACGATATGATTGAACCAACCAAACGTTTTTGTTTCGTTAAGCATTTTCTTCCCCGTTTTCTTGACTTAATTAACAATCACGTCCGCTATACAGTTGTTTCACTGTATCACATGTATCTACCAACGGGGGCGCCCACACAGACGATGCGACCGTGTAGGGCCTAAAAAAATACAGGGATCATACTAAGTACTTTAAGTATATAGTGCTATCCTTTTCAAACAAATTAAAGAACAAGATATGTACTACTATATGGTAAGCATCGTTTCAATTACTTGCAGGGCTCAGCTGAGTTTTTAGCCCATAATTAATAGTAAATTCTGACTCGTATAACTAACTAAGTATATTATACACCACTATAGTAAGCTCATTCAATTATTTCTACAGAGTGTAGCCTGATCGAGTTACCCTTACCCACAATTGGTCTAGCCCCTTTCTCACTCTCTCATAATACAGATGCATGGTTCTCCCATCTGATTTTTCTTTTCATCTCAGCCCCTCAGCCCGTGGTTATTGTTGCGACTCACGACTCGCGTGATGGAGACTAATAACATAGAACCTGCAGCATTCGTCTTTGGAGGACCATCAGCACAACAACGATTAGCAGCAGTGCGAACAACCAATGAATGACATGACCAGCCGACCAGGGGTAGGGGCAACCGTCGGACATGCCACTAGTGTCCAACCACAAAAGTTAAATCAGAAGTTTAAATTACTTTGATTCCATCTGATCGTCCCATCGTCAGATAAATTTGAAATCCATAACATTATTATAGCTAGCTTATAATATTCTTGAACGACTAGGATATGCCCTCTTCTATTAACAATGGAATTATAACTTACAATACGGCAACCCCGTGCAAAGCATGCACAGACAATTTGACACCCATAATTAATCAAAATTTCCATCATTTAACGTATCTATGTGTATACATACACATTTTTTATCCTATGTATCTATAACAGGCTCTAGATAGTTACTATTTAAATTTAGGAGGTTGCTTTGAATTATCTTTCACAATGGTGTAATAGGTAACTTATATGTAAATTAAGGGATATTGTAATTCATATTTCATAATGGCATACTAAAGTAATTTATGTTCAAATTTAGGGGTTACTTAGTTTCATCTTTCACACCGACATGGTGGGTAATTTATACGTGAATTCAGAAGATTATTCTAATTGATCTTTTTATAATGTCATAATGGGTAATTTATATGGAAATGTAGGGGGTTATTTTAATTTATCTTTGATAATGGCATGGTGGGTAATTTATATGTAAATTTAGGGTTACTTTAATTTATCATTCATAATGTTACAATGACTAATTTATATGCAAATGCAGGAGTTACTTTATTGTTCTTTCATAATAGCATGGTGAGTACTTTTTAGAACACAATAGATCCAATGGCTAGTATTATTAGAGAGTACTACCTAATAGACGGTCAAATATTTTTGATATTTGTGAGAATTTCTAGGATTTTTTTAGCGTGCATCGTAATTAGTGTTTCTTTTGATTAGTAATGGCAAGATAGTAGGTGTTGTTACTTCATTTTGACACCTAAGTTCAGATGCCCATTTATAATTTTTCACACGGGCACTTGAATTTCTTGGAACGCTCTAGCTACCTATATAATGAATACCAACTACATGTTTTTTAAAAGAAAAAGGGAATATCAAGCGCAAATTATTTATTTTAAAAAATAGTGCATTCTAGTTAGATTTTTGCTATATCAATTTGGAGTATCATTTTCATGAGCGAAGCCGTAGTTGATCGGATACCCCATCTTATTCGTTCCGCACAGTTCCTACAGTCTCCTTAGCAAAAGACTGCCCGAATGTCTCTAGCCCAACAAATTAACCAGCTGGTATTTCATTTCGTACGTCATACATCAGCCAATCGATCAGCGACACTGCGGCAGGTTCGGATGAACGGATCTTGCTCTAATGCGGACTGCATTATTGGCGTTTGCCTGCACCTAGACGCAAAAAACTATGACAGATTTTAGTTCCATCATGCAGCTAGGCACTAGGTCTCACGCGCGATTGCTCAGTATACAGACCCGATCTTGGCACGGTGCATTCCAGATGGTCCTTCGCTAAGTATGCACGATGAAATGCATGATAAAAGATTAAAAGGTTGCTACAACACTGGATTTTCAATGTTTATATACATGTTCTTATTACACTATAGTCCCTCTATTTAAATATACAACATTGTTGGAATTTTACTCACCATGTTTCACCTTTTTTCACTATCCCGAGATTTAGTTCAAATATATATGAAAAAGTATGCTTTATCTTGGATTATATGAACATGTCATAAAAAAATAACTGGTACTTCCATAGTATTTTTTTAATAAGGCAAATGATAAAACGTCCTACAGACATTCAATGTTAAAACAAAGTATATATATTGCAGTAACAAACTTCAAAGGTTTTCAAGCATAAGAAAATAATTATTTCAAAGACAAAAATAAAAGAAGGGACAATTCAATCCAATGTGGCATAATAATTAAATGCCCCTTTTTCTATTGAGACAATAAACATTTTGCCTCCGGAGTGCAACATAATTAAGCTATTGCCTCCGGAGTGCAACATACAAAGCATCCATGCCGGAAGACCTTTAAATTTGACACTCCAACTACCAACATTTCCTCCGGTTTTAAACCACGATAGTGACCAAAGATAATGAATCCTCTGACAAGGTTAACATGGATTTATTTCGAATTTTATAAAGACTTTTTCCATTTTTTATATTTATTAAATATTTCTAGTGAAGCGTCTAGAATTTGTATCTTTAACATTAGTTGTTTTTTATTCCTTGTGTCCCAAAGCATCTTCAAGAAAAATTTCCTATTTTTTTAGTTTTGTCTAAATATCTTTCCTATTAAACTAAAAATTTTGTGAAAGCCACCTAAACCAGTATGTAGCAAAAAAATCAGTTATTGAAAGTTGATGTGGCAAATCTAGACATTTAATGCTCCTGGTTAAAATTAAAACAAACAAAAGAGTTAATGGGTAAAAATAGACTTATCCTGACACTATGTGTGTGAACTTATTACAAGCAGCCTAGCCACTCGATCTGTCCAGTAAATGACTATCCATGTGTGGTTTCTATTCAAATGAAAGGTAAAACTGGTATAATACTTTTACTAAGAAAATCCTGAACACACTTTTTTTGTTTGGTATAGAATTTCAATAGTAAATAGGCTTTGTTGCTGTACACTATTTCAATTTTCCTATGGTTACAGATAAATTGTATTTTTTCTATAATTTTAATAGAAGTAACTGGGTGCAATTGTCTTCCTTGAAATTTTTTACTTTAGGCATTATAGATTTTCCTTGAATCTCATTAATTGTTTACAGATATAGAGCAGTGGCGGATCTAGGATTGGAACCTAGGATAATCATGGCCAGTAAAAACAATACGAATTATTGATTTTGTGAGCTTGGACTCTGAAGTGCTAAGGGGGACTACCCTGACTACTTGCTGGGTCCGCCCCTGATATAGAGTGATGGTGGGACCCAATTGTATGATATTCTTTAGTGACACTTTGACTAGAGATTTTTTTGTTCAATTTAGTGAAAAGTAACAGGTATATTATAGTAATAGTCCTATTCTGAAATGTACTACTTCCACCGTTTCTAATTATATGTCGTTTGATTTTTTTTCCACATCAATTTAGTTAAAAATAACTAATATATTGTAAGGAGTAGCAGCAGTCAGTACGCGTGAAAGCATGAAAAGCATATTCCAGGGAATTAACGTTATTAAGGCTTCTAACAAATTGTCCATATAGCCTTGTGTATCACTATTCCAACCACTTTCATTTCTGTATATAGTAACGCTATAGTATCATTTTGTAATATAGGCGGTTCATACAGACAACCCATTGAAAATGGTAAAACGGCCGGACGTGAGAAGCCAGGGGTCCTAGATGTAGATGAGCCACGGTGGTAGCGCTTGTTGCGGCCTGGGCGCTGCCACCAAAGGCCTGAGCAGGGTCAACGGCCGGCGAGGACGGCGGTCCGTTGGTCGGGTGGCGTCCGTCCTGCGCGGACGGCCGTGAATGGCCCGGAGCCCACCGCGTGATCCGCGCCGGAGCGCGAGCACGCTCCGTCCGCCTGCCGGCCGGTCGTCTTCCCCGGCCGGCCGCCCGGCGGTCCATCGGCTACATGCATCCGTACTGTGGTCCGTTGTATGCATGCATGCGCCTATGATCCACACGGATTATCAAGCTAGCGTTCGCGAGCATTGGCAATTGGCAGTTTGGCACCAAGCGCGCGGCGTGTTGCCACCTGAGACGCTAGCTGCAGATCAGTAACCTAGTAGTTTTTGCTGTGGACGGTGATACGAGGATCTGACAGTCTGACGAGAGCTTGGGCGGAAACTGACGCTCTGCTGCAGTGCTGCTGCGCTAATTGCTGGCTCTATATGAAGTTTGTGGTTTTTTTTTTCCAATCTAGTCCTATTTTAAAACATTTTTTTACAAATAGATTTTTGGCAAAAATTATTCTAAAAATGAATCTAAAGCTCGGCGCAGTGGGACAAAACGCCGAGATATAACATGTCGATCCTCGTTAATCTAGCGCCGAACTTGCCAGTCAACGTCTGCGTGGCCAGCGGTTCGAAACTCGGCGTATTTGAATTCGCGCCGAGCTTAGATGCCTCGGCGCGCTACGTATCCATGCCCGAACTACAGTACCATGATAGCGGTGGCGGCACGAACACCACAGCTCGGCGTGAGATCCTTTAGCGCCGAGGGTTGCAGCCTCGGCGTCAACGCATGCGTTAAATTCAGCCCACTGTTTGGGGTTGGGGAAGATGATGCACAACATGCAACGCGGTAAAGTCAGCTCCAGGGTTTGACATTCGAGTGCCTAAATTTGCCGTTGTCATGCGTCCATCGATTTTAGAAAGAAAAGCTAACTACCAACCGAGTGTTTTATATAGATCTAGGACCTGAACCTTTTTTTTTTCTACTGATACTTTTTCCCCTCTCTTTCCCAACTTCGGCTAGGTTAGGGTGGGGTTGAAGGTTAGAGGCACACAAGAGTGATCGGTGCTGCTCTAAAGATAAGGCCGTTGGCGGAAGCTTTGCTTGGTGGTGGTGGTGGACGTGGAGGCGGTAAAACACTTGAATCCCCAGTAGACAATCTCATTTTAAAAGTACATATAACATGTTATATACATTTTTGCATGTGAAATCATGTAAGTACCCAATTACAGAATACTATACTACATACTATTCTCTTTGTCCCAAATTATAAGGGCCTCTATCTCTTTTTTTAATCCGTCCACATTCATATGAATATTAATAAATCACATATCAAATATACACACCTACAGAGCAACGAATAAATTTAGTAGAGATCTAGAACTTTTTAATTTGGGACCGAGGGAGCAGTATCATTCAAGTAAAAAATCGTTTTTACTTGAGACTGTGTGCTCATTTTCCAAGTTTGGTAGCGTCAAAAAATAAAAGAATTCCCCGTACTTGAATACCTTTTGGTCAAGCTAAAGCCGCATGTGTCGGTCGTCGACAGCAGCTTTAACTTTACCAAATTTTGCGGATCAGCTAGCTTTTTCATTCCATGCACGTAGAATTAGGCTGCGGTAGGAAAAGAAAGAGAGCGGAGATTATTATTGATTGGATTTTGCAGGTCGATCGATCTCCTGACGATCTTGTAGCGGTAGCAGTAGTAGTTCGATGTCGAGAAAGAAAGCCTATACGGCTATACCTTTCAAGCTGCATGCAGTCGGTATCAGAACCGGCTTATATTACACGCACATACACTAAATCATATACAGAACCTGAACTTACTCATTTGGCCTCATCGTCTTTGATCGCGGCCTGCACGTTGTGGGCACACAGCATGCCCGGTCCTGAGACTTGGTCGACGGGTTGATCCACAAGTATTATCAGTTCCAGTGACCGACATCACGCATGGTGACTGTCGTCTCACTGAAAGAACTCTAGCTCTCCAGGACGATATTATTCAACAATTTCACATAAAAACGTTCCGACACAATTATCAACTGGAGGATCCAATGCATACTTATATTTATCTACATGTATCGATCATTTGACGTTTTTTATAGAAATGAGAAAGGTTAAATAATTTATTAATTACTCCCTCTATCTCAATTTATAGACCGTTTGACGTTTTTTACACTAAGTTTGACCAACTCATCTTATTCAGAAAATTTGTAAAATATGAAAAAAATTCAAATCATAGTTAAAGTATACTTTATGCTAATCTAATGAAAATAAATTATAATTATGTTTCTTGGAATAAGATGGGTAAGTCAAATTTGGTGTAAAAAATATCAAACAATGTATAAATTAGGACTGAGGATGTACTGCTTATACATCAACAATGCAATCTAGGTAGCTTGATCAACTAGAAAAGAACAATACTCCCGGAAATAATATATACCATGCTGTTTTTAAATGAGTATGGTTAAGCCTATCTTACTTTGCCACTTTTGTCACCAATATTCTATATCTAAATTGGAGCTCCCCACTATAAGATTTTCATAGGTTCTCATGAAGCCACATCATCATAAGAACCATTTGCCACTAGGACTCTTAATAATGTCTTTCATTGATCTTCCATGGCAAACAACACTCATACATGCATTCAAGAGAAAGCATAAAATATATACACACATTTTTATTCATGGTGGTAATATTTTATTTGTAACTTCTCAATCTATGGATCATATTCCGGTTCAACACTATAAAATCCCACAACAATGCGCAGAGTTTTATATAATTCGTATATACTGTTGGAAAAGCCACCACAATTGTTCATAATACAATATATAATTGTGCACAAAGAAAATCCTACCATGTCAATATATAAAAAATAAAAAATTGTTGTAGAATTAAACATGCACAATAACTTGGCCCTATCAATTGCCCAAATGATATATAACACCATTGATCCCAAAATAAATAAAGTTTTAAAGTTTTTCTCATTATTCATGCTATATTACTATCTTAAGTTTAATCCATTTTGAAAAGAAGAATAATAGCATCTTCGGACGGGGTATAAACGGACATGAGTAAATAAATAGTGCAAGTTATTGTTATGCTGCATGAACCGGTGCCAGTAATTTGTCGAGCCAAACAAAACAGTTCAGGGTTTTGTGTGGTCACAGAGGAACCACACAAGAAGTTAATTAAATAGGATGTGTCAAGTATTAGGTGCTGCAATAACCCTACATTTTAACTCCCTCTGCCCTAAAACATATGCCCGTACAAAGACAATAACACCCTATTTGGCACATGGCTGTGTGCTGCACTACGGGCCATGGCAAATGCGGTTTGCATAGCTTTCTCTCTCCCTTCACCTAAAACTCACTGTAAGAATATGGCTTACGGGACAATGACTCATGATAATAGAACATCTGTCAATAAGACTGGTCATAATCATCATAAACATCTTTCATCACAATCATCATAAGACTGATCATAATCATCATAAACTAGTCAAATGTCATTGCCATGCAATGTTTGTGATAAATGTTCATCTGTTTTATGATAATTAAGAAACGTGAATTATGTATGACAATGTTGAAAACCGTCATAAGTTCTTCTCTGAGTTTGTTTTTTTAGACAAAGGATGCTCCCATTGCTAGTGATGAAATAAATTAAAATAGTAATAAAATAAGTTCAAAGTTTATTTAAGTTTGAATGTGATTTTATTGAGAATTTCCCGTGTGCATTTTGTCATAGTTTTGTTTCAACGATTCAGTAGTAATAAGACTCATCAAAACCAATATATTAGTGAGCAATTTGTTATTAAAAAAGATCATGATAATAATGGCTAGCGTTACTTTTTATTAAAGTAACATATCAGGAAAAATCTTCCTAATTTTTTTGTAATTTTTGGACTCAAAAGTAATTTTAATAACACAATAACCATTTCAGCAAGTATTTTAATTAGAAATGGGAATAAAAGCACCCAAGCAGTCTGGGCTGATTTCAGCCCATTTTGCAGATCCATCGTCTTGGGCTTGGTCTGCAATCGCCAAAATTAGGCATCAAAGAGAAAATACCATTCGACTCCTCACACTATCGGCACAGTCTATTGGCTCCTCACACTATAATAACAGACAGCATTTCCCTTTCAACTCTTGAAACAGCAAAATTACCATTTTACCTTGGTTCACGTGATTTTGTCAAGGTTATCTTGAGTCACATCATACTTTCAGTTAAAACAAATATGCATAATTATAGGTTTCATAAAATTTAATTACATGTCTTCCTATTTATTTGAACTACCCAACATTTGTGCTAAAGAAATAAAATTAAAAAAAGAGGAGCTGGGACTCGAACTCGGGCTGACAGAGTCACCTTGTAGGGCGCTTCTCACAATCGCTGAAAAGGTTTTATCATGGAATTTGAAGGATCCAATGATTATTTTTTTGATCTAATGTGAGTTTAGAGCTTATAGTTATAGTCAACTATTACATCTCTAACATGTTTCAAGGTGACTATTAGTTAACAAGATACTTACTTTTTAGTACTTGGGGATGGAAAATAAACTTTTTCATAAACCGCTATATATTAGGAAAAACGGAATGGGAATGAATGGAAGTTGAGCTTTTTGGCAATTTTACATTTGTACAACAAATTGGAACGCTCGGAATGAACATGATGGGGTGATTCGTTTTCCGCTTCTCCAAAAGGGCACGATTGATCAGCGGACCGGAACCACCGTGCCATTGAATATGTTCATGCGGCCGGTGTCAAACTGATAATGCTACTTTGTCGTACGGAAACATTTGAAAAAAAAACGACAGAAGGAAGGATTAGGAGCCAGTTTTAGCGGCGTTCTCGATAGTCATACAAAAACGAAATGGTCAGAGAAAACATTAGCTGCACCAACATGAGGATGAAGTCCCCCCCCCTGCCCTGCATCAAAACTGCAACTTATACACACCCAGGCAATGGCATCAGAGCCGCGACGAACGTCATGAACAACTTTCTGTTACCTATCTCGCACTAAAAGAACTGATGAATCGAGTCACAAACGAAACGGCAACTGTATTGGTGCCGTCGCCGTTTCCAGTCAAGAAGGCCGAGCATAAAAAAACTCT
This sequence comes from Paspalum notatum, assembly GCA_022530915.1. Taxonomy (NCBI): domain Eukaryota; kingdom Viridiplantae; phylum Streptophyta; class Magnoliopsida; order Poales; family Poaceae; genus Paspalum; species Paspalum notatum. Next base: position 6,320,688 of record CM039691.1, read on the forward strand.
CAAGCTGATGTGCACAAGCAGCCATTCCGCAAACGACGTTTTTTTACAGATAGTACTACTATATACGTAGGCAGCTAGCTGCACATTATTGGCCGAGCCAAAATAATTATAGATGATCTGTCGTCGTCTTGCCATAATTTTCCATTGCCTGAAGGACACCGGGAAACGGGGACTGATCAAGCACAGCAGGGAGAGTGGAAGACAGGTTCAACTGAACTGCTCAAGCAGCAGCCGCGCGCGTGCATGTCTGAACAAGAAACCTCGTGGGGGATCGATCGAAGACGTGATCAGTTCAAGCAGCAGCAGGGGATAATCGCGCGTGCCCGGCCAGTTTGGTGGCTGCTCGTGCTCGATCAGTTCAACGCGGCGGCTGGTCGATCGTAGCAGAGACGACGTCGACGATAGCGCTGCAGGCAGAACAGGTTCATCGACCCGTTTCCGTACTCCATGACGCCGCGAGATGAAAAATGGAGTTTTTTTTCTTTTTTTTTTTGCCACCACCAGCGTTTACTTCTTCAGAGTTCAGCCTTCACCGTACCGTACCGTACATACGTACGTACGTACGTACTCACTCCTCCGAATAGTATCAGCCTATACCAGCGGGTCGTTATCGTTATTCCGTGGCTGACCGCCGACCGAACTTGATCTGATCTCCCATTGTTTTCAAGCAAGACATACGCGAAATTAAGGAGACATCGCCGGACATTTTTTTTTTAAAATACAGTAAAAACGCAGACACTCACACACGCACGTATACTCACCCATCACTCAGTTATTCCTTGATTTCTAGTAATCTATCGTGTGGTGAACCATATATATTGAGGATATAATTTGTTTGTTGCCGGCTCACTTGTGCAAGTCGATCCCCTTCGCGAGCTGCGCTAAAAGAAATTAAAAATCAAAACGCTTGAAAATAGCTTTGGAGGCTAATAACCAGTACGGTTTCCGTTCACAAAATGTATGGCACGGTTGATTTTTTTCTTTTAAACTTTAACAATTCGCTTTATTCATAAAATTTATTCAATTCATATTCAAACTACTTTTTTAGTAACAAAACATATCACAACAAAATAAATGATAACTTCTCAATTTTTTGAGAAAAACAATCGAGCGCGGCTGAGGAAGAGAACAACAATTGCTGCCCATACCACACCTCAGATCTTAAGGAAGAAATTACGATGGAAGCGTGGAAAGCAAAGATAACTAGGGGAGAAAAGGAGAATATATTGGAAAATACAAGTTTTATAATGATTGACGTTAACGTGAGCCATTCATTACATGAAATCCAATGGTTTAAAAATTTAAAAGTACTACTATTGAGTGGGGCTAGTACCAAAAATATGTGGGACCAGTACCAAAATGAGGTGGGACCGATATTAAATTATTTTTTCTTTTTAAAAATTTAAAAGGTACAAAGGGTATTTTATATCTCCTGCTGTTGCTGTGTCTCTGTCCCCAAATCCCAGCCCGCTCGCCGAGTCGCCTCTCCGCATTGCACCGGCTCGCGGAGGCGTGGAGCCCCCGCAGCTGCTCGCCGCGCGATTGTGCCGCGCTGCCCTGGAGCCGCTTGCCGCAAGGATGCGCCGCGCCGCCCGCAGCAGCTCACCGCAAGAGTTTGTCATGCAGCCCCGCAGCCGTTCGCCCTCTTGCGTGCGCGCAGCGATGCGTATGAGCAGGCGTCGTCCCCCGCCGTCATCCCTTCTTGAGGCGGAGAGCCCCTCTACTATCTCGGGTGGGAGAAGCTGTGGAAATGCAAAAAACATTGTGGACCAGTGAATCGCCAAGACAGAATGATACAAACCGGCAAGGGAGAAGGCTGACTAAAACAAAGTTGGGACTTGGGAATGCCTCAGTTGCAGTCCCACCGTCAGACTTGATTTTGAGCTGTGCCTTCGCTGATGTTGTTGCTGTGTTGACGATGCATTTAACAAGAAGGAAAATAGTAGCCCCATCTTTCTGAGCATAGAAACAGAACCCGTAGTTTGGAGGCCGTCTACCTGAAGCAATAAATTGGATGTAATTGCTTCAGGGCGGCGTTGCGTGCGGTGCCCGGCCGTGGATCTTGCGACTTGCGGAACCCGCGGTGGCCGGTGCAGTCTTGTGTGCGCGAGTGCGCGACGGCCCAGGATGTGGCAGCGGCGAGGCCTCCACCTGCAGCACCGTAATCCAGGAGGAGGGCCACGGTGCAGGCGGCTAATGGCGCCATGGCGGGGCGGAGTTGAGTGTCTGACCGCAGCGGCCAACCGAGGGATTGGGTGACGACGGAGCCCCTTGCAGCACCTGAGTCTAGGCGGAGGGCCTCTAGAGGATGCCCACGCCATCGTGGAGTTGAGCACAGCGAAGGACACGACGCGGCAACGATGGCGAGAAGAAGCTCCTCCGTCAGGCTTCCGGAGTCGATGAGGACGAGAGAAGCTGCGGTTGGCGGAGCGCCCTTCCGCGGCAGCTGACCGAGGGGTGGAGGAGCGGCAGCAGTGCAGCACTAGACTCCGCCGGAGGACCGCCGCTGGAAGCGGCCCATGGCGTCGTGGAGTCGAACGCAGCGAAGGACGCAGGCTTCCGGCGATGAGGAGAAAAGTTGCGGCTGGCCGTCGTAGCCTGTGGGACACAATTACCATGTTGCCCTTAATACCATTTATGTAATTATTGGAGTTCCAAAATAAAACAACCCAGAAGTACGGTAAGTACCATCGGTACTTTCCAATCATCGTAACAAGGCTCATTGGAAAAATAGAGAGTTTGGATAAAAGCGAATGTGTTAATTTATTGTGTGAATCACGAGCTCACTAAGTGTTCTTAGAATCGAGTTTAACGAATTTATTTTACTCAGTGCCAATGATGTATTTGTTTTCTCAAGGTAACTTGGTGAATTTTTAAATATACTAAGTTGTTTTTCTCGTTATACTTTGTTTCCTGCTGTATCGACACATTCCTTTTCTTTTAGAGAAAAAGAAACGAAGTCGCAGAAAAAAAAGGTACATCTTCCTACTATTGCCTTCATTCTTTTGAAATAGTATATCTAGGTACATAGTTCAACTCTGTACATAGTTCAACTCTGTACTATGTGATGTCATAAAAAAATTATTAGAGGTAAAGACCCATTCTAGGAAAATAAACCATGTCCATGTATCTCTTGCAGCCAGTGCATATGACCGTGCATGTGTGTTTCATGATCGACGTAGAAAAAACATGCATATATATGAGCAAGAGTAAAATAAGGATGTACATGGAGTATCCGGTGGATGAGATGGTCAAGGTATGTAGTCAATGCAATATGCATACTACTCCTATATGTTGCCTGCATGTTGGCCTATTAATAATAATTTTAAGCTCAGACAGGATATCAACTTTCACAGCTTCTTATATTCACACGTTTTGCTAAAGTACTAAGTACTAACCCGGCCCATGCATGCATCAATCGTTAGGGGCGACTCGGTGCAACGCGGGCCTGGGTTTCAGTTTGACGCCTTCACGCGATCAACTCCTACCCAGCCTCTGGCTCTGTATATATACCCCACCATTACTGGCCCCTCTTCCCAGATCAGTTCAACGATCGAGCAAAAACTTGCAACGTACAGCAGGTGCCAGAAAACCAAACTAGCAAGACAAAGACAAGGACACACCTCGCAGCACAGCAGCCAGACAACATGCATCCAGCTCGCCGCCGCCATCTCCGCCTCGTGGTCGCCGCGCTCCTCGCCGGCGCCCTCCTCCTCTGCGCTGCCGTGCCGGCCGCCAGAGCGCAGGACGAAACGGAGCACGAGGAGGAGTTCAGCTACGTGGCCGGCGACGAGAACGGGCCGGAGCACTGGGGCGAGGTCAAGGCGGAGTGGGCGGCGTGCGGCGCGGGGCGGATGCAGTCGCCCATCGACCTCTCCCACGGCGGCGTCTCGCTGTCGCGCTCCCTCGGCTACCTCGACCACTCCTACCGCCCCGCCCAGGCCTCCGTCGTCAACCGCGGCCACGACATCATGGTACGGCGCCTTGCATCAGTTCGCAGAGGTAGATAGCTGCTAGGTTTATTTATATGTTGTCCCTGAGTTCTGACCGGCGGCCGGTTGATGGATGGATTATTGCAGCTGAGGTTCGACGGCGACGCCGGCAGCCTTGTGATCAACGGCACGGCGTACCGCCTGACGCAGCTGCACTGGCACTCGCCCGCCGAGCACACCGTCGACGGCCGCAGGTGAGAGGAGAGTTTTTATGTGTAAACTGTTACTCGCTCGGCCGTGTCTCCATTAGCGACGTCGACATGCATGCATGAGCAAGCTATCAATTAAATGCGCGCTTGCTGGATCGATCGGTCGCAGGTACGACCTGGAGCTGCACCTGGTGCACGAGAGCGCCGAGAAGAAGAACGCGGTGATCGCCGTCCTCTATGAGATCGGCGGCCACGACGCACTCCTGCACCAGGTCCGTCCGATCCATGTCCTGTCCTCTTGCCTTCTGCCTGATTAATCAATCTAGCCGTAGCCGACATGCATGGGCTAGCCGCGTGCTTCGTCGTCAGTGTTCCAGGCTTGTATCTATCCAAGCAACTACAACATCTCATGTGATCCGATGTCCTCCTGCAGCTGGAGCCCTTCATCAGGCGCGTGGCCAACCAGCGTGACCGGGAGGAGCGTGTCGGGCTGGTGAACCCGATGGCGGCGCGCGGCAGGGCCAGCGTCTACTACCGCTACATGGGCTCCCTCACCGCGCCGCCCTGCACCGAGGGGGTCATCTGGACGATCATCAAGAGGGTATATACGCCACACATCTAGCCTCTGTTTAATGGAGTACTTCACAATATTATTATTCGTCATCATCGATCCGATCGTGACGCGCGACCAATAAGCAAGTGTGTGTTAGTTAACTGTTGATATGTATATATGATGACCTAATTGTTGAATTAATGACCACTTGCTTAAGTTGCTTATTAACAGTTAACTAACACACACTTGCTTATTGGTCGTGTGGTGCCCGGCCCATCCCTGTCGTCGTCACATTTGGGTTGGCGATTAGCAAACTTTTAGTAGCGTAAGTCCTGGGGTTTTGATCTCAAGCATTCCTTTGTGCAGGTTCGCACCGTGTCCAAGTACCAGCTTGAACTTCTCAGGGACGCTGTGGAAGACGTAAGTACTATACAGCCAAATAAAATTCCTACATTTTGTTGTTCAGACATCCATGAACGACGACAAACCGGCCTATATATAGCCTCCGAGTGTGTCTCGTAGTTCTAGACGTTACACAAAAGATTGTATAGAATCGAGTCCGTTTAATTTCTTGCGTGTTCTTTTTACCTGCTGCAGGGCAATGAGATGAACGCGAGGCCGCTTCAGCAGCTGAACAACAGAGACGTCAGCGTCTTCCGGCCGAGCCCTCATGGTAAACATTATTAGAGCTACCTGAACCTGCAGACGTGGAGACACACCAGTGCTTCAGAACACTGTTCTATGTACATGGGGCAGCACATTTGTTGTATGATTCAGTCGGGATGGGATATATATTTGATTACATGGGAGATTTCGCATTTCGAAAGCTCATCGATCATGTCTTGTATTCTTTGTAAGTTTTTTCGATTTCTTAATTTTTTTATCTAATTATGTTCCCTTGTTATATATGAATATAAAAGAAGCCCTAACAATCCATGTTCGTGTTGATGCGCGTGCATGCATGTTTATAGAGTTCTGGTTACATCCACTGATATGTGAATTGATTTGATTACCTGAACACCTAGGCTGACGCCACACGTCCTTGTTCGAGCCTATCAGCCTGCCATCCACGAGTTAAACTCTTTTATCCATAATTCCATACGATGCCTATGACCAGTGATGTGTGTCTAGTACATACATCTATCAACTTAGTGTAATTTTGTTGAAATGTAATAGTCCCTCCATTGCAAAATAAGTAAATGAAGCATACAATTTTTTAAAAACTAGAACGTCAACCCCGTGCAAAGCACACGATCGTATGAAACACTAATATTAGAAATTTGGACATGGCTAAAGGGAGATCCCTCTCTATTTAGTGTTACGTGGAGACCCTGCCATAAATGAAAAGACTTTGCCATAAAAAAAAGATTCTTTTTCAAAAGCATCGTCATCTTAGAAAAAAAATCCATAATTCCACAACCGAGCATCCAAATGAAAATCCGATCGCACCATCATGTTTGTTTCAACAAAAACTTCAAAATAAGATCCCACTTGACAATATTCTGATTTACATCCTATATGAAGTAAATTATGGACATAAATTTACATCATATAGACAATTTGTTAATTTCTGTAAAAAAGTGCGTTACAAGAATGTAAATTATGGGCGAACAGTTACATCTTATAAGAAAAGTTACATCCTGAAAAAAAAGCTCATCGAGGTGGGGGCAGGGGCAGGGGCGCGCTGATGCGGACGCAGGGGTACGATGTAACTTTAACTCATTAAGTTACATCCATATACCACACATTTCTTATAGAATGTAACATATTCTTTATAGGACGTAACTTTTTCTCCTTAAATTACATCCTTGTAGTATAATCTTCTGTAGAAAGTAACAAATTTTCAATAGAATGTAACTTTTTTCCATAAATTGCATTCTTGTAACACGCAATCTTTTATTCCCTATAGGATATAGCCTTTTCCCCATAAATTACATCCTTATAACAGACTTTTTTTTTATAGAAAGTAACAAATTTTCTATTTTGTATCATATTTATTTGAGTCAAAAAAACATAGTCAAATGAGATCTTGTTTCGAAGTTTTTGTTAAAACAAATATGATGGTGCGATCGGATTTTTATTTGGATGTTCGGTGGTAAAGTTATAGATTTTTTTAACTACAACGCCTACTTTTCTCTCCTCGGGAAGTGTGCCGGCAGTGCGGCGCGTGCGGACAGTGCGGTGCGTGGGCAGTGGGGGGAGTGCAGGTCCGTTTTCAACCGAATGATTCTAAATGAACAGAGATGAAAAGGGGCCTTCCTCTGACGCTAAACGGAGGCCAGTCTCCAAATAGATTTTGGATAAAAATTTGTTTGACTCTAGCTAATAAATATTTATATTTTATAATGACACAGTGGTAATTTATATGAAACTTTAAAGATGATTTATGCCTTGCTCGTTCTGGATGGAGGTTAATCTCCCACAACGCAAAGCGACGGTTACTTTCTGGTTCCGCCTCACGCACCGTGACACCGAGCAGAGGGCATTCTAAAATTCGCTCGCAGCCATCGGGAATCGTCGAAACAATACGACGTGAAATTTATTCATGAACCCAATTCGAACGGTAGGAACAGCCCACGCGAAAACGGACGCACTGGTCACATATGGACTTTGCTTTCGATATTTCGTATGTTGCCGGAAAGCTAAAAAAGTAATATTTCTAACCCAACTGACATGCTACTAAATTCCGCTCGCAGTCAACGAGAAATTTCAAAACAATATGATGTAAAATGTATTTGCGAAATCTATTTTTATATGTATTGATTTAGAGATGTTCAAAGATTTTTTTTCTCCATTGCAATGCACGGGCATTTTGCCAGTAAATATATATGTCCCGTTTAAGTCTGTATCCCTTTACTGACTCGACTAAACCGTGCCGTTTTCACCCCTGCTACGCGGGCCTGAGACCCTGACCCTGAGTTCGAGTTTGAGTCGTTCCAATTATCTGCCTGGAGACAATCCTACCCAGCCTCTAAATACCCCCACCAGTCCTGGCCCCTCTTTTCCTAATCAGTTCAACGATCGATCAAAAACTAGCATTATTAGTTAGCAGCTAAGCTAAGGACACCGGCACACCGCGCAGTGCAGCAGACAGCATGCATCCAGCTCGCCGCCATCTCCGCCTCGTGTTCGCCGCGCTCCTCGCCGGCGCCCTCCTCCTCTGCGCCGCCGCCGTGCCGGCCGCCGGAGCGCAGGAAGAAAAGTTCGGCTACGTGACCGGCGACGAGCACGGGCCGCAGCACTGGGGCGCCATCAAGGCGGAGTGGGCGGCATGCGGCGCGGGCCGGATGCAGTCGCCCGTCGACCTCTCCCACGGCGGCGTCTCGCTGTCGCGCTCCCTCGGCTACCTCGACCACTCCTACCGCCCCGCCCAGGCCTCCGTCGTCAACCGCGGCCACGACATCATGGTACGCACAACGCACTGCCCGGCCGGCCGGCATCCGCAGTTCGCAGAGGTAATAGATAGATATCTAGGGCTATATATTGTCTCTGACCGGTACGGTTGATCGATGGATTGCAGTTGAGGTTCGACGGCGACGCCGGGAGCCTTGTGATCAACGGCACGGCGTACCGCCTGACGCAGGTGCACTGGCACTTGCCCACCGAGCACACCGTCGACGGCCGCAGGTATACATATGTATAGATAAACTGTTACTCGTATTAAGCACGCGCACGGGCGCCGTCATGCATGGCCATTGGCCCCCCATATATATATACATTCTCGATTAGCGTCGACATGCATACATGAGCAAGACGATCTAGCTATCAATTAAACGAGCGCTTACGTGCTGGGTCGATGGATCGCAGGTACGACCTGGAGCTGCACCTGGTGCACGAGAGCGCCGAGAAGAAGAACGCGATGATCGCCATCCTCTACGAGATCGGCGGCGGCCATGACGCGCTCCTGCACCAGGTCCGATATTTCCTCTCGCCTTGATGATCTGCCTGCTTAATTATTAATCTTGGCAGCCTAGACGACATGCATGCATGGGCTGCTGCGTGCTTCGTCGTCAGTTCATCAGTTAGTAGTTACAGCCATCTCATGCATGATCCCAACCATGCGTCCTGCAGCTGGAGCCCTTCATCAGGCGTGTCGCCAACCAGCGTGACCGGGAGGAGCGCGTCGGGCAGGTGAACCCGATGGCGGCTCGCGGCAGGGCTAGCATCTACTACCGCTACATGGGCTCCCTCACCGCGCCGCCCAGCACCGAGGGGGTCGTCTGGACAATCATCAAGAGGGTACATACTACGCCATATCGATCTGGCCTTTGTTGTTTAATTACTTCTTCACAATTTTCGTCATGCTACGATTGTGACGCGCGACCATGCAATAAGCCAACTTTAATAAGTAGCGTAAGTCCTGGGGCTTTATATTGATTTGAAGCGCCGTTTCTTTGTGCAGGTTCGCACCGTGTCCAGGTACCAGCTGGAGCTTCTCAGGGACGCTGTGCAAGACGTAAGTGGAGCCAAACTTCTCATGTTTTGTTCTTCAAACTTGCATGAACGACGATACAGCCTCCGAATGTGTTGTGTCTTGGAGTCGTAGACGTCACACAAGCGTATACAGAATCAAGTCTGGCTAATTTCTTGCATGTTCTTACCTGATCTGATGCAGGGCAATGAGATGAACGCGAGGCCGCTTCAGGAGCTGAACCACAGGGACATCAGCGTGTTCAGGCCTAGCCCCCATGATAAACATTATTAGAGTCGTTTATCTCCAACTTCATCATATGTACATATATATGCACATGGGCTGATGATCGACGTGGAGACACCAGTACTTCTGAATAGTACATGTACATGGGAGTGAGACAGCACATTTGTTGTATGATTCAGTCTGGATGTGATTTACATGGGACATGGGAGCTACAACATTTCGATAGCTCATCATGGCATGTATTCTTTATATTTTTTTTATCTGTTTATGTTAACTTATTATATTGAACTAGTCCATCAACTCGTGCTCTCCCAGGGGTTAGAGTTTATTATGAGATATAGATTTAATTTTTGGCAATATTAGAGGTGACTATTTTAATTCATCTCTTGTAATGCCGTTATGGGTGATTTACGAGCAAATTTAGAAATTATTTTAATTTATCTTTCACGATAGTATATTGAGTAATTTATATGCAGATTTAGTGTTGATTTTAATTCATCTTTTATAATGGCATGATGAGTAATTTATTATATGCAAATTTAGAGGATTATTTATTCTATATTTTATAATGGCATGATGGTAACTTTTACGAAAATTTATAGGGTAATTTTAATTTGTGTTTTATAATGGTATGATGGGTAATTTTTATATAAATTTTGGAGGTTATTTTATTTAATCTTTCATAATGTGGCATGGTGCGTAATTTTTAACAGATTTACTCCACATCAATCGTCTGATATTTGTTTATCCATCAGTCAAATAATTTGTGTATGTCTTGTGTCTGTTTTGGTAAATTACAACATACACATATAAAAATTACATTTATTGTTGCACTGTAATTTTGTGTGTTGTGTTATGTAATTTTTATATGTGACTGATGGATTGAATTCCATAGTCACCTATGTGGTTGTGCAAAAAGTGATTGATAGATTGAATTCCTTCAGTCATCATAGGAATCGTTCGATGGACATCAGATGGTTATAAAATGTGACTGATGGAAAGCCAAATATCAGTCACCTGATGTGGAGACACACTCAATTTTTAATTGAATTTAAGGGGTTATTTTATTTATTTTTTCATAATGGTATGATGGTTAATTTTTTAGAAAATAAAATAGATCTTATGGCTACTATTATTAAAGCTACATGATAGACCGACGGATGTTTCTGATTTTTGTGAAAATTTCTAAAATCTATCTTTTTTCTTTCTTAGTGCGTCTAGTAAGGATTAATGTGAAAGCTCCAAAAAAAAACCTCTAATTATAATAATATTAAGATTGCTTAGGTCCATTAGCGGCTAATAATTAACTAACTAATAGCTCTTATTTAAAATCTATTAGCTAGTCAATTATTATTTGGCAACCAATTAGCTACACGGTGTTTGGTTTCAACAGCTAATATATTATGAACTAATATGTATAAGACATTTTTTATTGCTATTAGTTGCTATTAGCTGAATTAGCTGTGTTGAGTCAGCTAATGAGATAATTGTTAGTTAAGATCTAACTAATAGTTAATTGATTTATTAGTTAGCTTCGTTTGGTTTTTTAGCTGCTAGTTTTTAGCAGCCAGTGGCGGACCTAGACGAGGGCCAATAATTAAGCCTAAATGCTATATCTTTCTTGCGCGCAGGATTCGGTGGCGCGGCACGCGCACCTCCCTGGCCGTTCATCACAATCAACGGTCTACACGTTCGGTCTCCTCTGTCTGGTCTAGTCATTTTGTCTCCCACCTCTCTCCTCTCGTATCTATCCACGCTCACCATTCTCATTTGCCTCCCGACGGCGACCCCCTGTTGGTTCCGGTGATTTTCGCAAGGGAAAGTGCAGATCCATGGTGGGGGAGAAGGGCACTCATTCCCCACTCTCTTCTCATCTTCCCCACTGAGAGTCCCATCTGTGGTTCTGGTTCTCGCAAGGGGAAGTGTAGATCCATGGTGGGGGAGAAGGGCACTGTGTTCCCCACTCTCTTCTCATCTCCCCCCACTGAGAGCCCCGTCGATTCCGGCGATTCTCTCAAGGGAAGGAGGAATCCAGGTGAGGGAAGAGGGGGATTCGTGCACAAAGGTGAGTTATGAGCTTTTGAGCATGCGAAGGATTTTATGCCGCTTAATCTCTGTCATAATCGGGATTTTTGTGCCTTGGGCGAGGATGAGCAGCCATGCACACACAGGACTGCACCAAATCTGGAGAACGTAGATGCAAGGATCGAGGATCTGGCACTCACGAACTGCGAGAGAAACACGAGAATTAATCCCAGCTCCGGAGGAGATCCAGTCCGCAGACTCCAGCGGCCACTCTTCCTCTTCCAACGGCGAAGACTAGAAGAAGCGGACACGACAAGCAGGAGCACAGAAAAAATGTCGCGGATTCAGGCGGATGAAGTCGGGAACACGATGTTTGCATCTCGACGGACCTGCTGTTCCCTGGAGGATTGTTTTGTAGTGTATTAAAGCATTGTTTTGCACCGTGATATATGCTGGTACTAGCCTTTATCTTCTACTGTTTTAGTAATTGGGCTTTCAGTTTTTTCAATTAAACTATGCAAGTTTGTTCTTAGTGCAGAAAAGGCATAGTTACATTTGTTTTGTCATCTATAGATATGTTCAGGTGTATATCCTCAAAAACATTATGATTAGTTAAAGCACAATGCCCTTGCTGGGAAGATTGTTAGTACGTAGATGTCTCAGGGCACATTTAGTCAGCCATCATGCATACTATGCATTTCTTCTTTTTGTGATCAATGTTTAGCATTTTTTTTAATATAGGAGTAAACATTTTATTGATTATTCTCTACCATTTTAGTCATTATAATCTGAAAATTCTACGCTCCATTTTTTTAGACACTCTACTGCTTGGCTAGCTCATGATGTTTAGTTTGTTCCTTTCAGTTAGTGTTTATCTTGTTACGAGTGTACAAAATAGTTTGGGCATGTTCAAAAAGGTACTAGGCTCACCAACAGAAAGTATATTTGTTTCAACTGTTGTGCTCAGATCTTTTCTTCAAAACACGTAAGCATTTTATATCAAACTCATAAGCACTTGTATTATATGCACATGGCTATGAATTTTTAGTTACTCACATTTTTGCAATCTTTGTTTCTAGCTAGCTCTAGTCTGGTCTAATCTGGATAGGCTGGCCCATCCGTTCATGCCATGCTGCTATTACATCCTCAGGCCCTGTGACAATGGTATGTAGTCATGCATTTCAATAGCTTTCCATAGGCATTTTAATGATGTCCAATTAGCATTTAAATAATATCCATTAGGCATTTTAAATATTAGGTAGTCATTTAAATAATATCAAATAGACATGCCAATTTTTATATCAAGATTACTATGGATTTTCTGATGAATGTAATCTTCCTTTGTATTTTCTCAAGTTGCATACATTTGTGAAAAGAATAATACTGTCTCAAAGTAGAAGTATATGTAAAGAAATATAATGATGCGCAGGATCATCTAGCTCTTATGTTGTAAGCACTTCTTTTTATACTTGCTCTATTATCATCTCAATTGATGGCCAGAATTCAATGAGAAATAACAAATGTTAAACTGATATTCTATGGCCATCTGTTGTGTTTTCCTTTTCTCTGAGGAGAGAATCTTGTAGAAGTTGTTGCTTTCTAAGGTTGAGAAATCTGAGTGCTTTTGCTAAGTATGATGTTTTCTGCTATTTTGTCAAAGTGTGTTGCATTTTTCTTATCAATGACCACTCGGTCGTCACTCTGGATTGGAGCAAATGTCTAAACACTTCATTTATTACCAATTAGCAATTTTCGGTATAGTAAATTGTATTTGACATCCTAGCATTTCTTTTAGTTATGACTAAGCATTTTACTTATTATGCATCAGCAGTTTTACAACTATATATTCATAGTTTACGAAAAAAGAATCAGTTCTAGTTTACTGTTCCAACTGTTTGTATTGTTTGTGCAAGGCTCTCACTCTGTGCATTTACGCCTGGCTTTTGTGCCATGTATAGCTGTCTACTACTATGTACCAGTGCTAGCATTCTTCTGGTAGGTGCCATCTCAATTTATTTTTGTCTCATCTGTCGGTTCCTCCTGTAATTATAACCTTATGCTTGAAATAACTTCTATGCTCAGTGCTGCATGCTGCAATCTATAGTTACAATTAGGCATGTTTTGGTTAAAATATGTAGCATTTTTTCAGTTAGAGTTAAGCATTTTATTTATTAGTGCCATAATAAAATGATACGGGCATATGGCATCTCAATGTCAAATTTGTGCATGCAAGGGAAAAGTTGCGGCATGCAAGATTGTTAACAATTGTTTCTTAGGTTTTTTTCTTCAAAATTACTAGGCAACAATTCAATCTTTCATAAGTCTTTATTTGACCATTGCCAGGCAACTTTTTATTCTGTTTAAATAATTTGATTTTTGCACACACATTACTACAGTTGCTTCTGATGAACATAATTTCCTCCTTTTCATTGTCAGGTTGAAAATATTCATGGGGTAGAAAGAAGTGATTTGTGTGTAGCAATGTCAGGAAAGTGCTCTGTCCATATCTTGTAAAGAAATTGCTATGGGAATAACCATATTATGTAAATATTGATGCGAAAAAGGTGCCCAACAAAGTTCTACCGAGCAATATTGGTTGAATTTTTTTCTGTTTTATTTAGAGATATCTTCAATTATGGGATGAAAAATTTTCCCTACAAACTAATGGTTTAGAAGTTAGAACTAAATCAATTGCAGAAATGTGTATCGGGGAATATCAAATATGCATGGATACTCATATGGCTCCTTTCTCTAATTTGTAAAGCGTCTTTCTGCAAATTTTGGTTCTGTCAAAATTGTGCCGTTAAGGTGTGCTATCGTGTCATTGCCTAAACAATGTGGAAGGTCGTGGCATTTGGGCAAGGAGGCAGGAGAGATAGATATCGAGAAACGTGATTTTTTTTTTTCAGGCCCTATCTGAATTGCATGCACAACACTGCCGCACTTTTTCCTCTGTCCGAGAAGCGCGTTGCCGTGTGCGGCTGCAGACTGCGGAAGAATACGGAATACTCCACTTTCCTAATCTAGGTGCGCGCGCTGCGGGCTGCGGGAGAACTTTCCTAATCTAGGTGTGCGCGCTGGAGGCTGAAATCCTGCGCGCGCAGGCGTTAGTCCGGTAGTGCATGAAACTGGGCCGTCTAATCTGCGAGCGTTCGCTAGGGTGGAGTCTAGTGAGCGATCGGACCAGATCGCCAGTCCTACGTCCGCTGCCGTTCTTTCCCTTCGCTCTTTCCGCACAAGCGTCCAGCGCTCTCACGTGCAACTTATGCCGGTCCCCACACCACCTCGTTCGGATTTTCCGGACTCTCTTTTCCCGCGCCACGTTTTTCTTTATGGAAATTCGCAATTTAAATTTTATTTCACTGTGTTTTGCGTACAATTTTTCTTTTTTTTTTGTGCATAATTATTTTCACACTAGCAGTTTTTTAAGTTAGCGTAAGTTTCTGTGAATAAATTATGTTACCATAATTTTCTGTGAATAAAATTATGTTAGCATAATTTTCTATGAATAAATTATTTTCTACGAATAAATTATATTAGCATATTTTTCTACTATATTAAGTTAACATAATTTTCTGTAAATAAATTATGTTAGCATAATTTTCCGCTAGTAAAATTACGTTAGCACAATTTTCGGCGAATAAAATTATGTTAGCATAATTTTCTACTATATTAATAAAATTATGTCAGCATAATTTTCTGCAATGTCAGCATAATTTTTCTACTATATATGTTATAAACAAAACTTTATAAACAAAACTTATAAAAATATGAAAAGAATATAGAAAATAAAAAAGGAAAAAAAATACGGCCACGCAACTCACCTGTGGCCCATCTTTCCTTGTGCGTGGGAGGCTGGGAGTGCTCATCCCCCGGCCCACGTGACGTGGGCGACATGGCTGCATCGCTCGTTCGGTCCGGTGGGAGCGAGCGATGGCCGAAAAGACACGCAGTACATTGAGAAAAAGGAAAAGTAGGTGGATTTTTTTATTGTGATTATACTTGAACCATATGTTCAATGGAACGACATAATTGATAAAAATGTATAGGAAAGAGTCCACTAAAAATGTATACGTAAGCGTGCATTGGTAGTCTAAATTGGCTAGATTCACTCAATTTTGAGTGAAGAGCTAGACTGTTTTTTTCTTTATTAACAAACATTGGTTTTCTAGATAGATTTCTTTGTCTCAAAATCCTACCATGGATGGAACATAATATATTTCAGATTTTCATAGCATAGTTCACTAAATGTCTAAACTCAAATAAATAGCTCTGTAGCTCATGAAGGCACGCTCAATCCTTAGGAAGGATATGCAGATAATTACTAAAATAGTGGAACTGAAAATTGATTTATGAAATTAAGTGAATAGGGAATGGTTGAACCGGTGAATCGTTGAACAAGGCAAGCAGTTGGACTGCTGGAGGTCGGAGCTACTGCCTACTTGTTTGAAGCCAAAGGTAGAGCTAGGCAAATGTTGGTAGAGCTACTAAGCTTGGAAGGCCCAAAATACAAGGAGATACCCCTTGCCGGGCGTGAGACTAAGGCCACGGCTGGCCCTGGCTGGCCCTGGTGGGCCGTCCGCCCCTGTTAGCAGCTGACTATTAGCTACTGGGAACCAAACATGTCTTTATAGAATACTTAAAGCCAAACAAAACTGATTAAAGCCTTAATAAAAATATATAAAAAACTACTGCTTAAATTTAAAAATAATTTATATGAACGAATAGACAAGTTTTCAAATATAAAAGTAATAAAATGTTATCTTCCGTATGCATAAAAAGAAATGTCTTTCAGAAAATATAATATACGTAGAACACAATGTCTTTCCGAAACATTCTTTTTGTTTAAGAAAAATATAGAACACACGAACGACTCGGTTCTAAACGTACAGCTGAAACAAAGTTTGCGAGTGTATTGCAGAACTTGCGTGTGTGAACACGATCGCTGCACGCATCCTCGCTTTTCAAAAAGTGTGTGAACTTCGCTGATTCCAGACCAGCATCACAGCACGCCACTGAATATATGAACATACTTGCAGACAAGCTGAATATGTATGCTTTGGTGTCAATAAGGAAACATTTTTGAAAAGACCACGTATATCAAATTAAAGACGCCACTTCAGCCGTGTACTGCTCTCAATCAAACAAGGCAATAGTTTTGCAGCATATGAAGACGAAGTCCAGCAGCAAGTGTATACACTATAAAAAAATGAGGGTTTTTTAATACCATTATTCACCCAAAGAAAACTTTTTTATTAGAACTATTAAACCCATCAGTTGTTGCTGACGGCCGGTAACCGACGCCGGCTATATCTCGTCCCCGGCTCATGCGATCCCGAACGATCATACCTCTTTCCTAAAGCAAATCTGATGCGCTGTAAGCTGTCAGAAGGTAGCTGGATGTAGTCAAGCAAAATATACTATGTATCGTATCGACGCAGTCGGTCGGTTCAGCGATTTATGCAAGCCTGTACTGTGTCGTGGTCACCGTTTGTTGTTATATGTGCGTGGTGACCACACACCAGATCACGTACGATCCCATTCCAAAACTAGATGGATCGGTGCGTTTGGCAGTTGATTGCAGTTGTTCTTTATTGCTTGCTGTTATTCCGGTGCGATCGTGAACTACTAAACAGGGATGGATAGAGGATGGCAGGAAGAAGCACACGAGAGCGAGCTGCTGAGCGCAGACGGCAAGCGAGGATCGACTGACATGGAATGGAGCAACATGTCCTGGCCATCAAAATTGGGATGATCAAGAGCTGACTGAACTTTTGGGTTTGATTGGATCAAAGCCATGGTTGACTAGGCCAATATTTGGTCAAATTTGACCATATTTGAATTTTAAAAATATTTGGTTAAATAATTTTTTTTATTCGTATGTTTTATTTGGCACCTAAATAAGAGCCTACAAACAAAAAATATATCGTTTAACTAAATATCAAATATGATCAAATTTGGCAGAACTTTTGCTTGACCAACTTTAATTTGGCCTTGATCCAATCATGTCCTTAGAAAAAAGACCACTTGCCTCGAGCTCCCCCTGGAGGCTGCATTCCAGCCCCGCGATCAGCTCCGAGACGTGTATCTGTCGGTTAGAAGTTAAGAAGGGTCGAACTTGACTACTGCGGTGTTACAAAATATACGTGTATTTTGTTTTATCCTAAGGTCTAATAAAAACAATACGAGATGAACTATTCCTTGGCTTTTTTTTTCTGAGCTTAAACTATTCCTTAGCAAGATGGCTATATTGTTATTAGTGTCAACTTGAACCCGAAGCTCTACTCATACCGGTCTAGGTATCATATGCCTGCACACTGCGCGCACCTCGCGTATACTGATGTCCCTACGCCACAGGACATAATCACTCCTTAATTTTATTTTTATAAGGTGTGGTTTTACTATCAAGTTAACACTTTGGTCAAGAATTATAATCCAATCATATGAGTTGTTTGCTAGAAAATTGACTCCATTAGATTTGTATTCTCAAGGAGTAGCCAATGACGGTGATGATTTTGTAGCTGTTAATATATCCTGTGAAAATATTATGTCTAAATATCGCTTTCGCAGAGTTAAGCTACGCGCCGCATAAATAAGGTGAGGAATTTTAAATGGGTTCCTCCGGTAAAAAAATCTTCTGTGGTGATTGATCAATCTTATCTTCCTATTTCTAAATCTTATACGATGATTGGTCAATTTTATCCTGGGAAAAGTATAGATAACCTCCTGAACTATCAGGGGTCAGATACTTCACCCCCTCAAAAAAAAAAAAAGTATAGAACATACCCTAAACTATCCAAAACCGTATACATAACCCCCTGGGGCGGTTTTCGACCCTGGTTTGATGATGTGGCTCCCGGTTTTGCAGACGTGGACGATTGTTTTTGCTTCACATGTCCACCGTGGTATCGAGCCCATGCGCTAGCCACACCACGGTGGCAGCCACGCTGGCGTGCGGCCTCCCGCGTGCCGCCTCGCTCCCGCAGCTCGCCGCCGACTCCCGCCGACCCAGGGATGCGAGAGGTGGAGAGCATGCGGGGTGCCGCCGTGGGCAGCCACCAGCCTGGGGATGCGCGAGGTGGAGGGCGCGCGCGTCGCCGCCGCGGGCAGCCGCTGGCCCGGGATGCGCGAGCTGGAGGGCGCGTGGGGCGCCGCCGCTCCCGCCGCCCCGTCCTCGTCCAGTCCACCGACACCGGCAAGCCTTCCAAGGCCGTCTCGCTCTCCGCCGCCAGCCATCCCAAGCTGCCGCTCCTGCTCCTGCTGACGTGCGAGTGAGAGACGCAAGAGGAGATGCCACGGTGTCAGAGGCTGACGTGCGGGCCCAGGCCATGGTGGAAGGTTGACCGGATTCCACCTCACCCAAACCACTGTCCACGTCAGCGCTAGGCCCTCCAAAACCGTCCCAGGGGATTATCTATATGGTTTTGGATAGTTTAGGATATGTTCTATACCTTTTTTTTTTTGTTGAGGATGTGAAGTACCTGACCCCTAATAGTTTCAAGGGTTATCTATACTTTTTTCTTTTATCCTGCTATTACTAATTGAAAACTTCTGGTGGAGCCTCTACTCTAATCCTCACCATACATTATAGAAAAAAGATAATCCTAAAAATTCTCACGGAAATCAAACAACATCCAGTCGTCCATTAAGAAGCTCTAATAATAATAGCCATTAGATATATTATATTTTATAAAAATATTACCCACAATACCATTTTGAAGAATCAATTAGAGTAACCTACTAAATTTGCATATAATTTACCAACATGCCATTATAAAATATAAATTAAAATAAATCCCTAAATTTGTATATAAATTACACACCATGTTATTATGAAAGATGAATTAAAGTAGTCCCCTAAATATACATACAAATTAACTACTATGCTATTATAAAAATGAATTAAAATAACACTTAAGTTTGCATATAAATTACCCATCATGTCAGTACGATAGATGAATTAAAACAACACATAAATCTACATATAAATTATCCACCGTACATAATGAAAGATGAATTAAAATAATCACCTCTAATATTACTGACCATAAAATAAAATGACATCTAAACTCAAAAGTACAAAAATATGTAGTTAACAAAGAATAAATAATAAAAATAGACATATGTATATATTTTTAAATTATCAACTACTGTGTTTATTAAAGTTATCTATCAACTTTAAATACATATCTTACTATTACTAATTGGAGATTTTTTTGGAGCCTCCACGTTAATGCTCACTAGACGTGCTAGAAAAAAATTAAATTCTAAAAATTTTCACAATAATTAGAAACATATGGCCATCTATTGGATAGAATATGATTCGAGCTATCCACCTTCCACCGTATGTTAGCATCATCATACCAATTGATGCAAGTATCAATCCCTAGCACTAATAACTATTTATATTCATTTTCCTAATTATTAAAATATATATGGGAGAGAATCTAATGCAATATACGGCAATCACGCATATTTCATCTACCGTACCGCCAAAAGCCTGAGCCATGAGTCCGTCGACTCATCAAGTCCATCTGTTTGATGCTTTTATTATGAATATAAAGAATAACTCATGTTAAATTTTAGGGTGGTTGGAAAGGTACCCATTGGTACTAGGTGCTACCACTATTTTTAATTTTTTAAAAGTCTTTATGATTTTTATAGAATTATAAAAAGTATGAGTATCGGTCCTACCATTCTTATTACTGGATCCTATTGTTTGGTACCGTCAAGTTTACGATGATTGAAAAAAATTGAAACCGTTCATCAGAGGGGATCCAATACTTTTGAAATAGGAGGTACCATGGTACCGGTACCAGACGTTTCTGTGGAATAGAACGAGGTGATCCATCGTCACCTCATGTTTCACTAAAATTCTTGGAACCGCTTTATGATTGATCACCTGACGGAGGATTTCTCAAATCAAACACATAAGTTACAGGAACTGGTACACACCCAAAAGGGATCAAAGAGGAGTTAGCTGAACATCACCAAAAAGGAAAAAAAAATTCCTGCTGTTGAATGGAATGGAGTCGTAAATTAAACCCAGTTGGTTGCTGACGGCCGGTAAGCGACGCTGGCTACATCTCGTCCCCATCTTCTCCGCTCCCGAAAGATCATACCTCTTCCCTAAAGCAATTTGATGCGCTGTTGTTAGCTGTCAGAAGCTAGGTAGCTGGATGTAGTCAATCAAACTATATGTATCGTATCGACACAGTCGGTTCAGGGATAACGCAGGTTCTTAGAAGAGTATGAGACCAAGTCTGCACTGTGTTGGTCACCGCTTGTTGTTATGTGCGTGGCGACCAGACCACACACCGGATTAGTAGGAAAGTAATGGGCTAGTTTCTTTGCGTTTGGCAGTTGATTGCAGTTGTTCCTTATTGTTGCTTGCTGTTATTCCGGTGCGATCGTGAACTACTACTAAACACGGACGGATCTGGCAGCGGGGCGACTGACAGCAGGCGAGGGGCGACTGACATGGATTGGAACAACATGTCCTGGCCATCAAAGTTGGGATGATCAAGAGCTGACTGAACTTTTTAAAAAAAGGACACCACTTGCCTCGCTCGTCGCTACCAGTGTTGAAGAACAGAACAGGGATCTTGCACAGCAGGTACGACCGTACCAGTTGAAGGAGCACGGGTGGGTACGTACCCAACTTGCCATCCTCGATCGATCGTCATATATCGGATACGGTAGGACCGCAGAGAAAGCACGCCTTTGGCTGCTGCGTGGCGTCTCTCTGACCACGCTATGTGCATTGCATTTGCAGTTTCGCATCAGCAGTTCAGCACGAAACGGTCCAAAAAGTAGTGCTTCCGGGCAGAACGCCGCCCGCTTCCGTACTAGGTGACGCCCAGACCTGAGAATCGAGAGATAGATTACACAGAAATGTTCAGACGCCACCGCCAGCGTTTACTTCCGCTTCCGCGGCGTTTTTTATTATTCTGTACGTACGGTAGCAGGTTTGAGTTTTTGCAGCGCCTTCTGTCGGTACGTCTTTGTGTGAGGAAACTGCAGCTCAACTGCGGCCTGTGTAACGCGCACCGTACCGTACGCCGGCCTTCCATCTCCGTACTCGGCGGCGACCGTGGACGCTGCCTGCGCGATAGAGAAATGCGCAGGCGGGGCGGCACGAGCGTTTACTTCCGCGCGCTGCTGCTGCGGCGGCCGTGGCGGTCAGCCAGCACCGCAGCAGGTTCTTTTCACGCACGCGCTCCTTCCATTTCCGCCGGCACGCCTGTATAAAGGCCTCCTCCTCCACTCCACCCTTCACCCTCCCAATTCCAGAGTTAGCTCAACGACACACAGACCAATAACAAAACACAACGAAAGCATGGGTGCAGGTGGCCACCGCCTCCGCCGCGGCCTCGCGCTGCTCGCGGCGGCGGCTCTGCTCCTGCTCTCGGGCGCCGCCGTCAGGGCGCAGGAGGAGACGGAGGACGAGCACGAGTTCAGCTACGTGCCAGGCGACGAGCACGGGCCGGCGCACTGGGGCGAGATCAAGCCGGAGTGGGCGGCGTGCGGCGCGGGGCGGATGCAGTCGCCCATCGACCTCTCCGACGGCCGCGTCTCGCTGGTGCGCTCCCTCGGCTACCTCCGCGACTCCTACCGCCCCGCGCAGGCCTCCATCGTCAACCGCGGCCACGACATCATGGTACGTCTGACACCGGACCGGCCGGCGGTTCATTCATTCGTCGTCTTCCATTCCATTCCATTAAATCCATTAATTGGAAGGAATAAATCGTATTCATGAGCCAGCGAGCGAGCGAGCGGAGCGTTGGCAGCTGGTACCGGTAGTAGAAGCATATCATATCACGATGGCCGACGATTAATCAATCGATCGATCGATCGATCCACAGGTGCGGTTCTCGGGCGACGCCGGGAGCGTGTGGATCAACGGCACGTCGTACGCGCTGAAGCAGATGCACTGGCACTCGCCGTCGGAGCACACGGTGGGCGGGCGCCGGCGCGCCATGGAGCTGCACCTGGTGCACGAGAGCGCCGCGGGGAAGGCGGCCGTGGTGGGCGTGCTGTACGACGTGGGCGAGCGCGGCGACGCGCTCCTGAGCGCGCTGGAGCCCGCCATCCGCCGCATCGCCGACCGCGGCGACCACGAGGAGGACGTCGGCGTCGTCGACCCGCGCGCCGCGCGCGGCACGGCCAGCGTCTACTACCGCTACATGGGGTCGCTCACCACGCCGCCCTGCACCGAGGGGGTCATCTGGACCATCGTCAAGAGGGTACGTATGTGAGACTATGTGGTAGTACAGTGATTCCTTCTGTCGGCCTCCGATGATCTTGCGGTGTTAATTTGCTTGCTTCGGCGTTCCGTGATCCATTCCATCGTCGTGAGGACGACGACGACCACCAACCGTTTGTGATTATTTCCCCCCTTTTTTTTTTTTTTGCCCTGCACTCCTGCAGGTTCGCAGCGTGTCCAAGGACCAGCTGGAGCTCCTGAGGGAGGCCGTGCACGACGTAAGTAGTTCACCTGACTTGTTTTTCTTTGCATCTTTAACAATTAATTAACCAATTAGTCTTAGTTACTACTCCTGCGTGTCTTTTAATTTATCTGCTGGTGCATTGCAGGACATGGAGAACAACGCGAGGCCGCTGCAGGAGGTGAACGGCAGAGACATCAGCATGTTCCGGCCTAATAAGCCCCATACCAAACACTACTAGGGGTCCGGGTTCAGGGCCAGGGCTCATCGATCTCCCACCACAGCACCACCACCAGCAGCAGCTTTGTCGGTGAGCGCACGATGAGCCGACACTTGGAGCGTACAGTGAGTGGGGCGCATGGTTCAGTCTGAACATGTATACGGCCAGTCCGGGTAGATGGGAGAGATTTTTTGTATTTTTTCCCTATTTGTCTACGCCTTTTTGTTACACGACACGATCGAGTAAATAAAGCATTAGTTCAGGTTCAGGGTCCACGTTGATGAGCCTGTTGTGTTCATGTGGGGTTCGGCCGATTTGATTATTAAAAAGAAAAAAAAAAAAACTGAGCTCCGCGAGAAACAGGCGCCGTTCCCTGGGATTAATTATTGTCGAGGCAGCTCAAAAGTGTCCATCCAAGCGGACACTGTCATCGTTAAAACCAAAAAAAGAAAATGCCAAGGAAAGACTTGACTGCACACTGCCCTTGAGCAGTGAGAACTGAGGAGACCGTCATCTTGATAGCTGGACTCTGTCTTCTTCCTGGAAACCATGAAACGCCAAAGGCTTGTTTATAGCAGTCCTACTACAGTACGTACTACCAACCGTTCAGGAATCAGGAGGGGTATGTAGGACGATCGAGGAACCACCACCGAGAGTACTCCAACGGGTCCAACTGTCTTTTGATTTTTAATGAGTCATTCACTCAGGGCAGGGCCTGCTGGCTGTCTGCCCATTAATTCAGTCCAAGAGCACTAATTAATTAATTACAGTGAATCAGAAGAAGAAGGAGGAAGTGGGGACCTTCATCCCCTTAACATCAAAAATTAATTAATTACATCCTGGAGCACTGGTTTCCCTCTTGTGTCCTGGCCCCGTCCCTTTCCGGCTTACCACCACCAACCCAATTGCGGCAGCAAGGTGACAGCGATTCAGACGGGAGATGGAGGAGAGATCAAGGACTGACGAACAGGAACATGACAGTCTAGAGTTGCTGTCCCTGGTAAATAATAATGGTGGCACAAAGCACAGCAGGGTTCAGCGATCATGCCGCCATGTGCTGCGCAAACTCCTGTTTGCGGAAAGAACAATATAGAAGATCACCTTTGGATGAACAGCATATAGTATACTGCATAGGCGCACATGGCTCTAATTTTTTTGTAAAAAAAAAAAAACAATCAGCAGCTCAGCAAAATGGGGATCTGTGGCTCTACTTCCTAGTTAGGTGAGTGTTAGTTACCGTTGGTGAGAGGGGAAAGAAAACGTGCGTGTTGATTTGCTTCTGGAGTTCCTTCTTCCTGGTTGGTGGGGGACTGGGGGGTGGCTTCCCTGCTTCAAAACTTGAGGTCACCGTCGCAGTCGGCGACCCCGCGTCGCCAACCTTTTACGCCTCTTCTGACTGGAGACGTAAAACGTTGGGGTGCACCGGCAGTTTTTACGAGCAGTGACGCGTGAGGTGACGCGGAGGAGACACCGGCCGTTCAGAGCTTCTGTTTGACAACTCTTTCTTCGTACGTTTGGTGGAGGCTGAAAATTAAGAATCGTTTTGCATTCAGGTTCACAATATGAAGAGTAAAAAAAAGAAGAATACTTGTTGCTCTCATGTGCGAATCGACTTTGAATTATTTTTAGTAGTAGGAGGAGTAGTTGGGAGGGACCTCAAACATGGTTTCGTTAAAAAAATCCTAGGGATCCGCAATCGTCGGCCATGTCGACAACTCACATTGACGAGATCATCCAGGTAGCTGGATTCCTCTTCTCCATGGAAAATCAAGGGACGCATTTTCGGAATCAAACGGAACATCTACAGCACCGCAGGGGTTACTACCAACAACGCAGAAATGCAGGGGTAAATTCGATCAGGTTGGAAAAAAGAGGTCTGTTTACACTCTGTTTGGATGTACATATTGGAGTCTGAAATCTAGAATTGTAATCAATCTGGTTCCTTGAATTTTGTTGTTTGGTTGTCTCTGAAATTCAAAATTAGAATTAGAAACCAATTCTTTAGCAGTGGACTATAATAAATAGAAGTTGTTTCTCCCAATTCAGAGCGTGTCATTTTGGTATTGAGTAGAATTGGACTCCAACTTCCTTTATATCCAAACAATAGATTTAGAATTGCAAATCAATTCCAATATCGATTTGATTTAGTATTGAATCCAATTCAATTACACTATTGTCTCCAATACCTACATCTAAATGGACCCTCAGTAATAATTACTCTCTTTGTTTTTTTTATTTGTCGTTTACTCGAGAAATATTTGAGAATGAAGATAGCAATGCTAGTACGTTAATCCGAAGCAGGAACTCTAAAATAAACAGCTGGCAATTTGAGTCTGTCTACTCGTCATCCGGGTGACGGAAAGCTTCCCATCACCCAAAATCGTCACCCGGGTGACGGAAAGCTTCCCATCACCCAAAATCTGACGGTCCACATTTGTCCACGTCGTCCGATCTGACGGCTCCCGCGCGCCCTCCCCCTAACCCTACCACTTTCACCCCGCTGCCGCCTCTACCCCGCCCCCCGCACTCATCTTCTCCTCGCACCGCCGCCTCCCCGACCCCCGCACGCCTCCACCTCGTCGTCGTTGCACCCCGCCTTCCTCCGTCGGCCCGCCCTGTCTCCGGCTGCATCCCTACCTCCCGGCCCCCGCCGGCACGCGCCTCCTCACCTCCGTAACCAGGTTACCCCACCACCTCCCTCACCCCCCGTCGCCGGCCTCAGATTCGGCGCCTCCTCGCCTCCGTCTCCGGTCCCGCCGGCGCGCGCCTTCCACCTCGGCCTTCGCCGGACACTGTAATTACAGTGTAACTCCCCCCTCTGCCGCCGGCCTCGGCTCCGACGGCTCCACCGCGCCTCCCCTCCTCCGCCGCCGGCCCCAGATCTAGGCCTTCTCGCCTCGCGCCTCGCGTCTCTGCCTTCGCCCTCCCCCTGGACCGCCGGAGTTAGGGAAGAAACGTGAGGTGGCGTCCCCCGTATGGTGGGAAATTCGGGTGATGGGGATGCCTCCATCACTCGGTTGAGTTCTCTGCGATTTCCATTTCTCCGTTAGCAGCCCCACGCGAGCCATCGGCGACGCGAGATGGTGCTGGTCTGCTGGACACCCTGGACGGATCAAGGGCAGCCACGAACCTGCAGACGAGCAGAGCCACCACCACGCCACCCGGATGGACCACCACGACCAGTATGAGACAGTATGAAAAAAAAAATAAGTCCACTTTTCGGAAAAATACACGAGGCCATCGTCTCGAGTGAGAGCGCACGGTATCGCCATCTTGGCATGTTTTGGTCTTCTCATCGTATGAACAGCGGATCCCAAGCTTGGAATAGCAGTGATATAGTCAATAAGCGACGTCCAAGTGTGGAACGCGGATGATGGAACATTGTGAACCGGTAAAAAAAATCCATTTTACGATCTCAAACCATCTCAATCGTTCAAAACTATAAACTTGGACATTAAATAAAATCAGACACTCAATCGTTCAAAACTACAAACTTGGACATTAAATAAAATCAGACAAAGTTGAACCTTTAGCTGGTTTTGGAGGTGGTTTTCAATTTTTAAGAAATAATAATAGCTTATTTTATCTCTATAAATTTATAACTAATTTATTTTAGATTGCAAAAATATGCAACTTATACCATATTATTTTTGAAAAATATAGTTTATCTAATAAATCATTGCTCAGGGTAATTTGGAATTTATTTGTTCATATTTCTCGTGTTTTATTTGGAGCAACAAAACAATAGATGACTAAATATAAACGGTTCAAAATGACTCCAAATAGATCACAAGTTTTGTCGTGGTTCCGGGAACCGGGGTGACACAAGCAGTAGATTTGTTGTTCGGTGGGGGATGTCAGCACGGACTCGCTCCGAATGGTGAGCCGGTAGATTCGAAAGTTTATACTGGTTCGGGATGAATCCCTACGTCCAGTGGAGTGTATTTCTTGTATTACGAGGTGCATGGAGGAGTTACAGTGGGCGCAAGCGCAGCGGAGAGAGTCTCTCTGTTATTTGGCCTCTGTGCTCTTTGTGTGCTTCTTGCTTGCTCTTTTTTTACTCGTGAGTGCTTCCCCTCCTTTTATAGTTCAAGGGAGGAGCTTACAGTTCCAGAAAAAAGAAGAAGGGATGCAAAGGGGAGGGAGGATCCTGACACGTGGGTCCCCTTGCTACAAGACTCCTGTCAGAAGCCCGTGCGTTCCTGGCACGCCTTTGTCACGCGCGATGAGGTCGTCTGTCCGGAATCCTGTAGCTGAGCTGTGCCGGGGGTTCAGTGTACCTGCGATTGCTTCTATTCTCACGGAGTCAGAGAGCCGCATGGGGAGGGTGTTTCGTCCCGTCCGTCCTGGCCTCCTTTCTTTAGCTCTTGGCGTCAGACGGGCGTGGTGTTAGGTGGCGGATTATCCGGCTACGGAGCGTTGCTGCCGAGTCGTTCCGTCTGTCCGTAACGGTGCACCGTGTATCATCGTGCCCTGCCGAGGGGTGAAGGTCGGTCGGTTGCCTCCCGCCTCGTAAGTCTGTACGAGGCGGGGCTCGGTGGTCCTGTCTCTTGCGCTTGTTCGGTTTTGCCGGCCTCACCACACCCTGCTAGGTATCTCGTTTTATAGGGTAAACCACTATCCGGCGTCATCCCCCTACCCCGTCGTGGCGGGGTGTTCCAGGCGTGCGACGTCAGGTGGTAAATGGCCCGTCCCGTCGCAATGAGCACGCGCGCAGGCACGCGCTTGGCAGGCGGTGGCAGCGTGACGCCGTTCCGTCGTAGCAGGCGTGGGCGCAGGGGGGCAGCGTGTCGTCCCATCATCCGGGCCCATGAGTAGACTTTTCGCTGCCTGGTCGTGGGCCGCATGCCGGTGGGTCCCAATGTCGGGCGTGCATCGGTCGGGACTCTCCGCCTCGCCCGAGCGTTTAGTCTGAGGGTCGGCCGCCCTGTGGGAAGGTCGGCCGCCTCCGTCCCGTACGAGCGTACGGGACGAGGGTCGGATCGGCTCACTCCCCTGCTTGCTGTGCGTTGGGTAAGGCCGTGAGCCTTCGATTTGGTCCTGTGCAGGCCTTTTTTGGGCCTTTTTCCTCTGGGGGGTTTTATATTTTCCCCCGTCAAGTTTGTATACTATATTTTTAGCTAAATTTTGAAATAGATTTTATATTATTATAATTTAAAAAAATTAAATATATTTTTAGAGAATAAATAGGATTTTATTATTTGAAAAAAATAGAAAACCGCTTTCAAAATCAGCTTAAGGTAAAAGTTTGTACGGTTTTTAATAGTTTAAGGTGCTCAAGGGTGTCCGGTTTTGTAGTTTAGAATTGAAAAATCAAACGACTTGAATAGTAAAAAAAGTGAAATCTTAGTGTGGAAATAAGATCGAGTGGAGTTCACCGCTTAGTCGATAAGACCATCCCAAATGGGATGTCTAAAATGAATATTCACTATTTCTCCACTATTTCAACTACCACACTCTTTTGTCTACAGAAATCAGCTTAAGGTACAAGTTTGTACGGTTTTTAATAGTTTAAGGTGCTCAAGGGTGCTCGGTTTTGTAGTTTAGAGTTGAAAAATCAAACGACTTGAATAGTAAAAAAAGTGAAATCTTAGTGTGGAAGTAAGATCGAGTGGAGTTCACCACTTGGTCAGTAAGACCATCTCAAATGGAATGTCTAAAATGAATTCAACTACCACACTCTCTTGTCTACGGTGCATAGATAATTTTTTATACATCTCGTAGGGATAGCCTAACTTAGCACTGCCTAGCTAGTAGCTAGTTCCGCATCTCTGCTCCGACCCTTCTCCTGTCGTGACGAGCCTCTCTAGAAAACGAGGCCACTGTCTGTCGACTTTGGCATCACGGCCTGTCCCGTTGGGACCTTCCCCCTGGGACGACCGGACGAGCTAGGCTAGGCAACGACGGCGAGAGACTTGGGAGCCAGTGAGCCACCACGTGAGACCCGCTCCCCTTGGGTAGTTTGGTGCCGGTAGTCTCCATCGGCGGTGACGTCGTGACGACCGACCAGCCGCCGGGGGCTCAGGGTCACCTCTCACGTTGGACTTGTAGTAG
The DNA here is from genome assembly GCA_022530915.1 of Paspalum notatum. Lineage (NCBI taxonomy): Eukaryota > Viridiplantae > Streptophyta > Magnoliopsida > Poales > Poaceae > Paspalum > Paspalum notatum. The sequence continues at coordinate 6,349,785 of CM039691.1, forward strand.
TGCTGCAGCTAGCCTAGCCTCTGGTGTGGTGACCGGTGATCGGGATGCGGCCAGGGGAGAGGAGAGGATCCGATCGAATACGACCTGAGGCCGCAATCAGCGATTCAGGGTCGCTGCAAGCGCACAGATCTGTCCACGACGTGTGGAGGTGGCACGGCAGGAACGCCCGCGCCGTGTGAAAACGCCTCGGCGGTGCTCGCGCGGCCGGCCTCCGGTCGCCGGTCCGGCGAGCGACGGCCCCGTTTGCTGGAACAACCCTGGCCACGGAAGGCTTGCAGACCGTAACTCATCAATGGTAAATGGCCGCCTGTGTTCGTGGCCACAAAAGTTGTGGCAGCACACAGCGGTCGTAATTGAAACTTCCACGAGATGACTTCAAAACAGAAGCGGCCCGTGCTTGAAAATTCAGCAAATAAAAACACAATTACTAAGAGACAGCACTCGTCGTCATTGACAAGCCGCGGCACGGTTTCGTTTTCAGGTTTCAGCGCGCCGCATTTTCGTTTGTAAACGGCAGAAATGTTTGGGGAGCTTGCAGACAGTGCTTCTGATGATGCAGGTAATTTCAAATCTTGAAGAAGCTTCAAGTAGGAGTACATACCTTGAAGAAAAGGAGATCGATCCGGTCGTCCTCTAGCTACCTTGTACACGGTTAGGAAACACGCACTCGTAACGCGGACTCTTGTAACTGCTTCACCGAGCAGCTCAACCATGAAGTTTGGTGTTGGTTTGGATTGTTCATACACTCCAGGAGTTGTTCCTTTAATTTCTAAGATTTTTTTTAAAGGAAAAAAATATGTGCACGGCATAGACATTACAAGACCAGCTATACCAAAATTTGTGGGCTTCAGATCTTGCTCTGGGATTTGTTTTGTTACCTGATCAGTTATACGTCGTCTTTATAAACTAAACTTCAAGTTTAGCTAGGGTTTCTTGGCTCCTACTGTAATTTTCTAGTTACAATCGATTTTACACTGAATTTATAGTTAGCTTATTCTAGAGTTACTGTGATTTTTCTGTTGTAAACTCTATGTAAATTTGGTATAAGCATGTCTATGGAACTCATATAGCATACCTATTTTTTCCAACACGTTAAACGGGTGCAGAAGTCCTGTAAACTTCCCTTTTTACTTAAGGAAGATGAGGACATGCCGTTAGATGGATATCCAATGGGTTAACGTTTAGGCGTTAGGGCTCGTTTGATTGATGGCTGAAATTGTGGCCAAATTTTGGCCATACCAAAATAGTTCATTTTTATACAGCATTGGCCACCATGAAACCAAATAGCCCCTAGTGCCTCCAAGAAGTACCAGTATTGATATACATTTTCTATAGCGGCGAAAGTCTATTATTTTACAGCATATTCGTATAGTACTAGTGAATATTTAATATTTGGCAGCATTTTTTTCTGTTATTTGAATACCGAAAGATCTAATAGCACGTCATTTTTAGAAAAAAAATAACAAGAGAAACGCCCATTCAGGTCTGTTCTGGGTGTAAAGCTAAACTCCTTTTCGGCTTCGCTTGATGGGCCGCATGTTTCATGGTTTCATGATACCGATTGTGCATGAAACCTGCACCCATGACTCGTTTTCCTTCTATGGGCCTAACCGGAGAACCCTTTCCTAGCTGTTTTTCTAGTCGGTTTTGACTAATGCAACATGCACGTGTTATGAGATAATTGGGTAGACAATAGAAATGAGAGAAAAAAATGAATTAAAAGGAAATGAGGTGAGAAAATAAAAGACTAAGGGATGAAAACATTTTCTTTCTATTGGTTTTAGACCATTTCCAACAGTTTTCCACCCTTTTTAACTTGCGCAGCGGGGCCAAATGAGAGGTACATCGGGACCATAGCAAGAAGATTTTCCAACTCACTCTTTTATAGTGTAGACTACTAAAAATGCACGTGCGTTTTACACGTGGCTAAATAAATATACTTCCTCCAGTGCCAAAATAATATATGTTTCAGACAATAATACGGTCGCCGAGACACTATTTTGAGCATCAATCAATAATAGTAAGTATATTCAAAGTATATCAATTGTGTAATGTTTTAAAAAACGGCTATATATTGAAGAATCTAGTCATACCAATTTATTGCGTAATGTTTTAAAAAAAATGGCTATATATTGAAGAATCTAGTCATACCAATTTTGAAATGAGAATTGAAATATTTGGAAAAGATATTGATGGTCCAAACTAAAATATGTTCACTGTATGCCTCGATTATTTTGAAACCGAGGAGACCGGGTACACCTACACATTTTTTTAATAAATTGATTGTTTGCGGGAACATAACGTAACAGTTACAATAATATTTTCTTAGGGAGAAGATTAGGGGAATGCAATTTGCCCTTACCTTCACCCCCTCTCTCTTTCTCCTCTTTGGATCAAACGTCACTTGGATCCGATCACTAATGATTAGTTGCCAATCTTTCTTTAACATATTATCTATCTGGTGTATCTGCACTACATATTAGTTAGGGCGATGGTGGATCTATATCTAGGTGGCTTCGTTTCTTCTCTTTGGACCAAATCGTTATTTGGATCTAATCACTATTAATTAGTTGTCACTTTTGTACATATTATCTAGGCAATAGCATATCTATATCTAGGTGGATCTTCTTTGAGATTTATTTGTCTCAAGATCCATAGTTTTGCAATTGTCTTAGTCATGGCAGGTGTAGCCATAGTATAAAAAAGAAAAGAAGAGTTGCATTGTGTAGCTTTTGCTAATTATTAGGCCACGTGGATTGGGAGTTTGAATGGTTGAGGAAAATGTTTTTTTTCTATCCCGTTAACTATGCTCGGAGTCCGATTTCTCCAAGTCAATGTATAAACTGGGAAATACTTCTTCAATTATCAGGCTTTCCAATGCAATCATGTAACCAGCTTATCGCCTTGTTCTGCATTCAACACATGTTCTTTGATAACACAACTTCCTCTTATTTGGAGTTGTGGGAGAGTATAGGGGTATATTTGCAAAATTTGTTGGATACAGAAACAAGAGAATGAGATCAGTTAATAGCACGATTGCAAATACTGATTGCACTCAAAGTCTTTCATTGTTTCACACATAAGAGGTTCATCAGAAACACAGAAATTTCACATAAATCATCCTATAAATTTCACAAAAAATATTTAATCTCAATGGAAAACACAGGAATATGGAAAATTTTCCGTGTTCCAAACATGCCTTAGTATGTGGCGCCATGTCAGCCATAAAGGGGCAAACTAGAATGCACTTGATAGTTATAGGGTCCGAACGGACCTTATAAAAAAGAAGTTATTCTAATATTTTCCCCTAGAAAATTATAGAATTAAAAGTCCTAATATTTGGTTTAATTTTATAAAAAATCATAGAAAAATCATTGCGGAAAATCACAAAAATATGAAACAATATGTATGCTCTTTTCCTAAACTCATGCTCTATCTTCCTGGTGCTTAGGTTTTAAAATTTGGATCTTATATGATCCTATTTAGATATATGCAACTCATATATGGCTAGTGATATTTTAACATCCGTTAAACAGATAACCATATTAGGCGGACGTGTCTAAATAAGATTAAGTATGAGGTGGTGATAATAATTGTGTGTGTCGTTAAAGTCAATTGGCCTTCTACGAAATCCAGATCGAACGTTGACTAATTTATTAATTATAATATATAGCGGATTGATCTATGGGTGTTGCAGCTTTTATTTGGGCAATATGGTGCATACGTAATAATATTGTTTTGAAGAAAAGACTATATACTTTTTTATGCAGGCTACCTTCGCACATATTAGCTCTGTTTTTCGGCACTACTGCAGTATGAGGACACATAGGAGACTATATGTTTGGCGAGCAGAACATTGAAGATCATCTCTTTGGACATTTTTGCCAAGAATGGGTGAAGAAGTAACAATAGACTTTCCTTGTGATTTGTGTCTTTTATTGTGTTTCTATTCATATTCCCATGATCAGCAAATTAGCTGAAATTTGTAAGAATTTAGTTGTGTGCTTTCGCAAAGGCTAGAAATTTCGTGTATCTAAAAATGCTACTGGCTTATAAACACGAAAAAAAGGACCTTTGATTATACAAATAGATCCAAATAAATTAGGCATCAAAAGATAAAGCATGGTTTTATTAAAAAATATGAAACTAGTTTCATATCTCTCCACGCTAAAATGTTTTTATTACTTTTCTAATATTCAACCACATTTAATTTTTTAATTGTATAGCTTTAAGAATTATCTAGATAGTGTTTTAGAAAAGAAATACGTGTAAACATCATTTTGGTTAAAATGTCCACTCAACATGCTCAAATTATCAACACATTCGAATTTACACACTTGATGCTCATGTGGCATCATATAGGCTAAAGCTGTGTAAACCACATGGTGCAAAAAAACATAGCTATTCGATCGAATCCATAGCATTTTGATGTCCAATTTTATATTGGTTTATTATAAAAAATGTCATGGTTCAACTAGTTTTTTCTAGTTCAAACGCATGCCTAATCTTTTAGTTAGACCGGACCGGGCCAAGGATCAGTTTAAGTTTTCTCTGGTCGAACATTGGGCCACCATTCTGGTCCAATCCTAAGAATTAGTCAAAAGAATATTTTTTTTTCCAACTAGGATATAGGTATATGCAACACGTGTTGTGAGATGATCGGGCAATAAGAAAAAAAAAAAAGGAAAACGAAATTAAAAAGGAAAAAGACATGCTTGAGTGGCGTCCTTCATTTCTCATTAAATCCAAGAGAAAGATAGTAACAGGTGAGTATTGGTACAAAATTAGGTGAGAAAAGAAAAGATAGAAACATTTTGCATCTAGGAAAAAGTCTATATACCCCTTCCATCTATGGTTTTTGGGGGAATTTCCAACTTTCTCCAAACTGCGCAGTGGGATCAGCTTGAGGAGTATACGTTGGTCATCTTAGGTAAAAAATCAAAAAACTCGTTCTTCTACGGTGTAGATTAGAAATATTTGATAGCATGCACACAGTACCTTCCAAGAAAATGCATACAATAGGGTCTAAACATGAATACCACTAATTCTAGAACTCCAATCGAGCGCAAGCTCCATAATAGCTTCCTTTTCCAAAAAAAAAGGGAACGAATGCAGCCGACTTATTAGTTTACAAATGAATTAATGAGGAAACTACAAATAGTTAAGTTCAATTTGTTAGTTTAGGTCACTTACGGTGAAATACATCCATGTTTTTGTCCGTCTTTTGTGAAAGAAGAAAGAAAGAGAAAGAGAAAGAGAGAGAGAATAAAGAGGGCTGCATTCGTTCCCTCAGGAACCTTCCCGGAACGCAGCTAGGGATGATTTTGGACCGACGGCTCATTCCATCGGACTAACGAACGTAACCCCACACAACGAACGAAGCCAAGTCAAAATTATATTTGAGAGAATGAATTCCATAGACTACAGTACTACACACTACTCCCTCCAGGCCTCTAAAGAGAGTCGTTTTAGAAAAGCTAAAAATCAAACTTTTAAAACTTTAACTATATAACTTTTATATGATTTAGTTTTGAACGTTGAAAGTCATATGTATAAATTTGTCTTAACAACTACTTTTATAAAAATATAAATTTCTTATGATATTTATTTTTATTGTAACAAAAATATTGGTCAAACTTATGTTTGGAAAACTGTATCAATGTCCAAAACGACATTTTTTTTGGAACCTAGAGGGAGTATATCTTTATCTATATCACGGTAGGGCATTAGACTATGTGCAGTGGGTTAGGTAAATAGATTGTCTATACACTGTAGCACGGTTCACAGAGAGAAAAGTAGTTGAAATAGCAGATACACGATACATTTGTACACCCTGCTGCACACAGTCATATGTTTTGTTGCGTACAAGATGGTTTGTACGTCAATGTCGCCGATAAAAAGGAGACAAGTGGGTCATTTTATCAACTTAGTTCGTTTTGTCAACATTTTGGGTCAGACTAATAATAAATCGAGCAAGAGGTGTTTTTAGACGCCACCAGAGCTATTCCTTCTGCGGCGTGCGTAAGTAGGAGCTCTCCGTACTTGCCCGTACCACTGTAGCAGCAGGGTTTGAGCGAGTTTCGAGGGTTCATTTCCAACGACCTGACAGGCTGACACACCCGGTCACTCCGGCACCACCGTACGTGCACCGGCCGGCCAGTTGCGACGAATACGTTAGCAGAATCGCAGACAAATGGTGTGCCGGCCGGCCGGCCGTACGTATACCGCACGCACTCAAGTCGCGCTGGTCGTGGCAACATGCGTCGATCGGTGGATGTCAACCATTTCGTGCTAATCTCCTGGGGTCCTGACCGTTAGTCGTTAGGCCGTACCATGCATATGTATTCGAGTCTGCAGGCATAGTAATGCATGCATCGTACTACTATAATTGGTTAGAAAAAAACAAGCGTAGTCTCTCCCGTACTGCAGAAACTTACACTTGGCGTGCAGGCACGGACGAGGTGGAGTATCACTGCTATACAAAGTCGCAGCAGAAGCGTTCCCCAAAACACTACACGAACGAATCTATATTGGAGCCGCTTTTGTTGTTCTCAGGACGGGTCCCACGATACGCACCGCTCCTACTGTTCAATCAGCAGGAGAGGTTCATTTCACCAACCGCCCCCGCTAACAGCAGGAGCGGTGGATATCATCAACCGCTCCTGCTGTGGACCACAGCAGAAGCGGTGGATATCACCAACCGCTCCTGCTGTAATGCTTACAGCAGGAGCGAGCAGGAGTGGTGCTCCATGTGCACCACTCCTGCTGTGCCCGGCCCATGTAACCCCTTCTTCCTCCTCGGATTCCTGTGCACCCGAGGAGGAAACTGTTCTTGGACTCTCCATGGCGTCCAAGAACTAAAAAATAAGGAGAGGGGGAAGCTTTTCATTTTTTATTTCTCAAAAGTTACAAGCTTCATAAAGGTAAGTCTCCACTCTCTATGCATTTAATTTAAGTATGTTCAAAACATTAGTTGATAAATTAGGTAGGATTAAATGACATTCTCTCTCCTCTCATCTATGAGGATTTATTACCTTGTAGCATTGAATTTGTTAGGGTAATTGAGAAACTTAGGTTGCCTCAACTTGTATGCCATTATATATTAACTTATAGCATTGTATTACTCTTTATTATTAGTTGTTATCTTCTCTTTAGATCTAGATCTATTATGTAACCTAGGTAGGGTGTCCATTCATGGTGTATGAATAAATTATATAAGATATTATTTGTTGTATTAATGATTATGCCTAATTAATTTCCATAGGGTGGCATGGTGTGCATGAATTTATTTTAAAATGTATAATTTGTTGTATTTTACAATGTATCATAGGGTGGCATGGTCTATTATTACACTCATTAATACACTTCATTAATATAAAAGCATTTTATAGATGCCACGTGTTTGGATGTATAACTGGCCAAGGATGGAGCGGCCTTACCGTGATGAAGTGGATAAATTTATTGAAGTTGCGAATAAGGATGCGAAAACGAAGAAGGTTGCTGGCATATGTTGTCCTTGCAAAAAATGTAAAAATCTAAAGGTTTGGACAGATCCATGCATAATTAGATCGCATTTGATCATTGATGGATTTGTGAAAGATTACTCTGTTTGGATTCATCACGGCGAGAAAGAAGCACCTCCCAAAGCAACAGATACGGACCAGGTCTCCGATGAACTCATTGGGGGTGATGTGGATGATAACAACGACACATTCTTCGATGCGGATTTGAATATAATGGATTGTGGTGGCGATGACGACGAAGACACTGGTGGCAGAACATCTGGTTTTGTGCCTTTAGAGAGTATAGAAGACTTGGAACTCGATGACGATTCAGATCAAGATGACCTTGAAGAAATGCTAAAACACTTCAAGGAGGATATCCTTCTTGCCGGTGCAAAGGGGCAGAGAATTTCAAGGCGGTAAAGGATGCTGCAAAGAAGAGTGTGTATGAGAAGTCAAAGGGATGTCCAGCTCATTGGTCTTTGCTGCGTTTTGTACTTGAGCTCTTGATTCTGAAGGCCATGTACGGGTGGTCTGACTCTAGCTTCAACGATCTGTTGAAACTGTTAGCTTGGTTGCTTCCGAAACCTAACTTCGTTCCTGCCAACACATATCAAGCGAAGAAGGTTGTTAGCCCCTTGACAATGGGAGTTGAAAGAATACAAGTATATCCGAACCACTGCATCTTATACCGAGGGAAATATGATGAACTGGAAAAATGCCCAACTTGTGGTGCCAGCCGTTAAAAGCGCAATGACGTATTCAACGGTGATGATGAAGGTCTCTCTAATGGCAAGAAGAGGAAAAAGAAGGCTGCACCCGATCCTTCCGAAAAAGATTCATGCTTAGGCATTGACGAAAAGAAGAGATGAAACACCTAAGAGGGGGGAAGGGTGAATTAGGATTTCTAAAAACAAGGCTCACTAAAAACTACAACTACTAAGCAAAACCTATGCAAGTTAATCTAGCTATGTGCACTAAGATTTTGCTAAGTGTTGCTACTTCTACCGTGGCCAAGTCTTGCAACCTAGTTCCACCTAGAAACTAACTTATCAAGCTAGTCTAGGAAAGTAAGCACACAATTGCAAGAAGTAAATGCGGAAGCTAAAGAGATGGGAAAGAGAATGCAAACTCCCGATGACAATGATGGTAGCACACGGTGAGGACATGGCGATGTTTTTTCCCGAGGTTCGGGGAGACTCGCGGTCTCTACCCCCTACGTCCTCGTTGGTGCTCCACTAAGGGCTTTGCACTCGCGTAGTCCTCAAAGGAATACGGCCTCGCCCTTTGCAAGGGTGGAGGTTGGCAAAGTGACTTCCGCGGAAGTCAAGCCACCACGGTCGGGTCTCCAGATATTCTCGGTACACACCCACCCGACCCTATCTCTCGCGTGGTCCTCCCGTACCACGGCCTCGCCCACGCAAGGGTAGAGGATGGATAGGTTGTTGGGGTCTTCTGAGTCTTTCTCGCGGAGCTACCCCGCCGTCTCCACTAAAGGAAGCTTTGGCCAAAACGCCGAGGGCCTTCCTCCCTCTCACAAGGTGGTGGCGGCCACTCCACACTCCGGAGGGTCTCGCAAGACTTACAACCGCACACACATAGGTAAACGTGCACGCAGGCACGGAGAAAAGACAAGGTGGCCTAATCAAGGATGCACTAAGCACTAGCTATGCCGGATGTGTCTAGTTTTGCTCTTGTGGTGGTTGGGCTCTCAAAAGTGGTTGCTACACTGCAAATGGGCATGGAAATGTGTCTCAACACTTGTGCTAGGTTTAGGATGCTCCAACCATAATGTGGAGGCCGGCCAAGGGGGTATATATAGGCCTAGCCTCAAAACTAGCCGTTGGGAGCAAAGAATCCTGCTCTGTCGAGACCATCGGACCGTCCGATGGTGGGACCATCGAACCGTCCGATGGTACTCCCAACTAGCCGTTGCAGTCGACCGTTGGAACTTTAGCCGACCGTTGAGACCATCGAACCGTCCGATGGTGAGACCATCGGACCGTCCGATGCGTGGAATCGTCTGTGATGCCCCTGGCATCTCAGAAGCCTTAACACACGGTTAGATGAAGGCTAACGATGGATTAAGGCTTAATCATGCTTAGTGATTAACAGGAAATACGTGGAGGAGCCACTAAATCAAAATTTTCTACATAAGATACAAGACCACACATTTCGTGGTTGAATAAGTCAACACTCACATACTTTTGAGCTCAACTCCAAATGCCAAACCTCGGATAAGAAAAGTAGCCCTAGACCTTTCTGATGGACAATGTTCAAAAATCTAAAGACAGGAGGATTTAAAAGGTCCAACCCAAAGTCTCTTGATAAGTGCCAGTTGTGATCGTGAGCAAACTTGAGCCCTAATAAAGCTTTCAAATTCATTGAGTACCCGAGCTCAACTCCGTTGACAAACTTGTTGTACATGCTATGGACTATCCTTTTGCTACACTGAGCATGGATCAAAACTATTGTCTACTCACTCAAAATGTCACCCAAATATCTCATGGGAACAACCAGATCAACCCACACTTAGAAATTTCCTAAGTATGGATTTTCAGCTTTTCGCTAAGTTGATTCTGAAATTACTTTTGATTTCACTATACAACTTCAAAATCTTCCTTTCTATGAAGTGAAATTAGACTTATCACCTTTCAAATGCACCTATTGTGGAAGTTATTGGACTTCATTTGATACTCCAAAAGTTTGAAACAAGAAAGTCTCTACACAAAGTGAAATTTCTGTTTTAATAAACCTTGGAACATAATTGTGTCTATAATTCAAAATCTGTTGGGTTCCAGACCAAAGTCATATTACCAAACTTTTAGATAATCTACTGGAGAACAACTTTGGTAACCTGAGTTTGATCATATATTGAGTTTTAAATGGAGTTTAGGGTCATTTTCTACCAACACAGAAAACCAGTTCAAATCTGACCTGTTTAGTGATCTCAATATTTATATAACCTACAGCCACTTTCATGCATAGATCAAATTAGAGAAGTTGTAGATGTTGAAATTCTAAACAAACTTTTCAATATACACTTTGGGTGGTAAAGACCAGAGATAGGACTTTTGATTCTCTCAATCAGTAGAGGTACCCTGTCCAAACTGGGAGCTGCAACCTAAATTCAAACGAAATTCATATTTCTACTTAGAATTTGGTGTTGAGAATTTTGACAAACTTGCTGAGTTCAAAGTGTAGAACATTTCATTCAATTGGAGTTTTTCCAAAATCGGTCTCTAAATTGGTCAAAATGGCGATTTTCAGCAGGGGAGAAAACACACTTTCTATTTTTCCTTTTTCTCCTTTTTCCGCGGTCACTGACCGGTGGGGCCCGCCGGCCGGCGCGACACCGTGGCCGGGCCGACGGCCACCACGCGGCCGCCGACGTACGGACGGCGCCCCCGCGCCGCGGATCGAGCCCCAGCGCGCCCGGCTTCACCTGGACGGGAACGCGACTCCATCCAAGCGCTCCTCCACTCCCTCTCTGCTCTCTCCCTCGCTCGCTCCCCACACGCAGAACGCCGGCACCATGGGCGAGCTCGAAGCTCGGACTTGAGTTCCCACCGCCGCTCCACTGCCTCCCCGCGCCCCTAGACCTCACCACCGCGTTCGCCGCTCCCTTGCACACCTCCCGCACTTGACGTCGCCGCCGTTCGCCTCCCCAATCGCCAGGCCGAGCCACCGCGCGACGCCATGGCCACCCTCGGCGTTCCAACGGTGAGCTCACCCGCCCGCTGCCTCGCGCCTTCTCCCTCCAATCCGAAGTGTGCGCGAGTTTTGCCTCCCTCTCCTCTACCGATTCCAAGGGTTCTTGAGCTCTAACCCCGCCCCAAGCCCTTTTCCCCACGCGCGCGCCACCGCGGCCGCCATTTCCGCCAACCCCTCACCGTGGGGAGCAACCTTAGCGCCATTCCCCCGCCTCCACACCGCCCCCATTGCGTTCGCAATAGCCGTGCGCATCTGGAGCACCTCCTTGGACCGCCGTTCCGCCTCTTCCCGGCGGGATCCGGCCACCGCCGTCCGTCGCTGCCGCTCAACCGTCGACGCGGTTCACCTCCGGTTCGCGTGCGTTCCCCGCTCGCCTAGACCTCCCCGTGCGACGAGATCTAGTGGAAAGCGATCGCCGTGGCCCAGGGCACCTCCGGCAGCCTCTTCGGCTCCAAGAACCGCCTCACCGCCACCCGTACCGCGCCGGGAACGCCGGCCGCCGCGCGCCTCCTCTCCCCTGTCCAGAGGTAGAAGAAGGAGGGGGTTTTCCCCAAAACCCCGTCGCCTTTTAGATAATTGCGCGCTCTGTTTTAAGTACTATTCACCGAGTCTATACAATCTTCTGTGCAGGCCCCTGGAGGTTATGGTTATTTACGTTCGGGTCCTTAGTCTGAGTAATTTTCCATTTAAATGCATTTAAATTGGCTATGAACTTTAGAAAATCATATAAAAGCACAGAAAAATCCAAAATGGACAAACTCAGTTGCGTTGGATTCCTCTTGAGTAGATCTACAGGATGAGTATGATGTGGATGTGTAAAAAGACTGTTTTGCCCCTGGTTTAGTGCGTGCATGGTGTAGGTAAATAAATGATAAAAATGGACTAAATGACCTCCAAAAAATTATGAGATTTGGGCAGTAGCTTTGTTATGGCATCTAGGTACTTTGAGAATTTTTCTTGCAGTAGCACTCACTGTTAAATGACTGATCTACCCTTAGGCTTAAGTTTTTGTAATAAAAATGCATGGGAAATACTTACCATACGAAACTTTCTCCAAAAGCTGTACTAGATTTTTGGGACACACCTTGTGCTAGGTTTAGCTTGCTGATAAAGTTTGAGCCTCTGCATGTTAAGTCCGAGTGGTGATTTGAAAATGACAAGTGCTACTATGATTTGATCCATAAAATAGAAATGGAATGCTAGTATGTACTCAGAAGTGACTTTCAGTATACTCCTTATAAGTAGTTAATTGGTTAATCCATAGTATAGCACCTGATGTCTGCTTACATCTTATAGTCATATAACTGAACACCTGCGTACTAGTTAATATAACTATTATGCCCCTTCTTAGTTAAGGTAACAATAATGTACATGCTGGGATTAGTCATTATAAGAGTCTAAACTTAATATCATGCTTGTAAACCATGTGTGTACAAACTAAACTAAAGATGACACTACCACACTCTCTTTTGATCAATAACTTGACTAGTGCAAAGAGAGTTGTTTAAACGCATGTGTTGGGTACATGAAAGTACTACCATCCATATGCTAGGAACGGTGTTTCAAACTAGTAATACCTTACAGGTATAAATATATGGTTGTTGTATGCTTTGCTTGAGTATGATAAAGAACAGTCACATTGACACTTAATCGTGTTTTAATCCCATGGGTTGCATTGAGAATGCCCGATTGCGTGCTTACTCTAAGTCCATAAAAGTACTTCTGTGTCATCAGTAGTACTACCTGATGTTACTAGATGTTCAATACATGAAACTTTGTATGTGTTATGTGGCTGTTGAGTGTATGCCTGCTCTAAGTCAAGAAAAGTGCTACTATTACTAGTGCTAAGAGTGATGTCTTAAATTGATAATCCATTGCATGTGTAAGTATATGATGACTAGTATTGCGCTTGCATGTAGAGTGAAACGAGGCATCTCAACTTAACACTTGATCATGAAATGAATTATATCTTGCCGCGTGAATGCTTAATTTCATAACTGAATGATTGTGCTAGATGCATACTGGCACTTCTCGTTAGTATAGTTGTCGATCACTTTTCTGTCCATCCATGAAATGGTTATTCGTGTATGTGTTTAATACTTATGCATCTCGTACACTGCACCGTGCATACCATTCATGTAGAAACGCTTCTTGCAGATACGTGATCAAAAAGCAAGTGCGTGGAACTACATCAAGTATCGGTGTCCAAAAGACCAACTAAGACCCACTCACGACCTGGAGAGCCCATCAGTCGTGTTTGGACGGAGGAGTTGTCCAAGGGATCAAGGGGTTGCCTGGGGCAAAGCCTCACAACCCGGCAAACTAACAGTAGCTTAGTTTGTTGGTTTTCTTAAAGTAAAACAAAGGTAGGCAGGACCATGCTTTACCTAGCAAATGATTTTGTTGAATGCTTACGCATCTGCATTAGGAGTTGTTTGGAAACCATTTGCATTAGACTCCTTGGCCGCCCTGGCCCTAGCACCTACAATAGAGTGCGTAGGACGAGTATGCCTAGTAATGCTAGGTACGAGTAGACACGAGTGAATGGAGTCACTCGTCGCGTAGGTGATTTTTCAAAAGTCACAGGAACTATTACTATGATGGAAGCTATGAGGATGCTCATGGTTTTAACTCGAGACCGGGCGGAGATATGGTTATATGAGAAAAATGATGATGATGATATGGATGGTATGGTGGACTCCGCCCGAGTCGCATAAGGCCGGTCGTTGTTCGCCTATTGGTCGGCATAACATTGCTAGGGTGCTTATCCGGAATCTATGGGCCGGTGAAAGTCTTACTTGTGACGTCTCAAGCAAGGGGCACGTTCCTACCCACTGGTTGAGAGGAAGGTGGCCGCGGAGGCGGGTGTCAAAGGAGGGCAGAACCCGACGTAACCGAGGTACCGCTCCTGCGACAACGCGCTCCGGGAGTCAGGCGGGAGTGGTCATCGAACTTGAGACGGGACAGGTGGAGATGGGAGAAGCATATGTGGAACGCTGGGAGTTAGTAAGCATATGCCATCCTGGTGCTTCTAGTTATTCCCGGGAATATAAAAATCGATTCGAATCGCTGATGCTCACCAGGTGTGAGAATGCCAATACCACTGACGGGCAAAGTAGTAATCCACTTGAATATGTTGTATTGTGAATTCATGGTTTTGAATACTACATACTTGAATATACATGCTTTACTTTCATGCAGCTTTTTATTATACTCATGATTAGTATTATTGATATGATAAACTAAGTAGCTGTCAAATCCTACTCTATATGATAAAGCAAGCAGCTGTAATTCCTGCCTCCACATGTTAACTTGTTTCTGTTTAAAATCAACAGCTAAGGATAAAAATCTTAGTAAGCAAGCTTTGCGTCAGCCGTAAGCCCCGTCCATTAAGTCCTACTGAGTAATTAGTACTCAGGGTTTGCCCCCACTTTTGGATTTCAGGTGCTGACGACATCCGGACAACTGTGTTGGAGGTGGTAGAACCGGTGGGCTCGGTGCTACTCGCCTTGTTTATCTCTACTTGAAGACTAGTTGCGTTTTATTTCCGCTGTGAGATGTTTTGAACGCTTCCGCTATATGTATCTATACATGTATATTTTGACTTCGCTTCCGCTATATTTGAACATGTATTTGACTATTTATCTTCGGTTTGTAAACTAAGTCTGCTTATTCTCTACTTCAACTGTTTGTGATGATGTAATCTGTTGTGGCTCTCTCGAGAGCTGAATGTGTGTGATGTCGGTATCCTCGGGCGATGGTTACATCGAGTGCCCTTTGGGTAGCTCGACGGACTACCGGGTTTAGTCCGGCCTAAGTGCACTGTGAGCCAGAGGTGGCAGGTGTGCTTAGTCTGGATTAAGCAGGGCGGTTCCGCCACAGCTGGTATCAGAGCCGATCATACACAGACAACAGTTACATCATCAAGTTTTGGTTTACAAAACTATTTTCGAAAGCCCTTTTTAAGTGATTCAAAAAGGAGAGTATACGCTACGCCCGTATAAGGATGTTTAGTGTTATCCAGGTGACATCGCTGACATTCTGACCTAGATAGAACTCATGTGCATATTCGGCGCTTTGGAAAGCAACTTTTCGGCCATAACTGTCCCCAGTACTGGTGGAAGCTATCGGGATTTGCGAATGGTTGTAAACCCTGCATTCATGCCGTATAAGTAAAAGCTCTTTAAGGGTGGTGGGCATGCTTTGGGCTTTCATGCCCACCACACTTACATTTGGTTTTGGGATCCACCTTTTTCTCGACAATCCCCAGTACTGGTGGAAAGTCAGGCTTTGAGGAAAAGGTGCATCGGCCCACCAACGTTGTCCACGCAGCGGTCACGCGTGGATGCCACACTAGGTGGTAATGTATGAGCATGCATTCTTCTGCAGGTACCACTAACCACGTGCGAAACTAAGAACGACTAGAGAACGACTAGTTGCATTATGGAGAGGCGTGCATGTATGTCACCGAAATATCGCTAGCTATATATAATACATAGGATGTGTGAAGTGAGACCGGATAGGACGAATCATGCAGCATTCATCTCATCTCATGTGCTTTGCTATGTGCTGGATTGAAAATGACTAGATGCATATGTATTGTACACATGGTTGTTAGGAATAACAAATTAACGTAAGAATTGCATGCATGATGCTAATGATGGTATGTGAACAAAAATCCAAAAAGAACAAGATTGAAATGTTGAATAAGGTGCTTATAAGACGTGAAATTATGACCTTTGCCGAAGATTGTACCTCTGCATTAATACAAACGTTTTTACTAGAAACTTTCTACAACAAAACTGAAGAGAAACAATGAAACAAATAATTGTTCCTCTTAGGTTTGATTCAAAGGTGTTGGTGAAGTTAGCCAACAGTCACTTTAAGTTAGAACCCCACAACGGGACCATTACGCTAAAAATCCAAAAGGGATATGGTAAAAACTCTCGAATGCTCGAGACCATTTTTGGGTTCCTTCCAAAAAGCTAACCGCAACCTGTTCACGTCAGAAGGGGAGCGATAAAAAGTCGTGTTACATGTGATGATAGGGTCGTTTTCATTACACTTTCTCAAGCACGGAAGTACGATCGCACTATGACCGTACCAAGATTTTTAGATACTTGAATTAACACATGCCTTATTCTTCCTGCTACAGATGTCGCAGCCCTTCGACTTATGCCCTAACTACCAAGAGTCCACGAGAGCTAGAACGACACTACCTCGAGACCCTAAGAAGAGAAAAACGGGAGAATCTTCCACTGAGGCAGCCTCAATTCAACACCTGCGACCCGGGATGGTTCTATTAAAAGAATTTGTCAAGCCTGAAGATCAAATCGGGATGGTCAGTATGTGTCGACAACTGGGTAAAGGCCCAGGAGGATTTTATAGGCCTAGCCTCAAGAATGGTGCCAAGCTGAATTTGTGGATGATGTCTCTGGGAAAGAACTGGGATCCGACGGCACGCTCATATGGACCCACACGTCCATTCGATGGAGCACAAGCCCCAACAATACCAGACGCTTTCAAGATGATTGCTCAAACTGCGAACTCCACTGCAGGCGAGTTTCCTCAGATTAACCCGGACATATGCATCGTCAACTACTACACCAACTCCGGGAAGCTCGGACTTCACCAAGACAGGGACGAGTCAGAGAGTAGCCTTAGCAAGGGTTTACCTTTCATATCCATCTCCATAGGAGACACCGCTGAGTTCTTGTTCGGCGACACGAGAGACAAAGACCAAGCGACCAAGATCAACCTCGAATCTGGTGACGTTCTCATACTCGGTGGAGAATCAAGACTATTGTTTCATGGCATTTCCCATGTGAGGACCAACACTGCACCAAGTTGGTTGAAAGAAGAAACGGGCATTCGTCCGGGACGCATCAATTTTACATTTAGGCAGTACTAGCTAGGTACCAATTCGTGCGGGGGGCGATCATCGTGAGCTGCTGTAATCCGAGGATTCTGATTCTCATAGCTGATAGGTGTCTCCTGTACCTAGCTCCTTAGAATCAATATGTACCTAATCCTCGTGACTAGCGTACCTTGTTGGTCCTGTAATGCATTCTAAATTCCTAAGTCGTCATGTTCCGAGCTCTAGTATTCCGGAACTTCAGTCTTTGTAAACCATGATGCTCTACTTTGTCGTCATGATGTTTCAAAATTCTAGTTATGGCGATGCCCCAAAACCCTGAGGACCCCATGCCTCGTTTCATGGATTTATATCGTTCGCATGTTAGGCTCTATAGGCCCACCATTTGGCACATTTTCTTATGGCTTTGAAATCAAATCACCACTGCTCTTAGGCCTGGCTGCCCTCACCAGAGGTATCACAACAAGGGAATGAGAAGATGAAGATGAAGAATACTTCATAGCTGCGGTTTCAGGTCAACGTCTGTGACTCGAGAGGATCCTACTGAAGGGAATCGCCAAGCCTGGAGATGAAGTCAGGATAGCTCATACATGATTACCTTTACATACTGGGTCCTTAGGATTCTATAGGCTTAACTACTGGAACAATAAGCAAGCCTCCAAGAAGTCTCTGAGAAGAATGCCCAAGCTTTCGTCATCGGAGACTTTTCTCCAATCAAACCAACATACACAGCGTCAACATCTACACTGATACAATTTGAAACTCCACCTCGACTCCGGCAACGACCTCAGATTCAGTGCCTAATCAAGATTCCAACACCATGGTGCCACCCACGTGAAGCTCCGCGCTGCATCGACATGACTGGAAGAAGAAGCTAACTGTCGACCAAAAATGTTTTTAAATCCTACGATTAGGCAAACCGTACGAGTATCGATAGGTGTAGTAACAATGCTTAGCTATGACATGTATTGGCTGCACATAGAATAAGTACGGTTCACTACGCCATTTGATCCTAACTTCGTAGAATCAACTCTAGTGTATCATGCCTTTCCCAAAAATTGCAAGACCTGAGTTCCAAGCTCCACTGTCCTGTGCATTTCAAGCTCTTGCACTCCACGCATCTCAAACTTTTGTAGTCCACATGTTTTGGGTTCACGCCAAATTCATGTACTTCTGAGTCTATGTCACCACCCCAACTCAACAGTTGATGGGCCCTATTTCTCTCGTTCTCATGATTCTTGCGTTTCCAACCTTTGGAATCTATGAGCTTTCGACTCCTTGGTCTACGTCACCAATACATCGAGATTCATGTCATACATACTACTTGTTCAGGTCCTTATGTAACCTGATAATTGTTCGCATCTCCTGAAATTGGATAGTTGTGCCACTCTTGACGTAGTGTTTACCCGAGCAGTCTGTGGTGCCGCGACGGAACCTAGGGCCTCGTGTGTACGGCCGTCACTCGGTTCCACTAGGGGCGCGCTGGTATCAAGACATGCAAAGGCATAACACCGCTACAATTGTGGAACATTCCTACCCAACTTCTAACGCCTTGTTGACCTCTATCCCTCTAATTCGTGGAAATAATTCACTCTATTTCCACTGCCGCCTAGTATCGTTTCTTTGCTTTGTTTCACCTTGCCTTTCTTGATCTGTGGGAAAAATCCGTCTCAATCCCCGTATCGTTCACATCTTTGCCTCGCCTTGTTGAATCATGTTCTTCTCGATCAGTGGAGACGGATCGACTCTATGGTTCCACTCGTCCACATCTTTTCGTTGACTTTGTTCATCCTTGCTAGTCGTGCTTCATGGGGATGATCAATTTTAATCTCCATGGTACGATTACAACCATTGGTCCTAGTCTCGGACTCCTCTATGCTTACCTTGATCCGCTTTAACGACCGTATCTGTGGGAATGCTTGGTTCCATTTCCACTGTTTTGCTACATCATTCCATGGCCTTCTTCCAATTTGCCTCGCTTGATTTGTGGGGAGCACTCAACTCTGTTTCCACCACTCTATCTTATGAATTCTTCCTTTGTACAAATTGAATCTTATCTCCTAAAGAAGAACTTCAGCATCGTCCACTGCACTAAGCTTTAGTTCTCAGCTAGTGCTTTCATCGCATTGTCCTTTTCAAGAGTTGTTTCACTCTTCTTTTGAAATTATCCTCAAAGTTGGGCTCACTAACCTGGGTGATCGGTTAGTAAGCATAAGCCCTCTGCCTGTACTTTTCGTGGCCAATCTTGATCAATTATATGAAATCATACAAACCATCACCTTATCTAGGTGAATATGTCCTATCCTCTTTCCACGGCATCTTTCTTGAAACAATGAGTAGAATGTGTTATGTATCACCACATCTTACTCTTTGAAGAATGTTCGGATTTAAATATCTTATATGTGTACACAGTCCCTATCAAAGGAAATGAATGTGTCTCTCAAAAGCACATCCATCGATAACCCTTTGAATCCCAAGAGCCTTCATGGTTCGGTCCTCCGATTGTGTACCCCTTGCTTCTAATTGTCCTAAGACCTATATATTCATCACGTTTATAAATCTTGGTGTCAAAGTCAGGGAGTAACCCTGTTCCATTTTTCGAGTAAAGCACTGCCGTTTTCACATTGGCCACACCGTCTGGGCGGTTTGTTCATTCGCTCTCATATAAACCACGACTTGCCGAGCCCCTGGGAAGGACCACCTTGGAAGTATTCAAAAGCTTTGTAACTAACTTGTGTTAAAGAGGCACTAACCATTCACGAGCCAGTTAACAAAGCAAATTGATGAGGGAATAAGTGTTACCATGTGTGACAGGAGCACCCGAACAACGAGGCCAAAACCTTTTTCATTGCGCAGTAAGCCCTAGAACCCCGCTTCCTCCGAATCTCGGGACGAGATTTCTTTAAGGGGGGTGGGTTGTGATGCCCCTGGCATCTCAGAAGCCTTAACACACGGTTAGATGAAGGCTAACGATGGATTAAGGCTTAATCATGCTTAGTGATTAACAGGAAACACGTGGAGGAGCCACTAAATCAAAATTTTCTACATAAGATACAAGACCACACATTTCGTGGTTGAATAAGTCAACACTCACATACTTTTGAGCTCAACTCCAAATGCCAAACCTCGGATAAGAAAAGTAGCCCTAGACCTTTCTGATGGACAATGTTCAAAAATCTAAAGACAGGAGGATTTAAAAGGTCCAACCCAAAGTCTCTTGATAAGTGCCAGTTGTGATCGTGAGCAAACTTGAGCCCTAATAAAGCTTTCAAATTCATTGAGTACCCGAGCTCAACTCCGTTGACAAACTTGTTGTACATGCTATGGACTATCCTTTTGCTACACTGAGCATGGATCAAAACTATTGTCTACTCACTCAAAATGTCACCCAAATATCTCATGGGAACAACCAGATCAACCCACACTTAGAAATTTCCTAAGTATGGATTTTCAGCTTTTCGCTAAGTTGATTCTGAAATTACTTTTGATTTCACTATACAACTTCAAAATCTTCCTTTCTATGAAGTGAAATTAGACTTATCACCTTTCAAATGCACCTATTGTGGAAGTGATTGGACTTCATTTGATACTCCAAAAGTTTGAAACAAGAAAGTCTCTACACAAAGTGAAATTTCTGTTTTAATAAACCTTGGAACATAATTGTGTCTATAATTCAAAATCTGTTGGGTTCCAGACCAAAGTCATATTACCAAACTTTTAGATAATCTACTGGAGAACAACTTTGGTAACCTGAGTTTGATCATATATTGAGTTTTAAATGGAGTTTAGGGTCATTTTCTACCAACACAGAAAACCAGTTCAAATCTGACCTGTTTAGTGATCTCAATATTTATATAACCTACAGCCACTTTCATGCAAAGATCAAATTAGAGAAGTTGTAGATGTTGAAATTCTAAACAAACTTTTCAATATACACTTTGGGTGGTAAAGACCAGAGATAGGACTTTTGATTCTCTCAATCAGTAGAGGTACCCTGTCCAAACTGGGAGCTGCAACCTAAATTCAAACGAAATTCATATTTCTACTTAGAATTTGGTGTTGAGAATTTTGACAAACTTGCTGAGTTCAAAGTGTAGAACATTTCATTCAATTGGAGTTTTTCCAAAATCGGTCTCTAAATTGGTCAAAATGGCGATTTTCAGCAGGGGAGAAAACACACTTTCTATTTTTCCTTTTTCTCCTTTTTCCGCGGTCACTGACCGGTGGGGCCCGCCGGCCGGCGCGACACCGTGGCCGGGCCGACGGCCACCACGCGGCCGCCGACGTACGGACGGCGCCCCCGCGCCGCGGATCGAGCCCCAGCGCGCCCGGCTTCACCTGGACGGGAACGCGACTCCATCCAAGCGCTCCTCCACTCCCTCTCTGCTCTCTCCCTCGCTCGCTCCCCACACGCAGAACGCCGGCACCATGGGCGAGCTCGAAGCTCGGACTTGAGTTCCCACCGCCGCTCCACTGCCTCCCCGCGCCCCTAGACCTCACCACCGCGTTCGCCGCTCCCTTGCACACCTCCCGCACTTGACGTCGCCGCCGTTCGCCTCCCCAATCGCCAGGCCGAGCCACCGCGCGACGCCATGGCCACCCTCGGCGTTCCAACGGTGAGCTCACCCGCCCGCTGCCTCGCGCCTTCTCCCTCCAATCCGAAGTGTGCGCGAGTTTCGCCTCCCTCTCCTCTACCGATTCCAAGGGTTCTTGAGCTCTAACCCCGCCCCAAGCCCTTTTCCCCACGCGCGCGCCACCGCGGCCGCCATTTCCGCCAACCCCTCACCGTGGGGAGCAACCTTAGCGCCATTCCCCCGCCTCCACACCGCCCCCATTGCGTTCGCAATAGCCGTGCGCATCTGGAGCACCTCCTTGGACCGCCGTTCCGCCTCTTCCCGGCGGGATCCGGCCACCGCCGTCCGTCGCTGCCGCTCAACCGTCGACGCGGTTCACCTCCGGTTCGCGTGCGTTCCCCGCTCGCCTAGACCTCCCCGTGCGACGAGATCTAGTGGAAAGCGATCGCCGTGGCCCAGGGCACCTCCGGCAGCCTCTTCGGCTCCAAGAACCGCCTCACCGCCACCCGTACCGCGCCGGGAACGCCGGCCGCCGCGCGCCTCCTCTCCCCTTGTGGCGGCACCACCCAATTTAGTACGGACTAAGCACACCTGCCACCTCTGGCTCGCAGTGCACTTAGGCCAGACTAAACCCGGTAGTCCGTCGAGAGTACTACAGCTCTCGATAACACCAAATCCCAGAGGAACCGACATCAAACACATCCGACTCTCAAAGGAGCCACAACAATTACATCATCACAGGCAGTTGAAATAGAGAATAATAGGATTAATTTACAACCCAAATGTATGGAATCAATACATTTTCAAATATAGCGGAAGCGAAATCAGAGTATATGTAAATATAGCGGAAGCGTTTTCAAAACATCTCGCAGCGGAATAACATACTTAAGTAGTCTTCAGGAAGAGATGACAAGGCGAATAGCACCGAGCCCACCGGTACTACCACCTCCAACACAGTCGTCCAGCTATCGTCGGTACCTGTAATCCAAAAGTGGGGGCAGACCCTGAGTACTAATTACTCAGTAGGACTTAATGGACGGGGCTTACGGCTGACGCAAAGCATGCTTACTAATCATGTGGATCCTTAGCTGCTGATTTTTAAACAAAGTCATGTTGACGTAAGATAGCAGGATTTGACAACTGCTATCCATTAATCATGAATATCACTTATATCAAAAATAAATACTTGCAGGAAAGTAAAACACAAACACATGTCCCGTTCCAAGATTCATAGCACTTCCATCACACCCCTGGGAGTAGCCGTCTCAGGAGCGATACCACGGCGCGTCGGGTCAGCCCTCCCTTGACTCCAAAGCATCTCCCAAGTCCATCGACCTCCTACTAGTGGACGGGCAGCACCAGGAATAAGGGAACGGATCATATACACCCAAGCATGTTGTATAAAAAAAAAGACGTGACTTAATAAACAGTATGTTACAGTTATTACTACGTTGCCCGTGTGCGATATTGGCATTCTCACACCTGGTGAGCATCAGCGATTCGAATCGATTTGTTAATTCCCGGGAACAACTAACAATGCCAGGGGTATATGCTTACTAGCCCTCGCGTTCCCACATATAGCCCCCATCTCCACTTGTCCCATCCCAAGTTCGATTCCAACCCGCCATTCCCCAGGTTTAGCCCCCGTGGAGCGTTACCTCGGCCGCACCGGGTCCAGCCCTCCACGAGTCTACACCCCAAGCGCCCCTGGGACCGATGGTAGGACCAAGTCTCTGTTCTTCGGATGGCACAAGTAAGACTTTCACCGGTCCATTATCCCGGATAAGCACCTTAGCAATATTATGCCGATCAGCAGGCGAACAGCGAACGGGCCTTATGCGACTCGGGCGGAGTCCAGTGCACAATATCATAAACCATGAGTAACTCAAAAATCTCCGCCCGGTCTCCATTTAAATCAGAAGCATATATAACAACTTACCTCAGTGAGATTTCTGTAAGTTTTTGAAATCACCTACGCGACGAGTGACTCCATTCACCCGTGTCTACTCGTACCTAGCATTACTAGGCACTCGTCCTACGAACTCTAGGTGTAGGTTCTAGGGCCAGGGCGGCCAGGATAGCTAATGCAGTTGGTTTCAAACAACTCCTAATGCATATGCGTAATCATCAAACAAGATAGTATTTGCTGGGAGAAATCATGGTCCTGCCTACCTTTATTTGATCTTAAGAAAACCAACAAACTAAACTAGGTTAGTTTGCCGGGTTGTGAGGCTTTGCCCCAGGCAACCCCTTGATGCAGGGACGGATTTAATTAGCGACCCTTCGTCTTCGGGCTCCGGGTATAGCCTGTTGTCCGTTTCCTTGATCGCTGGTTTCTCCGGTGTTGATAGCTCTTTGCACGCGGGGTCTATATGCATGATAAAATGCAAGTGAGTGCAAGAGAATGCAAATACATGCATATGATACAGGTTATATGCATGAGGTGTCAATGAAATATAATGCATGATCAAACAACTTGTGAAGAATGGGTTCAGGTAATCTCAGTTTGAACACACCCCATAACAAGAAAACTTAACGACTTTGCTAAGAAATCATACAGTCCATCACTAAGAAAATCGTACAAACCATTACCACATCTTATCTTTGAAGTTATTAGAAACAATTGTTCTATATGTGCACACAGTCCCTATCAAATGAAATGAACATATACATGCAAATTAATGGACACGCTACCATTATGAATAAAATAAAATGCACTCATAAGTTCATGTAGTTAGAAAACTCCAATCGATCTCAAATCTTTACCACATGCAGCAACATACTCCATAACGCTACTAGATTTTTCCCATAATTTTATTAGCAGTTTAAATACACTTTTTCCTATTTTCTTTTTCAACTTAGTAGCATTTTATTATTTTCAAATCAGCCGCTTAAACATGCATGCACAACCTCATATCCTACCAGTGAGTTACTCATACTATGTGAAGTGCATGAAAAATACTAAAGGTCATATTTGAGCATATTTTACATGGCCTTCCTTGTCCAAGTTAATTAAATACACCATTCACATGCATAAGGGCAAAACAGTAATTAAACAGTCAATGCTAGTGTCACAAAAATTCACACAGTACCTAAATGTCATAACAAAGCTACTGTCCAAGTTTCATAATTTTTGGAGTTCATTTGGTCCACTTTTACCATTTATCAACCTACACCATGCATGCACTAAACCAGGGGCAAAACAGTCTTTTCACACATCCACATCATACCTATCCTGTAGATCTACTCACAAGGAGTCCATAGCCACTGAGTTTGTCCATTTTGGATTTTTATTTTAATTGTTATGATTTTTCAAAGTTTCAGCCGAAATAACTAAAAATAAATGGAAAAACATTAGATCCAGGGACTCATACGTAATTAACCATAGATCTCAGGGGCTAGAACGTAAGATTCTCAAGACACTATACACAGCGCTTCGGATTAAAACAGAAAACGCCGAAATGTGGAGGGCTAAAACGCAAAGCGCCGCGGCTTCTTCAACCTCCCGCCGGGGAGGGGTTGACCGGCGGCGGCGGCGCGTTGAACCGGCCGCGCGGGGCTCGCGGGCTCGCCGGCGGTGGTCGGGGAGAGAGAGGGGAGGGCGGCGGTCCTTTCCCCTTACCTGGATTTGGCGGAGGGGCGTCGGAGGCGGCCCGCGACGGTGGCCCGAAGGGGTGGAGGTCCGGCGGCGGAATGCGCGGCGGTGAAGCAACTCCGGCGGGCTAGATCCAGGGGAAACGGCGGAGGGGAGGCTGAGGGGTGTCGGCGTGGTGGTGTGGAGGAGTGGAGTTGCGCGGGACGGCCGGCGCGGCTTGAGCCCGAGCTTCGCGGCTACGGTGGGGCGGCGAGCTTCGGCGTGGTAATGCGAGGCGGTGGCGCTCTCTCGGCGGCCTAGAACGGGGCGGAGCGGTGGAGCCGAGGGCGTAGAGGAGCGGCGTGGAGGCGGGGTGGCGTAGGAGCGGCCGGAGGTGGCGGCTCGAGCTCGACCCGAGCCTCCAATGGCGGCGGTGTTCCGCTCGGGTGAAGGGAGCGCGGGGAGAGGGGAAGGAGAGTGCGGGCGAGTGGAGCGGGGATGGGATGGGGTCTGGTTTCGAGAGGAGGGCGCGGCTGGTCGGGGCGGAGGCCACGGCGGCGATCCGGGGGCGCGGCCACCGCCCGGTGCTTGCCGGCCGCGTGGTGGCCGCCGGCCCGGACACGGTGGCGGTTCGGGCCGGTGGGCCCCACCGGTCGGTGACAGTAGGAAAAGAAAAATAGAAAAAAATAAAAATGTGTTTTCTCCCCTGCTGAAAATCGCCATTTTGACCAATTTAGAGGCCGAATTTGGAAAAACTCCAATTGAATGAAATGTTCTACTCTTTGAACTCTACAACTTTGTCAATAGGTATGATTTCAAATTAGGCATGGAAATATGAAATTCATTTAAATTTAGCTCTCAAGTTTAATTTGGCCCACAAACCCCTTTTTGGAAAATTCCAAAACTCCTATTTATGGACATTATCTCCCAAGGTGCCTTTTGAAAAGTTTGTTTAGAATTTTAAAACCTACAGCTTCTCCAATATGAACTTTGCATGAAAGTGGCTGTAGGTTAGTCCAAATTTGAGATTTTTAAACAGGTCAGGTTTGAGCTGGTTTTCTAGGTTGGCAGTAAATGGTCCAAAACTCTAGTTAAACATTCTTATATGGCTAAGCCCCAAATATAGAAGTTATTCACCTATTGTTTGTCTACAACTTTGCTAATATGATCTTCACCCAACTCTCGACAGAATCAAAGTTATGACTATAAACATAGTATCGCACATGCAACAAACAATGTTTTGAACTTGTAGTTTAAGCCAAATTTGATCCTAATGCACAAACACCCGTTATGCTATGATGCTTAAGGATGATGCTTCATGTATGAGGTGTGATTATGCACTTGAGATGCAGGAGCATCACAACCCACCCCCCTTAAAGAAATCTCGTCCCGAGATTTTGATGTGTTGTGGGTGGAGAGTTCATAGAGATGAGAAAGTGCAGTGCGACTGGTATTTAAAGGTTTTAAGCAAGTCGAAACATACTCGTTCGAGGTGGACGGAAGGAAACCCGGATACTTGGTTCGCAGGTACTCCTCCGTCTCCCACGTGGCCTCCTCTTCGGTGTGCTCACTCCATTGCACCTTATACATGGTGACCGTGCTACGTCGAGTCGATCGTTGCTTTTGGTCCAGGACTTTCACCGGTCTGGCCTCATAAGTGAGGTCCGGTTCAATCTGAACTTGGGATGTGTCAATCTCTTCCTCTGGCACTCTCAGGCACTTCTTAAGTTGTGACACGTGAAAGATGTCATGGACTGCCGCGAGGCGTGGTGGTAGCTCTAACCGGTAAGCCACGGGTCCACATTTCTCGGAAATCTTGAATGGCCCAACGTACCGCGGTGCTAGCTTCCCTTTTACCCCAAACCGGTGCACACCTTTCATCGGCGATACCCGGAGATACACGTGATCACCCTCTTTAAACACTAGCGGTCTCCTCCTTCTATCGGAGTAGCTTTTTTGCCTTGACTGTGCCCTTTTTAGGTTCTCCTGTATAAACCTCACTTGCTCTTCGGCTTGTGTTACCAAATCGGGCCCGAAGGTGACTCGCTCTCCAGGTTCTGACCAGTTCAGAGGTGTTCTGCACCTCCTCCCATACAGAGCCTCGAAAGGAGCCATCTCCAAGCTCTTTTGGTAGCTGTTGTTATATGCAAACTCTGCTAGGGGCAAACACTCATCCCACTTGGTGGAATAGGTTAAGACACAGGCCCGAAGCATGTCTTCTAGGATCTGATTTACTCTTTCTACTTGACCACTAGTCTGAGGGTGGTACGCTGAGCTGTGGATCAACTTTGTGCCTAGAGACTTCTGTAGCTGCTCCCAGAAACGAGACACAAAGACTGAGCCTCGATCCGAGGTAATGGTCCGAGGGACACCATGTAAGGATACAATCTTTGCTATATACAACTCGGCATACGTGTTGGCACGGTAGACTGTTTTTACAGGGAGAAAATGGGCCGATTTCGTGAACCGGTCGATAATCACCCATATGGAATCATACCCCTTCTGAGTGCGGGGCAAACCCACCACAAAATCCATGTGTATATCTTCCCACTTCCAAGCTGGGATGTTCAAGGGTTGAAGCATACCGCCCGGTTTTAAGTGGTCAGCTTTCACCCTCTTACACACGTCGCATTCTGACACATATTTGGCTATCTCCCGTTTCATACGGGTCCACCAAAATTTTTGCTTTAAATCCTGGTACATCTTGTTGCTACCCGGGTGTATGGTGAACATGGAAGTGTGAGCTTCATCTAGGATTTTCTTTCTTAACTCCATGTCCTTTGGTACTACTAAACGGTTTTTGAACCACAAGACTCCTTCTTCGTCGAGCTTGAAACAGGCCTTCTTCTTGTCATTGATCTCATCTCGAATATGTGACATGCCCTTATCTTGCTTTTGTGCTGCTATGATTTGATCCTTGATGGTTGGTTCAAGGACAAGGTTATAAAGTTCTGCTTCTAGTGCTGTTGGCATTTCTATGTTCCCAATCTCACAGCATAGCACTCTCACTGTTGGACGAGCTTCAATGAAGTTGCAATGAGCTTTACGGCTCAATGCATCTGCTACTACATTAGCTTTACCGGGGTGGTAATGAACCTCTAGATCATAATCTTTTATCAACTCTAACCACCGTCTTTGCCTCATATTTAATTCAGGTTGGGTAAAGATGTATTTGAGACTCTTGTGGTCAGTGTAAATGTGACAAGTGTTGCCTAGCAAGTAATGTCTCCATTTCTTCAGAGCATAGACAACCGCAAGTAGCTCCAGATCGTGAGTTGGGTAATTCACCTCATGTTTCCTCAGTTGGCAGGATGCGTATGCAATCACTCTTCCTTCTTGCATCAGAACACAACCGAGGCCGCTACCAGAGGCATCACAATAAACGTCAAACGGTTTGGTGATGTCTGGTTGAGCAAGAACAGGTGCTGAAGTTAGAAGTTTCTTCAGCATTCCAAATGCTTCTTCGCATTTTGGACTCCACGCAAACTTTGCATTTTTCTGGGTTAACGCTGTCATAGGCTTTGCTATTTTGGAGAAATCTTTGATGAAGCGGCGGTAGTAGCCCGCTAAACCAAGAAAACTCCGTATCTCTGTCACAGTTTGTGGCTGCTTCCAATTCAGCACATCTTCCACCTTGCTGGGATCGACAGCCACTCCCTTCGCTGACAAGATATGGCCTAGGAATGCTACTTCCTTTAGCCAAAACGCACACTTGCTGAACTTGGCGTAAAGTTTATGTTCTCTAAGACGAGATAGCACTATTCGCAAATGCTCTTCGTGCTCCTTCTCATTCTTGGAATAAACCAGGATGTCATCAATGAATACTACTACAAATTTGTCAAGCTCATTCATGAACACCGAGTTCATCAGGTACATAAAGAAAGCCGGTGCATTTGTCAAACCGAAGGACATGACAAGATACTCATAAAGCCCATAACGTGTGGAGAAAGCAGTCTTTGGTATGTCTTCTTCTCGGACCTTAATTTGATGGTACCCAGACCTAAGGTCAATCTTGGAGAAAACTGTGGCTCCCCCAAGCTGATCGAATAGGATATCGATGTGTGGCAGTGGGTACTTGTTCTTGACTGTAACAGCGTTCAGTGGTCGATAATCGACGCATAACCTTTTACCACCTTGGTCTTTCTTCTCAACAAAGAGGGCGGGACAACCCCAAGGTGATGAGCTAGGTCGGATAAACCCTTTGTCTAACTGCTCCTGCAGTTGTGTTTTCAGCTCTTTCAGTTCATCTGGTGCCATTCTATATGGCCTCTTGGAGACAGGTGCCGTGCCTGGAACAAGGTCTATTCTGAACTCTACATCCCTATCTGGTGGTAGTCCGGGCAGCTCTTCTGGAAACACATCTGGATACTCACAAGCTACAGGGATTTTTGCAAGTGCTTGTGCTTCAGTCTGAGTTTCGGCAACATTAACCGTGTGAGACACGTGCTTGTGAAGTGGCACATGAATGATCACATCGGTCCCATTGCTGGAGCGCAACTGAACGGTCCTGCTCCCAACATCTATCATCGCCTTGTGTTGTTTTAGCCATTCCATACCAAGAATAACATCAATCCCTAGTTGTGGAAGTACTATAGGACTGATAAACAAACTTTCTTTGCCTACTTTCAGACACAAGTCCCTCACTATGTGATTGGTACTGATAGATGACCCGGCAGCTGTGATGTGGTATCTCTGTTTCAGCTCTATAATTTCATACCCGTGCTTCAGTGCATATGCTTGGCTGATGAATGAAAAAGTCGCTCCAGAATCAAACAAAACAACCGTAGGGTGGTCATTGACAAAAAATGTGCCTGCCAAGACTGGTTCACCCTCCGGAACTTGCTCAAGCTGGCTGTAGTGCAGTTGGCCCATCTTTGGGGCTGATTTCTTCCCTTTGCCCATAGGCACTGATCCTGGAGTCTTTTGGTGCGAGTGACAGGTGCGACTGAAATGTCCGGCCTTCCCACATTTGAAGCAGGTATAGCCGGTGCTTGATTTGGTTGGTGGCATTGGAGCAGGTGGGGAAGGTGGTGCACTGTAAAATGACATGGGTTGTTCTGCCCCACTGTATTGTTCTTGTTGCGGAGGCTCTTCTAGGTAGTATATGTGCGTTGGGAATTGATACTCAACCCGTGGCCGCTGAGATGGACTCGATGGAGGTGTACTGGCAAGTCTTTTCTTCTGCTGGTCCTCATGGGCCTGACGGAGGCGATGCTCCATGTCGATGGCGACATCCACCAACTCATTGAAGCTGTCATAGCTGCGCCCCAAGTGAGTCAGCAGAGTGGGATCGAATCCATCCAACAGACGGGTAGCCCTCCGTGGGTCAGTGTTGACGTCTTCCGGGGAGTACTGGGACAAGCGGATGAAAGCTTGCACATATTCGAGTACCGACATGTCCCCTTGTCGTAGTGCACGAAATTCTCTTTGTTTGAGCTCGATGAGACTAGGCGGGAGGTAGTGAGCCCGAAAAGCCACACGGAACTCATCCCACGTGACCTGGTGCCCGGCTGGTTGCATTGCCAGGAATGAAGCACACCAGGCCCCCGAGGGACCATGCAGACATTGCGCTGCAAAGCGAGCCTTCTGTTGCTCACTGAGGTGAGGCAGTAGACTGAACTTGGACTCGATGATCCGAAGCCAGTCATCAGCATCCAATGGATCTGGGGCAGTGGTGAAGATGGGTGGTTGTAGCGCCGCAAAGTCAGTGTAGCTGATCTCTTGCGGGTCGCGCCGTTGTTTCTCTTGAGCTATCAAGTCGATGAGTTGCTGAGCGACCTGAGTGGCCAACTCAGAAGGAGATGGTGCTCCATGAGCAGCCCCCTGAGCAGATGTCTCTGGTGGGGTGACCATCTGCAGAAATAAAGCCAGTCGAGTTTAGTCCAAGAGCTTTTGTGCAGCCGATGCGGTGATAAAAAGGTCATAACTCCATAATTACATGCGGGATGCATGAAAGCATGTAAGTGAATAGAAAAACTGGATGGCACATAAAGTGTTATCAAACATCTTATAGGTCTGGATAAATGAATCTGCTAATGGGAACTCGGGCGCAGTTTTAGATGCTGGTCAATACTTCTGAGTTTTCGTCGATATGGTTGTCAAGACGATCGATTTGGATGGATGTCCAATTATGGAAGTTCTCTAATGACTAGTCCTTTATTCCTTTGGTATGTAACTAGCTCTAATATCAAATTTCTCACGAATTGGGTGAGGGATGCAACTTCATTCAGGTGTTGCTTCTGACCGTGGTCGTTCGGGTTATCGTGGGGAAACTCCTCTTTGTAAAATTACTTGTATTATGAGAGTGAAATGTGCAGGAAGTTTGTTTAGGTCACGATTTATCCCATTTGCCTTTTTGTAGTATCCCCAAAACGATAACAAAGATACATGATGCATGATTCGTCCTATTCGGTCTCACATCCCACATCCTATGTATTATATATATAGCTAGCGATAATTCGGTGACATATATGCACGTCTCTCTCTAATGCAACTAACCGTTCTCTAGTCGTTCTTAGTTTCGCACGTGGTTAGCGTACCTGCAGAAGAATGCATGCTCATACATTACCACCTAATGTGGCATCCACGCGTGACCGCTGCGTGGACAACGTAGGTGGGCCGCTGCACCTTTTCCTCAAAGCCTGACTTTCCACCAGTACTGGGGATTGTCGAGAAAAAGGTGGATCCCAAAACCGAAGGTAAGTGTGGTGGGTATGAAAGCCTCAAACATGCCCACCACCCTTAAAGAGCTTTTACTTATACAGCATGAATGCAGAGTTCACAACCGTTCGCAAAACCCGATAGCTTCCACCAGTACTGGGGACAGCTATGGCCGAATAGTTGTTTCTCAAAGCACCGAATATGCATATGAGTTCTATCTAGGTCAGAATGTCAGCGATGTCACCTGGATAACGCTAACATCCTTATACGGGCATAGCGTATACTCTCATTTTGAATTACTTGAAGATGGGTTTTCGAAAATAGGTTTGTAAAACAAAACATGATGATATAACTGTTGTCTGTGTTTGATCGGCTCTGATACCAGCTGTGGCGGCACCGCCCAATTTAGTACGGACTAAGCACACCTGCCACCTCTGGCTCGCAGTGCACTTAGGCCAGACTAAACCCGGTAGTCCGTCGAGAGTACTACAGCTCTCGATAACACCAAATCCCAGAGGAACCGACATCAAACACATCCGACTCTCGAAGGAGCCACAACAATTACATCATCACAGGCAGTTGAAATAGAGAATAATAGGATTAATTTACAACCCAAATGTATGGAATCAATACATTTTCAAATATAGCGGAAGCGAAATCAGAGTATATGTAAATATAGCGGAAGCGTTTTCAAAACATCTCGCAGCGGAATAACATACTTAAGTAGTCTTCAGGAAGAGATGACAAGGCGAATAGCACCGAGCCCACCGGTACTACCACCTCCAACACAGTCGTCCAGCTATCGTCGGTACCTGTAATCCAAAAGTGGGGGCAGACCCTGAGTACTAATTACTCAGTAGGACTTAATGGACGGGGCTTACGGCTGACGCAAAGCATGCTTACTAATCATGTGGATCCTTAGCTGCTGATTTTTAAACAAAGTCATGTTGACGTAAGATAGCAGGATTTGACAACTGCTATCCATTAATCATGAATATCACTTATATCAAAAATAAATACTTGCAGGAAAGTAAAACACAAACACATGTCCCGTTCCAAGATTCATAGCACTTCCATCACACCCCTGGGAGTAGCCGTCTCAGGAGCGATACCACGGCGCGTCGGGTCAGCCCTCCCTTGACTCCAAAGCATCTCCCAAGTCCATCGACCTCCTACTAGTGGACGGGCAGCACCAGGAATAAGGGAACGGATCATATACACCCAAGCATGTTGTATAAAAAAAAAGACGTGACTTAATAAACAGTATGTTACAGTTATTACTACGTTGCCCGTGTGCGATATTGGCATTCTCACACCTGGTGAGCATCAGCGATTCGAATCGATTTGTTAATTCCCGGGAACAACTAACAATGCCAGGGGTATATGCTTACTAGCCCTCGCGTTCCCACATATAGCCCCCATCTCCACTTGTCCCATCCCAAGTTCGATTCCAACCCGCCATTCCCCAGGTTTAGCCCCCGTGGAGCGTTACCTCGGCCGCACCGGGTCCAGCCCTCCACGAGTCTACACCCCAAGCGCCCCTGGGACCGATGGTAGGACCAAGTCTCTGTTCTTCGGATGGCACAAGTAAGACTTTCACCGGTCCATTATCCCGGATAAGCACCTTAGCAATATTATGCCGATCAGCAGGCGAACAGCGAACGGGCCTTATGCGACTCGGGCGGAGTCCAGTGCACAATATCATAAACCATGAGTAACTCAAAAATCTCCGCCCGGTCTCCATTTAAATCAGAAGCATATATAACAACTTACCTCAGTGAGATTTCTGTAAGTTTTTGAAATCACCTACGCGACGAGTGACTCCATTCACCCGTGTCTACTCGTACCTAGCATTACTAGGCACTCGTCCTACGAACTCTAGGTGTAGGTTCTAGGGCCAGGGCGGCCAGGATAGCTAATGCAGTTGGTTTCAAACAACTCCTAATGCATATGCGTAATCATCAAACAAGATAGTATTTGCTGGGAGAAATCATGGTCCTGCCTACCTTTATTTGATCTTAAGAAAACCAACAAACTAAACTAGGTTAGTTTGCCGGGTTGTGAGGCTTTGCCCCAGGCAACCCCTTGATGCAGGGACGGATTTAATTAGCGACCCTTCGTCTTCGGGCTCCGGGTATAGCCTGTTGTCCGTTTCCTTGATCGCTGGTTTCTCCGGTGTTGATAGCTCTTTGCACGCGGGGTCTATATGCATGATAAAATGCAAGTGAGTGCAAGAGAATGCAAATACATGCATATGATACAGGTTATATGCATGAGGTGTCAATGAAATATAATGCATGATCAAACAACTTGTGAAGAATGGGTTCAGGTAATCTCAGTTTGAACACACCCCATAACAAGAAAACTTAACGACTTTGCTAAGAAATCATACAGTCCATCACTAAGAAAATCGTACAAACCATTACCACATCTTATCTTTGAAGTTATTAGAAACAATTGTTCTATATGTGCACACAGTCCCTATCAAATGAAATGAACATATACATGCAAATTAATGGACACGCTACCATTATGAATAAAATAAAATGCACTCATAAGTTCATGTAGTTAGAAAACTCCAATCGATCTCAAATCTTTACCACATGCAGCAACATACTCCATAACGCTACTAGATTTTTCCCATAATTTTATTAGCAGTTTAAATACACTTTTTCCTATTTTCTTTTTCAACTTAGTAGCATTTTATTATTTTCAAATCAGCCGCTTAAACATGCATGCACAACCTCATATCCTACCAGTGAGTTACTCATACTATGTGAAGTGCATGAAAAATACTAAAGGTCATATTTGAGCATATTTTACATGGCCTTCCTTGTCCAAGTTAATTAAATACACCATTCACATGCATAAGGGCAAAACAGTAATTAAACAGTCAATGCTAGTGTCACAAAAATTCACACAGTACCTAAATGTCATAACAAAGCTACTGTCCAAGTTTCATAATTTTTGGAGTTCATTTGGTCCACTTTTACCATTTATCAACCTACACCATGCATGCACTAAACCAGGGGCAAAACAGTCTTTTCACACATCCACATCATACCTATCCTGTAGATCTACTCACAAGGAGTCCATAGCCACTGAGTTTGTCCATTTTGGATTTTTATTTTAATTGTTATGATTTTTCAAAGTTTCAGCCGAAATAACTAAAAATAAATGGAAAAACATTAGATCCAGGGACTCATACGTAATTAACCATAGATCTCAGGGGCTAGAACGTAAGATTCTCAAGACACTATACACAGCGCTTCGGATTAAAACAGAAAACGCCGAAATGTGGAGGGCTAAAACGCAAAGCGCCGCGGCTTCTTCAACCTCCCGCCGGGGAGGGGTTGACCGGCGGCGGCGGCGCGTTGAACCGGCCGCGCGGGGCTCGCGGGCTCGCCGGCGGTGGTCGGGGAGAGAGAGGGGAGGGCGGCGGTCCTTTCCCCTTACCTGGATTTGGCGGAGGGGCGTCGGAGGCGGCCCGCGACGGTGGCCCGAAGGGGTGGAGGTCCGGCGGCGGAATGCGCGGCGGTGAAGCAACTCCGGCGGGCTAGATCCAGGGGAAACGGCGGAGGGGAGGCTGAGGGGTGTCGGCGTGGTGGTGTGGAGGAGTGGAGTTGCGCGGGACGGCCGGCGCGGCTTGAGCCCGAGCTTCGCGGCTACGGTGGGGCGGCGAGCTTCGGCGTGGTAATGCGAGGCGGTGGCGCTCTCTCGGCGGCCTAGAACGGGGCGGAGCGGTGGAGCCGAGGGCGTAGAGGAGCGGCGTGGAGGCGGGGTGGCGTAGGAGCGGCCGGAGGTGGCGGCTCGAGCTCGACCCGAGCCTCCAATGGCGGCGGTGTTCCGCTCGGGTGAAGGGAGCGCGGGGAGAGGGGAAGGAGAGTGCGGGCGAGTGGAGCGGGGATGGGATGGGGTCTGGTTTCGAGAGGAGGGCGCGGCTGGTCGGGGCGGAGGCCACGGCGGCGATCCGGGGGCGCGGCCACCGCCCGGTGCTTGCCGGCCGCGTGGTGGCCGCCGGCCCGGACACGGTGGCGGTTCGGGCCGGTGGGCCCCACCGGTCGGTGACAGTAGGAAAAGAAAAATAGAAAAAAATAAAAATGTGTTTTCTCCCCTGCTGAAAATCGCCATTTTGACCAATTTAGAGGCCGAATTTGGAAAAACTCCAATTGAATGAAATGTTCTACTCTTTGAACTCTACAACTTTGTCAATAGGTATGATTTCAAATTAGGCATGGAAATATGAAATTCATTTAAATTTAGCTCTCAAGTTTAATTTGGCCCACAAACCCCTTTTTGGAAAATTCCAAAACTCCTATTTATGGACATTATCTCCCAAGGTGCCTTTTGAAAAGTTTGTTTAGAATTTTAAAACCTACAGCTTCTCCAATATGAACTTTGCATGAAAGTGGCTGTAGGTTAGTCCAAATTTGAGATTTTTAAACAGGTCAGGTTTGAGCTGGTTTTCTAGGTTGGCAGTAAATGGTCCAAAACTCTAGTTAAACATTCTTATATGGCTAAGCCCCAAATATAGAAGTTATTCACCTATTGTTTGTCTACAACTTTGCTAATATGATCTTCACCCAACTCTCGACAGAATCAAAGTTATGACTATAAACATAGTATCGCACATGCAACAAACAATGTTTTGAACTTGTAGTTTAAGCCAAATTTGATCCTAATGCACAAACACCCGTTATGCTATGATGCTTAAGGATGATGCTTCATGTATGAGGTGTGATTATGCACTTGAGATGCAGGAGCATCACAACCCACCCCCCTTAAAGAAATCTCGTCCCGAGATTTTGATGTGTTGTGGGTGGAGAGTTCATAGAGATGAGAAAGTGCAGTGCGACTGGTATTTAAAGGTTTTAAGCAAGTCGAAACATACTCGTTCGAGGTGGACGGAAGGAAACCCGGATACTTGGTTCGCAGGTACTCCTCCGTCTCCCACGTGGCCTCCTCTTCGGTGTGCTCACTCCATTGCACCTTATACATGGTGACCGTGCTACGTCGAGTCGATCGTTGCTTTTGGTCCAGGACTTTCACCGGTCTGGCCTCATAAGTGAGGTCCGGTTCAATCTGAACTTGGGATGTGTCAATCTCTTCCTCTGGCACTCTCAGGCACTTCTTAAGTTGTGACACGTGAAAGATGTCATGGACTGCCGCGAGGCGTGGTGGTAGCTCTAACCGGTAAGCCACGGGTCCACATTTCTCGGAAATCTTGAATGGCCCAACGTACCGCGGTGCTAGCTTCCCTTTTACCCCAAACCGGTGCACACCTTTCATCGGCGATACCCGGAGATACACGTGATCACCCTCTTTAAACACTAGCGGTCTCCTCCTTCTATCGGAGTAGCTTTTTTGCCTTGACTGTGCCCTTTTTAGGTTCTCCTGTATAAACCTCACTTGCTCTTCGGCTTGTGTTACCAAATCGGGCCCGAAGGTGACTCGCTCTCCAGGTTCTGACCAGTTCAGAGGTGTTCTGCACCTCCTCCCATACAGAGCCTCGAAAGGAGCCATCTCCAAGCTCTTTTGGTAGCTGTTGTTATATGCAAACTCTGCTAGGGGCAAACACTCATCCCACTTGGTGGAATAGGTTAAGACACAGGCCCGAAGCATGTCTTCTAGGATCTGATTTACTCTTTCTACTTGACCACTAGTCTGAGGGTGGTACGCTGAGCTGTGGATCAACTTTGTGCCTAGAGACTTCTGTAGCTGCTCCCAGAAACGAGACACAAAGACTGAGCCTCGATCCGAGGTAATGGTCCGAGGGACACCATGTAAGGATACAATCTTTGCTATATACAACTCGGCATACGTGTTGGCACGGTAGACTGTTTTTACAGGGAGAAAATGGGCCGATTTCGTGAACCGGTCGATAATCACCCATATGGAATCATACCCCTTCTGAGTGCGGGGCAAACCCACCACAAAATCCATGTGTATATCTTCCCACTTCCAAGCTGGGATGTTCAAGGGTTGAAGCATACCGCCCGGTTTTAAGTGGTCAGCTTTCACCCTCTTACACACGTCGCATTCTGACACATATTTGGCTATCTCCCGTTTCATACGGGTCCACCAAAATTTTTGCTTTAAATCCTGGTACATCTTGTTGCTACCCGGGTGTATGGTGAACATGGAAGTGTGAGCTTCATCTAGGATTTTCTTTCTTAACTCCATGTCCTTTGGTACTACTAAACGGTTTTTGAACCACAAGACTCCTTCTTCGTCGAGCTTGAAACAGGCCTTCTTCTTGTCATTGATCTCATCTCGAATATGTGACATGCCCTTATCTTGCTTTTGTGCTGCTATGATTTGATCCTTGATGGTTGGTTCAAGGACAAGGTTATAAAGTTCTGCTTCTAGTGCTGTTGGCATTTCTATGTTCCCAATCTCACAGCATAGCACTCTCACTGTTGGACGAGCTTCAATGAAGTTGCAATGAGCTTTACGGCTCAATGCATCTGCTACTACATTAGCTTTACCGGGGTGGTAATGAACCTCTAGATCATAATCTTTTATCAACTCTAACCACCGTCTTTGCCTCATATTTAATTCAGGTTGGGTAAAGATGTATTTGAGACTCTTGTGGTCAGTGTAAATGTGACAAGTGTTGCCTAGCAAGTAATGTCTCCATTTCTTCAGAGCATAGACAACCGCAAGTAGCTCCAGATCGTGAGTTGGGTAATTCACCTCATGTTTCCTCAGTTGGCAGGATGCGTATGCAATCACTCTTCCTTCTTGCATCAGAACACAACCGAGGCCGCTACCAGAGGCATCACAATAAACGTCAAACGGTTTGGTGATGTCTGGTTGAGCAAGAACAGGTGCTGAAGTTAGAAGTTTCTTCAGCATTCCAAATGCTTCTTCGCATTTTGGACTCCACGCAAACTTTGCATTTTTCTGGGTTAACGCTGTCATAGGCTTTGCTATTTTGGAGAAATCTTTGATGAAGCGGCGGTAGTAGCCCGCTAAACCAAGAAAACTCCGTATCTCTGTCACAGTTTGTGGCTGCTTCCAATTCAGCACATCTTCCACCTTGCTGGGATCGACAGCCACTCCCTTCGCTGACAAGATATGGCCTAGGAATGCTACTTCCTTTAGCCAAAACGCACACTTGCTGAACTTGGCGTAAAGTTTATGTTCTCTAAGACGAGATAGCACTATTCGCAAATGCTCTTCGTGCTCCTTCTCATTCTTGGAATAAACCAGGATGTCATCAATGAATACTACTACAAATTTGTCAAGCTCATTCATGAACACCGAGTTCATCAGGTACATAAAGAAAGCCGGTGCATTTGTCAAACCGAAGGACATGACAAGATACTCATAAAGCCCATAACGTGTGGAGAAAGCAGTCTTTGGTATGTCTTCTTCTCGGACCTTAATTTGATGGTACCCAGACCTAAGGTCAATCTTGGAGAAAACTGTGGCTCCCCCAAGCTGATCGAATAGGATATCGATGTGTGGCAGTGGGTACTTGTTCTTGACTGTAACAACGTTCAGTGGTCGATAATCGACGCATAACCTTTTACCACCTTGGTCTTTCTTCTCAACAAAGAGGGCGGGACAACCCCAAGGTGATGAGCTAGGTCGGATAAACCCTTTGTCTAACTGCTCCTGCAGTTGTGTTTTCAGCTCTTTCAGTTCATCTGGTGCCATTCTATATGGCCTCTTGGAGACAGGTGCCGTGCCTGGAACAAGGTCTATTCTGAACTCTACATCCCTATCTGGTGGTAGTCCGGGCAGCTCTTCTGGAAACACATCTGGATACTCACAAGCTACAGGGATTTTTGCAAGTGCTTGTGCTTCAGTCTGAGTTTCGGCAACATTAACCGTGTGAGACACGTGCTTGTGAAGTGGCACATGAATGATCACATCGGTCCCATTGCTGGAGCGCAACTGAACGGTCCTGCTCCCAACATCTATCATCGCCTTGTGTTGTTTTAGCCATTCCATACCAAGAATAACATCAATCCCTAGTTGTGGAAGTACTATAGGACTGATAAACAAACTTTCTTTGCCTACTTTCAGACACAAGTCCCTCACTATGTGATTGGTACTGATAGATGACCCGGCAGCTGTGATGTGGTATCTCTGTTTCAGCTCTATAATTTCATACCCGTGCTTCAGTGCATATGCTTGGCTGATGAATGAAAAAGTCGCTCCAGAATCAAACAAAACAACCGTAGGGTGGTCATTGACAAAAAATGTGCCTGCCAAGACTGGTTCACCCTCCGGAACTTGCTCAAGCTGGCTGTAGTGCAGTTGGCCCATCTTTGGGGCTGATTTCTTCCCTTTGCCCATAGGCACTGATCCTGGAGTCTTTTGGTGCGAGTGACAGGTGCGACTGAAATGTCCGGCCTTCCCACATTTGAAGCAGGTATAGCCGGTGCTTGATTTGGTTGGTGGCATTGGAGCAGGTGGGGAAGGTGGTGCACTGTAAAATGACATGGGTTGTTCTGCCCCACTGTATTGTTCTTGTTGCGGAGGCTCTTCTAGGTAGTATATGTGCGTTGGGAATTGATACTCAACCCGTGGCCGCTGAGATGGACTCGATGGAGGTGTACTGGCAAGTCTTTTCTTCTGCTGGTCCTCATGGGCCTGACGGAGGCGATGCTCCATGTCGATGGCGACATCCACCAACTCATTGAAGCTGTCATAGCTGCGCCCCAAGTGAGTCAGCAGAGTGGGATCGAATCCATCCAACAGACGGGTAGCCCTCCGTGGGTCAGTGTTGACGTCTTCCGGGGAGTACTGGGACAAGCGGATGAAAGCTTGCACATATTCGAGTACCGACATGTCCCCTTGTCGTAGTGCACGAAATTCTCTTTGTTTGAGCTCGATGAGACTAGGCGGGAGGTAGTGAGCCCGAAAAGCCACACGGAACTCATCCCACGTGACCTGGTGCCCGGCTGGTTGCATTGCCAGGAATGAAGCACACCAGGCCCCCGAGGGACCATGCAGACATTGCGCTGCAAAGCGAGCCTTCTGTTGCTCACTGAGGTGAGGCAGTAGACTGAACTTGGACTCGATGATCCGAAGCCAGTCATCAGCATCCAATGGATCTGGGGCAGTGGTGAAGATGGGTGGTTGTAGCGCCGCAAAGTCAGTGTAGCTGATCTCTTGCGGGTCGCGCCGTTGTTTCTCTTGAGCTATCAAGTCGATGAGTTGCTGAGCGACCTGAGTGGCCAACTCAGAAGGAGATGGTGCTCCATGAGCAGCCCCCTGAGCAGATGTCTCTGGTGGGGTGACCATCTGCAGAAATAAAGCCAGTCGAGTTTAGTCCAAGAGCTTTTGTGCAGCCGATGCGGTGATAAAAAGGTCATAACTCCATAATTACATGCGGGATGCATGAAAGCATGTAAGTGAATAGAAAAACTGGATGGCACATAAAGTGTTATCAAACATCTTATAGGTCTGGATAAATGAATCTGCTAATGGGAACTCGGGCGCAGTTTTAGATGCTGGTCAATACTTCTGAGTTTTCGTCGATATGGTTGTCAAGACGATCGATTTGGATGGATGTCCAATTATGGAAGTTCTCTAATGACTAGTCCTTTATTCCTTTGGTATGTAACTAGCTCTAATATCAAATTTCTCACGAATTGGGTGAGGGATGCAACTTCATTCAGGTGTTGCTTCTGACCGTGGTCGTTCGGGTTATCGTGGGGAAACTCCTCTTTGTAAAATTACTTGTATTATGAGAGTGAAATGTGCAGGAAGTTTGTTTAGGTCACGATTTATCCCATTTGCCTTTTTGTAGTATCCCCAAAACGATAACAAAGATACATGATGCATGATTCGTCCTATTCGGTCTCACATCCCACATCCTATGTATTATATATATAGCTAGCGATAATTCGGTGACATATATGCACGTCTCTCTCTAATGCAACTAACCGTTCTCTAGTCGTTCTTAGTTTCGCACGTGGTTAGCGTACCTGCAGAAGAATGCATGCTCATACATTACCACCTAATGTGGCATCCACGCGTGACCGCTGCGTGGACAACGTAGGTGGGCCGCTGCACCTTTTCCTCAAAGCCTGACTTTCCACCAGTACTGGGGATTGTCGAGAAAAAGGTGGATCCCAAAACCGAAGGTAAGTGTGGTGGGTATGAAAGCCTCAAACATGCCCACCACCCTTAAAGAGCTTTTACTTATACAGCATGAATGCAGAGTTCACAACCGTTCGCAAAACCCGATAGCTTCCACCAGTACTGGGGACAGCTATGGCCGAATAGTTGTTTCTCAAAGCACCGAATATGCATATGAGTTCTATCTAGGTCAGAATGTCAGCGATGTCACCTGGATAACGCTAACATCCTTATACGGGCATAGCGTATACTC
This sequence comes from Paspalum notatum, assembly GCA_022530915.1. Classification (NCBI taxonomy): domain Eukaryota; kingdom Viridiplantae; phylum Streptophyta; class Magnoliopsida; order Poales; family Poaceae; genus Paspalum; species Paspalum notatum. The sequence goes on from CM039691.1 coordinate 6,392,038, forward strand.
TCATTTTGAATTACTTGAAGATGGGTTTTCGAAAATAGGTTTGTAAAACAAAACATGATGATATAACTGTTGTCTGTGTTTGATCGGCTCTGATACCAGCTGTGGCGGCACCGCCCAATTTAGTACGGACTAAGCACACCTGCCACCTCTGGCTCGCAGTGCACTTAGGCCAGACTAAACCCGGTAGTCCGTCGAGAGTACTACAGCTCTCGATAACACCAAATCCCAGAGGAACCGACATCAAACACATCCGACTCTCGAAGGAGCCACAACAATTACATCATCACAGGCAGTTGAAATAGAGAATAATAGGATTAATTTACAACCCAAATGTATGGAATCAATACATTTTCAAATATAGCGGAAGCGAAATCAGAGTATATGTAAATATAGCGGAAGCGTTTTCAAAACATCTCGCAGCGGAATAACATACTTAAGTAGTCTTCAGGAAGAGATGACAAGGCGAATAGCACCGAGCCCACCGGTACTACCACCTCCAACACAGTCGTCCAGCTATCGTCGGTACCTGTAATCCAAAAGTGGGGGCAGACCCTGAGTACTAATTACTCAGTAGGACTTAATGGACGGGGCTTACGGCTGACGCAAAGCATGCTTACTAATCATGTGGATCCTTAGCTGCTGATTTTTAAACAAAGTCATGTTGACGTAAGATAGCAGGATTTGACAACTGCTATCCATTAATCATGAATATCACTTATATCAAAAATAAATACTTGCAGGAAAGTAAAACACAAACACATGTCCCGTTCCAAGATTCATAGCACTTCCATCACACCCCTGGGAGTAGCCGTCTCAGGAGCGATACCACGGCGCGTCGGGTCAGCCCTCCCTTGACTCCAAAGCATCTCCCAAGTCCATCGACCTCCTACTAGTGGACGGGCAGCACCAGGAATAAGGGAACGGATCATATACACCCAAGCATGTTGTATAAAAAAAAAGACGTGACTTAATAAACAGTATGTTACAGTTATTACTACGTTGCCCGTGTGCGATATTGGCATTCTCACACCTGGTGAGCATCAGCGATTCGAATCGATTTGTTAATTCCCGGGAACAACTAACAATGCCAGGGGTATATGCTTACTAGCCCTCGCGTTCCCACATATAGCCCCCATCTCCACTTGTCCCATCCCAAGTTCGATTCCAACCCGCCATTCCCCAGGTTTAGCCCCCGTGGAGCGTTACCTCGGCCGCACCGGGTCCAGCCCTCCACGAGTCTACACCCCAAGCGCCCCTGGGACCGATGGTAGGACCAAGTCTCTGTTCTTCGGATGGCACAAGTAAGACTTTCACCGGTCCATTATCCCGGATAAGCACCTTAGCAATATTATGCCGATCAGCAGGCGAACAGCGAACGGGCCTTATGCGACTCGGGCGGAGTCCAGTGCACAATATCATAAACCATGAGTAACTCAAAAATCTCCGCCCGGTCTCCATTTAAATCAGAAGCATATATAACAACTTACCTCAGTGAGATTTCTGTAAGTTTTTGAAATCACCTACGCGACGAGTGACTCCATTCACCCGTGTCTACTCGTACCTAGCATTACTAGGCACTCGTCCTACGAACTCTAGGTGTAGGTTCTAGGGCCAGGGCGGCCAGGATAGCTAATGCAGTTGGTTTCAAACAACTCCTAATGCATATGCGTAATCATCAAACAAGATAGTATTTGCTGGGAGAAATCATGGTCCTGCCTACCTTTATTTGATCTTAAGAAAACCAACAAACTAAACTAGGTTAGTTTGCCGGGTTGTGAGGCTTTGCCCCAGGCAACCCCTTGATGCAGGGACGGATTTAATTAGCGACCCTTCGTCTTCGGGCTCCGGGTATAGCCTGTTGTCCGTTTCCTTGATCGCTGGTTTCTCCGGTGTTGATAGCTCTTTGCACGCGGGGTCTATATGCATGATAAAATGCAAGTGAGTGCAAGAGAATGCAAATACATGCATATGATACAGGTTATATGCATGAGGTGTCAATGAAATATAATGCATGATCAAACAACTTGTGAAGAATGGGTTCAGGTAATCTCAGTTTGAACACACCCCATAACAAGAAAACTTAACGACTTTGCTAAGAAATCATACAGTCCATCACTAAGAAAATCGTACAAACCATTACCACATCTTATCTTTGAAGTTATTAGAAACAATTGTTCTATATGTGCACACAGTCCCTATCAAATGAAATGAACATATACATGCAAATTAATGGACACGCTACCATTATGAATAAAATAAAATGCACTCATAAGTTCATGTAGTTAGAAAACTCCAATCGATCTCAAATCTTTACCACATGCAGCAACATACTCCATAACGCTACTAGATTTTTCCCATAATTTTATTAGCAGTTTAAATACACTTTTTCCTATTTTCTTTTTCAACTTAGTAGCATTTTATTATTTTCAAATCAGCCGCTTAAACATGCATGCACAACCTCATATCCTACCAGTGAGTTACTCATACTATGTGAAGTGCATGAAAAATACTAAAGGTCATATTTGAGCATATTTTACATGGCCTTCCTTGTCCAAGTTAATTAAATACACCATTCACATGCATAAGGGCAAAACAGTAATTAAACAGTCAATGCTAGTGTCACAAAAATTCACACAGTACCTAAATGTCATAACAAAGCTACTGTCCAAGTTTCATAATTTTTGGAGTTCATTTGGTCCACTTTTACCATTTATCAACCTACACCATGCATGCACTAAACCAGGGGCAAAACAGTCTTTTCACACATCCACATCATACCTATCCTGTAGATCTACTCACAAGGAGTCCATAGCCACTGAGTTTGTCCATTTTGGATTTTTATTTTAATTGTTATGATTTTTCAAAGTTTCAGCCGAAATAACTAAAAATAAATGGAAAAACATTAGATCCAGGGACTCATACGTAATTAACCATAGATCTCAGGGGCTAGAACGTAAGATTCTCAAGACACTATACACAGCGCTTCGGATTAAAACAGAAAACGCCGAAATGTGGAGGGCTAAAACGCAAAGCGCCGCGGCTTCTTCAACCTCCCGCCGGGGAGGGGTTGACCGGCGGCGGCGGCGCGTTGAACCGGCCGCGCGGGGCTCGCGGGCTCGCCGGCGGTGGTCGGGGAGAGAGAGGGGAGGGCGGCGGTCCTTTCCCCTTACCTGGATTTGGCGGAGGGGCGTCGGAGGCGGCCCGCGACGGTGGCCCGAAGGGGTGGAGGTCCGGCGGCGGAATGCGCGGCGGTGAAGCAACTCCGGCGGGCTAGATCCAGGGGAAACGGCGGAGGGGAGGCTGAGGGGTGTCGGCGTGGTGGTGTGGAGGAGTGGAGTTGCGCGGGACGGCCGGCGCGGCTTGAGCCCGAGCTTCGCGGCTACGGTGGGGCGGCGAGCTTCGGCGTGGTAATGCGAGGCGGTGGCGCTCTCTCGGCGGCCTAGAACGGGGCGGAGCGGTGGAGCCGAGGGCGTAGAGGAGCGGCGTGGAGGCGGGGTGGCGTAGGAGCGGCCGGAGGTGGCGGCTCGAGCTCGACCCGAGCCTCCAATGGCGGCGGTGTTCCGCTCGGGTGAAGGGAGCGCGGGGAGAGGGGAAGGAGAGTGCGGGCGAGTGGAGCGGGGATGGGATGGGGTCTGGTTTCGAGAGGAGGGCGCGGCTGGTCGGGGCGGAGGCCACGGCGGCGATCCGGGGGCGCGGCCACCGCCCGGTGCTTGCCGGCCGCGTGGTGGCCGCCGGCCCGGACACGGTGGCGGTTCGGGCCGGTGGGCCCCACCGGTCGGTGACAGTAGGAAAAGAAAAATAGAAAAAAATAAAAATGTGTTTTCTCCCCTGCTGAAAATCGCCATTTTGACCAATTTAGAGGCCGAATTTGGAAAAACTCCAATTGAATGAAATGTTCTACTCTTTGAACTCTACAACTTTGTCAATAGGTATGATTTCAAATTAGGCATGGAAATATGAAATTCATTTAAATTTAGCTCTCAAGTTTAATTTGGCCCACAAACCCCTTTTTGGAAAATTCCAAAACTCCTATTTATGGACATTATCTCCCAAGGTGCCTTTTGAAAAGTTTGTTTAGAATTTTAAAACCTACAGCTTCTCCAATATGAACTTTGCATGAAAGTGGCTGTAGGTTAGTCCAAATTTGAGATTTTTAAACAGGTCAGGTTTGAGCTGGTTTTCTAGGTTGGCAGTAAATGGTCCAAAACTCTAGTTAAACATTCTTATATGGCTAAGCCCCAAATATAGAAGTTATTCACCTATTGTTTGTCTACAACTTTGCTAATATGATCTTCACCCAACTCTCGACAGAATCAAAGTTATGACTATAAACATAGTATCGCACATGCAACAAACAATGTTTTGAACTTGTAGTTTAAGCCAAATTTGATCCTAATGCACAAACACCCGTTATGCTATGATGCTTAAGGATGATGCTTCATGTATGAGGTGTGATTATGCACTTGAGATGCAGGAGCATCACAACCCACCCCCCTTAAAGAAATCTCGTCCCGAGATTTTGATGTGTTGTGGGTGGAGAGTTCATAGAGATGAGAAAGTGCAGTGCGACTGGTATTTAAAGGTTTTAAGCAAGTCGAAACATACTCGTTCGAGGTGGACGGAAGGAAACCCGGATACTTGGTTCGCAGGTACTCCTCCGTCTCCCACGTGGCCTCCTCTTCGGTGTGCTCACTCCATTGCACCTTATACATGGTGACCGTGCTACGTCGAGTCGATCGTTGCTTTTGGTCCAGGACTTTCACCGGTCTGGCCTCATAAGTGAGGTCCGGTTCAATCTGAACTTGGGATGTGTCAATCTCTTCCTCTGGCACTCTCAGGCACTTCTTAAGTTGTGACACGTGAAAGATGTCATGGACTGCCGCGAGGCGTGGTGGTAGCTCTAACCGGTAAGCCACGGGTCCACATTTCTCGGAAATCTTGAATGGCCCAACGTACCGCGGTGCTAGCTTCCCTTTTACCCCAAACCGGTGCACACCTTTCATCGGCGATACCCGGAGATACACGTGATCACCCTCTTTAAACACTAGCGGTCTCCTCCTTCTATCGGAGTAGCTTTTTTGCCTTGACTGTGCCCTTTTTAGGTTCTCCTGTATAAACCTCACTTGCTCTTCGGCTTGTGTTACCAAATCGGGCCCGAAGGTGACTCGCTCTCCAGGTTCTGACCAGTTCAGAGGTGTTCTGCACCTCCTCCCATACAGAGCCTCGAAAGGAGCCATCTCCAAGCTCTTTTGGTAGCTGTTGTTATATGCAAACTCTGCTAGGGGCAAACACTCATCCCACTTGGTGGAATAGGTTAAGACACAGGCCCGAAGCATGTCTTCTAGGATCTGATTTACTCTTTCTACTTGACCACTAGTCTGAGGGTGGTACGCTGAGCTGTGGATCAACTTTGTGCCTAGAGACTTCTGTAGCTGCTCCCAGAAACGAGACACAAAGACTGAGCCTCGATCCGAGGTAATGGTCCGAGGGACACCATGTAAGGATACAATCTTTGCTATATACAACTCGGCATACGTGTTGGCACGGTAGACTGTTTTTACAGGGAGAAAATGGGCCGATTTCGTGAACCGGTCGATAATCACCCATATGGAATCATACCCCTTCTGAGTGCGGGGCAAACCCACCACAAAATCCATGTGTATATCTTCCCACTTCCAAGCTGGGATGTTCAAGGGTTGAAGCATACCGCCCGGTTTTAAGTGGTCAGCTTTCACCCTCTTACACACGTCGCATTCTGACACATATTTGGCTATCTCCCGTTTCATACGGGTCCACCAAAATTTTTGCTTTAAATCCTGGTACATCTTGTTGCTACCCGGGTGTATGGTGAACATGGAAGTGTGAGCTTCATCTAGGATTTTCTTTCTTAACTCCATGTCCTTTGGTACTACTAAACGGTTTTTGAACCACAAGACTCCTTCTTCGTCGAGCTTGAAACAGGCCTTCTTCTTGTCATTGATCTCATCTCGAATATGTGACATGCCCTTATCTTGCTTTTGTGCTGCTATGATTTGATCCTTGATGGTTGGTTCAAGGACAAGGTTATAAAGTTCTGCTTCTAGTGCTGTTGGCATTTCTATGTTCCCAATCTCACAGCATAGCACTCTCACTGTTGGACGAGCTTCAATGAAGTTGCAATGAGCTTTACGGCTCAATGCATCTGCTACTACATTAGCTTTACCGGGGTGGTAATGAACCTCTAGATCATAATCTTTTATCAACTCTAACCACCGTCTTTGCCTCATATTTAATTCAGGTTGGGTAAAGATGTATTTGAGACTCTTGTGGTCAGTGTAAATGTGACAAGTGTTGCCTAGCAAGTAATGTCTCCATTTCTTCAGAGCATAGACAACCGCAAGTAGCTCCAGATCGTGAGTTGGGTAATTCACCTCATGTTTCCTCAGTTGGCAGGATGCGTATGCAATCACTCTTCCTTCTTGCATCAGAACACAACCGAGGCCGCTACCAGAGGCATCACAATAAACGTCAAACGGTTTGGTGATGTCTGGTTGAGCAAGAACAGGTGCTGAAGTTAGAAGTTTCTTCAGCATTCCAAATGCTTCTTCGCATTTTGGACTCCACGCAAACTTTGCATTTTTCTGGGTTAACGCTGTCATAGGCTTTGCTATTTTGGAGAAATCTTTGATGAAGCGGCGGTAGTAGCCCGCTAAACCAAGAAAACTCCGTATCTCTGTCACAGTTTGTGGCTGCTTCCAATTCAGCACATCTTCCACCTTGCTGGGATCGACAGCCACTCCCTTCGCTGACAAGATATGGCCTAGGAATGCTACTTCCTTTAGCCAAAACGCACACTTGCTGAACTTGGCGTAAAGTTTATGTTCTCTAAGACGAGATAGCACTATTCGCAAATGCTCTTCGTGCTCCTTCTCATTCTTGGAATAAACCAGGATGTCATCAATGAATACTACTACAAATTTGTCAAGCTCATTCATGAACACCGAGTTCATCAGGTACATAAAGAAAGCCGGTGCATTTGTCAAACCGAAGGACATGACAAGATACTCATAAAGCCCATAACGTGTGGAGAAAGCAGTCTTTGGTATGTCTTCTTCTCGGACCTTAATTTGATGGTACCCAGACCTAAGGTCAATCTTGGAGAAAACTGTGGCTCCCCCAAGCTGATCGAATAGGATATCGATGTGTGGCAGTGGGTACTTGTTCTTGACTGTAACAGCGTTCAGTGGTCGATAATCGACGCATAACCTTTTACCACCTTGGTCTTTCTTCTCAACAAAGAGGGCGGGACAACCCCAAGGTGATGAGCTAGGTCGGATAAACCCTTTGTCTAACTGCTCCTGCAGTTGTGTTTTCAGCTCTTTCAGTTCATCTGGTGCCATTCTATATGGCCTCTTGGAGACAGGTGCCGTGCCTGGAACAAGGTCTATTCTGAACTCTACATCCCTATCTGGTGGTAGTCCGGGCAGCTCTTCTGGAAACACATCTGGATACTCACAAGCTACAGGGATTTTTGCAAGTGCTTGTGCTTCAGTCTGAGTTTCGGCAACATTAACCGTGTGAGACACGTGCTTGTGAAGTGGCACATGAATGATCACATCGGTCCCATTGCTGGAGCGCAACTGAACGGTCCTGCTCCCAACATCTATCATCGCCTTGTGTTGTTTTAGCCATTCCATACCAAGAATAACATCAATCCCTAGTTGTGGAAGTACTATAGGACTGATAAACAAACTTTCTTTGCCTACTTTCAGACACAAGTCCCTCACTATGTGATTGGTACTGATAGATGACCCGGCAGCTGTGATGTGGTATCTCTGTTTCAGCTCTATAATTTCATACCCGTGCTTCAGTGCATATGCTTGGCTGATGAATGAAAAAGTCGCTCCAGAATCAAACAAAACAACCGTAGGGTGGTCATTGACAAAAAATGTGCCTGCCAAGACTGGTTCACCCTCCGGAACTTGCTCAAGCTGGCTGTAGTGCAGTTGGCCCATCTTTGGGGCTGATTTCTTCCCTTTGCCCATAGGCACTGATCCTGGAGTCTTTTGGTGCGAGTGACAGGTGCGACTGAAATGTCCGGCCTTCCCACATTTGAAGCAGGTATAGCCGGTGCTTGATTTGGTTGGTGGCATTGGAGCAGGTGGGGAAGGTGGTGCACTGTAAAATGACATGGGTTGTTCTGCCCCACTGTATTGTTCTTGTTGCGGAGGCTCTTCTAGGTAGTATATGTGCGTTGGGAATTGATACTCAACCCGTGGCCGCTGAGATGGACTCGATGGAGGTGTACTGGCAAGTCTTTTCTTCTGCTGGTCCTCATGGGCCTGACGGAGGCGATGCTCCATGTCGATGGCGACATCCACCAACTCATTGAAGCTGTCATAGCTGCGCCCCAAGTGAGTCAGCAGAGTGGGATCGAATCCATCCAACAGACGGGTAGCCCTCCGTGGGTCAGTGTTGACGTCTTCCGGGGAGTACTGGGACAAGCGGATGAAAGCTTGCACATATTCGAGTACCGACATGTCCCCTTGTCGTAGTGCACGAAATTCTCTTTGTTTGAGCTCGATGAGACTAGGCGGGAGGTAGTGAGCCCGAAAAGCCGCACGGAACTCATCCCACGTGACCTGGTGCCCGGCTGGTTGCATTGCCAGGAATGAAGCACACCAGGCCCCCGAGGGACCATGCAGACATTGCGCTGCAAAGCGAGCCTTCTGTTGCTCACTGAGGTGAGGCAGTAGACTGAACTTGGACTCGATGATCCGAAGCCAGTCATCAGCATCCAATGGATCTGGGGCAGTGGTGAAGATGGGTGGTTGTAGCGCCGCAAAGTCAGTGTAGCTGATCTCTTGCGGGTCGCGCCGTTGTTTCTCTTGAGCTATCAAGTCGATGAGTTGCTGAGCGACCTGAGTGGCCAACTCAGAAGGAGATGGTGCTCCATGAGCAGCCCCCTGAGCAGATGTCTCTGGTGGGGTGACCATCTGCAGAAATAAAGCCAGTCGAGTTTAGTCCAAGAGCTTTTGTGCAGCCGATGCGGTGATAAAAAGGTCATAACTCCATAATTACATGCGGGATGCATGAAAGCATGTAAGTGAATAGAAAAACTGGATGGCACATAAAGTGTTATCAAACATCTTATAGGTCTGGATAAATGAATCTGCTAATGGGAACTCGGGCGCAGTTTTAGATGCTGGTCAATACTTCTGAGTTTTCGTCGATATGGTTGTCAAGACGATCGATTTGGATGGATGTCCAATTATGGAAGTTCTCTAATGACTAGTCCTTTATTCCTTTGGTATGTAACTAGCTCTAATATCAAATTTCTCACGAATTGGGTGAGGGATGCAACTTCATTCAGGTGTTGCTTCTGACCGTGGTCGTTCGGGTTATCGTGGGGAAACTCCTCTTTGTAAAATTACTTGTATTATGAGAGTGAAATGTGCAGGAAGTTTGTTTAGGTCACGATTTATCCCATTTGCCTTTTTGTAGTATCCCCAAAACGATAACAAAGATACATGATGCATGATTCGTCCTATTCGGTCTCACATCCCACATCCTATGTATTATATATATAGCTAGCGATAATTCGGTGACATATATGCACGTCTCTCTCTAATGCAACTAACCGTTCTCTAGTCGTTCTTAGTTTCGCACGTGGTTAGCGTACCTGCAGAAGAATGCATGCTCATACATTACCACCTAATGTGGCATCCACGCGTGACCGCTGCGTGGACAACGTAGGTGGGCCGCTGCACCTTTTCCTCAAAGCCTGACTTTCCACCAGTACTGGGGATTGTCGAGAAAAAGGTGGATCCCAAAACCGAAGGTAAGTGTGGTGGGTATGAAAGCCTCAAACATGCCCACCACCCTTAAAGAGCTTTTACTTATACAGCATGAATGCAGAGTTCACAACCGTTCGCAAAACCCGATAGCTTCCACCAGTACTGGGGACAGCTATGGCCGAATAGTTGTTTCTCAAAGCACCGAATATGCATATGAGTTCTATCTAGGTCAGAATGTCAGCGATGTCACCTGGATAACGCTAACATCCTTATACGGGCATAGCGTATACTCTCATTTTGAATTACTTGAAGATGGGTTTTCGAAAATAGGTTTGTAAAACAAAACATGATGATATAACTGTTGTCTGTGTTTGATCGGCTCTGATACCAGCTGTGGCGGCACCGCCCAATTTAGTACGGACTAAGCACACCTGCCACCTCTGGCTCGCAGTGCACTTAGGCCAGACTAAACCCGGTAGTCCGTCGAGAGTACTACAGCTCTCGATAACACCAAATCCCAGAGGAACCGACATCAAACACATCCGACTCTCGAAGGAGCCACAACAATTACATCATCACAGGCAGTTGAAATAGAGAATAATAGGATTAATTTACAACCCAAATGTATGGAATCAATACATTTTCAAATATAGCGGAAGCGAAATCAGAGTATATGTAAATATAGCGGAAGCGTTTTCAAAACATCTCGCAGCGGAATAACATACTTAAGTAGTCTTCAGGAAGAGATGACAAGGCGAATAGCACCGAGCCCACCGGTACTACCACCTCCAACACAGTCGTCCAGCTATCGTCGGTACCTGTAATCCAAAAGTGGGGGCAGACCCTGAGTACTAATTACTCAGTAGGACTTAATGGACGGGGCTTACGGCTGACGCAAAGCATGCTTACTAATCATGTGGATCCTTAGCTGCTGATTTTTAAACAAAGTCATGTTGACGTAAGATAGCAGGATTTGACAACTGCTATCCATTAATCATGAATATCACTTATATCAAAAATAAATACTTGCAGGAAAGTAAAACACAAACACATGTCCCGTTCCAAGATTCATAGCACTTCCATCACACCCCTGGGAGTAGCCGTCTCAGGAGCGATACCACGGCGCGTCGGGTCAGCCCTCCCTTGACTCCAAAGCATCTCCCAAGTCCATCGACCTCCTACTAGTGGACGGGCAGCACCAGGAATAAGGGAACGGATCATATACACCCAAGCATGTTGTATAAAAAAAAAGACGTGACTTAATAAACAGTATGTTACAGTTATTACTACGTTGCCCGTGTGCGATATTGGCATTCTCACACCTGGTGAGCATCAGCGATTCGAATCGATTTGTTAATTTCCGGGAACAACTAACAATGCCAGGGGTATATGCTTACTAGCCCTCGCGTTTCCACATATAGCCCCCATCTCCACTTGTCCCATCCCAAGTTCGATTCCAACCCGCCATTCCCCAGGTTTAGCCCCCGTGGAGCGTTACCTCGGCCGCACCGGGTCCAGCCCTCCACGAGTCTACACCCCAAGCGCCCCTGGGACCGATGGTAGGACCAAGTCTCTGTTCTTCGGATGGCACAAGTAAGACTTTCACCGGTCCATTATCCCGGATAAGCACCTTAGCAATATTATGCCGATCAGCAGGCGAACAGCGAACGGGCCTTATGCGACTCGGGCGGAGTCCAGTGCACAATATCATAAACCATGAGTAACTCAAAAATCTCCGCCCGGTCTCCATTTAAATCAGAAGCATATATAACAACTTACCTCAGTGAGATTTCTGTAAGTTTTTGAAATCACCTACGCGACGAGTGACTCCATTCACCCGTGTCTACTCGTACCTAGCATTACTAGGCACTCGTCCTACGAACTCTAGGTGTAGGTTCTAGGGCCAGGGCGGCCAGGATAGCTAATGCAGTTGGTTTCAAACAACTCCTAATGCATATGCGTAATCATCAAACAAGATAGTATTTGCTGGGAGAAATCATGGTCCTGCCTACCTTTATTTGATCTTAAGAAAACCAACAAACTAAACTAGGTTAGTTTGCCGGGTTGTGAGGCTTTGCCCCAGGCAACCCCTTGATGCAGGGACGGATTTAATTAGCGACCCTTCGTCTTCGGGCTCCGGGTATAGCCTGTTGTCCGTTTCCTTGATCGCTGGTTTCTCCGGTGTTGATAGCTCTTTGCACGCGGGGTCTATATGCATGATAAAATGCAAGTGAGTGCAAGAGAATGCAAATACATGCATATGATACAGGTTATATGCATGAGGTGTCAATGAAATATAATGCATGATCAAACAACTTGTGAAGAATGGGTTCAGGTAATCTCAGTTTGAACACACCCCATAACAAGAAAACTTAACGACTTTGCTAAGAAATCATACAGTCCATCACTAAGAAAATCGTACAAACCATTACCACATCTTATCTTTGAAGTTATTAGAAACAATTGTTCTATATGTGCACACAGTCCCTATCAAATGAAATGAACATATACATGCAAATTAATGGACACGCTACCATTATGAATAAAATAAAATGCACTCATAAGTTCATGTAGTTAGAAAACTCCAATCGATCTCAAATCTTTACCACATGCAGCAACATACTCCATAACGCTACTAGATTTTTCCCATAATTTTATTAGCAGTTTAAATACACTTTTTCCTATTTTCTTTTTCAACTTAGTAGCATTTTATTATTTTCAAATCAGCCGCTTAAACATGCATGCACAACCTCATATCCTACCAGTGAGTTACTCATACTATGTGAAGTGCATGAAAAATACTAAAGGTCATATTTGAGCATATTTTACATGGCCTTCCTTGTCCAAGTTAATTAAATACACCATTCACATGCATAAGGGCAAAACAGTAATTAAACAGTCAATGCTAGTGTCACAAAAATTCACACAGTACCTAAATGTCATAACAAAGCTACTGTCCAAGTTTCATAATTTTTGGAGTTCATTTGGTCCACTTTTACCATTTATCAACCTACACCATGCATGCACTAAACCAGGGGCAAAACAGTCTTTTCACACATCCACATCATACCTATCCTGTAGATCTACTCACAAGGAGTCCATAGCCACTGAGTTTGTCCATTTTGGATTTTTATTTTAATTGTTATGATTTTTCAAAGTTTCAGCCGAAATAACTAAAAATAAATGGAAAAACATTAGATCCAGGGACTCATACGTAATTAACCATAGATCTCAGGGGCTAGAACGTAAGATTCTCAAGACACTATACACAGCGCTTCGGATTAAAACAGAAAACGCCGAAATGTGGAGGGCTAAAACGCAAAGCGCCGCGGCTTCTTCAACCTCCCGCCGGGGAGGGGTTGACCGGCGGCGGCGGCGCGTTGAACCGGCCGCGCGGGGCTCGCGGGCTCGCCGGCGGTGGTCGGGGAGAGAGAGGGGAGGGCGGCGGTCCTTTCCCCTTACCTGGATTTGGCGGAGGGGCGTCGGAGGCGGCCCGCGACGGTGGCCCGAAGGGGTGGAGGTCCGGCGGCGGAATGCGCGGCGGTGAAGCAACTCCGGCGGGCTAGATCCAGGGGAAACGGCGGAGGGGAGGCTGAGGGGTGTCGGCGTGGTGGTGTGGAGGAGTGGAGTTGCGCGGGACGGCCGGCGCGGCTTGAGCCCGAGCTTCGCGGCTACGGTGGGGCGGCGAGCTTCGGCGTGGTAATGCGAGGCGGTGGCGCTCTCTCGGCGGCCTAGAACGGGGCGGAGCGGTGGAGCCGAGGGCGTAGAGGAGCGGCGTGGAGGCGGGGTGGCGTAGGAGCGGCCGGAGGTGGCGGCTCGAGCTCGACCCGAGCCTCCAATGGCGGCGGTGTTCCGCTCGGGTGAAGGGAGCGCGGGGAGAGGGGAAGGAGAGTGCGGGCGAGTGGAGCGGGGATGGGATGGGGTCTGGTTTCGAGAGGAGGGCGCGGCTGGTCGGGGCGGAGGCCACGGCGGCGATCCGGGGGCGCGGCCACCGCCCGGTGCTTGCCGGCCGCGTGGTGGCCGCCGGCCCGGACACGGTGGCGGTTCGGGCCGGTGGGCCCCACCGGTCGGTGACAGTAGGAAAAGAAAAATAGAAAAAAATAAAAATGTGTTTTCTCCCCTGCTGAAAATCGCCATTTTGACCAATTTAGAGGCCGAATTTGGAAAAACTCCAATTGAATGAAATGTTCTACTCTTTGAACTCTACAACTTTGTCAATAGGTATGATTTCAAATTAGGCATGGAAATATGAAATTCATTTAAATTTAGCTCTCAAGTTTAATTTGGCCCACAAACCCCTTTTTGGAAAATTCCAAAACTCCTATTTATGGACATTATCTCCCAAGGTGCCTTTTGAAAAGTTTGTTTAGAATTTTAAAACCTACAGCTTCTCCAATATGAACTTTGCATGAAAGTGGCTGTAGGTTAGTCCAAATTTGAGATTTTTAAACAGGTCAGGTTTGAGCTGGTTTTCTAGGTTGGCAGTAAATGGTCCAAAACTCTAGTTAAACATTCTTATATGGCTAAGCCCCAAATATAGAAGTTATTCACCTCTTGTTTGTCTACAACTTTGCTAATATGATCTTCACCCAACTCTCGACAGAATCAAAGTTATGACTATAAACATAGTATCGCACATGCAACAAACAATGTTTTGAACTTGTAGTTTAAGCCAAATTTGATCCTAATGCACAAACACCCGTTATGCTATGATGCTTAAGGATGATGCTTCATGTATGAGGTGTGATTATGCACTTGAGATGCAGGAGCATCACACCCCTGTCCAGAGGTAGAAGAAGGAGGGGGTTTTCCCCAAAACCCCCTCGCCTTTTAGATAATTGCGCGCTCTGTTTTAAGTACTATTCACCGAGTCTATACAATCTTCTGTGCAGGCCCCTGGAGGTTATGGTTATTTACGTTCGGGTCCTTAGTCTGAGTAATTTTCCATTTAAATGCATTTAAATTGGCTATGAACTTTAGAAAATCATATAAAAGCACAGAAAAATCCAAAATGGACAAACTCAGTTGCGTTGGATTCCTCTTGAGTAGATCTACAGGATGAGTATGATGTGGATGTGTAAAAAGACTGTTTTGCCCCTGGTTTAGTGCGTGCATGGTGTAGGTAAATAAATGATAAAAATGGACTAAATGACCTCCAAAAAATTATGAGATTTGGGCAGTAGCTTTGTTATGGCATCTAGGTACTTTGAGAATTTTTCTTGCAGTAGCACTCACTGTTAAATGACTGATCTACCCTTAGGCTTAAGTTTTTGTAATAAAAATGCATGGGAAATACTTACCATACGAAACTTTCTCCAAAAGCTGTACTAGATTTTTGGGACACACCTTGTGCTAGGTTTAGCTTGCTGATAAAGTTTGAGCCTCTGCATGTTAAGTCCGAGTGGTGATTTGAAAATGACAAGTGCTACTATGATTTGATCCATAAAATAGAAATGGAATGCTAGTATGTACTCAGAAGTGACTTTCAGTATACTCCTTATAAGTAGTTAATTGGTTAATCCATAGTATAGCACCTGATGTCTGCTTACATCTTATAGTCGTATAACTGAACACCTGCGTACTAGTTAATATAACTATTATGCCCCTTCTTAGTTAAGGTAACAATAATGTACATGCTGGGATTAGTCATTATAAGAGTCTAAACTTAATATCATGCTTGTAAACCATGTGTGTACAAACTAAACTAAAGATGACACTACCACACTCTCTTTTGATCAATAACTTGACTAGTGCAAAGAGAGTTGTTTAAACGCATGTGTTGGGTACATGAAAGTACTACCATCCATATGCTAGGAACGGTGTTTCAAACTAGTAATACCTTACAGGTATAAATATATGGTTGTTGTATGCTTTGCTTGAGTATGATAAAGAACAGTCACATTGACACTTAATCGTGTTTTAATCCCATGGGTTGCATTGAGAATGCCCGATTGCGTGCTTACTCTAAGTCCATAAAAGTACTTCTGTGTCACCAGTAGTACTACCTGATGTTACTAGATGTTCAATACATGAAACTTTGTATGTGTTATGTGGCTGTTGAGTGTATGCCTGCTCTAAGTCAAGAAAAGTGCTACTATTACTAGTGCTAAGAGTGATGTCTTAAATTGATAATCCATTGCATGTGTAAGTATATGATGACTAGTATTGCGCTTGCATGTAGAGTGAAACGAGGCATCTCAACTTAACACTTGATCATGAAATGAATTATATCTTGCCGCGTGAATGCTTAATTTCATAACTGAATGATTGTGCTAGATGCATACTGGCACTTCTCGTTAGTATAGTTGTCGATCACTTTTCTGTCCATCCATGAAATGGTTATTCGTGTATGTGTTTAATACTTATGCATCTCGTACACTGCACCGTGCATACCATTCATGTAGAAACGCTTCTTGCAGATACGTGATCAAAAAGCAAGTGCGTGGAACTACATCAAGTATCGGTGTCCAAAAGACCAACTAAGACCCACTCACGACCTGGAGAGCCCATCAGTCGTGTTTGGACGGAGGAGTTGTCCAAGGGATCAAGGGGTTGCCTGGGGCAAAGCCTCACAACCCGGCAAACTAACAGTAGCTTAGTTTGTTGGTTTTCTTAAAGTAAAACAAAGGTAGGCAGGACCATGCTTTACCTAGCAAATGATTTTGTTGAATGCTTACGCATCTGCATTAGGAGTTGTTTGGAAACCATTTGCATTAGACTCCTTGGCCGCCCTGGCCCTAGCACCTACAATAGAGTGCGTAGGACGAGTATGCCTAGTAATGCTAGGTACGAGTAGACACGAGTGAATGGAGTCACTCGTCGCGTAGGTGATTTTTCAAAAGTCACAGGAACTATTACTATGATGGAAGCTATGAGGATGCTCATGGTTTTAACTCGAGACCGGGCGGAGATATGGTTATATGAGAAAAATGATGATGATGATATGGATGGTATGGTGGACTCCGCCCGAGTCGCATAAGGCCGGTCGTTGTTCGCCTATTGGTCGGCATAACATTGCTAGGGTGCTTATCCGGAATCTATGGGCCGGTGAAAGTCTTACTTGTGACGTCTCAAGCAAGGGGCACGTTCCTACCCACTGGTTGAGAGGAAGGTGGCCGCGGAGGCGGGTGTCAAAGGAGGGCAGAACCCGACGTAACCGAGGTACCGCTCCTGCGACAACGCGCTCCGGGAGTCAGGCGGGAGTGGTCATCGAACTTGAGACGGGACAGGTGGAGATGGGAGAAGCATATGTGGAACGCTGGGAGTTAGTAAGCATATGCCATCCTGGTGCTTCTAGTTATTCCCGGGAATATAAAAATCGATTCGAATCGCTGATGCTCACCAGGTGTGAGAATGCCAATACCACTGACGGGCAAAGTAGTAATCCACTTGAATATGTTGTATTGTGAATTCATGGTTTTGAATACTACATACTTGAATATACATGCTTTACTTTCATGCAGCTTTTTATTATACTCATGATTAGTATTATTGATATGATAAACTAAGTAGCTGTCAAATCCTACTCTATATGATAAAGCAAGCAGCTGTAATTCCTGCCTCCACATGTTAACTTGTTTCTGTTTAAAATCAACAGCTAAGGATAAAAATCTTAGTAAGCAAGCTTTGCGTCAGCCGTAAGCCCCGTCCATTAAGTCCTACTGAGTAATTAGTACTCAGGGTTTGCCCCCACTTTTGGATTTCAGGTGCTGACGACATCCGGACAACTGTGTTGGAGGTGGTAGAACCGGTGGGCTCGGTGCTACTCGCCTTGTTTATCTCTACTTGAAGACTAGTTGCGTTTTATTTCCGCTGTGAGATGTTTTGAACGCTTCCGCTATATGTATCTATACATGTATATTTTGACTTCGCTTCCGCTATATTTGAACATGTATTTGACTATTTATCTTCGGTTTGTAAACTAAGTCTGCTTATTCTCTACTTCAACTGTTTGTGATGATGTAATCTGTTGTGGCTCTCTCGAGAGCTGAATGTGTGTGATGTCGGTATCCTCGGGCGATGGTTACATCGAGTGCCCTTTGGGTAGCTCGACGGACTACCGGGTTTAGTCCGGCCTAAGTGCACTGTGAGCCAGAGGTGGCAGGTGTGCTTAGTCTGGATTAAGCAGGGCGGTTCCGCCACATCGTCGCGGTCTTCGTTATGTTGGTCGTTCTATCCAACTCGTCCGATGGACCATCGGACTGTCTGATGCTCTGAAAAGCCGGGACTTGGTCTTTTTCTCTTCAGCTGCCCAACTGGTCCGATGGACCATCGGACCGTCCGATGGTGGAGTTTTGCGCTAGGTCTTGTATCTTCAACTATTGGCTTTTTCTTCTCGCCGGTGCACTCAATGGGGCATCTTCGGACTTCTTGGTGCCCCAAAAAATCGGGACCGCCGAGTCAGGACCCTCACTTGAAACTTGATGTGGCTTGGGTCTTTGAAGCGCCCCAGCCCGTAAGCGGGACTAAAATGTGCTTTATTGTCATTCTCAGGGATATGATAACCACATTCTTACATCAGAGTAGTACAGATCCGCCCTAACGGGACAGACCAAACGGGGCGCAGCCCGAAACATACAACTGCAGCGGAACTTAAACGGTAGACCCAAACATTCCCACTTCACACCGTTGGGATAGGCCGCAACCCTTACACGTACAAGCCCTCTTAAAAGGCGACTTCGTCTTCTCTGAAAAACAACAACAAAGGGGGGGTGAGTACGAAAACGTACTTCGCAAACCCACCTTCCTCCATAAGGAATCGGGGTCAAAGTTATTACTACATGCAGGATATATCTGGAGCTCAGGATGGTTTTGCCAAAAAATATGCAAGGCTCATTGATTAACAGTTTTATTTTTCAGAAAACACTTTTTCCAAAAGGGGTGCCACTGGACTTGCCGGTCCATCGTGGCTTATGGCTCGCAGGCCAACACTTTTCTCCATTGCTACCGGGCCACGCTCGTAGCTTCCAAAAACATCATTTTCACCCAACCAAACCCCAATTTTATAAATTGCAGAAATTTTTTCTACGATGGCTTATGCACGCAACCGGCACCCTGAGCCGTGCCCTCTCATGCATATATATAGTCTCCACTAATGGGCTTTAGCCACGTAAAGGCCCATTAGGATTCTATTGCTTGCGGATCAAGTATCCGAGTCCCAATGGCGGTCCAATTGCGCGTACCATACGCGAACGTCCGAGTCAGACCCGTGGGTCGAGTTGCACTCGAACTCAACATCGGCTCTTGCCAGAGCCGACATGACTCGGAGTTGGTCCTGGAAATTGCCACGCCGGGCACATCTCCATCAATCTCCCACTTGCCCAAGGGGCAATATCCTAGTGTCACCAATCCCTTAAGTGTGTGACCCTGTAGGTTCTCATGCAGTCGGCCATGGCGAAAAAACCTTTTCTCAAGCCAATCGATCAACAGCGGCGCCTAACAGCACACATTGACCCCCAAAAGCACAATGATCATATCAACCGAACCTTGATGTACAACTCGTCGTATATCCTTTTGCCACACGACGCCAGTCCGACCCAAGGCGAGATTTGTACCACCCTTGTTTAATAGTCAGACTAATTTCACTCGTCAATGGTGGATTACTGGACTAACCATTAGTCCGAATGTGATTAACCATTAATCACATAGCACAGCCATGCATTTTCTAATTCAGCCACCTCGAGGGGCCCAGAGGCAATCTCTCTCATTATGTGAGAGGGGCAAATTCCATCTTGATCCACTCACATCCCACCCATGTTTCGTAATGTACCCGAAAGTTACTTTTATAACTACCCAGTTACGGTGTAGCGTTTGGTAACCCCTAAGTACACCACTACACACAGTGAGAATCAATGGTGATCTCAGGTCAAAGGATTTAGCGGGTATATCACTCGAGAGCGCTTGATGGCACATATAAGCATAACAATCCCAGCAACGTCTCGGAGTGAGTCAGATCTGACACCATGTTCTCTAACATCTATCCACATCATTGATTTGATATCCAATATCCATGATCCGTAAGACATGATCATCAACCAATCCGTGTGCTAGCCCTTGAATCATTATTGTCCCAATAAAGATTATAGGCTAGGGACCATTTAGAACACGGCATTTAAACAAGAGTTTCACGAACGAGTCACGCACTCGTTGATCCATTGTTTACAGCAACATGTTCAAGGAACAACAATGAATAACATTTATTCAAAATAAAACATAACAAATTCTCATCCCACGTACACTAGAGTCAACTCAGGTATCCAATACCCATTGCTTTCGTGTGTACCTCAAATTTGGATTGCGGGAGAGGCTTCGTTAATGGATCAGCTACATTTAGATCCGTGTGCACTTTACATATCTTCACATCACCTCTATCGATAATCTCTCTGATCAGGTGATATCGTCGGAGTATATGTTTGGATTTTTGGTGTGATCTAGGTTCCTTAGCTTGAGCAATGGCACTGATATTATCACAGTAAAGGTCCAACGGGCTCGAAGCACTTAGAACAACACCCAACTCAGAAACAAACTTTCTGATCCAAACTGCCTCCTTTGCAGCTTTCGAAGCTGCAATATACTCGGCTTCTGTTGCAGAATCAGCCACGGTATCTTGATTGGAACTCTTCCAACTAACCGCTCCACCATTGAGGCATAATACAAATCCGGCTTGCGATCTGCTGTCGTCTTTGTCTGTTTGGAAACCAGCATCGGTGTAACCCTTTACAACGAGCTCTTCCTTACCTCCAAACACTAGGAACGCATCCTTAGTCCTTCTCAAGTACTTAAGGATATTCTTTACAGCAATCCAGTGACCTTCACCTAGACATGATTGGTATCTGCTCGTAACACTTAGAGCAAAGGAAACATGTGGGCGAGTACATATCATGGCATACATGATGGATCCAATTGTGGAGGCATACGGGATCTCACTCATCCTCTTTTGCTCATCAGTAGTCGAAGGACACTGAGTCTTGCTCAAGATCATGCCAGGTGACATGGGCAAGAAACCTTTCTTGGAATCATGCATGTTGAACCGTTTCAACAGCTTGTTAATATACGTACTTTGGCTTAATCCAATTAAGCGCTTAGACCTATCTCTATAGATCTTTATGCCCAAAATGTAGGCTGCTTCTCCCAAGTCTTTCATCGAAAAACTCTTTCTCAATGAGTCCTTCACAGCTTTCAATATAGGAATGTCATTTCCGATCAACAATATGTCATCTACATATAAGACCAGAAAGACGAGTGCGCTCCCACTGACCTTCTTGTAAACACAAGGTTCTTCTACGTTTTTTATGAAACCAAACCCTTTGACCACTTCATCAAAATGTAGATTCCAACTCCGAGATGCTTGCTTGAGTCCATAAATGGACTTCAAAAGCTTGCATACCTTCCCAGCATTCTGTGGATCGACAAAACCATCGGGATATGTCATGTACACATCCTCACTTAGGTTTCCATTAAGGAAAGCCGTTTTGACATCCATTTGCCACACCTCATAATCATGATATGCGGCAATCGATAGGAGGATCCGGATAGACTTCAGCAAGGCTAAGGGCGAAAATGTTTCATCATAATCAACACCTTGAATTTGACGAAACCTTTTTGCCACAAGCCGTGCCTTATAGATGTGAACATTTCCATCAGCGTCTATCTTTTTCTTGAAAACCCATTTGCACTCGATAGGTCGCACCTCATCAAGTGGTTCGACCAAGTTCCAAACTTGGTTGTCAGCCATGGATTTCAACTCGGATCTCATGGCCTCCAGTTATTTCTCAGAGTCGGGTCCCATCACAGCTTCTTTGTAAGTTTTAGGTTAATCATTGTCCAACAACAATACATCGTGCCGACCCATGGTGAGGAACATGTAGCGGTCGTGTAATACCCCGGGTTTTATCTACCTCAAAATGCACCTCTAAATGCACCCGGTTTTCAAATTGTTTGCAAAACTCTCCCTCAAATCTCCACAGTTCGATCTCTAAAATCAAATTCACAAATATGAAAAACCTTTTCTACCTTCCCGGGCCGAAATTTCCTTCTCCTTCCCCCTTCTCTCTCTCTGTCAGCCTGGCCCAGCGCCCCCTTCCCTCTCTCTGTCAGCCCGGCCCAGCGCCCCATCGCTCTCTTCCTCTTCCTCCCCTCCCGCATGGGCCGAGCCCAGCTAGCCTTCCCCTTCCCCCTCCTCTCTTCCTCCCTTTTCCCGGCCCAGCAGCCCGATTCCACTCGCCCCGTCCCCTACCTCCAGCACGCGCCAGCGACGACGCGTGCACGCGCGCGACGCCGTCGTCGCCGCGCCGTCCCCCACCTCTCTGCGCCGCCGCAGCACCTCGGCCAGGCACTCGAGCGCCCTAGTCACCGCCCTAGCCCGGCCGCGGCACGCAAGCCGCTACCCCCCACGGAAGTGCCCGGTCCCCGCCGGCTCGGCACGCCATGCCGGCGCGCCACGACGCCGCGTCGCCTGCGGCCAAGGTCGCACGCGCACACTGCCACACTCACGCTCGCGGACGCGCCCACTTCACCCGTGCACGGGCACGCCCTTCTCCCCAGAGCGCGCCACGCCTCCCCTCCCCTGCTCCGGGACCCGCCGGACGGCGTCGGCCCCGCCTCGACGCCGCCGCGCCGCCACCTATAAAAGGGGCAAGCCCCCGCGCCGGCTCTTCCTCCCGCTCACCCCGACGCACGCACCCACCACCTCCACCCTCGGCAAGCGCCTCAGCGCGAACGCCCCATCCACCCCGTCCCGGTGCCCGCCTTTGCCGACCGCCTCCCTCTCCGATTCCGGAGCTCCGAGCTACCCCGAAGCTCCATTAGGTGAGCACCGCGTCCCTGGTAAGGGCGCGCACCTTTCCCCTCTCTCTCTCGGCCCGGCCCCGCCCCGGCCTCGCCGGAGCGCCGCCGCGCCTTGACCCTCCACCTCGGCGCTCGCCGTTGAGCTCCCACACCGCGCCATCCACGTCCACGTCTACATCAACCTTCTCAGCTTGGATCCGCCTCGCTCCTGGGACGGTCCCCGGCGACGGAACCGGATCACCGGCGGCAAGCCGCCGGTGAACCGCTCCGCCCCCGGCGACCGGCTCAATCAAGACCCGGACCGGCTCGGGCCGGACGGCCGTCACCGTCGCCCCCTGTCGCCGTAAGGCTGACAGGTGGGGCCGGGTGGACGCCGTTCGCCCGCCGTCCCTCCCCTCCGCGCGGCCAGTGGGCCGGCCTGCTAAGGCCCACGGGCGCGGTGAGGGGATGGGCCGAGCCGTTTCGGAGGAAGGGGTTGGGCTGCGCGCGCTATTCCGGCCCGCGTGGTCTTTTCCTTTTTTTCAAATGATTTTTGAATATTCCAGAAATTGAAATGTGTATATCTCGGTCATTTTAACTCCGAATCAAGTGATTCTTCCACCTAAATTCATCTAAAATCACCCTCTACCCATCCACATAATTTCCACTCTGTTTTGAATATGTATGCATGTATGTTTACTTGTGTGTTTGTTTTTGCGGTAGACGAAACGCCCGAGAACCCGCCGGAACCGGAAGTGACTGCTGTCGACACCGAGCCCGAGGAAGCAACTCCCGAGCTTCGCTGTGACGAAGAGCTTGACGACGGCAAGTCCACTGAATTCCCCGTGCTTGATGCATAAAAATACCTAATTTCGTCAATACAACCCCGGCCTAGGTTCATAACACAAAAACCCTGCATGTTTTGCTAAGCTAAGGACTACCCCAATAAAGTAGCCTCCTAAGCCATAATAGAAGTAGCGCGCATAGGTGGGATCGCTCATATGCTATACCATTTATAATTCCTCACTTGGAAAATGAATTATGGATGGGCGGAAAAGAAAAGGAAAGTGTTTTGGTGTAAAACATGGGGAAAGACCCCGGCAGACGACTTCGGTTGTTGAAGCCACATTTGGGGGTAGAAACCCTGGGGTGACGTGATCATGGAAGCCCCGGAGTCCGGCCCTTGTTGCGAGGGTCGGGCAGGTGATAGCTCAGTTGGTGAGCGAATGTGGGAGCTCTACCCTTAAGGACCGAGTTTACGTCTCATCTCACCTAACCCGCTTGTGCAACCACTCGAGGTTGTATGCGGCAACCCGTGGTCGGACCCCGCAAGGACCAACCGGACGTAGACCGGTGTGCTGGGATGCATGAGAGATTGGGAAATGGGCGCGGTTGCATGGCTGCGGTCAGGGGTCAACAGTCGCGTGGCTGCGGGTCTGAGCGACAGGTGGTCCCGCGTCTCTCATGGTTGAAGTCTGGGGAAGCCTTGCACGGGAATGGCCTAGATAGGATTGATATGATATGGTCGCTCCTATCATGATATCCGAACTTATGGGTAAAGTGCACATCTCTGATCAGAGTTTAAAATCTATCCGGATAGTCCAGTGTCCATTGTTATGGACGGGGTTACGGTTTGGTCTCGGAAACTAGCTTCTTACAAAATGTGGGATGGGAAGGGTTAAAAAGAATGGTTTTGAGGCAGCTGCGGTTGCCGAGGAGGAGTGTGTGAAAAATGTGGTGGCCGGTGAGCCACGAGCCGCCCGGACCGGCCAGTCCGACGGCAAGTATTTGTTCTGGGGGAGTAAAACCGTTTTCCTAAACTAAAACATTCCAACTAGTTATCCCATGCGTGCGCAACTCTTATCATGGCAAACACCCTAAGCTACAGATTTTCCCTTGCATGTACTAATAGGTCTTTACCCGTCCCTCCGCGAGGAGTGAGGTGGGCTTGCGGAGTACGAAGTACTCACCCTTGCTTTGTTGTCGTTTTTCAGAGGACTTCGACGCGTTCGCTGAAGCGTTCTTCGGCTAGGTCGTGCTCTTATCCCCAACCGCCTGTGGAGTTGGGTCGAATAAAAGATGCTCGTTTTATTTACCGCTTCCGCTGATTTATGTAATGTTGTGTTGTAATCGCTAAGTCAGACTCTTTACTGCTTTGAATAAATGTGTGGCTAGCCTCCTGGGACTAGCTTTTGTATCACATTTAGCTTCTGAGAAATCAGGGGCACTTCAGGTGGTATCAGAGCCGTAGGTTGGCCGTAAGACGCGACCCTAAGTCAAATAACGTTTCTGAGTCCAAATTCTTTTATAAAACTTTCTTGGTGCTTATCCATCTATTTACTCCTGCTTGTTCCTTCTCCAGATGGCCCCGGCGATTCCAGCTCTCGCGACCAGTGAGCACGGAGAGACTGACTTCGTCACACTCTTGCTCCATTGCACTCGGCTACTCGACATTCCCAAAGAGCCCTACTACAAAATTGTAGAATTCCACAAGCCTGACACCATAGGGTGTGCCATAACCGTATACATAGAAGCCAGCAAGAAACACCCCGGCTTTGCAGTAACCACCCCTGGCCATGACCCAAACCTTACCAAGCACACCGCAGCTCTCAACACCCTTCGCCGCCTCTGCAACATCTATGAAAAAGAAATCGAGCACACCAGCGTACGGTTCTTCCCAGCGGAAGACCGAACCACTCCCTTATGGAAGAGACGCCTAACCCCAGTAGTAGAAGCTAGGATATCCAACAAAAACCCCACCATATCCAGCTTGACCAACTACCTTTACGCCTTAGACACCCATTTCCAAAAGCTAGACAAGCAACTGTTCAAAACCCACCGTCGAGTGCTAGCCAGTGAAATGGAGGCCAGAGAGCTGAGAATCCAGAATGCTTCCCTACGTACTAGATTAGCGGCTACTGAGGACAAGGAAAGGGCAGCTTGGGAGATGGTGAGGAGCACGCGCAACAAGTACAAGGCAAAGATGGAACGCATGGCAAAAAGGACCAGAATCGAGCCTGAAGAGCCAGCAACGGAAGAACACACCACAAAGAAGGCCAGGACGGAGCCTGAGGAACCCGCACAAAACAAGAAGTCAGAGGAACGCCAGGATGCTGACTTAGCCAGTCTAGAGTTAGATTGGAGTCTTTTTCCTCCAGCTAGTGAGGCTTTCCCTGACGACGATATTGATATCGACCTCTCTGCTTTCGAGATGCTTCCCCAAGAGGGTACCCCAACTCCTTTGGAGGAATTGATAGACCTCCTCGAATAGAGTCAACCATGGTGTCCTAGGGCATGCTTTGCCCCCTTGTATCGCTAGAACGGTTGTTTGAATAAAATAAAATTTTGAAAACCTCGTGATATTGTCTACCAACGAAGAACACTTAATCACTATCTTAAACACCACCCTTGTCTTTCAGATGGCATCTCACAACTCGGGCAACGCCGACAATGTGGTGCCAGAAGCAGTGGCAGAAGGGCAGGGTGACAATGGCCAGCCAGCAGCAGCAGCAGCAGCAGCAGCAGTAGCGGCTGTTCAGAACCCAACAGCAACAGGTGAACAAAGTGGAAACAGTGGAGCAGAAAGTCACACTCATCCGTCTCAACGGGCCCGTACTCCACCTCCACCACCCAATCCGATCGTGGAACTGACTCAGAACTTGGTCCGTTGCATAGAAGGAATAGCTCAAAGGGCACCGCCACCCCAGCAAGGCAGAGCTCAGAATCTGATGGGGGAGTTCATGAAATTAAGACCCACACCTTTTGTTGGATCCCACGATCCCCTTGAAGCTTATGACTGGATCAAGACTATTGAAAGAAAGTTGGAAATTATTAACTGTGATGAGCCAACCAAGGTAGCCCTGGCCACTCATCAACTCACTGGGGCAGCACTGGCCTGGTGGGAAAGTTACCGTGAAGCTCACAGAGGGCAAGTTACCTGGGAAGGATTCCTGGAAGACTTCCGCAAATATCATGTTCCAGAAGCTGCGAGAGATCTCAAGGCAGAAGAATTCAGGAAGCTGAAGCAGAACACCATGACCATGCAAGAGTACATTGAGAAGTTCACCACTCTGTCCCGTTATGCACCGGAAGAAGTCAACACTGATCCTAAGAAGTGCAAGTGTTTCATTCGGGGACTGAACCCTGAAATCAAGTCCATAGTTCACTCAAATGAAGCACCAAGCTTCGCAACACTGATCAACCGAGTCATCCAGATAGAAGAAGATAAGCGCGAAGAGAAAAGTCAGCTCAAAAGGAAGTTTATGGAGATCAAGTCCCAGCGCCAGGAACGCCGTTTCCGTCAGAAGAGCTTTGGTGGGCAAGTGTCACGGGGCTCGTATGGTGTGCCCCCCAGAAACACTATTTCGAACCCGTCACGCTTTGCTCCAACTCAAAGCAGCTATCAGACTCAGCAGTATGACCCTCGTACCTGCTTCAAGTGTGGCAAGCCTGGGCATTTTCAGTTCAGCTGTCCTCAACCGATGCGACCAGCAGCATCCACCTTCTCCAACTCAGTAAATGGGCCAAAACAGACCAGTGCTACCGGGAACCGTCCTGCGACGAGTACTCAGTCCGGCAAGCCACCCCTGCCACCAGCTAACAGGGCCCGCATCAACCATGTCGAAGCGCAGGAAGCACAGCAGGCTACTGGTGTGGCTCTCGGTGAGTTCCTGGTAAACTCAGTTAAAGCAACTGTTCTATTTGATTCTGGTGCATCACATTCATTTATATCCTCATCCTTCGTCGAGAAACACAACATCCCCACCATACCACTCAAAAAGCCACTCCTGACCCGAACACCCGGGGCTGACATCCCGTGTCAACTCGGGTGTGTCGGGGTCCAAATCCTTCTAAGAGGGGTAGTGTTCACCGCAAACCTCATAGTGATCAAGTCCTAGGACATTGACGTCATTCTGGGCATGAACTGGTTGAGCTCTCACCAGGGCGTCATAACCTGCAAAAACAAAACTGTGCACCTAGTCCACCCTGATGGAACCAGAGTATTCTTCCACGTCGATAAACCTACCCGCGACCCCATGAACTTCCACGTACAAATCCAGACCATCCATGATGTACCTATAACCCGAGAGTACCCAGATGTCTTCCCTGATGAGCTACCCGGGATGCCTCCAGACAGAGATATAGAATTTATAATTGATCTTTACCCCGGAACTCCACCCATTGCCAAGAGACCATACAGAATGTCATCAAAGGAACTAGTGGAACTGAAAGAACAGCTCAGAGACCTGCAGGAGAAGGGCTTTGTCAGACCCAGTTCTTCCCCATGGGGAGCCCCTGTGCTCTTTGTATCCAAGAAAGATGGAAGTATGAGAATGTGTATAGATTACCGATCCCTGAACGAGATGACCATCAAAAACAAGTACCCTCTTCCGCGGATCGATGATCTATTCGACCAGCTGAAGGGAGCAAAGTATTTCTCCAAGATAGACTTGAGGTCAGGTTACCATCAGCTCAAGATCAGAGAAGAAGATATACACAAGACTGCTTTCGTTACCAGATATGGCCAGTATGAATTCACAGTGATGCCTTTTGGACTCACCCATGCCCCGGCTTACTTCATGAACCTCATGAATAAGATATTTATGGACGGATTAGACAAGCACGTCATAGTTTTCATTGATGATATACTTGTCTATTCCAAGACAATCGAGGAGCATGAAGAACACCTCCGGAAAGTACTGGAGAAATTAAGAAGCCACCAGTTGTATGCTAAATTCAGTAAATGCGAGTTCTGGTTAGAAAGGATTTCATACCTGGGGCATATCATCACAGCAGAAGGGGTAACAGTGGACCCCGAAAAGGTAGAGGCAGTAATGGAATGGCCACAGCCGACTAATGTGAGCGAAGTCCGCAGTTTCATTGGATTGGCGGGATTTTACCGCCGGTTCATTGGGGGCTTTGCGAAAATTGCCAAGCCCATGACAGCGCTCCAGAAAAAGGGTGCCCGGTTCGAATGGACCGAGGCCTGCGAGAAAAGCTTTCAAGAGCTGAAAGCCAAACTAACCTCAGCCCCAGTCTTAGTACTGCCTGACATTCACCGGGACTTCGTCATATACTGTGACGCGTCTCGGCAAGGGTTGGGTTGCGTCCTCATGCAGGACGACAAGGTGATAGCTTATGCCTCCCGGCAACTCAAGGATCATGAGCAAAATTACCCCACGCACGACCTTGAGTTAGCTGCGGTGGTACATGCACTGAAAGTATGGAGACACTATCTGATTGGCAACAAGTGTGAGGTGTATACTGACCACAAGAGCCTCAAGTACATTTTCACCCAGCCTGACCTGAATCTGAGGCAACGCAGATGGCTAGAACTAATCAAAGATTTTGATATGAGCATTCAGTACCATCCAGGCAAGGCAAATGTGGTAGCAGATGCATTGAGCAGAAAAGCATATGGCAACGAGTGGATCCCAAGGAATAAACACTTAAAAGAGGACCTGTTGAAACTCAACATGCACATTGTACAAGAACCCAAACAAGGCCTGTTGGCAGTTCAACCAACCTTGGTAGAACAAATAAGGCAAGACCAGAAGGCAGACGGAGAAATTCAGAAGGCAATCCAGCGCATCGGTACCGGGCCAATCACCGGACTTCGGGTTGATGAGAAAGGCACCCTATGGTTTAAAAACAGAATCTGTGTGCCGAAAACAGGAGTAACCAGGAAAATTGTGATGGAAGAAGCCCATAACTCAGCCTACTCCATTCATCCAGGGTCTACCAAGATGTACCTGGACCTAAAAACAGATTACTGGTGGAAGGGCATGAAGGCAGATATCGCAAGATATGTGGCACGATGTGACGTTTGCCAGAGAGTAAAAGCAGAACATCAGAAACCAGCAGGTCTATTGCAACCCCTACCCATCCCTATGTGGAAATGGGATGAGATAGGTATGGACTTCGTGACAGGGTTACCAAGAACACCAAAAGGGAATGATGCCATATGGGTCATTATTGATAGACTCACAAAAAACTGCTCATTTCCTGCCTGTGCGAACCACCTATAATGGAGCAAAGTTAGCCCAGCTCTACATCGAGAATGTGGTAAAGTTGCATGGGATACCCAGCAGAATAGTGTCAGATAGAGGGACACAGTTCACCTCCAAGTTCTGGAAAAGTCTTCAAGAAGCAATGGGCACAAAGTTAGACTTCAGCACCGCATACCACCCACAGACAGATGGCCAGACAGAAAGGGTAAATCAAGTCATGGAAGATATGTTGAGAGCGTGCGCTCTCACCTACGGCACCAACTGGGAAGCCAGCCTTCCGTTTGCAGAGTTTTCGTACAACAATGGACGCCAAGCCAGCTTAGGTATGGCGCCGTTTGAAGCTCTATATGGAAGAAAATGTAGAACCCCTCTGATGTGGCATGAAGTGGGAGAACGATCCTTAGTAGGACCTGCCTTAATTAAAGAAGCAGAAGAAAAGGTGGCAGAAGTCAGAGCAAGACTGAAGGAAGCTCAATCCCGACAGAAGAGTTATGCAGATGGCAGAAGACGGGAACTTAGTTTTGAAGAGGGAGACTCAGTGTACCTGAAGGTGTCACCTATTCGAGGGACAAAGAGATTCCAAGTCCGAGGAAAACTTGCACCCCGCTACGTCGGACCTTACAAGATTGTTCGGCGGATAGGAAAAGTCGCCTATAAGCTGGAACTACCAGAATCGATGCGTGACATACACGACGTGTTCCACATATCTCAACTCAGAAAGTGCCTGAAAGTACCAGACCAACAAGTGAACCTGGCTGCCGAAGAGTTACAACCAGACCTAGTCTATCAAGAGAGACCAATCAAGATTTTGGACACAGTCACCCGGAAGACACGGACTACAACAACCAAGATATGCAGAGTTCTTTGGAGCCGTCACGGCGAAGAGGAGGCAACCTGGGAAAGAGAAGATGCTCTCAGGAAAGAACACCCCCATCTGTTCGAAAACCAACCCGATCTCGAGGACGAGATCTCTTCTAAGGGGGGTAGGTTTGTAATACCCCGGGTTTTATCTACCTCAAAATGCACCTCTAAATGCACCCGGTTTTCAAATTGTTTGCAAAACTCTCCCTCAAATCTCCACAGTTCGATCTCTAAAATCAAATTCACAAATATGAAAAACCTTTTCTACCTTCCCGGGCCGAAATTTCCTTCTCCTTCCCCCTTCTCTCTCTCTGTCAGCCCGGCCCAGCGCCCCCTTCCCTCTCTCTGTCAGCCCGGCCCAGCGCCCCATCGCTCTCTTCCTCTTCCTCCCCTCCCGCATGGGCCGAGCCCAGCTAGCCTTCCCCTTCCCCCTCCTCTCTTCCTCCCTTTTCCCGGCCCAGCAGCCCGATTCCACTCGCCCCGTCCCCTACCTCCAGCACGCGCCAGCGACGACGCGTGCACGCGCGCGACGCCGTCGTCGCCGCGCCGTCCCCCACCTCTCTGCGCCGCCGCAGCACCTCGGCCAGGCACTCGAGCGCCCTAGTCACCGCCCTAGCCCGGCCGCGGCACGCAAGCCGCTACCCCCCACGGAAGTGCCCGGTCCCCGCCGGCTCGGCACGCCATGCCGGCGCGCCACGACGCCGCGTCGCCTGCGGCCAAGGTCGCACGCGCACACTGCCACACTCACGCTCGCGGACGCGCCCACTTCACCCGTGCACGGGCACGCCCTTCTCCCCAGAGCGCGCCACGCCTCCCCTCCCCTGCTCCGGGACCCGCCGGACGGCGTCGGCCCCGCCTCGACGCCGCCGCGCCGCCACCTATAAAAGGGGCAAGCCCCCGCGCCGGCTCTTCCTCCCGCTCACCCCGACGCACGCACCCACCACCTCCACCCTCGGCAAGCGCCTCAGCGCGAACGCCCCGTCCACCCCGTCCCGGTGCCCGCCTTTGCCGACCGCCTCCCTCTCCGATTCCGGAGCTCCGAGCTACCCCGAAGCTCCATTAGGTGAGCACCGCGTCCCTGGTAAGGGCGCGCACCTTTCCCCTCTCTCTCTCGGCCCGGCCCCGCCCCGGCCTCGCCGGAGCGCCGCCGCGCCTTGACCCTCCACCTCGGCGCTCGCCGTTGAGCTCCCACACCGCGCCATCCACGTCCACGTCTACATCAACCTTCTCAGCTTGGATCCGCCTCGCTCCTGGGACGGTCCCCGGCGACGGAACCGGATCACCGGCGGCAAGCCGCCGGTGAACCGCTCCGCCCCCGGCGACCGGCTCAATCAAGACCCGGACCGGCTCGGGCCGGACGGCCATCACCGTCGCCCCCTGTCGCCGTAAGGCTGACAGGTGGGGCCGGGTGGACGCCGTTCGCCCGCCGTCCCTCCCCTCCGCGCGGCCAGTGGGCCGGCCTGCTAAGGCCCACGGGCGCGGTGAGGGGATGGGCCGAGCCGTTTCGGAGGAAGGGGTTGGGCTGCGCGCGCTATTCCGGCCCGCGTGGTCTTTTCCTTTTTTTCAAATGATTTTTGAATATTCCAGAAATTGAAATGTGTATATCTCGGTCATTTTAACTCCGAATCAAGTGATTCTTCCACCTAAATTCATCTAAAATCACCCTCTACCCATCCACATAATTTCCACTCTGTTTTGAATATGTATGCATGTATGTTTACTTGTGTGTTTGTTTTTGCGGTAGACGAAACGCCCGAGAACCCGCCGGAACCGGAAGTGACTGCTGTCGACACCGAGCCCGAGGAAGCAACTCCCGAGCTTCGCTGTGACGAAGAGCTTGACGACGGCAAGTCCACTGAATTCCCCGTGCTTGATGCATAAAAATACCTAATTTCGTCAATACAACCCCGGCCTAGGTTCATAACACAAAAACCCTGCATGTTTTGCTAAGCTAAGGACTACCCCAATAAAGTAGCCTCCTAAGCCATAATAGAAGTAGCGCGCATAGGTGGGATCGCTCATATGCTATACCATTTATAATTCCTCACTTGGAAAATGAATTATGGATGGGCGGAAAAGAAAAGGAAAGTGTTTTGGTGTAAAACATGGGGAAAGACCCCGGCAGACGACTTCGGTTGTTGAAGCCACATTTGGGGGTAGAAACCCTGGGGTGACGTGATCACGGAAGCCCCGGAGTCCGGCCCTTGTTGCGAGGGTCGGGCAGGTGATAGCTCAGTTGATGAGCGAATGTGGGAGCTCTACCCTTAAGGACCGAGTTTACGTCTCATCTCACCTAACCCGCTTGTGCAACCACTCGAGGTTGTATGCGGCAACCCGTGGTCGGACCCCGCAAGGACCAACCGGACGTAGACCGGTGTGCTGGGATGCATGAGAGATTGGGAAATGGGCGCGGTTGCATGGCTGCGGTCAGGGGTCAACAGTCGCGTGGCTGCGGGTCTGAGCGACAGGTGGTCCCGCGTCTCTCATGGTTGAAGTCTGGGGAAGCCTTGCACGGGAATGGCCTAGATAGGATTGATATGATATGGTCGCTCCTATCATGATATCCGAACTTGTGGGTAAAGTGCACATCTCTGATCAGAGTTTAAAATCTATCCGGATAGTCCAGTGTCCATTGTTATGGACGGGGTTACGGTTTGGTCTCGGAAACTAGCTTCTTACAAAATGTGGGATGGGAAGGGTTAAAAAGAATGGTTTTGAGGCAGCTGCGGTTGCCGAGGAGGAGTGTGTGAAAAATGTGGTGGCCGGTGAGCCACGAGCCGCCCGGACCGGCCAGTCCGACGGCAAGTATTTGTTCTGGGGGAGTAAAACCGTTTTCCTAAACTAAAACATTCCAACTAGTTATCCCATGCGTGCGCAACTCTTATCATGGCAAACACCCTAAGCTACAGATTTTCCCTTGCATGTACTAATAGGTCTTTACCCGTCCCTCCGCGAGGAGTGAGGTGGGCTTGCGGAGTACGAAGTACTCACCCTTGCTTTGTTGTCGTTTTTCAGAGGACTTCGACGCGTTCGCTGAAGCGTTCTTCGGCTAGGTCGTGCTCTTATCCCCAACCGCCTGTGGAGTTGGGTCGAATAAAAGATGCTCGTTTTATTTACCGCTTCCGCTGATTTATGTAATGTTGTGTTGTAATCGCTAAGTCAGACTCTTTACTGCTTTGAATAAATGTGTGGCTAGCCTCGTGGGACTAGCTTTTGTATCACATTTAGCTTCTGAGAAATCAGGGGCACTTCAGGTCGGGTGCACGATGTGCCCTCTGTAACCTACACGGGGCTAATGGTGTTTCAACAGAGTGCTCAACGCTTGAGTCATCCTGTTGGAAGTCAGTCGGACTAGAACCATTCTCCAGTGTTTCTCGAACCTCTTCGAGTTGCACCTGTTTCCGACTGGTTTCATCTTTCAAGAGAAACTGTTTCTCCAGAAAGACACCATTCCGGGCAACAAACACTTTTGCTTCCTTCCGGTTATAAAAATAATATCCTTTGGTTTCCCTAGGATAGTCTACAAAGTAGCATTTGTCCGACTTAGGATGGAGCTTGTCAGACGTCAAACGCTTGACATAAGCTTCACAACCCAAAATCTTAAGGAAAGACAATTTGGGACTCTTTCCAGTCCATATCTCATATGGTGTCTTCTCCACAGACTTTGATGGAACGCGGTTCAGTGTAAACGTAGCAGCTTCTAAAGCATAACCCCAAAAAGATAACGGAAGATCAGTTTGACTCATCATCGACCTAACCATGTCCAACAAGGTTCGGTTCCTCCTCTCGGACACACCATTCCACTGTGGCGTTCCGGGTGGAGTCAGGTGTGGAACAATTCCACAACTCTTCAGATGGTCATTGAACTCTTGGCTCAGATTTTCTCCACCACGATCCGATCGTAGGAATTTTATCATCTTGCCCGAGTGATTCTGTACTTCATTCTGATACTGTTTGAACCTTTCAAATGACTCAGACTTATGTCGCATTAAGTAGATATAGCCATACCTACTAAAGTCATCAGTAAAAGTAATGAAATACTGAAAACCGCCTCTAGCTACAGAGCTCATTGGACCGCATACATCAGTATGTACAAGGGCCAATAACTCGGACGCCCTTTCACCTTGACCAGTGAAGGGTGCCTTTGTCATCTTGCCAAGTAAACAAGATTCACATGTCTCAAATGATTCATAATCAAATGAGTCAAGCAGTCCATCTTTATGGAGCTTCTCTACACGTTTTTTGTTAATATGGCCAAGGCGACAATGCTAGATATAGGCATGATTCAAATCACTCGGTTTGAGTCGTTTAGCATTAATGTTAAGAATTGGCGCATCCTCAAGATCAAGAACGTACAATCCATTCACTAATGGACAACGTGCATAGAGCATGTTATTCAAATAAACAGAACAACACTTATTCTTTATTATTATCTCATAACCACCATCCTCCTCTAAACATGAAGAGGAGATAATGTTTCTGCTCAATGCAGGAATAAAATAACAATTATTTAATTCCAAAACTAATCCTGAAGGAAGCGACAAGCGATATGTGTCGACTGCCAATACAACAACCTTTGCTCCATTGCCAACGCGCACATTAAGCTCGCCTCTCGCAAAACTTCTAGTCCAATTTAGCCCCTGCAACGATTTGCAGATGTGAACCATTGATCCGGTATCAAATACCCATGATCCACTAGAAGAAGTTGCAAGATTAATTTCAATAACATTAATACCTGAAGCGGAAGTCTCACTTCCCTTCTTGTTCTTCTTCTCTTCCAGATACTTCTGGCAGTTCCTCGACCAATGCCCACTGTCACCACAGTGGAAACACTTGTCCGAGGGAAAGGGATCAGCCTTAGGCTTAGCATCAGTTCTCAGCTTTTGGATCCTATCCTCAGCCTTACCCTTGCCTTTGCCCTTGCGCTTCCTCTTCTTGCTATCCCTTTGAACCATCATCACATGATGTGAGGTTTTCTTGATACTATCCTCGGCAGCTTTCAGCATCCCATGCAACTCGGTTAGGGTCTTATCCAAACCATTCATATGATAGTTCATGATGAACGGCTCGAAACTTGGAGGCAGAGATTGGAGGATCACATCCATCGCAAACTCTGGATCAAGTTCAAAACTAAGTCTGTCGAGGGCCTCAATGTGACCAATCATCTTGATCATATAAGGGCTGACTAGACGCTTGCTACCGAACAAGGCCTTTGAGGTGTTGTACCTCTCGACCCTTGCCTGGTTCTCAAACATGCCATGGAGCCCTTCAATCATATTGTAGGCCTCCGAGCCCTCATATTGCTTCTGAAGCTCAGGGGACATGGTAGCAAGCATGAGACAGCTAACATCAAGCGAGTCATTGCAGTGCTTCTCATAAGCCCTGCGGTCAGCAGCACTAGCACCATTCTCAGGTTCATCAGGATAGGGCTGCTCAAGAACATATTTCTTTTTCTCTTGTTTGAGAACAATTCTCAAGTTTCGATACCAATTAGTAAAGTTGGTTCCAGACAACTTCTCTTTATCAAGAATAGATCGCAAATTAAAGCCAGAACTTTGAGCGGGATTACCGGCCATGATCAACTACAACAGGAAGTAAATATGCAAAGATTTAGCACAATGTTTTATGTAATCTTTTATTAAACAATTTAACAAAAGATACTCCCACTATATGTTTTTAATCGTATTCCCTTTCACGACACATAGTGGACGAGATCCGCGTTTATCTAAGTCCTAGTGAGTTTTGGCATCACTGCTAGAAACTTAGCGAAACCGGTAGACAACCATTGTCAATCACATCCTATGTGACTCTCGTTTGTTGGGCGACATCTAATGTCGAAACATCCAACGTCATGCCCAAGGCCCAAATCCGATTTGATAGCCTCGTCAAGTAAACCAATCCCATACGCGCGGATGTCCGACATCCACCCTATTTGATTAAGATAATTGACGACACCCTGCTTTGGCAGACCCACCGAACAACGATCGAAATCCTTATAGGTGTAGCGATTGGAAGGGCATTAAAAACATCTTGAATTTTTCCAAGGGAATCTATTCTAACACATCTAATGCAAGAAAGAACAGGCATGTGATAACAAAAATTATGGACCATAGATCCAATCTATGAGAACTCATCGGGTTGATCCAATCAAGCGAGTCAAGTTACATCCATGTCAGTCGGCATCGGCTCATCCAATGAACCAGTGCCGATAGCTTGTAACAGATACAATCTGTTACCATCAATCCATCCAATGAATCGATGCTTAGAGCCTATAACAGATCCAATCTGTTATCATGGAGCCGCAGTAGATCCAATCTACTACGATAATAGATCTAATCTATTACATCGATCTAGATCATAAAGCTACGTACGATCGGCTCTGATACCACTGAAGGGTTACGGGGTAGGCTACCATAGCATAAAAACGTTTTTCTACTACCGCGTAACATGCAAGAACTCATACGAGCAGGAGATCACAGGTCATTACCACTAGACACGCAGTGCAGCGGAAGACGAGTCGAAGCAGCCGGGTGCCGAGTGAACGCAGCCGAGTGCCGAGTCAAGCGCGCCGAGTGGTTGCCGATGGAGAAAAGCCGATGCCGAGTCGTCCAGCCGATCTAGATCAGGATCAGTCGGCGATGAGTCGGCAACCCTTACCACCAGTCGGCTGATGTGCGAAGCAGTCGTAGCAACGCCTCTACGGTATCCACACGTGCGGGAAGGCGACGCCGAGTGCTGGCGTGCTAGCACCACGAACTTGGCAGCGGATCTTGAGAGATTGGACTAGGGCACGGATAGGGTTTCGCAGAAATCTTTTCTACGATGGCTTATGCACGCAACCGGCACCCTGAGCCGTGCCCTCTCATGCATATATATAGTCTCCACTAATGGGTTTTAGCCACATAAAGGCCCATTAGGATTCTATTGCTTGCGGATCAAGTATCCGAGTCCCAATGGCGGTCCAACTGCGCGTACAATATGCGAACGTCCGAGTCAGACCCGTGGGTCGAGTTGCACTCGAACTCAACATCGGCTCTTGGCAGAGCCGACATGACTCGGAGTTGGTCCTGGAAATTACCACGCCAGGCACATCTCCATCAGCAGGCGTATGACATTAATGGCCAAACATTCTATACAGTTGCCAAGGACAAGAAAAGCATGCGCCAAACAGTGGGGTTCGGATTGACGCCATCGATGACACGTCGGGCGTAAAGGTCACATATTTTGGCTTCATAGAAGACATATGGGAGTTGGACAACGGATCGAACATACAAATTCCTGTCTTTCGGTGCCAATGGGTGAAACACACACAAGGTGTGCAGGTTGACAATTATGGACTCACAGTCGTGGACCTTGCAAAGGTTGGATACAAAGATGACCCTTGGGTGCTAGCCAAACGCGTTGGACTGGTTTTTTATATCCTCGACCCACGTCTTAAGAATCAGAAGCACATAGTTGTCTCGGGAAAACAAAGTATTGTCGGAGTTGATGGTGTGGATGATGTCGAGGCATTAAATGACTATGACAACATGGAGCTTTTTATAGACCTACCAATCAAGATGAAGGAACTGGAAGCCACAATTAAGGGGGTGAAGCCTTGGGTACCCACGGATGGAGAGGCAAGAATTGTAATCGCCTAATATAGGCTTCGATTTTCTATATTTTGTAATGGCTTGTATGTAATCGAGGAACTGAACTGTGGATTTGTGGAGCAAAAGTTTCCTAGTTATACTGCCTCAAATGAATATATAAAAATCAAAAGAACCAACAATATTTGGCAAGAATATATATGCCACGATTGAATATGCTGTAAATAATATAAAGAATACAAATAAAAATCAAATTGGAAAACAATATATGAAAAGAAATTAAAAAAAATGAACATATAGAAATTAAAATGAAAAGGAAAACAACCCGGCCTTGCCCACTTAGGGCCCGCAGCCAATTAGGTCACCACTCCCGCTCCTGCAGAGGGAGCAGCAGGAGCGGTGGACGTTTTCCACCGCTCCTGCTGAGAACTCTGCAGGAGCGGTGGATGGAGTGCACCGCTCCTGCTGTTATCAGGAGGAGCGGTGGATGTTTTCCACCGCTCCTGCTGAGAGCCCCTCACATAAATAGGCGCGCGGGAGGCCGAAATTTTCTAAGTCCCTCGGCGTTTCCATTTCTTCTTCGCGCCGTCAGGCTGCCCAATTTTCGCCTCCCTCCGCCGCCACCCCACGTCCTCGGAGCCGCCGCTGCGCCGCGCCATCCGAGCCGCCGCCGGCGCTCCGTCGTCTGCGCGCCATCGGAGCCGCCGTCCAAGCTCCTGCCGCGACCGACGCCCGCCGCCGTCGAAGCTCTGCCTCCTCCTCCGCCGCGGCCTCGTCGGCGCCGCCTCCGCCCTGGCCTCGTCGTCCCCGCACGGCCTCCTCCTCTGCCGCTCCGGCCGGGCCTTGTCGTCGTCCTCCGCCGTGCCGCCGGGCCTCGTCTTCCTCTCCGCCATGTCCTCCTCCTCCGCCGCGTCCTCTCCGCCGCGCCGCCGGGCCTCGTCTTCCTCTCCGCCGTGTCCCCTCCTCCGCCGCGTCCTCTCCGCCGCCTCCTCCTCCGCCGCGCCGCCGGGCCTCATCTTCCTCTCCGCCATGTGCTCCTCCTCCGCCGCGTCCTCCGGTAATTTAGTTGCTTTAGTTTAGTTATTTTAGTTAATTTAGTAGCTTTAGTTTAGTTATTTTAGTTAATTTTGTTAGTTTAGTTATTTTTGTTATTTTTGTTTAGTTATTTTAGTTAGTTAGTAAATTTAGTGATTTAGTTAGTTTAATTAGTAAATTTAGTTAGATAATTTAGTGAGTTAGTTAATTAAGTTTGGTTACTAAATTTACTTAATTTAGTTTAGTTAGTTAATTTAGTTAGTTAGTAAATTTAGTGAGCTAGTTAGTTTAGTTAGTAAATTTAGTTAGATAATTTAGTGAGTTTGTTAATTAAGTTTAGTTAGTAAATTTAGTGAGCTAGTTAATTTAGGTAGTTACTTAGTTTAACCATTTATTTTCATGTATTTTTATTTTCATGTATTTTTATCTTTCATGTATTTTCATGTATTTATCAACTTTCATGTATTTTTATCTTTCATGTATTTTCATGTATTTTTATCTTTCATGTATTTTCATGTATTTATCAACTTTCATGTATTTTCATCTTTCATGTATAACCATTTTTCATGTATTTTTCATCTTTCCTGTATATACAAAATTCATTTGTTTTTATTTATCATGTCTATTTCAATTTCTGTATATTAACTTGTCATGTAACACTATGTTCATGTACTTTGATCGTTCGTGTGTTTGAATTTTACTATCGTTAGATTACGCGGTCTTTTCTAGACACAATGGATCGTAGGTCACCATCAGAGCCATTCGCCGAAGACAATACATAGCTCGAGAATATTCTTAACGATGAACCCGACGAAGTCGATTTTGATTTGGCGGCATGTGACAACCTCGAGCTAGAGGATCCACATGCCGAGGACGTACTTGCCGCCAAACGCGCTCGAGAACTCGCGAGGGATCCGAACTATATGCCCTCCGCTGAGGTGTGAGCCAAACACTAATCTTGTTTACTCGTAAGGATCCCTCGCTTTCCAGTTTTCCTAACAATGTCGCACCAAGCAGGAACAAGAAATGGCAGAAGAACCCACCACACCTCAGGACAATCGAGCCAAAGAAAACCTCATTGAGGCAGTTGGATCGAGCAAGAGGAGAGGCGGCGGAAAGCGAGCGAAGAACAAATTACCTGATACAACTTTAGTAGTGCGTGAGTAGTGCGTGAGGTTAGCGCTACAGGGGAACCACTGGAACCTGTTAAGGTACGGGCAAAGTTCCGCAACGCCGTAGGGATCATAGCGAGGGAGTGGATGGAGCCTACGTGGCATGATTGGAGGAAGGTTCCCAATCCAAGGAAGGAGCTATTATGGATAGAGTTGCAGAAAGTGTTTCAGTTCCCACATGAAAGCTTGAAGGAGGCTAAGGCATATGCACTGAAGCAGCTAGGAGAAGCCTACCGTCGATGGAAAGTGGAGCTCACAAGAAAATATGTGAAGACCAACCATACTCCGTTCGAGGAGTACGGTAAGATCACCCCAGCACAGTGGGATGAGTTCGTGAGGCAAAGGACAAGTGAAAAAGCCAAAACGCTTAGCGAAGCAAACACAATTCTAGCAAAGAGAGACGTGCACAAGACAAATCTTGGCCCCGGTGGGTACACGGCAAAAGTAGACATATGGAACAGAGAAAGGCAAGAAATAATAGCTAAAGGTCAACAGGACCCGTACGAAGGCTTGAACGACCGGACGTTTCGGTGGGTCAAAGCCCGAGAGGGCAAGGTGCCAGGGGGACAAAAAGATTACATAAAACCTGAGACCAAAGAGGTGGTGAGCAAAATCATGAAGCTTTGGTATCTAAGGGCATGTCGACTTGGGGTTCATTTTCTAACCGCTCACATTCCAAGCCAATGTTTCACCACCCTAAGCAAGGCTACAATCGCCGATTTTTTGGAGTTCCAAAACATGTTCCGCCTAGAACAGGTGGATATTACTGCGATGACCCTTTGGTGCCTGTAAGTCTCCTCCCAATCCCATTAATTATGTGGGCATGATTGTCATAATAATGCTCTCGTATGTAATATCCATTCGCTTTACAATATACATTTCAGAATGCAGTACCAAATAGCTCAAAAGATTGGTGATCGAAGAATCGGATTCTTGGACCCGTCACTAATTAACCAGAGTCGACACGACTATCCACTCAAGCTAAAAGATGATAGCAAAGAACTGTGGGAAGCAAAAACAAAAGATGAAAGGGAAGCAATCCGAACGCAGTTACACGCAAGTGTAAGAGGAAAGTTGCCTCATACATTGTCACTGCCCTAAAGTTCCTCCACGAAGAAGGGCGTGACCAAATATTAGCTCCATACAACTTTGAGTATGTCAAAACCCTTGCCTTTCATACTACGCGAAAATTATACGCACACGATCATATCTAACTATACATTCGCTTTGTTTTTTGAAGCGGACACTAGATCTGTCTATACATCATGCCTAAGGAGAGCAAAGTATTGGTGTTGGACTCGTTGGATGTCCCATTCAAGAGATATTCGACCATTTTGAATATAATACGGTGGTAAGATATATACCATGCATGCCATATTGGTTCTTATATATGACAAGTCGTCCTACTTATATATGGGTTTCTATATGTCTTCTGATTATAACGGGGCCTTCCAAATCGGCATCGAAAAGTATAATCTGCCGTTTCATCCTACGCGCAAGCATGACATCCATGTCCGACACGAATTCCCGGTATGTAAAAAAAACACATACATATGCATATGTTCAAACAATGTATTGTAAATCTAAAACTAATTGAACTTGCTTGTAAAACATAGTGCCACAAGCAACCAAGGGGAACCGGATACTATGGATACTATGTTTTTGAGTTTCTAAAGGTCAATGGGAGGTACAGAACTAATTCTGAAGATGTAAGTACTGAAAAACAATATCTCGTTTCATTGCAAGTTTGCATGTGTGCCCATAATTAAGACCACTTTTGCACTTGTTGACATCATATCATTTTTTTTTTGGTCTAGCTTCCCCCAATCCCTTTGAACGATAGACCACTCACCGAGGCTAATATCTTGGAAAACATTGCCGACCTATGCCGTTTCACAATGCACGAGGTAATCAACTGGCGAGGACAATTCTTCGATCGCGAGTCATTTTTACTAGATGATGAAAAATACCGTCCATTGATCGAGTGGGAGTACTTTCCATTATAGTTGTTGTGTTTGATGTAAACAGTTAATGATCCTTGGGCGATGTATTTTGTAACGTGCTAGCACGCACGGCAAGGTTTGACACACTTGAATATTATGTAAATGTGGCTCGAAAATGTATATTATATATATATATATATCTACGTATATAGCGGGAAAACAAATCACTTTTGAAATATGGCGGGAAATACACTACCTCAGCTCAGTTTTTCCGTGACGGCTAGGAAAAACAGACAAAACCGTCAGGAAAGAGTTTCCCTGACGGTACCGTCAGGCATACTCCGTCAGGGATCGACGGTCAGGGAAAGCCGACTTTTTCTGACGGGAGACCATCGCGGTTTAATCCCTGACGGGCCTCACCGCCAAGAATTCTCTTTCACGTCGGCACCCATCTAGCTGTAAGGAGAAATGCAACCGTCAGGAAAAATTCGAACTATCCCTGTCAGTTACCGTCAGGAGAAGTTTGAACAATCCCTATCGGGGCGCCACCGTCAGGGATGCCCTAAAACCATCCCTGTCGGTTGAATACCGTTAGGGAAACTATATCCACCACATCAATGCTTGGAACCAACAAAAATTCTATAACATAATTAAGCTATTCATCCGTGAGATCATGCATCCATATTATCCACCAATAAGAATCACAATATAGGAAACATAAACCATACATATAATCGTCTTAAAGTTGTCGATACATTCATATAATCATCAATATAAGTTGCTACTAGCTGTAGTAGCAATGCTAGTTCATTACAGATGTCTATTGCATATTAAGTTACATTGAGTGCACAATCGTAAACCCTTGCTGCTGCCTGCTGCCTGCACAAAAGTCCAACACATTGCGATCACTTTATGCCATTGGCTTGTAATGCCTCGATGGCACCGGCACCAGCACAAGAAGCCACTTTCCTGCACTTGGTCCACCTGAATGCAGCTGATAGGCCAACCAGCACACTTCACAGCTGGTGAAGAGGCATGGCAATATCTAGATGTTGCTGCTACTCCTGGATCACCAAAACACATCTGCTTCAAAAAATACTTCTGGGCTGCTGCCATAGTATGCAAAAGCTTGCTGGTGGCTGCCATAATATTTGAGTACCATCACCAAGGATAATTCATCCAAAATACTTCCTTGGGATCACAAAATATTCCTAGCCATATCAC
The DNA here is from genome assembly GCA_022530915.1 of Paspalum notatum. Taxonomy (NCBI): domain Eukaryota; kingdom Viridiplantae; phylum Streptophyta; class Magnoliopsida; order Poales; family Poaceae; genus Paspalum; species Paspalum notatum. Next base: position 6,435,413 of record CM039691.1, read on the forward strand.
CACTACTCAATGACTATCACTATTGGTCACCAAGTTGGCTGAAGCATGAGATGATCCATCAACAGTCCCTCTCTGTACATCCAAAAGAAAGAACCATTTGGTGTTACAAGTTGTACAGAACACATTTAGGTTTCACATAACATAGATAACAATAATATTCTTCATGTATTGATCAGAGCACCAATACTTATATAGGGACTTCCAAGATGGAGCTGTGAACCAGTCAGGCATGCAATGCATGTACTGCTGAAAGGTAAGTAACTTGGAACGCGCAAATGTATCATATTTAGGGCTCTTAATGATTTCACGATAGAAGTGTTTAATAGCATCTAGACGAGCTTGATATATCATATTCTTGACCTGGGTGTGTGCATATTTCTCAAATATTTGGTCTGCTTCATCCTCTAATTCAACAGGCACCGAATATATGCTCTGAGAAAAGAAAACATCGTTGTGGACAGTACTTTACTAAAGAATTATATTTTTATTATGATTTGCTATATTGAAATGAAAAGTATAACTTACCCAGAACTCTTCTTTAACACGGTCAGCTTGGGTTTGCCCGTCATCTCTTACAATATGATAGTAGTGTTCCCACTTGCTAGCATGATATTGGAATTGCTGACCAGTTCTACTAGTACCTTCAATGAGGGGAGGGTATTCTTGCTTTAAAATCACTCCAAGGATGGGGCCTTTCTTCATTTTGTCATCCACTGAGTAATTAGCGTAGCGGAATTGGCTGGCTCAAAGAAAATAAGAGTGAAAACATTGATTTATAAAACACAAACTAAATGGTACAATCATCCATTGAAATCCCAAACTAAATGAAAATTTCAATCAGCACTTACTTGTCACCCTCAGGGATGATGGCAATTCGCCCATTGCGAGGCCTATGCATCTTGTTACGCCCTCTTACCTTCTTTGGTTCAGGTGTCTGACTATCAGCACCATTTGGGTCATTACGAACCAGTGCTCTCTTATCCACCCGATGATTGAAGGACTGCATTTTCTAAAATAAAACATGTTACAAAAAATGTTAGTTGTTGACTTCTTAAGCTATACAAAAGAGATTAAATACGAAATTATAAGTAACATAAATAGATTGATAGCACAAATAGTACAATACTAGAGTAGATATTATACAGTAGGCCAAACTAGGATACATAGTTTTTTTTAGCACATAGCAGTACAAAGTTTTCATAAATACATAGCAAACTAGGATACATAGTTTTGTTGCAATAAGCATTTTCAGAAATCTTACTCCTCATAGCAATTTTCATAGCATTCAGTGTCATCTTCCTCTTCTTCCTCATCACTTTCTAATGTGTCTTCTTGCTGCGAGGCAACGTTTTGCTTCTCCAACTCCTCTAGTTCTTTTGGATCAGTTATTTCATTAGAAATTGGTGGTATAGTTATTTCAAAATCACCTACTAGGTCAATCACAAATGTGCCTTCCAGCCCATCCTCTTGAAAAAATGAGATGTCATCTATTGGCCCTTCGGTTTGATCAATATCACTATTAGAGTCAACTGGTAGCAAATGGCCTCGTGGTGCCACCTTGTACACTACCCACCAGTCCCTCAAATTAGGTTTATCTACACAAGCATATGACAGATAATACACTTGTGTAACTTGACATGCCAACACAAATGGTTCAAAGTTCCAAAGTCTTGTGCCATGCTTCACTTCCACCAAACCAAGGTTCTCAGTTCTCGTAACACCCCTATGAGTTGGATCAAACCAGTGGCAATAAAATAGAACCGGGTCTAGTTGTTTCTTGCCTTCCCAAGAAATTTTGATGATATCCTCAATGACACCAAAATACTCAAGAACATTGCCATCACCATCACTACAAGTCACACAAACACCACTATTGGTTGTAGCTAATGTCTTGTTCCTCTCATACTTCTCTGACTGAAATCTATATCCATTTACATCATAACAGCCATATGAGGACACTCTTTTGCGAAACCCATAAAAAAGTTGGCGGAATACATTGTGAACACTCGATCTAACTTTGCACTGCATATAATCACATTATGTTTATTAGTGTTTGTGATTCAAAATGAAACATTAGCTATTTCCAATAGAGTAGAGGCATTACTATGTTTTTGAACCAATCGAAGAAGTTGGGGCCATTGATGCTGCCACGCATGCCTTTATAACCATTTAATCTTAAGTTAGTGATTTCTTTCTCAGTTGGGTGTAAGCGACCCTTCCATTGAGTGTTGTTGAATTCTCTACAAGGATTACATATTTGGCAATGTTATAATTTTCCTATAATTTAGTATGAAGAATAAAAAAAGAAGAGCCATACTTGAAGAAATCATCCATCTCTGGAATGTTAGTTAATATGTATAGGGTTGCTGCTTTCCATTCTTCTGTTGTGAGGTCACGAAAGCCCAATGAGATGAAACATCTACCAGTGTGCTCAAATAATGCAATCCCACATCCTCTTGTAGAAGAAGAGCACCATCATCATATCTAGGTGTTGGATTTCGAATAGAGTGCACTTCATATCTAAAATACAGGGAAAGAAAGTTTGCAGCCTCTTCAACAAGGTAAGCTCAACTATGGATCCCTCAACTCGAGCCTTATTTCGTACTTTCTTTCTAATGCGCTGAATATACCTACAGGTGAAATTACATTGAGTTAATCTAACCAACAGCATACTAAGTGCATGAATTGTATTCCTTCAAAAAAAAGTGCATGAATTGTAAATTATGTGTTCACCTCTCAAATGGATACATCCAACGATATTGGACAGGGCCTCCTAATAATGCTTCATGAGCAAGATGAATCATAAGATGTTGCATAGGATTAAAGAAACCTGGGGTGGAAATCTTCTCTAGCTTGCAAATAAGGACAACTATATTCTCTTCCAATGCTAATATGGTTTTTTTGCTAATTTGTTTAGCACACAGCTGCCTATAAAAATAACGAAGTTCAGCCAAAGAAGTCCAAATATCTTCATGCAGAAATCCTCGGAATGCAACAGGAAGTATGCGCTCCATGAAGATATGAAAGTCATGACTTTTCAAACCAAAAATCTTCTTTTGCAATAGATTAACCCCACGCTTAAGGTTGGAAGCATAACCATCTGGAAACCTAAGATCTTTGAACCAATTTAAAATTGTGGTCTTGTCCTCCTTATCAATACAATATGGTGCCCTCGGTTTATGCCACTTCCCATTTTTGAAGTACAAATGAAGAGAAGGACGGTTGCAAAGTAGTTCAATGTCCTGTCTAGCTTTTGCATTATCTTTAGTCTTCTCTGAAATATAAAAGCATGTGTTCCAGATTGCTTCAGCAACATTTTTTTCATTATGCATCACATCAATGTTGTGACGAAGCCTTAATTTAGAGAAGTACGGAAGCTCCCAAAGGCAACTTTTATGTGTCCAGTTGTGTTCTTTACCATACTTGTCTGAATTTCCTACCATTCTGTTCATTTGTGCCTCGACCTCCTCACCAGTTAAATGCCTAGGTGGGTCCTCTGGAACTACCTTGTTCTTGCGAAAGGCATTTGCTTCATTTCGAAGGGCATGTCCAGGGGGAAGACGGTCCCTGTGGCAGTCAAACCAAGTTGGCTTACAGCCTTTCTTTAGTCTATATGCTTTAGATGTCCACATACATTGTGGACATGCAAGAATGCCATGGGTGCTCCATCCAGAAAACATACCATATGCAGGAAAGTCATGTATAGACCATAAGTATGTTGCTTTTAGAGTAAAGTTTTTCTTCAATGAAGCATCTATTGTCTCTACCCCACTCCACAACTCTAGCAATTCATCTACTAGAGGTTGCAACAACACACTTAGATTTTTTCCCGGATTTTCAGGTCCAGAAATGACCATAGCAAGAAAAATATTCTCTGGCCTCATGCAAACATCGGGTGGAAGATTATAAGGAACCCAAAATACCAGCCAGCAAGAGTAAGAGGCAGCAGCTATGCTATATGGTGCAAACCCATCAGTTGCAAAACCAATTCTCACATTCCTAGCATCTTGTGCAAATTCTGGGAAATCAGCATCAAATTGCTTCCATGCCTCTCCATGACATGGATGGAGCATTTTACTAGAGTTTGATAGGAGAGATTCTTTGTGTGAACACATCTGTTTTGCTGTTCCCGCATGTGCATACAACCTCTGTAACCTAGGTGTTATGGGCAAGTACCGTAACACTTTACGAGGGACCTTATCTGAACCATCCTTGTAGCGAGAGGTTTTACATATGTCACACTTATCCTTCCCACTATTGTTCTTATAGTATAGCATGCAATTATTATAACAGACATCAATTTTTTGATATGGCATACCAAGGCCCTCTAGTAACTTTTCTGAATGGTAGAAGTTCTTGGGAATCCCAGAATCAGGAGGAAGGAGTTCATGGATGACCTCCACAAAATCATCATAGCATGCCACTGAAAGATTGTACTGTGATTTAATGGCTAACAAACGAGCTACAGCAGCCAGAGTAGAGTGCAATGTTTTCTCATGTACTTGTTGATCTGCACTAGCAGCCATTTCATAGAAGGATCGAGCAAAGCCAGTTGGTGTTTCACCAAGTAATGAAGGGTGCTCACCAGCTAAGTCGGCAAGCATATCATCCATTCGGTCTATATCACCAAACCCCTCATTTCCTATATCACCAAACCCCTCATTCTCTACCTGAGAACCAATCAAATGGTTGTGGTTTTCACGCCTCTCACCATGTGCTGTCCATGTTTGGTAATTTTCTTTAAACCCATAATTACACAAATGCAACTCTATCCTAAACCTTTTGTGACTGACATTATTCCGACATTCAGAACAAGGGCACTTAATTGAATCAGACTCAACTAACTCAGGAATTGAGAAGGCATGATCCAAGAATTCATTCGTTTTCCAACCCAATCATTTGATGGCCTACCATGCTTCCAACCAGTATACATCCATCCACGATCTGCCATATCTTATCTACCAACTTTGTATGAGAATTAAGGAACTAACCAGCACTCAGTAGCTGTCTAAGATCTGAGATCAACTGATGATACTCCAGATAAAGGCAAACTGACAACAACAGCCTATGAAATCAGCAGAGGCACACCTGCAGAAAATTTGTAACTCCTGTCAAAATAATATCAGAGGAGAAATATAGCATAAATCAAGGAAAATAATTCTTTAATAAATATTGAATTGTTTTTTAAAGATTGAACTATGAATAGGACTACCATGTTATAAATCTAGAATGTGAGCTACTTGATGTAATAGATTAATCGGCCAGTATATAATTATTTGTTTGGAGCATTGGTCGTCAGATAGAATAGTACAGAACCTGGTTTCATCACTATTTGAAATTCCAGTTAGACATAAAGAATTAATAATATTCAAGATGCATCTATTTGCATCGATTAAGATGAACAATATCGACGAGTGAAATAAAACCCAAACAGCAGCCTGGAGTTGAATTTGGGAAAAGGCTAAATTGTTATACAATACAAGGAAGACAAGGTATTTATCTTGTAGAATACCAAGAAGACATATTGAACTGTGTTTTTTGCAGTTGTGTTCAATGTTCTTTCTTTATTATGCCTAAAAACTTAAATTATCAAGGAAATGTCCAGCGTATCAGTGGATGTCATTGTAATTGATACATATGACCAGTCATCTTGCAAGTTGCAGATAAGCATTACAAAATAAACAGGTATGGCAAAACTCACTCTTCTTCTATCTCTGTTTCTGAATGAAACCACACAAATGCCCATGACCTATTCAAGACCATATAACATATTCCTGCAGCACAACATCGAAATATCAGGGCACACATATAATGAAACAGGCTGGGCAGCCGGTTTTGGTTTACCTATAGCGACAAGAAGAAGCAACACACGCCCTTGATTGCATACAAATTGTGAAAGTGATGTGTCAAAGGAAAGAAAAGTGATGTTAATAAAAAAATCATAATTTTTTTTTACCATCACTACGACTTTATCAGGTTGTTGTATATTATTGATGATGCTCACAGAAAAAAAATGTTCAGTTACCAATCCTAATACGATTGATTTCTTATTAGGAAGAATAGGGTTACAACACATGTGTCACTAATTAAACATCATGTTACCAGATCTATGCTTCCTACTTCCAAATCGAAACATATCACATGACAATATGGCTAGAACATAAGAAAATCTCAATCTTTTGTTCAATATACCAAGCACATCTTACCCTCAAAGCTAAAATTTGAGTTGAACCAGTTGCAGCAACAATCTTCAGGGGGAAAGCCAGGGGGAATCGATTAGGAGAGGAGATGGCGCGGTGGAGGGACCTTGGGCACCAGCTGCGCACAGATCTATGGCGGCAGTGGAAGGGAGGGCAAGGAAGGATCTGGAGACGCGGCGCTGCACGGACCTATGGATACGGCGACGCACGGACCAAGGGCAGCGGCGGTTTCATGGTGCTGTAGGAGCTGGGCTGGACGCCGGTGAGGAGCGGAGGAGGCGAGGACGGCGCGAGCGGCGGCACGAACGGTGACTGGGAGCGAGCGGAGGGGAGAAAGAAACTCAAAAGGAGATGGCGATGCTTTCTGTGGAATACGTACGATAGGCAGGAGCCTGGGCACCTTGGGTGTGTTTTCCCGCATTTGGGCCTGCCGAAACTTTTGGCTCGCGCCAATACGCCGCGCTGCGCGCGAATGGGCCTCTCCCGTCGGTGCGGAGGCTTTCTAGTCGGGCCTGGGAGCGCGTCAGGCAAGCCGGGCCTTCCCTGGCCTTGGTTGTGGGGCCGCAGCGAGTGCTTCCTGCCGACAGGAATAAACTGGGCTGGGGTAGTGATATGGCGGGAATAAAAAACAATGGCCATTTTTAAATTATGACGGAAATGAAACGGGAGGCTTAAAATATAGCAAGAGCGGTGCAAACTAAAACCGCTCCTGCTGAGGCGGTGTAAGGACCGCACTCCTGCTGAAGACCTTACAGGAGCGGTCCAGAAGCCGCTCCTACAGTGGTCTCCAGTGCAAGAGCCCACGAGTAGGAGCACTTTCTAAAACCGCTTATGTAGGGGCTTTGTCCACCGCTCCTGCTGCGACTTTGTGTAGTAGTGTATTCATGCACGCATACAGATCCAGATGCTCATGCACCTGTACTTCCACCAGAAATGCAAGCCATAAAGGTAAAAAAATTATATATGCATCTAAAGAGCCTGGATGGACTGCATGTGAGACCACCAACCAAACAGATGGATATCGATCTGTGCCTGCTTTGCTGGATTGGTTTTGATCTGTTGTAGCTCGCACATATCGACTGCCGCAGATTGCACTGATCGAGCCATGTTGTGCATGCATGCATATCCGTCGCTACCTGCTGATGCTGCCGGCCTAGCGCTACGGCATTCGGCGGCTGGATCAAATTAAGACCGGGAGGAACACGCGACGCCGAGACCGGCACGCACGCAATGCCTCCATGCACCACCGACCGTACCCTACGAGGACCATGGATGGATACGCATGCATGTGAGACTTGCTCCATGCGGCTGCCGGGTGATGTATTTTCCATGCGTATGTACGCGTTCTGCCAATCCTCCTCTATATATTATACCCCAACCCATGCTGCCCCCTACTTCAATTCCCAAACCAGCAGCTAGCTATAGCTCACCGACCACACAACGAAGCCGGCCAGCGCGCAGCAGCACACAAGCATGGATCGAGCTCGCCATCTCGTCGGCCGCGCTGCCGGGGCGGCGCTCCTCGCCGCGGCGCTCCTGCTCTCCGCCGCCGTCCCGCCGGGCGCCAGAGCGGCCGGTATCGTATGCAATGCATGTTCATATATCTGATCGCTGGAACACGCGCATCAACTGATCGATGCATGGGACTGCAGAGCACGATGATTTCACCTACGCCCCGGGCGCGCCGAACGGGCCGGAGAACTGGGGCACGTTCAAGCCGGAGGAATGGGGCAAGTGCAGCACGGGGAAGATGCAGTCCCCCATCGACCTGTCCGACGGCCGCGCCAAGCCGGTGCTCTCCCTCGGCTACCTCGACTACTCCTACCGCCCCGCCCAGGCCACCATCCTCAACAGCGGCCACGACATCAAGGTGCGTAGCGTGTGTGCATATATATACATGCGTGTGACCGGCTTGGCAAGACCACCGTTGAGATAGATGCATGTGAGAGGTAGTAGGTACTAGCTAGGAATAGGGACTATCTATATATGGCTCCAGCTAGCTAGCTCGATCGCTGACGATATATCGACAACGCTGATCCGGCCGGTGGCATGCAGGTGAGGTTCATGGGCGACGCCGGCAGCCTGACGATCAACGGCACCGTGTACCACCTGAGGGAGCTGCACTGGCACACGCCCAGCGAGCACACGGTCAACGGCCGCCGGTACGACATGGAGTTGCACCTGGTGCACCAGACGCCGGCGAACAAGACGGCGGTGGTCGGCGTCCTCTACGAGGTCAGCCTCGTCCCCGACCCCTTCCTGGCGAAGCTGAAGCCCTTCATCGAGCGCGTCTCGAGCACGCGGGACCAGGAGCAGCCCATCGGCTTGGTCGACCCCAACGGCGCCGCCTGCATCGGCTGCGTCTACTACCGCTACATGGGCTCCCTCACCACGCCGCCCTGCACCGAGGGGGTCGTCTGGACCGTCTGCGACAAGGTACTGTAGAGCTGTGCATGTGCTGTGCTGTCCACCATCTCGCCGGTGCATGGAGTTTCCTCAAACTTTGATCAACTGATTTTATTTGTGCAGGTCCGCCCCGTGCAAAAGTCCCAGATAGAACTTCTCCAGCGGGCAGTGGATGCAGTAAGACTCCATCTCATTAACTTCTTTGTACAGGATAAGCCAAAGTATATTGCCACTTTGGGCCATTTTTTTCTTCATCTGACCAAGTAAATGCTCACTTGGATCTGATTTTGGATAAAGTGTGCGGACAATGTTTTGCACACCCATATGTACCTATTGGTTGGGCCAAATACACTCATCTGTGAGTGCTGATGAAGCTGGATATTTTTTTCGATCATCTAAAAAATATGTATCTATTGGTGACATCAGCCTTAGTTTTAGTTTTTGCAAGCTTGGCCAAGTATGTTAATAACTTTTTGTGTGTTCCTACCTGCTGCAGGTCAATAGGATGAACGCGAGGCCGCTTCAGCCGCTAAACAACAGGGACGTCAGCGTCTTCCGCCCTCCCTTTAAAGTGTGCTAGTGATGCATGGGCTGATCATCCAACATATGCACCCCACACCACTCCCACGGTTCGATAGCATGTTAGCGCAGACTACGACATCTATATACCATCTTTGTAATTGTGTCTACGAATAACTAAAACGCAAGATCATCTATGTGCACATTATATTGATGGGCTTCCAGGCATGCTTAGTTTTTTTTTTTTTTTTTTTGGTGAGATGGACGCATGCTCAGATAGCCTCGGTTTGAGGTTCTGGTCTCTGGATACTCCGGTTTTCTTGCCCCAAGCCTGCTGGCTCTGGGCTAGGGTGTCCTGGAAGTGACGGCCTGTAGGCCACATGCCCAGCCGCCCCAGCCCAGCACAGGGAAACGTAATAACGCCCGCTTGCTCCTCGCTCCTCGCGGGACTGGCCTCATCGTCGTCGGTGGTTCGGTGCCCCCCGTTCGCTTCCTCGATCGATCGTCGACTCCTCGCGCTGAAGGTCTGGGTCGACGGTGACTCCCGGCCGGCTGCCAACCCTCCCGCTTCCGGCTGCCGTGCCCGTGCGGCGTCGCAGCTTGCGGCCACCGGCGGTGTCAGCCCAGCCGTCGATCGACCGTCGCGCCCAAGGGTGAACCGGGTCCGGCCGGGCACGGGGTGAGCTAGTGAACACATGTTGATGATGACCATATGAGCACGCAGCAATGAATTGAAGCTGTGGCACAGCGACGTACGGCGTTGGATGACGGCATGACGCGAGGGAATAACGTGTCAATGGCGGCGGCAGCAGGTAGCCCCTCGTGCAAGAGAGGAGAATTAAGAGAAAAGAATACGAAAAAACAATTAGTGGAGGGGCTTAATTTAATTAGCTCGGGGACGCGACGGACCAACGGAACGGAAGCCGGGCTCGGCCGCCACGAGTTATCCCATCGCCAATCGCCATGTCACCGTGACGCGACACGCCGGCAGCAGCTTGGAATTGGAAACACCAGCATGCCGGCCGAATTATAAACGCATTAGGTCCACGACGACGTTTTCCAAAGACCAAAGCCACGCTAGCGCACGTCGCTCGCGCCCAATCTGCTGCGGCGATGCGACTGTAGCAAAGCAATCGTTGTAGACCGCTTGATTTGCTGGTAATCAGGGATTCAGGGGGCATGTGTAGTTCTTTTCCAATCTCCAATTCTCCATGCAGCATACGTATGGATGGCGATCGAATTGGCCGGGCACATCCCATGCGCACAAAGGCACAAAGCAACAGACCAACAACAGTTGCAGCCTTGCAGGGCTGATAAAATTAACGGAGAACAAGACTTTTTTGTTTTGTTTTGGATAGACCCTTTTGCAATTCAGAAATTTCACAACATTTAAATTTTATATAGATAAAACGCAGAAAACAGAGGGAAAGTCCAGTGAAACGTGAAAGCAACCGTGCACGCGACCAGAGTTGTCCCTGCGCGTACGGGCTGGCGGGGCAGTTTATTTGCCGCGCAAGGCACCACCGCCTCTGCACGTCCATCGGGCGGGAGCGGGAATGGGATGGGACGCAGCGCTCCTAGACATCCGCATCATCCCCGTGAGGCCGCGCGACGAGGCGCGGCGTCCAGCGTCCTCCACTAGACAACCACAACTCATTGGTGTTACAATACAACAAGGAATGATCTCATCCATTGATACAAGATCGAAGGGCTACCTATGGACTACTGTACATCTTCTCCAACCAACATGTCCCGTGCCCAACCGGCGTGTCCCTGGAGGCAACCACCACCATAGTCACGCTCTCCACTACTCCCTGTAACTTCCCCTTTGTGTGTAATCCCCGAACGGATGCTTTTGGTGTCCTTTCACCATGTATAAATGTACAACACCATCAATGGAATAAACAGAAGTTTTTCCCTCAATCATTCTCTCCCTCTCATACTCTAACACGTTATCAGTCACGTATCGCTCTCGAATTAGTAGACAGTGAAGGAGGAAGAACACCGACGAACAAGTGGTAAGATGCCGCTTCCGAATTTACATACCATGGTCACGGTGATCCTCGCCGCTGTCATCAACGAACTCCATCTTGCGAATCGGATCGGCGTCCTCAACCCCGACCGGCTTCGCGAGAGGATTCGCCGCGCCCTGGTCCGCATCCGCCTGCGGGCTACCTTGGGGCCGTATTGGCTCTTCGGTTTGGGCATCCCTCGACGCCATCGTCGCCGAGGACGGGCTGCTCCCCGCCCGGTCTTCTTCAACCCACCGGCACCTGCCCCGGCGCCCGCGCGCACTCTGACGGCGTATCCTGCCCAGGCATCGTACCCGCCAGGGTACTGCCCGGACCATGGATGGCACTGCCCCAACGAGGCAGGGCCATCCCGCGCGGCCCCGGCCAGGGCGGGGCTCGCCACCGCAGCGGCTTCTTCAAGGCTGCCGACGCCGACACCGGCGGAGGAAGCCCCGCCGCGCTGGAGGACCGACGTGCCCCCCACTAGGGCGGCACGGACCGGAGCGCCGCCGTTCTACACCGAGAACGGCACCACCGACACCGCCGCTCCCGCGCAACCAACGGCAGATGGATTCCGCTTCCCGCCGCCCCACCTCCTGGCTCAAGCCCGCCGCCACGCCGGCGAGGCTGCGGCTCGCCGCCCAGGGCTGCGCCTCCCGAATGGCGCGGCCGGCGGCAGTTCTTCCTCCGATGAGGGGGAGGGCCGTCAGTGAGCATCCCGGGTGGGGGCGCTGCGTGAGGGGAAGGGGACCTGGGAACCATGGATCTCGTCGATCCGGTCCTGGGCTCTCTTCCATGGGCGGCGGTAGATCGGGCGGAGGCAGGAGAGCGGCGGCGGTAGGCGGCTGGGAGAAGGGGAAAAGAGGCGGTTAGGGTTTCCTAACCCTAACTGCCTGCCTCTTATACCCGCTGGCGCTGCCGGGCTGGGCCGTCCTCTGGGCTTGCCGCGATGGCTAGCTACACCGGCGGCTTGGGCTGCCAGGCCGGCGCATAGGGCCTATGGCCATAGGCCCTAGTTATCTTTCTTGTTTTATTTATTTCCAGTATTTCTTGCAGTTAGGCATTTTCAGTTTAGATTATCTACTGATTTTGCATTCTGCATAGTCGTCAGCATGTGTCTTTAATTTAGACTCCTGATGTAATCCATCTTATCATATGTGAATGTATATATGTGTTTGTGTATATTCGCATGTGATGGTATGTTTTAACAAAAATATACCTAAAACTCTCACAAATAGAAATAAGACTTAATTGTCCAAGGGTTTACACCAAAACTCACAATTAAGTTAATTTCATTTGTGACAAGGGTTTTATGAATAACTCTCACAATTAAAGTAACATTTAATTGTCAATAAGGGTTTTTTCCATAACAAAATTTTAACAAGTCCTTACATTATATTGAGAATAAACATAAGGTGACGGAGACTAGGGCATTGGCTGCGTTTTATTCAGTTTACTGAATATTTCTGCCCAGAGACCATGCCTTTTGAGCAGCAATTAATTGCCTGTCACTTAGAGGTCTACATCATGCCAAGCATGATGATTACCTATATGTGTTTGTCTGAAAATAATAATTTGGATACTTGGTCTACTCCATTAAATGGAGATTACCTTAAGTTATATGTTACACTATATTGTGTGAACATGTAATTTTTGGAGGATGTATCACCTTCAAGTATCTAAAATATAAAGGACGTGTTAAAATTTTTCTTCGCTTACTATTACAACACTACCATTCAAGGTTTTTAAATTTACCAATATGGTAAATTAATGAAATCGATGGTTTTGACGTGTAGGAAATGCAAAAGGAGTATGAAGAACTCCTCTTGGATGGAAGCAATTATCCTACATGGTCATCTGATATCAAGATTGCTTTTGCGTCTCGTGGGATTTTAAGTACTATCAGTGAACCAGATCAGAATGGCCCTCCCATTTCTGATCAAATGAAGTACACAGGTTTACTTTTGTTAAGAAATTCCATCCATGGAGATCTTAAAAAAGAGTATCTTCTGGAGGAAAATCCTCGTACACTGTGGATCTCCCTTAAAGAACGTTATGAACAGCAGAAGGAACTCATACTTCCTAAAGCAGAGCATGATTGGAATCACTTACGTATGCAAGATTTCAAATCTATTGATGACTACAATCATGCAGTTCATAACATCTGTACAAGGTTGAAATTTTGCGAAAAAGAACCTACGGATGCAGAAAAGATACACAAAGCTTTATCAACTATGCATCCGCAGGATCGGGTATTATGCAACCAATACCGCAAAGAGCGACACACTGTTTATTCACGGCTTATTCACTCATTGACTCAGGCTGAAAGGAATGATGAACTTCTTTTGAAGAATCATCATTTACGTCCAGTTGGTTCAGCACCTTTACCTGAGGTTCACAATGTTCAGAATAATGCTCAGAATAAAAGGAAACCTAGTGGACCTCTTCCGGGAAATCCACAGAATTCCTCTGGTGGTCGTCGCAAGAATCGCAATTTCATAAAGAACCGCAGGCACAAGGCTAACAAGAGGGCACGCAAAAATGCTCCACCTCCACGTGATAAAAGAAGATTTTGTCACAAATGTGGGTGCAACACGCATTTTGCTGCTACCTGTCGTACTCCACAGCACTTGATTGATCTTTACTTAAAATCCGTTAGAGATGCAAAGCAAAAGGGAAACAAATATGAAGCTCACTTCAACCAAACAACTGAGGAGGCTGGTGGTTCGCCTTCGGTTCCAATGGAATCGCCGAACAACAACACCCTTTCTCAGGATATGAACCTTCCCTCAACGGATGACATGCTTGTTGAGTACAACTCCAACGACATGTTTGGAGATTTATCTTAGATCTCCATAATTTGTTATTGATATCAGACAATATTATATAATATGTTGTAATAAGTTAGTTTTTAAAGACTTAATATTTAGGAGTTGTGTATTCGATAGCACAAACTCATATGTATTGTAATGTTGCACTATTATAGTGTTTAATATTCAGTACTTAATGCATGTATCTCTATATGTGTTGAATTAAGAATTTGATAAATTCTTGATTTTACTATAGATGTCAAATGAAGTCAATCCCTCGGAGGAGGAATTATGCCTTGTAGACAGCTGTACTACAAACTCTATACTCACAGAGATAAAATATTTTCAAACTCTTAAAAGAAGAGAAGGAAATGTTTTAACCATCGCTGGTCGCGATGCGTTGATAGTTGGTTCAGGTCGAGCCATTATCTCTCTTTCAATGGGTACGCAGATTGTGATCGAGGATGCTTTATTGTATCCTGATTCAACTCGTACTTTATTGAGTTATAGAGATATCCGTAAGAATGGTCTTCACGCGGAAACATGTGAACAAAACAAAGAAGAATATCTTCTTTTGACCAGACTTACAGGATATGGCAAGCAAATATGCGAAAAAATTCCAACTCTCGACTCTGGGTTGTACTATACATACATTAAGCCCATTAAACATGTTACATACAAGGTAATTTTTCAAAATATCGATTCATTCCAAACATGGCATGATCGACTTGGGCACCCCGGCATCGGGATGATGAGAAAAATTACCAGCAATTCAATTGGTCATGACCTGACTGATGCAAAATTTCCCAAATCTTCGGATTATGTATGCACTGCTTGTGCTACGGGAAAATTGATTTTAAGACCATCACCTCTTAAAATCAAAGCAGAACCACTTAGGTTCCTCGAAAGAATTCAAGGTGACATTTGTGGTCCGATTGAGCCTACCTCTGGACCGTTCAGGTACTTTTTGGTTTTGATTGACTCATCTACTAGATGGTCACATGTGGGCTTATTGTCTACAAGAAACCATGCCTTTGCGAAAATAATGTCTCAAATTATTAAGCTTAAGGCACATTATCCTGAACATCGGATTCAAACAATTCGAATGGACAATGCTGCTGAGTTTTCCTCCCATGCTTTCAATGATTATTGCATGGCTTTAGGAATTCAGGTACAACATTCTGTTCCACATGTCCATACCCAGAATGGTTTGGCTGAATCATTGATCAAAAGAATCAAGCTCATTGCACGTCCATTACTAATGAATTGCTCTTTGCCTATATCGTGTTGGGGTCACGCAGTCTTACACGCTGCTGACTTAATCCAACTACGACCAACTGCATATCATGACTCTTCTCCCATGCAGCTAGTACGAGGGGATCTACCAAGTATTTTCCATTTGCGTAAGTTCGGATGTGCTGTGTACATACCGATCTCACCACCCCGGCGAACCGCTATGGGCCCCCACAGAAAATTGGGGATTTATGTGGGATATCAATCTCCGTCAATTATAAAGTATTTAGAACCCCTTACCGGGGATTTATTTACGGCCCGGTTCGCCGACTGCATATTCAATGAGGAGCATTTCCCGGCATTAGGGGGAGACTTCAAGTACCAGAAAGAATGCCGCGAAATAGATTGGGATGCCAAAAGTATCTCCTCCTCTGATCCCCGTACTAAGGAAACTGAACTTCAAGTTCAGAAAATAATTGATTTGCAAAACATTGCAAACAATCTGCCAGATGCATTCACTGATTACAATGGTGTAATGAAGTCTTTTCAACCGGCTAGGAATGCACCTGCTCGAGTGGAGGTACCAATTAAAACCACTCAGCCCCCAATTAGCAATAAGAGGGGGAGAAGCAAGGCATCCAAGCCAGGTACTTCGAAGCAGAAAAAGATGGTGAATGCACATCAACCTATGGTTGATGTTAGTGGACTTGATCCACAACCCTCTTCGGCTACGCGCATTGCTGAACTTGGGACATCGGAAAACTCGAGGATTATTGATTCGGGAAATAATGATAATCCTTTAAGGGTGAACGAACTTGCCACAAATTACATCAAAACTGGAAAGTCGTTTGACCGAAGAGCTACAGTTGTCGACACCTATTTCTCTGAACAGATTGCTGACATCCTAAATGACCCAGATCCTAAAACCATGTCTGAATGTAAAAAGCGCTCGGACTGGAATCAATGGAAGGAAGCAATCGAAGCAGAGATCGCCTCGCTTTATAAAAGAGAAGTATTCTCAGAAGTGATGCCCGTACCACGTGGCATTTTTCCTGTAGGATACAAATGGGTTTTCGTCCGGAAACGGAATGAACTCAATGAAGTGGTGAGATATAAAGCAAGGCTGGTAGCTCAAGGCTTCACGCAAAAGCCCGGAGTTGATTATAATGAGACTTATTCACCAGTGATGAGTGGCATAACTTTCCGATATTTAATTTCTTTGGCAGTACAAAATCGTCTATCTTTGCAGTTGATGGACGTAGTGACCGCATACCTATATGGTTCACTGGATTCTGAGATATACATGAAGGTTCCTGATGGAATCAACATATCGAATCCAAAGGCAAATCGTAACATGTACTGTGTAAAATTGCAAAAGTCATTATATGGCTTGAAACAATCAGGGCGGATGTGGTACAATCGCTTGAGTGAATTCCTTTCATTAAAGGGATACACTAAGAATGATGAATGCCCGTGTGTCTTCATCAAGAAATCCTCCACAGGATTTTGTATCATTTCAGTGTACGTCGATGACCTTAACATCATCGGAAATGAAACTGATATTAATGAAGCACGTCATCATTTGAGGACAGAGTTTGAAATGAAGGATTTGGGTAAAACCAAATTTTGCTTAGGCTTACAACTTGAGCATTTGCCTTCAGGAATTTTTATATACCAAGCTGCCTATATCCAGAAAATATTGGAGAAATTCAATATGGATAAATCATATCCTTCCAAAACCCCAATGGTGGTTAGATCACTTGACATGGAGAAAGATCCTTTCCGACCTCGGGGTGATGGAGAAGAGATTTTGGGTCAAGAATGCCCATACCTAAGTGCTATTGGTGCGCTTATGTATCTTGCAAATAGTACCCGGCCGGATATTGCATTTGCAGTGAATCTACTTGCAAGATATAGCGCAGCTCCTACCAAACGTCATTGGGCTGGAGTTAAGAATATTTTTAGATATCTCAATGGCACAAGGGATCTTGGTCTTTTCTATAGGAGAAATCGAGATCCCTCTCTGATTGGATACACTGATGCTGGCTATCTGTCTGATCCCCACAATGCCAGATCACAAACAGGCTTCGTGTACTTACAAGGTGGTATAGCTATCTCTTGGAAATCTTCCAAACAAACTTTGGTAGCTACATCCACCAATCATTCTGAAATAATTGCATTATATGAAGCTTCTCGTGAATGCGTTTGGCTTCGCAGGATGATAAATCATATACTGCAATCATGTGGTATAGGTTCTATTGAATCCCCAACCATTATCTACGAAGATAATGCTGCATGTGTTGTTCAGATGGAAACGGGTTATATTAAAAGCAATATCACTAAGCATATTGCCCCAAAATTGTTTTATCCTCATGAGTTGCAAACGAATGGGGAGATAAACATCCTGCAAGCTAAGTCTTGTGATAATCTCGCTGATTTATTCATCAAGTCTCTTCCATATTCTACATTTGCAAAATTTGTGGAAGGAATTGGTATGAGACGACTTAGAGATTTGCAGGAATCAGGGGGAGTCTCTCTCTGATATATAACCTTGTTAATATCATATTGTACTCTTTTCTTTATATGAGTTTTCCCTCCTTGAGGTTTTCTCATATAAAGTTTTTAATGAGGCAATATCAACATAATGCATATGCCATATTATCTATTTTTCCCACCGGGTTTTTAGAGGATGATATATGGGCATACAAGATTCATAGACATATTTTCCAATGATGATGTAACAAAGGATTCGATCAAGGGGGAGTGTTACAATACAACAAGGAATGATCTCATCCATTGATACAAGATCGAAGGGCTACCTATGGACTACTGTACATCTTCTCCAACCAACATGTCCCGTGCCCAACCGGCGTGTCCCTGGAGGCAACCACCACCATAGTCACGCTCTCCACTACTCCCTGTAACTTCCCCTTTGTGTGTAATCCCCGAACGGATGCTTTTGGTGTCCTTTCACCATGTATAAATGTACAACACCATCAATGGAATAAACAGAAGTTTTTCCCTCAATCATTCTCTCCCTCTCATACTCTAACAATTGGTTCGCCAACCCCGCGTGCTGCCACACCCGCTGCCAACGTGGACCGGTAGGGGAGTTCCGCGGGGGCCAGTGCGGCGTGTAGACAAGACAGAAAGCACGGGAGCAAACTGTTGAGAAATAAAGAAGGTGATCTCATCCAAGAGACACTTTTTTACGAAGGGTCGTGACTATTCAAAAAAAAGCATCTGTTGGAGAAAAAGTTCATCGTTAAGGCTTAAAGCAGTTAGTTAGTTAATAAGTAGATGTCTGTTCGTGAAGAGTTGCGTCTCTTCACTCACTCTTGCATCCATTCACACGAACAGACACGTCCATTCTCCATGTATATATATGTATGATCATCAATTGATACAATATGGAGATTCATTTTTTCATCACTCGCTTTCGCTTTCTACTTATACTTTGACACGTTATCAGCACAAGGCTCTACACTGAGTCGCAAGAACAGAGAGTTCGCCGAGAGGAAGAAGGAAACTCTGGCGAAGTGAAACGCAGAAGAGAACGACGAACAGAGGGTTCGTGATTCGGCCTCCATGTGTGGGCTCCTCGCCGTCCTCACCGCTGGGGATGGACCGCTACTCGTCACGCCGACTTCAACTCACCGGCGCCTGTGATCGCTCCTCCGACCACGCTCTCCGGCGAGAACTAATCTGCGTCGCCAACCATGCAACAACAGAAGAGTGATTTCAATTGCGAACACCTACTGCTCATTGGCAAGGAGTATCTGCTTGATGGAATTGAAAAGGAAGAAAAGAACTGCATTTCTTTACTGTTCTCGATCTATTGCAAATAACAACTATGATGATCGATTTATTTTCAATCTAATGCCTTGGATTTTCCTGTCTATGCCTGCAAGGAGCACGTACAGAGGATCCAATTCCTCTGTGCCACCAAGAAAAAGAACAGATAAAAGAAATTAGAGGCCAACAAGAATTCGCTATGATTTTCCATGCCGTTACTGCAAATTAAAACTCGAAGACGCAAGAGAACAGGTCTCACGAACCGAGAAGTCCCACAACGGACTGAACAAGCGGTCATCCTTCTCACCAAGATCAAGAGGAGTACGGTAAAATATCAATTATTTTTGTCTTTGATTGGTTTGATTTGGCTAACACAGTGGCCTCACCCGGCTTTGGCCACCACTGGCATGAGTACCGACGAGGCTGTCATCTTGGCACGCTACGCCAATAGAGGCCCCGCACCTGCCCTCTAGGCATCGGAAGCGCTTTGGCTGCAACAGGTGATCAACGACTTGGCTCCACGCGCATCGGTGATGGTCGAAGTTTTTCTTGACCTGCGATGCAACAAGAAGCAGTCAATTTCCCAAGACGATCTGTCCGACGATGACGCCGGTGGCTGCGACGCTTGCCCACGCGGCAACTCAGTCCAGCCTCTGCACCTAACGGCGGATGTCGGCGACGATGGCTCTGGCGATTTTGGGAAGCGGCGCCCGTCCACCCCATCCCACAGGGATTAGGGGGAGTGTCGGTCCAGCCCTGACTCCTGAGCGGTGGTGTCTACGGGGAGGAGAAGGGAATGGCGATTAGGATTAACCTTAACCGCTCTTCCCTTATCCCTAGTAGAGCCTGCACAATGGGCTGCCACGCCTCACCCGCCCTGGGCCACTTCTCGAAGTAGGCCGCCCCAAGCACCCCCAATCAGATACCCGAGCCCCTTCATGGGCCCAAGCGGGCCAAATTGGTGTGCAGGCTATTTTCCGGCCTGTTGCCGTATTTATATATTCACTGATTTTATTTAATTTCAGTATTTTCTGTAGTTATGCATTCAGTCTCTGTAATTTAGAGATTATGCATTCTACTAAAGTTATCAGCATGTGTCTTACTAATTAGACCCTGATATAATTTCATTATCATATGTCAATGTATATATCTGCTTTTATATATTTGCATGTGATGGTATGTTTTAACAAAAATATACCTGAAACTCTCACAAATAGAAATATGACTTAATTGTCAAAAGGGTTTACACAAAAACTCTTACAATTACATTAATTTCATTTGTCAAGGGTTTTATGACTAATCTCTCACAATTAAAGAAATATTTAATTGTCAATAAGGGAAATTTTGCGACAAAACCTAGATTTTATACGCAAAATATGGCTCTTTTGCGGTGAATCAAAATAGATTTCGCAAAACTATAGCCCTATTTAATTATTGTGCTATATAATTAGTGCAATTTTGTTTTTAGTCTATGACTTTAACAATACATCAGCTTTATTAATTTTGCAATTTCTTCAGAAATGCATTTTTTAAAAAACAAAAGAAAAATCCTCACAATTAAATATTCTTAATTGACTTAGGATTGAATGCAAAATTTTCAATAATGTCTTGTATCATTTCGGGATTAAAAAAAACAAGGTGATAGAGTCATAGGCATTGGCTGCGTTTTATTCTCATGAATAATTCTGCTCGGAGACTATGCCTATTGCAACGAATTATTCGTCTGTCACTGAGAGGTCTACATCATTTTTTTCCAAATTTAATGATTACCTATATAATGTTTTCCGTGAAATGAAAATTTTGGATCTATGATTTACACCACCATGGCGACAATCAGTTTTTTTTTAATTTTGGTTATACACAGATAGTAGAGTCTTAGACATTGGCTGCGGTATGTTCTCATATGAATATATCAGCCCGGAGACCATGTCTAAAGCAGCAGTTTTAATTGTCTACTATTGAGAGACATAATCTATGTTTCACACATAGAGATTATTTACAAAGTGTATACCATTATTGATAATGATAGATTTTTGAAGTCGACATTCTATGTAAGGCTTCTGATGATCCAAAATACATTGAAAGATATGAAAACTTGATTAATTTTGCTTTTAATATTATTACAACATTGCCATTAAACAAATGGATTTCATACTACGATAGGGATAATAGATACGAAGTTTTATGAACTCGCCCTATAGGCATCTTTAATCCCCATAGATAATGGACATTAACATAAGTCTTATCCTATGAACCAGTGGAAGCATATACTGAAACTCTATCAAGAGTAGCTTTCATAACGGATCAAATAAATCGGTATCTTAGCTATTACTATATTACTAAGAAACCATATGATACCATAGAGATATTCGATAAAAATATTTCATGGAGCAATTTTAATGCATTTTGGTCTTATTATTCAAATTGATGAAAAAAAGTCAATGCACAAAAAGTGGAACAATGACAATTCTGAACCTAGATATGACAACTAATTGTCATAATTGTGGTTTTCGTTTAGCATTTTTTTTTCTTAATGATTCCTTACTCATAGAGTTTCAATTTGATCTGTACCAAAAAGTTTAAGAATAACATATTTTATAGGTTGGTTGTTTAACACTAGATCTTATGGATCTAGTAACAACATTTCTCTTCTAAAGTAAGAGAACCTCACAAGAATAGACATAACGCTCATCGAATATATTTTAGATGACTCAATTTTGAGAATTATAATAATCTCAATGTCTATTCACGCATAAATGTCCAAATAAAAATGTTGTAATATTTATTTAAAAGTTGTCAAGGCATGTTTCTTGTATATCTCATACTTATGTATTTGAGACTCAACAATATGTCATAAATTATTCTATATTTGATGAAAGTTTAACTAAACTTTTACCTTATACATAGATTTATATGGGCACCATTACAGTTGTAGATGCATGCCACAAACTCTATAATTAGAGTTACACAAAACTTCAAGGTTCTTCAAAATGGAAGATGACAAGTTTTGGCAATTACTACAAATGATATGATAGTTGAAATGGTCGTACCACTATCATACCATCTATGAATAATGAGTATAACTCATATCTTACCAAATTATAGAGATATCGGTACAATTTGTTTCCCATAGAAACATACGTTGACAACAACGGAAATGGTATAACATCAAGCCCGTACAACATGTTGCAAATAAAATAATTTTTTAGACACTTGATTCATTCCAATACTTTGGTATGTTTCGACTTGTCCATCTCACCTATGGAATGTTGTGAAATTATTGGCAATACTATTAGTTATATTTTTCTCTATTGTATGTGTACGATAAACGACACATGGAAAATTAATTTAAAATCCTCTTACCTTAAAAATATGATCTAAATATATCTAAGATGCATAACACATTTCAAGAGAAGATATGTGTAGTTCAATACAAATAATGTATGGACAGTTTAGATATTTTTCATGATTAAAGATACATTCTTAGATGATCTTATTCGGGTTTAGTATTCACACAAAACCATGAAAATATGAATATGATGACTCAAGTTGTGAAGTCATTATCCTAAACATTATTGAATTCATAGCTTATGCCTTCAATGACGATTGTATGGCCCCTAGAATTCATATCAACATAATTAGAATCTTTGGATTAAGATCATAACATAAATAATAGATTGCCCTCCATTCCCAACAAGTGTGTTTGGGAGTCAGGTAGTGCTACACGCTCCTGGCTCGTGTGATTAAACTGCAAATTCCTCTTTGAAATAACGTAATCTCATTGTTTTCCTAAGTTGGGTAAATTCGGGTTTGTTTTATATACAACCTGATCTCACCACCTTAACGTATATTTATGGGCCCTCTTAGAAATAAGGATCTTTCTGAGACTAAAGCCTCCGTCAATCACTTAGTATTTGAATTCTCCTGGTGAGGATC
Organism: Paspalum notatum; assembly: GCA_022530915.1. Lineage (NCBI taxonomy): Eukaryota > Viridiplantae > Streptophyta > Magnoliopsida > Poales > Poaceae > Paspalum > Paspalum notatum. The sequence goes on from CM039691.1 coordinate 6,458,324, forward strand.
CATATACGGCCGTGCGTTGTAAATGAGCATTTTCCAGGCATTAGGGGGAGAATTATGTACCAATATAATGCCAGGAAATTAACTGAAACTATCTCAGGCTCGGGATTACGTACTCTGAACTTTGCATTCAGAAAATTATGGTTTGCAAAACATTGCAAACTAATCTGCCATATGCATTTACTTATTACAAGGGCGTAATGGAATCTTTTATTCCAGTTAGAAATATGCCTGAAAGAGTGAAGGTACCAAATGAAACCACTCTTACTCCCGTCAATGCTAAGAGGGGGAGAAGAAGTCATCTCAGCAGGATTAATCTATTTTAGGACAGAGAAAGACAATGAATGCACATCAATTTGAAATTGATGAGCCCCTAGATGGACTTGATCCATGAACCCTCTTCGAATGCGCGCATGGTCGAACATGGGATATCGGAAAGCCCTAATTATGGTGATCGGGAATCCACCATAGATTAAGGGCGTGTGTATATAGGAGATTTGATTCACAGATTAATTAGAGAATAATATATTTTTAAACTACATGTGTCGACACAAACTACTTTGATTGAATTGAATAAAATATTCCATCCAGAGAATAAGACCATGGCAGGGTGTCTCCAACACTCATTCTGGATTTTTGGAATGTTACAATACAACAAAGTTAGTTTTGTTCACTAAGAGGTATAGGCTTGTATGCTGATACCCCAAAACTTTTCCGTCCAAAATTGGCCTTCGGAAAAAAGGTAGTGAGATATGAACAAATCTAGTAGCATAGGGCTTTAACCCAACAGTCCAACCAATTCTTCCTGGCTTAGAGATTTTGAACAAAAATCTCACCCAAACCCTTAACTAGTAAGATGAATAATTTCCGATAATTATTGGCAGTACAAAATCATCTATACATGCAGTTGATAGATGCAGTGACGACAAATGTATCATGGGTCACTAGGTGTTAAACCTTCGTACACAAATATGCAACATATAAAGTGTAGTGCTAATAAAGTCATTATTTGGCTTAAAAGCATTTAAGTCGAGAAAGGTACAATCGACTTAGTGAACTCTTTTCTAAGAAGGGTACACAAAGATTACTGCAATATACGTGGGTGTTTATCTAGAAGTCCTTGATTGGACTTTATGCTCCCCTAATGATTGGTCAATAAAATTGATATCATTAGCGATGAACACTAATAAAGAACACATGGTAATCTAAAGACGGAGTATACAATATGGCATATGGATTTATAATCCAATATTGTTTGAATAATTGTGTTCAAAAAGTTGTCTAAATCCAGAAGATATTGATATAACTCAATATAGATAAGTCATAACCATCTAAAGTCCTTTGGTGGTCAGATCTCAAATTAAATTTAGAGAAAGACCATTTTGGACATTAATGGGGAGATGGAGAAGAGATATAGGAATCCATATTCCATATATCTATGCCTTTTCTACATGTACATATCTTGCAAATAGTACCTAGCCAGGCATTGTGTTTGCAATGAATCTACTTGCAAATGTATAGCGTTACTCATACCAAATTACATTGGTTAGAGTTAAATGATATCTTTCGATACTCGAAGGCATATATAAAATATATTTGTATCTTTATCTAAAGAAACTGAGTTTCGACTTTCACTGGATAGATCTTGGCGTCTTTTACAAAAAAAAAACCGAGATTTTGACATTTATTTGATCATTCAAATGTCATATCATAGACAATTGTTACATATTTATAGTGTGAAAATACCCTACGCTGTGGATGTCTTTAATAAAGATATCAAAGGTCATTTTCACCATTCATTCTAATAAATAATCATGTTGATTATATGAAGTCCCAAAAATGGATTTGGCTTCATAGAATGATAAACTACATATTTTTATAATGTGGTCTTGGTTTGATTGAACCATCGACCTTATGTTGTAGTGGTGTAGACAAGTTATACTTAGTGCAATTTTGCTATGCATTTTTACCTAAGATTGTTTTCCCCAATTAATGGATTGGAAAACATGTTACAAACTAAGTTGCATAATGTCTTATAAAGATATTCATAAAGCTTTTACTTACTCCATGTTTTATAAATATGTTTAAGGAGCAGGTATGAGACAACTTAAGTTTTGTAGGAATCAGAGGGAGTTTCTCTTAGATTCGTAAACTTGTTTAGACACCATATGTTGTGCTTTTTTCTTTACATGAGTTTTCTCTCTTTGAAGGCTTTCTCATATAAAGTTTTTAATGAGGCAATACCAATATGAGAATATAATATGTCGTATCATCTATTTTTCCCCACAGGGGTTTTTAGAGGCTGATATTAGGCATGTTAGGTTCATGGAAAAAATGTATCCCTGATTTTTCTCTTCGAGTTTTAAAGGTGTTTTCATGAGATATCGACGATTCTTCTCTTCCTACAGGAAGTTTAGGAGAATTATCAATATGTCCTATCATCTATTTTTTCCACCGGATTTTTTAGAGGATGATACTAGACATATAAGATTTATTGACAAATAATATATACTGTGATGTATCCTTTATTTTTCCTATTAGGTTTTTGAAGGAATACTCATGGTATATCGATAATTTTTCTCTTCTTACTCGAACATACAAGATTATCAATATGTCGTATCGTCTATTTTTCCCACGGGGTTTTTAGAGAACAATATTAGGCATACCATATTTATAGATAAAATATTCAAAGATGATCTCAGAAGATGGATTCGATCAAGGGGGAGTGTTGAGAAATAAAGAAGGTGATCTCATCTAAGAGACACCTTTTGATGAAGGGTTGTGACCATTCAAGGAAGAGGTACCTGTTGGAGAAAAAGTTCATCGTCAAGGCTTAGAGCAGTTAGTTAGTTAATAAGTAGATGTCTGTTCGTGAAGAGTTGTGTCTCTTCACTCACTCTCGCGTCCATTCACACGAACGGACACGTCCATTCCCCATGTATATATGTATGATCATCAATCAATACAATATGGAGATTCATTCTTTCATCACTCGCTTTCGCTTTCTACTTATACTTTGACACAAACAAAAGATACGCCTCGCCTGCAACGAGATGGGTTTGTGCGTGCGTGTGGTCGTTCGTTTGGCCTGCCTCGGTTTCGGCTTACCACTAAGGGCATGTTTGGATTGTAGGGGCTAAACCAAAGTGACTAAGATCCGTGACTAAAATTTTAGCTACTCTTGTTTGGATCCAGTGACTAAATTAGAGGCTAAACTTTTTATTGATGTGGAGAAAGACTAAAATGTCTCTGGTTGGTACCCCTTGCCTCTCCCATCTCTCTCCTTTCCCCAATCCCCCACACCATCCTGGCCACCCGTGCATTCTCTCCCTCCCCGTCTCGCCCTCTCCCGCGGCCGCATCCTTTCCGCCTCCCCTTCCTCCCGTCGGTGTCTCGGCGTGGTGCCTTCTCCTGCGCGGCTCCGCCTGCTCCTCTCCCTCCTGAAGCACCATGCGCTGCCGTCTCCCCTCTCCACGCAGGGCAGGCGTCGGCCGGAGGCGAGCAGGGTGGACGCAGGCACGACCGAAGGAGGAGCGCCGGCCGACGGCGAGCGCAGCGGGCGCGGTTAGAGGCGAGCGAGGTGGGCGCGGAAGAAGGTGGTGACAATGGAGGCGAGCAGGCGGGCGGGGCAGGAGCGGCCGGCGGCGGGCGGGGTGGAGGCCCGCGGCAAACGGGGCGGCCGCAACCTGAATGGGGAGGCCGACCTGAATGGGGAGGCCGGCGGCGGGCGGAGCAGTGGCGGGGCGGAGGCTAGAGGCAGAGGCCAGAGGCGGAAGGAGAGGAGGACAGGCGGACAGCGGCGCAAGAAAGGGCAGAGATAGAATAGGGGAGAGAGAGTGGGGACCAGGGGTAGAGGTGAGAAAATGGCTCTTTAGCCCCATTTTAGCTCCTCTTTAGGAGCTAATGGGCTAAAACGTTTTAGCCTCATTTTAGCCCCTCCTGTTTGAAACTTTAATTCCTAAAAGACTAAAATTTTAGCCAGTTTGCATGCTTGTCATGGATCCAAACAGGCCCTAATTAACCAGCTTTCTTTGAGTGTGACACGAGTTTAACAAGATTTACACGCATGTGCATTGCACAGACGTATCAAATTTACACGCAGGACATAAACATGCTAATGTATCAAATTTATAACAGATTTCATTTCGTCCAACTAAAAAGTTTGGTATCAAGAATATGTAGATAGCGGAGTGATAGTTCATACAGCAAAGTTTAATTAAGCAGGTTAACAAACATGATCTCAAGTAAAATAAACTATATGCATCATAAAACAAGCATATGTTTGCACTGTAATAAGAGGTATGTTTACGAATACAATCAATTATCATGGGCATGAAAGTAGCAGTTCATATATTTTCTGAATCAAAAACGAACCTGATGGCCATGGCACAGCCCAAGCTTAAACTGACCAATTGTAAGTGTCTTAGTCTCTGGGTATCGAGCACCCTCATCATATTCGCCTCTTGTAATGTGGAGATCAGGGCAAAGGCTTTTTAGGTAGTCATGGACTTCCTACATGAAAATTATGAAATTTATTGGTCTGCATTTCATCAGGATAAAAACACACATATCATACAAGTCATCATTCGGCAATAGGGAAAAGGGATACCCAACCCTGGTTTTAAAGTCCATTTGCAACAATGACAAGTTGAATATTGAATAGTGCATTACCAAGTTTTTTATTGGAGCAGGAGAGGTGCAACGCTGGAGATTGGGGGCGTAGCTGGAGCTAAGGGTGTATGGGTGGGTTTGGCCCCATGTGTTAGTGGGACAAAGAAAAAAGAAAATGGGAGAGAGAAGTAGAGCTGAGATGTGGGGTCCACACTAGTCAGTGAGGGAGATGGGGAATGTTGTGTTGCTAAATATCTAGCACATGGAGCCTGCGATGCCACGTCAGTACAAACCACTATCTAATTCAAAACCACTTTAAGCCGACTTTGATAGTTCGAGGTGCTCGCTATCTGCTGGGCTCATAGTTTGAGGTTGAATATCGTATAGCTTGACGTTGAATATCGGACGATATGGGCATATATCAATTTAGTTCACTTTAATTAGTTTTACCAAGTCAAACGTCCCCGACGTTAGCTGAATGTACAGAGAGAAAGGCACCAACATCTTTGATGTAGCATATATAGCTAAAAAGCAGCATGAACGGACGATGCTAGTGTTTTTTTTTTTTCAAGCTTGCCCAAGTGCCGTTAAATTTCTTGCGTGCTCTTCACCTGCTGCAGGACAATAAGATGAACGCGAGGCCGCTTCAGCCGCTGAACAACAGAGACGTCAGCGTCTTCCGCCCTCTCCTTAATAAACTTTGCTAGTGATACTTGGGCTGATCAACATATGTAATGTACCGCACCACTCCCATAGTTCGCCCACAGTTCGACAGCTTGTTATCGTAGACGAGAAGACATCTATATACCATCTTTGTAATTTCCTCAACAAATAAATAAAGGATGTGCCTCCTTATCAAGGTAATTGATATATGGCTTTCCATCCATCACCTTTTACAACCATCCGATGTGTACTAAACGGTTCCATAGGATGACTGACGAAATTCAATCAATTAATTACATTTTACACGGCCACATATATGACTGATGAAATTCAATCCATCAATCATACATCAAAATTACATAACACATTGCAAAAAAAAAATGCAATGCAACAATAAATAGTAATATTTATATACTACTTTGACAAAACATACACAAAACCTTTGGGGATTAACAATTCATCAATCACATCGAACGTTTAAAAATCTTGACTGACGGATAAACAAATATCAAATAAGTGAAGAGAAGTAAATCTGATTTTTTTTATTGAGAATCAGTAAATCTGCTAAATAAAACGCAAGATCATGTATGTCCGCATCGATGGGCTTGCACGCATGCTCAGATACCCGGTTTGAGGCTCTGGGCCAGGGTGGGAGGTGCGGCCGCCTTGGGCCCATGTCCTGGAAATGACGGCCCATATGCCACATACCCAGCCGCCCCAGCCCAGCACAGGGACGTCCGCTTGCTCCGCGGTCCTCGGCGGTGGGCGGTGGGCGGTGGCTCGGTGCCCCCCGGGCCCGGTTCGCCTCCTCGTCCTCGGTCCTCCCGCTGAAGGTCTTCTTTGTTCCGGGGCGTCCGGCGGTGTCAGCCAACGTGAACCGATGATGAAGGAGTACACTAGACAAGCCGTCGGCCAGGTGCGTAAAACACGTTGCTGACCATGAACGAGTGAGCGAAAAAAGCACGTACAGCAAGCTGGTCCAGCGACGGCGTTGAATAACCCCGAGGCCAGGGATAGCCTCTCGTCTCGTGCAAGAGAGGAGAGGAGAAAAGAATATGCAATTATAACCAATCAGGGGGAGGGGCTTAGCTCAGGGACGCGACGGATCAACGGAAGCCGGGCTCGGCCGCCACGAGTGATCGCCAGGTGCTTATCCCCCCGCGAACTGAGACCGAGACGTCGCCCTCCTACTCAATGGCTTCGCTTCCTATATACTGCAATTTCAGTGGCGGAGCAAGGAATAAAACGTAGAGGGGACCAAAACTCCTAATACATATAGTATAGCATATATAATTATAGGTATCAACTATGTATTATGATCTTTTCTAAGCAAATTTGCACGAGTATTATCGCTGGATATGGTGTAGTCTAAGAGGTTGATGATGGGATCAGACCATCATAGATTAGCAGGTATTTCTGTTTGTCCTAATGCCTATACCGCGGAACAATTGATTGGTTAATTAGCTAGACTAGCAAGCATTAGCATGGATTAATGTGTATTGCCGCAAATGTTGGGAGGGGTCCCTGGTGCAATTCCATCCCCATATCCCCGTGACGCGACGCCGGCAGCGGCTTGGAATTGGAAACACCAGCATGCTGGCCGGCTGCTAATTATAAACGGAGTACGTCCACGACGACCTTTTCCAAAGACCAAAGCCACGCCAGCGCACGTCGCTCGCGCCCAACCTGCTGTTGCGACTGTAGCAAAGCAATCGTTGTAGTGTGTTGGCAATCCGGAAGGCAGAGTGCGCATGTCAGCATGTGTAGTTCTTTTCAATCTCCAATTCTCCATGCGCTGCATACATATGGATGGCGATCGAATTGGGCACAACATTGGCAGCAGCAGGCCAGCAGCCATATCTTTTTGCTCGTAGCATGTGCGGGTGGCAACGCCAAAGTGCAGGGTGCAGAGGAGCAACTTGCCGTCGCCATGCGCACAAAGGCAACAAAGCAACAGACCAGCACCAACAGTTGCAGCCTTGCAGGGCAGACGGAATTAACGGAGAACAAGACTTGTTTTGGGTTTTAACAAGGCTTGTGCTGACAAGTCACAGGAACACAAGGCTTGTGTGTATATTGCCTGATGGGTGTTGTGATAAGGTCAGAGCACACAGCAGAAGAAGATCAATTCCACAATGCAAGATCTCTCTGCATTCAACGGAAGCAGACAACTTCATCGCCTGTCTTTAGCTAGTAAGAGCTGAGGACGTCGACAAATGACTTGTCTCCGAAGAAAAAGAGTTTCGGTTCAATTTTTTTTTCTTGCCGAGTGACAGGTCGATCGGCTTATCCAACCAAGCGAAAACCTACGAGAGTTATCCACAATAGTAGTAGGATACAAGCAGCCGCTTGGACTGCCTGTTTCAGTTCCGCTGTCTGTTGCGTCAGCTGTTGAATTGGGTAAAATAGGTTTTGGTTCTCAGGCATGAGCGGAGATTCAACTGACAAATCCTGCCCAAGAACCACGAACCTCACTTCTGGCACTGAACAATTTACATGCCAAATCTTTTATGAAATTGCTGGGACATCTGCCCTGTCACTATCAGTACACAGCAAAAGCCATATTTTCCCACTGGTGGAGTAGAATTACATGTAGAAATGTTTAGTTTCGAGCTTCTGATGTCACAGATACACAAAATTTCAATCCCTGCACTTGCTTTCCCTGACGCAATGAAATTTATAGCTGCCTGGACCCGGTGAGGCCAGTGTGCAGCCATGCATTTGTTACCTCAACATTTGCAGGTTTCATTTATTCAAGCCTCCGGTACAAGAACTTGGAGCGGAGAGTGGACCCAAAGATGGCATAAACTGCAGAGATATTGAAAATAGCAGGGGGCAAAAAAATGAAGGTGGCCCAGGTGCAGGGGATGGATCAACAGATTAGAGACTGCAAGATATGGCAGCAAGGGGCTACAGATGCCAGAGGAGATCATAGTCACCCATGTGCATCCTCCAAATTCGATTACAAAAATGGAGAATCCATGCACATGGCGCCACAAGTTCAAACCATCAAGATTTTGCAATTGGAGCATCTGACCCAGAGGAAGAGAACACAGTACATGTACAATGCACATCTGCAGATCACATCCGCCATCGATAGATACACATGGATGGAGCCATATCTACAGTTTACAGCCTGCATGATGAGGAAGAGGAAGAGGAAGAGGGTGACCTTTGCTCTCCGCGATCCAGCACAACGCAAATCTCTTGATGAAAACAGCAGCAGCTCAGCCCTTTGGTGGCTGGCCATACTGATCCCTCCAACACAGAGCAAGCGGTTGTGCTGCTCCGGTCGCGAACTCAGCAGCTAGCGATATTGCCGCTCTTTTGGCTAGTCTAGTATACAGTTTACAAGAGAATACTGAATTCTTGGTCGAACTCACTTCACACATTGATGAAGCTGAGCTTGCCGTCTATTCTATTCTGCACCGCCTTGATCGCAGCCACTCGGGCAGCTGTGGCGGCTCTGTTTGCGGCCATGACGGCCTTGTTCACCTGATCTTCTACTCTCGGGAGGTGACAGGCGCTGTCCGCTGCCCTTCGAGCAGCCTGATTGCACAATGAAACGGACATCAGAGTTCTTGAAGCAAGGGGCATATCTTATCGATGATCAGTGAGTATGTAGATCGGTGCATTGGGGGAATGTTGCGCTGGGTATAGTACCTGTAGGGCACGCTGAACAGCAGGGTCTGACAGAGGCAAGGAGTTGCTGAGAATCCCAGACTCCCACTCCCCGGCTCGCTCGTCGCCATTCCGGAACGCGTACATCCCGAAGCCCTGTTTCTTGCCTTCGTGCCAAGAGCCCTCGTAGCTGTGCCCATTGGCGAATCTGTACACGCCGAACCCGTGGATCTTGTCCGCGAAGTACTCCCCCGCGTACCGATCGCCATTTCTGTTGTTGTGTGGTGTGGTGTTGTTGTCAGGGACCAGAATTAGAAATGCTCGTATCTCGTTCATTGGTGGCGGGTACATTCCAAAAGATTAGGAAAACAATCTTGCAAATGTCTGGAGCACGTGCGTACCTGAAATGGTAGCACCCGATCCCGTGCTTGACGCCGGCCCTGAACTCGCCGGCGTAGGAGCTGCCGTCGGAGCATGTCTGCGCGCCGATTCCATGGCTCTGCCCTCCCACCCACTCGCCCGCGTAGCAGTCCCCGCTGTAGAACCTGTAGACGCCGTGCCCGTGGCGCAGCCCCTGCCGGTACTGTCCCCGGTACCGGCTCCCCCGCGCCCAGCTCTCGACGCCGTGGCCGTCGTACTTGCCGCCCGCCCAGTCGCCCTCGTACTTGCCCTTGCCGAAGAAGCTGTACACGCCGCTGCCGCCGCACCGGCCCCCGCGGAACTCCCCCTCGTACCGGTCCCCGTTGCTGTACAGCTCCACGCCCTCCCGCACCGGGACCTCCTCCGGCTCGCGCTCGCGTTCCGCACCCCGCTGCTGCCCCTCGGCGTCGCCCTCCCCGATGAACCAGTGCACGGCGGAGGCCGGGACGGCGGCGCGCGGGCGCGGGCGCGGGCCGCGGAGCCGCGCCACGGAGACGGCCGCCGCGGCAGCCAGAGCCGCCCCCGCCGCGGCCGCCAGCAGCGCGAGATGGTGTCCGCCACCACTGCCGCCGCCGCGGAGGAGGAGCAGCGCGGCGAGCGCGAGGGCCGTGAGGAGAAGGAGGAGCAGGAGCTGGGGCTGGGGCGGGCCGTGGCGGAGCCGGTGGTGCGCCCGGGGCTTGCCCTGCTCCTTCTTGTCGTCGGGCTCCGGGTCGTGGAGCGCGTGGAAGGAGAAGGGCGCCCCCGCGCGGACGGTCGGCGAGCGGAGCAGAGACGACGGCGTCCGCGTCAGCTTACCCGCGCCGCCGTGCCCTTCCATCCCGCCCCCGCCCCCGCCCCCGCGTCAGCTCCGCAGCGGCCGTGGTCCTGCCTGCTGCTTGCCGAGCTGCCCCCTGCTTCCCCAGAGAGACGAGATGGGTGGATCGAATCGGCGCGGAGGGGCAGGGGGAGGGACGGCAGGGAGTGGTTGGGAAGTGGAAGGGGAGGAGGGGGAAGAAGAGGGGAAGTGGGCCGGAGAGGCGTCTCTTATAACCACCACCACCACAGTGGGCGGGCGGCGGTGGGCGGGCAGCTTCCTTCGCGGGCTCCGCACCGCTCCGCTAACTCGTCCCCTGTCTGTCCTCGCTGGCAGCGCAGCCCGCCCGGATAGTGGTGGTGCCCGTGTGGGGCCACGTTGGCAGCCGGTGGTGTGGGGGCACGGCGGGCCTGGCTGGCAGTGGCAGCGCGCGCGGGGTTGGCTGGCGAACCAATGGTTTGTCTGGTCATCTGGTGGGGAACGACGCTGGAGGCTGGACGCCGCGCCTCGTCTCGTCAGCTGGGAGAGCATTTTCGCCCGTCGCGGGGACGCGGATGTCTGGGACTTGGGAGGGAGCGCGTGGGCGTGGCGTGGCGCCACGCACGCAACGCAGTGGGGTGCAGAGGTGGTGCCTGCCTTGTGCTGCAAACTGCCACGCCAGCCCGTGCGTGCACGGTTGCTTCCACGCTTCACTGGCACGGCGGACGACCGGCTCGCCGCCTCGGCCAACTTCCTCGTCACCATCCCAGCCAGGGGCGAAGCTACATTGTATGTGGTGGGTGCACATGCACCCACGCCAAAATTCAAAAACGGTGATTATGTCTCAAATTTATCATGTATGCACCTCCCATGTGCTAAGTTCATGCACCCACAAGGCACATGCATCCCCCACCAATTTGCTCTAGCTTCGCCACTGATCCCAGCAGGTGGGTGGCTCGTGTCCGCAAGCGCGTCCTCCTCCCTTGTTGTGCTCGCGGCTCGCTCCTCGCGTCGCCGCCGCGCGCGGATCCATGCGATCGCCGAGCGCGTCCGCGGCTTGCACGACACGGGTTCCCTGTCCATATGACCTTCAGATGTAGGAGCAAAACATTCAGAGCCACGCAAAGTTGGTTGCAAAAGCACCACCTGTCCTTCATTCGGTGATGCATGCGGCGGTCCGGTGTAGTGTAGGCTGGCGGCGTCCGCGTTGCACGACCGTGGAGTGGGAGAGAAGAAATGGACGGTCAGAGATGCGAGATGAACAAGTGCAGGCAGGAGCCAACCGAACGACGCACGTTCGCGCCGCTTCCTGCCGGTGTACGCATGCTTCCTGCCGAAACACAAGGGGACGGGACACGGGAGGCCCTTTCATGTGCCGTGCTCCAAGCTGAATTTGGCGATCGCCCTGCGGCATGACAAGCCATGAGATTCTGCGGGGCAGTTCCATTCCATCTCCCGAGCTTTCCGGCTGCAGGGTGCGCGGCCTGCGAGGATTGCACCGTAGCACAGGATCTAGATATTTTAGCAAAAATATACGTGCGTTGAAACGAAAAAAACCGTTAAGCACCTCAAAATCAATACATATTAGAAGTAGACTCGCAAATAAATTTCATATCTTATTAATTTGAATTTTTTTTTGCATATGATCGAATTTTTGGTGGTGTCAGTTTGATAAAAATATTATTTTTTGCTTTTTGCCAATATATAGTTCATCGAAAACAGGGTCCATATACAAGATGGTATCCGTTTTCACATAGGTTACTCCTGCCGTTTGAATCGAGTTTTCAAATAAATTACATGTTATATTCTCTTGATGATTTCTGTTAATTGTAAGAGATATTTTGAGTGGTGTCAATTGGGTTAGAAAGTTTGTTATTTTAACTTTCCATCAATATAGAACGTCGTCTATTTTCACGTGGGCTGCTCCTGTAATCCGGACTTATGAATAAATTTCACGTCATATTGTTTTCAAAGATTTCCATCGATTGAGATTGAATTTTAAAGTGGTTTCAGTTAGGCTGGAAAGGTTATTATTTTAGCTTTCTATCGATATATAAAACATCGAAAACGGAGTCTATATACGATTTGGGCGTCCGTTTTCGCGTGGGCTCCTTCTGTAGTTCGAATCTGGTTCATATTGTAGCTGTGATCCAGATTATCGGATACATGACGGGAGGGGCTGACCAGCCGGGTCCGCTTGTTACGACGGACCGAAAAATCTTATTTGCTTTAATATTATCTATAAATATAGATAAAATGGAGTTCGGATTGAAAAAGTGGAAGATTTCCCTGCTGGACTCAGTCTAATCATCGCCCATTGATTCAAGTATCGATTGGACTAGACTGGTGAGACTAAGTCCAGCGGTCCGAGTAAAAGACCAGATATAATACAAAATGACACTGTAGCGACACTGTTCACAGAGAGGAGGGTAGTTGGAATAGCGGATAGATGGGGCTTTTACCTTGGCTGCTAGAGTCAGCCTGAGAGGATATATTGTCTCTTAACTCCTACCTTTTTTTTTAAGATAGTAATCTATCTGTTTGAAATTATAAAGGGCTCTAGATTTTAAAGAATAAATAGATTTGGGCAATCTTTTCTACATATGTATATAAATATTATCGACATCCATTTGTACATATACGAAAAAAAAGAATCACAAAAACCCTTACAGTTTGGAACAGAGCTATCTATTAAATTAGACAAGGAGAAACAACAAAAACCCATGACACCAAATAACACAAATATAAAAAAATCAATCTTCTTATGTGTTTTCTTCTACCGATCAGCCATGGGAATCACGAGCCTGAAGAACCCACTGTAGAGGTTGTAAAATAAGAAGTAACATCTATATACTAGGCTTTGAGAACCACAGTTGCGCACGACGTCTTCCTTGGGTTTTAAAACCCATCAGCTCAACCGATCAAAAAAAAAAAAAAAAAAACCATCAGCTCATGACAGCTATGACCAACACTTCCACCCCAAACTCTCCGCACCCTGGCACCAGTGATTCCCGCTACCCTACCTCGCCCTGACGCCCCTCCTCTAGTGGACCTGCATTGTCCTATCTCTAACCATTTTGGGCTTGTGAGAAGTTAGGAGCAGATCAATACTAGATGAAAAAGAAAGTGTTGTTGAAGGTGGGGTCATAGATGACAATGTAATTGTAGTGATATGGTCTGTCCTGGGGTTGGTGCAGCTTTGAGGTCAACTTCGCAAGCCTATTCTAAGTGAGCAGCAAAGAAAACAATTTATGTCTAGTGCACGAATAGTCATGCCTTGTGGCGGATCCATTTCTAAATTTTAGGTGGGCCAAAACCCATTTGTCAAAATTTAACTCGTAGTAAAAAGGAATTGTTTAACCACGTTATGTTCTTAATGAAAAAACCCAAATAGAACACTAAGGATTAATAAGCATCGTATTGAAAAGAGCAAAGATGATAACTCCCATAAACAGTAGCGTGATAAAATTCAATAATTCACTAACCATTTCTGAGAAAACAAGCACGATTTCAAAAGTGTATTCGACCCAGCGAAGGCCGGCAGGCCAGATTGTTGTCCCTGCGTCGGCCCATGAGCAAAAAAAAACTGCGCTCCCGCCTCTCTGGCCACCAACCCAACCCCACACACAGCCGCGGGCAAGCGCGGCCGAAAACGAATGACACCCCGCCGCCAGCCGCGCACGCGCCCCGCGCCGCCGAGCGGCAAAGCGCCAACTCAAAAACCTCCCACCATGGCACCATTGCCACCATCCAAGATTTCAAACTCGAAAATCCCCCCACTCGCTCAGCATTTCGAATTCCAAATCCTCCCACGCCGCGCGGCCGCGGCTCCTCCTTCCCCCTCCACCTCCGATAAATTTCGAACCACTCTCCTTTTCCATCCCACCCAGACCCAGCGCCCCACTCTCACACGAATCGCGCACGCTCCCCGCCGGATCCGCGCCCACCAATCCCCCCAATCTGGTTCCGGTCCGGCGACGACCCGCCCGCATGGAGGTGGACGGCGGCATGGACGCGCTCCCCGACGGCGTGGTGCAGCACATCCTCTCGCAGCTGAGCAACGCGCGCGACGTGGCCGCCTGCGCCGCCGTCGCGCGCGGCTGGCGCGACTGCGTGCCCTACCTCCCGTCCCTCTACTTCCCGCGGGGCGCCTTCGACACCCCGGCGGGCGGGTCCTCGGCCGCCACCGTGGCCGCGGCCGACGACGCCATCGGCCGGATGGTCGGCGCGGCTGCGCGGCTCGAGGAGCTCGTCGTCTACTGCCCCTTCTCCGCGTCTCTGCTGCCGCGCTGGCTCGCGGCGCGCGCCGCCACGCTGCGGGTGCTCGAGATCCGCGTCGACGGCGACAAGTCGGGCCTGGACTGCGTCGGCCTCCTCGCCGCGGGGCTCGAGGAGCTCCGGCTGTGGGGGCTCACGATGCCGCACGCGCCCGCGTGGGGGCGAATGGAGCGGCTCCGCGTGCTGGAGGTCGTCAGCGCCGTGCTCGGGGACGCCGCGATCAACGGCGCCGTCGCCGCCTGCCCCGGCCTCACCGACCTCGCGCTTCTTGGCTGCGAGTGCGCCGGCGAGGTCGACATCTCGCTCCCCCTGCTCGAGCGCTGCCGCCTCGACTTCGTCGGCTCCGGCGCATGCTCGCTCAGGCTCGCCGCGCCCCGCGTCGAGTCGCTTGAGGTCCAGGGCTTCTCCTCCATCTCGCTTCAAGGCGGCGACCGGCTCAAGCGCCTCACCATCTCCAAGAACACTGGTACGGATCGGAGGCGGGCACGCCCCCCTTTGTGTTCCCCATTGCCTCATGCTTCCCACTGACTTTTTACTGTTCGTGGGGAGTTTGATTCAGGTACTGTGTACCATGTTGAGATGGGGAAGCTCCCAGCGCTGGACCAGCTCTCGCTGCGTGGCGTCCAGTGGAGCTGGGGCGCCGTCAGTTCGGTGCTGCAGTGCGCCGGCGAGGTGAAGCACCTGGTGATGAAGGTTGAGTTCTGCGGCGATTTTGACACGCTCCTACCGTTCCCGGAGATCGACCTTGTTGAGTTCTTCAACAGCCACCCAAAGATTCACAAGTTTGAGATACACGGTGCCATGTTCGCAGCGCTGTGCCAGAACAGCCTGAAGAACGTAAGCCGTGTCATGCCGCTTTTATGTTTCACTTCTGGACTTCTGGTTGGCGTATGGCTTAGCTAATTTTGCTCTCCTTCCCAATGCAGCTGGACTCGAGGTTTGTGATACCTTGCTTGGAGCAGGTCCTAGTCACCGTGCGTTCACCACTGAATGCCGAGCAGAAGCTGAACACCCTCGAGTCCCTTGTCAGGTTCAGTGTGAGGCTACGGAGGATGGTCATCAGGATCTCACAGATGAAGAATTGTCATGAGGCCTCTGATGATTTCTTTGAGGAGATTTGCAAGTTTACGTACATGAACAAGGGGAGAGTCAGCATTGAGTAGAGGAGATGCCACATTTGTGCCATTCTTGAAGTGAGATGCTGCTGAACTAAGCCAATTTTTACTCAATGCTGCTTGTTTAGGACAATTGCATTTGATAATTCATTGCGTTCTTTGTTGTTCACTGGCCTATAATGTATCTGCACTGCAGCAGCCAATAAATCATTTGGTTCTTTGTTTATTCCCCACTAATTAAGTTTTGTTCTTGTTAACTGCACTGTTCTTTGTTTCCTAAAATGTAGTAAACAACTTCTGTTTGTTCCTATACCTAGTGATCTACTACCTATGTTTGATTTATCATCGTTTCCAATATCTAGAGCTTAGTTTCCTAGTTAGATATGAAAATAAGTAATAGTAGTTGATTTTAGTCACTTGGATGAATGCAGATCATACAAATTCCAGTAACATTGCTACCAGTCCATTTATGCAACCTCCAGACTTCCAGTACAAATTTCATATTGACAATGCGCCACTGAACCTCAATGAAAAATTCTGAATATTCAGAGTCCCAATTTACCATTGATGTGGAGTATCCTGAAATCCATATAGTATCCTTAAGTTACACATACACCTGATGAATAATCTAAGCCAAGCAAACCTACTAATGTGCATTTTGCCATTCCTACTGAATGAAGTGAACCTTGGATCTGAAAGTTTGTGCTGGCATCAAAGATTATGTTTTAGATATTTTGGACCTAGAGTCCTAGAACAGAAGTAATTGAAACATGAATGGAAAATAATACTTAGCGAATAGAAATGTTATACACACAATGTTAATGAAAATGCACCTCACTATCTGCACCTCTTTAATTCCACATGCATCAGTTAATCATTAGGCCAAAACTTCTATTCCCATATTTGCTTCAGAGATGAGCAGAAATCCCATATCATCGTATCAAGCCTGTACTTGTAGCTTATTTCTTCTGCCTACACTAGAACTGTTGTATACTTATATCTAGATGAGTTTCTTCTTTCGGAAGAACTTTTTGAGATGCCACAATTGCAAAACTGAGACTGTGATACAAACAGCGAGGGACATCAGGCTCAGCCATGTGATCTTAACCTGCGTCCTCTCACTATCATCTCGCATGCCTGCTTCTCTGCATCCAGAACCAACTTGTCATTTAGACAGACAGTCATCAGTTCTGTATAAAAAAACGTGAATTTTTACTTACTTTAATATGAGTCGGAGCAAGTTTTCATGGATGGCTCCAGCACCTTCTTTCAGTTTGACAAGCTCTAGTAAGACTCCCTGTCAAAAAGGGATGAACAGGAATCAGCAAAGGGTATGGAATTCTGGCTGCGGGGGGAAAACAGTGGCCCTGTTTGTTTCAGGAACTGTCCCAATAAGCTGAAACAAACAAGCATGTTGTACAATCCACATGCTGAAACAATGGGCCTCCTAAGCTGCCATGCTCACTCACATCAAGCTTTTCTTTCTTAGCAATGGAGTCCCAGTCCTTGGCCGCAATCCCGATTCTCCAGTCAAGGTTGAGGTTGATCACCATGCCCTGCTCCAGACTCTCCGCCCAGAAGCAGGCAAGGTAAACCCCGGATTCCGCTGTGGTAAAGGCAAACTGACCATGGCTAACCTTGTCGGAGCGGTGCAGGATGTCTCCGTAAGGCGATGTCACCTGCAGGACACAATGCCGCAAGAAACTGCAGTTGATGATCACATCATTTTTTTTAATTGCTGCGGTGATATATAGCTTCATATAATAATCGATCGATCGATTCATTGGGTGCCTGAGATGTTTGCACTGCTGCATGTCCAAGAACATGAGCCGCAGGGTCAGGGCGATGGCCATTCGTGCTTGAATTATTGGTAGCAATCTTTATTAATCCATCTCGAATTCTTGGCTATGTGCCGTGTTGTACCTTAGCGGAGACCTGGGGACGGAGGGGGTGCTCCTCGTAGAGGATGGAATAGTCGGCCATGACGACGACGTTGGACTGGATCTCCTCGGACAGGCACTTGGTCGCCGTCGTCGCCAGCTCCAGCCACACCGCCCCGGCGCACCCCGAAAGCCACCACAGCGTCACCGCGGTCACCGCGCCTGCACGCCATTGCTGCCATTGCCCCATTACCGCTGCGTACGTTCCACCACCGCCACCTGCAGCGGAGGGTGTGTCGTCAAATGTGCTCTATATCTGCGAGCACGGACTCGGTTCTTCCGGTCTTCCCCCCAGACGACGGGTTTCTGTCGGATCTGGAATTGCCGAGGAAGCCGGGACTCGTGAGAGGTCAAAGCGTGTAGCATGCATGCACCTATCTATGGGTCATATACTACTACATGCAACCATATCAATGCTATTCTCTAATTACAAATTCAGAAGATATAAACAAGGAGTGAAATTGGTAAGTTAAAATGTCATGAATTTTTGCCGGAGCTTCTACGTTATCTTTTTGTGCTGAAGTTTGTTTAAAGAGTAAAACTAATAACACCCTCTTCTTCTAGCTTCCTCCAAGCTGATGGACATGTTGAATTGTGATCCAAATTTTTATGAAGCGGCCAAGTTGGGAGCGAAGTGGAGGCCCGTCGCCAGAGGCTTAGGCAGGCTTGAACTACTTGATTTATGTTTAATACTTTTTCGGGGTGAAATGATTAATTAATACATATATCTGATCACTTTACTTGTCATCGATAGTTGGTGTCTCGTGTGCGTTATTATCCTCCATCCAGATTTTGAAAGGAGGAATTATTTGATTTGATTACTGTATTGTAGAGTGCAAAGCGCTTGTCCTGCATGCAGTTGCACAGCTCAGATGTCGTCGCATTTCGTGGGCGCGAAGGAGAACTTCTGGTTGCGCACGTCAAACAGGACGTGCATGTTCTGCTGCTGGACGTTGCCGATGATGGACACGCCGAAGTCCTCCGGCGCCGTGCCGACGGCCAGGCACATGAGCCCGGCTCTCGGCTCCTGGAAGTAGTTGTCCCGCGGCAGCGCCATGTCCGCGCCGCCGTCGAAGTGGAGCACGAGCGGCGGCGTCCGCACGGCGCCCATGGGCACGCCACTCGGCAGCGCGAAGCACAGCTCGTAGTCCTCCACGACTGTGCCGTTCACCACGGGGAGCCCCACCGTCTCCAGCACGGCCTTCTTCAGGGCCCCGAACGCCTTCGCCACGAGGTACGCCATCGTACTGCCCGAGTCGACGATGGTGCCGCCGCTGCCGTCCGGCTTCAACGCGAGGCTCGCCGCCGGCACGCCCAGCCTCCTGGTCCCAAGCGAGAGCCCAACCAGTGGCACGTAGTAGTAGGCGGCCGTCTCCATCGCTGGGTTTTTCAGTATGGAAGTGGTCTGCACTGGCCCCGTCGTCCTGTACCTGCTCAGGTCGGCCATTGCACCGAACAGCAGCGGGCTCGTCTTGCGCTCGGCGAACGGAGTGAGGCAGTAGGAGAATCTTGGCACGGAGAGCTGTGATACCAGGGACAGGATCCCCGGGCTGAGACCTATGATGCCGGAGGCGCCGACGAGGCTCCCCGCCGAGAGCGCGCCGCAGCCGAAGCCGAGGCGGAGGGCGACCTTGGTGCGCGCGCCGAAGGTGAAGGCGTCGGAGGCGAGGACGCCGGCCGCCTCGGCGCTGCCGTAGACGTCGTCGTACGCGCACCTGTTGTCGTCGGTGCAGTTCTTGTCGCCGAACTGGCCTTCCTGGCACAGCCTGCTGCTGCAGGGGAGGAAGGCGAAGGAGGAGGACCTGCGGGGATCGTAGAGCGGCTCGCGCTGCCTCGCCGTGCGGCCGCGGTGGAACAGCGTGCACTGCGTCCAGATGAGGTCGCTGCCCGTGTCGACGATGAGCGTGTGCGGCTGCGGCGGCGTGCCGATGCCCACCGTCAGCGAGTGGCACTGGTCGTCGAGCGGGCCGAGGGGCACGTCGGCACCCGAGATGTCGTGTCGGGCCTTGCGGCTGCCGAGGGCGCGTGCGAGCCTCGCGTTGATCCTCGCCGCCCGGGCCTTGCTGGCGCGAGCGGCGTGGCGAAAGACGTCGTCCCTCGAGAGCGAGCTGCCGGCGTAGGGGTGGTTGAGGTCAGCTCGGAAGTCGACGACTGAACCGCCGCCGGCGGTGACGATGACGACGAGGCAGAGGAGCAGAGGAAGGCGATGCAGATGGCGCGCCATTCCTTAGAGACTAGCTCGGGCGGGTACTCAGGATGAGTCTCTAGCATCTGGCTTTAATCTCCTCAGGGTGGTTGGGTCGTGGCCATCGTCTTAGATTCGCATGCTGGTGTAAAACAATGGTGGGTTAGTGGGTACGCTGCGTGTGTAGGCGCATGGTGCCTTTCGCCGTGGAAAGCGATTGTTTTGTATTGATGGTGCCTGAAGAATCGCACAAACCTGCCGGTAGCAGCATCATTACAAACTAGGTTAAGTAGAGCTAGTGGACTAGCAAGGGGATTATTGTTCGCCTGCATGTACGGTGCACTTGCGTTTTACGACGGACGTGTGAAAGATCTCTGAAAACAACATGCCCATCTTTGCCTCGGATTTCTTGGTTCTGGTCTGTCAAAACACATTTCTACAGCAGTAATTAGCGAAAGTAAACACTGGGGGCACCAACTAATGAAACATAAACAAGAATGGGATTGGGATGGTTGGCATTGGCACTTGGTACAGAAGACGACGGCGAGCTTGCCCTCGGTCCATGCAGACCGCAGTGGATGCGATTGCGACCACAGTACAATGATCATGACAATAGTGTGTGTTGCATATTTTGGTGACCATTGACTACTAATTGTTTTTTTTTCTTGAGAAGATTTACACATTTTCGATACTGGGCCTATTTGAAAGACGTTTACTGTGCAGTTACAGCTCAGCCCAACAAAGCAACGGCGGCAATTGTGTGCTGTTCTAGAAAGGAATGTTGTATTTTTTTAGGAAGAAGTCTGCTTATCTCCCCAACTATGGGTAGAGTCTGTTTGTCCTCGTAATCCAATATAAGACAATATGCCTTCCTAAACTCTCGAAACTGTTTAAATCGGTTTCAAAATCAGTTTTTTGAGTAACATAGTCGTTTTAATTAGAAATAAATTCAATAAAGACCATATAAGGTTTTTTAGAACGTGCGGAACACATTTTACATTAAGGAGAGAGAGTTCAAACAATGGCTCAAGGCCGAGACCCAGCAAGCCCGCCCAAGGCGGAAAAACACTACCGAAATGAGCGAAAAGGAAACACAGTCTACCAGCCAGCAACAAATCGATATTAACAAAACCCGCACGCCCCAAAGGCACGCCTCTTTGATCACCAACCACGCTATATCACCACCGGCTGAAGGACCTCCCTTCTGAAGATTCTATTGTAGTAAAATTCAAACCTGGTCATTTACCTTATTGAATGTTTGTTTAGCATTCCAATTTATTTGATGTCTATTAAAATTTCCTAGATGAGCCATTGACTTGATTAACTCTCAGATGAGTCATTTTTCTGGAATGATTCTGTTTCGAATAGAACATATAATCTTGCAAATTGGCATTTGATAGCCCCAAAAAAGGAGTTTGGTGGTTTGGGTATTCTTGATCTAAGGTGCTTAAACCTTTGTCTTTCAGCTTCCTGGATCTTCCATTACCATTTGAATACAAATGCACTTTGGACCAAAAGTGTAGACCTAAAATATAGAACTGATAAGCCAAATTTGTTTTGCTGTTCAAAAATTGGGGCTTCCCGAGCCCAAGCAGCCCATATGGGTGTGATGTGGAAGGTTGGTAATGGAAAACGTATTCGCTTTTGGAAAGACAATTGGTTTGGCAATTCTAGCTTATCTGTTCAATATTGGAGCCTCTACATCATTAGTAATGAAAAAGGGGCTACTATTTCTGAGGTCTGGGATGATGTTAACCTGAAGTTAACTTTAGAAGATCTGTTGCTGCGCAGGATATGGATTTGTGGGGGGAGTTGATGGTCATTGCTGAGTGTATTGATATATCTATTGAGCTATACCTAATAATATTAAAGCAAATAAAGTTTTATGGTCCCTCGGTCCGTCCTGACAGGTAGAACTTGCTTGTCAATAATAAAGAGAGGAACGTTTTTTTTCTTTTGCCTCACTTTTGTGAACCAGATTCGGACTGCAGGAGGAGTCCACGCGAAAACGGATGTCTACATCACATAAGAATTCCGTTTTCAATGTTCTATGTATCGATGGAAAGCTAAAATCATAACATTTTCAACACAATTGATAATACTTTAAAATTCTCTCTCAGTCAACAGGAATCGTCGAAACAATTTGACGTGAAATTCATTCACGAAATAAATTCGGACTGAACAAAGAGTTCACGTGAAAACGGACGCACAGATCACATACGGACTCCGTTTTCAACGTTCTATGTATCGATAGAAAACTAAAATCATAACCTTTTCCAACCCAATTGAAACCATGTTAAAATTAGCTCTCAGTCAACGGGAATCGACGAAACAATGTGACGTAGAATTTATTCAAGAACCAGATTCGGACTACAAAAGGAGTCCACACTAAAACAGACGCCTAGGTCACATACGGACTCCGTTTTCAACGTTCTATATATATCGATAAAAAGCTAAAATCATAAACTTTCCAATCCAATTGAAACTAATTTAAAATTCACTCGGTGAACAGAAATCGTCAAAACAATATGACATGAAATTTATTCGCGATCCTAATTCAGATTGCAGGAGCAATATACGCGAAAACAGATGCCTAGGTCACATACAAACTCCGTATTCGATGTTCTATATAATGCTAGAAATAAAAAAAAACTATATTTCTAACTCAACTGACGCCACCGTAAATTTCGTTGGTAGGCAACAGAAAAATTCGTAATAACAAGAAATAGAATTTATTCGTGAAGCATATTCTTATATGTATTGGTCTAATGGTGTTTAAAGATTTTTTTCTTTCTCCCGTTGCAACGCACGGGTATTTTGCTAGTAATGACAAAATGATTTGGTCTTTTTCCTCTAATGGAAATTTCTCGGTGCTGTCTTTATATGCTGTAATTAGTTTTAGGGGCGTTCACCCTGTGTTTGTGCCAGCCATCTAGAAGCTTAACATTCCTCCTAGGGTGCAAGTGTTCTTATGGCTGGTCCCCAATAACAAAAACTTAACTCAAGACAATGCAGCAAAAAGAAAAGTTGTTGATGACATGTCTTGCCTTTTCTGTTCAGAAAGTGAATCAGTGTGTCACCTCCAGTTTGAGTGTTGTGTGGCTTCTGGGCTCTGGAAGGAAATAAATAACCTCTTTAACTGGAATTTAGGCCATGATTTTGAATCAGTAGCTCGTTTCTAGGTTAGTATGTTTTGTTATATTTACGATAATATTAATTATGTTTTCTTGTAATTAGTAAATATATTGATACAAAATAAAGAAATATAGAGTATATAATTTTTCTTGACAAGCCGACTAAGTTCTTTCTCAATTTTAGTTTTGTGGTCACAAGTAGGTTCCATTTCTATTCTACATGTGCATCCCACACGTGGCTAAAATAATGTATGTAGTATATCATAGAGTCAAATACATATATTTATTATCTTTTTTGACTTTGTGGTTTTTATCTTTTTTTTTATAAAAAAACATAGTCAGAGTTTAGCTCCACGGATTTAATGAAGTGGCAAAAAATACACAACTTTATTGTTAGATATATTCAATTTATTCTTAAATATTTGTTTGAAATCACTTCTCTCAAAAGTCTTTCACCATTTCTCTTATTGTAGTACTTATAAAATAAAACGTCAAATAAACAAAACATATATAATAATAAATTACACAATAAATTTATTATCACGTGAAGGACACACGTGTATTTTTACTAGTCATGCCGAGGCTCCCCTTATTTACAAGGATGCGGCGCGGAGCAATACAATGCGAGTACGAGCGAATCTTTTGGAGACGTTGATGTCATCCATCCAAGGGTGGAAATGGATACCGCTAGTGTTGCGGCGCATTGTGCCGCGCCGCGCAAAAGGGGCACATCCTAATAGAGGCTGAGTTAACGAAGAAACAATTTTTTTTTACTTTTAACGGATGTTTACCGCCTTAATTTCCATTTATTGATCTAATCCATCTCTCTAATCTCTGTTTTTTTACATTTTCTTTTAGCTAGGGACCCTGCTTCAAATCCTTCAATACGGCCCTCCCCCATCGTCAGCACAATAGATGGTTGCATAGTCCTTGGGCTTGGTAAAGGAGTGTTCGTCCGGGTCATGTGGATGCGGAGCGCTGTAGTCGCCTTCGACGACGATAGCGGACAGCGTTAGCGTGGCCGCTGCAACGGCCGGCCAGTTCTTGCTACGCAAGAGGCACGGCGGTGTGCGTGCACTGGGACACAACTTGTTTTTTCAACAATGCCAGAGCGCTCCTCAGCCCGGCGCGCCACGCTGCCGGCCTCGCACACCTACGCCTGCGCCCGCTCGCCACACCATGGCTTGCTACTCGGCCACCAGCCCCGCTTGCCCGTGTGGTCGCCGCCGGCCCCAGTCGTCCCCGGGCGGCACCCGCTGGCGGCCCCACATGTCCGCGGCCCCTCCTCACGCCGGCGGCGGCCCCGCGTGTCGCGCCGCCCCATCCCGCGCGCCCGTATGCGCTCATTCATGGTTCCGTTGCCATGGCCACCGTCAGGGGCGAAGCTGCATTATGTGCAGTGGGTGCACATGCACCCCCCAAAATTAGCAAAACTAGTTAAAAAATCCAATTTTTCACCATATAAGCACTCCCCACAACACATATTTATGCACCCACAAGGCATTTGCACTCCCATCATATTTACTCTAGCTTCGCCACTGGCCACCGCGGACGAGATAACCGGCTGCTCCTAGGCGCCCGTGCCAATGGCAGGAGCGGAGCCACTCTTCGCGGCTCCCCACTCCTTCATCCTCGACGAGGAGTGTGAATCTGTGCTGGCCCCGCATGCCCGCACCACCGCCGACAGCCGGCCCCGCGCGCCAGTGCCCGCTCGCTGTTGCAGACGCGATTTGCCACGCTGCGCTCTGTCCTCTGGGCCACGCGCAGGGGTGAACCGGTGGCGTCGGTGCATGCCAGCGCGGGAGGGGGCCGGGCGTGGGGCGGGGCCGACTGTGCAGGCGCAGGTGCCTGAGGTGCCTCTCTGCGCTCTCCTTCGCCGACCACCAGCTCGCCGTCGCGCAACGAGCTGCCGCAGAGCTTTTCTTGCGCGCCGAGCGCGTTCTCCTGGAAGATCGACAGCTTCGTCCTCCTCATGGAGTCCCTGCCTGGCTGCCGCGCAAGGGCGGTCCTTCGGCAGCTGAGGGCATGAGCAGCGACGCGGCGTCGGTCTGGATGATGTAGCCGTGGGCGCAAGCGGCGGGGCGGGCGACGAGGGGCTGCGGGTTGGCGACGCATGGGAGGGTGCGAGAGGAGGAGGCGGTGCGTGTGCCGAGCGCGCGGGTCACGGGGTGCAAAGCGAAGGCGAACGAGGTGGATGACGAGGCGCGGGCGCGCGGTGGCATCGGCATGACGGCCATCACCTGTGCATCATGTGCAGCAGCTTGAGCAGCACCCCGGTATGACCGTCGCCATGGCTGCCTAGGTTCCCGGCCAAGCGCAAAATCGAGTCTATCGCCTTCTACAGCCTTCCTTCCCATGCATGCACCCCATGGTATTTTTCGGCTTCCAGGCGCACGCGATTTCTAGAGAAATCGTGTCGACAGGGGTGAGGTCTAGACGGATCCATGCCGTTGCTGCTTCATCGGACAGCCTATATTTTACGCTGGTGCAATCGGACGGCGGCTGACGTCGTGATGACGTGGATCGTTTAACTTTTGGCCTTGGCGATTAGGATTCGTGTTAAAGAGATGACATATTGATCAAATATGACCCATCATGCAATACTTTTAGATTAAAATAAAGGACCTATTATACAACCTGTTTAGATCAAAATATAGAACATGATGATCAAGTACACCATTCACAAACAGATATAATGATCCAAATCAGCATATGATCTCTTGATAATCATGTAAAAAATCATGATTCTACCGCACAATAACGTCGAAGAGGAAGCTTGGTCCGTAGCCTAAATCGAGAGCGAAAGTGCAGATCGAGGAGAGAGATAAAGCAGAGCGGATTGAGGAGCGAGAAGTAGTAAAATGTCTCTTTCCACTAGCTTTGGGTTGTTTATATAGGTGGTGAGTGCTGTTTTTGATATTTTGCTCTGGTGGAACTCAAAATTAGAAACATGCCCCTGTATTTTACATGGGATTCCTTCTAATGGGCTAAGCCTTTTCCCTAACATCAAGAAAAAAAATGCCAAAACTCACAAAGCAAGCTATCAGTGCCTAGGAGGAAACATCCCACGACATGGGTGGCATGAAAATGGCTTAGGCCCCTTTTGGGACGGAGGAAAATTTTTCTATTTCTGCATTTTTTCTGTAAAATTAAATAGTTTCTTGTAAAATTCTTGTATGAATCTTGTGAAAATCCCGCGTTCTAAAGTAGGCCTGAGTAACTGCTCACCTACTGAACACTTCAAATGCCATGCCTGCTTTTACGATGGTTTTAGGTGCAAACGGTTCACTTTACGTCCTTTAACTATTGTCCTCGTTGACTTTCCTTAATTAAACTTAAAATAAGATAATATTGTTCCTTCAACTATATAATATTATCCAAACTGCATTGGTTTATGATGTTGAAGGCGGCTTCATGGAAATTAGTTCACATGTGTCATTGTCCTACGTGTCATAATCTTTCCGTTCTTGAATATAGTATTTTCTGGGTTTGTCCTAAATCAAATAATCATAAATTTGACTAAGTATATTACAAGACGCCACTTTGAGTCTTTGACTCCCTTTTATGTTGAGCAAGTTTGCCAAAGAATTTTGGATGCCAGTATGCCACAATTATTAGGTTAACACAATTACTAGTGTCATATCTTTGGGTACGAGAGCTCGATCATCAACAAACATAAGAGGGAGAGAAAGTGGAGTGAAATATGGTATGCGGAGCAGCTGGAGCCAAAGAAGACGACGTTCTTGTTCCGCTCGCGTGCGCTGCGGACGGACACGCAGGACAATTGACGTGCTGGTGCAGGAATGAGTGGAGACGAGGAGACGTGCAGGTTGCTTCCTACAGGAAGTGTGAGCTGCAATGCGTGGGCGTTGGATAAGAACTGGGCACGGAAATGTGAAAAAACACCTCTGCTTGATTTTGCAATTTTCATAAGAAAAAACTTTCGATGCCGAGGAGATGGGACTGACGATGGCGAGATCACCAAAAGATTATCCTATGGCACTCTTAAATTCTCAGCTACATACTTGGGGATAACACAACACTGCAATCTCAGTGCATTGCGATGGCTACTCAAAGTCTCTACGTGTGACACTGCAGCTGCAACAATGAGCTAGGAGGAGCTTATTCAAGACTAAAGCAAGAGCTCACAATTATGTAACCAAAGAGCTGCTACTATATGATGTCGCACGGAGCAGGAACGAACGACAGGAAGCTGTTTGCAATGTCATAGAGGAGGTGCAGGTTCTGCTGCTGGTAGTTGCCGATGATGGTGCCGACGCCGGTCGGCGCCATGGCCAGGCACAGGTACCCCGTGGTGCTGGCGATAAGCATGTAGTTCTCCGGCGGCAGCGTCATGTTGGCGCTGTCGAAGTGGAAGACGAAGTCAGGCACCGTGACGGTGACATTGGGCGGCGGCGGCCACGGGAAACAGGTGTCGAGACCAATGTCGGTGTCGTTCGTCGCCGGCAGCGGGATCGCCGACAGCAGGCCTTGCCGCACGGCTTCGTAGGCGTCCTGCTGCAGCCACGTGATGGACGTGCCGGAGTCAATGATGACCCCGCCCGTGCCGTCGTCGTTGATGGCGAACGCGAGCGGGTCGATGGGCAGGCGTTTGGTGCCCAGGCTGATGCCCTTGAGCGAGAGGAAGTACATGTTGGGCAGCGCCGGGTTGACGACGAACGGCGTCGACTGCACCGGCGTGCCGGAGCTGGTGTTGGTGCTGTTGAGGTTGGCGAAGACGCCGAAGTAGAGCCTGCTGGGCGTGGGCGAGAGGTATGACGTGAGGCAGTAGGAGAACCTGGACGGGCCGAGCTGGCTCACCAGCGACAGCGGCCCGCGGCCGAATCCGACCATGCCGGAGCTGTTGGCGAGGTCGCCGGCGTTGATGCTGCCGCAGCCGAACGCGATGTTGGGCGCCCTGACCTTGGTGGTGGAGTTGCCACCGCCGCCGAAGGTGAAGGTCTCGTTGGCGAGGACGCCGGCGGTGGAGGCGGTGTCGCCGTAGTAGTACTGGTAGACGCACACCTTCTGGTAGCAGGCGGGGTAGGAGAGCGCGGCGCAGAGCGGGGAGCGGCAGGGGAGGGCGCGGTACGTGGTGGAGTTCTTGGCGTTGAAGTAGGGCGTGGGCTGGTCGACGCAGAGCAGGCAGGGCGCGCACTGCGTCCAGATGAGGTCGCTGCCGGTGTCCATGATCGCCGTGTAGTAGACCGGCGGCGTGCCGATGGCCAGGTCCACCAGGAACTCGCCGGAGCTGGCCGTCACGAGGATCCGCGCCGCCGTTATCGGGTCCACCACGGGCGCCGCCGCCAACGCGGCGACGGACTGCAGCGCCGCCACGCGGGCCTTGCTGCGGGCGATGGCCCGGATGAGGAGCTGCGGCTTGGTGTAGGACGTGCTCGCGTCGACGTGGGTTAGTTTGAGCTGGAACCCGACACCGTCGTCGTTGCAATGCACAACGGGCAGCGACATGGGAGGCACGAGGAGGATGAGCAGCAAGAGCACACAGCTCGCCATTTTGGAGCCGTAGTGAGTGCGGCACTCAACCTGTCACTTAGGTCGTGAGCAAGGAGATTCCATGGTCCTCATAAATACTTCCCCTACGTCTAGGTGTTGTGTGCACTGTGTCTGTATGGTTTTGTAGAATGTAGTAGTCGTATATGGAATCGTGTTAGATCAGCTATGCAGACTGGTGAAGAATGTACGTGCAGATGTCTTGGATAAGGCGTAGAGCAGTAAATAGGGCTAGATTACTAGATGCATGGGTGATTGGCCATGGATAATGGCGTAAACTACGCGAGTATACATGAGGCTGTTCACAGATTTCAGTGTCAGTGATATTTGAATTTCGAACACGGAGCCAAGGTGGAAACTTGCGAAGATGACGGGGGAACGGGCGTTGAGGAGGGAAAAAAATGGTTTCCAGCTCCGGCAGATCAACGCAAGCTCGCCAAGCTTGGTGATCTGTGATGGGGGAGACCTTCAATACCTTATCAAATGGTGATGGGAGCAGAGATTTTGGGATTACTTGGTCCATGCATGCTGATAGCACAAATTTCTTTTTTGATCAAAGAGCACCATGCTTCAAGTAGTTATCTTTTCTTGAGACAAGATCTTCAAGTAGTTATCTGCCTGTATGAGAAACAAAATTTATTGCTGGCTGATGCGTGGTCATCATGGAGTACCACTACTACCAGTCTTTCCTGAAAAGATATACTACAGTAGTTGTACACATGCATGAACTTGAAGACAGATATTTGATGCAGGTGTCCAAGACTTGTGCCAACCAACTATCATGCCCAATGCCCCTTGGGAGGAGAAACGGACGAGTGATCTGCAAGGCACCTCTGCTTGCATATCGAGGTACCAAAGCATGCAGGTTTGAATGGATCCCAAGTGTAAGGACAAAGTTTCCTCTCGTCGGAGTAATATAGTAGTACTAAAATCACTGGATTCACCAAGCTCTTTGGTACCAGATGTGTAGTTGGCTGCAAGCCCATTTGTGCCTTTGTGGGTCGACCCTTGGTTCTCCACGGTTTACACTTCACACGGGCCACCACCTGAACCTGGAGCATTTAGAGAATCAGGAGTGGCGCCATCTTTAGAGGAGAACGTGCTAATGTAGAGTTGTAGACTCTAGTCTTAGTGCTATCAAGGATGGTCTCTCTATGGTTGTCCTTGTCCATATACGGCATTAGGGCTAAATCTTTAATCTCCCCTCTTTTTTTCAATATGGATTGACAATATGTTATGAATATTTATCTCTTTAATATATAACCAGTAGGGACGCTGCCCCTCCTGTTCCATTAAAAAACAGGACTGTTAGATCCCTAACTCTTGTTTCGTGCTAACGAGGCGAGGGATCCTGATTAGGGGTGTTCCACTCCGCACTATTTGCAGGTCTATACTACACAATGCTCTCCCATCCTTGGGTGATAAAGGGCTCTCAGATTTTGCATTGAAAATTTAAGGATCATATCAGACCAAAAGGATCTGATCATGTTCCTATTCATTTTTGAACTAAAAATCATCAAAGTTTTAATTGGATTGTGAAGAAACATTTGGATCATAAGCTCATAACCCCTGCATATCCATCTTTCGCAGCACCGGAGCTTCATGGAGCTGGGTTGATTCATCCCCCCGTGACCAGAACCAGACCAAATGGAGGGCGAGAAACAGCATCCCAAGCAGGGCAGAGGAACAAGGAATTCAAAGATCTGAGGAAGCTTAAGCTATCATCGGTGTGGCCTTCAAGCCCACTTGGCATTGAGCCAGTCGTCAGGGCCGATCTACAATAGAAACCTACATCAACAGAAGCTCGGAACAAAGGGAGAGTTAACAAATAGATAATACAACATTTTAACGCTACAATTAATAACCTTCAACAGTTGGTGTTGGGTGTGCATAGCTGGCGCTCCACCTGGACCAACGAGCAAGATCATGATGATGTGGTGGAGTGACAGAATTTTTGCTTCAATCGAATGGCACACTTATTTCCTTACTGTTGAATTACAAGCACCAGCTTCAATGACATCGAATTATTGTCCATTGATACTTCAAGAAGGGAATCAGCCTAAAGATTTCTACTGGGACTTTCATTCTGAAACCTTCTAGACATTGCTTCCTTTGTTCCTGAGGTGGTTTCTTTGATCTTGGAACTACATGTCTACATGAGTGTTCTGATCACTCAGTTGCATCTTAAGATCATGAGAACATCAAAAGCGCTAAAGGCCTGGCGGCAGCAAAACATCGGCAACTTCCAGGCTTCCAGCTACAGTTAGGATGGATTCAAATAACATTATTGACAGTCCTCCCAAGTTTACATGAGCTGATGAGCGTTGTACGTTCACCATGATATGAAGAACTAGACTTTCATGGCCTCCTAAAATCTAAACTGTTGGGGATCACGACGATCCAAAAATGCATAGCTAGCTATCATTGGGATCACCTGGATTTGGAAGGAAGATACTAACACATTTTTCAGATTTAAGCCAACACTATAGACACAAGAAAAACACAACTTTGGTGCTGCATTTAGATGGCAGAATGGCCTTGAACCCGGACTAGGAGCTAAAAGGAATCCTTCCATTATTTCTGTCTAACCACGAGAAGGCTGGATTCAGAGGTACGTAGGGCTCTGACCATAGACTCCCTAGGATATTTTCCACAACAATTGAGTGACTTAGAAGTAACCCTTACAAAAAAAACGAGATATATGCGACAATAAGATTTTGCCAGCACAAATGGCACTAGGACGTAGACCTCTTCAAGCATCGGGTTAAGGTTGGGCGGCGGATTGTTTAGGACAGCCCGTACCCAACCCATTCCCAATTCCGGGTCAGCTTGGTTGGCTTGTATACTCCCTAAGGATGCGTTAGTTCGGATTTTTTTCAGGTTGGGATAGATATTTTTGGCTTTGAGTCAAAATCATGGCTAGTGCTCAGTCTGTCGATTGTTGAGGATAAAAAATATGGACCGAGCCCACCTGTTGCGTTGCTCGGGTTAGGTTTTTTAGGTGGGTTGGGTTGGGTTGGTCGAGTCGGGTCGGGTGGCCATGGTTAGTTCTACTAGGATGGGAGGCTTCTACCAATCCTATGATATGATGCAGACAAGTTAGGATTCATAAAAAAATAATCTATGTTTACAAAATATTCTAGATTTAAATATAATGTATACCTTTATTAGGAAAAAAATCACCTTCACTAATGAAAAATGATTATTCTATTCTCAGGAATAAAATCTTATAATTTTACAAGTGAAATATTCTTAACTCAAAAAATCAGGACAAAGTAAATAAAAAGGAAAAGAATTTAAAAAAATTAAGAAAAACTCACATAATAAAATAGGAAAAGAAGAGAAAGTGCAAAAACTGAACAAAAGAATACCAAATAAAAAGGGCAAAAAATAAAATCAGAGAAAGGAAAAGAAGCAATTTACCCGAGCTGGTACCTTACCTAGGCAGCAGGGTAGAAGATTTATATATTAGAGGATCAATTCGTGTGCTGCATGCTGCATCAGAGACAAATTAATTGTTGTTCGGTTATGAAATCCTATTCGGCTAGAATTATTGAAGCAATCAGAGATTGGATGCGTACACGTCGTATTTACGGAGCATGCGCAACTGGGAAAACGTGGAGCGTGTGTCGACCTCACTGCATATGTGCATGGGAGAAAACATGCATGCATGACGACCAGTGTGTGTGACCTCGGATACCATACCAGAGACGCCAGGTGGAGTCCGTTAATCCAATGCAATTATCTAAATATAATGCACCTGGAAGAGATTAGTTCTACAGAGATGTGACGTGCCGCCTAGAAGGTGTTTCACGTGCGAAGAAAATAAATAAGAAAAAAAAGGCACAATCTACCCGCACGCATGACGGCCGACGGACATTAATCAAATCTACCAGAGAGCGAATTTAGGAGATAATGTTTTCAACCTAATATTCACATATGTAATGGTATACCCATCCTAACCATATAATCTAACGGTCTTAATTAATCTCAGTCCCACATTTATATCATTTAACATTACATGACATAAAGTTTACATGTTTTCTAATAGTTTTCTGCTAGATTTATTTGTTTATTAACATCATATTGTCTACCCATCTAATATTTGATTCTCAATCTAAGTTGAGATCTAATTTATTTGCGAGGCCGGTTCAGATTGTTGGACTAGGTCGCACGAAAACGAATGCCCACATCCTATAAAGACTCTGTTTGGGACATTCTACGTATAGATGAAAAGCTAAAGATCAAGATAAAATTTTCAACCCAACTAGTCTCGTGCCAAAATATGATCGGAATCGACATGAATCGTCGATACATGGTGGCGACCAGAATCTAGACCGATATGATTCGGATTACTAGGTCTAATGAAAATAGACGCCCTGGCCATATACCGACTCCATTTGGTGCGTTCTACATATGGACGGAAAGCTAAAGAGAAAAACTTCCAACCCAATTGGTCTTATGCGAAAATAGGATTGGAGTCGACGGGAATCATTGATACAAGATGATGGCGACTAGAATATACACCATTTCGGATTGTTAGAGCATGTCTCACGAAAATGGACGCCTTGCTTACATACGGAGTCTGTTTAGAGTGTTCTACTTCTGCATATGGGAAAGCTAAGGAGATAAGTTTTTCAACCCAACTAGTCCCATGCCAAAATACATTTGGAGTCGACAGGAATCGTCCAACAAAGATGGCTACCAGAATATCCACGGGTCTGCGAGATTTTTTTTTTGTCCACATGCTTAATAAACCCTATGGTTTGCTCGGCTACCTCTTTGGCCGCCGCGTTAGCCAACTTTCGTGTATATTTATTAAGTAGCCTTCATTAAATTAGATGGGTTTTACTTAGATAAATCTATCACCAAACAATTTAGCAAGTTGCACTAATTTGTGGAACCCATATTATGCAATTACGGAGATTGTGTTCTTCATGTTCTTATTTGTGTCTCGATTGCATTTGCAGGGTTAAGCCTTCTTTTGCGAGGTAAATCGTGCGTGTCACGTAGTTTGGGTTTCGAATACATCCATTTATTATTTTACATATGTCATATATATTTTGTATATGAGTCAAATTCATAATATGTATATATTAATGAATGGCATTAGTGGTATATTGTGGAAGCTTAACTAAATTTGAATGTATCTTCACTTATTCATGGTTATAATAATTATCGATTTATTACACCAATTTATTTAATATATTTTTATGCAAATTTGCTCAAAATCTATAAAACATCTATCATAATATATGCCATCATCATATATTTCTATTAAGGAAATCAATTAGCTCTCTATCGTTTATAACCACGTGCATCCCGCACATGTTGTTTACTAGCCACATCTAATTAGCTACTCCCTCCGTCCAATTCATATGTCATCAAAAATTTTTTACATCAAATTTGACCGACTCATTGTATTCAAAAAAATTTACGAATACATGAAAAATTTTCAAATCATAGTTCAAGTATATAACATGCTAAACTAAATCACAATAAAAATAAATAACTATTATGAAATTTTTTGAATACGACGAGTGAGTTAAATGTGGTGTTAAAAAAATCAAACAATCTATGAATTGGGACGGGGGAGTACTTGACACTAGGGCCCGTATAAATTTCTGTCCGATCAATCCTCTGTGTCCCACGTGCTCCGATAGATCGTGATTCTCATCGCGGCTGAGGTCGTCTCTGATTAATAATTCCCGATCACTGTCAAAAATCACAATTGTCAACACACATAAACTAGAAAAAGGTATATATCGATGATGGTATGGATATGCTTTGGAAAGAATGATGCAATTCTTTCTACCGATATTATGCTGATTCCAGCATCCTTACATATATGTCGCAACAAGGTGATATACCAGTATGTCTAAATGTGGTGACTTGTCAGTCACCTTTCAAGCAGTTTCAGGTGTCGTTCATGAAACCTTGAAAGAGTGGAAGCTAGATTGACATTTTCGCGCAAAATCCCTGCATCTTTATCACGGGTCCTCGGTCAAATCTACAGGGTAATAACAGTGACCCTTTCTTGTGCTTTCCATCTACAGAGAGATGGGAGGAGAAATCTACATGCACAATAGCGTGTGAAGTTCCCCAAACAATTTTTATATAACATCTTTGTCACGGGCCCTCGATCAAATCCAATATCATGTGACGTCCCCTAAACAATTTTAAATAGGGTGTCCAAAACAGAATGTGAAACGCTCTAAACAGTAGAATGAACTAGAAACAAAAATGATTTAGATCATTGCAGCCAATTTTATCCTAGTTTGGCTATATGTATGAGCAATGGATTCTCCTACTGTCAAGCAGGACAGTCAACAGTGTAGATTGCTAGACCATTTCTTCGGCCGCAATAGTCGCCATTGTGGTCGTAGTCAGTGATAGTGTATGCGGCTAACATTGCCATCATCATGGTTAGCGCTATTATTTCCATATATTGCCAGCTCTTTGTCACCCAAAAAGTAACAATGAAGCATACTATGTTCAAATATATTTGCTCTTACTCTTAGTCACACTTTTCATTTTTCACCTTGATAAAAATTTCAACTAAAATTAACTTCCGATTTCTAGTAGACAGGGGGCTTTTCAGTGTTGAGACCTAATGTTATGAATGTAACCATATCTGAAATCCCTTGTGCACCGTGCTTAGACTAGTGTTATGCATACGAGACATTTTTACGATGGTTGGAAAGCTACCCACCGGTACCGGATGGTATAACTCCATTTTAATTTTTCTAGTTAAATTATTGAATAATTAAAATAAATAAAAAAGGGTATTGGTACCGGTTCCACAATTTTCTGGTACCGGAACTACCTATTTGATATCGCCTGGTTCCGGTACCATAGTACCATTTATTTCCAAACCGTTGAATTTCGCTTAATGGACGGCTCTTATTTTTCTCAACCACATTAAAAGTTGTATATGCGTATAACCATATCTAAAAGTCCCTATATGCAATGAGAGATTTTATGGTGGTTGGAAAAGTACTCACCGGTACTAGGTGGTACCACTCCCTTTTATATTTTTCTAGCGAAATTATTGAACAATAATACAAACAAGGAAAGGTTATTGGTACCGGTCCCACTATTTTAAGTACCAGACCTATTTATTTGGTATCACCTGGTACTGGTACTTGTACCGTGGTACCGCCTATTCCTAAACCAATGGATTTTGTTTGATAAACAGATCTCATTTTTTCCGACCACCGTAAAACTTATAATATACAATATGCTTGCCTTTTCTCCATGATTTCATGTCATTTGGGTTTTGCCACTTGTGTGCATCACGTTTGAGCTCATAGACCCTCACATTTAGCGACGTTTATTATATGAACATTACCATAGAACTAATATATAAACACGTGCCCCGTTCATGCATGGACAAATAAGTCAGTCATGTTGTCATTGAATACACCAAAAACTCAATCTATGCCAAAATATGCTCCTATGTTCGTCGTCACCTATGCTCGAGGCCGAGGAATACCCTTGGCAACACGGCAGAGCATAGTCTGTTGGCTATTATAGGACACATGGGCATCAAGTGAGACGGGTAACATGGCGCAGTGGCGGATCCAAGGGGGTGGTCCATGTATGCCATACTCTAAAGACATGAACACTGCGTATCCTAGTGGTTAGTAGCTGCTGGCAATGCTGTGTCTCGATGTGATTGAGCTCACTGGTCAGATGCCCTCGAATCCTCTATGAAGATGTAAACACTCCACTTAGGTAAAGGACGATGATCAGATAAAATGAGTGTGTGTTCTCATCTACACGCTCCTTAAAACAATGGATAAAGTGGAGGAACAATGGCCATGGAGCAGCATTGGCCGACTGCCTCCCTCAAAGAGACAACTATATCTTCCTATTACTCCAATTATAGACTATTTTTGAAGCATCCATATTGATCCTCACCAGACGTGTAAAAGAATGACAAATCCATCCTAAAAATTCTCATAAAAATCATAAACATTTGATCGTCCATCGTATGGTTCTCTAATAATAGTAGTCATTAGATTATTATATTTTTTAAAAAAATTACCAACCATGTAATTACGAAAGTTGAATTAAAATAGCTCTCTAAATTTACATATAAATTACACCATACCCTTATAAAAGATGAATAAAATAACCCCTTCATATAAATTGCCTATTGTGCAAATATCTTACTATTACTAATTGGAGGTTTTAAAAGTTGCACCAATTTCAAAGCGCGCTAAAAAAAAGATAAATCCTAGAAATTCTCACAATAATCAGAAACATCCGACCATCAATTGGCAGATTGGAATATTAATAGACATTAGATCTGTTTTCTAAGTAATTACCCAACTCTGCCATTATAGAAGGTTTTGAATTCAACTCTCAAAGAAATCAAATATCGTCATTTTTTCATTATATATATTTTCTAAATAGTTACCCACCTCTGCCATTACGAAAGATCTTGAGTTCAATTCTCAACGAAAGCAAATATCTTCTTTTTTTATAGATTTTTTCCATTTTTAAATTTACCTTCAGTTTTTGTTTTTTTTTTCCATTAAAGATGCTTTAAACCTTTCCATGAAACAGATATTTTGTAAACTTTTTTTGAAATTTCCATGTCAATCCTCACAAGATGCGCTAGAAAAAAATAAAATCATAGAAATTATCACAATAATAAAAAAATACCCTATCATTAATAGGTTGGAATCTTAATAGCCATTAGATCTGTTTTCTAATTAGGTAATCACCCACCTTTGCCATTATCAAAATAATATTAAATAATCCCTAAAACTACATATTAATTACCCACTCTGCCAATATAAAAGAAAATATGAAATAACATCCTAAATTTATATCTAATTGCTCACATTTGCTATTTTGATAGGATAATACCAAATATCTCTTTTAATTTATATTTGAATTGTTCACCTTAGTTATTATGACTGATAATATGATGAAAGTAATCTCTCAAAATTATATTAAAAACACCTATTTTTGCAATCGATCAAAGATTATCTAAATTAATTAAGTATACATATAAAGTAGCAAGATATGCTATTATAAAAACCTAAGTATAAAAATATATCTATATTTGTTGTACGGTTACGCATAATACATTTAAGACTCTAACCCGTGCGAAGCACGAGTTGATTGACTAGTAAATATAAATTAAATAACCTCTTAAATTTGCGAACAAATTGCTCGCCATGCCATTATAAAAGACTAATTAAATTAATGACCGCTAATATTACTAAAGAGAAAATGAAATAACATCTAAACTCTAAACTACAAGCATATGTTGTTATAAAACATTTAAAATAACGAAAACAGATTATATATATAAATATCTAAAATACCAACTGATGCTACTAAAGTTATCTCTCACTTATAATATATATAGACCTCCTGAAACTTTAACCCATACTAGAGCACGGATGAATGGCCTAGTATAGGTAAATTATCAACGAACTACAACAATATTTGCATTTCATTGTCTAAGAGAACTGTATATACGTGTACGCTATTTAATAAAATGTGATATAGTAGCAGTATTGGTTCACTGTTCTCTTCGAAAGAAACGTGATGGATAAGTGCATGGTCCGGTGGATAATTCAAAATACAAGATATATACCTAGTTGATTCTTCCATTTCTAAAGAAAATACACGGTATCACGTTAAGAACCTTGCATTTTGCGACAGCGACACCATTATTTGTCTCGATCAGGTGATGACGTACACCCCGGCGCCCCATCCGCCGGTTCTTGCTTCTCTTCTTATTCTTATTCTAGTACTACTCTGTACTCCTAGTCCTAGAGCGCACAGACATGCGGGAACTCGTACCCCGGCCCGGTGTGTCTATATATATGCAACCCATACGGCCTTCCATCGGCACCAACACACTTGCTCTCCAAGTCCACACCACCACTGGGCAAGCGCCACCACGATCATGGCCGCTTCAGTCGAACGAGCACGGTTCGCAAATCTTGAGCTGAGCTCGGCTCAGATGCTTGCTTTCATGAACGGCACCAGCAGGGCGTACCCTCCTGCGCCGAGCACCATACCGCTCCGCCCTGACCTTGTCTCGTCACCCGCGTGGCACGAAGACGACGACGACGACGAACATGATGACTGGCGCGAGCTGTACGGCATCCACATGCACGCGCACGGCGAGGTGGAGCCGGCGGTGCACGACCCTCGCGACGAGGGCACCGCCGACGCGTGGATCAAGCGCAGCCCGGCCCTCCTCCGGCTGACGGGGAAGCACCCGCTCAACTGCGAGCCGCCGGTGGCGCGGCTGATGCGCCACGGCTTCATCACCCCGGCGCCGCTGCACTACGTGCGCAACCACGGGCCCGTGCCGCGCGCGGACTGGGCGTCGTGGACCGTCGAGGTGACGGGCCTCGTGGCGCGCCCCGCGCGGCTCACCATGGAGCAGCTCGTCCGCGACTTCCCCGCCGTGGAGCTCCCCGTCACGCTCGTCTGCTCCAGCAACCGGCGCAGGGAGCAGAACATGGTGCGCCAGACGCTGGGCTTCAACTGGGGCCCCGGCGCCGTGTCCACCTCCGTCTGGCGCGGCGCGCGCCTCCGCGACGTCCTGCGCCGCTGCGGCGTCCTGCCCCGCGGCGCCGGCGCCCTCAACGTCTGCTTCGAGGGCGCCGACGCTCTCCCCGGCGGCGGCGGCACCACGTACGGCACCAGCATCAGGCGCGAGTGGGCCATGGACCCGACCATGGACGTCATCCTCGCGTACATGCAGAACGGCGAGCCGCTGCCGCCGGACCACGGCTTCCCCGTGCGCGTCATCGTCCCCGGATGCACGGCCGGGCGCATGGTCAAGTGGCTCAGGCGCATCGTCGTCACCACCGCGGAGTCTGACAATTACTACCATTACCGTGACAACCGATTCCTGCCATCGCACGTCGACGCCGAGCTCGCCGACGCCGAAGGTGACAAAACAACTTCTTTGTCCACCGAAGTCGTCGTTTTTTGCGTGACCAAATGGCTTGATGTTTCGGTAAAAATATATAGCGTGGTGGTACAAGCCGGAGTACGTTATCAACGAGCTCAACATAAACTCGGTGATCACGACGCCGGAGCACGACGAGATCCTGCCGGTCACCGCGATCACGTCGGAGCGCGCCTACACCATCAAGGGATACGCATACTCCGGTGAGTCATACATGGCCGCCACAGGAATATTTGGACGTTTACACTGAAGAAACTTTTGTTTAGAATGGACATTCTGAACGGTTTCTGGCCTGATGATGCATGATGATTAAGGTGGTGGCAAGAAGGTGACCCGAGTGGAGGTGACGCTGGACGGCGGCGAGACATGGCTGCTCTGCGAGCTCGACCACCCGGAGAAGCCCAACAAGTACGGCAAGTACTGGTGCTGGTGCTTCTGGTCAGTCAAGGTCGAGGTCGTCGCCCTCGTTGGCGCCAAGGAGATCGCTGTCCGCGCATGGGACCAGTCCCTCAACACCCAGCCTGAGAAACTCGTCTGGAACCTCATGGTACGAAGACAAAAATTAATTTTGACACATCACTCTGTTTCTCGTGGATTTTGAGGATACTCGGATTGTTGTTCGGCATGGCAGGGGATGATGAACAACTGCTGGTTCAAGGTGAAGGTGAGCGTGTGCCAGCCGCACAAGGGCGATATCGCGCTGGCGTTCGAGCACCCGACGCAGCCCGGCAACCAGACGGGCGGGTGGATGGCGCGGCAGCAGAAGCACCTCGGCGCACCGGAGCCCGCCGCGGCGGCAGGGCTCGGGCGGAGCACGCCCGAGCCCCCCGTCGCGGACACGGCCGACGCCAAGCAGTTCACCATGGCCGAGGTCCGGAAGCACGCGTCGCAGGAGTCGGCGTGGATCGTCGTCCACGGCCACGTCTACGACTGCACCGCGTACCTCAAGGACCACCCGGGCGGCGCCGACAGCATCCTCATCAACGCCGGCACCGACTGCACCGAGGAGTTCGACGCCATCCACTCCGACAAGGCCAAGGCGCTCCTCGACGCGTACCGCATCGGCGAGCTCGTCACAGCGGCAGCAGGCAACGGCCACGGCCCCGACGCCGCCAGCTCCATCCACTGCGCGTCCAGCAGCCTCTCCCACCTCGATCCCATCGCCGCCGCCGCCGCCGACACCGCCACCAAGCCCGTCGCGCTCTCCAACCCGCGCGACAAGGTCCCCTGCCGCCTAGTCGACAAGAAAGAGCTGTCCCGCGACGTCCGCCTCTTCCGCTTCTCCCTGCCGTCGCCGGACCAGGCGCTCGGCCTCCCCGTCGGCAAGCACATCTTCGTGTGCGCCAAGATCGACGGGAAGCTCTGCATGCGGGCGTACACGCCGACGAGCACGGCGGACGAGGTCGGCCACTTCGACCTCCTCGTCAAGATCTACTTCAAGAACGAGCACCCCAAGTTCCCCGACGGCGGCGCCATGACGCAGCACCTGGACTCGCTCCCCATCGGCTCCTTCGTCGACGTCAAGGGGCCCTACGGCCACGTCGTGTACAGCGGCCGGGGAAGCTTCCTGATCGACGGCGAGCCGCGCCGCGCCCGCCGCCTCGCGATGGTCGCCGGCGGGAGCGGGATCGCGCCGATGTACCAGCTGATCCAGGCCGTGCTGCGCGACCAACCCAAGGACCGGACGGTGATGCACCTCGTGTACGCCAACCGCACCGAGGACGACATCCTCCTCCGCGACGAGCTCGACCACTGGGCGGCGCAGTACCCGGACAGGCTCAAGGTGTGGTACGTCGTCGACCAGGTGAAGCGCCCGGAGGGGTGGAGGTACAGCGTCGGCTACGTCAACGAGGATGTGCTGCGGGAACACGTGCCGGAAGCCGGCGACGACACGCTGGCCCTCGCCTGCGGGCCGCCGCCAATGATACAGTTTGCTGTCGAGCCGAACCTTGAGAAGATGAAGTACCGTAGGTCTGAATCGTTCATCGTCTTCTAGTTATTAGGTTTGGCGCAAATAAAAAGGTCTGGCGCTTTGCGGCCTCTTTATATTCCAAAAAAGACTACTCCTACTATGTGTTGGAAATAAATTGTATAATATATGGTGTTGAAAATAAATTGCTTGCTGCCGCACATATGCCCACAAGTAAATAATGGGGCATCGAGGTATATGGGAACAGAAATATA
This sequence comes from Paspalum notatum, assembly GCA_022530915.1. Taxonomy (NCBI): domain Eukaryota; kingdom Viridiplantae; phylum Streptophyta; class Magnoliopsida; order Poales; family Poaceae; genus Paspalum; species Paspalum notatum. Next base: position 6,499,709 of record CM039691.1, read on the forward strand.
AATGTGTAATTAACCCCAACTCCGTGAGAAGATAGGACAAATGGTTCTTGAGCACCCCTTGCAATGCAACTACAAGAAACCAGCTGACTTTTAGCGGCCGAAAATAGACGGTTTTAAACGGCCGCCGAAAATTAGTCTCGGATAGCTTAATTTTCGGCGACGAACTTTAGCCGCCGAAAACAAGCCGCTAATTTTCGGCAGCCCATTTTAGCCGCCCAAAATTAATGATTTTTTAAGTAAAAAATAAATATGTCGCAAAAAATATAATAGCACAGAAAATTTCGGAAAAATCATAGAAACTTTGTAAATCATCATATAATTACATACAACAAGCAAGAATCACATTGATGAACCAACCCAACACACATCACTTGAAGTAGTTGTCATTAACACTACCACAGACCGCGTACATGATTGTAGCTGAGTGAAACTGAAATAAAAAGCTGTGTACAGGTTGGATCCTACACCAAGGTCCTAATAAATCACTGCATGAGTTAAACTAAAATAAACTAGTCTATTTTGCCAAAACAGCAATTATTTGCATCCCACTCATATTGCAAGCTTCAACACTATTCATAATTATCTAAGAATGAATTACAGATGATGTGTCATTATCAACTAGGGCAGTTGTTAGCTGCACATCTATTCCCATAAAATAGAAGGTTGCATCCTCTGCCAACCGAAAAACAACAAGGGTGTCAAGATTCTCACTTGGCATAGAAATCGCAAAGCTCTGCTTTGAAGGCCGCATCCTGTGTACTAACTCCATATTTAAAATGAAAACTGTACATCATATAAGAATATAAAGAAAGCAGTAACAACATCATCAATAATTAGCTTCCGAAAGAAATAACAGGAATTTTTTTTTGAAGGAAGAAATAACAGGAATTGATTTGCAGCTAACGTATTAGCTTCCACAGATGGACATTACTGCCTCTCAGTGATTTTCCTACCAGGAAAGTTGTCATTAGGGATATGACTACTAGTCATTTCAAATTATTTGACAGCTACAAACCTCATGGTTCTAAGAAGAAAGAAATTATGCATCCAGTTGATCACAGTGATTTACTGCACAACAGCTGAGGAAAACTAAACTGCCTACGACTAGTCCAATTGACGCTAATGATTCCAATTGACCCTAAACCCCAAAAGAATTCACAAATATCCTTGTCTTCAGGCTACAAAGCTCAACTGAGGAGTTTTCAAAAAGTCCTGGAGTTCGCGGAGCTGCACAGTTTAACCCGAAAATGTTGAAGCGGAGTTGAAATTTGTTGGAGCACAGCTATCTCAAACATGCCCTAAATAATGGGGCATTGATCGATGTATGTACGCGAACAGTAATATGGGCGTGTACTGGGTATGCTCCAAGACGGGTGCAACTGTGGTGAAAATGGCACGATTGAAAAGTGGCTAACAAATCACCCAAAAGTGTAGTTTTGAGTTTCCGAAAAAATTGAGACTTGTTAGCATATTCATAGTTCATCCGTAGAGGAGCTTTTGTCTATGCCTAAGGTGCCTCACCTTATTTCCAGCTATGCCTAACTTGAAGAGTCAAAATCTAGCACCTAACTTGAGGTAAAGAAAAAAATAAACTACATTACCAAAAATGAGGCGAGGCATGCCTTACCTGAAGCAAAGAACCAAACAACTACCTAAATACGTTATGGCACCGGCATACCTAACTTGAGGTGAGGCAGCTTAGGCATAAATATAAACAACCACAATATGTGACATTTAAGCTCGTTCCATAAGAAAATGCACCCTTACTCCAATCATGGGTTGTTGGAATATTAACATTGAAGATATTTTTTCTATTAAATTATGCATGTCATAAAATACACTTTAGATTTTTCTTGAATTTTTGGAACTTAAGGCATAACTTTATGTAGTAAAATAGGAATTTCTGGTGGTTGTAAAATACTTTTGGAACTACCCAGTGCCATCTTTTTCCAATTATTTGTGGTCGTTCATCTTAAAAAGAGGTTTAACAAGATAAATGTAAATGGTACTAGTCATACCTTTTTTGTGCACCAGCCCGCATGGCACCTTTCAGTAACATTTTGCAAAACTTGTAGAAAAGTAAACGAAATCCTTCCACCAATGTTGGACCAATTTCAACTCGCGTGCTTCCCCACTATCTTCTCTCGTTTTTAGCCCATGAGGATGAGAGGTCGCAAAGGTTGAGATTGGGGAGGAGAGAGGATGAAAGGAAATGGGCTGAAATTGGCCCATTAGTGGTGAGCATATTTTATTTAGTTTTCAAGAAACCTCGAGGCAGCAGAAAATTATAGAAACGACGCAATCTGTTGATCACTTGATCTTATTATTTTTAATCTTCTTCGAACAACTGAAGAAACATATCTTATTCTTACATGCTAGTAGTAGTATACAGAGAGGAATGAGCAATCGCCTCAGAATTCACAAGCTGCACATTCTGAAGGAGAAATCGAATCATGGCCTATGTGCTGCTCTAGTCTTACAATTCTAGGCCAGAGCAGGGTACGAGTGTAGTACAAGAATGTAGTACTATTATAATCCTTCCATGATCCCATGTCATGAAAGTGAAACTTACGCTAGCAATTCGGCTGGTTTTCGACGACTCCCACTATATACAGACATCTCCGGTACGTAGTATACTTACCAAATTATTAATTGGCCGGCTGCTAGTCCGTCTTAGAACACGACGAAAGAATTGGCCATGTCGTACTTCATCTTCTCCAAGTTGGGCGAGACGGCGAACTTGATCATCGGCGGCGGCCCGCAGGCGAGGGCCAGCGTGTCGTCTCCGCCTTCCGGCACGTGCTCCCGCAGGACGGCCTCCGTGACGAAGCCGACGCTGTACTTCCAGCCCTCCTCGGTGTCGGCGTCGCTCTCAGCTCACCTCGCTCAAGAACACACAAGAACAGATGAACACTTGGTGGTTTTTGGTGCTGCCCAACGCGCAGCGTTTTTCTGCTTGTGCTACCCTCTTTATTCAAGCATGTAAATTACACAACGTGGCCACGATGTGCTGCCATCCCAGCACGACCACACGAACGAGCCCGACGCACACGATCTCCATCTCCTGAACTTTCGCCATGCGCGCCGAGCCCCTACAAACCGGGAAGACGACCCACTAACCAGCTAACTCTCTAACCAACTAACTGAAACAGCTGAAAAAATGAAAAACTGAAACTAGATTATCTAACACTACTCCCCCTAATCTAGTTGTCTCTCACATCGACGACTCCAAGCTTTGATCGTAGAACCTGGAAGCGTACCTTCCCAAGAGCTTTGGTCAGGATGTCCGCTAGCTGTTCGTCAGTGTGGATCTTCCGGACGATGACTCGCCCGTTCTCGACGCAATCCCTGATGAAATGGAACCGCGTCTCAATGTGCTTGCTCCGGCCATGGAAGACCGGATTCTTGCACAGTTGAATCGCAGATTGATTGTCCACGTTGATGGTGGCGACGCTAGCGCTCCTTCCATAGAAACTCCCCAGCAGCCGCCCGAGCCAAATCCCTTGGCACGCAGCCGTCGAGGCTGCCACATACTCCGCCTCACAGGACGAGAGTGCGACCACCGATTGCTTCTGCGATTGCCAGCTTACTGGTGAACGCCCGAGGCAGAATAGCACTCCGCTGGTGCTCTTGCGCCCGTCCACGTCGCCCGCCATGTCCGAGTCGCTGTACCCGAGCAACGTGAGGCCTCCTTCTTGTCTGTTGTAGACGAGGCCGTAGTGAATCGTCCCGGTAACATAGCGTAGGAAGTGCTTGACGACGCTCATGTGCTCCGTCGTTGGGTTGGCCAAGAACCGGCTCACCATGCCCACTGCAAAGGCAATGTCTGGACGAGTATGAACCAAGTACCTGAGGCTTCCCACAATGCTGCGGTAGTGGGTAGGATCAACCGGAGGATTGGGACTGTCCTTGCTCAGCTTGTGTCCTGTCTCCATAGGAATATGCACTGAGTTGCAATCCGCCATGCCCACCTTGTCCAGGAGCTTTGCCGCATACGCCGCCTGGCACAGGGTGATTCTCGCGTGTTCTTGCCTCACTTCGATGCCCAGGTAGTAGCTCAAGCACCCGAGGTCGCTCATTTTGAATGAGCGCTTCATTTCCTCCTTGAACACCGAGATTGCTTCCTCCTGCGCACCGGTGAGAATGAGGTCGTCGACGTAGACGCCAAGGAGCACGCGCCCGCGCCCCTCGCCACGAGTGTACAGCCCGTGCTCATCCTCGCAGCGTGTGAAGCCCAGCTCCACCAGTGTCCGATCCAGCTTTGCGTTCCAGGCTCGCGGAGCCTGTCTGAGCCCGTAGAGCGCCTTGTGCAGGCGCAGTACCGCCCTCTCCTTCCCGGCGACGACGAACCCCGGCGGCTGGGAGACGTACACCTCCTCTGCGAGGTCGCCGTTGAGGAAGGCCGACTTGACGTCGAGGTGATGCAGTTGCCAACCTTCGTGCGCCGCCACCGCCGCAAGTGCGCGCACCGAGTCAAGGCGAGCCACCGGCGCGAACACTTCTTCAAAGTCCACGCCGGCGCGCTGAACGTAGCCTTTTGCCACCAGGCGAGCCTTGTGCCGCACCACCACCCCTCTTGCATCTTTCTTCAGCTTGTACACCCATTTGAGTCCAATGGGTCGATGTCCAGGTGGGAGCGTCGTGGCCTCCCATGTGCCATTCGCCTCGATGGCCGCCATCTCTTCCTCCATCGCTGCGCGCCACGCCGGATCGGTGGCAGCTTCTTCATAGCTGGAGGGCTCTTCTGTCGCCACAAGGAGCCATTCTTCTGGCTCCAGTGTGCGCGGCTCGGCTGCATCAATGCAGTCAGCCACCTTGCGGAACCGTCGTGGTGCTTCTTCGTCGCTTTCCTCCAGCTCGGGTTGAGGCGGTGCGCCATCATCGGCCACCGGTTGCCGCGAGGGGGTGTCGCCGGTGGGGCTCCCGTTGCCGGGATCGGCCACCACATACTCCACGGTGAACGTGCCGCCGTCAGCCTCGCCACCGGCCTGCCAGTCTCATCCCTTGCTTTCGTCGAAGACCACGTCGCGCGAGACGTGTAGCCGTCGAGCCACCGGGTCGTAGAGCCTGTACGCCTTTGAGCCTGGCTCGTACCCGATGAACACCATCTTCTTGCTCCGGTCCTCGAGTTTCGCCAAGTGTGGCCGGGTTACCTTGGCGTGAGCGAGACAGCCGAACGTGCGCAGAAAGTGCACGGCCGGCTTCTCCCCAAACCAAGCCTCGTAGGGTGTCTTGCCGGCGACGCTCCTGGTCGGGGATCGGTTCAGCACGAAGACAGCTGTGTGCACCGCCTCCCCCCAGAACGCGCCCGGCATGTTCCTCGCCTTCAGCATGCACCGGGCTGCAGCCATTACTGACAGATTCCGGCGTTCCACGACGCCGTTTTGTTGTGGAGTATACGGCTCCGTGAGTTGCCGCTTGACCCCTTGCCTGGCGCAGTATTCCCCGAACGTGACGGCGGTGAACTCCCCGCCGCGGTCCGTGCGCAGTGCACGCAGCTTCCTTCCTGATTCCACCTCGACGCCCGCCTGGAACTCGATGATTTCCGCCGCCGCCTCGCTCTTCTGGGACAGCAACATCACCCACATGTACCGGCTTGCATCATCAACTAGGAGTAGGAAGTAGCGCCGGCCACCATGTGTCGCAGGCGTGACCGGTCCGCACAGATCGCCATGAACAAGGCCGAGCCGCTCCTTGCTGCTGTACCTCGCCTCCTGAGGGAAGGAGCCGCGCCGCTGTTTGCCGGCGAGGCAGGCCTCGCACAGCTGGTCAGGATGATCCAGCTGCGGGAGCCCGCGGACCATCGCGCCGCAGGTGAGCTGCTTCAGCCCGTCGAAACCCAGGTGCCCAAACCGCTCGTGCCAGCGCCACGCATCATCCTCGCCGCGCGCCAGCAGCGAGATGGGCCTGGCAAGGGTGAGAGTCACCTTATAGAGCCTGTTGGATGACCTTCGTACCTTGAGCAGGAGTTCCTTGGCCGGATCCCGCACACGAAGCTCCCCTCGTTCAATCTCGACCTTGCAGCCGTCCTCGTCGAGCTGGCCCAAGCTGACAATGTTCGATCGGAGTCGCGGTATGTAGTACACGTCGGTGAGGATGCGGTGACCGCCTCCCTTGGCCGCGAACATGATGGTGCCGCGTCCAAGGATGTCCACCGTGGAGCCGTCTCCAAACTTTACCGCCCCGGCGACGTCCTTGTTGAGCTCGGAGAAGGCCGCCTTGTTGCCAGTCATGTGGTTCGACGCTCCCGTGTCGAGGTACCACACGCCGTCGTCCGGCTCGTTGACGACGTCGCCCAGGTGCGCCACCGCGTGTTCCTCGTTGAGGTAGATGTGGCCGCCGATGTACACCGGAGCCACACGCTCCTGGACTCGCTCCGCCTCCGGTACCAGCTGCGCCATCATCAGCGCTGGCTCCTCGGTGTCGCCGGCATCCTCCGTCAGAAGCGCCGCGGCCGCCTCCTCGTCTCGTTTCTTCTTCCTGCAGTCTCGGGCCCAGTGCCCTCTCTTACCGCAGTACCGGCAGTCGTTCTTGCCGGCTTTCACTTTCTCTTTGCCGCCCTTTTGTGACGACGCGTCGCGCGATGGTGGAGCCGAGCCGCCGCTGGCCCTGCCTCCCCCCGCGCCGGAACTGCTGTTGCCGCCGACACCAGTGCCATCGCGCTGGCCGTCTCTCCTGCGCAGACGCTTGATGAGGTCCTCCTCCCTGGACGTGAGCATCAACCGTGAGCCCATCTCCGCGGCCAGCGCGCGGGCCTCCAGCCGTTCGTCGGCTGCGCGGAACCGCCCAGTCACTTTCTCCAGCGAGAGGTCCCCGACGTCGAGCAGGGTCTCGATTGAAATTGCCACCTGCGTCAACCGATCGGGGACGACCTGCAGCATCTTCTTCACCAGCTCCTTGTCCTCGACGTTGTCGCCGAGTAGCCGTAGGTTGTTGGCGAGGTTGGAGAGGCGCAACGAGAAGTCGTCGACAGACTCCCCGTCCTTGAACTTGATGTCGTGGAGGTCTCGCCGCAGCTTCTGCGCGTTCGACTCGCGCACACGCTCGATGCCCATCCGCACCGTCTTGATGGCGTCCCAGGCCGCCTTTGCCGTCTCCTTGTTCCCGACCATGGTGATCATCTCCGTCGGCACCGAGCGAGCGATGGCAGCTAGTGCGAAGCGGTCCTCGCCGTAGGTGACGTCGCCGGGCTCGATCACGTCCCACAGGCCTTGCGCCTGCAGGTTGATGCGCATCATCACCACCCACTCCGGGTAGTTGGTCTTTGTGAGCAGCGGGTACTGCACGGACGCCGATGCTTCCTTGATCACCCTCTCCACCTTGTGCGTTCTCCCTCGCCGCGGAGTGCGACGCGGAGACAGCGAGGGCATCCGCCCACGCGGCGGTGTGCGTGACCGCTCGGCCATCACGCCCACGGATCGTACGCAGCTCTGATGCCAATTGTCGTCGTCGCTCTCAGCTCACCTCGCTCAAGAACACACAAGAACAGATGAACACTTGGTGGTTTTTGGTGCTGCCCAACGCGCAGCGTTTTTCTGCTTGTGCTACCCTCTTTATTCAAGCATGTAAATTACACAACGTGGCCACGATGTGCTGCCATCCCAGCACGACCACACGAACGAGCCCGACGCACACGATCTCCATCTCCTGAACTTTCGCCATGCGCGCCGAGCCCCTACAAACCGGGAAGACGACCCACTAACCAGCTAACTCTCTAACCAACTAACTGAAACAGCTGAAAAACTGAAAAACTGAAACTAGATTATCTAACACTCGGGGCGCTTCACCTGGTCGATGACGTACCACACCTTAAGCCTCTCCGGGTACTCGGCGGCCCACCGGTCGAGCTCGTCGCGGAGGAGGATGTCGTCCTCGGTGCGGTTGGCGTACACGAGGTGCATCTCTGTCTGGTCCTCGGGCTGGTCGCGCAGCACCGCCTGGATGACCTGGTACATGGGCGTGATGCCGCTGCCGCCGGCGACCATGGCGAGGCGCCTCGCGTGGCGCTGCTTGCCGTTGATGACGAAGTTGCCGCGGCCGGTGTACTCGACGTGGCCGAGAGGGCCCTTGACGTCGATGTAGGAGCCGATGGGGAGCGACTCCAGGTACTGCGTCATGAGGCCGCCATTGGGGAACTTGGGGTGCTCGTTCTTGAAGTAGATCTTGACGAGGAGGTCGAAGTGTCCGATCTCGTCCACCATGCTCGTCGGCGTGTACGCCCGCATGCAGAGCTTGCCGTCGATGCTAGCGCAGACGAAGATGTGCTTGCCGATGGGGAGGCCGAGCACCTGGTCGGAGGACGGCAGCGCGAAGCGGAAGAGGCGGACGTCCCGCGACAGCTCCCGCTTGCTGATGAGGCGGCAGCTGATCTTCTCGCGCGGGTTGGAGAGCGCGACGGGCGCGGGCGCCCTGATGGCCTCGCGGATGGGCGCGAGCTGCGAGAGCACGGAGGAGCCCCCGTGGACGGAGTTGTCGGAGCTGTAGCCGGTGCCGGTGGCGATGAGCTCGCCAATGCGGTAGGTATCGAGCATGGCCTTGGCCTTGTCGGAGTGGATGGCGTCGAACTCCTCGGTGCAGTCGGTGCCGGCGTTGATGAGGATGCTGTCGGCGCCGCCCGGGTGGTCCTTGAGGAACTTGGTGCAGTCGTAGACGTGGCCGTGCACGACGATCCACGCCGACTCCTGCGACGCGTGCTTGCGCACCTCCGACATGGTGAAGGACTGCCGGTCGTCGGTGGTGTTCATGAAGGGCGTGGACGTGCTGCGCTTCAGCCCCGGTGCCGCCGCCTCCGCCGTCTCCAGGTGCTTCTGCCGCGCCATCCACCCGCCCGACTGGTTGCCCGGCTGCGTCGGGTGCTCGAACACCAGCCCGATCTCGCCCTTGTGCGGACGGCACACGTTCACCTTCACCTTGAACCAGCAGTTGTTCATCATCCCCTGATGACAGAGCCATAGCAGTAGCAGAGCATCAGAACCATCATCATCATTATCATCACAGAATCTGAGCACACGGCGATCATCATCATCAGAATTAGAATCATTAGTACCATGAGGTTCCATATGAGATTCTCGGGCTGGGTGTTGAGCGTCTGGTCCCATGCGCGCACGGCGATCTCCTTGGCGCCGAGGAGGTCCAGGACCTCCACCTCCACGGACCAGAAGCACCAGCACCAGTACCTGCCGTACTTGTTGGGCTTCTCCGGGTGGTCGAGCTCGCACACCAGCCATGTCTCGCCGCCGTCCAGCGTCACCTCCACGCGCGTCACCTTCTTGCCGCCGCCTATACATGTGTGCCAAAGCAACACATCAGAAAAGTCGTCATTTCATCGATCGCTCACCTTACGTTGCCTTCTTTTACTTATTATTACTGTCAGCAAACTGTCAGCAAAAGGTAATGGTAAAATAGTTCGAGTTCACTCAAGTCTGGTCCTCGGCAGTGACATGACATAGATCGCCAGCCAGCCGGCACCAGGTGCAACCGGTATGTTGTTGCAGACAAAACAGAGACACCGCTGACAGGGGTTTTTTGCCCACCTCTGACACTTATTTCAGCAGCAAACTCTCTGACCTTTTTTTTATTTTTTTGCAAAAGTAGCATTTTTTTGTGGTGTTCAACAGAGCAGCTTTTCGTTGCAACGAAGTGCCGGCTCCGATTTCATGCACGCACGCTTTCTGTGGCAGCAAAGTGTACATATATAGTAGGGATATCAGCTTGTGCATGGTTTCCAGCACCCGGTTTCCAAGCTATTTCCGTAGTTCTACGGGACATGACATTGGGACTGGTATACAGACGTTGTATCCGGCTGCTACTGGTGAAGTGATGTAGCTATAGCATAATGGTGAACGGGTCCTACTTGCTTTGCAAATTTCTGATTTAGTATCGTCAGTGCCATATGTCATCTTAGACTTCCTCAATAGTCAAAAGTTAAGTGCTACGTGCCAAATTAAAAGTGCTGCTTGTTGCGTCATGTATGCCTTGTTAAGATTCATATTGCTAGCCTTGATAAAAGAATCTAACTTTGTGGTTTGTGAGATATGATATGGACAGCTTGATGTTAAAGATGGTTAAGTCTCTAATTTAATCCGATTCTACTCAAGATAAAAAAGGGTTTCAAGCTTGTTTACTCCTGCATTAAAATGACCCCTTTCTGAAAAGAGAAATAAAAAAAAAAGGGAAAAGAGTCTTCCTCACTCATGTCTCTTCATGCCACCACAAGCCATATTTCCCAAGTCAGTTCAGTTTATTTTACTTGAATTAAGAATATGGCAAGCCAACTAGTTGATGGTGCAAAACAGGGGACATGTTTGTAGGGTTATGGTGGGTGGCACTACAATATCTCCGGTTAGTAACGAAGATACAAAGGTTATCATCTGACAGCAATGTAGTGCTACTGCTGCTGGTCTTCTCCATAACAGTTAATGCTAGTGAACAATGGGTGGAATTGAATGACATCCAAATGGAGGATGAACCTATACTATGTAAGCCGGCCGTGTCACGGCACCGACATGAATTCCATTTGAGAAGTCATAGTCAGAAGCAAGAAAAGTCAGGGACTGACCGGAGTAGGCGTATCCCTTCATGGTGTAGCCGCGCTGCGTGGTAATGGCGTTGATGGGCAGGATCTCGTCGTGCCCCGGCGTCGTGATCACCGAGTTTATGTTGAGCTCGTTGATGATGTACTCCGGCTTGTACCACCACGCTGCGCATTGGCGATAGCAGTCAGTCCGCAGATTGATTTCCATTGGTGAACTATCCATACATAGTACCACCACCACAACACACAGCAACAGCGGCGTACGTACCTTCTGCGTTGGCGAGCTCGGCGTCGACGTGCGAGGGCAGGACGCGGTTGTCCTTGTAGTGGTAGTAGTTGTCGGACTCGGCGGGCGTGACGATGATGCGCTTGAGCCACTTCACCATGCGGCCGCCGATGCAGCCCGGGATGATGACGCGCACGGGGAATCCGTGGTCCGGCAGCAGCGGCTCCCCGTTCTGCATGTACGCGAGCATGATGTCCCGCGACGGGTCCAGCGCCCACTCCCTCGTCACGCTGGTGCCGTACTTGGAGCCCCCGCCGCCGGGGAGGTCCTCGGCGCCCTCGAAGCACACGTTGAGGGCGCCGCCCCTGCGCGGCATGATGCCGCACCGGCGCAGCACGTCGCGGAGCCGCGCGCCGCGCCACACGGACGTGGACACGCCGGCGGCGCCCCAGTTGAAGCCCACCGTCTTCTGCACCATGTTCTGCTCCTTGCGCCGGTTGCCCGCGCACGCCAGCGTCACGGGCAGCTCCACGGCGGGGAAGTCGCGGGCCAGCTCGTCCATGGTGATCCGCGCGGGGCGCTTCACGAGCCCCGTCACCTCCACGGTCCACGTCGCCCAGTCGGCGCGCGGCACGGCCCCGTGGTTGCGCACGTAGTGCAGCGGCGCCGGCGTGATGAAGCCGTGGTGCATCAGCCGCGCCAGCGGCGGCTCGCAGTTGAGCGGGTGCTTCCCCGTGAGCCGGATGAGGGACGGGTTGCGCTCGATCCACGCGTCCGCCGTGCCCTCGTCGCGCGCGTCGTGCACCGACGGCTCCACCTCGCCGTGCGCACGCATGTGGAAGCCGTACAGCTCGCGGCAGTCCTCCTTTTTGTCCCCGTCGTCTTCGTGCCACGCGAGCGAGGAGACAGGGTCAGAGTGGCGCGGGATGGTGGTCGGCGCTGGAGGGTACGCCCTGCTGGTGCCGTTCATGAAAGCAAGCATCTGAGCGGAGCTCAGCTCAAGACTTGCGAACCGCCGTCGTTCGACTGAAGCGGCCACCATGGTGGTCGTGCTGCCTTCAGCTGATGAGCCAGGTGAGCCAAGTGCCAAGTGGTGGTGGACTTGGAGTTGGAGAGCAATGGTTGGTGCCCAGGGAAGGCCGTATGGATTGCATATATATATACACACACACAACGGGCGGCGGGGGTACGAGTAGTTCCCGCTTGTCTGGGCTTGTAGGAGTAGTAGTATAATGGCTTCCCAGGCCATTATGGTACAGTCGCCTGCGCGTCCCCGTTGTGGGACTTGGGAGGCACTTGGCCTCGATCGGGCGGAGGATCATATACCTTCCACTCTTTCAAGAACGACACTTGAAACTGCTTGAAAGGCGACTAGTCATCACATCCTCAACGATGTGTTTCTGTGCCTTCTTTGTTGCGACCCAAGGTCCAAGGATGCTGGAATCATCAGCACAATATCGGTAGAATTGCATCGTTCTTTCCAAAGCATATCCAGACCATCATCCATTATACCTTTTCTAGTTTATGTGTGTTGACAATTGACAGTGATTGGGATTTGGGAATAGCATGAGACGACCTCAGCGGCTCAGCCGCAATGAGAATCACGATCTATTGGAGCACGTGGGACAGAGCGGGTCGGACAGAGATTTATACAGACTCTAGTGTCAAGTGGCTAATTAAGTGTAATTAATGCCCATCGGCCGTTATGCGTGCAGGTAGATTCTTGTTAATTTTCTTCGCACGTGAAAAAAAATTCCTAGGAGACACATCACATCTGTGTGTAGCTCATTTCTCCAGGTGCATTTGCATAATTGCATTGGACTAACGGACTCTACCTGGGGACACGTCACACAGGGTGGTCGTCGTGCATGTTTTCTCCCATATACATATGCAGCAAGTACGACACACACTCCACGTTTTCCATACTGCAATCTTGTGCTTGCAAACTATATTTTTGTTCCTATCAATCTTGTGCTTGCAAATAGCACGGCAGCTAGTTTTTTCGTTGAAAATTTCATTTCGACTTCATATCAATATTGTTACATTAATTTAGTTATTTGTTTTTGTTATTTTTACTTTATTGGTTCTAAATAATACATTTTATTTCCCTAAAATTTTACTTTTTGTTGCATGTTTTAATGAGTTTGTCTATTCAGATTTGTAGACATGTTTTAAAAACATTTATGTTTTTAATATAGTAGCGTGTGGGAACAAACTAACATTGCCATTTATAATTTTGGTTCTGGGTTGTAGCTACTATCTAGGTTTTTATAATTGTGTAACCACTAAAGCCAACATTGTTATTCAATCCTTGAAAACTTTTATATATACTTCTTCTATTTCAAATATAGCTTCTATAACTGTCTAAATTCTTCAAAAAGGCACCAATATTTGTATGATCAAATTAGTTATGATAGTGTATTTATTTATACCGTGGGTCTTCATATTTTTTAGAAAACAATGGCTTAGAACAAAGGCCAATTGGATTATAATTTAGAAAGGAGAGAGTATTAAAAAACTGAGAAAATCATAAAATAGGCTCATTTAGTTAATACTTAAATAAAATATTTAGATTAATCTAAATGTTGAATACTTGAATGGTCCGGACAACTAATAGTGTAAACATGTCCCTTTTTTAGTTGTATTCAATATAACTATTTAGGTTAATATAGACCGTTACATGTTCATAAGACGCTTTAGACACTTTGTTTTTTCTTTGGTTAACATGATAATTTTTCAGTCCTCTCTATGTATGTGGTGGTTTAATTGAAAAAAATCATTATCAATATAACAGATTTTATAAATGTTTGTCTTTTTACATGTTTTACAATGATTGAACAAATACGAATAGTCAACACAACTATTAGTTAAAAAATTGTTAGTACGAGGTGGTACCAAGGGCGTGGTACTATAAGCTATTAAATTGGCGGATCCGGTACTAGAAAATATGGAACCAATACCATTTAATTTTACTGTTAAATCCGTTTCTTAGATCAATGGCCACCAAAAATCGGTGAAAATGGTACCAGACGGTGCCAAAATTACTTTAAAACCATTGTAAATTAACAAAGATTCTATACACAATCCTACTAACAAACAAGATTATATATGGTATCAATTTTGCTAAATATTCTATATAAAATACAAATAATAAAAAATATTTTAAAAAGACAATATAGATGATTAGAAAATTCAGTGGTGTACGTGTTTGATCGATTAACATGGTAATTGTTAGGCTATGGCGACTTATTTTAATACTCACTTATCAAGTTAGATGGTCAAGAGCTCGTCAAATATTTCTCGCACCATGATAAAATCTTAAAGAAACCACATATGTGTCTATCGCTTTCAAGAAAAGAATTTTTTTTTCTATAAATTTAATTGTAGTTGGGAAAGTCATAATTTGCCAAGACTAAAAACGTTGGTTTCTGAATCAAAAGGTAATTACCTATCGCTAATTATCCAACCTCAAAGGGTTGGTAACGTCCAGTATCCTTGATAATTTAATGGACAATTTTAGTCTTGTGTAGGCGAAGTGGAAGCCTAGGACACCAAAAGTATTTGGGAGCTATGTCGGGCACAATGGCCAACCCTGCATGTCCGCGGTTCACCCGACGCCCAAGAGGGGGCGAATTAGGATTTTTAAAAGTAAGGCTTTTTAAAAACTACAACTACTAACCAAAAGCTATGCAAGATAAAACTAGTTAAATGCACTAAGGTTTTGCTAAGTGTTGTTAACTTTACCGTGGCCAAATCTTGCAACTTAGTTTCACCTAGAAACTAACTTATCAAGGTAGTCTAGAAAAGTAATCACACAATCCAAGAATGTAAATGAGGAAGCTAAAAGATATGGCGCAAGTAGGAGATACACAGATTTTTTTTCCCGATATTTGGGAAGACCAACGTGTCTCTACCCCTGCTCCTCGTTTGACAGCAATGTAGTGCTACGGTGACTTATTTTAGTACTCACTTATCAAGTTAGATGGTCAAGAGCTCGTCAAATATTTCTCGCACCATGATAAATTCTTAAAGAAACCACGTATGTGTCTATCGCTTTCAAGAAAAGAATTTTTTTCTATAAATTTAATTGAAGTCGGGAAAGTCATAATTGGCCAAGACTAAAAAACGTTGGTTTTTGAATCAAAAGGTAATTACCTATCGCTAATTATCCAACCTGTAACATTCAGTATCCTTGATAATTTAATGGACAATTTTAGTCTTGTGTAGGCGGAGTGGAAGCCTAGGACACCAAAAGTATTTGGGAGCTATGTCGGGCACAATGGCCAACCCTGCATGTTTGCGGTTCACCCGACGCCTAAGAGGCAGTGAATTAGGATTTCTAAAATTAAGGCTTTCTAAAAACTACGACTACTAAGCACAAGCTACGCAAGATAAAACTAGTTAAGTGCACTAATGTTTTGCTAAGTGTTGTTAACTCTACCATGGCCAAATCTTGCAACTTAGTTTCACCTAGAAATTAACTTATCAAGCTAGTCTAGAAAAGTAAACACACAATCCAAGAATGTAAATGCGGAAGCTAAAAGATATAACGCAGGTAGGAGACACAGAGATTTTTTTTCCGAAGTTCGGGAAGACCAACGTGTCTCTACCCATACTCCTCGTTTGACGCCCCCTCCCCCATAGGGCTTTGATTTCGCGTAATCCTCAAAGGAATACAGCCTTGCCCACGCAATGGTAGAGGATGGCAAAGTGACCTCCGCGGAGGTCGAGCAACCCGGTCGGGTCAACGGATATCCCCGGTACACACTCACACGAGCCCTTCCCTCGTGTAGTCCTTCGGACTACGGTCTCTCACGCAAGGGTAGAGGATTGTCGGGGTTATTGGTGTTTTCCACGGACCTTCTCACGGAGCTACCCGCCATCTCCACTAAGGAAGCTTTTGGCCAACGTGCCAAGGGCCTTCCTCTCTCTAACAAGTAAGGTGACGGCCACTCCACATTTCGGATGGTCTCACAGGGCTTCCTGTCACACTCATACAAAAACGACGTGCACACAGGCACGGAAAAGACAAGAGGGCCTAAACGAAGATGCTATAATAGCTCTAGCTATGCCGGGATGTGTCTATTAGATCTTGTGGTGGTTGGTCTCTCAAATATGTGAATATGGCTCTATGGATGGATCAAGAGTGTGCCTCAACACTAGAATGAGCTCAAGAGTCACCAACTACAATATGAAAGCTAGGCAAAAGAATCTTTATAGCACAAGCCTCTAAACTAGCCGTTGAAAGTCTTCTTTGAGGACTTTGCACTTCCCTTGCTGTTTCCAAACTGCTGCCCGCTTTACAACGAAGAGTGACAAATAGGCCCGGCACGAATTCAACCCAACCGTGACATGTATGGGCCGACTATGTGGCGTAGCAAGCTGGCATGGCATGGCATGGCCTGGCCCAGCTCAGCACAAATACAGCCCAACCGTGCCATGTCTAGGTTGATTGTGTGGCATAACAGGCTAGCATGGCACGACGTGTTGTGTCTGTTGAGAAACTACGTTACTGCGGATCACCAGATCCGTTCCCCTTCCCTCCCGCAGCAGATTAGGGGTGGAGAAGTTGTAGATCTCGTCTCCCATCCCAGATCCACGGCAGATATAACACACGGGAGACAGATGTAGGTGGAACTTCTAGACTCTTCTCTTATTCATTATAGATACACAAGGTGTTGATTATATAGAGGTGGATAACCCTTCAGGGGTATATTTGGTATGAGCCCACCTAAACCCTAATTAGGATTGGGTTTCTTAACACTCCCCCTTGGGCGAATACCACGACCAACTTATGCCTCATTAAAACTCCCAAAAACCCAATGGGAAAAATATGGAGAAAGAGTGCATAGTGCCGCAAGTTGCATTTGCATGTTTGTTGCCTCGTTAAAAACCCCATGTAAGAAACTTCAGGAAAACTCACCAAAAGGAAAAGAGTACAACATGCCTTCAAGACATAATGTGATCTTCTGGATGTAGATTCTATTGAATCAACTACAATGGCTAACTTAAGGATGTGCTCCCCCTGATCTTTGCAGAACTCTCGATATGGCAAAAACACTTTCTTCTGGAAGTATATGCGCATAGAGATTTGCAAACAAATTGCATTGTTGCAAGGATTATATCAAGAACTTTACCTCAAATCTCTTTTGGGATTCACGAGGCAAGTGCACATAAGTGAGCCACTTTCACTAGTGGTGCTGATCTACTGGATCTGCTTATTGATAGAGCTTTCGATTAAGGTTTGCATATGAATTGACCATCAAAATAACGTCTTCAAGGCATACAAGAGGACATCCAGTGTCTCTCAGCTGTGATCAATATTGAGTATTCGCTCCCCCTGACAATGACATATGTCAAAGTCATTATTTCTTATAACTCAAACATATTCTTCGAAATATGTGCCTCATAATTCTTCTCGAATAATGAGTGAGAAATCTTATGGTGCGATGTTCTCATCTCTATCACACACCACAGTATGCATAGTTGTGCAATGCAAATAACATGTCTCTCTAAAGGTTATAGCGATAACATGGTTGCTAGAGTACATATTTCAGATATGATTCATCGCTTCAGGCACTCATCCATGGCAACTTTTACAATAATGTAACTAGAGTAAAAAGTCTGTTAAAGACCATTTATAATCCTTCAATGATATTCATTTATCTGATAAACTGATACAGTTTGTCATTCTGGCACAATGGGGATATTTGCTAGTAACACCATACCTTTTGGGTTTCTGCCTTCAAGGCATTAGAGGATACCGTAATTCCAAAACTTCGGATAGAAAATGCATTATAGTGAATATATATCACGACTGTACATATATACACAGCCAGTAAAACTTGTGAAATGCACGTGCTTATCAAGTGAACTTCAAGTTCTTTGGTTCCTCATTTAATTCATTCAGGTCTTGTATGGGTCTTTCTCCCTCATTGGGATTATCAAATTTCAGTATTCTCTCTACTGGGAGAATTACTCTCTACACGAGAGAGTAGTCATTCTTCAGGAACACATGCTTCTTCAAGAAGACAGTATTAGTATGAGATTTACATATTGCATATTTATAATTCGATTTGAGTCCTACTGGGATCTCATGCTGGATTTTCAGAATCCATTAACTGCATATTTCAATTCATACCATTAGCCAGATATATTACATAACGGAACCGTGTTTATTCAACACACGTGGGGATGGGTATCTTCTAGGACCACTTGAACCATCGCATTCACCACACTTTATTTTGATAGTGACCCATAAATGTCCGAACTCCAGGTCGCGACTTTCACTTTGCGATTTTTGGTTCAGCCTCGATTGCACTTTTCATTGACCCGATAAGAGAGCTTCAAGCACTCATGCCTAGGACTTTGTTCCGGATTTGGGTTCTCTAAAAGAGAATCATTTGCAACTAGAGAGGCAACATAGGTGTCGACACATTCGTCTCCCACATTTAATTAAGATATTGCACATTGCTAGAAATTTCATCTTCAAGATGAGCCTCTTCATGAGGCATATCACCAGCAGGGTGAGTTTATTGGAGGAGAGTTTCACATACAATGTGAATCTTCATCAATAGCATATGCTTGACTAAGGCTGATGGATCATATTCGCAGGCGTCCCCGTAGAATTAGATCAAATGCCAATAAGTCAACTATGGATATGATATTAATCTCGGGTATATCCATGTCTACTTCAGGTAGAAGAATTTACAATGTATCGCAACAGATACGTTTACTCCTCAACGATTTTCTGGCAAACTCCATAAACACAGGAGTATACACTGAACAACATGTTCAATTTAGGTTCTGTGTGTTTCATTATTCTGCAAGAATATCGAGGCATTACACAAGATGGGCTTTTATCTCCCCCTAATGCCAAGATATTTCAAAGCATACTAATACGATTTCCAACCACAGTCTTCTGGTTGTGGCCAAAGCATGCTTGGTGGTGATTTATTGAGAAATCTTACGCACAGAGATAAAGGGGTTTATATTTAAACATTATATGCAGTGAGCTTAGAGTTAAATTAATGCAGCTGCATAAATACTGCATTGGATTTCTTCTACAAGAAGGGAGTGTGTCTCAACTTCCAGTGAGACACACAACTACAAGTTGTTCATTAGTTACAATTCTGCAAACTTAGTACCTTTGCTATCAATTAGACAAATAATCTTCAGGATTTAAAATGTCATATGCAATACAATATTAGCCAAAAGAATTCTTCAGAAGCCTATGCACATATCTACTATTTGGGGGCAAATAGTTGATTTCAGATAAAAAAATATTTTTCCCATTTGCAGTGCTCATAAGGATGAACACATAGTTGATTTCAGATCAACGAGCAATAATAGTTTCTCCATTAGAAGTGCTCTCAAGCACGAGCTAATAGTTGATTTCAGATCAACTAGTTGCATCGCGCTTTCATGCGCGTGGAGAAATGTGTGCATTTATTAGGATATCAAAGTACATGGCATCAGGCGAGTGCCGCCAAGTAGTGATTTTGTTATGCAGAGTTGTATAGTCCAGCTCGTTTAGTCATTGTCCATAGTTTACCCAATTATTTGTACCATTAGAAAATTGGGTATTATTGATTGCAACATTTTAAAGTATAATGGTTATAAGAAAATTTAAAACCACGTCAAGCAATAACACTCGAGAATTAACAAGGGAATACGCCTGCATATAGCTAAGACATGGTTGGATTTCAATGAAGCGACTTACGAGGTCGATGTATACACATGCATCTTCAAGTGCACGGTAAGATCCAAAGACACGTGGCAAGCTTGTGTTCTGCACAAAGCTAAAACTTAATCACAACTTCAGGTGATTGATGCCAACACGCTACAATTAATCGTTTCCTAAGTTATATATTTATGGTGCAAAATGCCTGCAAGGCAAGTTTTTCTGCTCATATTATATACCATTTGTTCTGTAAAGCATGATTTCAAATTTTTTATTTTTCGACATAAAGATAAGCTTTAAAACAGAATAAACAAGGCCAAAAATTTGTATTATCTGAAAAATATTATCCAAATGCAATTTTTCTGACTAAGCAAATGATGACAACTGCTTGGCGAGAGAGAAACATGACCAATATCCTTCTAGGATATGTCTCATTCAACAAACGGTATTACTCTCGTATGAACAAGTCATCAAGACTAGAGAGAATGCAACAGGTCTCCAAAAGATCTTCATTTTATATCACAAATAATCAGCACTTGCAGGTAGATGGTCAAACCTGTATGACATTTCAGCGTAAAAAATCACAATAACCATATATGGGTTGACACCCAATGTAGCTTCTAACTACATAGTGATGTGGGATTTCATATTTATTTGTCAACTGTTCTTACTTCTGGTAAATTAGAGGCAGATTATGCGAAGGAGTATAATGGTGTAGTTCTGCTACATAAACCCCAACGGCATGTCCATCAGGGACTGACCTTTACCATTTGACATGCTCCCCCAAAAGCCTATTCAGCGGCTAGAATCATGCAAAATTCTGAGAATTATGTGCTATATGAGCACAATGGGTCCAAAACAGGATGAGTAAAGTGGTTCTTCTAGAACACACAGACATTCTCCACACAACACTTGGTGAAAATTTTCTCAGAATAACCTTTCGGGATATTTGCAACTTCAAGTTGCTCAGGGGTTATCGCCTTTTATCTCAGACCATGCTTTATGTCTTTACAACGACAACGAGAGCAATGTGCCAACTTCAAGTCGGTCAATTATGAGTGAGATATTGAGCCACTATTTAAAATATAGAGCATTGGTAAGGTATTTTGAGCTCACGACTTGACTACATAAGATCCCAATTTGTGATGTCTTATTAGCCAAGGAGGTTTTGATGCATTACGTTATATTTTTTTCTGGTTACTTCGGGTAAAAAAATTTTATGCATAAGGAGAGAGCGGAGAAAGCATAGATACAAGGATGGTCGTGTTTCATTAATTTTCCATATTTTTAAGATATTGTATAACATCTTTTTAGGTGTTGGCCACTTGGCTATATATGTATATCACATATGATACCACACAACACAAATCATAAAAAAATATATGACAAACAAAAGAATTATTCATACACGTGAAAATTGTCAAAAACCATATCTCTTCCGGAGTTTCCATCCATTGCATCCCACGCGAGCCTAAGCTCTAACGTCTAAAATGTCCAATGTGCAGGCATTCTTCAGGAATACGGCAACGCAGCATCTTGTTCGCGTCTTTTAGACCAATGATTACACATGACACGAGACCCATATAGGATTATTAGGAAATCCATAACAACATAGGGGCTCAGCGGGAGCCTCTTGATTCACACAAACATGCGATGAGCATGTGGCCTGTCACACCCAGTTTTAGAAATAAAACCAAGTGCTAACCATGTATGTGCCAGGATCAGTTTAACCACATACACAGCATAAACAAAAGCAATAACACAACCAGTACTTTAACTCAAGAGTAATAACCAATATTACAGACCACAAATGTCTTTAGCGAAACCGAGTATCTTAACGAAAACGAGTTAACTAAACGACAGCGGAAGACGACCATAATCCACAGGCAACTGACGGATGGCACACCAGCCTAGAACTCGTCGTAGTCCTGGAACTCCTGGTTAGGATCACCACAACTCCCTTCTGGATCTGAGCAGCGGTTGCAATGGATGCAACGGGTATAAAACAAGCAAGAATGAGTACATAATGCACTCAGCAAGTATCCCGTTTAGGATAAAAGTGGACTGGCTTTATAGTGGACAGGCATAGCAATTGCTTTTAATTGGTCAAGTTTTAGTTACTAGCAATGATTAGCAAAACCCATCCCTTTATTATAAAGACAGTAAAACATATTAAACAGATAAACATGAACCATTACCATATCCATCATCATTAACATGATCACCATGAGCCAAGTACCTTGAGCCTAAAACTCTAATCTGTGAGGGTCCAGGCCGCTCTTAACCGTGAGCACGGCTGATATATCAGTTTTAAACACTCTCGAGAGGTTGTACAACTTTACCCACAAGTCATGATTCTCATTGTGCCCGAGGTTTGCAAAGCCCCATTTATTCATACCTTAGATGAATCGGCAGGGTTTCATTACGAGACCTTTACAAAGAATTCCTTGAGTTATGGCTCACTCGTTACAGGTTTCTCCAGTTAACTAAAGATATGAGAGTTCCGTTCCAAAGGGTGACAAATAAAACTGCACCACATTGGCAAAGGGCAAAGTCTCATATCCCCCAGACCCCTCATACGCCATGTTTCAGGAAAGTAAGCCAAAACTCTAGTTCATCTAATTAATTAGTCAAGCCCAGTGTCCATATGAGTCTTGTGGTTGTACTGTTTTCCTGGGTGGTCGCTCGGCGAACCGATCCTTAGGATGAAGCACTAGAGCAAAACCAACAAAACATGCCCAAGTCTCCATGTTGCTAAAACATGTAAAAGTGAGTTGAACGGAAGCAATTAATTTACAACATCACAGCCCTCCCAGGTTATGAAACATGTAAAAGTATATGAGGCTAGTCATCCTTATTAGGAGCATGCAAAAATTAGGCTCTAGATCATGTGATTAAAATACATAGGACATAGGTCAAAGAATACTTGCCTTCCTCAGCAAAAACTTGCTCAGGAACTTATCAAGTTGGATTTTCAGCAAACTCGGACGGAACGTCGGCTACACGTTACACACATACAAGCAATGAGCATTATTTGCCTAAAACAGTACATCAAACATCATGAACAGAGGTTAAAAAGGTTTTAGAATTAATCTACACATTACTACGATTCCATAGGTTCGAAAATCGCTCAAATTGGAGTTAAAACGCAAAAGATATGAATAAAACAAGTTTAGAGACTTAAAATAAAAGAGATTTGAAACTCTAGGGGCTAAACTGCGAAAACCAAGGGCCTAACTATGAAAATCTGGACCGCGGGTTAATTCGGGAGAAACTCAGGGACTCTTTAGCAAAAATCCCAGCGCTGACCGGTATTTGACTCCAGGTCGCGCGGCCTGGGCCGTTGGATCTAAATCCTACAGTCCAGATTAGATCAGAGAGGGGGAGGAAAGAGTCCGGCGGCGGGTCTTGCCGGCGGCGACGAGGAACGCGGCGGAGGGCCGCCGGAGTCATGCAAACTCCGCGGTTCCGGGGTCTAGGGCTAGCGGGGAAGAGCACATGAGGTAGCAGAGGCTGCGGCGAAGCGGGTAGGGGGGTCTAGGCGGCGGCGCATCGGCCGGAGGCGGCGGGCGGCGAGACAGAGGGAAAGCGGGTCTCCGGTGAGGAATTTCCGCCGGGGTAGAGCGAGATTGAGGAAGAGAGTAGGCTAGGAAGCTTCCTCACCTCACGGCGAAGCTCCGGGTGTAGATGTAGTCGACGGAGAGGTGGCGACAGTGGACGGCGACGTGCGGCGGCGACTGCGTGAACCGAGGACGTCCCGGTGAGTTCGATCCGGCGAATCGAGGCACTAGAACGGTTGGGATTAAGCGTTTAAGGACTCTACCTCAAGGCGAAAACAGTGGGGTTGATCTCGTCGGCGATGGCGGCTTGTAGATGAGAAAACCGGCGCGTGAACTCGATGAACGTCGCGGCGCAACTTGAAAAACTCGCAGCGAGCTCGAGCGCAAGGCGGCTGGCTAGGGCTTGGATTTGGTGCCTAGGGTGTCGGGGTTCGGCTGCTTATATAGGAGCGGCACCGCGGCTTGCGGAGGAGGCAAGGAAAGGGTGGCGCGAGAGTCCGGCTCGGCCCGGACACGGAGTCCGTGTCGCGCACGGTGCGAGCGCAAGCAAAGAAAGGAAAGGAGGGGGAGCGCGGCAAGGAAAGGCGGAAGCGTAGGCGCGTGATCTTCGGGGCTAGGCCGGATACGGCGGGCGCGAGACGCGGGACCAGGGGAGGCCGTGGCGCGGCGTGGGCTTGAGCTCGTCCGTCGAGCGTCGGACCGAAAAGGAAAGAGGGAGGAGGGTGATGACAGGCGGGACCCGCCCGGCAGGGAGAGGAGGAGGGAAGGCGCGGGTGGGCTGCCTCCCAGCTGGGCTGGCGCGCAGGCTGGGCCGCGCCAAGGAAAGGAGAAGGGGGGTGGCGACTGGGCCGACTGCGGGTTTGGGCCGAAAGAGAGGAAGAGAAAGGAAGGAGGAAAAAGAAACTTTTCCCGGGTTGTTTGGAGTTTGGGAGATTTTGGAGAGATGCAAATGGTTTTGAATTCAAACTTTGAACACTGCAAATCATCCAATAAAATATACAAGGGCATGAATGCTCACACATGTGGTTCCTATGTTTTATTTTAGTTGATTAATATTTAAAATAAACAATGCATTATAGTGTCATGCATAAATAAATCAAACCTAGCAAAATTAACTTAGTTTAGGAAGAGATTTTCATATAGCAAAAATTAGGGTGTTACAAACCTACCCCTTAAAGAAATCTCGCCCCGAGATTTAGGATTAGCTAGCAAAGAGTGCCGGGTAATCTGTTCTGAGGTCATTCTCTCTTTCCTAGGTAGCCTCCTCCGCCGTATGGTGGCTCCACTTAACTTTGCACATCTTTATTACCCTGTTTCTGGTAGTTCTCTCTGCCATTTCCAAAATTTGGACTGGATATTCTGTATAGGTCAAATCATCCTGCACATTAAGTTCATCCTCCTGCAACTGCTCTTCAGGTACTCACAAACACTTCTTCAATTGAGATATATGGAATACATTGTGTACCCCGGATAATCTGTCAGGCAATTCTAGTTGATATGCAACTTCCCCTTTGCGGTCAACTATTTTAAAAGGCCCAATATATCGTGGCGCTAATTTCCCTTTCACTTTGAATCGGCGTAGGCCACGAATAGGTGATACCTTCAAATACACATAGTCTCCTACTGCAAATTTCAAATCCCTCCTGCGATTATCCGCATAACTCTTCTGTCTCCTACTGCAAATTTCAAATCCTTCCTGCGATTATCCGCATAACTCTTCTGTCTCCTACTGCAAATTTCAAATCCCTCCTGCGATTATCCGCATAACTCTTCTGCCTAGTTTGAGCAATCCTCAAATTCTCTTGAATCATCCGTACTTGTCGTTCGGCGTCTTTTATGATTTCAGGACCAAACAACTGCTTCTCCCCAGGTTGATCCCAATGCAAAGGAGTCCTGCACCGTCTACCATACAAAGCCTGAAAAGGTGACATCTTGATACTAGCCTGATAACTATTGTTATAAGAAAATTCGGCATACGGCAAACTTTTATCCCAACTAGTACCATATTGTATTGCGCAAGCTCTCAACATATCTTCTAGTACCTGGTTGGTTCTTTCTGTCTGCCCATCGGTCTGTGGATGATATGCTGAACTGAAATTTAACCTAGTGCCCATTGACTCATGCAAACGTTTCCAAAAATGAGATGTAAACTGAGTTCCACGATCTGACACAATCTTCTTTGGTACCCCATGCAAACACACAATTCTGGACATATACAATTCAGCTAACTTGGCTCCCGAATAAGTGGTCTTGATAGGAATAAAGTGAGCAACTTTGGTTAATCTGTCCACTACCACCCATATAGAATCAAAACCACTTTGTGTACGCGGTAGGCCGACAATAAAATCCATACAATTTCCTCCCACTTCCACTCTGGAATCTTGAGCGGCTGTAACAATCCAGTGGGCTTCTGATGCTCAGCTTTCACCCTCTGACAAACCTCACACAAAGCTACATATTCTGCTACTTCACGTTTCATGCCGTACCACCAAAATTTCTGCTTCAGATCTTGGTACATCTTTTCACTTCCAGGATGGATAGAGTAAGCTGTCTCATGTGCTTCCTTCAGAATTAAATCCCGTATAGACTTTATGTTAGGAACGCAAATCCTATCCCCGTGCCATACTATGCCGTCGGCATCCACCCGAAATCCTGGTGCCTTATCCAACTTGAGTAACTCCTTTATTTCCTTAATCTTCTCATCATTAAGTTGTCCCTTTCTGATTTCTTGTTCCAACGTAGGTTCAAACTCCATGGAGACGGTGCCTTCTGTATTATTAAGAAAACCCAAACTTAGTCGGTCGAACTCTACGGCTAACTCATCCGGCAACTCTCTTGCCCACAACAAACTGATCTGACTCTTTCGGCTCAAAGCATCTGCTACTACATTTGCCTTGCCAGGATGATAATGTATCTCCAAATCATAATCCTTGATTAATTCTAACCATTGTCTTTGCCTCATATTTAGCTCAGTCTGGGTAAAGATATACTTTAAGCTCTTGTGATCAGTATAGATATCACACTTTTGCCCGAATAAATAATGCCTCCATACTTTTAATGCATGCACCACTGCGGCTAATTCCAAATCATGAGTTGGGTAATTCTTCTCATGATCCCTCAGTTGTCTAGAGGCATAGGCAATAACCTTGCCTTCCTGCATAAGAACACATCCCAAACCTAGCCGTGAAGCATCGCAATATACTGAAAAATGCTTATGCATATCTGGAAAAGTTAGCACTGGCGCTGTGGTTAACCTCTTTTTCAACTCCTCGAAGGCTTTCTGACAAGCTGACGTCCACTGAAATTTAATATTCTTCTCTAACAAAGCTGTCATTGGCTTAGCAATCTTGGAAAACCTCTCAATAAAACGCCGATAGTAACCAGCTAATCCGAGAAAACTCCTGATGCCTTTCACATCCTCTGGGATCTTCCGGTTCTGCACTTCTGATACCTTACTTTGATCAACGGCAATTCCTCCATTGGATATGACATGACCTAGAAATTTAACCTCCTCTATCCAGAAATCACACTTGCTGAACTTAGCATAAAGTTTATGTTCTCTAAGCTTCTGCAACACTAATCTTAAATGTTCCTCGTGTTCTTCTTCCGTTTTAGAATAAATCAGAATATCATCAATAAATATCACAACAAACTTATCAAGATATTCCATAAACACACTATTCATCATGTACATAAAGAAAGCTGGGGCATTGGTCAAACCAAACGACATAACTGTATGTTCATATAACCCATAACGGCTAATGAATGCTGTCTTTGGTATATCTGAAGGTCTAATTCTTAATTGATGATAACCAGATCGTAAATCAATCTTGGAGAAAACACAGGCACCTTTGAGCTGATCAAATAAATCTTCAATCCGGGGCAGTGGGTATTTATTCTTTACTGTAACGGCATTAAGACCTCTGTAATCGACACACATTCGCAAGGTTCCATCTTTCTTTTCAGTAAGCAGTACTGACGAGGCCCAAGGTGAAGTACTTTTGCGGATAAACCCTTTTTCCAGTAGTTCATCTATTTGTTTCTTAACTTCAAGCAATTCGACACCAGAAATTCTATATGCTTTTTTATAGATAGGTGCAGTTCCAGGTACTAGTTCAATAGAAAATTCAATGTCACGTTCAGGTGGCATACCTGGCAACGAATCTGGGAAGACATCCGGAAATTCTGACACTAATCTAATGTTCTCCAAGGCTGTGGCATCAATAGCATTAACTCCTGCTTGAGGCGGGTCTATCAGAACTTCCATGTTCTCTCCGGCTGGCGTAGTCAAAGTTACTTTCCTCTCAGCACATGAGATTACCCCGTTGTATTTTTGCAGCCAATTCATACCCAGGATAACATCTACTCCTTGGGCTTTCATAACTATTAATGATGCTGGAAAATCTACCCTCCTTATTTTAATGGATGCATCATCACAAGCGAACTCTGATCGCATGTTTCCCCCAGGTGAACTAACTAGCATTGTTCTTACCATCTTTATCATAGGCAGATTATACTTCTCTACATGCTGAGCAGTAATGAAGGAATGCGTAGCACCAGTATCAAATAGTACTAAGGCGGGTCGGGAGTTGACCAGGAACGTACCTACGACAGCATTTGGACCTTCCTGGGCAGCCTCCGCGGTGATGTGGTTGATCTTGGCGTGGCTGGAAGCTTGGTTGGGGGTGCCCGTCTTCGAACCCTGTTGCGGTGTCTGCTGCGGCGTCCCTCTATATGGGCATTGCTTAGACCAGTGACCTATCCCTCCGCACTTGAAGCAATTTGCACTTCCCGGTGGTACTGGCGTGCCTGTCTTCACTGGGGTACTGGTAGGAGTTGGTTGGCGGGGAGCTTGGTTGTTTGAGCGCTGCATTTGGGGATTGTTCTGCTGAGACTGATAGTTCGGGCGCTGATAGTTGCCATTATTGTTGTAGCGCTGGAACTGGGGCTGCTGCTATCTGGAGTTCTGTGTAGGACGGTTCTGAAAATTCTGCGACCCAGAATACCGCGGGCGGGTGTTGCTGTTAGACTGCTGCGCCTTCTGCTTGCGCTTCCTTTCCTCCATCTCGCGACGAGTATTCTCCGTCACGATAGCTCGGTCTATAAGGTGCTGGCAGTTAGGAAAAGTGTGGTTCATGAGCTGGTACCTAAGTGGATCGACCAAGCCTTTGAGAAAACGGTACTGCTTCTTGGGGTCGGTGTTAACCTCCTCTGGACAGTAGCGGGACAGCTGTAGGAACTTGTCTCGATACTCACTGACGGTCATGGTGCCCTGGGTGAGTGCCAGGAACTCTTCTTTCTTCAGTGACATCACACCAGCTGGAACATGATGCGCTCTGAACCTCTCTGTGAACTCCTGCCAGGTAATGGTGTTGGGGTTGTTATGAGCCAAACGGTACGATTCCCACCATTGTTGAGCGGCACCCCGTAGCTGGTGAGGGCCGTAGAGAACTTTCTCCTGATCGGTGCACTGAGCGACGTCCAGCTCCCGTTCTATTGCGCGGAGCCAGTCTTCTGCATCCATAGGATCGGCAGAGTGAGTGAACACAGGTGGGTGTCCCTTCATAAATTCTGCGCGTCTGTCTCGCGGTTGAGGCGGCGGGGGCGGGGGTGGTTGCTGCTGCGCTTGATGCATGGCGGCCACTGCTTGTCCGAGTGCTTGTATCACTTGGGTTTGGTTCATGATCAGTTGTTCCATAGTCATTGGCGGTGGTGGATTTGGGAGTCCTCCGTCTCCGCGACCTCCTCTACCTCCGCGGCCACGACCACGTCCACGTCCTGTACTCATCTGATGGACCATATACACCATTAGTACTTATTTCTGACCATACATCTCATTCAACGTTAGTAACCAAGACAGATGAGATAAAGATCTAAACACATATTTATATAGATAGAGCAAGGCTTTCCCAAGCTAGCTAACTTTATTAAACGGATTAAGCATCCAACCCAAAAGACTAAGTTGTGGGCATCACCCCACAACTTAAGCACTCATTACAAAGAACCAAATCATCCATAAGACACAATCATAAGCAAACAAGCACACTTTTAATCGTCCTAAGTCTAACCGAACTAACTAAGCGATACTAATAGAACCTATTACAAAGGGTTAACATTCTAATCCTCATGGTGCCGAATATAGGTCCTAGCTTCCGGATCATTGTAGCGGGCCTTCTTCCTGCGCGGAGCATCAGCGGGGTCCTCTACAGGTTCTTCTTCCGCGGGCTCAACACCATGTGCAACCCATGCTCGAAGCTTTCGGTTCTCGTACCTCACCATGTCCAACTCGTCCAGGGCGGCGTTGTAGTCGGTGTTGAGGGTAGCAAGGTACTCAATAGCAGACTCCAGGCGTGGGTTCTGTTCTGCCTCCGGGTTGGCGATCCAGGCATCAAGTCTTTCGACCGAACGGCAAGGGTAGTACCGGCGTGAAGTGATGGCCATATCTTCAC
The DNA here is from genome assembly GCA_022530915.1 of Paspalum notatum. Lineage (NCBI taxonomy): Eukaryota > Viridiplantae > Streptophyta > Magnoliopsida > Poales > Poaceae > Paspalum > Paspalum notatum. Next base: position 6,529,161 of record CM039691.1, read on the forward strand.
GGTGTGCGTGGCACAGCGTCGTCAAGGCGTCCCTGGCAGCATCACTGATGGCGGCTTCATGGCTGTTGCGGCGAGTAGGTGCGTGCCTGACGTGGATGTTCCGGCGGGATCCGAACTCATCCGGGATGCTGATCTCCACTGTCATGTCCCAATCATCATGTAAGACGGGATGGCGGTAGCGAGTCCCCACATAGGTGATCCAGAACTGATCGTAGTGGAGCATCTCTAGCGTCTCTCTCAGCATCCGAGGAACAGGCAGCGGGTAGTCGAACCAGTGGTGGGTAGTGGTGACCACGGGTCCAGCTTCATCGTCGTCCTCATCATCGTCCAATGGGGGTGCGTCTCCATCGTTTGGATCTTGTTCTGGGTCTTCAGGGTCAACAGCTGGGTCTTCTGGATCCTCCTGGGGTTGCTCCTGCGGCGGTGCCGAAGAGGGTACTGGTGGCTGCACCTCTAAGGGTTCTTCCTGCGGCTCCTCTCCTGGTTCATCTTCGGACAGCTCAGGGACCAGTTCTTCTGGGTCCTCCTCCTCGGACTCAGTTAGGTCTACCCACTCCTGTGGCGGTGGAGAAGGTGGGGTTGGGGTTTCTGATCCTGTTGGGTCCGCCATAGCCTCGTCCACTAACACGCATGCGGGCAGTGCGCTTGAAAGTCGACATCTGCAGGCCCACAACGTAAGCAAACATAAGAAATAGTTCTATTATTGGATAGATAAGTAGATATTGAAAATCTTAATTGAAATAGACAAGCACAGATATCAAAATAGCATATATTGCAAGTATTTGAATGGAGAAAGCAAGAAAAGGTAAGAAAAATCCTTAACAACGACCAGTTCTATTCTAGGCTTGCGTCCTACGGTCAGCACGGCTCTGATACCACTTTTGTCACACCCAGTTTTAGAAATAAAACCAAGTGCTAACCATGTATGTGCCAGGATCAGTTTAACCACATACACAGCATAAACAAAAGCAATAACACAACCAGTACTTTAACTCAAGAGTAATAACCAATATTACAGACCACAAATGTCTTTAGCGAAACCGAGTATCTTAACGAAAACGAGTTAACTAAACGACAGCGGAAGACGACCATAATCCACAGGCAACTGACGGATGGCACACCAGCCTAGAACTCGTCGTAGTCCTGGAACTCCTGGTTAGGATCACCACAACTCCCTTCTGGATCTGAGCAGCGGTTGCAATGGATGCAACGGGTATAAAACAAGCAAGAATGAGTACATAATGCACTCAGCAAGTATCCCGTTTAGGATAAAAGTGGACTGGCTTTATAGTGGACAGGCATAGCAATTGCTTTTAATTGGTCAAGTTTTAGTTACTAGCAATGATTAGCAAAACCCATCCCTTTATTATAAAGACAGTAAAACATATTAAACAGATAAACATGAACCATTACCATATCCATCATCATTAACATGATCACCATGAGCCAAGTACCTTGAGCCTAAAACTCTAATCTGTGAGGGTCCAGGCCGCTCTTAACCGTGAGCACGGCTGATATATCAGTTTTAAACACTCTCGAGAGGTTGTACAACTTTACCCACAAGTCATGATTCTCATTGTGCCCGAGGTTTGCAAAGCCCCATTTATTCATACCTTAGATGAATCGGCAGGGTTTCATTACGAGACCTTTACAAAGAATTCCTTGAGTTATGGCTCACTCGTTACAGGTTTCTCCAGTTAACTAAAGATATGAGAGTTCCGTTCCAAAGGGTGACAAATAAAACTGCACCACATTGGCAAAGGGCAAAGTCTCATATCCCCCAGACCCCTCATACGCCATGTTTCAGGAAAGTAAGCCAAAACTCTAGTTCATCTAATTAATTAGTCAAGCCCAGTGCCCATATGTGTCTTGTGGTTGTACTGTTTTCCTGGGTGGTCGCTCGGCGAACCGATCCTTAGGGTGAAGCACTAGAGCAAAACCAACAAAACATGCCCAAGTCTCCATGTTGCTAAAACATGTAAAAGTGAGTTGAACGGAAGCAATTAATTTACAACATCACAGCCCTCCCAGGTTATGAAACATGTAAAAGTATATGAGGCTAGTCATCCTTATTAGGAGCATGCAAAAATTAGGCTCTAGATCATGTGATTAAAATACATAGGACATAGGTCAAAGAATACTTGCCTTCCTCAGCAAAAACTTGCTCAGGAACTTATCAAGTTGGATTTTCAGCAAACTCGGACGGAACGTCGGCTACACGTTACACACATACAAGCAATGAGCATTATTTGCCTAAAACAGTACATCAAACATCATGAACAGAGGTTAAAAAGGTTTTAGAATTAATCTACACATTACTACGATTCCATAGGTTCGAAAATCGCTCAAATTGGAGTTAAAACGCAAAAGATATGAATAAAACAAGTTTAGAGACTTAAAATAAAAGAGATTTGAAACTCTAGGGGCTAAACTGCGAAAACCAAGGGCCTAACTATGAAAATCTGGACCGCGGGTTAATTCGGGAGAAACTCAGGGACTCTTTAGCAAAAATCCCAGCGCTGACCGGTATTTGACTCCAGGTCGCGCGGCCTGGGCCGTTGGATCTAAATCCTACGGTCCAGATTAGATCAGAGAGGGGGAGGAAAGAGTCCGGCGGCGGGTCTTGCCGGCGGCGACGAGGAACGCGGCGGAGGGCCGCCGGAGTCATGCAAACTCCGCGGTTCCGGGGTCTAGGGCTAGCGGGGAAGAGCACATGAGGTAGCAGAGGCTGCGGCGAAGCGGGTAGGGGGGTCTAGGCGGCGGCGCATCGGCCGGAGGCGGCGGGCGGCGAGACAGAGGGAAAGCGGGTCTCCGGTGAGGAATTTCCGCCGGGGTAGAGCGAGATTGAGGAAGAGAGTAGGCTAGGAAGCTTCCTCACCTCACGGCGAAGCTCCGGGTGTAGATGTAGTCGACGGAGAGGTGGCGACAGTGGACGGCGACGTGCGGCGGCGACTGCGTGAACCGAGGACGTCCCGGTGAGTTCGATCCGGCGAATCGAGGCACTAGAACGGTTGGGATTAAGCGTTTAAGGACTCTACCTCAAGGCGAAAACAGTGGGGTTGATCTCGTCGGCGATGGCGGCTTGTAGATGAGAAACCCGGCGCGTGAACTCGATGAACGTCGCGGCGCAACTTGAAGAACTCGCGGCGAGCTCGAGCGCAAGGCGGCTGGCTAGGGCTTGGATTTGGTGCCTAGGGTGTCGGGGTTCGGCTGCTTATATAGGAGCGGCACCGCAGCTTGCGGAGGAGGCAAGGAAAGGGCGGCGCGAGAGTCCGGCTCTGCCCGAACATGGAGTCCGTGTCGCGCACGGCGCAAGCGCAAGCAAAGAAAGGAAAGGAGGGGGAGCGCGGCAAGGAAAGGCGGAAGCGTAGGCGCGTGATCTTCGGGGCGAGGCCGGATACGGCGGGCGCGAGACGCGGGACCAGGGGAGGCCGTGGCGCGGCGTGGGCTTGAGCTCGTCCGTTGAGCGTCGGACCGAAAAGGAAAGAGGGAGGAGGGTGATGACAGGCGGGACCCGCCCGGCAGGGAGAGGAGGAGGGAAGGCGCGGGTAGGCTGCCTCCCAGCTGGGCCGGCGCGCAGGCTGGGCCGCGCCAAGGAAAGGAGAAGGGGGGGTGGCGACTGGGCCGACTGCGGGTTTGGGCCGAAAGAGAGGAAGAAAAAGGAAGGAGGAAAAATGAACTTTTCCCGGGTTGTTTGGAGTTTGGGAGATTTTGGAGAGATGCAAATGGTTTTGAATTCAAACTTTGAACACGGCAAATCATCCAATAAAATATGCAAGGGCATGAATGCTCACACATGTGGTTCCTATGTTTTATTTTAGTTGATTAATATTTAAAATAAACAAAGCATTATAGTGTCATGCATAAATAAATCAAACCCTAGCAAAATTAACTTAGTTTAGGAAGAGATTTTCATATAGCAAAAATTAGGGTGTTATATGGCCGCACACATACAACAGGATAGGTATGACGTGTCTGGCGTGGCGACAAGCACATAACGGTGATACCGCAACATGGAGTAGCGCTACAGGCGTGGACACAAATTGTCATGTACGCATAACTTGTGCATCATACCATTGGCTCAATGGTAGGATAGATATGGCAGACACGCATAGCATACAGACTCATAGAATACATGACAAGTGCAATGAACTAAAAAAAATTGCGTGAACCTTCTAGGTGCACAAAACAACCAGGGGAAAATATACATACAACTACAGGTGTAGAGAGCAAATTTTGCTAAATTTTCCGGTTACATGCATTTATAAATTTTCTATGAATTATTTGCTACTGGAAATAATTAATAAATGTAGAAATATAATATCAAATGCGTGGGTTACATCTCAAAGCGTTGAATTCATTTTCTGCGGGAAAACAATTCACGAGAATAAGAAAACAAAGGTTCACTGGCTGAGCGCACGGCCCAGGTGCGGCTTAACAACGGGCTCAGCTGGGCCCGAAGGCACAGTTCAATAATGGGCTCGATGCAGCCCGACAGCGGACCGGGGGGTATGCCTGGCACGGCCCAACTGGGGCGAAATCGCGGCAAACCGTGCAGCCAATGGTCCACCAGCCCTGTAGCCTCCTAGGGCACAGAACGCCACCGATGCGGATGGCCGACGAGGGCTGAGTGCGCAGTAGGACCTGACGGCGGAGAGTCCCGCCGCGGGGGTGACGGCCTACCAGGCCTCGTGCGGCACGCATGCACCCAGCGGGTGGCTGACGTGCTGCGGGCACGGCGCCTAGCCCACGTTGTGGCAGCAACAGGGCACACGACGAGCAAGGTGCAGTGGCAGCGTAGCCGGCAGCATAACGACCGTACGTCCATACCAGGGCATCATGGCTGGTGTTATTTGCACGGTCTTATGGAGAATAAACAAAATTACATTGACATGCATCCATCGAGCACGTGCATGCATGGCAGCATCCAAGTGCAGCTTGACTCGGAGTGCAGATTGCTTGCAGCCGCGAGCGGGATCACGCACTGCCGGCGGGGCGCGTGCGGGTAGTGCTCGGCTTCTCGCAGATACACGGCGCGGCAGGGCCGGCATCGGCAGACGTTTAGTTCTTCCGCACGAATAGCAGATTGAACCGAATGATTCACGCAAATTCAACTAACACCAGGAATCGATCTACAGGATCTTAACAGGATCATCAAGAGATGCAATCTACCAGATCAAACCTCCGTTGACGAAAGGAATCGAAGCCTGTCGCGTATGACAGTTCGGCTAAGGCCAAAGACCTGCCGGCGTGACGAAGAGTTGATTCAGAATAGATCTGATCTCACAGCAACGCGATGTCGAGGTAGAACGTGCTGATAACGTGTTGAGAAACTACGTTACTGCGGATCACCAGATCCGTTCCCCTTCTCTCCCGCAGCAAATCAGGCGTGGAGAAGTTGTAAATTCCGTCTCCCATCCCAGATCCACGGCAGATATAACACACGGGAGACAGATGTAGGTGGAACTTCTGGCCTCTTCTCTTATTCATTATGGATACACATGGTGTTGATTATATAGAAGTGGGTAACCCTTCAGAGGTATATTTGGTATGAACCCACCCAAACCCTAATTAGAATTGGGTTTCTTAACAGTGGCCTGCTACCACCAATTAGACTTCGTTTGATGGCCTACTTATTTTTCTTCAACATGGTAAAACTTGTACTTAAGTAGAAAAGCAAACGAGATCCCTCAACCAACATTGGACCAATTTCAACTCGTGTGCTTCGCGCGCAGCCTTCTCCCATTTCAGCCCATGGAGGATTAGAGGGCGCAAGGGTTGTTGAGATTGGGGAGCAGAAAGGAATTCCGAGGAGAAATGATGAAACGAAATGGGCTGAAATTGGCCCATGGATGGTGAGGAGGGTATTATATTTCATACATTTAGTTTGCAAGAAACCGGTCCCCTCGGAAAAAAAGAATGAAAAAAAAAAACAGCGAGGCAGCAAAAATTTATAGAAACAACAAAATTTATTGATGTTATTATATTCCTCTTCTAATCTTCTTGAATCAACGGAAGAAACACACTTATTCAGATACTCCCGTCTGAAGGCTAAGAACAATAGTAATGGTTACATGCTAGTAGTATACAGAAAGGAATGAGCAATCGCCTCAGAATTCACAAGCTGCACATTCTGAGGGCGAAAGCGATGCATGGCCTATGTGCTGCTCTAGTCTTATAATTCTAGGCTAGAGCAGGGTAAAGTGTAGTACAAGATCTTACTCCTTATAATCCTTCCATGATCCCATCTCATGAAAGTGAAACTTACGCTGGCAATTCGGCTGGTTTTGGACGACTCCCACTATATACAGACATCTGGTGTATGCGTGGTATACTTACCAAATAATTAAATGGCCAGCTGCTAGTCCGTCTTAGAATACGACGAAAGAATTGGCCATGTCGTACTTCATCTTCTCCAAGTTGGGCGAGACGGCGAACTTGATCATCGGCGGCGGCCCGCAGGCGAGAGCCAGCGTGTCGTCGCCGCCTTCCGGCACGTGCTCCCGCAGGACGGCCTCCGTGACGAAGCCGACGCTGTACTTCCAGCCCTCCTCGGGGCGCTTCACCTGGTCGATGACGTACCACACCTTGAGCCTGTCCGGGTACTCGGCGGCCCACCGGTCGAGCTCGTCGCGGAGGAGGATGTCGTCCTCGGTGCGGTTGGCGTACACGAGGTGCATCTCTGTCTGGTCCTCGGGCTGGTCGCGCAGCACCGCCTGGATGACCTGGTACATGGGCGTGATGCCGCTGCCGCCGGCGACCATGGCGAGGCGCCTCGCGTGGCGCTGCTTGCCGTTGATGACGAAGTTGCCGCGGCCGGTGTACTCGACGTGGCCGAGAGGGCCCTTGACGTCGATGTAGGAGCCGATGGAGAGCGACTCCAGGTACTGCGTCATGAGGCCGCCGTTGGGGAACTTGGGGTGCTCGTTCTTGAAGTAGATCTTGACGAGGAGGTCGAAGTGTCCGATCTCGTCCACCATGCTCGTCGGCGTGTACGCCCGCATGCAGAGCTTGCCGTCGATGCTGGCGCAGACGAAGATGTGCTTGCCGATGGGGAGGCCGAGCACCTGGTCGGAGGACGGCAGCGCGAAGCGGAAGAGGCGGACGTCCCGCGACAGCTCCCGCTTGCTGATGAGGCGGCAGCTGATCTTCTCGCGCGGGTTGGAGAGCGCGACGGGCGCGGGCGCCCTGATGGACTCGCGGATGGGCGCGAGCTGCGAGAGCACGGAGGAGCCCCCGTGGACGGAGTTGTCGGAGCTGTAGCCGGTGCCGGTGGCGATGAGCTCGCCGATGCGGTAGGTGTCGAGCATGGCCTTGGCCTTGTCGGAGTGGATGGCGTCGAACTCCTCGGTGCAGTCGGTGCCGGCGTTGATGAGGATGCTGTCGGCGCCGCCCGGGTGGTCCTTGAGGAACTTGGTGCAGTCGTAGACGTGGCCGTGCACGACGATCCACGCCGACTCCTGCGACGCGTGCTTGCGCACCTCCGACATGGTGAAGGACTGCCGGTCGTCGGTGGTGTTCATGAAGGGCGTGGACGTGCTGCGCTTCAGCCCCGGCGCCGCCGCCTCCGCCGTCTCCAGGTGCTTCTGCCGGGCCATCCACCCGCCCAACTGGTTGCCCGGCTGCGTCGGGTGCTCGAACACCAGCCCGATCTCACCCTTGTGCGGACGGCACACGTTCACCTTCACCTTGAACCAGCAGTTGTTCATCATCCCCTGAGGACAGAGCCATAGCAGTAGCAGAGCATCAGAATCATCATCATTATCATCACAGAATCTGAGCACACGGCGATCATCATCGTCATTAGTACCATGAGGTTCCATATGAGATTCTCGGGCTGGGTGTTGAGCGTCTGGTCCCATGCGCGCACGGCGATCTCCTTGGCGCCGAGGAGGTCCAGGACCTCCACCTCCACGGACCAGAAGCACCAGCACCAGTACCTGCCGTACTTGTTGGGCTTCTCCGGGTGGTCGAGCTCGCAAACCAGCCATGTCTCGCCGCCGTCCAGCGTCACCTCCACGCGCGTCACCTTCTTGCCGCCGCCTATACATGTGTGCCAATGCAACACATCAGAAAAGTCGTCATTTCATCGATCGCTCACCTTACGTTGCCTTCGGCTGTGTTTAGATTCAAAAAGTGGAGGCGAAAAGCAGGCGAAATCTGTCAAAATTTGACAAAAACATCACATCTGACACTGTAGCGCACTGTAGCACTTTTCGTTTGTTTGTGGTAAATATTGTCCTACCATGGTCTAACTAGGCTCAAAAGATTCGTCTCGCAAAGTACATCTAAACTGTACAATTATTTTTTGATTTCATCTACGTTTAGTACTCCATACATGTGCCGGCATTTTTGATGTGACGGGGAATTTTTTTTCATAGTAAAATTTGGGGAAAAGTTTGGATCTAAACACAGCCTTCTTTTACTTATTACTGTCAGCAAACTGTCAGCAAAAGGTAATGGTAAAACAGTTCGATTTCACTCAAGTCTGGTCCTCGGCAGTGACATGACATCGATCGCCAGCCAGCCGGCACCAGGTGCAACCTATATGTTGCTGCAGACAAAACAGAGACACTGCCTATAGGGGTTTTTTGCTCACCTCTGACACTTATTTCAGCAGAAAACTCTCTGACCTCTGACCTTTTTTTTATTTTTTTGCAAAAGCAGCATTTTTTTGTGGTGTTCAACAGAGCAGCTTTTCGTTGCAACGAAGTGCCGGCTCCGATTTCATGCACGCACGCTTTCTGTGGCGGCAAAGTGTACATATATAGTAGGGATATCAGCTTGTGCATGGTTTCCAGCACCCGGTTTCCAAGCTATTTCCGTAGTTCTATGGGACATGACATTGGGACTGGTATACAGACGTTGTATCCGGCTGCTACTGGTGAAGTGATGTAGCTATAGCATAATGGTGAACGGGTCCTACTTGCTTTGCAAATTTCTGATTTAGTATCGTCCGTGCCATTTGTCATCTTAGACTTCCTCAATAGTCAAAAGTTCAGTGCTACGTGCCAAATTAAAAGTGCTGCTTGTTGCGTCATGTATGCCTTGTTAAGATTCATATTGCTAGCCTTGATAAAAGAATCTAACTTTGTGGTTTGTGAGATATGATATGGACAGCTTGATGTTAAAGATGGTTAAGTCTCTAATTTAATCCGATTCTACTCAAGATAAAAAAGGGTTTCAAGCTTGTTTACTGCTGCATTAAAATGACCCCTTTCTGAAAAGAGAAATAAAAAAAAAAGGGAAAAGAGTCTTCCTCACTCATGTCTCTTCATGCCACCACAAGCCATATTTCCCAAGTCAGTTCAGTTTATTTTACTTGAATTAAGAATATGGCAAGCTAACTAGTTGATGGTGCAAAACAGGGGACATGTTTGTAGGGTTATGGTGGGTGGCACTACAATATCTCCGGTTAGTAACGAAGATACAAAGGTTATCATCTGACAGCAATGTAGTGCTACTGCTGCTGGTCTTCTCCATAACAGTTTATGCTAGTGAACAATGGGTGGAATTGAATGACATCCAAATGGAGGATGAACCTATACTATGTAAGCCGGCCGTGTCACGGCACCGACATGAATTCCATTTGAGAAGTCATAGTCAGAAGCAAGAAAAGTCAGGGACTGACCGGAGTAGGCGTATCCCTTCATGGTGTAGCCGCGCTGCGTGGTAATGGCGTTGATGGGCAGGATCTCGTCGTGCCCCGGCGTCGTGATCACCGAGTTTATGTTGAGCTCGTTGATGATGTACTCCGGCTTGTACCACCACGCTGCGCATTGGCAATAGCAGTCAGTCAGCAGATTGATTTCCATTGGTGAACTATCCATACATAGTACCACCACCACAACACACAGCAACAGCGGCGTACGTACCTTCTGCGTTGGCGAGCTCGGCGTCGACGTGCGAGGGCAGGACGCGGTTGTCCTTGTAGTGGTAGTAGTTGTCGGACTCGGCGGGCGTGACGATGATGCGCTTGAGCCACTTCACCATGCGGCCGCCGATGCAGCCCGGGATGATGACGCGCACGGGGAATCCGTGGTCCGGCAGCAGCGGCTCCCCGTTCTGCATGTACGCGAGCATGATGTCCCGCGACGGGTCCAGCGCCCACTCCCTCGTCACGCTGGTGCCGTACTTGGAGCCCCCGCCGCCGGGGAGGTCCTCGGCGCCCTCGAAGCACACGTTGAGGGCGCCGCCCCTGCGCGGCATGATGCCGCACCGGCGCAGCACGTCGCGGAGCCGCGCGCCGCGCCACACGGACGTGGACACGCCGGCGGCGCCCCAGTTGAAGCCCACCGTCTTCTGCACCATGTTCTGCTCCTTGCGCCGGTTGCCCGCGCACGCCAGCGTCACGGGCAGCTCCACGGCGGGGAAGTCGCGGGCCAGCTCGTCCATGGTGATCCGCGCGGGGCGCTTCACGAGCCCCGTCACCTCCACGGTCCACGTCGCCCAGTCGGCGCGCGGCACGGCCCCGTGGTTGCGCACGTAGTGCAGCGGTGCCGGCGTGATGAAGCCGTGGTGCATCAGCCGCGCCAGCGGCGGCTCGCAGTTGAGCGGGTGCTTCCCCGTCAGCCGGATGAGGGACGGGTTGCGCTCGATCCACGAGTCCGCCGTGCCCTCGTCGCGCGCGTCGTGCACCGACGGCTCCACCTCCAGCTGCAGGTGCGAGCCGTAGAGCTCGTGCCAGTCCTCGTCGTCGTCGTCGTCCGACGCGTCGTCGAGCCTGCGCGGCGGCGACACGAGGGGTGGGAAGCCGCAGCCGCGCACGGGCGAGTCGGCGCGCCGAGGGATGTGGCTCGGCGGAGGCGGGTACGCCTTGGCGCCGCCGTTCGTGGGAACGCGCGCCGGCGCGGAGCCCGGCTCCAGGTGGCTGAACTGCCGCGGCTGGACAGAAGCGGCCATGGCTCAGGACAGAGGTGGTGGTGCTTGGCCTGCGTGCGTTCTGCGAGCTGGTGACGAGCCTGTCGTGCCCAGTAGTATACTAGTAGTAGCTGGCCTGGAAGAAGAGGCTCTCGGTATTGGTGCCTGTGGAAGCAAAGTGTAAGCGGGTAGCGACGTATATATAGACACGGGCGCGGCGCTGCTCCAGCGTGAAAAGCCCGTGTGCGCCACAAGTTTTTTTCCACACCCACCCACACTAATGCTTGGCACTTTGGCTTGCAGTCTTTGACGCCACAAAAATTCGTTGATTTCCTCACTCGTGTTTGCTTTGCAACACTATCTGATTTTAGTCTGTGTTCAAACTTCAAACCTTGAAAAACACCATGTTGATTTATCTTTTTTGAAAGAGTTATTTACATGTGTACGTAACTACACTCATCTTTAATAAACCAATAAAAATATGTTCACATACTCATTTATCAGTTAGAGTATGTTCACATACTTATTTTAAGATATCTCAAAGGTCACCACGTAAAAAAATTACAAAATAGCCCCTGGTTTTAATATATTTTGATAATACCTTCACATTAGTACATATAATGAGGTATGTCTACATATCTCAGGTATACTCGCATACCTCAGGCACATACCACCACAGAAAGTCTAGTATCAATTCATACTCCGTGTACATACCTTTCGGTTCACCAGACACGCCCTCAATCATGAGATACACAGGTGAGTGTAGCTACATGCACATGTAAAAGGAATTTTCCTTCTTTTTTATTAAACGGTAAACGATCGGTCACCTACTGTTTAGCCATTATTTAGTTCTAAATGACCGTTTAAACGGGTTTAAACGGTGTAAACGGCCAATTAAATGGAAACGGAAACGGTGTTTAAACGGGCTAAACAACCGTTTAAGCGAACAGTGATATAGAGATGTTAAGCTCTTATACTCTTATTATTTTGAAACTTTGGTGGCCATTTTCTTATGACCATCGTTTCGTTTAGTCTGGTACTAGTCCAATATGTTTAAATTTATAAAATATTTTTGGATATTTCATGAAATTATCAATTAGCTTATTATAACAAAAAATATTTAAATTTGGGCAACAATTTTTATGCTTTATAAAATTCTTAATTAACTTTCTTCAACTTTAAATATTTTAAATACATTTCTATAGATTTTCTCCACAATATTTAAACTCGTTATCCCATAATTTCACCTCATTTGCATATCTATCAATTGGTTGCTCGGGCTAAGCTGATTTAGTTACATCCGGTTAAGGACTTACAACCCCAATACTATTTCCACACGGGAAACTAAAATATGGAAGTTATATGCACTTTTTAATGTACCTTACATTATCATATCGTGTTTTTTTTTCTGGCACAATTTTCTTCCATCAATTTTATTAAGGAAAAAAGTTCAATATTTTACATGAACACAACTGTTGTTTACCTAAGCAATGTTTTTCTACATGCTGCTGGTCATGAGACCAATTGAATATTCCTATTCCCCATTCCCTCCTAGTGGTCACAAATGAGAGCATTGTGCATCAACTAAAATCGTTCATAATATAATGCCAGTCTTCTCTCTCTCTGAGAGGCCCAAACACACAAAATCCATACAACTCGCACACGATAGTACTGGTTTATTTAAATTCTTGTGTTTGGGGTCTAATATATACCGGTGCATATTGTGTGGGGGACATGCCCTCCTGATATGGTGTATCCAAGAATAACTTGATGCCAATTGCACATGATAGTTGTGCCTTCATGCCAATTGCCACGAAAGCCATTCCCATGGCATGCACCAACGCCAATGTAATGTGAATGCATGATACAATGAATTATTGGAAGCAATATATTCTTACTATTAATAATTGAAGATTTATTTTAAACCCCCCATGTTAATCCTCACAACGTGCGCTAGAAAATAAGGTAAATTTTAAAAATACTCACAATAGTCAGAAACATTCACCCATCACTTGGTAGATTGGAATCATAATAACTATTAGATTTATTCTATTTTCTAAAACAATTACCCATCTTTGCTACTATGAAAAAAACATATAATGAGCCCTAAATCTACATGCACTCTCACTATGAAACAAGATACAAAATAACCCTTTTTTATTTAATTTCCCATCTCTAATTTGCTATTACTATAGACAATCTCAAATAGTCCCTTAATTTTATATCAAAACTATTCACCCTTCTTGTTACAAAAAATAAAGTAATTTGGTTAAACTTACAGATAAATTAGCAACATATATTTTCTAGATTACTAACTTATAATTCTATTAAATTTATCCACCAATTTTTAACACGCATACCTCTAAGAACCTTATCCGTGTGAGAGCACAGGTTGATAGCGATCAAAACAGTTTCATCTATGTCACAACCATACTGTTTTAGTTGCTTTTCAACGCTTGATTTTTTAGCCATCCATCAGGTCCTATTTGGAACACATGATTTTCACATTAATCTTTTATAAATTTCACAGAAAAATCAATTTTAACATGGAACATAGGAATATCGGAAAAAATCTCACATTACAAACAAGGCAAAAGATGGATGGATTGGATTAAATCTACCCTTGTGCTAACAATACGAAAATGCTGTCATGTGAGGCCATAACCTAGTTTGTGTTACACCATCTTTACCTTAAACAACAACTAAGGATCATAAGTCATGTATAAGTAGCTGGAATTTCAATGTAAATTTATAAGAGAAACAAACTCATATGTTAGGGGCTATAAAACAGCTGAATTTTTTTCTTAACGTATATACTACTCACCATGCATCATAAGTCACCAGTTCTTGACATAAATCTAAGACATCAAAATTCATGTGTTGGAGCCCTTTAAAACAATTAGGTGAGATTTAGCTTTTTCAGTATTTTGATTGCATCATATCATAGATCAGGTATTGTTTAAGATGTTTGCTATCTTCTTTTCAACTTCGCCCGTGAAAATCAGATTTCGGATTAAAAAAATTGAAGTTTAGGTAGACCCTTCACAAACAACTAAGATCTAGCAGCAGGCAGCTGAATTGGCTAGGTTCTTTACAGTGAAATAAATTAACTTGTCTAGTTGGTTTACAAGTGCAGGGTGTGCGTGCTTATATATGTTTGTAAAAAAAATGTCTCTCTTTCTTTTGCATCCACTGGTTTAGGATGTACGTGGACCACCCGCACAAAAAAAAAAAAAAAGATACCAACATGGTGTGCCAACAACGAGGCACTCAAGTGAGGAATCTTGGCATCGACATGCACGTTGTCCAGGGACGATCCACCGATCCATGCAGCACGGGGCACACCATGCAGCTTCGGGTCAAGATACTTGCCGGCTTGCCGCCACTGAATACTAGTACTGTATGAACATCCGGCTGCAAGTGACATGGCATAGGTCCTGATCTGTTCATGCCTGATGAGTTTCACGTACTCGATATTGCGTGCACTATATACCATGCATGCTATATATATAGCCAGCAGAGCGAGTCTCAAATAATCCTCGCTTTTGCTGGAAAAATGTGCAGCGCCAAGTTCAGCTTAGGTTGGAATGGATGAGATCGATCGATCTCTGATGGTGTAACTTGATCTGTAAATAATGCGGTTATCGAGATCCAGTTGCATCCCATGTTCCCGCTACATATATACATGGATGAACACATACACGATGCGTAGACATAGCTAGGCGCAGGATGCAGCGTTAGATTTGTTGTATCCACAAAGCAAAACCTTATAAAAAACCCATCATCCAATCCCGGCACGACAACTCGTTCGTCGCACACGTGCTCTACGGCTCTACGCTTGGCAACCGGTGAACCGGCCAGGCCAGCTCTGCCACCCACAACCGAAACAGAGGCTCCACCTCCAAAACCTCATTCTGATCGAGACCACCGCCGGCGTGCCGGCCGCGCGCGAACCACGGTACGGCAGGCGGGGCAGCACACGGCGGAAGGCGCCAAAGCGCCGCCGCGCGCGCAGACGGCACATCGCCCGCATCGCCAGGGCAGGCCACCAACCGGGGCGTACGTAGCCGGCGAATTCTTTAAGCCCAGGCGGTCAGGGGAATCCGATCTGCCGCCAGCCGGCAGCCGTGGCCGTGGCCGTGGCTGCTTGCTACTAAACCCCGGGTGGGGCGGGTGGGTTTATATACGTGCGCCCCCACGGCGCAGCCGCCGGGTGGGCTGCGGCTGCACGCGGCGCCGGCGTCGGAACCATGCCCTTGCCGCGGGTGCCAACGGCCAAGTGAGGGGTGCGAAGTGGCGCGTGGTGTGGCACTGTGGTCTGTGGGCAGCAGCTGCCTCCTCGCCCACTGGCCGCGTGGGGCTCCACGTTCGAGCGCGGCGTCCGTCGACTGGATGCATGCGTGCGTGCCGCTGCCTGCCGAACCATGTGCGCGCGCCTGCCCGCGCGGACGCGGTTGCCCGATGCCCTGCCCTGCCCTTGCCGCCACCGCAAGGGCCGCGCCGCGCGCCCGCAGGTGAACCAATGCAAAGCTGTGAGAACGCACGCACGTCGCACGGGACGGGCGGATGGGGGATGGCACCGTGTGGGGTTTTACCTGGAACTCGACCCTCAAGTGCACGGCTGGGCTGACTCGTGAAAACGACGGCACGGTACGGTGGTCGCTAGTCGGTAGGCGAGGGGATGTTCGTGGGTTGGACTCCTCGGATCCAACTGCTTTGTTGATCGTCACGGTCAACCATCCTTCTCCTTTATCAAAAAAAAAAAAAAAAACATCCTTCTCTTCGGAATTACTTCCTTTTCTTTTTCTTATTTTATTTTTTCCTTTTTCTTGCACATATATTTAGTTCAACTATCTTACACTTGTGTGCGCCACAAACAAGCTTTTGTTCAACTATCTTATTTATAAGCTTTTTTCAAAACTATTCAACTACAAATTCATTCAAAAAAGGTTGTTTAGCGATAAACTTGTTTTTGCTTATTACAAAATACACTTTCTCATTTAATCACATTTGTTATTCCACTTAATTCTCCTCACCTAGGCTCTTTCGGTGTCAAGCCCACCAGTTCCATTGATGTGTGTGGGTCGGGAAAGATAATCTGCCCCAGGTACATCGGCTCAACGTGAGCTCTTTCTTCTGAATATAGCCAAAGCATACGATTCCTTACAATTTAGAACGGAGTGAGAAATTCTGAAACGGGTCATGACAATTCCTTCTTTTACTCTATCATGCATACTCTTGGAATGTAAAGGGAAGTTTGGACCAAGAAATCTAAGCTGTTTGTGGTAGTGTTTCATATAGAAAAGGCAAATGTGTTTTTCTACGTGGGACAAAAAATATATGCATGCTTCATTTTCACCAAATCTCCTAATATAATGTGCCTTTTGTCCTTCCTCTTCGGTTTCTGTCGCCATATTTAGTGGGGATACTAGTCATGAAGGCCTTACGTTGGCGATTTTTTTCATTACATAACAATCGTGATTTTCAATTTTTTTTATTTTAAATCTTCTTCAATATCACATTGATATTTTTTTTGTTAGAAAACTCTTCCCCACAAGGATAGGTAATTAGTGAACATCCAATTAGAATGAATTTAGTGAAAACAAATCATCATACTACAACTTTCTTTTTTTTCTAGAAAACATTCTTTGCCACACTTTTTCTATTTTTGAAATGTTACAAACTTATATGCAACTCTTGTGTGCACATATAAAACATGATTTTACTTACTTCTGCTTCTCCACTTGTGTGTTGATATGGGGATATTTTTATCACTTTAAATCATCTTATGACATAGGAAAAGTGCATATAAATTGTTTCTAACAATGTCTCCTTTTAAGCAAGCTTTAAGGGAACACACTATTAAACTAGGAACACTGGGTTGTAATGTTATGAATGTATAGATACATGGGCTAGGAGTTGCGATAAGTTTATCTGAGGTCTACATAGAAATAGTTTGTTTACAATAATTCGATGTACAAGTCCCTTAGCATAATGGAATAAAACTTACAAACAAATAGTTTTGTTACCTAAACATACATTTGAAAATTAAACATTTTATGTTAAAAAAACTATGTCATTCTTGTACATAATATTTGACACATAAAACTTTCATCACATATTGTAAATATAACTTTTCAAGATAATATTCAATACATAATTTTGTGCAAATACATTGCCATGGCAAATTTTTTTTGCTATAATTTTGTTTCAGCGCATTTTTTCATGGAATAATTTTATTTTAAGTCTAAAAATTATCTAAATCTATTTTCATGGAAACGTATAATTTATCCTCTATTTAAACATGTCCAGAATATTATGACTTTTGGAATTATGTGCACGTAAGATGACCGTATTTGGTCCCTTGTTAGAACAACATGTGGTGAGAATATAACTGCTAATTTCAGACAAGCTCAATTTATGGCTACACAAATGCATTCTAGTGCCACATAAACAAATCTTGGATGGGGAACTCAACTATTTGTGTAGTAAGCTCTCCAATTTGTCTCGATGGTTTAGAAGTAAGAAGATAATACCCTAATATTTAAATTAAAAATCATGGAATTCCATAGGGGACCAACAAATGTTCATGTAATATCATAGATTATAAGATAACCACATACATTAATGCATGTGTTACAAATATAAAGTACAATCACCTAACGACCACATAAATTACAACACACACATATATACTATGACCAGGCATAATAACACATCATATTTTTCTTGATTTATTCTAGGACTAAACTATGTGTTCTTTCAGTGGTAGGCGATATTCTCAACAACAACAATGCGCATGTGGTGACTTCGTTAATCTTGAAATCTGTCGGTTTAGTCTTTTGGAGATATTCATAGGGTTAGGATGGTAAACTGAGTTTATATGGGTGAGTGTATGTGTGTGTTTACATGTGTTTGCATTTGTACCGTGTAATTCTCTGAAAAAACACGTATTGTCCTTCCAGACTCAACTGAAGTAGTTAAAACATAATTATAACAATCATGCTTCTAAGCGTGAGTCATCATATCATTCATTGACAAATTAAAATATCTATCCTCCTTATACAAATGTTGCCATAGTCATCATGAGACTCAGCCTTAAAATTTATGATCAGACTCTTGATGGAAAATAACATGTTCATGGTTGAAACATCAAACAGTTTCCCACAGAACAAAAATATATCATTTGTAGAAAGCATTTCAATAAAGACAAACTTCACTTTGTGGCCATGAGAAAACTTGTTGGACTAGAACTGGACACCTCTGGCATGGCGAACAAGAACAGAAGAGTCACGATTCTCTTGTCGTGAACTTGATGGCCAAGTGCATCAACTAGCCTGCCTTGAGATCTCTCAAGTACCAAAGAATAATCGGGTCTCCACTTCACTCGCCAACTTTACCAACTTCAAAGAATTTAGATCATAATTTAATATTATCATTGAGTTGATAAAAGTTTCATTTCAAAGCTAGGGTTTTGTATTATACGTAAGTGCAATTGATAATTAAAATGAAGTATGGAAACTGTAGCTTTGATGTTTATATAATTTATTAATCAAGTACATTTACCTCCATTTTTAAAAAAAAAACTTATTCGTCTCAAATTGTAGTTTTTAGCACTCTTTTATATTCATGCGTGTTCGAATGGATTTTGATGAATCTACGTATATACATACAAAACACATTCATAAAAAATGAATGAGTGAAAAAAGTGGGAGGAGTATTAATCGAGTGAGGAATATATGCTCTCTCTTTTTGCGAAAAAGTATATATAAAAAGGGAAAGGTCCTACTTCGATATGTGTCTGGATCAATGTATATCCAGGGGCGGAGGCAGGCCCATGGCCACCCGGGCCATGGCCCGGGGCGTGGCCCAAAAAAAAAATTTTACCCCCCCTAAAATTTTGGCCCATGAAGCCCACCAGCCCAACACCCACACCGTCCACGCTCCAGGCTGCCGCCGTCCTCCCGCGGCCCGTCCCTGCCCTAGCCGCCCTTCCCAGCTTGGCCGCCGCACCGCTCTCGCTCGGCCGCCGCGCCGCCGCGCCCTGCCATCTGCGCCGCCCCTCGCCTGCTTGGCCGCCGCGTCGCCGCGCCCTGCCAGTGCCATCCGCGCCGCCCCGCCCTGCCGTAGTGCCGTCCCCGCCGGCCGCTGCCGTCCGCGCCCGGCGCCTCCACCTTCGGCCCTCCGCCTCCGCGGCTCCCCGGCAGGCGGCACTGGTCCCCGCCTCCCCGGCCCGGCAGCCGGCATCTGCGCCCGCCGCCGCCCGCCGCCGCTCGGTGCCCTGCCTGGCTGCCTGCCTCCGCAGGCCGCGGCTCCGGTAACGGCGAGCTCCGCGCCGGCCCCCGGCTAGGAGACTGCGGGCTGCGGCTCTCCGCCTCTCCGGACTCCGGTGGGGCGGTGTCCGCCTCCGGCCTCCCGCCTGGCCGGTGCCTGCCTGGCTGCTAGCCTGCTAGGCTGCTACTGCGGCTCTGCGCAGTCCTGGCTCTGCGGTCTGGACTCCGGTCCCTGCTGGCTGCTGCCTGGCTGCCTCCCCCTCACTGCGATAATAAGCCAAGGAGCCAAGGAGGCACTGCAAGGAGGTAGACAATGAATCCCAATTCCCTAACAACGAAATTGTGATTTGTACGATGAATCTATGTTCTTTCTTAACAACAAATTTTATTTGATTTACGCAGATTAGAGGTAGAAAATGAAAAGACAAAGGACATTGACATTGAGATCCTTTTTTTCTCCGGCGATAACACCTGTTATTCCTGCACAATCACGAGAAAATGTCAACATAAATCTTCAACAAACAGCAGAATCAGGTGCTAGTATTGATGCTCCTATTGTTGATACCCCTATTGTTAATGCTTCTATTGTTGATGCTCCTATGGTTGATGCCCCTACCGTTGATGGTCCTATGGTTGATGCCCCTACCGTTGATGGTGATGCCCCTAGTGTTGATGGCCCTAATGTTGATGCCTCTACTGAAAATAATGTTAATGATCCTAGTGAAACTCCTGCTACCAATGAAGAGTTAACATTTAATTCATCAGAAATAGTTGCTGATCCTGGACTTCGAAAACCAATTGAAGAGTATGGCATAAACATAAGAGATGCTGTTAGAAGAGAATATCTGATAAGGGGTCCATGTCAACCAATTGGTCATGTATATCCAAAAAAGATACAGAGTGGTCGAAAAAGAAGCTTTGTTGAATCATGGTTCAAAAAGCATGCTTGGTTAGAATATAGTGTTAGCAAAGATGCAGCTTTCTGTTTTTATTGTTACCTTTTCAAGCAACCAAGACCTGAAAATTATGGTGTTGATGCTTTCATAACCATGGGGGTTTCTAATTGGAAAAATGCAACACAAATATTTAGAGAGCATGTGGGAAAAGTGGACAGTTTGCATAATAAAGCTAGACAGCATTGTGAGGCTTTTAGGAATCAAAGGCAAAGTGTGGAACATGTGATGTCAACTGTAACTGAACAAAATGAAGCAGAATATTTGGGTCGCCTCACTGTGATATTGGCTTTGGTGAGATTTTTTTTATTGCAAGCTCTTGCATTTCGTGGCCATGATGAATCTCGCACCTCTTCCAATAAGGGAAACTTTCTTGAATTGACTGATTGGTTGAAAATGAGAAATGAATGTGTCAAAAACCTTCTTGACAATGCTTCTGGGAATAATTTGCTGACTTCACCATATGTACAAAAAGATATGTGTGAGGCTTGTGCTAAGCAGACAACTAAAGCCATCTTAGATGACATTGGGGATAAAAACTTCTCCATTCTTGTGGATGAGTCTCGTGATGCATCTATCAAAGAGCAAATGGTTGTTGTTTTGAGGTTAGCTATTGACTTTCCTTTACTTCTTTACGTTTGAGGTCAGTTTTCTGTTCTTTTTGATAATGGATAGCCATTGATTGTTGGTGTTTTGTGTTGTCTTAGGTATGTGAACAGCAAAGGGCATGTGATTGAAAGATTTCTTGGTGTTGAACATGTTCCTGACACAACATCAGCGGCACTAAAGGCAGCTCTGGATGCTATGCTACTTGGTCATGGTTTATCTATACATAACGTTCGAGGACAAGGGTATGATGGGGCATCAAATATGAGAGGTGAATTCCATGGGCTACAACGATTGGTACTAGATGAAAATCCCTATGCCTTCTATATACACTGTTTTGCACATCAGTTACAGTTAGTGGTGGTTTCAGTTGCTAAGTGTTGTTCTTCTGTTACGGATTTTTTCAACTACACCACATTGATTGTTAACACTGTCAATGCATCTTGTAAGAGGCATGACCAATTGGCCCAAGAACACCATGAAAATGTAGTGAGAGGATTAGAAAATGATGAAATTTTTTCTTGCAAGACCTGGGGATACTCGTTGGGGGTCACATCATAAAACTTTGTGCCGTCTACAACTCATGTGGCAAGCAGTATTAGAGGTGTTAGAAAATATATGTGATGATGGGCCTACATCAGCAACAAAAACATGTGCAGCAGGTTTACTTAAACACATGGAGAGTTTTGAATTTGTGCTCATTATGCATCTTATGATTAAATTATTGGGTAAGACTAATGATTTATCACAATGCCTGCAAAAAAAGGACACAAACATAGTCCGTGCTGTATCATTGATTGGGGTCACATTACAGAAGGTGAATGACCTTAGAGAACATGGTTGGGAAGGGGTTTTTGAAGCAACAAAACAATTTTGTGTCAAGCATCACATCATAGTGCCAGATATGTCGGAAACAACTGTTGCTAGGGGTCGTTCGAGGGGTCGTGGAGGCCAGCTAGTAACTTACCAACATCATTTTCATCATGAAATCTTTAATGTGGTACTTGACCAGCTTATTGTGGAGTTAAACAATCGGATTGGTGAAAGATCTACTCATCTGTTGAGATGCATGGCATGTCTTGATCCTAGAAATTCTTTTGCCAACTTTGATATAAATAAGTTAGTTGACCTTGCCAGAATATATACTGCTGATTTTTTTCCGTATACTCTGGTTTGTTTGGAGGAACAGCTTGAGACATTTATTGGTAAAGTGAGAGGTGATCCTGAATGGTCAAGTTGTAATGACCTTGGTAAGATTGCAGAGCTAATGGTTAAGAGTGGAAAACATGTGGATTTGCAATTGGTATATCGTCTCATTGAGTTGGCTTTGATATTGCCGGTGGCAACTGCATCTGTTGAAAGGGCCTTCTCAGCTATGAATATCATCAAAACCGAGTTACGGAATAAGATGGCTGATGATTGGTTAAATCACCGTATGGTGTGCTATATTGAGAGAGACATATTTACCACCATTGAAGATGAAAAGATATTAAGGCACTGTCAAGATATGAGAAATCGTAGGATTAACCTACCTCGTTCTAGTGGTATTTATATTCTACAAAATCCTTGTTCTAATTTTTGTGTTACATTATATTTGTTAGCCGCTTCAAATATTTAAAATATGTTTTTTTTAATTTTTGCAGTAGCTTCTACTTCTACCCCTGGACTTGTAACAATTGATGAAGAAGATGCCGCTTCGCAATGATATTTTTGTATGTTTTCTATCTTTTCATGTATCTTTAGAACTATTTTTTTTTGTCATGCTTTTGTTGTCAAAACTCGGCCCAGGGCTTGAGTGAATTCTGGTTCCGCCACTGTGTATATCTACCATATCAACAGCAAGATCGTTGACGAGGCCATGCTGGCATGGTTCCAACCACGTCGGCGTCGCCGGCCGGAAAGCCATCCCTACCCCCGCCGGTGTCTCTCTCCGCGCCGTTCACCGGGCTGATCGATCAGGAACGTCGCTGCCAATACCACGCCGACCGTGCGCTGAGCCCTACCCTCTTCGTCCCTATCCACCTACCAAGCACACACCAGCGCGCCGGGAGCGCTCGCCCGAGTGTGCGACGCACGTTCACCTGAGTTTACCAGCCGCGCGCGTGCTCCCGGCCGCCAGCCCGAAGACACACCGCACTAGCTGTCGCCGTCGACGAGCAGGCCGGCCGGCGCGCCTCCTCAGAAGTGGGAAGGGCCGCGCGGGGTTGGTCTGACCGCCCATGCAAGGGAGCAGCTAGCTAGCTTGGTATTGCTAGGACGCAGGCACGTGAAGAGGCAGAGAGCTGCCTGATGGGCTGATGGCTTAGCACACTTGCCTTTGCCCTGGCGTCCATGCAGGACTCCACGTCGCATTGCTCCTCTGTCAACAGGTATCAGCTTCATACTGTTTGAAAGCACCAAGAGTCGCCCAGGTTTGCCCAATTGGGCTATGTTGCTGCAGGTTTGTTGGATCTTTCGCAGATATCCCGTGGATCTATGCAAGATAATATTCCCTTCCCAGCTGCCAGATGCTAGCAAAACGTACTCCATCAAGTGTAGTAGCTAGTTGGTCAGCTATGTCGATTAGGGATCGTTCGTGTGTATGGGTATTCTGTGCGCTTGTCTTTGGGATCAGAAATATATAATGCACCCATATACGTTATTGTCTATCAGAAGAAATATATAATGCACCCATGTATATTGTCTATCTTTTGATGTATCCTGAGAGTCTGAGACTGGGTACCGCAGAGACTGAGCACCCATGTATTTTGGACGGTTGATTAGAAGTCCGTATATTTTGCATATATTTGAGAGGGCATGCAAAATTTCTTAAAAAAATGAAAAGTGCAAAATGTATTTGTTGTTGGACTCGGTCTCATGGCTGCACAATGTTGGACTCGGTCTCATGGCTGCACAACTACACAAGTTGTCAAGTTGATATATTTTGCACTGATTTCAAGATCACTCTTGATTTTTTTTAAGATCACTCTCGAGGAAGATGCAGTGCTGAGATGCTCCATCCGTCCCAAATTATAAAAGATTTTGGCACTTATTTCTCGATCCAATATTCATATGGATGTTAATAAATTTATACATAAATATAAAGCGCATACATAAAATAATATATACATATGTTCAAAACATAGTTACTCCCTCCATTCACAAATACATAACGAAGTTGATTTTTTTCTAAAACTTTTATCCTTCGTCTTATTCAAAAATTTGTTCAAACATGTAAAAATATAAATCATAGTTAAACTACATCTAGTGGTAAATCAAATAATAAAAAAATAAATGATAACTTATTAAAATTTTTGAATAAGACAAACGATCAAATTTTTGAAAAAAAGCCAACCACGTCATATATTTGTGAACACTGGAAGTACATAGTTGAACAACAAGGTGACAATTATTGGACCACGATTATAATAGTAAAAAACATGAATATCTATATACAATGCATGCATGTGCAAACATGGATGTGTGGGATTGTAGTAGTAGATATGTCTACGGAAAAAATTTGGAGCCCATGTCTTATCGAGATGCTCTAATATGTTATCTCACATTTTATTTATTTCTAACACAATACACATATATATAGTTTGTTATCTTTGTTTGGTTGTGATCAACCAGGTAACAATTACTCAATATTAGTCCATCAACCTATGTTGATGCACGTGTAAGTAATATTAAGACAACACATAAATGTATAAAACATAGACAACTAGTCAAAATTTAACCATTTTTGTTAAGTTTACAAATTACTCAATGGATAGATGTTTTTTTACAAATTACACATAAATGTTTTTTTACTCAATGCATAGGGGCGGCACATCTTGTTTGGTCCCTCTTCTTTATTTTGGATAGGGTGATGGGGAGTAGATATTAGTAAAAGGCATTGGGAGTGCAACCGAGATGTCAAAGTATATTTAATCATTAGCTTTATGGCGCCTTGTGCAATAAAATACCATGAGCCTATGATTACTGAATCGTATCTGAGTAGTATCTCTTTCATCAATCAGGGCGAGCACAACTGGAGTCTAACTTGCTAGCAGCCAATCAATCAGACAGCCTCCCCCAGTCCAGTGAACTCGCCCACTACTGAGGAAAAAAAGATTGCCAAAAGTCACCGAGAATCCCCCAAAACATACCACTACCCACCAAATGATAAACATTATACTAGTACTCCAGTCTCCAGTGGTGGCGGTACTAATGAGCCCTAAAAGGCTAAAAGGGGAGTCCTTGGAACACTGTATGTATGTATAATATTATGCATGGGTCCAGCGTTACTTTTAGGCTGCATTCGTTTTGGGGTGTGGGAGTGGGATTTTCCCACCCCCAGGCTACAGAACCTCCTAAGGGGCATTGATTTTTTCAGATGTATGGCAGCAAAACAATCAAGCTACTGTGCTGAAATAGCAGGGGGAAACTTCCCCCCAAAACGAACGCTGCCTTATTTGCACCCCAACTATAACCCAACCATGCACACGCTGCATGCATGCACCGAGCTAGGGAGGCCGATTGGGCGTCCCCGCAGCGCAGCCGCACGTCGATGGTGCGAGCAAAATTTACAATTCTTCGTAGTCGCTACTGGCAGTGGCAGCTCTGGGAGCGAGTGGCATGGCCGCCTGGGGGTCGGTCGGGTGGTGACTGACCGGGCGGGGTGGGGTGGGGTACCGTGGCCTCGCGCCGGGCGCTGCGGGGGAAGACGGCGCATGGGGCGCGCAACGGCCAAGTGGGACGCGCGCGGCAGAGGTGGCCTGGCGCCCTGGCCTCAGCTCGCCGCCTCCCGGCCGGCCGCGCGCAGGAGGGCAGCGTGGCCCCGGCTCCTAACGGGGGCCAAGGGCCGCGGTGCGCGCGCGCGGTTTCCTGTGTTTTCTCCGTGCGCCGCGCCGTGCGGCAGCGGGGAAACGCGCGCGCGCGGCACCGGCGCGGGCTGGCGCCTCCCCCGGATGCGGGCAAAGCTGCGACAGAGCGGCAGGGCCACCATGGATCGATGGAACCAGTAGTCGCTGGAACACAGGACGATTACGGCTAATGCCGGGGTTTGTTCCACAGATTACACATGGCCGCCTGCGGGATGGTAAGTGCCTGCCACGGCACGGGCATTGCTGGACACACCGAGAGGCGGCCGGCGGCGGCGCTCATTTTTTTTTTGTAAATTTGGACTCTGTGCGCCCACTCCATTGTTATTCCATATCGACGATCTATGGCGCGGTCAGATGGTTTCTTTTCTCGGTTCGTGGTTCGAGCAGATCTCCATTCGTCAGTCGTCACTGAAAACCACCACACCACAAAAATACGGACTACGTCTACCTCCAACACCTTCTCCATACGCCAAGAGCAGATCTTGTATTCGTCCTCATGCATCATGCACCACGCGATAACATTTCTCGCGGACACGGTTCGGCGTCGTGGCCGCCGGCCGTCCAGTACTATACTCGCAAATATATCATCATCATTTTTCCCGTGGGATCACCTTCTTCAGTTCATCTGACGCACAGAAATGGTGCCCTACCAGGCCCGGCCATCGTCGGCGTCTCGGCGACGGTGCCAGTTCACCTGTGAGCGGCGGACGTTGTGTGCGTTGCGTACCCGAGTGTGTAGCCTGTACCACCACCTTGGCGTTATTATGTGGACCTGGTGGTCTCGAGTGCCTCAGAGAGGACGTAGACGTTGGCCAATCGTTCGTCCGCCTTCTTGGTTCGGGTGCTCTTGGCATGGCGCTGGATTCAGTCGTTGTTTCCACCATAAACGCTATCTGTCGCGTTTGGCAACTTCTGACGATGGTTCTACATGTCCTCCTTGGCTTGGTGATAGGGCGAAAAAGCGATTGGATACCTTAGTTTAAAGTGAAGCTTCTTTTTTTATCATGGTGATATCCTCTTTCGGCAGTGTACAATTTTATTTAGCGAGGTTTCCGATCCGTTCTTAAATATTTGTCACCAGCTAGCTTATTTTTTAAACAAAGAAGCATCAAATAAAAAAACAAATAGAGTATATATCATATTGCAAGGATATTGTCATGTTTGTGTAATAAAAAATTGTATATGTACCTGCTGTTGGTATCACAGTAACAGCAGGTGGTTTGTCACTGCTAATATGTCCCAAAATGTTGAACGACTGTTGTAAATTTCTCTTGTGTATATATATGCTATCTGTCATTGGGTTGAAAGCTTCTAAATGGGGTGGATTATCTAAATATCTTGCACTTCCATTGTAGCAGCCATGTTTCATGCTTGATCTACTGATCGGCGCCGTTTCAAATTCATGAAGTGAAGTCAGGACCAAAAGTCAGAAAGAGAGGTTCGTTGTACTGCCAAGTTGCCTGTACGTCCCAACGAATCAAGTGTGGAGTCAATGGTTACTTCGAGAGTTCAAGGAATCTAGCATCCACGGCCGTACGTGATTCGACTTGCTTTTAAAATGCACTTAAGATTAAGAATCTACCAATTCAAACTCTGGTTAATTATATACCAGTTTGTCTCTGGCAAGCTTAATCTTCAGTATTTTTGGAACCCAACCCAATAGGTGGATGCCCTTACGTCTATGTTTGAATTGAACCTTCTACGCATACTCCTAAACTTTAACCTGCTGTGATTAGCCTGTGTTACATTGAAGTGCAAATGCATTCAACAGTTTGTGTTGTCATGACCTCTCCAGCATAATAATGCTACCAATAGACTCGAACAACCGACCATTTCAATCCATTTATTTGCACAAACATATTGTAACGACAGGCTGCATAGGGTCAGAATAATTATTGGCTGTACTGACCAGGCATCTCTGTCTGACTTTCCTGCTTATACATATGCTCAGTTCATCAGTTTTTGACATGGACTGTTTCTGCACAACAATACATTATACACTGTATGCGCATCAGTGACGACACAACCTGCTGATTGCTGATTCTCGACTCAAAACTTTGGCCGATCTGACTTCGCTCTGTACGATCCGTGCAGCTCGTTGTTTTCTCGTTTCCAAACCTGTGCTGACGACGGGCACGCTGTTTTTATGGTAAGGTCTTCAGGGGCAGGGATTTTTTTTTCCCCATACCCTTGATATTAAGTGACTGAGACGGAACTGATTCTTAAGCTGTCATAAAAAAAAACGTTGGAGAATGGAGTTACGTTTTGGTATTAGACTATTAGGTGTCGTGTGCACAAATTAATACATCGCGCCTCTTACTATAATTTACTGCTGAAGGTGACAAATGGCTGACGCAGGAAGTACTCGCCTATTTCTGGATGTATGTGTACGAACTGTATCAGCATGCTTGAATCCCATTAATATACAACCATTGTTAACTAGTAGTAAGCTTCCCCGATCAAGATAAGTTTTTTTAAAGTAATTTGCGCATTTTAGAATACCCTGACGTACCCGTCAGTAACCAATCATGTTTGTGTCTGATTGATCCGTCGATGTCACCAGCAGCTGAGACGAGAGGTTTGTCAGTTCGGACTGCTGAGTTGCTTCGTCAGTTCGCTGAGCCTGAAAGGCCGGGGAGGCCGTGCGCACAGCCTGCCGCGGCGCATTGGCGCAAAGCCAAGAGACCCGTCGTTTCCACAGCCACCTGCAACTGCAACTGCAATTGATCAACCCAACTTGCTACCACGTGCTCCTACTTGTTTGCCCAAATGCAGGACAGGCCGTCCGTCAGGCTGGGAGTGGTTGGTTGAGGCTCGGTGTGCATGCAGATGCAGTTGAATTGACTGATCTGGCGATTCAGTCAGACTTCAGAGTCTCTCAGGCGAAGGCGAAAAGCTCATTGATTTCCCACTGTCCGAGAATGACTCCGCGACGTGGATTAGTGATTCAGCGGCACGAGATGCTGCCGTTCAGATTCAGAAATCTGAATCGAGCGTGGTCGTTCATCGTCTTCCGGAAAGGTGGTCAGGCTGTCCTTGGGAGACCGTTCGTTCCGGCGGTCTCGTCGCGCCGCGGCGCGCGGACGAAAATGCCGATCAGCGCCCAGCGCGCTCGCAGAGCCGGTCAGCTCCCCTTTTTCGCTGTGCTCGCGTCTCGCCGTGGCCTCGGCCTACCGCAATCGGCAACTAACGCTAGAACGGACGGTGTCTCGGATTAGGAACCTTTTTATTTCGGTGGTTCAGAGTCCTACTAGGCGAGGAAATTTCAAGGGAAGCAGCACCTGGAGTCCCGGGACTGTTCGCCGCTTCCTCGTCGCGTATTCGTCTAGAAGCTGACACTCCGGTCGCTTGGGAGTATTGGAAAGCTTCTCAAGTTCTGATACGTCAATCTGCAGAAATGCGTTCCCAGCTCAACGAAAAACGTGCCTAAGCGCACGCTCGCGAGGAAAAAAATAACAGATTTACTCCTCTTCAATCGAGAGTGACTAATTGGCGAGCGCTCATCAGTTCGGACTTCAGCGAACGATGGTCCCCGCTCGCCACGTGTCCCCACTTCTGCCAGCAATCCCGCGCCACCACCAGCAGCAAAAATTGGCGACGGAACGAATTGAACCCCACACCTCCTATTTGAGGGGCTTAGCCTGCCTCTCTTGACCAACTAAGCTTCTTTAGTTTTGTGTTGAACATGTAACTACATATTCTAATATAAGTGAAAAGCATGGTATATGTGGAATAAAAAGTAACGATCATAACTTTTAAGTATAATTTTAGATGCATGTAGAATGGATAACTTTTACTCCAAAAAATTAGGATCATAAACTTTCTTGTGAATTATTCTAATAAATTATGTAACAAACTTATGTTACCGTAAATTATTTCTAGCATAAAAATATGTCAGCATGTGAATAAAATTATGTCAGCATAATTTTTCGTGAATAAAATTATGTTAGCATGTGAATAAAATTATGTCAGCGTAATTTTTCGTGAATAAAATTAGTCAGCATATAAATAAAAAGAAAGTTATTGTAATAAATTTTGCTTCCATAAAAGTTATCGAAGAAAAAACAAAAAAAGAAAAAAGTTATCATGCGAAAAAATAGTAAAAAAAGGAAAAAAAATATGTTACCGTAAATTATTTCTAGCATAAAAATATGTCAGCATGTGAATAAAATTATGTCAGCATAATTTTTCGTGAATAAAATTATGTGAGCATGTGAATAAAATTATGTCAGCGTAATTTTTCGTGAATAAAATTAGTCAGCATATAAATAAAAGTTATTGTAATAAATTTTGCTTCCATAAAAGTTATCGGAGAAAAAAACAAAAAAAGAAAAAAGTTATCATGCGAAAAAATAGAAAAAAGAAAAAAAATATGTTACCGTAAATTATTTCTAGCATAAAAATATGTCAGTATGTGAATAAAATTATGTCAGTATGTGAATAAAAGTATGTCAGCGTAATTTTCCGTGAATAAAATTAGTCAGCATATAAATAAAAATTATTGTAATAAATTTTGCTTCCATAAAAGTTATAAGAGAAAAAAACAAAAAAAAAAGAAAAAAATTATCATACGAAAAAATTGAAAAAAGTAAAAATGTAAAAAAAAACACCTCTCGTGTGAGGTGGGCCGAGCGAATCGCGTCCGGGGCCCACCCTGCTCCCGCGTCCCGCCCCTGCCCACGCGAGCCTGACCGGTGGCGTCGCTCGCCCGATTCGAATCGAGCGAGCGATAGCCAACCGGGAAACGCGTCTTCAATCGCCTAATATTTGTCTATCCATCAATCAAATTGTTTTGTGTGTGTTTTTATGCCTGTTTTGTTAAATTACTACGTATATAAAAAAATTACTATATTGTTAATCTGTATTTTTTTGTATTGTGTTATGTAATTTTGATATCCGACTGATGGATTTGTTTCTCATCTGGTGACTAATTTGTTGGTTGTATATCAGTCACATTTTTTGGCCGTGTGACGGAGATTCAACGGGGTGTGTTCAACCGTGTGCTTTTTTATTGATCCATCAATTACAATTTTTTAGCCATTGGATGCAAATCGTGTGGTTAAAAAATGGTGACCGATGGAATGTTAAATTTTAGTCACCTGATGTGGAGACGGACCCGACGCAACTGTACGAATTGTTATGGTTATGTCAATCAGAAAGTTTATTTTACGATTTCGGTAGTTCGATTTTCAGCCTTCAATTGTGAAACCGGCAACCAGGACCAATGAACTAACAAAACCGGATGGAAAAAACCCTATCCCATATTGAAAGTTGTTTCGGATGGTGGTTTTCTATTTTTATAAAAACAATAAAAACTTATTGAATCTCTAAGAATCATAATTAATTTATTTAAAGTTAGAAAAATATGAAACATATACCAAATGAAATCTACAAATATAATCTATGTATTGATGTCCTATTTATAGATTTTAGAACGTATTTTTTGCTATTTTAATATTTTAATTAGAGCAATAATACAATATATGTAGGAATAAATGGGCTCTAAATATTTTTCAAACAAAGCACCAATAGATAGATTGATGCAACCACACGAATTATTACGGTTACGTCAATCTTTTCAAACCGGTCAGTTAAAAAAATTCAAAAAAATCTATTTTACAATTTCGAAAGTTGTCCGATTTTCAACCTTCAATTATGAAACCGGCAAGCAGGACCAATGAACTAACCAAACCGGATGGAAAACCCTTTTTCCATATTGAAAGTTGTTTTGGACAGTGGGTTTCTATTTTTATAAAAACAATAAAACCTTATTTAATCTCTAAAAATAATAATTAGTTAATTTAAAATTAGAAAAATATGAAACATATGCCAAATGATATCTACAAATATAATCTATGTATTGATGCCCTATTTATATATTTTAGAACTTATTTGTCGTAACTTTTAATATTTTAATTAGAACAATAATACAATATATGTAGGAATAAATGGGCTCTAAATATTTTCAAATAGAGCACCAACAGATAGATTATATTTTTTTTAAAAAATGGTAAATGTTTTATATTTTTAAATTTAAAATAAATAAATTATGAATTTTTAGAGATTAAATAAGGTTTTATTATTTTAAAAAATAGAAAACTCACCATCCGAAACGACTTCTCAGGTGTTTTCGTCCTATTTAGTTACTTCAGGGTTCTAATTACCTGGTTTCATAAAAACTGAAAATCGAACGATCGTGACAATTTGATATCGTAACATGGATTGTATTTTCTTCAAAAAGGCAAACCATAGACGGCAACATCCGCGGAAGCCTGACGCCGTCTCCACCTTCGAGGCGTTCTCTCCACATCTCTTGAATTCGCCCTACCTTACCGGGTTTGTAGGTGAAAACATTGTCCATTGCGGACCGGCATCGTCGTGAGTGCCATTTGGTGTGTCATATGCCTTCAATTTCTCAGGCGTAGTCGTCAGACAACGGCACGCGAGTTTGTCATTCAGCAGCACGAGCCGCCGTTCAGAATTGAGCGTGGTGCATCATCATCATCCTGCGATGATTCAGGATCTCAAGCAAATAAAAATGTCGTGGGTTCTTCATTCAGCGGTGCAAAGATGTCATTCAGGATCAAGCGTGGGCCTCCAAGGAAACGGTGTAGTCCGGCCGTCCTTCGGAGACCGTTGTTTCCAGCGGTCTCGGCGCGGCAGCCGGACCCGAACGGACGAGGAGCTAGCGCACTCACACTCGGCCAGCTGACCAGCTCAGCTCTCCCTTTTCGGCTTTTCGCCGTTCGCCTGTCTCCTTGGCTACGGGCTATACGGCCTACGGCAACGCTAGGACGAACGGTGTCTCAGACTAGGAAGTCGTCTCGATAGTCGATATGCCTTTTGATTTTGAGTCTTATCCGAGGAAATTTCAAGGGAAGCAGCTGGAATTTCAGGTTTTCCCTCGCATGGTACAGTGTTCGCCTCTCCCTCGTTGCGTGTTCGTCTAGAAATAGAAACTAGTATCACTTTAGTTGGAAACTCGGGATCAAGCATAGGAAATTTGGAACGAAAAGCATTAGGATAATTGAATACACATGAACGTAATGGCACTATGTTATGATATACTTGCTCCGTCCCAAAAAAAACAAGTTATTCTAGCTAAAGTTGAAGATTTGGAGTCATACATATCGGGATTTGTTGGGTCCACATGCCTCATTTTCCTCGAACGCAGCACATCTCCTCCTAAAAATTGTTTGTCATTTCAGGTTGCTAGTGTCAACTTTGGTTATTTTCCTATACATACTATGACTGATTGGATAAGATTTGCATGCTTGCGTCCTTCAATGACTCAGCGTGCATGCAGTCGCTCGTGTTTCCTTTTCCTACGCAAGGAAGATCCTAATTTGCAGGAGCATCAAGATCATTTTGTATCCACACTAATTTGTCTGAAATTTTGTAGAATGATTTGTTTTCTGATACGGATGGAGTAGGTATTAGAGTTTGGAATTGAAAATTGGAATCTGATTTTTCCAAATTCAGTTGTTTGGCTACATGTAAAATTCAAAGTTAGGATCAAAACCTATGGCCCATCTGAGAGTGTAGTATTTTCATAGTTCTATGTCATACTATGGTCTTGAAGAATAGTATGATATTTAGGTCAAAAGTGTTTGGCAGTTTTCTAAAAAAAAACTTTATTTTTAAAATCATGGTTTAGCAATACTCTGATATTTTTTAAGTATAGGAAACTCTGGTGTAGAGTAAAGTTTTTAGCTCATCATGCAAAAATACAAATGACACCAAACACAAGATGGTATACTTT
The DNA here is from genome assembly GCA_022530915.1 of Paspalum notatum. NCBI lineage: Eukaryota > Viridiplantae > Streptophyta > Magnoliopsida > Poales > Poaceae > Paspalum > Paspalum notatum. The sequence continues at coordinate 6,562,462 of CM039691.1, forward strand.
GGTTACACTAAAACCATGGTATTGCCATGACAATTGTAAACCATAATATATATTTCTAAACTGTGGTTTTCAAATATTATGTCTCCAAACAAACCCTGGTATTAGACTATAGCTAGAATTAGATTCCAACCATCATTTCCTCTCCATCTAAATAAAAGATGCATTGTGAGTCATTTTTAAAACCAGCCTATTTTGGTATTGGTGCACGATTTAGTTTGGTTGATGCAATAGTCATACACCCACCAGGATTCCCAAACTTCGGTAGTGTTTTGGATCCGGCAGATAACATCTCTAGTGGATCAAACATACTAGATTTTTGGGTAGATTTTATCCATACTCTTTTCAAGCACCTATGATAGAAGGATTGAAACCCTCCACATTCTCACAGAATCAGTACTTTATCTAGTATTCACTCTCCCCGTCCAAATAAAATAAGGCGTTTTAGTTTTGTCATCAAACTTTGTAAAGTTTGACCATTTTATATTAAAAAGCATAAATATCTATGAAACTAAATAAATAGATTTGCCGTGATATATATTTCCATAATATATATATTTGGTATCATAAATATTGTTATTTTCTTTATAAACGTTTTAGTCAAGTTTGATTTAGAATAAAATTAGAATGACTTGACCTAATTTTTTGGAGAGAGGGAGTAGATTCTAATGATCCGCATGGATCCAACCACAAGCTGCTGATGCATTGACCATCTTCAATGTACAGTCCATGATCTAAGTAATGATATTAGGACAGTACACCACACAAGGGGGAAAAAGTCAGCACTTGGCGATTCTGAATCTTACGCAAATAATTCCGCTTAGTTTCCATGAGAGCTGAGACTCTCCGTCGTGCGGTACTCCTTGCCGTAGATTCATCATTCAACGGTACAAGCCGTCATTCAGAATCGAGCTGCACTGCAGGAATGGTGCCCACTGCCCAGGCCCGTCCTTCACGGTAGGAAACCTCGTCACATGCTTTTTTTGACTTGTGTGATTCAGAATCTTGGGCGGAGAAATTTGACAGGAGACGACACAGCAGCTGGGATTTCGGGACAGAATGTTTCCCTCCCGCGCGGTGCAGCTCGCCTGCTCCGTCCTCGTCGCGTGGAGCGTTCAAAAGTATTGGCGTGGATGTTTACAGTATAAAATGACACTCTAACGCTACTGCAGACAGAGTGAAAGATATTTCGAATAGCGATGAATAATGACGGATAAACATTCCGTTGAAGATAAATTAAGGTGGATATTACGCTCGATACGGCTCTACACATTTATCTGCCGAAACGCTGCAACCGTACATCCACGACAGGTCCCGGATTCCATTTTTTTTTCCAACCTCACGCTGTTGATGCATTGACGATGCATCTCCAACGTACCCAGCAGCTGACAGCTGACACAAAGGCAGAGAAAAAAAAAACGCGGGCACTTGCATGAACAGAAGCAGAGTCTTTGGTCTGGAAAAAACAAGCTGCTCTGATAGTTCAGCAGGTCCCCATTGTCCTTGTCCACAGGCAATGCTGTTCTGTCATGTCATCATCTCTCGCCGGGAAGAAGCCCTGAAAGGCCAGCCGAACCTCGGATCGGGCAGCCGCGGCGCAGGCGCCCACATCCCTGCGTCTCGTGCAAGGGCCTCGCCGCCACTCGCCCAAATGTCTCATTGTCTGAAAAATACATGGAGAAAGAAGACATGCGTGCATGAGAGAATGATGAGTAGTAGAGGCGCCGGGATCTCTCATTGGTCCGGAGTTGTTTGTCCAAATGGTTCACTTACTGCACTAACCAATCATCCAGGAGCGCCGGAGGAAGATTGGGGGCCGCCAAGCATAGCTTTCGTTAAACAGAAGAAGAGGAGCAAGCAATCGTTAAGCGACACGCGTTTGCCCGTTTCTCCGCAATTTTCGTACAAACTTGTGCGGTTAATATACTGAAGAAGAAGAAAAACAACTTGAGATTCCCAGAAACAAGCATACGTGATACGATGAGGGCATCCTTCTTCAATGCAAGCCAACAAGCTATATGCAGTAGACTGCAGTAGCTCTGCTTTGTCAATCGAAACTGTGATGTTGCTTTTTTTAGGGGAAAACACACACGCACCTGATGGGCAGATGGAGGATCCGAGAACCACACGTCTACCTGAATTAAGATACATGGAGCTCTTTGCTAAGCAATGAGCATCAATATTACATTACATTGCCAGCATGGCCTTGCGAGCAAACAAAATTGAGCCCAAGCCCAGTGTCGTTTTGGGCCAGAATGAAGGGGAACTGTTCAAGTCGTAACTCAACGCCTTATTGATTTTTTTTTTCTTTTTTGAACTGGTGGGCCTATTGATTTTCTGACTGCCGACACATAAAACCTGTGAGGCATACTCTCCCATCTACAAGGCATAGATTTGCACATAATAATTCCAATAGTCCAGGACATCATCAGTGACCAGCAGTTCTTACTGAATATCCTAAAAGGAGGTTGTCACAAAGCCATATACTAACGAGGCCTGTGATAATTAACAATTTCCCGCGTCGACTATGATGTTCAGAGCAGCCAACCATCAGATTGCAAACAAATCCTAACATCAAGAGGAATTAGGTGACTTATAAATTATAATAGACACCCAAATTCACCTCAACGAGGACATAACTTGAGTGGTTTAGGTGGAGCTAGTAGTTCACTCCAGGCTCCAGCCGCCTTGCATTCTGATTCTAGCATGATTAGTTGATCACCAAAGGGCAAATCCCGGCACAGTGGTAGACAAAGGAGACAGCAGGCAATAATTCTTTCTTTTCAAGATGAAATGACATGCATGAACTTTTTATACATGACTGAAGACATGTAAAAGCCCTCCTGCAGAATCACAATCATGTATGCAGCATGCAGGTGAAGATGCAAGAAGTCAAGCTTTCGTACTTTGAAGGTCCGGCAACATTTACAGTGTAAAATATGCTTCATTGAACAACCAGATATAACAATCATAATGAAATTTCTCATCTGGCCTTGAGGATGCTACATTGCTACTTCAGTCAACACCCGCAGCACTTTGAGATCACAAAAATGAATTCAGCCTTCGTTCATCAGATATGGTACACCATGTGTATGTATGAGCAAAAGCTTGATGTTCTTACGAAGGATGCTACTCCAGTTATAGCAGAACAAGTCTAACCATCTTATGCAAGACCCTAGATGGTAGAACCATCTTGAAAGGTTATCCCATTTGACACCCTTAACCATACTACTGGAATTTTTTTCAGACCCACTAGATGGGGTTGCCCAAGGAATTGAACTCAATCCTAGGAATTGAGAACCAAGTTTTTCCCAACATGTTCGACAATAAAGTATTATCAAAAGAACCCCTTTTACTACTAAAGTTTTTATGTCAATCAAAATAATCCACATAGAAAGTTACTGCTTAGCCCTAAAGGTATATGATCCAAGCAGGTCCCAGATGAAACCACCCTGATATATTTCGCTAAAACAACTGACTCCTGGGACAATAATGAGCAGAACAAAAACACTTGGATAGCTCCAAATAATACCTCCAAGCATCCAGATTGCATTATTATCCAACTATGATAGCTTAATGGACACATTCCTAGCAAACAGGAAATTGACCACTATTAAATGTCATCCTTAAACAGTACAGAGATATGGATTCCAATATATTCTGTATCAAATATACCCTGACGAAGAGTTATCAAATTCAGTAAGCCAAATCTAGCAAGCCAGAAGAGCAGTGGATTGACATGAGGATCATCAAGGGTAAGAAGCTATGAGCAAAGAATCAGATTAAATTTCATGATTTTGTGTCCTGACTAATCCAATACATATATCATTTCAGCAAATACTGATCTAAGTTCAATTTGTTAGAGGAACCTAAAGCATGAAGCTTGCAGTCAGTATGCCCATATCTACAGATGCAGATGAAAGGGAAATGGGATCAAATAAATAAGCCAAAGGTGTAACTAACATTAAACAGAAACATATCTAAGACATGGTAAATAGGCATAACTTAGCACCTAAGCACATAAAGGATAATCTTTCAGGGATGATAACAAGCAGTGTTCATAACTCATAACTCTTTGATCTAAATCTAGTTGGGATCAAATACTATATGTCTTTCGCCACAAAAGTAGACGAAACTAACCAACCATATGCCCATAACACTAGAACAAGATTATTCTGGGCAAACAGAAGACTTGGACCACCCTTTTTGGGGAACATACTCACAGAAGGCCAACCACAGATCCCAAAATACAGTAGTACGTCAATTTCAACCTAATCAGTATGCACCCTCCACCGCATCAAGCACCTTCCCAACTGACTCCTTTACCAGGTCTGCCCGGCGCAGCTGCTGCCTGATCACGGACATTTTGAAGTTCCGCAGTTTCTCCTCCATCGCTATTGCCTTTGACTTCTCAAGTACACCAAACGCCTTCCTGAATACTGGTCCGCTCGGATGCTCCTTACACAGCTCCTCAACAGCCTCCCACAGGTAGGGGTACGTTTGTTTTCCCTTGTCAGCATCATCTCTCACACTGGCATCGTCATGGCTAGCCCTACCTGCAGTGGCATTTGTTTTGCCTTCGCCATTTTCAAATCTAGCTGTCTTTGGCTTCTTACTTGTGCGTTCACGGCGTCTCCCCCCATTCTCCATATCCTCATCACTGTCCTCGGTATCCTGCTCTTCATGGCTCTCTGCATCCAAAGTAACCTCATATGGACGAGGTCCTCCTTTTCGATTCTTCCTAAACTCCCAAACTTCCTTGCTAAGTTCATAGACATGCCGATCGTGCTCTGTTGGCAAGTCAGGAACCCGTCCATGCTTTGCACGGGTCACCAGCAGCTTGAACTTATGCTTGAGGCGCCTGATCTTATCACTAAGCTGGGTCTCCGTAGTGGACGTATCAGCAGACAATTTGCCACTGATCTGACTGTGTAGCTTCCTCGTGTCACGAATGGACGAAGGCAGCCGGCCTTTCTTGGCACGGTACTCGATGAGGGCACCCAGTATAGTGATCTCGTCTTCAGGGCTCCAAACCCGGGTCGGCCGCTTGTGGTACTCCGGGGAGTGACGCTCCCGGGGAGCGTGGCGGCGTTGGGAGGACTCCCGGCGCACATCCATTGGGCGCGTGCTGATAGGCCTGATGTCGGCGGCCTTGATGCGGGAGGAGGTGCGCGCACGAGGCAGCGGCGAGGCATCGCCAGCGCTGGCGCCGTCGTCTTCAGAGACGGCGACCGCGGCGGAGTTGTTGAAGTCGGTGAGGCGGGGGGTGCGCCTCGGGGACGGCAGCCGGTCGGCGGCGTCGCCGTCCGGGTGGGAGTGGGATCTGGGGGAACGCTCGGTGCGGGGCCTCGGCGAAGGGACGCGACCGCCGGCGTCGGCGTCGGCGTCAGCATCGGAGTCGAGGTGATCGCGGGGGGAACGCTCGCCGGAGCCGCTGGTGGGCCTCGGGGACGGGGCGCGGCCGCCGGCGCCGGCATCGTTGGTGGAACCGGATGCGGCCGTGGAGGAAGGGCCTGCGGAGGTGGAGAGCGCGGCGGCGCTATGGCGGAGGTTGGGGGAAGGGGAATTGGAGCGGGATCGGGGGTGGGTCGCGGAGGGGGAGTCGCTACGGGATTGGCTGTGGCGGGCTGGGCCGACCTCTCCATCGGAGGTGTCAGAGGCCGACCCCGGCGTGGCGGCGGCGGTGGCGGCGGTGGCGGCGGCAGCCAGGCGCTTCGGGTCCATGCCGGCGAGTGGGGACTGCGGACTGGGGAGTGGGGAGTCGGGTTCCCGGGGTGCGGGAGGAGAGCTTACGGTGGGCCCCGCGAGGCAGTGACACAATGTCACTACAATATAGAGTACATTTTTAAACGGGCCATGGCAGCCGGCGGCCCATGGCCCGCCATGAGCCCAGCGCAGCACGGCTTGGAGCGTGATCAGTGCCGTGCTTCCTGCTTGGGCACAAACGAGATTGCAAGCGTCGTAGATTGAGGGGAGTAGATTGGCATAGCCGTGTGGCATGGCTTCCTGTGTAGTTTTGGTTTCGGTTGTTTTTGGTTTTAGGTGAAACTCTACTAAATAGTTTTTTTAAAAACGGTTTTAAGAAAAAACCATAGAGTGAAGAAGCCGTTGTTATATTAGAAAAGAGAAGCTACTAAAATATGGTTTTTTCGGTTTCTTTAGCTTATGGATTGAAGCCATTTAAAAAAAATGCCAAAGGGTAAAGTCGTGCGTAACAATGTTTGATACTATAGAAACATCATACGAAGAAAAAAGTTTGAAATGCACGATGTACTTTGAACGTTCTGTTGATATCATGCGCGTAGAGCGAGAGATAATATGGAGTGGTTGTGAGAAGGGCGAGGGTGACGGAGGTGAGAGTGAGTCTCCACTCCCATTCGCCTCTGTGTTTTCTTTAATCCTCAACACTCAAGACACAGCAGTAAAGAGTATCTAAAGTTGTGTAACTGTTTTAGGCGATGGTGTTTATATTTTCTCTAACCATTATTAATGACGGGTACGTTTGTCTTGAGTCTGACTATGGTAGGTAGGATGCCATTCACTGGCATTTGGCGCCTCTCGAGTCTCGATCCCTTGTCTCTATTGATGTGGCCGGTGAAAAACACAGTAATATTATTGTTTTCTAAAAACTAATGGTAATAGCAGTGATAGGATCAAAGATTTAAATCAATACTATCTTTGTTTATAAATATATGACGGAGTTGACTTTTTTAAAATTTTAATCATTTATCTCATAAAAAAATTGTTCAAACTTGTGAAACTACGAATCACACTCAAACTATATTTAATGATGAATCAAATGACAATAAAATCAGCGATAATTTATTAAATTTTTTGAATAAAATGAATGATGAAGGATTTAGAAAAAAATCAAATTGTATGTTATACATTTGTGAACGGACGAAACACCGAAACAGCACCGAGAGAATTGATGGCTTTGAGACAATTTATATAAATCTCGATGGTCTGGAGGGAATTTGCTCCAAGAGCTGGGACGGCCTTTGCCAAGAAATAGTCACCCGTAAACTGTTTTATCTTCTCTAGTTTACTCAAAAGCTGCCCGTACGCCGTAAAAAAAGTGGCGTAAGAATCCAAATTCTGCTGCGGCCTGCACGAGATGTGCTCGGCATGTTTCGGCGTCGACATGATGATTAGGTTGTGCTCAACAAAAAAAAAAAACAAAAAAAATCCAAATGAGAGTGCAAAACATTAGATGAGATTGAGATAGACAGTGAGATGTTCAGTCATAGTTTTAGGTCAGCGACATTTACAGTTAGAAAAATATATGCTTTGCAAAACTGCAAGACAACTAGAGGCCACGAAAAAAATAATACAGTATATCACTAGATTCGTGAATAGACCCGATTACATCCCTAACACTAATCATCATGAAATTCTCATGATGTTATTCATACAAAAAAAACTTCACGGGACACCTGCAGCACTCCGAGGTCACCAAAATGAACAGGCTTCCCAACCGATACGCAAGCCCAAGTGTCAGGTGTCCCATACCGATAACACTTCTTATTTGAAGAAATGATATCCCACGCCCGTAGAAACTCTTTCATTTCAAATAACTTGAGTATGTGCTAGCAAAAAAACTACCATGTTCTTTCTACGAAGGATGTTACACCAGACTTCCAGTAGAACAAGTTTGACCATCCTAAACAAGGTCCTGGATGGTTTAAGTACCATGCCAGAAAGGTTATCCCATTCGACGCCCTTAACCAAATTACTATAATTAAACAACATATTGCTGTTTTTTTAGACCCCATTAGATTGTGTTGCTCTAGGAATAACTCAGTACTAGAGTGGGAACCAAAAATAATTGAACAACAAGCCCTACATGTTCACCAGTAAAATATTTCCGAAAGAAGCCCCCTCCATTAGGCTATTGTTACCAGGGTGTGTAAAAACTGTGTAGAACACTATAGACAGACAACACACACAGTGGAGTTTAAAATAGCTGATGGAATACAAGGTCTGGTGACATTAGCCTTATCATTAACATAGCAACAAAATATAACAATCCACACACAAGAATACTGATCCATAAATGTATACACTGACTCCCGATGAAACAAAAATACTCCATCCATCCCAAATTGTAAGGGTTCTAGACCTCTTTTTATCCGTCCACATTCATATAGATATTGATGCTTATATGGATGTTGATGTATCTAGATATAGATACATATTGAACACATACATTAGAGACCTATAACCTCATACAATTTAGCAATTTGCCTCTTACAATTTGGGACAGAGAGAGTACAAAACTGTTATACTCCACTACACCAACCGAGTTCTGGAACAAATTTGAGCACAACACAAACACTTGAATAACACTAAAGAATCACCTCAGGCATCCGGATTGCAATATTCTGCAATTCCAAAACTTAACAGACACAATGCTCGCAAACAAGCAATTGACCGCTAACATGTACCTTCCAATGTAGTATATGTCAAATAGCTCGAGAAGTGTTCCCAGTAAATCAAATCTAACAAACCAGAAGAGCAGTGGGGTGACATAAGGACCATAGGGGTTAAGTAACTACGAGAAACACAGCATACTACATTTCACAATCCTGTGACCTGACTTATCCAATATAGATCATTTCAGCATACACTGATTTAGTCCCTCCTGTTGGAGGATAGGAACCTAACAAGCACCACTCTGGCATTCAGTTCCTCCAGTTGCAAATGTCAAGCTATATATTCAACGTGGATAAATGTGAGGATGTTCATGTTTTCAAATGCAGTTGAAAAGGGAAAATAGAAACAACTAATAAGGCTAAAGATATAATTAACATTAGACAGAAACATAGCAATGACAAATAGGCATAAGTTAGAACCTAAGCACATAAAGCATAATCTTTCAGGGACGATAACAAGCAGCGGTCATATGTCCTTCGCAAAAGAAGTGGATGCAGCCAACCATATGTCCATAACACTAGGACGGGACTACTCTAGTCAAATGGAAGACTTAGGTCACCGTTTTTTAGCGACATACTCACCGAACCCCAACCGCAGATTCCAAAACCCAGCGTTACATCTAATTCAACCTAATCAGAATGCTCCCTCCAGAGCATCAAGCACCATCCCCACTGTCTCCTTCATCAGGTCCATCCGATGCAGCTGCTGCCTGATCTCGGACATTCTGAACTTCCGCAGCTTCTCCTCCATCGCCCTTGCCTTTGACTTTTCAAGTACACCAAACGCCTTCCTGAATATTGGCCCACTCGGATGCTCCTTGGACAGCTCCTCAACAGCCTCCCAGAGGTATGGGTACATTCGTTTTCCCTCCTCTGTGTCATCTCTCCCAGTGCCATTGCCATGGCCAGCCCTACAGACAGTGACAATTGCATTACCATTGCCATTTTCAAATCCAAATGTCTTTGGCTTCTTGCTCATGTGTTCTCGGCGTTCCCACCCGTTCTCCATATCCTCATCGCTCTCATCACTCTCCTGCTCTTCATCGCTCTCTGCAGCCCCAGCATCCTCGTATGCACGAGATCCTCCTACGTGATCACCACTCCTAACTCCCCAAACTTTCTTGCTGAGCTCATAGACATCACGATCATGATCTGTTTGCAAGTCAGGATCCCGTCCATTCTCTGCTCGGGTCATCAACAACTTGTACTTATGCTTGAGGCGCCTGACCTTATCACTAAGCTGGGTAGTGGACGCATCAGCAGTGAGTCGACCACTGATCTGGTTGTGTAGCTTGCTTGTGTCCTGAATCGATGCAGGGAGATGGCCCTTCTTGGCGCGGTAATTGATGAGGGCGCTCAGTATGGTGATCTCGTCTTTAGGACTCCAAACCCGGGGATGCCGCTTCTGCTGCTCTGGGGAGGGACGCCCGTAATGGCTCTGGCGGCGCTTGGAGCGGCGCTTGGACGACCCCCTGGCGGCGCGGCGGGGCACATCCATAGGGCTCGCACTGACAGGTTTGATGTTGGAGGAGCGGCGCGCGCGAGGCAACAGCGAGGCGTCGCCGCCGGCGTCGTCTTCTTCGGAGGCGGCGCCTGCGGCGGAGTTGTCGGAGTCGGAGTCGGAGTCGGAGTCGGATTGGAGGCGAGGGGTGCGCTCGCGGTTCCGCTTCGGGGACGGCACTCGACCGGCGGAGTCGGCGTCGGCGTCGGTGTGGAAGCTGGGGGAACGCTCGCCGCGGCGCCTGGGGGGAGGGACGCGGCCGTCAGTGCCGGCGTCGGCGTCCGCATCGGAGTCGAGGTGCTCGGGGCCGGGGCGCTCGCGATTAATGCGCCTCGAGGACGGGGCGCCGCCACCGGCACCGTTGTCGGCGTCGGAGTCGGATGCGGCCGCGAAGTCGGCACCCGCAGAGGTGGGGCTGGAGGAGACCGCGGCGGCGCTAGGGCGCAGGTTTGAGGGAGGGGACTTGGAGCGGGAACGGGAACGGGAACGGGAACGAGAGGGGGTCGGGGAGGGGGAGGCGCGGCGGCGGCGGCCGTTGCGGGCCGCGCCCGCCTCGCCGTCGGAGCCCGACCCCGGCGTGGCGGCGGCGGCCGGGCGCTTCGGAGCCATGCCGGCTTAGGGTTTTGGGTTTGAATCCAATCGCAGGATTGCTCGTCGCTATCGGCCTGCCGGTGGGTGGGGACTGCCCTGGGGAGTGGAGACTGTGGAGGGGCGGCGCGTTCCGCGTTCGGTTCCTCAAGGCTCCGGATAAATGCACGATCAAAAACATTTTTAGATGCGATCAAACGTATTTCTACGTGAGGATTAAGTCATTATCTACTGAGGATACCGCAGAAGCAGTTCACGAACCGTTTCTACAGCGAGTTTCACTACGGGAATCCACAAATTGAAACGCTTCGTAAAATCAATCCTACAGAGGATCTTTCACCGATCCTGTTACAAGTTTTTTAAGTAATGCATCATTCATATTCAAATTTTAATGTCTATTTTATACTGTAGGTGTCCGTATACCCATAGAAACTTTGTTGGAAACAACCTTCCCAATCTGTCCCATTAACTATTCTTTCACTTTTTCCCAATTTAACTTCCTTTCTGCGTACCTATGAGGTGACCCGTCATGAGTATCCTTGTATGGCTTGTCCTTCGTAAGTTCATTGTGTCCAAAATTATAGATCATCTCAAAAAAAAATATAGATCATTCGTTTTTTTCACTAAAATTTAACCAACTCATCTAATTCAAAAATTTGCATATATGCAAAAAAAATTTAAGTCATAGTTTGTGGCGGAACCACCGATTTAATACGGACTAATTACACCTGCCATCATTAGCTTGCAATGTACTTAGACCGTACTAAACCTGGTCGTCCGTCGAGAGGCCTTCGGCTCTCGATAACACCATTTCCCAGAGGAACTGACATTATACACATCCGACTCTCGGTGGAGCCACAACAGTTACATCATCACAGACAGTTGAAATACAGAATAGATAAATTTAGTTTACAAACAAGAATGTATATGGTCAAATACATGTCTAAATTATATGTAATGCGGAAGCGTTTTCAAAACATCTCACAGCGGAAACCGAATACTTAAATAGTCTTCATACAGACGAACGAGGCAGAAGCACCGAGCCCATCGGTGCTACCCTTCTTCAAGCAGCTATCCGAATGCCGCCAGTACCTGTGAGCCAAAAGTGGGAGCAAACTCTGAGTACTAATTACTCAGTAGGACTTAATGGACAAGGTTTACGGTTGACGCAAAGTTCAGCTTACTAGCAAGTAGGTCCTTAGCCATTGATTTTAAACTGTAAACTGTTGCCATAGGATAGCGGGATTTGACGGTCGCTATCCTTTAATCAGGATTATCCACTACGTTTTAGTGTCATGCTATAGCGGGATTTGACAGCCGCTAGTCCTTATCCTGATTATCATTGGTAATATAAAGTAAATAATTTGCATGAAGTAAAACATGTGTATCCAGTGTGTAGTATCAAATCATCCATTCCATAAAACATCATGCCTCAAACAGTTCTACGTTGCCCGTGTGCGATATTGGCATTCTCACACCTGGTGAGCATCAGCGATTCGAATCGATTTTTATATTTCCTGTAATAACTAGAACCATCAGGATAGCATATGCTTACTAACTCCCAGCGTTCCACATATGCTTCCCCCATTTCCACTTGTCCCGTCTCAAGTTCGATGACCACTCCCGCCTGACTCCCGGAGCGCGTTGTCGCAGGAGCGGTACCTCGGTTACGTCGGGTTCTTTCCTCCTTTGACACCCGCCTCCGCGGCCACCTTCCTCTCAACCAGTGGGTAGGAACGTGCCCCTTCCTTAAGACGGCACAAGTAAGACTTTCACCGGTCCATTGATCCCGGATAAGCACCCTAGCAATGTTATGCCGATCAGCAGGCGAACAGCGAACGGGCCTTATGCGATTCGGGCGGAGTCCGCCATACCATCCACATCATTTTTCAACATAGTAATCCCATATCTCCGCCCGGTCTCAATTAAAAGCATAATCATAGCAATAATAAATTCATAGTAATGAGAATTCATCATTTGAAAGTAAACCCTACGAGACGAGTGACAGTGCTCACTCGTATCTACTCGCGCCTAACCATTCTAGGCACTCGTCCTACGAACCCTAAGTATAGGTGCTAGGGCCAGGGCGGCCGGGGAGTCTAATGCAATTGGTTTCAATCAACCCTAATGCATAGGCGTAACTCAAAATAATTTGTTTGCTGGGATTCGCATGGTCCTGCCTACCTTGATTCACTTTAATAAAACCAACAAACTAAGCTACTGTTAGTTTGCCGGGTTGTGAGGCTTCGCCCCAGGCAACCCCTTGATCTCTTGGACAACTCCTCCTTCCAAACACGACTGATGGGCCCTCCAGGTCGTGAATGGGTCTTAATTGGTCTTTTGGATCACCGTTGGTTAAAGTAGTTCCACGTGCTTATTTCTTGATCACGTATCTGAAATAAGCGTCACTATATGATTGACATGCATGATGCAGTGGATGAGGTGCACGAGCACCCACGTTGAACAGTCATTGTATGGTTAGGCAGGAAAGTGATTGACAACCATTTAAACGAGATCACCCTCGTGGATATAAAGCTAACATAACCCATATAATTTGAGACACGCAATACAACACTCGGACTAATGCATGAGCAATACATCAATTTAGATTGTTTGTTATCATTGCATATGTAAACAAAACACCCCCCAGGTTTGACGGGACACCTATTTTCCATATATCAATCCTAGGTGAATTTAAGAGGTACATATAAACAGTGTAAATAGCCCTCTCAGATATACTTTCTGGACTCTATGCACCCATATTAAGCTACCAAATTTTTCGGAGAATTTAGTAGCAAGTTATGACCACCTTTTTTTTTCTAATTATCCTTTCCAACATGTATCCTTTTGTCATTTTCAAATCACCACTCAAACTTTACATGCAGAGCCTCATATTTTACAAACAAGCTATATATACCATGAAGAGCTTATATAAATTTTAGGAAAACACTTGGAGCACACTTCATATGGCAAGTGTTTCCCATGTAAACAAAACACAATAATACATGCATGGGGCACAACAGTAATTAAACAAGCTGTGCTAGGGCTACAAGAATTCACACAGTGCCTATACACCCTAACAAAGCTACTGACCAAATTTTATGATTTTTGGAGACCATTTATACCACTTTTAGTATTTATCTTGTTTAAACATGCATGTATTAAAACTGAGGGCAAAACAGTCATTTCTATGGTGGAACCGCCCTGCTTAATCTAGACTAAGCACATCTGCAACCTCTGGCTCGCAGTGCACTTAGGCCAGATTAAACCCGGTAGTCCATCGAGAGTACTACAGCTCTCGATAACACCAAATCCCAGAGGAACCGACATCAAACACATCCGACTCTCGAAGGAGCCACAACAATTACATCATGATAGGCAGTTGAAATAGAGAATAATAGGATTAATTTACAACCCAAATGTATAAAATCAAATACATGTTCAAATATAGCGGAAGCGAATTCAGAGTATATATATAAAGCGGAAGCGTTTTCAAAATCTCGCAGCGGAAACAATATACAATATACTTAAGTAGCCTTCATGAAGAGATGAACAAGGCGAGTAGAACCGAGCCCACCGATACTACCACCTCCAGCACAGATGTCCAAAAGTCGTCAGTACCTGTAATCCAAAAGTGGGGGCAAACCCTGAGTACTAATTACTCAGTAGGACTTAATGGACGGGGTTTACGGCTGACGCAAAGCATGCTTACTAATCATGTGGATCCTTAGCTGTTGATTCTTAAACAAGGTCATGTTGAAATAAGGTAGCAGGATTTGACAGCTGTTATCCATTAATCATGAGGATCAGTTTTATCATAAAGTAAATACTTGCAGGAAAGTAAAACATGAATACATGTCCCGTCCCAAGATTCACAGCGCCTCCATCCTACCCATTGGGAGTAGCCGTCTCAGGAGCGATACCACAGCATGTCGGATCAGCCCTCCCTCGACCTCTAAGCATCTCCCAAGTCCATCGACCTCCTAGCAGTGGATGGGCGACACCCTGAACAGTGAGACGGATCATACACATCCAAGCATGTTGTAAAAAGGCGTGACTTAATAAACAGCATGTTACAGTTATTACTATGTTGCCCGTCAGTGGTATTTGGCACTCACACCTGGTGAGCATCAGCGATTCGAATCGATTTTTAATTCCTGGGAATAACTAAAAATGCCAAGTGATATATGCTTACTATCCATCGCGTTCCACACATATATCCCTCATCTCCACCTGTCCCGTCCCAAGATTCACAGCGCCCCCACCTAACCCTTGGGAGTAGCCGTCTCAGGAGCGAAACCACAATACATCGGGTCAGCCCTCCCTCGACTTCCAAGCACCTCCTAAATCCATCGGCCCCCTATCAGTGGATGGGCAGCACCATGAATAGTAGGACCGAGCCGGTAAGACTTTCACCGGTCCCACGACCCGGATAAGCACTTTAGCAATGTTGAGCCAATCAGCAGGCGAACAGACGAACAGGCCTTAAACGACTCGGGCGGAGTCCACCACACATATTCCAATTCTCATCGTACGTTTCCATATCTCCGCCCAGTCTCCATTTCAAACATAACATAATCAAAGTAAGATTCATAATAGTGAGATTTCTTGTAACTTTTGAAAAACCACCTACGCGACGAGTGACTCCATTCACTCGTGTCTATTCGTACCTAGCAACTCTAGGCAACTCGTCCTACGAACTCTAACATATAGGTGCTAGGGCCAGGGCGGCCAAGAAGTCTAATGCAATTGGTTCCAAACAACTCCTAATGCATATGCGTAAGCATTCATCAAGTATATTTGCTGGGTAAAGTATGGTCCTGCCTATCTTTACTTTCATTTAAAAGAATAACAAACTAAGCTAATGTTAGTTTGCCGGGTTGTGAGGCTTTGCCTCAGGCAACCCCTTGATCCCTTGGACAACTCCTTCGTCCAAACATGACTGATGGGCCCTCTAGGTCGTGAGTGGGTCTTAGTTGGTCTTTTGGATCACCGTTGGTTGAAGTAGTTCCACGCACTTGCTTTTTGATCACGTATCTGAAATAAACATCACTATATGAATGATATACACGATGCAAAGTATGAGACGCATGAATCACCGAGAACACATACAAATGATCATTTCAAGGATAGACAGATAAGTGGTTGATAAAGTACTAAACAAGGAATACTTTCGCGTGGATAGTATGAATACAATCGTCCAATCAAGTGTGCACAAAGAATGCATATGCTTGCACTGGACGTAGATGAAATGGAAATGATAGAATGCAACAGGTATTTCATGGACGAATAACATGGTATAATAGTTTAACACATTGCATATGCTTATATTTATGGTGATTTATCCTCATTTGTGAATTAATTTATGCACCTGAGTTATAGCAGTAAACATAACCAAATGAGACCAAACTTTTATGACGTACAGATTCTGCATACCCAAAGCTACTGTCAAAATTTCAACTCAATTGGAGTTATAATTATTTTATTAAAATTACAACAAGTTCTCAGCCCTACACATTGTCAGAATTTTCATAAATTATATGAATGGTTTCTGAAGGTGAAATTTTACCAGTGAGCTAGACTTAGCATAGACTGCATGTACAAAAATTTACAAGCTAAAACTCTCAAGTTTGACAGGACATCTATTTTCCATATATTTTCACTAAGCAAATTAAGATGTATATAGTGTTATTACATTCCAAAAATTTATTTCGAGACTTCCTATCATACTAGTAGCACACCAGACTTTTTCTAGAATTTCCCTTGCCTGCTATCATCACTTTTTTCTAATTATTAAACTTAGCGAGTAGTATTTCGTCATTTTCAAAACAGTAACTAAAATTTACATGCACATGTTCATAGTCGTGAGTTACACATAATATATGAGACACATGAAAAATATCAAAGGTCATGTTTGAGCACATTTTACGTAGAACTCATTCCCTAAGCACATTGAATAGGCAAAATGTATGAACAATGTTAAAACAGTAGGCAACCAGTTCATGTCATGACCATAATATTTTTCACAGTGCTATAACACCCTAAGGAAGTGACTGACTAAGTTTCATCATTTTTGGACTTCATTTAGGTCACCTTTCCTATTTATGTTGATTTATCGAGCTTACACAAAACCAGGAGCAAAACTGTATATGCACATCTTCACATCATACCCACTGTGTAGATCTATTTACAAGGAGTACAATGCAACTGAGTTTACCTTTTTACGATTTTTATTTGATTTTATATGATTTTTCAAAGTTTCAGCCCGATTTAAATCAGGGAAAAATGAGAAATCCATAGATCCAGGGTCTAGATTGCAATTAACCCTAACTTCTAGGGGCCTGCACAGAAGATACACAAGACTCAGTGCATAGTGATTGAAACGGGGCAACAAATACCGGAAACCTCAGGGGGATTTGTGCAAAACTGACTTCTTTCTTCTACCTCTCGCAGGGGAAGGACGACGCGGCGGCGGCCGACGTCCCCGCGCGCGGTGGCGCGCGTGGAGGCACGGAGTTGGAGCCGACGTGGTCGGGGAAGACGTTCCCGGCCACGGGGATTTGATTCCCCCAGATCTAGTCGCACGGGGAGGCGCGTACGAGCGGCGCGTGGCGGTGAACCGGAGGCGGCCACGGCGCGGCGGTGCGCGGCGGCTCCCGCTCGATTCGGCGGCGCAGGAGGCGGTAGGGGCTGCGGTCGGGCTCCTGAGCTGCGCGGGGACGAGTAGAGTTCGGAGGAGGCGGATTGGAGGTCCGGGGATAGACCGAAGGTGGTCCTCCACGGTGAGGCGCGGTGAACGCGCACGGCGAACGGCGATGTACGTGGAGCGGGGTCGAGGAGGCGATGGCGGAGGATGAGATCATAGGGAAAGTGAGGAAGGTTGCGGGGCGGAGCCAGTTCGCTCGTCCAACGGGCGTAGGGGGGCCGGAGTTGACGCGCGGACGGAGCTCGCCGTGGTGGCGTTCATGGTGGCCATGGCGGGCGGCGTGGTTGGGGAGGGGCTAAGGGCGATGGAGGCGGCCCGAGAATAGCGGGAGGGGTGGAGCGTGGTTGCGCGAGCGTGGCGCAGGTGGCAGCTTGGAGGGAGAGGGCCGAAGGAGGCCGGGGCATGAGCTCGCCGCGGCTCCAATGGCGGTCGGTGGCTGCGCTTCTGGAGGCGCGCGCAGAGGGAGAGCGAGAGGGCAGAGAGGCGAGGCGAGTGTGAGATAAGAGGGAGCGAGGAGGAGTGCGGGAGTGGAGGTGGATCGGAAAGCGTCCAGGTGCAAGGGCGAGGGCGCGGCCCTCGGCTGGCGTCGGCGCGTCACGCGCGCAGGCGGTGGACGCCGCGTGGGCGTGAGCGAGCGGGGGAAGGAGACGGTGGTCCGGCGGTGGACAAGGTCTACTGACCCTGGGTCGATGACAGGTGGGACCGGGGTGGGGTGGAGAGGGAGCGGTGCACTGGACCGGGTCTATGGAGACGGGTGAGGGTGGGGCCCACAGCGACCGGGTTTCCAACTCCGCGGGCGGGAGTCCGACGCGGGTCGGCCAGGTGGGGCCCACTTGTCATTGACTCCGGTTTTTGAAAATCCAAGGGAAAAGGAAAAAGCCCAGTTTGACTGGTTGGACCCCTGTTTGAAATCTCAGTTTTTGATTGACCTAGAGGCCGAATTTAGAAAAACTCCAATTGTATAAAATGTTCTAAATTTGTTTACCTACATTTTCTTTATAAACTTGTATAACATGTTATATTCAAAAATATGGTTTAAATTTGAATTTAAACTGCTGACCCATGTTTGACCAACAAAACCCTCCTGTTTAGAAATTCTAAAAGTCCATCTTATGTTCACATTCACTCATGGAGTTTTATACCAGTGTTGTTTAGAATTTCATGACCTATAACTTATTAAATTGGAGTTTTGCAAGATTATGGCTGTAGACCAATTTAAATTTGAAATTAATAAACAATTCAAGTTTGGACAGAAATCACTTGCTGACAGAAAAGGTCCCAAAACACTATCCAAATCACTGTCCATGTCAACACTCCAATTACCAAAATTGTTCCTAATATAATTTTCTACAAGTTTGGTATATAAAGTTTGGCTTGGATCACCACAGATTTTGATTTACAAGCACAAACATTGTTGAGGGTTTGGTAAAAGTGCAGCTTTAGTTTAAGTAGAGTCTTTCTTGTTTCAAACTTTTGAATACTCAAATGAAGTCTAAACACTTCCACAATAGGTGCATTTGAAAGGTGATAAGTTCAATTTCATTTCATAGAAGGGAAGATTTTGAAATTGTATAGTGAAATCAAAAGAAATTTCAGAATCAACTTAGGAAAAAGCTGAAAATCCATACTTGGGAAATTTCTAAGTGTGGGTTGATCTAGTTGTTTCCATGAGATATTTGGGTGAAATTTTGAGCGAGTAGACGATAGTTTTGATCCATGCTCAGTGTAGCAAAAGGATAGTCCATAACATGTACACCAAGTTTGTCAACGGAGTTGAGCTCGGGTGCTTAATGAATTTGAAATCTTTATTTGGGCCCAAGTTTGTTCATGATCACAACTAGCACTCATCAAGAAACTTTGGGTTGGATCTTTTAAACCTCCTGTCTTTAGATTTTTGAACATTGTCCAACAGAAAGGTCTAGGGCTACTTTTCTTATCCGAGGTTTGGCATTTGGAGTTGAGCTCAGAAGCATGTGAGTGTTGACTTATTCAACCACGAAATGTGTGGTCTTGTATCTTGTGTAGAAAATTTTGATTTAGTGGCTCATCCACGTGTTTCTTGTTAATCTCTAAGCATGATTAAGCCTTAATCCATTGTTAGCCTTCATCTAACCGTGTGTTAAGGCTTCTGAAATGCCAAGGGCATCACAACTTCACACAGCAAGGACTAGTCCACTGCATAGATCTATTCACCAAGAGTACAACGCAACTGAGTTTTCCTTTTTACGATTCTTATTTGATTTTATATGAATTTCCAAAGTTTCAGCCGAATTATAGGAAAAAGAAATGGAAAAACATAAATCCGGGGGCTAGAACACAATTAACCGTAGACCCCAGGGCCTAGCATGCAAGATTCACAAGACTCAGTAAATAGCGGTAAAAGACTCTACGTGAAATGCAAAAACCCCGGGGGCTAACTTGCAAAACCCCCGGGTCTTCTTCCTCCTCCCGCCGCGCGCGACGGCGCGGCGGCGCGCGTGCGCGCCGGCGAGCCGGGGCTCGCCGGAGCCGCGACGCGGGGCGCGGGGGGTCCGCGCGGGCGCGGCGCGCTACCTTGGGTGGATCTCGACGGCGGAGGTGGCGTGGACGAGGCGGCGTCGGAGCGTGAACGGCGGTGACGGCGGCGCGGCGAGGACGTTCTGGCGCTTGCGCCGGCGCGTAGGGGCGGCGTCTTGGAGCCGAGGCGGCGGCCAAGGGTGTTCCCGGCTGCGGGCTACCTCTCGGGGTAGATCTCGTCGCCGGCGATGGAGAGGGGAGGCGGCGCGGCGAGGCCGCGGCGGCGCGGGGTCGATCCGCCGACTCCGGCGACGGGAAGGGGCGAGGACGGGCGCGAGAGCTCCGCGGGGAGATGGCGCACGCGGTGGTGGTGAAGTGGAGGGGCGGGGATGGCCGGAGGAAGGCTCTCCGCGTTGAGGCGCGGGTGAGTCGGGGCGGCGCGCGGCGTCGCGCGTGGGGAAAGGGGCTAGGGCCGACAGCGGTGGCCTAGGGCTTGGGGCTTCAGTGGAGGGAGGTGCGGCGACGACGGGCGCGCGTTGGACGACGGGGAGGCGGCCCGAGGCGACCGGCGTAGCTAGCTCACCGCGGGCTAGGCCATGGCGCGGCCGCGGCGTGCGCGCACGCGGAACGAGCTAGAGGTGGCGGGGCGAGGCCGAGGATCGGCGGGGACGGTGGAGGAGCTCGAGGCGACTGCGGTGGGGATGGTGGCTAGGCGAATGGCGGTCCGCAGGGGCGGCGGCGCGAGCTCACCGAGCTTCGACCATGGCGGCTCGGGCGTGTCCTGCGTTCTGCGCGAGAGAGCGGGAGGAGCAGGGAGAGACAGGGCTCGGCTTCTCCTTCAAGGGACCGGGCGAGGGGGCAGGGAGGCGCGGCCTCGGCGCGGTAGGGGCAGGCCGGGCAGAGCAGGGCAGCGCGGCAAGGACGGCGGTGTCAGAGACCGGCGGCCGCGTGGCGTCGGCCGTGCAAGCGCCGGACGCTCCCTCGGATCGAAAGGCCCACCTGTCAGTGAGAGCGGGGAGAGAGAAAATGAAAGAAAACTGAAGATGTGTTTCCTCCCACTGTAATTCGCTGGTTTGACCAATTTAGAGGCCGATTTTGATAAAACCCCAATTGGATGAAATGTTCCACTCTTTGAGGTATACAACTTTGTCAAAAGGTTCAGCACCAAATTCCAAGTGCAAATATGATTTAAATTCAAATTTGCTAGCAGCCCTAGTTATAGACAGAAAACCTAGATGGCTTTGAAAAATAAAAAGTCCTATTTCCAAGCCTTTTCTCCCAAAATGCCTTTTGAGTGAGTTGTTTAGAATTTTAAATCCCACAACTTTTCCAATTGGAGTTTTGCATGAAAGTGGCTGTAGTCTAGAGCAAATTGGATATTTCTAAATAGGGCTGATTTGAACTGGTTTTCTGTGTTGGTAGAAAATGACTCTAAACTCCATTTAAACTTCAATATGTGATCAAACTCTAGTTACCAAAGTTGTTCTCCAGTATTTTATCAACAAGGTTGGTAATATGACTTTGGCCTGAAACCCAACAGATTTTGAATTATAGACACTATTATGTTCCAAGGTTTATTAAAACAGAAATTTCACTTTGAGTAGGGACTTTCTTGTTTCCAACTTTTGGAGTATCAAATGAAGTGCAATCACTTCCACAATAGGTGCATTTGAAAGGTGATAAGTTCAATTTCATTTCATAGAAAGGGAGAATTTGAAATCATATAGTGAAATCAAAAGTAATTTCAGTGTGAAGTTTGGTGACAAGCTGAAAATCTAGACTTTTTTGTATTAGGATAGAAAGATTTTGATTTAGTGGTTTCTCCACCTAATCCTTGTTACCCCCAAAGCGTGATTAAACCCTAATTCATCATTAGCTTGTGTCTAACTGTGTGTCAAAACGCTTGAGATGCCCGGGGCATCACAACCCACCCCCCTTAAAGAAATCTCGTCCCGAGATTTGGAGGAAGCGGGGGTTCTATGACTTACTGCGAAGTGTAAATGGTTTCGGCGTCGTGATTTGTGTGCTTCTGTCACACATGGTTACACTTAATCCTTCACCAACTTGCTTTGTTAACTGGCTCGTGAATGGTTAGTTCCTCCTTAACACAAGTTAGTTCCAAACCTTTGAATACGTCTAAGGTGGTCTTTCCCAGGTGCCCGGCAAGTCGTGGATTATATGAGAGCGAATGAACAAACCACAAGGTCGGTGTGGCCAATGCGAAAACGACAGTGATTTACTCGAATAATGGAACAGGGTTACTCCCTGACTTTGACCCCAAGATTTAGAAACGTGATGAATATATAGGTCTTAGAACAATCAGAAGCAAGGTGTACACAATTGGAAGACCGAACCACGAAGGCTCTTGGGATTCAATGGGTTATCAATGGATGTGCTTTTGAGAGACACATTCATTTCATTCGATAGGGACTGTGTACACATATAAGGTATTAAATCCGAACATTCCTCAAAGAGTAAGATGTGGTGATACATAGCACATTCTACTCATTGTTTCGGGAAAGATGCCGTGGAAAGAGAATAGGACATATTCACCTAGACAAGGTGATGGTTTGTATGATTTCATAGAATTTATCAAAACTGACCAAGAGAAGTATAGGCATATGATGTGCGCTTACTAACGAAACAGTAGTCAGTGTTAGTAAGCTTAACTGAGGATGATTTTCAAAGAAGAACGAAGCAACTTCTTGAAAAGGACGATATGACAAAAGCACTAGCTGAGAACAAAAGCGTAGCGCGGCGGATGGTGCTGAAGTTCACCTTCAGAAGATAAGGTTCAATATATTCCAGAAAGGAACGCAGGAGAAAGCAGTGGAAACAGAGTTTGGCTGTCTCCACCATTCAGAGAGGGCAAGTTGGAAGAAGAAATGGAATGACGTAGTAAGACAGTGGGAATGAGATCAAGCATTTCCACACCTCCAAGATGTTAATGAAAATCAGGGTAAGCGCAGAGAAATTCAAAATTTGGGACAATGGTTGTGAAGGTATCGTGGAGAATAGAATTGCTCATCCCCGTGAAGCATGACCAGCAAGGATAAACAAAGTCAACGAAAAGATGTGGACGAGTGGGGCCATAAATTTGACCCGTCTCACGGATCGAGAAGACATGGTTTAACAAGGCAAGGGAAAGGTATGAACGATAGTGGGATTTATGTAGATCTTTCCCCACAGATCAAGAAGGGCAAGGTGAAACAAAGCAATGAAATGATACAAGGTGGCAGTGGAATTAGAGTAAATTATCTCCACGAATGAGATGTATAGAGGTCCACAAGGCGTTAGAAGATGGATAGGAATGTTCGACAATTGAAGAGGTGTCATGCCTTTGCATGTCTTGATACCAGCGCGCCCCTAATGGAACCGAGTGACGGCCGTGCACACAGGACCCTAGGTTCCGTCGCGGCACCATAGACTGCTCGGGTAAACACCTCGTCAAGAGCGGTACTTCCATCCAACCTCAGGGGATATGCGAATAACACAAGGTTATAGAAAGACATGAACAAGGAGTTTTACACGCCATAGCACAATGTTTTCGGAGGTATAATTCATCAGACTTATTTGCATCAGAAACGAGGTAACCACAACAAAAGTGTCATGGATTACAAGGACTGAAGTGCCTGAATGACAAAAGCATGAAACGTGAGAACTACAAGAGTTCCGAATGCTCCATTGAAAATAGGGTTACATTAATCATGAGGGTGGGACACATGCCGACTGCAAAGAGTTGGATACATGGGAAACTCGAGAGTTATGAGAGTCAACCCCCTCTCATTACAAAAGTTTTGCGATGACTATTAGCACACCAACTAGTATCTAGCTAGTACTGCCTAAACGTAAGATTGATACGCCCAGGACGAGTGCCCGTTTCTTCTTTCAACCAACTTGGTGCAGTGTTGGTCTTCACGTGGGAAACGCCATGAAATAACAGTCTTGATTCTCCACCGAGTATGAGAACGTCACCAGATTCGAGGTTGATCTTGGTCGCTTGGTCCTGGTCTCTCGTGTCGCCGAACATGAACTCGGCGGTGTCTCCTATGGAGATGGATATGAAAGGTAAACCTTTGGTAAGGCTACTCTCTGACTCGTCCTTGTCTTGGTGAAGCCCGAGCTTTCCGAAGTTGGTGTAGTAGTTGACGATGCATATGTCCGGGTTAATTTGAGGAAACTCGCTTGCAGTGGAGTTCGCAGTTTGAGCAATCATCTTGAAAGCATCTGGTATTGTCGGGGCTTGTGCTCCATCGAATGGACGCGTGGGTCCATATGAGTGTGCGGTTGGATCCCAGTTCTTTCCTAGTGACATCATCCATAGGTTCAGCTTGGCACCATTTTTGAGGCTTGGCCTGTAAAATCCCCCTGGGCCCTTATCCAGTTGTCGACACATACTAACCATCCCGATTTGATCTTCAGGCTTGACAAAACCTTTTAACAGAACCATCCCAGGTCGCAGATGTTGAACTGAGGCTGCTTCGGTGGAAGATTCTTCCGCTTTTCTCTTCTTTTGTTCTTGAGGTATCGTTGTTTTAGCTTTTGTGGACTCTTGGTAATTAGGGCATAAGTCGAAGGGCTGCGTCGAGGGCTGCGACATCTGTAGCAGGAAGAATAAGGCTCCCGTCAATTCAATAGTTCCAAAGGCCAAATGTGGTCATATGGCAATTTGTATTCATATGCCAATTAAGTTAGGTCTCGAACTTCATCTTCTAAACTTCGTACTTGTTATCTCGATTTTAGCTTGGACTTAAAATGGTTGTAAGTTAATGCCCAGAGTATTTTGCCGAAGGCTCATTATAGATAAGTTTGTTCGTTGAAATTTTCCCCACTACATCTTTCATATATAATGCTTGTTTTAAATGGATATGAGACACGCCCTAAACTGGTACCTCGCTCGTATTCACTTTCAGAGCAAGTAGTCTATACCCAAGTTGTCAGAAATTTTGTGTACTCTTAGGTCCTTATAATAAGTTTCTGTTGATTCTATTCGCAGTTTGAAATGCGTCTTAAAGCCGCAGACAGGATTCATATGCAAAATGGTACTACCCAACAAGTATACTTATAGATGCAGTAAGGAGTCTAGTTGCTTTCAAGCAAATACAAGTAAGGCACATGAGATGGGATGGAATGATGTATGCTCGTTCTTTCCGTCTCACATCACACTCCCTATGTATACAACTAGCGATATTTCGGTGACATATATGCACGTCTCTCTCTAGTGCAACTAGTCATTCTCTAGTCGTTCTTAATTTTCGCACGTGGTTAGTGTACCTGCAAAAGAATGCATGCTCATATATTACCACATAGTGTGGCATCCACGCGTGACCGCTGCGTGGACAACGTTGGTGGGCCGCTGCACCTTTTTCTCAAAGTCTGACTTTCCACCAGTAACGAGGAGCGTCGAGAAAAAGATGGATCCCAAAACCGAATGTAAGTGTGGTGGGTATGAAAGCCTCAAACATACCCACCACCCTTAAAGAGCTTTTACTTATACAGCATGAATGCAGAGATTTCAACTGTCCGCAAAACCCAATAGCTTCCACCAGTACTGGGGACAACTATGGCCGAAAAGTTGCTTCTCAAAGCGCCGAATATGCATATGAGTTCTATCTAGGTCAGAATGTCAGTGATGTCACCTGGATAACACTAACATCCTTAATATGGCATATCGTCTACTCTTATTTTTGAATTACTTGACAAGGGCTTTCGAAAATAGTTTTGTAAACCAAAACTGGATGATATAACTGTTGTCTTTGTATGATCGGCTCTGATACCAGCTGTGGCGGAACCGCCGATTTAATACGGGCTAAGTACACCTGTCACCATTAACTTACAGTGTACTCAGACCGTACTAAACCCGGTCGTCCGTCGAGAAGCCCTCGGCTCTCGATTTGCACCAAATCCCAGAGGAACCGACATCACACACATCCGACTCGCGATGGAGCCACAACAGTTACATCATCACAGGCAGTTGAAATATACAGTAGATGGACTTAGTTTACAAACCAAGAAGGTATATAGTCAAATACATGTTCAAAATACATATAATGCGGAAGCGTTTTCAAAACATCTCGCAGCGGAAACCAATTACTCAAGTAGTCTTCATACAGACCAACGGGGCGAGAAACACCGAGCCCACCGGTGCTACCCTTCTCCAAGCAGCTATCCAAATGCCGCCAGTACCTGTGAGCCAAAAGTGGGGGCAAACCCTGAGTACTAATTACTCAGTAGGACTTAATGGACGGGGTTTACGGCTGACGCAAAGCTCAACTTACTAGCAAGTAGGTCCTTAGCCATTGATTTTAAACTGTAAAGTGTTGCCACAGGATAGCGGGATTTGACAATCGCTATCCTTTAATCATGATTACCCACTATGTTTTAATGTCATGCTATAGTGGGATTTGACAGCCGCTGGTCCTTATCCTGAATCTCATTGGTCATATAAAGCGAGTCATTTGCATGAAGTAAAGCATGTATAATCATTGTGTCGTATCAATTCATCAATTCCATAAAACATCTTGCCTCAAACAGTTCTACGTTGCCCGTGTGCGATATTGGCATTCTCACACCTGGTGAGCATCAGCGATTCGAATCGATTTTTATATTCCCGGGAATAACTAGAAAATGCCAGGGGTCCATATGCTTACTCACACGACGGCTTTCCCACATATAGTCCCCCTCCTCCACTTATCCCATCCCAAGTTCGATTCACTCCCGCCTGACTCCCGGGTTGTGCCCCCATGACGAGCCTGCCGACATCTCGGTCTCCCCATCATGAGTACCAAGCTCCCCCGGGCCACCTTCCTCTCAACCAGTGGGTAGGAACGTGTTTCTGTTCTTCGGATGGCACAAGTAAGGTTTCACCGGTCCCATTTTCCGGATAAGCATTCTAGCAATGTTATGCCGATCAGCAGGCGAACAGCGAACGGGCCTTATGCGACTCGGGCGGAGTCCACCATACCATCACATCATTTTTCAACATAGTAATCCCATATCTCCGCCCGGTCTCAATTGAAAGCATAACATAGCAATAATAAATTCATAGTAATGAAGATTCATCATTCGAAAGTAAACCCTACGAGACGAGTGACAGTGCTCACTCGTGTCTACTCGCGCCTAACCATTCTAGACACCCGTCCTACGAACCCTAAGTATAGGTGATAGGGCCAGGGCGGCCGGAAAGTCTAATGCAATTGGTTTCAATCAATCCTAATGCATATGCGTAACTCAAAATGATTTGTTTGCTGGGATTTGCATGGTCCTGCCTACCTTGATTCACTTTAATAAACCATCAAACTAAGCTACTGTTAGTTTGCCGGGTTGTGAGGCTTTGCCCCAGGCAACCCCTTGATCCCTTGGACAACTCCTCCGTCCAAACACGACTGATGGGCCCTCCAGGTCGTGAGTGGGTCTTAGTTGGTCTTTTGGATCACCGTTGGTTGAGGTAGTTTCACGTGCTCGTTTCTGGATTACGTATCTGCAATGAGCGTCGCTATATGAATAATACGCGGGATGATGCAAGAAATGAGATGCTTGAACACGAAACACACATATGAATATCCATTCCATGAACCGACAAAAAGGTGATCGATAAACTACCTAAATACGGAGTACCTCAATGGACCTAGTTCAACATATACTTTCTGGACTCCATATCATGCTAGCAACACACTAGAATTTTCCTAGAATTTTCTATACACCCAAAGGTCACTTTTCCTATTTATCAAGTTTAGCAAGTAACCTTTTGTTAATTTCAAAACAGTGACCAAACTAAACATGCACACTCTAAATTTTTACCAGTGAGCTTCCCATACCATGCAAGGCATAGGAAAAATAGAGGCCTGTCACTCTAAGCATACATTGTATGGGCATCATTTTCCTAGTTGCATAAATGATCAATTTATACATGAAATGGTGGAACAAAAGGCAAACTACTTAGGCTATAGCCCACATTTCACTTACACAGTACCACTACACCTTATAAAGACTAAAACAAGACCCCATCATTTTAGGGGTTTATTTGTACCACATTTTCCATTTGTCTATTTATACAAGTTAATATTTGTCCTTTCTAAATCCCCTTCCAAACCTAACATGCAGGGGCTCACAGTTCATAGTTGGGTTACTTATACTATCCAAGGTGTATGAAAATACCAGAGATCCATTTTATGCACATTTTGTATAGCCTCCAATTTCTAGGTTGAATAATTGCTCATAACACCTGTATAATGGCAAAAGAGTAAATAGCAGCAAGTTCTAGGGCTACAAAAATTCAGACAGTGCCTAAATATCACACTAAAGCCACTGTCCAAGTTTCACAACATTTGGAGTCCATTTGCATCACTTTTGGTAATTATTTTGCTTTAACATGCATACAACAAAACCAAGGGTATAAATGTATTTTCACACAACCACATCATACCTAACCTGTAGATCTACTCAAGAGGAGTTCATAGGTACTGAGTTTGTCCATTTTGGATTTTTCTTTGAATTGATATGATTTTTCAAAGTTCATAGTCAATTTACATACCTCTAAATAGAAAATTACTCAAACTAGGGACCCAAACGTAATTAACCGTAGACTCCAGGGGCCTGCACAGAAGATTCCGCTGACTCAGTGAATAGTAAATGAAACCGTCGTGTAGAAATGGAAACTCACAGGGGGTTTTCTGCAAAACCTCCTCTTTCTTCTACCTTCGGCCGGGGGAGGGGAGGACGGCGCGCGGCTCGGCGTTCCGGCGCTTGCGCCGGCGCGTAGGGGCGGCGTCTTGGAGCCGAGGCGGCGGCCAAGGGTGTTCCCGGCTGCGGGCTACCTCTCGGGGTAGATCTCGTCGCCGGCGATGGAGAGGAGAGGCGGCGCGGCGAGTGTGAACCCGGGGGTGAACGCACGGCGAGACCGCGGCGGCGCGGGGTCGATCCGCCGACTCCGGCGACGGGAAGGGGCGAGGACGGGCGCGAGAGCTCCGCGGGGAGATGGCGCACGCGGTGGTGGTGAAGTGGAGGGGCGGGGATGGCCGGAGGAAGGCTCTCCGCGTTGAGGCGCGGGTGAGTCGGGGCGGCGCGCGGCGTCGCACGTGGGGAAAGGGGCTAGGGCCGACGGCGGCGGCCTAGGGCTTGGGGCTTCGGTGGAGGGAGGTGCGGCAACGACGGGCGCGCGTTGGACGACGGGGAGGCGGCCCGAGGCGACCGGCGTAGCTAGCTCACCGCGGGCTAGGCCATGGCGCGGCCGCGGCGTGCGCGCACGCGGAACGAGCTAGAGGTGGCGGGGCGAGGCCGAGGATCGGCGGGGACGGTGGAGGAGCTCGAGGCGACTGCGGTGGGGATGGTGGCTAGGCGAATGGCGGTCCGCAGGGGCGGCGGCGCGAGCTCACCGAGCTTCGACCATGGCGGCCCGGGCGCGTCCTGCGTTCTGCGCGAGAGAGCGGGAGGAGCAGAGAGAGAAACAGGGCTCGGCTTCTCCTTCAAGGGACCGGGCGAGGGGGCAGGGAGGCGCGGCCTCGGCGCGGTAGGGGCAGGCCGGACAGAGCAGGGCAGCGCGGCAAGGACGGCGGCGTCGGAGACCGGCGGCCGCGTGGCGTCGGCCGTGCAAGCGCCGGACGCTCCCTCGGATCGAAAGGCCCACCTGTCAGTGAGAGCGGGGAGAGAGAAAATGAAAGAAAACTGAAGATGTGTTTCCTCCCACTGTAATTCGCTGGTTTGACCAATTTAGAGGCCGATTTTGATAAAACCCCAATTGGATGAAATGTTCCACTCTTTGAGATCTACAACTTTGTCAAAAGGTTCAGCACCAAATTCCAAGTGCAAATATGATTTAAATTCAAATTTGCTAGCAGCCCTAGTTATAGACAGAAAACCTAGATGGCTTTGAAAAATAAAAAGTCCTATTTCCAAGCCTTTTCTCCCAAAATGCCTTTTGAGTGAGTTGTTTAGAATTTTAAATCCCACAACTTTTCCAATTGGAGTTTTGCATGAAAGTGGCTGTAGTCTAGAGCAAATTGGAGATTTCTAAATAGGGCTGATTTGAACTGGTTTTCTGTGTTGGTAGAAAATGACTCTAAACTCCATTTAAACTTCAATATGTGATCAAACTCTAGTTACCAAAGTTGTTCTCCAGTATTTTATCAATAAGGTTGGTAATATGACTTTGGCCTGAAACCCAACAGATTTTGAATTATAGACACTATTATGTTCCAAGGTTTATTAAAACAGAAATTTCACTTTGAGTAGGGACTTTCTTGTTTCCAACTTTTGGAGTATCAAATGAAGTGCAATCACTTCCACAATAGGTGCATTTGAAAGGTGATAAGTTCAATTTCATTTCATAGAAAGGGAGAATTTGAAATCATATAGTGAAATCAAAAGTAATTTCAGTGTGAAGTTTGGTGACAAGCTGAAAATCTAGACTTTTTTGTATTAGGATAGAAAGATTTTGATTTAGTGGTTTCTCCACCTAATCCTTGTTATCCCCAAAGCGTGATTAAACCCTAATTCATCATTAGCTTGTGTCTAACTGTGTGTCAAAACGCTTGAGATGCCCGGGGCATCACAGTAGTTCTCTTGGCTTGGGGAGGACGGGGTTGCGCAGTGCGAGCTCGAGCTTCGGCTCGGGCCGGCAATGGCGACGCGGCGCGGCGAGAGCGGGGAAACGGGATAGAGAGGCACGGGGACGGGCGAGCGGGGTATGGTTAGGGCGCGGGGTGCCTCCTCCTCCTCTTGACGCGCCCGGGGCGCCGGCCGTGGCCTCGCCGTACTTCCTGTACGCCGGCGCGCCACACGGCCGCGCCCGGTTCGCGCCGTGGACGCGACGCGGATCGTGGGCCCCGCCTGTCAGTGACTCAGAATCCGGGAAAAGAAAAAATGTGTTTTCTAGGCCTCTGTATTTCGCGATTTTGGCTCACCTCTAGGCCGAATTTGGAAAAAGTCCAATTGGAAGAAATGTTCTACTCAGAGAGATCTACAAATTTGTCAAAAGGTTCAACACCAAATTCTAAGTGAAAATATGAATTCCTTCTGAATTTAGCTCTCAAGCTTGATTTTGACCTACAGACCAGATTATATTAGGAGTTCCAAATGACCCCCATCCAGTCACTTTAGCACAAAGAGCTTATTGACAATATTGTGGGTAATTCTAGGATCTACAACTTCTCTAATTAAGGCTTTGCCAAATTATGGGTGTATGCTAGCGAAAACTTAGAATTACAGAGCAGATCAGTTTTGGCTGGTTTTTCTTGGTTGGCAGAAAATGGTCCTATACTCCATTTAAAATCAATGTGTGATCAAACTCTAGTTACCAAAGTTGTTCTCCAGTATGTTATCAACAAGTTTGGTAATATGACTTTGGCCTGAAACCCAACAGATTTTGAATTATAGACACTATTATGTTCCAAGGTTTATTAAAACAGAAATTTCGCTTTGTGTAGAGACTTTCTTGTTTCCAACTTTTGAAGTATCAAATGAGGGCCAATCATTCCCACAATAGGTGCATTTGAAAGGTGATAAGTTCAATTTCATTTCATAGAAAGGAAGATTTTGAAGTTGTATAGTGAACCCAAAGGAAATTTCAAATGCAAATTTGGGTTAAGCTGAAAATTCAGACTTGAGAAATTTCTAAGTATGACTAAATCTTAATTTCACCATTAGCTTTCATATAATTGTGTGTTCAGGCTTCTGAGATGCCGGGGGCATCACATAGTTAGAGTACTATATTATATACTAAACAAAATCACTAATGTTAAAAAGCCAAACGATTTATAATGTTTTTAATGAAGGAGTACGCAATATGATGATATATTATTTACAAGAGAGACAAGAAAATATTATATGCTTCGTTAAAAATGTCAGTCAGTTTTTGTCTTAGTTCACTAGCGGATTTTGCGTTTTGCCTCAAATCGGTAATGAATTAATGATATCCAAATCCATAATTCCTGCTCTCCGACGACAAAACCGAAAGTGAAAGTTTTAAGAACTGCCTGCAGCAGTGGACCTCCCATCACCATCGCCCTGGCTAGCCAAAAACTTGCTCTGCCAAAATATGGTCGAAACCTCTCGGCCAAAAAAAAAAAGAAAAGAAAGAAATCGTCCTCTCGACTACCCTAAAAAAATCCCCAAGTATTCAGGTGTCAATCTACTACTACTACCACTTCGGAGACTTCGGAGATTATGCTAATTTCATTTCTACGGTAGTAGAAGTCTGGAAAATACTTCTTAACTCATTTGCAGCCCACGCATTTAGGGTACTAGAAAGATAAAGCGCCCTATCGGGCGCTCTACCTGACATATACATTGAAAATAACAGAAATATAATTGACGGCGAATATACAATATTATTTGGTACTCCAGACATTCAAATGCACAATCATTCAAACCTTCTTTCTCGCACACCCTCCTGAAACTCAGAGCGTTGTTTGTCGATGGCCATGGTGCATAACAATCTAAATCGCTTGGATAACAACTGATATATTTTCTGCCATTTTACTACGACCTTGTCCACTGAGGTCATGAATGCAATTGAACGCTGCAGAAAATGGCTGCTATTTCAAAAGGTCAGTGCACTTACAGACAGATGTGCACCTCTGCATTCACAATACAATTCCAAGGTAAACAATAAAAGTTACACAACAAGTCCAGATTGTCAACCTATTTGCACCCTAGAAAAATAGAGCAAGCTTGGTGTTAGTTTCACCTCTTAAGTTTTTGTCCAAATTACTTGTTTGATGTGCCCACTCACCACTCATAGAAATAGATCATTACAGCTTGCTTCTTGCTGACAGAATGCACCCGCAAGATCAAGGCAAGCTTTGAATGAATAACTTTGCCATTTAAGTGAATACAAATTTTCGGACATAGAAGATTCAGAAATAATATTCAGCATTGGTAGAAACAGAAGAGCTCAACAACAGGCATGTATCATCATTAGCCTTTACTTAACATACATCAAAAGTCTCCTGCTGCATCAGCAGTAACACTTTGCTGGGATAATATTCAGCATTGGTAGAAACAGAAGAGCTCAACAACAGGCATGTATCATCATTAGCCTTTACTTAACATACATCAAAAGTCTCCTGCTGCATCAGCAGTAACACTTTGCTGGGATGATGATCTTCCGATGAATGTTCACCTCGGATGACGAATGAGTTGGCAAGCACAATTTGATTCAGTTTAAAGAATCTGGTTTTCAAAACCACACAACATCCGGTTGAATCCCTCTTATTACTTTGGAAACTTCTATATTATGGAAATGAACTCAGCGAAGCCAACCTGCAAAGATAAATCTGAGTCAGAAACACAGAAGATGCTGAGCTGATACTTACTACCATAAGGTGGAACCAACATACTGAAAAAGTCACACAAGCTATATAGCTGCCATGTAGGTAGTGCATACTAAGGTATAACCTCGGGTGCACACTGTGGATTCGTTTACCATCTCATAAATTACTGATGGCTTAGAAGGCAGTCATGCTTTCTCATTTTACTAAAAATAATTGGTGCACTTCTATAGCTGAATTTATATAAATCTTGCACATCCATTTTGGGATTCCATCACGCTTTAAACATATATTAAAGCCTAATTCCATAGCGGATACATTGTAGCAGGCTTCTCAGCATTTGTGCCTCTGTGTGAAGCATATGACAGCATAAATGCATTCCTCCGCAGACTCAGTTTAAAAACTCGATGTCTGAATCAAACTTGGAAGCTAAATTCATGCGGACACTATAGCTTACTGAGGCCAGATACAAACTTGCAAGCCAATTCTATCCCACCCCTCATCATTATAAAATACCATTAAGCAATACTCCGTAGAATTTTTCAGAAGGATGATAAAATTGCTAGTAGTTTGCACAAAATAACTGATCACACATTGAAATAGAATAGCATGACATCAACTACTCCTAGGAGCCATACATGATTATTTGTGCTCTTTTAAGTTAGTCAACGAAATCGATAGGTTTCATGTTCTTGGTGCATTCCCTCTTTTCCTAACAGGGAACCATAAAATGTATCATGTAATACAAATCCAATGAGCTTGAGAAGAACACATACTGGGCAAATGCTGTAAGAGGGGAACTGAGCTAAGCTAGGTAGCATTAGATTCTGTGCTAGTACCTTCTTGCGCAGAAGACTCTAATACAAACCAAAATGACCCCCCAAATCTTGTGCTTTCACATGTCAACTCAATATTGATTTGAACGACACCCCACTCGCAGAGCCATAGCACATAACCACTATACACGAACCAATTTGAAACAATACCGAGCTAGCAAAGACCTATACAGCAAAGACCTACACTTCTAATGGAGAGGGAGAATGCTGGGCCTCACCTTCATGCCTAGATGCTCAACACGCAGATCTAGCATGCTTCCTGGCCTCTACGGAGGCGCCGCTCGTCGGCGACGTCGCTGGTTTCCGAGGTCGCGGTCACGCCGATGCCGCTCCCCTGCCCCGCATGCCGCTCCCGCTGCCTCGCTGCTCCGTCGTAGCCGTCGATTTGAGTATTCGAGAGGAAGAGATTGAGTAACAGAGGGTGCCACCACGCCCACGCCGCAGCGCTGGGGCGAGCCACCGAGCCCCTCGGCAGCAGCCCCGGGCGGAGGTGACCCTTGGCGGCAGCGGCCCAGGCGATGAAGGCGCCCTCGAAGCCGTGGTCACTGATGAGGGCATGGCATCACTGGCGCGGGCATCACCGGCAGCGGCGCGGCTGCCCCCGACCCACGACCCAGCGCGGTGTAGAGGCGCGCGGGGCCGACCCGATGCGGCGAGATGGCCTGGCCACAGCCGCCGGGGCGCTGTCGCACCGCCTGCGCCGCGGCCACCGGGGCAAGGAGGCCAGGAGCGAGCCGTCGCCGCCAAAGACCCACCGCCGGATCTAGAAGAGGAGCCCGCCGTTGGAACCGGAGGAGGAGGCCTCCGCCGCAGCCATGGCCGGATCTGGAGGAGGAAGCCGGCGCCGGGCAAGCTTGGAGGCGTGCGCGTCGAGTAGCGAGGGGTGGCGGCGGCACGGATGAGAGAGCGAGAGAGGAGGGATACGAATGAGAGCTAGGGTTGGGACGCAGATAAGGGGCCACACGCAAAAATGATCCGCAGGGGTGTTTTGTAGAAAAACGTCGCTGATATCGGATTTTTTCTTTGTATTGAAATATGTTATTCATCAGGGTCTCGTACACAAAATATCTAAGCATGGTAACTATTCGGAGGGGAAAGGATGGACTGCGGGTTGTTTTCTTGAAAACCGAAGGGCTTTTTTGCAAAATAGCCATGGGCACGCGTCGCTCTGCGCGGGCATCGCTGGCGCGCGGAGAGCTCTCGTGAGGGGAATCACCCTCAGGTTTTAAGAACTCTGATAGCCGTATAGCGGGACATGGGGCTATTGCTGGGCTACCTAAGGATTCTCTGCTCATCATTGCTGAAAGATTGAAGCACTCTCTGGTGATACCGTGTACTCTATTCCCTCTGTATATTTTTTTCTCTCCGAATTTAAATATCAATAACGGTTAAATTTTTTTCCAAAGCTTGAATTGTTCGTCTAATTCAAAAAAAATGTGTAAACATATAATAAAATAAAACAAGTCATGTTGACAGTGATAAAACAAATCAAAACAAAAATAATTTATATATCTTCTAAAAGACAAACGATTCAAATGTTGGAACAGTAAATACGGGAGTAGTAGTTAAAACAGGTGCAACACTTCATACCATATCCCAAATCTAACCGGCCAGCCGGCCGGCAAAAAATATATTCATCCCCACTTGATTCCTCTGAATCAACGTGCGTGCTATGGCCGCCTGCTGCGACATTCGAGTCTGCCACGTCAATTAGTATGTTACAAACTTGCATGAGTGCTATGCTAGTATTAATTTCTTGAAACCACATACATAGTAGGTCAAGAAGAAACTCAAGGAGCTGAGGCGCGTACTCTACTACTCTATACACAGTAGAACCATGTTCTGATACTCCGTGCAACTACAGGTGGAATTAGACGCCTCAAAAGAGTTCAGAGATACATGATGATGACACGTACTACGCCAACAGAGTGCCGGCGGTCCACGAGATTAGCACGGATACAGAGATATCTAAAATACATGCATGAACTGATGAACAGCATCAACCTACAGAGGCTGCCCTCTGCACCTGCAAATCCTCCCTAGCTCGTCGTCGCGCCTTCACTGCGCATGGTCCCGCTGCTCACTCTGCATATACATATTTTTTGTTTCCCAACAACGGAAACAAACACCACATCTTAGCTCGCACAGAAGGCAGACGACTAACACGTACGGTTGCCAGAATCTGAACTGTTTCACACAGGAAGTAGTATGATCGAACACTCACCGACCTTGTCGACGTGCACCTTGTGGTCGTCGACGTCGGCGGCAGCGGCGGCGGCGGCGCCGCCCTTGTGCGGGTGCCTGGCGCGGTACTTCCTGAGCTGCTCCCGCACCAGCTTCTCGTAGATGAAGGAGGCGCCCTTGAACTGTGGCAGCACGAGCCAGGCCACGAACAGCACCTTCACCGGGTACCACACCGGTATCCTGCAGCAGGGGCATGCAAGCATCGAGCATCGATTACTCGCCCGACCCAGATGGTTGGTTGCCGCCGCCGACCACTTGGAGGGGATCGGAACTCACTCACCAGTAGAGGATCGGCTCGGCGATCATCTCCAGGAGGGTGATGAAGGAGTAGATGATCCAGTAGGACAGCCACTGCTCGTCGTCCACCTTGGTCGGGCTCTCCATCGCGCACACCGACGCGTACCTGCACACCACCATGTCACCATCTACTGGACTACTGGCAAGTGGTAACCACTCAAAAATCAGTGCTAGCATCTGGGGAGATTGATTATTCTTGGATATCTGCCGCGCTTACAGAGGGTACAGCAGCGTGATGCTCGGCCTGCAGAATGAATGAACGGAACAATCAACGCTCATGCACTCTCTCAAAGAGGATCATCAGAAACTGCAACTCAATTGAACACAGTGACTGAGATGGAGATATACCCGGCGACGGTGTGGAGGTGGCTGATGATCGCCCACGACTTGCCCATCTCTCTAGCTCGTGTCGTCCTTCCGGATCCACCGGCCGGCTCCGCGAACCCAAAACTCTGATGAAACCGGACGAGGGAAGAGCGTTTAATTCGGCAGCAGGGGTGCGCGAGCTGCAAAGGGGTAAGCAGAAGCGCGCTTTATACAGGAGAGGGCGGCAGGTGGCCATGGCATCGGGTGCTTAGCTTGGACGTGGCGCCCAGGGATCACTTCCAGACAGACACAACAACATGGCTTGACAGAACATCGTAAAGTACTACGTTCCTGAAAGCTCTAGCACACCACTGGCACTAGCGGCGCGAAGGAAGTCCGCTTCGCGCGTGCCGTCGGTCGGCCTCGGCTTCCGGTCCTCTCAGCAGCGCGCGGCACGTGGCGACACGTGTGAGACAAGCCGCGGCACTCGTGTCAACCAAACGCGGCAGGAGCAGGACTGCAGGAGCATGCAGGGGTCGCTGCGTGGTCCCGTGCTCCGTGTATTTTTCCTCAGCGTTCAGATGGGCCGGTTTGGGCCATACGGCCCACGACGTTTCCTGGAGTAAACTGGGCCTGGCTGCGGACTGAAGTAACTTTTTCCCTCTTTAGCAGGCCGAAGCTTGTGCGTTCCCCGGGCACCCGACCTCTAGAATGCGTTTTTTTTTCTTTGGCAGACTTGAAATGCATGTTTTCGTATATGGACGTGTATATAGGCAAATGCATATGCATCTTGCACAGTTTGACAGTTAGATATTGTTGCAAAACAACATGGATATTCATCTCGCACCGGAGAAGTCTTGAGTCCCTCACCAACCCAACACCCGGCCCCCACCAGTGCCACTGCAGCTGCCAAGAACAGGTACACGAACCGGTGCTAGACTCTGGAAGGCGGTGTGCCACGACGACGACATGGCGCCCAGATGGCCCGATGTAAGACCATGGTCACCAGGTGTGCAAATGTACTGTACAGTGCGCAATCATTATTTTTTCATTCTGTGTACAGTGCGCAAACAGTGTGCAAATTGTACACCTCTTTCCACTTTCTGGTGATTCTGGTCTAAACGCGCTTACCATGGCCAGTCACTCATCAGCCTTAACTGTTGAGGCCATGTTTACTACTATTACCATCAAGAATGATCGGCATCAACATCGCCGATCGCTCTAGGCGGCAAAAGAAAGAAAAAGGCAGTCGAGAAGTATATAGCGAAGATAAACTCCGGAACAAGGGAGAAAAATCAGAAAAAAGGTGTTGGTCCACTGAGACTGACTGATGAACACTCTCTGGCTCTCTGCTGCATCTCTTCTCCCCCGACCTGCAACCACCGCAGCTGCCCTGTATCACAATCGCTCCCTCCCGGCTCGCACTCCCCTCGAAGCTCTCGTCGTCCTGCTGCCACCTTCTTCCACCCAATGATCCTTTCCCTCTTGTACCCTTGTGAGCAACCAACCCTCGAGGTCGGAATTGCAGAAGAGTCGCTTTGATTGCCACCGACACAAAGCGCACGGGGGAGCCCAGGGAAGCTTCGGGGGATCAGTGCCGTCCTCCTGTCAGAATTCCCAGCTGGCCCCGTGCTCGATCCGAGGCGCAGAGTCCCGATCGCTCATGTCCCCATGCTTGATCTGTAGTAGTAATTCTGTTTTATCAGTATTTTGTTTTTATCTGTATTCCCCCTGAGTTAATTGAGGAGGGGTGTAATTATAAATTCGGACGCCGACATGGACGTGGTGACATTCGGCGTGGTGGTGGGCATACTCGTGCTCCTCTTCGCACTCGTCCTCGTCGTCACCATCGAGGGCGTCTGCAAGCGCTCCTCCGCCTCCTGATCCCTGACACTACCCCACCCCAAAACCCCCGCGCGGGCGCCCCCGACGCGCGAGCGCTGATGCGCCGCCGAAGCCTCGCCGC
Organism: Paspalum notatum; assembly: GCA_022530915.1. NCBI lineage: Eukaryota > Viridiplantae > Streptophyta > Magnoliopsida > Poales > Poaceae > Paspalum > Paspalum notatum. The sequence continues at coordinate 6,601,102 of CM039691.1, forward strand.
CGCGCTGCTCCTCCTGGCGGCGGCGGCGGCCGCGGCCGTGGCCGGCCCCGCCGCAGGGCACTCGGACTCCTCATCCTCATGCCCCTTCCACGACGGGCACGGCCACGGCCACGGCGAGCCGCACGAGCACCACCACGGCGAGCCCCACGAGCACCACCACGGCCACAGCTGCGGCGGGGACCACGAGCACCACCACCATCACGGCCACGGCCACGGCCACGACGAGATCCGGCGCCTGCTGCCGGAGGAGATGGCGGAGGAGGCGGATCTCGAGCTCGAGTCCTTCGGGTACGACGAGCACGACCACGGCCACCACCACCACCACCATCACCACGGCCACGGCGACACGGAGACATCGCCCATGGGTTAGGCATTTCCCCCTTCTCCGATCCCGCTTGTTTTTTTGGGGTGCGCTGCGGCGCGATTTCTGCGGGTGATTTGCTCCGGCGCGATTGAATGATTTGGGGATTCGATTCGATTGGATCCGATCCGATCGGGCAGGTGTGTGGCTGCGCGCGATGGGGTGCTCGCTGCTGGTCAGCATGGCGTCGCTCGTCTGCCTCGTCCTCCTCCCGGTCATCTTCTGTGAGTTGCCCGCCCCTCGCTTGACCCGCTGCAATCTGGGGACTATTATTTCAGTGCCCTTCTGCGCACGTACGTCCTGATTGCCTGCCTCGTTCTCGTTCTGCAGTTCAGGGGAAGCCGTCCAAGGCCATGGTGGATTCGCTCGCCGTGTTTGGGGTAAGTGGTGGAGTGTGCAGCTGTTAGACGATTTTTTGCTAAACCGGGCTAGCAAATGGATATTGTTGTTCGATTTTCTCAGCTTCCTTACACCTCCCCTTGCAAACTCCCAGAGGTAGCTAGCCAATAGCACATTACGTTTTATCCTGTTACAGTCTTGTGAATGCACCTTGAAAGGTAATCTTCTATGATTACAATCTAACTAACAAACAGTCATATTTGCATTTACTGAAAGTCACAAACATGAATCTGCCATGTTATGGGTTTGTTTCATGTTTGGACACCGGCCCTACATTTGAACCGTTGCCTATGAAATTTTATCTATGTGGGTGTTAAGTAACTTAGAAATCTTAGGTTGTATCGAGTTTCATTCTGATGTGTTTTTACTCAGGTCAGTAGAGAACAAAACAGTGCCACACAAATAGAAAAAACGTGGAATTGTGTAATCTTTTTGTGGCACAGGCTTGATTGCATAAAATCGTAGATGACTGAACTTTCTCATCTACAAAGTAGATAAAAAGATATTCCTTTCTCCTGCAAAAAGATAAATAAAAAAAATGCAAATGGTAGTGATGTCCTCTCCCCTTGTTTGTTAATAACATCTTTTTACTTGAAGAAGGTTATATTAAGAAGAATGAACCATGAAACACCGCTCGCTATTTTTTGGATTATTTAGCTTATTTGTGGTGTTGCCTTCCATAGCATTGATCTAATTCTTCTCAGAATTAACAATGTTACAGCTTATGCGCTTTTCTTGTTTGGTTTCAATGTTTCTGCAGGCAGGAGCAATGCTTGGAGATTCATTTCTTCATCAACTGCCCCATGCTTTTGGTATATCCTTTGAAACATCCTAAGGTCTTCTTTTGGTTCTTGTTTTTATTTTTGATTGATTCACAATTTCACACGCATGGTTTACTATTCATTACTCATTGCTCATCAACATCAAATCTCATCAGCTAGAATCTGTTTCCACATCTACTGTAGTTATACTTCTTGTCTCCTGTCATTTTCTCGAGGACTTAGGGTATTGCCCCCCAATATTTTCATTGCCACAGGAGGGGGTGTCTTGCTGCATAATAAATGGATGGATTTTGCAAAGGTCCTAGAAAACTTAAACAAATAAGAAATGATCCATTTACTCCTATGTAACTTATGAACCTAAATCAAGCTGTTTGTAATTTAAGATAGAAGCATAGCTCCCAAGTATATTTTGCGTACTGCCCAATGTTCTGTTAAATGCACTAATCCTCTGAATCCATCTACTAGGTGAACCTGTTGGATTATGATCAAATTATTCTGTTTCTGACCATCTCTTCCATGTTCTTTTATGTTGTGCTAATAGTTATTAAACCGAAGAATTGAACTTCAAAAACATCATAGTATGTTGCTTATGCTAGCATCACATTGATATCTGGGCCACCTCTTAATATTTTTCACACATTAATACAACATTTTTTTTATATTGCAAATTCCATTCCTTCAGTTTGGTTCTGTTACTCACTTGTATGTGTAGATGCCGTTCGTTTACTTCATTTGCCTTAGGAGCACTCTTTCTCATGTTATTTTTTTTATTGTTGCTCAGGTGGAGGAGGGCATTCTCACTCACATGGTCATGAGGGTCATGATCATGCTCATGAGCATGCTCATGCACACTCACTGGAAGATCTTTCTGTTGGGCTGTCTATACTGTGTGAGTATATCTCACACACTTCATCTTTACCTTTATTTTATAGACCTTTAGACACATTAACCTTTTGCAATGACTTAGTTGTTGCTGACTGTTTCCTTTAACCCAAAGTATGTTGGTTTTCACTTCCCGCTAGCAGGACATGTTAAGTCCGTGCTAGCATTAATCATTGTAAAAAAAAACTTGATCAAGTGGAGAGATATCTTTGATGCTGTCTTGATGTTGGGGTCCACGGAACCCTGGAAAGCAGGCAGGAACGTCTCATGTGCTCGCTTCATTGGTGGCCGTGAACTTATCTGCGCTGTTACAAGACCAGGGAGGTGGAAGCACAATCCGTGCAGTACCAGGACTAAAATGCAGGGTTGGAGTGCCACACGTGTTCTCTACCACCGTGCTGTAGCGTGTCTTCTGTACTAATCATTGTAGCTCTTAAGGACATTAATTTATTCTAGACATTTTATTGCTTATTACTTATGAGTCCTTGATCTATTTTTCTTTCTCCATGCATCTAAGTTTCTTGATCTGTTTTATTTCTCCATTCATCTAAGTTCGTTGACCTGTTTTCTTTCTCCATACGCCTAATTTCCAATATTGTGTTCAACTAATTTATGCAGTTGGCATTGTACTGTTTTTTATTGTTGAGAAGATTGTGCGGTATGTTGAAGATAATTCTCAAAATGGGGCTCATAGCATGGGTCATGGGCACCATCATCATCATCATAAACGACATGATTCTAGTGATAAGGCCAAATTGAATCACCAGAGTGATGCCGATGGTGAAGACAGTCATCGAACAGAAGAGGAACCTTTGGTTGACGGTGTGACTGGGAAAATAAGGGATGGAAGTAATCATGAATCAAAAGCTACTATACGCAAGGTACATCTAACTGAGCTCTGCTTGGATGCAAACGATATGTTTATTTGAGCCATCAGTCCTGAAATGTGCAATTCATTTACCATCGGCTTAGAGAAAAAAAAAGGGCACAGAAACTCGGAAGTTGGCAAGTCTTGTGAACAAAAGAAGACATGGAAGGCAAATGTGCATAGAAAATTCTTGTGGGACCTTTTTTTAGGAAGCTTAGCTTATGCGAAATCCTGAAATATCATACAGTATTTGGTTCAGCCACAGGAAAATATTATTCTCTTGCACATTTCGTCAGATGTTTTATAGCTGTAGAAAAATATGATTCTCAGGCATGTTTCATCAGACATTTTATATGGCAAAATGTGGAACAGCGCACCTTATTGAGCATATAATTATACTTAATTATCGGAAAATTGTAAATCATGAAAGCTACACCAGACATTTTATGGCCATAGAAAAATATGATTCTCAAGCACATTTCATCGGACATTTTATATGGCAAAATGTGGAACAGAGCACTTTATTGAGTGTATAATTATCCTCAGTTATTGGAAAAATTATAAATTATGAAAGCTACCAACAGCTCCAAGAAAGCACAGTGCGTCACAACTGCTGTAGCAATTCAAGCACTGAATAAAGGAAAATCAAACTTGCGAAAGTTTCAGTAAAAGAAATTGTTGAATGGCAAAAGCCCACCTATTGTTGTCATGTCTGGTGAAAAACTAAAAGTAAAGGTGTTGGCAGTCAGATTTTAAATAGATACCTGATGAATTCATTTTACTTGAAGAAAATAGAAGTCTTGGTTACACTTACACAAGTGCTGAGTCCATGCATGTCATATTGCTAAACTCAATCAGCATAAATGATGCTTGCACTAGTGTTGCCTGAATTGTCCTTAATATAGTACTCCCTCCTGTCATTAATATATGCCGTTTTCAGTTCAAAATTACACTAAAAAACGTCATATATTAATGACTGGATGGAGTACTCACTTTAGCAAATGGTGGCATAGAACCTAATATTTGTTATAATGATTCTTCTCCCTCCGAAACTGTCCATTGCTTGCAGCAAACTTTCAGTATGTGCACGCTAATATAAGATGTCCATCAAATCTCTAGAGCTCATAGGCAGCATATTATGCAATTCCCTTCATATTGTGCATTCCATGCAAAATTAGCTCACTGTTTGGTTCCCAGTTTTTGTGGTGCACGTACATTTTCACACAATGAGGGTAATGCATGAGTCACACCTTGTGCTGAGAAAGTGAGATTCGCCCCCATCGAGCAAGAACCTTTTATGCTACAAAAGCTTTTAACTGTGTGCTCTGTACTCACCTACGTAGGTGCACTAAGCATAAGAGAAGTGTGGGACAAAGATCTAAAATCAGAAGTTTAGTTGCATCTTATTGGAAAATTTTAATTCTATACTTTACAGTTTATTGTTTTTGTCCTTCTGAAAAATCATGTGATCTGCATTTTAGGATCACATGACCCTTTATGATTTATATGAACTTGATGTGCCTGTAATGAACAGAGGAGCTCCTCTGACAGTTCCAAAGCCACTGATGGAGAGCCCACCAGTTCTGAAAGTGACCCTACCCCTGACAAAAAAATATCAAATGAAGCTTCATCCCTTTCGAACTCTAACTTGGTGTTTGGCTACCTCAACCTTTTCTCAGATGGTGTTGTAAGTCTATCATCTGAACCATATTTTGTGTTTCTCGCATTTTTGTATGCTAGATTTTCTGAGCCTCTTGATAATTTAGATTTTGATGGAAGTTCATGTGAATGATGCAGCATAACTTCACTGATGGGATGGCTCTAGGGAGTGCTTTTTTGCTACATGGTTCTGTTGGTGGTTGGTCCAGGACTTTATTTCTGCTTGCACATGAACTTCCCCAAGAGGTTAGATTAATTTAAATTTCAGTGTGACTTTCTTGATACATTCCAGTTTTACTTTCAGGCAGTGTTACAGGGTATTAATGCTGATATCTGTATATCTGTATCTAAGTGACATCTGGCACAACCAGTTCATTTCTACAAATACTATTCTGGAGCTATTTTGCAATTCTATAACATATATATTGAAGCTCAGTCATTTGATATTTTTCTGGTTTCTGGGACTAGATTAGAACAACTTGTTAAATGGTTATACCTCAAACTGTTAGATAGTGTTTGGTTCGTACTACCTCTGTTCTCGAATATTTGTCGTCCGCTAGTTCATTTTTGAACTAAAATGCGACAAATAAAAAAGAACAGAGGGAGTACAATGGAAGTTAATGCAAAGGGAATGAGATTCCAGTGCATCTGTTGGCAGAACGGGTGATGATTAGTTGATTACCTCTTGGCCTCTTTGTTTGGTTGCACTGCTGTAATATTATTGCGAAAAGGGAATGCAATGAACAACTGAAGATACAGGTCCGAAACGAAGCACAGATGCAGTTCCATATGCCAATGGAGATGATATTGCCACTGCTGTGGATGGCACCGTCATTCCTCGTGCTCCGCACCCATCCCCAATTGCAGGTCCATATGCCAGGGAAGGAGAGAGGACCTGACATAGATGGGAGCGGTGCCAGAGTTGCTTGCGTCGTTGGATGGTGGAGGCGCACACACATGAACCAGAGGGCGAAGGTGGGAGTACGGGAGTGGATATTGGGCTACTCCTTCTGCTCCAAATCATAGTCCACTTTAAGCTTGTCATAAGTCAAACTTCTCTAACTTTGACCAAGTTTTTGAAAAAGAAAAGAGATCAGTATCGACAATACCAATACATGCATTGCTATTTACTAGAACATGTTTTATGGTGGATTTAATGGGAACTAATTTGGTGTTGGGCCCTGTTTTTGGAACCTTAGAATTGGGCGTAAATGGAATCACATTCCTAGATTGGTCTGTTTGACTCTGCCATGGAATTGGAAATCAACATTCTAGCCATTTCCAAAGAAGAAACAATTGCCTAAACCAGATTCTTGAGGAAAAAAATGGAAAACGAAATCCCACCAGCCTTCTGATCCAACCTCTCGGCCCCGACTCACCTCCGACTGAGTCCTCTAGTTACGGGGGTTCTCGTGGTTGTACTTGACCTCCAGGTTCGTCTCCACGCCCCTGCACCCACTTCCGGTCAGCTCCAGCCCCAGCATCCAAGACCAGCGGTTGCACCTGCCACCTGCTGCGCGTGCTCGCCAGTGAGGCTGAGGCGGAACCACAGAAGAAGCTGAGCGACGAGTGTAAGAGGTCGACCGCAACGGATGGCGCGTGCAAGAGGCCTCACGCCCCCACCGCCCGCCAATTGCTTCATCCCGGGCGCCATTAGCCTGGACGCAACGGCGATGGTGGCGAGGATGAGGTTCATGGCCATGGATAGCACTATGGGTGTGAGCCACACCCGCTCATAGGGCTACAGGCTGTGCCCACTGTCATTAACTCGAGCCTGGATGTTATTTTTTATTTGATTCTCAGAATAGGATTCTAGGATTTGGTGTATCCAAACTAGAAAATAACAATTGAATTATATTCTAACAAAATTCGATTCAATTTGAAAGTGGAATTGGAATTTAATTACTAGAATCAAATTTATTTCTTAGCGTCCAAACATGATGGAAAGGTATTTGATGCTAGAGAAGTTTGACTTAGGACAAAGCAAAAGCGAATTATAATTTGGAACGGAGGAAGTGGCTGGGTGCGGTGCTGTGTTATGATTACAATGGGTGAGGGGTAATGGGCTTTAATGGGCCTGTGATCTAGTTATAGAGTTAGTCGATTACGGATGACCGAAAGAAACATGATATTGCTAGATTGGCGGGTAAGCATAGCATGGATGGATGGATTGGAGTGGATTGGAAGGGATTGAGGGGGATTTTGATCTCTTGGGGATTTAAACACACCCCAATCCCTTCAAACCACTCCAATCCGAAGTTACCCAAACAAAGCCTAAGAGGTTCTGAGCAACCGAACTAGATGGATTTATTTCTTGCTTAAACCTCAAGGTTTCGTTGCCTCTCCTTTGATAGAGATGACCTTAACAAACTGAACTAACACTCTGTAAAGAATAGGAACTAGCTGCCTCTCCTATCAAATCGAGGCTCTGAATAAATATTATCCTAAACTACTGTCCCTGAACCTCTGCTGTCGCTAGCTGCGCCTTCTTTCTGGGCTGCAAGTCCTCCCCCGAAAGTGTCCACAACAAAACAGCTGCAATTCGGTTGATTACTGTCCGTAATTTGATTAGAAGTATGTTACATTTCAGTAAACCAAACACCATCTTAGTGTATTTCTTTGATATGAATTGAGAAATATAGGATGCTGGATTCCAAACTTACAATCACCCAGTTGATTCAACAACATTTCTTTTCTTGTTCTTTTGTTAAGGTTGGAGATTTTGGAATCCTTGTGCGATCAGGATTCACGGTATCCAAGGCCCTATTTTTCAATTTCCTCTCTGCATTGGTTGCCCTTGCTGGAACCGCACTGGTGAGTTCTTGTTCTCATTATTTTTTCACCCAATGGTAAATGATTTTTGCTGGATGTGACGTTACTCAACTGCATGTGCAGGCATTGTCTTTGGGCAAAGATCCGGGGCATTCCTCCCTGATTGAGGTATGCTCTTTTCAACGGTACCTGACCGAGTGACCGGAATGCATTTCTGTACTGTTGATATGTGTCATTGTTGGAGTTAACTGACCTGGCCTTCCAACTGTCATCTTTTACAGGGATTCACAGCTGGTGGTTTCATTTACATTGCTGTCGCAGGAGTCCTCCCACAGATGAACGACCAGAAAACAACAGTCAAAAGTTCAATAGTTCAATTGATTTCCCTAGCTATGGGGATGCTGGTTGCTCTAGGCATTTCTCTGGTAGAATAATTTGAATCTCCGTTTCACCAGTTGCAGTGCAGCTTTAGGTCCAGCCGCAGTTACCCCAAGCCGATATAATTTTTTTAGGACTATGCCGATATAATTCTTGAGCAGCTCTTGACTAGGAGCTGGGTTCTCTGATCCTGTCGATATTAATACCAAAAGGCGTTTTAGATATTTGACATCTGATTATAGATTGGCACATCAGTGTTAGTTGAAGGCACCCCGTTTATACTACCTGATAAACTGAAATGCTAGTACTCTCCATTCATTCCAAATTGCAGTGGGTTCTAAGCTTTGAGTCCTATTTTTTTTCTGTCCATGTTAATATGGGCAGTGGTGAATTTAGACATGTAGAAAGATACATGTATGAAAAATCATATGAATTTATGTAAAGTATAGAATATTAGTACAATTTAGAACAAAACCGATGGATGGGCTGCTGGCTCACGACACGATCAGCAAGCACGGTCTCGGATCCCTATTTTGCTAGGGGAGCTGCTGGCCTTTTTGACAGCATCACCCGCTTGCCGTGGGGAAGGTGGTATGGTATGGTTTCATGTGCTCTGCCTGTGATCCTGGCAGGTAGGTCACGCCGGTCAATGGACAAGATCTGCATTCTCCGCCCGAAACTCTGGCTTCTCTGGATTAACCGGCGTTGTTCTCGCGTGTTTACTTGCTTTGGACGACCATACTTGAGATCTAGCGGTCTGTTGACTGTTGTTCTAAAGTCTACGGCTTGTTTTCTAAACTTTGGCTTTGGAAGGGTATTGTCTGGATGTAAAATTTACAAGTTCACTCGAGGGACCTCTTCAGCAGAAACTTCAGCAGGACGATGAAGACTTGAAGAGGACCATGGTAGGTCGACTAGGCAAGGGAGCAGGAAACAGGAATTACTGCGCGGTCCTATGTTCTACCTGTCGATCTCACACCGCACGGTGTTGGCCCCAAGCTTTTAAATTCTCTACAGGAACAGAAACACCATGGTCGACAATCGACACAAGGATTTGAAGGCTCCTCAATAATTGCTCATCCTGTCAGGGAAAGAATGGTTGGGGTGGCCAGGTCAGTGGTCACCGATCGCAGATCCAATACTCCGATGCACGATCTGAGAATTTCAGAAATGTATAATGGATAAAGCCCGCACTTGAGGGATGGATACAACTCTTTGCAAATGTGTGTTTCATGCAATTTTAGGTTCGAAACCTATGCTCTTTTGTGATCCAAGGGGCTCCTCTTCTTGCAGCTGCGACTGTAGTTTTTTTACCAGTAAAAAAAAGCTACAGCCACAGCTGCAGTCACAACAAGCATTAGCGATCAGAGCAAATAAACATATTGTAATCAAGCCATTCTCAAATTTTGGAAAGCCGTCTCATTTGGAATAGGACATTCTTACTAATTGTTGGACATCCTACGGCAAACAGTCAGCAGTACATGACAAGACATTGGATTGTACTTACAAGTTAATCCTACATGTTGGGTTCAATACTGAGTCTCCATGCTTACAAGTTAGTCAAACAATGGTGCCTCATGCATACGACAGGTTACAAGTTACTCATGCATGTTTACGGGCTTGTTTTACGCCACTTACAAGTCAAAAATACCAGAGTAGTACAAGTGGACTATAGATTGTAAGGGACTACAAATGCATAAATCATCTCCGACTGGTTATGGACTAGCGACCGTGCACCACCATTCCATATCTTTTCCCTAATATACGTCCATATTCTGCTGGCAAAGAAATTGTGTACGTCTTACTATCATCACGAGACGTGCTAGAAAAAAATAATCTTAAAATTCTCACAAAAATCAGAAACATCTGTCCATCAATCATATGGCTCTAACAAATAATAGTAGCTATTAGATCGATTATATTTTCTAAAAAATTACGCACATTGCCATTATAAAATATGTAATAAAATAACCCACTAAATTTATATAAAATTACCCACCATGCCATTATGAATACAAATTAACCGAGAGATGTCATTATAAAATATGAATTAAATAAACCTTTAAATTTGTAATAAATTACTCACTGCACCATTATAAAATATGAATTAAAATAAACCTTAAATTTACATATAAATTATCCAATATGCCAATTACAAAAATTTCTAAATTTGTATATAAATTATCCACAATGTCATTACAAAAGATGAATTAAAATACTCACCTCTAATATTACTAAGGGTTAAATCTATATCTCCTAGCCTGACGGGCAAATTCAGTGGTGGGAATCCGCAGAGGTAAAAATCCAGTGTGAGAGAGTACCAAACTAATGAGAACATTGAGGTGAGAAAATTCAGCTTGTCGCCTCAAGATAATCCTTTGAAAAGTGAAGTTAATATTATATTGCAGCTAGAAAATGATGTTGACATGATAGCACCCACTGTTACTAAAGATAAATCTGATGATACCACTGCCATATGAGTACATTTGCCTTAATCCATACTCAACTGAAACAAAAATCTGAGCAGAAAGTGACTGAAGGATACTTAACAAACCTCTCAAAAAATGATCCACACGAAACCTAATACGATGGAACATTGGGACTTAGGGAGTGATTCACAATTTCACATTCATCTCCAAAGTCTCAAAGACGAAATACGACAAACATCTATATTATTTACAAGGATTCACTCATCGCCCATTGTTCTAATCCAAAGTAGGTCAGACTGAGAGGTAGACGACAAATTTTGAGAATTTGTTTTTCTTTTTGGCTAATCCGACGGATCCATCTCTAAACCAACAAGTCTCGGCCACCTGCCACGGCGTCCCACGGCGCGGCCACGAACGGGTTGACGTAACCACCGAAATGCCCCGCCGTCCTGGCGCCGGAGGCGGCATTGTCGTCGTCGTCGTCGAACACCACCCACTCTTTCGTCACGACCGTCTTCGACGCCAGTCGAGTTTCTTCCACGGCGACCAACGCCTTCGCTTCCTTCTCCTCCTCCTTGCTGCTTTCTTCGACGACGTGGTTCATCATGAGCTTCTCGAGGTCCCTGATGTCGTCGTCGGGGACGCGCTCCACGGCCGGGAACTCGGCGGCGTTGAGCACGCCCAGTCCCCGGCACAGCTCGAAGTACGACGACAGGCGCGCGCTCTGTTCGGCGGCCTTCCTGAGAACCCGCATCCCCTGCGCTCCCCTCCGCCGCCTCGCAGCCGCCAGCGTCTCCCCCTGCCGAGGCCGCGGCGTCGTCGGCGCCGAGCCGAGGACGGCGACGAGGAACCGGGCAATGCCGGTGCATATCTGGCTGTAGACCTCGAATATCTCGATGACGACGCAGTCCATGGCCTCCAGGATGAGGCCCTGCTCCATGCCGTCGCCGTACGGCCGGATTTGCATGAGCAGGTCCAGCAGGTGCTGCTGCTTGGTCACGCGGTCCAGCCGCGCGTCCTCGTCGTCGGCGTCTCTGCTGGTTGTGCCGGCGTCCAGCTCTTGCGCGGTGAAGAGGGAGCGGGTGTCGAGGAAGCGGAAGTAGGCGCGCACGAAGGCGGAGAGCCCCGACGACTTGGACGGCGGCGAGGAGCGGTCGCGGAAGTCGGCGAGGTCGAAGGGGACGCGGCCGAGGCGCGCCGCGCGTGGCGCGAGGTCGTCGGACCGCAGGAGCAGGCCGTGCGCGAGCATGAGCGCCTTGAGCGCCACCGCCCAGCACCGGGTCCGCCCGGCCCGGCGCGCGAGCGCCCACATGAGCGGCTGCAGCGCCGGCGGCGACGCGCGCGCCAGCGCGAAGACCCGCGCCGCGCTCGCGTGGTCCACGGACCGCTCGTCGTGGCTGGTGGCGCGGATCACGGCCGCCTCCAGCTCGGGGCTCCTCAGCGCCGCGGCCACCCCGGAGGCCGGCCGCAGCACCGCCACGCGCGTCAGGTAAAGGCTCCGCCTGTCCTTGACGGCCGCCGACGCGCGCCGCCACCACTGCCGCGCGGTCGGCATCCCCTGACCCTGACCGCCGGCGCAGTCCCACGGCCTGGCGTCGCCGCCGAGCTCGACGCGCCCTGGGAAGATTAAATCCACGACGGTTGCCAGCTCCACGCCACGCCGCCGGACGAATTCCTCGGCCGCTCGAGCTTCTGCCGGAGCTGAATGCTTGGGGAACGAAGCTGCTAGCTAGGCTAACGAAATTAACTGAAAGGCATGGGAGGATGATGAACGATGCGCCAAGAACGTGTCAGGCAGTAAGGAAGGGGGAGACGGAGGAGGTGACGCCAATTGGTCGGCATGGGAGGGAGAGAGAGACGGAGCAATGGCCAAATGGGAGATGGGACAGAGGTGGCCGGTGGACACAGTGGACGGTGGAGGGCCATGTCAAGTTTTTCTAATTTTTTGAAGGCCTTAAGACTCGTAGAGCCTCAACTCGTGATCGTGTAGCAAGTACAGCATCGTGCTGGGTCAAAATTATACTAAATTATTTTTAGCTTTATTCTAAATCAAGTTTTTTTTGAAAAACAATGCGTGAGCATCTACAATATCAAAAGATGCACTGTCAAGAATATTAAAATAGAGAATTTTGATTTAGTAAAAAAGAGAACCTAAATTATTTTATTTTTATTTTAAATCACAGGTTTAATGAAGCTAACTTAAGGTCACACATATTTCTGTATTTTTCTATAAACATAATAAAATAGAGAAGTTGATTTATTGAAAATCCAAAATAGGCTGTGAAAAGTTCTACCGTTCTAAATGAAGGTTAGACACTTTTGAAAGATAGTAAATTTTCCATGGTTTAATTAAAAATAGATTTATACTCTCTTCGTTTCAAATTGCTAGTTGACAGCTTTACCATAAGTCAAACTTATCTAATTCGGTCGAGATTGTATAGAAAATGCACCAATGTCTACTTCTAATAATTTTAGAACAAATTAAGCAAAGAAAAAAAAAACTATTATACCCTTTGGATTAATCCGTGCCATATACAGATACACTGCAGTATACTCTACGATCGAGGACACATGGATTTACCAACCGACATTTAATAGAACTCTTTACGGACTGACGACCCATGGATAGTTATCTATTTGTCGATAATTTGGTGTTGTGGTTTAGTAAGACCAATTTCACCAAGAATTTCTCCCACCAAAATTATGCACCAAATGGCATCTTCATGCCCACAAAGTCACAAAAATTCACATCGAACATCATCCATGCTCACAGATAACAATTTTAAGCCCACAAACATTATTACACTGCAGCCTAAATTGATTCCATATCACATTTCTTTCGCCCACATGCAAACATTAAACAAATTGTCACCAAATTTTTTGTCCCACTATACTTCTCCATATCCATATATACTCTGTATATTCCATCCAGAGTAAGCACTGCTGACGATGGCCAATCAGTTGGCCGATGTGGGTACGACTACGGAGTAGGATATACATGGCACCGTCGTACCAGACAGACATGCACAGACTCATAATTAGTTTAACAAATGTGTCTTGCATTTTGTGGTTAGAGCCTGGATATCTAAAAAAAATGTAGTGTGTACGAACTGGTGTTTGACCTATCGCTGCCATTTGTGATATGTTTGGTCACATGTACGACTAGTTGATTTGAGGAAGATGATGCGGAGAATCATCCACTTCAATTATTTGATGGGGATGCATTGTTGTTCTAGCTGTACACACCAGAGATGGAGCATGTTATTACTTGGAAGGAACGTTCTTGCAGAGTACTAGAGCCTCGGGGGCTCCTCGCTGCGCCGCCACCTTCCCCCACCAGAACCTGCACCCCAGCCGCCGCCGCCGGCCTCCTGCGTGCGGCTGCGGCGGTCCGCGGGGCCGCCGCACAACCGGTGCGCCCGCTCATCCCTTCTCCCTCTCTCCCTCCTCGCCTTCGCGCTAACCCTAGGTCGCCGTCGCCGTCGCCGTCGTCGTCGTCGACTTTCCCGAGCCGTCGCCCCGGATCCGGTGTCCTGCTGGCCGAATCCCCTCCCTGCGGGTCACCTCGTCGTGGTTCCTCCCCGGCCTCGGCCGCTTCGGAGGGACGCCGCTGGCGGCCGCATCCCAGCCCCCACCTCAACCCTAGCACCGGATCGGTCCCCGTGTGGCCGGATCGGCTCTCCACCGAGCTGCTGGTCACCATTCCATGCCGTCGGCGGTGCGGGCCTCCGGGCCGCTGCCGAGGTGGCGTTGGCCTCCCGCTGCACCCTCCTTCCTCGCGCCAGGTCCGGTCCCCGTGTGGCCGGACTGGCTCTCCGTCGGGCTCCTGGTCGTCGCTTCATGCCGTCGGCGGTGCGAGCCTCCAGGCTGCCGCCAATGTCCCTGGTGGTGTGGCCTTTGGGTCGTCGCCGTCGCCTCTCTTCGCCCTGGCCAGGATGCGCTTCGGTCATCGTCGTCACCTCCCTCTGCTGGCGGTGCGGGCCGTCGGGCCGCCGCCTCCTTCCGCCACTCAGAAGGTTCCCCCTCGTCGTTCCTCTTCTACACTTGGTGGCCATGTTGCTCACTTTGGTGGACGTGCTTATCTTCGTCGGTGGTGGAGCTTGTCGTTTGTACCCTGGGTGCTCTTCCTGGTTGCGCCGTAGTCGTCTGCTTTGTGGCTCTGTGGGTCTTCAACGTTGTTAAGGGTGGTGCCGTGGTGACACGGGCGAAAGCTTTGTCACCATTGGTGGCTTGGGCAGACATTGGCGACGTCCGTGGTCGTGGCTCCCCTGTTGAGGGCCTTGTCTTGCTTCTCGCCTTTCGCTGAGTGAAAGCTCTGTTCATCTTTCGAATGAACGGTCGGCAGCAGGGTCCTAGATCCTGCTACCTCGTTGGAGGCGTCGGCTCTTTGCGATCCTTCTTGTAACTTTCCAGACGTTGGAGCTGCTTAGTAGGTGTCCTCGGTGCTTTTTAGTCATCAGGGTTCTTTGGCTCAGTGGTTCTCGTTGGCTTGGCGACTTTAAGCCAGTGCATTTGTGTTTCTATCTTTCATGGTTCGTAAGCCGCGGCTTACTCCCTGTAGTTGTAATCTTTCTATGCTCTTAATGAAAAAAAAGTGTTGAGTCATGTTCGCGGAAAAAAAAAGAGTACTAGAGCAAGCTAGCCACGATCACATTCACATGAATGGAAAATGTATGCCAATCATTTAGATGCCAGGATACGATCCAGTTACTGCAGCCTGTTTTGTGTATGAACATACTCCTATGCTGCTGATTAATACACTGCCACAATCACCCGGAGTTTTGCTCCAACTCCAAGAAACTAGCAAGGTAAAGTCCGTATGCTCAGTGTTCCAAAATATTCGAGTTTTGCACGTGATGCAGCAAAAAAAAAAAAAAAGGCATAGGCAAATTATTTCACACCACTAACTGGAGTTATGTTTTAGAGCCCAATTCCACTCTCGTTTGGGAACCGGGCGATAGCCCAGTGGTAGGACTCGTGGCTACGAGCCTCCGGTCCTGCGTTCGATCGCTGGATCGAGCAGGATTTTCAACCGGCGTGTGGTCGCCTAAATAAAATCTGCAGTCTCTCTCACGTGACGCCATAAGGGGATTACGATGTGCCGTCTACGGAGCCTTCAAGGTTTCGGTGATCTCACTAGGGACGCGGTTTTCATATCTGTGTGTAGTACATAAACAGATACTACAGCTGTACTCAGATGAGGGGCGTAAAAAAAAAGGAAAAAACAATTCCACTCTCGTTTGTGGGGACGACGGGACTGTTTGGTGACAGCAACAGAAAAAAGAATCCTAAGTTTTTTTTTTTAAAAAAAAATCCTAGTCCGACAGGCCATGCCCAAAGTTTCCATGTCTCGCAGGCCATGCGCAGCAAGCCCAAAATATGCAACCCCGACGCCACTTCGGCCACTTGGTAAACTCGGCCCAGGTCGCATGCAACACCGCCGAAGGTGGGAGTTCCTATCTATCTATCCAGCGGAAGATGGATAAGCTAGCCATATAAAAAGTCCATCAGGCCCAATAGCATTTTTTCTATTTTCAACCTCGGTTTATCTCAACAATTGCAAATATTTAACTCAACATTTCATTTGATGGATTCCAACATTTTATAAATACTAGTTCAACAATTTATACACAAAATGTTGAATCAGTGTGGATGGAATGTTGAATCAGTGGAGATGAAATGTTGAATCAGTGGAGGTGAAACGTTGAATCGGAGGAGATAGAATGTTGAACAGTTGGCTCACCCGCGCCGGCGGAGCGGCGGCGCTCTGGCAGCCCGCGGCGGCTGAGGCGCCCGGAAGGCGGGCGCGGTGCGCGGCGATGCTCCGGCAGCCCCCGGTGGCGGCGCGCCGGCAGCCCGCGGCGGCCGAGGCGCGTGGCGAAGGCGGACGCGGCGGAGGCGGCGCGCGGCGTGGCGGAGGAGGTCAGGCGGCGCGGTGGAGGCGGCAGCGTGGGGGTGCCGAGGCCGCGGAGGCGGTGCGCGGCAGGGGTGTCGGGCGGCGTGGGGAAGACGGTGGACGGTGGAGATTAGACTGCACGAATCTCAAACACTGGAAGATGGGTGCGCTTTTGTCCTACCGGAAGATGTATAGGATTTTCGGCCGAAGGTTCCCTATACTCCCTGACTCCCATAGCCAGTGCCCGGTGCACATATTTGACATTGGGCCGCAAGTCCGAATCGGCGATGAGAGCACATAATTTCTAAAGTGAAGTACATGTATTTAAATCACAAAAGGAAGATCTAAAAAAAGTCATATTTTTAAAATATATTATCCAAAATAAACATAGAATCTTTCAAACAACGCCATACTTGATTATTTTTGAAAATTTTATAAATATTTTTAATAAAATTGTTTGGCTTCGCAAAAAAATGCACTAGCTCATAAGGAAATTGTTCACATGTGTTTGGCTTCACAAGAAAATTTTGAGCTTTACCAAAGAAAATCTATCTTGAGCTTTACCAAAGAAAATCTATCTTAATAAATTGTTTGGCTTCACAACAAAATACTCTAGCTTCATAAGAAATTTGTTCATTCGTTTTCACAAAAAAAGGCTTCACAAGAAACAATTTATATGAATTGACACAACAAATGTGGTACACGTGGAATAAATTATATAGCCCAAAAAACAAATATCTATACATGTAGAACAAAGATATAAACTTGAGAAAAAAATGTATACAGTTCAAACAACTTATGTGAATTCACAGGAAAAAAGATTTATACACCTAAAAAATTACCAACTCATAGAACAAATATTATACAATTAAAACTGTAGGTGTGAACTTAAGGAACAAATGAAATTATTATATACTTAAAAAACAAATTATAAAACTCATGGAACAAATTATACAGCTAAAACAAATACATTGTGGATAGGTTATTATTATAATCTCAAAAGGAATTTCAAAGTAGGCAGGATGAAACCAACTCTATAAAAGAACCAGTTTTGTAAGGGTCCATTTGGATGTAGATGTTTGAGCCATATGAATTGAATTAGGTATGAATACCAACTCAGAGTGGCTGTCAATGGAGAGAGAGAGAGAGAGAGAGAGAGAAACGGGACAGGGAGGTTCCCTGAGGTTGGAAGGCCTAGGCATGATCCTTGACAATAGGGACACATCGACAATGGAGAGCGGTAGCGGTGCACCGGGATTAGCCTATAAACGGCAGTGACGGGTGAGAAAAACGAGCAAAGAAGAGGGGAAAAGAGGGCAAGATCATGCGCAAAGCACACATAACCTTACGACGGCGTATCCTAGGTGGTCTTTATCAGTGGGGAAGCACCAACATGGGCAGAACATGGCGGTGCACGGCAGCATGAGACATCACAGTCAAGCGGCACAATTTAAAGGATAAAAGAAAAGTACAAAGCAAAGAGAGACAACATTGGCGTGCAGACCTTAGATGTGTCACGGCGGCAAAAACCACCTTAGAAACCCATATGTGGGGAATTTTGCACTTTTTTTAATAGTTTAGGGCTTGTTCTATTGCAAAGGTCTTAGAGGGGATTGAGCGGGGGGGGGGGGGGGGTGGGGGGGTGGGGATTGAATCCCTTTCTATGAGAAGGATTTAACCCCCTCCAATTCTCTTGCAACCAAACGAGGCCTTAATGTATACAAAACCCAATTTCATAGGTCAAGGTGAAGCACCCTAGGATACCTCCGAAGGTAATGTATACATTTTCCTCAATTATAGGAAAACTAGTACCCATGCCAACCAAATTTCTCAAAATTGGATTTGTTTTTTGAAACGTCATTGATATGAAGTCAAATTTCAAAACCCGGAGTGACATGGATTGCAGGTGGTACAAGCAGCTCTAGACATGGTGATCGTCCTTGTTGGGATGAGCTATGGTCCTCTCCGGTGCCCCTAAAAGATTAAAATCTTTGCCTGGAGACTGGCCAACAATGGCCTGACTAATTTGGAAAATAGAAAAAGGGAATATGGAGGTCCATAGTACGTGTCGTATCTGCGGACTAGAGGATGAGGATGGGTTCCATGTAGTCGTATCTTGTACAAAGCCTAGGGCTCTAAGGGAGGAGTTGAGAAAAGAGTGGGATTTAATCTGGCTCGGACGGGACCTGGATGGTTTGTCCTTCTGTTTGAACATCTAAAACTTGAGAGCATGGCACAACTTCTAGTTTTTGGCGAGCATGGCACTTGAGAAATAATGTAATCCATGGGGATGGCAAAGCTTAGGTGTATGGTTTAGCCAAACTTGTGGCAAGCAATTTGAAGTCTATGTTACACATTCGGCATGGCAGAGACTACGACAAAAAAGGAAAGGCACCAATGTGTGACGTGTGGTATCGAGACTTTGTTTGGAATGGTGAGTTGGCTAATAATAATCAAGACAGAAGATGGTCTCTACCGCCTCATGGCTGGGCGAAATTGAATGTTGACGCTGCTTTTGATATGGCTTCAGGAGAAAGCAATTTTGGTATTGTGGTTAGAGACAATGATGCGTCAGTTTTGTTTACAAATTGGAAGCATGCCGCAAATATGCATCTGTGTGGATGCTTGCTTGGTGGGAATTCGTTTGGTTGAGTGGATCAGACAACCAACCATTATTCAGTTCATCTGTCTTTTTGTGGTGCTCTCTTGAATTCTAAGAATGAAAGTAGAGCCAGCTTCTCCAATATTATAAAAAAAAATCAGTCCAGCTGAGTCGAAAATCTATAAACTAGCTCATGAGTTAGCCCAATTAGCTAAACGTAATAAGCATTCTGCAGTGTGGCGATATCAGTCACCTTCTTGGAAATATTAATGAGCTACTTTGCCATGGTTGCAAACAGTTGCAAAATTAATGGTATGCATACTCACACTTCTCAAAAAAAAAGTTGTCATAATACTTTCATTTAGAGATGAACACCCTCGAACTTGAAGGAAGAACAAAGCCAAAGAAAAATGGGGAAAGAAATTAAAGAAAGCCCAGCACAAAGAATCGAAGATATATAAGAATTTCGAAATCAAGTGAATGAAAGCTACAAATGCCCCAGCAAGCGCAACTCCAGGGCCTGCAGTCCTGCCGCCGACACTGCACAACAAATTAAATGTCTGAAACATGCATGCTGGACCCAACTGCGATCATGCTGAAGGATCCAAAGCCACTTCAAGTTATATGTTGACACTGCCGAGTTAGGCGATGTGTACGTGCATCTGCGGCATAAAAAGGAGAGCTAGCTGAGATGTTGCAGTGGTGACGCGGTACGGTATTCGTACTACATGCAGGGCTGTTATCCATCACAGATTACCCTTCTTACCCTAAATATGCAAATGCAAACTTTCAAAAAACATGCAAATGCAATATAGTCACGTATAAATTGGCCCTGCACCCGTCCTTTCCAAGAAAAAAAAAAACTCCTAGCCAGCCCTGCTTGTTCAAAATTAATTATTGGTAACTTAATTATATTAATCCACTGGAATAACTCCTAGTGCAGAGCTCAAATGTGAGCGGCGGCGACTTGGTTTTCTATGATAGAGTTTTGTGTTCCTCGAGCTTGTATTATTCCCACCTAGAAAATCTATGTGCTATGATATACCCGTTGCCTCTCTCGGTTTAAAGTATTTATACACAGTTTTCTATTTTGATTACTTATAGGTGTGATTGTATGTTTGTGGGCAGAGTTAAATTGCTCGATATGATAGCAGTGTAATTAATCAGACATTGTAACAGTATTAGGGGTTTAGTGTGTTGATTTATTTTAGCACATCCCTATACATTTTGCAAGACTATAGTCTATATTGTGTTGCCCACTGAAATCATATGGACCTGAAACTAGGATCATCATTGAGCTTACAAAGCACACATGATCGTCTTATCCATGTCGGCAAAATCAAACACTTCGAAAGGATACTGGCGGTATACGGTTTAATTTGCCGAGTGTAAGCGCACAATTGTCAGAGCAAGTAGCTATAGTTTGATCTCCTCCTCCACCCCCTGGCAGGTTTTAAGTCGGAGCAAGTGGAAAGCTAGGCGCTGATGATAAGGCGCTGGACGCCCAGAAAGTTAGTTTGCCAGATCATTATCATATAAAGATAGCCTAAGTGGCGAGCATCTGATCGCCCAGCGGCAGAGACAGGGAGATCGACGAACCATCAATCTTCCTTTCCATGGTAGCGCACCGCACCGATATAGTAATGCATATAGACGCTCTGGGCGTCACCTGCATGCTGCACACGGAATATATTCCTCGGTGCCCATCACGTGCAAGCAAAAACACCACTGTGCATGCTGTGAACGTGAAGCTTTGCATTCCTTTCCAATAATCCATCCACTGATGATGATCCGTCCGCTAATAGATCGATCGACTCCTCTGTAGTATCAGCAGTAGCACTGGTAGCCTTCATTCTGCAGAACATGGTTCGATCTCGCATGCATTGAAGGCCTGAAGCATCACAACAAATGATGGGCGATGAATTCATCTCAGATTGACGACGATGCACATAGTAGACCTTCAGGCTTTGCATCGAGAGGGCCGTGCGTGAATGCCGTTGTGCGTAGCGTAGAGTGGTGTGGCAGCAGTGGCGCTACAGTGTCACCCAGTACACCGCCGCCCCCACGCACTGCAGGGCCAGGCACACAGACACGGGCAGTAACACTTTCTGCCTATCTTTCAGTGCTGCTAGGACGGTACAGGGCGAGACAGACAAACGGAGAGATGAGAGAGAAAGCGTACGGTAGTGGCCCAGAAAAGTGAGTAGTGTTTGGCAGGGCACTGAAAACCATGCGTCCACATCTGCATCCTCTCGCCAATTTATTATCGTGTGTGCAGGCAGCAGGAACGCCTAGCTCCGTCGTCACCGTCGTCGTCGTCGGGTCGTCGGTCGTGTGTGTGCGTGTGGTTTTGGACTACCCGCGGCCATTGCTGGGCAGCAATAGTGCGCCTCGATCGGGCTCCCTCGGAGTTGGAGACCTCATCCAGCTGCTCGATCTTGCGAGGAGCATTTTTGCACCTCGGCGCCCGGCAGCCGCGATCACTGTCTGTCCCCCTCACATTCTTCCATTTGGGCTGCTATTAACGTTATGTTCCCCGCTCTCCAGGAGCCTCTCGTCCCGGCCGCATGTCATGTCAACCTGCTTTTTCTTTAATTAATCTCTATATTTTTCAGTCGACGAATATGTGGCCAGATCGATCACGATCTCAGAGGTCATCTTCAAGCTCTGTTGTCGTTCGTCCACTCGTCCGGTGTCCCTTAATTTTCTACAATAGAAACCACTCTGGAAACTAATATAAGAAACCCTAAACAACTCGATCAGGTGCGCGGCGAAACGGAATGCATTGCATTGCCTCGTAACATATGTTAAGAACCCTCAAGAACATGTTAGTAGCTGATGAAATGAAACGATGGCGGCAGGTGGCAAGAGCTGGCACGGGCATCCTTCTTCCCCTCTCGGTTTCGCCATGCACGGCGGCCGAAATGCCGCTCCCCTGGCCAGGCCCTGATCCATCCATCGATCGAACAAATGTTTGTAAGAAACTCCAACAGCAACCAAACAAGCGAAAGATTCCATGCACTTCGCAGTTAGCTGGCCTAATTTCTTTCAGTTTGTCTCGCATGAATACCGCCAGCAGCACTGATCCGGCATCTAATCACACTCACACCACCATGCATTCATGCAGCTAGCTGCCTCCGGATGCCATATCATCATCCAAGGCTAAAGGTCGTAGCAGCAGCAGCAGCAGGTAGCCAAAAAGAAGTGGGCGAGCTGAGGAAGAAGAAGGACGAGAAGAAGGAGAGAGAAAAATGATCTTTAATTTGCATGCATGCAGGCCGACCGCGGCGCTAGTCGTTGATGTCCATCATCATCATCATATTCGCGTGGCTCGGCGCGTCGTCGTCGTCGGCGCCGATGAGCAGCCGGTGGTGGTGCAGCACGTGGCGGCGCCGGTGGTCGTCGTCGACCTCGGCGTCGCCGCCCTCGGTGACGACGGAGGAGACGTAGCTGGCCACGTCGGAGCTCATGGCGCCGGCGGCGGTCCGGAACTTGCAGCGGCAGCTGTAGCAGGTGACCTGCAGCAGCGTGGCGTCCAGCTGGCGCACGGCGTGATCCCGGAGAGCGTGCGCGCGCCCCAGCTCCGCCTGCGCCTGCTGCCGCATGCGCCGCGCGCTCGCCAGCTCCTGCTCCGCCACCTCCGCCTGCCGCCGCGCCTGCGCCCGCGCCTCGTCCGCCGCCGCCTTCTCCGCCACCGCCAGCCGCAGCTGCTCCCGGGCCTCCTCCTTCAGCCTCGCCGCCGCAGCCGCTGCCGATGCCGACACCTCGCCGCCGCAGCCGAACCCGACCGACAGCTGCAGCCGCATCGGGTCGGCGGCGGCGGCGCCCAGGCCCAACTGATGGGGTGGCACAAACGCGGCCGCGGGCGAATGCGGCGAGGCGAAGCACCTGCCGGCGGTGGCGCCGCCGCCGCCTCCCCCCGCGGCGCAGCTGCCGCGCGGCGGCATGAGCTGCAGCTCCAGGTTGTGGGCGGCGCCGGGACGCCACCGCTCGTGCGGCGCCAGATCCGGAGGCGACGACAGCGCGGGGTTGAAGCCGTGGAACGTCGTCGCGGCGGCCGTGGGGCTCGCCGTCGCCGGGGCAGCAGTAGCAGGCCAGGCGACCTGGTGGCACACCCCGAACTGGGGCTGGTCGCCGCCGCTGGACGGGCTTGCGCTGGACGCCGTCCGCGACATCGCGGCGTGGAGCTGCCGCCGCCGCTGATGCTGCTGCGACGTGGAGGCAGCCGTCGGCACGCCGCCGAACCCGCCGGCGCCCCCTCCACCGCCGCTGGCCGGCGACGACGACGTCTCGGCCCGCTGCCGGCCGGCGTTGCACGTGTCCTGGTGCTCGATGAAGCTCTCCACCCTGTAAAACCGGCGCATCGTATGAATGGCAGTATGGATGTCAGCTCAGCTGTATTGTATGTGGGAGCTGCGATCGATGCCTGTGGCTGCGAGCATATAGGGTTAAAATGGGTGGGATCCGATCGACTTCCAAGCAAGCAAGCGCTGGGTGGGTGGCAGCCAGCAGACAAGGATGCGATCAGGGGCTGTCAGGCGCGAGCGAGCTTTGGGGGGCCATTTGGCTGGTTCTGGATGGGCGCAGGTAGGCATTGAATGGAGCCCCTGCAAGA
Organism: Paspalum notatum; assembly: GCA_022530915.1. Lineage (NCBI taxonomy): Eukaryota > Viridiplantae > Streptophyta > Magnoliopsida > Poales > Poaceae > Paspalum > Paspalum notatum. The sequence goes on from CM039691.1 coordinate 6,624,745, forward strand.
GCCAAGCGGAGTAGCTAGGGGGTAGTAGCCCTGTCCAGACGTACGTACACCCCATGGCAATGGCAATGGCAATTGTCATTGGCATGGCAGCAGCAAACGCGAAAAGCAACAGACGGTCGTACGTGTACGCGACTACTACTACACGTACACTGATACAGGGCAGGCAGGCAGGCCTGTGCTGCTGCGCCCTCGGGAATTGTGCCTGTCCCTTCCCTCCCTCCCTCCCTACCGTCTCTCTCATCCTCGACGACGGACGCCAAGAGAGAGAGAGAGAGAGAGGGAGAGGGGGGTGGAGCTGCTTGCTGCCTGCTGGAGCTAGGAGGAGATGCAGTAGTAGTAGATGCCTGGAAAGAAAGAGAAAGAGCAAGGGCGGTGCCGGTGACCCCGCAAAATTTTCTCCCAAAAATCATCACGCCTTTCCGGAGCCCAAATCTTTGCAAGCGAAACTCGAAAAGATTGTTCAAAGAGACACAGCCGGAAGGAATCTGACTCGGAGCAGTCAGTTGGATAATCGGCCGGCGGGCCTTGTTGCATGCCTGGCTGATTAATTAGTGGCTCATTAAACAAAATTAGTACTCCTACTCCTAGATGGAGAGGATCGGAGCTGTAGGCAGCAGAAAGCGGCGTTGTAGGGCAGCAGCAGCCAGCAGTCGTGGTGGTGGTAGCAATCAAGCAAAAGCATGGATCGATTACCTGGAGAAGACGCGGCCGCAGTCGCAGGTGTGGCCGCGGGTGCCGCAGGTCTTGAGGTGGGCCTTGTAGTCGGAGTGGACGGCGTAGGCCTTGGAGCAGCGGGCGCAGGCCCACTGCCGGTGGCCGCTGTGCTTGCGGCGGAAGTGCTTCTTGATGCCGACGAGGTCGCCGAGCGCGTGGGCGGGGTCGTGGTGGAGGCAGCTGGGCTCGGGGCACACGAACACGCGCTTCCGTGGCGCCCCCTCCCCGGCCTCCCGCTTCAGCAGCTTCCACGGCACCTTGTGCCGCCGCCGGTGCATCTGCAGGTTCTGGTCGCGCTGGAACCCTTGCCCGCAGATCTCGCACACGTACCGGTCCGACTCCAGCAGCGTCCGCGGCGACAGCGACACCACCTCCGCGTCGGGGTCTGTGGAGTGTGGAGGGTTCGCCGGCGGCGGCGGCGCGCGGACATTGTCACGTACGCAAGAGCAAGATGGTCGAGGTGAGGAATTTTTTTTATAAAAAATCTTTCTTTATATATATATATCTTCTCCTCTTATTACGTGGAGCGTAATTGGATGCTTGCTTACCAGGAGTGCCGGCGGGCCGCCGCTTCTTCTTGGCGCCGGGGCCGCTGGTCGTGGCGATCTGAAGCGACCGGAACGGCTCCGGCGGCGCGGCCCCGGCCTCCGGGGGAGGCAGGGCGGCCGTCGGCGCGCAAGAACTCAGCATGGTGGTGGCCGGCGCCGCGCGCACTACACCGCCGTCGGCCGTCGTCACTTCCACCCTCTCCCGTCGTCACTTCCCTGCTGGATCAATCCACCTATCTATGTTGGTAGAGAAAATGCCAACCCCAACCAAATCAAAGAATCGATCCCGGCCCTCTCCTCTCCCTCTCCAGCAAGCAAACAAATCTCTCTAGCTCCGGCGGCCGTGTTCTTCGTGCCCGCGACAACCGCGATCACAGCTCACAACAAGCAGCCTGGAAGCTGGAGGTCTCAGGCGATGGGAATGGGCCAATGGAATTCAGGCGCCTCTATATAAGCTTGGAGCCCGGCGGAGGGAGGCAGATCACTGAGATATCTGTCATATAGATGAGAGTGAGGATGGAGGAGAGATGTGAATAAACAAAACAAAAGGGCCGAGGGGGGAGAGATGTGAGTACAGCTAGAAATGAATTTGAGAGAGAGAGAGAGGAGATGAGAGAGAGTGAGAGGGGACGATGGAAAAGGTCTTTGGAGGAGCAGTGTTGTTTTTTTGGCTTTGCTGCTACACAGACAACACCAAAGGGGGAGAGGGGAGGCAGCTTTCTACCAGCTTTAGGTTTCAGCAGCTTTCTTTAGGATTGCATCATGCAGGGAGGGTGCGAGCGAGGGGAGCTCCAGGAAGGAGATGGAGTTGGTAAGGTGTTTTATTGGGTTCCAGGCCTGGAGGTACCTCTTGTATAAGATTTTTCTCTCATCGATCTGGAAGCCAAAACTACTAGCTGTAATTTAGTTCTGGGGCTTCTGGATGTGGCTGGTTCCAAATAAATAATCTGTTTCCCCTTTGTTTTTAATCAGAAAAATGCTTTTTTAGAGAGATACATTCTATCGAGAAGATAGTGTTGATGATTGGAAGGCTTCATCACAAAAAAAAAAAAAAAAAAAAAAAAAAAAAAAAAAAAAACTGCCTAGCCTAAATAAAGGACCTTGGTGGTGGTAGCGGCTGCATGTACTGGGGTAGACTGCAGGTTGTTTTTCATAAAAATAGAGAGGGATAGTTTGTTTCGGGAACCAAAGGAACTAGTTGATACGCAGGTAATTTTTTAATTAATTTTTAAATTGATATTTTAAGAAAAAAACACGGGAATGATTGCATAAAAACATTATTTTCAAGTTAAAGATAATACATTGGATCACATATTCACGTTGTCGAGAGATCACCTTTAAATGATTGATCCTCGCATAAAATGTGCACGAGAGGAAAAATGAAATGGAAGAAAATATTGATATGGGAGAATTATAATCTAATAGATAATGTGTCTCAATGTATAGTTGGTTCTAATCAATAATATTTGGTGCTTAGTGTGTGTGTTGAAGTGACTCAACGGGGTGATAGATAAATGGTTAGTGAGAATATGATTCATACAGTGAGAAGTAGGAAATAGAAACTAAAAGAGAAATATGTGGGTTTTTTCTAAGCGCATATATGAGTGATGTAAATCAAAAATTCATAGAGGTCACTAGACGTGGATAGCTTAATGGTAAAGAGCATTGATATAGTGGTGTGTGTATGTTTGAGTACATGCATGAGTATTACCGGCCACAGAAAATTGATGAGAGAAATCAATGAAAGTCTTAGTGGATGATGAGGTGGATAGTTTGAGAGTTGAGAGAATTACGCAGTGGGTTGCATCTTTATAGGATATATAGATAGTTTGTTTTATTTGTCATACAATGACAAACATTTTACTTGGAGCCACTTACACAAATTAAATATACTAAAGCTGCTCAAATTTGATGAACCCGTAGATGAGTTGTAAGCAGGGATTACCATTTTGTTTTTTTTCCAAATCCCGGACTCATCCGGAATCGGAATTCTGGACGGAATTCCGCCGGATTCCGTGTTTTCCGAACGGAAGCAGTTTTCAAATTCAAAACCGGAAAACCGGAAATTTCGGTCGGAATTCCGAAAAATTCCGTCGGAAAACCGTGGATTTTGACCGGAAAATGAAGAAAACGATGGGAAAAAGCTAGAAAATTTATATGCATATGTAAAAATTGGAAATTTTGGTAGAGTTTCCCCTGATTATGTGTACATTGACAATTCATAGTATATAGAATATATGAAACTCCACCAAACAATTATAAACACAACATTTAACACATAACTCATGTCCAAAGTGCACTCATACATAGTCCAAAGTCCATTAAAATTATTACAATTAGTCCAAAGTCCAATTATTACAGCACAATAAATGGGCTTGTCGATCCAAATAAGTCCAAAGCGCACATGAAGCCTACAAGAGAATGCAGAATCCCGCCTCCCCGCGGCGGAATGTGGCGGCGGTGGCGGCGGTGGCGGCGGATCGTCGAGGGAGCGCAGAGGAAGGGCGCAGGGGAGAGGAAAGCGTCGGGTGAAAGGCTCTGGTGCGATTCGGCTGCGTCGGTGAAGTGGATAAGGCTCCCTCAACATAACGGGTTTTAGGGTCTTAACGGGTCCGAACCCAATTCGTCAATTTAACCAAACAAATCAACTTGGATTTGAACAATTTCAAGTGCTAATGACTCAGAAAAACATCTAGTTTTTTATCATATTTTTTTCGAATTTTTTTAGTAACTTTTTATAATTTTTTTAAAATTTTTGAATTTAGAAACGGAATCCGCCGGAAAATTCCGGTTTTCCACTTTCCGTGGTTGTCCGGAAACGGAAAATTTTCCGAAAAACCGGCGGTTTACCGTCGGAATTGTTTTCCCTGGTTGTAAGTGGAGCCAGCAAACGTGGTTTGAATCCCTATTTGCACATATTATGTGCTGGGATTTACTCCACCCCTTTTCAAATAAAAAGTAAGTTTTTTTATGACTCATTCTTATATTTGTTTTGAATGTCAACCCATCCTTATTTAATGTGAATCGAGTTAGAATTTATGTGCATTGTTGAACACCAAATATAGTCCAACATGCAGAAAATCACCACATGCATGAGAACAAAAGGCACATTGGGCCATTCTCAATAGATGGTTTTATATTTATGTTTCTAAGGTGCGCCACGTAAGAAAGAGGAGATTGAAATCATAGCTAAAACAATCACTGAAAATGCATGATTTCATTCGGTACAGTTTCATAGACAACATGCAAGACACAATATTTCTAGGTAACCGTGTAGACAAGGTTTCATCTATATGAAACCCATTTAATCTCTCTCTTTATTAACTCACTACCACATCATCAGAATTGCTGACATGGCGTCTCATTTGATGAGAATGAAGCTCCTACTGCGAATGACCTTATAGACCATGGCCAACGCAAGAAGCCAAAATAACAATGTTGGAGGGATATTTTTTTGGGAGTGACATTTGGTGAAATCGGTTGGGAAAAACTATTCCCTCTATACGAAAAATAAGGCATACAGATTTTTAAAAAAAGTCAATCCTTTAAGTCTTTTGATTACAATTGAGTCAAAATTCATATATTTTGAGTGTATGCATTTGTTATATGCTTGGGTTTGAATTTAAAATTACTTGAATATGATAATAATTTTATATTTGTGGATGACATACTTTTAAGGAAATGGATAGTCAAAGTTCTACTTTAAAGATCGTGTTAAAAATACATAGGCCTTATTTTTTGGATGGAGGGAGTAAACAGTTTCACTCGATCCCCTTTCCACTCCCCCTAAACAAAACAACGTACACTGGATACAAAAGCCAAAAAACTGGCTTCTCCAAGTTTGTCCAACGTCCATTTATATTCGGTGCATCGAAATTTACTACATTGCCATTGAAACGGCATTTTGCCAAAAGTTTTTTTTTTCCTAAAATAGCTTCGGCTCTGTCAAAAACCTTTTTACAAGAGAAGCTTGAGCTGGAGCCATTTTAGAAGGAGTTTTGCGCTGCCAAATCTTAATATTACTAATTAGAGGCTTCTTTTGAAACCTCCATTTTAATCCTCACCAAACACGTTAGAAAAAAAGATAAATCCTAGAAATTCTGACAAAAATTAAAAACATCTGGTCACCATCACGTAGCTCTAATAATAGTAGCCAGATCCATTATGTTTTCTAAAAAATTACCCACCATGCCATTATAAAAGATAAAATAAAATAACTCCCTAAATTTATATAAAAATTACCCACCATGCCATTATAAAGTCTAAATTAAAATGACCCCCCTAAATTTGTATAAAAATTACCCACCATGCCATTATAAAATATGGATTAAATAACCCCTTAAATTTGCATATAAATTACTCACCATGCCATTATAAAAGATGAATTAAAGTAAACCATAAATTTGCACATAAATTAACTAATATGCAATCAATTAAGATAAATTAAATAATTTCTAAATTTGCACGTTCACCCACAATGCCATTAGAAAAGATGAATTAAAATAATCATATGTAATATTACTAAAAATTAAATCTATATCTCCTGATAAAATTCTAGTAGGGTCTAATAAAGATGAGATGAAGAAAGAATAATCCACTCCTACCATGCACGCAGCACGCATTCATCTGCATGCTTGACCACAAATCGTAGCATACTGTCATGCATGTCCTCCGTTTCATAAATGTATGACGTGGTTGGTTTTTTCACAACTTCGATTACTCATCATATTCAAAAAATTGTTTAAACATGTAAAAACATAACTCACGCTCAAAATATTTTTAGTAATAAATCAAATCACAACAAAATAAATAATAATTTGTGAAATTTTTTTAATAAAACGAGTGATCGAAGTTAGTGAAAAAATTAACTGCGTCATACATTTATAAACGGAGGGAGTAGAATGAACTACCAAAATGAAACAGCACTTCCAAAATTAGCCGCGCGCTAGCTTGCAGACATGTGTTCCATCCTCCAAAACTCCTCGCGTCGGCAGCCTCTGGCATCAGAGAGTGCTAGCTACGTACGTTACGTCCTCGATTGTTGGCTGTGTCTGTGTGCTAGCTCTCACTCGGGGGGTGCCTACACTACATGGATCGGCAGTGCTCCCTCGGCTGTGGGGGGTCGCCGTCCTCCCCGCCTGCATGCATGCCTCGTGCGTAACGCAACTCGGTACAGTGTCGTCCTGCATGGAGTAGTATTTTATAGCTCAGCGGGCACGGCCATGGCCGTGAGCCTAGCTGCAGACAGCAGAAGAGGCTACCTCTCTGCCACAAATAAACAAACAGATGGATAGATATATATAGATAATAAACCTGTCTGTTCTTGATCGAAGCTACTACGTACTGGTACGGTACGGTACCTCGTCGCCTCGACCGCTCCATCTGATATTTGTTTTTAATTTGTCTACAAAATTTTGCGCCTCGTGATTGGCTTTCCATAGAATTCTCCCCTCGTTGTGTCATGTTTCCTAGAAGGATTCCAGGGAGAGGCCTTGCTTAGCCCATGGGATTTGGGAATGATTGGTTTGGACGCTTATAACACCACTTGGAGGAGTTGATTAATTATTGCCAGTGTTTATACTATGTTGAAGAGGGAGCCACCATTAGAATATGGTATGCAGTACGTACTGATGCAAGAGTAGTACTACGCATGCAACGCCAGGTAAGGAGTGGTACTTTGGCACGCTGCTGCTGGATTGGCTCCAAATGGAAGGTTTTATCTGCGTGCTCGAGCCCCTCTCTTGGCCAAACGTGCGCGCACGCTGGGTTCTTGCTGTATGCCTGTTTTCAATTGCGCTCGCTTAATTTGGGCGCAGCTGTACCATTCTTAATTTGCTATGTATCTCCGTGTTACATATGCATCACGTCCATTCTTTCGTTTCCTTCGTTCCTGTCATAATACTCCGTTTGTACAATGCCTGTTTTCTATTCTTGCATTTTTTCTTGTGAGAATGAACTATTTTCTACGTAACTTTGGTGAGCTATTTCTGTGAAATTCCTACGGAGTATAGATCTTTCCGTGAGATATATATGTCTATCAAATGTAACTAATACAAAGATGACTTCTTTTGCAAACGAGGAAATAATAAAGATCTTCACCACTGTTTAAAACTAGTTCATAGGGGTTAGAGTTTTATTAGAAAATATAGATTTAATCCTTAGTAATATTACACGTGAGTATTTTAATTCATCTTTCGTAATGGCGTTGTGAATGAATGTGCAAATCTAGAAATTATTCAATTTATCTTTAATGATTGCATATTGGTTAATTTATATGAAGATTTAGGGTTTATTTTAATTCATCTTTTATAATGGCATGGTGAGTACTTTATGCGCAAATTTAGAGTATTATTTAATCCATATTTTGTAATGGCATGGTCTATAATTTTTTACAAATTTAGGGGCTTATTTTAATTCATACTTTATAATGGCATGATGGGTAATTTTTATATAAATTTAGGGGGTTATTTTATTTTGTTTTTCATTATATCATGGTGGGTAATTTTATATAAATTTAGAAGATTATTTTATTTCATCTTTCATAATGGTATGGTGGGTAATTTTTTAGAAAACATGATGTTTTATCTAATGGCTACTATTATAGTATTATTAGAGCTAAATGATGAATGGCCTGATGTTTCTGATTTTGATGAGATTTTTTTGGAATTTATCTTTTTCCTTAGCGCATCTGGTGAGGATAAAGTGGAAGTTCCAATTAGTAATATTAAGATATGACCATATTAATGCTCTAAGATTACCATGTCAATACAGGTGGAAAAGGACAAAGATTACCATGTCATAGAATTTTACCAAATCAAGTGAAGATATTTCACAAGATTTTTTTTTACTTCCTTTTCATCTAGTACGATAAAAAATGAGGCTCCCAAAAATATAAGCAACTTATAATAAAAAAAGAAAATTAAAAAGAATGAGTAGGATAAGAAGAAAAAACAAATGCAATTCATGTTCCTTCTACCATCACTAGACAACTAACTCAAGGCCGCCTTCCTCCTTGGAGATTAGTGTCATCATCGCGGCGTTGCCATTAGCATGAGCTGCCGACCAATTTTATGAGACTGCAAATTAAATATAAGAAGAATTGTGCCAGTGATGCAAATGTGAATATAACAAAAGTATAAGAAAGAAGAATTAGAATCCTTTGAATTTTTACGTGTTAAATTGAAGAGGATGTTGTGCACCACAAGTCGAGCAAAGGGACATTATTGGATTGATGAATTGATTGACTCGATCAACCGACAATTGTTGAATGAATGTTTGAACATTTGGATGTTCCATGTGGACTTGGAGTCTTGGACACGAAAATTAGAGGTGCCAATAAGAAGCATATATAATAAGCATGTTGATATATATAACTTTGATATAAAGGAAGGACCTAGAGCCCTAAGGTCTAATAAACACTTCTCTAAGATTAAAGACTAGAAATTTAAAGCTAAAAAAATACTAACAATTTCAAAGTATATAAAATTATTGCTTGAATTTATCATTTTGGCTAGAGTCGGTGTCCAATAACACTTGCACTACACTAAGGGAAAAAATTACCGTGAATAAATAAGAAAAGTTCCAAAACAACAGTATAAAAGTACTTTTACATGCACATAAAATTAAATATCTAACACAAGATAAATCATTATTAAAGATATACGATAGTGATCTAGCCGTATAAATTTGCATGGCCCACTTCATAGTTTAAATATTATAGGAAAGTCAAAGAACATGTTTTTGGACTAGGAGCAATCAGTGTTAGCCTAAACGCTAAACGGTAAACAGTCAGTCACCCTTCGTTTAGCGTTTAATCGGACTACACGGCCGTTTAAACGGACTAAAAAAAGGATTATACGGGATTAAACGGATTAAACGGCATAAACGGGCAACACAGTTGACTACTGAGTAGCGTTTAAACGGTGTGTAAACGGTCTAAACGGCCGTTTAGGCGAACAGAGGGAGCAATCACTAATTCAATCTTATCTTACTGTTACTAATTGGAGGTTCTAAAAGTTGCACCAATTTCAAAGCGTGCTAGAAAAAAAGATAAATCTAAAAAATTCTCACAATAATCAGAAACATCCGACCCTCAATTGGTAGATTGAAATATTAATAGCCAATAGATCTGTTTTCTAAGTAATTACCCACCTCTGCCATTATAAAAGATTTTAAGTTCAACTCTCAATGAAAGCAAATATCCTCTTTTTTTCATTATATATATTTTTCAAGTAATTACCCACCTCTGCCGTTACGAAAAATCTGAGTTCAATTCTCAACGAAAACAAATATTTTCTTTTTTTTAGATTTTTTTATTTTCAAATTTACTTTCAGTTTTTGTCTTTTTTCTATTAAAAATGCTAGAAACCTTTCCATGAAACAGATATTTTGCAGATTTTTTGAAATTTTCATGTCAATCCTCACATGATGCGCTAGGAAAAAAATAAAATTATAAAAATTATTACAATAATAAAAAAATACCCTATCATCAATTAATATGGTGGAATCTTTATAGCCATTAGATCTGTTTTCTAATTAAGTAATCACCCACCTTTGCCATTATCAAAATAATATTAAATAACCCCTAAAACTACATATTAATTACCCACTCTGCCAATATAAAGGAAAATATAAAATAACACCCTAAATTTATATCTAATTGCTCACATTTGCTATTTTGATAGGATAATATCAAATATCCCCTTTAATTTATATTTGAATCATTCACCTTAGTTATTATGACTGATAATATGATGAAAGTAACCCCTCAAAATTATATTAAAAACGCCTATTTTTGCGATCGATCAAAGATTATCTAAATCAATTAGGCTTACATATAAAGTAGCAAGATATGTTATTATAAAAACCTAAGTATAAAAATAGATCTATATATGTTGTACGGTTACGCATAACACATTTAAGACTCTAATCCGAGCGAAAGTACGGGTTGATTCACTCGTTATACTAACATGCATGCCTAGTCACACGCAGCTAGTACCTGCGCTTTGCTTTATTACTGACAATATTATTGCTCATGAAGGTTTAGCTGGATTGACAATATTACAGGGCAACTCAGTTATTTGAGAGGACCAGTGGATAACTATAACGTAGCGTTTGGTTTGGGAGGAAAGTAGGATGGGGCGGGCATGTCCCCGATTTTTGGGATAGGATGGCTCCACCTCTGTGTTTGGTTAGAGGAGCAGAGTCATCCTAAATTTTTGTTTGGTAGGAAGGATTGGTGTGGGAATGGGATGGATGACAGTTCACACCGTTAGGTACTGTTTAGTGGGCCCCGTCTGTCATACTCCCACACACTCTTCTTCTACCTCTGTCCACTGTGAGAAGGCCAGAGTGGAGGAGACCACCGCCGCCGGCCACCGCGTGGGCCGGAGCGCCGCCGCCGGCCGCCACCCCCCGCCGCCGAAGGCCGCCGCAGCGCGCGTACGCCGCCGCATCCGCCTCTGCTGCCGTCGCTGCCTCTGCTGCTCCAATCGGCAGTAGCGCGCGTCCGCCTCCGCCGCGCCGCACCGATCCGTGGTCGTGACGCTCCGCTGCCGGCGGCCGAGCGTAGCGGAGAGGTGAGGCTTGCCGGGGAAGGCCGGGGCGGGTCGGGCGCAAAGTAGGCGAAGGGATCGGGACGAGAGGAAGGGGCGGGCCCGGGTGGCGGCTTTGCCGGCGGCGGTCGGGGCCGAGCGGCAGCCGGGCGGAGGCGGGCGCGGGGCGAGAGGACGGAGAGGAGACGTCGTCGCGTGGGGACGGTGTCGTCCGAGTTTTGGAAAGAGATGAGGAGGGACAGCATCCAGAAAGAATATTCCCTCCTAGAGATAATCCCATCCCCTTCGTCCCACAACCAAAGAGCCGAAAAAAAGGATGAGAGCATCCCATCCCATCTCTCAAACCAAACACTACCTTAGAGGGCTACGCAGAGCAGACAGTGTCACCCGGACCCCGGCCCATCAATTGAGTGCGTATATGCATGATGCTGTGATCTGTCTCGTCATAGCATGAATTCGGAAACGACAATCAGCTACTGTTCATTGATACACATATACATAGAGACAGTAGGCTACTAGTGCACTGTTCCAATATAACAGGATTACAGGAGTACAGAACCAGCAGTACAAGCCACGAATTCAGTACTTGAACATAACCTTGAATTAACAAGCAGAATGCTTTAGAAATGATCCAAACCAAGCAAGCTTGACTGCCCCATGTCATGTCAAAAAAACAGAAGAGTTTTGACTGCCTTTTTCAATTTTCAGATCCTATCCTTTGCTTGACCACATCACCGTTTGCAGTCTGCATGTTGTTGAAAGTACCAGCATGCAAGTTAAAGCCAAAACAATTGTAATCACTGTCTAGGACATAATGGGATACAGAGGCGGTTAGATTTCTGTCTAGAGGTTGGCACATGGGGACAAATGTTGCATTGCTAGGCTAAGGAATTATGTGGGGGCTGCTCAGCATGCTTTGCAACTGTTCCAAGACAGGAGCACACATATATAAGCTTTGGGAAAGATCAATACAAGGGAGAAGAAACCAGGAGGGGATCAGGACGTGATCTTTCCGTCCAGCTGCAAAACATGCCCTTTGAAGACGATCAAATCAATGCCCTGCCGGGGCCTCATGCCCTCAGAGACATTCTAAAAAATTGTGGTCACAGTAGTTCAACAACTACTCTCCGTTGACCATCTCCAACGGGATGTCCATATACACTTTCTATTCCTATTCATCTACTATTTCAACTACCCCTTTCTCTATCTACAGCAGTATCAAACAGTGTATAGGCATCCATTTTGCACATCCTCACTGGAGATAGCCTTAGTTATTACTGACATAGAGGGCCCAGCTGCAAGTTTAACCCCAGCCGTTATTCTACCCTGAGCAATTTTGAAATTCTTTTTGACTCCTGATGAGCAGGTACTGTCTTACTATTAATAATTTGATATTTTTTCGGAACCTCCATATTATTAAGCCTCACAACAAGGTCTAAAAAAATAAAAATTCTAAAAATACTTGCAATAATTAGAAACATCTGACAATTAAATTGGTAGAGTGAAATCTTAATAGCATTATTAGGTCTATTCGGTTTCAAAATAATTACCAATTGTGCCATTATGAACTACATAAACAACCCCTTAAATCTACATAATCCATTCATCTGCCATTATGAAAGAAGACATAAAACAAACTCCTAAATTTGTATCTAAATTACCTACCATTATTATCATGGTAGAGAATCCTGAATAACCCCTTAAGTTATATCGAAAGTACTCACTCTTCCATTATTAAATATAAACTAAATCAATTAATCATAGGCCTAAATAATCAGGATACACTATTATTAGAAAAAAATGAGTAACAAAAAAATATGTATATATATTTTCTGCTATTAAATTTATCTTCCAACTTTTAACATATATATAACTCTAAGAATTTAACCCATGCTTAGCTTGGGTTGTGCAAATGACGAGTAGCTTAGATGGAATCTGGGTTATTTCAGATCATTCTTCACAATGATAGAGGTGAACAGTTTAGATGCAAATTTAGAGGATATATTACCGTTCATAATAGTAGAGGTGGGTATATTTTAGAAAATGGATAGACCCCAATGGTTATTATGACTTTATCTATTGAGCTGATTATCAAAAACTCCTAATATTTATGAGAATTTATAAGGTCGTTTATCTCTTTCTTTTTTCTAACTTGTTTCGTCTCCAACAAGTAATAGCAAAATGTGTGTTGTGGTTCTATTTTATATGGCACCTCACATATATAGTGGCAATATTTCAAAGGCAAAATTGGCTGCTGGACATTCAAAACGATGTTGATTTGCTGGTGGACACAGTAAAAATGACGGGTTGTTGGTGCACACTCCTGCACCATGTAAATTTGCTGAAAGACACTGTCGTGATTAAAATATTGTTTTCGGACTGAACAGGTGAGAGAAAGGTTGGGAAATGTCCTCTTTGCCCTTGACCCCACATGTGTCACACCCGGTTTTAGAAACAAAACCAAGTGCTAACCATGTATGTGCCAGGATCAGTTTAACCACATACACAGCATAAACAAAAGTAATAACACAACCAGTACTTTAACTTAAGAGTAATAACCAATATTACAGACCATAATGCCTTTATCGAAATCGAGTAACTTAGCGGAAGCGAAATAACTAAATGACAGCGGAAGATGACCAATGCTCCACAGGCGACTGACGGATGGCACACCAGCCTGAACTCGTCGTAGTCTTGGAACTTCTGATTAGAATTCATCACCTTTCCCTTCTGGATCTGAGCAGCGGTTGCAATGGATGCAACGTGGTATAAAATAAGCAAGAATGAGTACATCCCGTACCCAGCAAGTATTCCGTTTAGGATAAAAATGGACTGGCTTTATGGTGGACAGGCAATAGCAGTTGCTTTTAGTTGGTCAAATTTTATTACTAGCAATGATTAGCATAACCCATCCCCTTATTATAAAGACAGTAAAGCATAATAAGTAAGTAAGCATGAACCATAACCATAACCGTTGTTATCACCATCATTACCATGATCTCCATAAGCCTCTTCTTTGAAAACTCTAATCTGTGAGGGTCCAGGCCGCTCATAACCGTGAGCACGGCTGATATATCAGTTTAAACACTCTCGAGAGGTTGTACAACTTTACCCACAAGTCATGATTCCCATTTGCCTCGGGCTGTATGGGCCCTCAAACACTGACCTTTGGTGAGTCGGCAGGGTTTCACTACGAGACCTTTACAAAGAATTCCTAGAGTTATGGCCCACTCATTACAGATTACTCCAGTTAACTAAAGATATGAGAGTTCCGTTCCAAAGGGAGACATATAAAACTGCACCACGTTGGCAAAGGGCAAAGTCCCATATCCCCCAGACCCCTCATACGCCATGTTTCAGGAAAGTAAGCCAAAACTCTAGTTCATCTAATTAATCAGTCAAGGGCGTCCCATTCCACCTCTTGTGGTTGTACTGTTTTCCTGGGTGGTCGCTCGGCGAACCGATCCTTAGGGTGAGGCCATCGAGCAAACCCACAAAACATGCTCAAATCCCCATGTTGTCAAAATCATATGTTTATCATCAAACTCATCATTGATTAAACAAGATTAACAACATGAGTAAAGTAAGTTGAGCGGTAGCAATTAATTTGCAACATCACAGCCCTCCCATAGGATAAAACATTGACGGGAAAATAAGCGGCTAGTCATCCTTAGGTTGAGCATTCAAATTAGGCTCTAGATCATGTGATTAAAGTAAAATAGGACATAGGTCAAAGAATACTTGCCTTCAGCAGCAAAAGCTTGATTAGGAACTTCCCAAGATGGAGTTTCAGTAAACACAACCGGTTCGTCTCCTATACGTTGCACACATACAGGCAATGAGCACAAAATAACCAAAACAGTACTCCAAACATCATGAACAGAGATTAAAAAGGATTTAAAACTAATCTACGCATTATGACGATTCCGTAGGTTCAAGAATCGTTCAAATCGGAGTTAAAACGCAAAAGATATGGTTAAAACAAGTTTAAAGGCTTAAAATAAAAATATTTGAAACTCCAAGGGCTAAACTGTGAGAACCAGGGACCTAACTGTGAACAATCTGGACCGCGGGTTGATTTGGAACAAACACAGGGTCTCTTTTGCAAAACCCGCAGCGCTGACCGGTATTGACCGGATCACGGTGCGCTCTGGGCCGTTAGATTTGGATTAGACGGCCTGGATTAGATCTGGGGAATGGGGGAAAAGGCTCCGGCGGCGGTTTTGCCGGCGGCGACACCGAGCGCGGTGGAAGGTCGCCGGAGACATGCGAACTCCGCGGTTCCGGGGCCTAGGGCTAGCGGGAAAGAGCGCGAGAGCTACAGGGAAGGACGGCGAATCGGGTGAGGCGGGTTAGGCGGCGGCGCATCGGCCGGAGGCGGCAGGCGGCGAAGCGGGGCGGAGGTGGAGCTCCGGCGAGCGATTCCCGCCGGTGTGAAGCGAGAGTGAGGACGAGAGTTAGCTAGGAAGCTTCCTCACCTTAAGCCGAAGCTAGCGGTGTAAGTGTGGACGACGGGGAGGCGGCGACGGCGTGCGGCGACGTGCGGTGGCGACGGGGCGGCTCTGTGGGCACGAACGACGGCGCGACGAGATCAAAACGGCGAACCAAAGCACTAGAACGAGCGGAAAAAGGCGTTTAGGTTTGTTACCTCACGGCGAAGATTGTGGGCTAGGTGTCGTCGACGATGAGGGCGTGTAGAGGCAAAAACCCGATGATGAACTCGGTGAACGGCGCGGCGTGGCGGTGCAAGCTAGGGTGCTAGGCTCGGGGCTAGGGCTCGGCTTTTGGTGCTTAGGGCGGCGGGGTCGGCGGACTTTATAGGGCGATGCCGAGGCTTGCGCGAGGGGCAAGGGGAGGCGGCGCAGCGGGGGCAAGTCCGGTTCGGGTCGGACTCGATGTCCGCGTCGCCCACGGCGTGTGCGAGAGTAGGGAAAGGAAAGGCGTGGTGCGAACAAGGAAAGGGGGGCGCGGATGCGGGCATGGGGAGGTCGCGAAGCCGCGCGGTTTGGAAGGGAGGAGATGGAGTCCGGCTCGGCCGGGCGGCGAGTCCGCTCCGGACTCTGCCCGTCGGCGCGCGCAGAGAAAGGAAAGGGAAGAGGGAGGGGAGAGGAAGGCGGGGCGCGGTCGCGTGATCCTCGGGCGAGACCGGGTACGGCGGGCGCGAGACGCGGAACCAAGGCCGCGGCGCAGCTCCGCTTGAGCTCGTCTGCCGGCGTGCACAGAAAGGAAAAGGGAGGGAAGGAGGGGGATGACCGGTGGGTCCGGATTGCCAGTGAGAGGAAGAGGGAAGACGGCGCCTACTGGGCCTCTCTGGCATGCTGGGCCGCGGGGCCGCGGCTGGGCCAGCGCCAAGGGGAAAAAAAAGAAAAGGAGGTGGAGACTGGGCCTGTGGCTGGTGTGGGCCGAAAGAGAGGAAGAGAAAGAGAGGGGGAAAAAGAAACATTTCCCTGGATTATTTGGAGTTTGAGAAATTTTGGAGAGATGCAAATGGTTTTGAATTCAAACTTTAAACACTGCAAATCATCCAATAAAATATGCAAGGGCATGAATGCTCACACATGTGGTTCCTAGGATTTATTTTAGTTGATTAATATTTAAAATAACCAAAGTATTATGGTGTCATGCACAAATAAATCAAACTCTAAACAAGATTACATTAGTTTATGAAAAGATTTTCATGTATCAAATTTTAGGGTGTTACAAATCTACCCCCCTTAAAGAAATCTCGTCCCGAGATTTTGGGTTGGCCAGCAAAGAGTTTCAGGAATTCTACTATAGAGTCATCTTTTGGTAGCTGCTTCTCCGGTACCCTTAAATTCTCCTACCTGGGGTATGTACATCAAAACTTCTAGGTGTTCCCCGGATGGAGTAGTCAAAGTCACCTTCCTCTCTGCATATATATGATTCTATTGAAATTTTGCAACCAATTCATTCCGAAATTGACATCTATTCCACTTGTTTCCAAAGCTATAAGGTCGGCAGGAAAGTCTACCCCCCTTAAATTAATTTTGGTACTCAGACAAACACTGCCTATCTTCATTCTTCCTCCTGGTGAACTTACTAACA
Source organism: Paspalum notatum (assembly GCA_022530915.1). NCBI lineage: Eukaryota > Viridiplantae > Streptophyta > Magnoliopsida > Poales > Poaceae > Paspalum > Paspalum notatum. The sequence goes on from CM039691.1 coordinate 6,641,627, forward strand.
TGGGACATTCAATGGTTGCTACTGGTATTTTATGATGGATTTTATGATGGTTCCCATATTGGATAGTAATGAATGTGAAGCACCGGGATCAAAAAGGATCGAGGCAGGTTGTAAATTTTACGGATACGTACCTAGCATTATGTTGGGAGTTCCTTGCATAGCCTCGGCTGACACATAGTTCACTTGCCCATTTGTACTGCGCTGCTAGCCAGAAGCCGGAGTGGTGGAGCCTCCTCTTGGGTTTTGTTGCGGTGTATTTTTCTGCGGGCACTGCTGGGACCAATGACCGGTTCCACCACATTTGAAGCAATTGTTACTTCCTGACTGTACTGGCGTGCCGGCTTTCACAGGAGTGCTAATAGGGGTTTGATGATGCTGCGCTTGATTGTTGGAGTGCTGTACTTGACCATTGCCTTGTTGTCCGGTGCTCTGTGTAGGGTGGTTCTGGTAATAGGTTGATCCAGAGTACTTAGGTCGGGTGTTGCTGCTAGATTGTTGCGCCTTTTTCTTACGATTCTTCTCTTCCATCTCGCGACGAGTATTTTCCGTCACAATGGCTCGGTCTATTAGGTGCTGGCAGTTAGGGAAAGTGTGGTTCATGAGCTGGTACCTGAGTGGATCAACCAAGCCCTTGAGAAAACGGTACTGCTTCTTGGGATCGGTATCAACTTCCTCTGGACAGTAGCGGGACAGCTGTAGGAATTTATCCCGATACTCACTGACAGACATAGCACCCTGAGTGAGTGCTAGAAACTCCTCTTTCTTCAATGACATCACACCAGCTGGAACGTGGTGTGCTCTGAACCTCTCTGTGAACTCCTGCCAGGTGATGGTGTTGGGGTTGTTATGAGCCAATCGGTATGACTCCCACCATTGCTGAGCGGCACCCCATAGTTGGTGAGGACCGTAGAGAACCTTCTCCTGATCTGTGCACTGAGCAACGTCCAACTCCCGCTCTATTGCGCGGAGCCAGTCTTCTGCATCCATGGGGTCGGCAGAATGAGTAAATACCGGTGGGTGTCCTTTCAGAAAATCCGCGCGTCTGTCACGCGGTCGCGGTGGCGGTGGCGGGGGTGGTTGCTGCTGCGCCTGGTGCATGGCTGCCACCGCTTGACCGAGAGCTTGTATCACCTGGGTCTGATTCATGATCAGTTGCTCCATAGTCATCGGCGGCTGTGGATTCGGGAGTCCTCCGTCTCCACGACCTCCTCTACCTCCACGACCAGACCACGACCACGTCCCGTACTCATCTGATTTGGCCAAACATATCATTAGCACTTATCCCAGGTCATAGTTCTCCTTCAACCTTTGTAACCAAGATAGATAAGATAAAGACCTAATCATAGATAGAGCAAGGCTTTTCCCAAACTAGCTATCTTTATTAAACCTTTTAAACATCCAACCAAAAGACTAAATTGTGGATATTACCCCACAACTTAAGCACTCATTACAAAGAACCAAATCATCTATATGACACCATCACAAGCAAACGTGCACACCTTTAAACGACCTAAGTCTATCCGATCTAACTAAACTAGACGATGCTAATGGACCCTATTACAATGGTAACTCTCCTAAGGATGCCGAATGTAGGTCCTTGCTGTTGGATCATTGTAGCGGACCCTCTTCCTTGGTGGGTAGTAGACAGGGTTGAACAATGGCATGCTTGGTGTGATTTGAGCGCGCAATCTTGAAATTTCCAGCTTTGCCGTGCACAACTCCTCAGCAAGGGCATTGTAATCGGTGTTGAGCGCGACAAGGTAGTCGACAGTGGCTTCAAGGCGCGGGTTCTTCTCTGCGGTAGGAGTAACGATCCATGTGTCGAGTCCTCCAGGCTGACGGCGGGGAAGGTAACGCAGCGTACCCTCGGCTAACTGGCTGTGGCAAGAGTAGCATAGGGTCGCCAGGGCTTCCTGAGCTGCATCACTGATGGCGGCTTCATAGTTGTGGCGAAGGGCAGGGGCGTAGCTGAGGGCGATGTCCCGACGTGCTCCATACTCATCCAAAACGCTGATCTGTACTGCCATTGCCCACTCTTCTTGATAGATACGGTGACGATAGCGAGTTCCCACATACGTGACCCACGCGTGGCCAAGTCGGAGCCTCACTAACGCTTCCCGCAACATCCGAGGAAACGGCAGTGGGTAGTCAAACCAACGGTGGATGCTCTCGTGCCAGCGATCTTCATCCTCATTTTGTTGTTGTTGGGCTTGTCCTCCGTCTTGACCTTGAGCTGCGGCTTGGTCTTCTGGAACAGCAGGTGGCACTTCCGGCTGCACTTCAGGCTCTTCTGACTGCTCCTCATCTGACGAATCTAGCACTAGCTCTTCGGGGTCCTCCTCATCAATGTCGTTCAGGTCTTCCCACTCTTGTGGCGGAGGGGATGGTGGGGTTGGTGTTGGTAGCATGGTCTTGTCAAGTCTACCAATGCGTCCACCAACACGCATGCGAGCTCCACGCTTAAAGCTCGACATCTATAGGCCCACAACGGAAGAAACAGTTCTATTATGGGATAGATAAATAGATATAGAAAGTCATACTTGAAATAGACAAGCATAGATATCCAAAATAGCATATATTGCAAGTATTTGAAGGGAGAAAGCAAGAAAAGGTAAGTAAAATCCTTAAAAACGACCAGTTCTAGTCTAGGCTTGCGTCCTACGGTCAGCACGGCTCTGATACCACTTCTGTCACACCCGGTTTTAGAAACAAAACCAAGTGCTAACCATGTATGTGCCAGGATCAGTTTAACCACATACACAGCATAAACAAAAGTAATAACACAACCAGTACTTTAACTTAAGAGTAATAACCAATATTACAGACCATAATGCCTTTATCGAAATCGAGTAACTTAGCGGAAGCGAAATAACTAAATGACAGCGGAAGATGACCAATGCTCCACAGGCGACTGACGGATGGCACACCAGCCTAGAACTCGTCGTAGTCTTGGAACTTCTGATTAGAATTCATCACCTTTCCCTTCTGGATCTGAGCAGCGGTTGCAATGGATGCAACGTGGTATAAAATAAGCAAGAATGAGTACATCCCGTACCCAGCAAGTATTCCGTTTAGGATAAAAATGGACTGGCTTTATGGTGGACAGGCAATAGCAGTTGCTTTTAGTTGGTCAAATTTTATTACTAGCAATGATTAGCATAACCCATCCCCTTATTATAAAGACAGTAAAGCATAATAAGTAAGTAAGCATGAACCATAACCATAACCGTTGTTATCACCATCATTACCATGATCTCCATAAGCCTCTTCTTTGAAAACTCTAATCTGTGAGGGTCCAGGCCGCTCATAACCGTGAGCACGGCTGATATATCAGTTTAAACACTCTCGAGAGGTTGTACAACTTTACCCACAAGTCATGATTCCCATTTGCCTCGGGCTGTACGGGCCCTCAAACACTGACCTTTGGTGAGTCGGCAGGGTTTCACTACGAGACCTTTACAAAGAATTCCTAGAGTTATGGCCCACTCATTACAGATTACTCCAGTTAACTAAAGATATGAGAGTTCCGTTCCAAAGGGAGACAGATAAAACTGCACCACGTTGGCAAAGGGCAAAGTCCTATATCCCCCAGACCCCTCATACGCCATGTTTCAGGAAAGTAAGCCAAAACTCTAGTTCATCTAATTAATCAGTCAAGGGCGTCCCATTCCACCTCTTGTGGTTGTACTGTTTTCCTGGATGGTCGCTCGGCGAACCGATCCTTAGGGTGAGGCCATCGAGCAAACCCACAAAACATGCTCAAATCCCCATGTTGTCAAAATCATATGTTTATCATCAAACTCATCATTAATTAAACAAGATTAACAACATGAGTAAAGTAAGTTGAGCGGTAGCAATTAATTTGCAACATCACAGCCCTCCCATAGGATAAAACATTGACGGGAAAATAAGCGGCTAGTCATCCTTAGGTTGAGCATTCAAATTAGGCTCTAGATCATGTGATTAAAGTAAAATAGGACATAGGTCAAAGAATACTTGCCTTCAGCAGCAAAAGCTTGATTAGGAACTTCCCAAGATGGAGTTTCAGTAAACACAACCGGTTCGTCTCCTATACGTTGCACACATACAGGCAATGAGCACAAAATAACCAAAACAGTACTCCAAACATCATGAACAGAGATTAAAAAGGATTTAAAACTAATCTACGCATTATGACGATTCCGTAGGTTCAAGAATCGTTCAAATCGGAGTTAAAACGCAAAAGATATGGTTAAAACAAGTTTAAAGGCTTAAAATAAAAAGATTTGAAACTCCAAGGGCTAAACTGTGAGAACCAGGGACCTAACTGTGAACAATCTGGACCGCGGGTTGATTTGGAACAAACACAGGGTCTCTTTTGCAAAACCCGCAGCGCTGACCGGTATTGACCGGATCACGGTGCGCTCTGGGCCGTTAGATCTGGATTAGACGGCCTGGATTAGATCTGGGGAATGGGGGAAAAGGCTCCGGCGGCGGTTTTGCCGGCGGCGACACCGAGCGCGGTGGAAGGTCGCCGGAGACATGCGAACTCCGCGGTTCCGGGGCCTAGGGCTAGCGGGAAAGAGCGCGAGAGCTACAGGGAAGGACGGCGAATCGGGTGAGGCGGGTTAGGCGGCGGCGCATCGGCCGGAGGCGGCAGGCGGCGAAGCGGGGCGGAGGTGGAGCTCCGGCGAGCGATTCCCGCCGGTGTGAAGCGAGAGTGAGGACGAGAGTTAGCTAGGAAGCTTCCTCACCTTAAGCCGAAGCTAGCGGTGTAGGTGTGGACGACGGGGAGGCGGCGACGGCGTGCGGCGACGTGCGGTGGCGACGGGGCGGCTCTGTGGGCACGAACGACGGCGCGACGAGATCAAAACGGCGAACCAAAGCACTAGAACGAGCGGAAAAAGGCGTTTAGGTTTGTTACCTCACGGCGAAGATTGTGGGCTAGGTGTCGTCGACGATGAGGGCGTGTAGAGGCAAAAACCCGATGATGAACTCGGTGAACGGCGCGGCGTGGCGGTGCAAGCTAGGGCGCTAGGCTCGGGGCTAGGGCTCGGCTTTTGGTGCTTAGGGCGGCGGGGTCGGCGGACTTTATAGGGCGATGCCGAGGCTTGCGCGAGGGGCAAGGGGAGGCGGCGCAGCGGGGGCAAGTCCGGCTCGGGTCGGACTCGATGTCCGCGTCGCCCACGGCGTGTGCGAGAGTAGGGAAAGGAAAGGCGCGGTGCGAACAAGGAAAGGGGGGCGCGGATGCGGGCATGGGGAGGTCGCGAAGCCGCGCGGTTTGGAAGGGAGGAGATGGAGTCCGGCTCGACCGGGCGGCGAGTCCGCTCCGGACTCTGCCCGTCGGCGCGCGCAGAGAAAGGAAAGGGAAGAGGGAGGGGAGAGGAAGGCGGGGCGCGGTCGCGTGATCCTCGGGCGAGACCGGGTACGGCGGGCGCGAGACGCGGAACCAAGGCCGCGGCGCAGCTCCGCTTGAGCTCGTCTGCCGGCGTGCACAGAAAGGAAAGAGGGAGGGAAGGAGGGGGATGACCGGTGGGTCCGGATTGCCAGTGAGAGGAAGAGGGAAGACGGCGCCTACTGGGCCTCTCTGGCATGCTGGGCCGCGGGGCCGCGGCTGGGCCAGCGCCAAGGGGAAAAAAAAAGAAAAGGGGGTGGAGACTGGGCCTGTGGCTGGTGTGGGCCGAAAAAGAGGAAGAGAAAGAGAGGGGGAAAAAGAAACCTTTTCCTGGATTATTTGGAGTTTGAGAAATTTTGGAGAGATGCAAGTGGTTTTGAATTCAAACTTTAAACACTGCAAATCATCCAATAAAATATGCAAGGGCATGAATGCTCACACATGTGGTTCCTAGGATTTATTTTAGTTGATTAATATTTAAAATAACCAAAGTATTATGGTGTCATGCACAAATAAATCAAACTCTAAACAAGATTACATTAGTTTATGAAAAGATTTTCATGTATCAAATTTTAGGGTGTTACAACATGTCAGGTGTTCTTCTCCTCCTGCCTCCCCCGTCCGCGCCCTTGTCCTGTCCCTGCCGCTCGCCCGCCGCTCCCCATCCCCGGTCGTCCGCGCCCTCATCGCCGCCGGCAAGCCCGCCGCGGCCAGTTCCCTCCCCCCATCCGGGCCCCTACTGCCGCTCCCCTTGGAGAAGCAGCGAGGCTGGACACGCCGCCGGGCGTGGAGGAGCGGCAAAGCCGGGCACGCCGCCGGGCATGCGAGGAGGAGCGGCGAGGGAGAAAGCAAGCCGCGCGGGCGGTGGCGGCTCGCCGGGGAGAAGGCCGCTCGAGCGGCGGCGCGACGCCAGGGAGGAGCCTGACCGCGTGGGCGGTGCGCCGCACCGAGGAGGAAGGCCGCGGCGCTTCGTCGGGGAGGAGGAGGCCGTGCCACATCGGGGATGAGGAGGGCCGCGCCCAGGAAGAGGCCGCGCTGGTGGCAGCGCCTCACGGGATGAGGAGCCAGGAGGAGGCCCCGCGCCGGGAGGGGCAATGGCAGCGGTAGGAGGCAGAGGAGGGCGACGCCTGGGAGGAGGCCGCGCAGGGGAGCGATGCCGCGACGCGGAGGAGGCGGGCGGTGGCGCGGCGTACGAAGGACAGGCGGCGGAGGAAGCACGTGGTGAGAGAGAGAGGAAGAAGGAGATGACAAGTGGGGGCCAAGGGCAAAAACGACATTTCCTAGCCTTTCTCTCTCTTTCCCACCTAGAAATAAATATAATAATCGTGGCGGTGTCCACCAGCAAATTGGCAAGGTGCATGTATGTCCATCAGCAAATTTTGAAAAACACGATGTCCAGCAGCCAATTTCACAGTCGAGCGGTGTCCAGCAGCTAATTTTGCCTATTTCAAAAGGTAACCTCAATTTTTTTCAGAAAAAAAAAACTGCTCTTTAGGTACATGCATCAAGCCTCCTCAGCTTCTGGGGATACAAGTAGTAGGGAATAGGGATACAAGTTTTGCTTTCTCTAAGTTACTGGGTGGATCCAAATATTTTTTTTGGTAGAAGGAGCCAAACATTTTACTGAAGTAATCTGGATTATCTAAGAACAAAAAATAAAAATGGGACTGACATTAACTTAACGAATTAAACGACGACCCGGCCCAAAGCTTCCGGGGCGGACCGGACCCCACTCAAAATGTTGACCCTAAGGTAAATAATAAATATTCCCAATGTTTGAAACTTGTAAATTTTAATTGTTCTCAAGGTGTGCCCTCACTTATATATTAAAAAATTTCTCTAGGTCCGCCTCTATACTACAGAGATGTCTTTCGGTGATGCTATCGTTTTCATCCCTACCCCCTGAGACATGCATATCTAAATCTACAGCTCAACTAAACTGGTCCAACAAATTAAAGCCAATTTGACTAGGTGCAATGGAGCCCGTCCGGTTGTGTGGGCAAGCAAGAAAGAACAAAAAATAATGGAGGGGTCCCGGCCCTCATGTAAAACTGATGGGATCGAGCAGACGACACAACACAAGGGCCGGGGCGGCACTGTGCTGGAGCGTTTGGTAATGCCAAAAGGGAATGTGAGGACCCACGCCACGCCCCGGACGGGTAGAGAAGAGCTAGCCAACGCAATTATTCTCCCCAGCTTCTTCTGTTCGACGCACGCATAAAGCCCCTTCGCTTCAGACCAAAGGAATCCGTTTCGATCGATCGAACCAACAGCATACCACTGTGGCTGCCTGGCTGCGTGATGCATATGCTTTATTTTTCTCCCGTAAAAATCTTCGTTCGGCCTAGCTCTCCAAGCTAAGCGCGCGCCATGCATGCTGCATGCATGATTGTATTCTCTGCGCGCTTTATAATTGTTATATAATCTGTCAAGTGAATGATTCATTATGTATCCCGTCGTCGATCGCAGAATTAAACCTATGTATACTTTATCTATATACAGAGTTTATTATGTGTACTGCAGCTAGCATTATTGTATAACAAAGGGAACGGCCATATACTAGTCGTACGTATTAGCTAGGAGTTCTCGTTTAATTCTAATCCGTTTCTTCTACTAGTAGTATCTCACTTGCAGTTCATGGTAGGGTCACTTTCGAAACTGTAGTTCAGAATACAGACTATTCCGATCCCTGATGGTAACGCATGCTTGCTTTTACAAGCCAGTCGTCCTCTTCTATCTCTCGTCGGCTCTCATCACACGTCAGTGTACGTACGTATTTGTCGCCGAACTAGTTCAGCTAACCAGTGAGGTCGTCGGTCAGGAATCTGGGCTGGGGTTCAATGCAAGGCCGGGCTTGCACAGTTACAACAAGTCCCTGTTCCGTGTTCGACCGATCTTGCCGGCCGGCCAACGGACATGTAAATCGGCAACCATGCCGCCGCTCCCTGCAGCACTCGACCGGCAGCTCGCGCTAGCCACGGAGCTGTCTGTATCGTGTTATCAGCGACAGCATGGGCGAGAGGGCGACGACGACGACGATGCGTGACGACATGCATGAGCTGAGGGAGCCCCTGGCAAATGGCAAGGCCAACAGCAGCAGCCCAGCGCAATGTAGCCGCTAGCTGCTGTCTGCCCAGCCCGTCGTCCGTGCTCCCTTGTCTCCTGCGTGCATACAAGCTCCGGTCCGGGCCTGTATACGCAGACACATCAGCCATCAGGCATGGAGATATATTTGTATGTACGTGATCGATGGATGCATGATGAACTGGATGGGGGGCAAACCGTGTGCAGCACTCTACTGTCTCCTGGCGCGGCCAACTGTTGAAACGACGACGTTTGGTTTGATGATAAGATAAGCTAAGCTAGGGCCGGCCGCGAGAGCGCGAGCGAGCGGGTATGTGTAGGCCCTGCCTCACATGCAAGTGTGCATCAGCGGCGTCCTTTGCTCCTCACCAACCAGAGATGATTTACTGTGCCATTATGCAGCCTCGACACCAATCAGCACAGGAAGCCGCTGCTGATCTGAATTCTGGCACGATTTTGTGGTGTGGTGAGCGAGCTAGCGATCTTGCATCAAAGCCATTTTTTGATTAAAAAAAGATTGAGAATAATCGAACATGCATGCATATGTATGTGTATAGTTTAATAGTTATATATATGCGTGCATCGATCTGCATATCCACAAAATCCTACATCACCAACAATTCCATTATTCGTCGATCGTCTGAGAGAAGGAAGTACAACGCCAAGTACACACAACACGACATTGCAAGATACATGCATTCATTACTGTTAGTGCTGCTAATCTTTAGTGTAGTAGTAGCAGCAGCAGCTCATCAGAGGCTGCAGGCCCTACCATATGAGCACATGATGGGCAACTGAATTAGTAATCGGTTGAAGAACCTACGGGGAAATGGAATGCTTGGCTTTTGCTACCTATAGTTACCACCACTGCATCTGCATGCAGTGGCAAGTGCAGGCCAGGCTGCAGCTGCACCATCCATATGGATGGCCTGATTGAAACCGACCCCGGCCCGGCCCCTCACCTAAAAGCGGAGGAACACGCACAAAAAGCAGCCATGGCAGGTAGCTCGCTCTCTGATCTGTTTTGTTTTGTTTCATGCATGTGTACAAAAGACCATAGAGTCAGTGTGTGTGTACTTATATATATGCATATATGTAAGCTACTAGCTTGATGTGTAGTATGATATGATGCATGTGTCCTTGGTTTAAATTAGTGGCGTGGTGATGGGGCGGGGTTGGGGATAATGATGGCCGGGGAGAAGGAAGGGATCTGGAACACATGCAACCCTCTCCCGGCCAGGCAAAATTAAAAGGCCAAATATAATGCAATATTGGCGCCGGCAGGCAGAGGCAGCCATCATCATTGGCGTATCCACATCGTCGTCGTAGTCGTTGCATTGCAATACCTGCTGCTGCTAGCTAAGCTAGATGCAAGAACGAAGCTACTGCCACCATGCATGCATGATGCAAGAGGCGCGCGATCGAGAGGGAGAATCTCGCCGCTAATCATTCGGGGCCTCGGAATTCAGAGCTGCGCTCTAACTCCCATGAGATTCTGGCTTTGGCCATGGCGGATCCGCGGCGTGCCTCCCCAGAAAGATCGAGGCCGAGGAGGCTTTCAGTTCTGGCTTTAATTCGGGGTAGCTCCTCGATCGATGATCAGCTCGTCCAGTAGTGGATCGGAGGCTCCGGGCACACACGGTCGGACGCGTTGACGCGTACACGTCCACCAGCCGTCCAGGAGGAAATAAACCGAAACCGATCGGGTGTTCAGGTTATTATTATCTCTGCAGAAAATGCAGGTCACTTATTAGCTGCATGCAGACATGCAGTAGTTTTTTCAGGTAACAAGCAAGTACTAATGTACTATAGGGCGGTTGGGGCTGATGAGCTTGGGGCCGGGAGGCCTTGAGGTGAGGTGAGGTGATCAGCTAAGGGTCGATGATGGATCGAGCTGGAAAGCTATAGCTGGGGGGTGCAAATGGAGCCATCTTTCGCAGCCGTCCAGGGCCAGTGCGGTCTCGCATGCAGGCAGGACCAGCTGCGTCTGCGTGGTAACCCCGAGTGCCCACGAGTCCGTATCATTCGCGAGGTGTGCGTCTCCGGCGGTCCGGCTTCTTGCCAGGCGACCTCTTGGTCCGTCATCAGTTGCCTTTAGAAGGTGACAACGGTGTGCACGCAGTGTGCTCACAGCGTTTCATGGACCTCTGACCTCACCGCCTTCTCTTGTCCCCATGGAGATCCTCGCTTCGGCCTAGGGAGATTTCTCGACCCTTTCATCGATCTCTTCCCCGTAAAATTAAAAGATGCATGGAGATTCCAGTTCCAGCCTTTCAGGTGCAGGCAGACAGCTTATACTGATGAGACAAGCATGCCCGTATGTACGTCATTACCGTTGAAAAAGCTCATGTTATTTCCAGTGTGTACTGTGTGTGTGTGTGTGATTACCCTTTGATCTCTAAAATTAGGGGTAGATATGATCAGCTGGATCGATCGATCGATCGATCGATGCTGATGCATGAATGAATGGTGTGTGACCATTTGTTGCTAGGGCCAAAGCTAGGGCCATTGCCATTGCTGCCACCAGATCGACAAAGCAAAACACCATGACATAGGAGTATGCATGACATGACCACACCACGAGACAACATTTGTATTCACATCGCCCTCGCTCTCGCCACTACTCCAGTACTACTTTCACCGCTACACTACATGCAAGCATGGTCATGCTTAGCTCTTCTAGCTTATAAGCCTGCATTTTTTGTCCAGCATGCTTGTATGTGCTGCCTTCTGCCAACCATGCATGAAGCTATACACACATACAAGTCGTAGCCTTCGATTGCAAGGAGTATATATATAGCGCACTACTAGAGCTAACACGTCAGGGACCTCTCGATTTTTTTTCTCTACAGTCTACTAGTTGAGTAGTTGTAGAGAATCAATATCAACGCGGCCACTCTACATGCACGAACTCATGACCTTTGGATAATGGCTACACTTAATCTATAGACTATAGCTAGGTCACTTGCATTAACGCTACATAAGTTTGTGACGGCCGGCCTTCTGCTGATGAGCGGCCTGCACGCCGCTATATCTATAGGTCGGTTTGTACTTATACGTAGCTATATAGCATCCGGTGCCATTGTTGCATCCATCGTCACACAACATGCAGCTTGCATGCAGCAGGGCCGTCCGGATCGACGGGCCTACCATATAACGTGAGCCGTGAAGGACCAGCCAGAGAAGCTGATCGAGAGCTCGACAATGGAAAGCGAGACCGACAAGAATGATCTCCTCCAGCGGCAGAGCTTTCTTTTCATGTGCCTGTACCAGTACCAAGTCAAGGACCACGCAAAGACTACAGAAATTAAGGTTCAGTTGTGCATGCAGCATGCAGCTAGATCCCTTGCTCACCGGCTCCGGCCTTTTGAGCCTTTGACAGCTCACGGAGCAACGGGGAAAGACGCACAAGAGAAGGCACACGAACAAGTTAAAGTTTTATTCCCTACCTCCCATGATTTTTTGTGATCTAGGCCATAGTTGTATTCCATCTTACTGCTAATTAGAGATCTTTTTTGGAGCCTTCACAGTAATCCTCATATAACATGTTATATATAAGAAAATAAATTCTAAAAATTCTTATAATAATCAGAACAATTAGCTCATAAATCTATATGTAAAATGTACCTACATCCCATTATAAAAGATACAATAAAATAATCACTTAAATTTGTATCTAAACTATTCACATTTGCTATTATAATAGATAATGTAAACTACCCCAGTTACTCTAAAGAAAAATCTAAACTACCCCATCAATTTATACCTCATTACCCACGAGGACAACGGGAGTTGCCCAATATCTTGGAAAAAATGGCTTGCTCCCTCTCTTTTTTACTTTTATAAAATTTATTTTCTATGTACATTTAAATTTTACAAATTGCGTGCTTGGTCAATTTATTTTCGATATCAAGACATTTGGCTATAGGTTGCAAGTCATTTTCCCCAGTAGTGATAGTTACTCCCACAATTAATGTGTGTAATTAGGCACTTGAGTGAATTGGATTGCAGGGAAGGTTTTAATTCTCGCAGAAAGAGTAGAAGTCCAACTCACCCTCCCATTTTAGACATCTTGATCATTTCACGCACAATTCTAGTTTGATATTCATGTTGCTTCCCCACCGTGGTGCAGCCCCATATTATTGCCTCCGCCTCCCATGGTTAGATAAAGATGGAGTGCGCGCACACACACATCCAATAGTGGCCCAGTAATAACATCAAAGTGAAATCTCAAAATAAAACCGAAGTGAGGGATATACATGAATACGCAACATTCCAAAAAAAGTGGGTAGTAGCAATAGGTGGGTACCACTTATCTCCTTTTTGTCCTACAAGTCCATCAACATGTGCTCCCATACAGGCTATAATCTTATAAACGTAAATTTTAATTAGAAGTTTACCTACTACCAATCAAAATTACTTATCTTTGCATGCCCTCTCTCTATATATATGTTTATGTGTGATTACTAACATAATATGTCGTGGTTCCGGGAACCGGGGTGACACAAGCAGTAGATGTGTTGTTCGGTGGGGGATGTCAGCGCGGACTCGCTCCGAATGGTGAGCCGGTAGACTCAGAGGTTTATACTGGTTCAGGATGAATCCCTACGTCCAGTGGGGTGTGTTTCTTGTATTATGAGATGTGTGGAGGTGTTACAGTGGGCGCAAGCGCGGCGGAGGGGGGTCTCCCTGTTACTTGGCCTCTGTGCTCTTTGCGGTGTTCCTTGCTATTCTGCCCCTACTCGTGAGTGGTTCCCCTCCTTTTATAATTCAAGGGGGGAGCTTTTACAGTTCCAGGAAAATAAGAAGGGATACAAGGGGGAGAGGGGACCCTGACACATGGGTCCCCTTGCTACAAGAGTCCCGTCAGATGCCCGTGCGTCCCTGGCACGCCTTTGTCACGCGCGATGAGGTCGTCCGTCCGGGGTCCTGTAGCTGAGCTGTGCCGGGGGTTCGGTGTACCTGCGAATGCTTCTATTCTCATGGAGTCAGAGAGCCGCATGGGGAGGGTGTTCCGTCCCGTCCGTCCTGGCCTCCTTTCTTTAGCTCTTGGCGTCAGATAGACGTGGCGGATTATCCGGCCACGGAGCGTCGCTGCCGAGTCGTTCCGTCTGTCCGTAACGGTGCACCGTGTATCATCGTGCCCTGCCGAGGGGTGAAGGTCGGTCGGTTGCCCCCCGCCTCGTAAATCTATACGAGGCGGGGCTCGGTGGTCTTGTCTCTTGCGCTTGTTCGGTTTTGCCGGCCTCGCCACACCCCGCTAGGTACCTCGTTTTATAGGGTCAACCCACATCCGGCGTCACCCCCCTAGCCCCGTCGTGGCGGGGTGTTCCAGACGTGCGGCGTCAGGTGGTAGATGGCCCGTCCCGTCGCAATGAGCATGCGCGCAGGCACGGGCTTGGCAGGCGGTGGCAGCGTGACGCCGTTCCGTCGTAGCAGGGGGGCAGCGTGCCGTCCCATCATCCGAGCCCATGAGTGGACTTTTTGCTGCCTGGTCGTGGGCCGCATGCCGGTGGGTCCCAACGTCGGGCGCGGTATCGGTCGGGATTCTCCGCCTCGCCCGAGCCTTGGCCTGAGGATCGACCGCCTCGTGGGAAGGTCGGCCGCCTCCGTCCCGTACGAGCGTATGGGGCGAGGGTCGGATCGGCTTGCTCCCCCGGTCGCCGTGCGTTGGGTAGGGCCGTGGGCCTTCGATCTGGGCCTGTGCAGGCCTTTCTTGGGCTTCTTTCCTTTGGGGTTTTGTATTCTCCCCCGTCAGTAGCCCCCGAGCCTTCGATCAATCCTTTAGTGGTTGGTCGGAGGCTCACTCTAGGGGGAGGCGAGCAAGCGCATCCGTGGGATGTAGCCCCCGATCCTTCGATCAATCCTTTAGTGGTTGGTCGGAGGCTCACTCTAGGGGGAGGCGCGCAAGCGCATCCGTGGGATGTAGCCCCCGAGCCCCCGAGTGATTTCGTGAGGAATTGTTCGGGGGTTGTCAGGGATTTGTGTGTGTGAAGCCATTATGGACATCGCATAGGTTCTGCCCTTTAAACCCATCATCAGGTTTTTAGGAGAGTTTCCCGAGCACCCAGTTTCGGATGGGATTCTTGGCGCAACCCCCTCCGGAAGGCCTGTCCGTTTGGCCTTTTGAAGGTTGGGCCGACCATCACCAGCCAGGTTAGCATGGATGCGGCAGCCGTCGAGCTAATAGCGGGTAGTCTGAGTGAGATCCGATGGCTCTTCCGGTTTGGAACGGTCGTGGCGAGTTATCCCGTTGAGGGGCTCGACCCGCTGGGGGCATCTCATTGAAAGAACCTTTCCTTACTCGATCTTGTTCTGGCCCTTTGGTTAGGAGTCTGTCCAAAGGGGGGCCACGTGGCCACCCTATCAGCTGGGTTACCGCAAGAGAGTTTGAGGTATGGTCTCGGATACGGTCGGGGCAAATGGCCTTATGCCGGCTCACTTGGCATGTAGCTCGCTTGGGAGCTTGCCTGCCGACCGTCCCTCGCTCTCTGATTTAAGTTGGATCATCCATTGGTTTAGAGTCAGGTTCATGCTTACCCAGGATCGCTCCGGCGTAAAGGACCCGTCCGCGTGTCGTTCCGTCGACGCCGGCCCCCTGCCAGCTCAATTAATGCAAGCGGGGTAGCTAAGGGGTCGTACCTTTTGAGGGAGGCGGGCTGTCCCGTCTCTCTGCCTTCTCGCACCGTTCGAGAGAAGCCGGGGTGCGATCGTGGCCCCGTTTTGGAGGAGACGCCGGGGGTCGTGGTAGTAAATGCGTAGTGGTGGGCCCGTTGACAGCCCTCCACGTCCGCTTTGTCCCTCGTTCCCTTGTTATCCTCTGCGCGGGTTTATAGGGGAAGAGGGGAGAATTAGATCGTTTACTTGCCTCTTTTTCGCTTCTGCTGTTTGCCTTCTCCTTCCTCGCGTTCCTCGTTGGTTCCTGCGCGCTTCTTCGCCGCCGCCGATGGCTTCCTTCCCCCGGTGCATGACCCCCAGGACGCGCCTGGCGCTCTTGGAGAAGAAAGGCTTCCTTCCCCCCCCCCCCCCCGGACGGTGTCGGGGTCGCGGCTGCCTGAGCTCGGTAGCCTGCCTGATCCTCGGGGGAACGAGATCGTCGTTCTCGCGCCCTTCTATGAGCGCGGGTTTGGTCTCCCCCTGCATCCGTTCGTTCAGGGGCTTCTCTTCTTTTACGGCTTGGAGATTCAACACCTGAATCCCAACGCCGTGCTTCACATGGCGTGCTTCATCACGCTGTGCAAGGCCTTCCTCGGGATTGCGCCGCACTTCAAGCTGTGGTGCTACCTGTTTCGCCCTCAGCTCTCGCAGGGGCAAGGCGGGCAGTCCCTTGTCGGCGGCATGACCTTCCAGCTGCGCAACGGCCGCCGGCAAGATTACCTTCAGATCCCCTTCCCGTCTTCCATCCATGCTTACTCGGGGAAATGGTTCTACGTTCAGAACCTAGGCGACCCTCCCCTGGCGGACGGGGTCATGCCCCCGCCCCGGATACGTCGGGAGGGCCCCCGCCTTTATTGGTGCCGCCCCCTTGAGGCGGGTTCAATGGGACTGGGGTCGCGAGAAGAAGAGCGCCAACCAGGTGGGGTTCCTCTTGGAGAAGATAGGGCTCCTCCGTCGCCGCGGCTTGACCGGCGTGGTGCTGGTTTCGACCTTCATTCGGAGGGCCGTCCAACCGCTTCGGTTCCGTCGTTTTCCCATGTGGGAGTATACCGGCGCGGCTGATCTGGACCGAATCTCTGGCGAGGAGCTTACTTCTGCAGAGATCCGGCTCCGTGTGATCGCCATCACCGAGGGGACCTCTACAGCGAACTTCTTTGGCGGTCCTCTGGCCCTCAACCATTCGATCAAAGAGGACTTGGTGAGTCTCTCTTTTACCGGGTTGTGTGATGGGTGCTTCTAGGCTTACTAATGCCGCGCCTCGTGTGGTTTCAGGGCATTGGTTCTATGAAGCCGTCCCCCTCCCCTCTTCCTGAGGATGCCGCTGTGAAGGAGGACCGAAAGCGAAAGAGGGAAGTGAAGGTGTACTTGGCGGGCGAGCGCGAGAAACGCCATCAGCTCGTCCGCGATAGGAAGAAGAGGGAGCGTGATCAGCGCGCCTAGGAGGAGGGTCGTTCGCCAACTCCTTCTACCGCATCATCCGACGAGGAGTGGTCCTCAGATGATACGCTTGACGCCGTGCCGCTCGCTGGCGAGGTTGGGGAGAGTTCTGGCTCGGGCGTCCTCCCTAAGGCGATGCTGATCATGACCCCACCGGCGGCGGGCGCCGTGCCCCCGTTGAGGGGGTCTCAAGGGTCGGCGGGGGAATCTCAGCGCGTTCCTGTTCCGGCTACGGTGGCCTAGGCGCGGGCGGAGCCGGTTGTGGAAGTGCCGACCTCACCGGAGCCGGAAGGGTCCGGCGTCCCCGTCACGGTCTTGACGTCGACGTCCGTGGGATCGCCAGGGACCGCGCCGGTGGAGGCGTCCGGAGGCTCGGGGGCGCCTGTGTTGCCATCAGGGGCGTCGGCCGAGCCCGCTGCCGGCTCTTCTTCGGGCGCTCTGGTAACGGCGACTGCCCAGGGGTCGCCTCCTGGGTCGGAGTCATCGCTGCTAGTGGGAGCGAGCGTGGCCCCCGTTGATTCTCATGCGCCAGGGCCGCCCTTGAGGGTCGACGCGCCGTCCGTCCCCTCGCTAGCAAGTGCGAACGTGCCGCTGGGGACGGCGTCTCGAGGTTGGAGGCATCTCTTTCCCACGCCACGGTCTTCTCGGTGAGCGATCCTCCCGCCTTTCTGTCGTGGTCGCGGTTTTCTCAGTTCTTGTTTTACATGGTTGGATGCTTCTGGTGTAGCTCTTTTATCCCACATAAGTCGCTCTCGGAGGCCGCACGGGCTGCGTGCCAGGGGGCGTCATCTGCGGCGTCGGCGTCCGCGGCGGCTCCTTCCTCGCCGGGGGCGTCGATCCTCCGATCCCTTGTTGCACCGCCGGCGGATCCGAGGGTCGCCGCAGCGGATCCGGTGGGGGAGGCGGCGCTGGAGCGGCTGGAGCCTGCTCGCGAGGGTGCCGCGGACTCGGGTGGCGCGATGGTTCCGCTGCCGTCAACCCCTCCTGGGCCACCTCCATCGGGTGCCGTCTGTCTGTTTACCCCTCCCCGGTTGCTTCCAGTTGTCCGGGAGGGGTCTCCGTCTCTCTCCGCGGAGCAGGGGGCGATGGATTGGGGGATCGTGCAGGAGGCGTCCACCAGCGCGGCCGTCGACGTGGGAACGGTTTTGGAATCCCTCCGGACTGCACTGGCAGCGGCGAGCCATGCTGAGGAGGCGATCTCGCAGCGCGTGCTTCGTCATGGGGCGGTACGTGATCTCCTTTCGTCCTCCTTGGTATCGGTGTTTCTTTGGATCTTTCCGACCCGTGGAACCTTTTTGTTGTAGGCTCTGTTGGCGTGGGCTACCGAGCGCATCTCTTCGCTCGGCGCCGCCCAGGCTGAAGCGGCGCAGGCGCGCACGGATGCCTCGCGCTCGCAGGAGGCGAGGGCCACTGCCGTCCGGCAGGCGAGCACGCTGGCCAAGCGTCTTGACAGTGTTTCGGCTGAAGCGTCCTCGCTGCGCGCCGAGGCGGGAAGCCCCCGTCGAGAGACAGAGTTGCTTCGAGCGGAGCGCACTACCGCCCTGAACGATACCCTGGCATTGCGCCGGGAGCTCACGGCCGCGACGCGGCGGGCCACTGAGGCGGAGCAGGCCCTGCTTGAGGTGACGGGCTCGCTCGAGCGGTCCCGTACGGAGCTCTCTGCCCAGGGCTCCGTCATTGCCGGTGAGCGGTGTTTTGAGGCGGTTTCTTAATTTTGCCTGAGGGCCGCTCGTGATTCTGTTGCGTTCTTTCTTTTCAGAACTGCGGGGGGGAGCTCCAGAGCCTTCGGGAGGCGGTTGGCTCGGCGTGCGCCTGGCTTTCGCAGCCGTCGCCCGCGCCGCTGCTGGAGCGGGTGGCGGGGCTTCGGGAGCACATCGAGCGCGTTGTGCGGCAGGCTGCCTTCTTTGGGAGTAGCCTGTCCTTTGCGCAGGCGGTTTCCCACTTTAGGGAGCTCCGTCCAGTGCACGCGCCGATCGCGGAGGGGTTCGCCGCTGGGGTCGCCGACGAGGAGGTGGAGAGGATTGAAGACGAAGTCCGCCCCCACGCCCTGATGGTCTCGAGCCACGTCGATCCGCCGGCCCTCCTGCGAAACCCGTTAGCAGACTAATTTCTTGTCAGGGACTTGAACAATGTATTTGTAATTAACTTTCGTTGTTACTGGTGGCCGACGTACTTTTAATTTAATCCCGTGCCTTTGCCCTTTGTTTCTAAAAATTTGTACGTGTTTTTGACGTTGCAATCGTGTGCCTCGCCTTAGGCTGCCGTAGCCGCGGTCGCTGGGACCTTTGAGGCGTAGGCGGGCCTTTGGGGGCTGATCTAGGCTCGGGAATTTTTAGAGGAAAGGTCGGGCGATGGGGCTTACAGAAAAAGGTACTGAATCGAGGGGGAGGTCGGGTAGCTAGGCCGGCCCTCCTCTTTTTTGGGTAAGGGAAAACGTGTACGTATAGTATGTTCCCAGCCCCCGAGTAAAGCAAGGTGACCTTGTTCGGTCACTTTGTTTTACTGGTATGCGAGTAAAAATCGAATGAAACAGTTAGGGGTAGAGTTTCCTTATCTTTCAACATCCCGCGTGCGGGTGAAGGGGTCGCCTCCGTCCGCGTCGCTCTTGCAGTGGCCCTTATGCGCCTCATGCTGACCTATGCCGGGGGCCATCTGACGTGGCAATCCTGGGGGCCTATCTCGTTTCCCCTGTTTTGCCCGATTACCCGAGTGCGTCTCTGGTGCCGCTCTTTTTATTGGCCCGAGGCGCGTTGTGGCCGTGTGGCAGCGCCGGACGCAGCGCGTGGTATCTTTGCGTATTTTTTGTTTCGAGTAGTCGTGTCGTCTGCAATGGGTCAGGGCATCGGATGCCTCTGCGCCCCTTGGCAGGGCCGTCGCGTCTCCAGAGCGAGGCAGAGGTACGGCGAGCCTCGGTGGTGTCTATAGGGCCCTCTACAGGGGACCTATGAGGCCGGCCGGGGCGCTCGCCCTCTGTCCGCCGTGACTATAAATAGGGGAGGATTCCTCCCAAGGAAAGCATCTAAAGCCAGACAGCCAAAGCCTCTCGAGTCCCTACAAACCATGGGGTTTGCTTGTTCCATGGGAGGGCGACTTTCCTTCCTTTGTAGTGAGCAGGGTTGCCTGGGTTCAAGGTTTTTGTCCCGGGCGGGGAAAGCTGACCTTAGGATAGCATGGTCTTCCCCATGATTCCTGCGTCTTTGGCTATGAGTGTCTTCGTATGCGCGTCGGGTTTTGGCTACGAGTGGCTTCGTATACGCCACCTGTACCCAGAACACCCTCCGGTGACCTCATACCTGTGCGCCTCCTGCGCGGGCGGGCGTTCCACTTCGGGTCCTCTTGGGAGAGGCTTTGGCGGTTGCCTAGGTGAAGTTGTCCAGAAGGATCCGGCACCGGATGGTGGTGCGGGGGTTTTGCCCTGCCACCGCCTGGTGGGTCACGCTTCCTGCCGTCGGCGGGAGCCGGAGCTGAGAAGTCGCCGGCGTGACGGTGGTGAGAGGGGCGACTATCAAAGTCTAGCCCTTCGCTCAGCACGCTCTCGGTGGCTTTCTGGCCATCCTCTCCTTGGTTCAGGTGCGTCATTGGGTGCCTGACCCCCACGTTGAGCTCTCAAAAGCGAATGCTCATTGGTGGTGGCAGGCCCTATGTGGTGGAGCGCCGAGGAGGGTTCCCCCTTCTTTGACGCTCGCCGCATGGCGAAAACACATCACAAGGAAGGGGTGATGGCTTTCGTTGAGTGGGAAGGTTCTTGAGTGGGGAGATTCGTGACCTTCCCTACCGCAGAGGCATCAAGAACCTGACTCCAACAAGAGCCAACGTCCGGGAGCCGTCTTTGCCGGCGCAAGACGCGCGCGACCCTTTTTCCAACTCTGGCCCCAGGGGGCGGGGCCCAGAGCTCCCTTTGATCCAAATATTGATGTAATGAAAGTTTTTGAATAAATAGCTCCCGTACTTGTCTTGTGATTTTGATTTTC
Source organism: Paspalum notatum (assembly GCA_022530915.1). Lineage (NCBI taxonomy): Eukaryota > Viridiplantae > Streptophyta > Magnoliopsida > Poales > Poaceae > Paspalum > Paspalum notatum. The sequence goes on from CM039691.1 coordinate 6,662,150, forward strand.
ATCAATTTCTGCGACTTGTGGAGGCTCCGGGGCAGCGCCTGGACTCCCGCGAATTGACCTTTTGGGTCGGACAGTATGTCTTCCTGGTTCACTCCCAGCCCCCGAGTTGGGCAAGGCGACCGATAGGTTGGCTTGGCCAACTTAGTCATGTGGGGGAGCGAATAGTAGTCTAAGGATAAAATCTTCTTAGGTTTTCAATGTTCCATGCGTTGGTGAAGATGTTACCGTCGGAGTCTTTGAGTTTGTAGGAGCCTGGGCGTAGGACCTTGGCGATGATGTAAGGTCCCTCCCATGGCGGGGTGAGTTTGTGCTTGCCTCTGGCGTCCATGACCCTCCTTAGTACTAGATCACCAACGTTGAGGGACCTACTGCGGACCTGACGGTCGTGGTAGCGTCGCAGGTCTTGTTGGTATTTGGCCGACGTGACGACTATTGCCTCTCTTGCTTCATCTAGGAGGTCATTGGCGAGTTCGGCGTCCGTCGTTTGTCGCTCACTGTCGTACGCTCGGACCCTAGGGGATCCATATTCGAGCTCCGTGGGGAGTACGGCTTCAGAATCGTATGCCAAGAAGAAGGGGGTGCATCCAGTGGCTCTAGACGGGGTTGTGCGCAAGCTCCAAAGGACGACGGGGAGCTCGGCCACCCATTTTCCGCCGAACTTTTTCAATCTGTCGAAGATTCTGGGCTTGAGCCCTCGTAAGATCATGCCGTTGGCTCGCTCAACTTGGCCGTTGGTCCGTGGGTGCGCCACGGCGGCCCACTCGACCTTGATGTTGAACTGGTCGCAGAACTGGAGGAAGTCATGACCCTTGAATTGGACTCCGTTGTCGGTTATAATGGAGTTTGGTACTCCAAACCTATAGACGATGTCACGGAAGAAAGAAGCGGCATTCGCCGCTGTGAGCAGCGCGATGGGTTTGGCTTCTATCCACTTGGTGAACTTGTCGACAGCGACGTATAAGTGGGTGAAGCCTCCGGGCGCTTTTTTAAAGGGTCCAACCATGTCCAAGCCCCAGACCGCAAAGGGCCACATGATGGGGATAGTTTGGAGTGCCTGCGCGGGCATGTGAATCTGCCTGGCAAAAAATTGGCATCCTTCACAGGTTCGCATGACCTGCTCGGCGTCAGCCATGGCTGTCGGCCAGTAGAAACCTTGCCGGAAAGCCTTTCCTACCAGTGCCCTTGGGGCCGCGTGGTGCCCGCAGACGCCTCCTTGGATTTCGGCCAGGATCTGCTTCCCCTCATCAGTGGGGATGCACCTCTGTTTGATCCCGGAGGCGCTTTTTTTGTAGAGCTCTCCATTAACAATAACGAAGGACTTTACTCTGCGGGCCACGCGTCTGGCCTTGGTCGCGTCCTCAGGTAGGTTGCCGTCGGAGAGTTGGCTCATGATGGGGAGACGCCAGTCTGGACCCCCAACTACAGCTACCAGCCCCCGAGCCTGTGTGGCAGGGTCGGGGGGAATCGCCGTTGGTTCCTCGTCCGATGATTCGGTCGTGACGGAAGGTTTATAAAGGTCAGAGGCGAAGACTCCATCTGGAACGGGTTCCCGACCGGACGCTATGGTTGAGAGTCGGTCGGCTTCCTTGTTGAAGCGTCGATAGTTGTGCTCTAGCTCGAAGCGTTTGAATTTTTCTTCCAGCTTGCGTACCTCTTTATAGTAGGCACACATCCTGGGGTCACGAGGTTCAGCCGCCTTCATGACCTGGTCGACCACGAGCTTTGAGTCTCCTCGCACGAGGAGGCGCCTTGCCCCCACCTCTGCTGCTATACGGAGCCCGTTTACCAGGGCCTCATATTCGGCCACGTTGTTAGTGGATGGGAAGTGGAGGCGTATGGCGTACCGTAGCCTATGTCCCTGCGGGGAAATGAGGACAATGCCTGCCCCGCTGCCAGTCTTGAGATAGGATCCGTCGAAGTACATGATCCAGTACTCCGGATCCTCGACTGGCGGTGGTTCTTGTGCTTCGGTCCATTCGGCGACGAAATCTACCAGGGCCTGCGATTTGATCGCAGTTCTTGGCAGGTAGGTAATGTCGAGCCCGTTGAGCTCTAGTGCCCATTTCGCGATGCGTCCTGTCGCATCACGGTTACGGACGATCTCGCCCAAAGGGGCAATGGAGACGACCGTCACTAGGTGTCGGTCGAAGTAATGGATAAGCTTCCTTTTGGCGATGAGTATCGCATAGAGGAGCTTCTGTACTTGCGGGTACCGAGCCTTGGACTCGCTTAAAACCTCGCTGATGAAGTAGATGGGCCTCTGTACTTTGAGCGCTCGGCCCCCTTCCGCTCGCTCTACGACCAGGGCCGCGCTGACCACTTGCGTGGTGGCGGCGACGTACAAAAGCAGCGTCTCTGTTAGGTCGGGTGCGACCAACACCGGAGGAGTCGTAAGAAAGGCCTTGATTTTGTCCAGGGCCGTTTGGGCCTCCGGGGTCCAGAGAAGCGGTCTCCCTTTCTTAGCAACTTGTAGAGCGGCATCCCTCATTCACCGAGCCTGGATATAAAGCGGCTGAGCGAGGCGATGCATCCTACCAGTCGTTGGACTCCCTTCAGGTTTCGAATGGGGCCCATTCTTTGAATGGCGTCAATTTTTTCCTGGTTAGCCTCGATTCCCCTTTCGGAGACCATGAAGCCCAGGAGTTTGCCCTTGGGGACCCCAAAAACGCATTTTTCAAGGTTGAGTTTAATCCGGAACCTGCGGAGGTTCGCAAAGGTTTCCTCAAGGTCGGCTATGAGGCCATCGGATTCCTTGGTCTTTACGACTATGTCGTCGACGTAGACCTCCACATTTTGTCCTACCTGATCAACGAAACACAGGAGCATGCATCGCTGGTATGTTGCTCCCGCATTCTTTAAGCCGAAGGGCATGGATACAAAAGAGAAGGGACCGAAGGGAGTGATGAAAGAGGTGACGAGCTGGTCGCTTTCTTTCATCGCGATTTGGTGGTAGCCGGAGTACGCGTCCAAAAAGGATAGCAACTCACAGCCTGCGGTGGAGTCGACCACTTGGTCAATGCGAGGTAGAGGGAAAGGGTCCTTTGGACATGCCTTGTTCAGGCTCGTGTAGTCGACACACATCCTCCACTTCCCATTCTTCTTTTTAACCATTACAGGATTGGCAATCCACTCTGGATGTTGCACTTCTTTTATGAATCCTGCGGCTAAAAGCTTAGTGATCTCCTCCCCTATAGCCTTATGCTTCTCCTCGTCGAATCGGCGAAGGCGTTGGGCGACCGGTCTTGTGGTCGGTCGGACATTTAGGGAGTGCTCGGCGACCTCCCGGGGGATCCCTGGCTTGTCAGTAGGCTTCCAAGAGAAGACGTCCCGGTTGGCTCGCGCTTTCCTATTTCTGGGAAAGCGTGGCCCCGATCCTGACCTTCTTGGAAGGGTCGGTAGGGTCGAGTGGCACCTCCTTCGTGTCCTCAGAGGGCTTGAAGGTGCCTCCCCCAGCTTTGGACGTCTCGGGGACGTCTGGGGGTATTTCTTTGGCTGCCTCGAGGGCACCCGTTGGCATAACCTTCTTGAGGTCAGCCATCCCCTTGGACGCCACAAGGGACGCGGCAAGCTCGCAGTTGGCCCGCTCGCACTTGTAGGCTTCTTTGAAGGAAGATCCTACAGTGATGATCCCGTGTGGACCGGGCATCTTTAGCTTGAGATATGTGTAATTTGGGATGGCCATGAACTTGGCGTAGCATGGCCGTCCCAAGATCGCGTGGTATGACCCCGCGAAATCGACCACCTCGAACTGCAACCACTCCGTGCGGAAGTTCAAAGGGTCGCCAAATGTGACGGGCAGCGTGATCTGCCCGAGGGGGTAGGCCTGCTGGCCCGGGATGATGCCATGGAACGGGGCGTGACTGGGCCGCAGGCTTGCCCTGGGGATTTCCATTGCGTCGAGCGTCTCAACATACATGATGTTGAGGCCGCTTCCGCCGTCCATGAGTACCCTCGTGAGGCGCTTGGGGCCGATGATCGGTTCCACGACGAGCGGGTAGGTCCCGGGGTGCGGGACTTTGTTGGGATGGTCGCGTCGATCGAAGGTGATCGGCTCTTTCGACCATCGGAGGTATTCAGGGACGGCGGGATTAACGGCATTTACCTCGCGGTTCGCGAGCTTGAGCTTGCGCTTGTCGCCGTAGGACTCTGGCCCCCGAAGATCATGAGGCATCCCATCGTCTCGGGGAATGCCTCGGCGTCGTCCTTTTTCTCTGCCATCTGGGTGGCCTCCTCCGTCTTTGCCTTCTTCTCCAAAGGGTTGCCGACGAAGTGCTTGAGGAGTTCGCATTCCCGGAGCTTGTGATGCACCGGGAACCCATGGTTCTAGCACGGCCCATCCATGAGCTTTTGGAAGTGCTCGTTGCTGGACTTGGCCGGAGGCTTGGGAGGTCGGTCAGCTGCGGCGACTTCATTTCTCTCGTGGTGTGGGCGCTCGTCCCTCTGATGCCTTTCGTCCCTCGGGCGCTTGCCGCGGCGCTCGCGCCGATCTTTCTTGGCGCCGCTTGTTCCCTCCCCGTCATCCCGGGAGGTTCTTCCCTTGCGGAAGATGGCGCCGACCGCGTCCTCGCCATCGGCAAACTTGGTGGCGATGTCGAGGAGATCGGCCGTTGTCTTGGGGCGCCCACGACCGAGCTCGTGGACGAGCGCCTCGTTCGTAGTGCCGTATGTGAAGGCACTGACGACGTCGGCGTTAGTGATGTCCGGGAGCTCGTTTCTCCTTTGAGAGAATCTCCGGATGTAGTCCCGGAGACTTTCTCCGGACTTCTGGGTGCAGCTCTTGAGGTCCCAGGAGCTCCCGAGGCGCTTGTACGTCCACTGGAAGTTCCCTACAAAGACCTTCTTGAGGCCTTCCCAGTCGTGGATGGTGTCCTCGGGTAAGTGCTCGAGCCATGCTCGAGGCGCGTCCCCGAGGTGGATGGGGAGATACTGGATGATCAGAAAATCATCCCTGATCCCTGCTAGTCGGCAGGCGAGTCGATAATCCTCGAGCCATACAGCCAGGTTCGTGGACCCATCGTACCTGGTGAGGTTGGTGGGTGCACGCACTCGTGAGGGGAACTGCGCCTCGCGGATCGCATTCCCGAAAGCACGTGGCCCTGGTCCAGTTGGACCGGATCCATACTCGCGTCTTGCGTCCGGGGTGCGCGAGTGTGCGATGTTGTCCCGCTCCCTTCGGCGGGCATTGAGGGTGTCGCGGGCGTCACGCTTGTCGCCCAGGCGATCCTTGACGGGTCTCGCGGACGCCCGTGCCCCATTACCCTGTGTGGTTGCCGTCCGCGTGGTGCGTGCATCCGTACCCGCCGTTGGCTGATTTGCCAACTCGGCCTGCTGCACCGCTGCCCTTTGCACGAGGCTGCAAAGGTTTTGGAGCGTGGCCTTGGCGGCGTGCTCGCTGGGCTCCGGGATTGCCTAGAGCATCATGGCGGCGGCGGCGATATTTTGGTCGGGCGCGGGAAATATGGCGTCCCGTCGCTCCCTTGGAGGAGCTGGTTGTAGACGTGGCGCCCGCGGACCCCTTCGCCCTTATGCTGGCGCCGCCCCACCTCATTGTGGAGCTCCTCGAGCCTATGCTCGAGGTCGTCGATCTCCTTCTCCTTTTGGCGGAGCTCGTTTTCGCGCGCGAGGGTGCGCACCTGTCGTTCACGCTGGTACTCCACCTCTTGGCTGGGGGTCTTTTGACCTCCAGCATCTCCGCCTACGAGAGGGGTTGCCACGAGGCATGCCCTTCCGATCGCGGCGGGGTGGTTTTCGTCCGAGCTGGAGACGGACCCGCTGCTGGAAATATCTTCCAGGAGGTCATGGACGGACGTCGGGTAGTGGCCCACCATGGCCACGAGGGTTGATTGACGAGGCGTCCCGTCCTCGTGGATTGCGATGCGCGCCTCAGGGCGGCGCTTGAGCGTAGCGGTGCGTCGCTTCAGCCTCCGCTTATCTGCCTTGGTTCCGGCAGGCGCGGAGCGTATGGGTCCTTCCGTCCTCGCTGCGAGGGGTGAGTCCGGAGCAGTGCCTTGGAGCGCTGCCATGGACGGCAGCGGTGGGTTCCCATGCAGCTGGGTTACCACGTTCGCGAGTGCATAGAGCACTTGATCGCGATCCTCACAAGTGGAGGTCGAGCGGAGGAGCGCGTTGGCGCAGTCGGCGAGCGCCTCCATGTTGAGGTCGGCAGGCGTCGATTGCACAGCTTCTCCCATCGTCGTGTCACGCGGGGCGTCCACGATTTGGAGGTCATCCATGCCCTGAGTGAGGGCGTCGATGGATGGAGTGGGGTCGACGAGGCGGAGCCCGCCGGCGGCGGTGGCAACGAAGGTGAAGGCGCCGAAGGTGATGCGGCTCCCAGGTGCGAGGACCTTGTTGCCGACGGAGGTGGATGATGATGCCATCGGAGCGATGATGCCGCTTAGGCGCGCTGAAGATCCCCTACCTGGCGCGCCAACTGTCGTGGTTCTGGGAACCGGGGTGAAACAAGCAGTAGATTTGTTGTTCGGTGGGGGATGTCAGCGCGGACTCGCTCTGAATGGTGAGCCGGTAGACTCAGAGGTTTATACCGGTTCGGGATGAATCCCTACGTCCAGTGGGGTGTGTTTCTTGTATTATGAGATGTGTGGAGGTGTTACAGTGGGCGCAAGCGCAGCGGAGGGGGGTCTCCCTGTTACTTGGCCTCTGTGCTCTTTGCGGTGTAACTTGCTATTCTGCCCTACTCGTGAGTGCTTTCCCTACTTTTATAGTTCAAGGGGGGAGCTTACAGTTCCAAAAAAATAAGAAGGGATACAAGGAGGAGAGGGGACCCTGACACATGGGTCCCCTTGCTACAAGAGTCCCGTCAGATGCCCGTGCGTCCCTGGCACGCCTTTGTCACGCGCGATGAGGTCGTCTGTCCGGGGTCTTGTAGCTGAGCTGTGCCGGGGGTTCGGTGTACCTGCGAATGCTTCTATTCTCACGGAGTCAGAGAGCCGCATGGGGAGGGTGTTCCGTCCCGTCCGTCCTGGCCTCCTACGTGGCGGATTATCCGGCTACGGAGCGTCGCTGCCGAGTCGTTCCGTCTGTCCGTAACGGTGCACCGTGTATCATCGTGCCCTGCCGAGGGGTGAAGGTCGGTCGGTTGCCCCCCGCCTCGTAAATCTATACGAGGCGGGGCTCGGTGGTCTTGTCTCTTGCGCTTGTTCGGTTTTGCCGGCCTCGCCACACCTCGCTAGGTACCTCGTTTTATAGGGTCAACCCACATCCGGCGTCACCCCCCTAGCCCCGTCGTGGCGGGGTGTTCCAGACATGCGGCATCAAGTGGTAGATGGCCCGTCCCGTCGCAATGAGCATGCGCGTGGGTACGCGCTTGACAGGTGGTGGCAGCGTGACGCCGTTCCGTCGTAGCAGGCGTGGGCGCAGGGGGGCAGCGTGCCGTCCCATCATCCGGGCCCATGAGTGGACTTTTTGCTGCCTGGTCGTGGGCCGCATGCCGGTGGGTCCCAACGTCGGGCGCGGTATCAGTCGGGATTCTCCGCCTCGCCCGAGCCTTGGCCTGAGGATCGGCCGCCTCGTGGGAAGGTCGGCCGCCTCCGTCCCGTACGAGCATACGGGGCGAGGGTCGGATCGGCTTGCTCCTCCGGTCGCCGTGCGTTGGGTAGGGCCGTGGGCCTTCGATCTGGGCCTGTGCAGGCCTTTCTTGGGCTTCTTTCCTTTGGGGTTTTGTATTCTCCCCCGTCATAATATACCTCTAGTTATTAGATACCTTGTATTCTCTATTGGTTTTGATAAATTAATAAGCTACTACAAAAGTTTTGCATCTGTATTCATAGTTTACATTTGTGTCACAGGCATACCGATGTCTCACTATGTGCTTGTTTAAAGTCTTAGCTTCAATGTGTCACATATTTTTTAATGCATGGCTTATAACATATAGATTTTGGATCTCAAATCAAATGCATAACCTTGAATTATAAAGGGTAATGTAATACTCACCATTAAACTATATACATAAATGCATATATGTTAAAATCTACCAACCAAAATTTATGGTTTTATCTAAAGTAAGAAGCTATACATCTTATTTTCATGGAGTATATTAGCAGCTCCATTGGTATATGATTTTTTAAATGAACATTTTCATGATTCTAAAACTATAGAATATATATATTCACCCCCTATACATATATATCTACTTGGCCTACATGGTTGCACACAACATACTTTATTCACTTAAAATTAGTCTTTTATATATTATTAATGGTACAAGAGGGTAATTTTGAAAACATTTTATTTTGCATATTTTGTATTATCCAATTTTTATGATATCCAATATTAAAACTAATCTAGATGTATACGAGATGAGATACTTTCTTTATGTTTCGATAATGAGATCTAGCAATATAGATGCAAACTTAAGAGATTTATAAAAATTACATATTATAATAACAAATGCAGGTAATTTTTAAATTAAATTTATGGATGATTTCGAATTAGCTTTTATAATGGAATAGGTTGGCATTAAATGGAAATTTAGGGGATTACTTAAAATAGTTTTCTCAGGGTGAAACAACTTCAGAATGGCCTTATTGATGTAATGAAATTTGTTTAATGATGCTAGGTGCGGAGGTTGTACACTTCACGAACCAAATGCATTTAATTTGTTGACACTTTGCCTACGGATGATTCTAATTTATAAAAATTGACTTGTGTAGCGTATTAACAACATTCTTAATGAGAAGTTTATGCACAACCTAGTCTTCTTCATCTTCCTTTGTCCCTTGTCATTGGAGATCGACATTGCTGTCACTCCTAACCTTCTATCTCCTAGTGGAAAGCTGATCAGCAGCTTTTATTAAATCATACGACAGTATGAGATTTTATCCCATGTATTATGCATTGACACTTAATTTTTAATCTATTAGATTGAACTTTGTATTGTCATGTTATGTGATTTCTTGCAATCGAGTTGACATACGGTGACGTGTCTATATTTACTATGCATGGCACTAAAGTGCATGGTTTCAAATATGAATTATCACTTTGTACACTGTGCTATTTCTGTATTCTGGTGCAATAAGATGTTCTATCTAGGGGAACTAGAACAATTTTTGGGTGAAAGGACATCCTTTGGAATAACTAAAATTTAGAAGTTAAACACAATGGATATTTATTATTTACCTTAGAGCCGGAATTTTGAGTGCCTCCTCATCCTAACATAGGTTCGGCCCCTGGTCCAGCGACTATATGTTGTACATGTGACTCAGGGGCGGATATGCAGCCGGGCGGCCGGGGCCAGCTCCAGCCCTAGTGCTACTCTGGTGTGGACAATGGAGCCCCACCTGAGCCCCCTAAGGTTTTTAGACATAGATAACGAAGGAGAAGAAAGGAAAATAGATATAGAAGAAGCAATCAGCCCAGCTACGTGTTCATCCTGGATCCGTCACTGATGTGACTCATCCTTTGACAGTACAATAATTATTCTATATCAAGAGACGAATCAGGTGGCAAGCAAGCCCCGCGATAAACATTAGGGACTAATGGTTGCTAATGGCTAGGCCAGCCACACCTGTCCATCAAAAGAAGCGTAGATGGTTTTTAAATTTAGGAGCGGCTAAATTACGGCCGGACGTAAAAACGCCTCTCCGCACGCGCACCCAAAAAAGGAAAATTCCACTCCGCACGCCCACCAAAAAAGGGGAAAAAAATCCCACCGCCCTGCCCCAACCCTCTCAGTGGCGACAGTGGCAGTGACCGGTAGGAGAGGGGCAGGAACGGCCACTCCCTTTCACTTCTGTCAATCAAAGCAAAAAATGCGCACGAAGAAAAAAACAGAATTCACGAACATGCAATATATACAAATTCAGTAGGCAAAATAGAGCTATCCAGTAGGCAAAAATAGTAGTGTCAATAGGCAAAAATACCACTTTCATTAAAAAAGAAATGCAATTTCATTCTTTCCTAATGAAACCAACGTTTTGTCTAATAAAAACCACCATTTTGCCTAACGAAAACCAAAAAAATTCCTACGGAAGGGGGAGCGGAGGAGGAGGCTCGCCGGCGGTGGCGGGCCGGCGATGGCCGCGGTAGAGGCGACAGAGGCACGTGTCCAAGCTCCCCGCGGTGGCGACGGCTAGATCTGCCGGGGGACTTCATGGCGCTCGTCCCTAGGACTTCACATCCACGGCCGGGATCTAGCCGTCAGAGCCGCAGCAGTCGGACGCCGTGGACTTCAAGCTGCAGGAGTCCTGCCGTTGGCCACTACGGCGCTGTCCCCGGACATGCGCCTCACCACCATCGAGAGCTCCGTCCGCCTGCTGCCGGCGCCCGCCCTGCGCTCCTCCTCTCACGGCGCCAGGGCGCGGCCGCTGTCCTCTTGGTTGACCTGGATGGCAGGGGGCTAGCCGCCGGCCGCCTGGGCATCCTCTCTCCCCGCAGCGCTGCCCCCAGTGACCTCCATGGTGGAGCATCTGCACGGCGAACAAGAGGAGATTGGCCAGCAGGGCAGGTTCGCGTGACCGGGAGTGGCATCCATCGCGACAACAACTGCCGGTGGGATTGGTGATGGGTAGATCTGGCTGCGGGAGGGAGGGAGGCTAGGGGCGGAGATGCAATGGGGACTGGACCGAGTGGGGGGACGCGATTTTTTCTTTTCCGATGTGAAGCAGTCAAGCAGATGGTGTGCGTGCAGTCGAACAGAAAAACGGGCGGCCGACCCAAAGTCTTTACCTTTGAATTTATGTGATGAGAGTGGTGGGTAATTTAATTGTAAACTTTATGATTATTATAGACAACAAAAATATCGGATAGTGCTTATGTGGCTAGATAGTTTTTTATTTTATAAGAATTTTTAGGATCTTTTTTTATAGTGCATTTCATAATAGTAAGATTTAGCACTTTGCCTATGGTCGGGCTGACAAACGGTGTTGGCTTGTATGTCAGGGTCCGGTTGGAAGATTTTGAGTAGGGATGGCAGCGAGTCGACTATTGATCGGGTACAACAATACCCGGCCCGATTTCATACCCGCGCCCGTGGAAAATACCCGTACCCGCCAACTGTTGCGGGTAAGAACCTATACCTGTACCCGTGCCCATCGGGTACCCATCGGGTTTTGGATACCCGTCGGGCATGGTCCATACAATGCAAATAACAAATAACATATCATTGACACTAATACTAAGTGCAATAACAATATGATGTTTCAGTTTGCATCCAACACACATATCACATATCATGTCTACATTTTCAGCAAGCATTAAGTCCTTAGCAACCACACTTACAAATTAACAAATCACAATTGACAGTACAGCAACAAGAGCCATCAAGTAGAGGTGAGGACGACCGGTAGTGCGAGGGTTGCGCGCGGGCGCCCGGCGTGGAGAAGAGAGGCGGTGGGAAGGGCGGAAGGCGGGCGATGGCCAAGAGAGGCATCGGCAGCTGGCGGCGTTGTGAAGGAGAGCCGGAGAGGGATGGGTCGCAGCAGCGCAGCGTGGCTCGGAGTCGCGGCGGCGCGGAGTCAGGGCAGGGAAGAGAAGAGACGAAGAGTGGGATGGGACCTGGGGGTCAGCCAAGACTCGGGGGTTTCTAGGGTTTTGGGTGGGCTGTTTTGTTGGGCTTTTGGTTTACATGGGCCATGTACACAGAATGCTAAAGTCTATGTCTAATTGCGGGTAACCACGGGTTACCCGTAGGTAAGTTTTTATACCCGTATCTATATCAACTGGGTACAAGACCCGTGGGTATCCATATCCATGGGTCCAACTGCCATTCCTAATTTTGAGGACTTTTAGGATCATATTTTTGATAGTGTAGTTTGTAATAGTAAGATTTAGATTTTTTTTTTTGTTTGTTTTTTTTTTTTTTTTGCGAGCGTCCGCGAAGACATTCCGCACGTATTTCATTAAGAAGGAGAGAACAACACGTACAAACGGAACACCCACGGCAAGCCAAAGCTTACCAAAACACACTCAACGTAACCGTCGAACTAAGCTTATGTTACATCAAAAGCTGGCGACCAAGGCAGACCAGAAACGTCCCCCAAATCTCCTTGAGGAGCTGGGAGCAACGGTAGCAATAGTCGTAAAATCACATCATGCTGCTTACCGTTGGGTTTGAAGCCCACACATTAACGAAAGAATTAAAATCCCCATTGCTAGCAAAGCTAGAGTGTTGATTGCATTAACTTTAATTGCTACGGATTATCTTTGGACGATTGGCTAGCATTGGCATAGGAAATAATTAGCACAGAGCTTTATCTCAATCCTACGCGTCACAACAAGAAAAAAAAAAAAAGGCAGGAGTGGATGCTAAGTTTTTGTACTTTTCCTCTCAAATCGAAGGCAAAGGAAAATTTCCTGCGTTATTCCTATGCTCCATTCCTATGAACCAAATATGTGAACGGTAGTTTTTCCTATGCGATTAACAACCCTTTGTTTTTCGCAGAATATTTCAGAGCAAATTGGTCAATCACATAATTACTTTACTGCTTACTCCCAGCCATCATGACCTTAATCTTGCCCGAGGCCTTGCTCGGTCCTTCGATGCGTCCGAGGCTTCGCTCGGACCTATGTCGTGCATGAGGCTTCGCTCAAACCTCCGTTGGAAGTTTTTTGTGCATCTCAAATTGTCAATCAGCCTGAACAAAACAAGAAGTACTACAAAATACAAACTGTCAACGCCTTCGCTTCACATGAGGCTTCGCGGAGGTTTCGGGGATTATGCTCCCAACACCTACAGTCGGGCTGACAGACGGCACTGCCTCAGTATGTTAGGGTCCAGTTTGCAGCTCCTAAAATTGTGCATGCAGGACGCATGGTGGCAGGCAGCTAGCGGCGCACGGTGCAGAACACAGCACGCTGTGTGTCACTGATGTCGATCACTGATCCCAGCCACAGAGCGTGGTGGCCGGTGTGTGTGTGTGTGTGCGTGGCGGTAGGGGCCCGCGCTCGCGGACGCGCGCCTGGAGCCCTGGACGGCCACCGGTACGGTCCTACTCCACAATTTCCAACGGCGCAGAGGCACACAGCACACAGGGCCGCGGCAGTATGGAGACCATGGACGCTGCCGCCGCACGCGAGTACGCGACACGGCCGTTTCGGCTGCTGCCTTTGCCCTTTTCCCTGCTGCCTACCTCACCTCCTCCACTCCACAGGGAGACGAGGCCAGGCCAGGCCCCTGTGCGCCGCTGACCCGATCGTGGTGTTTCCCCGGCACGGTGGGCGCCGGCACCGGCAGCCGGCAGGCGCAGGTGGACGTGACGAAGGAGCAGCGCGCGTGGTCCGATCGCATGCTGCCAGGGGCGCGGCGAGCGAAGCAGCGCGCAGGTGTGCGCGCGTCGCGCTCGCGTGAGCAACCGCTACCTGCCTGGCTGCCTGGCTGTGTGCGCGGACGGTTTGGACGCTCGCTCGCTGACAATCCGCGGCGCAGGTCCGGCCTGAACCTGACGCGAGCTACACTAGACTACAGTCACTGCATGGACCTGCTGTTGCCGCCGGCCGGCCGATCAAGTAAAACCGGTTTTACCCTGCAGGATCGGAGCCCGGCAGTGATCAAAGCGTCGAGCTCATCGGTTTCAGCAGCGCCAGCAAGCAAACCGGCAGGCTTTGGACCAGGATTGTCCCATCTGGGCCAGAAGAGACAAGCTCCAGAAAAGCAACCGGCCGGCCGGCCAGCCTGTGTGTGCACGGCCCACGGCAGGGGTCACCCTGGCCCTCGTCACCTCACCGGCTTTTCCCCGGCCAGGAAGTGGTGGAGGGCAGGGCATCGAGCGTCCCCACCACCTCCGGTCAGCAAATTAACCGCCTGTGCGCCTGCGGTGCTTGCGTGATCAACGGACCTGGCGCTGCCACTGGCTGCAGCAACCGCACTGGCGCTGTGGCGCACTGGAGAGGAGTGGGCATGGCCGCATGGCGGAAACGCTCCGCCCCGCACCGGCAGCGGCAACAACAATATTCCCTGGCCACAACACGCCGAAGCCCTCTCGATCGGCACTCGGCAAGGTGGTGGTCTGTCTGAACTCTGAAGGCTGAAGTCTGAAGACGCGTGTTAATTTGTTCTTTGATTCTATAGACGCAAGATGTAGTTGTTGCTTTCTTGGTCCTATTCTCTTCTTCAGATTATTAATAGATTGTTGCGTACATGTTGGCATATTCACATGGATGGAATGTGCTATTTCTTTCGTCCCGTGAGAGGGGGAAAAAGGCATTGCTGCATACTTGAGTGCCAGCTTGACCTCACTCAAGATGCGAATTGTTCATCAACTGTTACTGATGAACCAAGCCAACTGGAAAGTTGGAATGGTAAAGAGGGCGTTGTGGAGTCTGCATTTTTGGGCGCGCATGACGTACTGAACATTTGAACAGGCATTTTGGTCGCTTGTGCGCAACCTGCATCCCATTTCGTCGTGTTGATTTGTCCCGCTCCAAAATGCTTCCAAGAAGACAGGGACAGATATGGAGTGAGATGGAACCTTGTTATGGATGATGATTGGGTCCCGTGGCGCGCCATAACCCCCTGCCTCCATTTGGTATTTGTACAAATGAAGCTTTCTGGACAGAGAATCAAAACAACAGTCCTACGAAGGAAACATGACACATACATACTGGATAGTGCGTGCGTCAGTACGTTCGTATTTCAGGCAGAAAACAAAAGAAAGGGAATATATACTGCATATTCTCTTCAGATATGAAAAAGAAACTGTACTCTGGACTGTCTCAAGTATCAACTCAGTCAATCATCCACATTAAAGAAACGGATGAGATAAGAATGCCACCAGTGCACTTGACATATACAGCTCGCAATCAGTCATCCTTTCTTGCTTACTGCTTAGTAGATTGGTCAGTGGTGTGAGGTGGTGCAAACCATCTAGCATCTTCTGGCATTCATCAAAACGTACGACTGAAGATCCAAGGATGTGACTCGCGCATATGGGAGTCTATTTTCTGTCTGCCCTACAATTGTCTGTGGTGCATGCATTGCAGGTTGCAGCTCAGCGCCTGATGATCAAACCTACTCTTCAGTTCGATGCATCTGTGGCTACTTGGTTTAGCTTCTTATTAAGCAAAAACTTTCCATCTGTTGTCATCATTAGCACTAAGAACGCAACTGCCCAACAAGGACAGATAACCGCGTGGTCCAACATGCTTTCAGCTGCCCTTTACATTTCAGCACAGCAGTGTCTGTTTTCCAATAGTAACCATGGCATTTGAGTTACCGCCTTTCTAAAACAATACAAAATTCTATATAGAACACTCCCTCCTTATTCCTAAAGTCAGCATGTATATTAAGATTAGCTTAAGATTTTATTGATGTACTATACATGGTCTCTTTGGCAGCTTTCTCTCTTGTGGTTTTAGATGAAGCTCTGTCAAAAAATTTTATAAGAAAGAAAAATAGATCCACTAGGAACATCTTGGCTTGCGTGTGAATCAATAAAAGTTGGTTTGCACAAAAGAGAAGTCGAACGAGGTTGAAAAAGTACGTAGATTAAAGATGATGTGACAGTCTATTAGGATTCATAGAGGAGAAGTGTACGTGCCAACCCGACTTCCGTGAGGAGTACACCGGCCAACACGACCTGACCCGACCCGACACTAGCACAGGCCATCTTAAATAACCCGCGGTCCGACCTTACCCCGACCTGAGCCATAAACGGGTCTATGCTAAAATAGGATGAAACCATCCTATCGTTGAAAACAGAAATGGAATCATCGCATTCTTAAAAATTGATATAGCACATTTCACTTTCCTCTCCAACAAAACGCACCATAACACTATGCAATCATTAGGCTACTGCAAGCCCGTGGATCGTTCTGCTGTGTCTATCGGCATTGTTCCCTGCTCGATTGATTAATCGCTGTCGTCGGTTTCTTCGCATGAAAGACAGACCAGCGCTAGTGAGGGAGGTTAGTTGGATCCTACCAGAGTAGCTCGGTTGCCTAATCTTTATCTAACCCCTCTCCCAGCCGTCCGTCCCAACTGTCTGCTAGATTAGCGGCAGATTAGAGATCGAATCGTGCAAAAGCTAACCCTCTTGTAGGCCTGAAGCGCATGTGACCAGGACGCGCGCACGGGGACCTTGTTTGAGAGCCCGGCCGGCCGGGGTTACTGATACGATCGGTCATCATTGATCGAGCACTGATTGATCGATTAGCTTAGCCTGCCGCCGCGCGCCCAGCTGCAGAAACATGCCATGTGAGTATGTGACCACCCCCACATCCACGGCCGGGCACCTCGTCGCCGGCCGGCCGGACGGGTAGGATCTGCGTGTGACGGGTCGATCAGCTCGTGGCCTCGGGACAAAACGGCGAGGAGGACGCCCGCCGTCGCGTCGTTCTCCGGGGCACTGGCCTGCCGAGCACCCTGCACGTTCGGTAACAGTGCCCCACTCCGTGCGTGCGTTTTCGCTGCCGACCTGCTCTGAGCTGAGGTGTTTATTTTGATGGGTGTATTTCACAGGAAAAAAAAAAGAATTCCATTTTCTCGTCCAAAAAAAAAACGAGTTCCACGGTTTTTAGTCGAGTTTAATTAAGTACCTGGGGTGATGTGATAGGGCCCAGCAAAGGGAAGAGCTCCGGCCCAACCGTCTCTGAACTGCATCTGGATGGGGGCCTGGTTTCTTTTTCTTAGATGGGCCCAATCGTCACTGGGCTGCATCACGTTTTATTGGACGGGGCCCATGACTTCCTTTGATTTTTTTTTTTTTTTTTTTTTGGAGATGGCCATGAGTTCCTTTGATGCGCTGGAAACTTCGGTGCTATTTTTGCGGGCTGGGCGTAGTTTTTGCTCAAACGGCCCGCAAGTATGGAAACTCGCATATCCTATATATCTTCCGGAAGTTCGTAAGTTCACGCATCTTCCAGCTTTAATTTTAGTGCAACACAAAGAGAACCACCATGATTAGCAGTGGGCCGGCCCACCTGGTCCAGCAGCTAGGGAGTAAGTCCGCGCTACTTTCACCGGGAAACAAGCATGCGAGTAGAACAGGTTGGACACGTGTCTAATCCTGATTTGATTTGATTAATTTGGACGTTTTGCATTTTTAACTTTCAAGTGACCTTTTCTGTTCAACCGTGCATCAAATTTATAATCCGTTTTAGCAATATTGTTGTCCAGAATTAATACGACAAAATGAGGTCCAATATATGTAGTCTTTTTTCTTATTTTCTAATTCAACGTTTGGATTAATAGCAATATTGTGTTACTTCAACATTTCTAGAAATAATTGTCCAATTAGGTTATTTGAAATGTTGGGTTAGATTATCAAGATTGTTGAATTAATTTAAACAAAATGTTGAAGCACTGTATAAATATAAAAAAAACAAAATATGGTTTTCACGTTGGATTTGCCATACCCTAGTGTCTTCTGTATTTGCATATTGAAAAACACTCAACTGATATAATTATTACAAGTGAAAAAATGCTAATGAGCCTATTGGGCTAAAGATGGCTAGCTTAACCATCTTCCACAGGGTAGACAGGGAACCTCATGGAAACTGGTTGTAAAAAATGTATTCCAATGAGCTCAAAAAAAATCTATTCCAATTTTCCACTAAAAAATTGCATTCCATTTGCTTCACAAATTATATGTCCATATAGAGTATCTATGTTTGTACTTTGTCAAAGAAGTTAGGGTGTAAACGTTTTTTTAAAATATGAAAGTGGTAAATTTCAGGTCCATTCACGGTAGAAGACAAAAATTTATAAGGATACGTTTGGTTGGGAGGACATGGTGGGATGGAGCCGTTCCATCCTACTTTGCAGGTCGTTTGGTTCACTGGACATGGGAATGGAGCCATCCCAAGGTGGGAATATTCCACCCAGATTCGAGACGAGCATGTCCCAAAAAATCGGCCGGACACGCTCGTCCCACTGGGATGCCGTCTCCTCTCCCGTGTCTCTCTGCACACACTTCCCCGCCGTCGGTCTCCACTCGGCCCAGCTCCCTCGATCCGCCGGTGGCCGCACACCGCTCCGCCTACGCCCGTCGCCCGGCCCCACGATGAGGAAGGATGAGGCGGCGCCGCCCGCGCGGAGCAGGACGAGGCTGTGCAGCCCGCGCGAAGAAGGAGGACGAAGCGGCGGCGCCCGCGAGCAGGAGGATGAGGCGGCGGCGCTGTGGTGAGGGACCGACGTGGAGGCGGGTGACCGGCACGAAGGAGGGGGCAAGGGGCGGAGGCGACCAGCGCTGAGTGAGCCAGCGGCGGAGATGAGGAGTGGTGTGCGACCGGACGAGCAGATGCAGAGGAGGAAGAAGATATTTATCTGGATGACACGTGGGTCCCACCTAACGGTGTGTTGACGGAAGGTGTCATCCCAATATTCCAATTCTACCAACCAAACAAAAAAACGGAGCCGCTCTATTCTTGAACCAAACTAAAGATGGAGTCATTCCATTCCTAAAAACCGGAATGGAGCCGCTCCATCCTACTATGTCCACTAACCAAACGCTACCCAAGTTTTTCTTTCCGGTCACATGCATTGTCATTTTTTGTATGGTTTTTTCAAAGATGAACTGTTGTGATGATGCACATCTATGAATGGAAAATAGATGTGCAAAGTTTCATGGTTCATTTTTCCACGAAGATGTGGTTTGAACCACATATTTTTCCTGGGTTAGCTATGGTCTGTGTAGTGCGTGATGTGTGTTATTGTTCTAGATCGTGTGGACAAATGGTTTTTCATTCCAATTTCTTTAATTAATCTTTTTGCAAAAAAATGTCGCAAGTAAGCATAGCAGGATTGTACTTATTTCGTTAATTGAAATAGTGTGATTAATCCCTGTCAAATTCAAACGACTAATTTAAATTTTATCATTTTAAATGACAAGATATCTCTTTTTTTTTTTGCTTGGCACATCTCCAAAAAAAAAAGATCTAAACATTTATTGATTTTTTTTCCAGCAAAAGTAAAATATAAAGCTATAATTCAAAGTAGATCTCATAAAACCCTTTAATTTTTATTTAAATTTGATCTTTATATACTTTTATAAAGAAAATTAACAGATTTTTTGAAACATTCTTACCATTTGAAGTGGTGAAATTTAAATCCCATTGGCTGAATCGGTGGGATTTGTGGGCCTGTTTGGTCGGGGACCCTTGGTGGCATGGTCAAAATTAAATTTGGCCACGATTTTGACCATGTTCGATTCTATATACTAAAATTTTTCTAAGCACCAAATTTTTATTTGCATAGCTTGTTTGAACATGGTTCAAGCTATATGAATAAAAGATTGTGTAATTTGAATAAATTTTAGTATAAAGTCAAATACGGTCAGAGTGTGGCCTAAATTTGGCCTTGTCAACATGGGCCATGAACCAAACACACCCTTAACCATTTCAGTTGTTTCAATTGACAAGTATGTTCTGTAAAAAAAATATTTTAGGCATTAACTTTTGCAAAATCGAGTGCAAAAATACAAAAGTTGGTGGGACAAAGCCTGTTGGGATGGTCCACACACTTCATCAGAGATCTCCTGGCCCAGCCTACGTACACAGGTTATGGGGTGGACCGCTCGGCCTGAGTAGCTTCAGGGAGCATGTCCAGTCGTCCACTCAAAACGACGAAGTACAAAGATCACGGCGCGCTGGAAGAAAAGAGAGAAATGGGGGAGAGGAGCAGCCGCTGCCAAAATCCCAACACTAGGAATCATGAGATACCTTGGAAGTTGGCTTGTAGGGCTACTCGCGGTTCACTTGATCGCGATGAACAGAGCCAGATTCCGTTCGATTGGATCGACTCCGTGTTGCGTGGCCACATTTGTAAAATTGCTTACTATCTATGCACGCACTGTCAGAGCATGATTGTCGTATTATAGCCGGGAATAATAAGCGTTGAGATGACACATGAAACCTTCCCTCTCCTGCATGCGCTATGGTGTGTTTAATTAAGAAGTTTATGATGTATATATTTTGGCTAGCTTGATTCAAAAATTCTAAAGAATTTGTGATTTTATTTACTCTTCTGATAGTTATGATGCATGGCAAGTTAGCTTAATGCCTTAATTACACGAGGACATATAGCAGGTTCTTCTTTTGACAACGGTGCCATTAGCCAATGAGCTGCAGATCGAGCACCAGCAGCTCCGTGTGGTGCTGCATCTCCTCCATGAACATCTAGTAGTGGGTGTCATCTTTTACACAGGTTATATATCAATCAAGTCCAAATTAAAGAGGCTAATGCTCTGATCGATCAGCGTCAGGTTCGAAATGGTGCCATGATGAAGGCTGCTGGAGACATGGCACGGCTTGGATCTTGATGGATTGCATTGACCACAGCAAAAGCGGCTAAAGCTCGCACACCACTGTAATGTGGTAGCTAGCAGCCTGCAGCTCATCGATCGTATAGCCTGTTTTTCCCCAGACGCTTCTTTTCACGTTATCGCGCGGGCAAACTGCAAAGCATGCACTGCAATACTGCATGCGTGGCATATATATACAGTGTACAAGCTCAAGGTATTAATATTGCATGCATGCGCGCGGGCCCATCTGCAGCTAAGTGCAAGCAGGACTATATATACGACTGAAAAATGACGATCGAGTTCAGAATATATTTCGTTTCAAAAAAAGATTCAGATTATATACATGCATCCACCAGCTACCTGTAGCTTAGACTATGTGCAGCAGAATGTGTAAATGCATTGTGTATCTACTGTTCTAACTACATCCCTCTCTGTGAACAGTGTCGCATTGTATAGACAATCAATTTACCCAACCCATTGCACATAGTCTTAGTGCTTACTGACAATATTGCCTTTTACGTCGTGTTGTGCATATATAGATGAGCTAGCTAGGTACTCTATCCAGTCTTTTAATAATGCAAAAGCTTCCGTGTAATTACGTACTTTTTTGTGAATAAAGCAACACATATGCTTTATTTCCCCCGCCTCGCACACGTACGTACAATAAACGAGACGTTTTACAGTGGTTGGAACGGAACCCGTGGGAACCACGCGGGTACCAGGTAGAAACAGGTATTTTTTTATTATTTTTATAGCTGAATTACGTATTGAAAATTATATAATTAAAATAATTATTAGTACTGGGTCCACCGTTTTTTGTTCCGGGCCTACCTATTTGGTTCCGTCTGGTTCCGATTCCGTGGTTCCGTCTATTTACAAGTCGTTAGATCTCGCTTGATCAACGGCTCTCATTTTTTCCAACCACCATAAAAATTGTAACAACAAAATTAAATGCAGGATTCTTTAAAAAAACAGAATGTTTGAAATCACCTTCTTCTATGAGTCGATTTCTTACGCGACAAACGACTGCAGAATACGATTATACGATCTAGCATGCAGCGTGTGATGGTGCAGGTATGCATATAGCCAGTTGAAATCGTACAAGAACGATAGAAGGACCACGGATGGGGTGCTTCTCAAATAGCTTCTTTCATTCTAAAATATAGACACTAGAGCACGGGTTAGAGTTTTATTATGAGATATATATTTAATCCTTAGTAATATTAGATGTGGTTATTTTAATTCATCTCTCGTAATGGTGTTGCTGGTGATTTCCGTGAAAATTTAGAAATTATTTTAATTTGTCTTTCATGATAGCATATTGGGTAATTTATATGCAGATTTAGGGCTGATTTTAATTCATATATTGTAATGGCATTGTGAGTAATTTATATGCTAATTTAGAGGGTTATCTAATCCATATTTTATAATGGCATGGTGGGTAATTTTATGCAAAATTTAGAGCATTATTTTAATTCATATTTTATAATGGCATGGTGGGTAATTTTTATATAAATGTAGGGGGTTATTTTATTTCGTCTTTCATAATGGCATCATGGGTAATTTTTACATAAATTTAAGGAGTCATTTTAATTCATATTATATAATGGCATGGTGGGTAATTTTTATATAAATTTAAGGGGTTATTTTATTTCATCTTTCAAAATAGTATGGTGCGTAATTTTAATATAAATTTAGGGGGGTATTTTATTTCATCTTTCATAATGGCATGATGGGCAATTTTTTGTATAGAAAATATAATAGATCTAATGTCTATTGTTATTATAACTACATGATGGAGGTGGTTATTTTAACTCATCTCTCGTAATGGCGTTGCGGGTGATTTTCATGCAAATTTAGAAATTGTTTTAATTTATCTTTCACTAGGGAAATTTATATACAAATTTATGGCTGATTTTAATTATTGCATGTTGAATAATTTACATGCAAATTTAGAGGGTTAATTAATACATATTGTATAATGGCACGATGGTTAGTTTTTATGCAAATTTATTGCAGGGTGAGATACTTGGGGTGGCGGCAATGCAAAGGTACAGAAGAAAAGGGCAAATGTGGATAACTTCAAAGGCAGAGCATGAGAGACCATCTGATCTACAGATTGTTACAATAACACGTTATTGATATGTTTACGCCGAAGATCTGGCAAAGAAAAAATTAAATTTTTTTAGTGGTGATGCGAGGAATCGAACCCCAAACCTATGATAATGCATTTAAACATTGCTCTACCAATTGAGCTACGTCCCCAAATTATGTTTGTTTTTGCACTATAATTAATTTTGTATTGATGATCTTTCATTGACCTACCTGCTTGTGGTGGATGATATATTTCAGGATCTGAGTCTCTTGAAAATTCGATAATGGGGAGCCAACTTATGTGAAGTTAAAATTGACTATTTCTCAGCTCGTCACAAAATACAAACAAATTGAGCCGAGCCGGGCGAGTTATTGAGCCATGAGTTTTTTTTTCTAGCCCTAGGTTGTAGTTATCGAGCCACGGGTTTTTTTGTCTAGCCCTAGGTTGTGGCTGTTAGCCTACCATGATTAATTTGAGCAAAAAATTTAAAAAAAGCAACGCTTGGAGATACGAAGAATCAAACCCCGAACCTATGACTGCTCTACCAATTGAGCTACATCCCCAATTTATATTTATGTTGCAATATAATTAATTTTTATAATTAAGCATCCCCTCTTTTGCAGAGTAAGGTACTTGGGGTGGCGGATGATTTATGTGCAAATTTAGAAACTATTTTAATTTATCTTTCGTGATAGCATATTAGGTAATTTATATGCAAATTAAGGGATGATTTTAATTCATCTTTTGTATTGGCATGGTGAGTAATTTATATGCTAATTTAGAGCTTATTTAATCCATGTTTTTATAATGGCAAGATGGTTAATGTCTATGCAAATTTAGAGGGTTATTTTAATTTGTATTTTATAATGGTATGGTGAATAATTTTTATATAAGTTTAAATGGTTATTTAAATTCATATTTTATAATCGCATTGTGTGTAATTTTAATATAAATTAAGGCAGAGCATGAGAGACCCGCAGATGGGTCATTGCCTCATTGGATAATAAATTTGTTAGCATTATCTGGAAATTGTTACAATAATACATTATTGATCTGTTTACGCCGAAGATCTGGCAAAGAAAAAATTAAATTTTTTTAGTGGAGATGCAAGGAATCGAACCCCGAACCTATGATAATGCATTTAAACATTGCTCTACCAATTGAACTACATCCCCAAATTATGTTTGTTTTTGCACTATAATTAATTTTATATCCATGATCTTTCATAGACCTACCTGCTTGTGGTGGATGATATATTTCAGGATCTGATTCTGTTGAAATTCGATAATGGGGAGCCAACTTATATGAAGTTAAAATTGACTATTTCTCAGCTCGTTACAAAATAGAAACAAATTGAGCTGAGTCGAGTGAGTTATTGAGCCACGAGTTTTTTTTTTTCTAGCCCTAGGTTGTAGTCATCGAGCCACTTCTTTGTTTTTTTTTTGTCTAGCCCTAGGTTGTGGCTGTTAGCCTACCACGATTAATTTGAGCAAAAAAATTAAAAAAAACCAACGCTTGGAGATGCGAGGAATCAAACCCCGAACCTATGACTATGCAATGTGCATTGCTCTACCAATTGAGCTACATCCCCAATTTATATTTACTTTGCAATATGATTAATTTTTATAATTAAGCATCCCCTCATTTGTAGAGTAAGGTACTTGGGTGGCGAATGATTTATGTGCAAATTTAGAAACTATTTTAATTTATCTTTCGTGATAGCATATTGGGTAATTTATAAGCAAATTAAGGGAAGATTTTAATTCATCATTTGTATTGGCATGGTGAGTAATTTATATGCTAATTTAGAGCTTATTTAATCCATATTTTTACAATGGCAAGATGGTTAATGTTTATGCAAATTTAGAGGGTTATTTTAATTTGTATTTTATAATGGTATGGTGAATAATTTTCATATAAGTTTAAGGGGTTATTTAAATTCATATTTTATAATCTCATTTTGGGTAATTTTTATATAAATTAAGGGGATTATTTGATTTCATCTTTCATAATGGCATGGTGGGTATGTTTTTGAAAAATATAATAGATCTAATGGGTGTTATTATTAGAGTTACATGATGGACGACCAGATATTTCTGATTTTTATGAGAATTTCTAATATTTATCTTTTTACCTAACGTGTCCGGTGAGAGTTAACGTTTAATATTATTAAGATTTGGTTGACTTTTTAACATTTTAGCGCTAATTTTGACCTTTTATATTTAAAAAAATTATAAGTATATAATAAAGTTCAAACCATACTTAAAATATATTATATGGCTAAAGTTATCGTTAGAAAGTCAAATGATCTATAAATAAAAAGAGATTTTACGGTGGTTGAAATGGTATCCATGGTACCAAGCGGTACCACTAATTTTTTATTTTTAAAGGTTTTTATATCTTTTATAGAGATTAAAAAATAAAAAATATAGGTACCGGACCTTCTATTTGGTACCGTCAGGTATCGGTACCGTTGGTACCGTTTATTTTTAAAACGTTAGATGTCATCTGATGGACGGTTCCTATTTTTCCATCCATGGTAAAATTTGTAATAAATAATTTAAAATGGAAGGATGTGTCCCCTCTCAGAATATTAGTAGTAGTGTCGACTGTCGTGTAGCTAAGGCTGAAACAGAATGGTCGAAACTAAAGTGGATTTTACCCGGCCGCTGTGTACATGTACGACAGCTTTTTTCATGTGGGAGACCAAATTATTGGTACCAGGCCGTGCATCATGCCTCACGTAGTAGTGCAAGGCGAGACAAGCGCAAGGGAAGAGACCCCACGCGCAACAGAAACGTGCCGGGGCATGATCGGACCATCAAAATTTCGAGAATTGGAGGACTCGGCCGGATTATATTATTCCTAACAAAACAAGAGCGATGCCAAATTGGCAATGCCATGCATGCATGTAGAGAGGTAGCGCTAGCTGGGGGGTCAAGGGGACCAAGTTTTCCACGTCATAATTTCTCGCACGGTCAGAATTGCTCGATCATGCCGCTGTACACGCTCATCATGTCATTATTTTTGTACAAAGGGAACGCACATGGGATATTATAGTGTTATATTATAATCTATACAGCTTGAGGTGCTTTTCAAAACCAATTCCCAACAGCCCTGGAAAACTAGTAGCTGGTGAAACAGATCTTCTTGAGGTGCTTTTCAAAACCAATTCCCAACAGCCCTGGAAAACTAGTAGCTGGTGAAACAGATCTAATACAGTGAAGGAGGTGAAAATCAGTGGCGGATCTAGCTCCTGAAAGTAGGAGGGGCTCTCTTCTTCCTCCTTCTCCCTTTTCTCTTCTTCTTTCTTCTTCCTCTCCCTTTTCCTCCCTTCTTCTTGTTTCTTCTCCACCAAAAAATGTAGGAGGGGCTTAGGGGGGCTCCATGGAGTTTGGGGCAGTAGGGGGGCTTGAGCCCACCCTGCACCCCCCTAGATCCACCACTGGTGAAATTGGTATTACAAAACTCGCCTTTTATAGTGTAGATTACATGTGATTAAAGTGAGTAACTTTTAGAAACATAAGCACATCATATCATGTTTTTATTCATTTTTTCATAATAGTATTTGTTGGTAATTTATCCATGTTTCACAATTTATATGCCAATTTAGATGATACTTCAAATTATCTTTCAAAACAGTAGTGTGTAATTTATATACAAATGTAGGGATATTTTAGTTCATCTTTCATAATTTCTTGGTGGATGGATAATCTATATACATACTTATTAGGGGGTTATTTTAATTTATATTATATAATAGTATGGCGAGTAATTTATATGTACATTTAGTAGTTACTTTAATTCATTTTTTGTATAGTGGGTAGTAATTTTTGCTGTTATTAATTTAACTCATTTTTGGTACAGTGGGTAATTTTTTTAGAAAATATATTGATGATTATTATTGTTAAGAATTACTGGTTGGATGGGCGAATTTTTTTTATTTTGTGAGAATTTTTAAATTTTATCATTTTGAAATGTGTCTCATAAGCATGGCCTCCGTTGGAGCCTTCAATTAGTAATACTAGTCTATCAATCCATGCTTTCGCACGGACTAGAGGCTTAAATGTATTATGTATTATAGTGCAACACATATAGATCTATTTTTAACTTAACTTTGTATAATAGCACATCTTGCTATTTTTGGTACAGTGGGTAATTTTTTTAGAAAATGTATTGATGACTATTATTGTTAAGAATTACTGGTTGGATGGGCGAATTTTTTTTATTTTGTGAGAATTTTCAAATTTTATCTTTTTGAAATGTGTCTTATAAGCATGGCTTCCGTTGGAGCCTTCAATTAGTAATACTAGTCTATCAACCCGTGCTTTCGTACGGGTTAGAAGCTTAAAGGTATTATATATTATAGTGCAACATATATAGATCTATTTTTAACTTAACTTTGTATAATAGCACATCTTGCTACTTTATAAGTGTGCTTAATTGAATTAGATAATCTTTGATTAATGCAAGGGTAGGGGATTTTAATATAAATTTGAAGGGTTATTTTCATTATACTATCAGTTATAATAACTAAGGTGAACAATTTAGATATAAATTAGATGGACTATTTGGTATTATCATCACAATATTAAATGTGAATAATTATGTATAAATTTAGGGTGTTATTTCGTATTTTTTTTAATGGCAGAGTGGGTAATTAATATGTAGTTTTAGAGGTTATTTAATGTTATTTTTATAATAGCAAAGGTGGGTGATTATTTAGAAAACAGATCTAATAGCTATTCAGATTCCAACCTATCAATTGATGATCGGATGTTTTTATTATAATGAGAATTTCTATGATTTTATTTTTTCTATTGTTTTTATAATAGCAAAGGTGGATGATTATTTAGAAAACAAATCTAATGACTATCAAGATTCCAACCTGTTAATTGATGATTAGATATTTTTTTTATTATTATGAGAATTTCTATGATTTTTTTCGAGCGCATTTTGTGAGTTCAACTCTTATCGATGGTAGGTAATTACTTAGAAATAGATCTAATGGCTATCAATATTCCAATCCGTCAATTGATGGTCGGATATTTCTGATTATTGTGAGAATTTTTAGGATTTATCTTTTTTTCTAGCGTGCTTTGAAAGTAGCGTTTCTTTTAGAATCTTCGACCAGTAATAGTAAGATTGTGATGATACAATTATCTCTCGGCGTATCAGCAACGGTTTGCTCTCCATGCTTGGTGATTTTTTTTTTTTTTTTGAAAATTTGACAAACGGTAATGTTTGGAAAATGGGAGTTTTTCTAGATTCGGTGTTTTTCCTGTCAAATTCATCTGTGATTTCTATAAAATTTCTACATTCTAAATGGACAATAAAATTTAAATTTTTGTACTATTATTCGTGATTATGCCAAGAATGCGGTTTGCAACTGGGTTGAACCCATCAGAGATAAAAATATAAAACATCGAAGTGTGAAAAAGGGTGGACGAGGAAATGAGACGTCGTAAAGAACGAAAGGTCGAAGAGTCACAGTAAACAAAAGCCACTTTCGTTGGCTCGTTGCCCCCTTTACCCTATGCAAAATGTCCAACCAAGCCCTCTTTTCCTCTCGTCCCTGAGTAACCGTGCATGTTGATCGACATGCCACACTGCAGCCTGCACAGAGCACACACAGACAGACTTTCGGCTTTAGGCGTCCGGCCTCCCAAAAGCCCTGCTATTTAAGCACGCATGACAGGCTTCTCTCTAGCCACGCACCTTCAGCAACCTCAGGCTCCCTCACTGGACCCAGTTTCTCTTCCTCCTCACTGTCCTGTCCACCTCTGCTGCTCCATGGAGACAGGTCAGACAGTCCAAGAAAGCGCCCTGCACGCCGGGACGCAGGCTTGGTGGCCTTTAGACACCATGGCATGCAGCTTGGAGTTGGAGGACACGAGCACCCTCAGCAGCAGCAGCAGCTTCCTCCTAGGATGGGATCCTCAGCTCAGCTACTTTGGCCTAGGAGCAGCGGGAGCTGGTGGTGCCGCTGATCCTGAAACCCATGCGCGTGAGCTTGAGCTCTTCGTCCCCAATTGTAGGTCTCGCGGGTGCATGTTTACAAGTCCTGCAGTTTTTGTTGTCGTTCCCTGAATGCAGCTTTTGTATCAATGGCGGTAACTCGTTCACTGTGTCTGTGTGTGCTAGGCATGGAGTCCCTTGTGTCCGAGGCGTCAATGGCGGTGGCCACCGGTTTGCCGGCGCAGCAGGATGCGATGGCGATGGCGATGCCTGGGGAGCTGGATGAGCTACTCCAAGTGAGTGCAGGGCTGCAGGCCTAATATCTGTTTATTTATGGAAATTCACATGTGATTTTTGTAGTAGGACGGCTTGCCTTTTCTGATCACTGAACTCTTGTTTATTTATGCCACCTCTTCAGAGCCTGTGGGACTCGGACAGGGAGCTGCAGGATGGGGGCTTCAGTTCCTGCAGCGTTCTGAAGGAGGCAAGTGCCATCTCTTCCCAATGTAAGTGTTCAGAAGCTGGTTTCCTTTGCTCTCTCAAGCCTCAACTTCTGAAGTGCTTCGCATTGGTTCACACTCTGCCCGATTTTTTTTACTGTGTCCAAGGACTTTGGTACTATAAATTTTCATTGATTTCATGATTGTGGTACGATTCCAAACAACTAGGACAGACTTTGATGATTACCCCATTAAATAACCACGGTGCCTGTGAAATTTATGCCCGGCCCCACCTGGGATTAGCAGCACATTTCCTAACCCGGCCCATCATTTGTGCATCATGCATGCGCCTGGCTTTTCCAAGTTTAAAAAAAAAAGTTTTTTTTTTTGCAACTTAGACGTTTAGATGGACAGAACAGAGTAAAAGTAATGTGTTTCTGCAGATGATGATCATTCCGACCTGAGCTCCATTTTGCCGACGGTGCCGACATCCCCGGATAAGACTCTAACGCCGGCGCAACCAGAGCTCTCGGCGTCTTCGTCGTCGCACTGCAACGTGGACCTACGGGCCAGCGACACCGGTGGCGCCCAGCGCCAGCGCCCAACAACTCGTGCCGACAGCTCGTCCAAGCTCTCGGCACCGGAAGCCGCAGAGAACTCAACGGAGCATGGCGATTGCCGCAAGAGGAGCAGGAAGGCGCCCGCGTCCTGCACCGCCGGCGCCGGAACGGTGGTGGCGTTGCGGCCGTTCACCGTTGTGAAGCCTGGCGGCGTGGACGGCGGCGTGACGCTCGCGGACATCAACGAGTGGATCCTCACGCCGCCCGCCCGCCCCGTCCGGCACCCGGTGGGCGAGTTCGCGTGCCCCCCTCGCGCGCTGGCCCGCGACCAGCCGGCGCCGTCGGGTAAAACCGTGGCCGGCTTCACCAGGCTCCACACCGCCGGCAGAGGCACCATTACCATCATAAGGACAAGAGGCTGAACGAGTTGTATGTACATGCATATCCGTTGTAAATTGTTGACTGGCTGTGCTGCTGCGAAATTGTAGTGGTAAAAATGGAACTGGAGTATGGGGATGATGAATTTGCAAACCCAGTGTGTTCAAGCAAAAGAGGATTGTTCATGCCAAGAAGAAATGAAGATTCTTGTTGCGGTAACTACTTGTCCTTGTGCAGGAGCTTTTATTTAACTGCTTAAACCAGGAGCATGTTTGAGTTTTTGTACCAGGGGACAACCGGACAAGGCTCGTACTGACAAACTGTTGTGTGGTTAACAAGTGTAGTACCACTGGGCAGACGGTTGCTGCTGGCACTGATGCTTATAAGCACCTGAAAGTTAACGCAACCCAGGCATTGCAGGTTGCAGATGCTTCTGACAGAGAGGAGCAAACTGACTTAACTGAACCCGGGATGTAGCTTCGGTTTCTTCCGGCCTGAACGTTTGAAGAAACTGGGCTGTGTTTTCTTACTATCTCTAGCATGCCGTCTATACTTATTTTTCACGTCCATAGTCGCGTAACTATATTCTATTTCCATGTCCTGTTGCATACTTATCCGACAGCGCAAAATAGCATATATACATTATACATGCTCGGCTAGAGACATTTTTATAGTTAGGAAACCGAGAGGTTTGCCTTCAGCTTTGGAGCATGTGAAGAAGCAGATTTATCAGGCACCCTCCTGCATTCCTTGGTGCCCAGCGCCGTGGCGCATGGGCACGTTTGTTCTCGTCAAACTCGCTCCCTGAAACCTTGTTCCAGCTTGTAGAACAAACAACTGTTTCTGGATCCCTCATGTCGCCTACCTCGTCATCCATCCTAGCTTTACATGTCCACACGAACTCGTCGCCCCGTGTTGTCCAAAGAGAAGACGTAACAAGATCAAAACTGTTGCCGGAGGTCGTCTCCTCCAAAAGATGTTGTCGGAGGTGCTGGAAAGGGCCACACGAAAAGCATTTTGTGCAAGCACTGATCAAGGGGATCTGAGGCTCCATCCACGACCTTTGTCGGAAGAGCAACAACTGATACTTCAATAACCTCGAATCATCAATGATTCAAGGTTCTGGTCGGCGACACGGACAGCTACGTACAGTCACCAGCACAAATTCGGAACTCAATAGACAATAGTTCCCGAGAGCACACACTCATTTTTTGTGGCTGCATTTGCACATCCATATCTACGTCCCCTTCTGTATATCTATATCTATAACCTACAAGATTTACATAATTGTGTAAAATGCACATACATTTGCACCGCCTACTGGAGAGTGGAGATCATCAAAATATCAGATTTAGATTTCTCCTCCAAATATATGGATAACATTGCTCGTATTCTTATCCTTTTAGCATTGCCCCTTTTTTTCCTAGGTTTTGGTAAAGTAAAAAAGATACCTTTTGTGCTCAAACATCCCTGTGTGCTATACTGGTTTGTGCTTTGGTGACACAATGAAATCTGACTTGAGATTTCATCTAAATGGCCATTACTGAGGAGCAAGGATCTACCATATGTTGGGCGATTTGTCTGCTGCAGTTTGTGCAATTACCCCTTGGCAACACTGCCGTGTGAGGTAACAGGCCGCGCGAGCAGAAATTTTAAGCATGCCGCTCACCTCCGTCATGACAACTATTTCAGCATGACAACCATTTTAAGCATCATGACAACTGTTTCAGCATATTCTTTTTTTTCAGCACCACACAATACTTGATTCCCTATTTTCAACAATAATACTTCACTCATTTTTCAGAATAATCAGATGAAACATCAGAGATCAACATTTGGGTGATCAAATACTTGAAGATAGAACAGTCAGGGACATTGACTTACACTAAAATATTTTTGTAAACGTACAATGTCAGTCAGTCAATCATCTAGAGATGGCTGCACACACACCATTACTATCTGCTGCTATTGCTTTGCTCAGCCTATGATCAGATGTCAGCATTAAATCTCTTCAGAGAAACACCACAGCTTCATGGATGCCATGTAATTTCCACTGGTTCTTGAGTGGATATGGCACGTTCCTTAATTTATCTACCAGAGCCACAAATATCAATAGGGATGGCTGATGTGCCGTGCAAGTGCAATATATATATCGTGGAGGACTCGGAGAATGCTGGGTTGGATGACATACGTAGATTGGAGACTCAGTTTGTTCTCCCTTTGTTACCCTTCCAAAGCAGAAAGCTCAACCTCCTTAGTGCAAGGTCGGTATGCTGCAAAGGTGCTGTCATTTGCAAACGAACCTGGATTAAAGCAAGTAATTCCAGTGTATTTGAAGGCTTTCTGCTCACTCTTGTCTCCCAATACTATCTGCATAAGTTTTGGGAAAAAAAAAGAAGAATGAGCACAAAACCATAAGTTTTAGTGAGAACACTTATAATTATTCAGTAAAAGCACTTTAAGTCATGCATATTCAAGCTAATGGAAGAGCACAAGAAAGATCCATTTTTTCATGCAAATATGCATAAATGACATTCAAGCGGCTTACCGTGTGAGGAGTTGGATACAACCGAAGGCAGTGATCATAATTCCATATGATAGGTTGAACTGTAAGAGGCAGTGGACAAAGATGACTCTGATGGGTAATAGTTGCTACCAGCTGAAAAGAAAGAAGATTTGTTAATTTTTCAAAGGGGATATGCTAACTATAAACACAAAAAACGGATGTCATTTTACTTACATGCTCAAAAGGGTCGCTTGTTTCTTCCATTGTTGGTGGAATGAGACAGGACCGCCGCATCCTGTAAAGGAGATCTTGCCGGAAAAACACAATTTCTTGTGTATAGAACTTCACCCTGAAAAAAAATGAAGCTCTTCCTTATTGGAGATGAAATAGATCAGAACTGAGGATTTTGTAATCTGTTGTTTGAATCATTACGCCTTGATCTAGATTGGTGAAAAAATGTGGACAAGGTGTTCTGTTCAAATCAATCACTTTATAGTATTCTCAGTGGTTAGTGAGTGTATGAAGCTTTTTCCAAGAACTGTTCAGAAAATAAACCAAATGATGCAGATAATACCCAGAACAAATGTTTGATGAACTGTGATGCCTCTCCAATTTTGGGATCTCTTTGTTATGTTGGACATATTGATCACCTTTGGCTGAACAATTCAGATTTCCATACTGGAAGGCATACTAGTTTCACCCCTAAAATATTGATTCCTAACTTTGGTCCTTAATGTGTACTGCTTCAAATCAGTATAAACCAGGTACCAGTTGGAATTTTAGGCATAAGTTTCATGTCAAACCTGCAAGGGTTGCTTACGAAGATTGCATTTGGGATGTGCTTCTGAAGTTCTTCAATTAGATATTTTGGAAGCGCACACCTAGGGAGAGCTTTAGAAGGACCTGCATTTTTATTATCAAGAGAACATATCAAGATAAAGAAACAAAGAAACCTCCCATTGCAGCTATCAGGGGAGGCAGATCAGCAGATGGGATTATGTTGGTGAGCAAGTTCATTTCTAGTCCTATGGCTATCAGTATCACAGAAAATGTTCCTACACCCGCATGTATGCGAAAGGGCATGTAGCTAAATGGTTGCAGAGCCTTAGTAGCACCTCCAAGTCCCGATTTCGAGTCCCCGTTGGAGCAAATTTCAGGATGGTTAAAAAAGTTCACACACTAGCCCCTTAGTTAACACATGTTAAGAATTGACCATGGTAGGAGGATCCTCGTGTAAGGGATAGGGGTATCAAAGCACAGGTTAAGGACAGAACCATGGGGGTGGATCCATGTGTCAAGGCCTCAAGGGACTAGGGTGTTGTAGCCTTTCACGACCAGACTTGTGGTGACTTCTTAATTGAAAGCTGTGGGGACAGTCTTAACCCCCACCGGTTGTTTTTTTACACCCTCATGTATAGGAGGGAATCATATGAATGGATGACTGGATGTCAGGACTATCAGCTAAAAGTGTACATTATGTTCTGGAGTACCTGCATCATCAGGACCTGGAATGAATAAGAAACGGCTATGTTCCTTTAATCTAGATCGAGCTGCAATCATTTCTCCAAGCTTTCCAAACTGCATTCTGTGTAAAGTTACATAGTTAAGGCCTTATCTTGCACTGGAATAACAACAAAATACAACTTTCAGTCATCTCTAATGGAACAGAATCAAACCTGAGTTCTTCAAATGAATTGAATGCCAGATTGCAAGGCCGGGAGCAGAAATTTCCCATCAAAACAAAGAGGGAAGGCACCACTTCCACACTATCATAGCCATCAAGAACAACAGCTAACTTCTCCATAGTCTTCTCTACGAGATAACATAACCCTGAGAGTAGGACTCAATAATGACAATAGCACAAAGCCAAGAACTAATGTAAAATAGAAATACCTCAGGACTGTCCAGCCAAACATCCGATAATATGACAAACATATCATTCACGGCCTTTTTTTCTAGTGCTGATAATCTTAGCTGTTTGATATCAGTAGTACACAAAAATCAGTGAAGATGTTTTGGCAAGACCTAACTATTCGATATTTGGAATGAGATTATTGAACGTACTGTTTCTTCTGTTGGTATTACACCTCCTCCAAAGAAATCAAGACCCATCAGCATTGAAAGTGATGCTTCCCTGTCTTCAAGGGGAGGAAACCCACATGTATTGACCTGTGCATTATTTGAACATAATCAGAACTCAAATGAAAGAGCTGTACATTTTCTAGGAAATGAGAATTACAGACCTGGAACATGCCATTTGAAAGAAGCTCCCCTTCCGCAACAATTACAGTGTTTTCAACAAAAAAACCTGATGTGATTTTGTGTTCAATGTTAAGGAAAGTAGCACTAGTTTCTTATTAGGCATTAAAGGCACATGGATAATGCTAAGACATCAGTTAATTGCTGCAAATATGGTCACTCTTCTATTCTAACCCATGTAAAACAATAGGTGACTGGAGGAAGTTACAGGTTAACACATTTTTATTTGAGATAGCAAATATAGGGACCTTTATTCTATATTATTCAAGGTTAACAACTAGACATCAGTGCTAAAATTACAATGGTTCTCAGGATATAGCATTCGATAAGTCAATTGGAACTGCTCCAGTAAGATCCTCCAAGTAGAATTGACGCTCCTCCAACTGCGATATGACTCCCATAATCCATCTCCGTCCAGTGCACCCAATTAGAGACTGTATGGAAGTTATCTACATGACCAAAAAAAGTAACTGATAAATAACATCGCACAAAGAAACTAACTAATTAAAAGTTGTAAAAACAATGCTGAACAAATATTATTTGGAGAATATGCCAATGTTTGGAGTGAAGTATATTAGGGATCACAGAAATTAATCCATGGTAGACCTGTGCTAGTATAAACGAGATGTACCTCACAACTACCATCTTCTGTCACAACTGTATCAAAAGCTGGTTTAGAGAAATATCTATCTCGAGAGAGCCTCTGAAGCAGCACTTGGTACCTGTCCCTATAAAGGGAAGCTTTATCTCCAGCTTCTCCATGGATAGCTAATCTGCCCCTGTGCCTGTTATGCATAGAAATTCCCAGCATATTGTTAAAAATAGAAACATGATGGTCTTGTACAGTTCCTAAAATATAGCCAAATTGTACGGAAAACAAGCTCTTTCAGCAAGTTATGTGGTCTATGTGAAACTTCTTAGTAAGAAAACGAGTTCATTTTCTAAACCCCGTTAAATCCGCATGACCAGGCAACTAAATGACGAATTACTCAGTAGCAATGTCCTGAATACTCATCCAACGTTTTTTTTCAACTTCAGAGAAATAAGAGCTTTGTTCTTTTCTACAGTAAAATATAGGCTTCACTCAAACTGATACTCCGTATAACATATCTATATCTATCAGAAAATTAACAGCTGCTGAAACAAGTCTGCCTTTGTAACACCCTAAATTTTGCCACAAATAAAATCTTTGGAACCAATTTAATTTGTTCATATTGTTTGATCATACATGACACCTATTTGATTTTATGTGATTTCAAAATAATTAATTAAAAAGAATCATAGGAATCACATGTTTGAACCCTCATGTCCTTGCATATTTTTATTGGGTGATTTGCAGTGTTCAAAATTTGAATTTAAACTCTTTTGCACCTCTCCAAAATTTCTCAAATTTCAAACAACTCAGAAAAATTTCTTTTCCTTCTCTTCCTCTCTCTGGGCCCAAACCGCCGCCGGCCCAGCTCTTTCCCCCTCCTTCTTTTCTCTTCAGCTCGGCCCGGCTCGCCCCCGCGCGGCCCACTCCCCGCGGCCCAGCTCCCCTCCCCCTTCTCCTTTTTCCCCGGCCCAAGCTCACCGCCAGCCCAGCAGCGCGCCCCGCCGGCCCAGCAGCAGCAGGCCGCGCCTTCCCTCCTCCTCTCTCTGACGGGCGGGTCCCGCCAGTCATCCCCTCCCTTCCTTCTTTCTCCTCCGACGCGCGCCGAGGCCGGAGTCCTGGACGGACTCGCCGTCCGGACAAGCCGAGACCTGCCTGCCTCGCGCCTACGCCCTGGCCTCGCCCGAGGATCCCGCGCCGCCCTCCGCCCTTTCCTTGCCGCGACCCCGCCTTCCTTCTCCCTGCCTGCGTCGCGCGGACACAAGTCCGAGGCGGACTCCAAGTCCGGCCGAGCTCGGACTTTCCTTCCCTCGCGCCGCCTTCCTTTTCCTCTCCGCAAGCCGCGCCGTCCGGGCTATAAAAGCTGCCACCCCTAAGCCCTAGACCACCACAAGCCCGAAGCCCTAGTCGCCTTTGCGCTCAAGCTTGCCGCACGGCGTCGTGAAGTTCGCCGCCGGAATTCACGTCTGCACGCCACCGCTGCTGACAAGGTCAGGCTCACCAGCTTTGCCGCAAGGTAGGGCACGTACCTGTTCCGTCCCCGTTCGCAGGATTGTACTCACCGCGCCGTCCGGGTTCACGCAGGGGCACCACCGGACGCCGCCCACACGTCGCCGTACGCCATCGCTGCTCCTCCAACAGAACCATCTGCGTCCGGAGCTTCTCCGTGAGGTGAGGAGTCTTCCAAGCCCATCCTCGTCCTCAATCGTGGCCCGCTTCACCGGGAATTGCTCGCCGGTGTTCGTCCGCCGCACTGCTTCGTCGGTAGCCGCCCCAGGTCCCTGCGCTGCCCCCGCGACCGCTCCGCCCGCTTCGCACGGCCGCCTGCTCGCTCACACCCCTCGCCCTGCTAGCTCTAGCCCACCGGAGCCTCGGGATTGCACGTCGCCGACGATCCTCCGCCGCGCCCGATGGTCGTCGCCGGTGGAACCCGTCGCCGTCGCCCCTTTTCTTTTCCCCGATCCTTTCCCTGCCGTCCGATCGAGATCCAACGGTTGTAAGCGCACCGCGATCCGGTCAATACCGGTCAGCGCCGTAGTTTTGCTAAAGAGCCCCTACGTTTTTTGAAAATCAACCCGCAGTCCAAGTTTTCACGGTTAAGTCCCTGGCTTTACGGTTTAGACCCTGAGCTTTTGGATAATTAACCCGCAGTCCAAATATTTCTTTTAAACCCCTGGTTTTCGCAGTTTAGTCCCTGGAATTTCAAATTCTCTTTATTTTAAGCCTTTAAAGTTGTTTTATTCATATCTTTTGCGTTTTAACTCCGATTTGAACGATTCTTAAACCTACGGAATCGTAATAAAGTGTAGATCAATTCTAAAACCTTTTTAACCTCTGTTTATGATGTTTGATGTACTGTTTTAGTCAGTTTATGCTCATTGCTTGTATGTATGCCACGTGTAGCCGACGTTCCGTCCGAGTTTGTCGAGAATCCATCTTGGGAAGTTCCTGAGCAAGTTTTTGCTGAGGAAGGCAAGTATTCTTTGACCTATGTCCTATTTACATTAACTACACAATCTAGAGCCCAATTTGATTGCTCCTAATAAGGATGACTAGCTTCATATACCTTTACATGTCTATGAAACTTGGGATGGGCTGTGATGTGTAGATTAATGCTACCGCTCAACATATTTTCATGTTGCTAATCTTGATTAATTAATGATGCAATGATGATGAAAGTTTGGTTATTTAGCAACATGGAGACTTGAGCATGTTTTTGTTGGTTTTGCTCAATTACTTCGCCCTAAGGATCGGTTCGCCGAGCGACCACCCAGGAAAACAGTGCAACCACAAGAGATGGAATGGGACATCCTTGACTGATTAATTAGATGAACTAGAGTTTTGGCCTGCTTCCCTGAAACATGGCGTATGAGGGGTCTGGGGGATATGGGACTTTGCCCTTTGCCATCGTGGTTAATCACCCTTTGGAACGGAACTCTCATATCTTTAGTTAACTGGAGTAACCTGTAACGAGTGGGCCATAACTCTAGGAATTCTTTGTAAAGGTCTCGTAATGAAACCCTGCCGATTCATCAAAGGATAGTGAATATATGGGGTTTGGCCACCTCTTGGCATATGGGAATCATGACTTGTGGGTAAAGATGTACAACCTCTCGAGAGTGTTTTAAACTGATATATCAGCCGTGCTCACTGTTAAGAGCGGCCTGGACCCTCACAGATTAGAGTTTCAGCTTCAAGGTGAATGGCTCATGGTGATCATGGTAATGATGATGGATATGGTTATGGTTCATGCTTATCCTTTAAATATGTTTCTCTATCTTTATAAAGGGATGGGTTAATGCTAATCATTGCTAGTAATTAAAACTTGACTAACTAAAAGCAATTGCTATGCCTAACCACTATAAAGCCAGTCCACTTTTATCCTAAACGGAATACTTGTTGAGTGCGTTATGTACTCATTCTTGCTTGTTTTATACCCGTTGCATCCATTGCAACCGCTGCTCAGATCCAGAAGGAAGTTGTGGTGATCCTAACCAGGAGTTCCAGGACTACGACGAGTTCTAGGCTGGTGTGCCATCCGTCAGTTGCCTGTGGATCACGGTCGTCTTCCGCTGTCGTTTAGTTAACTCGTTTTCGTTCAGATACTCGGTTTCGTTAAAGACATTTATGGTCTGTAATAATGGTTATTACTCTTAAGTAAAGTACTGGTTGTGCTATTTACTTTTGTTTATGCTGTGTATGTGGTTAAACTGATCCTGGCACATACATGGTTAGCACTTGGTTTTGTTTCTAAAACCGGGTGTGACAAAAGTGGTATCAGAGCCAGGTTGACCGTAGGACGCAAGCCTAGAGTAGAACTGGTCGTGATTAAGGATTTTGCTTACCTTTTCTTGCTTTCTCCATTCAAATACTTGCCATATATGCTATTTTGACATCCATACTTGTCTATTTCAATTAAGATCTTCTATATCTACTTATCTATTCCATAATAGAACTGTTTCTCATGTTTGCTTACGATGGGGGCCTGCAGATGTCGACTTTCAAGCGCACTGCCCGCATGCGTGTTGGTGGACGAGGTTATGGCGGACCCAACAGGATCAGATTGCCTACCCCAACCCCACCTTCTCCACCGCCACAAGAGTGGGTAGACCTGACTGAGTCCGAGGAGGAGGACCCAGAGGAGCTTGTCCCTGAGCTGTCCGAAGATGAACCAGAAGAGGAGCCGCAGGAAGAACCCTTGGAGGTACAGCCACCAGTACCCCCTTCGGCGCCGCCGCAGGAGCAACCCCCGGAGGAGCCAGAAGACCCAGCTGTTGACCCTGAAGACCCAGAACAAGATCCAGATGCTGGAGACGCACCCCCATCGGACGATGATGAGGACGACGATGAAGCTGGACCCGTGGTCACCACTACCCACCGCTGGTTCGACTACCCGCTGCCTGTTCCTCGGATGCTGAGGGAAACGCTGGAGATGCTCCACTACGATCAGTTCTGGATCACCTATGTGGGGACTCGCTACCGCCATCCCGTCCTACCTGATGATTGGGACATGACAGTGGAGATCAGCATCCCGGATGAGTTCGGATCCCGCCGGAACATCCACGTCAGACACGCACCTACTCGCCGCAACAGCCATGAAGCCGCCATCAGTGATGCTGCCAGGGAGGCCTTGACGACGCTGTGCCATGCACACCGTGAAGATATGGCCATCACTTCACGCCGGTACTACCCCTGGCGTTCGATCGAAAGACTTGATGCCTGGATCGCCAACCCGGAGGCAGAACAGAACCCACGCCTGGAATCCACTATTGAGTACCTTGCTACCCTCAACACCGACTACAATGCCGCCTTGGACGAGTTGGACATGGTGAGGTACGAGAACCGGAAGCTTCGAGCATGGGTTGCACATGGCGTTGAGCCCGCGGAAGAAGAACCCGTAGAAGACCCTGCTGATGCTCCGCGTAGGAAGAAGGCCCGCTACAATGATCCAGAAGCTAGGACCTATATACGGCATCATGAGGACTAGGATGCCACCCCTTTTGTAATAGGTTCTATTAGTATCGATTAGTTAGTTCGGTTAGGCTTAGAACGATTAAAAGTGTGCTCGTTTGCTTATGATTGTGTTTTATGGATGATTTGGTTCTTTGTAATGAGTGCTTAAGTTGTGGGGTGATGTCCACAACTTAGTCTTTTGGTTGGATGCTTAATAAAGTTTAACAAAGTTAGTTAGTTTGGGAAAGCCCTGCTCTATCCATATATACGTTCAGATCTTTATCTCATCTGTCTTGGTCACTAATGTTGAATGAGATGTATGGCCGGAAATAAGTACTAATGGTATATTTGGTCCATCAGATGAGTACAGGACGTGGACGTGGTCGTGGCCGTGGAGGTAGAGGGGGTCGCGGAGACGGAGGACTCCCAAATCCACCACCGCCAATGACTATGGAACAACTGATCATGAACCAGACCCAAGTGATACAAGCTCTTGGTCAAGCAGTGGCAGCCATGCACCAGGCGCAGCAGCAACCACCCCCGCCACCACCGCCTCAACCGCGAGACAGGCGCGCAGAATTTATGAAGGGACACCCACCTGTGTTCACTCACTCTGTCGATCCTATGGATGCAGAAGACTGGCTCCGCGCAATAGAACGGGAGCTGGACGTCGCTCAGTGCACCGACCAGGAGAAAGTCCTCTACGGCCCTCACCAGTTACGGGGTGCTGCTCAACAATGGTGGGAATCGTACCGCTTGGCTCATAACAACCCCAACACCATTACCTGGCAAGAGTTCACCGAGAGGTTCAGAGCGCATCATGTTCCAGCTGGTGTGATGTCACTGAAGAAAGAAGAGTTCCTGGCACTCACCCAGGGCACCATGACCGTCAGTGAGTATCAAGACAAGTTCCTACAGCTGTCCCGCTACTGTCTCGAGGAGGTTAACACTACCGTTTCCTCAAAGGCTTGGTCGATCCACTCAGGTACCAGCTTATGAACCATACTTTTCCTAACTGCCAGCATCTGATAGACCGAGCTATCGTGACGGAGAATACTCGTCGCGAGATGGAGGAAAAGAAGCGCAAACAGAAGGCACAACAGTCTAGCAGTAACACCCGCCCGCGGTTTTCTGGGTCCCAGAACTTTCAGAACCGTCCTACACAGAACTCCGGACAGCAGCAGCCCCAGTTCCAGCGCTACAACAGCAATGGCAACTATCAGCGCCCGAACTATCAGTCTCAGCAGAACAATACCCAAATGCAGCGCTCAAACAATCAAGCTCCCCGCCAACCGACTCCTACCAGTACCCCAGTGAAGACAGGCACGCCAGTACCACCGGGAAGTGCAAATTGCTTCAAATGCGAAGGAACAGGTCACTGGTCTAAGCAATGCCCATATAGAGGTACGCCGCAGCAGACACCGCAATCGAGTTCGAAGGCGGGCACCCCCAACCAAGCTTCCAGCCACGCCAAGATCAACCACGTCACCGCGGAGGCTGCCCAGGAAGGTCCAAATGCTGTCGTAGGTACGTTCCTGGTCAACTCCCAACCCGCCTTAGTACTATTTGATACTGGTGCTACGCATTCCTTCGTTACTGCTCAGTATGTAGAGAGGTATAATTTGCCTATGATAAAGATGGTAAAAACAATGCTAGTTAGTTCACCTGGGGGAAACATGCGATCCGAGTTCGCTTGTGATGATGCATCCATTAAAATAAGGGGGGTAGATTTTCCAGCATCATTAATAGTTATGAAAGCCCAAGGAGTAGATGTTATCCTGGGTATGAATTGGCTGCAAAGATACAACGGGGTAATCTCATGTGCCGAGAGGAAAGTGACTTTGACTACGCCAGCCGGGGAGAACATGGAAGTTCTGATAGACCCACCTCAAGCAGGAGTTAATGCTATTGATGCCACAGCATTGGAGAACATCAGAATAGTGTCAGAATTTCCGGATGTCTTCCCAGATTCGTTGCCAGGTATGCCACCTGAACGTGACATTGAATTTTCTATTGAATTAGTACCTGGAACTGCACCTATCTATAAGAAAGCATATAGAATATCTGGTGTCGAATTACTTGAAGTTAAGAAACAAATAGATGAACTATTGGAGAAAGGGTTTATTCGCAAAAGCACCTCACCTTGGGCCTCACCAGTTTTGCTTACCGAAAAGAAAGATGGAACCTTGCGAATGTGTGTCGATTATAGAGGTCTCAATGCCGTTACAGTAAAGAATAAATATCCACTGCCCCGGATTGAAGATTTATTTGATCAGCTCAAATGTGCCTGTGTATTCTCCAAAATTGACTTACGATCTGGGTATCATCAACTAAGAATCAGACCTTCAGATATACCAAAGACGGCGTTCATTAGTCGTTATGAGTTGTATGAATATACAGTTATGTCCTTTGGTTTGACTAATGCCCCAGCCTTCTTTATGTACATGATGAATAGTGTGTTTATGGA
Organism: Paspalum notatum; assembly: GCA_022530915.1. Classification (NCBI taxonomy): domain Eukaryota; kingdom Viridiplantae; phylum Streptophyta; class Magnoliopsida; order Poales; family Poaceae; genus Paspalum; species Paspalum notatum. The sequence goes on from CM039691.1 coordinate 6,704,553, forward strand.
ATATCTTGATAAGTTTGTGGTGATATTTATCGATGATATTCTGATTTATTCCAAAACTGAAGAGGAACACGGAGAGCATCTAAGATTAGTGTTGCAGAAGCTTAGAGAGCATAAACTTTATGCGAAGTTTAGCAAGTGTGATTTCTGGATTGAGGAGGTTAAGTTTCTGGGTCATGTCATATCCAATGGAGGGATTGCCGTCGATCAAAGTAAGGTATCTGAAGTCCAGAACTGGAAAATCCCGGAGGATGTGAAGGGCATCAGGAGTTTTCTCGGATTAGCCGGTTACTATCGGCGCTTCATTGAAGGGTTTTCCAAGATTGCTAAACCAATGACAGCTTTGTTAGAGAAGAATATTAAATTTCAGTGGACGTCAGCCTGTCAGAAAGCCTTCGAGGAGTTGAAAAAGAGGTTAACCACAGCACCAGTACTAACTTTTCCAGATATGCATAAGCCTTTTTCAGTATATTGCGATGCTTCACGGCTAGGTTTGGGATGTGTTCTTATGCAAGAAGGCAAGGTTATTGCCTATACTTCTAGACAACTGAGGGATCATGAGAAGAATTACCCAACTCATGATTTGGAATTAGCCGCAGTGGTGCATGCATTAAAAGTATGGAGGCATTACCTATTCGGACAGAAGTGTGATATTTATACTGATCACAAAAGCTTAAAGTATATATTTACCCAGACTGAGTTGAATATGCGGCAAAGACGATGGTTAGAATTAATCAAGGATTATGACCTGGAGATACATTACCATCCTGGCAAGGCAAATGTAGTAGCAGATGCTTTGAGCAGGAAGAGTCAGATCAGTTTGTTGTGGGCAAGAGAGTTGCCGGATGAGTTAGCCATAGAATTCGACCGACTAAGTTTGGGTTTTCTTAATAATACGGAAGGCGCCGTCTCCATGGAGTTTGAACCTACGTTGGAACAAGAAATCAGGAAGGGACAACTTAATGATGAGAAGATCAAGAAAATAAAAGAGTTAATCAAGTTAGACAAGGCACCGGGATTCCGAGTGGATGCCGACGGCACAGTATGGCATGGGGATAGGATTTGCGTTCCAAACATAAAGTCTATACGAGATTTAATACTGAAGGAAGCACATGAGACAGCTTACTCCATCCATCCTGGAAGTGAAAAGATGTACCAAGATCTGAAGCAGAAATTTTGGTGGTATGACATGAAATGTGAAGTAGCAGAATATGTAGCTTTGTGTGACGTTTGTCAGAGGGTGAAAGCTGAGCATCAAAAGCCCGCTGGATTGTTACAGCCGCTCAAGATTCCAGAATGGAAGTGGGAGGAAATTGGTATGGATTTTATCGTCGGCCTACCGCGTACACAAAGTGGTTTTGATTCTATATGGGTAGTAGTGGACAGATTGACCAAAGTTGCTCACTTTATTCCTGTCAAGACCACTTATTCGGGAGCCAAGTTAGCTGAATTGTATATATCCAGAATTGTGTGTTTGCATGGGATACCAAAGAAGATTGTGTCAGATCGTGGAACTCAGTTTACATCTCATTTTTGGAAGCGTTTGCATGAGTCAATGGGCACTAAATTAAATTTTAGTTCAGCATATCATCCACAAACCGATGGGCAGACAGAAAGAACCAACCAGATATTAGAAGATATGTTGAGAGCTTGCGCAATACAATATGGTACTAGTTGGGACAAAAGTTTGCCGTATGCCGAATTTTCTTATAACAATAGTTATCAGGCTAGTATCAAGATGTCACCCTTTCAGGCTTTGTATGGTAGAAGGTGCAGGACTCCCTTGCATTGGGATCAACCTGGGGAGAAGCAGTTGTTTGGTCCTGGAATCATAGAAGACGCCGAACGACAAGTACGAATGATTCGGGAGAATTTGAGGATCGCTCAAACCAGGCAGAAGAGTTATGCGGATAACCGTCGAAGGGATTTGGAATTTGCAGTAGGAGACTATGTGTACTTGAAAGTATCACCTATTCGTGGTCTACGCCGATTCAAGGTGAAAGGGAAATTAGCACCCCGATATATTGGGCCTTTTAAAATAATTGACCGTAAGGGAGAAGTTGCATATCAACTGGAATTCCCTGACAGATTATCAGGGGTACATAATGTGTTCCATATATCCCAGCTGAAGAAGTGTTTGCGGGTACCTGAAGAGCAGTTGCAGGAAGATGAACTTACTGTGCAGGATGATTTGACCTATACAGAATATCCAGTCCAAATTTTGGAAACGGCAGAGAGGACTACCAGAAACAGGGTCATAAAGATGTGCAAAGTTAAGTGGAGCCACCATACAGCAGAGGAGGCCACCTGGGAAAGAGAGGATGACCTCAGAGCAGATTACCCGGAACTCTTTGCTAGCCAATCCTAAAATCTCGGGGCGAGATTTCTTTAAGGGGGTAGGTTTGTAACACCCTAAATTTTGCCACAAATAAAATCTTTGGAACCAATTTAATTTGTTCATATTGTTTGATCATACATGACACCTATTTGATTTTATGTGATTTCAAAATAATTAATTAAAAAGAATCATAGGAATCACATGTTTGAACCCTCATGTCCTTGCATATTTTTATTGGGTGATTTGCAGTGTTCAAAATTTGAATTTAAACTCTTTTGCATCTCTCCAAAATTTCTCAAATTTCAAACAACTCAGAAAAATTTCTTTTCCTTCTCTTCCTCTCTCTGGGCCCAAACCGCCGCCGGCCCAGCTCTTTCCCCCTCCTTCTTTTCTCTTCAGCTCGGCCCGGCTCGCCCCCGCGCGGCCCACTCCCCGCGGCCCAGCTCCCCTCCCCCTTCTCCTTTTTCCCCGGCCCAAGCTCACCGCCAGCCCAGCAGCGCGCCCCGCCGGCCCAGCAGCAGCAGGCCGCGCCTTCCCTCCTCCTCTCTCTGACGGGCGGGTCCCGCCAGTCATCCCCTCCCTTCCTTCTTTCTCCTCCGACGCGCGCCGAGGCCGGAGTCCTGGACGGACTCGCCGTCCGGACAAGCCGAGACCTGCCTGCCTCGCGCCTACGCCCTGGCCTCGCCCGAGGATCCCGCGCCGCCCTCCGCCCTTTCCTTGCCGCGACCCCGCCTTCCTTCTCCCTGCCTGCGTCGCGCGGACACAAGTCCGAGGCGGACTCCAAGTCCGGCCGAGCTCGGACTTTCCTTCCCTCGCGCCGCCTTCCTTTTCCTCTCCGCAAGCCGCGCCGTCCGGGCTATAAAAGCTGCCACCCCTAAGCCCTAGACCACCACAAGCCCGAAGCCCTAGTCGCCTTTGCGCTCAAGCTTGCCGCACGGCGTCGTGAAGTTCGCCGCCGGAATTCACGTCTGCACGCCACCGCTGCTGACAAGGTCAGGCTCACCAGCTTTGCCGCAAGGTAGGGCACGTACCTGTTCCGTCCCCGTTCGCAGGATTGTACTCACCGCGCCGTCCGGGTTCACGCAGGGGCACCACCGGACGCCGCCCACACGTCGCCGTACGCCATCGCTGCTCCTCCAACAGAACCATCTGCGTCCGGAGCTTCTCCGTGAGGTGAGGAGTCTTCCAAGCCCATCCTCGTCCTCAATCGTGGCCCGCTTCACCGGGAATTGCTCGCCGGTGTTCGTCCGCCGCACTGCTTCGTCGGTAGCCGCCCCAGGTCCCTGCGCTGCCCCCGCGACCGCTCCGCCCGCTTCGCACGGCCGCCTGCTCGCTCACACCCCTCGCCCTGCTAGCTCTAGCCCACCGGAGCCTCGGGATTGCACGTCGCCGACGATCCTCCGCCGCGCCCGATGGTCGTCGCCGGTGGAACCCGTCGCCGTCGCCCCTTTTCTTTTCCCCGATCCTTTCCCTGCCGTCCGATCGAGATCCAACGGTTGTAAGCGCACCGCGATCCGGTCAATACCGGTCAGCGCCGTAGTTTTGCTAAAGAGCCCCTACGTTTTTTGAAAATCAACCCGCAGTCCAAGTTTTCACGGTTAAGTCCCTGGCTTTACGGTTTAGACCCTGAGCTTTTGGATAATTAACCCGCAGTCCAAATATTTCTTTTAAACCCCTGGTTTTCGCAGTTTAGTCCCTGGAATTTCAAATTCTCTTTATTTTAAGCCTTTAAAGTTGTTTTATTCATATCTTTTGCGTTTTAACTCCGATTTGAACGATTTTTGAACCTACGGAATCGTAATAAAGTGTAGATCAATTCTAAAACCTTTTTAACCTCTGTTTATGATGTTTGATGTACTGTTTTAGTCAGTTTATGCTCATTGCTTGTATGTATGCCACGTGTAGCCGACGTTCCGTCCGAGTTTGTCGAGAATCCATCTTGGGAAGTTCCTGAGCAAGTTTTTGCTGAGGAAGGCAAGTATTCTTTGACCTATGTCCTATTTACATTAACTACACAATCTAGAGCCCAATTTGATTGCTCCTAATAAGGATGACTAGCTTCATATACCTTTACATGTCTATGAAACTTGGGATGGGCTGTGATGTGTAGATTAATGCTACCGCTCAACATATTTTCATGTTGCTAATCTTGATTAATTAATGATGCAATGATGATGAAAGTTTGGTTATTTAGCAACATGGAGACTTGAGCATGTTTTTGTTGGTTTTGCTCAATTACTTCGCCCTAAGGATCGGTTCGCCGAGCGACCACCCAGGAAAACAGTGCAACCACAAGAGATGGAATGGGACATCCTTGACTGATTAATTAGATGAACTAGAGTTTTGGCCTGCTTCCCTGAAACATGGCGTATGAGGGGTCTGGGGGATATGGGACTTTGCCCTTTGCCATCGTGGTTAATCACCCTTTGGAACGGAACTCTCATATCTTTAGTTAACTGGAGTAACCTGTAACGAGTGGGCCATAACTCTAGGAATTCTTTGTAAAGGTCTCGTAATGAAACCCTGCCGATTCATCAAAGGATAGTGAATATATGGGGTTTGGCCACCTCTTGGCATATGGGAATCATGACTTGTGGGTAAAGATGTACAACCTCTCGAGAGTGTTTTAAACTGATATATCAGCCGTGCTCACTGTTAAGAGCGGCCTGGACCCTCACAGATTAGAGTTTCAGCTTCAAGGTGAATGGCTCATGGTGATCATGGTAATGATGATGGATATGGTTATGGTTCATGCTTATCCTTTAAATATGTTTCTCTATCTTTATAAAGGGATGGGTTAATGCTAATCATTGCTAGTAATTAAAACTTGACTAACTAAAAGCAATTGCTATGCCTAACCACTATAAAGCCAGTCCACTTTTATCCTAAACGGAATACTTGTTGAGTGCGTTATGTACTCATTCTTGCTTGTTTTATACCCGTTGCATCCATTGCAACCGCTGCTCAGATCCAGAAGGAAGTTGTGGTGATCCTAACCAGGAGTTCCAGGACTACGACGAGTTCTAGGCTGGTGTGCCATCCGTCAGTTGCCTGTGGATCACGGTCGTCTTCCGCTGTCGTTTAGTTAACTCGTTTTCGTTCAGATACTCGGTTTCGTTAAAGACATTTATGGTCTGTAATAATGGTTATTACTCTTAAGTAAAGTACTGGTTGTGCTATTTACTTTTGTTTATGCTGTGTATGTGGTTAAACTGATCCTGGCACATACATGGTTAGCACTTGGTTTTGTTTCTAAAACCGGGTGTGACAGCCTTTGTGGCAGAAGCTACCCGACCCTCAATCCAAAATCACTATTTTAGCACCCGATTCGGCCATAATAGCCATAGTTAAGCCTATTTCAGTAAAGAAGCCACAATAGAAGGAACCAATTCTCAAGTCCCTATGGAGAATTGCTCAGATCTACAAAGAGAAGGCAGCGTTCACATACTCGTAGAACACTTTCTTGATTGGGTCGAAGTGGAACCGCGGCACGAGGAACGCGTCCACCACCCGCAGCGCGGACCTTGCGCTGGCGAGCGCCGGTGACGCCGCGTCGACCGCCTCCTCCGCCTCGACGAGTAGCGCCACCACGCGCCGGACCGCGTCCCGATCCAGTATCGACGACTGCACTGCGAGCACCACACAGACGCCCCAGAGCCACAAGCATCAGAACAACAGCAGCCAAAAAGAAGAGGAGACAGACAGCAGACGGCGCGCAGGGAGGAGCCTAGGTGGGAGGGAGAGCTGGCTTACGCGGCTCCTTGTCGAGCTCGTCGAGGAGGAGGTCGAGCGCCTCGTCCTCGGCTTCGGGGAAGCGGTCGAGGAACGCGGCGGCCTCCTCGAGCGCGTCCACCTTGAGGGTGAAGCCTCGCAGGCGGAACTTGCGCTGCAGCTTCCTGCGCGTGGCCGCCGACGGCGGCGCCATGGGAGGAGCGGTGGCGGGAAGCGAGGAAGGGCGGCGGGAATGGGGGGGTTGGGTTTTGGGGGAAATGGCGGGATAATAAGGTGGGGCCTGGGCACCTCGGCTTCTCGCTGCTTTTGTGTTTTTTCTTGGGCCGTGGATGGTAGGGTATTCGAAGGGCCGGACCCAATCTCAAATCCCGCTACGCGTCAACAAGAGGTCACCATGGCTAGGACTGGGGCTGGTGGGCCGCAGACCCAGTTGCGGCCTAATAACTCCACAATACCCTACGTAATTTTTTTGGTTTATCAAACGAAAAATAGTCCAACAGTTTAAATTATCCTATGTATATTTTGGCCTAACAAACGAAAATTAGCCCATCAGGCAAGTTTCATATGAATTGTGTCTCTTGTATCAAAAAAAATATTCCATGTACTACCAAGCACTAATTAATTACTCCTTTATTAGCCCCTCCTCCCCCGATCCATTCTTGGCTCCGCCACTGAGAAGAGTCGAGGCCGGCGTGTGGAGTAGGCGTGGAGCTGCGACGCCGGCGCCGGGCGACCGGATGCTGGAGAAAGGTGGAGGCCGGGGCAGAGCGGGCCGGCCGCGGCCAGAACGTGGCGCCAGGCTTCCGAAGAACACCAGCCCGCGCTCGCTCGGCCGTCGGGATGAAGAGGAGGCGAGGCGGGAGGACGGAGATGAAGGAGCACGCCCTTTGCCGATGTTGCTACGGGATGTGAATGAATAAAATAATGTGTATTTGGATATGGATGAAAGATACAGAGTAAAAAGAGTGTGGAGAAAAATGGATTTAGAGAAAAGAATTTTGTTGACTAAATTGGAATATTGTTTTTAGAGAAAAATATTTGGAGCAGTAAAAGTGGAGATAGTCTTAGACATGGGATGTATCATGCATCCAAATGAATATAGCCCAATGGGCTGTTGGAATTTGTAGCGTTGTGGAGTATTTAATATTTTGCTTGTACAGGTTACCCCATGATTGATGGGATTAAAGCTGGTTTCGTTAAAGTTTAGTTTTGATATGATAAGATATGTCGGATGAAAAATACAGACATATCTGCTCAGGAAAAATCGGCAAGGGATTGTAGCTGTATCCATTGTCCACCCTCCAGGGTAGGATTGGACATTCAATTAGTGCGGTAAAATCGGTTCGGTTAATTCAGTTTTGAAGTATTTCGGTTATGGCAAACTCTTAACTGAAATTATAGCTAGAAATATTTTAACTGCGTAAATTCGGTTGCGGTTAAATCGGTTCAGTCTTGATGCATCAACTACTAGCAAATTTTAATGATATTATGACATCAACTCCCAACTACTAGACACCAAAACTAGCTTAAAAAGCTAGAAACATATAAATATAGTCTCATTTATATATGTTAAGTATGAAAACTTGGAAGTCTTGACATGTCACATAATTACACATATAGTTAACACACAAAACACAAAAATATTACATTTAACTTGCTATTTTGGTTAATTCGGTTAAATCGGTTAATGCCACGTCAAAATCGAAATAATTAGCGGTTAAAAAATATGACAAAAAAATTTAACCACGGAATTAACCGTTAACCAATTTAACCGACTTTTGCGGTTAATTTGATTCGGTTAATCGGTTTCGGTTATATTTTACCCATCCCTGCTCCAGGGAATGATTGGCTTTATGTATTCGCATAGACCGGGGCTAAAATAAATAAATAAAGTTAATATTTTAAAATTTATATTGCAAGCGTGCTCTAGCTTTATATATTAGGGTCTGTTTGGAACAAAGGAATCCAAAACACAGGAATTGAAAAAAACACAGGATTCGGGTAGAGTGGAAGGTGGAAAACATTAGGAATCCGAAACATAGAAATAGAAATTTTAGAGCGTTTGGATTGCAGGAATCCATAACATAGGAATTGTAATGTATTCAGCTAATAGAAAATGCTAATTATATTTTTTTGGTTAGGAAGAACGATTATAAAGGTGACTTTTACTACCCTTGGGAAAATATAAAAAACAATATTTTATCTCCATTGGTCTCTTAGGGCATGTACAATGCAATGGTGCTTATAGAGGTGCTTATGGTGAAAAAAACGCTAAGCATTTGCATAAGCAGTCTTACTCACAATGGGAACACCTGTGTTTAAAATTGCTTAGCTAAGTTGTTACAAGGTAGCCTCAACTTAAGCAGCTATATTCCTACAATGCACACGGTGCTTGTGCTATCTCTGCAGCGTGCTTTTGCCGGAACCACTCACGTCGTTGCACATGCATGTATTCCGTTGCATGGCAGCTGCGGAAGCGTCGAGAGTAAAAAACGGAAACGATTAACGGGGAAGCATCGACGCAAAGATAAGCAGCCGCATCTCCTGCTAAGCATCGCTATCATCTGGTTCAGAAATAAAAACCCGGTTTTCTTTCCTAAGCACCGACTGTAAGCACTGCATTGTACGTGCCCTTACATGTAGGCCATCTGGTCTTGACCCATCTACATGATTTCCACTTTGGCCCGTTCATTCATATCCTCTTCTATTGTTATCCATCCGCTGCTCATCCTCTCTCTTCTGGCTCCTCTGATTCGTTGATGCGGGCAGCTTCCTCTAGCACCTGTTCATCTTCTCCACCTGCTGGCTGCGGCGCAGGTTCATCTTCGGCTGGAAGGTTGGAAGAGGCGAGGACTTGATGGGGGCGGCGTCTATCAGCAGCATTGCAAGTCGAGCAAGACGGCAGCACCGATCCAACGGTTCCTTCCGGCTTCTACTAGTCTGGTCATCCCTCACCCTCACCTCCATGCTCTCTCACGCGCCCATGCGTTCCTCGGGCTTCCACGAAAAATTTGAGTCCGAATGGATTGTTTCATTTCTGTGTTTTGTGAAGCAACACAATACTTTCCAGAGGAACGGCGAGACTTCATCCTTCGATCCAAACGGTGTGTGACGTCATCAAAACAGAGGAATCGCATTCTCGTGAAATTCCTTTGAGTATCCTCCGTTCCAAACGCGCCCTTAGCATGTTGGGAACTCAAATTTGAATTTCATTGAGTGAATAAATATTTCAATTAAAAGATATAACTAAAGAGGAGATGAAAAGAGCTCTTCCATTCCGTGTGCCAAAATCGCTTGGAAGTTCCACACTTCCACTCATTCACACGCAAGTCAAACATGTGTTGTAGTATCGATCAAGGAAGCCCTTTACTTTAAAAAAGGAAAAGTCCATTTGACATCCCTATACTACTCAAGTCATTCGATTTTCAACCCTAAAATGCGAAACCGGACATCATCGAGCATCTTGAACTAGTATTAAAAATCGGGCAAAGTTGGACCTTTAGCTCGTTTTGAAAGGATTTTCTATTTTTTTGAAATAATATAATCTTATTTATTCTCTAAAAATTCATAATTAATTTATATTAAATTATAAAATATAAAATTTGTACCAAAGTTTTGCTAAAAATATGACCATTGTACTTATGATCTATTTGGAGTCATCTTGAATTTTTATATTTATACATCTATTGTTTTGTTACTCTAAATAAAACACGAGAAATATGAACAAATAAATTCCAAATAACTCATTATTTGATAGATTATATTTTCAGAAAAAATATGGTATAAGTTTTATATTTTCTAATATATAATGAACTAATTATAAATTTATAGAGATAAAATAAGCTATTATTGTTTCTTAAAAATTGAAAACCACCTTCAAAACCAACTAAATGTCCAACTTTGTCCGGTTTCTAATAGTTCGAGGTTGTGCAAAATTAATGATGTTTTGCAAACTCAGTGTAGACCTACATCGCTTTCAAAGATTCTTGCATCTGTAGCGTTTATTAGCTCCTTGTTCTGTCTTGTGCGTGTGCATATGTTGGTATTTGTGAATTGTTATATGAGCTTGTGGCACTCTCGGGCTTTTCTATGGCGGTTGTTTTGTTAGGAGCAACTAGTCCATCAACCCGTACTCTCGCACGGGTGGATTTTTAGGAGGCATATGTCTTAAAAATCGATATATAGCTTTAATAGTAGTAGTAGATAATTCAAAAGCATATGTATAGGTCCATTTTTGTAATTTATTTTTTATAGTAACATATTTTTGTTATTTAGAGTTTTGATGTTTTTTATTTTTATATTTAGTATATTAGAGGTGATTATTTTAATTAATCTTTTATAATAATATAGTGGATAATTTATATATAAATTTAGAGACATTTTAATTCATCCTTCATAATGGCATGGCGGGTAATTTATATGCAAATTTAAAGGTTATTTTAATCCATCTTTTATAATGGCATTGATGGGTAATTCAAATATAAATATAGGGGGTTATTTAATTGTTAATACATATTTTATAATGACATGGTGAGTAATTTATTTGCAAATATAGGGAGTTATTCAATACATATTTTATAATAGCATGTGGGATAATTTATATGCAAATTTAGGTTTTATGATGGCATGGAATTTAGAGTTATTTAATACATATTTTATAAGCATGTGGGATAATTTATATGCAAATTTAGAAGAGTTATTTTCATTCATCGTTCATAATGGTACGATGGGTAATTTATATGTTGATTTAGGGTGCTATTTTAATTCATATTTCATAATGGCATGGTGGGTAATTGGTATGAAAATTTAGGGAGTTATTTTAACGGGGTTTCATAATGGCATGGTGTGTAATTTATATGAAAATTTAGGAAGTTATTCTAATGGTCTTTCGTAATGGCATAATGGGTAACTTTTGAAAATATAATAGATCTAATGGCTATAATATTTGATACTCTTTGATGGATGGCCAAATGTTTCTAATTTTTATAAAAATTTTTAGGATTTATTTTTTTTGGTAGCGTGCTTAGCAATTTGTGTTAGTTTTGTAACCTTTAATTAGAAATAGTAAGGTAAGATGTTTTGTGTGCGCACAGCCCACGTACCATGATATTGTTTTACCGATAAGAGTTAGCCCCAATCTTGTAATATCCTTTGGAGAAATTATATTGTCCAGGTCAGCTTGTTCATTCTGACGATTCAATAAGGAAGTGGCATATATCTGAGGCTCAACACTCCACTACTCTAGCATTTAATATTTACCCCATAAAAATACCATTTTGGTTTTTAGATTACCCTCTGATGCCTCACCGTCCTTTTCCAAATTCCAGTTCTTCTAAGCAAGAAATCAGTGAAATTCTGAATATATGCAGCATCCTAATTACATGTTTGTTATCAGTTTGTGCCAAAAGGATTAATCCAAATGAGCTATGATTAGAGGATAAATGTTTTAGTTTCCATTCTTGCTCAACCAACAAGATGGTACCGATTGTCGATATCCAAATTATTTAGGCAACTAATTATAGACAAATTATGATCATATGAACTAGTGTTACGGAGGCACCGAGGGCGGTGCCAGTCAGCAAGACTAGAGGGGGTCGAGCTTCTTGGACTGAGTCCAACAGTCAGGGTATCCGCTTTTGTATTTACTGTTCCAACTATTTTTCTTTCTGTAAACATTGTTGCTACAGTGTTGTTTTATGCTGTACACAATCGTTATCCTGACCTATTGGACTCAGTCTTACAGGAGAGGAGGCTAGGAGGCAAGGTACCCAGCGAGTCAGGCTGACTCCAACAGCATATTCAAACTCCACTTTACATATACAGGTGGTGTTTGGATTGTGAATGAGATAGAAAAATATAGAGTGGGATGGAAAAATGTGGAGTGGGATAAATTTTATGCTTTGTTTGGTTTGTGAAATAGAGAAATGAAAGTGATCATGCATAGGTTGGGATAGGGAATAGACGGGAGCGTGGGATATGATTTCCTATTCCTAAGGCTGTCTCCAACAATAGTAGCCATTTGAGGTTGGCAAAGGACAATTGGCAATAGATGCCAATTTGCCAATGGTATGCATATCGGTTTGGTCTCCAACAGCGTATGCAAAAGTCTCATCCTAGACATGCAAGAATGGCAACGGTTGAGAGAGGAACCCATTTTGACTATTCTCTCACCTCATGCCTCAAAATGCCAACCCATATGTCTACCATTGTTGGAGATGTTTGCCAACTGCTACGGTGCCCAGACAGCAGGCATTTTGGGTTTAGGTCTCCATATGGCTACATCGTTGGAGACAGCCTAACCCCATACACCCTCATCCAAACGACCCCACAGTGTTACGATTTGTTGAACTTAGGTCTCAGCGACACCAAAGCGTGCCGTTGCATTCACGCGCCGCAGATAATCCACTTTTGGTAGCTGCCGTGCCGAGTGCCGACACATCCGTCCCGGTGAAGCGACGTGCCGACACCTGCAGGGCGGAGACGACGAATGGCCGAATGCCACGTCCACCAAGGCATTCAGCAAGTGTGGGATCCGCTGAGTCGCCAACAAAAAAGCATTCGTGTGCGGTGTGCCCAATCCCACGATGACAGTTCCCATCCTTCCTCCGTCCGGTTTTGTTCCTCCCTTTGATCATTCCTTCCCGAGCCACCCACCATGCCGGTCTGTCTTTGGCTCTAGGCTCCAAGACACTCCATCCACAGAACAAACCTGAGCCCTCATTCCTCCGTCGCCTGCGTCTTTGGACTTGGACGCCCGGCCGAACGCTGTTGGCAGAGTCGGCACCGACCACCGAGTTTGTTCAGTCCTCGCGCGCGCCGCCGAGTGCCTGGGTGATCGCGCATGGCATGGGATCCGTCGCAAACGACCTGCCCACCCACGCGGCCACGCACCACACTCGCCGCGCGGACGCGTCGCGCCGGGCCACGGCTACGTGTGCGACGCTCCGCACAACAGCTGCCGCTTCCACCCCCACCTCCCCCCGGCTTCTAATAAAATCGAAACAAAGCCCCGGCCAGCGGCCACGTCCCCGTCGCGCCGGGTCCCCAACGTCAACGCTACCCCGCGCCGCACTCGATCGTCTCTGCCTCGCCGACACGCCGTCGCCGTCGCCCGCCCGATCGAATCGGTTCCCCTCCCGGCCGCGCTCCGAACGCGGGAGCGAAAAGGCGATGGTGGTTAGCGTGGCCGCGACGGGGCCCGGCACGGACGCCGAGCCCGTCTGCTCCACCTTCTTCGCGTCCCGCTACGTCCGCGACCCGCTCCCACGGTCAGTTCACTTGCTCTGCTCCACTGCCCTTTGCTAAACGCCACCGGCGGACGGCGGTTCTTCTCCCTTTCTTTGACAACAAAAAATCTCGGGCGGGGGTAGTAGTGGGAGTGCCAGTGGCAGTTCCGTTTCAAGCTCTCAGCCAGCCGCGCCGCGCCGCGCGGAGGTCGCTGGTTGGCTAGGACGCTCCTCGGATTCCATTATTAGTATAGTACTGTCGACCCACGCACAAGTGGACCACTCCCGCAACCACCACCACACAAACCAATATCGCAGCGGCAGCAGGGGAGACTAGCAGAGCAGAGCAGGGCAGCCATGGTGCTCTCGCACGCGAGCCCCAGCCATGACGAGACGCTGTCCGGCACCTTCGCGTCGCGCTACGTGCGGGAGCCCCTGCCGCGGTGCGGTGACGGCCCGACCGACCCGTCGTCGGCTCGCCGCTTTCGCTCTGGCGATGTGTGTGTGTGTGTGCGCTGATCCGGCGCTTCTGGGTGGTGTGGATGTGGACGCAGGTACCGGATGCCGGCGAAGTCCATCCCGCGGGAGGCGGCGTACCAGATCATCCACGACGAGCTGATGCTGGACGGCAACCCGCGGCTGAACCTCGCGTCCTTCGTCACCACGTGGATGGAGCCCGAGTGCGACAAGCTCATCATGGGATCCATCAACAAGAACTACGTCGACATGGACGAGTACCCCGTCACCACCGAGCTCCAGGTACTTGCTACCAGCTCCGCTCAGATCCATCTTTGCCTAGCTTATTACCAGCCTCAGCCCTCAAGCTTGGACTCTTGGCAAGTGGCTCAGTTCTTGTTCGATCCGACTTACTGCCAAGGTTCTGTCAGTCTTTTTGCTGAAGCGTCCGTCGGATTTCCATATGAAGACATGGATCGATATGCCGAAATGGACCCTCAAAAGTGCCCTCGAAAGACAATATTTATAGGAGTACTATCCAAGAACAGAAGGCCCTCTGACCCCAAGCTTTCGGGGTTCAAACTAAAATATACACGTGTTTGGATAAATAAGTTTTTTTTTATGGAACGTCAGTCATATTTGTAAAAAAAAAAAAAAACTGTGAATGAACATGCCAAAAGTTTCAGTTGTCTTTTCTGTGTAATTGTGTTTTAACCTCGGTATGTGGTAAGCCTCTGAAGGGGGGAAAAACCCAAATTTCCAGTACAGACAAATAAATAAACATTTAGCCCCTCACATGAAAAATATGCTATTTCAACCTTTACGCTGGTGTTTTAACTTCTTGCTGAATTTGGTTTGATAAACCGACTCTATCTTGGTTACCGTCAGATCTATCTTCCTGAGACTGCCATTTGCCTAGCTGATTAACAGGTTGACAGCTGAACTGGTTGGATTCAGCAACAGACATACCAATTATCTTTAGCAGATTGTAATTCGGTTCATTTGGCTGGGGCTAATTTATAACAGATGGTTTCTACGCGTATTGAACTTGCTGAGCCAACATATGACTAGCTGTGCCAGATGTCTTTATCTGTTTACTGCTGATACTACTGCTTTGGTCATTTGCAGGACACATTACTTGCATATATAGTTCTGTTCTGCTGCTATTGACTCTTGCGCATTTGCTTATTGCCTGTTGCTATTTTCGCAGAACCGCTGTGTAAATATGATAGCTCACCTGTTCAATGCGCCAATCAAGGAGGATGAGACGGCTGTTGGAGTCGGAACTGTGGGATCCTCAGAAGCAATCATGCTTGCAGGTCTAGCATTCAAGAGGAAATGGCAAAACAAGAGGAAGGAACAGGGGAAACCATATGACAAACCAAACATTGTCACTGGCGCTAATGTTCAGGTAATTGTTTGTGTAAAACTGTCAGACAAGATTATCATATTGTAACCACAATAAGCTTCTTAAAGATGCCTTTGGTGATTTCTAATATCACAGGTTTGCTGGGAGAAATTTGCAAGGTATTTTGAAGTAGAACTAAAGGAGGTTAAGTTATCAGAAGGATATTATGTCATGGACCCTGTCAAGGCTGTTGAGATGGTGGATGAGAACACTATCTGTGTTGCGGCTATCTTGGGATCTACTCTCACTGGAGAGTTTGAAGATGTCAAGCTATTGAATGACCTTCTTACAGAAAAGAACAAGGAGACTGGGTAAGCAATTTATCTGATGTCTGGGTTTTGAGGTATTACCTTCTCAATGCCATCACAACAATCCATTGATCTAGTAGCATTGAGCTGATGTCTGTTTTGGGTCTGATGAAGTGGTGGTTAATCAATGTTAGTACAAGTTGTACACAATACCTTGGTAAACAAATATTTTGAAAGCAAAGCCACTAATTTATTTCCAAAAAATGAACCCTGCTAGCATTATTTGTGCAACATAAATGGCCTCTGCCACAGGTCATGGGTAAATCAAAATTTATTTCCAAATAAAAATGAATCTTAAGCGAGAACCCTTGTGATGCTATCTGGTGTGCGTGGGGCCAATGCGTTGGGCCGCCCAGTATTGGCCTGGCCACAGGTGGCCAAGAAAATGAACTTGACAGCCTCAATCCAAATGACCTAGTTCACGGTCTGATTGTCCATTGGCCTGGCCAACAATGGACTCAATCTAAATGGAGCCTTAAATGACAAACGAACATTGCCAAGGGTGCCATCTTGCACGATCGCACATAGCTAAATATACTTATTGTTTGCTTTAAATAATAGGCATTTTCCTGAATTCATTTGAAGTGAAGACGTGGATAATTGGATACAACACGACTTGAATTCATTGATAGCAAGAGTTATACATATATAGGTTACAGAGCCATGCGTAACTGAAAAGAAGCTAGAAGACCAAGCAGTCGCATCTAGCAGACCAAGCATTCGCTAACACCCCCCGCAGCAGGAGCGTCGGTAGCCCTAACGTTCATGCTGGAACGGAACTCCTGGAAGATCGCTGTCGGCAGGCCCTTTGTGAAAAGGTCGGCGAATTGCGAGGTGGTGGGCACATGCAAAACACGAACAGAACCAGCGGCGACCCGTTCTCGGACGAAGTGAAGGTCAATTTCGACATGCTTGGTGCGCTGATGCTGCACCGGGTTCGTCGATAGGTAGACGGCACTCACGTTGTCGCAATACATGAGTGTAGCACGCTGTAGAGGTTGATGTAGCTCTTGAAGAAGTTGGCGCAGCCAAGAAGCCTCGGCGACACCGTTGGCAACGGCGTGGTACTCAGCCTCGGCGCTGGAGCGGGAGACTGTCTGCTGCCGCTTGCTGGACCAGGAGACGAGGTTGTCACCAAGGAAGACGGCGTAGCCCGAGGTGGACTTCCGCGTGTCGGGACATCCAGCCCAGTCGGCGTCGGTGTAGACCGTGAGGAAGGATGATGGTGAGCGACCGATGGAGAGACCAAGATCTGCCGTGCCGCGCAAGTACCGGAGAATGCGCTTCACCGCCGTCAAATGAGGCTCCCGAGGATCATGCATGTAAAGACACACCTGCTGGACGGCATAGGTAACATCGGGACGGGTGAAAGTGACGTACTGCAGCGCCCCGACCAAACTGTGGTAGGTAGTGGGATCCGCCACAGGGTTACCAGTGGCCGCCAACTTGGCCTGGGTGTCAACAGGAGTGCTGCACGGCTTGCACATGGTCATCCCTGCGCGATCCAGAACATCCAGAATGTACTGGCTTTGTGAGAGAAGCATTGCTGTAGAAGAGCGGGTGATGGCGATGCCCAAGAAATGCTGTAGAGGACCGAGATCCTTCATAGGGAAGGCTGCCTGCAGAGAAGCAGTAAGTTGCTGAAGGAGCGATGGCGTGGAAGCGGTGAGGATGACGTCGTCAACGTAGAGAAGGAGAAAAGCGGTCGCTGCACCCTGACGGGAGATGAACAACGACGTGTCGGATTTGGCTTCAACAAATCCCAGGGACCGCAAGTGGGCGGCGAAGCAGCTATACCAGGCCCACGGAGCTTGCTTGAGGCCGTAGAGGGATTTGTTGAGGCGGCAGACGTAATCCGGCCGAGAGTTGTCGACGAAGCCGGCTCGAGAGAAGTAGACCGTCTCAGTGAGCGTCCCGTGAAGAAAGGCATTGCTGACGTCGAGCTGATGCACAGGCCAATCGGAGATGGCGAGGCTGAGGACCGTGCGAATCGTGGCGGGCTTGACGACGGGGATGAAGGTCTCGTCATAATCGACACCGGGCCGTGGGTGAAGCCGCGAAGGACCCAACGCGCCTTGTATCTGTCGAGAAAGCTGTCAGAATGGAGCTTGTGCTTGAAGATCCATTTACCGGTGACGATGTTGGTGTGTGACGGCCGAGGACGAGAGTCCAGGTGTTGTTGGCGACCAAGGCCTGGAACTCGTCCTCCATGGCAGCCCTCCAGTGGGGATCGTCGAGAGCGTGCCGGTAGGAAGAGGGCACTGGCGACAGCGCGATGGCCTGAAGGTTCAGGCGAGGCTGCCGGAACCCATCCTTGGCACGGGTGCGCATGCCATGGGTGTTGACGACGGGAGGCACCGGAACAGCGCCAGCCGGTATCCGCTGTGGGACGCTCACGTCCCGCGAGAGACGAGCGGAGCGACCGCAGACGACATCCGGTGGAACGACCCAGCACCAGGGGTCTGGTGACCGCTGCTGCAGTCCGGGCGTCGCAGCCGCTCCAGGCGAGTGAGAGCCAGCGCCAGAGGCCGGCCCAGATGAGCCAGCGCTAGGTGAGCCAGTGGACTCGACGCCAGCACTTGGAGATGACCCAGTGAGTGCTCCAGCGCCGTCATCACTAGTCCCAACGTCACCAGTCCCGGCTGGGGGTGGCCCCGCAATACCAGGCCTGGCGGCAGCGCCCGCGCTAGGAGGCCCAGCGATAGGAGGCCGAGCGCCACCAGGCTCGGCGCCACCAGGCCCAGTGCCTGCAGGCCCAACGCTTGGAGGTGGCCGAGCTCTAGAGCCATCAGGAGGTGGAGTCACGGAGACTGCATCTTGGTATAAAAACTCATCCAAAAAATCCAGATTAGTGGGAATCGATGGGGTGGAGGCCTCGGCAAAGGGGAAAGAGGACTCATCGAAGACGACATGGCGTGAGATGATAATGCGATTTGTGGTGACATCAAGGCATCTGTAGCCTTTGTGATGTGGAGAGTAGCCAAGGAAAACACACAAGGTAGACCGAGGAGCAAGCTTGTGGGGAGCAGTGGCAGCGGTATTAGGGTAGCATCGACAGCCGAAAACACGGAGGTGATCATATGTGGGTGGGCGGCCGTAGAGGGCTTGATGCGGTGTCAAAAAATGAAGAGTTTTAGTGGGGTGGCGGTTGAGGAGGTAGGTAGCCGCATGGAGAGCCTCAACCCAATACGGGGGAGGAAGGTGACCTTGGAATAGGAGGGAACGGACAATATTATTGAGGGTGCAAAGAACGCTCTCTGCCTTCCCATTTTGTTGAGAAGTGTAGGGGCAAGACATGCGGAGCGTGACCCCACGAGAGCTAAAAAAACGAGAGGACGAATTGTCGAACTCACGACCGTTGTCACATTGAACACTTTTAACCATGGTGCCAAATTGGGTGGCGACAAAGGAGAAAAAGTGAGAAATAGTGGAGAACGTGTCGGATTTCAGACGAAGTGGAAACGTCCACATGTGGTGGGTGCAGTCGTCAAGAATAACAAGATAATACTTGAAACCACTGACACTAGGTATGGGAGAAGTCCACAGATCACAGTGTACAAGGTCAAAGGCATGAGAGGCACGTGACTGTGAAGTATAAAAAGGGAGGCGAATATGACAACCGAGTTGGCAAGCATGACAAGTGTCGCTAAGAGTCACCATTATTACAGGAAATAAAAGAGCCACTAGCTAGGCAAGAGAGGGCCTCATGGCCGATGTGACCGAGGCGGTGATGCCATAACTGAGAGGAGACGCCAGTGACAAAAGCTTGGGGTGGAGCAGTAGGAGACGCCTGGTGGTAGAGTGGGTAGAGGGGGTCGGCGCTATTGCACCTGGTGATCAAGCTCCGGGTCCTGAGGTCCTTCACAGAAAAACCAAAGGGGTCAAATTCAACGGAACAAGAATTGTCAGTGGTGAATTGACGAACAGAGACAAGATTTTTGATTATCTGGGGAGAAACGAGGACGTTGTTTAGGAGGTGGGGACCGACGTCAGTGGAACCAGTGGCTGTCCCATCACCGACTATAATGGAGGAGGGGGTGGAAGAGGACGGGGACCAGAGTGGGATAATATACCGGACTGGGACGCCATGTGGGCAGAAGCGCCAGAGTCCATGTACCAGGTGTTGGTGGGTGCCGGTGGAGCAAGCGTCATGGTGCACCGGCGAGAGCTTGCTAGTCCCAAGAACCAAAGCCACCAAAACCTTGTGGAGGTAGTCCGGCCTGCTGGAGAAGTGGAGCCTGCTAGGGAGCTGGCCCAAGCAGACCAGGCCCATACGGCGCCGGCCCGTTGGTCAGCCCCATGGTGGCACCAGGTGGTGGGAAGGCCACCATGCCGAACAGAGGAGGTGGGCGCGCCGGCCCACTAGGCGAGAGAACGACGGGGCGCCCTCCCTGGACCGGACCAGGCCATATCTGGATGGTCCCGGTCCAGGGATTGTAGATCGTCGGCCAGGGGCCCATGTTGGTGGAGGGGGCCGATGGCGGACGCGAGGCGCCGCCGCTGCCTTGCTGCTGTGGAGCACCATCGCCGGGAGATGGAGGCACTAGCGGGCTGGCCGCCAGAGCCTGCACGGCGGGAGCCACTCCCGCGCCGGCGGCGTCGATTGCCGCTGCCTGAGGATGCCCCCGATGGAGCATCCGGTGCGGACCCAGTTGCCGTAGAGCCAGAGGCGGCAACGAGTGCGGTGGGCGGTGAAGACGACGATGACGCCATGGTGAGTTCTTCTAGAAGCAGTTCCGAGCGTATCTCGACGAAGGTCGGTAGAGGTCGTCGGCCTCGGAGGAAGAGGCGCAGGTTGTGAAAGCGCTCGGAGAGGCCACGAAGGACGTTCATGGCGAGAGCACGATCGGGAAGAGGCTCATCGAGCTCGATGAGAGAGTCGGCGAGGGTCTTCATGCGCCGGCAGTAGTCGGTGACAGAAAGGGAGCCCTGACACAATGTGCGGAACTCGGTGTCGACGAGTTGGATGCGAGTCTTGCGGTTGCCGAGAAACTGCTACTCGAGGACGACCCAGGTGGCCCGAGCGGACGGCGAAGGAGAGGAGACGATCTCAAACAGGTCTGACGTGATGGAGCCGTAGAGCCAGGTGAGGACATGAAGGTCCATGCGAACCCAATGAGGGACGTTGGGGAAGACGGCGTCGCTCAGCACGTGGTCGGCGAGGGCGTACTTGCCGAGGACGAGAAGGAAGAGGCGCCGCCACTTGGAGAACGACGGGGTGTTCAGGTTGAGGACGACCGGAACGAGTGCACGGATGTTGAGAGCGCCCAAAGCTTGTGCGTGGAGGGTGGAGACAGCATCGGCGTCGGGTGCATCGTCGCCGGAGTCGTCGGACAGATCATGGTCGTGGACGGAGCCGTCGCGCGCGGCATCAGCAGCCGCCTGGAGGCGGCGGCGCGCATCAGCCAAGGTTCAGCGCGAGCAGCGGCAGCGGCCGCGGCCGCGGCAGCCGCGTCATCGGCCATGGGCAGGGAGAAGCGGAAGCGGTAGAGAGGTTTCAGGAAAGAAACGCAAATGATACCATGAAGACGTAGATAATTGGATACAACACGACTTGAATTCATTGATAGCAAGAGTTTTACATATATAGGTTACAGAGCCATGCGTAACTGAAAAGAAGCTAGAAGACCAAGCAGTCGCAGCTAGCAGACCAAGCATTCGCTAACATGAAGAATACACTTTGCTATCTTATGGATATGACTAGAACTTTTACCGCAAAGCAGAGCAATCATCATACTCTGCTCGAAGTTTCTCTCAAGATGCTTACTCTGTTGTACATCTAATTCAGGTGGAATGTGCCTATTCATGTGGACGCTGCTAGTGGAGGATTCATAGCACCATTCCTCTACCCTGAACTTGAGTGGGACTTCAGGCTACCTTTAGTGAAGAGCATCAATGTCAGTGGGCACAAGTATGGCCTTGTCTATGCTGGTGTTGGCTGGGTCATTTGGAGGAGCAAGGAGGATTTGCCTGAAGAACTCATCTTCCATATAAACTATCTGGGGACAGACCAGCCTACTTTCACGCTCAACTTCTCCAAAGGTATTTTTCTTTCATGCTCGCATCGTTCTTTTGGTCGTTCACATATTGCAGGAAATTGAGTGCTTGGTAATTTTCTTCAGGTTCCAGTCAGATCATTGCGCAGTACTACCAGCTCATACGCCTAGGCTTAGAGGTACTTCCATTCTCTCTTTCTCAAAACAGCTTGAGAATATGTACAGAGCACAGTATGATTAATACACTAATACATTCTTCAGGACATATCATGTTTCTTTCAGTTTTTGGTTTGTGCTCTCATGACAACCTGCTGTGTGTTTTGGTGCCACATTTCGGCCTGTAGGGGTACAAGGATATCATGGAGAACTGCAAGGGGAACGCTGCAGTACTGCGGGAAGGCGTGGCGGCTACCGGGCGCTTCGACATCCTATCCAAGGAGACTGGCGTGCCACTGGTGGCCTTCTCACTCAAGGACAGCAGCAAGTTCAGTGTGTTCGACATCTCCGAGAACCTGCGGCGGTTCGGGTGGATCGTGCCGGCATACACCATGCCCGCCAATGCAGAGCACGTGGCCGTCCTCCGCGTCGTCATCAGGGAGGACTTCAGCAGGAGCTTCTCCGAGCGGCTCGTCGGCGATATACAGAAGATCTTGCACGAGCTGGACGAGCGCGCGACCCACGCCGTGACGGTTGTCACCGCCACCGCTGCGCAGTCGAACGACGGTGTCGTGGCCAAGAAGAGCGTGCTGGAGATTGAGCGGGAGGTCGCCGCCCACTGGAGGAACGTCGTGAAGAAGAAGAAAACGGGAGTCTGCTGAAGGTCGAGAGGGGAGGGCGTGATTCAGAGGTTTCACCAGGAAGCCTTCGTTTGTACTCCTGTTGAAACGTAGTAGTATTATTTGTACCATATCTGCTGCCAGAATCTGCTTCTGTATCTGTGAAGATTCCTTGTACGAATTCCGTGTAGGTATGCAGTGCAGCACCGGGTGGCCGCTGCCTCCGGTCTGGGGCTGTTTGTTTGCTTTAGCCTCGTTATGTAACACGAGATGCCGTATTCTTGTGGCGTTTCGATCTGGCATTTCATGTTTTAAATGGCAATGTTCGGGAACCAGAAATAATATATGTGAATGTTGGATTTGTGCCAGGTCTTGAATCTTGAGAGAAAAAACTGAGCTTAGCTGCATCTATGATCCATGGCGACCAGGCAGGCATGGCGCTCTGCACGGAGAGCATCAGACATACCTTGTATGCGACCAGCTTCCGGTCCCGCCAGAATCCCATGACCCTCATGATCCTGGATGATAAGCCCCAGCCTCCAATTTTCTCTAATTCTATAAAGGCATCATCACAATTAATCCTCAGCTAGTCTACTACAGGCAGGCCGATTCCAGGCTTCCAGCGTTGCCTCATCTCCACCTCAGTGCCTCGTTTTGCAGTCTTAGCGATGAAGCATCCGCCATCATCAACGTTGCTCTTCGACTTCGAGCCGTCTCCCCTGCACTTCTCCGCTGCTCACGTGCATTTGCTTTGTTTCTTGTCTTCCATTCCATCACGTCCATAGACAGGCAATGGAGTTTAGCTTTGCCTCCGTCAGTCAAGAATCATATGTACCTTCTTATTCAGGAAAGAACGGCGCGTTCTTACATCATCTTCTAGGAGAATGCTTATCTATCACTATTTCAACCACCTTCCAATCTATCTACGCTGTCGCTACAACTTAGCTGGGAGATGATCTTAGGCGTTTTGCGGTTTTTTTCCTGTCACCATCTGGACAGGGATGGCCGCGGTTGCTAGGCGTCTTGACTCTTGCGGTTCTTGCCCGGTCCAGTCGCCGTCCGACGCGTGGACAGAGACCTGCTTGTGCAGGCCCACGTGCTGTGTTCTCAATGCGTGCTTCCTGGTCTACCCGGCCTTTTTCATAGCTCGTGTGTGGGCTGCCTTTGCTGCTAATTTCGTTTTCCTACTATGTGCTCCCCAATTATTACCAGCACGTGTGTCCCGACGCTCACCCTCTGGCAACAAACACGTTTGTTCCTGACGCGCTGCAAACTCGCCGATTGAGGAACGAAAAGAAGCTTACGCAACAGCTCGTCTACACACGGTGTAGAGAAGCACATTTGCTACTGCTACCAGCAGACATGGGTTTTCTATAAATTTAAACCTCTGTACAGCGTTAGGTTGCATTGCTTTGCTTGTGCTGAGCTTTGGCTTTGGTTCTCTACACCATAGCTGAAGCCCCAAGCCCTCAACTCGCAGCCATGCCGATGAGGATAGAGCGTGATCTCCACATGGCCATAGGGGATGGAGAAACAAGCTACACAAGAAATTCTAAGATTCAAGTAATATAATTCTCTCCCTAATTTTTTTATTCGTTCAGTACTTTGCATAGGTGTTTGGAGATGTTTTTTTGTTTTATCCAAATTATATTCTCAAGATTTAGTCCAACCTTAAATTATGTTTACTTACTTTCTTACATCCAAATAGGGATATATTAAGAAAGTTGAATTCGATTAGTCTCTTTGCTAATGGGTACCTAATTTATTCTCATTCATTCCCAAGAGTGTATAAGAAAGTTGAATTCCTGCCAACTTACTGTGTTGGAATGTTTTTATTCACGCACAGCAACATATTTCCAACTCATTTTGCAACACGTGAAGAGCAACACTTACTGCAATGAACTCCAGCAGCTACAACGAGATAACATGTTAAGGGAATTTAGCACAGGCACCAGAATCGAAACTCCAATGTCCCAAACACGTATCAAAATGGTTAAAATATGGCTTTTTAATTAGTATGGGCAAAGAATGATGCAATTATCTTAACTATCGCAGATAATGTATGCCTTGTTGGTTAACATGCAGGGTATGCAGTTGAGTTCCGTTAACATAAAAATCGATCATTAGAATTATTAACACTACTATGATGTATTATAAGAAAGTAACATGTTGTCTGTTCCTTTTCGCATGGAAATTAACAGGAGAAAGCTATGGTCCAGATAAAGCCAGTTCTTGGAGAGGCCATAAGAGAAGTATACACATCTCTTCTCCCTCGAACCATTGTCGTGGCTGACTTGGGCTGCTCCTCAGGGCCTAACACACTAGGTTTCGTCTCAGAGGCGATCGGCATAATAGCTCATCACTGCAAGGAGCTCGGTCTACCGCATGACCACCCGCAGATTCAGTTCCTCCTGAATGACCTGCCGGGAAATGACTTCAACAATCTCTTCATGTTGGTTGAGCAGTTCAACAAGTCAAGGGCAAAAAGTCAGAATGATGAGGCACGGCTTCCACACTATATATGTGGGTTGCCAGGCTCATACTACACCAGGCTTTTTCCTTGCCAAAGTGTTCACCTCTTCCACTCTTTGTTCTGCCTTCAGTGGCGCTCTCAGGTAACATATATGCCCAAAAGATGCAGTCATACATGTCTATGTACTTGATTCATGGATGGACCCTGCATGCTACTGTATGCTTGTATGCATTTTTGGTCTTTTATGTGAAACGACCTGTCGTTGATTTTAGACCTATCTTTTATGTCATGTACACATACAGGCACCGGAGGGAATAATGGCCACAAGAAAAACATGCCTAGATAAAGGAGACATTTACATCACAAAGACTATGTCACCATCGATAGTGAAACTGTTTCAGCAGCAGTTCCAAAAGGACTTCTCCCTCTTCCTGAAGCTGCGCTACAAGGAACTTGTATTTGATGGTCAAATGATCCTGACATTTATAGGGAGGAAGCATGAGGATGTGTACAGTGGGGAGTCCAACCATCTTTACGGATTGCTTGCACAATCGCTTCAATCCATGGTTGATAAGGTAGACAAGATTTAGTTTTGACAATCACTATAAAGACTTCTAAGTTGTGAATTAAACTCAATCTGATTTTCGTCGTAGGGCCTGTTGAAGAAGGAAAGACTTGAGTCCTTCTATCTGCCGATGTATTCGCCATCAGTGGGTGAAGTGGTGGCAATAGTGGAGCAAAGCGGGCTGTTCAACATGAATGTTAAATTATTCGAGTTAGACTGGGACCCTTATGATGACTCAGAAAGCGATGTTGTGCAAAACAGTACAAAGAGTGGTGTAAATGTCGCTAAGTGCCTATGAGCAGTGATGGAGCCTCTAGTTGCAAGTCATTTTGGAGAAACCATACTTGATACGTTATTCAAAGAGTATGGGCACCGTGTTGCCAAACACCTGAAGAATGAGAAAACCAAGCATGCAGTTATCGTCCTCTGCATGAAGAAACAAATCTAGACATCCATGTACCCTATCCTATCCTATCCTATCTTTTTTAAATAAAGGAGTGACCTCCGGTCTCTGCAAATGCATACAATCTGTTTTTACAATGTTTTAACTATAATGTTGGTCACAAATGACAAAAAGAACGGCAATATAAAATTAGAAGCATAGTCTATTATTATTTCTCCATCCATTGTTGCGAAAATCTCTAATGCAACGACCTCCAATGTCTTACTCGCCATGTGGATGGTCTCCCTTTTGCTTTCATGTTGCAATAATGCCCAAAATCGCAGCCAATATGCTCCCCTGAAGATTGCCTGCATAAAAGAGTTGCACCTTTTTTCCCCAAATATTTGGTCATTACGTGCGCACCAAATTGCTCACAAAAGAGCTGCCACATCCACAGAAATCATATTTCTATCATTCTTTCGAATGCCTAGAAAACCTCATTGCATGTTTGTGTATAATAAATGTAATTTATATCAAGGTGATGGTTACTGTTACTTATTGTTGCTAGTACATAATGATCTTTTTTTGCTATGCCTCCATTTTATTTTTAGCTATGAACAAAAGTACAACTGCCCATACAAATTAAATCAAAAGTAGGCCCAGAGATATAGATCGCCTCTAGAAGTATATTTCTAAGGTGGCCGGTGGTGGAATAATCCATTAGTCTAAAATTGTTCTCATTTTTAGAGACTGCCGTATCATCCCATTGACTTCCGTAGAAATTGATTTATTATAGGCAAATCATAATTATAGTCTGCTCTAAAAGACTAGAAATAGTTCTTACAAAAAATCATAACTTTTCAATATAAACTCAATTGCAAACGAAATTTTTATCAAAATTATAGCTCGGCGAAATTGGCAACCTTTTAGTTGCCATTTTTCCATTTGAGATCATTTATGAGCCTACGTATTCTATATAAGTTTTTGAAGTTGCAGCATTGGATGAGTTCTAAAACTTTGTAGTTGATGCAATTTTCATTTAAGATTTTTAGTGGTCTAGATATTCAATATAAAATTTGTCAGTGTATAGAAAAATAAAGCATCCCCAATCTAGACACAGTTGCTTTTGTAGTGTGGTGGATGAAAGGGGTTGCACGGGCATGAGGTTGTGAGTTTGATTCCTCGAGGCTCACGCGTATTTCATGTGAAACTTGCATGATTTGCGACCTTGGAACACATGGCCACAAGCCCACAACCGAATCGGTAGCTGCTTTGTGCACATTAATTTTTACCTATTTTGAACATTGTTTTCCATTTTTAATTGATTTTTTAGAAATGGACAATCACATCACCCTTTACTAGAAAAATGTTTTTTAGAGGCAGAAAACTGACAAGCCTGGTACAACATGGATCCCTTTGAAGTTGTAGCGGAAGGTGAAGCTAACTATTGCTAAGAGTGGTTATTTTAAGCCAAACTTTATAACATGACTTTACTGTGTCTTAAGTCCTAAGGCATGTCCCGGTGTATATATAAGTATTGAGAAATGCTCCAATGGACCCTTTTCTCAACTTGCACGAATTTTAAAGCAAACCTGGTAATTAAAATTAATTAATTTGGCGTGGGTAATTAGGGCCCGGCCCTACCCAAGTCCTAATCCAGTCCAGCCCATACCCAGACGGAGTCACACAGTACGTTATCCCCCCGTCGACGGACTCTAGCATATCGCGTTCTTTCTTCTTCGAGTTCGAGGATGGCGGGTGATCCAGTCGGGCGGAGAGGAAGAGCACCGGGATGGCTGTAGTCTGTAGATCGAGGCGGAGAGGCTGAGGGAGGCAAGGAGGTGAGCCGCCTCCTCCGGACGGGCGGCGCGGCGCGGCGCTGCCAGGAAATCCACGTGCCCTTGCCGTCACCTCTTCCTCTTCTCTCCGCACGTGCCCTCAGCAACCGCGACGGATGGGCGAGGTGAACCTAGTAGCACCACGATTCGGCAGCGAAACGGCTGTGGCAGCCAACAGGCCAGTCCCATCCTAGGAAGCGTTGTGGCTATGGGGACATCCGTGCCTGCCACATCGAGCTCCGATTGGACGGCAGTGCCGCCAGACAATCCAAAATCCTGTCAGGTAACCATTCCTCCTTGAAATGTTGGCATGGATTTGTATCCTACGTCACGAGCACACCTAATTTAGAAAGTCCATGGACGAGGGATGGATAGAGGACTTGGTAACGTAACTGTTTCTAAAACAGGAATTTATAGGATCATTACTCTTTTAGTGACAGTTTGTGCAACTAAGAATGTGATGTAGTATTTAATTTGTTATACTAGCTTCTTATTCCGTTGCATTGGAAACAAGTTAGCAGTGAAGTTCACTGTTGAAATAGGCCATGAGTCATTAGAATAAAAACTATGTAGATTCTTGTATGGTGTTTGAACATGACTAAGTTGGATGAATTAATTTTTAAAATTGGCTTTTAAGTAGTACGAGATGATGAGAACCTTAGCTTTTTTAAATAGTCTGCCCTGCTACAAAGCAAATGAATTAGTAAATAAGTTAAATAGTTAGATTGTCCATATTCCTCAATGTTTGGGTAAAAATTTATCTTCACGATCGTCACCACGGATGGTCAGTTTTTGTGTTCTCAAGTTCTTGGTGCCCTTTTGTGTTGTTCCCACCTTCCCGGAGAGGTTCTTGCTCGATACGGAATCAAGGAGACTCCGCGGCTATGTTATTTACTTGGCCTATACTTGATGTTGGTTCCATGTTAGTGCTTATTACTGTGTGGTACTTGAATGCTCTCGGGTTGCGCTAATAGGTACTGTGTATTTTTCTGCGTAGAGGTGGTTTACTGTGTAGGTTAACCCATGGCTTGATAGAAATGACTCTTTCTTACATTCATTTTTCATAAATTGTTAGTGTGGTGATGTTTCCTGAAAGTGGCTATTCGGTAACACCCGTGCCTATGTGATACGTAAAAGGCTGCCACTTCCATCATTTGGGTGGTTCAGTTGTTACATTTATGTTGATAATTCTGGAAGACGTAAAATCATAGCAAAATTTGCTCTGTCATATTGATTGTTGCATTAATTTGTTAACTTTTGTGTCACGTAACCAGTTTAGGATTAGGTGATTATGTCAAATTCCGTCCAATTGATATGCAATAACCTCCAATTTTGTATGCGCTTTGCTATTTTGTCAGTCCATTTGATATATATCACAACCTAGATTGAAGTAGAAACAAATATTACCCAGCAAAGAGAAGCCTTTTGGGCAGTATTTCAGTTAGGGGTTGTATGCCTTTGCAAAAGTACATGCCCAGTGTACGTGAGTCCTGTTGTCGTTTGGGACTTTGATTCTGTACAATCTGTAGGTTGGCACTTAGTTAAACATCCACTAAAATCAGTCATGGAAGTTTACAAGATTTGTATTCACTGACTTTCTTTGTTGCTTTACAGGGTCATCTGCACACCTACATGTTCTGCGACAACGTCTGCAACTAAGTTAACAGATGCAACCTTCAAGAGTGAGATATTTCA
Organism: Paspalum notatum; assembly: GCA_022530915.1. Classification (NCBI taxonomy): domain Eukaryota; kingdom Viridiplantae; phylum Streptophyta; class Magnoliopsida; order Poales; family Poaceae; genus Paspalum; species Paspalum notatum. Next base: position 6,733,743 of record CM039691.1, read on the forward strand.
GGAACTCTGAGCAAGGTGAAGATCGTAGGCTGTTATTCCAAGTTGTTGTGACCGCCTCAATAAATAAACCGACACTTGCTCCATGTCGATCACCACACGTCCACCATGTTTTCCTCAGTTCATGCTATTCCTGGCGTGTCACACCCAGTTTTAGAGACAAAACCAAGTGCTAACCATGTATGTGCCAGGATCAGTTTAACCACATACACAGCATAAACAAAAATAATAACACAACCCGTATTTTAACTTAAGAGTAATAACCAATATTACAGACCATAATGTCTTTAACGAAATCGAGTATCTGAACGAAAACGAGTTAACTAAACGACAGCGGAAGACGACCATGATCCACAGGCAACTGACGGATGGCACACCAGCCTAGAACTCGTCGTAGTCCTGAAACTCCTGGTTAGGATCACCACAACTTCCTTCTGGATCTGAGCAGCGGTTGCAATGGATGCAACGGGTATAAAACAAGCAAGGATGAGTACATAACGCACTCAGCAAGTATTCCGTTTAGGATAAAAGTGAACTGGCTTTATAGTGGACAGGCATAGCAATTGCTTTTAGTTAGTCAAGTTTTAATTACTAGCAGTGATTAGCATAACCCATCCCTTTATTGTAAAGACAGAAAAACATATTAAAAAGATAAGCATGAACCATAACCATATCCATCATCATTACCATAAACACCATGAGCCATTCACCTTGAAGCTGAAACTCTAATCTGTGAGGGTCCAGGCCGTTCTTAACCGTGAGCACGGCTGATATATCAGTTTTAAACACTCTCGAGAGGTTGTACAACTTTACCCACAAGTCATGATTCCCATTGTGCCCGAGGTTTGCAAAGCCCCATTTATTCATACCTTAGATGAATCGGCAGGGTTTCATTACGAGACCTTTACAAAGAATTCCTAGAGTTATGGCCCACTCGTTACAGGTTACTCCAGTTAACTAAAGATATGAGAGTTCCGTTCCAAAGGGTGACAGGTCAAACTGCACCTCATTGGCAAAGGGCAAAGTCCCATATCCCCCAGACCCCTCATACGCCATGTTTCAGGAAAGTAAGCCAAAACTCTAGTTCATCTAATTAATCAGTCAAGCCCAGTGCCCATGTGAGTCTTGTGGTTGTACTGTTTTCCTGGGTGGTCGCTCGGCGAACCGATCCTTATGGTGAAGCTCTTGAGCAAAACCAACAAAACATGCCCAAGTCTCCATGTTGCTAAAACCAAACTTTTATCATCAAGTTCATTATTAATTAAACAAGATTAGCAACATGAATATAAAGATGTTTAGCGATAGCATTAATCTACACATCACAGCCCATCCCAAGTTTCATAATCATATAAAGACATATGAGGCTAGTCATCCTTAATAGGAGCAATCAAATTGGGCTCTAAATTGTTTAATTAATGTAAATAGGACATAGGTCAAAGAATACTTGCCTTCCTCAGCAAAAACTTGCTCAGGAACTTTCCAAGATGGATTCTCGACAAACTCGGACGGAACGTCGGCTACACGTTACACACATACAAGCAATGAGCATTAACTGACTAAAGCAGTACATCAAACATCATGAACAGAGGTTAAAAAGGTTTTAGAATTAATCTACACATTACTACGATTCCGTAGGTTCAAGAATCGTTCAAATCGGAGTTAAAACGCAAAAGTTATGCATAAAATAAGTTTAAGGGCTTAAAATAAAAGAGATTTGAAACTCCAGGGGCTAAACTGCGAAAACCAGGGACCTAACCGTGAAAAATCTGGACCGCGGGTTGATTCTCGGAAAGCTCAGGGGCTCTTTAGCAAAAATGCGAAGGAGACCGGGGTTGACCGGTGTGTGACCGGGTCGCGAGGCTTCTAGGCCGTTGGATTTGGATCGGACGGGCGGGATTAGATCGGGCGGTGGGAGAGAGAGACGGCGGCGGGTTCCACCGGCGTCGGTCACCGCGCGCGGCGGAGGCTCGCCGGAGGGACGCGATTCCGCGGCTCCGGTGGCCTAGAGCTAGCGGGGCGAGGTGCGTGAGTGAGCGGGCGGCCGCGCGAAGTGGGCGGAGCGGCTTGGGTGGCGACGCGCGGGCTGTTGGCGGCTGGCCACGGGGCGGAGTAGAGACGGAGCTCCGGCGAGCAATTGCCGGGGCAGCGGGGCTCGATTGAGGACGAGGGTAGGCTAGATAGGTTCCTCACCTCGGGGCGAAGCTCCTGGTGTAGGTGTAGTCGACGGGGAGGCGGCGACGGCGTACGGCGACGTGCGGCGGCGACCGGTGGCGTCCTGCGTGAACCGGCGGCAGCGCGGCGAGGTCAAAACGACGACACGAGATGAAAGAAGGGTCGGGATTAAGCGGTTAAGCGTTCTACCTTACTACGAAGCTCGGGGACTAGACCTCGTCGGCGGAGACGGCTTGCAGAGGCGAATCCCGACGGTGAACTCCGCGGCGGCGCGGCGCGCGGGTGCACGAGCTAGTACACAAGGCGGCTAGGGTTGAGGGCGCTTGGTTGCTGCGGACGTCGAGGTCGGGCGACTTATATAGGGGTTGAGCCGAGACTTGCGGGAGGGGCAAAGCAATGCGGTGCGGCGGAGTCCATCTCGAATTGGACTCGGAGTCCGCGTCGTATATGGCATGTGTGCGAGCTCGGGAAGGCAAGGTGCGGGCGCTCGGAAAGGAAGGAGAGGCGCGGCGCGGGCGTTGGGGAGATGGCGGAGCCGCGCGGCTTGGAAGGCGGGGACCGAGTCGGGGCGCGGCCCGGGCGGAGCTCGTCCTGGCAGCGCGGGCGGCAGCGAGAGGAAAGGGGAAGCGCCTGTCGGGTGGGCCCTGGGTGGCAGTGAGAGAGAGGGGGAGGGCGCGGGTGGGCTGCCTCCCAGCTGGGCCGACGCGCAGGCTGGGCCGCGCGGCGCGCTGGGCCGGGGTGAAAAGGAGAAAGAGAAGGGAGGAAGGGGCTGGGCCTGCGGCAGGGTTGGGCCGAAAGAGGGAAAAGAAAGGAAAAGAGAAAAAGGAAAACTTTTCCCGGGTTGTTTGGAGTTTGGAAAAATTTTGAAGAGATGCAAAAGGATTTTGAATTCAAACTTTAAACACTGCAAATCATCCAATAAAATATGCAAGGGCATGAATGCTCACACATGTGGTTCCTATGTTTTATTTTAGTTGATTAATATTTAAAATAAACAAAGCATTATAGTGTCATGCATAAATAAATCAAACCCTGGCAAAATTAACTTAGTTTTAGGAAGAGATTTTCATATAGCAAAAATTAGGGTGTTACATGGTGCCACCCCAATTTTCCAATTTCCATGCGAATTTATTGCCCCCTGTTGAGATTTGTTTATGTAATCAAAAGAATCGAGCATTTTTAAGACCATGACTGGTACTAGTAACAATGTAACATGTTAGTTACCCGTACTAGATTAACACCATCTGTATTTTAATAATCCATAATCCAGTGGACTAAGCTACAAAGTAGTTTCCTTTCCAAGATGTGAGGACAAATCAGGACCAGCTTCGCCATGGATCAATGATTCAAGAATCAAGAGTTCACGTACCCCACAAAATGGATATGCAACCGCAGCAGAAGACATCAAATGCTACAGAATTCCTTTTCTAATCTGCTAGAATGAGCTTGGAATGAAAAAAAAAATGCATGAAAACTTATCAGTAACAGCTCATTAATAAATTGGATCTAAATCGTATAAGATTCACACATAATTCAAATTCTGGGTGGAATCACAATCAGTCAATCACCTAGCCTTGTACTGCTAGTTTCGGTCAGCTTTGAACTGATCTAATGAACGTGTATGGAGACGCGATATGCTGCCCGTCGCACATGTCCTCGCCTCTCTGCGCGGCTGCGCCGCCGGCAACGACCTCGTGCCGACTGTCCGCTCCTCAGCGCCTTCCTACTCTCCGCTTCACTCCTGTCCCCAAGGAGGCTTCGAGCTCGGGCTCCGGGTCCGCCTTGGCCTCGTCGGCCACCAGGCGAGGCCCCACGCCGTCCTCAAACTCGATCGGAAAGAAAGAACGCGATACTTTGGAGTCGGAGGGATAACGTAGCGTGTGACTCCGTCTAGGTATGGGCTGGACTAAATTAGGCCTTAGATAGGGCCGGGTCCTAATTACCCACATGAGATTAATTAATTTTAATTACCCAGGTTTGCTTTAAAATTCGTGCAAGTTGAGAAAAGGGTTCATTGGAGCATTTCTCATAAGTATTTTCCATTCATGTTCAGAAGATTCTTTAAAAGCCAAACCTAAATCCATTACCTTGCCCCTGTACTGTTTACGTGACTAATTTTCATTATCTGAGCCGCTGAGTTCGCCTCCATAAGATGCAACCTGACATGCTCAAGCCCTAACCCCACCCAAAACTACTTCACATAATTATATTTTAGGAGGCAGTGACCACCGTCATCACTCAGCCTCTAACACAAGGGCACCTCTCATCTACCTGCATACCCTTTCTCTGGATGTTGCATCTCCATGGCAAACTGTTCTAATATTTATATCTGCTAAGATGTTAGCATCACGGGTTAACGGACTGATAACTACAACTTGCACTCATATTCATTCGTCACCAATAGTGAACAAATTTATCAATAATTAACTAATATATACACGACGGACGCTCTTTGTAGCAGAATCTATCCACCCGGGTTCACATCTTCGACTTAGCACAGGTGTAGCGAGGCACATGTGGTAACTTCATGAATTTTGAGACGCCAGTCTAAACCAGTTTCATGGAGGGATGTGTGTACATGCGTGTGAGCGTCTGCGTTCTACTATATTTCTCAAAAAACAAACCAATATATACAACATTAATTTAAGTAAAGAATAATATAGTGATATATATTCTATAGTTATTTGTAAGTCAAGGAGAGAATTAGGGGCACCAAAAACATATAACAAAACTAGTTCATCAACCCGTGTGAGGGTTAGATTTTTATGAGGTATATATACATATAAGTGTGTCTTCACATTAGGTGACCAATATATTACTTTCCATTAGTCACATTTTGCAACCATCAGATGTCCATCAAACGGCTTCCAAGGATGAACGATGAAAAATTCAATCCATCGTTCACATTTTACACGATCACATAGGCGGCTGATGAAATTCAATCCATCAATCATATATCAAAATTACATAGCATATTAGAAAAAATTACATTGCAACAATAGGCAGTAATTTTACACATATATCTGTAGCAATTTAACAAAATAAATACAAAAAATATAAAAAAACAATGGGACTGATGGATAAACAAATTTTAGGGGACTCAAGAGGAGTGGGTGTGTAGCAGATGAAATTCAATTTATCAGTCACATTTTACATGATCACATAGGTGACTGATGAAATTCAATACATTAGTCATATATCAGAATTATATAACACAGTACAATATATTACTACATATATAAAAATGTGACTGATGAAAAGTAACATACCAGTCACCTGATGGTAAGACACACTTTTGTTTTAGTTCATCTTCCATAATAACACGATGGGAAGTGTAAAACACTTATAACCGCAAGTTCTGTTGGGGCCGAGTCTAGGAGTCAGGGTATCCACCCATCCATCCACTATTCAAACTACCTCTTTCTATGAACAGTCTCGCTATAATGTCGTTTTGTAATATACCCGATCATTTACCTGAACTGCTGGACTCGGTCTTAAAGTGGGAAGGCTAAGCCTGTCAAGCAAGCAGCCGGGGTTCGTACCCTGCCGGATATTTTTTGGCCGTTTTTTTTTTTTTTTTTTTTTGCAAATTTCGCTTCTTGGCCCCATGGGCCAGCCGGCCTGGCCCGTTACCCGCCACCGTGTCGTGCTTGGGCTGCTTCTGTGGGCGGGTCGTGCCGGGCCATTTGGACATCTATAACTTGCACTTAGCTATTACTGTTTAAATTTTTCTTTTTTTGCAAATTTCGCTACTTGGCCCCACTACTTGATCCCACGGGCCAGCTGTGCCACGGGCTGGCCTGGTGGTCCGTTACCTGCCACCGTGCCGTGCTTGGGCTGCTTCTGTGGACGGGCCGGACCATTTAGACATCTATAGCGTGCACTCAGCTATTAGCATTCGTAGACACAAGACAGTCCAACGTCGATCAAGGAGGCAAAGTAAATAAGTGGAAGCTAGAGTAGTGCTTTAGTGTTCATGCGTTCTTGTTTCATTGATAATTGGTGGTTCAATTAGAACGCATATAACGATTCAGTGAAAGTATAGGCTATTTTAATTTTGAATCTTATTTTATTGCCCATGTTATTGACTTGGGTCATACCTCAAATTTATTCTGTCCTCCGCCACTGCGCTACAGAACAGCGGCGCTACGGTGGGCTGTTTAGACTTTGGAGCCATATTCTTCGAATGAAAATATGAACCACTTATCAAAGTTGCTGGCAACTTGGCAAGCAATTCCTATACATCTGTTGTACATGCCAAACTAGCAATGCCAAGTAGCACTACTTGCCCTTTCAGCAATTCTTTTCCAATATTTAGAAAAAAAAGCTATACAACACTCGGTTGTTTTAAGCCCCATAAAACACTCGAATTTTCAACCAATTCACGGATGCCACGTCACCGACCTCAAGAACACCGGTGAGGATGAGGGGTGGCGTTTCGGGGTGGGGGTTTACCTATGTTCTCCGGGCCTAGAAAGGGTGGCCTGGGAGGCTGGCGGCCCGACGGTGGTGGTGGGCGGGACGGCGCGGTGGTGGAGGAGAGCGGTTGGGCGGTGCCAGTGGGAGGAGGCTATTCTCCACCTCGGTTAGCTGGCGGCGGTGGAGGGCAGTGGCAGAGGTGGCGGGGACGCCGGTGGAGGTGGTGGCAATGGCAAGGAGGCGCGACGTGGAGGCGGCTGCAGAAGCGTGCGGTGGCGGCGGTGGCAACGAGGAGCTGACGCCTCGCTCAGGTATGGTGGGTGGGGATGGGCAGGGTTGAAGAGATAAGTGTGGATCTGATCTGTATCATTGGATCACGATCGGATGGTTAAAAATTCGAGTGCTGAGAGGTCTCTGAAACAATCGAATTTTGGGCTCAGTAGGAAATGGCAACGAGAGGCACGGCTTTAAGAGGGACAGCCATGACGTTGACGGTGGTGAACTTCTCGGCGACGTCCACTTGCTCGGCGGACATGCCGTCCGGCAGGCGCCACTCGAACGCGTGCACCAGCGACGCTAGTATGAGCGGCACCACACGCTCTGCCATTGGCACGCCGGGGCACAACCTTGGGCCAGACCCGAACGGGATGAACTCAAATTCCTTCCCCCTGAATCCCACCTTGTCTGCCTTGTCCAAGAACCGCTCCGGCAGGAACTCGTGTGGCCTCTCCCACGTCTCCGGGTCGCGCATTATCGCCCACGAGTTGAAGAGCACGGTGCAGCCCTTGGGCACGGCGTAGCCGCCGATCTCGACGCCGTCCTCGGCTGCCATGTGGGGTGTCAATATCGGCGCCACCGGGTGCAGCCGCATCGCCTCCTTCACCACGGCCTGGAGGTACGGCAGGTTCGCCGTGTCAGGCTCCTCGACGATCTCCTTGCCGCCGAGAGCGCCCTTGATCTCTGCGCGCACCTTGTCCATGGTGTCCGGGTGGCGGAGCAGCTCGGCCATTGCCCACTCCACCGTGATCGCAGTCGTGTCGCTGCCGCCGACGAAGAGGTCAACCAGGATGGTTGACATGTGCTCGCGACTGATCTTTCCCTCGGACAGGAGCTCGAGGAGTGCGTCGAGGGAGTCGCCGCCGGCGGACGACGAGGCCTCGGCCAGCCGGCGGTCGATGATGCCATCCATGATCCGCAGCACTTGGCCAATCTTCCTAGTCGCATGGCGCCGGAGTCCTTGCAGGTCAAGAGACGGAGGAAAGGGAAAAGGTCGGAGACGTTCGGCTTCGCGACCAGCTCGACGATGTCCTCCACAAGCTCGCGTAGCCCCTGCACCGACTCGCCGCCAAAACCAACCACGTCGACGGAGAAGAAGGTGCTCGACGTGAGGTTGAGCACTCCGCCGTAGATGGCGTCGCCCAAATCCACCTCCCGCCCGGCACGCGCACGGAGGTACCTCACCATGTCCCGCACCTTCCGCTCGCGGACGCCGCGCGCCGCCTCGAGGCTCCGCGGCGAGAAGACGTGCGTGGCCACGACGCCGCGCAGGTTCTTCCACCGTGGGTCGGAGCTCGGCAGCCATACCATGGAACGCTCGGAGAGTCGGAGAACCCGAACGCCTGGGCGGCGTCCGGCACGGGGCGCGCGGCGAGACGCCGGCCGTGCCTCGTGAACGCCTCCCGTGCCACGTCGCGCGAGGAGACGACCACGGCTGTGGTGAGCCCGAGCTTGAGGCGCATGACGGGGCCATGGACGCGCGCGAGGCGCGCGAGCTTTTGGTGGACCTGGTTGCCGCGCAGGTCGAGGATGTTGCCGATGACCGGGAGCGGCCAGGGGCCGGGCGGCCGCCGCGCACTGCCCGGCCGGCTTCTTAGCAGGTTGGTGAGGTAGCAGAGGAGCGAGACGGCGAGCGTTGCCCACAGCAACCAAAGCTCGCGCTCCATTTGTGTGCCTTAACGCGCGCGTGTTCAGCAGTTCAGGGCTTCAGGTAGGATGCTATTGGCAACATGTCAGTCAGTCCTTGCTCTTCCATAGCCACATGTGACATGTCTGAAATTCTGAATGGTCCAAAGACGAGATCAATAGTCTCCTCTCTCCTGTACGCCACACATGGAGCACTCAGCGATATGTTGGGTCTGGTCTATAGTGATGTGGAAATCGGAGAAGCTATCATTGCAAAAAAAGAAAAAATGAAGAAACTAAAAGAAGCGAAAAGGCAAATCCTTTTGCTCTGCAACGGGCCCCTTGAGTCGGGTATACACCTGTGTTTGCACTGTCCTTTCACCCGGACTGTGTGGAGCTAAATCCTGGCTTGGGAAAGGTGTGAACCTCCATAGCTAAGCTGACCTTGCTTGCTCCACCAACATTAGGGATTGGTGGGAAACAGCGACATCCCCGCTTCCGAAAAACCAAAAATGCATTCAACGGCATCGTGATTTACACAATGTGAAACTTCTGGAAGGAGAAAAATCGTAAGATTCTCGAAAACAACGCCATTCCCTTTGTCCAGATCGCCTTGAGAATTAAAAATGATGTTTTGCAATTTAGGCGGGCTTTGCCTTCTCTGTAATAGGTTCCTGCAGCTATTAGCCTTGAGCTGTTTGTGCGTGGGTCCCTTCTTTCTCCTGGGAGTGGTCTCCTCTTGGGTGAGTTTGGGTGTGGCTTTTTCAGTCATCAGACCGATGTTTGTTTTCTCTAAACTCTTTCTCCTTAATTGATGGACGGAGCTTCTGCCATTTTCGTTCAGAAAAGGTAAATGAACTTTGTCGTTTAATTGATGGGCAGAGCTCCTGCCATTTTTGTTAAAGAAAATGTAAATGAACTTTGTCATTGTTGTTATAAATAAATGGAATTATATGTTTGTATTTTAGAAAAACTTGATCGGTGGGGGAAGAACCGCCCTCACGGCATTGTAATTAAGGTAGAAGAGTTCAACTTTAACCGGTTGAGAAAACCCCCGAACCATGCCATTTTCATTCAAAAAAGGTAAATGAACTTTGCCGTTGTTGCTGTAAATAAATGGAATTATATGTTTGTATTTTAGAAAAACTCGACTAGTGAGGGAAGAACCGCCCTCACGACATTGTAATTAAGGTAGAAGAGCCCAACCTTAACCGGTCGAGGAAACCCCGAACCCGCCAATTTTTGTTCAAAAAAAGGTAAATGAACTTTGTCGTTGTTGCTGTAAATAAATGGAATTATATGTTTGTATTTTAGAAAAACTCAACCGGTGAGGGAAGAATTGCCCTCACGATATTGTAATTAAGGTCGAAGAGCTAGCTTTCGCCGACGAGGGAGATTTTTTCCAACGGCCAACAGCCTCTTGTTTAAATTCGCTCCCACGAGGAGTCGAATCCGAAACCTCAACACCCTTAAAGAGTTAGAGCACCGTTGGACTAAATGAAATAGTTGGAGGTATGATTTAGATGCAAAATTAGTTTGAGGAGTTATCTGAATAAACCTTCGTACTCAGATATGTGGATCTCACTGTCAGACCATCAAAACTACTTTTCTTCGTTTAAGCGTAAAATATTCGGTTTTGATGTTCAATGATGCATACTTTTCTTCGTTGTTGCCGTTTCTAATGAGTACCATCCACGACGGCGAGGTCTACAATGGTTACATGGTACCAAGACAACAAACCGTCTTAGGACGGTTACCTTCATTACTGTTCTCATGTTTTGCCCTGCAGCGCCTCGTTGGCGACGGTGGTGAGATGATCTTGACAGTTGCTTGATCCCTGCGAGCATGTGTTCCTTCGGTTGATGATTAACCGCCTTGTTGATGATGAGATCACCGGTCTTGATTACATCATAACACGGCCGAGCCCGGGCTACGTGAAACACGCGCTACGCACAGCTGACAAGCTGAGTGCGTAGCTGCTAACTGGCCAACAACCAACAGACAACAGTCCCGTCCCGCCCTGCCCCGCCAGGCCGATCCGCCGATACCACCCCGGGCACCCCCCAGGCCCCCACAACAACAATAAAATCCCACCTCCACTTCCCATGACGCTGCGACTGCGAGTCATCAGGAACACGGTTGATGGATACACCGGCAGCGGCAGAGTCTTCAGCGGCGGTGTTCCGGCGAGTGTACGACACTCTTAAGCATGAGCTCCTCCGTGAACACGCCTTTGCTGGCTTCAATAACGACGATGCCATCCAATGGTTTGACCGAGTGAGTCTTGCGATACTAGTATATTATCTCTACTTCTCTTTCATTATTTTTCCCCGCATGTGCTTTGGCTATACTTTGAACAGTGAATAATCAGTTATCCAAAACCGAGTAAGGGGAGCAAATCTTACTATTACTAATTAGAAGTCACAAAGCAAACACGATTTGCGAATCGTGCTAGAAAAAAGATAAATCTAAAATTTTTTCACAAAAACCAGAAACATCCGGCCGTTCATCGTGTAGATCTAATAATAGTAGCCATTAGATCTATTATATTATATTTTATAAAATATTACCCACCATGCCATTATGAAAGATGGGATAAAATAATCCCCTAAATTTCTATAAAAATTGTCCACCATACCATTATAAAAGATGGTATAAAATAACCCCCTAAATTTATATAACAATTACTCATCGTGCCATTATAAAATAAGAATTAAAATAACCGTCTAAATTTGCATAAAATTACACATCATGTTATTATAAAATATGGATTAAATAACTCTCTAAGTTACATAAATTACTCACCATGCCATTATAAAAAATAAATCAAAATCAGCACTAAATTTGCATTTAAATCACCCACGCTGCAATTACAAAATATGAATGAAAATAAACCCCTTTAATTTTGCTAAGTATTAAATCTATATTTTCTAATAAAACTCTAACCCGTGCGAGAGTACGGGTTGATGAACTAATATAATAAAAACAAAAACTGAATAAGGGAATATTTCATTGGTTGGCAATGTGTGGTTGGCAAAATTTGCTCCTCGATTTCCAAATTAAAAGGGTGCAGAGCTGCTAGAGAGGATATGCAACGAAAAACTTATCTTTGCACGAGGACACTTTTGCTTCCATGTTTATTGCAAGAAACATGACATTGTTCACTGTCTTGTGTTTTTAGAGAAACAACTTGCTATTTTTTGTCCTCACTTTGTTAATAACCAGAGATACTGGATTTCTAACACCCACTATTTAAGTTAGTCTCCACTTAGCTCATTGCTGCATCTCACACTGACAAAGTACGTGAGTTGTCCACGATGGTTTTGCGACGGCCAGATGAGTCTGAAACTTGGATTCACATGTTGTGTACCTTTCTTCAGAGCTTTGTAATATTCACATGATTTAATCTTTGAGTCAGCAGAGCATCCTGTGTAGTATATTAGACCGCATCTTCAAGTTGCTAATGATTTTACTGATGCTATCACTTGCCCCATCTCCATTTCTCTTTATCGACATATATCTGGCCTACTTATCTATAGAACTTGTTTCTTGTTATCCAAAATTTGTTTCACCTGTTACTCCAAGCTACTACAATCAGCTCTATATGTTTCCTAAATTATTCCTTAATTTCTTCTCTCTGAGAGCAGATGATGGACTACAATGTTCTTGGAGGTGAGAAGCTATTTCGTTTTTGAGACGAGCCACACGATAGATGATCCTCGATAATTTCTATTCAAGATGATGATTTAGATCTGCACAAATACAGGAAAGCAAAACCGTGGCCTGGCTGTTATTGAGAGCTATAAATTACTGAAAGCCGGATCTGAACTAAGTGAGGAGGAACTATTTCTTGCTTGCGTCCTCGGTTGGGGTATCGAATGGGTACGTATAGAGCAGTTCTGCAGCATGCTGATTTGACAATTGTAAAACCATGTCTTTTTAGCAGGTCTAATTCGTTTCCTGCGTTGCTATTTTTTTCAATACTGTGCAGCTTCTAGCCTCTTCCTTACTTCTAGATGATATTATCGACAACTCTCACATTAGGCGAGGAAAGTCTTGTTGGTACAGACAGGTTTGCCAACTGATTTTTTTAGAGAAAAGGTTCCCTGTTTTATTTTATTATATATTACTAATTGGAGACACTTTTGGAGTCTTCACGTTGATCTAGAAAAAACAAATCCTAAAAATTCTCACAAAACTAGAAACATCTGGGCGTTCATCAGGTAGCTCTAATAATAATAGCCATTAGACCTATTATATTTTAAAATAAATTACTTCATTATGAAAGATTAATTAATATAGCCCCTAAATTTGCATATAAATAAGTTACCAGACATGGCATTATGAAACATGAATTCAAATAACCTTATAAATTTGCATATAAATTACCCAACATGTCATTACTCATTGTGAAAGATGAATTGAAATAAACCCCCCTATTCGCATATAAATTACCCGCCATGACTTTGTGAAATAAATTAAAACAACCCTAAATTTGCATATAAATAATCTACCAAGCCGTTATGAAAGATTAATTAAAGTCACCCCTAAATTTTTATATAAATTACGTGCCATGTCATTATAAAAGATAAATTAAAATTAATCCCTAAAATGTGCATATATACCCACCATGCCATTATGATTGCTGAATTAAAATAACCTAGTAAATTTGCATATAAATTATCCATCATGTCTTTATGAAAATGAATTGTAGTATCCCATATTGGCACATAAATTACCCACCATACCATTCTGAAATATATGAATTAAAATAATCTCTGAATTCATATATAAATTTGTATTTTGCCGTTGTGAAAGATCATTTATAGTAAATCTCTGAATTTGTATATAAATATCCACTATGCCATTATAAAATAAAATAAATATTAAATAGAGCATGTTATATAGATAATGTAAAAATATGTACAACATGTCCATTAAACTTTGAAAATATAAGATATATTAAATAACAAAAATTTAATTAATTGTGGGTCTCAAATTTATACAAACTTCTAGCATTTGTGTTTTATAACAATACTAGCCCGTGTTGTGCATGGAGTTGACGTACTATTTCATCAAATAAATCAATTCGACATATTTTTGGAATTTTGGAAATGCAAATGTTAGTCTGTCTAATCAACTATCCGTAGGAGATTTCAATTTTCAATATTATGTTTCAACTGATGAATGGCAAGCTTTAGGCTTTAGCGCTTGTTCAAATAAAAAACTTCCACTTTAGATGCTATCAAGTTCTGTTCCTAGGAAAATGAATGATTTAGAGATAGAATTGGACTAGTCTATTAACCCTTGCTCTTTTACGGGTTAGAGTTTTAATAGATATAATTTTAATCCGGTAATATTAAATGTGATTGTGTGTGTAATTTATATGCAAATTTAGAAATTATTTTAGTTTATCTTTTATGCTGGCATAGCGGTAATATATATATATATATTGTAGATTTTAGGGTTTATTTTAATTAATCTTTTATAATGTATGGTGAATATTTTATATGAGAATTTAGGGTATTATTTACTTCATATTTTTATAATGGCATGGTGGGTTATGCAAATGTAGGGTTTATTTTAATTCATATTTTATAATGGCATGGTTGGTAATTTTTATATAAATTTAGGGGTTAATTGATTTCGTCTTTCGTAATGGTATGATGGTTAATTTTTTAGAAAATATAATAGATCTAATGGCTACTATTATTAGAGCTACGTGATAGATGGTTGAGTGTTTCTGATTTTGATGAAAATTTCTAGAATTTATCATTTTTCCTAACGTGTCTGGTGAGGATTAACATGGAGGCTCTCAAAGGAGCTATAGTTAGTAACAATAGTAAGGTGTGCAGATTAATATTCTTTGCATTATTCTAGCTCATTTGTTAATTCCCACGGTTAAGTTATATTTTTCTCACTCTGATTAGGTTGGCCCAATTGCTATAACTGATGGACTTATTCTCCTCACCCAAACTTCACGGATGCTTAGGCTCTATTTTTCTGAAAAACACTACTATGCTGATCTACTCAACTTATTCAATGACGTAACTACTTATGCTCAAAATTGGTACTATTTTGAGGACAATTTTTGGCACGGCGTCATAATTGTCATTGCACAGGTTGAGTTTCTGACGGCTTCCGGACAATTGCTAGATCAAATTGCAACAAATGAAGTGCACAAATATCAGAACAAGTATAATGTACATGTGTATGTTAAATGATTATGAATTCACATCATACAATGTGTTTTTAGGAACATGCAAATATATTACCGTTTGTTTTTTTATTTTACTATCTTTTCCTGCAATTAACAAACATTTGAATTGTGTGCAGTTACCACAACATTGCAGAATACAAGACATCTTATTGTTCTTTCTACTTGCCGGTAAAAAAGAAGTGCTCTGTATATTTCACCAGTTGTTTTAGAATATCACCCTACCCAATTTGCTTGGAACAACTTGCTAAAGCATATTGTGTATAAGAATCTAGGAACTGATTTCCAGCTATTGAGAATACATGCATCAAATTCATGTCTGGAATGGTAGAGCCATTGAACTGGCAATGAATTCAAATGGTCACTCCTCCCGTTTACAGTGTGCTAGTGATGATTCTGCGTTGCGAGAACTGAACACACACTGTTTTAGCCTCTAGGTGAAGTGTGAAATCGATGCCAGTAGCAAAAAATTATGTTAATTTAAATATATAGAAAGAGTTTATGGCCAGATTTTAGTGGTATTCAATATGTTATTTTTATTTTGTGATCTTTTACTCTGAAGCTGTAATTCACAAGTAGCCAAATTCTTTTAAACCTGTTAAGGTCGCTTGTGCATTGCTACTATCTGGTCAGAGTTTGCATGATTATGTTCAAATGAAGCAAATCCTAGTTGAAATGGGTGTTTACTTCCAAGCTCAGGTATAGCACTATAGCAGACATCTTTGTAATATTCCCTCCGGTCATTAATATATGATATTTTTTAGTTCAAATTATACTAAAAACGTCATATATTAATGACCGAATGAAGTACATTTTTTCCTTGCCAAACCTCTTTTCTTCCTGACGCGTGCTTTCACATTAAGTGCTAATAGTCAAACTTTATTTTAGGACGATTATCTAGACTGTTATGGTGATCCGACTGTTATAGGCAAGGTAAGTTCAGCAAGAGTACTCCACTGTGCTAACACTAAAAGTTTCCTATATTTTATTCCCAAAGCATCTTATGGCAGATCGGTACTGATATTGAAGAATTCAAATGCTCTTGGCTATTTGTTCAAGCACTTCAGCGTGCTGATGACAAGCAAAAGGATTTATTATTTGTAAGGACCATTGATTATGTGTTTATCCAATACTTCTATATAACTATGACACATTATCTGAACTGGTCAAAAGAACAACACGTTATCTTAATGTTTTTGTGCGATTCGCAGGAAAACTATGGGAAATCCAATCCTGTTTGTGTAGAACAAGTAAAGGCTCTTTACAAAGACCTTGATCTTGAAGTTACATTTTCTCTGTTTACCACTCAATTAGTATATTTTACCAATTTTTTTCCTTGCATAAAGAATATCTTGCATCGTAGTATTTCTATTTTGACCCTTTCTATATTAATCGGATATACCCCGTTTTTTTCCACTTCTAGAGGGCCTTCTCTGAGTATGAAAGGGAGAGCTATGACAAGCTGATTTCTAATATTGAAGCATAACCCAGTGAAGCAATACAAGCAGTGTTGAAGTATTTTCTACACAAGATCTACAAGAGGAGGAAGTAGTAACAAGCCTTCGAGACATGTTCATGGGGAGGGGAGTGATCAACCAATATTACTAAACAAAATTTTCATAAATGAATAATCTTCTTGCTTGGTGCCTAGGAACATGTACCTGTATGCAATTAATAATGAAAAAAAGTCTTGTTCGTCTCTAATCATAAAAGGGGAAATGATATCTATAAGAACATTTAAAATGTTGTTATAACCTCCTTGTTTGTTTAAGGGAAGGTTTGAGAATACTTTGTCTTTCACTGCATTTGTCTCCCGGATATTACATAGTGATGGAGATGACAAACTTCAAAATTGATGCTTTGTCCTACTACAAGGAATCTGATGATACATGTCATTTTCATTTTGTCATTGAACTACCAAAAAGCGTCACAAACAATGATCTTTGACGTAACAAAAAATGGTCATGTATCACACGTCATAGATTTTTTTGGTGCCAGTAACTGTCATATATTAACTTAATCAGTGACGTTCATATATGTCATGTATATATTGTTGATTCGTTGTGTATCCATTCCATAGTGACGGAAAAAGATGTCACAAAATGGTACCGCATAAGCATTTGTCATATCACTTCAACGTGAATCCAGCGTGGCTGATACCGTGGCATTTCATTTTTCGTCATAGATTAATACTGAGTTGGGCTGTGTATGGCAGCCCAATTCATAGGATAGCGTTTTGAGGCCTGTTAAATTACTTTGGGCTCCATTATTTTATCACAATTTTATATTGCAGCAGCCTAACAGGAATTTACAAAGAACATACAATATGGCCCAGTATTAGGCAAGCCATCATTAATTACATATACATCATTCATACAAAAATTATGACAATGCAAACTTCATCATAGAAATGTATTGTCTTATGGAACATCACCAGTCTTGCGTTTCCATATCAATACAAAGTAACAGAACAACACTAGATCTACATTCATCGTCAAAACACAAGATCTAGCACTTCTTGGACAGAACAGTGAAGGTTCATGAACCGGCATAAGATGCCAACAAAATGGGTGATGAATGGCTAAATGACTTGATGATATGCTAATGGAGAAAGGGACATTTAGGAGCATTAGCAATGAAAAAAAAATCATAAAACGATTTGAAAAGATGCCAACGAAATGGATGATGAATGGCTAAATGATATGTTGATGGCTCGAAAGGATGTAGTGGTATGCTTTGTTCTCTTCTACTTTGTTTTCTATCCTTCAATTTAATATTTACTTTGTCACCAATTTATTTATCGTTTTATTGTGTGTAGATTGCTCCTATTGAAGAATAATGTCTGTCGAAATGGGAGCCATATGCCATGTCATCTACTTCATTTGGTATGAACAGATTCAAATTGCAAAATTTACTTCTTTCATGTATCTGAGACACTCATGTATGTTCTTTAATAAAATTGTCCTTAAACCACCATGTTGGTTTTGTGTGAGACATACTGAACTTATGTAGACCTAGCGTCCTTTGTGTTTAGCCCCCTAAGTATATTTCTTGGATCCACCACTGGTTGTTGGTGATTAATCATGAGACCGTCTAGTGCATGTATTTGCACTGGGTCTTGGATCTTAAATCTGGAGCCTTTTTCTTATCACCTGACCGTCCGGTCAACGGGAGTACGGGACCACCGTGTCAAGGCACCTTGGTTTTACCCGTTAATTTCTTGGGTTTTCTTGATCATCTTTATCTTGGTAATTCCGCCGTGGTGTTTGTATCCTAAATATATCACTTGCATCCCTAAAACTTACTAGCCAAATATTCTAACAAACACATTAATCTTCGTTCAACCACCAAAATTATAATAATAAGCATACTAATAAGCACAAAGTTTAAGACACATTTCTATGGCAGCCTTGACGCCCCCCAAAGTTGACGTCCCATGCGCGGGGCGTGCAATCCCTAGGCACGAGATGCCATTGTCATCGGTTGGGAAAGCCACTCGTTGCCCATAGAAAATTGTTGAGGTCACTTCAATAAATTACATATCTCGTTGACTCATGCGAGATTGGTAGGGACTCAACAATTATTAGGCCTCCTTTGGGAGGGCTCTCCCAGGCTCCCAACTAGCTCCGGCTCCTCCTTTCGGCACTATAACACTACTGCAGCGGAGTTGTTTTTGCTCTTTTCTCTCTCCCTCTCTCACAAAGCACTTAGCGTCCGGTGGAGCTGCTGGAATTGGGCTTCTTGGGGCTCCGGCTCCCGCTGCTATAGTAGCGCTACAGTGCCAGAGCCGGAGCACCTCAGAGCCCTCCCAAAGAGGGTCATTAGTGGTATAATTATGCCGATCATGTGCTACTGTCGTAGTGTTGACTAAGTAACTTCTATAGGGTTCCAGCCTTCCAGGTAGTATGGTAGGGTTTAGGGCATGGAGACCTTCAAAATTGATGGCAATAGCACGGGAGGGACTAAAAATTTAAATCGATAGCATTGGAAAAAAGAGTTTAATTTCCAATAGCACATAAAAGATTACTACTGTAAGTTTGAATGGCATGCAGAGAATTTACTCTCAAATCAGACCTAGCACAGTAAACACCATAACCATCAAGGTGCTGTTTGGTTCGGACATTTTACCCCGTTATCGACTCTCGCCGGCAGCGAAAAGCGCTCCTTTTAGTTTGGTTCGCCCGCGACGTTATCGGCTCGCGCGGGATCTGACTCCAGCCTTCGTAATCACGATACCGCCCACCCTCCTGCGGCATCTGATTGCGCAGCGTTTCTTCGTCTCCGGTCGTGCACCAAACAAAGTATGTTTTCCCTTGCTCTGTATCAGGTTCCAGTGCAATCCAATCCCACTGACATTGCCGGTCCCTTGAAGAAACCAAACACCACCCAAATGCTTGTGTAGAGAGATCAACGCACATATGCAAAAGATTAATCGACAACAGATAACTAGGTTACAACCACGGGCACGGCCCTTAGAGGCACGGCCAGCACGTTTGCAGTGGTAAATTTCTCGCTCACGTCCAATTGCTGTGCCGACACACCGTCCGGCAGGCGCCATTCAAACGCGTGCAGCAGGGACGCCAATATGAGCGGCACGACGCGCTCCGCCATGGGCAGACCAGGACACAGCCTCCGGCCGGAGCCGAAGGGGATGAACTCGAACTCCTTCCCTCTGAAACCCACCTCGTCCTCCCTGTCCAAGAACCGCTCCGGGATGAATTCGTCGGGCCTCTCCCACGCCGCCGGGTCCCGCATTATAGCCCAAGCGTTGAATATCACGGTGCAGCCCTTGGGCACGGCGTGGCCTCCGATCTCGACGCCGTCGTCCGTGGCCCGGTGGGGGAGCAGTATCGGCGCCACCGGGTGCAGCCGCATCGCCTCCTTCACCACCGCTAGCAGGTACGGCAAGCTTACCGCGTCAGGCTCCTCGACGGTCTCTTTGCTGCCAAGAGCGCCGTGGATCTCCTCCCGCGCCTTGGCCATCACGCTCGGGTTGCGGAGCAGCTCCGCCATCGCCCACTCCACGGTGACCGCGATGGTGTCGCTCCCGGCAGCAAAGACGTCGAACATGATGGTCGTCACGTTGTCCCGTGTGATCTTGCCCGTGGACAGGAGCTCCAGGAGCGCGTCGAGGAAGTCACGGTGCGGCGCGTCGTCGTCCTTGGACGACGAAGAGGACGACGCATCGGCGGCGGCGGCCAAGGCCAACCGGCCGTCCACCACGTCATCCAGCATGCGGAAGACCTTGTGAAAGCGCCGGGCCGTCCAGCGCCGCCAGCCCTGCAGGTCGAGCGGGCGGACGAGAGGGAAAAGGTCCGACACGTTGGGCTTGGCGATGGCCTCGATGATCTCTTCCACGAGGTCCCGCAGCCCCCGCGCGGAGTCGGCGCCGACGTCGACGACGTCGCGGGAGAACAGGGCGCTGGCCACGAGGTTGAGCACGCCGCCGTACACGGCCTGGCCGACGTCCACCTCCTCCCCGGCCCGGGAGCGGAGGTACGCCACGATGTCCCGCGCCTTGCGCTCGCGGACGCCGCGCGCCGCGGCGAGGCTGCGCGGGGAGAAGACGTGCGCGGCGACGACGCCGCGCAGGGCCTTCCAGCGCGGGTCGGAGCTGGGGAGCCAGATCATGGACCGGTCCGAGAACCCCGCCGCGCGGGCGATGTCAGGGACGGCGCGCGCGGACAGGCTCCGGTCGTGCTTGGTGAACGCCTCCCGCGCCGCGTCGCGCGACGAGACGACCACGGCCGTGGTGAGGCCCAGGCGGAGGCGCATGACGGGGCCGTGCGCGCGCGCGAGCCGCGCCAGCGTGTGGTGCAGGTTGCCGCCGCCGCCGCGCAGGTCGAGGAGGTTGCCGACGAGCGGGAGCGGGCTGGGGCCGGGCGGCAGGCGTCCGGCTCCGGTGCCGGCATGGCGGCGGCGTACGTTGGTGAGGTAGTATAGGAGCGAGGCGGCGAGCGTGGCCAGCAGCAGCAGGCAGTGCTCGCGCAGCATTTTGTAGTAATGGCGTGAGCGGCGGCGTGCGAGCTTTGCCGGCCAGGTGGGAGTCCGATCAGTTTCTATTTATGGAGAGAACAGTCAGTGCAGAGTTTGTTGTGCGGCCGTGTGCGAGCAAGCTGCTGGTTGCCATGTTTGGGAGCCGTGTGAAATCAAAAAATGGAAGTCGTAGAGCAAGTTGCTTTTGACACCTTGAACGCCGGCAGAGACGAAGACGCGTGTAGCGTATGATCCGTTTGTCGGCATACAGCGTACGATCTTGGCCCAACGGTCTCTTCACATGGTGCGGTGCGGTACGCAAGAGGGTGTATTCATATGTCGGCATACGAGCGCTATTAATTTGAAGGACAAGGAGGAGCAAACCGGCACGCCAAGAACTGCTGAACTCTCACGTACAAAGCAGAAGAAGGCAAGTAGCTGATGTGTGCACACGTCCTCGTATGTACACCCCTCAGGAAAATAGGTGGCACAACTTTTTAAGTGGAAATGGAATTTCAATCGTTTTTAGTGACGTGCAGCCGTGCAGGTAATTGCCTCTGTACCATTTGGTTTGTAAAACTGTTTATCCACTTCTTCCTGCCTTCTTTCCTCTTTCGGTTCGTTGCTTCCTCGGACTTGCTTCATGTGTAATCATAGCAGTGGCATTGACCAATGAAAAAGGGGAAAAGTCTGTTTCAGCATGTGCTGCTCGTTGTTACGGGAACTAATAAATTTCAATAAAAATATGTATAGGTTATTACGTAACCACGTAAATTTACTATTGTAATTCTATTGATTTATGGTAGTAGTTACACACAAATTTGATCAAAGAAATTAATACTCCATGAACAGAAAACACTTTCACTGTATAAAAAGGACAAATCTTACTATTACTAATTACAAACTATGAATAAAAAGCACTAATTGTGAGTCGTGCTATGAAAAAAAGATAAACCCTAAAAATTCCCAAAAGATAAGAAATATCTAGCCCTATATTTGGTAGCCTCTAATAATGCTAACCATTGGATCTATTATATTTTCTAAAAAATTACCCATCATGCCATTATAAAAACAACATTAAATGTACCCTTTAAATTTGGATAGAAATTATTCACCATGCTATTATAAAAAGATCAATTAAAATATCCCCTAATTGCATATAAATTATCCACCATGTCATTGTGAAATATCAATTAAATAACCCCTAGCCCCCTAAATTTACATAAATTACCCATTATGCAAATGTAAAAGATAAATTAAAGCAACCCTAAATTCGCCTATAAATTACCCACCATGCCACTGTGAAAGATGAATTAACCCTAAATTTGCACAGAAATTGTTTGTCATGCACCGTGAAATATGAATTAAAATATCTCTAAATTTGCACATAAATTACCTAGTGTGGTATTGTGAATTATAAAATATAAATTAAAGTTTCCCTAAATTTACATATAAATTTCCTATTGTGCCATTATTAAAGATACTTTAAAACAACCTCCTAAATTTGTATATAAACTACTGCTATATCATTATAAAATATGTTTGCTGGTTAGTGCCTATTATAAATAGATAGGATAAAAATAATTATATAAACAAATTAGAGATCTAAATGAATAATATTTTGATTAACTGTTTGGGTCTCAAATCTTATATATCAAAATAGCTAGCCCCCAGTACCTATTTCTCTCAACATGCGTGAAGCCACGTCATCTCCGGAGCTCACTAAGTCTTATGCCACGTCATCATCCACTAAGTCCTTTATTTTTTTAGATGATGGAAACAAGTGTTCCCGGCTTCATCTCCATGGGAGGAGAATCAGACCAGACTTATTACAAACACACGACTCCGCAACAAATTTAAACCAGAGCATCTAGACTTCAGTTCACCTCCCAAGACTCAGAACAGAAACACAACGTGCAACAGAAAACTCAAAGGCTAGACAAAAGAAATCCTAGCCGGGGCTTGCCAACCAAACGAAGTGAAAATTCGCAGAGCCGCCACTTCAAGATTGTGAGCACCCTGCGTCAACCATTGTACGTGGTCCTCATTTCGCTGCAACTTGGTCCAGTGACGGAGCCAAAAGGTTCCCCTGAAGAGTACCTGCAAGAAATTTTTAGATTGTTTCCTGTCAAAAATTGAGTCATTCCTTTGCAACCAAATTGCCCAAAGCACAGCTGCAGCTCCTACCAATAGAAAGGATTTGTATTCTCTATCCCTCTCACTGGACCACTGATCTAAAAGGTGCTGCGTGTTGCGAGGCGGAGAGATACCTAAAGACATAAAAACGACCCGCTACAAAAACTTAGCTGGTCGGCAATCAAAGAAAAGGTGTTGTATACTTTCATTTGCGTTACAGAAACAGCACCCGAGATGGCCATTCCAGTTCCTCCTGGCTAGGTCGTCCTTCGTCAGAAGAACTCCCCTCTTTATATACCACATAAAAATCTTAATTTTTAATGGTATATTAGTTTTTCAGATTTTCTGGAGCACTTTTATTCCACTGTTGATTAGGATTTAACAGTGAATAAACCTGACTTGTTAAGGCCCCATTTAAACCTATCCCTCCCCTCGCTCAGAACCATGCTCATAACTCGCCTTACCAACTCATTCCAGGCCTATAATCTATCTCCATACAAACCTCTTCTAAAGGAGATATTCAGAGGAATGGATCCCATCACCTCCGCCACTGTCGCTCCCTTCTTCCTAACTATATTGAACAACGAAGGATACATCCTTTTCAACGGCCGATTGCCACACCAGGTATCTTCCCAGAACCGAACCTGGGTGCCATCGCAAATAGAAAAGGAGCCCAGACATAGGAACTCGTCTTTCACTTCCATGAGGCCAGCCCAAAAATGTGAAACCCCGGGCCTATTAGAACCAAACCCAAGAGGTTTAGATCTAATGTACTTGTTTCTGAGCAGATTTTGCCAAATACCATCCTCGTTAGCTAATTTGAACAACCATTTGCTCAGGAGACATGTATTCTGTACTTCTAGATCTATGACCCCTAATCCCCCTTGTTCTTTAGGTTGTCGAATCTCTTTATTTATATCTTTATGTTGATTTTTTGTGGCTTTACGCATGCAGTGTTTCTCTATGGCGTACACACCGGTAACACTCAAATTTCCGCGCTACTCCCGAAGAGTTTATCTTATACCTTTTACAAGTGCAACATTACACAATTCATACAGCAACGCGCGGGTGTCATATAGTTTATTACATATATTAGCCCGTACTTTGCATGAGGTTGACGTACTAGTGTAAATTTAATTATAAACACTAATTTGGCACTTCACATCACCTCGAAAACTAATTCTATTCCTTGGATTAGGGGTGGCGACCAAGATAGGGATGCAAACGGATCGGATCGGAGCGGATAATGCCTTTTCCATATCCTAATCCTATTTCTTTTGTCGGATTCGGAGCGGAGCGGATATTACTCGGTTACGGATATGGATACGGATTTTTTCGGATATCGGAAATGGTGCGGATTCGGATCGGTGTCGGAGCGGATGCGGATTTAAAAATATCGGATAATACATGTTACATATAGTTTTTTTTTTTTACAATGATCAACAAGTTATATACTAAAGTATAACTGTTCACATCATAGTTTAAATATCAGTAACAAAAAAATAATAGTGACGGTATTTTTGGCACTAATCAATCATCATTGACTCTTATGTACTTGTCAAACTAATCAGATTATCCTATTATAATCATCGGATAATCCGCATTTAAATATCGGATACTCCATATCCGTCGGATTTTCGTGATATCATATCCTACTCCGCATCTACGTGTAAATCGGATTCGGATTATCCATATCCGCATGGATATAAAAACTCCTTCTTCATATCCGCATAATTAGGATTCAGATCGGATCGGATCGGATAATTATCCACACCAATTGCACCCCTAGACCAGGGCTTCTTTTCTGGTTTTGGGTGTGCAACATTATCAGAAAGATGTTTGCTTGGCTTTATCAGAAACTTCAATATGGTCAGCCTTACTAGCTTACAATGTAACACGAGATTCCCAAATTACAACATTTTATCCTTTTACTGAACACAAATTTACACACCTCCTTTGTTACACAACGTTGAAGCCCAGCCACCATGCATCCTCATTTTTGTCCGTGAAAGCCCACCAACGACTTCATTTCGTGAAAGCACAACAACGTGCGCGGGCCATAACTCTTTCTCTTCTTCTTGATGGCTCCGCCATGGCTAGGCCAAGTGACGAAAGAGGCAATGCAAGGCCCGTCTGCACGCTGCGCCAGGTACTTCAGAGCAGCATCTACATCCACCGGCTTTGGGTATTTTCCCCCCTCCGAATGTATTACCCTACGCTGCTACACAGGGATTGAAATGTGGTCTTCTTACTGCCGCACCTCTTCTACTCACTCTTCTGACCAGTTCGTTCACCCGCCTCTATCTATCCATCTACATTATATAAAAACAAGTTTTTATAAATCTTTTTACTTACAATATTCTTAGTGTACCCCTCACGTTGGCTCCACCGTATAGGTTAAAAAAAACTAAAAATGGTCTAAAACAGATAGAAAGAAATATTTTCATCATTTAGTCTTTTATTTTTTTTCATCTCATTTTATTGTACTCATACCCACCAAATACTTTCATTATCTTAGAATTAACGAGAAAAAAGGACGTCAATCAATTAAATCTCTTTATTTTTAATTCTTCTTTTCTTTTTTTTCACCCCTCCTTTGATTGTCCGGTCAACCATCTCGTGCTACGTACGTGTTGTACTATTAGCACTTCGTCAACCGAGTAATAAATCCACCAAATAACTCCAACAAACAAATGAGTATCACTGATCCAATCTGAGAAATAGAGTTCAGGTCGGCAGCAAGCAGGGAAGGGAAGAACATCACACCTCTAGAGATCCAAGTGAGGGATAAGAGGAATCAGAAGTACACGAGGCACAAGAGCAGCGGGTAGACTTGGGGAGGAAGATGAACAGTAGTACGTAGAGGAAGAGCCGAGTAACTGGATATGTTCTGAATAGTTGATGTCTCCTCGCGTATTTTGGCTCTCTTGTAGTGTTGGTCTTCCATAACTTGGGCTGGCATAGGCCATTGCGCTGACAACTCCTAACATTCCCCCTTGTTAAGATTTTGCTTGCTCTCAAGCCAAAACAGTAGAATCTTGAGGTCAAAACACCACTCTGCCAGGATCCCATGGAGTTAGCAAGCCAATGGTCCATGTCAAATATTGTTCACAACCAACCAAGTGTGTTCAGTGGCGGAGGGATTCCCCCTTTTCTCGCTCCCTTTGGCTTGTAACTCCTTTGGTACTTTGTTTTCTTTTATAATTTACTTTTTGCTGTAGGGGGAAATCCCTCCAGGTTCATCAAAAAAGTGTGTTCAGTGGCGGAGGGAAGGGGGGCGCGCAGGGGCCAGGCCCCCCTAACCATCACGCAAGTCTACTAGGTAGGATTAAAGAAATTGCTTATCCTATTCATTAGCCTCCCCTCAATCCTATTATACAAATATAATATATGGCACATGGTTGCACCATCACCGGCCATCAAGTGACGAGGTCCAGTGACTACTTAACCTAAATCGAGAATCATCATCCTCCTCGTGGAGTCAGGCACAACGCGGTCAGGACACGTAGATGTCTCATTGAGCTGCTAATTGAGAAGGAATTAACAGCAAAGATTAAGCTCTCTACTTTTCAAAAAAATCACGTATGCTACATTATTTTTATATTAGTTAAATTTAATTAGTAGATGATTTTATAGTGCAACTTATATTGATTTTCTTATTATCTATGCTATATAAAAGTTAGCGTATGCATATGTGTATATCATGTCGTATTGTTGTCATTTTACATAGTTAAAAAATTGGCTTTCCTATACCCAAATTCTGGCTCCGCTACTGAGTGTGTTGTTCCAATAGAGGTCAGCATCGGATGAAGCTCATGATTGCAGTGTGATCCCTTAAACGAGCATCAACTGCATGTGAATAGGAGGTAGTAGTACAGGAGGTGGCCATGGCTGCAACTCAATGCGACAAGTAGTGAGCATAATTCCGAGTGAAGATACAGGAGGTAAGTAGTACAGGAGCAGAGTAACATGTACATACGTCTAGCCTAGTTAAGATTCAGAGTTCGGAGGAGGCACGTCCAGTCCAAGGTGACGAGCAGGGCCGGCGTAGAGCCACCACAATGTGCACGAGTCGATCGTCACCATAGTTCTTGATCGCGATATTCGCAAGGACCAGCGGGGCGACGCGTCGTTTCTCATTTCACAATCCTTGCATACATGAAACAAGACGACGATCGTAGTGGTCCAGGTGTGCATCGTGGAATGTAGATGCGCAGCCGCAGGAACATGACCTGAGCCAGACGTGGAGAAACTGATCATGGGCAGGTGTGCGTCGTGGAATGCCGTAACATTTTATCGTGGAATGTTGTACCGTATCGTAGTGCTGCACTGGATGGGCCAGACGTGGAGGGAAAAAAAAACACGCACCGTATTTCAAGGAGTCAATTCCTTCTGCTGAAATTTTGAGTCGTTCTCTGACTGTCACCGAAATTTTAAAATTTACTTCGCTGTCACTGAAATTTCTTTTGCGTTCCTCGGTTGCCATTTCATCAACCTGGGGTTACCTCTCCACTCACTGACGAGTGGGCCCATGAACGTTCCTCCGCCGGCGCCGGCCTTGCCCCTTCACACCGTCCGCCCAGCTCGCCCAGCCCGGCCGCCGACGGCCACACCCCACCACGCTGCTCGCCTAGCCCGACCACCACTGGCACGCCCTCCATACCGCCTTTGCGCCGCCTGCCCAGCTCGCCCAGCCCAGCCGCTGCCGGCCACGCCTCTCCACACCGCTCGCCCAGCCCGCTGGCCGCCGCCGGCCACGCCCTCCACGCTGCTCGCTGCCCGCCGCCGCCGATGTTGCTGCTCTGCCGGCCGCTGCGATGCATCGCCTGTCCGCAATGGCTGCCGGTCGCCCTGCTGGAGACGGCCGGCCGAGATGCCTCACCTGTCTGCAATGGCCGTAATGCAGAGGGAGAAGGGGCGACGTCGCGCGGCGCTGCGGCTGCGGGTGGCGGGAGCGCGTCCCTGGTGAGCTCCACCCGCGGGCACCGGCCAGCCATCAGAGCGCCGCCGCGGCTTCATCGAAGGCGGCAGGCAGGCGAGGCACCGCGCCGAGGAGGCCGCGACCCACAACAGAGGAGTAACGGAGGTGCAGTTTGTGGGCCCATTTTGTCAGTGGCAGATAGCTTACGGTAGTGGCATCTAAGGAATGGTATATATTTTTCAATTGCAGTGAAGGAAATTTCAAAATTTTGGTGGCAGTGAGGGAACAATCCAAAATTCCAGTGGCATTGAGAAAATTGACTCTATTTCAAGCTGCATGCATGGGCGGCACTGTGCAATTGGTCAAAGTATTTGGCACTCTTGATGCTTGTTTGGATGAATGCAATCCACTTAAATTGGATCTAGTTGAGAAAAGCAATACAACACTAGGTTTTTAGGCCTTCTAAAATACTCAAATTTTTAACCAATCCGTAGATGCCATGTCACCGACCTCAAGAGCACCAGTGAGATGCACAAACTCTGGTAGGGTTAGGGGGTGGGGGTTTACCTGTGTTCTCCGGGCTTAGAAGGGGTGGCTAGGGAGGCCAGCGGCACGACAGTGGTGGTGGGCAGCGGGTGGGACGGCGAGGGCGCCGCCGCCCAGGTGATGGAAGGCGGTTGGGCAATGCCGATGGCGGAGGCATGTACTCCACCTCGGTAAGCTAGCGGCAGTGGAGACACCGCCGGAGAAATGGCGTGACATGGCGTGAAGAGGGCGACGACGAGCGCGGAGTGGCGGTGGCAGCGAGGAGCGATCGCTTGGGTATGGATGGGAATGGGCGCGGTTGAAGAGATTAGGTGGATCTGATCTGAACCGTTGGATTGTGATCAACTTCGAGTGATGATGAACCCCTAAAACAACCGAATTTTTGCATGGACAGAGATGCTCTTTCTCTTGCTCTCGCCGTCCTGCGTTGCGTTCTGGTGTCATGGTGTGGATGGATTGGACCGATGGAACGACGACAAACAAGGGCTCCGTGACGACCGAAACGAGCGTCGTCCCCGTCCTACATACACTTTCACTCCTTGGCGCGGCACAGAAGACTGGGTTGCTGCGCCTGGCGCTGGCGGTCGCGTGTCCGTGCTACAGTAGATCTGCCGTGCGACAGCGGTATGTGCTGCTGCATGCTTGCAGACGCCAACGACTGGTCTGTCTGTGTTGGAGTTGATCAGCATGCACACATGCAAGGGATTCTCGCTCTCCGGCTCCGCCAGCAGGCGAGGCGACACAGTGCGAGAGACAGATGGGGAAGAGAGATGATTGCTCGGAGCGTGTGCCATGATTGACCACACGAGACGGAGGAGAGAGAGGAGAGGAGATGACAGGAGGGCGCGGAGGCCGTCGTCGTCTGGCCGTCTCGCTCGGCGCCGCGCTCTGCTCTCGCCTGCGCGCAGGCGCAGAGTACCTGTTTGGCTGGCAGCGTTGCCAGCGCCAGCGCCAGCTGCATGCACGGCGGCACGGCGCCCATGCGGCCGCTGTAGCCTCCGCAACGCGCCGTGGGCCGTGCAGTGGCCACAGGTCAGGGACAGACAGGCTCTACTACGGTTTGTCGACCACCGCGTCGCTGCGTGCTTTGCTCGATCTTGCCCATGCCATGCCTCCCTTGGTCGCATGCTATCATTGATCGGGAGGACACGGGACCGTTGCGTCCATTCACACATGCCATGCCATGCCATCATGGCAAGGAAGCTGTCAATCATCAGGCCGTCCCCGCGCTGGGATGCTCATCAGCTGCATGCGACGACGGCCCCGCCGTGGTTGCTGATTTGCTACTGTAGCCGCCCGGCGCAATGGCTGCCTGCTGTCAGGTCACCGCCGTGCTCCATGGTCCATGGAGACTTTGGAGAGGCACACACGCGGACACGTCTTTTGCTCAGCGCGGTAGAGAAGCCGGGCCTGGGCGGTGGTGGATCCGTGTGGCCGTGGGCGCCCGGGCCGGGCGTCCGCGCGCGTCCGTGCGAGGCCAATCACCGGGGCATTATTGCTCCCACCCCGGCTGGCCGGAGAGGGAGAGAGAGGTCGAACGAGTGAGACGGCCGGCCAGGCGCGGCCGTACTAATGATTGCGCCTGGCTCTCTGTCGGGTCGACCCCAACAGGCGGGCCGGCCGCGCATCATTGAGATTTTCAGGATACGGAGTATGCTCTAGTATAGCCGGGCCAGGTCCGTGCTCCGTGGCGCGCCCCTGCGCGGCTGCACGGCCGGGATGGCAACGAGCCGTTGTGCGAGTGGAAACCAACGTGCTAGCATTACTCCTTATACAAAACAACAAAACCTACAAATACTTGTTCGAAGCAAAGAAAAATTTTCTATTCTTTATTTTTTTTCTGTAAAATTAATGTAAATTTCTACATGATTCTATGAAAATCTTGTGTAATCCATCCTACTCCGCAGGCAGGATAACACATGTGGGTCATCCATCGCAGTGGCGGAGTGAAGGGAGCTAGCTACGTGATGGCAAACACCCTCTAATGTTCTAAAAAAAAATATGTAGTATGTACTCTATGTTTTTCTACTATCTGAATCTAATTTTTCTACTGATCGTGATTTTAAGTGTATTTTTTTCCTACCAATGAAATGTGATTTTACGTAATCACATTTCATGCAATGAAATAAAAGAACCGGGACATTTGACACGCTGAACTGAACAAACATCTTAGTGTGCTCACAATCATAGCTAAACAACATAATTAATGGTGATGTTGATGTTCACCAATATTATGATGCATTCTTGCCAATGATTATTTTGTAGTCCTTCAATATGTGAATATGGTAGTTAAAAAGGCACAAATAAATTCTCAAATTGTGATAATCGGCTATAGATTTGGCTTATTAAGACATTTGTCAGTGAGATTTTCACTCTCGGTTAAATGACATGACACATGGACTGATGGGTGATCATAGCTGTGGCAGTAGCTATAGCTACAGCTGCAAAATAGCAAGTGTTAGACCATGGTCACCATAAAGTGAAAATGGAGGTGTAAAATACTGTTTGCGCACTGCACACAGAGTGAAAAAACAATGATTGCGCGCTGTATACGGTACAAATGGCCTATCTGGTGACCATGGTCTTAGTGCACTGTGCAACTACTATGGAAGTAGTGCAGCTGCCGCCGGAGCAATGCCATCCGATCAGCACATCATGTTAATTTATTGGTGGGCATGTCAATGTAATTATGAAAAGAGAGTTTCATGGAAGGTGAAATAATTTCTTTCCGATAAAACTTGAGAAATATTGTTAATTTGTTATCTATACAAATGTTGATACGTCACTTTATGAAACAATGCAATTAAATTGGTGAACATCAACATCAGAATAAGCTAATCACAAAACATAGTGAAGGCATTTTGAAAGAGTTGGAGAGGGGTGAGATTTTTTCAAGAAAGGGGAAACATCAAAGTACAAAGGAGAGGCCTTAATGCTGCTGCAATCACGTCGAATTAGTGGGAAAACTAACATTCTCTGGCATGGCCTGAGGCTGAGTCCAATGGGTTCTCCAAATTCCATTCTCTATCACTATTCCAACTATTTCCCTCTCTATATACATATACAGTGCAGCATTTATGTCAAATAGTGCAAAATAGTGTTTTGGGAAACTCATTTAGAAAATCCCATTAGATTCAACCTGACCCTCCGCATTATGCAACTACGATGATCACACAATGTAACAAATGTTGAATTGATTATTCGATAACATCACTTGGATGTATCACTCATACATAGGCTTTAGCAACGTACTAGCACAAACCTAGTTCGGTGTTGAAGAGTTATATGGCCCCATTCTTATAGCATGGATCGACCTACATGCCCTCGATCAAGTCCTAATGATGATTACATGAATTAACTGAGCAGCCAAGAGGCCAAGATCAATCCGAAAAAAGGACAACGTATATGCGACGGACCATGGAACACTCTGCAAATCTCTTGCAGGGGTAGTGACCACGTCGCCACACCGGCCGCTCTTGATAGATTTGGAACGGGTAAGGCTGAGTTTAATGGAATTTTCTAAATAGATTTTCTAAATATTGTTTTGTACATTTTGACATAAATACTGAAAAAATAGGTAGTTAAAATAGTATTTAAAGAGCGGGACAAAGAGTTCCATTAAACTCAGCTTAAAAAACGAAGATACGTAGTTCTGTACCTCTGTGATGCTGGCAGAAGCTTTGTAGATCCGGGCCGGGCCTCCGATCCGGCCACAGCTACCTCGTGCCAAGCGCTGCTCTGCCGCCTGGCCTGCCTTTGCGCAGGCAGTACTGAAGCGCTACGTACGCCGCGGCACTAGGATGGAACATGAGCAGCAGGTCGTTGCAGGCCGGCCAGGCGCATTAGGCTATTCCCAACGCCTCCATCAAAATACGTTTTTAAAATTTATTCTCACACTATTTATGCACTGTTCTGCGTTGCAGCGTAGACAGCCGAGCGCCCGAGGGCCGAGGCAAGGCGCCACCTCTACGCGACGCCATTGCCACCGCGCGTACTGCCGGGAGACGGTGCTAGTACACCCAGAATCCCAGCCCCAGATCGAGCGAGATCTTGGCAGAATGGCCGTGTCCAGGTGTGTGCACCTCGGATTTGCCGCAAACACCGCGCGTATCCGCGTAGGAGTAGCAGTAGACTAGTAGCGTAGCAGCGATTCCGGGCAGGTGAGGAGAGACTTGTTGAAGCCCCGTTTCAACCGCGCAGTAGAGGACGATACATAAAGAGAGACATCAATGGCTCGCCTGGCGGGCAAGCAGGAAGAGGTAGGGCATGGATCGCTCGCTCGATCGGAGCATCATTGTGCACTCGAAAGGTTCTCTTGCCTGCCATTGCCATACCGTATCCCACAGCCAGCGAACGCACGGTCGCGTCGCCATCAAACGCTTGCGGGCGCCAGCCCCAGGCAGGCAGGCAAACGTCTCCACAATCTCGCTCGCCGGCCGGCTCATGGTGTGGACGGATGGATGTGACATGCGGCGCGACGCCGAGGCGAGACCACTTCCACTAGCAGCAAAACCTCCCGCTCTTTCCCCTTCCCGCCGGCGTGCCGGCGCGGGGGCGATGACCCGTGGCGGCTCTTCATCCCCACCCCCACCACCAACAACACCATGGATCATCGGTATCCGGTCCGCGGGTGAAAAGATCTCCGCTGCCTGCCTTGCCTGCTATAAACAGCAACTGCGACGTGACCGTGCACGCACCACCGCCGTGGCCTCCCATCCGCCCCCGTCCCCGTGACGACGTGCGAGCAGGCAGGGCAGGAAAGGGCGCACGCTGTGCTATTCTAGTCCTCTCTCCCCGTGGTGTGGGTGGGCCCACGCGCGTCACCTGTGCTCCCCCCTAGCCGTAGTAGCATCATCGGTGGGGCCGGCCGGCCGCGATGCGCTGCGCTGCGCTGCCTGGCTTCCCTGCTTGCAAGCATTGCGTTGCCTCGGGTCTCTCCCGCCGAGTGCTGCTGCGCTCTGCGCCCGGCACTTGATTGCTCTGCGTGGCTTCAATTATTGCCGACGCCGGCCTCGCGCGCGGGTGGGGGTGCGGGCGACAAGGCGGCCCGCGTGACGGCGAGACAAGCGTGACGCCACCGCGGACCCCCGCCCGGCACCGGCCCCGGCTCGCCTCGAACAATGCGCGTGGCTTGGGCAGGGCCCTGCGCGCAAGATACGCAGCGTTGTCATCACTCGTATAGCCATAGGATACGTAGGAGTACTACGTACCGGAGGCATGCAGCGTCGTCAGGACCAGACAGCGTAGCGCTGGCACTAGTCGTAGGCTGGCAGTAGCAAGGCGAACCCGGCAGCCGGCCCCCGAGCCCCCAAGGGGACACCGCGTCCAACAAGATAAGGCCAGCCCAGAGACTGATAGATTGTTTAGATTTAGGGATAAAATTTAGCTCATCTCATGTTTCGATACCAGTATTAAATATAGTTTAATTAGAAAACTAATTACACGGTCGATGACTAAATGACGAGACGAATTTATTAAACCTAATTAATGCATAATTAATGACTAGTTATTATAGTATTACATTTGCTAATCATAGATTAATTAGGCTTAATAAATTCGTCTCGTCATTTAGTCCTCATCTGTGTAATTAGTTTTATAATTAGACTATATTTAATACTTTTAACTAGCGTCAAAATATCCGATGTGGTGGGACTAAATTTTAGACCGGATGATCCAAACACCCCCGTTCACGGTCGACCTGGCCGGCTACCTAGCTGGTATAAACTGCACGAGCAGACGAGCCCTCCCAGAGGACGCAACGCTACTCTCGCTTCCCCTCGCCGCTTGCATCGTGTCGTGTGTGCTGTAGATGCTGAGCAGCGGCAGCGGCTGAACGTGGAAGAGGAACTACTCGGCTCGGGCAGCAGGCACAGGACGACAGCAGCAGCAGCAGCAGCTCCCTCCCTCCAAGCAGACGTTGTACGCTGCCGCACATGCCATGGCTCATGGCTGCCGCCCGCCCGGTCCAGCGGACCATCGACGCAGGGCAGGGGACCGCCGGCCGCGCGGGGGCGGCAAAGGAGACGGAAGCGGTGGCGTCGTGCGGCTGCAGATTGGCGTTTGCGCGAGACGACGCCACCAGCACCAACAGGGCGCGGACCGGGACCAGCGCCCAGCGAGCAGGGAAGCAGCCATGCGCCGCGCGTACGCCCGGTCCGGTCCGTGCAGTGCGTGGCGTGCACTGGCAACCGCGCGCGCCTCGCCTTCAATGCGCGGCCGGCGACAGACGGAGTTGAGCAGGGGTTGCCACAGGGTGTGGGGCGGGGCGGCGCCCCCGCCGCTGCCTGACCTCGGCACGCTCCGCGACCCGTGCAGTGCACAGTGCAGGGTACCCCGCCGCCTGGGCGCCGGCCGGGCATTAACGCCGGCTGCCGAGTGCGGCCCCGGCCCCGGCCCCGGCCCCCGCGCGTGATCCCGTCACGTAGCGGAGGCCGTGCTTTGCTGGCTGCTGGGGGCGCGCGCGGATGGCGACGTGCGTGCCCTGCGCCGCTGTGCTGTGGATACGGATTAGCCGAATAGGCCTGCCTGCCGCAGCGCCTCAATACACACAATGACACAAGACAAGACAAGCTAGCGTCATTTTTGGCACGAGAAACCCGGGTTAACAAGACACGTAGTGCGTACAAAACACTCGTCCTAGCCTTTTCGTTCCGGGCTTCCACCGGCAACAAAGAGACTAGCAGGTAGGAGAGTGAACCCATCGCCTATATATATGATTGATTGATTGCCGGCAGCGGCAGCAGTCCAACCGCGAGCCTCGCCGGCCGGCCATCACGGGCACCCGTCCACGTTCGGCGGCAGCGGCCACACGCCGGGAACCGGCGACACCATGATGCCCCCTCCATGATTGGATTGGACTAGACCATCCTCAACCGGTTCGGTATATGGATTGTCCCATAACACTGTTTGGTACTGTAGCGCTAATGTACATAAAAAAAGAAATAGTTGAAATAGTGAATAAATAGAGATAGATAAGAACTTTTAGTCAGTCTGTTGGAGATAGCCTTAGATCGGAGGAATGGAGGGAGCCCAGCGGACGGACCCGTCGGTTTGTCCCCGGCCGGTGTGCACGCAGACACACATGCATGCGGACATGCCATGCCAACCATTGCCATGCGTGGCCATGATGGCGTCGGATGAGGGGAGGGAGGGAGGGATTGATGGCCGTAATCATGCGCGCGTCTGTGTGTTTGCCGTGCGTCCAGGTCCATCCAAAGAGGCTGTTTTTGTCGTCCGGCTCCCTGCTGGCCTGGTATTGCTGTACGTACTGTTCTCCCCGCCGTCTACTACTTCCTACCAGTTCCTAGTAACTACTTAAACAAGGTGTGTTTAGGGTAAGTAGGGCGACAGGCATGCATTCATAATCATTGCGTGCTCAAAGGCGAGAGCGAGCGAGGTACTCCAACAATATCCGAACGATTATTCGTACGTCGTCGTCATCGTCACGCCGCCTACGACCTGCGAAGGATTTTTCCCCGCAGAAAGTTAATTATGATTCCTCATTATCTGTATGGCGCATCGCGTGCTCTGATCGCGTGCTGTGTTTGGTCCCCGATCATCTCTCTAGCGCTCTACATCATGGGTGTGCGTTTGGTTGCCTTTTCTAGTACCGTTATATGTGCAGCAGGATGTGTAAATGGATTGTGTATCTACTATTCCACCTAACTACTTCTCTGTGAACAGTGTAAATGGATTGTGTATCTACTATTCCACCTAACTACTTCTCTGTGAACAGTGCTGCTACAGTGTATAAACAATTCATTTACCCAATCCACTGCACATAGTTTTATTAACTGGAGTAGTTTTACGGACAGTCGGACAAGTACCATGCTGATGCAATCATGTCAACCTATCTTAAGCCTATAGGAAAAAATAACAAGAAGAATGAGCATGTCTTATACAATAAAAATACATGTTTTTCCGAGGGCACATTTCTTTTGGCGTCAACTGTACATCCCCTCAATTGAAGCTGAATGAAGCGCAACGGCCGCCATCATGGCAAGGAGATGCCCTCCTCGCACCAAACTATTTGGTGCCTGCGGATGTGCTTGTAGCACAGTGGATTTGTTGTTTGTGTCCATCTCCTTGAGTATCAAGGTTTGGTGGGTCCCTTCTTATATCAAAGTCAAAGGGACCTCTCTCCTTGATCAACTTTTTTTTTCAACCTATTTGGTGCCTACACTGCGGAAATATGGATTTTCCCACCCATGGCTCTTTACACTTGAGTTTTGTTTGAGCTTGGTCATGTGTGAGCGCGTCGTTGTTCTTATAGGCGATTATCTGACTTTGCCCCTACTCGTGGGTAGGTGCCGCATGATACATGTAGGGCTGGATAGCTGCCTAAGACGGAGTTACGCAGTCTGGATAAACGGCCGAATATAACGATAGTGCAGTGACACTGTTTACGGAAGGAGGAATAGTTGTAACAATGGATGGATGGATACGTTGGCAGCCTAAGCGTGGTACAGTTTCGTGCTCCAACCTTTCTTTGCGTGTTCTGTAACGCTGTGTCACGACCTGGCAGCAACAACATGTGCTGCATCATGGCTGGGGTTTGGTGGCTGCGTCAAGGTGTCAAGATAGCAACCGAATGTTTTTGTTGTGCAGCTCAAAGAAGGGAAAGTGTGCTGGGCTGCACCGAGTTATTAGATTGGATTGGTCGCCTTCAGGCCCCGCTGCCACAGTGATGGAGGACGTCCAAAAAATTTCAGTTATGGCGTTGGATTGTTGTGAGACGATATAGTGTCGAAACGGTGACTACATGTTAATTCTAACCAACACACGCTACAGAAAAAAGGAAAAAAAATATATGACACTATTTTGTCCGGTGGGCAAAGGCCGGTATCCAGAAGAAATAGCAGTACTCCAGTGGAGTGGTGGTCGTGGTAAAAAGGAAGCTCCGGTACAAGTTGGTCGTGGCAGCACCTGGGACAAGAACAGTACGCTCCCCAAGAAATACGCGCATCCCGCATCCCCCTCCGGCCGGGCGGAGGCGGCGAGCAGCACGGCGGCTGCATTGCGTCTGCGTGCCCCCAGCTTTCTGATAAAGATCGTGGGCGCTACTAACGAAAGGGGAAAGATACGTCGCCCGCCCCGCCCACGGTGATGATTAACATAATTATTAGCGGCTGGGGTGCCTGCCTGGCCCGCCCATCCCATGCTGCTGCTCCTCTCGCTGCTGCATGCCATTGCATTGCCAATGCCATCCGGAAAAGAGAGCACGGAGCGCTCTCCTCCCATGCCGTCGTCGTCGTCGTCCCCCCTGCGGCGGTGTTTTTTAATAATCCTGCCCTCATGATTCGATCCCCCCTGCCTGCTCCCTTTTGCCGGGCCACTCACGTGCGCTCGTCAAACCGCTGTCCCCAAGGGTCAAAACCAAACCCGCCCCGGACCGGAGTCCCCTCGTCTCTCTCTCTGCAAGTCCGTCCGGAGCCGCTCACCTCAGCTCTCCTCTGCCCAGTGTCTCTCTCGCGCGCGCGCAGGAAGCCAAGCTCAGCTCCATCCGCCGACCGGCCGGCGCTGTATAGCCTCTCTGTCTGCCGTCGCGGGTCTCCGGCTGCTGCGTCTTCTTGGATGGAGCTGGGGCTGAGCCTGGGCGAGGCGCCGGAGCTGGGGCTGGGGCTTGGGGTCGGGACTGCGGGAGGCGGGGAGGAGGGCGGGGCGGGGGGCAGGGCGGCGACAAGGTGGTGGGCGGCGCCGGCCACGCCCGAGCCCGCGGTGCGGCTCAGCCTCGTGCCCGGCAGCAGCCTCCTCGGCCTCCAGTGGCCGCCGTCAGACACCGGTGAGCAACCCTCTCCGCCGCGTTCTTTTCCTGGTTTCCCTTCGCGCCCTCGGAGTGGCGAGTGGTGTCGTGACCGACTAACCTCGCCGCGCTTCGATTCTTTCCCTGGCGCCTACCGCCATGCCGGTGCAGACGCGGGGCGAGCGCGGTCCGAGGCGCCGGCGCGCGGGTTCGACTTCGACGTGAACCGGGCGCCGTCGGCGGCGGCGAGCGCGTTGGCGCTGGAGGACGACGACGAGGACGCGGCCGGTGGCGCCGCGGCGGCGCTGTCGTCGTCGCCTAACGACAGCGCGGGGTCCTTCCCGCTGGACCTCGGCGGAGCGGGCGCCCACGCGGCGCAGCAGCCCGCCGCGGAGCGCTCGTCGTCACGCGCTGCCAGCGACGAGGACGAGGGCGCATCCGCGCGCAAGAAGCTGCGCCTCTCCAAGGAGCAGTCCGCGTTCCTGGAGGAGAGCTTCAAGGAGCACGCCACGCTCAACCCCGTAAGATACTCCACACGACAGCCTTCTCATCTTCTTGTTTTTTTTTTTTTTTTTACGATGACTGACGACGAACATTGTCGCCGGCGGCTTGCAGAAGCAGAAGGCGGCGCTGGCGAAGCAGCTCAACCTCCGGCCGCGCCAGGTGGAGGTCTGGTTCCAGAACCGCCGGGCCAGGTGCGTGTGCATCCTACCTTCCCCTCGGTTATTTAAATAAGAGACTTGCCTGCCATGCCACGGAGCTCGATCAGCTAGCTAATCGACCCTTGTGCCTGCGCGCAGGACGAAGCTGAAGCAGACGGAGGTGGACTGCGAGCACCTGAAGCGCTGCTGCGAGACGCTGACGGAGGAGAACCGGCGGCTGCACAAGGAGCTGGCGGAGCTGCGCGCGCTCAAGACGGCGCCGCCCTTCTACATGCACCTCCCGGCCACCACCCTCTCCATGTGCCCCTCCTGCGAGCGCGTCGCCTCCACCGCGGCCACCTCCCCCGCCGCGGCGCCGCCCCACCACGCCGCGCCGCCGCCCGCACCCGCGGCCGTCGCCGCGCCCGCGCCCGCGTGCGCCGACCGCCGGCCCTCCTCGTTCGCGGCGCTGCTCGCGGCCACCCGCAGCTTCCCGCTGCCGTCCCACCCGCGCCCGCCGGCGCCAGCCGGCAACTGCTTGTAAATACACGTCCACCTTGTAGTAGTGGCTCCGTTGGTTGGTTCTCGTGAGAATTTTTGGGGTTTCCGAGGCCGGGCGTCGCCGTCGCGTCGACGGCTGGGATGCGAGAAGCGGAGCAATGCTGGGGCTGGGACTGCGCTATTAACCTTGATTTCCTCTCTGTTTATTTATTACGTTTCTTTTAAGAACAAGATGGAGTGCTAGCTAGTCATGTTAATCACGGATGGCTCGGGGTTTTTGTTTCTTGTTTGGCGCCAC
Source organism: Paspalum notatum (assembly GCA_022530915.1). Lineage (NCBI taxonomy): Eukaryota > Viridiplantae > Streptophyta > Magnoliopsida > Poales > Poaceae > Paspalum > Paspalum notatum. The sequence goes on from CM039691.1 coordinate 6,773,211, forward strand.
TATTTATGAAGTGCATTTGCTTCGCCAGTTCGCGGTTCGTACCGAGGCGCAGATTTGCGAAATTATGGCGCCGCACGAGTCCCAAAGCTTGGAAATTTTTCTACCCTCGTACACCGGCGTGTTTGTCTACAACGAGAATCCCTGTACAAAAACGCTGACAGAGAAGGTTAATTGGAATTGAGAATCTCTATCTGATTTATTTAAATATTGTTTTACACTGTTTGACATAAATGCTGAGAAATGAGTAGTTAAATATTGTTTTGCACTGTTTGACATAAATGCTGAAAAAAAGATAGTTAGAATAGTGTTTAGAGAGTTGGGATAGAAAGTTCTATTAGACTCAGCTCGCTTTATGACTTGCAGTTAGTTAAATTTGCATAGAGGCTTGGGTTTACGATTCACTTGAAACCGAACAATCTCCGACGTTCAATTCTGAATGGGAGTATAAATTTGGACTCTGGGATCGAATTTTACGAGTATCTGTTCATGAAACGACGTCATTTTGGGATGGAAATGATGATATCACCGGGTTCCTGTTGCCTCAGCACGTGTGGGGTGGCTTATGACATGGTACAGGGGTTAGGATCAAATGATATCGTCTTGGATTAGGAGTGGTGCATCTTAGCTATATACTCTAGCGGAGCGTGCAAAGGGGATGAGCATATCCCTATTTGCACATCCATATCCATCGTATCTAGGAGAGAGGGGAAGAGATAGAGTTGGAATTGGCATCCTAGATGATGGATTCCGATACAAGATCTGTAGAATAGAGAACTGAGGGCATGTTTGGTAACAAAGTTTTCTAAAATTATGGTTTTTAGATACTATAGTTTTCAGATGTCTATGACACAAATACTGTGGTTTTTGCTGTACCATAGTAATTTTGCAGTTTTTCTCAAAACCGCAAGGCGTTTGATACCCAAGTATTCATCAGCGGCAAAACTACGTATTCTTCCTTCCCTCACTCCTCTTGGCCCGTCCCCATCCCTCTTCGACCCGCGTGGATCAGGGGCGGAGCAGGCCGGGGCGGCCGGGCCGGCGAGCGCACGGAAGCGGAGGGAGCCGCCGCGAAGGCCTTGAGCGCGTGGGGATCGTTGGCCTCCCACGCCCGCACCGTTGCCATTCTCCGGCGACAAGGAGGCCTGGGCGTCACGGGCGCGGCCTCCGGGCGCGGACGATGAGGAGAGCCGGCACCGCGGGCGCAGCCCTCGGGACCACCGGTGTCCGGCGAGCCATCCTCTGCGCCATCTCTGTCCCAAGCCGGCACCGTCGCAGTTGCCCATCGCCGTGCCGGGACGCGAGGTCGGGGAGATGGGGACGTGCGATCGGCGGGAACGAGAGGCCGGGGAGGCCGGCGGCGGGAAACCGGGGGCGCGCGACCGGCGGGGACGCGAGGCCAGGGAGGGGGGTGGCCGAGGATGTGTTGCCGGGGATGAGCGCTAGAGGGACCCTCGGCCGGCGGGGACGCAAAGCCGGGAAGGCGACCGGCAGGGACGCGAAGCCGGGAAGGCGGCCGATGGGGAGGCGCGTTCGGATGGAGGCAGGCCGGAGAGGGGCGACGCCTAGAGCCAGGGAGACAGAGGTGCCGCCGGCGGGGGCCGGCCATGGGAGGTGTCAGCGGCAGGGGCAGGAGGCCATGCGGCGGCTAGAGGCCGAACCGCGGCCGGAGAAGGAGCGGGCGTCGAGCGACACCGACGAAACCGAGGAAAACTGAGGTCCAGACCTCAGTATCCAAAACTCTAAAAATACCACAGTTTTGGGTAAACTATGGTATTGAAAACAGTGTTTTGACAATACCAACCAAACACCTTTTGGCCTCTAAAACCACAGTATCGTGCAATACCATGGTATTGTTTCAAAACTGCAAAAATACTGTGTTTCCAAACAGGGCCTGAGTGTACATACTCAAAAAATATGAGTGTGAGTGCTCTTGCTAGAGCTAGTACCACCAATCTTATATATCTATACAGATAGATACCACTAAGATCATATATTAACATGTAAGCTATCTACATCATCATCCACTAAAAAACCATGTCATCATCCACTAAGATACTCTATTAATGTCTTTCACCGATCTTCTATGGCTAATATTATCCATGTATGCAACTATTTGTTCTTTCGATCACTTTGCCGTAAAATTCCCGCAACATAAACACACAGATGATCAATCATTTGAAAATCAATATCTCTCAACTAAGATAAATAAGTTATCAAGTATAATATGTTTAAAAAATAGTATATTAAAAAATAATATGTTACAGATGATCAATCATTTAAAACTTAAAAGTCAATCTCTCTCAACTAAGATGAATAAGTTATCGAGTATAATTATAATGTGTTTAAAAATAGTACATTAAAATAACATGTTTAAAAGATGTTGTCATATCAGATGATCAATCATTTAAAAGTTAATTTTTTTAAACTAAGATGAATAAGTTTTGTATGATGTGTCCTACCGGAGACTCCAATAACCAAACTTCTGATTTATGCTTACAAGTTGGTTGATCATTTCAGATTAAGGTGAGTTGAGTCCTACTTTCCGCATATTATTTATTTTTCTATTATTGGCATAAGTTTCCTAATAACAAGGATTTTTAAATGTCTGTTCAAGTCACTCTCCTCTTCGGTTTACTATACACCTATATATCTTTTTTCCTCTCACATATATATACACAGATAAACCCATCATACTTTAGTCATTGCAATTCATTTAGTAGTAAGTTGAAGTTACTCCCTGCATCTCACATTCATTCGTGTATTAATGTCGCTAAACTTTCTAATGTAAGACTTTGAATATTATGAAGGTACTTGCCTTTCTTACCCAAATAATTATGTAATATCCTCTGTGTAGGAAAGCAGGAGATAAAAAGGACATGCAAATGGAATTTTTTTTGTAGTTGTTTGATCACATATTGTTAGGAAACGCACCCAAAGGTAATAAATTGTCACCACTAGAGATGTGTTGCTCATGTTATAATGAAATATCCTCTGCACAAATCTTTTTTGTTGTTTTAGTTGCATAAGTTTATTAGAATTATTGTTAGAGGCTAAGTAGTGATAGACATATGGCAGTTCCATTGTTTCATTTTCTTTGTCAAATGAACATTTGAATCAATACTATTTGTTTCTTTAAAAAATATTGAAATCGCGCGGGGAAATTACCTGGTTGGCCTGGTTGGTATTGAGGTTACGAGCAAAGCTAGTGGGTCGGTGCCCATTTGAGCCGTTAGATCCTAGTTCTAGGAACGATGATGTTAAAAAGTATGCATGCACGTTTTCATTTGGATGTTAGCCACGTTTTCCCCTATTTTATTCTTTCTTTGCATTTGTTGAGGGGATAAGTCAAAGTAATCCCCTGAGGTATTGAGGTTCATTAATTAACTTCTTTACTAATCTAGGTATCAAGAACTCCAAATTTTTAAAAACCATCTTTAAAAAACTTTTTCAGTTTTTGAGGGTAATATTTGCTATTGTGGCACATTTTTTGGATGCTGGTGTGGTTGCTTGTAACTTGGCGAATTACACTTTTGATGTCCTCCATATTGTTATGCTTGCTTCACAAGATGATTAGCACGTGACGGAGAGATGTAGAGAGAAGTGGATGGAGTAGAGAGATAATGAGAGAAATACATTGATTTGCAGCTTAAGGCCTCGTTTGGAACACAGTTTCTCCGTAGGAAAAGTGGAGGATGAAAAACCGGAGGAAAGGAAGATGATTCGTACGTTTGGAACGAAAGAAACTAGTCATTCCTTTTCTTTGGATAGTAGCATTTTACGGGAACTGAAACATCTACTTTCTCCTTTTGTTTTCGTTTTCTTCGCTGAAGCATGAGGAAGCTATGCATTAATTTTGTCCGGACAACGAAGGTTACCTTTTCCAACATGACACGTGCAAGCTTTGTCTCCGATTACCTATCAACAAGTACATATTATTTTAAATTCACTCTCATGTTTAAACATTCATGTAGCAGGGCTTGCTTTGTTCCAAACACCGTCTCCTATTCAGTTCCTGTGTTTTTCCATTCTTTTGTTTTATCACAACACCTCTATTTCATCCCTGCGTTATTTTTCATTTCTGTATTTTCTATTCCTTTGATCCAAACAAGCCCTAAAAGTTCATATATATTGGTGTGGCAAAGCCACATGTGCAACGTTTGCCCATGGCTTTGACTAGTTCAATGTGCTGAATGCTTGGTTGGCCAAGTAGACCAACTTCGAATAATAATAATGCTAGGGGGCGGGGCACGTAGGGGGTATTCCTTTGCCAAGCACAAAAAGCCTATTCATGAAAGGAGAAGCTCAGCAGGTTGCTTTCAAGCTGAAGATACAGGCTTATGGACAACATGTAAACAGTCCGGTGCAGGCTGAAGCTCTGGCCATTCAACTGTCCATTCTCACTTCTTTCATCCTGCAGACCCAAGATTGCATAATCCACTCAGACAATCAAGAGCTTGTCACTACTTTAAATTGCCCAAATCCGATCCAGAATGCAATTTCTTAGAGCATAAGACCGGTCTTAGGTCAAATCACAGTCACCACAACTTCAGCAGATGCAGATTCAAAAAGATATCCAGAGCAAGCAACTGCATCGCTCACAACCTAGCAAACAAGGCTAGACAGATCATTTCAAATTCTTGCACCTTCAAGTGCTCCAATTCCTTGCATGGAATGTGTCCTGTAATTACTAGGTTTCAGTCCGCTGCTCTAATTGAGTGCGGAGTCTTCAAACTTCAGCATGTAATCTGCTTCTAATCAATAAAAGCTGACGTTCTTATTAAAAAAAACCACAGTGGCCATAAGATACTAGAACAAAATTAGAGACTGACCAAAGCTCATGACGCTCCATTGGTGTGGTCAACACAATGGGCAGCTCGGGCTAGTCGATAATTAGCCGAGAGTAACTTTGACACTTGAGACTAGACTACTAAACAAAAGTTGCGCAAGATACTAAGAAACTATCGTTAAGCATGTCTGGGCCTTTTTATTATCGATCATGATAAGGTTTGTTTAGGACTGACATATTGTCGGTAGACAAAGCTCTCTAAGTGCCCGTCTAATCATTTATTGTTCCTTCCAGATGAGAGAAGCACGCATTGTCTGTCCCCCCGCAAAGTTGCCTCTGCAATGCACCTTCAAATCCATCCCCGATGGCTTGCCTGGCTTGTCACTGTAGAAAGGTTCAGCGGCCACGCATCCTCCTGCATTTTCTGCACAGTGCGGCATGTACATGTTCATCTTCGTACCGTCATTTTGTTTCTCAAGCGAGGTCTGTTTGATCCCATTGAAAAGCTAGGTTCTACCAGTATAATGTGAGATTTTACAAAATGGAGATAGCTTATTTAGCAATAAACGTTACGCTATTTAGATCCTAGCTAGCTAGAGCTTGATTGTAAAAAGCTAGATTGTGAATCTAGCGGGGTAAAAGTCCCAAGGGTACGGTATGTTTCGTTCAATGCTAAAATTCTAGCAAACCCAAGTTTTAGTAGGCTAATATTTTGGCTAGCCAAAAAAATTAGTCTGGTTTATTACTAAACCATTCTTGTCTACCTATATGGATTTGATAGAATTTTGGCATCAAACCAAAGCATATCCTATACAAACCCATCTAAGGACACTGATGTGCTGCCTACGCTTTACGACTAGGGATAAAAGACACGTATACACCGGAGTTTTATTTCACACTCAACCCAGTCAAAAAGTATTTTTTTTTCCTGCTTCAATACCCATACCCACACACCGATAAGAAATTGTACGGGTACTTAACACCCATGCAAGTAAATAGACATGTATGGCACCAAATAAGCACACTATAAAAAAACTTTTTATTAAAATTAAATTAAAATAGTTTGATTAGGGACAGCCTGGAGGTAGTGCTAGCACTTTGGTTTTTGTTGTTTTTCCCTTTGGAACATATGTTAATGTGGCAGCTACGTACCAGTATAACCAGCAGATAATTCTACACTTGACATGACGACAAGTAAAAATCCTACACCAGATGGAATACCCACTGAGAACACTAAACAAAAGAGTATCTTATCTTATCTATATCTATATAACCTATATAAGTGAATCCCACTAATCTTCGTAAACTCTATTTCTCTCAACATGCAAGGTATCCACATCATTTAGGAGTCCACTAAGTTAAATGCTATGTCATCATCCATTAAGGACCTCTATTGATGTCTTCCGTCGATTCTCTATGACCGATAACATCCATGCATGCAACTATTATTCTGTATATATGAGTATCATCCTAAGATGAACTTGCTATCAATGATATTATCCTTACAATCATATTGATGTTTACACCTTCAAATTTTACTTTAAAAATAATTTAAACTTCATTAACTCTATTTCTCTCAACATGCAAGCTGTCCACATCATCTAAAAATCTACTAAGTTAAATGCCATATCATCATCCACTAAGGATCTCTATTGATGTTTTTCGTCGATTCTCTGTGACCGATAACATCCATGCATAGAACTATTATTCTGTATATATGAGTAACATCCTAAGATGAACTTGCTATCAATGATATTATCCTTACAATCGTATTGATGTTTACACCTTCAAATTTTACTTTAGAAATTATTTAAAAATTTTCGCAGCAACATGCGGGGCACCATCTACTATATGAAGCCACGTCATCGTCCATGTCACCGTCCACTAATACCTCCATTTAAACATTCCATTGATCTTCTGTGGCTTTATGCGTGCAATGTGTTTCCGTTGTGTATGTGTAGTTCCTACAGCAATGCGTGAAGAATATTTCTTTTTATGATGTTAGTATTTTATCTAATATTTTTTAATCTTTGAATCATATTATATTTAATGTTTGTGTATGTGTAGTTCCTACAACAATGCGTGGAGAATATTTTCTTTTATGATATTAGTATTTTATCTAATATTTCTTAATCTATGAATCATATTATATTTAATGTTATAAAATTTCAGCAGCAACGCATTGGTTATCAATTAGTGTTAATAACCATTCGACACTAGAACACTTATGTTGTGCTTCAGACCGATACTATCTTGAATTAGCTTGGCAATTGTCACAAAGCGTAGTAGCCTGTAGATTGTCATGAGAAGCACCACTACAAATAACACCAGGAGACCGACCTAGATGGCCACAGGCTGAGTCTCTTCCAGGGTCGCTGCCAAGGGAACCATCAAAAGGATTGCAACCAGCGGGCAGGGATGGAGATAGGGGGGCGAGGAGGGACCAAAGGCCCCTATGGCTAAAAATTTTACCCTAGAATTTTTAAAATTTAATGCTGTTGGCCCCTTTTAACAATAAAATATTTAAGTTTCTGGCTCCGCCACTGCCAGCGGGCTAAAAAGAGACACGAAAGGGCGTACCCTCCTGGGTACCAGCTTCCGGAGAGACAGCAATTTGTCGACCATGACATGACAGTTAACGATAGCAAGGTAAATACCAATGCGTAGATGAAAGGCATCAAGCAATGCACATCAAAATTCTGCCAGCCTTCCCAATTCCAGATGGTGACACCAAACAACAGCGAAGCATTCGAAAGCCATACAACGGGCAGTTAATGAGCTCCACCCAAGAGATTGAACATCGTCTTTGCTGCAAAAGAAGAGTTCACTAATTTTTTAGGCGAATATACATTTTACATGGGGTTAAGTTGGTAGAGACAACGTATGGATAATGTAGAAAAAAAATTGTCCATAGATACATGGGTACATGTGCGTATGTGATATGGGCATACACCTATACATACACCCATCTACTCGATAGGTTAGGTACAATATTGACATATTCACACCTCACAGGTAAGAACCGGAAATCATCCCGATCCACCGTCCACCCACCCCTCCCCTCTTCATATTTTTACTCCAATTCAGCCCAAATTGGCCCAATTGGCCCAAAATCCCCTCTCTCTTTCTTCCTCCACTCCTCTCTCCTCCTCCCGACCGCCGCCCGACCGCCGCCGCCTTCTTTCTCCTCCGACGCCGGCTTCCTCCACGCGCGCCACCGCGCTGCTCCCGCCGCCGCCTTCCGGTTCGGGGTTTGGGGTTGGGGGTTCGCCATCGCCGGCGACCTCTCCATTCCCTCCCCAACCTTAGAGGGAGGGCCGGGGGAGGAAGGCCGGCCCGGCGGCGGTGGTGGGGAGGCCGGCGGCGAGCCGGCCGGGCGGGGTAGGAGGCCGGTTAGGCCGGGGTTGGGGCGGGGGAGCTCCACGGCGACGGCGGCGATGGTGGACGACGGTGAAGCCGGATTAGGGTGGCGGCGGAGGCGGGAACGGCGGAGCCGGGGGCGGGGTTGGCAGCGGGGGCGACAGCGGTCGAAGGAGGCGGCGGCGGAGCTCGCGGGCGGGGTCGGCACGGAGAGGGGCAGCGGCCGGCGGGTGGGGAGGCCGCGGCGAGGGCGCCGATGCGCCGGCGGCCTCCGGGTGGCGGGGGCGGGGCGGCGCCGGCGCCGGTGGCGGTGGAGGAAGAAGGAGGCGTCGGCGGAAAGAGGAAGAAGGAGGAAGGTGGGCCGGCGCCACATTCGGCCCAAATGCCCGAGCGAGGGAGCGGCAAGGGGTGGGTGGACGGGCGTCCGGTCCACCCGGGTGGAGGCGATGCGCTCCGGTAAGAACTCACACCATACCGATCCTTATATCGGATAAGATAAGTTGTGTATTTGGGTTTTCTGTACACATTGGCATTGTCTTTTCAAGACTCAAAATGTATATGAGAGTTCATCCGGTAGCAGCAAAGCAAACGGTTTCCCACAAGAACTCGACCAAATAAATCATTCCTGTGGGTACCCGGCTAGCAATTAGGGGAGCCTGTTCCTGTAGGATGGAGCACATGGCAATGGAGGGCAGTTGGAGAGGGCCCCCGTTGCTGCGCCGTGACGCGAGCAGGCTTGGCTCGCTGTGGAGCTGCATGATTGTTGCATCTTGCCTGTCCTCCGGCGTGTTCAGTTGTCCCCCTCGCTGCTGCCACATCTCGGATCTCTGACGCCCACTCGCCGCTGCCTGCCTCCAACTGTTCGATTAGATTTGGGACCGTCCGCATGAACCCAGCCGAGCCCCACCTTGTGGCCGTGTCAAATCATTGTCTTCTTGGAGCTGAGCCTACCGGGCGATGGACCTCCAACTTTTCTCCCCTTCTATTCACTCATTCTCTGCCTCCATGGGGTCCAAGAAAATGCCCTTTCATGTTGGCACCACCCGCATGAAATCTAGTGGATTGGATCAATGAGGCAGTGGGGGTAGCCAGTAGTGTGAGAGTATATGATGATCTCCAATGGCCTGTAAACTTGGTACTGTAACATCAAGTGTTAAATAGTCAGATACATCTGGTTCTGTGAAGAAAACTAGTAGTATGAAGGAAATACCAGCTTGGACAGTAAAGAAGAACACACTAATTTGTATAGAATAAAATTATTCTATAAGTCTAACCATCATAAGTTTAATCGTACTTATATAGAAATGTAACGGTATTTAGATATCAAATATGTGTCATAAATGTAATGACACTAATTTAGTAGCATAACTTTAAATCCATACATAATATTAAAGCAAATAAGGTTTTCTGCTTCTGGTTTTCCGGTCCGTCTTGACAAGTGGGCCCTGCCTGTCAGCCAACTAGCATCTCTGCATCGCAGATTTCCTCGGACTCACGCCCGGTGCCGGCCGCCTCCCTCCCAGGCTTCACCGATCCAACTCTGCCTCAAATTTTTTCACAATCCAAAATCCTAATCCTAATTGACCCAATCGACCTGCTTGCACGTCCACAGCCCGACCTTCTTCTCTATGTCCACCGTGAGTCCAATAATCTTAATTATTTAGGTCCATTAAGCCTAAAATCATGAAAAAAGGTCACACAATCATTAAATAAAAAAATTATAGTGCCAAATCGGGCCTGAACTGCGAATATGCCTGCACAAAACATCTAAGTTTCTAACAAGTTCGCCAGGCAAACACAAATCTCCCTAAATGGAGGACGGAGCGAACGGAGCATCCGGTGACGCCGCCGGGGACAGATCGATGGAGAGGGTGGAGAGAGAGAGCACCCGGTGCTGGTGGATCCGTGAGGGACAGCAGCAAGCGTTGGTGGAGGGGGTCTCCATGCTGCCGGCAGCGGTGCGGCGGATCCATGGGCACGCTGCCAGGCAGTAGATCCGGAGGCGGGCGCGGAGGAAGAGAGGAGCAGCCGTCGCGGCGCGCCGTTGGTGGTGGAGGAGCGGCACGGTGGCCAAGGCGGAGGTGCGCCGCACTAGCGGTCTAGGAGGAGGAGGAGCGGAGTGCCAGTATCGCTGGCCGCCTGTCTTGGTCGAGCCTCGGAAGGAAGCCCGCTTGAATCCCTCTCTCGGTCCTTCGAGGTGGAGGCAGGAAATCACAAGAATTACCTATGCCTAAAAAATAATACTCCTTCCATCCCATAAAATAAACATGTATTAATTTAAAAAATCAATATTTTATATCTTTAACTAATAATTTCGTGAATATATATATAATATTTTTAAAAATAGTTTGTTAAATTTCTATTTTAAATATCATGCTAAAAAATTTAACTATAGGATGGAGAGAGTATAATGGATGTTGTTGCCTCAGAACCTGATGCCAAATAATAATTAATAATATAGCCATTTTCATTCCTAATAAAGATTAGGAATGTATGATATACCGATTGAAATAAAAGAACCGTATTGCTTCAATAAAATACATGTATTATAATTGTGTTTAAAAAGCACATAGTTACCACAATATATACTAACTAAATGATGATTGACTAAATGATTATAAAATGCATCAGTTCTGTTCCGTAGCAACGCACGGACACCTTTGCTAGTATATTCTAATATAAACTAGGTTAAAATCATGACGGTTTAACTTAGAACAAAACTAGAATTTTGTTATTTTGTGGACAAAGGCAGTAATACACACCTAAGGCATGCTGTAATTTTTCATAAATGTGTTTGGTTCATGTCCTCACTAGCTACGCTTTACCACCATTTTATACTCCCTTGTTCTAATTTATAGATCGTTTGACTTTTTTGACACCAAATTTGACCAGATCATCTTATTCAAAAAAATCGAGAATATGGAATAATTTAAGTCATAATTAAAGTATATTATATGCTAAACTAAATCACAGTAAAAACGAATGATAATTCTGAATTTAATGAATGATAAGAACGAGTAATTCAAACTTGGTGTTAGAAAAAGTCAAACGACATATAAATTAGGACCGAAGGAGTAGTATTGTACCCACATGAATAAACTTAGTTTCAAGCCACACTTTGCCTAACTTGTAACATGTGTTTTGAGGGCCACACTTTCTTAGCAGCCACACTTTGCCAGAGTTGAGTGTGTCAGGCTCTAGCCGATGGGCCAAAGATTCATTTCCACCGAACGCCTTCTCTTGAGATCCAATGGGCCAGGCTCTAGACGATGGGCCAGCTATTTCTTTTATAAGAATGGGCCAGGTTGTATGTTGTCGAGGCTAGCCCCCTGCTGAATGGGCCCAAGTACCTAGGGTTAGGACAAGGGTGTGAATGTACCATTGTACCAATACTGAATCGTGGCGAGGACTGAGCCGTAGCTCAGTTGGCTTCGCTCGCAGGTGTGCGAGCAGCCGGACGTTGATTCGATCTCCAGGATCGACACCCCGTGCCTCACTTTGGGATTTATCTCCGATTGTCTTCCAGATTGTGCCTGGGTCTAAGTATAGGGTACACACACGCGTGCGTGTTCAGTGGTATTGCGTGTTTTTCACGCACTAGAGGTTTAGACCTCTCAATCTCCTCCTTGTGTGTGTAAAAGGACGCGCACGCGTGTGTGCGCATGTGGTGTGTGGTGTGCGTGAGTGAGTTCGTGGCGTCTTTGTTGTACCCTCTCAAAAAAAAAAAAAAAAAAAAACTGAATCGTGGCTCATCGTTCCTGTGCTATCGTTTCCGATGCTACCTTTCCCTTTCAGTCGTTATTTTTGTTTTTGAGAAAGGGCTTTCAATTTCAGTCGTTATCCACCAGAAGAATATTCAGAGTAAGAGCATCTTCAACAGTGCCTTAAAATCTTTCCTAAAAATTAAGTTTAGGTGTGACAGAGAAAAACAAGCCTCCAACAGTGCCCAAAACAAACTCCCCAAATACGGAAATACCCGCCCGCCCAAAAAAACATCGGCCTCGTCCTCAAATATCCGCGCATTGCGCGTTCTCCCAATCCACGATGACTTGCGTCATTGGTCGTCCCGCACGCCGTCATCGTGTCTCATCCATCGGCGAAGAATCACAAAGGCTCTCTCATGGGCCACCGGTAGGTGACGAAGCGCCGCTGAGACTACTGTGGTCTTGGTCTTGCGAATGTTCCTTGCGGATCCATCCGGTTTTGAGGTCCTCGAGAATCGAAGCAAATGTCTCCGTGTTCTTGTGGTCTGTGATCTCTTTGTTCTTGCCATCGGTGGGAGTGGAAGAAGGTTTGCCTTGGAATCTTTGATCTTGTGGGCTCACGGGTGCAATTGCGGTGAACGAGATCTTTGCTTGGATCTGTGAACCGATGGGTGGAGGCTATGGAGCTATGGATGGGATAAAATTTTTCTTACATGGAAAGGAAACAGAAGATGCAATTGGAAAACACTGCACTATGTAGATGCAAAGTTAAAGAAAAAGAATATGTGATTGAAATTCGAAACAATCCAGGATTATGGCTCTAGCAAAAACATATGTTGACCTTAAGGGCACATCTTTTGTCCCAAGAGCTACTTCTTTGTGGCGTGGAATCTTTAAAAAGGAAGATGCACATTATAAGATTCTTATCACATCTGTCTCCACTCTCCGATAGACAAATTTGGAGATCTATTTGTTTGCTTGGGTCACGAGAGCACGTCACAACAGGGACTTATTTTTTTACACTCTCCAATGATCCAAAACGCATACTGACGAGAGTCGACATTTGGAGTATTGCTAGCACCCCTTTAGGTTTGGAGGGGTGAGGAGTCACCACGAGTTCAGCAAACTACAACGGGTGGCACAAAATGAAAAAAAAGGACACCGGATTAGAGGAGTTTATGCATGCCACCGGAGCATAAAACTCTACATACTATGTGTGGATATTAGTGGTGGTATTGTTTACACTGCAAGCTAAGGTCTTACATAGTGGGTACAAGTGAAGTCTGGGGAAGTGTGTACAAGTCTAGGAAGAAGTAACCTATAATGGGGTCATCTACTCCGATTTGCAGCTCAGAGAGGTGAGTACATGTAATGTATAACTAGTGGGCTCTCATACATAGAAGAGGGACCCACCAATTCGATCCTAAATCATGTAGCCACGACATTGCATGCTTTGCTATCCTCTATACATTGTGTCGCATTGCACCATATCACTCTATTTGGGATGGGAGTCCCATTATGAATTTATGGCGTATAATGGAGCATTGTTGTTGGTCAAACATCACTTCTTCAACTGTACCCACACGACTAGCATCGCAAAACCATAGTAGTCAGAGTGGCGCTTGCCATACCATAAAAATCCTCCCATCTGCATTAAATGCAGAAGTGGCATGCGACGCCCTTAGGAACCGGAGGGAGGTGGGCGCTAACTGGTTGCTTAGACCTTCGCATTCGCCCGTTGACTATCATATCACATCCACACTTACACATTCAAGTCAAGATACACGTTTGCTTTGCCAACTACTATCCATTTAGTTAGTCACAAGCATAAACGAGCTAGGAAGTGAACCTAGCTCAACTGATTAGGTGAGGGAGTAGTTCCTCCTTTGTTGGTTACATTTCTTTTACAAGCATAATCGAGCTCAAGATAAACTCAATCGAAAGATTCTTAATTCTTTATCGCAATCATTCATCTTCACTCGGATGATAGCGTGTCAACATCCTCTCATGGAAGCATGGCCTCGCAAAGCATTTTCTTCAGCGTAACTTAGAAAGATTGTGTAAGTGCGAGTAGAGTTTTTTTCCCCTTGGAACATAGGATTCCTAAAACATATAAATAGGAAAACACAAAAAATTATAGAGTTGAATACCATTTGCAATGCTACTGGAATTAAAAACACATTAAAAGTTCTAGTGAAGTATTTGGATGCAATATAGGAAAGACACATGAATTAGAAAAGAGAGGAAACATTCGAAGAAGTTTGATCATATAATAGAATTTCTCCAAAATCTCAAAGCAATTCACTATACAATAGGAAGTTCATAGGGTTCATAGGAACTCAATGATGTATTCTGTTTGGAATGGAAGAATAGAAAATACAGGAATGGAAAAAAAAACACAAAAACGGGGCATGGACATATTGGCAAAATAGAGCAACGGAAAATAACAAGAAAAAGTAGAAACTATTGTTTGGAACATAGGAACCATTTACACAGGAACCAACGAGTCAACAGATGTGCCTGTGTGCCTTCAACTTCTACGAAGAAGAGAAAACCAGAGCATCGTAATTGTGAAGAAGCTGCAGTGTTTCAAAGGAAAAGGATGATGCTTTCATGTGTTCTAAACACTATCGTTACTTTCCTTTCCTCTGTTTTAGTTTGCTAAGGTTTTCCTACAAAAATCCTACGAACCAAACAAAGCCTAAAGGACCATATATGAAAAATTTAATGTATGATTTGAATCATCTAAAATTCCTTTATTTTTATTTTCCAAAGAAGGCCTTATAATGGGAGTATAACTTGACTATCACTACTTGAGACAAGCGTTCACTTGACAATTGACATGGACGATATTTGCAGGGATATCCTTATCCAGGCATCCAGCTTCCGAATATACGCTAAAAAATATGTGATGACACCCTTGCTGTATCCACACACCACAAGACCGCTAGACCAGTACAGCTGAGTGTCCGAGACAAATCTCATGCTCTTTTTTTTTTTAAATCCAAGCATTTATGCTTGTATTCCTCAAGCACACAGGTCGGAGCAGCTCAAGTGCTGACCTTTGGCATCTGTGGCAACACTTATTGCAAGTAACAACAATCGAAAGAATAAGGCATGCCATTGTATACCGAGCACTGATTTGCCATTAATTCGACCAGATGCAACCTTTACTTTCCATCAAACAACCATAGAATCATAAGCCAGAACTTCCTTGCTACAATCCCAGCCTAACTTTCATCAGCAGAGTATAATCCACTATAGACTCCGGTCCAGGGCATTCTCATATATATGTACCAAATGCATATTGTCACGGGGAAACAGGAAAACAAAACACCGCCGATTGTACACGATGATATTTATTACGAACAAATAAGTTTAACCAATATACAGGACACAGAACCCATGCAATGAATGCCCTTGATCTCCTCACAGCACAACTTAGTTCAGCATGTAACAACATGCTATCGGCTAGCGAGAAACCTCGTCCGAGCAAAGACAGAACCTGAAGAAACATGAATATGGTGGCCTCCTTTCAACTCTTCTTGTCTGACAGCTAACAACAGCTACCTTATCCCCTGAAAAAGGCAGAAGAATATGAGCACAGCAATTGGAAGACTTCACAAGCTTTAAGGAACAATAGACAGTAACAGCAAAACCGTAGCACATAAGAATGGTATTTAGGATCAGAAATAAAAAAAGATGTTATTGGGTGGCACTTTAAGAAGCAATCACGATATAACTTTATTCTCTTGAAAAATCAGTCCAGTTCCAAATGAAAGGATCTATTCATTGCACAAGTTGACGAATGCCACAACAGGAGAAAACCTGCTTTATTGTCCAGCTAGTTTGCCACCACTACTTCCTTCATCCACCAAAACAGAAATTTAGGTGGAAATTTCTCTGCGTCAACTAATTCTGGTAGTATAAAGGTGCTTTCAGTGATGTGTAAAGTCAAGTACTAGCACATTAATAAAGCAGTGTACTTAAGCTTTATTAGTAGCAAGCTCACAAGAGCAACCCAAGTCAGGCAGTCTATTTCTTCAAATAAACAGCATATGCCTGTTGAATCAGTTGACTAACTTCTTCCCGAGGCTGATGTAAGAATAAAAGCTTGAAAGACAGAAAACCAATCACAAGGAGCCAAGGAGGATAAGCATGTAAGGTTCCAAGGCCAGTCATGCATGGATCCTACATTATCAACCCCTTTGCTGTTGAACACAAAGAATTTCTACAAATCAGGCAAATCTCTATGCATGCGACGGTCGGTTATTCACAGATCAATCAAGCAACTAGTTTCCAGTATTTTGTCACAACAGATCAAGAATGTTCACATATGAGGACATGTGGAAATTTTGTTAAAATTAAATATATAAATTTTGAAGCAGACATATTTATTCTGTACTAAAACACCAGCAATGAAAAGAAAGCATAACAAAAAAAAAAAAATCTGGTTGAACTTTTAAAGCTTGACCACCACCAATGGTTTTTTAAAAAAGCTACTTCCACAGAATGCTTATTAGATATTACAACTATCCTCTAATAGCTCTCAGACAAACATATACGTATGAAGACCATAAAAAGTCAATGGTGACAAGTATTTATGGCCATAGGGAGTAACTAGCAAATTTCCGATAAGGAGAAGATAAGATATTTAGAGACAAAGCAAGAAAAAGGATTCAAGAATTAAGGTCGTTGCACTATCAACATACAGCAGCATGAGGCCATGAGCTAGTTCCATTCTTCTAAAAAAAATAAGGGCATGTTTGGTTTCATTTCAAGGCACTGTATCTCCTTGCCAGGCTAGGACAAACAGAAAATTGCAACGTTTGGATGTGTAGCAAGGTTCTCTCGGGGATTGTGCAAGCAAGAATTTGTTTGCTGGCGCAGGAGAGTGGAATTGGCTTGCCTGGGCTGTCAAGCTTCTCGTTGTGCGTGCAGCCAGGCAAGGAAAGCCTCTCCCGGGAACCAAACTGACCCTAAGGCAGATGTGCAAACAAGGTACTAGAAAAGCCAATCGACCTAGTGAAATTGATTGTAAATGACACCCAAAATGGAACATTCTAGCACATGAAACAGGTCATTCCATCGATCAAACAACGTGGCAAACAACTTAAATCCACATCAAATTGGTTAGCTTTGTTCTGTCTTTTCTTTTCGTCAATCGAAATTCTGCATAAAGCGTTAATTCCTATATTCTGTGCAGTGCGACATCAAGAAAACAAAAGCATGTCTGGGCCTTTTTATTATCGATCATGATAAGGTTTGTTTAGGACTGACATATTGTCGGTAGACAAAGCTCTCTAAGTGCCCGTCTAATCATTTATTGTTCCTTCCAGATGAGAGAAGCACGCATTGTCTGTCCCCCCGCAAAGTTGCCTCTGCAATGCACCTTCAAATCCATCCCCGATGGCTTGCCTGGCTTGTCACTGTAGAAAGGTTCAGCGGCCACGCATCCTCCTGCATTTTCTGCACAGTGCGGCATGTACATGTTCATCTTCGTACCGTCATTTTGTTTCTCAAGCGAGGTCTGTTTGATCCCATTGAAAAGCTAGGTTCTACCAGTATAATGTGAGATTTTACAAAATGGAGATAGCTTATTTAGCAATAAACGTTACGCTATTTAGATCCTAGCTAGCTAGAGCTTGATTGTAAAAAGCTAGATTGTGAATCTAGCGGGGTAAAAGTCCCAAGGGTACGGTATGTTTCGTTCAATGCTAAAATTCTAGCAAACCCAAGTTTTAGTAGGCTAATATTTTGGCTAGCCAAAAAAATTAGTCTGGTTTATTACTAAACCATTCTTGTCTACCTATATGGATTTGATAGAATTTTGGCATCAAACCAAAGCATATCCTATACAAACCCATCTAAGGACACTGATGTGCTGCCTACGCTTTACGACTAGGGATAAAAGACACGTATACACCGGAGTTTTATTTCACACTCAACCCAGTCAAAAAGTATTTTTTTTTCCTGCTTCAATACCCATACCCACACACCGATAAGAAATTGTACGGGTACTTAACACCCATGCAAGTAAATAGACATGTATGGCACCAAATAAGCACACTATAAAAAAACTTTTTATTAAAATTAAATTAAAATAGTTTGATTAGGGACAGCCTGGAGGTAGTGCTAGCACTTTGGTTTTTGTTGTTTTTCCCTTTGGAACATATGTTAATGTGGCAGCTACGTACCAGTATAACCAGCAGATAATTCTACACTTGACATGACGACAAGTAAAAATCCTACACCAGATGGAATACCCACTGAGAACACTAAACAAAAGAGTATCTTATCTTATCTATATCTATATAACCTATATAAGTGAATCCCACTAATCTTCGTAAACTCTATTTCTCTCAACATGCAAGGTATCCACATCATTTAGGAGTCCACTAAGTTAAATGCTATGTCATCATCCATTAAGGACCTCTATTGATGTCTTCCGTCGATTCTCTATGACCGATAACATCCATGCATGCAACTATTATTCTGTATATATGAGTATCATCCTAAGATGAACTTGCTATCAATGATATTATCCTTACAATCATATTGATGTTTACACCTTCAAATTTTACTTTAAAAATAATTTAAACTTCATTAACTCTATTTCTCTCAACATGCAAGCTGTCCACATCATCTAAAAATCTACTAAGTTAAATGCCATATCATCATCCACTAAGGATCTCTATTGATGTTTTTCGTCGATTCTCTGTGACCGATAACATCCATGCATAGAACTATTATTCTGTATATATGAGTAACATCCTAAGATGAACTTGCTATCAATGATATTATCCTTACAATCGTATTGATGTTTACACCTTCAAATTTTACTTTAGAAATTATTTAAAAATTTTCGCAGCAACATGCGGGGCACCATCTACTATATGAAGCCACGTCATCGTCCATGTCACCGTCCACTAATACCTCCATTTAAACATTCCATTGATCTTCTGTGGCTTTATGCGTGCAATGTGTTTCCGTTGTGTATGTGTAGTTCCTACAGCAATGCGTGAAGAATATTTCTTTTTATGATGTTAGTATTTTATCTAATATTTTTTAATCTTTGAATCATATTATATTTAATGTTTGTGTATGTGTAGTTCCTACAACAATGCGTGGAGAATATTTTCTTTTATGATATTAGTATTTTATCTAATATTTCTTAATCTATGAATCATATTATATTTAATGTTATAAAATTTCAGCAGCAACGCATTGGTTATCAATTAGTGTTAATAACCATTCGACACTAGAACACTTATGTTGTGCTTCAGACCGATACTATCTTGAATTAGCTTGGCAATTGTCACAAAGCGTAGTAGCCTGTAGATTGTCATGAGAAGCACCACTACAAATAACACCAGGAGACCGACCTAGATGGCCACAGGCTGAGTCTCTTCCAGGGTCGCTGCCAAGGGAACCATCAAAAGGATTGCAACCAGCGGGCAGGGATGGAGATAGGGGGGCGAGGAGGGACCAAAGGCCCCTATGGCTAAAAATTTTACCCTAGAATTTTTAAAATTTAATGCTGTTGGCCCCTTTTAACAATAAAATATTTAAGTTTCTGGCTCCGCCACTGCCAGCGGGCTAAAAAGAGACACGAAAGGGCGTACCCTCCTGGGTACCAGCTTCCGGAGAGACAGCAATTTGTCGACCATGACATGACAGTTAACGATAGCAAGGTAAATACCAATGCGTAGATGAAAGGCATCAAGCAATGCACATCAAAATTCTGCCAGCCTTCCCAATTCCAGATGGTGACACCAAACAACAGCGAAGCATTCGAAAGCCATACAACGGGCAGTTAATGAGCTCCACCCAAGAGATTGAACATCGTCTTTGCTGCAAAAGAAGAGTTCACTAATTTTTTAGGCGAATATACATTTTACATGGGGTTAAGTTGGTAGAGACAACGTATGGATAATGTAGAAAAAAAATTGTCCATAGATACATGGGTACATGTGCGTATGTGATATGGGCATACACCTATACATACACCCATCTACTCGATAGGTTAGGTACAATATTGACATATTCACACCTCACAGGTAAGAACCGGAAATCATCCCGATCCACCGTCCACCCACCCCTCCCCTCTTCATATTTTTACTCCAATTCAGCCCAAATTGGCCCAATTGGCCCAAAATCCCCTCTCTCTTTCTTCCTCCACTCCTCTCTCCTCCTCCCGACCGCCGCCCGACCGCCGCCGCCTTCTTTCTCCTCCGACGCCGGCTTCCTCCACGCGCGCCACCGCGCTGCTCCCGCCGCCGCCTTCCGGTTCGGGGTTTGGGGTTGGGGGTTCGCCATCGCCGGCGACCTCTCCATTCCCTCCCCAACCTTAGAGGGAGGGCCGGGGGAGGAAGGCCGGCCCGGCGGCGGTGGTGGGGAGGCCGGCGGCGAGCCGGCCGGGCGGGGTAGGAGGCCGGTTAGGCCGGGGTTGGGGCGGGGGAGCTCCACGGCGACGGCGGCGATGGTGGACGACGGTGAAGCCGGATTAGGGTGGCGGCGGAGGCGGGGAACGGCGGAGCCGGGGGCGGGGTTGGCAGCGGGGGCGACAGCGGTCGAAGGAGGCGGCGGCGGAGCTCGCGGGCGGGGGTCGGCACGGAGAGGGGCAGCGGCCGGCGGGTGGGGAGGCCGCGGCGAGGGCGCCGATGCGCCGGCGGCCTCCGGGTGGCGGGGGCGGGGCGGCGCCGGCGCCGGTGGCGGTGGAGGAAGAAGGAGGCGTCGGCGGAAAGAGGAAGAAGGAGGAAGGTGGGCCGGCGCCACATTCGGCCCAAATGCCCGAGCGAGGGAGCGGCAAGGGGTGGGTGGACGGGCGTCCGGTCCACCCGGGTGGAGGCGATGCGCTCCGGTAAGAACTCACACCATACCGATCCTTATATCGGATAAGATAAGTTGTGTATTTGGGTTTTCTGTACACATTGGCATTGTCTTTTCAAGACTCAAAATGTATATGAGAGTTCATCCGGTAGCAGCAAAGCAAACGGTTTCCCACAAGAACTCGACCAAATAAATCATTCCTGTGGGTACCCGGCTAGCAATTAGGGGAGCCTGTTCCTGTAGGATGGAGCACATGGCAATGGAGGGCAGTTGGAGAGGGCCCCCGTTGCTGCGCCGTGACGCGAGCAGGCTTGGCTCGCTGTGGAGCTGCATGATTGTTGCATCTTGCCTGTCCTCCGGCGTGTTCAGTTGTCCCCCTCGCTGCTGCCACATCTCGGATCTCTGACGCCCACTCGCCGCTGCCTGCCTCCAACTGTTCGATTAGATTTGGGACCGTCCGCATGAACCCAGCCGAGCCCCACCTTGTGGCCGTGTCAAATCATTGTCTTCTTGGAGCTGAGCCTACCGGGCGATGGACCTCCAACTTTTCTCCCCTTCTATTCACTCATTCTCTGCCTCCATGGGGTCCAAGAAAATGCCCTTTCATGTTGGCACCACCCGCATGAAATCTAGTGGATTGGATCAATGAGGCAGTGGGGGTAGCCAGTAGTGTGAGAGTATATGATGATCTCCAATGGCCTGTAAACTTGGTACTGTAACATCAAGTGTTAAATAGTCAGATACATCTGGTTCTGTGAAGAAAACTAGTAGCATGAAGGAAATACCAGCTTGGACAGTAAAGAAGAACACACTAATTTGTATAGAATAAAATTATTCTATAAGTCTAACCATCATAAGTTTAATCGTACTTATATAGAAATGTAACGGTATTTAGATATCAAATATGTGTCATAAATGTAATGACACTAATTTAGTAGCATAACTTTAAATCCATACATAATATTAAAGCAAATAAGGTTTTCTGCTTCTGGTTTTCCGGTCCGTCTTGACAAGTGGGCCCTGCCTGTCAGCCAACTAGCATCTCTGCATCGCAGATTTCCTCGGACTCACGCCCGGTGCCGGCCGCCTCCCTCCCAGGCTTCACCGATCCAACTCTGCCTCAAATTTTTTCACAATCCAAAATCCTAATCCTAATTGACCCAATCGACCTGCTTGCACGTCCACAGCCCGACCTTCTTCTCTATGTCCACCGTGAGTCCAATAATCTTAATTATTTAGGTCCATTAAGCCTAAAATCATGAAAAAAGGTCACACAATCATTAAATAAAAAAATTATAGTGCCAAATCGGGCCTGAACTGCGAATATGCCTGCACAAAACATCTAAGTTTCTAACAAGTTCGCCAGGCAAACACAAATCTCCCTAAATGGAGGACGGAGCGAACGGAGCATCCGGTGACGCCGCCGGGGACAGATCGATGGAGAGGGTGGAGAGAGAGAGCACCCGGTGCTGGTGGATCCGTGAGGGACAGCAGCAAGCGTTGGTGGAGGGGGTCTCCATGCTGCCGGCAGCGGTGCGGCGGATCCATGGGCACGCTGCCAGGCAGTAGATCCGGAGGCGGGCGCGGAGGAAGAGAGGAGCAGCCGTCGCGGCGCGCCGTTGGTGGTGGAGGAGCGGCACGGTGGCCAAGGCGGAGGTGCGCCGCACTAGCGGTCTAGGAGGAGGAGGAGCGGAGTGCCAGTATCGCTGGCCGCCTGTCTTGGTCGAGCCTCGGAAGGAAGCCCGCTTGAATCCCTCTCTCGGTCCTTCGAGGTGGAGGCAGGAAATCACAAGAATTACCTATGCCTAAAAAATAATACTCCTTCCATCCCATAAAATAAACATGTATTAATTTAAAAAATCAATATTTTATATCTTTAACTAATAATTTCGTGAATATATATATAATATTTTTAAAAATAGTTTGTTAAATTTCTATTTTAAATATCATGCTAAAAAATTTAACTATAGGATGGAGAGAGTATAATGGATGTTGTTGCCTCAGAACCTGATGCCAAATAATAATTAATAATATAGCCATTTTCATTCCTAATAAAGATTAGGAATGTATGATATACCGATTGAAATAAAAGAACCGTATTGCTTCAATAAAATACATGTATTATAATTGTGTTTAAAAAGCACATAGTTACCACAATATATACTAACTAAATGATGATTGACTAAATGATTATAAAATGCATCAGTTCTGTTCCGTAGCAACGCACGGACACCTTTGCTAGTATATTCTAATATAAACTAGGTTAAAATCATGACGGTTTAACTTAGAACAAAACTAGAATTTTGTTATTTTGTGGACAAAGGCAGTAATACACACCTAAGGCATGCTGTAATTTTTCATAAATGTGTTTGGTTCATGTCCTCACTAGCTACGCTTTACCACCATTTTATACTCCCTTGTTCTAATTTATAGATCGTTTGACTTTTTTGACACCAAATTTGACCAGATCATCTTATTCAAAAAAATCGAGAATATGGAATAATTTAAGTCATAATTAAAGTATATTATATGCTAAACTAAATCACAGTAAAAACGAATGATAATTCTGAATTTAATGAATGATAAGAACGAGTAATTCAAACTTGGTGTTAGAAAAAGTCAAACGACATATAAATTAGGACCGAAGGAGTAGTATTGTACCCACATGAATAAACTTAGTTTCAAGCCACACTTTGCCTAACTTGTAACATGTGTTTTGAGGGCCACACTTTCTTAGCAGCCACACTTTGCCAGAGTTGAGTGTGTCAGGCTCTAGCCGATGGGCCAAAGATTCATTTCCACCGAACGCCTTCTCTTGAGATCCAATGGGCCAGGCTCTAGACGATGGGCCAGCTATTTCTTTTATAAGAATGGGCCAGGTTGTATGTTGTCGAGGCTAGCCCCCTGCTGAATGGGCCCAAGTACCTAGGGTTAGGACAAGGGTGTGAATGTACCATTGTACCAATACTGAATCGTGGCGAGGACTGAGCCGTAGCTCAGTTGGCTTCGCTCGCAGGTGTGCGAGCAGCCGGACGTTGATTCGATCTCCAGGATCGACACCCCGTGCCTCACTTTGGGATTTATCTCCGATTGTCTTCCAGATTGTGCCTGGGTCTAAGTATAGGGTACACACACGCGTGCGTGTTCAGTGGTATTGCGTGTTTTTCACGCACTAGAGGTTTAGACCTCTCAATCTCCTCCTTGTGTGTGTAAAAGGACGCGCACGCGTGTGTGCGCATGTGGTGTGTGGTGTGCGTGAGTGAGTTCGTGGCGTCTTTGTTGTACCCTCTCAAAAAAAAAAAAAAAAAAAAACTGAATCGTGGCTCATCGTTCCTGTGCTATCGTTTCCGATGCTACCTTTCCCTTTCAGTCGTTATTTTTGTTTTTGAGAAAGGGCTTTCAATTTCAGTCGTTATCCACCAGAAGAATATTCAGAGTAAGAGCATCTTCAACAGTGCCTTAAAATCTTTCCTAAAAATTAAGTTTAGGTGTGACAGAGAAAAACAAGCCTCCAACAGTGCCCAAAACAAACTCCCCAAATACGGAAATACCCGCCCGCCCAAAAAAACATCGGCCTCGTCCTCAAATATCCGCGCATTGCGCGTTCTCCCAATCCACGATGACTTGCGTCATTGGTCGTCCCGCACGCCGTCATCGTGTCTCATCCATCGGCGAAGAATCACAAAGGCTCTCTCATGGGCCACCGGTAGGTGACGAAGCGCCGCTGAGACTACTGTGGTCTTGGTCTTGCGAATGTTCCTTGCGGATCCATCCGGTTTTGAGGTCCTCGAGAATCGAAGCAAATGTCTCCGTGTTCTTGTGGTCTGTGATCTCTTTGTTCTTGCCATCGGTGGGAGTGGAAGAAGGTTTGCCTTGGAATCTTTGATCTTGTGGGCTCACGGGTGCAATTGCGGTGAACGAGATCTTTGCTTGGATCTGTGAACCGATGGGTGGAGGCTATGGAGCTATGGATGGGATAAAATTTTTCTTACATGGAAAGGAAACAGAAGATGCAATTGGAAAACACTGCACTATGTAGATGCAAAGTTAAAGAAAAAGAATATGTGATTGAAATTCGAAACAATCCAGGATTATGGCTCTAGCAAAAACATATGTTGACCTTAAGGGCACATCTTTTGTCCCAAGAGCTACTTCTTTGTGGCGTGGAATCTTTAAAAAGGAAGATGCACATTATAAGATTCTTATCACATCTGTCTCCACTCTCCGATAGACAAATTTGGAGATCTATTTGTTTGCTTGGGTCACGAGAGCACGTCACAACAGGGACTTATTTTTTTACACTCTCCAATGATCCAAAACGCATACTGACGAGAGTCGACATTTGGAGTATTGCTAGCACCCCTTTAGGTTTGGAGGGGTGAGGAGTCACCACGAGTTCAGCAAACTACAACGGGTGGCACAAAATGAAAAAAAAGGACACCGGATTAGAGGAGTTTATGCATGCCACCGGAGCATAAAACTCTACATACTATGTGTGGATATTAGTGGTGGTATTGTTTACACTGCAAGCTAAGGTCTTACATAGTGGGTACAAGTGAAGTCTGGGGAAGTGTGTACAAGTCTAGGAAGAAGTAACCTATAATGGGGTCATCTACTCCGATTTGCAGCTCAGAGAGGTGAGTACATGTAATGTATAACTAGTGGGCTCTCATACATAGAAGAGGGACCCACCAATTCGATCCTAAATCATGTAGCCACGACATTGCATGCTTTGCTATCCTCTATACATTGTGTCGCATTGCACCATATCACTCTATTTGGGATGGGAGTCCCATTATGAATTTATGGCGTATAATGGAGCATTGTTGTTGGTCAAACATCACTTCTTCAACTGTACCCACACGACTAGCATCGCAAAACCATAGTAGTCAGAGTGGCGCTTGCCATACCATAAAAATCCTCCCATCTGCATTAAATGCAGAAGTGGCATGCGACGCCCTTAGGAACCGGAGGGAGGTGGGCGCTAACTGGTTGCTTAGACCTTCGCATTCGCCCGTTGACTATCATATCACATCCACACTTACACATTCAAGTCAAGATACACGTTTGCTTTGCCAACTACTATCCATTTAGTTAGTCACAAGCATAAACGAGCTAGGAAGTGAACCTAGCTCAACTGATTAGGTGAGGGAGTAGTTCCTCCTTTGTTGGTTACATTTCTTTTACAAGCATAATCGAGCTCAAGATAAACTCAATCGAAAGATTCTTAATTCTTTATCGCAATCATTCATCTTCACTCGGATGATAGCGTGTCAACATCCTCTCATGGAAGCATGGCCTCGCAAAGCATTTTCTTCAGCGTAACTTAGAAAGATTGTGTAAGTGCGAGTAGAGTTTTTTTCCCCTTGGAACATAGGATTCCTAAAACATATAAATAGGAAAACACAAAAAATTATAGAGTTGAATACCATTTGCAATGCTACTGGAATTAAAAACACATTAAAAGTTCTAGTGAAGTATTTGGATGCAATATAGGAAAGACACATGAATTAGAAAAGAGAGGAAACATTCGAAGAAGTTTGATCATATAATAGAATTTCTCCAAAATCTCAAAGCAATTCACTATACAATAGGAAGTTCATAGGGTTCATAGGAACTCAATGATGTATTCTGTTTGGAATGGAAGAATAGAAAATACAGGAATGGAAAAAAAAACACAAAAACGGGGCATGGACATATTGGCAAAATAGAGCAACGGAAAATAACAAGAAAAAGTAGAAACTATTGTTTGGAACATAGGAACCATTTACACAGGAACCAACGAGTCAACAGATGTGCCTGTGTGCCTTCAACTTCTACGAAGAAGAGAAAACCAGAGCATCGTAATTGTGAAGAAGCTGCAGTGTTTCAAAGGAAAAGGATGATGCTTTCATGTGTTCTAAACACTATCGTTACTTTCCTTTCCTCTGTTTTAGTTTGCTAAGGTTTTCCTACAAAAATCCTACGAACCAAACAAAGCCTAAAGGACCATATATGAAAAATTTAATGTATGATTTGAATCATCTAAAATTCCTTTATTTTTATTTTCCAAAGAAGGCCTTATAATGGGAGTATAACTTGACTATCACTACTTGAGACAAGCGTTCACTTGACAATTGACATGGACGATATTTGCAGGGATATCCTTATCCAGGCATCCAGCTTCCGAATATACGCTAAAAAATATGTGATGACACCCTTGCTGTATCCACACACCACAAGACCGCTAGACCAGTACAGCTGAGTGTCCGAGACAAATCTCATGCTCTTTTTTTTTTTAAATCCAAGCATTTATGCTTGTATTCCTCAAGCACACAGGTCGGAGCAGCTCAAGTGCTGACCTTTGGCATCTGTGGCAACACTTATTGCAAGTAACAACAATCGAAAGAATAAGGCATGCCATTGTATACCGAGCACTGATTTGCCATTAATTCGACCAGATGCAACCTTTACTTTCCATCAAACAACCATAGAATCATAAGCCAGAACTTCCTTGCTACAATCCCAGCCTAACTTTCATCAGCAGAGTATAATCCACTATAGACTCCGGTCCAGGGCATTCTCATATATATGTACCAAATGCATATTGTCACGGGGAAACAGGAAAACAAAACACCGCCGATTGTACACGATGATATTTATTACGAACAAATAAGTTTAACCAATATACAGGACACAGAACCCATGCAATGAATGCCCTTGATCTCCTCACAGCACAACTTAGTTCAGCATGTAACAACATGCTATCGGCTAGCGAGAAACCTCGTCCGAGCAAAGACAGAACCTGAAGAAACATGAATATGGTGGCCTCCTTTCAACTCTTCTTGTCTGACAGCTAACAACAGCTACCTTATCCCCTGAAAAAGGCAGAAGAATATGAGCACAGCAATTGGAAGACTTCACAAGCTTTAAGGAACAATAGACAGTAACAGCAAAACCGTAGCACATAAGAATGGTATTTAGGATCAGAAATAAAAAAAGATGTTATTGGGTGGCACTTTAAGAAGCAATCACGATATAACTTTATTCTCTTGAAAAATCAGTCCAGTTCCAAATGAAAGGATCTATTCATTGCACAAGTTGACGAATGCCACAACAGGAGAAAACCTGCTTTATTGTCCAGCTAGTTTGCCACCACTACTTCCTTCATCCACCAAAACAGAAATTTAGGTGGAAATTTCTCTGCGTCAACTAATTCTGGTAGTATAAAGGTGCTTTCAGTGATGTGTAAAGTCAAGTACTAGCACATTAATAAAGCAGTGTACTTAAGCTTTATTAGTAGCAAGCTCACAAGAGCAACCCAAGTCAGGCAGTCTATTTCTTCAAATAAACAGCATATGCCTGTTGAATCAGTTGACTAACTTCTTCCCGAGGCTGATGTAAGAATAAAAGCTTGAAAGACAGAAAACCAATCACAAGGAGCCAAGGAGGATAAGCATGTAAGGTTCCAAGGCCAGTCATGCATGGATCCTACATTATCAACCCCTTTGCTGTTGAACACAAAGAATTTCTACAAATCAGGCAAATCTCTATGCATGCGACGGTCGGTTATTCACAGATCAATCAAGCAACTAGTTTCCAGTATTTTGTCACAACAGATCAAGAATGTTCACATATGAGGACATGTGGAAATTTTGTTAAAATTAAATATATAAATTTTGAAGCAGACATATTTATTCTGTACTAAAACACCAGCAATGAAAAGAAAGCATAACAAAAAAAAAAAAATCTGGTTGAACTTTTAAAGCTTGACCACCACCAATGGTTTTTTAAAAAAGCTACTTCCACAGAATGCTTATTAGATATTACAACTATCCTCTAATAGCTCTCAGACAAACATATACGTATGAAGACCATAAAAAGTCAATGGTGACAAGTATTTATGGCCATAGGGAGTAACTAGCAAATTTCCGATAAGGAGAAGATAAGATATTTAGAGACAAAGCAAGAAAAAGGATTCAAGAATTAAGGTCGTTGCACTATCAACATACAGCAGCATGAGGCCATGAGCTAGTTCCATTCTTCTAAAAAAAATAAGGGCATGTTTGGTTTCATTTCAAGGCACTGTATCTCCTTGCCAGGCTAGGACAAACAGAAAATTGCAACGTTTGGATGTGTAGCAAGGTTCTCTCGGGGATTGTGCAAGCAAGAATTTGTTTGCTGGCGCAGGAGAGTGGAATTGGCTTGCCTGGGCTGTCAAGCTTCTCGTTGTGCGTGCAGCCAGGCAAGGAAAGCCTCTCCCGGGAACCAAACTGACCCTAAGGCAGATGTGCAAACAAGGTACTAGAAAAGCCAATCGACCTAGTGAAATTGATTGTAAATGACACCCAAAATGGAACATTCTAGCACATGAAACAGGTCATTCCATCGATCAAACAACGTGGCAAACAACTTAAATCCACATCAAATTGGTTAGCTTTGTTCTGTCTTTTCTTTTCGTCAATCGAAATTCTGCATAAAGCGTTAATTCCTATATTCTGTGCAGTGCGACATCAAGAAAACAAAAGGTTGAGCATGAAAGGTATCTTCTGCCCTTACACACGTAAGACACGATGGTGAGACTTAAAACTTCCAAATAGATACACAGTTCAGTATTGCACAGTAACTTTAACAATGTCAGCTTAGCTCCGACATAAGAAATGAGCGCTGAGATAACAGACTAAAATGATTAGGATGCTTTAACTAAGTATGATTTGTAAGCGCAAATGCTTAAATTCAATTATGAACACTGAGCCAAATTAACAGAAAGTAACAGTAATTCGACAAGGACGCCTATGGATGAGCACAATGTTGAACAGCAGATGGAACAAGGCTCATGTATCAACAGCAGAAAGCCCCTAACATCTTATTGACAGCAACTTTGATTTTGAAGTGCAAGTGCTGACAGAATTCAGCTCTGTGCAATTGATTATTCAAATTCAAACAGACGGAAATCAGCAAGCCAAGTATTTCCATGATCAGGTAGCTAGCAGAGACAAACAGCTATGGCTACCTACACTGCTTGATGATCACAATCGCAGGACTTACTATTGAGTCCGCTAAAAACGTTTAGCTCACTGAGGTTTAAGCAAGTCAAATCATGCTCCCAGGATACGATACAACGCAGTAGTACAGTACAGTACAAGCTGAAGCGAGTGAGGTCGAGAGATTTGCAGCGGTGGGGTTTATTACCTGATAATTAACAGGAAGCTCCGTTTCAATCAAAAAAGCCATCCACCTCGCTCTCGCGGGCCTCCGACATGACTGTGTCGGTCTCCGGTTGCGGAGGCCACTCAGACGACACCGTCTCGCCGCTGTTGGCCGGCCCAGCAGCTCCGTCCCCGGTGAAGGCCTGAGCGAGCTGCGTGGGCGAGGCGGAGACGGGAGCCGCGGCGTTGGGGACGCGGACGCGGCGGCGGGCGGTGGTGGTGAAGCGGATGGTGATCCGCGTGGGCGGCGGGCCCTGCTCGGCCGCCGGCGCGTCCTCCCCGGGGATGCGGAAGCGGCAGACGGGGCAGGAGTTGTGGAGCTCGAGCCAGGTGACGATGCAGCCGGAGTGGTAGAGGTGGGCGCAGGGGAGCCTGCGCGCCTCGGAGGCGAGCGGCAGGTCCTCCTTGCAGATGGCGCAGACGGCGGCGGGCTCGGCGACGGGGACGGTGGGCAGCGCGGCGATGGAGGCGGGCGGGGCGGGCGGCTCGCCTCCGCCGGGGACGGGCTGGTGGTGGAGGGCGAGCTGCTCGTGCTCCCGGAGCACGGCGGCGGCGGCGGCGGCGGCGGCGGCGAGCTCGGCGGGCGAGTCGTCGTAGAGGCGGTGGTGGTGGACGATGCTGCTGAGGTAGGCGTGCGCCTGGTAGGGGTCCATGTCCATGTCGTCGGCGAGGTTGTCGGGGTCGTCGGGGTCGTAGGACAAGTCGGAGCCGGAGGAGAGCAGCGGCGGGGGCGGGGGTGGGGAGGAGGGGCTGGTGTTCTCCTCGAGGTAGTCGCTGCGGCAGAGCGGGCAGAGGAGGCGCCAGGACGGCGCCACGGGGACGGGCAGCGTCACCGTGGCCTGGCACTCGTAGCAGAAGAACTCCATGGGAGGCGGAGGGGGAGGGGGCGGCTCCGGCGGCGCGCCGGACGGGGAGGGAGCGGGGGCGGGAGCGGACATGGCGGGTGGCCGGGACCGAGCCGGCGAGCCTCTCGGGCTCTCGCTTGGGGTGCTCCGCCTTGGGCTGCGGGGGGGTCGTCGCCTCCTCGTCTCTTTCCTCTTTGCTTGGCTCGCTCTGGTTGGGGTTGGGATTTGTTGCGGAAGGGACCGAACCGAAGGAAGCAGAGCAGAGCAGAGCAGCGCAGCGCAGCGCAGCTCCCTTTCCACCGCGTGGGGCCTGCGCTGCCGCTGCGGGCGTTTCGTCGCACAATCGCACGGCGCGGGCGCGTTAAATTCCGGGCCCTGTAAACACTGGTGGGGCCCCGCGCCGGGTTGTCTGTCCCGCGGTTGTTGCGGTTCAGTGCTCTGTTGCTGTGCTTGTGCAAAGCCTCTAGGTAGTTTAAACATCGATTTTCTTTTTGTTTTTATTTCAAACACGTCGCATCTTTGTATTAAAAAATAGCATTGTGGAGCAAGCCGCGGCTTACGAACTATCAATTTCTCTTTAGCACGGGCACGGTACATGATTTGAATATGTGATGCCTAGACACTTGATGCAGCGCTGCCCTCGCAATCTTTTACGCCGTCGCTTACACACGAGTCACGCCACAACGTGCTGGCACACATTTTATTTACATCTACCGGCGTGGCGTTTCATGTACAGTTGTATCCTACCATCTCAGCGCATTTGCCGTGTCAGGTGGAGGTTGCGTGTCAGAAGTACGATAACGCTTCTTGGCCTGCGGGGGATGGGGCGGAACGGCAACGTCGGTTTGTTGAGGAAACGTCCGGGCACACATCATGACTTGCCATTTCTTTGTCGGTGGTGTATTGTTTTTTTTACTGGAGGTGTGCACTGCAAGCCTAGCGCTTTGTCGTATCCTATGAAGCTCGCGTGTGCGGAGCATCCCGACTCTCCTCGGCAAGCGGCGATCTCTTCAATTGCGTGTCGTTGATATCCTTATCTATTGTATTCGATTTTTCGATATCGCATTATAGATAGGTTCAACATAGTAATGGATGTTAGAGGTTCCTCACAAAGTTCATGCAATCGTTCCTCTGTGGAACAAGGAGGAAAGATTTGGTTTGCCATATTAAATGATGTATATTTATCATGCAAGCTAGAGTTGCATGTCCAAGTTTACACTATTTATTTTTTAATTACAGTGTAGGGAACTCATCGTCCGATATGATAGGTTTAGAAAGCGAATTGAATCGTTCTTTTCATGTTTTTCTAACTTGGGGTTTATAAGGTGCCAATTAACCAATAAAAACCACACATAGTTGGTATTTTTGTTTTCATACCTCTTTCGAGAATAAAAAACAATATGGATTTTGGCATAATTCGAATGGGAATTTGATTTTTTTTTCAAAAAAAAATTAAAAATACAGGTATGATAAAAAAATGGAAGTCCCCTTAGTCGATCATCAATAGAAGTGTCATAGTGACATAAATGTTGCATTGTAGATAGAGAGGGAAGTAGTTGGAATAGTGATAGGAAGTGGGATTTGAGAAGTGTCGTACTAACGGATTCACAAGTAAAGTTACACATTAACTATTTTCAAGGACCCATGAGGATTTTTTACTCAATGGACCAACCGATGAGGTAATTGGCTAGTTCATCGATGGATGGTGTCACAGTAACAACTTGTATTTGAAATACAGAGTATATGGGTCATTAGATAAACCGACGATGACAATGAAGGGGGCCATCGGCCCATCGCATGAAGACTGCCTTTTTTTTTTGGCAACCTTTTACCAAGGGATCTATTTCCTTGGTGATTTTTGTGACTCTTGACGCCCTCCATTCCACACCTACAACAGCCTAGATGTTGAGCTTAAACACTTCTTCATCCCTTTAACCGAGCGGATCGTCCAAGATAAGACTAAGAACTTGATCTAGAGCAAAGCTTGTGTGCATCCTTTCTTGGCAATTGAGTTCTTATTCAATTGAAGGCTTCTTGGTATAGTGATTGGCAACACCTAGGCAGAGGTGGTGATTTGGGTGCTTCTTTGGATCTTTGCCAAAGAATTGTGGAACACCTTTTTCATTTATCTGTGAGAAATTTCACAGTGTGAAGCATTCTCTACCTTTTAAAGAACAAATAATTCTTTTATGCGGTGATTTTGTTTTTGTTGAGCGAGAAGTGTTTTGCTGTAAACCAGAGCATTCCGCAGGCAAAGTGTCATATAGTCTTGTTTGTGTGAAATTGTCATCAACGACGCTTTGGCCGAGTGGTTAAGGCGTGTGCCTGCTAAGTACATGGGGTTTCCCCGCGAGAGTTCGAATCTCTCAGGCGTCGCTTAATTTTTTTTTATTTTTTTTCATTCATTTTTTCTCTGAGTATATGGCAGAACGCTAATGTGCAACCCAGCACCAGTAGTTATTTTTCAGCCATTTTCTTCTGATTTGAAATTCAAAATATGTTTCCCAGTTCCTAGGGAGAAGGGTGACGGACGGTAAGACTGTCTCCAATAATACTCCTCATATTCTATTTTTTATCACTATTCTAACTACCTTTTCCTCTGTATACATTACAGCATTTATGTTTTTAGGAACCCTTTAGGACCTGTTTGGAACGCAGGAATTTTACAGGAATTATGCAGGAATTTCACAGGAATCAATTCAATTTCACAGGAAAAACGCAGGAACGGGAGAAAATCCCGCGTTCCAAACGGGGCCTTAGAATTCCCGTTGGGGACAGCCTAATTCATCATTCCAAGACTTGCCGCCGAACCTACCAGAGACCTTCCCCTTCATATTGCCCCTCGACTTCCAGAGTATTCCGAGCCACCACCGAACCATCCAGAAGCAGCCGCTTCCTTCTCTAAAAAAACACCCTTTCTCCGGTCGTCCACACTCCCAGCACCACGCGCAGATCCAGACGAATCCCGGCCAAACCCTAAAGCTCCCCTCCCCCCACCCTCCTCCTCCTCCTCCTCCTCCTCGCACCGCACCGCACCGGCACCCATGGCGAAGTACGGCGAGGGCGACAAGCGGTGGATCGTGGAGGAGCGCCCCGACGGTACCAACGTCCACAACTGGCACTGGGCGGAGCGCGACTGCCTCGAGTGGTCCCGCGCGCGGCTCTCCGCGCTGCTCGCCGGCCTCACCGTCCTCGACGGCGAGGGCGGCCTCACGCTCCGCACCCTCGCGCTCGACAAGCTCGACGGCGAGGCCTACGTCAACATCCGCAAGGGCAAGGTCATCCCGGGGTACGAGCTCTCCCTCACGCTCTCCTGGGAGGCCGAGGCCGCCGGCGCCGAGGCCGCCAAGGTCGCCGGCGCCGCCGAGGTCCCCTACCTCGCCGACGAGAACGCCGACGAGGACCCTGAGCTCCGCGTCACCGTCCGCGGCGACGACACGCCCCTCGCGCGCCGCGCCAAGGACGCCTTCCTCGCCCGCGGCAAGCCCATGGTGCTCGAGAAGATCCGCGAGTTCGTCGCCGCCATGGCCAAGGGCGGGCCGGCCAAGGACGAGCTGGAGTCCAAGAAGACGCCAGCGAAGGCGGCCGCGCCGGCGGTGAAGGAGGACGCGGCGGCGCCGGCTCCCGCGCCAG
Organism: Paspalum notatum; assembly: GCA_022530915.1. Lineage (NCBI taxonomy): Eukaryota > Viridiplantae > Streptophyta > Magnoliopsida > Poales > Poaceae > Paspalum > Paspalum notatum. The sequence goes on from CM039691.1 coordinate 6,807,559, forward strand.
CGGCGAAGGAGAAGAAGGCCAAGGGCAAGGACAAGGAGGGGTTCAAGACCATTGAGATGACCGAGAAGTTCTACTGCCGCGCCAAGGACATATATGAGATCTTGATGGATGAGAACAGATGGAAGGGGTTCACGCAGAGCAATGCCCGGATCAGCAGAGAGGTCGGAGGGGAATTTAGCCTCTTTGACGGGTCCATCACTGGCGTCAATGAGGAGCTGCAGGAAGGGAAGCTGATCTCACAGAAGTGGCGGTTTGGAAGCTGGCCTGACGGCTTGTACTCCTCGGTAAGTTCCTCAACTCATGCCATGGTTGCATACCTATGCCAATTGCCAAGTAATCATTTTTGCTATTTCTGTTTTATGCTCATCGGTGATCTAGATAGGGATAGTTGGCTGTAAAAAATTTAGGAGTGATGTGGAATCTGTGACGAGTGACTCAGTTAGGAATGAGATTAATTCAAGAAAATAAGTTTGGTAAGGCCTTTGGTGGTTTCCACTCGTTCCAACTTGAATATTATAAAATCAAACATGGAGCGAAGGATTTAAGCTAATCAGTTAATGCTCACACCATTTAATTGCGTAAATTATTAAAGCAAATAGGTCTGACCACAAGTTGAGAACTTTAGCTTTCTGAATTTAAGAATTTTCATCAAAGGTTTACTATTTTTGAAATCATGCAAATTTTGTCCTGAGTCCATCAGTTATCAAGAATGTCAATTTGCTGAAATGTCTTAGGGGATGTTTGGATACACCCAACTAATTTTTAGCTAAGACACAATCTACCAATTAGCTAGGGGTGTTTGGACAGTTTATAGCTAATTTTTAGCAGCTAATTTTTAGTTGGGTGTATCCAAACACGAAGTATGCAATATTTCTGGCTGGTGTGCCCCATTTGTAGGATCCTGTTATTGTTATTCATGAATTCAGCCGTGATTTAGCAGATGAGCTTGTTGAATGTGTACAGTGGGTATGTGATAGTTATCAGCAGTGCATCTTCTTTGTGAGTTCATGTAATATGTATTTAGTGTTATTGACTTGCTGTGATTAACTTGGTACTTTGAATAGCCATGTAATTAGCTTTAGGGGGTGTTTGGATATACCCAACTAAAAATTTTCTGCTCTCTAGCAGTTGTAGAATTCCGTGCTTAAGATTGTTTGATTTAGGACAAACCTATAAAACACTATTTGAGGACGGAGGAAGTCTATAACTATGACCGCGACTGTGCATGCCATCTGGGTTATTTTAACCATATTACTAAGTATCATGTCTCACCCTGTTGTATGAAACTTGAAATGCAGGTAAGCTTGGTGTTTGATGAGCCTGAATCTGGAGTCACAATCATAAAGCTCAAACAAACTGATGTGCCAGAGGAAGACAAGTATGTTCATGTTCCTTATCATGCCACTCCCTACGCCCTGAACTTTAAATCTGTTAATGTTTGTGTCTCTTCACTTAAAAATTTATTGCCTTTGTTCGCAATTGCAGGTATGGGAATGCAACTGTGGTGGAGAACACAGAGAGAGGTTGGAGAGAACTCATCTTCCAGCGGATACGCGGAGTGTTTGGTTTTGGGATCTGAAGAAGCCATTTGGCCTGTAGCTGGATTCCAAATTTTTACGGGTTCACGTCATGGATACCATAGCCATCAATGTTTTACTCACCCAGTTTTTCCACCATGTTGAACACAAAATTCTGCATACCGTGGGGGGTCTAAAAACATCTGTTATTCATCACGCTAGAATGATGCTGCTGTTTGTTGCTCGCAACTCTGGTGTTTGGCACAGTTGATCGAATCGACATTAACCATGGTTCTCTCTTGTTGCGTGATCGAAAAATGGAGTATTGTATCTGAGTGATGGAAACTGTGCGTATGTAGTTGCGTGTTTCTTTTGTAGGTCTGGAATATGTGTCGGCTCGGTTTGGCTCGTTAAGCAAATGAGCTAAAGGTTTAGCTGGCATAGTCTGCTTGTTTTAGTTTGCGAGCCAATTGATTCTGTGTCATTCGTCGGTTCTTAATATTCTACTACTACCACTGAAGAGGACTCGGTATTTTCCTCTGATGCATGGACGGTACATTCTTTTTTTTTTGATAAAGGACGGTACAACAAGAAAAAAAAATTTCGGGAACTGAAAGACAACATTGATCTGAATGATTCACCATAAGAAAAATCCACTATAGTATCTCCTTCGCAAATGTATGTTGACATTTTTTTTATAACTTTGGTTATTCGTTTTTTGAAAAATCTGTCCAAATATGAGAAAAACACGACTCAACTTAAATGATTACTAGTGACAAAACAAAACTCAACAAAATGAATGATAACTTATGAATTTCTGAATAAAATGAAAGATTTAAATTTTGAAACAAATCATGAAATCAACCTTGGACAGAGAGAGTAAATAATAGGTTTAGACAAAATGGATCTTATTTTCGGATGTTGGGCCTAGTTCGGGCCATTCCGCAAAGGGCAAACGTCACTCTACCCCTTGGGCCGGTCTACCTTAGCGTTAAGGGCCTGATTGGTTGGAGACTAAAGTTGGCCAAACCAAAATTTTAGCATATTTGACCATGTTTTAATTTAGAGAAATATTTGATCAAATAAAAAAAATTTGTTTGTAGACCTTATTTTGGGCACCAAATAAGACCTATGAACAAGAAATTTATTATTTAAACAAATATTTCTTTAAATTCAAATATGGCCAAATTTTGGCTTGCCAACTTTGGCCTCCTACCAATCAAGCCCTAAACAGAAAAGTTTTAATAGAGCCAAAATTTCTTATGGCCTTAGGCCCTGTTTGGATGTTGTGGCATTGAAAACTATGTAATCATAAAAATGTAGTTTTAGATCCACAAGATGCACAAAACAATGGTTTGGAAAAAAGAGGTACAAAATGGAGTTTCTAAAACTCCAAAAAGTCTTTAGTTTTGGCAATGCCATGGGTTTCAAAACTACAAGTTCTATTCCATCCGAACACTTTGTAGCTCTTCAAAAACAAACTATTTTGCAAAATCATAGTATTCTCTCAAAACTTTTAAAAATACTACTGATCCAAACAGGGGCTTTAACATCTCCCGCGAAAGGAGACTGGCGTTTGAGATGCTGGCTCTGGCTGGGCTTTGTTCTGGGCCGGAGAAGGACCCATAATCTCCGTTCTCATCCGAGCCCACGCTGAGGTTGCAACTAACAAGGCCCATGCAGGGAGCGTAGTTTAGGGTTTGGCAGACAGTGCTATATAACCCGCCCCCGTGCCCCGTCTCCCGCAGCCGCCACAGCCCTCCTCCCTCTCCATCGCCGCGGGGAGTTCGTGTGAGAAGTCCGCCGCCGCCTCCCTCTCTCTTTCTCTTCTGTTTGTCGGGGCCGATGACTGAAGATCTTTTGTCCGTACCATCTGAATTTTCTGATGCATCACCGTTTGCCAAATTGTCTCTGAGGCCCCGGTCCGGATCAGTCTCCTTGCTTTCTGCTCGCTGTGCTTTCTTTCGTTGCTTCTCTTTCTGTTATCGACGACGTTACGGTTCATCGTTTTTGTGTCCCTCGATATCAAAGGCAACAAATTAGAGTCTCTGATGCGCTTCTTCCCGTAGCGCATTCAGCGCTGTACGTTGCCGACAGAGAAATTGGAATAAGTTATCATGCATTCGCCGTCCTCTTTGTACGGAGTGTGCATCCCGATGTCCAACAGTTCTCGCATCGATTCGATCCTTGCGAGATGAAACCCCTGCCATCTTTTTTTTTCTTGTTGATGTCTATAAGCCCTGCGTTTGTTTTCCTCCTTTGGGACAGTGCCGCTTTTGCATCAATATAATTTCCCAGAGAAAAGGGTATGTTACAACATGAACGTATCAAATCACTGTAAAAATCCACTGGTGCATCAATAACAGCCATAACTTGTTTTTTGCGAGGATAACAGCCATAACTTTGTTGAGCTTCTAACAAAAGTTTTACACTGAGGGTTACATTTGTCAAATCTTGAGACTATAACCTCGGCAATATTTGCCGTTGTACATCTTGTCCAGTAGGAGTAACTGCTTGTTCCGCTTCTGGGCGCCTCAGGAGCCCCTTATTGTTTATTGTTTGGCAGGCCAGTTCCATGGCAAATTGGTCAAGCGTGTTTGGATCTGAGGATAAACTTTACTCCGTGTCACATCTTATTGATTAGAAATATTAAATACGATTTAATTAAAAAACTAATTACACGGAGACTAAATGGCGAGAAAAATTTATTAAACCTAATTAATCCATAATTTAGTACTCATCTATGTAATTAGTTTTATAATAATTAGACTATATTTAATACTTTTAACTAGCGTCCGAACATCCGATGTGACGGGAGCTAAAATCAAACCGACAGTGTAGCGTTAGTTGAAACAGTAGATAGTCAATTCTACTCCATCTGTTGGAGACACTCTAATGACATTGCCTTGGTTACAGTACTAAAAATTTTGAACAAATGCTCATACACAAATTAGTGAAACGTTCTATGAAACAACATGAAAAATGTATAAGAAAAAAGAAATTTCAGGTCATACGGATGTATATCTGAAAACTGGCTATTAGAAAATCTGGATTTTAGACCGGAAGCATGTATTGGGAATGGAATGGCGACAGAAGAGCATACCGTAGCAATTTGGGCGCTCTGCGAATTCAAAAACATCTTTTGACCTCTTTTCGGTTGAGGGCCTTCCATTTCCCTGTGCCAGCAGTCCAGCACACGTCACCTGAATTCAGCTGAAATTGAATTATCACTCAAACAACCAGGAATCACAAATTTGTGGTTTTGCCAACACTCTGAAACTCGATACGATCTATACAGATTTATTGTTACTGCACATATTGTATCACTAGGTCCAATTTCCTCAACTCATTTGTGCAAAAGATAGCATTCAAGGAGGAGAGGTGTACCGGTTAGCCACTCCAGACTAGAAGTCTAGAACTACGTTGTTTTTCAGTTCACTCCAAATAAACGAGCATAACTGAGTATATTTGCATATAAACGCATACTGAAATTTGCTGGTATCCTAATCAACAAAACTGTTGGCTCATCTATGGCTCCATTTTCCTTCTGAAACTGGATGCTCTATCCCCTATATATCAATAGTCACTAATGAAGTCATTCAACATAAACAAGTAACAGGCAGATCATACGAGTGATGTGAGACCCTTACATATCACAGCACCATTCAGGGCCGTCTCCAGAAATTTGAGGCCCCGGAGCGAGAAACAAAACATGCTTTAATTTTCAAAAATATAAGTATGTTATTTATTTTGACTAAAGCATACTATCATTCAATTATATGTGTTATTTTGAAATCTTAGATGCGTGATAAGAACTCTGCTTTAAAAAAATATTCAATATGAAGTTCGAACTTTTTACTATAAAATTTTATACCATGTGAAACTATGCCACTGGTGGATATTGCCAATCAAAATGATTGCGTGCATGATGCCTTCAGCCTTGGAACCAAAAGAATGATGAGATAAACATGCACTTTACATATTTAGAGAGATGAACATGCAGTTTGCTTGTTTAGCATTTGAGACACAAGACCATTGAGTGAAGGGCCGGTCAGTAAACTTAGCTTTTCTCTCTCCAATTAAGTATTCTTAATGACAGATTAAGGCAATTGGGAGGCCTATATATTTTGGGGACCCTGTGCGGTCGATCACTTCGCACGCCCTCATCGACGGGCCTGGCACCATTGCCATTACAGTTTCTGCAAACAGCTTTCTGTATCCCAGGTTTGTCTGTGGCGAGTCCATTCGGTGTAAAAATTGTTGGGCAGTTGCACTGATTAAGGTCCCAGCACCTAGACAGACAAGGCATTTCCGTCTTGAATGTGTAGACAGTGCATAAGAACACTAGCGAGAAAAGGAACCATGTAAAATGCCGCTGAAAATTGTGCCGGGGGCGTTTGGCAACGTCAGTTTACTTAACCTTCTTACCTACCAAACCGGGTATTTTACCCCTTAAACTATGTAAAACCGTTTAAATAACCCCATATGGTGGTTTTGTAGACAGTTTTGCCTACGTGGCGGTACACGTGGACAATGACGTGGCAAAATTATGTTTCAAAGTTTATTTCAAGCCCTAAACTATTGATGCTTGGCTACATAACCCCTTTACTTATATCAATGGATATTTAGCCTTCACCTAGAGTACACGGTATCTATATAATAGCACTAACTCTATTACTATCATACACAAATTGACATTTCTGTATTATTGAATTGTAGTATGAGGGTCCATATTGAATAAAAAAGTGTAGTAGGCTAAAAAAAATTAGCTTAAAATTTAGTTAAAAGATTAATTCATAGAGGGATAAAAAAATCAGGGCATGAGCTCCATACTTGTGAGACAATATAAAAAAACTATCATACACCCATAATCATTTAGTTAGCAAAGAGGCAAAATATTCATTTATATAAGTGAGGAGTTATATAAATGAGCATCGATAGTTTAGGGGTGAATTGGACTTGAAAACGTATCTTTGCCATGTAATTGTTCACTTGTAATGCCACATAGTCAAAACCACATCTAAAACCACCATAGAGGTTATTTAAACGGTTTTACATAGTTTAGCGGGTAAAATATCTGGTTTTATAGGTGAGGGGGTTAAGTATACTAACATTGATATGTCAGGGGGTGACGTAGACTTTTCCTTCTTCAACTTGTTCCCAATTCTAATTTGGGCAACAGAAAATCAATTGCTAGAGTCTAATCTGTCTACACATAATTTGAGATCATTCTCTGTAATTCTAATTCATATATGATTCTCTGCTCAACTCAGAGTTTGGTTTGGGGACACGATGGAATGGAATTGCTCCATTCCTAGATTTTGGAATGCAATGGCTCTGTATATGTGTTTGGTTAGTGGGATAGAATGGCTCCAGTTTTTGTTTGGTCAAAGGGATGAGAAGAATGGGATGACAGACCGCGTTAGTCACCGTTGAGGTGGGTCCCACCTGTCAGTCACAGACAGGGCTTCTTCCCCAAACGCATTGCCTGCCGCCGCTTCCTCCGAGTCTCCCACTCGCGCTCACCTCCCATCGCCGTCTCGCCGCCCGCACTCCGCCTTGCTGGCCGCGCCCCCTTCCATCGCCGTCTCACCGCCCGCGCGCTGCCTCTTGTTGTGGCCGCCTCTCGCACGCCGTCCCCGCGGCTGGCCTTGCTGCCCACGCTCCGCCTCCCGCCACCCGAGCTCCGCCTCGCCGGCCGCGCGCCGCCTGAACTGCTTCCGTCGCCGCGCTCTGCCTCCGTCGCCGCCTGGCCTCTCCTCCCCGTCCTGTCGCGGCCTTGCCCGCCGGCCGCTCCTCCCCTCGCTGGCCGGCGGCGCAGTGCCATGGGGAAGGTAGGGGGTCAAGGGAGGGGCGAGCAGGAGGGCGCGGGGAGGACGGAGACGGAAGCCGATGACGTCCGTGTGGAATGGCTGCGTCTGATCCATTTTTTGGAATGGCTAGGTCCCGAATCTTGACCGAATATTCGGTTTCGGAAATGGCCAGGTTCCGATGTCTGTGAACCAAAACTGAGAAGGAACGGCTCCATTCCACCATGTCCCGTGACCAAACGCTACCTAAGTTGGAAAGGGAGGACTCAGCTTGAACATTACTAGTGGTGTGCATGCTACTGCAGCTGGAAGGATACATGTTTATCGATCATTACTAATAAGACATCAGGAGAAGGAAACACACAACCTTGTTCATGGACATGTCTGCACATCCCTTTGAATCCCCATCTCTCGGGCAACACCTGATCCGAGGTTGCACTAATAACAAGCAGCAAACTAAGCACAAGTCGGTCTAATCTGGAATAAGTTATAATGCATTCGCCGTCCTCTTTGCATGGTGTGTGCATCCCGATGTCCAACAATTCTCGCATCGATTCGATCCTTGCGAGATGAAACCCATGCATTTTTTTTTTGTTGATGGTGTCTATAAGCCCTTTGCTTTTCCGTTGTGGGACAGTGTCACAGTGGCATCAGTATAATTGCCCAGAGAAAAGCGTAAACATATTACAACATGAACGAATCAAATCACTGGTGCTATAACTTGTAGAAAACCGCTGGTGCTATATTTGTATGCAACTATCACTGGTACAAACAGGCAGAACTTGGTTGAACTTCTACCAAAAATTCAAAAATTTTACATTCCGAGGGCTACAGTTGTCTCAAATGTTATCTGTATTCCTACTGCACTTCCATGACTGAAGCAAACTCCTTTATTGCTATGGTTATGGGGACTATGACCTTGGTAATATCTTGCCGTTGTACATCTTGTCCAGCAACTGCTTGGCCTCTGGGCGTCTCAGGAGCCCCTTATTGTTTGGCAGGCCAGTTCCAAGGCAAACAGGGCATACCAGCTTCCCTCGGCCTAATGACATTGATAATTGCCATGGTTAATACAGTAATACTACTACTTAAAAACTTGAACAAATGTTCATACAGAAATTGGCAAAACGTTTGATGATTTATCACGAACAGGTAATGTCCATAACAAGACAAAAAAAAAAAAAAAACACGATTTGCAGGCCATATGCACCATCATTCTGAAAACTGACTACACTGGTCTTTAGGGTGATCTAAAGTATCAAATTGCACACAAGGGTTTGAGGGTGATCTAAGTATCAAACTGCTCATAACAGAAGTAAAGAGCATACCGTAGCAATTTGGGCACTCTGTGAATTCATAAACATCTTTTGCCCTCTTTCGATTGAGGGCCTTCCATTTTCCTGTGCCACCACACATATCACCTGAATCCAGCTGAAATTGAATTATCACTCCAAGAAAAAGAATAACAAATTTGTGGTTTCGCTAACACTGAAGTTCCTAGCTTGAAACCCCATACGAGTTCTAAAAAGTTTTGTATCTACTGCAAATATTGGAATAGTATATCCTAATTCCTCAACTGATTTGTGCAAAAGATAGCATTCAAGTTCAAGGAGTGGTGTACCAGTTAGCCACTCCAAACTAGAACTACTCTGTTGTTTCTTAGTTCACTCTAAATAACCAAGCATGACTGAGTATATTGGCATATAAACACATAAGTATATTGGCTCCATTTCTCTTTGAAGGTGGGTGCTCTATTTGTCAATAGTAGTCTAGGAGTCTAGTACTGATGAAGTCATTCAACATAAACAAGTAACAGGCAGATCATATAAGTGATGTGAGACCCTTACATATCACAGCACCGCTGCCATTACAGTTTCTGCAAACAGCTTTCTGTATCCCAGGCTTGTCTGCGGCGAGTCCATTTGGTGTAAAAATTGTTGGTCCAGTTGCACTGATTAAGGTCCCAGCACCTAGACAGACAAGGCATTTCCGTCTTGAATGTGTAGTTTCTTCATCCTGTAGAATAAATGGTGCATCAGAACACTAGCGAGAAAAGGGAACCGAACCATGTAAAATGTCGCTGAAAATGGTGCATCAAAACTATGAGGACAGCAATAATGTTTGGGGTGCTTGGTCGTTTCCAGTCAACGCATCCGTAGATGCTTCTTCAGTTTGTTATATGAGATCATCCTCTTCTAATGTAGAGTTGCAAGAGACAGAAGTTAGAAAGGGAGGAGTTAGCTTGAACATTACTAGTGGTGTGCATGCTACTGCAGTTGGAATTGGACACATGTCTACCGAACATTACTTAGTAATCAGACATCAGGAGAAGGCAACACTCACAACCTTGCCCATGTACATGTCTGCACATCCCTCTGAATCCCCATCTTTCGCACAGCACCTGATCCGAGGTTGCACTGAAGCACAAACATACCAAGAACTGAAAGTTAGCCTCAACAAACATCGAATTCAGCGCAGTTATATTTCTCCAGGAAAACCATTTCCGCTAACAACAAGCAGCAAACTAAGCATAATTCGATCTATCAGCAGAGGAAGACAGTATGGAAGCACGGCCAAATCCTGAAATTTAGCTGCCCAGTAGAGAGCGAGAAAAAAAGAACTCACCTTTACTCGGCCGGGAAGCTCCTCCACCGACGGCGGCTCGGTGGCGCGAGAGGAACGGAGCGGAGAGCGTTGAGGCCGGCGAGAGGAGCGAGTGGCAGCCCGTCCCCGCCATTGCCACTCGCCTCTCTCCCTCTCCTTTCGCTCGCGGGAGGCGTGCGGAGCAGAACAGAAGATGAGGTGACGGGAGCGAGCGGCTGCGCTGCTGGAGATTGGGGAAGCCAAATATCTTTATCTTTACCATACGAATCAAAACCAAACCGCGGGCAGCTATTGGGCCACGTAGCCCTCTTTTTTTTTCCTACCGTCAGATCTCGGGGTTACTTTACGTGAACCGTTGATCTGCAGTGCCGCTGGGCTTGCCCGCTCGTCGCCTTCCTCCCCGCCACCGGCCGCCGTTACGTCCCATTCCCAACCTCACCGCCCTCTTCTCTGCCGCAGTCACGAACGCCCTGCGGAGTCCTCGGAGCAGCAACCTATGGACGACTTCACGAAAGTAAATGTGATCACCAGGTCGAGGGCCGGTGTCACCCCCAGCCTAGAGATCGAAATGCCGGACACTCTAACTCTGGGCAACCACAAGCCTCGGGGGTTAATAATCCAAACCCTGAGCTACTCCAAGCCCTAGAGCGTGATTGCCCTCCCGATTCGGAGGAAGCTTAGCCAAACCCCGAGGACTGGATCCAAGAGATCTGGGGGTTCCTGAAAGACAACATCCTTCTTGAGGACGAAGCGGCCGCATAACGAATCATCCGCCAAGCAAAAAGATATGCTGTGGTGGTAGGGGACCGCTACCGTCACTCATCAAGCGACGTTCTGCTCAAGTGCGTCTCCCGGGAAGAAGGCCACGAAATTCTCGTGGACATCCATGAGAGCGAGTGTGGGAGTCACTCAACATCTCACACGATGGTCGGGAAAGCCTTCCGGCATGGCTTCTACTGGCCGATAGCCCTTAAGGATGCAGCCAAGATGGTCAAAAAATGTAAGGATGTCAATTTCATGCGAAACAAATTCACACCCCTTAGCTCGTGCAGCTCATTCCCCTGTCATGGCCTTTCGCGGTCTGGGGGATTGATGCTCTCGGTCCATTCCCAAAGCTGTTGGTGGCTACGAATATCTTTACGTCGCCATCGACAAGTTCACCAAGTGGTCTGAAGCTGTTCCTGTCAGGACAATTAAAAGGCACTCAGCAACCAAGTTCCTCCAGACAATCGTATCCCGCTTTGGAGTCCCAAGCCGCATTATCACTGATAATGGCACTAATTTTACCACTACCGTTTTTCAAGGATATTGTGACAACATAGGCATCAAGATCTCCTTTGCCTCTTCGCACCACCCTCAAAGCAACGGGCAGGTGGAGAGGACAAATGCAGAAATCCTCAAGGGGCTCAAGACCCGGACATTCAAAACCTTAGAGAAGTATGGCAAAAAGTGGGTAGACCACCTCGAGCCTGTGCTTTGGGCGAACCGGACAACACCAAGCCGGACTACTAAGGAAACCCCGTTCTTCTTGCTTCCCCTTGAAGTTATAAACGGGAACCCCTGGGTAAACGCTTTTGACGAAGAATTGTTTGAACAACTCCGGTGGGACGACGTCAACCTACTGGAAGAAAAGCGCCTAGTAGCTAGCCTCTGTGCTGCAAAATACCAGCACGCCTTGCCCTGTTGCCACCAGCGCCGATTGAGACCCCGATCACTAGCTGTAGGTGACGTTGTGCTCAAACGCATTCTAGCTCAGGTGGGGATGAACAAACTTTCCCCCACTTGGGAAGGTCCCTATCGTGTGATCGAGGTCTCACGAGGCAGCTGCATATGCTTAGCCACGAAGAGCGGTGAAGAGCTCCCATACCCATGGAACATCAAGCATCTACGTAAGTCTTACCCTTGAGGTACCATGGTGCAACCTTTCTGATGCCTGGGGGCCTCCTACTATGATCCTATAATGCTCGAGTATAAAAAAAAATGTGAAGTACTTTTTTGAAATCCAATGAAGTTGCTTAATCCTAAACCCTTTTTATATATCCCTTTGAGACCTTGCCTGAAGTACCTAGAAAATATTCGAATTGACACCTAGAGCAATGTTCCGTGCTCTTGGCAAGGGCCGGGGGTTAGGGGATAGCGCCAGGGTCCAGATTGGGTCGTATCGGTGTTTCGGTACGAAGCAGTACCCCGGGCATAGCTAAATCGTGGCATCCACGATGGGTCGCTGTAACACCCCAAAATTTGACCCTGAGAATTTTCTCTAAATCCCTCTCTAATTCAAAATCGGATTTTGAAAACCTTATTGTTTGAGTGTATGTTATGAGCTCAACAAAAATTCCAAATCCATCTCCTCAAATATTCCACAAATATCCAGCAATTTCTCCATGGAAATCCCTCTCAAATTCTTCTCCAAATATTCAAAATCAAATTCTAAAATCCAAATCAGAAAAAGAAAAAAAACCTCACCCTCTCAGCTTGGGCTGCCTTCGGCCCAACTTCCTCTCCCCTTTCCCCTCCCCTGCCAGCCCAGCTGGCCTGCCTCTGCCTCCCTACCCCGGCCTAGCCACCAAGCCGGCCCAGCGCCTCCCTCTCCCTCTGCCAGCGGGCCCCTCTCGCCCGTCGTCCTCCTCCCCCTTCCCTCATGTCAAGTCGCGCCGACCATGCGTCGCCGCCGTGGCCGCGACGCTCGGTCTCGTTCCAACCCGCACGACGGTGCACCACCCCGGCAGCTCTTCGGCCCTACCTCGACGCCATCTCACCGCCACCATCTCCCCTGCGTCACCGCCACCGCGGATCCCGCCGCCTGGACTCCACTGTGCTGCGCCGCGGCGCCGCGGCGAACGCCATCCTCGCCCATCGCGCACTGCGGAATTAGGCCACCGTACCGCCGCTGCACTCACTCCCCTCCCTAGGTCTACACCGACGCCAACATGGGCACCCTATGCCGGCCACGGCTGCCCCGCCACCCCGTCCTCGACGCCATGCCGCGTGCCCGGCTAGACCGAGCCGCGACGCGCCAGCCGCTCTCGCCGTCGCCTATAAAGGAGACCCGGCGAGCCTCGCCTCCCCTCCCGGGCCACACGCGCGCGCTCACGCCCTCGAGCACACGCGCACACACCTCCCCTTTACCCCTCACCGGCGCTCTCGCAGTGGGATAACCACCGAGAAGACCCCGCTGTGCACCGCCTCACTCCACCTCAAAATCCCACCCCTCCGGCCCCTCCCTCTCCAAATTGAGGTGAGCCCGAGCTCCGTCACCCTCGCACGCACCTTCTCCACCACTCCCCATGGCCGGAGCCGCCCTGGAGCACCGAAGCGCCGCCGCGCCGTAGCCTCCCTCCCTCACCGGTGCTTCGGGTCACCCGCCGCCCTATCCACTTCCACGATACCCCTATCAGGTTCACGGCACCACCCTCATCCTCACCGGCTTGACCTCGTCGCCGGAGCCGGGCCACCGGCGGTGAACCGCCGGCGAGCCGCGTTCACGACGGCGACCGGCTCGGCCGAACCGAAACAGGACGTCGTCCTCGGGCCATCACCTTCCCCTGTGTGGCTGACGCGTGGGGCCCAGTGCCCTACCGTCACCGCGCCGTCCGGCCCGCCTCCCCGCCTTGTGGGCCGGCCTATTAAGGCCCACGGGCGCGGGCGGACAAGCGAGCCGAGCCAGGCTGGAAAGGAAAGTGGGCCGCGCGCCGTTTTCGGCCCGCGGTTCATTTTTCCTTTTCTTTTACGTTTTATGATTTTATTTTCTAAAGAATTTCATATCTCGACCGTACGGATTCCGATTTAAGTGATTCTTGCGCCTAAATTCTCCATAAATCAAGCCCTACACATCCGTACACTTCCCACTACCCTTCACTGGTTCCACGTGGGTTCATTTAATGGGGCTACACTCCACCCGTTAAACAACCGCACATACCACTCCTCCCGAAAGTGCCAGGAACTTTCCTCGGTCGCACTAGTGGTTAGCTTTCTGGCACCACAGTCACGACAAGAGGAATGGTCTAAGCCTTTGACCAGGAACCCTGTCTCGTCCCGCTAACCTTGCGTTAATCCATTTCGTTTCTCGCCTTGTTGGCCACGGGAGCTCTCCTCGTTGCCATGCAAACTCCTCGCTCCCTGCGTCGTCGCCCTCGCTATGGCCAGCCACAAACTGCTGCCATGGTACCCCTCCCTCGACCATTACCGAGCCCAGCGGTATGTTTGGCCCTCGGCTCAGCGTCTCGCGGCGCAGCGCCGAACCGTGGAGCTACATCGCCACGGGAGCCGGAACCACCGGTGCAGTCCTTCGAGAAATCCTTGATCCTTCTCTCAACACAAACCCGACCCTTGTTGAGCTCATAATATGTCTTGCTTGTTTGTTCTCCGTTGTTGCACGTAGGTTATACCAGAAATCCAGGTTGGTGCACCAACGTATCCGGAGGATGATGTACCCTCGTCCCCAGCCGTCGACCTCCCGTTAAACCCAACAGAGTGAACGGCAAGTCCACTGGAATCTCACTTGATGCATAAATTACCCAGTTTTTGATACACAACCCATTGCCCTGATTAATGATAAAACCTGCATGTTTTGCTTGCTAAGAAAAACCTGGTAGGATAGCCACCTAAACATTTTAGACGTAGCGCGCACAGGTGGATCGCTCACTTAATATCTTACAGATTAATCTTGTTGTGGAACTTGAGTTGGAATGGGTTGGTGTGCGTTTGCGAAAACATGGGGAAAGACCCCGGCAGTCGATCTCGGCCGACTATGCCACGTGGTTGAAGGGTGGAGAGCCCGGGTACTGTTCTCATGGTTACACTGGGGCCCGGCCTCGTGGAGAGGACCGAGCGGTGTTTGAGGAAGCTCTGCTCTTCTAAAAACCGATTTGGAGTCCCATCTTGCCTAAACTCTTTATCGTGCAACCACTCGATGTTGTATGCGGCAACACTTGGCCGGAACCCGCAACGAACAACCTCCCGATACCCGTAGGCTGGGAGCACCGAGGGACTGGGAATGGTGGAAGTCGTGTGTCTGCTGGCACTGAAACGACGTCACGTGTCTGCTGGCACTGATGCGACAGGGCCGATGTCTCTCCTTGGTTGAGGCCGGGGAATACTTGCGGGGGTAGAGCCTTGAGCGGGAAGGGTCTTATTGATCATGAGTGTCTGGACCAAACTTGTGGGTAAAGTGTGCACCTCTGGCCAGAGTATAAACCTATCCGAATAGTCCGTTGTCCACTGGTATGGATGAGTTACGGCTTGGTTTCTACCAGTAGTGATTTATAAAATTGGGGTTTGGTTGGGTGAAAATGATGTTTTTTGGAAGCTACGGGCGTGGCCCGGAAGCAGTGGAGAGAAATATTGGCCTGCGAGCCATTGAGCCACGATGGACCGGCAAGTCCAGTGGCACCCCTTTTGGAAAAAGTGTTTCTGGAAAATAAAACTGAGAATCAATGAGCCTTGCATATTTTCCGGCAAAACTATCCAGAGCTCCAGATATATCTTGCATATAGTAATAGCTTTGACCCCAAATTCCTTATGGAGGAAGGTGGGCTTGCGGAGTACATTTTCGTACTCACCTCCCCTTTGTTGTTGTTTTTCAAAGAAGACGAAGTCGCCTTTTAAGGGGGCTTGTACGTGTAAGGGTTGCGGCCTATCCCAACGGTGTGAAGTGGGAAAGCATGGATCTACCGTTTAAGTTCCGCTGCAGATGTATGTTTCAGGCTGCGCCCCATTTGGTCTGTCCCGTTAGGGCGGATCTGTACAACTCTGATGTAAGAATGTGGTTATCATATCCTTGGGAATGATAATAAAGCACATTTTAGTCCCGCTTACGGGCTAGAGCGCTTCAGTCGCTATGCCTTGGCCTGGTTCGCCTTCACCCGTTCATTGCTTCCCGATCATGGATGTTTTTTGGTCCTAAACCCCTGGCCTTGGTCGTTCGAGCTGAGACCGGAAAACGCTCATTGCGTGTTAAGAGAAAACGCGGAGTAAAGGTACAAACGGCAATGCCCTAAGGGAAGAATTGATATATCTTTGTAAAAGTACTCACGTAGGTAGCAGGAAAGCCAACCCTGGGATAAGTCCCGAGAACTTTGGGTGATGGGGGATCCTCTTCGGGGTTTTCAGAACCCCGGGGTCAAACCCCAGAGCATAACTCCGGGCTAATGGATGCACCTCCAGCAGCGCTAGTCAGATGAAGATGGCTAGCCATGGGCTTACGGGAGCCCTGGGCGTTGTCCCAGGGACCCCGGAGTCGGCAGAAAGACGAAGACAACTTGAACCCCTGGCGATGCCCCGAGGGCTCCGAAGAGTAAAAAGCAATTCAAGTCAAAAGTTGTTTGTCCAGGCGAAACCCTAGAACTCTCGATGAAGAAACTAACTATTTAACGGTCAACTCAAAAATCATTCCAGAAGACATTACAAGATACAAGATACACCAAGATTGGATCAAAGGGAGCTCTAGGCCCCACCAAAGCCAGAGTTGAGAAGAGCCCTACACACCGTCGACCATGGCGTGGGCAAGCCTTGAAGAGGAGCCTTGTGTGGTGACGGGCATCCCATTGGAGAAGGGGAACATGAGCCCTTCCACTTCCCCCAGCAAGATGCCTTGACCCGCCAAGGGCTGCTACCTCAACCTCGCAAGCGTCTGCAGTGCATGGTGTGTGCTGGAATCAGAGTTCTTCTGCCCTAGCACAGTACGGCCGTCAGTGCTCCATCCCTGCTGAGCATCCTCCTTGAGGAGCTCGGGAAGTGGGAGAGGGGGCGACAACTCGTTGCTGCATCCGCACCATGGAGGCGATGGCCGAGAAGCTGCACGGGACGCGGCCACTAGTGGGGCAGATTTCGGCAATCACCCCCCTTGCGGTCAACGACCCCGACGCATCTCCGCCTTCGACCTCAACGACCACAGCACCGGCCTGGGGCTCCTCCGTCCCGGCCTCCCAGGCTGTGACTGCGAGACCTGCGCCACTTCCAGGGCTGCCTCCGGGGCTTTAATCCTAGATAACCCCGGGCCACCTTGCTCCGGCTCATCGTCGGGGTTTACCCCGAGAGGTGGGATGCCCACCCCTCCCCATAGGGTCGGGGTCCACCTCGAATCCAGAAGGGCCGGCGGCCTCCAGCGCCGCCATCGTCATGCCCTCTCCCCACTCAGGGCGGTTTGTGGGGGCCCTTAACAGGAGTAGGGAAGACGCCGCCCCGGAGGGGGATTCCCGTCTAAAATGAAAAGTTGGAAGATTATAAAAGCATACAGAAGCACAAAGGAGAATTAGCAGGTGCAGGCAGAAGTGGAACTTGACGCGCTTGGTCACACGCTTCTTCAGCCTCCGCGCTACTAGGTCTCTATCCCTGGGTTTGGCGGAGACACCACTCGAGGACCCTGCGTCGGCGTCGTGCCCGCACTTCCGCCTGGTCGTCTCCGGCTCGGTGGAGATCGGCGCAGCTCCAAAACTCGATGCGGTGGGAGCCCTGCTTGCTCCGGCGCACTGGCTCGCCCCAGATGAAGGCGGCGCCGGCCTGACCCGTTGCACGGGGGCTGCCCCATCAATCACGGGGTGCAGTTGGATCCTCATCGCATGAACCAACTCCTACGGGGTCATCTTCGGCATTCACCCGCGGGGGGCATCGGCGTCTGGCAACCCCTGCAGCGGCGCCAACCCTAGCCGGAGCTCCATGTTCTCCAGGTCGGCCTTGGAGGTGCAAGTCCTCACGACCGTTGCCACCACGGCCCGGTCGAAAGCGGCAGAGACCCGCATCGCGTCCGAAAGCTCCATGGTGTAAAGCCACATTGGCTCTTGATGCTCCTGCAGTGGCGCAATCCGGCGCGCCGTGAAGTGCGCCAGTAGGGCCTCGATCCGCTCGAGCACAGGATTCCAAGTGAGATCTATCTTTGCGCATCCCTCCCATTGCTTGGAGAGGGAGACCCGGCGTGGGATTCTGAAGCATGGGTTTACCTCCGTACGAAGGTAGAACCACAAATCCCTCCAGTTATCCCACTTGCCGGTGAAGTCGCAGAAGATGTACTTCGACCGTGGGTACCGGCGCGTCTGGAACCGATAGGACCCGAATAGCTCTTGATAGGTCTCGGATGAGCGCAGCACGAAGAAGTGGCGCCACAGCTCCACGCATGGCCTCACCCCCACGAACGCCTCGTAGAGGTAGGCGAAGGTCGCCATCATCAGAACGGAGTTGGGGGCCGGGTGAGGTCCCCCAACCGGATCCCATATGACTCCAGGACCTCCAAGGTGAAGCGGCTGAGGAGGAAGTTCGCACCGGCCTTCACGTAAGCAAGGAAGGTAATGTACTCCCCCTCACTTTGCCTCAGAGGTCGTGGAGGCGTCGAGCCCAGCCTCACCAAGTCGCCGCCCGAGCCCGCCGACGTTCCGAGCGCCTCCACAATCTCGCTCAAAGAATGCTTGGGCACAAGGAGGGAGGTCTCCAGCATATCCTTCAAGTTATCCGCCATCTCGGTGGGAGAAGAAGGCACGGCGGCGGCAAGGGCTAGGATATGAACAATCAGAAAGAGGTATGCGCTGCAGAGTTGGAGAAGTAGGAAGGCGTAAAGGGCTAGGAGATGAACAATCAGAAAGATGAACAATCACAAGCAGTAACTCGATGCGCTTCACTCTGAGTGGTTGTCTCATTTTCAAGTGCATCTAAGTCCTAAAGCTCAAAAATACTAAAATGTGCTAAAATACACTCACTCCTATCGGTTTAATCAAAAGAAAAACCCTTGAAAAATCTCTCAAACTCAGTTTCAAAACAGCGCTGAAAAACAAGGTTCTATGTACCACCGGACTAGACCGGACTGTTCAGTGGCACATATCTAGTGCTAAGTCTTTACTGTCTCGACCTGTGCTTCATGCACCGTCGGACAATCTGGTGGCCCCGTCGGACAATATAGACTGAGGGCTATTCTCTTGGCGTCCAGGGCTTTAATAGCCACCGGACTATCCGGTGGCCTACACCGGACTGTCCGGTGCCTCCGTCAGACGTTACAAACCGAGGGCGTGTTTCATGGGCTTGTGCTGAAAAGTGCGCCGCCAGACTGTCCGCTGTCTGGTGGCTCTTGCAGCCCATGGCGCGAAAAAAAGGATTTAAATTTATAATGCACCGGACTGTCCGGTGGATACGCAGAAAAATGAATTCGTACAGTAACGGCTGGTTTTTGGGCTGAGGCTCCCTCTCTCTCCATTTCACACATTTGCGACCAGGAATAATCCACGTACACTCAAAGGTCACTCCACCACCAATACACATAAATCTTTGAGCTTTGGGCAAGAGACTTAGTAGAGAATTTCCTGTGTGAGGTTGAATCAAGTGAAGCCAAAGCTTGTTACTCCTGGTGATTGCGATCACATAGACGGTTGCAGTCGTGCCTTTCGCCAGCTCTTCGGAGATTGTGGGAGAAGCGGAGGAAATCCTTTGCGAAGGCATTGTACGCACTTTGAGCTCACCGTTCCGGAGTGGAGAAGAGCATCCCGAAGAGAGCACTTGGTCCGCGGATCAAGGGGTGGCTTAACCTTTGCGAATGTCACTTTGCCAACCCCTCACCTTGTGAGGTTTGGGGCCGGAATCCTTGCGAGGAGCCCGCGAGAGCAAAGCTTTGCGAGAGGCGCCAAACGAGAGGTAGGAGGTAGAGACCGCGTGTCTCCCTGAACCTCGAAAAAAGATCTTCGTGTCACTTCTTGCTCCCTTTACTTTCCGCATTTACATTTCGCAATTTACATTCCGCATTTTTCATTCCTAGTCTTGCATGCTTGGCTCTAGGTTGCAAAATTTTTGTGACGTGTAGTATTGTAGTCACACTTCTAGGCACTAGGATGATTCTAGACACATTTCTAGGCACTAAGGTGAATTGGGACTTGATCGATAGCATTTAATTTCAAGTTTTGAAATTAGAAGTCCAATTCACCTTCCTCTTGGACATCTTGGTCCTTTCATTTTGAATGTACTATTTTTAAACACATTATAGTTGATAACTTATTCATCTTAATTGAGAGAGATTGACTTTAAATAACTGATTATCTGTGACACATTATTTTTTAACGTACTATTTTTAAAATACATTATAGTTGATAACATATTTATCTTAGTTGAGTTGGTCAGGTCACTGAGTTACTCGCTATTCCATTACAAAATGCGGCAATTAGAAACAATGGATTTATTTTTTGGGTCCAAACAAAATTTCGTTGAATGGATATTTTTCAAATTCCTGGTAACAAATTATTTCAGTACAGTTTCATATCATTAAGCTTCCGTTTATTAACCGACTATACCAAAAACCTAAGATTGTAACCTCTAAACAACTTGTTTCCATATACATAACAAATCTTGAGTGTCCTTGCATCAAACATTTTAAGATGATTGAACAAGAGTTTAGTTTAGAGTTAAATCTCTACCCAATATTAAAAAAAATAAGGTTTTTTGGTCCGTCCTGACTGGTGGACCCCACCCGTCAGCTGGCCTTCGTCTCCATGTCGTCTTCGATAACGCAGCGCCCTTCTCTTCGCCATCGTCCGCCGCTCCCTTCCAAACGGAATCTACGACTGGAATTCTTAAACAGAGCTCTAATCGAACTCCATCTTCATCATCAGCCCATACTAGCCTATCTCGATTGCGCTTCATGGGCCGCTAAGATTTCTCCAGGTTCTTGGTCAAGGTAGAAAAAACATTAATTCAATGCCATGGAAAAATACTACATCGCCCGTGAAGATATATGTATATGCTCATAACTGGTTGCTATTGCCCACAGGAGTACAACGGGACCAAAAAGCTCGGATTCAGAAGTCGTCCATTGAGAAAGAGAAAGAGATAAGGGTGCACCATGAATGAATTACAACAAGAAGTTCAAGAAAAAATGGCCGTCGCAGAGGAAAAGTGAAACAAAAATCCAAGAAGCAAAGAGATAGCACTGGCCCTGCACCATATCTGAGAAGAGGGGGAGCCCTGCCGGAGAACAGGGGCATGGAGCCTCTGGAGCTCGGCGCCGCGGGAGGAGGAGCGGCCCCGCACGCGCCGTGGGTGGAGGAGCGGCCGGCACGGCGGCCCGGCGCCATGGGCGGTGGCCGGGAGTAGGCTAGGTTCCCATGCCGACCAGCCCTAGAGCCAGTGGCACGCATACAACCCGCCGGCGCGGCTAGGAGCCCAGCAGCGAGGAAGTGGCGACGACGACTGACTGTAAGGGAAGAGCACGGGGGCGGGGGAGGGATGGCCGCTGCCTCCGCGTGTGTGAGAGGAAGCCGGTGGGAGCCCGGCGGCGAGGATGCGGAGGCTGCGCAATCGCGGCCACTGCCTCCGCGTGTGTGAGAAGCCAAAAAACCGGCGGCTAGCAGGATTGGAGACGTGACAAGACGAGGGATCGAGAAGCTCCAAAGCATTTTGGCCCGCACGATGAGCCCACCGGCTCATTGTTTTTTCAAGAGGTCTCTCTTTTTTATATTTTTACTCTCCACTTTGCAACAGTCCCGATTTATTTTCATGAACATTGTGATTATTCATGTTTGTTTGTACCTCAAATTCAATAACACATAAATTCACATACTGTAAAATTAACATTATTTTGGATGCTTGCTCACGGGTCACATATAATTAGTCCACATATCCCACCGGCTATATTTCAAACTCTATTATATCTGCATTATGCATACAGTTTTTGTCTAGATTGATATAACTCTATTTGTGGGCCCACCTGTCAGGACCTATCCCCGCGCATGGTCTCCGCGCAGTAGAGTCCGAGTGCGTGCCCACGCCCAGGCCTCCGCCCGCGCTGGCACGCCGATCTGCCCCTGGCCTCATCGTTCGTAGCCTTATCGTTCGCAAAAGATCCAAATTGACATCGATACACAACATGCACGGCCCAATAATCCTATTCGTCTATTCTTAACAGCCCACCAGTGAACAAGTAAACAAAATATACAAATATCATCTATAATAATACCACATCGCTCGTGCAACTTGGAACATTCAATATTGCACTTCTAATCGCTTGGGCCTTTACGACAACATGGAGGGCCTTCTATGCGGACATCACCGTGGCTCAGATACTAGGATTGAGGTATCGACAACTTTTAATAGTGAAGACATACTAGGAGCATGGATACTATAACGAGTAACTTTATAAAGGCCCAACAAATTTTTTTCTGTACCGAGACTCGTATCGAAACCAATGCAATTGTACAGAGTGAACTACACCAGTTGTATGTGCATCGCTGTTGCTTACAGAGTTATGAGAAGCAAATCACAAATATAAAACTTAAAAAACCGTAGCAACGTACGGACATTTTTGCTAGTAATATAAAAAGATGTATCGATTGAATCGATAACAACCGTAGCATTTTTATAAATAAAAACTGGTCATCTAAACGAAGGTTTCTAGTCTGGTCCGGTTCGGACATCAGACCCAGCCACGTTCGAGTGGCCAGGTGGCCAGGTCCGGCTCAGACCCAACATGGCCGAGTCCAACCCCAGGCAGTGGAGTCGTCTCCGGGCGTCCTCAACGGCAACCGGCGGCGGCGCGGCGCCACGCGTTGCTCCGCTCCCAAGTTTTTTATTTTTTTTTTTAGGGATTCCATGCTTTATGGGGAGGCTTCCAGTGTTCTTGCGACGTTATGTGGGCCTCAAAGTGGGTCTAGGCCACGTTGCTTTGGGCTCAGCGATTCATATAGGCCCGTGGTCTTTTCAGATGAATTATGGTGACAACATTCATTATAATGTTTTACCATGTCATCATCTGAGTATCTGACATGCAAATTCTTACGTGGTAGCAAGCAACTTGGTCCACCAGCTTGTGATTTTTTTTTTGTCTCAAACTATCATGCATCGCGCCGTCATAATTTTTTTTGTTAAGATGAAGCGTCCATCAGTAAGTTTATGACGTTTTTTTTCCTTGCTTTGTCACAGAGATCTTCGTAGTGGCGTAGCATGTGCGATGAATGATTTTAGGTCACATGTGTGTCGTAGATTTCCATGGATTTCATAACATGACAACTTTTGTATTTTGTAACAGAAAATGAAATGTCATCTAGAGCCAAATTTGCTGTACTGATTGTATCATTCAACTATTTTTTATTTCTCCAGTATTTCCTCCGTTTACAAATATATGATGCTGTTGATTTTTTTTCACAAATCTGACCATTCTTCCTATTTAAAAAAAACCATTCAAATATTTAGAAAATATAAGTCATACTCTAAATATCTTTTAAGTGGTAAAAAATTACAACAAAATAAATGACAATTTATTTGTTTTTTCAATAAGACAAACGATCAAAGCTGTGGAAAAAAATCGAACACGTTATACATTTGTGAATGGAGAAAACATAAATTACATGATTTTTCCACGTATTCGATAGGATAAAAAAGATTTAAACCTTGGATTGGACGCACCGATATCAAAAAAATATTTCCATTCCAAAGGTGAGGATGAAGGATTCACGAAACCTATCTAATTAAACTATATTTAGTATTTTTAACTAGTATCGAAATATTCGATATGACGTGAACTAAATTTTATTCCACAGATCCAAAACACCCCCTCGACAAAAAAAGCATGATCAAATTTGTTTATGTTAAAAGGCATTTATTAGATTCATGGTCCATTACCGTCTCTAGCTAGCTCGCCTTTTACATTTAATCTCTATGTACAGACAGAAACCAATCGTGGGCACCCTATATGTACTGAACGCGCCGATGCAGTGCAGGAACAAGTTTCCACTATATCCGGGCACAACCCACCTGCAGACCTGCGGATTCATCGATCCGGCCGGCTGTTAGCCTGTCTGCCAGTGCCATGCATGCAGACGCACGCAGAGGCCGACAGTGAGACTGTGCGACTGCCGCAGCGAGTACTGCCAGTGCCCATAAATAGCATGTCAGCATGTGTTGTGTAGAGGCCTACTTGTGGTGGTACATACTGTACCAGTGCGTCCGCCTCAGGTAGCTACGGTACTACAGGACGCTGGTGGTGGCATATTGAACCGCGTGCTCCCTGTCCGTGCCTGGACGGCCTGCGCTCGGCTCGTAGTAGTATATATATAAATTGCATCACAGCGCGTAGCTGGCCTGGCGCTATGTGACAGTATAGTACGTATGTGCGTATATTTCATCAGTATCCTGGTGGTTTAATTTGGGTGGCCATCAGTTACCGCCATCTTGGCGACCAGCGGCACCGTGCAGGTCGAGCGAACTTCAGCCTCCCCTTTGCTCTAGGGCAAAATCAAGACAAGTTGCAAGTCAAGAACGTTGTTAATCGCCCTTTAGTAAGAAAAATATTGAGCATTCGTTAACAAAGGAAACTTTACGGGATCGCTTTACTCAAAATAAAGTTATAGTCTCTCTCACACAACAGTATGCAAAGCCAAATGATGACCAGCATTTTATTAAGCAATAGCCGAACCTTTTCTTTCTGCAGAGCCCCAACGTACGAGGTAGAAAACCCCCTTATCCTCCTTATTAGAGCTAATTTGGCAACTTCATTTTCCCTCCTAAGAAACGGAGGGGTTTGATTCTCAATTCCCATCAATTCTCTCCACTTTCTATAAAAAATGAGGTTGCCAAACTAGCTCTAACTTAATTACTAGCGGCAGTCCTGACCTGGTTAACAGCTCAGTTAGGCACACCCGATCCAACACACGGAGAAAAGTGGAACGCCACCAAAGAATCGAAGTTGATGATGAACATTGTATCTAAAACATCTTTTACATGTTTCCAAGGTCCCATAAGTATGTAAACCAAGCCACCTTTAGCTAATATAGGTCTAGTGGTGGAGGATGCCCAAAAATTTAGGTGTGGCGGTGTTCACACATTGTATCGGATGGGGCGCAGGCGCAAGCACACAACCGGTAAAGTGGTGCCGGGAGACATTGGGGCGCTGATCGCAGAGGGTGCTAGTCGCCGGCGTAGCGCAGTGGAGCGGGGCCGCTGCCACCGGGGTGCGGGGCCGGCGAGCTGTCGGGGCGTGGGAGTGGGGCCGGCGAGGGCCGAGGGGCGACGGTCGGCGGGCAGCCAAGGGATGGCGGCAACGAGGCGAGGGGGCGATTGAGCGAGACAAGCAACGAGACTGCGAGACTAGGCTAGCGGCGAGAGGATTGCGGTACGTCGGCGCCTGGAGGTCGGACGCCTTGTCCTTGGGCTGCTGGAGTGAACATCAACATGGGCTGAAATATAGGATATAAGAAACATTGGTGAATTTAGATATAGTGCGGACCATGAGGGGCCTTCCGCCTTTGTTTAGGTCTCTTCGTTCCATGATAAGGCTGAGTTCAGTAGATTGTCTATCCTATTGTCTATATTTAAATTCTGTTTTGTTTATAACATAACTAAAGACTGATCATATAAACGATATGTTGAATTTGACTTACCGTAGTCCCAGAAAGCGAAATGGCCCTTCGGCCGGGACCGGGAATATAACGACAAGAGATGCACCACCATAAGACTACAAGAGCACACTAACAGGTAACAGCACGTGCGTCCTGATTAACAGCTCTAAACGGAGCCTAACTACACACCAGCCGGGGATCCAAGATCCAACACGGTTACACGGAGAGAAGTGGAACCGCCGCATGCAGCCATATATGCAGCCATGCAGCCTGCGCATGCTAGGCATGGCACCCAGTAGATGCCCCGGGGTGCCCCTCGCCTGCAGGATACACTGGTACGTAGTACTATATATATGACGCTGCCACCAGATCAGATCCGCTCCATATGCGTGTACACTCGCCCCAATCAACGGATTAATAAGGATCGATTTATAGTTCCGTTTCTCTACTACCATGACGGGTGAATTATACTAAAAAAGATGAGACTGCTATTGCTGTTCCGATCATGTAAATGGCCACTTAATTACATATGCTGTTGATTTAGTCCCCTAGCGTTCGTCTTCTGATGAAGTGTGATTGTTCTTCAGCTTCGTTCTCTATTACAGACAAGAGAAACACTCACATTTTGGCGCTGGTGCATGCTTCAACTCAAGGCTCGTCGGAGACGAAGATGATGATTAACCTAGCTAGCAGCTAGCTTATTGGCAATGTGGTACGATGACGTGATACGAGCTAACTGTACAGTGCAACAATCACAAACATGCCAAACAGAAGGTAGCTGTATCTGTATGGACTTTATTTGCATGCACATTCTGTCTCCAAGCTCTGACTAACAATTACATTTTTGTAGTGTTTCAGAAAGTGCCAGGCGCGCCAGGTAGGTGAAATGGTGAATGACCTACCCCTAGGCGTCACTTGTGCATTTTACTTTTCGTGGACGGTTAGAGTAATAAAATACCATCATAATTCATAAATATGATTAAGATGAAAAACCAACATGTTGGTTAGAATAAAAGATCTTAGCATCAATGAGCAATATGATTGTGTACTCTATCATCTTTAGTCATCTCTAACGTTAACCCGTTTTCATGCATACATCAAGCCCAAAATATCTCTACGTGGAGAAAAAGCCTAGACAATGTCTAGGTACTAGGCAGAGTTATCATCACCTTTTTAAATATAGCATTTTTTACATAAATGTGATGTGTTAGATTTTCAGTCAAGTACTTGCTTAAGGGTATGATTTTGCACATGTCCTATTAATTGCGTAACATTTAGTGAAAAACTTGTCCTGATAAAATAAAAGATGGACTACGTTTGAGGACAGACCGGACGAACTAAAGTGGTCCAATATATAATTTGTTGGTTCTGTCCAGATATCAGATTAATTGGTTGTTTATTTGTTTTTCTAGGAGGCGGATGTGGCCATCGCTTAGCAAAAATGTGGTCCATGCATATTAGAATTTTGGGCATTTGCGTATGATGATAATGATGTAAATATTGTACTGTATTGGTATGACACATTAACTCTGCATATACTGTTGGCATACAGCCAGTTTAATTGCACTCAGCACATCCCATTTCTCTTAATCTAAACTCAAATGCTATATTAGCATATGTTTGAAGAGACTTAGCACTTTCTGAATAATACAAAGTACAAACAGGAAGTTAATTAGGATTAGGAGTACACATTTGTCAATATAAAAATGCAATAGGTTGTAGTACCAAATGTACATATACGCTGCACCTAGCTGCTTGTCATTATAATTTAAACGCTAGCATCTGATAAGAAGCACTACATAGATTTGTTTAATTAATCAGGATTCCATATGTTCTGAACATTTACGATTCAAAAGCTTCAAAGTTTGCTTAATTGTCTGACTTTCCCATATAATGATGGATGCTATCATTATTCTACCGCTGCTGCGCTCTTTTTAAGGAATATGCAACTATTCAGCAGCAGCTTTCCAGACTTTTCCCTAAAGGCAGATTGCAGTTTTTGTTGGGAAGCATAAGAATGCTTATATTATTTATAACATAAAAGAAGTTCTGTCTTATTGTCTTGGTCCTCAAACATAGACAAGCATTGTCCTCTATCCTGAAAGATATCCGGTCCTAAATTGGAAGAGGTTTTATGTTTTGAATAGAGTCGTACATTATTCAATGTATGTGTTTTGTATTTGTGCTTAGATTCATCAATATGCTTCTCAATATGGGCAGAGAAATGAGGGGGAGGGACCTCTCATAGTTTGGGGGCAGAGAAAAGAGGGGGAGTAAGAAATTCTAGAGGTATGCATAGCCAAAAGCTCTGTCCATATATATATGCAAGCTTGACTCCCCCTCTATATCTTGGGAAAAAAATAGTATGCTTCAAAGTGTACACCAATTTATTAATTATTTGCTACCTAGTTTCAACATCAGAAAAAAAAGTCAAAAACTGTATGAGGTAGATAAAAAATTAAAAAAGATACATAATTATATTTTGGAAGCAAATTGAAGCAAACTAATAAGAGTTAGTTAATTATTCACTATATCAGTGTCCATTAGCATGTAAACAAACCAGTACCTCCAGGTACACATCGAAGAAGCCACACTAAATTAACTAGCAACGTTGAAATGCAGCATGTATGTATATTTCTCGCATGTGCATGATTTGGTCGGTGGTCCCATCGATTATTCACAGCCAAAGAAACCAAAGTTTGTTTTCCCATCGATCAAAATTAATTGGTCATTCACAAAGTGTTTTCAAACATGGGGAACATGTTAAATACTGTAGTATTTGAGAATAAGGAGTATATTAAAACAAAGTGTATATACCCCCACGTAAGCTCATTTCCCTCGCGGCTTCTGAAAGGACCAATTTGGTTGTCAACTCCAAATAGAGGCAGATACGACTTTCAAGTTTACATAGCAGGATTGGACTATGGGTTTTGGAAATTAATTCATCCATATTGAATTGTATAGGACATCTGGATGAGGTTTAATGTGTCAGGGAGTTGAGGAATATATGTACTACCAACAAATCTTTCAAGAGGGGAAGATGTATATGCATGCATGCGGAATTGCGCATTTACTCCGGTAAGCCTATGTTTATTATAGGTAGCAAAAATTCAGGATCTAGAATTGTAAATGACTCCTTTACCAGCTCCTTAGCGTTCCTCCTTTTCCTCATTGCGAAAATTCAGCTAAAAGAAACGCTCAAGAGAGAAATCGGACGATTACGAAGGTGTGAAATAAACGGCTGAGTGATCATGCATGTTTTCTTATCACTTGAACACAGTGATCGAATATTAAGCTGAACTGAAGATTGCAAGCGCGAGAGAGAAGGCCGAAAAAGAGGGCACTCAATTTTGTTTTGTAAGAAAGCAGCAACAATAATTAGTCTGCCGCTGATCGACTGGTCATTTCTCGAGCCTATAAGCTCAGATCCAAACTCACATTCTCTTTACGCTCCGGCAGGACGGGGCGCTTATGAGGCGAAGCCGACGATGATGACGAGGAAGTAGACGGTGAGAACGGCGCCGAGACTGCTCCCTGTCCCTGCACCACCACTGTCTCCTCACCTCCGAGCGCCGGCAGTGGTGGTGGTGGCGGCGGGAGCTGCAGGTCTTGAGGTCGCGCGGCCAACGGCGTCCCCACGCCGATGCCGCCTGAGGGAACCTGCCACTGCCCGGACGGCGTCACCGGGCTGCCGTTGATCGGCTGCGAGATGGACCCCGGCCCGCTGTAGTACCTGCTGGCGCCCGCCCACGAGGGGTAGTGCAGCGGCGGTGCCGCGGGGGCGAAGTGGTGGTGGTGGTCTCGATAGGCGGCGAAGGCGGGGTAGAGGTGGGCGGCGGGGTCCGGGACGACCGGGTGCGGGTAGTAGAACTGGCTGTGGCGCATGGCCATGGCGGTCTGGAACTGCGCGCGCTTGGCGTGCTGCCGCTCCCGCTTGTGCGCGTTCTGGTGCCCGCCGAGCGCCTGCGACGTCGGGAAGTTCCGGCAGCAGAACTGGCACTCGAACTTCCGGCCCCCTTGCCCGCTGTCGCCGCCGCCTGCGCCCGCACCTGCCGGCGGCGGCGCTGTTTCGGCAGCCGCGCTGCTGGTGGCGGCGGCGCTTTCCTTGACAAAGTTCTCTTCTTTGACGCCGGCGGCGGGGGAGGCCGTGGCAGAAGCATCCGGCGGGACGTCGACACCGAATAGCCGGATGCCGCCGGCGGTTGTCCCGGAGCTCTGCGGGTGCGGCTGCCTCTCGCGGGCCGCCGGACGGATGAACGGCAGCTGCGAGAAGGAGTCGATGCTCGCGGCCGCGCCGCCGGCGCTGGTGTTGTTCCCGTGCGCATCTCGCTCCATCATCCTGCTAAATTGGATGGATGGATGGATCGACCGATCTCGATGTGGAGAGGGATGCTAGGATAGAGAAGGTAGAACGACGAGCAGCGTAGGGTTAGGGTTTGATTGGGGAGAGGAAGGCGAAGTGGAAGGGGCGTTCGGAGATGTTTTGGTTGCTCCTGGATTTGTGAATGCGGCGGCGAGGTTACTAAAATATTGCAGGATATGGGGGTAAATGGATTGGAGCTAGCGGAGAAGGAGGAGGGGCCTTTGCTGCTTTGCAGCAGCGCGCAGGTGTGGGGACGACTCCTAATTGGGTTGGGACC
Organism: Paspalum notatum; assembly: GCA_022530915.1. NCBI lineage: Eukaryota > Viridiplantae > Streptophyta > Magnoliopsida > Poales > Poaceae > Paspalum > Paspalum notatum. Next base: position 6,837,429 of record CM039691.1, read on the forward strand.
AGCTGTGCCTGTGTTGGGGATGTAGGGTTGTCAACGTAATGTCATGTGGGTGGGTGTTTGTGTCGTGGTCCTACCATCGTACGTCGTGCGCCGGTTTCGGTGTTTGGGGTTACGTCCATTTTCACCCACCGGTGACCATGGTCTTACGTGTAGTAAGTGGAATGTGTTAGCCTGTGCATCTGCTTGCCATCTTGTGCTTCATTCAATTCCAAAATACTAGGCTCTTTAAAAGTTTCGCATAAAGCTGAGGTCAAAAGATTCTCATATTTAAACTAACTCCACTGTATTCAATACATCTACACTGTTACGTACTCTCTCAGTTTACAAATGTATGACACAGTTGATTTTTTTTTTGTCAAAACTTCTATCACTTGTCTAATTAAAAAAATCACAATTTATCATTTATTTTATTATTATTTGTTTTATTACTAAACATAGTTTGAGTATGAGTTGTGCTTTTACATGTTTGAATACATTTTTTGAATAAAACAAATGACAAAGTTTTAGAAAAAAAAAGGTTAACAACGTTATGCATTTATAAACGGAGGTAGTACGTTCATATGCATAGTGTCTGACAGCCTCTAAGGAGATGTTCAGCTAGCTTATTGCATCTGCATGGATATCCAACACATTTAGCACCGGTCATTTTGGGCCCACACATTATTCTCTCTTCCCTCCTAGGCATCCAAGGTGGTGCTCGTCCTGATCCACGCCATCGCAAGATGACGTGCTACCACTTAAGGAGTTTCACGCAATCTGAAGAGGTACCACCACTGACGGAGTCCTAAATGTCACATTAATCCCGGGACTATAAATATGTAAATCAAATACAACTTCTGGCAGTATACCAAAATGTTATCTTTAGCTACCAGCCATTTCGGAGAAACTAATAAACCAAATACTACTTATGGCATCACACAAAAATGTTGTCTTTAGCTACCAACCATTTCAAAGAAACTAAACCAAATACAACTTATGGCATCACACCAAAATGTTAAGAGAGTAGTTAACATAGATTCTTGGCAGGGTCGTTAGTTATTCGAGCTGCGCATTGGTTGGTTGGTTCTGATCTCTAGAGCACTAGTAGTCTTGTCACAGTAAAACCGTGTGATTTTAGTACTTTCTCGGTTAGGTCCGGTATATTATCTTGCTTGCCACTTGCCACATTTTAGAGTTCTGGACTTCTCTAGTCTATACTAGTTGCTTCTTTAGGTGGGACGACCAAGTTTATTTCGTAACGCTACTTGTTACTCCGTAGTATATTGGTAAGATGTTTGTTAGATATGTTGATGCACTGGTAAGGTCATCAAACCTAGTAGATTCATTTTACTTTTCGACAGTCATCACGCACGGTTTTACGAAATTTAAGACTAGATCGGCTTCACCTAACCTCTTGGGTTTCCTTTTGCAACTATCCTCTATCCTACCTGGTGGCTTCTTGTCCAAGCTTATAATTTTTATTTGGTTCAAGAGTGAAGATGATGGCATCGTATCAATATTATCAGTAATCTGGGGCTGTATCAATCAGGTTGGACTTTTTATATTTCTCTCAACATATTTAATCTATGTTTAATCTATTTTCTAAAAGCAGTTTATGGGGCTGCAAAGGTCGATATTACAGTGATAGGATTGGCTCATGAGCCAAAGTACCCACTCAGCATGTGACCTACTCTCTGCATACTAATTTATAGGTTGTTCGACTGTTTTGACCTAAACTTTTTCGTCTTATTAAAAATTTATAATTATTATTTATTTTTATCGTGAATTACTTCAGCATATAATATATACTTTAATTATGACTTAAATTGTTTCGTATTTTTGTACAATTTTTGAATAAGATGAGTCCTCAAATTTGGTGTCAAAAAAATTCAAACGATTTATAAATTAGAACGGAGGGAATATCATTTTTCTTGTCAATCGCAGGGTCAGATTAACGTGACGCCTTCCCTCGATGGCCGAGTGTTTATTGAGCCTGAGTTTTTTTTTTTTGAATTTTTTAGCCTGATTCACGGGGGAAAGGAAAGCTCCTGTGCCATAATCGAGTGCGCTCAAGCGTGCCGCCCCGGTCCCACGCGAAGCAGTATTTTGGGTTTTGTTTCTTTTGTTTTTCGATTCGAAGTGCATGCAAATAAATTCAGTTGGATGTTTCTTTTCCAATGTTTGGTTTCATTGACACGCAGCATGAATGGCTGACAGCATCAATTGGACACCGGAGAGTACTGTACTACACGTTATCTGAGGAGTCGACCGCAATTGGACGGCCGAATTTAGTTGGGCTGAAGAAGCGACAGGCAGAGGCAGTACGGGAACAGAACATGAACATCTCGCGCCGCAGTACGCTGCACTGCACGCCTGCAGCCCCTGACGACGCACACCAATGCAAACGGCCGTACCAGTCAGGAAACACGCCCAGCCCTGACGGCTGACGCGACTGTGGCTCTGTGGCTCTGTGCGTGTGTGTGATTTGATTGACGTACGCGCTCTCCTATTCCCGGGAAACAACACGTACGGAGGAGTACTAGGCATGCCGCCTGGCCGTCGTCTGCCACTGCTCCCAGTCCCAGCTAGCCTCCCCACACGACGCGAACAGCGTACGCTCGATCCGTCACGCGTCGCGGCCTGGAGCCAAGCGATTATCGGCGGAGCGCGCGGAATCGTCGGAGCTAGCTAGGCCGATCGTTCCATCGACCACTCGCCGTCGTCGTCTCGTTGGTTGCCGATTTGCCATGGCGCCGGGAACAATGCCCAAGTGTGGTTCCTGAAAGCGACGGGTCGCGCGGCCGTGGCGGCGCCGAACACGCGCTGTTGCCGCCCGCCGTTGTCAAAGCAGGCGCAGGGCGGGGCCGGGTGGGTCTGGGCGGCACGACAACACGTCAACACGAGCGAGACAGGGGGCGGCGCGCGATCGGCGGCGTCGCGCGCGGCGGGGACGGGCCGTTGGGAGGGGATCGAGCTACCTGTGTACTCGATCGGATCCGTCCTACACGCGTACGGTACGGGAAGATGAGAGGCATTGGTCGTCGTCTGTCGTTGATGGCGTTCCCACGTCGCGCCCTGTAAGATAATACATCTACACACTGTACATGGACGAGAGACAAGTACAGTGAAGTAGTTAGTGCGAGAAAGATACGTCCTATCACATACGAATGCTAGCCAAGCACAACAACGTCAATTTGTAGGCACCACCTGGCTGCTGGTTCCAAATAGTGCACCCAGGCATGCAAGCTCAACCCTGCACATGGGCTGCACTACTGTGCAGCGCATGCCAGTATATCACTCAGATTCAGGCCATGCATGCGCCTGCCAGGATTGCGAAAACTGGTGATGTGTGCGCCAACGATAAAACATTAAAACGATCAGTAGGTCTTTGCGGGGCATTACTTAATTAGTCGCGTGCAGGCATGCTAGATTGTTTAAAGCCATAGTAGCTCTTCTCCCCTCGTCCGTCGTCGTTGCTGCACACTGACCACACGTACGCGTATGTGGTGGGACTCACGAGCGTGGGGGCCTCTGACGACGACTGAGGCTCACGTACTATCTCGCTAGATCTTCAGGAAAACGCGATCTCGTTGCCAAAAGTCTTCATGTGGTTATGCGGTGCAATTCTTGCCTCACCATTTGATAGAGAGGTGTCCTTATCACAGAGAAGAATGAGGAGGCGCAGGTTAAAACTAGTTCAAGTTCACTCCTTCCATTCCATCTCATAAACAACTGTCTTAATCAACAAAAACTAAGACAATTCAGTAATGGTGGGTAAAGACGCATGTACCATGATAAACAGATCTATCTTCTCTTAATTATGTGGAATATGCATGCATACAGAGATTAAATTCACGTTTTAATTGATAAATACCTAAACCATCACTTGCATTTAAATCCTAAAATAACAGATCAGGTAATAATGTTAACACGAGAATGGTGGAGTTGGATCCTATAAACTAAAGCTAAATGTCTGTTTGGGGATGTAGGAAGCTTTTAATTCAAGATGAAATAATGTTTCGGCCTCTGCACGTAAAGGTGCACTCAGCCAAAGAAAAAAAAAACAGATAGAAGCATGGAATGCTCTAAGCAATCTAGAGTTACAAACTTAACATATAACTCACACCCCCTATCAACACAAAAGACCTAAATTCGGTGAAGAGCTTGATGCAACAGCACCTATTCTCATATACCACAAAATGAGATGGTCAAAGTCCATGAAAACTCCGTTGTCCTACTCAAAAGAAGTTGATGGATAGAGGATCTAAAACATCTCACAAATCTCCAAAGTCCACCTTCTACGCTGACCAACCACAAAACCGACAACCACAAACGATGATTAATGCAAAGGTTGGATGGCCAACAAACCATTGAGTTGTATGCAGTTGAACTTCTTCTATCTGCTTTGCTCCCACAAATAGGAGCCCCCTTCTCCTCCGAAACACAAATCCAAACCACCGTCGATACTGGAGACACCTCCATGGACGATTGGTGTCGAGATGGCGTCGAGATCACAACACCAATCCAGCCTTCTCCCGTCGGCCGTAATAAGTCCCGTCGGTTTTTAGGGTTGCCGACGGGAGTTAAGTAACTCCGGTCGGCCAAACCGTAGCCGACGGGAATTAACTTAACTCCCGTCGGTTCATGGGCTAGCCGACGGGATATAATTAACTCCCGTCGGTGGACCTGGCGGCCGACGGGAGTTACGGAATAAATCCCGTCGGCTGCACCCCCAGCCGACGGGAGTTAATCCAAAGCCCAGCGTACCCTTTCTTCCCCACGCGCCCACGCCCACTCGCTCCCACCGCGCCCACGCCCACGCCGACGCCGACGCAGAGCCCACCGCCGCCTCGCGCCCCGCCGCGCCGCCGCCCGACGCGCCCAGCCACCCCGCCGCCCACGCCCTGCCCAGCCGCGGCCTCCCCGCCCCGCCGCGCCCCGGCGCCCCGCCGCCCCGACGCCCGCCTCGGCCCGCCGCCCCGCCGCGCCCCGACGCCGCCTCCCCGGCCCGCCGCCCGCCGCTCTGCGCGCCCAGCAGCCCCGCCCAGGCGCCCCGCCGCGGCCGGCCGCCCCGCCGCGCCGCCTCCCCGCTGCAGGCCCCGCCCCCGCCGCCTGCACGCCCCCGGTCCGCTGCTCCTGCTCCCTCTGTTCCTCGGGCCCGTGCCGCCGGGGCCGCTGTGCAGTGGCAGTGGCAGGCCGCCGCAGGAAGGAGCCCCGGCGCCGTCACCCCCGGTGTCGCCTCGCCGAGGGCCGCTGTGCAGTGGCAGGCCGCCACAGGAAGGAGCCCCGGCGCCGTCACCCCGGTGCTACCTCCCCGAGGGCCGCTGTGCAGTGCCAGGCCGCCGCAGGAAGGAGCCCCGGCACTGCCGCTGCGTTTCCCCGCCGCGGCGCCGTCACCCGGTGCCGCCTTCCCGTCACCTTCGGCCCGACAAGGCGACCAGGTGAGTTGGAGTGCTTTAGGCGCATATTGAATTAAAAATATTGTTTATTCCCGTCGGTTCATGGATCGAGCCGACGGGAGTTAACTAATCATGATTAGATTAGGTGTAGTCTTTAATATCATGATTAGAGTTAAGCTTATTGTTATGGTCCTTAATATCATGATTAGAGTTAAGCTTGTTGATGTAGTCACTTAATATCATGATTAGAGTTAAGCTTGTTGATGTAGTCACTATTATTATTGTTGATATGGCTCTGTTTATCATGAAAAATGTCTTTGGTCATTATTGTTGTTGTTTAATTATATATACCGTTATTGTTGCATTTTTTATCATACAATGCACTCGGTTAGGGTTTCGAAACCTATGCGTCACCCGTTTCGGACCGGCACATCTCACATGCACCGCGCGTGCATGTGAGATGTGCCGGTCTGGAATTGTCCCTTTTTGGACAGCCTCGGGATGGCCGATAGAGTGTGCCGTTTATGATGGCCATGGAGTGCTCAGGTAAAATTTCGGTGGCATAACCTTGTTGTTCTCCACTGCACCAACTCGGGCGTGCAGATGGAGAGCAGCGGGGTTATGCTGCCAAAATTTTGCTTGAGCGCTCTAGGGTCGTCATAAACACGCACTCTGTCGGGCATCCTTGGGTGGATTTAGGACACATCAATTACCTATAGATGTAGGGCCGTAATATGTAGAAACGGATGGTTCTCATGAAACATTTGCATCGCATATGTAGCCACAAACATGGAAGACGACCGTGAGTGGATGTATACTGGTTGGAAGAAGGGCGGGTGTCACACAAAGGAATGGTTTGAGAAGACAGAGAAGTTTGTGGAGAATGCTCGTGGAGAGTCAACGACCCACGCTGTGATTAGGTGCCCATGCAACAAATGTGGGAACATGTATTCACATGACAAGAGAACTGTGACACTACACCTTTGCAAGGATAGATTTGTTCAAGGTTATAAGGTTTGGGATAAGCATGGCGAGTCACGGAGTATAGTATCAGCACAGATGGAGGTGGATGACGGTGAAGACGTTGATCGGTTGGATCATATGCTTGAAGATCTGCAGGCCGAGTTTGTCAACAATCCTGAAGATCCGCCTACAAAAGAGGTTGAAGAGTTGTTCAAACTCCTCCAAGACTTAGAAATGCCTCTGCACGGACACACAATGGTTACCATCCTCCAGTTCGTGACCCGTCTAATGGGCATAAAGTCAAAGTTTGGTTTCTCAGCCAAATGTTATAAGGCAATCTTGGACTTGATTAGTGATGTCCTTCCTGCCGATCATAAGGTGCCTAAAGACATTTACCGGTCAAAGAAGCTGTTAAAGGCTCTGGGAATGCCATATGAGAAGATCGATATATGCCCGCCGAAGTGCATGATATTTTGGTGAGATCGTGAGAAACTAGACAAATGCTTGAAATGTGGCCAGTCGAGGTACATAGAGGTGGTAAACGAAGACAGGAAGAAGGTGAAAACAAAGAAGGCACGTAAGCAGCTTCGCTGGATGCGTCTCACTCCAAGACTGAAACGTTTGTTCTTGGCTAGGAGAATTGCGAGGCGCATGAGGTGGCGCAAGAATCGTACGTCCCGGAAGGATGGGGTAATGCAGCATCCGTCGGATGGCGACGCATGGAAGGCCCTGGACAGCTTTGATCCAGAATTTGCTAGTGAAGAGAGGAATGTTCGTATTGGGCTGGCGACAGATGGTTTCACGCCTTTCAGTATGACCGCAGCGTCTTACTCATGCTGGCCTGTCTTTGCCATACCGTACAACCTTCCACCTGAAGATTGCATGACAGATGAGTTTATGTTCTTAAGTCTCATCATACCTGGGAAGGAGCATCCTGGCACAAACCTCAATGTTATGCTTGAGCCATTGATTGAGGAGTTGAAAGAGCTTTGGGAAGGAGTGGAGGCGTATGACAGCTACATGAAGCAAAAATTCAAACTTCGGGCAGCATATTTGTGGTCCATACATGATTATCTAGCGTATGGGATCTTTGCTGGGTGGAGAGTCAGTGGAAAGCTAGGCTGTCCTATTTGTGGAAAAGAAACAGATTGTTTCTGGCTCGATAAGGGTGGGAAGTTCTGTTACTTCGATTGTCATAGGTGTTTTCTTCCTTTGGACCACCCCTTCAGGCTCCAGGCACAGGAGTTCAGGAAGGACACCATTGTCACGAAGGAACCCCCTAAGCGTCGCACCGGGTGGGAAATCGCTGAAGAACTGAGTAATCTAGAAAGAAATGGGAATGGGTTTGAAGGTTTCGGTGAGACCCATAACTGGACTCACAAATGTGGCCTTTGGGAGCTCCCTTACATGAGAGCATTGCAGCTCCCGCACAACATCGACGTAATGCACCAAGAGCGCAACATGTGTGAAGCACTCTTTAACACCGTCATGGATTTCCCAGATAAAACAAAAGACAATTTCAAGGCCCGAGTGGACTTAGGTAACATATGTAACCGCCCAACTCTCATGCTTAGAGAAAATGGAGGCAAGCCTGGTGCTGAATTTGCCTTGAGACCCAATGAACGAAAAGAAGTGATGAAGTGGATGAAAGATTTGAAATTTCCCGATGGCTATGGTGCAGGGTTCAGAAGATCTGTGAATTTGAAAACAATGAAGATCAATGGGTTGAAGAGTCATGATTACCACATAATGATGGAAAGGCTGATCCCAGTAATGTTTCGTGGTTACATTAACGATGAAGTGTGGAAAGCGATAGCTGAACTTAGCTATTTCTACATGCAGCTTTGTGCTAAAGAAATTTCAAAGGAGATGATGCAGAAACTAGAGGAATCAGCACCTGTGCTTCTTTGCAAGCTGGAGAAAATATTCCCACCTGCGTTCTTCAATCCTATGCAGCATCTTCTTATCCATCTCCCATATGAAGCAAAGGTAGGTGGGACGGTGTATTATAGGTGGATGTATCCCATAGAAAGAATGTTGAAGAAACTGAAATCAATGGTGGGCAACAAGGCAAAGGTTGAAGGTTGTATAGCAGAAGAGTTCAAGTTTAAGGAGATAGCATTCCTCACAAGTGGTTACATGACTGAAGACCACAATGTTTTTGCCCATACGAAGAGGTACCATGAAGATGAAACGGAGCATCCGTGCAGTCATATTAGCATATTTCAATGGAACGGCAAGGCTGTTGGTCCACCAGTGCCATATGAATTCAGCGAGGAAGAACGGAAATCTGCTTTGCTCTACATGTGGTCAAATATAGACGAGGCTGAGAAATTCTTCAAGTAATAGTTTACTAGGCTTGATTTGTTTATGCAATGTTTTGTGTAAAAAATTGTTTTCTTACTCTCGTTCCTTTTTACCGAGTTCGATAAAGAAAACTGGAGGTCTGCTCGTAACCGGCCACCAACGGTGAAACAGCTAGCCAACTTGCGTCTAAATGGATTGCAAGGGGGACCTGCCTTGTATACTTCGTCCTCGTACAACGTGTATTTGGATAACAATTGTAACCACCGAGGCGGGGAAGACGGTGATCTCCCCCGTCGGAGATAGGTAGGTGCTATATCTTTTGATTTGAATCAGATGTATTCATCAAATGTAAGCATGTTTGAGGCTTGACCGTCTTTTGTAGGGAGTGGTTGGACTACTCATTCACCGGCCAGGGTCGTCAAAAGCAGGTGAACTCTGTGTTGAGTTCGCTCCTGAAGCTTCACTACCCTGGTCTGGTGAAGTCGTCCGACGATCCCGACGTCGAGCCGGTCCTCGTCACATGTTGGGAAGATTACAAGCTGAAGGTGGATGTCACTTATGGCGATGCCCAGGGACTCGTTCGCGCTGACTTCTGGGTACGTAATCTTATGCATGTTATATGCAAGCAATCATATAATAGTTAGATAACATTGCATTCTTCTTGTAGGCACGTTTTCGGTTGGCCGACGGGGCTGACGTGAACCACGCCGAAAGGGTGTTCCACGTAAATGCCTATCAGTTGGTGAAGGAGGCCCTGTACGAGGCAAGGATTCAGGCCACGTGCATGTATCATCAACAAATTTTAGGGCAAAAAATGAATAAGAAGACAGGAGCCTCGAGTATATACCTTAGCGAGGAACAGTACCGCCAGGTTATATTTGAATTCTATCTTTTATGTTTGTTTCATTTGAATAGGTACTGATATATGTTTTTTTATGAAGGTGGTGGTTCCGTGGATGTCTAACCGCCCAGAGGCCTACGCAGCTTGGTGTATGAGGTGGGCTTCAGAGCGCTTCCAACAGAAGTCGAGAAGTCACAGGGGCAATCGAGGCACCATGCCGAACACACCTTCGGTGGCGACAACTTCACGCGAAAGGCGAAACGCCTAGTAAGAAAACTAACAAATTTGTTCAGATGTCATATATGCATTTATTGTACTAACTCTGTGCTGTAGGAAGTTCAATTAGGTCGTGAGCCGACGCCCATCGAGGTGTGGGAGGCTGGCCATAGGGGGAGTGACCCTTCCAACCCTTTGTGCAGCCAGACACAAAGCGAGCGTCTGGTGAGCAGTTGTCCTTAATATTCGCTTAATGTGCGCAACTTATGAACTAACTACGGTCATATAATCGATCACAGGCGGCATATGCGGAAGAGATGAAGGAGCGTCATGGAGAGGACTGCGATTGGAGGACCATGCCGATCGATGCCCAAGCCGTGCATGCTAGCGGTGGAGGGAAGGCACACGGACGGTGAGATGTTACATTACATGCCATTTATACAGTGAAAACGAGCATATGCCTTAATTACTCTTTCTATGATAACAATTGTAGGTTCTCTCTCTTTGATGGAATGATCAACACGAGGGATGTTAGATCGTCTCGGCGGTCGGCATCCGGGTCCGGGAGCTCTGCTGGTCCTAGCTCTCGTCGGCTCACTGAGCAAGAGCTTGAGATCGCTAGGCTTCGCGAGGAGAACCGTCAGCGCGATGAGCAGTTGAGGGCTCAAAGTGAATACTATGCCTCAGTCCAAGCGCAGCAGCAGCAGATGATTCAAGTAAGTATATTGCATATTACTGTGCATTCATTGCTTTTAACATTCCATGCGCACTACTAACATGTTTGGTCAATAGTTACTAGCTCAGCAGCAGGGCATACCCTACGTGCCCCCTCCGCCTCCGCCGCAATGGACGTTCGTCCCTATGGGCCCTCCTCCACCTCCGCCGCAGCAGACTCAGTTTACCACACCGCCAGCACAGCTACCTGCCCCTGGATCACAGGTTTGTATTCTAACTCTCTAGCTATCGACGACAGTTCATTAGTTAATATGTATGACTGGTAACAAATTTCATTCTTGCTTCGTAGGACAACAACCAGGAAGGAAGTGGGACGATGCATGGCTTCATCAACTCGTTATTCGCGTACCCTACTCCGGACGGAGGCAGCGGCCAGAGCTCCAACAACCCTCCCGACGACGGCGGTTCGTGAATGTGATTGGACACTTTACTTTGTGATGATGTATGTGTTTGATTTAAGGACTTTATATATATCTGGTTGGATGAATGTGTTTGGATATTTCATATGTATGTGGTTGGATGCATGTGCTTGGATACTTTATATATATGTGGTGGTTGGATGAATGTCATTGGATGAATGTGTATGATCGATCCCACATATTGTGTGGGATGCTATGAATATGCGCTGGTTTTGGGGGGAGGGGGCACAATAACTCCCGTTGGTATTGCCAAGCCGACGGGAGTTATTCTGGAACTACTCCCGTCAGTAGTGCCAAGCCGACGGGAGTTAAGGATTAACTCCCGTTGGCCCGGCCGGCCGACGGGAGTTATCGGGCGCCGGCCAGACCCCGTGGGCTGACGTGGCCGGCCATTAACTCCCGTCGGCCCTAATCACCGACGGGAGTTAAGCGCCGGCCACGTCAGCCCACGTGGGTCTGGCCGGCGCCCGATAACTCCCGTCGGCCGGCTGCTAGCCGACGGGAGTTATTTATCTCCCGTCGGGGCCGACGGGAGATAATGTAACCCCCGTCGGATAACTCCCGTCGGCCAGATACCGACGGGAGTTAGCTAGAAACCGACGGGAATAGCTAATTCCCGTCGGTAATGGGCTAACTCCCTTCGCTTTCTGGCCGACGGGAGTAGCCTGGATTGGCGTTGTGGATGGACCATGCGAAGGTGAATCACCCCCAGTGCACCAGGCATAGAGCTTTCGTTGCATGGTAGGTGCAGACAAAGTGCAGAGGGGACGCCTCCAAAGGGAAAGTGATGTTCATAAACGACGTCATCCAGACTTTCGCCAAAACCTCTGGCAACCCAAATCCGAGGCACATCTTGACGAGCTTCAACAGAACGACACGAAGCTCGGGCCAGCGACCTCGACAGGTCCTGCACCTGGCGAAAGCGTCGGCGAGGCCTTCGGGGTTGGCCAAGGCATGCACCCGAGAGATGAGCGCTAGAGGCGCAGGTCGCCGCCACCCTTCACGCAGAAGTTACTAGTAGAACAATGATAATACAGCATCCAGACACAAGGGCGGATTTAGGGCCCGGGCCACCCGGGCCATGGCCTGAGGCGTGGCCCAAGCAAACACGTACTCCCAGACTCCCAACTCCCGACTCCTGTAGCCGTGCCGCCCGTCCTCTACTCTCTGGCTCCGCCCGCACAACTCCCCAGCTCCAAGTTGGCTCGGCAGTTCCCCTCAGCGGCTGGCCCCTGCTTCGTCCTCCCTGCAGGCCCCTCTACCCCGACGTGCGCTGCTTCAACGGCTCGACGCCTTAGCTGCTCCCTCCGACCTTCCCTGTCCCCGGTCAGCTAGCTGACTCGGCGGCTCCACAGCTCCAGCCCTCCAGGCGCAGCATGCGGCACCAGGCGCCCAGAATCCACGAGGGAGGAGGCCAGACCCCAAGCTCCCCAGCGTCCGGCGGGCAGCAGCCAGCAGGCCCCTACACCAGCACCTCGGCGCCCAGCCGCTCAAGAGTGAGGCGCCCAACCGCGGACATTGCACAGCAAGCCCCTAGGCCTTGGCAACAGCAAGCGCAGTTCAAATTTGAGAAGGTGCTTAGTTTGTATAAGAAATTAGGTGCCCAACGAATTGTTGATGACTATATTGTGTATATCGTGTATTGTATGATGAATTGGTGAGAATGAATTTGATTTAGGAACAACATTGACTTATCATCATTGAAGATGAAAAAATATTAAGGCACTGTCAAACTTTTTTTTTGCGGGAAAGGTACTGTCAAACTATGACAAATTGCAGGAATAGCCTACCTTATTCTAGTGGTATCTTTAAAGTCTTAGTTTCAAATTTTGATTTACTTTATTTTTTGTTACCTGTTTCAAGTATTTAATATTTTTTATTTAGCAGTAGTTTCTACTTCTACCACTGGATTTGGAACAATTGATGAAGAACAAAAATATTGTTTCGCAATTGCACTTTTCGTTTGTTATCTACCTTTGTAGTATGTTGTTACGTCATTTTGGAAGCGCCAATTTTGAACTATGTTTTTGGGTGTACTTTTGTCACAACTCTATCACAATTTGACCCGGGGCTTGACCGAATACTGGCTCCGCCACTGTCCAGACAGAAAGCACTGAGCCTGTGTGTAGAGGTGGTAAAAGGGCCCCAAATTTGGTCTAAAAAAATTAAAGATAGAGCTTACAAAGAAAGACCGGGTTTAAAAAAAATCCGTATCATATCCTATTTATTTTTGAGAAAAAATACAAAACTATTTATTTTTGAGAAAGAATACTAAACGTTTATTTAGATAGCGAAGAAACATTTGGACCCCTCCCTCCTATGGATATATGTACCGTTCGTCCCCTTCCTCTCCTGACTACAGCCATCTCGCTTTAGCATGTCCCAAGGCCATAATAAGCAGCTGCAGCTCTGCTACCCTAGCTCGCTAGCCTTTTCACTGCTCGACGAGACGTTTCCTTTTGGCTCTGCCATTTTGATGGATGCATGCATGCGGTGCTCCTGCGTGCTGCGGTGCTGCCGCCGCGCCGCGCGTGTGAGTGCGTGCGAGAGGAATTTTGTGGGTGGATGTTGGTCGCCGTCGTATTCACACGACTTGTTTCTTTCTCCTTTTAACAAACAATACAGTTGCCCTTCTTGCCCCCACCCGATCGATGAGGTCTTCGGGGCGGTTTGATCCTCCCGCCTAAATTTTAAGCTCCGTCGTATCGTATGTTTAGACACTAGTTAGAAATATTAAATATAGTCTAATTATAAAATTTATTATACAGATGAAGACTAAATGACGAGACGAATTAATTAAGCATAATTAATTTATGATTAGCAAATGTGATGCTATATTAACCAGTCGTTAATTATGGATTAATTAGACTTAATAAATTCATCTCGTAATTTAGTCTTCGTCTATGTAATCAGTTTTTTAATTAAACCATATTTAATACTTCTAACTAGTGTCCGGATATCTGATGTGACACGGATTAAAGTTTAGCCTTTGGATGGCGTATTTGTATCCAGTGGCTAAAATTTAGCACACGTCACATCAGATGTTTCTATGCTAATTAGAAGTATTAAATATAGTCTAATTATAAAATTAATACCAGGACGAGGACTAAACATCGAGACGAATTTATTAAGCCTAATTAATCCATAATTAGCAATTCATGATTAGCAAATGTTTACTGTAGTATCACATTTGCTAATCATGGATTAATTAGGCTTAATAAATTCGTCTCGTCGTTTATTCCTCCTCTGTGTAATTAATTTTATAATTAGACTATATTTAATATTTATAACTAGCGTCCAAACATTCGATGTGACGGGAGCTAAAATTTAGCTCGGAATCAAACACAACCGTGTCAACCGTTAAAGCGGTTGCAGTAGTGCTAATATATGCTGCTGCTTGTGCGGCTAGCTTGCCTCTCATGTTTTCGGCTGTGTTTAGATTCAAAAAGTGGAGGCGAAAAGCAGGCGAAATCTGCTAAAATTTGGCCAAAAACATCACATCCGACACTGTAGCGCACTGTAGCACTTTTCGTTTGTTTGTGGTAAATATTGTCCTACCATGGCCTAACTAGGCTCAAAAGATTCGTCTCGCAAAGTACATCTAAACTGTACAATTATTTTTTGATTTCATCTACGTTTAGTACTCCATGCATGTGCCGGTATTTTTGATGTGATAGGAAATCTTCTTTTTCATACTAGAATTTGGGAGAAAATTTAGATCTAAACACAGCCGGGGGGCTTTGATTGGTGACACTTCCTGAGTTCCCGATGACTGCGTGCCTCAGGGGCCATCAATGATTAGTTGTAGAGTAGTGCCCCTGCAAGTTCGGTTTGCAAAAGTACTCTGTCAACCTTTGGTAATAATACACTCCGACACTAATCATTTGTGGACTCGTCCTTTCCAACAGTCTTCTAGGTACATGTGCCATGATGCCTGCGCTAAGTACGGTTAGTACCAGGTTTTTCAAATTATATTGCCTCCACCCACAAATGCAAAGGATATTTAAAAAAAAACAAAAGAAGAACGAGTTCTCTCTAGCCCTCTATCATAAGTGCACACAACCGGTATTACGATAATCTTAGCTTGGTACCTGGATTCAAATACAAAATGAACACGCAAATAAAATAATCAATAGCAAAGCCCATGTATTGCTTCTCGTCAATATACTGTTGGTAAGGGACATGCGCTGGAGGGAGTATTTAATTTAATTCCTCCATCCAAATTATAGATTGTTTGAATTTATTTTAATACTACTTTGACCACAGGTTTTATTAAAAAATTTATTACATTATTATTTACTTTACTGTGATTTAGTTTACCACATGATACACTTTAAGGATGGCTTGAAAATGGTGAGGGCAAAAAATAGAAGGATCATATAAAAACAAAACAAACAAACAAACGGTACGGCTCGCTTTTGCTTGTAGATTAAAGGAAATGAATATAGCCGAAGCTACACCCTGTTGGCTGCATGCATATGGAGTGCCGAAGAATCCGCGGCTGATTTGCTGCAGAGGCCGGCCGCGAATTCAGGCACCATCATGTTTCTGATTGGCTACGCTGAAACATACGTACCGCGCTACGGGGCCGGCCCGGTGTATACATACGTCCTACACATGCGGTGCCAGGTACAGGTACGTACTCCGTACCCGTACGTAGGCCACTGAAACTCCCAAGGAACAGCGATGAGAAGCGCTGCGGACAACTTGTCAAGTGTGTCACTCGAGGTAGAATAGAAACGACGATGGGACAAGCATCGTCATATCATAGGTCCATCCAACGAGCGGCTTCTGTTAGACATCACATCACACTCTATTAGCGTCGCTTGATCTTAGGCTGAGAATCCAACTACCTTTCTCTCTCAGCATTTATGACAAACAGTGTAAAATAGTGTTTAGGGAGTGGGGATAGATACTTCCATTGGACTCAACCTTAGGCTATCCGCGGTCGATGACTGCAAACCTCTCTCTAAAATATAGAGTCGCATTTTTTGCTGCAGCTGTCGGCCCTACGGTCGACTGCACCACTCCCTAGGAGACTTCCAACCCCATATTTGCAGCGATGCAGTTTCTTCCCTATCGATTCTCTCTCCTCCACATGGACGGGAAGGGACTGACGGCTCGTCTCTCTCCTCTGCCCGCCGCTCTTCGCGCCTTGAGCCGGACTTGGAGCAGGCCGAGCCCCGCAGCGGCATGGATGGAGGAGGTAGGGGCGGAGAAAATGGGGACGAAGGGGAGGGACGCGCGGGACGAGCCCGGCGTGGATAGGACGGCGCGGCGGGCGGGGATGCGCGCGCCGCCGGCGCGAAGGCCGGAGCTCGAGGCGACGGCGGCCCGTATCCATGGCGCGCACCGGTAGGGAGGAGGAGGAAGAAGAGACGCCAGCTGCGAGCGTCGCAAGAAGGAGGAGGAGGCGTCGCTACGACGGATCTGGGCAAGAGGGAGGAGGGGAGAAGGCGGAGTCTGTCGCGAGACGGAGCAGGCGGTGGAGGCGGGACCTAGCGGCGGAGCAAGGCGCGACGGAGGGAGGTGGGGCTCTGTCGCCGTTGCCTCGCCTCGCTGGAAAATGAGGCTAGATGCGCCGGCCGGCAGTGGTGAGAAGAAGAGAGGAGCTCGGGAGACGAGGGAGTTGGCCGGCGGCGGGCGCGGGGAGGAAGCGCGGAGGCCGGGCCGGCGGTGAGCGCCGCAGGAAGAGAGTGGAGGAGGAGGAGGAGGCGGCGGCCAACGGCCATGGAGACGGCGAGCGGAGGGGATGAGGCGGGCGTTGGGCTGTTGAGTGCGGCGGGTGGATTGGGGAAGGGTGTGGATGCGGGAGAGAGAGGTGAGGAGATTATAAAATAATAAAAAAATATGGTAGTTAGTATAGGGTAAAGATATAGGGTTGATATGGCTGCGGTGGATTGTAGTATAAGGTAGAGAATTCTACTGACCAGGATAGAATATTTTTTTAGGGTAGAAAAATAGGGTGAAACGAGCGCGGATAGCCTTATACGTGAGGACAGGAGCTGGAGAGGCCTGCTCCGAGCCTAGGACACTGTTGATTTAATTTTGACAGTTGACAATACGGGTGTGTTTAGATGGTTGAAAAAAACACTGTTCCGAACTGAAAAGCACTGTAGAACCACTGTAGCACTTTTCGTTTGTTTGTGGTAAATATTGTCCTACTATGGCCTAACTAGGCTCAAAAGATTCGTCTCGCAAAGTACATCTAAATTGTGCAATTATTTTTTTATTTCATCTACATTTAGTATTCCATGCATGTGCCGGCATTTTGATGTGACGGGGAATCTTTTTTTTGCATAGTGAATTTTGGAAGAAAATTGGGGTACTAAACACACCCTACTACTGCGTCTGAGAATTTGATCGACATCATCTGTCCACCTGACAATATGCCCGGCGTGCTTTGTACGATAGATTTCAGATGCATGGAAGCCGTTCTTTAACTGTTCATCCATATTGTGTATTTGTGTTACCAACTTTTCATCTTTCACTTAAATTTGAGAAAGATTACCGTATCTGTCATCAAAACATACTAGCAGTACCTGGAAGTTCCTGGTTTCTTGTCACACTCCGGTTGCTATTTATTGGGCCGTTCGAGACTATAGGAATTGACCCGAATGTCTCGTGCATCTGCTTTCTGGGCCGAGCCCAACCTCGTGCCACTTATGTAGTCTGCACAGTGTTTTAGCATATGCATGCACACGCACCGATTTCTTAGAACTTAAAAAAAATTATATAATCCATTTCACAAACTGAGCATCCAAAATAAATTGCAATTGCACTATTATCATATTATGTTCCTTATGGCAAGAATCCTAGAAACAAAACCACACTTGAGTATGATTGAACGATATTTTAAAACCATCTCTAATAAAATGGTTCGTCTTTCATATATGTTCAAGCTTGACAAGAAAATTAAGTGGCTTTGCAAGTAAAAATTATAGCTTCACAACAAACTATTCTAGCTTAACAAAGAAAATTGTTCATCCGCACTAAAATTTTCCAAGTTTAAAAGGAAATCATTCTAACTTCACCAGAAAATGGTCCAAGCATAGGGATAGATTGTTCGAACTTCACAAGTGGTTTTCCCGACTGGTTTCGACGATGTGGCAATCCTAGCTGGGCAAGATGAACACGATTTGTATGCCAGCACTTCCTCCTCCCACCTGGTGACACCCTTTTCTTCTACCTCTATGCCTAGGGTTTTGGAGGGATCCCAAGGGATGAATGGGGATGGAACAAATGAAATGGCTGAATAGTGTAGTCCTCTTATTTCTTGCCCTTAGGGTATTTATAGCTTTGGGTGGCCTCTAACACGTGCCCTTTTACATAGAATGATCAACCTACCCCCGTCTCGGCCACAGGATATTTACTAGTCGTTTGTTTCTTCATACAAAGGCTTGTTCTTGACATTTGCAATCCTTTCCTCCATTCGGTATTGGGCTACCTAGACATGGCTCTACCCTTTCCACGGGGGTGGCCCCCCTGTTGTCCTCCTCTTCCATTTTTTGGGGATTAGGGTGGAGGGGTTCCCTTTTAGGCTAGGAGGGAGCAATCGATGATTGAGTGGGGCCTTCAAAGGTTAGGGGCCTTACGGGTTCCTTCTCCCTTTCTCTAGAGGGGACGTCTCGTATGTATCGTCCAAAGACCATTCTCTCTATCAGGGTCACTGAGACGGTGGGCCTATGCGGCATTGGCCCTATTTCCTACAAAACATGCTATATGGAGCTCCAATCTGGAGTCGAGTCGCGTCTCCTCGCTCTAACCTGCTATGTTACTCAACGTAATTGTGCAACAAATGGCAATAGTTACAAGCAACAAAAGCAATGAAAAAGAAGTATTCTATGAACGATTATTGTAGATGAAAAACAAAAATGTTCTATGAGCTTGAAAACTTGTCCTGTTTATATCAAAATATCTACAAAGAAAATTGTTCTACCTACATTTAAAATTGTTCTAGATAAGTTAAGAAAAAAGTCAACAACAAAAAAAGATTGCTCTGATTACAGGAATAATTGTTCCATATACATGAAAATTGTTCTACCTGCACAATAAATTATTCTTCTTGAGTGAAAAATTATTTGGATTGATGAACAAGAAATATTCATTACCACATTACCATTATAGGTTCATCTTAAAATATTAGACCATCAAATTTATAATTTTAAAATATAAATAAAATGAAAGATTAATGAGGTAGTTTGAAAAATAGTATACTAAAAAGAAAAGGAACCTAGCGTATGGTCAATTAACATACTGCAATAGAAAGAATAAAAGAACAAAATGGATATAACTGAACACACAATGAAACGGAAGGAAAAATGAAAAAGAAACGGAAGGAAGAGAAGAGAAGAGAAGAGAAAAGGGAAATAACACACCGAGTGTTTTTTGAAAAAAAAAAACACACCTGATCTAGTCACACAATCATGTTCTTTTTTAGGAGCTAATGAATAGGCCCGCGATTCCGTAAAAAGACATCACGACCTCCTATGGGAAAAAAAAATTGTTGATATGGAAGTAAGATATCATATTCTTACCAAGATAACTGGAAGTCCCAACCGCTAAGAATCCTAATGAACCTAGAAAAAGAGGCTCCGTTCGTGTCGCCGGGACCGGTCTAGGAATCACCTGCAAGGCTGCAACACACTCACTCAACCGTTAACACATATGGGTGCGTTGGACTCAAGGAAGGGACGGTTAGGATAGCAGTATGGGCTATCGCATGGGGAGATCCTTGGTGAACGAATGGAGCCGGAGTCGCATACGCGATATACAATATTTTCGCTTAACTTTGGCCTTTGATTGCCTTCATATTTGGTATTTTATTTTGGTTGGATTGACGACTAGACATAACCTATTTGCGTTTTCTTTCTCTATTGTTATAGTTTTTTATCCCATAGAACTTTGGTGTGTAGTCAATATTATGAATTAGAGGAAAGCCAATATTGTATAATTTTATATTGCTAAAGTTATTTTCATGGAACCTTTACCGTTCCTCCCCTCGAATATTTTACTTAGAAAAAATGATTTAAGATAAATAAATAATGAGCTAGAGTTTGAAACTGAGGCGGTACAACTTCTGATAAATGCTAATTATTTGGACGACTCATCGATCACCACTGTAATGAAATGGAATCGAACGCACCCCGCACTACCATCGTCGATCCCTCTCCACACCCCTTCCAGTAAAATTAGGTCCAACCACTAATGATCATACCTGCACACAAAAGCCATCGACGCGAAATCACGAATCCATGTCTCTCTGTCTTTCTCCACGTCCTCTCATATATATAGAAAACACTAGTCGTGTGTGCATGACTAGATTACACTTTGATTGGACTAAGTGGTCAAAGCACTGATGAACTGTGTTGAACTGTTGATACGGGCGTCTCTTGCCGTCCACCTGACAGAGAATGCTCCCCTTTTCAGTAGCATATATCACTAGCAAGATTCAGAGATTATTTGCATGTGGTTATTTCGATCTGAGTTTTCTCCTCTCTTATGGGAAATTGAAACCTTTGATTCCAACACAAATGCTCCCAAACTAGCTATGACCTTTTTCTTACTGTCAAAGACATGATGAAGCGAGGAGACAGCAAGCAAAACACCTGAAATTGACCTGTATTCCTGTTCTGCTGCTCCCTTCATCTTTTCCATGCAACCCCGCACTAAGCCTCTGCATCTTTCCCTGAAGTGGAGTCCAAACCAGCCGCATGCTGTGCCTGTAATCTGTCCTAAATCCTAACAATAGCAAAGCTGTTGCTAACAAGTGAAGACACCATGATCTATACACACACACACACACACACATATATATAAGCCACTGCACACGAACACGAACACGAACAAACGAGCCAAGTTTTTATGCTATGGGCACCTTCCTAGGCCACTTCCTCCCGGGCCTGGCCTTCGCCATCCTCGGCGTGTGGCACACCCTCAACACCGTTAAGGGCTACAAGCTCAAGGGCGCCTCCGGCTTCCGCTCGGCCACCTGGTTTCCGTTCCCGTCGCCGCTGCCCGGCCTGAGGCACCTGGAGCTCTACCTCCTGCTCTCGTTCTCCGTGCTCTCCATTGCCGACCAGCTCATCGACCTCCCCATCCTCGCGCTCTGCCTCCAACCGGACAGCCTCGAGCACGCCACCATGTACCTCCACCTCGCCGTCTACGCGTCGGTGGCGCTGGCCGCCGACCTCGCCTCGCGCCGCGACGACGCGGGGGTCGGCGACGTGGTCGCCGCGCTCGCCGCGTCGGTGTTCGGCCAGGAGCTGTTCCTGCTCCGGTTCCACTCCGTGGACCACGCCGGGCTCGAGGGCCACTACCACTGGCTGCTGCAGCTGGTGGTGGTGGCGTCCCTCGCCGCCACCGCCACCAGCGCCGTCCTGCCCAGGAGCTTCGGCGTGGCGGTGGTGCGGTCCGCGTCGGTGCTGCTCCAGGGCGTGTGGTTCATGGCCATGGGCCTCGCGCTGTGGGTGCCGGCGCTCGTGCCGAGCGGGTGCCACGGGGTGGCGGCGGGGAGCGCGGCGATGCGGAGCGCGGTGGCGTGCGCGACGGAGGAGGCGGCGCGGAGGGCGGTGGCCATCGCCAACCTGCAGTTCAGCTGGGCGATCGCCGCCGTGTGGGTCGTGACGGCGTACCTGTGCCTCAGGGTGGACTGCCGGTCCTTGGAGTACATGCAGCTCCAGACGCCGCCCACCGGCGTGGTCGCCGGCGACATGGAGGCGCCGCCGCAGAAGCGTGTCTTTGCTCTCGTAGAGCACGTGTAGAAGCAGTTGCCCAGTGTTCACTTGTCACTTTGTCCACCGGGTTTTCGTTGCACATGTAGAAGCAGATTCGAATTTCGAAGGTGCGTTGCAGTTGTCTATCTGTGTGCAAAACAGGTGCCGCCGTGCCGGTGCACACACTGGGTGGTCAATGATATGGGCCTGTTCTGGGCCAAATTTAGTTGGGGCTCTAGATTCAGTGACGGGCCTGACTCAATTCCATCTCAAAAATAAATGTGGATGTATACACCTGGCGTGCACCACACTGGGAAAAATGGAAATAGTATGCGTGTATATATCTACATCTATAGGAAGCCAATTCATAAAGCCACTCCAAACGGGAGTTCCATTTATGTTTCATGCTCACTAAATGCTATAACATATCGGTATATTTGGTGACATGATAAGGTATTTGCAAAAAGAGAGTTCTATGGGAGAAGAGAGAGTTTCATCTAGATAAAATTCAGGTTACACGGTTATCTATACAAAATCTGACGTGGCATACTTTGGTTGGCATGCAATGAAACTCCCACTAGAAAGTATAAGCATTTGCTAAGCTCAGTCCTTTGAGCCAAACATGCTTCATATTAATAAAGAGTCCTTAGAACTAAAATCCTCAAAATTATTTGAACCAAAAAGGAGCCGAGCTCTTTTGGTACCTAGTAACCCTATAATTAGATAATATAGTTTGTCTATACTTAAAGAATAATTTGTTAAAAATACAACTGTGTCAAGACTTGAATCTAATAGGACACTTTAAAAACTTCTCTACCCTATATTTAGAGAGAGAGAGAGAGAGAGGAGAAGCGCCTACTTTATCCATCCATTAGCGTCCTGAGGATGCCAAGAGATCATATATATACACAGATAGAGGTTCGCTCTCATCTCCTCTATTCATTATATATGTTTACATATAATATCTCCTTTTGTTTATATTTGACGTGGAATAGTGTGAATTTGTACTACTATGTGTCAAATAAAAAGTTTGGAGGTCGTATTATTTACCAATTAAAAGATAAATATTTACAATAACTTTTTATATGGTAATATCATGTGCAAAAGTAAGCTCTGGATATTTGGAAACAGAGGGAGTATAACTTTGCCGAACGAACTATGTGTCTTCCTAGAACACGTTAGCTAGTGTAAAAAAAAAAGTCAGATTAAATTCCACATGGATAAAGTCAGCGCCCACAGAATTATGTTTGCACGAGCACGAATGACGATTAACTCGAATGGCTGTTCAATACATCTGCTCTGACCAATAAACCGATAAACGGTCATGAATCATGATGAACTAGTAGCTTTCAGACACATAAGAAGCAACTTTTTATACTTGGATGAAACATTTGCCAACGCAGATAGTTCACTTCTTCGATAAAACGTGTAGAAGGACCGTGTGTGAATAAGATGACGATGCATGCGGTTACCAAAATAAACAAGTACTTACCCATCCTATTATGATATCTATGACCAGAGGAAGTTCTATATTTACAATTCTTATTAGCATCTATCTCTTATCTCTTCAAAAGCGTCAAATAAAAAAAATCATATATTACTAATCACTTACTCTGAACGCCTTCAAAAGGTAATACTATCCATGTGGAGTACCATTTTTTTCTTAAATCACTTGGTACAAGATTCCGGTGTGCTGCCCAAACGAGAGCCCACAGCTTTGCTCAACCTTTTCTTACCCTACCATCGGTTGCTTTCACAAGAAAAAAGCTCATCCAAGTTCAAATTTGGTGTTATGCCATGCTTGTAAAATATAGAATACTCTCGGCAAATATACTGTACTTGTGGAATTGCAGTGTCCATCGGACTGAACAAATGGTTCCTGAGACAGACGAAACGAGTTACGGTAGCAGAGCAACAACGGTACGGTGAGGCCTTCTCGGGTCCAATTTTTCTCCCTTTTATCGAGTGCATTGTGTTGGAATTTTACAGGGCCAAGGCCCATTTGATTTGCAATTGGACCAAAATAAATCTCAAAGATCTATCCACCCAACCATGCATGAAAATTGTAGTGAGAATTTAAGACTATACTCACCAGTGCCACCCATTTGGACATCCAAAACTCTGTTTTGCACTGTACCGTAGACAGAAAGTAATTTAAAATATGGGCACTTGGATGAGCGGGCCAGTAAGGATAGCCTAACCGCACATGAGCTGGGAGGCGAAGGTAGCCAATTTAAATAGTATGTCTCTTATCTTTTTTTTAATAGAAAAATAAAAAAAGGAATAGAGTCGCACATGCAAGTTTTTGCGTATTTTTGCGAAAATGTTTAGAGCGGAACAGTTACTTCCAATCTAACTTTAAGAAAAATCAAAGAAGCATTCAAGTCAAAAAGCAAACCCAATAACCATTCAAATTGGCCTAAGACTTAGAAACATGGTTATTCCTCAAGCGCGCTGATGTTCGCCTATGTACAGTTGAGTGGGGCGACTCCACATGTGGTGCGATTTAGCGTGGCAATGGGCAGTGGCAATGATGTACAATACGGGTCTATTTAAGAACAAAGTATTTTTGTAGTTTTAAAACAATACTATAGTATTTGAGAGTGGTATTTAGACCAAAAGGTATTTGGTAACTCTTGTATTTAAAATTATGGTTTTGTTAGAGTATAAAAAACTTTGGTCTAAACCAAAATTTTCATTGTGGAAGGAAGTGAGGCCAAAATATTGTCTTCAAACATGTGTTAGACAATACTATTGTAAAAAAATATGGTTACATTATGACATTTGATGGACCATGATATTATAAAATTATGGTTTTGAAAACTTTGTTCTCAACAAACCCTAGTATAGTGTTTTGCGCTCTATTTTGACTCTTTTGGGAGCACAGCCTCGTGTGCTTTCCGCGAGAGAGCGTGAAGCCTTCGTCTGACTTTGCTGTACTGTTACTGTATAGTAAAGAGAGGTAGTTGGAATAGCGTTGGAGGGCAGAACGAGAGAGGTGGAATGGTGAGGCGCTGGAGACAGCCTTATCACCGGGTACCCCAGGAACCCGAGAAACCTCAAAAAAAAAAAAAATACGCGCCACACCAACACTTGCACTTGCCACCTTCCTCTCCTAAGTACACCACACGGCTACACCCAAATACGAAACTCAACGCAACGCAACGCCGCCGCGCCATGGGCACGCTCGTCGGCCACGTCACGCCCGGCGTGGGCTTCCTCGTCGTCGGGCTGTGGCATCTCTACAACCACATCAGGCTCTTCCTCCTGCGTCCCGGCTCCTACGTCGCGCCCGTCTGGTTCCCCACGCGCGGTGCGCGCTACCTGGAGCTCGTCCTCGTCATGGCCGGCGCGGCCGCGTCCATCCTCATGGAGCTCGTCGTCGGCCCAGCGAGGCACCAGCCGTTCGACGACGACGGCACCGTGCCCTCCCACCACCTCCACAACTTCGAGCACGCATCCATCTCCCTCGCGCTGCTCGTCTACGCCGCCGCCGCCATCCGCCTCGACCGCGCCCGGGCGCCGTGCCGGGACGCGGTGTCCGCGCTCGCCGCGGCCGCCGCGTTCGCGCAGGAGCTGCTGCTGTTCCACCTCCACTCGGCGGACCACGCCGGTGTGGAGGGCCAGTACCACCTGCTCCTACAGGGCGTCGTCGCCGTCACGCTCGCCACGACGGTGCTCGGCGTCGCCGCGCCCCGGAGCTTCGCGGTGAGCCTGGTGCGGTCGGCGAGCCTGGTGCTCCAGGGCGTCTGGTTCGTGGCCATGGGCGTCATGCTGTGGACGCCCGCGCTGCTGCCCAAGGGGTGCTTCCTGAGCCACGAGGATGGACACGACGTCGCGCGGTGCAGCGACGAAGGCGGCGTGCTCGCCCGCGCCAAGGCGCTCGTGAACCTGCAGTTCAGCTGGTACCTGTCCGCCACTGTGGTGCTCGTGGTGGTGCTCTACCTTTGGATGTGTAGACTCTACAAAGAGGAGCCGCAGTACGTGCCGTTAGTCACGGCAAACGGCCATGGAAATGACACCGGCGACGACGACGATGTCGACGAGAAGGACGTGGAGGCAGCAAAGGGCGGCTCTGGGCGTGTTGGCGAACCGAGGCCGATGGAAATATCACTGTCGTAAAATGTAAATCTGTGTGCAAATGCATGTAGAGATGAATTGTAGCTTAGGGTGTGGATTTTACTTTGATCGTGGCGGATTTTTGTCAGTACTACTATACTAATGCTTATACATGAGTTTGGATCCTGTGATTGAAGAGTTTGTACTAATTACTAAAAGAACATGAGTAATACCTATTGCTATGTTATTTCATCATAGGTTTTTTTTGGTCATGTTAGTTGCTTATTTCTTTACTAGATAGAACTATGATGAGTCCCTCTCTGGTTGTCTGCCATTTAGGATCCTGTTTCTGCAATCTTTTGTGTTGGCTGGAATTCTGAATAGTTTTGATGAATTTTCAGCCTTTAATTCTGAAAAGTTGCTTATATCCTTACATGTGGCCTCTGGTTTATGACTTAACTTGACAACATACTACCTGCTGAATCGAATGGTGCTACCTGGAAGATTATCATAGGTTTATCCACATCATGACTTGAAACAGAAAAATGCAATCACATGGTCAGACCTTCTGTTTCTTGGCGCATGGCACACTGACAAAAGAGATGGAATATCAGCTAGTCTAAATCATGATTAATCTGCCCAAAGTTATTCTCCTACAGGCTATAGCCCCCCTGATTGGTGGGACGGGCACACTGGTTTTTGCGTTTCTGGTTCATCGGTCTTTCAAATTCTGGTATAGCAGCAGGCAGCGAGAAGCAAGAAAGTAACAAGGTAGGCAGGTATCACACAAACAGGAAATGATTGGCTTCAGTTTTTTTTTTCTCCAGCCATCACTAGCCTGTAAGGCCCCTTTGGACCGAAGAATTTCAAATAAATTGTATAAACATTTTATAGAAACAATTCAAAAACACAGGATCAGGAATTTTACCCACGTTGCAAATAAGGCCTAAATGTTCCTTAAAAAACATTCCCTCTTTAACTTTTTTTAAAATACATTTAATGCGCTCACAGTATTCGCAGTCAGATAGCTCAAATATCAGCGAATGTTTATATATCTTTTCAGATTGTCTCTTTTTCTAGCATCTGCACACATTTTTCATATTTTAGTTACTACTAACCCAGATATTCATATGATTAAAGGTTCTGTTGCAGACGCATGAACTGAATTTGAGGGTGCCGCTACTGTTATTCCTGGGTACTAGTTCACCAACCCAGGTTCTCGCATGGGTAGAGTTTTTTGAGATATAGATTTAATACTTAGTAATATTAAAGATGGTTATTTTAATTCATTTTTTGTAATGGTATTGTGAGTAATTTATATACAAATAGATGGTTATTTTAATTCATCTTTTGTAATGGTACGGTGAGTAATTTATATACAAATTTAGAAATTATTTTACTTTATCTTTTATGACGGCATATTGGATAATTTATATATAGATTTAGGGCATATTTTAATTCATCTTATATACTGGTACGGTAAGTAATTTATATGCAAATTTATAGGGCCATTTAATTTATATTTTATAATGGCATGGTGGGTAATTTTTATGCAAATTTAGAGGTTTTTAATTTGTATTTCATAATGGCATGCTTAGTAATTTTTTTATATAAATTTAGGGCATGGTCAGTAACTTTTTAGAAAATATAATAGATCTAATAACTATTATTAGATCTACATAATGGACGACTGTATATTTCTAATTTTGTATGAATTTTTAAAATTTATCTTTTTTCATATCGATATACGTGAAAAAATGTAGAGGCTACAAAAGGAGTCTTCAATCAGCAATAGTAAGATTCTAAGGAATGCTTAACTTTGTTAAAAAAAAGATCAAGTAAATGTCATAATTATACATTTAATCATTAATAACCTTTGACTGGTACTAACCAGCAGTTATCGAACTTTTCATGCGTAAGTTCAGTGATTATCATGAAATCATCAGTCTAGTGTGCTCTTACAGCAGGACTCGTCAGAAGTTCAGAACAAAGCTAAGCATGCAACAGCTTGGAATATGGTACACGTTAGCTCTTGCACCTTGAATTGTACGACAAAGACTGACACTAAACATGCAAAAACGAAAATTATTCCTTCAAAAAGAAAAGGAAGAATCCGTAACGTCACTAATGGTATGAACACCTTTTGCTTTCCAAAACAGAAACTTATGCCTGATAAAAAGGTACACTTTCTCAAATTTTTCTCACACAAACCACCTATCCAGACAGACTGTTGGTACGCAGCGAAAGAGGGAAACATGTGAATACCACAGAAGCAGAGCAAATGTTAGACGCAAAAAGAAAACAGGCCTCAAAGCTACTGTCACGCATGCAAGGCAAGCAGTCTTGGCTGCCCAAGGTCATTGTTGCGCAGGCAAGGAGCAAACCTGATAACACGATGTTAGTCCCAATGTACAGAAATGCTTCAGATGGAAGTAGCAACTGGTAAACGTAATTGACATGCCATCTCAGAGATACTGATCATGTATCCTCGCCCGGTTCTCTTCCCACCATAACCTGGCATGCATCTCACTGAATCTCTCCCGGCTGCACCAACAACAGCCAGAAAATAGTGTGTTTTAAGCACATCGCAAAAGGACAGGTTCTTGATTTTATAATCAGCCAGCATGTTTGCTGGCATGATATGTAATTGCAATTTCATTCTAGATAAGATGAAAGTTTGTCCAGTGGAACTTCATAAATAAGTAATACTAAAATGTCACTTGCACTATATTATGGTTGGCAGGGGCGGACCCAGCAGGTAGTCAAGATAGGCCCATGACTACTTTGGAATTTGACCCAAAATTGAACAACCCCTATATATTTGAAGGCCCAAAACAATTTGGTTCAAAAAAACAACCCTAATCCCTGTTTCCGTGTCGAATTTTTTTTGCTCCGACTACCCTAGGTTGAAATTCTAGGTTCGCCACTGATGGTTGGCATGTACTAGTTTAGTTCACTAACTGAGGAGCGATATTTTTGCAAATTCTAGGCCCCACATAACAATAGATGGGTGATAATAATCCTATTCACATCCCACTAAGATAATCCTATGCAAACACTATGATTATAAGCAGAGAACGGCAAACCTGAATCTGACACGGCGTAATTCTCTGATGCCACCAGGCAAAGCTCGAATAGTAATATACACACCAGGCTCATCCTCTTCTATCCACTCTCTCTCTTGGTCACTTGCATTGCTAACAGAGGCTGAAAGTTCACCTGAATGGTCCACCTGTTCAGGAGATGAGCTTGTCCTCACTGATGCATCAACAGATGAAGTTTCTGTCTTTGCTCCACTAATGCTTGACAACTTAGGTGTTGATGCCAATCCAACTGAATCATAACAGTGGAGCCCAAGGTAGCGGTCATGGCGGTAACCATTGCCAAGATGATTGGGTTGGTGCTCAAGAGAATCTGAAGATGAATATGCTCCATTACCCTTTAGTTGTCTCTGCAAAGTATGTGGTAGTCTCCTCTTGTTAAGTGGAGTTGTAGCTGGGTTATCCTCTTTGGAGCTCTGCATGAGGTGCAACCATGAAACAGCATGCAGATAACATAAGAACTAAGAAGGCATGCTGCAAACAACCAGAACATCTTCAAAGGGTCTCTTACCTCATTTTCAGACCTTAGAGTGCTAGGCAGAGGAGCAGCTTGACTGTTAAACTTTTCAACATTGTAAAGCTCCATGACCTTCTCATAATTTTCTGTCCACCATCTTTGTGCTTGCCATTTGTTGAACATTTCACGGCTATTATGTGTTAGTTCATGCATGAAGAAGCACAAGAGACTGGTAAGTTGCATCATCAAACAAATTACCATACAGAAAACACTTAGTGCTGTCATCAGAAACAAGGAGTAAGCATGTAAGTAAATAGTAAACTGGACTAACAGAACAGACTCGCCGGTATCTCTATTATTCCAACATTATAAAATTTTATGCAAGCTAATTTTTCTTTGGTTTAGCAACATATTTTTGTTTATATTAAATCATGCTGGAAGCCTGGAATGCTCATATACCATCCATACCTACAAATGATATGAACTATGAAAAAACTGGATTACTTGCTGACTGTAGGAGATCATCCCACATGCAGATTACTAGCTTAAACCAGTGTTCTGCTTGGTGGAAACTATCAACAGACGATGTGTACATGGGTGTTTCATTTAGAATATGATTTATTTTTTAATAATAGAATATGATTTGTTGAGTTCTACTGAACTACTCAGGACATATGACAAGAATGGTTGTTCCTGCAATATCTTGTATATAAATGAACCACCAACAATCAGAAAACCTCGTTATATTGGATTTCTACATTGATGTTCGCATAGATCTGGAAGTGAGAATAAAAGGTTTGATTATGAAGATGAAATGTTTTAGATAGTCATCACAGGTAAAAGACACTTCCCGGTGCTACCAAGAAATCCATGACCTATACATTAGCTAGTACTCTGTAGCAGTGTAGATGCATAGGTCTCACAATTAACAGTTCAAATATCTAAGCCACAGTCAGCAAGAGATACAACAGTAAACTATACAAAGCGAAGAATGATATTTAGCATGTTTATATACACATCAAAGTTGTGATGTGGGGACGGCAATACAGCCGCAAACCCCGAACTCGAGGAGGCAGCAGCACAGCACCCCAGGCTGCGCATGGCCAGGAGCAAAACGAAGAGGCTTAAGCAGCTGAGGAGTTTAGTCATTAAGAATAGTAATTAGCCTGGGCACTTGTGTAGCCGGCTGGGTAGTAATGTCAGGCAGCAAAACCAAAGGAGCAAGGCTCCTATATATATGTACTCGTGAGACTATGATGAAAAAAGGAAAAAGAAAGTTATCTCTAAACACTCACCTCCCTTCCCTCTAATCTCATCCCCTTGCTCATGTCGTCAGCAACAACCTGGCACCTCCCTTACCCAGCTCTGGTTATGAACTGAGGAGCCAGGGGCCTCCATCTCTAGGTCCAGAGGTCCTTGACAACTTGGTATCAGCAGTTCGGCGATCCTCATCCACCGAAGCTCAATCCACCCCGTCATCACCCACCCACTCCACCGCATCCTCTGCCACTGCAATGTCTGATCCGGCCATAGCCAGGCTGGAGAAGATGATTGAGGCGCTCACTGCTACCGTCAACACCTCCATTACCGATATGCAGCAGCAGATTCAGACATTGCAACAACAGCCACCCTCCGCATCGACAGGGAGCCGGCGCTCGGGCTATAGCGAACCCCTGGGCGATC
Source organism: Paspalum notatum (assembly GCA_022530915.1). NCBI lineage: Eukaryota > Viridiplantae > Streptophyta > Magnoliopsida > Poales > Poaceae > Paspalum > Paspalum notatum. The sequence continues at coordinate 6,868,303 of CM039691.1, forward strand.
GCCCTCCCCGTTTCCAGAAGCTCGACTTTCCGCGGTTTGACGGCAAGTCTGACCCGCTAGCGTTCCTCAATCGCTGCGAGTCGTACTTCCGCCAACAACGGATCGCAGTGGAGGAACAAGTTTGGATGGCCTCGTACAACTTGGAAGAAGGCGCCCAAATGTGGTACCTACAGGTCCAGCAGTCTGAGGGCACTCCGTCGTGGCGCCGATTCTCCGAGCTCCTCAACCTCAGGTATGGGCCGCCTCTCCGTTCCAACCCGCTGGGCGAGCTCATGGCGTGCAAGCAGAAGAGTTCCGTGGCGGAATACCAGGATCGGTTCGAGGCCCTATTGCCACGCGCCGGTCCGCTGGAAGAGGAGCAGCGCATCCAGGCGTTCACCGCAGGCCTCCGGCCGCCGCTCAACCACGACGTCGAGATGCACAACCCACAGACGCTGGTCGTCGCAATTGTGGTACCCCAGGTCAAATTCTAAAAGGCGCCTTCTCACCTACAAGTGAACCCCAGAGTCCAGAGATATTAAAATTTTAGTTCGTCTTCCCCAATAAAATAGCAATGTTTTAATTGCGCCATTGTCCCACGTGAGGTTAATGGTGGCAGGTAATCAAAGAAGCATGCCATAAGGAACTCCTCAATCCTTAAAACAATTTTACCTAACCATTTCAAAAGTTCAGAATATCATAATAAATTTCACAAGCATCTTTTTTCCTTGATATCGTATGTATCAAGTTTCTAGGAGTCTTTTATAAGATCTACATAGAAAGGCGGCACTACCCAAATAAAATAACAAAAGAAGGGCAACCAACCCAATGATCTAGGTTGGCTGGCTCCCCGCATAAGAAGGGGGTGGAGGTACCCAACTAGAATAATGAGATACCAAAGTAAAGCTGTCCTTTCTTTATTATGAAAGGACAATGAGAGAACAGAACCACTTGCAGTTTTTTGTCCTTCAGTTTTGTTCCATTAAGACTACCTGATACAGAAGACGTGTTGCGATGGTGATCCTCTCCTGTCTTAACCTAATAATCTAATCATAGAGCAGGAAGAGAAAAGCCAGTACAACTACTGAAATGTATCACATTGATTCAGAAAAGCACCAATGTGTAAGCTTGGGTTCAGAGCAATCCTAGTAGAGTTTCAAACGTGACATTTTTACTTACTCCTCTGAAATAATTTTGAAGTATAAATCTATTAGCTTTACAGCAGAAAGATCCAGATGTTGTCCTGTTGCAGCATGTGAGTGACTAACTAGATGCTTTTTGGATGAACCATGTCCTTATCCCCATGCAGTTCAAATGGCAGTGTACCATTTGAAAAATGGAACTTTTGTCAGAAATCAACACATGATGCTTTATGGCATCACATAACAATTTTTCATGTGCTTTCACCCAATACATGCTTGAAGCTGCTGACTAAATGGTAAACTGATGGTAAACCATCTTAAATAACTCTTCTCTTGGTGGCAGAGCCAAGTAAAAATGTTTTTTCTTCAGAATAAAAAAATACATAAATAACTTATATCTGAAGAGAGATCTCGGGAATTGCAGAAAGCCTGCAGCCCAGCACAGAAGTTGCAGATGTTGAGATTCTCACATGGTTCCCCCCAAATTTAGAATACTGTGCATTTCTCAAAAAATTCCTTCTAATTCCAATTCATGTAATCATGCGAGTACCCAAAGTGATATATGTTCTACACATTGCATGGGACAGAGATGAAACAAAATCTGTATTCAATTTTCTGAAAGATAATATCTTTATCCCCTTTTTCTCCATTTTATCCTTAGCGGACAATCTCTTTTTATACCCTTTCAAAATCCAAACTTCTCGTGAAATCAAAAGAGATGAAACAAAAATGGCAAAAAGTGAGACAAAGCGTATATTTGTCTCATTTACCTAAAAAAGATTTAATAAATGCTCAATGCCTCAGTCACAAGTTCACTAGAACACAGATTTTTCTTTCTTTTTTTGGAAAAGATGAAGTTCAAATTTCCTGGACTTTGCCATTCCAGTTTTTTTTTTTTTTTGGAATGGTAGCTTTGTTATTCATTTGCTTTCTCTTTTCCCACGGGGAAGTTTTTTTTATGAAATAGTCCTAGAATTCAAGAAAAAACATAAGTAGTATGCACAATTTTGCGACAAAGGGAACAAACCAAATAAATGTACAATTTTGCTTAAATAAACGAAGTAGTATGCACAAAAATCTGCATAGCAGACCTATGTTTTCTGGTTCCATATGGAGAGTGAAGGGAAATCCCCCCCACATCTAAAGAAAGTAACTACTGAATTTTAAGCTCTAATATCTGTTGCATTGATCCACAGAATTGTTCTAGCATGAAGCAATGTTTGGCAGAGATGAAAGCAAGACTTCACCTGAATCGGATGCGCTTAAGGTTGTTGCCACCCCGCGGCAGCGAGAGGAAGGTGATGAGCACCCCGGGCTCCACCTGGGCGACCCACTCCTTCGCCTCATCCTCATCGCTGCCGCCCGCCGCCGTTTCCTCTTCGTCCTCGTCGCCCGCTAGGAAGTCGGTGCGCGCGCTGACCGAAGGCGTAACGTCACCGCTCGACACTGCGCCTCCGGTGCGTAGCCGCGGCGTCGACGCTGCGGAGCTGCCAGCGCGCTGGTACGCGTAGTGAAAGCGGTCGGACCCGGACTCTGCGTACGCGCCGTGGAAGTACGGGTGATGCCGCCGCGACGCCGCCGGCGAGGACGAGCCGGCGCACGGCTTGCAGTGCCGGTACGCGCCCGACGCCTTCAGGGCCATGTCCTTGATCTGAAACCCACGAGAATCTTCCGTAAATCGCAGTGCCCAACTCACATTCCATACCATCAACGCAAACTTTGTACCAAAAAATTCAAAAAGCACCGAGATTTTGGAGAAATTCCGCCATCCCAACGCCTCAAAACCCACTGAATGTGCCAAATTTGTAGCAGTTTCTGCTTCTCCCAGGCCAAGGCGATGTACATTGTATCAGAAACGCACACAAAAAAAAAGCAAATTTTTACCACCAATCCTAAAAAGAACGATTGAATCCCTGGTCCGTTTGGTGATCGGGAAATCACAAAGGCGCAGAGAAGAAAGCTCTGGATTCGACTTGCGCCGCCCAAGCTGGGGGTATTTCAAGAACTCTAGCCCAAGCACAGGGGGGAATGGTTCGCACGCGACTGACCTGGGCCGTGAGCGACTTAATAGCCTGGCGTGTGCTGGGCGTCGTCGCCGATTCACCCCTCCATCCAGCAATGGCGTGGTGGTGATCTTCGTCGTCCTCCGGCGGCTCGCCCAGCGGTGGCGCGCCGCCGGGGAGCTGCTTGGAGCACGCGATGCACGTGAGCATCGCCTCACACGGACCTGCGTGCGCACGCACCTCGGATCCCGCGACTGAAGATGGGGCGGGGAGAGGACGGGAGCCGCCGCCACGCGGTTTTCTGGGAAACTCGCGCGTACGCCGCCGCCTCTACGATAAGAATCAGAGCTCTCGAGCAGAGAGCGTTAATGGCGGATTAAGATTCGGCGTTAGAAGACAGAGTCGCCGTGCGGGAAGTGGGCTTATTTTTACTCCGCCTTCTCCCGGGGCTCAGTTGTCAGAGACAGAAATGGGGGGGTGAGTCCAGGGATTTTGCTGGTTCAACCTTTGCTTCTAAAAATTGAATTCTTTATTATATGAGATTCTAGCAAAAATCTTCTCTGTTTGGAATAGAGATTTTTTATTTTTGTGTTTCCTTGGTAAAAATAAATTGTTTTCTATGAAATGTTTGCACGTTTTCTGTCAAATTCATAAATTCTAAATGGGCCTAAATGGATATGAGTTTGTTTGATCTTATATGTTTTTATTTTGTTTGTCGACCTCTGTCAACTATTGGTCGAACTATAAACATAAACATGCTGTCCAATGACCAGCAGAACTTTACAAAACTGAATACCCTTTCAGGATCAGATAGTTAAGTCACAATGAATCATGAGTAGACCATACTACCATAGGAAAGATAATGTGGCCATTTGAGGTACTACATGGGATACAGAGTTTCAGAGTACAGTCAGGAGCTGACAACATGTCAAGGACGATGTATCTTGGTGCCCATCTTGGCGTTGGCCTTGATACTACAGGGGATGATGAACTGCCACCTCTTGGCACGAGCTTATTCTGAACTTGAAGAGACATTGTTATGTTCTTTTCTAAACTAATCGATAGCTTGCAGAGACATCTTGGCGTTGCATGTACATACTAATTACTAATACTAATTTACTATGTCTGCAGAGTGTGAATGGTTCGGCTCCTTGCCATGCTCTAGATTATTTTTTCGTCAAATTTTGAAGTGGGAAAACAGGGCCCAAAAAACCTAAATGTTTGCAGTCTTATTGTTTGGTTATCTGAAGCACTAACAAACACATTGCCATTATATACACTCTTCTATGGAAACAGATGTGTTCATTCTTTTCATCAAGAAAGGTCGGGATTGCTTATGAAAGCAATTCTTTCTTTCAATAATATCCAACCAGACTAATATCATTTAGTGTTATTCTTTCTCTAAATTATTTGTTCTTGTTCCATATCTCCATACAGAGTTTCAGACATGGCATTTGGCTTGCCTTGGTACTGTATTTGTATTGTTATTCCTGTCACCAATAGTCAGCACAAGGAGAACTTTTTACTATAATAGCTCTATGGTTCTTGGAATCATGCTTGCTATTAAATTGTTATTTTTTTCAGGTGTGTTTTCTCAAATACACTTATATCTTTCTTCAACAAAAATTTATTTCCAGTGCTCCTTACAAGTATGACCGTTTGATTCTAAAAAAGTTGGAATTTAGTGCTTTATTGCTGCAGACATGTCTCTGTTGGCCTCTTATTTTGATCAGAGGCAAACTGTGCTGACCGAAAAGCAATTGTGTGATGTGATAAAAAAAAAGTAGGTGTTGTGCTCCTTCAAGAACTGAATATCTTTTTGTATACGTGGCATGCAAAATTGTGGTTATTGTTGGAGTGTATATATACTTTGGATGAGGATAAAACCATCCATCTTATCTGTTGCCGATTTTTTTCCAAGTGTCAATCTTACAATAACATAGTTGATATATTAAAGGTGACTCAAAAGTACGGAATGATTAAGTAAAAAAGCCACACATAGTTGATGTACCCATGACAAAAGGTTTGAAAAACAATACTAACTCGAGGAAGTAAAAAGGCACACATACCAAAATTGAAATAGGTTCACATAAAACAAACCAAAAAATAACATACTGTATACAAATAATATGCCCGTAGCAACGCACGGGCCAATTACTAGTAGTACAAAAAACAAGATATTTTACGGTGGTTGGAATGGTACCCACCGGTATCAGGCGGTACCAGACGGTACCACTATTTTTTTAATTTTAAAGGCCTTTTATGCCCTTTGTAAAATTAAAAAATAAAAAATATGGGTACCGGTCCCACTCTTTTTGGTACCAGACTCTCCTATTTGGTACCGTCAGATTCTGGTACCGTGGTACCATCTATTTTTAAACGGTTAGATATCATCTGATGGATGTCTCCTATTTTTTTCTACCACCGTAAAATTTGTAAAAACAGTTACATAAGATAAGAGGCACAATGTTAACGAAGCTATGGTTTATGTGGGCAGTGGTTCATGGACTTGTTTCATTTATGTTTTTTAATGAAATGTACGTGTTAAGCACATTTTAATAGTGCCGGTGGAGCATCAATGAGGTTATATGTCATCGGTGGAATTTCTTAAATTGTACAGCAAATGATCTTTCATGAGTTAAATTGGCCACATGTCAGAATTATATAATAGTGTTCTTTAGCTAGATCTATCCACAGGACCGTATCAACAATAGCACAAATAACTATAATTATAGATTCATCCTAAATCAGAACATTTTAGTTTGACTAGGTTGCTTTCAAGAAAGATACTAGTGTTTATGATTTTGAATAAACATAAGTGCATGTACTATAAAAATATATTGTATCACAAATGATGTTTTTTTTCTATAAATTTTGTTAGATTTAACATATTTGACTTAAAATAAAGGCAGAAGCTACGGGTAAGAAACCAACTTGCGACGAGACCAAGAGTGCCAGCGCAAAGTACATTTCATACCTGCAGGATCGGATGCGCTTAGCCTGACAACTCCATGAAGGGAAGGAAGGCTCGAGAAGAAGAAAGTAGCGCACCCTAGGTGGCGGCAAGAAACGATTCCATCGCTGAACGAAATCAAGACCATTTTTGGCCCACTGTTCATCTTCAACCTCGGCCCGCCATGGCCTAAGAAGACGTTGTTGCTAGCGACAATGACAACGAGGCGGTCGTCGGGTTCCAGGTTATGGGGTGGGGGTTGCCAGGGGTTCTCCTCATCCTTATGGCCTTAGAAGGTGGTCGGGGAAGGCTGTCGGACCAATGGTGGAGGTGGGCGAGATGGCGGCAAGGTGGGCAGCGAGGGCGCCCTGCTAGGTGGTGGTGGTCGGTGGTTGGGCTAGGGTGGTGGCAGGGAAACTCAGCGTCACAAAGGTCAGCCATGGCGGTGGTGGAGGGAAGCGGCGGAGGTGTTGACGCCGGAGCCGATGGTGGCAGGGGAATTGGGCTAGCCCAATAAGGCCTTCGGTGATGCGAGGTCAATTTGTCATCACAGCGATAAATAGTCACCCCCACTCTAGTCCTTGAACTGAAGTAGCAATTGACAAGCCATATAGAAATCTATTACCGGGCAAGAAAGTGGGGGTCGTTTCAACAATGTAGGAAATATCGGCAACCTATGGTGGAGCATGAACATGGATTTTGCCCTAATCAGGTCTTGTTTTGTTCGGTTGGAAAGTGATTAAGAGGGTTGAATCCCTTCTTATTCAAACTCTCTCACTCCCCTTCAATCCTCTTAGACGAGCAAGGCCTCAGGAGAATGGCATCTATTACGTATGCTCATTGTCGTTTAAGGCCCACTATCAGCCCATCTTCCTCGCCGTTGCTGAGCTCAGGATTAAGGGTGGATTGCCATGGGCTTTATAGCCACTGAACCTAGAAAAGGTGGTCTGGGAAGGAGGTTCACCATACTTGCGATGGCGGAGACATAATAGTTCTGAGGTGGGCAGCGAGCCGGTGGCTAGGCACAAGCTCAGCCACCAAGGTTATGGTGGTGGTAAAGGTCGACATGCCAAAGGCAAGGCATTTGGGCCGGCCGGTAGGTGGTAAGGTGGTTAGGCCTTAAACGGGTGGTCGAATTGTAGCATGAGCATGATCTACACCGAGCAATAGCATTGCCCTGATCGATGGTTTATTTCTTTGTTAACTTTGCATTCTTAAAAGAATCATGCTTGATACGATCGACGTTGTATGTGAAGCGCAACATGGATGATACAAACCCTCGGCTGAGATGAGATTATCTTTGCAACAAATTTGATGATGCAAATTCATAGAATTCCCTTTTTTTCATATCATGAAGATGTGATCCCATTTCCATCCTCTGACATTGTCAGATAACTTAATTAACCAGTGTCATCGATGGAGCATGTGCTGCATAACAAGGTAAAAACACGAGTACATTTCATATAATAGGAGAGAATTCTACCACATATTGTTGCGATGTCATCTCCAAATTAAACCTAACATAGAACGACACGGGACCATGCAAATACTAGAGAGTGCACCACATGCATTCGACTACTAGAAATTTCAGAATGAGGGGCCGATGATGGTAGCCTGCCCTCCGAACCCCTGCAGATCGACTCCGGCGAACCCTGGCGGCGGCGGCAAGCCGACTCCGAACGCGCCGACGTCGAAGGTCACGCCACCGACGAGATGAGCTGCAGGCTGCCGGCCCCTGCGCCTGCCGAGCGCGTCACGCAGCAGCTGGTCAGCGCTGGCCGCCACGGCGGCCTGCACGCCTACCAGCGAGGACCAGAACGCGACAAGGTCGTCGTAGCCCATGGCGCTCAAGTCGGCGTCGATCCACGCCATGGCGGGGCTTCTCGCGTCGCGCTCCTTCCGGATGGTCTCGTCCGCCAGCTCCTGCCGCTTCTTCTCCGCGTCCAGCTGCGCGCGGAGCTCGCCGTACTGGCGGTTTAGCTCGGAGACCGCGTGGTCGCCGCCGGAGGAGTGGCCGGCGCCGCCGGCGCCAGGCGAGGAGGACGAGGAGGCGAGGAAGCGCTCGACGATGGACTCGACGGAGGGGTGGCCGAAGGAGAAGGCCTTGCCGGCGGGGGAGAAGACGACGGCCGCCACGTCGGCGCCGCAGAGGATGGAGAGCTCGCTGGCCTTCTTGAACAGCCCCGCACGGCGCTTGGAGAAGCACACCTGCCGCGCCTCGTCGCTCTCGATGCGCCGGATCTCGATCTTCTGCCGCCCCATGCTCGGCCGTCGTGGAGGCGCCATTGCTGCTGGTACGTACCTATGCACCTCTCGCCGGCCGACGATTGATCGGAGGAAAAATCCGGCCTTTGAGCCTTACCGATGAATCTAGTTTTGCGTTGGAGTTGCTGGTGTGGTGCATCAGAGCCTCATCGTCTTATATACACGACGTATAGCTAGCAAGGCGTGGATTGGATGAGATGAGATTATGAGGATTCAATCACATGAGTTGTCGCTTGTGAGGGTCCAAATTAAATGGAGGTAATTAAATTTGCTAGCTAGGAGGTGTAGTTTAAATTGTGCATATACCCCAAATGCAAATGCAAATGCCAAATCAAGGATGAAGTTAAGGAGTGAGCTATTTATTTCTGTAACGTAAGGAGTAGTAACTTATTATTACTAGTGCTTTTAGGATTTGTATTAATCAACTGTCTTCATGGCCTTCTGATTATAGAGCTCTTATGGAGGCAAACAGTTGTGCTGGGCTAATTGCTGCATATATGATGTTAATGGCTGGGCTGGGCTTGCCGCAGGGCTGGCTCATGTGAAGTTGTATATTGCAGTTTACTGTTTTGCCAGATCATGTAGTAATCTCTAGCATTGTGAACCAATGTTTTGTGATTTAAGAGTCAGTGTGTATAACGCTGCTATATGATCAGATTGGGCCAAATAATGTAACAATTCGAAATTAAAGGACAGGGACAATAACTATGAGTGGCCTCATAAAACCGAGCGTATACATATCAAGTTGTTAACAGATTGTTCCGTGCCTAAAAAAATATAATTATGAGAAAAATTATGGTTGCTACGCAATTTTGAACATTATGGTTGCTACGCAATTTTGTCAAATCCTATCTATTGCAGGAAAGTTTACTAGTTCTACTAAGACTTTTGCTGTTATATGCGCCCTAAACAGGAATGTTTTCATTTCGAGCCAGTAAAATTGAATTGGGATCAAATACCAAATCAGGTCAGTGTTGGATATTCGAGTTGGTAGAATTGAACTGTGATTGAATACCAAATCGGGTTTGTATTGGATATTTGAGCAGGTGGAATTGTGAGGGTCCAAATTAAATGGAGGTAATTAAATTTGCTAGCTAGGAGGTGTAGTTTAAGTTGTGCATGTACCCCAAATGCAAATGCAAATGCCAAATCAGGGATGAGGTTAATGAGTGAACTATTTATTTCTGTAACGTAAGGAGCAGTAACTTATTATTACTAGTCCTTTTAGGATTTGTATTAATCAACTGTCTTCATGGCCTTCTGATTACAGAGCTCTTATGGAGGCAAACAGTTGTTCTGGGCTAATTGCTGCATATATGATGTTAATAGCTGGGCTGGGCTTCCTGCAGGGCTGGCTCATGTGGAGTTGTATGTTGCAGTTTACTGTTTTGCCAGATCATGTAGTGATCTCTAGCGCTGTGAACCAATGTTTTGTGATTTAAGAGTCAGTGTGTATAACGCTGCTATATGATCAGATTGGGCCAAATAATGTAACAATTAGAAATTAAAGGACGAGGACAATAACTATGAGTGGCCTCATACAACCGAGCGTATACATATCAAGTTGTTAACAGACTGCTCCGTGCCTAAAAAGATATAATTATGAAGAAAATTATGGTTGCTACGCAATTTTGAACATTATGGTTGCTACGCAATTTGCCAAATTCTATCTATTGCAGGAAAGTTTACTAGTTCTACTAAAATTTTTGCTGTTATATGGGCCCTAAACAGGTATGTTTCCATTTCGAGCTAGTAAAATTGAATTGGGATCAAATACCAAATCAGGTCAGTGTTGGAAATTCGAGTTGGTGGAATTAAACTGTGATTGAATACCAAATCGGATTTGTATTATTTGAGCTAGTGGAATTGAATTGGGATCGAATACCAAATCATGTCGGTATTGGAAATGATTTGCAATACCTAATCTGTTGTTTGGATATCAAGAAATTGCTAACTGGAATCCAATTCTACTCAATATGAAGGTGCTAGACTATAAATTGGGAAAAGCAACTTCTGGTTACAGTACAATACCAAGGAACTGACTTCTAATTCCTACTCTGAATTCCATATGTAACCAAACAACATAGTTTAGTAAAGCATATTCCGGTTCCAAATTCCATATACTCCAATATCTGCATCCAAACAGGGTCTAACTCCAACGTCAATTTCTAGAATTCTCAAAAAAAATGTATAGAGATCTAGAAAGAAACAAACGTTTTTAAAAGACCACCGCAATGCCAAATTAAATCTAGATGATCCGACAGTCGATAGGAAGACCTAACGGCTGATCGTGTATTGCCGGTGAGCTAATTGATCATGTTAGACTGCTGAAGAGATTCGACGACGTGCGTCACACTGAAGTAGGCTAGCATAGTAGATCGGAGTTAACTGATCCAATTGCAACGCTCATCAAATGGCATCGCTGCAGAAAATTTTTTAGTTATCCTTAGCTATTATACATTGAAGTCAATCGAAGGCAAACGTTCGGATCTATTATGACATAAGGATTAAGTGCCTAACAGACATTGTCAACTCTGAAAAATTATTTTTAGACGTAATCAAAAAATCCTTTTTATGTTTTAATTAAGAAGCTAGCATATTTCGTGAGCATAGCCATAACTGCCGCCGGGAACGATGACAATTGAGGAATACTAGATATCAGTCATTAAGCTCCTATCTATGTATGGGTTTAACATATTAATCGTGTGTCAACACCTTCAAATGGTTGGAATACTTTGAATTTCTTATTTCTATCTCATGCAAAAAAAGAGGATCCAAGTCAGAGACGAGAACAATAAAAAGAATAAGTCCTTAGGAGGAATTGCGCGTCCTGTTAATCCTTTATTGGGCACAAGCCATGCCTTTTTCTTGTGTCGATTCTTCTTGTATCGAAGTCAATTCTTCTTGTATCCAAGTAAGAATGATTTTTCTTCTTATTTGTTTTGTCAAAGATTACTATTTACGGGTCTGTCTTTTGGACTTCCTTTGCTTAGGTTCGAGCGTGGTAGTGGACAAATGGGAGACTAGCGTCTCTTCTCCTATATTTGAAATAGTTGGTGATTGAAGTATGGTTTATAATGACCACTAACACGCGTCCATGCTTGGTGGCCATTATATACCTCCATGTTTTGACTCATATAGTACATGGGATCAAGAAAAGACTAAGATGAACTTGGTGTGCAACTCCTCAATGTACATAGCTAGCATAAACATTAATTGGAATTTTCCCTCGTACCTGTGGGATTTAATGTGATATGGATCTTGCCTTTGTAGGTTGAAAGATGGAACAACTTAAAGTAGAAGTTTATCCTCTCCATTTCAAACACACTTGGAGTTAATGTTACATTCTGATTTTTATCATTTATTTGTCTAAAATAGAACACAATTTTGCGTGTGAGCAATATTTATTTTTGTATTATCTTTATTTTACATAAGTGCATAAAAGCTCTTGCAGGAGTGTTGCATAATAGGTTTTCAAAATCATTTCTCCTCGTCGAAACTCGTTCAAAGTCTACAAAGTCACTATAGTTCTCTCTCTTTCTTATCTAGCTGTTGTACCTAGCTTGGAAGTCATACCCGGCCCTAGTGTGCTGGGGACCCTAGTTCTCAGTACGCTGACACATCCATTGATGGCTCCCTTTTGATAAACCCTAGCCACGTCTGTGTTCTTCATCGTGCTATGTTTTTATGTGCGAGAGAAAAATATATATAGCGGAAGGGCACCGATACGTTCTTTCGTGCGGGAGAGAGACAAATCACGAAGAGAGGAAGGAAGAAACGAAAGGACCGAAGGTAAATAGGTCACCTTGCGGGTTTTTTTGATCAAGCATTTCCGACGGGGATTCGATCGTAATTCATAAAGAATGATGTGGATAAGGGAAAATAGTTTATTTCCCTCTCAATTCTCTTCAATTCTCTCCAGACCTTTCCAATTCCAAAAAAATTGCTAAAAGAGTTTTACATGTGTTAAAAACAAAAAAGAAAATAAATATGATAAGAAATAGATAATTCTGAAGTGAATAAGTTTGTATAACATTAATGCCAAATATCAGAATACATGTAAATTATGTGTCAAATCGGCGTGCATCAAATACTTCCTCTGTTTTCGTTACTTTTTATTATTTTATTGTCATTTATTTTATCATCATAGATAGTTTGGGTATGATCTGTATTTTATATGTTTACAGATATTTTTCTAAATAAGACAAGGTTGTAAGAAAAGGTCAATCACGTCAAATCAAAATAAAAAACTAAGAATTGAGGGAGTAATAAATTTTTTCCCGTCCGAGTCCGACACTCGCGCGGTCGCGTCGCGCCCGATGCTTTTCCCCCGACTACTGTTTTCCCCCGCTCTCTTCCCAACCTTCAGGGCCGCCGCCGCAGCTCGGGTTCCCACAATGGCGGAGGACTCCGGCGCCATCCTCCGCCACATCTCCTCCCTCAAGGACATGCTCGACAAGGTCCAGAACCCACTAACTTTCTCTGCTTCGTACACTTGTGTGCTTCCTTTCGTGCTACTCGGTGTAGAACGAATTGATTGGGGGCAGTGCCGTCGCTGCGCCGCCCAATCCGCGCGGGGTGGTCTCCTGCTGGACGAATCGCGTCGCCTGGGATGTGCAGGAATGTCCAGCAGCGAGTTACAACTGCGGTAGGGTTTCGACTCGACGCGAGTTGCACAGAGAAGGGGTGTGGCCGTGTGGGAAATGAGAAATCCCCTTTCCCGCAGCAGACCCCTTCTAAAAAACGTGTTGAAGAAGTTGGTGCTGTTTTGCTGCTGGTGTTGGAGGCTTGGAGCAGCCCCCTATACCTAAAATCTCCCCTTATTGGCCATCACTAATGATCCAAATATTTGAGCATTCAACTTCAGTTGCGTGAGGGCAGCTTTGCTGGTTTGCTGCTACCTTTTAGCTGTCATGTACTCATATTACGGGTGATGACACCTTTGGTATCACTATGAGATTAATTTTTCTGATAGTAATTGCGCCTAGGCGCCTCATTTCCTGAACATTTTCTGTGGTATGCTTGGTGTCATGTACTCTACTAGACTTTCATTTAGCATCCAAGGGACATGGCCTCAGGGTTCATTACAAGAATGTGTTTCTAAAACAGTTTTTTTTTGTTCCACCATTAAGTCTCTGGTTATTATTCAAGTAATGTACATCTCGACTGTATGGGAATGGATAATTAAACTCTGAACTGCACGTCTCAAAATTTTGTGCGAATGGATGATCAAATGGTTAAATACTTGTGTAGGGTGCACCTGAGGTTGAGCACTAAATCTTACCTCATTCATATACCTTGTATCATGTTCCTAAGTGATTGTATTTTCCATGTGTACAAACTGAATGATGTTATGCTATAGAAGGAATATCTGGTCCTTGCAGTTTTGTATCTACAATGCAAAACCGCTGGCATGGACGACCAGGCCTGTGGCTTTATGATAAATCATCTGAAGTATGAAACAAGCTTCAATAATATGAATGGTACTGTATGATGTAAGGGTGATTGATGTGATGCGTGCTATATTGTTTCTCATCAATCAGACATACCTTCCTGCTGTGAACTAACATCATGGTTAGGTTGCTGAGAGCTGGATTGTCTATTTATCGATTCATGTTAAATACATCCTTAATTTTTATCTTCAACTTCTTATGAAGCTTACCGCGCTGTAACAATCATTTTATTCCCTGAATTAGGTCAATGAAGAGATTGAACAAAACATACAAAAGACCAGGGAAATAGAATCAGAGATAGTGAAGCATTCTGAAACCGAAAAGCATTATCTTGAAAAGGAATCTGAGTTAATGAAAGAAGTATCAATTGCTGAATTTGAACTTAATGGCCTTATTCAAGTGGCTGGTAACAATCTGTATCTTTGCTCATTCTTGGTCACTTTCCTTAATATATCATCACGTGTGTTGCACATATTCTATACCATGTTTTCGACAAAACTATGTCTGAAGTTCCTAAAATGTTACTCCCTGTGTTCAACGGGGTGTTTTGTACATCGACATGTGCATGCACCTTCGACTTTCACTTTTTATTTAGTATGACAAATGGTTATTTTTCACAGAAAGAAATATAATGATTAGCAGTTTAACATGAACAATTGAAGAATTTGTTTTATTACCACTAGTCTGTCAGTGACTGATATTGTTGCTCAGGGAAAACTGGCGTCTGAAATATACAGTAAGACTGTATTTCACTTGAAAAGTTAGACTAGCTGGAGACAGATAAGGTTTCTTTCTTTGGTTCTGGAATAGTCCATTTTGGAACCAGGACTAGTGTTTTAGTTGACATAAACATTCTTAATGACATGTTATGTGCTAGTGTATTTAGCTGTGTAGCTTGCAACTTTCTTCAGATAAATATGCACCATTCTTTGATTTGGTACTTTATTTAAGATACCTCATTTAACGCCTAATGCAGAGTTGCATAGTGTATACTGAATACTGCAGGGGCCATTATAAAAACACATGAGTAGATACTTTTTTATCTTCAGTTTTATTTCTGAATGGGCATATGTAAATACTGACATAATTTTGTATGCTTTTGTTTTGTGGCATATGATTTTGTCATAAAATCTAACTACTGGAAGCACCAAACCTTTAATGTTACTGGCCCGTTTGATTGTAGTGCCTGCGGGACTTTTCTGTAACAGAAAGGGTGCTTCAGGGAATGAAAGGATAAAAGTTCTAAGACTTTGATAATCAATAAACCATTTTGTACAAGGGCACATGTAAGTAAACAATATTGTGTTACAACCGCCTAGAATAACTTCATTGTCACATGCCCATGGCCTGGCCAGCCCGAAGCTTGGTCCCCATACGCTGGCACAAAGAAGGAATACCAGAAACAATTGAACATGTCCACCAGCTTCATTAGGTGTGTTTGTTTGCTTGGTATAGGCCTACTCGTGCTAGGATCCAAGCCAGGCTAATCCAAACCTGGTTGAAGCAATGTTTTTGCTCAATGTTTGGTTTCCTGTACCAGGTTTAGCATGAATAGGGTTGATCCTTTTTTGTTGCATGGCTTGGCTTGAGTAAGTTCACCTTTTAACTCGGTCATCTCCCTTTCTTCTTCACCGAGTGATCCCCACCTCCTGAGTCCTCCTTGGAGCAGTAATCCTCGATTTGCTGGAGCTCCGCTCTAGCCAGAATTGTTGAAGCCCTCGACATCATTGTCAAAATTAATCTGAACATTGATGAGAGGCAGGATACTTGTGGTGGCATTGAATTAAGCACATACTGCAGCTTGGTCCTAGATAGCCATTGCCCTGCTGCCAAGGCCATCAACGATGAGACCAGCGTTAGGTTTGATGCCAAAGACGCTGAGGAAGGCGCTGCCACTGACTGACAAGGAATGGGAGGTCGAACGCAAATGCAAGCGTAGACGATGCAGTGGGCTTGGATGCCATGAGCACATGCGGGGGTTCTACAAGAGGGGAACTGGTTTCGCTCTGCTTTGCCTCTCTCTTCCCTGGGCATGTGCTCCACAGGTCTCCCTCCATGGGCTACCTCTGCAAGCATTATCTCTGCATGAAGCCACCGCTCCATGCTCTCTGTCATGGCCTGGATTCCCCATGGGACCTAACTCGCTCTGAGTCCTCATCACTTGCGCCCAAGGACTTCCTATGGAGGAGGTAGGGGAGTGGGAGCAGGGAGTCAGCGCGGAATGGCCCAAAGGAAGCGCCTCAGCTGTTCAGGACAGGACCAATGTCTGGGATGTGGTCCTACCACCTAGATGGTTGAGTGCAGTGGTGGTAACTTGGATGCCGCGGCGAACCTAGGTGCAGCTTCGTGGGTGGTAGTTGATGGTAGAAGAGCAGAGGGTGATGCAAACAATAGGAGAGGACAGAGGATCTGAGGAAGTTCACTCTGGAAGAACTCGAGGAGGTAAACACCACGGAGGTGAAGCGCTGTGGTCAGCGCAGGCCATCGAAGCCTTGTGCAATCATGGCTTAGGTAACACGCTCAGTGGGTGTGTTTTAGCATGGCATCATGGCCTGGCTTAGGGTTCCCTTTTTGCCCATGCTTAGGGGGTGCATTGCCCAAGCCTGGACAGGGGTCTAGCCACCCAACCAAAACCAAACACTACTTATCGTCTCATCTAATAGTTGTACCTTAAACCTTATCCATTTGTTTTGTCCATCAGGATCTGTCCATATAAGACACAACTACTATGTTTTGAAGGGAATCAATGGAGATGAAATAATATAATTCTAGTTCCCATCTTTTTTTGGTTTCTACTATTTATAGTCCTCGGCTGACACCAGTCAGACATTATCTCAGTGGTGCAAAGGGTCATCAACACACATGTAAAGTTGTAAACAAGAAACCACAAGCTAGTGATATTAACTGTTAGATGAATCATGTCCTTGATTTTACTGAGTAACTATAACTGGCAGTAAGAATTGCCTGACTAAAAACAGGCCCTTCTGATCTCCTTTCCTTCGACTCTTTGTGGTTCTCTTTTGTCAATAATAAACTATTTTCCAAATTGTTACTTTTGGTATGTCATATACCTTTCTTTTGCATACACCTTGTGCTGAACGATCTTAATATTGGGCTCTTGCATTTCTCTTCAGATTTGCATTCAATAATCTGTTTTCAACTTTTCATACAGCTGCTGAAACAGATTTACTTAAAATGGCAGAGGAAAATTTTGAGTTCCAGAAAGTTGCCGTCAGTGGGATTAAAAAAAGATTGTCTGATAAGATGTATGGTTTACATTTAAACTATACTGCTCTTAAGCATACCATACACTGAATCGTCTTGAAAAATTGTGCCCTAATATTGTACTATGACACATTTTCTTGTTAAGACGAGGACCCTTTTTAAAATCTTCAGTTTGAGGTAGATAAGTACGAATGCGTTTCTTTAAATTACGATTGACTGACTCTCAATACACAGAAAGATTCTGAAATTGTATTTAATTGGAAATCACTGAACTCAGTACCCTCACTCTAAAGAGGTAGCACTGAGTGGTAAATCATTAATATGTTTAGTTTCTGTAAGTATTGTCTGATTGTTATGTTCTGTGTTGTCAGGGAAAAGTTCATCAACGAATCTAAGGGGTTCCAAGCTAATATGCTCGGAAGTTCAAATGACAATTTAGTTCTCTTACTGAAGGAAAAATGCTCACTGGAGGATGAGAGTGAGATCTTGAAAATGAAGATCAACACTATAGATAGTTCATCCAAGGAATACATAGCAGAGATTCTTGAGGAAGTAAATACAGAAAATTCAGGTGAGTGGTAATATGGAATTTTTGCTGGCCTAAAACTTTAGACTTAGATCTCATGCTTGTTTTACTGATGTATTCTGTTAGTGTCCAACGTTCTGCTGTAGATGACTGTTTCTTGCGTTTCTTTCAAGCTTTCTTTCAATTTTAGCTGGCAGTTTCTTATCAAGTGATCTACCTTTTGTCATCTGGTAATTTAAGTGTACTATATGTCCTGAAATTTTCTGAAACTTCCACGACTTTATATGTGCCTTTCTGTTATTATGAGAATTTTAGGATGAGCTATATAACCATCTCTATATATTTGGTTTATTGTCTGGTTTCTGTGGATCAGAATTTATTGTTTCATGGGACTCGATCACTTCAGTTATCAGTCAAACTTTGTATCTGAAAAGAGAACAAAATCACTTCTGTTATTAATCAATCTTCGTATGTGAAGAGAACAAGAAATATTACACTTGTGTCTTGCACTTTCTTGTGTACAGTGTGCAAATCCAATTCAGTTAATAAATGCTCACTAGTTCATTGACGAAATAAATGGTTATTTGGACATGAAATACAATTATCTTGTTTTGATAAAAAAACTGATGTTTTTTGCAACTAAGGAATTCCCAAATTCCAATTCTTCACAGTGGAACTGAATTTCACACTTCTGCTCCCTATACTTGTTTCAATGCTCTCCTGATTTTTGCCATTGTTCTCACACAAATTATGGCCAAACTTGTTTGAGTAAGAAGGGTTTGTCAGGTTTTCCTTCAGAAGACATTATACCCTATAATCGGAAATAATCCTATGCACTCTTGCTTGGATCTCTACTAGACCATGGCAGGTGCCACAGAAAGAAGGCTGCCCATATTATTCAGCAGCTATGGTCTAAAGGTGAGGTCTTAACTAGATTCTGTTCCCCTCTAGTTAGTTTGGAGTGACTCAATATTTCAGTCAAGAGGCTACGAGCAAGTTCCACAGCTGCGAGCCTGCAGTAGGAGTGGGTGAACCATCTGGGTGACCGGGTGATGCGAATGAGCTCAGTAAAAATGTCTTGGGTCTGACTGGCAGTGTTGGATGAGGATGGTTGTGCCTCAGCTGATATTTGTTCATATAATCATATAGCTGCTTGTCAGAAGTATTGAATGAGGACTTATCCGCAGCAGCAGGAATTGGGCTCTGGGACTAGAGGCAGAAGTTCAATGTATAGAAAAAACAATAACACTAAAAAAGGCAGAAGTTCACATTTGTATAGAACAAGTGAATACATTGAAGTTTCTAGTTTCTGTAGCAGCAAAATATATTTAAAAAAAAAACAAGTCCAGTGTATCCACGGTGCTCCAGTGTTTCATATCCTAGTTCCTTGCTACATGTGGTCTTGCCATTATAGTCAACGCCTGCAAATTCTATTTGGATATACATTTGACTACCATATTATACCTAAAGTTAAGCCAACTGTGTTGTTGACGGCTGCAGTTCTGGAGTCGGAGCTACAATACAAGATTTCTGAATATATGGATGTTCTGAAGGATATAAAGAACCTCAAGATTCTGTTTAGTTCAAGTAATTCATCAGACTGATCCACGTCACGGCAGGTATATTTACTCTGGCTTTGCAATTTGCCTTTGAAGAACACCCTGAGTTTGTTGTTTGATTGTGTTTTTCTCTTCTTGATGTAGTCTACCTCGTCATGATGAAAAATACATGCAAGATTGCTACAGCCATCTAGATGACAAGATCAAACGCCACATTCTTCGTCAGTAGTGTAATAACAATAGCTTTTACAGGCTTCTTTAAAGAAGACAACAGAAACAAAGAACCAAACCATTATGAGTATGTATTTGTCTGCCAAGAAACATGAATGTATTCAGATCCATTAGAAGGTTCCTAAATTTAGCTACTTTAACAAAATTACAATTGCGCTTCTCATGGTTATTAAAGTGACGTTTAAGCCTAGATGAAAATGATCTTGATGTGGATGAAGAAAATGAGGATGAAGAGTTTGTGCTTGATGACCTTGATATGGATGATGATAAGATGAAGGAACAAAAATAATGCTAGCAATGGTAACAGGCAAGGAGATTGAGAGCAACGCTTTTGTGCTTGTGGACGTCATTTTAGAACATGTCATTTCAGTTGCTTGTGTGCTTGTCGACATGTCATTTTAAAACTGTCGTTTCAGTTGATATTTTGCTTGTGGTTGTGGGCATGCCATTTTATATAAGACCTCACTTGCTTTTTTTTTTTCCACTTCCGCTCAGTCGTAACCGTAGATAAGACCTCACTTGCTTATTTATATTTTTTTTCTCAGCAATGGATGGTCGTTGTTTGATAGATCTTAAAAGATATCCACCGGTAGCTGCCATAGCACATAGGACATCCAAGATATTGGCTTTTTTTTTTTTTTATGATCGGTGGAAGGAACTTCCATTACACACTGGTTCTAGGTTGATCCCCAGAACCAGAACTCGAGGATGACTCATGTACGTGCATGAATTCCCCTCCAAAGTACGCCCAAACGCAGCTAGGCTGTCTGCTACAGAATTACAATTTCGAGTACAAACATTGACAGAGCATTGAGCAAAATTAGACGCTACCAAGTCTCATATCTGTCTAAACAGACAACCATTCGGGCTTCGATCAAACTCTGATGGCCCTGCCGACTATCGATGAGTCTGTCTCAAGAATAATCTTGGTCATGCCCAACTCCGCGACACGCTCAAGGCATCTCAAAACACGAGTTTCAGCTTGTTGAGCGTTGGCAGCGTGAAGGATACTCCCTGCTCCTCCCTACAGAAATATTCCATTAGCATCTCGAACCACAAAACCCCACCCTCCCTGTTGAGGCTTCACGATACAAGAGGCATGAAGGGATGAAGCAAGAGAAAGTGAGGCTAAGGCAGTGCCCAAGAGGTGATCGAAACAATGAAGGAAATACAGGCTGAAAGGTGAGTGTAGATCAAGCAGGTGGTGGCGGTGGGCGGTGGCTCTCAAGGAATTATTTATCAAGGTATAAATACTTAAATAATTCCCCAGAAAATACCAAATCCTTCAACTTTGAAAAACGTCTCTAAATTAGTAAATTTTACGGGCAACTGTTGGCATCACATTCAGTATATACAACAAACAATTCATGGCAGCAAAATTGTCCATGCTTTCCGTTGGTGCGATTACATGTACATGTCTGCCCATCCTCGATGGAGCATTGAAATTTTGATGAAAAACAGGCCTGCTTTTCTGTGTACACCGGCAAGAATTCTGCAACACCACCTAGTAAACTAAGCTGATCCTTGTCTTTGAATTGCAGCAACAACCTCGTTACAACGGGGGCATCTGTAAGTACTAGTAGCTGAACAGCGTGTGCATAGGCAATAGTAGCAATACCTGAAAATAACAAAAAAAATTACCTGAGGCGGATTTCAACACAGCAAAGCTTAGATACACAATACAACTGTTTTCAACACAGCAAAGCTTAGATATATAATACTCCAGAACCAGCATAACGGTTAAGATACTAAGTCGCTCCAACATCAGATTTATCAGGAAGCACGTTGACCTTACATGCTCGACATTTTTAGGAAATAGGTATCTGCCTAAAATATGATTATAGTAATTGTCTACAAGTGCTGGGAAGGATCTTACCATTCTACACTTCCAAGATGACTAGTTGACTACAACTGCATTTCCTTGTATATCTCTCTTTGAATGATCACATTAGCTATTTCCAAGGTTATCTATGCTAGACTACTAAAGTAAACTGCACGCAACAAATACCATCCTAGCAACAATAATCTAATAATGGCTATCAGGACATGTGTTTTCTGATTTTTTTTTTCATTGTTGGGAGTGGCCCAGTATGAGTTGATTGGTTGGGGTGGGGTGGGGGTGGTCCTGTAGGAAGAGTAGATTGTGTATAATGTGTGGAATATTATTGCCTAGCTGCTTACAAAGGAGTGCAAGGCTTGGAGGGAAAGGCACCTCTTCCAAAGATAATGAAGGTTACCAGGGAATCACTATCAATCCTAAATTAACAATAACTAGGTTGCCTAATAAAATGTAATATGCCCAAGAGAACTAAAACCCGCTGTGCGTTCAGGTGCACGTGTGGCGGGCCAACAGCCTGGGATGTGTCAATGTGTGGGCGCGCGTGTGGGTGTGGCGGCCCGTGAGGCAAGCTGGTGAGAGTGGATCCGATTCTGACAATTGGTATCATGGCTCAGGTTGGCACATTTAGTTCTTAACAAATCTCAGCCCAATGTGTGAGGGGAAGATTGTTGAGAGCATTGCACATTAGGACTTGTGGGCAAGCAAAGTTTATGATGTTGAGGGTGCAACCCCCAAACGGGCTACCCACTTCTATGTGTTTAGTCGCATGTGTTGCGGCTCAACAGCCTGGGATGTGCAGGCATTGCTTGTTGTGGCCCATCAGGCACAGGTGAGAGTGAGCCTAATTCTGACATCCTTTGTGCAAAATGTTAGGATGGAACCTACAGAAGGGAGTACCAGAGTATACAACAAAAGGACATATATGAGTAGACCTGGGAGTGGATTGGGTTTCAATTTTCATCCAAGATCCAATTGGATTTTTACACCTAGATTTCATTGGAGTTGGACATGATTGGATATGGATATCCATGAATCCATCTACGTTACATCCATCACTTTTGGACTTTGCTGGACATCTTCGTCTTATCCTGACAGCCTCCCCGCTAGACCTGAGCATGGGCCACCCGACCCGAACAACCCGGACCGACCCGCCCGAAAAAAACCCGAACCGACCCGACCCGGACAGTGCATCGGGTGGGTGCGGGCCAAAATTCTCAGCCCGGTGAAATTTTCGGGTCGGGTGCGGGCCAGGAATTTAGCCCGCGGGCCGACCCGACGGCCCGACAAAAACTGCCCAGCAGGCCACCGCACGGCCTGGCCCAACAAAAATCAACTTCGCGAGGGCTCATATATAATGCTGAATCCCTAAAAATCACCTCCTTCCGCATCTCCTTCAGTCCTTCCCATCCAGCCGCCGCTCCACACCAAACCAGGCGACGCTGCAGCCGAGCGAGCGTGAAGTTCGATCCCAGTCTCCCGGCCCCGCTCCGGCACCCCGTCCCAGCTCCCGCTCCGGCGCAGCTGCGTCCCCCGCACGCGCAATCCCGCTTCGTCCTGCGCGCGCAGGCCCCGCGGTCCCGCCGTTCCGCTCCATCCCTATCTGCGAGTCAGCGACGCAGCGCAGGCGCAGGACACCTCCAGGCTCCAGTCGGTGCTCTGATCTGCTGTCTGCTCCACACCAGCGGCGCAATCCATCCAAGCCTGGCTAGTTGCCTGCTGGCCGCGGGTGCTGTGCTGCTGTTGCAAGGCATTCACGTCTGGCGGCGGCAACAACCCAATCTGTTGAGTGTTACTGTTGTGAGCTGTCTCGTGTGACATGCAATGATGCAAGTACAACATTGCCATTTACTCTTCTGTGTTATTTGCCTTTGCGAGTTATTGACTTGTGTTTTAACTCAATACGAGATCATGAGTTGCCTGAATTTTTCCTGATTCTAACGATGCATTGGATGAGCACTGGTGCTTGTCGGGCCGTCGGGCTGACCCGTGGGCCGTCGGGTCAGGCCACGGGCGGGCTCGGGCCAAGTTTTTCACTTTTCTGTCGGGCCATGGGCGGGCTCGGGTCAACTGATTTTCTGTCGGGTTTTTCACGGCCTGACCCGAACCCGACCCAACCCGAGAAATGCCCAGGTCTACTCCCCGCTAGGCACATCGTCCTGCTCCGTGTGTCTTTGCGCTTCCTCATCCATGGCACTTGCCACGCGGCCCGCGCCGTTGCTCTCCACTCTGTTCCCAGCTAGCCCCCTCTGCAGCCATGGAGATGCTGAAAGCCTCGGCAATGGAGGTGGTCGAAGCCGGTGATGAGTAGCCGCAATCATGGAGGTGCTGGAAGCTGCAGCCATGGAAGTGGTGGAAGCCGTGCGAGCAGCTGGTGCCGAGCAGCCACAGCCCGCAGCCATGGAGGTGCTCGAAGCCGATGACTCTGATGCCTTGCTTCTTGACCGCGTCCTCGACGCTCGCGAGCCCAGCTAGCGGTTCCTCTTCCTTCGGATTCAAGCCGTACCAGCTGGCAGCTGCTCGTCATCCTCACCACAGCCCTTGGTAGCCTCCCAGCTTGCAGCTCCTCGTCGCATCTGCACCAGCTGCGCGTCGCTCTCGCGCGGACCTCGTTTGCCTCTCCTGCGGCAGTCGCCGTAGCGTCCGCCGCCGTAGTACATCGGCCGACAAGGTTACGTTCGATGCGTTTGGATTAGGATGGATGGATTTGGACTTCTTATTATTTGCATTGGATTGGATTGGACATGGACTTTTATTTAATTGGATTTTTTTGGACTTTCATTGGCCCTGTTTGGTTGCGCTTTTGTGCATCTCGATTACGTGGTGAGTAGGATTACCTGTCAAGCGGCTCCATGGAGAATCCATTGTGGGAAAAATCGAGGTGTTTGGCAATCTTGATTATCTTCACACTAGATCCAGACCCTCCCGTCTTCATCCACGCTGGCAGGCAGGCAGAGGCGCCGGGTGGACGAGGCGCCGGCCGGCTAGGTTGGTGGAGGACGCGTCGGGCGGAGGAGGACGCGCCGGGCGGAGGAGGCGGAGCGGGCGGGGGAGGCCCTGGCCGGCGCGGGCAGAGGAGGCGGCGCGGGAGGGGGAGGCCCTGGCCGGCGCGGCGCGGAGGACGCCTTGGCCGGAGGAGGCGGCGCGGGAGGGGGAGGCCCTGGCCGGCGCGGCGCGGAGGAGGCCCTGGCCGGCGCGGCGTGGAGGAGGGGCCAAGGAGGCCCCGGCAGGAGTTCGGAGGAGGGGCCGAGCAGAGGAGCCGCCGACGGGAGGAGGCAGCGCCGGCGGGAGGAGGCCCCGGCCAGGCGGAGGAGGCGCCGGCCTCGCGGGCGGAGGCTCGCCCGAGCGGAATCGAGCTCGCTTTTTTTCAACCGTGTTGTCCGAGTGGGAGGCGAAATTAAGCGGGGAGAAGGAAGGAAGAGGCTTCGGCTAGAATCGTGCGACCGGGAAAATCGAGGCGTTTGGGTGGGGAATCGGCGGTGGGAGGCCTAGAAGCGGCTTTTAATCGTAACCAAACAGGGCCATTGTTTGGATTTGGATTTTGATCCACTCCCAGGTCTATATATGAGTATATGACCAACGG
This sequence comes from Paspalum notatum, assembly GCA_022530915.1. Classification (NCBI taxonomy): domain Eukaryota; kingdom Viridiplantae; phylum Streptophyta; class Magnoliopsida; order Poales; family Poaceae; genus Paspalum; species Paspalum notatum. The sequence goes on from CM039691.1 coordinate 6,893,059, forward strand.
TGAACAATAAATACCGTACCTGTGCTGGCATGGAAGAGCAATAAAAGGAATGTTAGGACTGGACCGACATACAGGACAATCTGCTTCATCACCAGAAGAACCTGCTGACTTGTCTTTGGAGAAGGGGAGAAGGAACTTCCTTGCTGAGGATGAGTTTAGGAGTGGAAGAAGCAAAAGTAACATTTCCTGCACAGTTAATCAGTATCAGGCATCACTTCAAACCAATATTCTAAGCCAATACCTACTAGCAATACATCAAAATAAAATTTCATTGAATACCAAGTCGTAGCAAAAACACCAATTCAAACACAAGAAATATACTCCCCTAAATGAATATAATGTAGCAATGGCCATAAGAGTAATACTTGAGATCGCTTCATAGTACTGAACTTGTCCAGTTTTTCAAGAACATGTACAAATTTCAGACTGGATAACAGTTTAGCTTAGGGAGTAGAGATAAAGCATTAATTTTAATTGTTGCCTGCCATCTTGAAATAAGGTGAACCTAAAGAATATTAAACGTTGTTGGAAATAATCATATGTGTCTAGGTACATGCAGTCTAGAATGTAAAATAGTGGAGGATACCAGAGAACTAATTATTCACAGAACTGATAGGTTCATCAATAATATATGTGATCTACATAGGCTAGACAAAGGTTTCATTATGCATATCAGTATAATGCAATCGAAAGCACAAATCAAACTGTAAAATAGATAACTGCATAAGCTACAAACTTTATAGATTACCCGCTGTGAGATAACATCAGGACTGCAAGAAAGAGATTTACCGAAAATTCATTCCAAACAAGCTGACGATTCATGTACTCAAAGCTAACAGCTCTATTCATGTTGGGGCTCCCATAAACAAGTCTTGCTTTCAGAATCCTTTCTACAATAGTTTTGTACCTTTATAAACACATAAGCAAGGCTCAAAACTCAAAAGCATGTGTGTCATACAAGCTTCATGACAATCAAAAAGTGAGCAGGATGGCAATTCTTAAAAAAAAAAAGGAATAGTTCTAGTTTACTGAAAATTTATGCTGATTTAGCTCTTTCAAATACGCAGACTGATCAATTCACAATGATATACATGTTGACAATGCTCAATCTCTAGAGAGATGGTTAGCTAAGCCAAACTAGGTGCCCCTGCTACAGCCTTGTTAATCATGAATATTTTCTGACATCCTCATGATGCAAGAAGAAATTGCCGTAATTAAACAAGCATAGGAAGGTACCTTCCACCATAAAGAAACAATAATAGGTTAAAGAATGAAGCAGCACTATACAATCCTTCAGCATTCTGCATTAAGCCCCAAGCACGGCGTGCTAGTGGTCTCTACATCACGAAATAGAAATGCTTAAGTTATAATGCCATGAAAAGGAATTACAAGTTTTCAGGAAGAAAACATCCAGGTTACCTGTTCAGAATCACCCCATCGGCGAAAAGCAGAAAAAGACTGTAATCGTGACCATATATATTGACCTCCAACAAAGCTAATACAATAAAAGATCTTTTGAGAAACAGAAAGACCCGGTCCTTCCAAGCCTGTTCTAACTGAAAAGTAAATGGAGTCCATTAGATGTTGCTCAGATGATACTCATCTACATATCATTACCAAGCAACACAAACCGGCATGGAATAAACTCCTAGGAAGGCTGCAAATGAACTAAACCTGACTAGCCTTGGTGTGGTTTAGTTCATTTGCAGAGCTTGACTTCAACTTTTGTTTGTATAAAGAGAAATAAATTGCATATAGCATGCACTGTGCAAAGAAAAGGCAAGCTCCAACCAAGCTGTAATTTTATTTCTGTAGATATGATAATTGAGTTACTGAATGAGTGAATGGCTAAAACCATGCAGAAGGGTGAATGTTGAGGGAACGAGATACTAGAACAGGAGGAGAGCATAGGCATAGATGCAGACAAACTTTAGACACAGGAGCCAGATGGTTAGTCATTTCAATGTTTGAACATAAAAGATACAATTGTGAGTCCCAACCATTTTGTAGATCGTGGAAGATCTGAATACTCAGGAACATATCTAGAAACAAGAAATACTAACAGTATGCAACTAATCATGGTTCCTACAACTAGAATACTATGAGATATACATGTGACCATAGTCACAAAGTAGCCGGGTTGATGGTTGAGGAACAGGGTGCATTACTTGCCAAATGTTAATGATCCCAAGTTTCAGGATCAGGTAAGATGCTCCAGTTCAAGGATTGATGCCATCAACCCTGTCTCTTCTGACCATGCATGTGACTCCCTAATTGTGCAACAATAGGCAAAACAACGCACATCCTATGCCACCTGGCAATGGCTGACATTAGACCCACGTCTGTTATGTCCAACTTGTTTCATTGCATAACAAATTTCTGATTGTTCTGTTGTGCTGAATGCACTAATATTTTAAAAAAAATTGTGTCAGCCAATAGGTCACTATTTTCTCTCATATGATCAAGAAAATATACTTCAGCAACATTGTTTAGGAAGAAACAGCCAAACAATAATACAATAGTTGAAAGTGGTCCAACTAAACGAGATGATTATAATTCAAAACTTCACTGTGTATTTGTATTAGATATTTCTGCAAGCAATCATTGCATCATCTCTCTATATATTGAATCCACAGTTCAAGTTCCTGCCCTTTATGTGATCAGGCTGAGGAGACTATCCAGCGTGTTACATGGAAGGTCTGTGCCCTAATCTTACAAAAGGTTGGCTTGGCTGATGCAGCACCTCTGAGCACACAAATCAGTTTTGTAGCCGGTGGAGGATCACCATCAGAGCAACTCATAGGATTTGCACAAAGCTGAATTCCCTCGTTATACTAGTTGCTTGGGAAGTTTGGAAGCATCGCAACAGCAGTGTTTTCGAGGCAATTGTGACACATATTGGCCCTGAGCACAAGGAAGTAGGGGTCCATAAGATGATAGATGTGATGAGCCAATGCCTTCTAGATCCTATGGTTGAATTTAGCTTGCCAACCGAGAGATTCAGATCAATGGACATATCACTACCTGCAACGACTGTTGGGCCACCATACTTCAACTATGGCAATATTGCACTTGCTCTAAAAGGTATTTGGACAACTATACCAAGATTCTTGTATGGTATTCAGCCAGAATTTGTGGACTCAAAGGTTTTTTTGCGCCGCTAGTAGAAAAAGAGGAATATACATAACCTTGCCACATGAGAGCAGGTCCCTCTCCTCTCCTTACCCCCTAAAGATAATATGTGAGGCCTTCCCCCGTAGCAAGACGTGGTGTCCTTAATGGTACCCAAGACAATAGTTTAATTGCCTCCAGACTCGTAATACTAATGCGAAGTTGGCCCTCATGGGACCCAAGACAACAGTTTAATCTGCACTAGTATGTCTTTTTTTCAGAGCCTAAGATTTCTTGGGAGCATTCTTTTTATACTTTGAATCTGTAGTGATTCAAGAAATAGCATCTCAAGTCAAGTGAGATTGAATAAAATGCACAAAAAAACACCATGTATTTGCAGACTAAATTATTTTTCACAAAAAGTAGGAGGACAGGTATGCAGCCTCTACATGCAAAGATAGACCCAGAAGAGCTAGGATCAGCCAACTTTAACATACTAGGGGCCTCAGCCCTCAACCAAAGGGTGTTCTAGTGTAAAGTAAAAGCACAAAATGATGTGGTAGGAAGACCAGTCATCTACACTTGGTTAGCTATAGACAGCAATTGAGAAGAACTTTGATAGAAAATACCATCTTTTCCAGTGATGGGTGCTGCGCGCTCGTCTCTATACCTCAGATTCATTAGTGCGTTGCCTGGGGTTGGCTTGTCAACCCAAATTGAGAACCTCCAGATAAGGAACTCGAGGAAAGCGTCAAGTTCAGGCTCATAGTGGAATAAGAGTCCTGGCTGATATGAAGAAAAAGCATCAAAACTGAAAGCGACAACAGGCAATGCACTCAAGCTCTGTGCAAGCCGCAAGTAACACCAAAATCACCATGGCAAAGAAAGCACCTTCATCAAGGAGAACACTTTGACTAGCTGCTCTTTCAACATGGCAGACATCTCGACATCTAGCCTTGCAGCATCAAACTGGTTCACCCGAGATATCGAAATTGGGATAGTGATCTGCAAAAGAAAAGGACAAGCATTCCACATTAACCGCGGTATGTGCCCGCAAGTATCATGCCCGTGCCAACAGGCAGATCACAACTATATGTTGATAAGATGAAGAACTAGGAAGCCACAGCCATCAAAACAACAATCATCACAACCAAATATGTTTCCGAGAGCTCCAGATCATCACAAAATTCCATATATGTGCTTCAATAAGCAAAACTACAACCCAGAACAGCAATGATTAGCATTTTGACTTTGTCCATGAGAAACCTGAAATTCAAGCTTGTGCGGGATTTCAAGTCTCTATAGCTTCACATCTCATAGAACAGCAAATTATGTGGCGTCTCAAAGCACCAGGCAACAAAATAAACCCTAAGCACATATGGAAAAATAGGGGGCAAGGCCTCACCCAGTAAAGGAAATGGCTGTACACTGGATAATTCTTGTGGGGAACATCTAAATATTAGTAGGCATAATACATGTAGACGCTTGTCATTAGCTGACCATGTGCATGTGAGGCCCTGTTTGGTAGTGTAGTTTTTTAAAATCATGGTTTTAGGATACTGTGGTATATTTTGGTTGTGACTAAAATACTATGGTTTTCATATACCGCAGGAAAACCGTATTTCTGAAAACCGGCACCCGTTTGGTTCCACATGAAAACAACAGCGTGGCGAGCGAGTTTGAGGCCGACGAGCGCAGCGCAGGGATCACGGTGTTCGCCCCCACCGACGATGCCTTCGCAGGGCTCCCCGCCGGGGACCGGATCCAGTCCCTCCCCGCCGAGGCGCCGACCGTGGGAGAGCGCGGACGGCGGCCGGTGGCGGGGCCGGCGCGGCGGAGCGGGGACGCCGTCCGGATGCGGGGTCGGCACGGTAGCGGGAGGCGGGGCCGCGCTGGAGCCCGCGCGCCGAAGTTGTGGTCGTCGCTCTTGAATCGGGGTCTTCCTCGACCTCGCGTGGTTCCGGCCGGACCTTGGAGACGAAGGAAGGGAGGAGAAGGAAGGGGTGGGCACACCTGTTGGGTACTCATCGCCGGCATCGGGCCCCGACGAAGACTGCGCCGGCGGCGGTGCCCAGTCGTCGCCGCGAGCGAGACAGAGGAACCCGTGAACGGGAGAAGAAAACGTGGAAGCCTGTCTGAACTCTGAACTGGTTCGGGGGTCGGGGGAGGTGTAGAGGTCGCTCCCCGCTAACTTTTCGGCCCACGAACGGCCCAGTTGGCCCAACGTGTTTCCTCTTTCGCCTCGCGTTCCCGAGCGCCGCCGCCGGTGAGGTTTGCACCATGAGGTTCGGGTTCGAATCGAGGGCCGCTGGTCTCTCCTCCGCCTTCCGCGATTAATGGGGGCCGTTTGGTTCCTTTGCCACGCCTTGTCCAGTCATGCTCAGCAAAATTTGTTGTGTTTGGATAGCAAGCAAGCTTGTCTTGAGGTTTGTGTTGGCAAAAAAATCCTTGTTATCATGGGAGAACCAATTTTACTCTCCTACTCCAGTAAAGCAAGGTACAACAAGTTGGCTAGGCAAGACTCATCAAAACATCCAAACGTGCCCGGAGGCCAGCGTACAGAAACAGCGGCTAGAGGATGAGGCGAGGGGATGTTTGGATGTCTTGACTGTATTTGCTCAGCCTGGCAACTCATCAAGACAAGGCAAGGCGAGGCTACCGAGCAAGGAGCGCTAGTATCTGTATGGTTCTTTTTGCTGTCTATGGACTAGTACGATATGCATGCTTGAATCTTTCAGACGTCTAGCGGGTAAGATAAATGACCGTGTATAGAATAGCCGCTGGACTCAGTTTTAGCAGCAAAGCTTCACGGTTCAGCTGACCATGTGCATGTGTCAAAGAGCAGCCACAGACCGCACTTCCGTAACATGTTTGGCTCGTCGGCGCGGGAGAGCCGATTTGGCTCTCCTTGCTGAGCAAGGATTTCTTTGCTTAGAGCTAAACTAGCAAGACAAGAATTTCTAACACTACCAAACATGTATTTTTGAATCTTGCTTAGCAAGGCTCTAGGCAAGAGAAGGCGCCGGATCCTCTCCTCTCGCTCCACCTAGTGGTTCTCTCTCCTCCCCTGATTGAACCGGAATTGGTCCTTTCTGCTTTTTTTTTTTACATTTACTGTGTTTGCGGAGATGGTATACCTAAACAACAATGCTTATGGGCTGCTCCTGTGTTGTTTCGGCTTAAAAACATCCCTGGTAAACGATGACTGCTGGCGTAACTCTCAACTTCTACTCCCTCAGAAAGATCTTCAACACGATTGGCATCAATTCATTAGCAATAAAATGTTTAGGCTGGTATATTGGCATCACGATTGGAGCATTGCAGAATTTTCCGCGGCACGCTCTTCACTCTTCAGCGCCATTGTCAGCTCGCTAATACTCCTACGTACCACCATATAGATACCTGAACATACATGGTAATCCAATGACAAAATGAAATAATCGTCAATGTACCCACACCGTCGTCTTTTTTTTTTTTTGACACGAGATAACCCATTTCTATTAGCCTAGTGGTTGCAACAGTTCGAGCGGCACTGAGGTCCTGGGTTCGACTCCTGGTGAGAGCGAATTATTTTAGGATTTAACGGCTTTATTCTTTCAGTGGTAGGTGACGTCCCCGTCAACAGCGAGGCGCCTGTTCGTGAATCTCGAGATAGCCGGCTCTTTACACGGTGCTTCGGAGGTGCTCATAGAGGTAGGGTGTGCGTGCGTGCGATCATAGGGGTGAGTGTACGTGCGTGTTTGTGAGTGTCTGCGTTGTACTGTGTAATCGAAAAAAAAAAAGAGATAACCCACACCGTCGTCTTGAATTGGAGGTTTGCTTGTATGACGCCAGACACAGTTGCAAAAGGTCAATTCTCGAGGAATGATTTTTTTTTTTTTTTTTTTGAAACTCGAGGAATGATTGTTGGAATACCTATAACGCTATAAGAGCACATGAGTTTCATAGGACAAGGAAAGTAAAGATAGGCTAGGCGGCCTATTGAAGCTGACATTCCCTGGCCAATTATTGTGTTTCATCTCATATCAACGCTGCATCATTTGTTGTCTTTTCAGGGGCATATTATTGCTTGTCTTGCTCGACTGGGAGTGCCCACCGTACCTCTATCTAGATTTCCAAATTCTATGGTTTTCAATAAAGGAGTGTATCCAATTCTATTCGTACCACAACCACGGCATCCAAGGATATATAGCAAAGAAGAACGCGCCATCCTAGTTTACGAATCGTAAATCGTAATTAAAACATTTTAATCATGATGTGCGCTGGAGAGTGGAGATTTTGTGTTTTATACGAGTCTCTCTCTCTATTGATTTTCCATCATCAAGGAAAAATGATCTTGTTTTGGATATATATATGTTGCTGACCTATATCTGCCTTGCAAGTAGCACGCCATATATGTTGATGTGTCCAATCCAAAATTCCAAATACATACAGGCCACAGGTGATGTGAGCAAAAATAAATACTGCAGAAGAAGTAGGAGTAGGAGCATATGACAAGGACGGCGCGATCAAGGTTGGCAAGTGAACCAAGACATGCATGGGAAAGATCATCGCCCCCCCCTCGCCGATCCGACTACAATGACACCGGCGACGGCGCCATCAGCTGAGAGAATTTTCTTCCGTGTCCATAGAAAAGGCCCGGCCGGGGCGAGGGAATTTCTCCGTTTGGAGCCGCTGTGCCGGAGCCGGAAAGAGACATTCCGCAGCGATGGGGAAACAGAAATAGCAACACCTGCATAATGCATCGTGGCTGGACAATATATCGAAATGGTTTTGTCGCACGCTTTGCACGGTTTCGTTATTGTGATGGGTAAAATGACTGAGGTGACTCAAACCCTGTCCTGTTGCACCGTATATATATTTATTCTTGGATTTAATTTCCCCAATCTCGATGCGTGCTCCTATACGACGCATGCCGTCAACTGATTAAAACTGCATATATATCCATGTTTTTTCCATCTTTAAAGAATTTTTTTGCTTTTATACATATGCATATTAAAATGGAGTTAAATTGTAGCAAAAAAAGGAAAGCTCTAATACGCTTTGCTAGTTAGTATATATGCAGTACGATGTTGAAATTATATTGTTTTTTTACATGTTTTTTTACTACCTCCTTTTAATACAGCATACACGACGAGCTAGTGTGATAGCTATTTCATCGGTATATATTATGCAGCTTAAGGTTGTTGGCGAGGCGGCAATGCCCACGCCCTAGTGACTTGCGTATAAACTGAACCAAATCATGCACGAGAAACTTCCACATCTACAGTTGCTAGTTTCTAGACGCCCGTGTTCGCCTTTCCATTCCGAAAGTTTGAAATTTCGGGCTGAAATTTCGTTTTCGGACCATCGGTCCAAAACGAGGTAGATCTCGATTCTAAATTCAAAAATATGAAAATTAAATATTTTAATTAAACCGAATTTTTTTTGTAAAACGATCCAGTCAAGAGAGCATAGAGCCATAGATTTTTTTTTTTTTTTGAGAAACACAGTACAAAGTACAAATACAGACCCTCACACACGCGCGCACACTCACCTCTGAATGTACGCACGCACACCCTACTTCCTATGAGCATCTCCGAAAATCTGGATCGGCATATCTTGAGATTGAAGAAGTTACCATGGAGGCTTCGTCTACCACTCAAAACTGTTAAATTCTGAAATAATTCTCTCCCAACGAGAGTCGAACCCAGAACTACCACTCGAACTGCTGTAACCACCGGTTTACACGCCTTTTGGCGCATAGATAGAAGCTCGCGCGTTGGGTTGGGCCTCCGATCCTTTCCGGAACGTCTCGGAAGGGTGCCGGGGCCCGGGGGCCCCTGCAGGCTGCAGCTGCAGAACAACAGCAGCTCTCTCAATTATCTCCCGTCCAAACAAACACACGGAGGCCACACACGAAGCGATCGACGGAGACCCAACCGTCGCCGGCGCAACAACGACACGACATGATTGCACGCGACCGGCCGCTAGCTGCAACGCAACAACAGTGCCGTGACGCCACAACAAGCTGGGGCGATGGATCGAGGCGATCTTTCTCGTGCATGCGTCGCCGGCCGGCGCCTCGATCGCCTGCACGCAGGGAGCTGATCGAGGAGGGTTGGGTTGCTGATACGATCCATCGATGGCGCCGTACGTGCGCCCGCTGGGTCGCCGCCGCCGGCGACCGTGACGGCAGCCGGCGCCCGGCGGGCCGTCCGCTCTCCATACGCTCAGCGCGCCTCTGCGCCTTCACGTGGACGGTGGATCGTCAAGCCGGCGTCGATCTTTGAGCAGCAGCTGAGTGAGCTTTGCTTGCAGCGAGCCAGGCAGGCACCTGAGTTCGTTCCAGTGCCGGGCATCAGTGTTTGATCTGCCGCCGGCACTGAAGGCGCCACACAGTACACAGCATCGCTTTGGGGCTTTCCATCACGGTACAGGATCGCGAGTGCAGGGTAGCGCTGGCAGCTGCAGCTGCACTGCATCATGCATGCCTGCGTGCACACACTCTCGTCGTCGTCGTCGATCATATCGGAGTTTTTCCGAGGCCGATCCGGAGGATCCACATCGACCGTCAAGCGTGTACTTCCCCTGATACGCGCTTTCAGGGGCGTGTACGTACCACGGCCCGTCATATACACTGTGCTAGTATGTGTGTGTACGTATCGGCAGTCATCACAGCACCGGTCAGGATCGGAGCGAGCGATAGATCGATCATAGTAAATGGTACGCCACTGCGCGCCATGCATGACACAGTACGTACGTACCCATGATCTTTTAATTTTGTTTCTCTCGTTTTCCTTTTCCCCTTCAATTTCTACTGTACGGCGCAGTAGCTGAGTCGGAAGCTGGCCAACAGCTGCATAGTGTCGCAAGTGTGTTCAGCCAGCGCCAGCGCAGCTGTATAGTGTCGCAAATGTGTTCAGCCAGCGCCAGCGCACTGCTAGTCCAGTGCAGCCCACCGATGTCACAACTACACTGTACCGGCGGTTTGCGGTAAATGCCCAAGATTTAAACGTGCAAGTTCATCGCTCATCAGCCGCACAGCTTTGATTATTGACGCAGCATCTCCTCCTGCCGCGCCCTACGTACTGCAAAGGATGATGCATGTGTTTAGGAGGACACTTCTAGTCATGCACTATATATAAACTCATTCTTTAGAAAATATCGGTACAAAGTAGAAATAAATGAAAAAAATGTGGTTGATTTTTCACATCTCTAATCGTTTATTTTATTTATAAAGATTTTGTGTAAACATATAAGAAAACACACGTCGTTCAAACTATCTGCAATGACAACAAATAACAACAAAATAATTAATAATGTATAAAATACGGCGAACAACTGAAGTTGCGGGAAAATTCGAACGTGACTGCACCATATATATTTAAATACGAAGAAAGTACATCAGACGCTCCGAATGGCAGCCATTTTCTTCCTTTCCCTTCTTTTTCTTTTCGCAAAGGGAGTCAACCATCTGCATTCCACTTCTCCATACCGGAGCCCTGAGGGATGCGCTGCATCAGGCGGTTGCCTTGTTTCACGAACAAAGAAAAACACCCAGCCTTGCCGTGTTGCATGCTGCTCTGGCTCCTCTCCTCCACTCCACCGCCCGCAGCAGGTCAATGGCTTGCTGTTCCAAAAACTTATTAGGCTCGCCCTGCCCCGGCCCCTGTGTTCCCGGCAGTGAATTTCGCCCACCGCCCACGCCTGCCAATCCGACGCGGCCGCGCCCAGGCAAGGAGTCAAGGACCCCGGAGCCGGAGGAGAAGGCGAAGGAACACCGAACACGACACGGCTGCTGGTGCTGGGTGAGGAGACTGAGAGACAGCGAGCGGGCGAGCGAGTGGCTCGGCCTCCTCCTGGCTCCTGGCTCCTGGCTCCTGGACCCTACCCGACTTCCAATCCCGAGCTCGCCGATCGAGCCTACCGCGCCCCGTGCTCGTCTCCACCCGACGACGCGATCCGGCGGCAAGGGGTACAGTAGTGGTACTACAGCCACAGCCACAGCTACAGCTACAGCATCAGCCACGTCATTGGGCAAGCGCCCAAGCCAGCATCGGTCCATCTCCTGGGGGGCAATGGAAACTTCAGGTTAAACAGTGGAAGCGTGGGGGCGTGCAATGGCATGGGCTCCGCGGCCGAGAAATTTGGCGGCCTGGCGAATCTGCCCCCTGCCGTGCCGCAGGAGCAGGACGACGGTGCCATGTGCCCGTGTTCGCATCCCCATCCCGCCCGGACCGCTGGACCGGAGCAACACGGTACACGGCGCGGCTCCTCTCCCCCCCATCGGCGAGCGACATGGTGGGGTTTCTCAGGGTTTTTCTTTCTGGGTGGTGGTGGTGGTACAGAAGCGATGGATCGGCGTGACGAACAGTTTAGGTGTGCAGAGGGCCAAGTCCAAATGCTTGGTTGGCCCAACTGATGACTCTCACGGACGGTTGCGCCGCTCCTCGCGCTGTACTGGCGGTGTCAGTGTGGCAGCCAAACTAACGTTTTAGAGGTCGCTTTGGATGATCGTAAGCATCCATCTCTCAGCGCAGCGCGGTGCAATCATCTGTGAAAGTCGACAAAGCAGATCAGGCCGATGATCGGCCTCACTAACAGAGGGGGTGCGTCTAGCAGTCAGAGCCTCAGTGGCGGTGGCGTTGAGGTAAAAAGAGTGTAGAGAATCTAATTAAAAATACAGAGAAATGTACTACGTAACGTAGGTATCCGCGAGTGCACCGGGGAAGGAAAAGAAGAATCAAAGAGTTGGGAGCTGTGATGATTGGAATTTGCAGCAAGCCGACGTTTGTTTATCAGTATGATTTTTCGTTTGTTTTTGGAGAGAAACGTGAGGGGGGCGGGACGCTTGACGTCCGCGTGTCCGGTCGTTATAAACCCCCCGCAGCCCCCCCAGGCCACGCACGAGAGCAAAGCAAGCAGAAGCCGAAGCCGAAGCAGAGCTCGGTGACATCACAGTCACACGCACAGCACGGCACGCCGAGAGTCACCACCTAGCTGAGCTGCTCTGCCCCGCCCCGCCTTGCGACTGCGAGCGCGGGGGCGTTTCGGGTTCGGGACACCACCACAGTCACCCGCAGCAGCCAGCAAGATGATGCTCGCGTACATGGACCGCGCGGCGGCGGCCGCGGAGCCGGAGGACGCCGGGGAGCTGGCAGCGCCCGTGACGGCGGCCGGGTGCGCGGCGGCGTCGGACTTCGGCGGGCTGGTGAGCGCGGTGCCGGCGGCCGTGGTCCGCCCCGCGAGCGCGGACGACGTGGCGAGCGCCATCCGCGCGGCGGCGCGGACGGCGGACCTCACGGTGGCCGCGCGCGGGAACGGGCACTCGGTGTCGGGCCAGGCCATGGCGGAGGGCGGGCTGGTGCTGGACATGCGCGCGCTCGCGCTGTCCCCGCGGCGCGCGCAGCCGCAGATGCAGCTGGTCCACGCCCAGTCCGAGTACTTCGCGGACGTCCCCGGCGGCGCGCTGTGGGAGGAGGTGCTCCACTGGGGCGTGAGCAACCACGGGCTGGCGCCGGCGTCCTGGACGGACTACCTCCGCCTCACGGTGGGCGGCACGCTGTCCAACGGCGGCGTGAGCGGGCAGTCGTTCCGCTACGGCCCGCAGGTGTCCAACGTGGCGGAGCTCGAGGTGGTCACGGGCGACGGCGACCGCCGCGTCTGCTCGCCCTCCTCCCACCCGGACCTCTTCTTCGCCGTGCTCGGCGGGCTCGGCCAGTTCGGCGTCATCACGCGCGCGCGCATCCCGCTGCGCAAGGCGCCCCAATCGGTACATAACGATGATTATAGATTGAATCTCAGCATCTCGTCATCTGTACCGTACTAACTCCATGGATCGATGGATCGATATGATCGAGCAGGTGCGGTGGACGCGCGTCGTGTACGCGAGCTTCGCGGACTACGCGGCGGACGCGGAGTGGCTGGTGACGCGTCCCCCCGACGACGGCGTCGCGGCCTTCGACTACGTGGAGGGCTTCGCGTTCGTCAACAGCGACGACCCCGTCAACGGCTGGCCGTCCGTGCCCATCCCCGGCGGCGCCCGCTTCGACCCGTCCCTCCTCCCCCACGGCGCCGGCCCCGTCCTCTACTGCCTCGAGGTCGCCCTGCACCAGTACGCCGCGGTGGCGCACCGCCCCGACGACGACGACCAGGTAGGTAGTACTCCACCAGTAATAAAACCGCGGTGGCGTGGCGTGGCGTGGACTTTTCCCGCTGGCAGGGGCACTCAGGCTCAGGCTCAGGCAAGGGCATGTCTGTGGTCTGCCTCGCCTCGTCGTGTATCTCCCGCTGGATTCGGTGACGGGAGCGCGCCTCCCGGAACTGCCCCTGCGTCCTGCCAAAACCATCCCGCGGGGCCGTGAGGGGCAACCGCGCCGCACGGCCGCGCCCCGATCTCGCTCGATCGCTGGCGATCGAATCGGCGCGTACAATGCGGGCACGGCCCCGCGGCCCCCCCGGCCCGTGACCACGCGGATCGCGTCTTTTGGCGACGCCCGCCGCGCCACCACCACCGCCGTGGATCGTCATCGCAGCCGCAGCAGGGCGAATGGCATTGATCTCGATGGTCACGCGGCGCTGATCCTCTTGGATTTCATCTGCTCTGCAGGCGGCGGGTGCGCGCGTGAGGCGGATGATGGCGCGGCTCAAGTACGTGCGGGGCCTGGAGTTCTCGGCGGACGTCGGGTACGTGGACTTCCTGTCCCGCGTGAACCGGGTGGAAGAGGAGGCCCGGCGCAACGGCAGCTGGGACGCGCCGCACCCCTGGCTCAACCTCTTCGTCTCCGCCCGCGACATCGCCGCCTTCGACCAGGCCGTCATCAGGGGCATGCTCGCCGACGGCATCGACGGGCCCATGCTCGTCTACCCCATGCTCAAGAGCAAGTGAGTGAGCTCCTTTATTTGAGTTCTCTCTTCTTCGTTGTTTATTTTCTTTTTCTTTTTCCTCCTCCTCCTCCTCCACCTTCCCGTGCCCGCACGCACGCACTGACTGCCGTTGCCGTACACACATCAGTGGAGTGGTACTGCTAGCTGCTGCCGTGCTGTTGCCGTTTGCGGCAAAGGGGCCCGGGCGCATGTGAGCCGCCTTGCCGCGCTCTGGTGCTCCTCGTCGCCGTCTCGCTGACATCTGGCCAGCAGCAGCACCCTGGGACTGGGAGGGACGACGGACGATGAATCGGACGGGGCCTATCGCTCCATCGGCTGCTGCTGACTGCTGTCCCCGTCCCTACCTCGGGGCGGCCGGCTCCGATCGAGCTGCTCCTCTCCTTATCGCCGCTTCTGTTTTTGATCTACCCATGTCGTTCGCTGGCTTAGCTGCCGCTAATTAACCCCCGGCCTCCAATCCAATCTTATGATTGATTGATAATATAAATGAATAGATTATCAGATCACCCACCGTCGAGGATGTCATGTCAAGTGGACAGGCACTGAAGGAAACAACAAACTGTGCGTCACTCTGTGTGCAGGTGGGACCCCAACACGTCGGTGGCGCTCCCGGAGGGCGAGATCTTCTACCTGGTGGCGCTGCTGCGCTTCTGCCGCGGCGGCGGCCCCGCGGCGCGCGAGCTGGCGGCGCAGAACGGCGCCATCCTCCGCGCCTGCCGCGCCAACGGCTACGACTTCAAGGCCTACTTCCCCAGCTACCGCGGCGAGGCGGAGTGGGCGCGCCACTTCGGCGCCGCCGGGTGGAGGCGCTTCGTGGAGCGCAAGGCCCGCTACGACCCGCTGGCCATCCTCGCCCCCGGCCAGCACATCTTCCCCAGGGCCCGCGCGGCCCCGGCGTCCGTCAGCGGCGCCGTGTAGGTGTCTAGTGTACTGTGCTGTAGTGTGGTGGCCTCGCCGGGGGCCGGGAGGACCAGCCGATGGATGGAATGGAATCATGTACGTCGTCGCCGGGCCGGTGGATGATCGCTCGCCCGCCCGACCGCCCCCCGGCCCTGCTAGCTGCTGGTGCCGGTAATGATGGTGATTACGCTGCCGATCCTGGTGATGATGGGCGATCGATCGAGGAGCTAGGCAGCGCAATCATGGCGCCAGCAGGGGCCACCGTTAGGTGCATCATCTGACGGGCCAATGGGAGGAGATTTCCCCTCCCCCCCTGCAAACTTGAAAAGAAAAAAAAAATGAGCTTTGTCAAGGCGCAGAGGAAAACGAAAGCTGTAGCCTCCTCCTCTGTCTCCCAGCCTTTGCCCGCTTGGCAACGTCCGCGCTCCGGCTCCGGCCCCCCCCTGCCTGCCGCGGTGGCGGGCGGAGCTTCAGCTGCTCCGCGCCCGCGCGCCCACCTGTTCCATCCCGTCGTCCGGCCGGCGCCCCCCACGCCACGCCACGCGCGCTGGTCCCCGCCCGGCACCCCACGTGGCGCCCCAGCCCGATCCAAACGCCGCGACGGCGACGCGCCGGCCCGCGGCGCCGTTGGTTCGGTTCGCTCCGCTCCGCTCCGCCGCCGAGGTCCCTTTCCCTCTCCACCCGCTCTCCCTGGCGGCGGCTGCTGCTGCCTCCTCCAGTCCCCGCCTCGGTTCGGTTCCATTCCACGGGAGAACGGCGCGAGAGAGACGTGACAGACAGCGAATAGGGCCCGTCGTGTTTTTTTTGGCGCGGCCGGCCGGCCGGCGTCTCCCTCCGCTCTTCCGAATCCTGTGGACGAGCGCGCGCGATCATCTCCCCACGTCCACGGCCCTGTCTGTCTGTCGTCGCGTCCACTTGCCGTCCGTCCGTGACGCTGACGCGAGCCGCCCGGCCCGGATCGCGACGTGGGCGGCCGGCCGGGGCGTCGGAATAAGCGCCCCGCCGATCTACGAGCTCCTTGGCAGCGACCGATCGATCGTACCGTTCGCCTGATCAACGTCCGTCTGTCCATCTTCATCCCCCACCTGCGTAGGTAGTACTCACGTACGCCGGCCGGCCCTGTTCTCGCCGCCGTCAGTCGATGCAGCATGCCTCAGATTTTCGCTGTCGCCGTGGATGGGCCAGGGCCAGGAGGACGCTGGCTGGCAGGCTGCTGCCAACGGCGCTGTCGTCGACTGGCCGCCATTGGTCCCGCCCCGGACCCCGGGGAGAAGAGAAGAGAAGAGAAGAGGCGGGCGTTTACGTGTATCAAACAACGGGAACTTATCCCCAGAATTAGGTAGGCGACGGCGACTCCCGGATTAGATTTACTACCTCAATCCCTCGTCGCCGTCGAGTCCCCCGGCCCGGCCCCGCAGGAATTTCACCGGGTCTTTTCCATTGTTTTAATTATCTCGGCCTGCCCCCGTCAGCCAGCCAGCGGCAGCTTTCGGTTCGGGCCATCGACAAAAGCCGCCGCTCGAGATCGCCGGGGATCTGCCGGGACGACGACGCCGGCCCCCTGCCCGCGAGCGTTTTATTAATCTAATCCTCCGGAGAGCTGCTGCCCTGCCCCGCCAAGCGCTGCCTTTCTGACAACGCAATCTAGCCGAATGAGTAGTGTCGTCGTCAAAGCCACCGCCGCATGATCGATTTCCTCTGCAACCCACCATCCTTAACAATAACAAACCCTTTTTCTTGCCCCCCGGCCTTCAGATGACGATAACGATGATTAATTAAACGAGGAGATCACGAAAGACGACGGCAGGCATGGTCCACCAGCTGCTTCTTTGGCTCGTCCGTCGTATGGTACGGCGCAAACGACACCGGATGGGGGCAGAACGCAGAGGCAGCTATCAGCCGCCGCCGCCGCGCCAGTGAGCGAGCTCAGCTCGGCCGGCCAGCCGTCCTTCCGCACCGGACCACGAGCCGAAGCGGACGCGACGGGGGCCGATGCACTGCACGGTCCAGAGGGGCCGGATTAGCAGCAAGCTCATCAGGCGGCGACACGCTTTAATTATAAGTTTGTAGCTGTCGTCGTCGTCTCTCGGCGATTGTTGTTTAGGCTGAGAGCGGCTTGACTCAGCAGCTCGGAGGAGCGAGGGAGGAACGCGTGCAAGTACATGTCATGTTTTTTTTGTTCCCATCCGTGTTTGCGGATGGACGCCCGTTGTGGCTTAGTCAGAACCGAAATGACAAAACAAATACCGGGTGGGGAAGATGACAAGGACTGGTCCATCCATCCCTCTTCCAGAACTTTGATCGGCATGCCGTCGTCTTGAGTCTTGGCTGTTGAGATGTTATTAGCAAGTCAGGTTTTCCATGAGAGATGACAGATGACAAGCGGGAAATACTATACGGGGGAAAAGGAAATGTTGGACTTGCTATAAGTAAGGCATGTACTAGTATACTACTTGTTGCAAGACTTCTTTAGCAAAATAAATACCATTAGCTCCGGTGAAAACTACGGCCAGTTGTCCTAGTTGGTCACTGGATCTTCTGGTTAGTTGTCCCTTGTCTTCACCAAGTAGGCTTGACCTTCACGCCAGAACACCTCAAAAAACTCCAGTCAGATCATGTGAATTATATTGCTTCAACAAGTGAAATCTCTTTCTCTGTCTTGGCCAGTAAACTGTTTGTGTTCTTTGGTTCATTGAACAATTTTTTTGAATCTGCTAGTTGTTTCCACTATCACTAGCAAGGTGTGCTATTTGGTAATAAACCCAACATAAATACACACGTGTAAATATTGCAAGATTTTCAGGATGCGATTTTCAGCTGTTGATTTCCTCGACTATGGGTTCATTCATTCGTCCATGACGGGCTTACGCGGCCGAGCGAGAGGGCAACCGAGGTGATCACCAATTCACCACCTCAACGGCTATTCACTCGATCACACTTCACTGGCACTTGCAGGTAAAGCTGCCAACACTTGCCAAAACACATCTGCTGGTTTTGTGTCCGATCATTCCAGCTCAATAATGTATGAGCTCATCAAACAACTTTCCTATTGTTTCTGCGCTGCCAAATGGCGATCGAGCACTGGGTCGCTGCACCATCAATCCATTTCCGGTGCCGGTGATGCCGACCGAAGTACAAGTACCGAACTGAGAACGATCGGAGAGATGCCGGCCGGCGACGACGTGTCAACCGGCCATTCTCCGGCGAGTGGAAAGATTTCGGAGGCGGCTGATGATGCGCGCGCGAGCCAACAAGTGGCGTCGCAGCACTCGCGAGGCCGTGATAATAATGCCGCAAAAGCCTAGCCCATCGTCATCGTCGTCGTCGTACGTAGCCTTGAGTCAGCTGTTGCTGCCAGTCAATGCAGCGATCGACGATCCATGTGGCGCAGCAGATGCTTGATGAGCTGAAAGGGCAAAAATAAAAGATCTAGCGCAGGCAGCCCTGCTGGCTGGTACTACTAGCTGAAAGACAGGCAGCCGCAGAGCCATCGAAGGGAAGATCTTTTCTTGCTATCTTCGTGTCTTTCTATCAGCAGGTTGGGTGGATGTCTCAGCTCTCAAGGCCCGAGCCCCTACCTAGGGTTCTAGCTCGTGTTCTTGCACTGACCCGATCAAGCTGCGTGTCGAGCCGCCTTTCGATCGGCAGGCGGGCGTGTTCGTCAAGTTACAGCTTCCTCTAGAAAAACCTTAGCTTGTACTACTACCTCCATTTCCCTTCTTTTTATTTGACGTAGAATATAGTGCAAATTTGTACCACCATGCATGCGTCAAATAAAAAAGTTTGGAGGCAGTACACGATTACTATGGAACCAGCATTATTAATAGTAGCAAACAACTAACTTCGCGAGTGATGATGTAATAAAGATGTAACTGGTTCGTCGTCAGCAGACACTCGATGGACTCCATATCAATGTTGCACACAAGTCGACCTGGATTATATTGATTCTTAATAACCGGCCAGTGCTGAATTTTATAAGATGAAAAAGGGCAAAAGGAGACTATAGCTAGATAGAGAAGGGAAGGAAACTAGATGACCATGAACATATATAGCTTGCCGTCATCGTTTTCTCCAGGATTTCTGAATTCTTTTCCTTTCTTTTACGTATACCCGGCAGGTACGTAGCTAAAGATAGCATAAAGAAACCCCAGGAATATTATTTTGTTTCATGCTTGCGAACCAATGTAAGTAGTAGTGGGAATATTGGACCACAAGAGTAGACTCAGCAGAGGCACACTTTCACTAGTAGCAGTTCTACTACTACCTCACATCTATCAATCGGTTTTAACAGTTGTTTGATAAGGATCGCGCGTCGTTTGGCCCTACACCCGGTTATGGAGAGAAAGCAATGCAAGAAATTAAAGAGCACGCCTTGCCCCGGCATTCCAGGCTACTTCTGTAGCCGCTACTACGCCTTTATCTTTCTGAATGCAGCTTCACCTGCAGCTGCTACAGGCCAACTACTGTTACTATACAGCACAAACATTACGTGCTCCCATGCATGACTAGCTATAGATATACAGATAGATATACATACATCCTGGCATGCAATTTTTTTTAGAAGTTTCAGCGCCCCCTTATTTCTCGTGTCTTTTTATTTGTGCAGTGCATGTATGTAAGCAGGTAGGGCAATGAGCCAATGACAATGTAATCATGGACGATCACGCGCATGACCCCAAGAACACACACACAAGTAGACTGTAGACGGAGACTTGTGATGAGAAATTGACAAGACCAAAGCGGTCTCGATGGGTGAGTCATTGGGGGCGGCAGCTGCCAATACGGTACCAGTACGTAGTGCCGCCATTCGCGGAGCCGGACGGAGTTGACCTTTGGCCTCCTGGATCGATCGGCTGATCGGCATCGCATTCGCCCATTCGCCCCGCCGGCAGGTGATAAACTGACGACGTACGACGGATAATGCGCTGCTAGCTGCTGCTGTGAGTGTGGTCGATGGATCATGCATAGTACGTACTAGTACTACTCCGTATTGCATAGTGAGCAGAAAGTGGGGGCTGCTGTCTGTCAACCAAAGCATGATTATTCTGACAGTGGCATCTAGCGGCGGCGTCTGATCTGCCAAAGCCGCATCTGTACGCACGGCAAAACAGTGCTTCGATCGAGTTCTCGTCTTCAACTGTGCTAATGGACAGAGAGTCGATCCGGAGCGCCTTTCCGTGTTTTCCATCAGCTCATGATCGAGAGGGACGTGGAAAGAAAGAAGCAGAGGTGATGCTTGATTGCTTGTTCGTGCTTCGACCTGACAGCAGGTTGTTGTTGTTGTTTTAGAATTTTCAGCGGGCTTGCTTAGGGGAAAGCTGATCTGTAGTGGTCTCCTCTGTAGTACTAGTAACTAGCTAGCTGTGCGAGCTTCCAGTTCCATCTATACAGAGCAAGTTAGACCTGCATTTGCACCAAAAGGTCTCAGATTAGAAGGTGATGCCATCAGTTAGCTGGCGCCATGCTTGCCAACGTGGTAAGTGGGAAACGAGGCCACGTGGCTACTACATAGCCAGAATGAAATGATTGGGTCACGTAGTGTGCGTAATAATAAGTACAGTAATAACTCAGTATAATCTAGTTTTTTTTTTTCTAAAAAATAAGTAATATGACTCAGTATAAGGCCGGCCCGGCGTCTCAATAATGTGGCTCAAACCTGGCCCATCCCTGGACGATCGACTGACTAAGGCGGATCATGGAGGGCAAAGAAGTGTTGAGCCAAGGATTGATAAGGCGTATTGGGGACGGTGAGACAACCAAGGTTTGGTCTGATAATTGGCTACCGAGAGAAGGGTGGATGCGTCCAATACGTGGCAATTGTTCAGATCCCCCGATCCTGGTTAGCGAGCTAATCAACGGGTCTACGAGAGCTTGGGACCAGGCGAAGCTGGATGCTCTCTTTACTCCCTTGGACAGGGAAGTGATCAGTAACATACCGTTGTGCACAAACAACCAAGAAGATTTTTGGGCTTGGTAGTGGGAGAAGACAGGAATTTTCTCGGTATGTTCAGCTTATCGCATGATGATCTTGCTCCGTGAGCGTAGAACAGCATGGCTGGAAGATATTGCTGGAAGATCAGATACTAAAGCTGAAGAGAAGGAGTGAACTGCGATATGGAAAATCAAAGTTCCACCGAAGATCAGAATTTTTCTTTGGCGCTTGGCACATCGGTCGATCCCGACGACTGATTTATTGCATAGAAGAAATATGGCGCAGCATGACAGATGCAGTCTATGTGAAGATAAAGACTTGTGGAAGCATTCTCTCCTGAATTGCAATATGACTCGCAGTGTTTGGGCACTGGAAGATGATGAGGTAGCTGAATATGTGAGAAGTATACCCGAGCAGAATGCGAGATTGTGGTTTGCAGAGGCTGCTAAATCCCTTAAACAGGAAGAGTTAACGCGAGTGGCAGTAACTTTGTGGGCGATTTGGTTTGCACGGAGGAAAGCTATACATGAAAATGTATTCCAGAGCCCGCTATCGACATATTTCTTTGTGGAAAGATACTTATCAGAGTTAGGGTAGCTGAGAAGCGAGGTGAGGAGTGCCAAACCACCGGAATCGGCTAGAATGAGGTGGCTTGCTCCGCCGGCTGGTGTTACCAAGATTAATGTCGATGCAGCTGTCTCAAAGAATGGGAAGCTAGGAGTTGTTGCTGCGGTAGCAAGGAATGTGGAAGGGATGTTCATCGGGGCATCAGCTGTCACCATCGAAAGAATTTCAGACGCTGAAACATTGGAGGCAATTGCCTGTAGGGAGGGCGTGGCCTTGTCAGATGATTTGGTGGTGCAAAGAGCCAAGATAACCTCTGATTACAGCGGAGTAATTACCAGTATCAAGGGAGAAGGGATGGGGCGGTATGGTCACATCGTGTGGGAGATCAAAGATCGAGCGAGTAATTTTAATTCAGTCGAGTTCGTCCATGAGAACCGGCTCTCAAACGAAGATGCTCATAGACAATCGATTCACAGATCGGTTGGTAGGTATGTATGGTTTATTTCTCCACCTCCGGGTATTTGTACCTCCTATTCCTTAATGTAATAATAAAGAGTGGGAGATCCTTAAAAAAAAAAAAGACTAAGGCGGATCATCATCCTCTGAAGTCTCAACTCTGGAGACTGAACTGAAACTGAAACGAACTCTGAGGATGAACGTAGTATTACACTTTTTACTGCATCAGCAGCTGACCGCGTGGGCCTGGTCCACTCCCGCCCGCTAGCTCTTGCGGTGCGTGCCCTGCCCTCCGCCACCGCCACCGCCACCAGCTGAGCTCGCAGTCGCAGGCGGCAGCAGGAATGAAGCTGTTCGACCCTGTGCTGTCGCAGGCAGCATGCATGGAGCACGACTTTCTGGTTTCAGGAAAGCGGCCGGCCGGGGAGAGGATGAAGGGGGTTCATTGAAGCAGCACAGCTTAATTAGTAATTTGCAGCGTATGTAATGTATCTCCACATCTCCCGGCCGCCCCAGCACCCAGACCCACGGGCGCTACCCGCTACGCCTGCCGAGGAGATTCGCCGCGCCGCGCGGCTTGCTCGCGAACATGCAGCCACGCACGCAGGCAGGGATGGAGGATACGATACTGAATTACTGACGGACGGGCATGGCTTTATCTCGTCGCAACGCACCGCACTGTCTTTAAGGTCGATAGATTCTGCAGCGCCGTGCATGCACGTAGAGGGCAGAGGCGCAGAGCCAGCCATCCAGGGAAGCGTGCATTCAACGTGCATCTGTTAATAAACTTATTATACTATATAAGTACTGACTGATTGTACTCGATCCTGCCTACTAGGTTGATAGTAGCAGTACTAACAGCTAGTAGCACGGCAATCCGAAGATTTGATTCCTCATTGGTCATAGTTAAATCGGTCGGCATGCACGCAGGCACACTGCACAGTGCTCCCATCAGCTCCAAGCCAGCTCATCTGCTCTGCTCATGTGGGCAGAGACAGGGGTGACGGCCGGACAGGAATGAATGATGATGATCCACTGTGGCGACCGTCCCTAGCTCTCTCTGTCTCTCTTGCCGTGCCGACGCCATTGATACAGCTAGCCAGCCAGGCAGCTCCGCATGAAAAGAGCGAGCAGGCAGGCAGGCGCCAAAGCAAGCACAAGTGCCGCCGTTGGTTGCTCTCTGATCTCTCGGTCTCAGGCTTGGCACGCTTTGCTTGCTGCGCGTACGAGGCTACCAATCCAGCTTCCCTTTGAGGTGTCAATAAAGCCAAAGATTCCGAGGCAGGCAGCGTCCCGTCTCTCTCTCTCTCTACCAAGAGGGAACACACGGCCAGTACGTACCCAGTAGATACTCTCTGACGACAGTCGTCGTCTCTGAACGAGACTGAAGCCATGCACACACACATGCACAGTGCACAGCACCATACCTGCCGCTAATCGCCATCGTGTTGTGTTGAGAGAATCTAGCTAGCCACCGCGCTGACAGAGTGACAGGCCCGCTTTGCGCTGCGCGACGTAGATAGGCTTCTTTTGGGCGTTCAAAGCTGATGATCGATGTGCTCGCGCACGGCTGCAGAGACGATTCTCTACTCTCTCCCCGTCAGAAAGCTCCAACCTTTTCCTTCCCAAATCAAAGACGCGCGGCAGCGACCCTTCTTTTCAAGGTTTTCTCTGCATACTCAACGATACTGCTCCCATTCTGTTGCCATGCAGCGTCTCCCATCTCTTGATTTCCGAGTTTAGCTAGGCTCCCTCCGAATTCTGAAACCCAGTAATTTCACATGGGCTATATATATATATATGAATTTCGCATGAAACTATTCGAAAATATAGGATTCGGGAGTTTTTCTTGCGTTCTAAATGAGACTCGGGAAACTGTGTGTTAATGTGGTCGCACCACCGGCCAAACACACAACTGCGCCGTCACACAGATGCCCGTAGAAATTGTGAAAAGGGACCGTAATGGAATCCCATGCAAGACCCCCATCCACCACTCAAGTACAGTGAAGAATCATGTCCTAGTGTGTTTCACGATGGGTGATATAGGAACAAAGCTAAGGGTGCATGCATATATTGTTACACTTTTTCTCGAAATGATCATATCCGACTATATCTTCCCCAGCGGAGATAAAGCACAGAATTCCTTATTACATGAGGCTAACGTGGGATAAAACACTGCGTCAAAATTGAACAGTAATATCTATCTATTTGCTCTACACTATATAGAAGATCAAGTTAAAAAAAAATCTTTTTTTACCTACAATGTTTTCAGTGTACCCTCACATTGGCTCCACTGCGCAGGTTGGAAAAAGTGAGATTGTGTTGTAAAGGGTTTAAAACCGATAGGAGGAAAATGTTTCCAACTTTTATTTTTTCACTTCATTTTGTACTTATACCCACCGAATAATTTCCATGTCTTAGAATTAACTAGAAAGGAAGAACATCAATTGAGTAGATCTTCTTCTTTCTAATTCATTTTTTTCTTTTTTTTGTCTCCTTTCTATTGCACATCTGGTCATCTCATAACACGTGCGTGTTGCACGTACGAGGAGTAGCTAGGTGACATTGCAAAGAATTTAACGGATACTTTTTCGTCGGCTGAACATGGACAAAAAACAATATCAATTTCCCAATGAGTTTAATTGATTTTTGTTAGCTTCCTGATGGATAAACTAGTCGAAATTGAACTTTTATTGTAATAAGAAGCAATAAAAAGAATTAGCTTTTGTCAGCCTCACAAATGTCATTTTTTTATATATATATAGACGATGAGGAGCGCTCTAGTACCACCTCCGCAGTTTTCTTTAGCCATGTGGTTCTTGGACACATGACACACAAACAAATTAATTTCGCCAGCTCTATTTGGAGTCGACGACTAATTTCCCTGGGTTGGTACATGAAAATTCATTGGCCTTACCTCTCGCCGACGGAAATTGCTGAAGCATAAAAAACAGTGTAGTTTGTGTCTGAATTAAAAAACAAAACATATATTAAAGCATTTGACCATAGTAATATTTTAAACACATAGAATAGCATATGAGATTTGAGGAGCAGGGAGGTGTCCAGACGGGAAATGTGCTACTAACCATTCTTAGCCATTCGTTTTTCTCCAGAAAGGATATATACAAATTTGATACTTCCACCTATTAAGGTACAGAATAATAGTTTTCGTGGCCAATAAAATATGAGAATGGTCCAAAGCGTTTTTCATTTGCACGGGAAGATCACTATATATACTATGTAATCAACAATGTGCTCTCTTATCGCACATGTTGTTCTAGTTTATTTTGGTAATCATTAGTGGTCTTTAAACATTCTGTCTCTGTGCCATATATAATCTTGCTATGGAAGTATATATAATATATAAGACTTGTATATACTCCGTATTATATCTAATAAGTAAAAAAGTGAGACAGTTCTTCTGATCCTACCCTACAAAAATTTAGTCTGCAAATCTGCACGAAAAAGAGAAGTTGGGATAATGCCTTTTGGTTGTCTTCTTCTGCCACGACATTTCTCATAGAGCATCTCCTTTTGTGACATCTATAGTAAACCGAGCTGCCTTTCATGCAGTCACGGACACCACCACCGATTGCCACACATTCTTTTCCCCCCACAACACTTGTTGTCATGAACCTGGGTCAAAACAGTCAAGGCCAATTGTCAACTCAGCACCCACATGGAATATGCCAAAGAAATGAAAAGATGGATTAGGGCTAGAGTCTTTTCATGCATGACTAGGGCATCTGATTCCCCCTGCATTATTCAACCAAGTGCAACAGTTCTCTACTTGAGCTCGCTGGTTCGGTTGTGTGCGCCCACAGAGAGATAAAATGCGCACTTTCATGCTGGATCATTGTGTGTGTGTGTGTGTGTGTGTGTGTGTGTGTGTGTGTGTGTGTGTGTGTGTGTGTGTGTGTGTGTGCATAGTTTCTCCAGCATGCACCCAAAAAGTTTGTGTATGTATCGAAGAAAGAATCAAAGGGAAAGGCTGAACACAAGGACATCAAAGCATCTTCCATTATTTTGCACAGCGGGCGCCCGAACCCGCTTGAATTTAATCTTATTTCAGGGGGGTATTGATTTTTCTTGCACTTGATCATGCTGACAATAGTGCTCTACCGATCGAATTGGTTGAGAGGAGACTGGTTTTTCCACAACCAACCCCCTCATGATTAATAATACTCGAAATACAGCTTCTCTGAAGGTGTACAGATGCAGAAGCTTGCTATTAATAAGATCCCTCGTCATCCATCCATGGAAGACGAAAGGAACACCGGTAGATTTGGTGTTGCAGAGAGAGAGAGAGAGGCCATCATCAGTTCAGATGCCGTGCATGCATCGGACCATCAGGCACTACAGGAGATACCCCTGCAAAGATGCAGACAAGCAGCAAAGGAAAGGAGAGGGCAAACGTATATACAGCTCCCAATTGATCTACAGCGAGCCTCTCCTTAAAAGGAGGGCAGCCAGGATTGCTGCAAAAGGAACAACCCGGCCCGGCCCTGTGTAGTACTGAGTGCCGTGCAATTATAGCCCCATGATTTCACTTCCCAACAGCACATAAACAGCGGAGAATCCTACATACCTAATGCAGATGCGCAGTGCTAATTTCTTTCGCTTTTGTTAATGTTAAGTGTGCTAAAAAAGAGGTTGATCGACATGCATGGGCTCGCTCAACTCAATGCTCAAACACTTGGCTGAGTGCATGCAATTGCATGGATGCCTTTGCCCTGCTCACGAGGAGGATCCATCTGCTTCCCTTTCTTCTCCTGTGCGTTGTTGCTGCATGCTGCGGCTTCCCCTGCGCCCATGCATGGCGTGCATGCACGCACGCAAGCTTCTCCCATCAGCAGAGCAGGGGCATCAGCAAAAGGTGATGGATGTTGTTGTTTTTGGAGAGGGAACTAACTTTAAGGAAAGAGGAGCTGCTGCTGCTGCCTCCTGCTGGCATGCATGCATGCATGCATGAAACCTCTGTGAAGAGAATCGATTAAAGAAACAGCCTACACGTCGTCAAGTTCTGGTGATATGATGTGCCTACTGAGTACTGAAAAAGAACAAGGCATATATACGTAGTATGTTCTAGAATATTCTCACTGAACCGTGTTTCGAACTGAAATTTGGTTCGAACTAAACATGCATCAAGCAACTATCTATTTGAATATGGATAGAGAAATGGATATCGGAGCGCCAATAAAACCTCTTTATTGCTTAAAATTCCAAACTAAGAAAGAAAGCAACTCTTTCATAGTACCGTGTATATATTAACAAGCTTAAATTCAAACGTTTTTTACACTACAGAAAAGAGAAGAGTAGTAGCACTAGCAGTATTTTATAACTAACCCATGCATGCATGTGTGACTTTTGCTTTCCGCGAGATAACTTAAACAACGCAAGGGGGGTGGTGCTGCCATTGGGCGCGGCACAATCGGCGTCTACCTCTTTGGCCGCCTCCTCCAGCTTTTCCCGAGATACGATACGATACGATGCCCAGGCGGCAGGCGCGCGCGGAAACGCCGTTGGGCGCGGCAGAATCTCGCAAAAGCGCCCGCCTGCACTCTGCACGCTCCCCGGCGTCGTCGTCGGGCGTCGCCGGCCGGCCGCGGGGCCGGGGACGACGACGACGAAGAAGATGGGGGAGGGGGCGGTCGCATGCAGATGCAGCTGGCTGGATATGGCTTTTTTTCCCCTCGAGCGTGGATCGCATGGGCCTTTGCATATATTACTCGGATAGATACGCCTCGCGGCTCCCCAGGTTGATTGGCCTCGTCGGCGGCGATGTTTTGAGTTGTTCCGGCGAAAGCTAGGTAGCGAGGTTTTGCCTTTACCACCTGGCTGGCGGGTTCGCTTTGAGATTTTCTTCTTTCCACACAGGTAGGGGATACGGATGCACATGCAATGTTTTTTTTTAATTTTTTTACAGCTGCTCCTCCTAAAACAAAATCTCACGAGAGTCGAGGCACAACTTTGAGTTGAGAGTGGCGTGATGATAAGGTGTGTTTCAGGATTGATGTTTACTAAATGGGCCACGATTGGCCGGTTAACTGGGCCGGCTGTACTGCCCCAACGGGCCAGCGAAGAAGTGGCTTGGCTTAGAGGCGACTTAACAGTCATTTCTTTTCCTCTTTTTTCACCTGTTTGTCAGACTTCGGCTCCTCTCATGGTTTAAATAGCGGGTGATGGAGAACAGCGACAACATTTTTAGAAGCTATGAGGCTATAGCAAAGCTATAGCAAATAGCATTTTGAAAAAAACGATAACAATATATGGACAATTAATACAAAACCATAGTTTGATGAGTAGATAAAATGTTGAACAAAAATATTAAAATGTCGAAAAGATCAAATGGGTACACGCTGCACAACCACAACCAAATAAGTAACATAACCCTTGAGTCCATCATAGATCACACATGAATACATGACAAATATAGCGTGTGTCCATAATAACAATCCATGGCATGATAGATATATCATAAGTCAATAACATGAAAGTTTTAGACTTTAGTTTAGTTTATTTATTTCAATACTTCAGTAGCTGTATGTTAAGAATGGCTTAATTATTTTGGCTTCACACTGAAGAAATAGGAATAGAGGTAGCTATAGTGGCAACTATAGTGCTACAGCTATGCCAAATAGCGCCGCTAAATTTGGCTACACTGTCATAACTTCCATAGCGTCCGAAATCACAATAGCGTAGCTTTTGGTCTATCAAAAAACTATAGGGCAGCTATATATAGCGGAGCTATAATCCGCTATCTAAATCTATGGCTCCTCTACTCTACAAATTAGCACTAGCTTGTTTTGTCTTTTTTTTTATTTTTTTTATGTATGTAGCAGCTTCTCTGGGAAGCCGAAATGCTCCGTCTTTTGATATGGCTAAGAGCTGAAGCCCTGTCGAAGGCCAGGTTACGAGAAATCAGCTCCTGCCGCGCATTACGTGGGCTGTCTTTTTTAGGAGTTGCTTAAAATTTTAGAAGCTTGAATAAATTATTTTTGCTTGGTTTAAAAACCTTATACGATGTGTACCGTAGTTGCTTTTGAACTAAAGACAATATGTTGAGGCTCAAAACCTGCGCAAAGAGGTAGTTTAAGTGTTTTTTTAATGACTTGAAGGGGCGGGGTATGCCGCTTGAGCAAACTCCAACGATAGTGCAAGGATTTAAATGTAGACTTTTTTCCATCAGCTTTTTTTCTTCTTCTTCTTCTTCTTCTTCAGAACATGAGGCCCATCGATTAAGTAGCCCACGCCGAGGAGACGACGGGGCCGAACAAAAACAAGGTAGCCCTTACAGCCTAACCCGCGAAGGAACTCGCCGGCCTTGGCACAAGAAGAGAGCCAGCTAGCCGGCCCATCGATCTTGTTGCCCCACGCCTTCTCCACAGAGGTTTCAGCAGGAGATGTTACGGTTTCAGCCACAGCAAACCCCTGCGTGCGCCCGTACGTAGGCACCCCTGCCGCTCCGGTGCTCCTGCTCCTGCTGTGGACGCGCCCAGATCCCTCCGCCTGGCCGGTAGCTGGGGGTGATGCCGTGACGGGGTCCCCTATCGAACTAGCTCGTCTGCCGTGGGTGATCGGCAACTGGCCCGTGGACGCCGCATGCATATATGTCCCGGCACCGGCAGCGCGGGTCGTTGGCTCGTTGCGCAGGCCGGCGTGGATCGGCAGCAGCCGTGTGCTCTGCGCGCCGTGTGTCCTGGAGCGCGCGATCTCGCCCGCCCCATGTGACGGTGTCACTGTGCCTGTGCGTGTGAACGGCTGGCTAGCTCACCGGGCCGGGACCAGACGGCGACGCGGGGGGCGCCTCGGCTCGCCGGCGGCGTCCGGCGTGTGTGAGTGTGTACGTCCAGCCAGCCAGGCCAGCAGAGGATATTCCATCTCCATCCCCGGCGATGATGCTTGCCTTGCATGCACCAGCGCGGCTTGATCTGGACGTGCGTGCGTGCCTCGGTGGAAAAAGAGGAGCGCCGCGGAAGCTGTACGTCGTTGCGCTCCGGTGTCACCCTCGGGGACTTTTAGTCTTTTACCATGAATGGATGCATCTATCCTCTCCGTCAGTTCAAACTGATTTTTTTAGCGAAACAGAATTCTGGCCTAATCCGGCCGGACAGAACGTTCAAACTAATTTTCCACATGCCATTCCTTTTGGGGTTTAGGGGAAAGAAAAGGGAAGAACGGGCCTTGACCTTCTTTGGGGACGATGGTGGAGTTTTTTTTTTCCCCCGTATATATGCCGGTGCATGTGGTCTTGACCACATATTGCCTTTTTGGGCTTAGCAGAAAGGAATACTGGTCTTGACCACATATTTCCGCATGATGATATCCATCGTCCATGCATGAAAACATATGCATATCGCCATATCCTATCCGTATTCATAAACACGGAAGCTTTTTTTATGACCTCAGCTGTTCCATCAACGCAAGATACTTCTGAGGATCAGGAAGAAAGCGACCCAACCGACCTTGGCATCCCATTTCCGGAAACCCTGCATTTTTTTTTTCGTGAGTCGTGACTGTATGTACTCCTACTCCTACACTTATAGCGATTTTTTTTGACGACGTAATTTTATTTGGAGATAAAAATAATATTCCAGCTTTTTCAGTCAAAACGCTGTATTTAGCCCAATACATTTTTTTTTTTAAAAAAAAGAACAATGAGACTAAGCATGCTCTAGGCAAACTAGACTCTCAAACTTAACATGTGGCTCAATCTAAACTTAATGGCCCAATTTTGGAGAATGATTGCACTTATTATCCTCAGATGCCATAGAGCAGAGTCGTAAAAAAATCCACCAAACTATGCTGTCCTTCTACAAGAGTTGATGAATATATGGCATCTAAAGCATCTCATGTGTCATTGGGTCCATCTGCATGACTGCATGCCTCGGTGTGCCTCCATGCAGTTCTGAAATCGTTTCAAATAAGGAATGCATGCGTTATTTGTCGTTAACACTAACTTGTCCTAAAAAGTTAGGACTGCTTTCTTCATCATGGGACAGAGGTATCACATATTCATACGAATGGCCCTTTTCCCAACCAGCTGAACTTCATGTTCAGTTTTCATAAAGGCTGTGCAGCCTGAAGGTACAAGTCCATGCACTAGCTGCATTGCTTAACTTGTGTAACAGAATTTCATCAGCAGCTAGGACGACAGCCAGTACCAGCTGCTTCCTGAGAAATTAACAAAGCAAGAGGCTTTGTTTGGGTAATTTCGGATTGGAGTGATTTGGAGGGATTGAGGTGTGTTTAAATCCTCAATAGATCAAAAAATTTCTCTCAATCCCTTTCAATCCCCCCTCGATCTGAGGTTACCCAAACTACGGCTTAGCGTTATTATTTTCCATCAGCAGCCGAGGTTGCGGATGATCTACACGTACGGTCTAGATTATATTGCTCATCAATAACTTGTTGTGTGGATCAAATGTGGCTAGTGCAAAGCCTCCTCAGAGCCACATGCATGCACAAACAATGTACATGAATGGTGTGTCGACCAAACGAGCCAGCAAAAACCAAAGCGACGTACGTGAACAGCTAACCATAGAGTTGCACACACATGCATGTTTGTTTTGTCTCAAATTTTATATGTATGTAGATCTTTGCATCGTATTTGCACTAATATTTTTAGTTGAATTTTTCATGCAAATTTCTATATAATTTTTGAAGCATGCGAATTACGGTCGTTTGTACAAGCGGTGCTGCATTTCTGAAAATGCTGCAGTTATATATGTACACCACCTACATGGCTATAGTATGTACCGCCGTGAAGACGTCATACGTTAACTAAGTTTGTCTGAGTCATCCGGCACGTACGTCTGCATCATCGTAAAAAAAGTGCATCGCTTGTCCTGTCGTGTTTGCCCATCCCGATCGATCTAACAATATTATGCAGAGCAAGACGAGACCTTTTTGTTCATCAAGCCGGCCGGTCCCGTTCCAGTGGACCACGGACAGCTGCCGAAGCTTGTCGACTGGCTTCCTCGCTCCAAATCCTAACAGCGCCACGGACATGAACACCAACCACATGCCTCTCATCCTAATCCCAAAAAAAATTCACCCACTGTTAACGTACCCCCTCCTGGCCTCCTCCTATATAAAGAGGCCCTAGCTTCAAGCTTGAAATGTAACACACATACAAGTAATAAAACTATCTCATCAGCTATAAGCTGTAAGTCGTCGTCGCTGCCATGGCCAACAAGATGGTGTTGCTCCCTGTGCTCCTCTCCTTCCTCCTGCTGCCCTTCGTCTCCACCGCGCTGACGCAGGACTTCTGCGTCGCCGACCTGTCCTGCAGCGACACGCCGTCGGGGTACCCGTGCAAGTCCAGCGTCACCGCCAATGACTTCTACTACCACGGCCTGGCTGGCACCGGCAAGATCAACCCGCTCATCAAGGCCGCCGTGACCCCGGCCTTCGTCGGCCAGTTCCCGGGCGTCAACGGTCTCGGCATCTCCGCCGCCAGGCTCGACATCGAGGTGGGCGGCGTCGTGCCGCTGCACACGCACCCGGCCGGCTCCGAGCTCCTCTTCGTCATCGAGGGAACCGTCGCCGCCGGCTTCATCAGCTCCGGGGCCAACACTCCCTACACCAAGACGCTGTACGCCGGCGACATCATGGTCTTCCCCCAGGGCCTGCTCCACTACCAGTACAACGCCGGCACCGGCCCCGCCGTCGGCCTCGTCGCCTTCAGCAGCTCCAACCCCGGCCTGCAGATCACCGACTTCGCGCTCTTCGCCAACAACCTCCCGTCCGCCGTCGTGGAGAAGGTCACCTTTTTGGACGACGCCACGGTGAAGAAGCTCAAGCGTGTGCTCGGCGGCAGCGGCTAATTATGCTATGTTCTCTATAAGTTGGCTATATGGTCGTAGTCGTGGTCGTGGCCTTGGTTCGTCGTCGTGTCTGCACGCATGCATGCGTGCACCCACCTGTGGTCGTCATGTGGTCATTTTCACGTTACCTTTAGTTGTTCATGCAATTTTCATTCAAGGTTGTATTCATTATCGCTGCAATTTGTTGCAAGGAAAGAGTAACATGCGCATCTGATCGGTTCGTTAAGGTCCTGTTTGGATGTTTCCAAAGTATGTACTCCACCTCTATTTTGTTGTGCACAGGAAATCCATGCAAATGTTATCCTCCTGTAAAACTCTATTTGGATACAGGGTATGAACAATCATAATTTGAGTCATTACAAATGGTAAACCTCTAGTAGCCAGCATACATAGGCCCTTTTTGATCCAATGTCCATGGTTGCATCGGTGTAACACGTGGACTATCCTGCATCTCATTTCCCGTTGGCTAAACGAGGGTATACTGAAGTCTGAAGGGATCAGACTGAGCTGTCAATGCTCCCAAGTTTTGCAACTGTCCAAGAGGACCAGCAAGACATCAAAATCGACCGAGTTCTGAATCAGTATAACATCCTAGTAAAATCAGTACATCAGGGAAATGTGGATCCAAGCGTGAATGACCACTGCGTGGAGCACTATAATTTCAAAATGAAGAATCAAACATGAGCTCCAAGTCACAGCTAAAAAATAAATTTATATTCAATATCTAATTGGAGCCAAAGAGATTCACATAAATAATATTTATCCTAAGTTCATGGATAAGGATATATTGGCTATAAGCAGCTCATCTAGTGTGTCACCTATTACTCGAACAATAAATATGAAAGATGTGAGATCTCGTGGATGGTTATTTTGTGATAAAAACTTGTCAAGTAATTGCAAGAGATGATTTTTGGCAACGTGTGCCAAGAACATTTCTGTCAAGGTATTTTCCATGTAGTGGTGGCCTGACAAAAACACTGGCCCAGGTTGCGGTTGGACCAAACTGGCTCGTATTGGATTGAAACGACGACCACCTATGTGTTGTTTTGCTTGTAACAGTGGTTAGACTAGGGTTAAGTGATGAACTTTTGCACTAACAGTCCACAATCTCCTTGAGCGTCAATTAAGACAGCTTGGTATCACCTTAGGGTTTTATCAACTAGAGTAAATGGAAAGAGGTTCTATTTTAGCCACTCTGCTGGGACTCCTTCTCGATGAAACGTCTGACAGACTTGATTGAATTTCTTCAAGTGTTTATATGTATTTTCATTATCTTCTCCGAACAGATTTTTGACAGCAATTCGGATGATTCCTGGCTTAAGCTCGTACGATTCTGCTTCTGGCCTTGCATTGGATTCTTGTAACTTCAAATCTTTAGCTTTCGAAGTAGAGAATTATCTTAGTGTTAAATTTCACATATCTTAATGCATCGTCGTCATTCCTAACACAAAACAAAAACAAAGACACAAAATTAAAAATCTATGACAACAAAGTTGTTGGGTTAGTCTAAACTAAGAACGGAATTAAGAACGATGAACGAACACAAGAACACGATTAGAGTACAAGAACTGGATTAGAGAACTCAAGATATTTGGAGACCAGGATTAAACCACAAAGACTAAACAAAAATCAGATAATTAGAACACACTAGACAATTAGAACACATATTAGAAAACTATTAGCACTCAATTAGAACTATATTAGTGCACAATTAGCAGACACCCACTAACTATAATAATAATAGTAGTAGTAAAAGGCTAATACAAGATTTATAATAGCTTAAATGATAGTTATCCCTGGCAATGGTGACAGAAAAGCTTGGTGACGGCATTTAAGCACGTAAAACCTTACATTGCAAGCGACAATATCGTGGTAGCTTTTCACCAAGATGAGTATCATGGGTTTTGTCAATCCAAAAATAACTATGCTTAAACTACTGTTAATCTAGTTAATCAATTACTAGCTAACTCTAATAGATCTAAATAAACCAAAGGAATGATAAAGGACTATCTAATCACACTCTAATATATGTCTAATCAATAGCATAAACTGATCTTATCCAAGAGATTGGTATGAAATACACCACAATATTAATAAGAAGCTAATCAACGAAGGCATCCACAAGAGATATTGAGATTTGAGACAAACTTCTTATATGCTAAGAACCACCATGAGCTATGATCTAGCATGATAAACATGATAAACATAATCATGAATGTCATAGACTTACTCAAACCTTTCTCCTGCCCACGTGTCACTTAGAACGGGTTAATCGACGAACTAACAAGCCTTAACCATCTCTAAGCATGAGCAGATTCAATCACCCAATTAAAGTAAAAAGATTTACTAAAAGACACGAAGAACTCTATTATCTTGGCCAAGAATATGTAGAGATGAAGCATTGCAAAGACATGGATCATATAGCTTGTATAAACACAAAACTCATAGTCAAAAGACAACTTTATTGATCGAACTCAAGGTTTCATCAAAGCAATCATAAGAAGAATAGAGAGTTACTCGAGATACATTCTGAACTTGATGCACAAACTTGTCAAAATTGACGAGTTGATCAATATAACAAAAAATGAACTCGAAACTTGCCAGGAACATCTGGGGTCGGCCGACCCCTCAGGTTCCTGCCTCCTGCCGACCCCTCAGGTTCTTGCCTCTTCTTGCTTCCTTCTTTCGCCGAGATCGACTTCTCAGTGAGTCTTGCGAAGTTGGACCCCCGAACCCTCGCTTTGGAGCTCTGCTTACAATGAAATTGGCATGGCTTTCCCCTTGAGAGACTATGTTTATATACTTTTGGATGTGCCCTATATATGGAAAAACAAATGTTGTAATTCATGACGGATTCTCCGTGACGTATAAAGAAAACGTCACCGATGTACGGGTTTCATCCTAGGGTAACATTCAGCCCACATGTCTGTGATGTTTTAGATAAATTGTCATATAGAACATCATAGATTAGACCATGTCTGTGACGTTTTAGATAAATTGTCACATAGAACGTCATAGATTAGACCATGGTGGGTGACATTTTAAATAAATTGTCATAGAAAACGTCATAGATTAATTGCCAAAAAAATCCCTACCATTTTGTAGCAGGTCTTAGAAAAAATAGGCCCATTATCCAATCAGCATGGGCCCAAGGTTCATATAAATAATAAAATATAAAACTCGCGTAAAGCACGAATCGAACCGGAGAACAACCAAATAAACCAAGTAAAATATAAAACTCGCGTAAAAGACATGAAGAACTCTATTATCTTGACCAAAAAAACATGTAGAGATGAAGCATTGCAAAGATATGGATCATATAGCTTGTATAAACACAAAACTCATAGTCAAAAGACAACTTTATTGATCGAACTCAAGGTTTCATCAAAGCAATCATAAGAAGAATAGAGAGTTACTCGAGATACATTCTGAATTTGATGCACAAACTCGTCAAAATTGACGAGTTGATCAATATATCGAAAAATGAACTCGAAACTTGCCGGAAACACCTGGGGTCGGCCGACCCCTCGGGTTCCTGCCTCCTCTTGCTTCCTTCTTTCGCCGAGATCGACTTCTCAGCGAATCTTGCGAAGTTGGACCCCCTAAACCCTCACTTTGGAGCTCTGCTTACAATGAAATTGGCGTGGCTCTCCCCTTGGGAGGCTATGTTTATATACTCTTGGATGTGCCCTATACATGGAAAGCACTGCAACAAATATTGTAATCCATGACGGATTCTCCGTGACGTATAAAGAAAACGTCACCGATGTACGGGTTTCATCCTAGGTAACATTCAGCCCACATGTCTGTGATGTTTTAGATAAACTGTCATATGGAACATCATAGATTAGACCATGTCTGTGACGTTTTAGATAAATTGTCACATAGAACGTCATAGATTAGACTATGGTGGGTGACATTTTAAATAAATTGTCATAGAAAACGTCATACATTAATTGCCAAAAAAATCCCTACCATTTTGTCGCAGGCCATAGAAAAAATAGGCCCATTATCCAATCAGCATGGACCCGAGGTTCATATACCTTAAAGCAAATAAAGATTCCCGGTCTGTCGTGACAGGTGGGACCAAATAAAGGTTCGGTCAATCCTGACAGGTGGGACCCGCTTGTCAATAATAGGATTCAGACTGCAGAAGCAGTCCACGCGAAAACGGACGTTCAGATCACATACGGACTTCATTTTCAACATTCTATATATCGATGAAAAGCTAAAATCATAATTTTTCCAACCGAATTAAAACCACTTTAAAATTCGCTCTCAGCCAACAGAAATCGTCGAAACAATGTGATGTGAATTTATTCAGGAATCAGATTCGGACCGCAGAAGGAGTCCACGCGAAACGAACGCCCAAATCACATACGGACTCCGTTTTCAACGTTCAATATATCGATGGAAAGCTAAAATTATAACCTTTCCAACCCAATTGAAACCACATTAAAATTCTCTCTCAGTCAACAGAAATCGTCAAAAAAATATGACGTAGAATTTATTCGTGAAGCTGATTCAGACGACAGGAGCAGCATATGCGAAAATTTCGCTCGCAGCCAACGGAAAAATTCGAAACAATAGGATATCGAATTTATTCGTAAGGCATATTCCTTTATGTATTGATCTAAAGGTGTTTCAAAAAAGAAAATTTCCGTGCGTAGGATATCGAATTTATTTGTATGGCATATTCTTATATGTATTGATCTAAATGTGTTTCAAAAAAGAAAATTTTCGTTGCAACGCACGGGCATTTTGCTAGTAAATAATAAAATATAAAACTCGCATAAAGGACGAATCAAACTGGAGAGCAACCAAATAAACTGCACACGCCTTACCACTAGGCTGCCATCCATTCATGTCTAATTACTAGTGTTTTATTTTATTGTATAATGATTATACCTTTTTTATTACCAACAGGCGAGATTCAATCCACCATCTGACCACCGTCCTCATTCTGTTCCTCCACCCGCCGCCCCAAATGTCGTGCCTCCGCCGGTCCGCCCCCGATCAACCGCACCAGCGACGGTGAATCCACCTAGCCATGAGCTCACCGATGATGGTGAATCCGGCTCGGATTGGATAGATCCAAGCACTCATCCGTCACCCGCCGCCGGTTCTCCACCCGTCGCCGCCGCCGGCTCTCCGCGACGCCCAGTTCGCCGCTCTGCTCTTCGCCTGGTGCCGGCCAGCCTCCACCCTGGAGGATCTGCCTCGCAGGCCCACGCGCTGGCCGCCAGCTCTTCTACTGGTCATCAGCCTGCCCACTGGTCGCCTCTGTTAGCCGCCAGCGCACCCGCTTGCCGTCGCTGCCGGCCGTTCATTGTCTGCTGCTGGCCGCTTGCCCGCTCTGCTTTTGTATCGAGTCCGTCTGGTCTCTGTCTGCAACATTGCATCACCGCCGCGCCATCCCTTCTTCCCACCTCAACACCGGTCGGCAGCCAAGGTATGTAGTCTGGTTGATTTGGGTTTTCTGCAATGCTTGATTAGATGGATAGAAGTTGGGTGAATGGTATACTGTTTTCCCATGAATACATCAATGGTGTCAACGAATTTATGAGCTTCATTCAAGGAAAATTTGATGAGCATGAAGAAATTTTGTGCCCATGTAGTAAATGCCTTAATCAGAAGCACCACCTCCAAGCTCTCGTGGAGAAGCACATATTGATGAATGGCATGGAAAGCACATATACTCGATGGATTCATCATGGAGAGAACTTCGATGTTGATGTTATTGAAGCACAATTAGAAGCAGAGAAGAGGGCAAATGCTGAGCTACTATTGATTGTGAACAACCAGCGTGAACAAATGGATGTGTTGTCAAAGCAAGTGCAAGAAACAGAACTGGCAAGGATCAAGGATCAAGAGGAGATGAAAAAGAAGCAAGCTGACATGGATGCGAAACTTGAGCTTGTGCTGAGTTGGATTCGACCAAGTTGAGCTACATGGTATGGGATGTTAGGCAATGCTGCGACTTTACTTTTGCTGCTGCAATAGCCTGCATTCTGGCAATTGCATGCATTCTATTGATGGATAGGTTGCATTCCTTCTGTTATTCCTAGTGAGTGGATTAATTGCCATAGTGGATTCATCGTGTGATGTGAACCTGGATGGTATTTTGGGATTTGTTGTGATGTAATGCTGGATTATAACATGATTTATTTGTCTTCGATCTGATGTTATATCAGAATTCATTATTTTTTATGCCACTCGTGATAAGAAATTGTTATTTTTGGAATTATTTTTTGGTTGGAATGGCAATTTTGAGAATGGTCCAAAATAAAATGCGTAAAAATTAGCCAACCTAGTGGGCAAAGCTCAAATACGTTTGTTACTAAATGGGCCGTGACCAACTCGCCAACTTTTCAGTAAGCCCAATTCGTATGATGACATCAGCATCCAAGTTGGCAGCCAAGCCACATCAACTGGCCGCATGGTGACATGGCTCCTTAGTCAATGACGGATATCTATCCTACGTGGCAACAATTTGTGACATTTATTTTCGTCACCAACTCTGGGTCCAGCTTGGGCTTTGAGGGCCCAAAAGAGTTTTATGACAAGTGAGAAACGTCATGGATTGCTTCAATCCGTGACGAGTTTACGTAGAACGTCACACAGAGTAATCTGTGACGCGTAATACATGACCAAATTGAAAATCGGCACATACATTACTTTATGACAATTTTTTGATGATCCATGACAAAATGCATATGTCACGTATTATAAGATTTCTTTTAGTGAAGTCTAAGGTCGGTTCTAGGCTTGATCTTATCATCATTTGACCTCGTTCCATGTATCATCAACCCCCCTAATGGGCCTTGATTACTTGGGCCTTCATGATCCTTCTCATGAGTTTCTCTTTATCGGCTCGTGGGCTTTAATATCTTTATATTTTATGGGTCCAATATTCTCCCTGAACTTCTAGCTTTGATCCTTCTTCGTGTAGCCCTCTCAAACATTGCATTTATTCCTCATTTTTCTGTAATATTCGACAAAGAACAAAACAACAAGTATACTCGAATACATGGTTAATTGTTAGTAAATATGACTTCATTGTATGATTTATCCTGAAAAAACAAAAGAAATCATGTCAAAATAGAGCCTAAATATCATCGTTATCTTGCGCCAAACCTTAATGTATGTGGAGCGTAAATCCATACTTGATGGGGTAATATTTAAAACAAATAGGGCTACTAACAGGCTAGATGTGTACTTGTTCATTTCTCGTAATAAAACTATCTGAAAACTTTTTTGCCCTTGAAAAGAAAGATCACTCTTCTTGTCAAGCGATTGATTTTTATGTCTCCATCAGTCAACAATATTGTGCATTGAATCTTGATCCAATGATCCACCTACCCCACCTTATCCCCTCTCTTTTTTTTCCTTTTCCTCCCGCGACCCCTTTCTTCTTCTTCCCCCATACTTCCCCACCCAACTGCCCAATCGCCTGAGCCCCACACCGCCAGCCGAGCTCCCTCGCCTCTGGCCCCTCCCTGCGTGGCATGTTGCCACCGTCCTCTGCCACAGCCCATGCTAACCCAACGTAGAGCTCCCCCGCCAACCGCCCTCCTACCTTATCCTGTGGCTGCCATCGCTGGATCCTTTCACGCCACCCGCCGCCAGCTAATAGCGGTAAAGCCGGATCATGACACCCCTGCCGCTAACCATCCCCAACCGCCTTCCTCTCCCGCCCGACCAGCGGCGCCCTCGCCCTGGTCACAGCCGTCCACTGCCGGGCCGACAGCCACCCACGATCCTCCCTCTAAGGCGGGAAGCGGAGAAGAATACCCCGCCGGCAAACCCCCAACCCCAACCCCAAACCCTAAGAAGCATCGGCACTGCCGGGGACGAGATGCGGCATCGAGCTCTTGCCCAGCGAGACCCCTTCTTCACAATGAGTACCCTTCTTCTCTGGCGAGCTCCTCCCCTTGGTCCCTAGAGAAATGGCAACAGTATGATGGGGCATCAACCAATGATTTGCAAAATATCAATCGACTGGTGTTTAGCAAATCTAAAAAAAGGAATTGGCCACAGGAGAGAAAGAACCGCCGCAAAGCACATGCCCGTGATGCACAATTGGCCTTCCCTGCTAGCTGCTCTGTACATAAAGCAGGACCCACATGAGATCGTCCCAAGCAGTGCAGTGCATGCGTCGTGGACGATTCTTTGCTTTGGACTTTGGCACGGTACAATTCTCCAATATGTATATTTCCATGACTATTTTTATAGTATATTTATTAATAATCGTATCGTTTTGCATTTGTCTGAATATAAATATGTTCGTCTAATCTAACCACACTTTTTTATTGTATATTTATAATCGTAAATTTTGAATATGTTTGAGTTTGAGTATATATAATTTAGTCATTGTGACACGAGGCAGTAGTTACTGCTGGAGATAGAGACGGGGAAAGACGATTTTTCTTGAGGTACTGTATGTTGGTCTGTCACGTAATAACGTGGCGTTTTAATAAATCAATGTCTTGCAGCCTTGTTGGTAAAGGCATCGACTATTCTTCTTTTCATTTCTGGAAAAGCGACCCAAAATTCACATATACTTTACTACTGAAGCGATTGTAACGTCGCAAGTAGTATATTAGCCTGCAAAGAGGAACAAGACTACCTCTAATCAAATATACAGCATAGACATTGCAACGTCGCCAGAAGTTGCAATATATATGCAGACAAGGGATGTTTGATCATTCACGAGAGGAACCAACTGACGTCCATTAACATGATGCAAAGCACAAGTCGTTATTTTGACCTTCTCAAAGTACATCAGACGATCAACACAAGTAGTATATTAGCCTGCAAAGAGGATCAACATTATTAGTATATAGTAATTATATCAAGCCGCCATCAGGACGCAAGGGCATGCCTCATCAAGTCATCAGCCCATATATGTATATCTATATATATGCCAGACGACACACCGCAAGAACAATCACAAATCCAAACACTATACACATCTTGACTCCTCGGTAGTACTAGCTACATACGTGTACGTATGGCAAGTTCGTCGTCGTCGAGAATCGTAATCATGGCCAAGCTGTCCGTGCTTCTGCAGCTCCAAGCCCTCGTGCTCTCTCTGCTGCTGCTCTTCCCCTTGTCGCACGGCCTGAACCAGGACTTCTGCATCGCCGACCTGGCCAGCGGCGACACGCCGTCGGGGTACCCGTGCAAGCCCCAGGCAGCCGTCACCGCTGACGACTTCTACTACCGCGGGCTCAACACCACCGGCCCGGCCATCCCGGCTTTCAACATCGGCATATCGTCGGCCTTCGTCACCAAGTTCCCCGCCGTGAACGGGCTGGGCATCTCGGCCGCGCGCGCCGACCTGGCGCCCGGCGGCGTCGTGCCGCTGCACTGGCACCCGCTGGCCACCGAGCTGCTCTTCGTCCTGGACGGCACCATGGTGTGCGGCTTCATCAGCGCCACGCTCAACAAGGTCTACACCAAGACGCTCTACAAGGGCGACCTCATGGCGCTCCCGCAGGGGCAGCTGCATTTCCAGTACAACGTCGGCGAGACCACGGCCGTCGCGCTCTCCTCCTACAGCAGCGCCAACCCCGGCCTGCAGATACTCGACTTCGCGCTCTTCGCCAACGACCTGCCGACGGAGGTCGTCAGCAAGGTCACCGTCCTCGACGAGCTGCAGGTCATGAAGCTCAAGGCGTTGTTCGGCGGGAGCGGCTAGCTACTCGTATTATTTTCTTCATCGACAAGCAGGGTTAGATTAGATAGATGAACTTGAATTGAATTGGTCGTGCTTGTCATGCTGG
The DNA here is from genome assembly GCA_022530915.1 of Paspalum notatum. Classification (NCBI taxonomy): domain Eukaryota; kingdom Viridiplantae; phylum Streptophyta; class Magnoliopsida; order Poales; family Poaceae; genus Paspalum; species Paspalum notatum. The sequence goes on from CM039691.1 coordinate 6,935,511, forward strand.
ATAAAATAATTTGCACGCTTAACGCGCGCGAACAATGGTGCTTTAATTTGTCAATTGTACGTAACTTGCAGCAGAAGTAATGGTGGTGTGAAAATAATAATTGTATCATCTGGAATGGTGTCGTATTATAAATAAAAAAATATAAAGAGACCGGGTTTGTGTGTGTTTCCAAACTATGAAAGTGAAAACAGATAGTAAAAAAAAAAAAGATTACAAAAAGGGAAAGAAAGTGACAATGAAAAGGATATACTCCTAGTTGTAAACTCAAATTTATGAATACATGAGCTGGATGCCAGGATCAAAACTATATCTGAGTAGAATATGGTCTTAGGAGTAAAGAGATAGGAAATTACTCCAGGAACCAATATTCAGTTGAGTGGTCACCGGCTGCCCGATCTAGCAGCGGCATCCACTGGTGGCCTGCTGTTGGCGCCGAAATGCATGGGGTGGCGGCGTAGCCCCATGGAAAATCTCTGCTGCAGGAGTGGGGGAGGGGGTTCCAAAAGCAAGATTAATAATACATTTTACTATATAGACTTTATGATGTTGCCATATTATATATAGCCAATTGAAAATTCACTCGTATATTAATTCTCTTTTGGTGTAAACCATACATTTAATACTTGGTCCATCTTTTCCTCTCACAATCCACCTCGAGCAGGCTACAAGTGAGCAGCCCGCTTTTCTTCTCTCCATTTCTGTTTCTTCCATGTCACCACAAAACTGATATGGCATCCTTACAGCTCACCTACACCACTTATCATACTTAGCTCTAAGCTGTGGAGGTCTAACGGCTACGGCCAACTAGTATCCACCACCAATGAGTGGACAGCGAAGACTGAGAGGCCCAACCAATGTTGGATTTGGCCTAGGGGGTGCTTGATTTGGCTATGTCCAATAGGTTGAGCCCGTTATCAAGGTAATGGTTCTAAGGGTGCCAGATACAGCTACGTCTACTGGGGCTGAGCTCGCCTGTGGCCGCAGGAGCTGGACATATAAGAGCAATCCCATAAGTCAGGAGAATTGCTCAGGCATGTACTAGCTTGAGGGAGCGTCGATCCGGCCCCATAGAGGTCAGATCCAACGGTTGCAGAGGCCACGATAGTTGCCGCTCACCTTGGAGATCTAGGGGAGAGAAGGGCGGTAGAGAGGCACATGGTGACCTTTGTTGTGGTTCTACTTTGAGCGCCACTGCTAGGTGCTAGCCATTAGAGGTGATGGTGGCGCCTAGGCTGGTGTGCCCTCGAATGTGGCGGCTCCCGAGTTTCCCACAAGTGTGATGCTGGTGTTGCGGAGTCTCTTTTGAAAGCAAAGTATATTTACAGAAAGGGGAAAACAAAATCTGAGATCAATTCTCCATGGTCTTATGGCAAGAAACCGGGTTCATGATATTAAATGGGGGCCTTTTCAAACAAGGGGCTTGACTGTCCAAGTCATTCTACGATACGTAAAGATTTGAGATTTTTGCATGACACTGCTCCATTGCACTTGCACCCTGATGTCCTGAGCAAGCTTCTTTGGAGATGGTCCCCTGATCAGTTGTAAAGCACTGCTTCAGTAGTCGGCATATCGATTGGGGCTTTTATTTTGAAAAAAAAAACTCGCGCTAGCGAACTAGGAGCAAGACGAATCCTTCTTTTGGCTCTTGTTGGACTGGCGCTCGTCAACGTCGGCATGACTTGAAGCACCGTGTGCTTATTTTGCGCTCTCTGCACGAATTATTTTTTGAGACGAAGTCGCCCTCTGCACAAATGGATGAGGCAATTGATCAATCTTTTGCGACCCGTTGGGCTTATGGTTATAAAGCTAACTTCAGCTTCCGAACTAATCGTTGAGGATTGGGCTTGTTTGCACCTCTTATGTTGAATTGGACCTTGGGCCCCCGATCGAATTTCCTATGTATCTTTCAGTAGGACAGAAGCCCACCTATCGTCCAATGTTTGAGATTCGTACAGACAACTACAACCATTGGATTCACGTCTAAAACCTAGCCTTTCTCTCCCATCTCCCTCCTTTCCTCCCTCGTATGCCCATGCCGCCGGCCTGCCCCGCCACCGGCCTCTCCTGCCCCGCCTTCGCCGTCGCAGGCTTCCGCCTCCGCGCGCGCTGCCCCGCCGCGGGCTGCCGCCTTCGCGGACGCTGCCCGCTGTGGGCCTGCTTCGCCGCCACGCGCCGCGCCACTGCAGGCTGCCGCCTCCGCGCGCGCTGCCGTTGCGCGCCGCCGTCGCTGCGCTGCCAGAGCTCCGCCGCCTGATTCAACTATTTCAACATTCCATCTACACCGATTCAACATTCCACCTGCACTGATTCAACATTTTAGTAACATTTATTCAACATTTCTATGTATAAAGATTTGAGATTTTTGCGTGACACTGTTCCATTGCACTTGAACCTTGATGTCCCGAGCAAGCTTCTTTGGAGATGGTCCCCTGATCAGTTGTAAAGCACTGCTTTGGCATATCGATTGGGGCTTTTATTTTGAAAAAAAACTCGCGCTAGCGAACTAGGAGCAGGACAAATCCTTCTTTTGGCTCTTGTTAGACTGGCCCTTGTCAACGTCGGCATGACTTGAAGCACCATGTGCTTATTTTGTGCTCTCTGCACGATTTATTTTTTGAGACGAAGTCGCCCTCTGCACAAATGGATGAGGCAATTGATCAATCTTTTGCGGCCCATTGGGCTTATGGTTATAAATCTAACTTCAGCTTCCGAAATAATCGTTGAGGATTGGGCTTGTTTGCACCTCTTATGTTGAATTGGACCTTGGGCCCCCGGTCGAATTTCCTATATATCTTTCAGTAGGACAGAAGGATTCGTACAGACAACTACAACCATTGGATCCACGTCTAAAACCTAGCCTTTCTCTCCCATCTCCCTCCTTTCCTCCCTCGTATGCCCATGCCGCCGGCCTGCCCCGCCACCGGCCTCTCGTGCCCCGCCTCCGCCGTCGTAGGCTTCCGCCTCCGCGCACGCTGCCCCGCCGCGGGCTGCCGCCTTCGCGGACGCTGCCCGCCGTGGGCCTGCCCCGCCGCCGCGCGCCGCGCCACTGCAGGCTGCCGCCTCCGCGCGCGCTGCCGTTGCGCGCCGCCGTCGCTGCGCTGCCAGAGCTCCGCCGTCTGATTCAACTATTTCAACATTCCATCTACACCGATTCAACATTCCACCTGCACCGATTCAACATTTTAGTAACATTTATTCAACATTTCTATGTATAAAGATTTGAGATTTTTGCGTGACACTGTTCCATTGCACTTGAACCCTGATGTCCCGAGCAAGCTTCTTTGGAGGTGGTCCCCTGATCAGTTATAAAGCACTGCTTCGGCATATCGATTGGGGCTTTTATTTTGAAAAAAAAAAACTCGCGCTAGCGAACTAGGAGCAGGACAAATCCTTCTTTTGACTCTTGTTAGACTGGTGCTCGTCAAAGTCGGCATGACTTGAAGCACCGTGTGCTTATTTTGTGCTCTCTGCACGATTTATTTTTTGAGACGAAGTCGCCCTCTGCACAAATGGATGAGGCAATTGATCAATCTTTTACGACCCATTGGGCTTATGGTTATAGAGCTAACTTCAGCTTCTGAACTAATCGTTGCAGATTGGGCTTGTTTGCACCTCTTACGTTGAATTGGACCTTGGGCCCTCAGTCGAATTTCCTATATATCTTTCAGTAGGACAGAAACCCACATATTTTTCAATGTTTGAGATTCGTGCAGACAATTACAACTATTGGATCCACATCTAAACCCTAGCCTTTCTCTTCCATCTCCCTCCTTCCTTCCTCCCATGCCCATGCAGCCGGTCTGCCCCGCCGCCAGCCTCTCCTGCCCCACCGCCGCTTGCCGCCTCCGCCGCTGCAGGCTTCCGCCTCCGCGCGCTGCACCGCCGCGGGCTGCCGCCTTCGCGCACGCTGCCCGCCGTGGGCCTGCCCCGCCGCCGTGCGCCACCGCGGGCTGCCGCCTCCGTGCGCGCTGCGCTGCCGGAGCTCCGCCGCCTGATTCAACTATTTCAATATTCCATCTACACCGATTCAACATTCCACCTGCACTGATTCAACATTTTACTAACATTAATTCAACATTTCTGTGTATAAATTGTTGAATTAGAATTTGTAAAATTGAAATGGGTCAAATGAGACGTTGAATTAGGTATTTGCACTCGTTGAATACGTGACCGAGGTAAAAACAGAGAGAGGGAAAGTTTTTATTGGGCCTTCGTGAGTTTTTTTTTTTATCTTGGTAGCTTAATTTATCTTCCGGTAGATAGATAGGAAATCCCCTCAACCTACTACCTTGGACCTTGGGCAGTAGATGGTCCCCCGTGTCATGGTCATTCCAGTCGCACTGTAGTAGTACTTGACTAAAGTGCTCTTTATTTCCGTCTTCCGGAGAGGGATTCGTGTACTCGCGTCCGCCATGGTAGATTTGTTGCAGAGAAGCAGACTTCAACTTGCGGCCACTTGCGTCCTGCCTGCCAGTGTAGTGTACTACGTACCAGACTTCAATTGTCCGAGATGAAGAAGACGGTGAGATTAAGTGACCTCTTCTTCTCTGCATATATAAGTACACCACACTGGTGGGACAAAGAGGACGAGAGCTGTTATCAAAAAAAAAAAAAAAAAAGAAGAGGACGAGAGCTGACAATTCGTTGTACATTGCCTTCGCGTTGGTCAGTTATTTGCGGACGGATGTACGCACGCACAATGCAGATTTGTCGACGTCTCGTGCTGACCGCGCAGTCACAAATCGTTCCGGCCGTGTGGCAGTGCGCTGCACGCACGATTCGTGCATGAACAGATGCGACGCGTGGCTTTGTCAAACTAACTACTCCACCGTATATATCAGGACATGCATGCATAGTTGCATACGTAGTAGGAGTATTGCATGAACTGGCTTCTCCTATTTAAACACCTGAAGAATCCATACATGTTCCCATGAACACAAGCTCAGGTAACCATGGCGCCCAACAAGGCCATGATGCTCCACCAGTGCCTCGTGCTAGAAGTGCCCTTGCTCTCCCTGCTGCTGCCCTTCTCCTCCCTCGCCCTGTCCCAGGATTTCTGCGTCGCCGATCTTCAAAGCCCCGACACGCCGAGTGGCTACCCTTGCAAGAATCCGAACAGCGTCACCGCCGACGACTTCCACTCCAGCGCCCTGGCCAGTCCCGGGCCGGTCATCCCCCCGTTCAACACCGCCTTGGCCTCCGCCACCGTGAAACAATGGCCCGCCGTGAACGGCCTCATCCTCGCCTTCACGCGGGTCGACATCCTCCCCGGCGGAGTGGTGCCCATGCACACCCACCCGCGAGCCTCGGAGGTCATCTTCGTCGCCCAAGGATGCCTATACGCCGGCTTCGTCAGCTCCGACGCCAACAAAGTGTACATGAAGAAGGTGTGCAAGGGCGAGCTCTTCCTGTTCCCGCTCGCCCTGCTGCACTTCCAGTACACCGACGGCAATAAGACCGCCGTGGCGATCGCCTCCTACAGCAACCCCAACCCCGGCCTGCAGATCACCGACTACGGGCTCTTCGGCAACGACCTCCCTGTGTCATACGTGGTAAAGACCACCTTCATCAAAACCGAGGAGGTCATAAGGCTCAAGGCGCTCTTCTTCCCGAGTTCACTACCTAGCGCTCGGTAGAAGTTGCTCGTAGTTGTGGTCTCTGGTGTGTGAGAATAATTTACATGCGCGCGTGCATGCACTGTCCTGTCACATTGAACCTGCTATATATGTTGCCGTCGTAGTATTCCTTGAGTTATATATTCTGTCGCCCATTGTTGCGCTGCAATTAAAATGGGCTAGCTATTCATGTCTCCGAATAATATGTGTGTGAGAATAATATGTTTCCGAATATTCGCTATTTTCGGTGAAGACCGAATTCTTTCCTTTCCCGAATAAAAAAACTTGACTCAAAACTAAACTACCAGTAAATCACGACTTATTTATTTTTAAAATATTATGAGTATATTTTTAAAATTTAAGATGATAGAGGAGTTCAGCAAACGACCAAGACCCTAGCGAGGTACTATAAGTGAAAGAACATGGCCGTCCTAGGTTAAAAGAACCACAACAAGAGCCAAGGCGGCCAGAGCGCACACTACTAGGAATAAAAAAATTGGCTCACAGCTCACATGGCCACAATGCTACTGCGCGCCACTACTGCCGCAGTTCTGCGGGCTGCTGCCGGCTGCGGCTATGGTGCTGCTTTGCTGCTGCTGCTGCTGGCATGATGCATCAGCTGCCTGGCTGCCGCCAGTGGTCTGCGTCGCTAGGCGCCTGGGCATATATAGCTGGCCGGCGGCTCCTTCCTGGGCTCCTGGCCGCCGCCCGCCGGGGAGGGAGTAGTCGAGGCGCCTAGTCGAGCAGGGTCCGGTACTCTGCACAGTGGCGGTCCTGATATCTTAGGGGTTCGGAATGAAATTTTAAACAGGGCCTTTGTTGATACTGCGTACTCTTTCTGTCTTTTTTATTTTTCTCTTCTTATTTCAAAAATAGACTAGCCAGTTGCAAATATTCGAGAACGGAAATAGTATAAATGTTACCAATAAAAACCATACAACCGGTGATCCATTAAAAATTCACAATCTTAATAAGTTGTTTATATATGCTTCCAAACCATCTTTCTTTCACCCATATAATACAGACTACATGTTCATTATATACGTAATAGGATAATTTTGTACAAATATTATTATTTATATAGAGAGAATGGGGCCCTTGACATGAGGGGGGCCCGGATCGGCCGCACCGTCCGACCCCCCTCAGGGTCGGCACTGACTCCGCAATCCGGCAGCCGCCTGGAAGGGAGAGTTTGGAGCGGCCGGCCGGAAGGGAGTCGGGTGGCACGCTGCAGGCAGGGAGCCGGGAAGGAGACGACGGCTACGCTGCGCTTGCGGTCAATAGGTCAACGAGCCAGACGCCAAGGAGAGGTGTATTTCTTAATAATTTGCTACTTTTAGGAGATGACCCTCCTTCAAATGCTAGTTTTAGATTGGACTCAATAGATTTGCCAAACTCTCTAGAGAATTGGTCTAATTATTTGCCACTTTTGCACACGTGATAGCATATGTAGGACGTTAGCGTGGCACGCGGCATGGCAAAAGACGAGCTTTGCCCATGGCAGTCATCAGGTCCCTTACTAGAACCCGCGCACGGCGCCAGCACAGGTGAGTGCCGTGGCGGCCACGGGGACAAGCGCCATCATTGGCCTGGTGGTCGCCATGGATGACAGGGATTGGTGGTCGTGGGAAGGAAGGAGGAGGAGAAGGAGGGAGAGGAAAGTGGGGAAGTCGCCAACGCCAAAGCGTGAGGAAGCCACGGCGTCCTCCTCTCATCCTAACGGCAGGCTCCGAAACCAAGGGCATGCGCCGCTGTGTCCTCGTCTCATTCTCCCGTCCTCAAGGACCACCTCCTCGTCCCGTCCTCCCACACCACCGCCGTATCGAACGGGCCCCACCACTGCCGCTCCATGCCCACGCTAGGCACCGCCGCGAGGGCCTAGGCAGGCGGCATGGTCATCGACGTCAATGGCCTGAAGCGGTGCAACGGCGTGCAGCGCTCGTGGATGCTTGTGGACGCGGCGGCACGGCGAGGCGATGCGGGTGCTGGGGGCGGCGGCGAACATGAAGAAAAGCTCGGTATGGCTACCATGGATGGGAGAAAGGAGAGCAAGGAGAGAAATGTCGTGACAGAAGTGTGGGGAAGAGAAGAGACAAAGGGTAGATTGGTCTTTTCCTTTGCCCAAAGATGCTGAATCCAGCGTGGCACTCGGATGTGGCTTGCCACGGGTGCAAAGTGGCAAATGTATTAGCCATTTCGCTCTTCTATGCAAAAGTGTTGAGTCCAATTTAAAAATGATAAACGGATGCGTGCTATTCGTAAGAGTCGTAAAATATTAGATTGCTCCAAAAAAATGCGGTTGCTTGTTAGTTGTGGGCCGTTGAGAGCTAATGGGCTAAAAAATCGAGGGGGTTGAAAAAAATTTTGGGTTGCGGCCCGGGGCCTGATTCCGCCGGAAATGCTATACGTCGCCGCAACGACGTTTCAGCTTTCTATATCGCTGAAGGGTTATTTTGTTTCTGTATTTCGTATTCGGTTCAAAAGTTGTTTCTTGGCCCATCTCGCATCAGCGAGCCCTTCAGTTTGTGTGCGTTGTATGTTCATGGGTGTTCTGGAGTCGAAGTAGGGGCAAAGGTATTTTTTGAGGGGAAAAAACTCGGGTGACGCTAGCTAGCTGGCTAGGGGTGGTAGGACGAAATTCCCTTTTGGCTCGCTTTGGATCGACGCTCGTTGACGTCCGCTTATTTTGCCGAAAATCATCCGGCCCACCCGGGTGGACCGGATCCACCGTCCACCCACCCTTCCCTCTCTATTATTTTAGATGGTTATTGGGCCTAATTTGGTCCATATATTATTTCTCCACTGTGTTTTTTCTTTTTTCATGTTAATTTGTATTTTTTCTTCCTTTTATCCCTTTTTCAAATATATATATCTCTTATTTTTATTTGTTAATTTTTAGAATTTTTTCAATACGAAGAATATTATCATTCCAAAGATAGAATATTGTTTTTATGATCGTGGAATATTTAATTCATAAAGATAGAATATTTTTTATTTTACTATGAAATAGAAATATTTCTTTTGTAAAGGTAGAATATTATTTAATTATATTTTTACTAGAATAATCATCCTGTCAATGTATTATATTTCATTCTCAAAGTTAGAATATTTCTTATTATTTTTAAGTAGAATATTATTTTTTATGAATTTGAAAATATTTTTCTGTAATAATAGAATATTTTTCATATAAAATTTGAATATTTCAATATAGAGATCAGAATATTTTTTGGTTCATGTAGAACATCAGTATTGCATACTTAAAATATTTTCTATAAATACAAAATATTATTTTATGAAATATAATTTGGGCCGAATTTAAGTTAGATATGGGCCAAACCAGAAATTAGATCGAATAAAAAAAACTTAAAATGAGGAAGGGGTGGATGGACGAATGCTTGGTGCACCCAGGTGGAGGGGATGAGCCCCCTTATTTTGTGCTCTCTCCACAAATGGATAGAGCAATTGACCATTTGCTTAACTACATGACATCTAGTGTGTTGCTACGAGTATTTTAGCATTGAAAAGCAATATGAAAAATGGTAAATGAAATATTAAAAATTATGAAATAAAAATATGTGCATATATTTTGTGTCTTCTTCTAGATGCATGCATAAGTATTATTAGCCACAGAAGATCGAGAAAAGACACTAATAAAAGTTCCAGTGGCTAGTGGGTCTTATGACGACATGGCTTTATAAAAATGTTGGAAAATCTTGTAGTGGATGGCTCCAATTTAGATATAGAAGATTAGCTTCGCGTTTTCAACGGGGAAGTTTGCGCGCACATATTGTGACCATTGGGCTTATGGTATATATATATATATATATATATATATATATATATATATATATATATATATATATATATATATATATATATATATATATATATAGGCCCCGCCACGGCACGGTTCGTTTAAAACACGGCCTGTTTTTGACTGGCCTGTCAATGAAATCAGACTGTTGGGCTTGGACTAAGCCGGTAGCACAGTTGGTTGGTTAATTTAAATAGATAAAGATGCAAAAATAAACATTAGTTGGAGTTTGAATGTTGGCCTTGTGGCCACTAAAATCTCTTATTACAAATGTTTGATATAGAATAGTTAATATTAGTATAGATATATTTATTCTAAAATAATTTAAAAATTAAATGGGCTGTGTCGGGCACGGCACGGATCCCGTCTTAGGTTGAGCCTGAGCCCGCTAAGCACAGGGCTGGTCCGGGCCAGAACCAAGCCTATTAAGCGGGCCAGTAGGCTGTGGGCATTTTGCCATCAATAGTTTACGGTGCATACTTCAGCACCAGAACAAAGGGTGTCTACAGTTGTATCAAATAGCCACTAGGACTTGGCCACACGCATAATACTCTCAATTTCTTAGAATATGTGGAATTTTCTATTTATTTGGTCGTCGCTAGTTATTTTCTTCTTCTCCACATTTTCTGTCCATGTAGGAAAAAAAAGTTCTAGCTAGTGAACTAGCTAATGATTGGAGGCACCATAAGACAAAGTCTAATAAATCATTTATATAATCATCTATAGTACAAAAATAACATTGTAAACAAAATAAAACTTAAATATATGTAATGTGACTGGCGATCTACTAGAGTTAGAGTCAGGCTAAGCATTGTGGATTGGGGTTATTTGCACCTCATATGCTGAACTGGACCTTGGGCCGCTGGTCACTCAAACTACTACTCCCTGTGTCCCATATTACAAAGGGTTCTAACTCTCTTTTTATTTGTCCATATTAATATGTTTTTTTTTGCGAATACGCAGGAGAGCTGCGTATTTTTGTATTAAGTAAGAAAAGTAAGAACTTACAACTTAGCGATGTTTGATGGCCATCGCCTACCGACTACAAGGACGATCTCTCACGACAACAAACAACCAACACAACCCCGGCGATCCATCTAGATCAAGCCTACTGCGCGCAGACCGGTGGCTCTGCCCAAGACCCACAACTCAGCGGTCTCAAGTATGGCCCTAAACACGGCTGCCGAACTTGGTTGCTCTCCCCGGAAACAACAGGCATTCCGCTGTTTCCAGATCGATCAACACACTAGACCAAAAACAGTGTCGGCACCCTTCCTCAGGTCCGCCGGCCAAGAGCCCCTAAACGTCTGCCACCAATCTAGCAAACTCGAGCAACCCTCCGAGGTAGGCAGCCGCAAGCCAACCCTGTGCAACGTCAGCCGCCAAACCACTCCGGCAAAACGGCAGCGAAAAAGAAAGTGATCGCAGGACTCCGGCTCTCTGTCACAAAGCCAACACAACTCTCGCGCATCCAGCCCGTGACCCCTCCTGAGGCCGCGAACGTTCCAAACAGAAGTTTGATGTTATCCATTCACAAGAACAGCCAACGACCACCAACGGATCAGCCCCTCTGGCGATCACAGCCGTGGCCCGATGAAACCTGCGGGCCCTCGCCGGATTAAGGGACGGGAATAGCTCTGCGAGTGCCTCCCTATGTCCCGAAGTCAGCGTGCTTTCGTACAGCTCATTGTACTCCTTGACCGCGTTCGCGGCGACCGCTGGAACGTCGACGTCGTAGCCCAAGCGCCGCATCGCGATGATCTCTCCCCTTTTCGCAACCGGGACACTTGCTAGCTTCTGGGCAGCAAGGCGCTTGCTTCTAAGTGGCAGTCCTTGCTCTGCCGCCTTGGCCGCTCTCGCTCGAACTGGTGGAGGCGAACGGAGCAAGCCTTGGCTTTCAGTTTGCAGCGAATTGAAGAAATCTTCTGCTTCCTGATCGTCTGCGAGCACCGGGACGGCCTCGCCCTCGACTGTTTCGTCGTTCACCAGCTCGGCCCCGATGCGCTGCCCGTTAGCTGGAGAGCTCAGCTTGTTCAAAAGCGGCTTCTCCACAGCAGACGGCGTGACCCCGAACGGCACCGCGTCAGCGCGCGGCACAGGCACCCTCCCGGCGTCCAACGGCTCGGAACCCCCATCAACGCGCTCCTCAACAGCTGCCCCGGCAGGCGCGGCAATCTCGCTGGAACCTCCGTCGACACGCTCCTCAACCGCTGCCACAGCAGGCACGGTAATCTCGCTGGAGGTCACTGGCTGCTCCACGTCTGAGACCTCTGCTGGAGAGCACGCCGTGCCAACGGCGACGAGCGGCTCATCAACAGCAGCATGCACGACGTCCGAGCTGACGACGGGTGTCTCGCCTTCGGCCCTGGTTTCGCAAGCTGACACAAGAGCATAGGGCCCCTCCTGCACGCGCTCGGCCAGGTCCGCTTCCAGTAGCATCGGGTCCCTTCCTGCCGGGCTACAGTTGTCGCGTTCCGTCGCCAGGGCAGTCACGGACGAGAGGACAGGGTCGTCACCTGGTACCGGCTTTGCCACTGCCCCCGCCAAAGCAACCACCTTTTCAGCTTTTGACCGTCCGAAAGGAATCTCGCCGGCAGTCACGTGAACCCCCTCAACGGCCTCGATGCCGGCGACCCTGCGCCCGCCGTGCGCGCCGCTGCTGCCCGCGCCACCATCTCCACCGCCGCCCTGCCCATCAATAACCCCTCAAAGACACAGGAACCCCTGAATCCGTGGCCCCATGAATCTGTCGGGCGGGCATGGGTCGAATCGCTCGTCGTCCGAGGAGGACGGAGGGCTTGGTGAAGGGGAGGACGGCTCGGACGGCAGCGTGTAATCCTCCACTCGCCGTAGATGAACGATGGCGTCGTACTTGAGCACTGTCTTCTTGCGTAGGTAGGGCGGCAAGTGATCGAAAATTCGATGTAGTCCAGGATCTTCATGAACGACCCACCGCTTCTTCTCGGCGACGCACAGTGTCACCGTCCTGGGCACGTAGGACGGGCTGCGCGACCAGGCGGTGAGGCGGAACGCAGAGAGGTCGGCCTTGTTGTCCGTAGCCTCGTGGACCTTCTCGACCCAGCACGCCGGCGCAAGCATCTTCCGGGCGGTGTCGATGTCCCAGGCAATGCGGCGGAATGCCCTCGATGGCGATGTCGAGCTTGTAAAACCAGTCCTCCTGGGCTGCGTAGTTGAGTCGGGTCCACGGCCGGAGCGACAGCCTGGTGCCGTCGGCGAGCACCGAGCCCGCCCTCATGAGCGCCTCCCGGACGCCAGGACTTGTCGGCAGCACGATGAAGTTGTCGGGGTAGAACGGTTTGACCGTGGCGGCGCCAGGTCCAACACCAGGGACGGCTAGCACCGCCGCAGTCACTGCCCCCAGGGAGCAGGTCGCCGCCGAGTCCGCCGCAAGCGCCACCAGAGCGGAGGCAAGCCGCCCCTCTTCCGCGTCGATGCTCTCGGTCCTGTCGATGATGCACGTGGAGTGGAAGGGTCGGAGAAGGTAGTGCCTTGGCGGCAAGGCGTTGACGTCGATGGTCCGGAGCGCCAAGTCCTCGTCGTCCTCCCGCCTGGGGCCTCTGCAGGAGGTGGTGGCCAGTATGGGACCATCCCCGTTGAGTCCGGCGAGGAGGGAGGCGTCGGCCCTTCCGCCTGAGAGCCCGTCGGAGTGGGCGGACTGTCGTGCCGCGCTCTCACGAATCTCCGCTCCCTGCCGCCGCCGCCCTGAGGGGCAAGAGTGGTGAACCTTGGACGCTTGCAGTCCCGAGCAAGGTGGTGGAAGCCCCGACAACGCAGACACCTGCGCGGCAACCTGCAGGTGGCCACCTTGTGCCCGTAGGACAGGCATCTGAGACAACGATCAAACAGCTCCGATGGGATCCGCGGGGAGCTCCGCGGCTCGGTGCTTCTTGGCCCTCCTTGGCCGCCTCGCCGCATGCCAGCTGCTGGCAAGACGCGCTGCCAACCATCAGCATCAGGCGGAGAGAACCTGCGCCCGCCTCCCGGTCCAAGGCGCTGGTGGACGGGAACCCGGACAGCGGCGGAGCCGGGAGCAGAGGGGCACACCGGATCAGCGGCCACTGAGTGACGCGATCCACGGCGTGCCCTGCGTTTGCTCCTCCTCCGACGACGAGGCTTGGCCACCTTCTCGACAGCTCGCGTGTCGACCTCCGCTGGCTCCGGCGCCTGCTCCGCACGCAAGCGGGGGGAACCCAGGAGAGCCTCCTTGTAGGACGCCGGCGACCCACCAGGTGGATCAGGGGACGAGCTCCCGTCCACGTCCATGGAATCCTCCGCCCAGCGAAGCTGCTTGGGTCTTCCCGCGGTGACGCGCGCGGGGTGGAAAGGCGCCGCGGCGGGGGAAAGGGAGGAGGAGGCCTTACCAGACCCTGGCGCGGCGGCCGGCGAGGCCGGGGTGGCCATCGGCGGCGGCCCTCTCTGTCGCCCTCTCTCGCTCGCGACGCGACGTATTGAACACACATACATAGAAAAATGAATGAATTTAGTTGAGTTCTAGAATCCATCGGGTCTGAAAAAGTTTTTTTAGTTATTCAGCCTACCACATTAGGTAACGAAGGACGAGAGCTGACGATTCCTTATACAGTGCTCTCGCGTCACACTAGTACTCGTTGGTTAGTTATGCGCCCACGTACGCACAATGCGGATTTGTTGACGCCTCGTGTTGACCACGCAGTCACAAATCGTTCCGGCCGTGTGGCAGTGCGCTGCACGCCTGCACGTGCTTGAACAAATGCGACGCGTGGCTTGTCAAACTAACTACACCGTAAAGCGTTAATGCATCAGGATCAGGACACGATCGCTGGCTTCTCCTAGCTATTTAAACACCTGAAGAATCCATACATGTTCCATAAACGCGAGCTTAATTTGAGCTAGCCTACCAAGCTAGCACAGCTGGTAAACCATGGCGCCCAAGCCCAAGGCCGTGCTCCGGTACCTCGTGCTAGTACTAGCAGTGTAGTGCCCTTTTCCCACGCCCTATCCCAGGATTTATGCGTCGCCGAACTTGAAAGCCCAACACCGAGTGGCTATCCTTGCAAAAACCCAGTCCCGCGCCAGTCATCCCGCCCTTCAACGCCGGCTTGGTCTCCGCCACCGTCAAACAATGGCCCGCCGTGAACGGCCTCGACCTCGCCTTCACGCGGGCCGATATCCTTCCCCGGTGGAGTCGTGCCCATGCACAACCACCCGCGAGCCTCGGAGGTCATCTACGTCACCGAAGGCTCCCGCTTGTCAGCCCCCCGGCCAGCAGGTCGTCGACTACGCGCTCTTCGGTAGCAACCTTCATCAATCTCATTGAGGTCGAAAGGCTCAAGGCTCCCTTGTGGCTTGATTTTTGTTCCTATATACGTTTGATCCTACCTAAGGTGATTAGAGCTGGCACCAATAGACATGATGGATCATGGGCCAACAGATCTGACCACCATGCCTGAAAATAATCTAACCCGATATGATCCAACGGGATATTGTTCAAATGACATGCGCACTCGTTCACGAGTCGATGGATTTTTTTTTAGTGCCGCGATTTTCTCGTGCACGACCGAATCGATCAAACTCGCCGCGTTAATGTACGCACGCCGCGGCGATTTTTCTTTTATTGATCGATTGCGTTAAATTGAACAACAGAGCCCGTATTTGCTGTGTGGCGTCCCGCACATACGGTGCTCAAATGGTGTGCCTTCGCAGGGCACGCCAACCCTCCGGTCCCCATGTTTACGAGTTGGTGCGGTCGGACCAGTACAGACGATGCGGCGCTAAAACAACAGCGCGTGTATTCGGATTCGCATGTATTTATTTACATGGGCCGATTCGTATTTCCGTGCGGTGGGCGGTAGGCCTATCCGATTTGCCCATCAGGAGCCAGCAAGGGCCTTATGTTTGCGGTCGGTCCATCAAGCTCGCCTATCTACCCGCTGCCTCTGTCGGTCCGCCCGTTTGCGGGCTGCAATGTTTCCGTCTGCTAATTCTCCAACGGTACAGCGGGCCTGGAACGGCATAGTGTTTAGAAAAAAGTCCATCCCAGATCCCTCAACTTGTAGCCGAATCTAAGATTCGTCCCTAAACTCAAAAACCGGATACGGTGGATCTTCGAATTCGTGAAACCGGTCACTGCGCCGAAACGGTCGGCTGTTTTAGCCAACGTGGACCGCTGCCCCGCCATGTCACCCTGCCAATGTGGAGAGGGCTCACTTGTCAGTCCTTCTATTATATCCCATCGCCTCCATGACCGCCGTCTGCCGGACATTCCCCATAGTGCTGAAAGTTGGGCCCGGGCCTAACGGGCTGGCACGAGCACGGCCCGAGAAACTAAGCACGAAGCCCGGCCCAGCACGAAGACGATTGGGCCGTGCTAGCACGGCACGAAGGACGGGCTGGGCCGTGCCTAGGTTTTCGGCCCATCGTGCCACCCGGCACGGCACGGTGTCCTGGGTGGTGCCTGGGCCGGCCCGGCACGAAAAAGCCCGCAAAAGCCCGAATTTGGCCCGACTTACCCCAACAACTCCCCTCGGCCGGTTCACTCAATCCCTAACCCTACGCGTATTCCCCAATCCCCATCCATCGATTGGAAACTGAGAGGCGGCGGCGATGCTTGGCGAGGCGGCGGCACGAGAACATGGCGGATCCATCAACCGGCTTCACATCCAGGGCATGGCGGAGGCGGATCCCCCGCAGCCCCGCACTCCCGCAGGCAGGCAGGGTCAGGGACGTCGTCGACGGCACCCCGCCGCGCCGCCGCGGTGCCACAAGCGGCTGCTACCCACAGGTACAAGTACAACGTTCGACAAGCTCACACGCATCCAGGGCTCCAGGCTGGCAGGATCCACACGCGCACGCGGCGGGGAGGATCCGCACACGACGAGAGTAAGTGTTCGCCGCTTCGAATCCCACCCGTTTCCTCTTTTCCCCATAGGACAGTAAGTGTTCGCCGCTTCGAATCCCACCCGTTTCCTCTTTTCCCTTTCGATGCTGCTGCCGTTAAATGCAATTAACCGTTGTTATTATTACTCTTAACGTGCTTTTCGAAAACCTAATTGGAAAAAATTGGGGATGGAAATCCATCTGGCACATTCCAGTGAGCCAGTGCCCGGGGTTTCTATAAAAACCCGTCTGCCCTCAGCGACTGCCTGCAACCCGCCTTCATGTATTTGTTTAATTTATCCCACACACTCACACTCACACCCCATCTATGAGTTAACCACATAAATCCTTCGATGGGGAGGAAGAGAGCAGCTGCTAGAAAGCTTCCTGCTAGGAGAGATGCTACCTGTGTCAATCCTCGCCAACTCTTCCCAAGCATGGGAGATTATGGCATGGATGACTGTCACATGGACGGCACTGAAGGGTTTGAAGATGCAGCCTTTGTCGCCGATGTGCCATCCCCAGCTGCCAGGGGTAGGGCTCCTGCTCAGGACCCCGCTCCTGCTGCTGATGTGAATGTGCCAGTGCCACCATCAACTGGTAGACGCACAAAGGTGCCGTGTTGGAATCATATGGACAAGCTAGAAGTTGTCGAGAATGGTATAAAATGTTATTATGCCATATGTCACTATTGCAAAGCTAAGTTGAGTGCAGATTCCAATGGGGGCACTGGACATTTGAATCGGCACTACAAAGCTTGTTTGGAAAAGCTAGGACAAACTCGAGGAGGCGGTGTGCAAACTCAGCTCAACTTTGCTGCCAACGGTACTGTAAGTACATGGGTTTACAACCCACAGGTAGCACGTGAAGCAATTATCGAATATATTGTCTCTGAAGATTTACCTATTATGATGGGAGAAAGCCAAAATTTTAAAATCTTGATTCAACGTGCGTTCTGTCCACAATATGAGCCTGTTAGTAGAACAACTACAAAATCTGATTTGATGTCACTGTACAAGAAAAAACTTGCCGTTGTTAAAGAATCCTTTAAAAATGTTAGGTTTTCTTTTGCTTTAACTTCGGATGTCTGGACTTCATCGCACCAAAGGACTAGTTATATATCTGTTGTTGCACTACTTGGATGATTCTTACTGTCTAAACAAACGAGTTATTGGTTTTAGAATGATGGATGATTCACATTCTGGAGATGCAATTGCTAATCATATTCTTGATGTTGTCAATGATTTTAATATTGCTGATAAGATTCTCTCCGTGACTCTTGACAATGCTTCCTCAAATACAGCTGCCATTGAAATTTTGGGCCCTCATATTCGATCATATATACATGGTTATGTTGTCCACCAAAGGTGTGTGTGCCACATTCTAAATTTGGTAGTTCAAGATGGTACAGCAGTTGTTAATCCATACTTGGACAATATACGTGCTGCCATTCGTTTCATAACAAGTACTCCTCAAATGATTGCTAAGTTTGCTGAGTACTGCAGGGCACACAACATGAAACCAAGAAAGTTTGGACTCGACATGAAGATCAGGTGGAATTCTACCTACCTTATGCTTAAAAGTCTAGAGGGTTATGAAAACCTTATTACTGTCTTTGTGAATGCTAATGCTAAAAATCTTGATCTGGTACTAACTGAAAATGATTGGAACATTGTGAGTCGTTTTAGGGATTTCTTACTGACCTTCTATGCAGCAACAACTGTCCTATCAGGTGTTTACTATCCTACATCGTGCTTAGTTATTGACTACATTTGGTTAATTGCTGAAACGTTTTCTAAGCACAGATCTGATGACCTTCTTTGTACTGTAGTTGCTCCAATGGAGGTAAAGTTTCTGAAATACTTTGAGCAGATATCCCATATATATTGCTTCGCAACTATTTTTGATCCTCGCAAAAAACTTGATGGGTTGAAAACTGCCTTAGAAGGAATAGGCGAGTTATTAGAATTTGATTTCTCAGATGCTTTTAATCATGTAAAAGAAGACCTGTTTCGTGTATTTGGCTATTACTACAGCAAGTATGGTGAAAGGGAGGTAGACTCTCGTGTTGCTGACCCAGAGATGGAAGAAGCTGACACATCTTTGACAGCTCACTTATGGAAGCGGTCGAAAGGGAAAGAACCTACTACATCATCGTCAAGGCAAAGGTGGAATCCTAATGCTGAATTGAATCACTATCTATCTACTAACTTTGCAGCAACTGACCGCAAGCTAAAGGGTGAGAAGGTAAAGTTACTTGAATGGTGGAGAGAACATCGGTATAGTTTTCCAGTTTTATCTCATTTTGCTAGAGATGTTCTTCTTGTTCCTGTCTCAACGGTTTCCTCCGAAGCAACCTTTAGTACAGTAGGGAGAATAATTGAAGAAAGGAGGTCTTCCCTCGCACCTGAGACGGTGGAGGCAATCACTTGCCTTAAAGATTGGAAAAGAGCAGAAGAACGGAAGCAGCATCAACTTGAGGATCCAGAGATTGAACTTGCTGCTGCAGATCTGGAGCTTTAACTTGCTGCTGTAGATCTGAAGATTTACTTTTCTGTTGCAGATTAGTCACTAGATTTAATTTATTGTTATTTTTGCCATTGTGGACTGTATTGTAACCTGGACATTGCTTTTTGGACACTCAAACTTTGCCGGTCTGTACTCTTTTCCTTACTGAGGGAGCCTCACACTGGGGTGTAAGGTTTTTAATGAGGCAGACCGAGGAATAGATATGTAGTTCCCCTCAAATTGTGTTTGTTTTGGTCTGGTGTGATGCTTTGGTCTAGTGTGATCATTTAGAGAATGATCTGGTATTATCATTTGGATGTCATTTGGTCTTATATTATCAGTTTGCTTGTGAAGGCTCTGGTGTGATATTGTTACCATTTAAACAATGTTGTTGTGATCATTTCGACACTTCAATTGTGTGTTTTTTTTATGGAATCAAGTGATGTATTTGTTAATACTTATTATGCAATTATTGATTGATTGAGAACATGGAGAAAAACCTATGAAATGGTAATATTCATGATTTGTGGGCCGTGCTTGGGCTGGCCCGGCCCGAAGGAAGCCCGGCGTGCTTTAGGGCCGTGCTGGGCCGCGGTTTCAGATACTAGACCCAGCACGGCACGGCACGAGAAAATTCCGTGCCGTGTCGGCCCGACACGATTTGGCTCGAAGCACGATGGCCCGTGCCGTGCCGGCCCGGCACAGCCCAACTTTCAGCACTAATTCCCCACCTCCGCCATCCATCCTCCGTTTCGTCTCCATGACGCGCACCAGCCATGGCCTCCACCTTCTATTTCCTAGCCCGCGCGCTGGACCCTTCCGCGCATGGCTTGGCCACGGCCGGCGAGCGGCCTGACACGCGCTGCGCCCCAGCCTCCACCCCGACCCACCTGGACCGCCGCCGCCCGCCATCGCGCGCCCCGCCCCTACCCCAACGCGGCGCGCGATCTCAATCAGCACGGCGTCCACGGCGGTGGTGAAGGCGGCTGTCCCGTCACGGGTGTGGGTGGCGAGGCGCGGAAAAGCGGCGCGTCGTGAATCGTTCGCGGTCGCCATCCTCCTCCGCGGCGGCAGCGGCCCGTGAAGAGCGAGTGCCCCATCGAGTGCGACCGTGGCATTCGGGCGTCGCGCCGCGCGGCGCGCTGCGCCGCATCTCCAGCTCCATCGCCTCCTCCTTCCTGTCCTCCCCGTCATCGTTGTCCAAGCCCTCTCAGGCTCTCCGTCCGGAAGCAGGGAAGCAAATTAAGGTGCATTCACCAACACAAGAGCAGCCAGCAAGGAAGCTCGTCCGGGAATTGATCGCTCAGGTCAGGTGAATGCTGGGCCGGCGCTGGCGAGGAACCTCTGTGCCATGTCGTACCGGAACCCATCGGCGGCGGAGTTGTCGGCCACCCAGACGAAGACGCCGTGCAGCCTCCCTTGTCTCCGCAGCACGCGGCACACCTGGAAGAAGCCCTTGTTCTCGGTTGGGGTGGGATCGCGCGGGGTCGACGAGTGCTGCGGCGCTGGTTCTGGGAGCACCGCCGCGCGGGTCGGGGTGGAGGCCGCGCCGCGGAGTCCAGGAGCGTCGCCGCGCAGGTCGGAGAGTGCCGCGTTGCCGGGCGGGGTCCGGGAGCGTCGCCGTTCGGGCGAGATGCTGCGCGGGGAGGCCGGAGTCGCTGGGACGGGCTGCAAGGCCGCGTGCACTGCGTCGGCACCGAGCTGGATGCGTTCGCCGAGGACGAGAAGCGACGGGAGCAGCGGAGGGAAGGTGTTTGTAGAAATGCCTAAAAGAGAAGAGGCTGGTTAGAGGTTGGAGAAGAGGAGATCCGACTGACATGTGGGTCCAGTAGCCACGTGGGCATTGTGACATAGCAAGAGTTGTGTCCACGTCAGCCCAAAACAGGGATGGTTTCGTGCGAAGATGGACCATGTCCGGTTTCACGAGTTCAGGGGTCTGCGGTACCTGGTTTTCAAGTTGAAGGACAAAACCTGGATTCGGCCACAAGTTGAGAGGTTTAGAATGGATTTTTTTTCTAGTATTTACAATGCCGTATTTTTTTCTATTGTTTACGGTGCCATATTTAATTTCGGGGGAGCCGTATGGGGCACCCGCTGGTTTCAGCCTTTATCCCCGACCCCGAGTGACAGGCGCCCAAAGTGGTGGCGGTGTGCAAAGGCAAGAGCGCCGGCCGGTGGCCTTTCAGTCATCGTCAGATCGATGCTCCTGTTGCCTGATCAGGTTCCTGATATGGTACAGTGTAGGCTACACTGTGTAGCTGGTCCGGCAATGACCTTGATGAGAGAAAAAGGATGATCCCAGATGATCCATTGATCAGGGTGTTGGTGTTGCTCGTCCGGCGAGCGCTTCCTATCGTTGCTGATACGTTTGCCTGCTGCCCTGCTCTCGTGCGTTTGTCTATGTAGTTTTGTGTGCTTTTGGCATGTGTCTCGCGGCGGAGCGCCGAGCTAAGGGTGGAAAGGTTTCAGTCGATGGGAGAGAGTACAGCTTTTGTAATCGGCAGGATGTCTTGTGGCTTGATTTTTGTTCCTACGTCTGAGCATCTCTGAGAAGATTCGAGCTAGCAACGCTAGATCTGATCGTGGACCGCTCGATCTGATTTAACCCGCCTAAAAATAACCCAACCGACATGTGCTGTAATTTTTGATCTGCAACAACGATTTAACCTGCAACAACCGATAAGTTGGGCAACCAAGAAAACTGTCTTGAAGCCAAAAAAAACTCAATTCAACCCGAAAAAGAATTCATCCAACTGGTTTGCTAAGAGTGTGCGGGGCAACCCAACCCAACGGTAGGCGCGGATCGGGACGTGAGCCGTCCTAAACAACTTGCGGTCCAACTTTAACCTCACCCGATCCTTGAAGTGGTCTAAGCACCGCACGTAGAGAGTATCGATTTACGACATGGTGAAGGCTGATAGCTATTTCGGTATATTATAGGTATTTTTTCCAATTTATTTTGCAGTTTTTATCTTGAAATCATTAAAAAATAAGTACAAAATATTGTTCGAATGACATGTAGCCAAGGCTGATAGCTAATTCGGTATATTCTAGGTATTTTTTTTCCAATTTTTTTTTTGCGGTTTTTGGTCTTGGAATCATTCAAAAATAAGTACGAAAATATTGTTCGAATGATATGTAGCAAAAAAATCAAAAAAGCTTGGCGCATATGTCATGCGCGCTCATGCACGAATCGATCGATTTAATTGGCAGCGTTAACAGGTGGTTGCGATATTTTTTTGAGTAAATTCTCTATATGCCATTGAAAATTATAGCGATATTTTATGTACTATCGGAAATTATGCAATCCCCTTAATGCCATCAGTTTTAAATTTTGCATCCCTTCTATGCCATCGTCGTTACTTTGAATGAAATGGTGTTAACTTTGTGTGCATTGCTGTAAAATCTAATGTTTACAGGGAGTTCTTTGTATACTGACCAAGACATAAGGGAAAGAAATAGATTTACCATATATTTTAGGGGGATTTGTGCAAAGTGACCTTCTTGAACCTCACAGGATTTGTGTACACATCTGCTCCTGCTCTCGGGAGGGGAAGGCTGAGGCAGGCACGGCGCGTGACGCACGGGCACGGAGGTCCTACAGTGCGGCGACGGGCGCACGAGCCAGCCGGTCCAACGCCTCCCCGCGACGCTCACGTGCACATGCCTGCCCGCTGCGACCATCGCCTCCACGTCCACGCCGCGCCTGAGCGCCGCGCGCCTCCGAGTAGCTCGTGTACGGCACGTAGACGAACGCGCCGTTCGACGAGGCCGACGCTTTGCTGCCGCTGGAGGCCGGGGCCGGCAGGGTCGGCGCCGGCACGCACATGGACCCGACGGGAGCAGATGGGCCTGGAGCGGGAGGTGGACGCCGACGCCCCGACCGCCTCCTGCGGCTCCATCCCCGGTGGGCGCCCGACGCCCTCCCGCAGCTCCTCCACCGCACCTGCGTCCCGAAGCTCGACGTCGTGTGCGGCCTCCGCGCGCGGAAGTCGTGACTTCTGAGGCATGCTGGCCCACCTCCGCCGCGCGCCGGTGAGCACGGCAGGCCGCGGCGGTCTCGCGCGGGCACCGACGAGTGCGCGGCTGACTCGCGTGGGGGCACTGGCTAGCACGGCAGGGCGCGACGGCCTCGCGCGGTAAGGGGCGCGGTGGCTTCGCGCGGGCGCCGGCGAGGGCGCGGCCACCTCCATCGAGGCGCCGGCGAGCACGGCAGGCGCGGCGGCAAGCGGACAGAGAGGATGGAGTTACTGTATGCCATGTGGGCCAGCTATACCAAATAACGGCGTCAGCCTGCTTAGGTAATGGCATACAACGGATCAAAAATTAAAACCAATGGCACAGAAAGAAAATTATAATTTCTAATGACGTACAAGAGATCGGTATAATGTTTTAGTGGCATAAAGAAAAATTTACTCATTTTTTTCATCGATCGAGCTCCCACACAAGGACCGATCAAACTCGCTTGCATTAACGTACACACGTTGGTGCGGTTGGACCAGTTTAGACGGGTTCCAATAATTTTTGACCTGCAACAATCGACGAGTTAGACTCGATGGTAAGCGCAGATCGAGGCGTGGACCGTCGTAAACAATCCGCAGTCCAACCTTTAACCCCACCCAATGATTGAACAGGCCTAAGCACCGCGTGTAGAGTATCGACTTACGACAGGGTGTAGTGCGGAGGTCGAAAGGCTCAAGGCGTTCTTCGGCCAGAGCTCACTACCTGGCGCTCGGTAGGCCAAAGAAGTTCCTCCCAGTTGTGGTGTCTGGTGTGTGAGAATAATTTACATGCGCGTATGTATCTGTCTGTCACATTGAACCTGCTATGTCACCGTCATAATGTTCCTGAAGTATGTATTCGATCTGTTGACCGTTGAGCTACAATTGAAATGGGCTAGCTATTCATGTTTCGTCATAACTAAACTACAAATAAAGCTAGACTTATATTTTCTTTTAAAAAATTATGAACTTGTTTTTTAAAAAATAATGAACATGTTTTGTAAATTTAAGAAAATTTAAGAAAATAGAGGGGTTCAGCGAGCGAACAAGACCAAAACCACCATAGCGAGGTACAAATGGAAGAAGTACATGGCCATCCTAGGCTAAAAGAACCATAACAAGAGAAACTCGCCTCTAACAAGAGCCAAGGTGGCCACCATTAACATCTCTTAGCTCAACGGATTTTACTCCACAAGTGTACGAAGATTTGTTGTAGCTTTTCACTGAGAGTATTCCAAATATCATAAAATTTTCACAGGAAAACGATTGGCAATAGATAGAAT
This sequence comes from Paspalum notatum, assembly GCA_022530915.1. Lineage (NCBI taxonomy): Eukaryota > Viridiplantae > Streptophyta > Magnoliopsida > Poales > Poaceae > Paspalum > Paspalum notatum. Next base: position 6,959,608 of record CM039691.1, read on the forward strand.
GATAAGCCGTTCGAACGAAGTAGACTGTAAACTAAATAAATACCACTTAAGTCTTAAACAGGAGCAAGATAAAAAAACGGTGTACGGTGGAACAAGAGTCCAATGAAGACCAACGCGATCAGTAGCTAAGTGCAGTTTTCTAGAGGACAACGAGCGAGATAAAGACTCCAAACTCTAACTCTAAATGGCCGGAAAGGATTATTCACGGCTACACTAATGATATCCGAAACGAACTGGGGTCTTGCGTCCAGCAGAATTCTAGACTGCCCCGAGGTGGTCATGGGTAGATAGTTGGCCAACCAAACGAGAACTAGCTCACGCATACGGGCCTACCAAACGACTGGGTCAGGATACATAGGGTATACTTTCGCTGTCCAAGAGGACGTACCAACCAGATCTACATAGGTAAGATGACACGCTAAACTACTTTTAGCTTGGACACTAAAAGCTAGTATCACCAGTTATGCATATGGGTGCAAAATACTATGTAGACAACAGAGTGGAATTTAAAATATAGACGGTGGGATAGACGAGCTGTTAACACCAACCTAAAGTACTTTAGGCTAGCACCATAAAGAACAACTAACAAATTCAGCGCTGGTCAAAGATAGGGCAGATGTCTGGCCAGATTATATCGCAGGACAGCGGTCACTGATTTGGTGAGGTTCCGTTTGGCGCCTGTTGTTTGGGTCCCGATCAGATCATCAGTCAACGCGATTTTTTAAGTGAACCAAGAGGATTTTGAGACATGCCTTTTTTTCTAATGAAGAGAAACCAACATCCAATCGAAAGCAGTTGTAATGATTTGATTTCGTTGATGCTCACCGTAGAATGTGGTTCAACCAAGCTCCGCCAAAGGCGAGGATGTAGGGATGGTCGAGCCTCACCAAACAATGACCAGAGCGTCTCCACGGTTCGTCCAATGCCATCGTCTCTGCACGCGGCTGTAGGGATGAAAACGTCGGAAATAATCGGAAGAAGGCTAATTTTTTTTATTTCATATTTTTTTTAAAAACGGAATCGAAAACGATATTATCGGAAACGAGTACAGGGCCGGTATTACGGAAACTTAGAGAACGAAACTATCCGATCGGGTATAGCTTGATACTGATCGGAAATCGACAATTGATAATTTGAAAAAACGGTTGGTGAACGCCATGCATAGATTTAATAAATCAAAATTGTAAGATAAATATAATTGTTTTGTTTTAACTCAACACTATGATGAATTACAAATTGCACAAACTTATAAGTATCACCACATATTACATATCAAATCTAATAGTACAAGACTCAAAATAATTAAACAATTCAAATTCACAAATATGATTATTGATTCACCATTCCTATATCCTCACATTTAAGTGGCAAAGTAAACAAAATCTAGTCTAAAGAGAGGTAGTAGAAGTGTGTCTCATGGCCTTGTGTTGCGTATAGACGCGTAGGCTAAACTGTTAAAAACGGTATAATATTCGTGATAATTACCACAAAAATACGATAAAATCCAGAAACAGTGGGAAACAGGAAAAATCGGTTTCGTTTCCATTTTTTGAATACCGTTATCGTTTCCGCATAAAATAATTTTGCTGAGGGTTTGGACCTTGGTCAACAAGCCCCCAAGCTTCATAGTAACACTTTATGACCACTAAAACATCTTGTTATGTGTGTTTGAAATAAGATAGTTAATATTAATATAAATATATAAATATATTTATCTTAAAATAATTTTAGAAAACAAACGGACCGTGCCAAATATGGTGAACGGACACAGCACATGATGGCCAACCCTATTAATTAAGGGCGCATTTGGTTGCCTGCTTCTGCACGTGCAAGCATCTGCAGATGCAGCCTCTTGCTGTTTGGTTGCTGTGAGCCGGGCTCTGTGTGTGCAACGCTGGTGTTTGGTTGCCTGCACCGAGGTTGGAAGCAAGGCTCGCACGATGTTTAAAGCACCCTCAGCCAGGCTCTGCAGAAACGAGCAAATTGATCGCATCTCGGGAGCCAGGCTCCGCCGGTGCTGGCTCACGCAGCCTGGCTTGCGGGAGAAGTGAACCAATCACGCCCTAAACAGACTCGCGGGCGGGCTAGCGGGCCATAGGCTTTCCGACCATCTATAGCTTTGCTTACGGTGCTTACTTCAGCTTCGGAACCAAGGGTGTATACAGCGGCAGTGTCAAATAGCTAGCCGTTGTTAAAGGAATAAAGAAATAAAAATAGTAACTAGAACCATACACGTAATACTCTCAGTTTTTTTTTGAATACATGAAATTTCTTGTATATTTAGTCATCACTATCTTTTTTTTTTACATTTTCTGTCCACGTAAGAAAAAGAGCGAATCGAATGAAACAGCTAACAATTGAAAGCGCCCCTAGCTGCTAAGCATTGCGGATTGGGGTTATTTGCACCTCTTTATGCTGAACCTTGGGCCGCCGTTCACTCAAACTACTACTTTTTTGGATAATTATTCAACCTTCTACTTTGAGGAAAAAGGACGAGAGCTGGCAAGTCGTTGTAGAGTGCTTTCGCGTCACACTAGTACTACATTGGTCAGTTATGGGGACAGGTACCCACAGTGCAAATTTGTCGACGCCTCGTGCTGACCGCGCAGTCACAACTCGTTCCGGCCGTGTGGTAGTGCGCTGCACGCATGCACGTGCTTGAACAAATGCGACGCGTGTGGCTTGTCAAACTAACTACACCGTACAGCGTTAATGCATCAGGATCAGGACACGCATGCATGCTGTAGTAGGAGTAGTACATGATCGCTGTGGCTTATCCTATTTAAACACCTGAACAATCCATACATGTTCATAAACACGAGCTTAATTTGAGCTAGCATATCAAGCTAGTAGCACAGCAGGTGAACAATGGCGCCCAAGCCCAAGGCCGTGCTCCAGTGCCTCGTGCTAGTGCTGGTAGTGCCCTTGCTATCCCTGCTGCCCTTCTCCCACGCTCTGTCTCAGGATTTCTGCGTCGCCGATCTCGGAGGCCGCGACACACCGAGGGGCTACCCTTGCAAGGACCCGAACAGCGTCACCGCCGACGACTTCCACTCCAGCGCCCTGGCCACGGCCGGCCCGGTCACCCTGCCCTTCAAAACAGGCTTCGCCTCCGCCACCGTGAAACAATGGCCCGCCGTGAACGGCCTCAACCTCGCCTTCACGCGGGTGGATATCCTCCCCGGCGGAGTAGTGCCCATGCATACCCACCCGCGAGCCTCGGAGGTCATCTTCGTCACCGAGGGCTCCCTGTACGCCGGCTTCATCAGCGCCGACGCCAACAAAGTCTACATCAAGAAGGTGGACAAGAGCGAGCTCTTCGTGTTCCCTCAGGGCCTGCTCCACTTCCAGTACAACATCGAGAAATCGACTGCCGTGGAGATCGCCTCCTACAACAACCCCAACCCCGGCCTGCAGATCGTCGACTATGCGCTCTTCGGCAACAACCTAACGGTGCCAGACGTGGTAAAGACCACCTTCATCAATGCTGCGGAGGTCCTAAGGCTCAAGGTTCTCTTCGGCCTGCGCTCGGTCGAGGGTTAAGAAATTGATCGTAGCTTATGGTGTGAGAATAATTTACATGGGCGTGCATGCATCTATCTGTCACATTGGCTTACATATTTCTAGATTTATCTAGAATATGTATGAACACTATATAATAATTTGGTCCGATGCATCATCTAATTTTGATGGTGTTTGAAGTCAGAATATATTTTCATTATCTAAAAAATGACGCCAACATAATATTGCTCAAGTTATATATTCTATCGTCCATCTTGCAATGCAATTGAAATGGGCTAAGCTATTAATGTTTTGTCAACACTAAACTACCAATAAAACACGATTTATTCCTTTTTAAAAAAAATCATGAGCATGATTTAAAAATTTAGGGAGATAGAGGGGTTCAGCAAGTGACCAAGATTACCCTAGCGAGGTACAAATAAATGTAATATGGAGTACATGCTAGGCTAAAAGAAAAAAAATCACAGCAAGAGAAAGTCGCCTACAACAAGAGCTAAGGCACCAAGGCGGCCAGAACACAACTAGCGCCCACCATTAGGGCTAAAAAATTGGCTCGCGACTCATAGCTAAACTTAGGTTCAAAGCGGCTTTGGAGCAAGCTCGAGCCAAGCTTGCTTTTTGTTCTCATTTTTTAGCGAATCGACTCATCTCAACTTGCTCCGGCTCACAAGCCGATTGTTGGCTCCTAGGCAGTTACCTCCTCGATGATAAGATGCGAAAGGGCAACCGGTTTCAGGGCTTTCCACCTAAAAATCCAATTGGTGTGCTCATCCAAAGGTTCCAAACAATAGGATAAACATGGGTTTGTGAGACGTTTGCGACAATCGACCCACTAGGTGGTGAGTGGTTTAGTGCTTGAAGGGAGGACTGCAAGCAGGCCAAAATGACATAGCATGCATCGTGCAAAAAATAATTTCTCTACTTTCCATGCTAGCCGCGGAAAAGGTGGTCTAAAGTCTCCAACACTTGTGCATAAAATGTGGAGGTTCTGTTGTCACTTAGGTCATGCATGAGTAGGCTCTTCGAAGTACAGTAGCAACCTAAGATGACTAGCCACATGAAGGCCTGGTGTTTATTAGAAGGGAGTCTTCTAGAGCTTCTTTTTACAACGATGCTCGCATTCTAACAAAGAAAGCCCTATTGGACGAGGAAGAGGAGAAACCCCACCACGGGACCACCACCACTAAATGAAGACATTGTTCTTTCTAAGTGTGGCCAAAGGAGCTCCGAAATGTGTAGGTACTAGACAATGCCAATAGCTAAGAGGGATGACTAGATATCATATACCCAATGGTTATTGAAGAGAGCCTCCCAAACAATGCATCAATGTCCAACGATGCTCAGCATTGTGGTGTGCAGGTGTGAGATCTTTCAATGGTACTATTCAGCTAGCGTGACCTAAGAAAAAGTAAGTGGAATCATCATTGTTTATGTGAATAGCAATTAAGGTTGTGAAAAAGGCATAAGCAAAGGAATCAACACTTAGAGGCAATTAGCCTAGGTGCATGACCGATTAGTTCACGCCAGCCACAACCAACACATGTGTTGCTCACAGCCAATGAGCCAGAGGTTGTTGGGCCATGTGCCTAGGCCTGGGCTCAACTAGGCAACAGACTCTTGTCCAATGAACCACACACTTGCCACCTGAGACGACTTATGTCCCTACCTAGAGACATACCCTATGAAAGCAATTGTACACGTCTCAAAGACCCAAGGTGAGATCCAAGTGTTGATGGAGAGGTAAACTGGTATGGAAGACAAAGCGGTTTTGGTGAGTATCAGTCTTCACCCTTGCTTAGTAGCCATTCTTTCTAACTAGGCATGTGAGCCACAACTGAATACCTAAACTGGAGAACTTATGGATGGATAGGGAACCCCTAGGTATTTGTTGGGGGAAAAGGTGACCATACATGGCAGGATAGCCTATGCTAAAATAACAAAATACAAGATATCCTATGCCAAAATAACATTATACAAGCTAAAATGGAGGGCTAGAGTTAACTCTTGGATGGCTAAACCTAATGCCTCCTCAAATATGGAGATTGTCTCCTTGATAATTTAGAGGTCATGTCCTAGCAAAGTGAACAAAATGATCACACCATCATTGTATAAGAATGCCAAAGCGACTACCTTACATCTAGAGGAGTATGAACTTACTTACATCGACCAAGATGAGCATAACATTGAGGTACTCCAATCATGGGACAAAAGAGCATAGGAGATATCAGACCAACCTAATGAAGGCCATAACCATATATGATGATCAGGTGTAATGTTGAGCATGACATACTGATGGCTAATGAGAGTATGAATGCAACAGTCAAACTAGACCCTTGGATACACAAGATCATAGATGGACACAATTTAGATAGATTCGGCCTGCTCAATCACGTAATACCCTACATCATGTGTGTGCAGAGTTGTATTGCATATGTCTAGGGTTTATGATTGTCAACAACGGGGTACATATACTCCACAACATGTATCTAAATTTGTCTTGGATAAGTCAACCTTGTAATTAAATTTCTCTAATGGGGATTGACCGTATCCAAAAGCGGAGCACCAATATATTGGCTAGGGCTTTGGCAAAGAGCTCCCAAAACTATGGATCAGACTGATTGGGCAAAAGTAACAAAGCCCATTTGGATAAGAAATGCTTGGTTCAGGTAGTGGGCGTTGTTGTCAAGCGAACTCACGGCATCAAAAGTGTGACTGGTGTCATACTTGATGACTTACCAAGCGACTATAGATGACCAAACGGGCGGCACAGCATGGCCTGGCACAGGCCCGTTAGGCACGGCCTACTAACGTGCCGTGTTGGGCGGCACTATGGGCCTCAACCGCGGCCCAGGCATGGCACGGCGGCCTGCCTAGCGTGCTGGGCCGGCCCGCCAACACGATGGGCTGAGCAAGCACTAAGAGCCCAAAACACTAAATTGTTGAAAATCGCCAAAAAAGGTTACAGCAGTGGGAATCGAACCATGGCCGACTGCCTAATAAGGTTAGGCTTGAGTTCACATGTGACTTAGGATTGATATATATTCATAATATATGTATAAAACGTCTTTTAAAATGAAAAATATAATTTGGCCGGGCCAGGCTGGCACGGTGTGCCGAGGACACGGCCCAAGCACGGCCCGCCTTCGGGCCGTGCCAGCACTAGCACTACTAACCGGGCCGTGCTCCGTGCCGGCCCATTTGGCATGGCCCATCTGGCCATCTATACAAGCGAACATTGACGATGTCAGTTTTAGCGGCCTTGTCGGGCGGCATGTTCCTAATAATGTCCAAGATTCCATCCAAGGTGAATGGGGTTGTAAGGTGGTCAAGGTTTAGCCATGGCAATATACTGAGTGCCTTAAAGTTCAAGGTACACGAGCGTGGTTGGACTGAGTCAAGATGGCGTCAAAGGAGAGGAACGCGGCATTAGCCTTCACCTCCTCTATATGGCTCCATTGCAGTTAAAAGAAGCAATAAAATCCTTTCGACATATATGGCTCGCATGCAAGTTGAAGAAACGACTATAAGAATCACCCTTCACAAGCCCCCAAAGGTATGGCCATTGTCACACGATGGGGTACTCCAAGGTTGCGAGTCCTAGGAATTTGATCTTGAGAAACCTCCTAAGACCATCTTCAACAATTGAAAAGCGACCTGAAATCATGCGCCTATCCGAGGTGGAAGACCAATTCCTTGGCGGTCTCAAGTTGGATGTGTACGTTACCAACAAAAGAGGCACTCCAACTCTTAAGGGCCTTAGTAGTGCCGTGCAACTATTAGTTGACAATGTGAAGCGGATCTACACAAGGTACCAGCTTCAACCATGCCATTGCAATCATGAGGAAACCTTAGCATTTTTGCCAAACAGTCTTGAATTGAAGTGTTTGGGGGTACGGAGGGCACCAACCTGGATTTGGGGTTTAAAAGGAATTGCATATGTTAAATTAGTGCCAATCAGACATGGAGAGATAAGACAAGGCCTACTGATCAATTAGTTACTTTGTGGGTTTGGCTTGTCCTACCAAAAACATTTGGTCCCCTTTAGGACATGGGAAAGTTTTCCGAATCCTAAGTTTTTCCAAATCCTTTGGAACGCAGGATTCACAAAACACAGGAATGGAGTTGCCTGTCACTCGCAATCCTACAGGAATCGGAAACGCAGGTAAGTTTCAAATGCAGTGTTTGGATGTAGTGTAGGAGAAACGCAGGAATTAGAGGAGAGAGATAGACATAAAGGAAAGTTTCGAAGAGGTTGGACCTCGTGTTAAAATTCCTTCAAAATCTCAATGCAAAGAGTCATTCCATAGAAATTTCATAGGATTGGTAGGAATTCAATCCTTTTTTTCCAAAGGGCCACGTAGGAAAAATCCCTATAGGATTTGAATCCTACAAAATTCCTACATCTACCCTTTTTGCAACAAATTTTAATGCTCCAAATGCTTATATTTATGGATAGGGATGAATAGACAAAATTACGTTTACTAGATCTTTTACGAATCTTTCATAACACAGATGACGCTTCATTTTTTTAAGCTGACGTTCCGACCAACAAGATTGACCGATTCCTAATTCAACAGTCATGTCTAAAACGTCATCTACGCTAGAATGTAGTAGTACATTGTTAGTGTCAAGATTGAATTTGATGGATTTTTGTGATCAGAAGAAATACAGGCAAGTGCAGGATCAAGGACGGAGAAAGATCCAGAGCTATGGGTCGGAACTTGAGAAGTTGCCTGAAACATGAATAAGATTACCCATTGAACACACCATTTTTTCCTTGAAGATATACATCAAGATACAATCTGTTGCCCCGGCCCCCGGATGCTAGCAACACACCAACGTAGTAACAATCAGTGTCTTACCGTATATGTTTGCTTATTCCTCAAGTCACATTACACAAACAATCATTCACCCTCTTCTAATTGCCAAATACTGTACTACCGATCTGCTAAATCATCACATGCGCGCCTTAGGTTGGCCGAGGAACGGATAGTCCGTGTAACCCACGACGGGGTCCGGTGTGTAGAACGTCTTCCGCACGTACCTGTTCAGCGGGGCGTCGTGCCGGAACCGCTCCACCAGGTCCGGGTTTGCGATGAACAGCCGCCCATACGACACCAGGTCGGCGTCGCCGGACTCCACGGCCTCCACTCCGAGCTCCCGCGTGTACCCACCGCTGCACATGAATGTGCCCTGGTAGGAGCCCCGGAGGGCGCGCATCAGCCGGCTCTCCTCCTCGGCGCTGCCGTGCTGGCCCGACTCTGTTTGCCCGTACGCGGTGTACCGCGGCTGCGTCACATGCAGGTACGCCAGCCGCCCGGCCTCCTGCTGGAGTGCGTTGAGACGGTCCACCACGGCCAGGCCGAGCTGCAGGGGGTTAGAATCATAGGCATCAAGGTGGTCGATGGCCGGTGACACCCGAACAGCAACACGGTCTGCCCCGATCGCGGAGACCACAGCCCGGGTCACCTCCAGGAGGAACCGGCAGCGGTTAGAGAGTGAGCCACCGTACTCGTCGGTTCGGTCGTTGATGCCGTCCTTGAGGAACTGATCGATGAGGTAGCCATGGGCACCGTGGATTTCAATGCCATCGAAACCTGCAAATGCATTTCACCTCCAGATGAGCAGACAGCAGTAGTCAAAGGATTTTCTGATGGTCTGCAACTATGCTTAGTGTCTCATGTAATGATTGAGCATTGATGCGTGTCCATCCAGTTACCTGCTTTGATGGAGTTTATGGCCGCTTGACGGTATTGTTCAACGATTTCTGGTATCTCAGATGTGGCTAGGCGCCTCGGAGTTGGGTACTTGCCATAGGAGCCATCAGGCATCAGTATCCTCCATCTTGATGATATTGGCTTATCAGTAGAGGATATTGGTGCAGCACCGCCTGGCTGATATACTGAATGGTGGAGAAAAAACACTAGTCAGCATCTGAAGTGGTGAAACCCTCTGTTGGTATCAGTTGGTTTGGCTGAGATCAAAACACGATACTACTAAAGTAGTAATGCTCAGATAGGGTAAAGAAAATTAATTATTGGCAGGTACATTAATTGATGAAAAAAACATTAGTTAACATCTTAAGTTGTGACACTTCATATCAGTATGTCAAAACCAAATTACTGTACTATACATGGCCAGAGTAAAGAAAGCTAATGACTGTGCGAGTGTGCGTCATCAATATCCCTGTTAGATGAGTCAAGCACATGCGCGGTATAAGTTGGCTTCAGATAAGGCGCATATGATCAACAAGCTCAGTTACTAAAATACTATCATGAATTACTTTGCACATTGTAATCTAAAGGTATCAGTTGACTCCAAATAAGGAGCGAGTGATGATCTATAGGCTCAATCACTAAAATAGCAGGTATTACTTTGAACACTGTAATCTGACAATCTGCAGAGGTGCAGACTGTAGTGCATTGACTGAAGATCAATATAAGGCAACCTTTGCTCCTTGCTTTCTCAGAGAACAAACGAAACAACATAACAAAGAACTAAGGAATCAGGTAACTGTCCCATAGCAAGCCAGAAACTTTCTGGTCCCAATTAACACTGACTACATCATCCTTAAAAATTAACAACACATAACAACTACATAGAAGAAAACCATTTTCCAACTGAATGTAATTTCACAATGAAGGACTAAAAATTCATTGAAGGCAGATATAATCTGACTGCAAGAAATGATCGAAAATGCGATGCAATTTATGTGAAACTACAAAATTATTAACTGTATTTATTTCGTGGGGATTTCATATGCTATTAAATATACCTTGGTGGGAAGCTCGGCCTACATGCCATAGTTGGCAGAAGAAGATAGCTCCCTTGGCATGAACAGCATCAACCACTTTTTTCCATGCATCAGTCTGCTCCTGATTGTATATACCAGGGACACGAGGAAACCTAATAGAACAACATGTTCGTCACTTAATGTTCCGATCTGAAGACTCTTATAGAAGTGAAACGATATGCTGAAAGTTCATGTGAAGTGAGCGTCAGAAGAATCTCTAAATCATACAGTTTAGTGTCACAGAAATGGAATGAACAGGGGAAGGGATCATACTGATCCCCTTCTGCTTAATTTTCTGTTACAGCGTATTCCTGTTACTATCAGGAGCTGAGGGATACCTTATTTCAATTCTTTTCTTGTCCAGAACGTTTGTCAAAACTTGCTTACTTCAGAATTTTTTTTAAAAAAAGACTGCTAATTCACTGCACTGCTCAGTAGCTAAGGTACATTGAAACTTATTTATTTGAAGTGCCTATGCGTGATCACCCCAGAGATCCATGTGCAGTAGGTATGAATATTCTGTGTTTACACCCCCAACAACAACTCCCGAGATGAGCCACTTTGGTTTATCTGAAAAAAAAAAAAAAAATCACCGCGGCATCTCTTGCTCCATATTTGAACAGCAAGTCGACAGATCCATCCCTCACCTTCAGGCCACCGAACCAGCACCGAGCAGTAGTACTAGTGTACTAATCCAAGCATACCAAACCCACAATAGTACACTATACAGTAATGCTACGATTCCCACCTATAATTGGCACGCACGCACGCACGCCCGCCCTTGGTAATTGACCTTGACCCAGGCCAACCACCGTCTCCTCAGCCCCGGAGGACCACGTCTCCGCCAGATCTAGCGCGCGCGCGCATCTCTCTCCGCTCCGCCCAACGCCAGCGCACATGGCTCGCACGGAGGCGAGACCAAAGGGGGGGAAAACAGACTAGAGTGGTGACGCAGTAATCTAAGACCCCCAGCACGTGTGATCGTAGCAGGACAGCTGAATCGATCACCGGGGGAGGGGGAAGCAGGAGCAGACCAGGGCGCGGAGGTGGAGAAGTGGAGGTGCTTACCCGGGGCCGGCGGGCGAGATGATGGTGCCCTCGGAGATGAGCAGGCCGCCCTCCGTGGAGCGCTGCGCGTAGTACTCGGCGAGGGCGGCGCCCGGGACCGCGCCCGGCGCCCTGCACCGCGTCATCGGCGCCAGCACCACCCTGCAACGCGCCGAGAGAGACTCGTCAGGCCGCGGAGAGAGAGGAAATCGGGAGACAGCGACGTGCGGGGAGGGAGCCAGGGAGTGGGGCTCTTACCGGTGGGCGAGGCGGAAGCGGGGCGTCTGGTACGGCGAGAAGAGGGACGGGCGCGGGCGCCGCTGGTGCTCCGCCGCCGTGGAGCGATCCATCGAGGGCCGTGGGCGGGGGCGCGGAGACGGGAACGGGGAAGGGGGAGAGGGGAGCCGGGAGAAGGTGGGGGGAAAGCAGAGTGTGGCGAGAAGCCAAGTATAGAAGAGCGAGTGCGCGAGGGAACAGGGGAGGGGCGAGTGCGGTTCGAAAGCGAATCGAGAAAGTGGGCGCACGGCGGACCTCTGTGTGTGCGTGGCGGTGGAGCCCGGCGAGTGACTCGTCGTGGGGTGGGAACGGCCAGGCCAGTAGAAGGCGCTGTTGGCGCGAGGGAGAGGGAGAGGGAGAGGGAGAGCACGGCACCCCTTCTACTGCTAGGAGCACAACAGCGATGGCGTCGGGGGCCGTTGAGTTGACCACCGGCCACCGGGTCGCCGTCTCGCGCATGGGGGAGGGAGGGCCAATTTTCGGCACGTGGGTCGCGTGGGCGGTGGAGACTACCGACGGGGAAAGCCAATCCACTACGCTTGGCAGTTGCTACAGTATGAGCTTTGCTTCATCGTTTTTCGGCTTCATAAATGCAACAATATGGAATTCTTTTCACTTGTGTTGCCGGGATTTAACCGAATCTGGGTGTTTTCACTTTTCAGGAGAAGCGGTGACAGCAATGGATTTTTGGTAGCTCGTCTTCCAATCAAGGTTTAAAATAGCCGGCTATAGCAAATAGCGGTTGCCCTCTCCAGCAGCTAACGACAGCTATAGTAGCTAGCTATAGCGGCCGCTACAACCATTTAGCGTTTTCACAAAATAACCATAAAAAAACAGAGATTTCATCCATAGTAGGAACACTAAACTCAATTTTCAGAGACCTTCCGAGCAACAAGGAGGAATTGGTGGTGTACCTCCAACGCCGCTGGCAGCCTAGCTCGTAGCAGGGGCTGCTGCTGCCAGCAGCCTAGCTCGTAGCAGGCACCCCCGCCGTCGCTCGCCATGCTCGCAGCAGGCCCTGCCACCGCCGCCGCCGCCAGCCGCGCTAGTAGCAGGCGCCGCCGCCGCCGGCCGAGCTCGCAGCAGGCGCCGCCCCGGTCATCGTCGGGCAGTGCCGCCGCCGGTTCGCCTCAGGCGGTCCGTGGGGAGCAGGAGAGAGATTGAATCGTGGAGAGTGGATTGTGTGCTAGGGTTGCAGGAGCTAGGCATGTGGTTTTGGGCCAATGACGAGGCCCATTTAGCAGCTATTCACAATGTCATTTAGCGGATTTAGCGGGCTAATGGCCGCTATTAGCGGCAGCCAAATCGTAGCGGCGAAAGTGGTATTTCTTAGCGGCCAGCTTGCCCAGCCGCTATAGCGGGCTATAGCGTCCGCTATAGCCGGCTATTTAAATGTTTGCTTCCAACCATAGACGTTAGTTTTAGGATCAGATGATTGGGGATGCAAAGCGAATGTTTTAACGACTTAAAGTAGCCTAGTCAAAGGCTGTTTTGGTTTTTTTTTTTTTTTTGGACAGGGTTCGTATCGTCGTAGAGATTTTTTTTATATAAATATCGTCGTAGAGATTGAAAAAAAATACAGTGGTGCAATTAGAATTTAAATTTAGATACTCGAAAATAAAAAAACTTTAAGCTTTCTAATTTTAAATCTTATATGTTAAGCAATTTATTTTACCTTTCCCATCGAATCCGTGCAAGCTCCTTGTGCATGCATAAATTCAATCAGAGGCTGTCAAATAAGGATACGGTTGAAGACTTTGGAAATGGATGGATCATGGATGGAGGAATGAATAAACGCAATAACCTAAGAAAACGGACCCCACTAGATGTGAGGCCTGCGCGCAGAACACCAATGTCATGCGAGACTCAGTCTATAAGGTTATCACCAAAAAATCCATCCGTCCACCCATATTTCAAGCTTCTCTCTGTCTACAATACGTATACTCTGTGAAACAGTGATTTAGGCGTTATCTTTAAGCCTTTTGTAAGCATAGTCTAACCTAACGTCGTAATCCTTTCATAGTGGTCCATTTCCAAAGAAAAGGCAAGACGAAACAGGCCCAACATTATACTGGTGAGCTAGCCAGTGGGATCGGTCAACCAGCGCCAGCCCATCGGCCTGGCCCATTTATATGGCAGTGGCAGCATAGCATATATAGCAAGTTCTTGTTTTCAATAAAATAAAAGCAAGTTCATGGCGAGTGGCGGCACACCAGCTCTCAGCCTTCATCTCCCCTTCACCAACGCTAACCTCGAGTCCTAACCTCCGCCGCTCCCTGTCCTTCGCCCTAACTGCAAGTCGCGCCCCCTCATCTCTGACCACCATGTCTGGCTCCTCCGCTCTACCCCCGACGCTGCCCTGCCCTTCCCGCCTGTGGACGGGATTAGGACCCAAAGCCACGCTGCCTCCGGCGCTGCTCCACAGGGTCGCGACGGCTGCCGAGACGCCAGTGATCACGCCACCGCTCCGGAGCAACAAGCCTGCCGCGGCCGTCAACAGCCATGCCAGAAAGAAGAGGAGCCCGCCGCTGCCACCGTCCGGGAAGGGCGCCAAGAAGCCCAATAATATGGCACAGTAAACTTCGCCGGCCTCGTGCAGAATGGTGGACACGGCAACCACCGAGAGGAAGCGAGCTTTGGACAAGAAGGTCGCCGGCTGCCTCTTGACGCGGAGCTGGGCTGGTGCCGCCGTTGCCGCCTGGCGCCAGGAAGGCCACACCGCACTGTGGTGCGTGTGCCCGGAGCTCCCGCGAGGGTCGCGCTCGTGGATGGAGAATCAGATGGGCGGAATCGGCGGTGACAGCGAGGTACTGGTGCCCACGGTGCACGCAGGCCAAGACGCAGAGATGTTCACCGAGTACGTCCGGCGATGCCGAGCTGGTTCTACAAGGAGCACGTCCAGGCGATTGTGAATGAGGCGATCGACGCCGGAAAGTAGGACTGAATCCAAGACATGCATAGCACGCCGCCGCGTCGTGCTCTAGCCTCTAGGTGCTAGATTAGGGCAGCCATTAGAGCATTAGACTTTAGACGTGAGAAAAGACCGATGATTATATGCCAGCATGTCACCCAAAAAATATGCTAATATGAATGGCTTCTTTCAATTGATCATTTGACATCTTAGTCGTGGGCTTTTTTTGGAGAACACATTCATTTCCATGTTTTGAGATTACTGTGTCCGAATCTTTCTAAATCGGATTTTAAATTACGGTACAATTGTAAAAAAGAATTGCATAAAATCTCAACTAAAATTTGATATAATAATTTTTCCGTTACTAGATATAAAGATATTTTGTTCTAATAATACACACATATTTATTGCGGAAGAAAAAGGCGCTATGAGGTTCGACCCAAGAATACATCAACTTATAAAAAACTAAAATCTCTCCCCTAATTCGCTTTCAAATCAAAATATCCAAATTATGATTTGAATCACTAGTATCCTGTCACTCATAATAACTTTTCTATATAACATCACCATGAACCTCGCCTGCCCTTGGTAAAATATGAAAACAAATGAACCAAAGAGTTGGAGGTTCAATTTGTGAGGTTGAAAAAAAAAATGAAAGATATAACATCACCATGGTGTTTTGGATAACTATTTGTAAGGAGGTTCATGATTTATTTTTCTTTTCTAGAAATGTTTATCAACTTTTGAACATTTGATCTTGGTATTTGTAGTCTGAATTATCTTGTAAATGTTTCTAGCTATTTCATGTGTTACATTGTTCAAATCATCTGGTATTAAGTGCTACAAACAATAGCTTTGTGATTTCAATTCTCACATTTATGGTTGTGAGCTTGTGTGATGTTGTCATGCCATGCTCTGGGTTCCATATTAATTAGGGCAGCCATTAGTCTTAGACTATAAACATGAGAAAAAGTTGATTAACGTATACCATTGTACCAGTATCAGTATGTCGCTCATAAAATATACTATGCATGGATTCTTTTAATTGATCATATTATATCTTATTCTAAGGTTCTCTTTTTGGAGATCACATTCTCTTCGTTATTGTGACATTACTATCAAATATGTCTGAATCAAAATTTAAACTAAAATAATCGCTAAAAATCTCCACCAGAGTTAAATATAATTAATTTTCCATTGTCGTTAGCGAGGCGTAAAGATTTTTTTTCCCTAAGGCCGACGCCAGCAGCTAAGGCAGCCGGTTGGGTATAGTACTATTCCACCTACTCCTCTCTCTGTAAACAGTGTCGCTACAGCGTCGTTTTGTACTGTACCTGGCTTTTTACCTTAGACTAAGTCCAGCAGTTCGGGTATATGGTCGGGTATAGTACAAAACGACACTGCAGCGACATTGTTCACAGAGGGAGGAGTAGTTAGAATAGTGGATAGATGGGGTTTTACCCCACCTGCTGGAGTCAGCCTTACGTGCTGGACTCAGCCTAATAGATACATATCCACTTGGCGGGGGCACGCATTGGCTACGCCAGGTCGACCCAACAATGCATTAACTCCACTCTTTTTTACAAAAAAAAAAAAAACTCTCTCCTATTTATGTTTCAATTCGATTCCATTCCTGATTTGAATGACTGGTATCTAGTCACTCCTACTAACTTTTTTCTATATGACATCATTGTTTGTTTCCCCATGGCAGAATATGAAAAGTAAAAAGATATAATACCACCTTACCCTCACCCACCCTCTCCCCTTTTTAGCTTGAATTATTGCCCTTTTCTGAACTGCCTTTGTCTCCATTGCACCTTGCTTCTTTGTTGTATGGCAAAGTAGAAAAAAAATTGAGGAAGTTGGGGATCCTACAATCCATTGATTATTTCTTATTGAAAATTTCAATTGATTTTCGGCGTGAACGTTGATATTTTCTCCAGAAAAAGCTAATTCAGAGGGAGAATTATGCTTTATTTTTTCACAAAAAAATGTTTTCTTGATTTTTTTAACATTAAAACTTGGTACGTGTGCTTCAAATCATCTTGTTTTCTTTTTTTCCTTCGCAAACCTTCATTTCCATGGCTACATCGGTCAGGAGACCTGATTTTGCTGCCCGCTGCATCCTGGCCCACACCGTCCGAGGCGTGTAGGTGTAAATGTACCCGTCTTGGAAACGAATTGCCTCTCTCGTTCCGAAGCCGCGTCCACGAACCGACCCCAACGGGCGAACGATTCCGACACGGTTGCGACTTGGGCACCCAACAATATATCGTGTTGGAGATCCAGGTGCGTGCAGGGCATCCGAAACAGAGCACGATCGCGTCCCTGACGCCGCGCGCGGTGAGATAGATAGATCGATCGCCTCCCGCGCGCCACCGCTGTCGAGCGCTGCCGACCCATGGACGTGGTGTTCTGCCCGGTGACGCCGGTGCCGGACTGCCTGCCACTACCGTCCCTCCACGGCGGCCCATCCCGCCTGTCGCCAGCAGCAGGCGCCATGCCACCGCCGCCTCTCCTTGCCAAGAACGCCCAGGCTGCGATGCCAAGCGAGGAGGAGCTGTTCTTCTCCGACCACGATCCTCAGCCGTCGCCGCTACGGTTTTCCGAGGACGACGGCTTCCAGCTCGGGGAGCCGCCGTTCTCCGTGGACGACCTACGGGCGTCGTTCCCCGACGAAGACATCGAGCTGGCCCCGCTGCTCTGCGAGGAGGACTTCCAGCAGGTGATGTTTGACACGGAGCAGCAGCCTGGTGCACCGCGTCCCGACGGCGGCGGCCAGGGCGGCACCAAAAGGAAGCTGCTGCCGCCGCCGCCGCCGCCGCTTTCCGAACAGGACGACGACGACGAAGACCGCTGGGAGGAGCCGGCGCACCGGAGACGGGCCAAGAAGAGGGCCGGCAAGAAACGGCAGCAGTTTCTGCTGGTGCTCCGAGCCTGGCACAGGGAGATCGCGGCGCGCGTCCTACGCTCGCCCGAGCTCGACTCGCGCGGCCGGACGGCGCTGCGGTGCCAGTGCGCTGAGCTCGCGCCGGCGGGGCGTCTGTGCGCGCTGCACCAGGACGCGCCGGACCGTGCGTGGATCCATGAGACGCACGGCGGCGTCCCGCCCATCGGCGACCCCCGCGAGGTCGTGGTGCCCAGCTTGGCCGCCGGCGACGGCATGGTGGCCGTGATGCAGTACGCGCGGTGGCGCCGCGGCGTGTTCTTGCCCACCCGCTTCTACGTGGAGGCGGTGGAGCACGCGGCGGCGCGGAGGACGGAGATGGTGGTGGACTAGCGACGACAGAGTGGATCCCAACACCGGAGCTGCTAACGGAGGAGCGACGAAGCTTTCACCGAAAATATACTGCCTAGTGATACATTCAGCTTTCGATTTTTATTACCACCGATCAATCCCCCCGTGCTCCTGCATAGACTGTACAGTGGTTTTTAAAAGAGATACTGATACAAGAATCATAGATAAATTTAGAACTCAGAGCTAAACAATTTTGCTTTTTTTTGCTCTTTTTAAAAATAGTTTTTCATATTCTATAATAACATATAATAATAATACAAATATGGATACTTTATCTTTTTTGCCACGGTGTAGTGGACTTAGCAAAAAAAAAACTGTCTCTATATTTGATTTCCCATTGTGAGTGACACACAAGTTCAACGGAGCATTTATGCGGAATGGAAAGGGCCAAACTAAATTTTCATTGCACTTGAGAGCCGAGAGGCTAAAAATTAAACGCAGCATATTCTATTATATGATAAATGATAGGCTCAACATAAATGAACAACGAAAGCATAGTATCTGCGTCGACATTAATATACTGTATTTATTTTACATATAAAATAGGGATTCCATCTCACCGTTATTATTGTTCTATATCCAAGAACCTATCTTCGTCGCACTAATCCATTTTAACACCCTGTCCTCGTCATCATGCGCTGACTCAAGCATAGCATCTTCCCCCAAGCCCTTGCCATTAATCTAATATCTCCTTTGGCATTAATTCAACAAGGCTTCCGAGAAAGGCATGTTAGCTAAGAAGGCCTAACCATTCTTGTCTGTAGATGGTAGAAATTACAAGAAAAAAAAACGGTCCTTCCAAACAGACTTGAAGTGAACGTTTCCATTGCAAATAAACACAGCTCACTTAACTTCACCGGGTCCACCTGTGACCTAAAAAATCACTCTTCTCATTCAGTAAAAATAAATCATGCGACTCAAATAGCTTCCCCTTTCTCTCCTTGTACCCAAACCAAGTTTGATTTGAAGTAAACTAAAATGAAACTGTTTTGGAGTACTAAGATAATGCTAGTAGTAAGCAAGATAATCACAAGGATAATACCGATATCAGGTTTCCAGATTCCAAGATAGAAAAATGGCGTAGGAGTATGAAAGTGACGGTGGTGGCGGCCTGGCGGCACCATGGGGGAACGGGCTCGAGGCGCACTCGGAGTTGGAGTCCTGGACGTCGTCGCCAGCAGAGCAGAGGGGCCCTCGCCGCCGCCACGTCGTCGAGTCGGACTCGAGCGCCGCCGGAAAATCCGCGCCCGCGAACCGACTTACCCCAACGGCCCGGCCCCACCCGACAGTGACTCGGTCTCGCGACTTTTGCCCGCGATATAACGTTCCGCGCAGGGGGAGGCCGCGCGCCCCCAATCGAGAGCGCCCGCCAGCCTCAGCGCCGCCGCTAGGTCTAGATCGAGTCGAGCGCCGCGAAGCGAAATCGCCCCGCTCCCACCGCGCCGCCGCCGCCGCGATCGAGACGAGACTACCTGACCTGGTGGCTTTGCAGCCCATGGCCGTGGTAATCTCCGCCGTGGCGCCACCGCCGCGCTGCCCGCGGCCCCTCCACGGCTCGTCCCGCCTGTCCCGAGCTTCAGGTGCCATTCCGCCGCCGCCCGCCAAGAGCGCCGACGCCGAGCTCCGGGCGCCGCGGCGGGCGTTGGCAGCCCTGGACGACCTCGAGGCGCCGCTCTCCGACGACGACATCGAGAGCCTGGCGCCGCTGTTCTGCGACGAGGAGATCGCGGCGATATTCGCCGCGGCCACGCGGCGGTTCTCCGGGCCGCGCTCGGAGCGGGCCGGCGGGAAGAGGAAGGCTCCGCCGCCGCCCCGGCCGTCCTGCCGCGTTGCCGCCGCCGCCGGCTACGACGGCGACGCGGAGTCCGGGCCGCCGCTGCGACCCCCGATCAAGAAAGCGAGAACGCGGCGGGGGTGGGCTCGGCGCATGCTGCGAGGGTGGCCCGGACTCCGCGGCGGCCACCCCCGATCAAGCATGGACCGGGACCGGGACCGTGATGACGCCGCCCGCCGGGCTCGGCGCATGCTGCGAGGGTGGCACCGCAAGATCGCGGCGCGCATGCTGGGGTGCCGGTTCCGCCCGCCGGAGCTCTCGCGCGGCCGGACGGCGCTGAGGTGCCAGTGCAGGGAGCTCGCCGCGCCGGGGGCAGGGGACGGCGGCGGCCTCTGCGCGCTGCACCAGGACGCGGCGCCGGCGGGCAGGGCGTGGATGTTCTCGCCCGGGCAGCAGGGCCGCGTCCCGCTCGTCGGCGGGCCCGGCGAGGTCGTCGTGCCCACGCTGTCCGCGGGCGACAGCAAGATGGACGTGGTGCACTACGCGCAGTGGCGGCGCAGCGTGTGGATGCCGAGCCGCTTCTACGTGCAGCGCGCCGCGGAGCAGGGCGGCGTGCACCGGTAGCGCCGGCGGCCGTCTCAGCAGCAGCCACACGACACGGCACGACGACGGGATGATGCATGAGTGCTAGGAAGGACACCATGGACCGGCGCGGAAGCTAGCGCCGAATTAGGCTAATCATCAGTAGTGCTCACTAGTCTTAGTATATGTTTCAGGCTTGATCGATGCTCCTGAACTGATTATTGATATTTTGATAAAGTCTATTCGTATACGCTGTGATTGAGTGCCGGGACACTTGTGGATGCTTGTAGTTGTAGCAACTAGCAAGTCGGGTTGTGGCCAAGAGAGAGCTGCTTCCCCAACTCCAGCGTGTTCTCCGCTACTTGTAAAAATGTAGGACCACTAGTAAATGTTCAAGGCGATAATATGTGTGCACGATTGCACGGATATAGTAGTATGTGTTTTGTTTAGATCTTTTAACTAAACCGCTTGAGGCTTTGTGTGCCATGATGTGGATTCCATATGAAATTATGATGGTTTTCAGAACCACGCCTTCTTAGTTCTTACTAAAAAACAGTAGCGTGACACTCAATTATACCAACGTTCCTACTGAGAGAGACATCTGGTCGCATGATCTCGCACGGTTACAACCCCACACAAACATTTTAGGAACAACCGGTCGCAACGGATGCGACACAATAAAATGTGCTACATTCATAAATCCTACCATATGAAGCTGTAGGAGAAATCTACGTGAAACTATTACCAATGGTGGGTTTAGGAGAAGGAGAATTTTAGAGGACGGGCGGTTAGGTGGGGCTCTATTGTCTGGGTAGCCAGTCTCGAGCCTAGGTCCGCCCTTGATCATTACCATTAGGGTCCCTTTGGAACACGGGAAAAAATTTCTATTTCTGCATTTTTCCTGTGAAATTAAACTGTTTTCTGTAAAAATTCTGCACAATTTCTGTGAAAATCCTGCGTTCCAAAGGGGCCGTATCTAGGTTATTTGGTCTTTGGCTCTAACAGCAGCAAAGTATGCGATAGGAGTGGGATGAGTTCTCCTCGCTAACGTCCTATCTTCTATGTGGCTATGCACGTGCTAACGGCTTGTTTGGATGACTTCTGGCTGCCTGGTCCAAGCATCCATCCCAGGTGTCCATTTGATCGCCTGGGGCTAAGATGCATGCCTGGCTGCCGAGCTGTCTGGCAGAGTAGCAACCAAACACGCTCTAAATGTTTCAGAGTGCCAGTTTGGCGCCTTGTGGTCATACTTAGAACACTCGTGTTGTGCCACCCATTTGGTCATATATACTTTTTGGGTTAGGTGTTTAATATTCTCATGACATTGTCGTCTTCTTTTTAATGATTTTTTCTAGGTCATGTTTCAAGCCTAGCTCTACTCATACCCTCGATATCCACTTTAAATTAACTTATGCATTGGCTCCATTACAACATGGGAAGAGCTGGGTTCAAACTTGGCACATGATTAGAAATAGTTAATTTAATTAACCAACTGCTATGAGATTCTCATGTAGTTCGTAGATAGGTGAAATTAAGCTTTAGGATAGGTGGTTTGGAGTTTTCAGTGCTTATATGTAGTCCACCGGTTTAGAAGGGTTATTATTGTTGCTTCCTGTATGGGGCCCTCAAATTTTGCCCAAAAATTGTAATCACCAAATACTTATTTAGATCTTGAAAAAACATTTATATATACCATTATTCATAACCAACACTATATAGAGCTCTTTTTTTTATATGCCGCTGGGCGTGAAGGTTGAGGCGATGGGGTTAGAGATGACCGTGTGACTGTTTATTGTGCGGTTATTAGCACCGGTTATCCTGTCAGTGGGTAAACAACGCGGACAAATTAGGTAGCGTTTGGTTGAAGAGCAGGGTGAAATGGAATGTTTCCGTCTCAGATTTTAGGAATGGAATGGTTCTGTCCCAGATTCTAGGAATGGAATGGCTCTATCTCAGATTCCGAGCTCGGGCCCACTGTCAGTCTCGCCTTCTGGGTGGAACGGTTACGTTCTGAAATTTTTTCAGAACGTACCCGTCCCGAATCTGAAGAGAATATTCTCTTTTCTAGAGCGGATCCATTCCTCAGCCTTTCAATCAAACGCTAGAATTGGTGGGATGGAATGATTCCATCCACCCCGTCCCACCAACCAAACACGACCGCATTCCATTCATTCGGATCTCGCAGCCCATGGAAAACTTTTTGCACTGCAAGTCTGCAACCGTGAAGTATAGGACGGTTATGAGCTCCCATGCATGTGCTTACATTAATCTTGCCATTTGTTAATCTAATACTCATGAATCTTATATTGCATGCTTAGGAATCTTGTACTCTCTCCATCCTAAATTGTAGGAGGTTCTAGATCTCTATTAAATTCATTCTCTACTTTAGGCATGTGTGTTTAACGTGTGTTTAGATTCGTCAATATTTATATAAATGTGAACGAATAAAAAGAGATGCAGAACCTATTACAATTTAGAATAGAGTATTATGTACTCACGAATCTTGCTATTCGCCATGTAGTACTGCAAATTGTACTAGTCACGAATTTGCAGTGTTTAAGTCGTTTGATAACCGAATCGCGGCCGTCACTAACCTTTTGTCTATTGTCTTAGAACAATTCGTCTAAAAAAATTACTATATAGCTGATGGTTAATTAAGGGGGCGACTGCGGTCGAATTAAAGGAAGCTAACAGCCTAACACCATCAAGAACTCCACGGTGTGGCAACGAGTCATTTTTCTTGTTACTCGCCGGAGTATAATTTAGGGACGTATGCAGGGAACGGTAGCTATATTTTCGCCCCCGAAGAGCATCGCTGACTTTGCCATCTTTCAAGGTTTGGTCAAGACATGATTGCCCAGAAAAGGTGCACTTAATTATATTGTACAGTGCTATTTAAATACAGACCGTATATCACTATGAATGGCCGCATCGACAGTGGGAAGAGGCAATTCAATATGCATTTAGGTCTACTTCATTTTGAGATTAAGATCTTGGTCAGTGCACGTAGTGCTCGTCTTTTTCCTTTTTCTATCTTTCTCGGAGGTTTTCTCGACAGAAACTTCCACTGAATTGTGCGAACCAAACGTAATTTTTCTTATTATGAAGCATGATCATCTAGGTTCGAGCTTTCGAGTAGCGCGAGTACTTGCATTTTGACTAATTATTCTTTCAGTTGTATAGGTAAAGCAACATTACGAAGGAGGTATCTGCAAAGGTAATGTTTGCGCTATCGATATCTGCATTTTTGTGGTTGCAAAAAAAAAAAAATTATGCTTGATTGAATGTCTCTTATGTTTTAAGATGTCATTTCAGCTTTATCCTAAATTAAATTTACAGACAAAACATATTAACACCTGGCTATCAAATAAATGTGCAATCACTATATATTACGTAGTGTATATAATTGATTAAAGCAGAGAAATTTAACTTCTAACAACGCTAGAACATCACTTGGGACAGAGAACGTACGTCTATCAACTCAACATGGAGAGAACGATTGGAAAACACTCGTGGAGTATTACGATGAATTGATGACAGCTGCACTCAAGCAGTTATGGTTTTCTTACACGGCAGATGGTGAGAAACAGCGGAGCTGCCTGATAAAAAGACCTCTCTTTCTCAAAAGAAAAAAAAAAGGAAAACACTGATAAAGCACACATAACTTGTCGGCCGTTCACTCGTTTTGCTTGCCGAGAAGGCTGCCTTCCAACAGAAAATAGTCGGCGGGGGCACTTCCGTCAATCCATGCCAACGCCAATCGCACGGTGGACACACATGACACATGCGGCGAGAGAGCGGAGCAGAGGCGCTCCCAAAAAAAGGCCACAAAAAGAAAGAGAAAGCGAGCTCGCAGCGGATCGAACCGAACGGAAGAAGAAGAGAGGTGGTTGGTTCCCTCGCTCACCCTTCTCCGGTTCTCCCCCACGCTCCAAGCCAAGCTCGCGCGCACGCAGGCACGAGCTCCTAGATCCCAAGCTGTTCCCGGCCTGCGCGCCTCGGGTCTTGGGGGCGGCCCAAGGATCATCAGATGGCCATGGCGATGTCCCTGCTGGCCGCCCTGCTGCTGCCGGCGCTCCTGCTCTCCGCCGCCTCGGCCGCCGACAGCAAGAGTACTACTGCCCCTGTCACCTTCCTTCGCGCTTTCCCCTTCCTGTGCTTGCTGTCGCGTGCTGCATTCCTTGTGCTTGTACTTGCGCGCGCTCCAATCTTAGGACTGCCGTTCACTTGTTGACGGCTTTGGACTAGTGCCTGGATCTGGGTGCTCTGGATGCGAAACTTGGACTGGGATCTCGCGGGTGGGGTGGGTTGACGGGGGAGGCGGAGGGTTGTAAGCCATTGGGGATCCAACAATTTGGCTAACGGGGGTCACTGTTGTGTTTAGTGTTCGCTGCTGAGCCATGGTTCTCACTTCTAGTCCTAGCAGCAGAGGTAGCCTCCCTGGATGGAAAATTGATAAGTTGCCTCCCCGACTAATCGAGCGTAATCCTGGGGAACTCTTGTGCAATGATCAATTGGATCATACTGTATGTTTTAATGCACACCGTATTTGTACTGTTTCAAATGTTAGATTCGCAGAATTTTAACAAGACCGAGTCACTGAGGAACAGGGCTTGAGATTATTACCTGCGTATCTGGTCAGTTGTGATGGGCCAAGTTTTAATTAAGGACTTCCAGGAAGGGGTCGGTCACTTCTCCAATTTCTGTCCCAAGATGTCTTGAAGTAGCTGATTGGTCATTATTGGTAGTTAGTTTGTGTGGATCTTTGTGGCGACTTGGCCACTCGACCGAGTGCCGCTTTGTTTGGGAGTTCTAAATGTGGAAATGTTGCTTCAAGCTTCATTGCTTTGATGTCCATAGCACAATCTACACACTACTACTGGTTTACTTATGTTGGCATGTAGCAGATTTGGAGCATTTTAGCAGTTAGAAATAAATGGGTTCTTGTGAAGCGACAGCGATTATAACTGATAAAATTTTGATATTATAAGTTGAGGGCCCTTTTTATGGATCAATTCCATTCATTTTGACCCTTGAAAATAATGTAAGGTTTGGCTGCAGAATTCCCTGAGGCCTATTTGTTCAATTAGAAAGTAGTAGTACAATTTGCTAGAGTGCCACTTCCATTTATGGATCAAATTCCATTCATTTTGTTATTACATGATGTTTGTTTGTTAAAGTACTACTCTCTCCTATCAATAAATACGGAGTATGACGTTTTTAGTTAAAGTATGATGTCAATCTTCGATAGACCTGTCTATGTTTATTTTAGAACTCCTATGCTTTTGCTAAGTTCAACTATTTACTTCGTTAGTTGATTTCTGCATTCTGGTGATTTGAGCATTTATCTCGGATGCATTTGCAATTTTCATCTTAGCTTGCTCTTGAGCACTGAAATTTTCTCTACAACATGGTGCTTAACTGTCTTCTGTAATTTCTCTACAACATGGTGCTTAACTGTCTTCTTTTTTCAGACAACCCTGCCGATCAGCTGGTGGCATTGGTCAACAGCAACCGTACCGCCAGCAAGGCTTCCTCTCTTTCTGACAACCAAGGTCTGGGATGCATCGCTCTGCAGTACATCAAAGCATACGAAGGCCAATGCGACCAGGTGAGCGACAAGAAGCCCATGGATTCAAGTTTCACTGACACGTTCGCCCCGAACTGCGGCGTCCAGGCCACGACACTCTCCAAGATCACCGGGCGGCTCGTGGGGTGCCAGTCCAAGTACGCCGCCCCATCCGAGGCCTTTGGCATCCTGGTGAACGACGCCAAGGGCCTCCAGGTGCTGCACAGCAAGAACCACACGGAGGTGGGAGCCGCCGTGAGCGGCACCGATGGCGGCGGCCCCTACTTCTGGTGCGTCCTGTTCAGCGACGGCAAGCCCGCCGCCAGCTTCAAGGTGGATGGCGGCGAGGTGCCCAAGGCCGCCTACCACCCGGGCTGCTTCAGCGGCAACAACGACGACTGCATGGGCGCGACCAACGCCGCCGTAGCCTTGACCGGTGCTGGCGCGTCGAGGCTGGTGGTGGCCGCTGTTCTAGCTGTGGCCTTTGCCTTTGCCTTTGCTTTGTGAGCTTGAGCACCCCGCGGTTTCCCCCACCCATTGTTTTGATTTGTGAGAAGGAGCAGAACACCCTCCCTGTTGCTGCAGTGGCACACCACCATTCTTTGGCTTTGTTCGAGGAGATCAAATGTATGTGCAAGGATTTGTAGATCATTGTTCGGGATTTGAGAATTGAGACTATCAGTTACCTGTTCAGGATGGCAATCAAAGTAATTTTGCGCACTCCTTTTTTTTTTTTTTTTGCAAGTTTGCTGGGACTGTAATGGTCATTTCGAGGGGAAGGTTGATCGTCCGTGACACCGTGGGCCGTGGCATGCGATTTCCCGTGCCAAATGCTCCGTTGTTCTCTAGTATGATACTAGTTTCCTTTGTGGAAATGGCAGTCCTTGAGCAGACGCTTTCATGGCATCAACAACACATCAGCAGCGATACCGATGCCCGTGCTGTGGATGGCGGTTCTACTTGCAACAGCAAATGCTACCATGAGAAAGTCCATCACGACAAGTGTCCCTGAAGTCGTGCAAGTTTCAACCACCGGCGACGCTTTTGGGGTGCCTTTTGGTTTTCCGGTGACGCATCTCGCACTAAAATCTAGCGGAAAAAGGTCACACGAATCCAGCAAAAGAGTCAAAGAGATGAGACACCGCCACACAGGAGAAGAAACAAAACAAGGCAGCCGTCGGGTTCTTCCCCTCCCTCCCTCCCTCCCAGCAACGGGCCCTAAACAGCCGCGCGCCGAGAGCAGAGGCTCCTGGATCCACCCCGTAGGCCAGAAGAGCAGAAACCGAGCAACCGATGCCGGCGGCAGGCCACAGGTCTACAGGAGCACCGAGTCCAACCAGGGGTTCCCCGCACGCACGCCCACCTCGGGCGTCGCGTCGCCCCGGAGACACGACGACCCCCCCTCCCGCGGGCCGCGGACAACCAACCCACGCCGCCCC
This sequence comes from Paspalum notatum, assembly GCA_022530915.1. Classification (NCBI taxonomy): domain Eukaryota; kingdom Viridiplantae; phylum Streptophyta; class Magnoliopsida; order Poales; family Poaceae; genus Paspalum; species Paspalum notatum. The sequence goes on from CM039691.1 coordinate 6,986,819, forward strand.
CGCCGCTTGCTCTCCCCGCCCCGCCGTTTGCGCGGGAAAAAAGCCATTAAAAAAAGGGCGGAGCGGAGGAAACCGCCCGGCCCGCCCCCCCCCCCAATCACCCCTCGCCTCCTTCCCCTGCAAGCCAGCCTCCGCCCCGCTTCCATATCCCTCCAAACAAAACGCGCCGCCCCCTCCCCCTCCCCCTCCCCGCCCGCACCCAAACCCTCACGCGTTCCGCCGCGATGCCCCCGCACCTACGCTCACGCGCCAAGGCGGCGGCGGCGGGTGCGGCGGCGGCCCCGCAATCGCCGCCGGCCGGTCTCCCGCCGCAGGGCACGCCCGCGCCGTCCCCGACCACCTCCCTCCCCCTCGGCCTCGCCGCCTCCCCCGACGGCTTCGGCGCGGGAGCGGGGGCCCTCGGCCTCGGCCTCAAGTCCCCCGCCCCCGCCGCCGCCGCGCCTCCCCGCCGCAGCCTGCGCCTCGCCGGCGGCGGGAGCAGCCCCGGCACCCCCGCCGCCGCGCCGGACGGCGCCTCCTCCGGCCCCGGGTCGGGCTCGGGCGGGAGCGGGAAGAGGACCCGCGCGCGAGTCTCCGCCTCGCCCAAGTCCGGGAGCCCCGGGAGCGATGGCGGCGGGTCGCCGGCGGGCGGCGGCGCGGGGCTCTTCGGGGCGCCGCGGATCGCGAAGCGGCGGATGGAGCCTGGCGGCGCCCGGGCGATCGGGGACGACGCGGGGATCGGGTCCCCGGGCGAAGGCCAGGTGCACGACGAAATGCTGCACCGGGACGTGGGCACGCCGTCGAAGCGGGTCAGGAGGGTGCTGGTCGGGGGAGTGGAGACGGTGTGCGTGGATGATACGGAGAGCGAGTCTGAGGAGGATCGGTTCGAGCTGGCGGAGATGCCCGCAGCAGCAGCGCAGGTATGCGCTGGTCCAGGGCCAGGAGGGATCGATTTGAATGCTCCTGCGGTGAACGTGGATGTGACCGAAGAGGGGGATGGGGGTTCCAAGGCAGGCGTTCTGGAGTCTCTTCTGCGCACGCCTTATCTGTTGTGGACCGAAGTCAGTGGTGTGGCTGGGCAATCGGCGTATCCTGAGGGGAGTCCGTCGCATCCCGAAGCAGAGATCTATGCGGATATGTATTTCAAGGAAGGGTTGAGGCGGTACAGCCCTAGACAGGCAGGCAAAGCGAAAGCGAAAGAGAAGCTGGTTTTGGGGAATAACGATTCTCGTGCTGATGCTAATGCTGGCAGTGCATTCGGTGCCAGTTCCAGCAAACTAGGTCCTGATAGCAAAGGAAAGGAAAAGATGATTGTAGAGGATAGTTTGGAGGAGCCGGGTTTTGAACCTGTGCATTCTAAAGAGACTCAGAGCGACTCAGTATCAGCGTCTTATTCGGAGTCATATCGCAAGCAAGCAGCGAGAGACCGAGCTATCAAGCTGGCCCCTAAGTTTGCATTCTTCAAACCAGAGGAAGACGAGGTTAGTGAAGAGGATGAAGCCGAAGAGTTAGAGCCTGCTGCTGACCCTCAGGACTGGCCAGGCCCATTTGCAACTGCCGCAAGGGTATATGAAGAAAGAGAAGCAAAGTTGAGAGCTCGGGAGTTAAATTCTTCAAAGCTGGACAAGTCTTCTAATAGGGGCATCCTTTGGTCGCCTTCAAAAGATAGGAAAAATCCACGAAAAGGTCAAGCTGCCCCATCACTTACAAGCCTATGCTTGAATACACTTGTGGAACATTCTGAATGTATTGAATCACTTGGAGGTATTCCAGAGGAGCTAAAACATAGGCTGTTAAAGCTTCTGTGTCGTTCTAGGAAGATGAATGCCCATCTTCTCACAGAACTACTGTGCGACAGTCCGACACAACTGCATCTCTGTGACTGTTCATGGCTCAGTGAGGATAACTTCGAGAAAACGTTTGGGAAATGCAGTACAGAAAGCTTGGAGGTACTATTTTCTTTTACTCTTTATATGCAGTTTCTATGTTATGGACACAGTATCTATACCTTTTGGTGTGGCCTTTCTTTTGGGCTCGTGAACTTTTGAATGCTCATTCAGTGTTTGCCTTAATGTAGGATCTACAGCTCGACATATCTGGGAGATGCATGCCTGACTACATATTGCCAACTACTTTAGCAAAGGTTTCTAACTGCATGCCATTGTTGAGAAAAATATCTCTGAAGGGAAATTACCGTCTTTCTGACAAGGGATTAGGCACACTCATCTCTTCTGCACCTTCTCTAAGCTCGATAAATCTGTGCGAGTGTTCTCTTCTCTCTTCATCTGGAATTGATATTCTTGCTAACAAGTTACATTCAGTGCTTAGAGAACTGTATATAGATGACTGCACAAACGTGGATGCTATGATGATCCTTCCTGCTCTACAGAGGATTAATCATCTAGAGGTTTTGTCAATGTCTGGAATACAATCTGTGTCTGACAAGTTTGTGAGTGAGCTCATTCATGTACATGGTTCAAACATGAAGGGACTGGCATTTGCTGGTTGCTTGTAAGTCCTTACAGTTTCCTAGTAATAGTATATTACTATTACTAGTATTATGCAAGTATACAGGGTGACATGGAGCTGCATTTCTAACTAGTTATTCTTGTGTTGTAAAATGTAGGAAACTTACCTCATCTTCCGTCAAGACTATTGGGGAAAACTGTCCACAATTAACTTCTTTGGACCTCCGCAACTTGAATAGGTTGCGCGACTCAGCAATGAGGCATCTTCGCAAAGGTTGCAGGTTAATAAGGAAGTTAAGGCTTCAAAGAAACACATTCAGGTTCTGCCATCCTTGCGCCTTTTTTGCTGTTCCAAGTTTCACATGCCTCACTACTAAGCAGAATTATGTGCTGTGTAAACAATCATGTCCATTAAGGCGTTTTTAATGTTTACCACTGCATGTGAAATGCTTCCAAACTCAGACGCATACTGATTGTTTTGCATGCATTAATTAGCTTCTTTCCACCTTCAAACCATCTTGTTCAGTATGCTAACTCATATGTCCATTGTAGTATTGTACTATGATTGTGAACTGTGAGTACTGATATGTTTTTCTCCCTGGTCGTACTGAGTTTGAGAGTGATGACATGTTTGCTTTATGGCCCACTTTGTCAATCATGTCACGTGTTGTGTTCTCTGTAAGGTGTGCTTTGTTTTGTGAGGGCAAGGCTTGACCAACAACTAATCAATTAATGACATGCTACACAAAATCATAATGGTACAAATATAAATAACATCAAATTTGTGTCACAAAATAAATACTAACAGAGTAATTGTTGGCTAGATGCTTGTCCTAATGAAAAATACGCTTTATATATTGGGGCACAGGGAGTGCTGTTTTTAAAGGCTAATGAAATGCTTAGAACTGATAGATTACAAAGAAAAAAGAAAGGCAAACCACCACTGCAATTGGTAGGGACCCTTGTCTGGGTTCCATGCTCCTGAGTCCTGAAGGGGGTCATGGAAGTTGAAATCATCAAGGTTTAACAGTTAGTTGATGAGCTTATATCTTCCATTTCAGTAAGATTGTCACACATTAATTCACTTAATGGTACTTTTCTTTTGTATTTGAATATGCGCTGTTGTGTGATGAGTTCAGTACAAATTCTTCCAGATGCATAATTGACTTGATCCATTATTACAGTGATGAAGCTGTGTCTCGATATTTGGAAGAATCTGGAGGATGCCTAACTGAGTTAATGTTAAACAATGTTGAGAAGGTACTTCATCCATTCTTTCTCTTCTTGATTATGTGATAATCCCTGATTGACACAGGTCTTATTATCCTTGGGATCAAGTTTTTCTTATTGTTTGTATGCAGACCCTTTAGTCTTTTTCCTTTTTGTGCAAGAGATCATGCAAAAGGTTCAGTACCAGCATACAGTGGAAATAGGGGTTATTTATGGACTAAATTTTAGGTTTTTTTTATTGGAACTTAGGGTGCACTAATAAAGTGGAACTAAGATATGTTGTTGATAAAAAAGCTCAAGTTTGGTAAATTGCCCGTGAGCAGCCTTTTGGGAAGGCTTCACATGCAACAAGTATTTGTTGGCTGGTCAGCATTCAGAACTGGTAACAGGGATCGCACCATACTTTAACCTAGAGGATGCATTTCATTTACGTCTAATTATTCATGGTGGAAGTGGAGCTTAGAGTGCATATTGGAACACTTTGTGTTGTTTGGTGTAAGCATATAACTTAGCTCTAAAGGTTCAGCATTGTTGGGGGGATTGGAGAGTATGGATAGACTGCAAATCTACATGTGCATTGGCATGTTTGAGGTATAGTATTTATGTGGTACTCCATTCCAAATTCTAAGGGGTTCTAGCCTCCATTTTTTCTGTCCATGTTCATGTATCTAGACACAATACAAATTACATAAATGAAATGTTTCTTGAATCTATTCAAAGCCTAGAATCCCTTACAATTTGAATTGGAGTGAGTAGTAAATATACTAGTTTGGCAGTAAGAAACAGGAACTAACTGAAATTGTTAACATGACTTGGCTCTAATAGGGAACCAATTTGATAAGCGACCTGTTGTTTTAATCACATGGCTATAATAGGGAACCAATTTGCTACCTTGAACTGTTACTACTTATTTTTGCCTGTTTCTTGTCTCAACTGGGAAATTAAGTTCTTTTGGTGGTCTTTTCGCTATTTCATGTATGAACAATTTGGCACTCATAATTTAGTTGTCATCTGCTTTATTTTATTTAGATTGGAGACCTCACTGCTCTTGCGATTTCTCGCAATTGTTCTGCTCGGTTGGAGGCTCTTGATCTTTCCTTCTGCCGTGAACTGACAAATGAAGCTTTGGGGCTGATTGTTGATAGCTGTTCATCGTTGAAGATTCTTAAGCTGTTTGGTTGTACTCAGGTATGATGACCTTCCTAGTAAACAAGTAAATACTGTCTGAATTGTAAACACATAAACATTTCCTGTAACATGTTATGTCTGTCATGAGATCCAATCATATACAAGGAACGCTGCTGATTGGTAGTGATGTCTAAGTTATGACAGCATTATTTGTTTTTGTGGCTATGAAAATCTTACGGAAAACTATTTCATTGCAGATCACTAATTTTTTCCTCCAAGGCCACTCAAATACGTTAGTCAAAATCGTCGGTATAGAAGGGAGCATACTGAAGCAAATGGATAACCGTTAGTGGAGAATGGTGCTAGATGACCAGATAGCTAGTTTAGGAGTCGTGAGTTGTGACATCAAGGTCCTCATTCCTCAAGGTGGATGCAGCTCCAAGTGGGGAATATTTTGTCAATCTACCCCGCTTAAACCAGTTTAAATGCTAGTATAGAGAACTATCTTGAAATGCTTGATATTTTTTTTCTTGGTTAACTCCAAATTTTAGGAAATCAGCTGCTGCATGATTCGACCATTGAAAGAATTTTCCGTGTTAGGTGGTCAGTAATCGATGTTCAGATCGTTTTTATTTCAAAATCATATGCATTAGCAATATATGAATCACTAATACGAATCTTGATATGTTTTCTCATTGACAATATGTGATGCCGGAAATGCAGTTTCACCTCAAGAATCCGTTTTTTTGGTAGCCCTTGTGAAGCTGTCGTGCAGGACGCGTGACAACTAACAAAGCTGCTGCATTTAGTTTCAGCTTATAATCATCTCATATCATGAATGGGCGGTTGCTTTTCGCCTCAAAATTTTTCTTCCATATATCGACCTCTACTTGTAAAAAATCTAGATGTATTTTAAACCAATTTGTTCATATATTTGAATGTTATATATATGTTTTTTTTATCTTTGATTAATTCTCTACCCCTATAAAAATTTACAACGTTTCGATCGACCAAACGTATCGCGTTCCGTCACCCGTCCGCCCCCGCGTCCCCCCTCGCTCCTGTCCCGTGGCCCTCGACGACCTTGGCCCCTGCCGCCCCCACGCGCCGCCTCCCCGCTCTGGGACCGCGGATCCCGTCACCTCGGAGCCGTGGCTGGCCGCGCACCGCCTCGGCTCATCCTCGCCCCGGATGCCGGCCGGCCGTGTGGTCCGTCTCTGACCCCGCCCGTCCTCTCCCCCAGGAACTCCCGCGTCGCCGCATCCCATCCTTACTCTCCGTGGGCGGGCGACGACGGGCGCCGTGGCAGCAATGGGGAGAGGAGAGGGAGGTCGGCGTCGGCAGCGGCCGGTGACGGAGGTGAGGGAGGCCACCAGCGCGGATCGACGCGTTGGGGGCCTCTAGTCCCGGCGGCGGAGGGGATTAGGCTGCGGCGGCAGTGGGGGAGAGAAGAGGGAGCTCGGCGACGGCAGTGGCCGGTGACGGAGGTGGCCGCCGCCCTCCCACTCGCGCCCCCTCCCCGGTCTCCAAGCTCCACTGCCGCCATTCCCCGTGGTACCGGCGCCGGCCTCCAAGATCCGCAGCCGCCGCCTCTTTCTCCCACCGCCGGCCTTGAGGTCTTGCATGAGAAGAGCGGAGCCGACACTGCTGCTCTGCACAAGGCCTGCATACTCTCCTCTCACATCTCCTAAGCATCGCGTCCGCCGCCGCCATCACTGCCTACACGGGGAGCAGTAGGATGTAGATCTCACAGGCGTGAATCCACCGTAGCCATCGACATCAGATGGGGCGGGCGACCTCCGGTAACCACGCACGTGCAAGCGCAAGCGGGGACCTCCAGCAGTGGAACCGGAGCAGGAACAGCTCCTGATCGAACATCGGCGGCGCGAGCGCCGGCCACCACGTCCTTTGCACCCCTTGCCACTTTCTGTTTGTTAGCTATATATGACAGGAACTAATTAATCTATGCTTTGTACGTACAGGTTCTATGCCCACAAGGAGAGAGGGGCTTACGGTGCTACTGTCCGGTTGCACCGATCACACTATGCCTAGCTGTGTGTACCAGGATAGTGTACATAGCAAGTGCTCGTGATTAGAGCAAGAGAAGGACTCATGAATGGACAACACGGCCGTGTTGGCAGTGGCAGCATGGTGTGCAGCGACAGAGGAGTATCCGGTATCAAATCCAAGGGACATGCCATGGCACAAGCCAATTATCTATGCTTCTACAATTAGGTTCTATGCTCACACGAGAAGGGAGGAGCCACTGCCCTACTGTCCCACTCGGGCCTCCCTTGTTAGAAGAAGCTCTGGGCTCCCAATTTATATACACACACATGAAATGCAAAATGATGTTGGATGCCATCATATAAAGCTTGAATAGTGCCAGCATCATTACTTTGATCCGAGGACAATAATCAAATCATTCACTTTGTACATAGGCTTTGTCACAGGGCCATAGGAGAGTTAGTAATCACCTATCGGAATAGAGGTTTCTTCAATTAACCTATGTTATGGGTCGAATACAGCCACCAAAAATAAAGGTTTCTTCTTCAATTGATCCTATATTATGAATCTAATAAAGCTACCATAAGTGTTAATGCCGTTTGAGAGGGATGGGTGAGGAGAATTTGGAGAACTTGTAGAGTTTGTTGAATTGTTGGAATTTATATTGCTCGATGTCAAATATAATGAATTCGGAGGTAGTGTATATTATATTTAGATGATGCAAACTTAATTAGTTTCCGACTTCATTCAACTCTCAAAAGATAGAATCACACCAGGATTATATTATAAACCACTCCACTCCAAAGAAAGTTATCGACCATTACAGCTTCCAAACTATTCAAAAGGAAATTTAAACCTGTTTTGTATAATAAAATTTTAAACCTACCAGCCAAAATTCAATAATGTCAAAATTTTCAAAAAACAATTACAATGGATGTCAAAAGGTGCACAAAAACAGCATCAATTGGATGTTTGCCAATGTAATGGAACTAGGCTGCATGTGTCACATGGCAGTCCATTTGTTAGCTTTATATGACATGAAAGAATTAATCTATGTTTTGTACATTCAGATTCTATGCCCACGAGGAGAGAGGGGCCTACGACGCTACTGTCCGGTTGCACCGGTCACTATGCTTAGCTGTGTGTACCAGGATAGTACAGAGCAAGTGCTCGTGATTAGAGCAAGAGAAGGAGCAAGTCATGACTCATGAATGGACAACACGACCGTGTTGGTAGCGAAGGGGCAAAGGAATATCCGGTATCAAATCCAAGGGACATGTCATGGCACTGCTCACTGCCTACACGTCGCGCACCCTTCTCACTTTCACTCTCTCCTCCTATCACCTGCCTCCTCCAAGCCCAAGCCACACCTTGCCTCCACCTCTACTGCGTCTCTATTATATTTTCACTCCCCTACACCTCCCTGCTTGCCATAGCCGCTATCCAGACCTCCCCTGCCCTCTCCCAACCTCAACAGCTCCCAACCATAGGCGCAAGAGCTATGTTTTCTTTGAGATTTCACATTTTTGGATTTTGTCTGTTAGCATATAGCATTTCTTGAGTGATTTTGCATACCCACCATGCTATCTTGGGGTTCCTCTTCTTGCTTTCTTCGGGTTGCTCTTGTTCTCTTTCCTTCTGCTGGAGCTTGTGTTCGGCTCGCCCTCTGTACCGAAGCTCAGGTTGGCTCCACACGCCGGTGTCGACTACCCCTGGGCTTCTCACCGGCTGCCCTCCGCTGTGGCTGGTCCGTTGCAAGCCGGCTGTCAGCACGACCACTGCTTGCCATTCCTATAATCGCCTACGGCCCCTATGGCCTCTGCCTTCTGATGCTTCTCAGCTCATGTATATTGGATTTGGATGTTTTGGTTAAAGGAAAAATATAGTATTGGATTTTCCATTAGTTCTTTTTTGATTGCTATAAATACATTTTCATCTTTTTTTTCTCAGTGCAGGGTTTGTGGAAAGCAAAGACGGGAAAAACCTTTGATGAGTGTTTGGGTGCTATGTGGTTGATCATGGAGATCACTTGTTCAGTCCTAACAGCAACTCTCTAAGTTGTTGTGGATGCCATATGCTGGCTTCTCATTCATTTTCTTGGGGTCGGCTCTTCTCTGCCTGGTCTCCTTCAAAACACCCATGAATTTGCTTTTGTTTCTTTCTCTAAAGTCGCATGTGGCCTTCATGTCTTTTTTTACAGTGATACCACCTTTACATTTCTTCCATTTGTAGCGCTTATACACTACACTCTGTGCGTGAGTGCTATGTTGAGAGCAGTGCTAGTGTGAAGAGTCCAGAGAAAGCAGTATAGGCAGTGCGTGTTCGTGAGTGCTGTGTGCGTACTGTGTACTGTACTGTGGGCAAAGTGAGTGAAATGAAAATACGAGTGCAAGGTGATGGTATGCAGCACCACCACGAGTGCAAGGTGCCAGTTTGAGATGCTCCGTTGCTGCAGACAGGAGGCTGCTTGTGTGGTTTACACATTCTAACTATAGTAGAAGGGTATACAAGGATTGTAAATTAATGAGGCATAAGCTAGCAGGATAAGGAAAAACTGCAAAAACTAATAGATTTATTGAGACATTATGAGCTGCAATACATCAAAATAAGGTGGATATATGAAGAATTGCATGATTATGTTGACAGGGATCGAAGCACATGTTAATAGTCTCAGCCATGTCGAATAATATGCTTGCCATTTTCCAGTCCATTTTAAAAGAATAGGTCGCAATGCATTTAAAAACATATCAGCGAGTAATTTGGCATATGCCAAGCACAATTATTGAAACTGAGCTAGACCAGTGGGATGGAAAGTAAATTAGTAAATAAAGAAAGAAACATAGAGCATAGACCAACTAGGTGATGGGTGAGGCAATGTATCAAACACATGGCGTACGATAGGGGTGCACGCGCCCTGGCAATGGCGCATGTGGCCGAGACGTGCAGAGGAGGCAAAGTGCTGGGCATGGCAAGCCGCATCAAATGGCCTCGCCTCCTACCTGAGATCCTAGATGAAGCGGTGGCCGCCTTTGGGCTGCGCGAGGGACTTTGGTGTTGCCCATTCCAGACTTGACCACCACCAACCATCCTCCGGGCTTGTTCGGTTAGGGAAAAATCCAAGGGGATTGGAGGAGATTTAATCCCTTCCTTGACTAACTAGGAAGGGATTACCTTCCAAAACCGGGCAAACCGAACAAGGCCTCTAGGGACACCACTGGGCAGTGTCGATGCCCATATATAAGATGAGGGGTCAGGGGGAGGTTGTGAGAGCAATAGATGGAGAAGGGAAGAGGCTGAGTGCGGCAATGGAGGGGATGACGTGAAGTAACGGGGTGGACATCGATGTGGTGTCGACTGTCGAGATATAGGCGGGTGCTGTTGAAGAAACATATGAGAACGAAGCGAAGACGGTGATGGATATCGTGGTGGTTTGGTGGTGCGAGAGACGACGGAGCAGAGAGCAATCGTGGAAGCGGAGGAGAGAGGAGAGGACGACGTCGGCGAGAGGCATGGAGTGGAGAGCAGCTGGGCAGGGAGCCAGGGCAGCTCCGGCTTCAATAACGCTTGGTCAATGGCGTAGGAACAACGCGGAACGTGGTTAACACGGAAGGCCAAAAGCGCACGCAAGAGCAAGCCTACGGCAGGACTAGCAAAGCAACTGGCTATCGGTGAAAAGCGCTCCAGACCACGCCAGTCCTCCAGTGGATACAAGAGTTACTTAATTATTTGGTCTTCTATGACAGTAAAAAAAATATCACAAACATAGGTTTTGTTGTCACATAACACAATAGGTAACATCTCACTATCATAGTGATGAAAAAGTCTCTATGGAACATCAAACACTCTGTCCTTTGCTATCCTTGCTTCCATTCTCTCTTGCCCCTCTTGTTTCCCCTTTAATAAGGATTTTGTTATATCTTAACTTCCCATGGCCCACCTACATTTCATCTGACGGAGCTACCATTGGTGCCATGATCGTATGCACTACACTTTTGAGTGTTTCCGTCAGTGGAGATCTTTATTCTTCACCATGCTCCCTACCTCTCCCCTTCGGTGTTCCACCATCTCACCCTTCGCTACTAACTCTATCATCTCCTTCCTCTCAACCCAACTCTTTCTACCTTACTGAATAAAGATGGTGAGCACCAACTACCCACTGACGTTACTCATCCCAACACTTCCCTAACAACGCAAACATCACCTTATACATCTCCCATTTGACCCTACCCTATCTCAAACCATAGTATTACCACCATACCCACCAGAGGCGGGCCCAGAAAATACACGATGGGTATTCAAAACTATAATAGTATTCAAAATTTCAAAGGATTATGCAAATTTATCACTACTAAATACATGTATACACTATGTGTTAGTTGTTTTTGCAAAAATCACGGGTATTCATTTGAATACCCATGATCACCCCTAGGCCCGCCCCTGATACCCACCATGGCTACAGGCATGCTAGTTGACGGTGCTACTTTTAATTTTGACACATGTGACACTAATTATGACGCTGCTACAATCCAAACTCATTCTCCTCCACCTCTTTCTTTTCGGTTTCTTGAGTGTCGACGCACGTGTTCTTCCAATCCGACAACGTCACAACAAGGTCGAGTATGACTACCTACCATAGCACAATCATGCCAAATAGGGGTTTGGCTAGAACTGGCCTACTAGATGCCGTATCTTTTTGGATACTATTCTTCGGCTCCGATCATCAATTTTCTGTGGCCATGTTTATTTCACACTAGTTCTGATTCTTCTGAAATAGCGTATATTGTCCTTATCTTTGTTTTTTTTTCTTTTTGAGAATTATATACACATCTATGATAATCGACTTATTACTATTATGATGAAATGGGAGATGCTGTTGTCTCTATTACGTTCAAGTAAAAAAAGAAAACAGCGCTTTGCAAAAAAGAAAAAGAAAAAATATAGCCAATAATACATATTGCCATATAATCTCTAATCATCTAATAGCCCACACATATAATAGTTGGCTATATAAACAGACTAAGCAAGTGATACTAGCTGGTTGATCGTCTTCAACTCTTCATCCTCACATTTTTCTAGTTAGTTGTTTTAGAGTCCGTGTTGTAGCCAGCTTTAATAATGTGATAATCCCCATAGCCCCGATTATATAAACATGCTAAGCCATTACTAATCCCTGGCTGCATGATCATTTTCTCTTTTTCTTTCCCTCTCTCGTCCAACCCACCTCAAATTTAATGCGACATCTCCCATACTAGTGCGCTTATATATACAATAAACCTAGTATACTTATTTAAGACTAATATATGCAGTGTGGTCGTCCACCCTGGCGGCCGCCGCGCGTGTTCGCTGGCATTGTGCTGCACGCGCTGAGCGGCCGATCAGTGGTTGACTCTGCTCTAGGAAGATATGGAAGCAGGCATCCAATCCAAGATGTGGCTGCATTGATGGCTTAGTATGCTCCTCGATCGTCCTGGTCAAACGACGTCTGCAAGCCGCGGCTCGAAGATTGAATACTCTAGATAGAAAATCCGGAGGCGCGTCTTTTTCCGGCTGCTGGTCAGCGCGGCCGGTAGCTCTCCACGTCGACGGCCGCAGACCGACGCCCGTCGCCGAGCGCCTGCTGCACGCATCCGATGATATATGCCCGCGCCGCGGCTACAGCATCCCCGCTCTGATATCACAAACGACACGGCATGGCAGGAACGGGGCTGCAAATGCACGGACAGGACAAAACTGGTTGGTGGTGGCAGAGAGGCTGCATCGTCTGTCAACCAGCAGAGACAAAGATACACTGGAATTCAAGTCGATACGCGTATTTGTTCCTTCAATTCTGTGGCGACACTCACAAATAACCTACTAGTAATGACCTAGTGTGGACCGTACCAACCTCGTCAAAACCATGAGCGAAAATATGGTAATAAATCAGACCATACCGCAGTTCATCAGAGATGGAGTGATATGTGCAAGTGCATGCAAGGTAGTTGTAGTCTGCATGCAAAGCACGGATAATAAGCTCGGCCACCATGCTGCTCCACGAGACTACCTTGATCCGTTCGTGCACCCATGAGGCGAGACGTGCGCAGTGTGTGCGTGCAAAGCATGTTATTATAGAGAAAAATTGCACACTGTTCTGTAGCACACTGATGGTACTATCATATATATATATATATATATATATATATATATATATATATATATATATATATATATATATATATATATATATATATATATATATATACACACACCTGCCAATTTTAACAATGAAATTATGCACTCCCACATATGTGGCATGACAAGTGCAGATGGGTTTTTAAACCTTTTACCTAAAAGTTGCATTGTGTTTGTCCTTGGTAATTTTGGCTATAAAAAATCATAGACGACCTCACAACTTGTCACCTCATTTTAATTTTCGTTTTGTAGACTCAAGACTGTGAAATCCTGATCAAATGATGATCGACATTCCTCCATCATTCACTTCATTATTGGCTATGCTTGCGGGGCCAAGTGACAAAACAAAATAGCATAACATAAGGGGCTTTCAAAAAAACATGAGGGGCACACAAGTAATATGTGAGGTGTTAAGGTTCCAAAACATAAATTCGTAATTAATAATCATTTTGGTACATTTTTGTGCATGTACACAACAGAGTTTAATGTGTTATGTCGGCTAGTTAGGCCACCCCTTCTCAGCTTATAAAATACAGCGCTAGCCCTAGCCTCCTATGCCCATCAGCAGAGTCTCTTCGAGCATCACTAATCCATGGAGAATCAACCATCCATGAGAGCTTTGGTCGTCGATAATGACACAAACGTTCTGAGATCGTCAGCCATGATGCTTTCTGATGTCCTCAATTTCCAAGGTACACTCAGCTCTTAGTGGCTATTTTTAGTTAGAAATTTTCTTACAAGCGGATTGGGATTGGATTTGTGAATTCCATGTTTTCCCCCAAAAAATGAAGGTACACGTGATTTTCAATAATAATTTATTTGGGAAGGTTTTTTTTTTTGGCATGAGATCCGCAGTTCTGCTGTGTGATCCCAGCTTGTTGCATACTACGGAGAGTGAGCTTTGCGAATAGTGATTAACGTTTTCTGGATATCTACTACTTTACCTTTCTAACGTGTGATCTTGCTATCTCAATGTTTTCATGAGATCTAAAAAAAGTTTAATATGCATGAGGAAATTTTAGCACTGAGCCGATTCCATTCTAGCTATAGTACCCTTGCTTGGTGAAGGTACAAAATTTTTAAAGATAATAATTGGACCCAAAAATAATCGGATCGAATTTCTATCTCAGAACAACCAAAAGCTCAGTTGGATCATGATCCATTACCCCTTAGTTTGTCCATGTTTAGTTTCTACCAAGGCATGAAGTATATGCCATTTAGACCAATTTTCTGACACCTCTTTCCTTGGGGAAACCTATTGTCTTCCTTGTTTTCCCTTCGGGTATATGATCCAGATCAAATCACACATCTTTTAGATTTAGTTTAATAACTACTTAAAAGTTTTCATTTGGGGTTCTCTTTGGCTTTTTGATTGGTAGCTCTCTATCCAGTTGATTGCAAAAAAGATCAAATCACGCGCGACCGTTTGTGCGCGCCAATTTTCAAATATTTAACCGTTACCTTTTACGAAATTATATACGTTTTACTGCCGTTATGTTGAATCTTCTATTTTTGTATGCTTATTGTCGTTTTTGTCCTCTCCTGCCGGTTTATTTCAAAAAGGTACAATTATACGCGATTGCTTGTTCGCACCTACTTTTATATATCTGACACTATATACTTTATTATGTTTTTTCTACACTGTTGTGTTTTGAATCTTCGGCTGATTTTATATGCATACTCTCAGTTTTGTACGTTGCCACTTCAATTATTCCCAGCTACGCTATACTCTCTCCATATTTAAATAAAAATCGCAGTTGACTTTTTTTTCCAAAACTTCCATCCTTCGTCTTATTCAAAACAATTGTATAAACATATAAAAAAGCTAGTCATGCTCAAACTCTATACAATTATAAAACAAATCACAATAAAATAAATAACAAACTATATTTTTTTGAATAAGATGAGTGATTAAAATTTTAGAAAAAACTAACTATGACTTATATTTAAGTACCATTTAACTTATTTATCAGTATTCTCAACAACAACACACTGTATTACTCACTTGTCACCCGACTCTCTTTGCAGTGGCCACATGCAAGAGCCCAGCCAGGGCACTTAGGCTCATCGCCGGACAAAAACTAAAAGACGTCGATGTCGTCCTCATCGACGCAGTAAAAGGCACAACCTGTGGCTTTGACTTCCGTGCAGTCGTCGAGCCCCATTTTTGCATCCCCGTCATCTACTGTAAGCACCACTCTACGTTAAATCTGAGTCTGCCGTGAAACCGGAATATATATAGAATAATTTTTTTCCCCTTGGAGAGCATCTGCAGACCTTCCTAGGGATCCTCATGTGGGGTCCAGCGGCAAGGAGGCTGATGAGCAGCAGCAGCAGCTCTACACCATCGCCATGCGAGCATTGCCGTTGATGTACACTCTTAAGACGCCGCTCGACGCCGGCGTGCTGTTGGACCTACCAAAGCTCATCGAGCTGCGCAAATCATACCTACAGCTACTGGCCAACGGGAACAAGGACGACGGCGGCAACCTAGAGCTTCCCCTTCCCGCTGCCGTCCAAGAAATTTTGGCCGCCAGCCCAAGCGTTGAGGATGTAGAGGAGGAGGACGAACACGTCAATTTCAAGGCGGCGAGGGCCGAAGGAAGGGGACAGAAGAGGAAGGGTAGTAGCAACCTCGCCGCCGATGGCTCCTCCGGCAGCGGCACCGCAGGTTCTATATATCTCTTGGAAGTGAAGCTTTATTTTAGATTTGTTAACTTGCCATGTATGTTGATTTACTTTCATTCATCTCACTTCATACAGTTGGAGGCCAGCTGACAACAAAACGACTTGAGCATATCAAAAGACAGGAGCGGATGAATTTGAGAGAAGGGCAGCGAGGGGACGGTGGCGTGGCTGCTAGCCACCAGCAGGTGCTGATTTCTTCCAAAATTTGTACTCCCTTTTTTTCACAGTAGTATAATGTATTTTGGAACGAATACAGTAGCTAGCATTCTGATAGGCACTGCTAAAATTTGGAAACTCAAGTCACACTATCTTTTTCATTTGGAATCTACATGCCAATGTAGTGAGTGAATATGTTTTCCACAATTGCCAATGCTGTGTTTTAGATACTTCATTTGCTTCAATTACTGATAGAGTACCACCACCACAACAACAACAATCTTTATCGCTATTTCTAACATATCTCTAATTATCAATAATTCTTGTTCCATATCAAACTTGATGCATAACTGTACAAGTACCCAATAGACATATATAGTAACTATGTGCTAAAATTTCATAACACATACTTTATTTGGCCATTTCAACATATCATGTATGTGTATTTCATTTCATGGCTTGATTACACGGCAGAAAGGAGTAAAAAAAGCAGCAAAGAAGAATAATGGTGGTCTGGGGTCCAAGTTCCAGCAAACCTACGCCATGGATGTTGTCGGCGGCAACGCCGTACCAGTTACTTGCGCCTGCGCCAAAACTGCCGCCGCTCGAACTGCAGCCGCTGCCGCCGCTGCCGCCGCAGCAACCGCAGAGCCAGCACAAGCAACATCTTCACCACATACAGTGTGCTCACCACCACCAGCAGCAGCTCAAGCACCGCCTCCAGTGAACCCAACACCTTTGCCTGCCCCAGTGCCAGAACTACCTCCGGCGGTGCATCAACTGCAGCAGCAACCTGTGATGGGCAGCATGGCACCTCCAGTGGCAGACCAGCAAGACATCTGCCTTGAAGACCAGCCGGGCAGCACAACTGACAACGCCACCACCACCACCTACGATGCAGACACTGAAGGCCTTGATATCCTGAATGAGTTCCTGGCAATGGGGACTTCCTACTTCCCTGATATATGAACAACGACAGCCGATAGTTGGTGCGGTGTAGCCTTGCAATAATAGTACGTAACCTGGAGAGTATGAGAGGGAGAGGGAGAGGGACTGAGAAACTCATGTATCATGATTCATGCTATACTCTCCGAAAAATTTAAACGTGCAAGTTGTCCGACGTTCAGTATCCATGCATATCGATGAGGCTTAACCTTGCAGTTCTAGAGACTAGAGTTTTTTTTTTTCTTTTGACGGTCACGGGGAGAGTATCTCCACCTGAATTGTACTATTGATATTCGCATGACAAGCCACGCATCAACAACGTACAGTTGAGTAAAAGAAATATGGACCACCTGCAAGAGAGAAATATGGACCACCTGCCAGAGTTTCTAGGAGGTTCATGTTGCCTCCGTACACAATTAGGTCAGGCAATCTCAAACCATGTATACTTATATGGATGTTTGGTTTATAAATGAAGAAAAGAAAAAGGTATTATAAGATAGTGGTAATTTACAGCTGAAGATGGTTACGTGGGGACTGTTCGCGCCATCCATGCTAGTGCATTATGCTAATTTACAACAGAGCAATCAACTATTCTACAAACACACGTATACCTCCTCGTCAAACTTGAACTGCTCTCTTATTTATCCAGAGACCTCTTAATGCCTACGGAGTACCTTACGTATAGAGAAGATGGTACTAGAAACCTCGAGCAAAAATATGAAAATGAAATGGAAAATCCTCTGAATTTAACTCTAATCTTCTTTCTTATCTTTGAGACGAACCGAGGAACTTGACCTATGCAGGCGATGCAAATCCATCATTGATAATGACCTCATAGGTGCAGATGATGCATTGGGCACACAAGATCCTGACCCAGGCGTGGCTATAAAACCATCAGGTGAGTGTGGAGAATGGAGGTGCTCGGGCAGCTCATTCTCTTCAATGCTGATAGTGCTGCTGCTCCTGGAACTGCTACTAGCCAAAGTCACCAAAGAGTTTCTGCTCAAACTAGCAAGCCTCTTAGGGGGCGAGGTTTCATAAACTTGAGCTGCTGCTGTTTCGTGTGAATTTCCATACATGATGCTGTACGCAAGGAGATTCTTCCGTTTCCTTGAGTATGCATTCTCTGCCTTAGTGATGTCTTTTGCAGAGCCTGAAGATGTTATAGCTTCTTTAAGGCACGCAAAGGATTTGGATTTACCATTGTAGAATTTGGATATGCTGCGCCTGTCCAAGGAAAAGATTCTCAATGTCAACAAACAGTATATCGAAGCCATCATGCATGCGACGAGCATCCATATATGTAGCAGAAGTTAACCACAGGATGACTTGGCTTGAGATGTCCACACAGAAAGGAGACATAGCATAATCCCACTAGAGACTACTGACTAGATAATTAAGATTATCATTTAAAACATACTGTAGTGATAGAGATAACAGGGATTTTCAGTTTCTAGAAGACCAAATGTTGCCTTTTGACTGAACAACAAATCCAAGCAAAGCTGGTGAGACAACAGATATGCTATGGGGAAACAGTACAGCCTACCTTTGTGTTCATATACAATTAAAAAAATGTACTTAAAGAAAAGTGTAACGATGATATTATGGGTGCTCCCAAAGCCAATAATTGATTTTCTGCGGCTCAGAGACATTCAAACCACTGCAGTCCTTCTCAACTGAAAGTTGCTGCTTAAGATTGGTTGGTACCATGTGATGCATGTCTTTTTCAGTTACTTATTATTTCTACCGAAATGTGCCATGATTACAATTACCAACACACATTTCCCATGCTCGATATTCCAGATTTCCAGTAGATTATCTACATTTAACTTCAAAATTGTTTGATTATGTATTGAGCTTGCCGATATGGTTTCATTATTAAGATGTGCAGGTACCCTTCATCTCCTAAATATAAAAGCTAACGTGTCGTCTTCAATCACTTGTCAAAGAAGACAGTGGAGCATTCCTCGCCACAAAAATTTGGCATGGCAAAATTATCCAGAAGAAACAAGATCCTCTTCATTTTTCAAATGATAACAGATATTCTTGCTTGAAGGATAATCAAGTCCATACCACAACGTCACTCAAAATGAATGGTTATGTAAAATTGCACAGACCTATAATTAAAAAAAAAAACAGCGGTTGAGTCAGAAAACTGCTCACCGATATTCAGAATCGTACTCGCACCAACAATATTTCGGCACTTGAATCTGCAGCCTGGCTAGACTACGACAGCAGAATCTAATGATCTAGTCTAGTAGCCAAAGCACCAAAAGACAATTAGTGATTCTTACTACCACACATCCAGGACAATCTTCAATCTCAAACTTTCACCTTTGCGCATTACCAATGCATCACGAAAATACTCATTGAATACCAAAACTAGGATAATACCATTTTTTGCAGATAGAAGCAGCAGAATCACAAACCACACAGTAATCTCCGCAAATTCCAATCAACTAACTCGAATACTTTTGATTACGAAATTAACAGAGAGAAATCAATGGCTAACACACGAACCTAAGCCAATTAGCATCTTAACTTCCCAGGCTCCCCGAGGAACCGATTCCTCCTCTGCATCCGAGATCCCCAGAAACCTAAGAAAAACAAAACAATCAAATAAACAAACCGGCAAGAACTCACCGAATGGGCAGCGCCTCCTCCAATGCCTCCAGCCCCGCGAGGCCGCCCCCGCCGCCTCCCGCGTACGCGCTCTGCACCTCCCCTTCCCCTTCCTCCTCCTCCTCCTCCTTCCCCGGCGGCGAGCACTCGTCGCTGTCCCTCCCTATCGACGACGAGCTGCAGGCCGACGCCGGCGGGCGCGGTGCCATCGCCGCCTCGACGTCGACGGGCATCCGTCCGAGTCCGACCGCCCCGATCGAGCACGCAGCGTCGGGGGCGCGAGGGGACAGGCGGCCGGACGAGGGCCCGGAACCGGGAGGAAGGCGTTCGCGGCGAGTGGATTTGGTTCCGTGGATTTTTCCGATTTAGTTTAAGTTTTGTGATGAGAAGAAGCAACTGCTTGGCGACGGCGACGCCTAACTGACGAGGCTTATCGCTTCATATCGCCTTTTCTTGCGTGCCACTGCCACCAAACAAAATCTTTAGGTTAGGTTCACTGCCTGCTCCCTGCTGTTCGTTTTGGATGGAGATGCCGTAATAATTTCACGTTTTACGGTTGTCGTTGTTTCGTAGAAATTTTAAACAAAATCAGCAGCAGGCGAGCAACTATTATATCTTTTTCTCTCTGCACAACAGCCCCTAACCCGTCCACGTTCATTCCCCAAAACATTGTCCCTACGCCTTCAATGAGATACTGTATTGCTCATTTAGATAGGCATAGGCACCGGCTCCTTGATCTTTTGCAACATCTGTCCTACCTGTCCGGCACCAAGGATGCAAAGGAAGGCATGTCCACCGTAAATCTTCAAATAAGGTGTATTTTTTGGCGATAAAACCGTCAAAAATGTTTTCTTGTGTGGGATTACAGATATTTCAGTTTGCACCGCTAGCTCACCACGTACACACCGGTGGTTGCCACCCTTCGAGCCACATCCGCCGTTGACCCATTGTACTCTGACGAGTCTCCTCCACGGCTCCACCAAAGGAGTACCAAACTTATTGACCTAGCATCCCTCAATCACCTTGGAGCCACAATCAGCTCGCTTGCTCGCTCGTCAGCCACTATCAACGGGTCTGTTTATTTTCGCTTTTTCCAGCTTTGCTTAGATTCTCTGTATCTTAGAAATTTTCTCGATTCTCGCAACCCATAGCTTGTCGCGTCCACGAAAATTAGAAATAAACAAAGCGTTTGGTATAATTCTCGCTCATTTTCACCGATAAACCCATTATAAACTGAAACAAACAGGGCCAACCTCAAACCAATGACCGATCCAAACCCAATTAGCCACCAAATCTCCACCCTCAGATCAATGTTTCAATAAAGTAAAGAGGAAATGTGGCGACAAAAAAAACACTCCATTTTAATTTACAGATTGTTTGTTTTTTTAATATAGGAAATGTCGCGACAAAAAAACACTCCATTTTAATTTACAGATTGTTTGATTTTTTAATATTAACTCCATTTTAATTTACAGATTATTTGATTTTTTAATATTAAATTTGATTTACTTGTTTTACTCGAAAACACGCTGCGTCTTCATCAGCTTAGTTACGTTTTCTCGAATTCTCGGTAGCCCAACCCAAGTACAGATTACTCAAAAAACACGTTGGGCCTTCATCTGCTCCGTTGCTGTTCTCACTGCCCATTGTCTTTCAGATCGACCCGTGGGTCAACCCGGGCCAGAACCATGTTCAGGTTGTCGATGGGCTGGCTACTGGGCGCCGGCCCGGAAAAGCACGGCGTCCTCGTTTTCTCATCCCCCTGACCCCTCCCGCATCGAACCCTACTCTGGCTGTTGTTTGTCCCCGTGCCGCCGTCGCCGTCTCGGCGCAGGGTGCTGCCTGCCACGGGCCACCCACGGCGAACGGGCGAAGCGCCCCCGGCCAGCGAAGGGAACTGGGGTGGCTCCAAGCTGATTCGTCGGCAGGTAGCGCGGCTTGATTATGCAGCAACACAACATGTCCAGAGTCGCCGTGGGTCTTTTGTCCAGGTGTTGGGTCGGAGAACCTGGTCCACAGCGTTGTCTGGAGTGCTGTCATCCCCTTAACCACCATCCTAGATAGGTTCACTTCACCCAACAGCTGCTGGAATAGCCACACACGAAACCACAACCCAGAATATTCTGCCGAAAGAATCCCTCCTCCACAGGGGAGACAGTGCAGACATCAAGCTCGATGCAACCACAAATCGATGGATCTGCTGCCTTTTGCTGGGAAAGTTGCAGGACAAAGAAAGATAAACGAGGGGCAGGTGAGGCATAAAGGGCACAAGTTCCTGAACATTCTCCTGATGAATCTTTGGAGGATCTGAGGCACATTTCATCATCAACGTGTGAAGAGTTACAGACAGCAGCGTCCTGGATCAAAACCCCATACCATTTGCTAATTTTCAGTTGGGGGGTATTGTTCAGCTGGGCTTTCTCTGCTGCAAGAATTAGTCCATATTTACAGGGTATTGTACAACAACTGGTCAACCATGGTGGCGACGGTGTCAGCCTCTTGGGGTGGTGGCGAGGGCGAACCCTCCACGCTCGTACATGCGCTGGATCTCCTCCCGGTACTCGGTCAGCGACTTGTGCGGGAGCGCAGGCGTCAGCTCCACCACATCGCCCATGCTGAGCTCCCTGTTTGGGTCGCTTATGGGTTTGTGGTTAACCCTTGGCCGCAGCTCCTCTTTTAGTGGGAAGCTGCAAGGGCTCCATCTCGGACTGTTGGCCCCAACTCGCTCCATTAGATCAACTACAGTCGAGTTCGCTGGGAGCTCTTGTACAGACATCTGGGTTACCAGGTACAGTTTTATCAGACAATATAAATGATAATGGTTTTGCTATTGCAAAAAATCATGCCATGTTCAGTGAAGTTCAAATGAAGCCAGAAGATGAGACCTACCTTGTCATGTTCAAGCATGATAACAAATATGGGACCTTCATGGTTGCACTGTCGGCTGTATGAATAAGGGCAATCCTCCGAGTGCAAGGGAAATGGGCACGGTGGTCTAATGCCAACAGAGCTACCCAAAGATGAAGGTCGATCTTTGCTCATTGCCTCGCACTGCCATGTGAGCACCCACCTTGCCCATTCCACCATCTGGAGCACAAAAGAGTGCCTGCAGCCACCTTCTTTGTACCTCCAGTGCGCAGCAAATCCATATTCAGCTTGTAGATGCATTTCCTTTGTTCGTATCTGGATTTCAAATGGATGGACATCCTCACACATGATGACAGTGTGCAGAGATCGGTACCTGCAAGCAGTAAATTAGCAACGATTCGAGTATATTTCTTTAACAAGACCATCAGATTTTCCTTCTGCATACCCATTCAGTTTCGGATGTGCTATATAGTCTTTAAACCTCCCAGTGACTCGGGGCCACAGTTTGTGCACAATGTCAAGTGCTCGGTAACAATCTTGCTCCGTCTCAACGACAAGCCGTAGGCCATGGATGTCATGGACATCATCCGTTGTTAAGTTCTTCCTGTAAGTAATCAGAAGCACAGTTAAGAATACATATTGTGAAGCGTGAACGCTAACTGTATTGCCATTGTAATGAACTGCAGATAATATAAACAAAAAGAACATGAGACATACTTTATCATCTTGGAGTATATACTGTACAGACTCTTGTGTCTTCCAGAAAGAGTGTGATATGAAATGCCTTCATCTCTGAGACCTTTGTCCAATTTATCAAGGGTGGACGTAAGAAGTGCTTCATCAAAAGACATCACAAGTTTAGAGGAAAGCTCCTTGTGCTCCTCTGGATTCAAGTGTTTGAAGCAAATATTTTCCAACTGCTCTTTCCAGGTAGCAATTCCTAATCGGTTAGCCAACGGCACAAATATTTCCATAGTCTCTTTAGCAAACCTTTGTTGTTTCACCAAAGGCAAAGCTTCTATTGTCTTCATGTTGTGCAGACGATCTGCCAGCTTTATCAGAACAGCTCGTGCATCAGCCATTGCAAGAAACATCGTATGCAGGCGATCAGCTTCAACAGTCCTGCTTGCAGTATTGTTGTCCCGAGCAAGTTTACTCAAGTGGCTTAACTTTGACACCTGCACAAAATTTATTAATTATTGAGCTTGCAGTAGCACTAGCAACATGGTTTTTATGAACTGGGAGTGATCAAAAGATACAATGTATTCATAAAGGAAAAGAAAGAAAAGGTTGCTTTGTTGCCTTCTATAGTTTTTTTGTGACATGGATATATAACAGAAAATCTAATTCCTGTCAGTGTCAAACAGGTATCCAGAAACAAGCAATTCCACACTTGTGACTTTTTCACCACTGTAGATAATGGAGGCCAAAAGTTTTGAGTTGTCGGTGGTCAAAGACGGTGTCCAACTTTGGAGGCCATGTTGAAAAGGTTGCATGCTGTATTTCTTGTCTTTCTTGGTAGTGAGTTCAAGAGTATGCCTAACTTGTGGTGTTGAAACAACTAATATTGGAAAACAAAGGCTAGAGAATAGACTAACTCAACTTGGTGACTAAGAAACTTCACACAAATGGATTGCTACGACATGTAGTTTATAAACAAATGAGTAGCTCAGAATAGAAGCTTCTTGGTCAAGACATTAGACTGTGCTAATCATGACTTTGTTTACTCAAAGCTATCTGTATCTTTTGCAAAAGGAGCACATGACCCATTGACTTGTAAAGCTAAACAGGAGAATGAAGATAACTTGAAAAACTAGCAGCACATCCAACCAAAACCTTCAGTACACTACGGGAAGTTATCCTAATCTCATTTAAAAACGATCAATAATTCAAGGTAGACCGGTAGAATAAAGTCAGCAAACAAACAGTGCATACCCCTTCAACAAGATCAGCGACGCCAGCACCAAACATCCGGAAGATATGATCGTAGTCCATGAAGGAGTCATCAATCGTGTCATGGAGAAGGCCAGCAGACACAACGGTCGCGTTTGCACCGATTTTGGCGAGATGAACCGCAGTCTCCACACAATGCTCCAGGTACGGATCGCCACTAGCCCGTTTCTGATCACAAAAGCACGAGTCCCACAAGGCTTAACAACAACAGCACAAGATGCCTTGGAATGTGCAAATGAGTAGCGGCTAGCGAGTGTAAAAGACTGGGATTCTGTACATTGCATCGTCTTGGGGGGTCAACGTTGTACCTGGCCGCGGTGCGCCCGCTCAGCCTCGAAGAAGGCCTTGACGACGAGCTCGTCGCGGAAGATGCCGTGGCGAGCCTGCGCGGCGGCGAGGAGGTCATGAGCGTACGGCTCGCAGGGCGGCTCGGCGCCGGAGAGGTTCTCGTCGAGCTCGAAGGCGAGCTCGGCGGCGTCGACGCCCGCGGCCGCGGGGACACGGGGCGGCACGCTGGCCACGGGCGCGTAGTCAATGCAGGAGCCGAGGGCGTTGCGCACGAAGCTGGAGAAGAGGCGGTCGCGGTCGCGGCCGGCGAGCCAGGAGGCCGAGACCGAGGGGCTCCTGGAGGCCGGCGAGGCGGAGGCGGGGCTGTGGAACAGCGGCGCCGGGATCCGGAGGAGGTGGTCCCGCAGCTTGAACGCCAAGGGCGAGGACGACGACTGGGGGTACGAGTAGCCGCCACCGCCGAAGCCGCCGGTGAGGACGGCCGGGTCGTCGGATCTGTCGTGCCAGAGCGCGCCGAGCTCGTCGTGCGCGGCGGTGGCGCGCGGGGCCGCGGACGGGGACGAGAAGAGGCAGGACAGGCCGCCCGCCAACGCGTGGCGGTGGGAGGCGGCGGCCGGCGGGGACGCCGCGGCGGCGGCGCACGGCGCCGGGCCGCGCGAGCTGGGCTCGAGCTCCGGCGGCGCGAAGGCGGCGCCCGGCGGGGGGCTGGTGTACACGGCGGCCATCGCCGGCACGGACATGGTCGCCGCGGGCCGAAGCTAGCAAAGCAAGCCTCTCCTCCTCTCACCCCCACGACAAATCAATCGAGCTTGCTGTCCCCAATCCGCAGCAGCAGCCCCGACGGAGCAGGAACAGAGGAGCGAACCCGCTGCGGCTCCCTCCAATTCCGATCCTGCGGGCGGGGGGAGCTCGGCTCGCAGCAGCAGCTTCGGAATCAAGCAACCCACACTAATCCAGTCGAGCTACGGAAAGAAAACGAGGCCGCAGCAGGCGGGCAATTTGAGCTGCGGAGAGATTAGATTACCCCCGTCGAATCCGTGGGATTAATAGTAGGATGGCGAGGGCGGGCACATGGGGATGGAGGGGAGGAGGGGGCGCTTCGTCCTCCTCTTCCTCCTGCTGCCGCGCGTGTTTTTTGTGGGCTTGGCTCGCCTCCCTCCGCTGCGTGCTTTGGGGTTTGTGAGGTGTGGAATTAGGGCGCGTGAGCGGAAGAAGAAGAAGAATCTGGGGACGGGGGCCTCCACGCCAACAATAGCCGCGCGCGGGCTGGAATGCCGGAACTGCCCCTCCGCCAGCCGGAATCCTGCTTATTTTACCTCATCCGTTGCTGCCTGCTTCCGGATAAGGGTGTCTCCGATAGCATTTCTCAAATCCCATTTTTTATCATTATTTTAGCTATTTTAACTATCTTTCTCTCTGTCTACAGTGCAGTATTTATGTCAAACAATGCAAAACAGTATTTTAAAAAAACCCTTTAGAGATTTCCATTACGGACAGGCTAAAAATTAGGTGTGCTCCTTCCAGCCACGACACGGTCGGTAATCCAATTCCCACGAGGCTGACAAGACCCATCAGCTCGCGATTAGCGATTATTATTAGCGCCATGAATCTAAGTATGACGTTCGTCGTAGATTGCAAAGAAACGGTACAATATGATAGAAGAAATGCGACTCATTCTCGTGTCTGTTTTTTTTAAAAAAAAAATTGCAAGGATTTGTGTGATTGCCATGCTAAGTTTACGGCAAGCTAGAAATTGAGCAAAACTGTGACCTAGACTACAGATTTCTGAACTAGTATAGTAGTAAAAAGAATATAGCATAGTCCTGAAAACTATGATTTTAGATATAAAAAAAACCATACAAATACTAGCTTAAAACAAGACCTAAAGAAAGATTGAAGTTTTGATTTGCTACAACGGCAAGAAACAAAGATGTTAATTGGTTGGAGAAAAATGATCAACGTGCCCGGCCCGAGATCGTACCGTTACTACGCGCGTCTTCCAGAAGCGGCAGCCGGCAGCGTGGCCAGCCGCCACGTTGCGCGGGGGCGTGCCGCGTGCAGTGCCGCAGCCCATACGTACCGCGATTCGCGAGTGGCGACTGTGCATTAACGAATTGGTTGGATACAAAACCCACGTCACCAAGCATGAACGAGACATGTAGGTGTGATCGGCAGCCATGGCTGCGGCTGCATGAAGAGCATCGAATTCTGTGCATTATTATGAGTACTATCTAGCATCAGAACGTCCAACGCAACGACTCAACTGCTGGGGGACAGACGTCAGGCGAGTCTCAAGCTGATCCCCTGATTTTGGTACCCAGCAGTTGGCTCACTGTCACGCAGACCCCACAGCGCGTGGGGCCCACGTGCAGTGACTCAACTGCCAGGGGTCGAACGTCAGGCGAGCCTCATCCCAACAAAATACCTCCCTTCTTTTACACTTGTACGGTACGGTTGAATCATTTTACAACTTTAATCATTTGTTTTATTAAAAAATAAAAATTATCATTTATTTTGTCGTAATTTGCTTAATCACCAAATTTAGTTTGAGTATGAATTGTGTTTTTACACGTTTGAATAATTTTTTGAATAAAACGAATAATTAGAGTTTTTTAAGAAATCAACAATGTCATAATGATAGAAAAATCGGACGCCTAGTTATGATGCAGTACTAACTTTCAGATATTTTATTGATTGTGTTTTAGGTTTGATTTGTTTATTAGAGATGTTGCGTTGATTGACTCTCAAAATATTATAGGTGGTGATTTTCTGATGTCCCTCATCTTGATTGGAATTTTACAAAAGCTAGACCTACTCAGCAAGGAGAGGAAGGGAGAGATATGGATGCGGTTTACAGTGACGTGGAATTAGTTGTTTTGATTAATTAACATGGCATGATAAAAAGAGCGGGGATGATTGATGGTGGATGTTGCGTCCGATGGCCAGTGCCGCTAGCAGTGCCGATATTAATAAGTATGTATAGGGAAAATGTGTCGCTTAAGGTCAAAATTTGTAAACAATATGGTAAAAATGCGGATATTGATAAAGATTAAAAATATATGTGAAACGAGATAGATACATAGACTATACACCTTCAAGCTCAACAACGCGTGGAACATAAGAACCACAATGCTATTACGTTGTCTTAGGCTATCGTCGTTGGACCTTATATCCCACTTTATTTCAAAAATTACTATGTCTATAATGCACCTACGGTTAGTGGCGGACCTAGCATTTGACCAAGACTGGGGCCAAAATTTAAGCATACAAAACCGAATATACAAAACTATATATTGAGAAATAGCAAAACTCAGTGAAGATTTTCCAATTTTAATGCTACTTCAACTGTATGCTTAACAGTGCGATATAATAGACAAGAACATAGCACAAAAGAACCCGATCAAAAACTAGTTACATTTGGTGCATTTGTGGCCCGCTTTTTCATCTTCATGGCTAATAGCACTTAGCACCTTCTATCCTGAATGTATATATGAATGCTAATTTGATGAACCAACATCGTTTTACTGATGCCAATTGCAATGAGGAGCCAGAGGATCGAGTTCAAGGACACAAATGTGGAGGCCAGACTACCGAAGGCTTCCGTCCTTGCGTTCTATCTCAATGTTCAGTCACCGAAATGCTAATATGCACATTACCCTAAGCTTGAAAGGCCTAAAATATAAAATAGTTAAACCTTTCTACTAGTAAGAAGACTAGGGCCATGGCCCTAGTGGGCCTAGTGGGTGGTCCGCCCCTGCCTACGGCTACGGTGTTTTTGCATTCCGGGTGACAATAACATTACCACTGCAAACTGCATTGGCTGATAAACTTCTGAAGAGAAGCTAATTAATGTGCCCTCCAATCACGATTATTGCCTCTCGTCAGGTGCAACCACCAAGAAAGAAATCGGCAGCATTTTTGTTTAAACACAAGCAGCAGAGAATTTTGCAGAGCCATAGAATAAAATGGTATCGATTTATGCTAGAGTAAGATAGTTTTGTTACCTCTACCTTGTGGAAGAGATAGATAATGTCATCTTCTATCTCGAGCTTGAAATCCACATAAACCGAGCCCTAAGTTATCTAAATAGGCAAACGGTGACTGTCACGACACTACGACCACGAATAATCAGTACAGTATAAGAACCGGAAAGAAGATTACATGCTAAGGCATACATAGGAAATAGGTTTTACGTGTACTCATCAGGAATTTTGACCAGTGCCGTTTAGTTTGGTACAGATTTTATCCATCTAGATTTTATATACTACTGCCTCCGTCCCAATTTATTGATTGTTTAACTTTGTTGATACCAAATTTGGTTTACTCGCCTTATTCAAAAAAATCATAATTATCATTTATTTTCATTGTTGTTTAGTTTAGTGACTATTCCTGTCGGTTGGTACAGCATTACAAGCACAAATGTGAAGACTATCCATGGCAGAGCTGCCGGCACAAATGAGACCATCTATCCGTGCCAAGTGAAGAAGCACCCGGCACATACTTGTATCGACGTTTATGAGTCTAGCATGGGTGAGATGATTGTTTGTGGAATTATGCTGGCTGTCAGCTAAGGCTATCCGTACTGTGTACAGTGTGCAATCATTACTTTTTCAACGGTGTTTTTCACACCTATTTTCACTTTCTGGTGACACTAGCCTAAGCCTAAACGGTAATATTGTCTTCCCTATTGGTCTCCACGCCGACTAGATGAGTAGTGCCTTTTTTTTCTAGTGTGAATGTAATAATTGACAATGTGTTTTTCTATCTATTTGTTTATAAAGTTTTCATCAAATTTCTGCGTTTCCAAATAAAACATAAATGATATACTCCATTTTTTTTATGCGGTTGATTTTTAAAAAAAAACTCCAATCACATGTCAAAAAAAATCGTAAGTTATCATTTATTTTTTGTTATTTTTTATCATTAAAATTAGTTTGAGCATGTATTGTACTTTTACATTTTGTACAATTCTTTTAAATAAGAAGATGAGTGATTGAAGTTTTAAATAAAATCACCCGCGTCAAATATAACGGAACAGAGGTAGCAGTATTTTATGATGCGTGTGTAGACACCCTACCTAAAATTGCTACCTTCGCAACTGCCGCTTGATTGCGTGACTGATACTGATAAGCTCGTGTCGCAAACCATATGGTCGGTGCGTCGATCTTAACAAAGTACTACTAGTTTATTAGAGCAAGGCAGAGATTACTGGTTTCAGTGACCAGCAAGCTTGCTAGGCGGGTTCGCTGCTTACAGAAAGTAGCAGGACCATTAAAGTGAAAGTGTCCCTGGGAGGCTGGGGCTGTGCTTTTGAAATTCGAATACAACATCCTTTGGAGGAAACATGAGGTGCGCCTCCCTTTGTTTATTTGAAGGCTCCTGCTAAGGGCCTAAGGGGCAACATTTTTTTTGTCACGACTGCTCAGCGTCTCTAAAGAACAGCTCTTCAATTCAAGATTCAAAATAAAGTCAAAATCTCTTGGAAGAGAACGAAGTTCAGCTACATTCAGTACCATATTGTTCAGTGATCACTATGACATTCAGAACATATCAGATAACACTTCTGGTATTGGTGGTACAAAGCATGATAGGACGAACTAGGCAACAATCAACGTATACAGGTCAACAACCATACCACATGGATCAGCAATGCATGTCCCTGTTTGGTAACCGAGTTCCCAGAGGACTGGATGCTACAACCAGGGTCACCACGGCAACTCAGACAAGATTTCTTTGGTAATCTTCAGTCCATTTTTAACAATAATAGGCATACAAATGTAACACAGTAAGCAAATACAACAGTTACTTACATTAGAAAAGAAGCTCCTGTATTGCTACAACAAAAAACTCTCCCTAAACAATCTACTGCCGTTTGGTGCCTCCTATCAGCAGCGTAAAAACGCTGCAGTAAAGCCTAACAAAGTAGTCATAATTACTGTGTATATAAGAGCTTGTGCCCTAACTTTTTTGATGACTAACTCTCCGTGCTCTATAGCTGGGCTGCAAGGATCTCATTCCATGTATCAGGTACACCAGGAAGGCACCAGTGCAAGCAATCTTGAACACCCTGCGTGGCCTTGATACTGTACCGTGATATATGCCCTTCGTCCCTCAAACGTGACAATGCAGTGACATCCAAAAGCTTGATTCTGGTTCCACTCACGGCACCCTCAGCGTCGGTATCTTCAGAATGGTTGAGGTGAATGCCACTTCCCTTGGCCAAAGGGTTTGTGTTGTCACAGCGGCCACCAGTGTTCCAATCCCCATTAAAGAAGTGCCGAGGTGATATTGATCGGTAGAACACCTTAAGCTGGGGGTGGTGAGGGAGCTGGGCATCTAGCCACTTGACGACACTATGGATGGTGAAATTTTTTGCCTTCCAGATGACAGCAATGTTCCTGTTGTTGTTTGGTCCTCCGCCAAGATACATCTCCCACTTATTTGCCTTTAGCTTCCCTCGGTTCCAGTGGTGACCAGTGTTAAGAACCAGAACATGGAATCTGTAAAGGTTGTTCTTCAGAAAAGAAGGTGGACGATCAAGGTGCATGGCATAACTCGTTGCTCGATCTGATGGATTCAGAGGCTCCAGATCACAAAGTGTTGATGACCAATAGTATAAAATTGTTGTATTAGTGCTCAGAAACCGGTAGGCCCAGCCGTCTGGTCTTTTTGCACCAGGTGCTAACACAAAGCCATACTCCGCGCCAACATCTTCCACATCTGGCGTATTCTTTCCACCGGTGACCATACACATCATTGATTGAAACATCTGTCTCCCTAAAGAATCGCCCACATAAGCAATGGTTTTGTCCTGCATTCTGAAATATGTCCAAATTAGTATTTGCCTATGGTCATGCACCTTCTCAAAAAACCAATTGGCTAAGGGGGCAGTATACACCATCTCCATATTCATCACAGAATGGCTATTGTTATGTACCTTCTCAAAAAGCGAGAGGCCTCAAATCCTGGCATCTCACAAGCTTCAGGCTGCCATCTAAATTTTTCATATGTGAAATCTGTACGCTGGGTTAATCTGCAGGACCAACTCTCTGAAAGCCACTTTTTACAACCAAATCCCGAGTATAGTGGTCTATGATTGTCAGAAATCCACTTTCCATTTCTGTAATTACATTCTGAAGGATAAATGAAGCAAACATGAGAAAGAAATCTAAAGCCAGATAACACTATAACACGTGTGATAACTAATGTACAAGTAGACTGAACAAGAAATAATCTTCTGGATTAATGTACAAAGATAATATGAGGAATATGCAAATCAAGAGAAGAAGCACATTTGCTTGCTCACAGAAGAAATAAAATTCATGGTTTCTCCAGTACTCATATAAGATCTGTATACCTTTCTTCTGAGGAGGTGGCACTTCGTTTTCATCTGCAACATCAACAGAATAACCTATCATAGACAATGGTGGTGGTGCACCAGTAACTTGCTTTTCTACTTTAATTACTGGCTGAGGCAATGGGTCCGCACTAGGAAAGTCTTCTTCTGAGGGTGTATGCTGCTCTATAATCTTCGAGTTAGCTGCAAAGTTTGAAAGAAATATAAGAATAGAGATAAACAGATAGATGTGACAAGAAGAAACTAAGGAAATGTCTGTGTGTGCTTAAGCGACCTGGATGAGTCAAAACCAATGGATCTGGTTGGAGGATTTCAGAATCATAGTATGTGCCTTTCTCCCATTTCCAAAGAAGAAACAACATGAAAAATGCAAGAATGACAAGTTTAAGCTGCTTGAACCGCAAACCATTTATGCTTCCAAGCCTCATCCCTTTACTGATGTTGTGTAACACAAAAAATAATCTTCTCTCAAACTTGACAGGTGCTTAGGAACCATCCATATAAGAAGCAACAGAAATGCTGACAGTAAACCTGTTTGAAGAATAGTAAAGTTAGAACCATGCAGCATTCTCACGCGAAATGTAAGCTGCCAGTTATGCAATAAATTGATTTTATGTTTCAGCTGCCAGAAATAAACAAAATCAAATCTGCCTTGCAGCTGCCAATAGACAAGTAAAGATCATGTGGCAACACAAGTTTCATGGGGAAAGGCCACTTTTGGTGCGCGTGACCCTTCCTCCCATATGCCTGCTGACAAAGTGCTTTTGCAAGTGATCTAGTTCACTTTCAATTTGAGAAGCAGAAGCTTTGGCGCTTCCATAGTACCCGGAAAATTTCGCCCAAAGGCACATGCCATGCCATGTGGGGGGGATTTTGGATCCAGAACAAAGCGATTAAGATGTACAATTGATCAATGCGAGCCACGGCTTGAGGCCGTGCGTGCAGATCAAACCATCTCATTGAACACGCCACAAAATGCTCCAAGATCACTCAGATTTTGACAAGTAACAACTGCAGTGTCAGCTCATAAAATCACCCAACTAAAGTAAGAACTCGCCTCCATGTTTTTTTTTTTTTTTTTTGAAACTCTGAACTCGCCTCCATGTTAACCTTGGGCAAAGCGCAGCAAACTCAACCACGGCCCACCCCCTCAAACTCCATGTGAAATGAACACAGAGGCGGAGCCAGATCACAGTTGCCGGCGCTCGAATCCTTAGGACCCGTGCAAAAGAACTGGACAATCGCTAACGGGCTCATGCAATTAACCTCCCGCTAAAACGGGATCGCACCCGAACCGAATCCAACGGGGAAAGGGGGGGAGGAAGCGAGAATTGGGCTGCCGTATGACTAGATTCATCCTCACGAGTGAGGATGGACTACTAATGGAAACTACACACACATAGGGAAATTTTTTCCTTTTCCCTTCGATTCCAATCCCCGGAGAAACGCGGGCGAAATTAACCGCCGCAGTAGAAAAATCACCTGCGCGCACGGACGCACGGTAGAGCGGGAGCGCGAGAGGGACTCGCCTGGTGGCCGCCGAATCGGGAGTGCGTCGCCCGGCTGCTCGACGAGATCGGGTGAGGGGAAGAGGAGAGAAAAAAACATCAGCCTACCAATAAGAAACGACGGAGGATCCGTGGAGGCGCTCCGTACTGCCGTACCTCAGGCCCGGGCCGGGGGTCTCCCCCTTCCGTGGAGATGGGGGGTGGCTCTTCTCCCCCGCGTCCGCGTCCGAGTTCGGCAGTGGGGAGCGCGCTCGGGGAGGAACGCAACCGGGGGAGGCTATCTGCAGTGATGCACTGTAAATGGTCCTGGACCTGTAAAATCGGGGACGGAGGGGCGAAAATTCACCTGCAGCGGCACCCTGTAACAGCACCCCTGTTGTTTAGGCCAAAGTCACCAGACAGGGTATATGGGAGTACAAAATATTGTTTGCGCACTGTATATAGTGTAGAAAAACACTGGTTGCGCACTGTAAACAGTACGTATGCACCCTCTAACGACCTTAGTCTTAAGCCGCCGGCACAGATCTGCGGTGGAGAGGCGTCGGCGGCCGGCAGCGGGCCAGCGGTAGCGGCCGGCAGCAAGGCATCCGGCGGTGGCGTCTAGCACTGTCCAGCACTCGCGGGGGGAGACGCGCGCGGCTGCGGCCGGCGTTCGGCGCTCGCAAGCGGCGGCGGCGGCGTGGTACCGGTACCGCTACCTCCGCATTTTTTTTTCTCTGCCTAATATTAAAACAAATAAGGTTTTACGGTCCCTTGGTCCGTCCTGACAGATGGCCCCACCTGTCAGCCTCACAGAGTCTCCCTCCGCCATCAGATCCGTGAATCCGTTGCCCTCTGACCCGTTTCTTCGTCCGTCGGTGCTGGCTCATGTTATCGTTCCCTTCCCGGCTCCCACACATAAATAGGAGAAAGGATTCTTAATACAATCGGATGATTCAGACAACCAGGCCCAACAATGAACAATAAAAAAACAATCCAATATAGACAACCTGACCCAAGGACGAACATACAATATACAAATACCATGGTACAATTATACCAAATCGTCCGTGAAACATCAAATTATTCTACTCATAAATCATTGCCAATCCTGAAGAAGTGTGTAAGGAATCAAATTCAGAGCACAAAATCAAACCAAAGGACGTTGCGGAGCTTCCGTACCCACGCCTGGCGTCTGGGTTCCGAAGAACCGGAGGAGGGAGTCCTGTGCTGGCCAGCTGCAGAGACACGAACAGAAGTACAGGACAGGCAAGCTAGCCGAGGATGGCGCGGCGCGGCCGCACAGAGCGAAAGCGCGAACGGGACTTGGCTCGGCAGCCGAGGTTGCTGGGCGGCGGCGTGGGGCAAACCAGCTCGGTAGCACAGGTTCCGGAGGAGGCACGGCACTGGCGCGGCCGGGTCCTCCTCCGCAGCGATGAGACCCGGAGAGAGAGGGGCGTGCCGACGGTTGCTGAAGCGAGACCGGCCGGCAGCACACGGTGCGCCTCGCGGGATTGAGAAAAGCGAGAAGACGAGAGAGACTGATGGGATCG
Source organism: Paspalum notatum (assembly GCA_022530915.1). Lineage (NCBI taxonomy): Eukaryota > Viridiplantae > Streptophyta > Magnoliopsida > Poales > Poaceae > Paspalum > Paspalum notatum. Next base: position 7,021,716 of record CM039691.1, read on the forward strand.
AGAAGGTCTGCCGACTGCCGGTTGCTGAGGATAAGTTGGATAGTAAAAAGAAAAAAGAAAGAAAAGATTGTCTATATCAAACATGTGTCACGTACAGCCACAGCAATTTTATTAGCATCCTGAAATTTTACAAACAAATTCTCCACGCGTTACGCAGGAATTTAAATGGATGTTGACGTGGCATGTCACTAAATTGGACCTCTTTGATGATTTGTCTTTATATAGCATCTTGAAATTTTGAAAACTAAATGAATTCCCTGCGTCTTGCGGCTGGAATTTAAATACTATCCTGTGCATAAGCCACGTAATAATATTGCATTCACGTAACTGTAGAAAATCGTTGGAAGTTATAAATAGATGGCTAAATAGATGGTGATGTGGCATGCTACTTAGTGGATTCGTTTCATGATATGGCTTCATCCATGTCTAGAGAAATCTCATAGTGAGGCGCACCTATTTAGAGATAAAAGATGACTTCATAAAAAAATATAAAACACTCTAAATTGACCCTTGGTTGGAGAGAAATATGATTTGAAGGACAAGACCTTTTAGGAGGCTGAAATATTTTTAGAAGCCTCAATTTGGAGGACACTACTGCAGTCAGTTTCACAAAGTCAAAGTGCTCATCTCCTCTTTGCGTACCAGCTTGCCTTCTTTTTCATCGCTATACCGCTTGTGCTCCAACCGAGCAATAAATAAGGATACAAAGTGGCGCTATTGATTAAGGCGATCGGAATTGATATTGCCGAGGAGCTTGGGACCTAGGTTCTTTATGTTATTTTGTCGTCGTGTGTTTATCAAAAAAGTTGTGGTTGGTGTATTTTTTTTCTTTCTTACCCAACTTCTCATTGTTTGGAAACATACCATCTGCCACTTTTAGCCATGCATAAACATATTAGCGTGATAATATATCTATAAAACCCTCATGTATTGCAATGCAAGGTTCTTTATGTTATATTGCCGTCGTATGCTTATCAAAAATGTTGTGGCTGATGTATTTTCTATTTCTTACCCAACTTCTCATCGTTTCAAAACATACCATCTATCACTTTTAGTGATGTATAAACATATTAGTGTAATAATATATCTAGAAAACCATCACCCGTTGCAGCGCACAGACATCTTTCCTAGTAATTAGAAAAAGGGTGTGCAAGCTGCGGTCCATTATCATTTTTACAGTTCCAGACGCTTCCCTTCTCGTATGGGCTGCAAGCCGTGGCCCATTGGAGATGGGCCGGCCCTTTATGTGTAGGCAAAGCAGGCCCACACATTCTTAACTACCATAGATACCCCTCAAAAAAAAACTACCATAGATTTCTTATTTATTTCGTTTCTTAATAAAGTGATTGTCCAAGAAATAAAATGCAAAAACAAAAAGAAACCACCCGCTTCCATTAGCATGACCGGAGTCCGGAGGAGTACTACTCATGCCATTTGAAATGGAGGGATTTTAAATACCTCCAAATACATCGGCTGAATTACCATCACAGCGCAAGCATTCAGCTTCAGCTGGTGGTATTTTCTTTTCTTGTACCAGGCATCTTAAAAAAAAAATCATAGCTCTGGCATGTTATAGAACTCGACAAGATGTACAACTTAACGTGTTTTGTTTCAAACCATCCTAGAACTGGAATAACTGATACAATGCTCAGATCTATATTTACGGATCTAAACTTTGTATCAAATATGATGCACCAATATAACTTTAAAAAAATTATAAACTCTAAAGTTGAATATGTATCTATAATTTCATACAAATTCTCGATTGAGCTCATATGTAAAAGTTATGATTGTTCTTAAAAAAGATATGCTATAGTAGTGGCGCTCAATCACCTATGTTGTATGTCTTTATTAATGTTTTTTTGGACAAAAATGTCTTTTTTTCATACGATCTTATATGGGACAAAAGTTATATGAAATTATAGACCTCGAGAAAATCTATAACTTTGTATTTAGTACTTTTGAGTTGGAACCACCTTGATTTCAACTCCTAGTTTATCATCGGGGTTTGCTCCCAAAATATATAATTGTGTTGCTCGTACGTCGTGAATGAATGTGTTGCTCGTCCGTTGCAAATGGAACCATGATGGGAGCACGACATGGCTGTCGACTGCTCCTGGTAAGTGATTAAAGCATATAAAAGATGATCTGTTTGTCCATATATAGAAACTCCAAAGAAAATCTGTGCGAGTTACTAATGGAGTTCAACTCCCAGCTTCTCACTGGGGTTCACTGCCTTTCTCCCAAATGTGTCGTTTGGTTCAAGTGGATTTTGAGAATCTCATATGGCACTTGATGGAATGCAAGAATCCTATAATCTAGCTAGCTAGCGAACCTTTGATAATTGGAGATAGCAGAGAGATGGTACCGTTACAAATCGCCAGAAAATAAACATAGCGAAGAAGATCGAAAAACCAACCACGGAGCCACGAAGATTTAACGTAGAAAACCTTCCAAGGTGAAGAAAAAAAACCACAGGCGCCAATCAGCCACAACTTTTACTATTTTTTTGGAGTGTTTACAAAACGTTGTACGTTTCCCGGTGGTTTATAAGAGGATTATATAGTAAAACCCTAATCCTCCAACGATGGGCCTCCGCTTCGCTCCCCAACTTGACCATCTCATAATATTTGGATCACAATTCAAAAATCTCCACTTTGAGACAAATTCCATCTCATGCATGTAACATGAAAATACCATTCCGAAACAAATCAAAGGAACAACTGCCGGTGTCAAAACAGCCACTAGGGCTACACGGTCATACCAACCAATGCTCAAACTTAGCAACAGAAACAGGCTTAGTCATCCCTATTGGATTATCATGAGTATTAATTTTGCATACCATTAATCTAACATTTTGCAATAACTTCACGGACATAATGATATTGAACATCAATGTGGTAATATTAAAAAAAGTAAAGTGCATCACGAGTACTTAAACTATTGTGGGTGTGTCATCTGAGTCCATAACAATTGAAGTGTGCACAAGAGACCCATAAACTATTTAAAGTGTGTCATTTAGGTCCAAACGAGTCCAAACCCAACCCAAATGCATACGTGGCATGCTGAGGTGGATGTGACGAGTGTCCCCCCACATATAAGCCTCTCATATGTCTCCTTCTCTCTCCTCCGCCCGCCGCAGTCCATCGCGCGCCGCCATTGCCCAGCTCGCCTCGCACCTCCGGAGCTCGCTGCCGCGCACGCGTTGCTGCTCGCCGGCCGCAACAGACCCCCGCAGTGCGCCGCCGTTGCTCGCTGCGCGCCGGCCACTGCTCGCCGCTGCGCTTAGCCAGCATCGCCGCCCGCCCTAGCCCACCACAGCGTGCCTCGTAGTCTCTTCTATCTCATTCTCTCTCCTCTCTCTCTCATTACCTCTCCTTCGCCCGCCGCAGTCCATCGCAGCACGCTGCCATTGCCCGTGGCGAGGTCACCGAGGAGGAGCTAGAGCTGGAGCTGGAGACGGAAGCCATGGCCATGCGGCGTCGGCGTCGGGCGTGGATGCCCGGCCGCGCTGGGCGCGGCCGAGGGCGTGATGGCAGGGCGGCGCAGCGGAGCCGGAGCGCGCCGGTGGCCGTTGAGCGGCTGTGCCATGCCGAGGGCGGGCGCAACGCCTTGGGGGCCGGCGCAGGCGGCGCGCGGCGGAGCACGCAGCGGGCGCGCTGGTGGCCGTTGTGGGGGGATGCGAGGCGCTGCAGGTGGAGGCGGTGTGCACGGGCACCATGAGCACCTGCTCAAGTGGAGAGATGAGAAGCTTCCATGTGGGAGTCACTCGTCATATCCACCTCAGCATGCCACGTATGCAATTGGGTTGGGTTTGGACCTAAGTGACATACTTTAAATAGTTTATGGGTCTTTAGTGCACGCTTTAATTGTTATGGACCCAGATGATATACCTGCAATAGTTTAAGGACTGGTAAGGCCCTTTACTTTAAATCTAGTGGACAAAATCTAGATCCTAAAATCTACCACGAACCAAACGGGACCAAGCAAACGATTACTCATCTCTGTGCATTGGTGACGCAACGTAGGGCAGTACAGACTTCATATACGGTGCAATCTAAGCAGGCTCTTAAATGTGTTGATCCTCGCGGATGGAAGTGGAAGAACTGCGATGGGAGCGACACCGCAATACTATTGTTAATCTCAGGCTATCCGCACTCATTCTCCTATATTTCTCTGCCTTAAAACAAATATTCCGTCCCAGTCAGCAAGATTTTTTACCCTATTCCACAATATTCCGCAGCAATATCTACTTTAAATCTCTACCATATACCAACTACTATTTTTTTTACAATATCACGCCCACCCATCCGTACGCCCACCTACCCTGTTCATCCCCTCCGCACGCCATCTCCTCCCCATGCGCTGCAATCTCCTCCGCGCCGCCTTCTCCACCGCGCCATGGCCCTCCCTCCTCCTCTGCCGGCACCTCAAGCCCCCCTCCTCACCCTCCTCTCTGCGCCACCTGCCTCCCTCCTCTGCGGCAGCGCCACCGATGAGGTGAGTCCGCCTCCTCCTCTTCCTCTACCCGCGCGACCGCCGCCCGCACCAACGAGGTGAGTCCGCCTCCTCCTCTTCCTCCGCCCGCGCGACCGCCTTATCTACGCCCAGGCCGCCGCCGCCGTCGCCCTGTCAAGCTCCGCCCCCTCGCCGACCTCCTTCCCGACGCCGGTGGCCCCTGGGGCCAATCTGAGCCTGCTTCACCCCCTCGCCGACATCCTCCCCGCCGCCGGTGGCCCTTGGGTCCCGATCTAAGCCTCCACGGCGGGATCCCGGCCACGGCGGGAGGAGCGGCGGTGGGAGGAGAGAGACGAGCCGGCCGTCCGCGCCGCCCACGTGGAGGAGAGAGTCCAACTCCATCCACTCCAAATATGAGGTGAGAGAACCCTCTCCCTACCGTAGGGTGCCTTTTAGGGTCGCCCGCTGCACCTCCTTCTACTATAAATCTCAAACCCTATAGTTTTAGGGTGAGCTTTAGGCTGCGGACAGCCTCAGAACCCCCAGCTCGAAATGATTGCGGTACATGTGTGTCAGCCTAGTACGTTACTTCATGCATCAATCAACTTGCTGTCCTGTCCCTTTTATTATATATATAAGCAGAAAAATGAAGGGTGGATGCCATGTTGTAGCTTTGAACCTCCAACTCAGCGGGGGCGGCAGGCAGAGCAAGGAGCTCGTCAGCTCGATCCATACCGGTCATCTGCACGTACGTTCAGAGCCCCTTCCCATACTCCCCGATTTCCCCCAATCTTTCTCTTCTCCACCTGTCCCAACAAGATTGATCGCATCGTTGGCATGTCGTTGTTCTCCGTTGTAACCGTCCAACCTCCCCGCACTGTTGATGGATCCATTTCCGGCAGAAGCTTCCGCCCAAGAGACAAAATGATTCCATTTCCGGCGGCAGCAGCGCCGTGCGCACGTGCAGTCCGTCGGCGCCCGTTCGCCATGGATCTGCATGCATGCGGTGCACCTGCCCTGCCAGCAGGCTGCCAAAGAGTATGGGCGATGCAGCGCTGTTGCTGCGATGCTTCTGCTCGAACGAAGCCCCTGTGCGATTCTGCTCGTGCATGCACGCTGGGAGTCATCAGAACTCAGGCAGCGGATTGTGTCCGGCAGGCTGGCAGACTGGCGGTGGATGCCTGCATCTGCAATTCTGCATCGCACCCGCGTCGTTTTCAGGTGCGCAGATGCAAAATGGATTGGAGACGACGCTCTCAATTAGTTGGTGGGTATAGGGGAATGACGTTAATCCTTCTTCTCGGTCAGTGGCAAGACGCCTGTTGTTCTCATCTTCAGGCCAAGCATTTGAGTCATGCTACAGTACCTTCTGCTCCGCCACCACAAGGGTGTAGGGAGAAAGTAGAACCAGTGTTGACTGTTTGTGCCGCTTGTACCATGAATCAGTGTTGTCAGGAAATGATGGCTGCACTTATTATATATGTAGTACATGCAAACCAGCAAATGCGCAGACATGGCACCTGCAAATGCACCAGCATAGACTAGCTCACCGGGTGTCTAAAAAAACGCCCATACACTGTGCGCCATTTTAGAGAAGATGATAGTTGGAAACTTGGAATACTAGACGGAAGGAGTTGAATTGACGTCCTGGTAAGCATAGTCTAAAGAGGAACGGTATGTGCATGTGTTGTGGCATCGTCAAACTGCCCGTCCGCCCACTCAGCAAAATAACAGAACAGCAGCATCGTCGTCAAACACGTCGTTTCCTTCATTCCTCGGCTACCTGATTTCTGTCTGCCTTCAACAACACCTCCCAGTCCCAGCAGGGTTTTCGACGGCGCACGCTACTCACACGACAAAACCAAACCACGGCCGCGTGTGCTCCGAGAAAACCGCGGCTCCTGCATATATAGTGCAGGCAGTGTATTATATAGTGTAAACTAAGAACACAACGGATCTCTTAATTTGGCCATCATCTGGTCTGACTGTTTCGGCGAGCTGGTAGTAGTTTAAAACTTGTGGTTTGATACAGCGACTTTTGCTTAGCGTGATGCTTCTTTGCATTGATCTAGGCGTCCATTTTTTTTCTAGGGTATGTGTAGGTAGTTGGTGACCAAATCATTAAAAAGGCGCTATCCGGATTACAAAACACTGGAGAAGAACAGAAAGAAACCATTACTTCCGACCTCCAAATGCCTGATTCTAGTTCCGTTTGCTGTTCACATGACGCGACAAAAGCTCCAACCACCAGCCAAAATCAATGAAAACCATCCATAATTGAGCTTGCAAAATAAAAATATATCTTAACGTTTCGGAAATGCTATTCTACTCCCTTTTTTTCTTGTTGATGAAAGATTTGCTTGGCTGATCACCATTTACGTACTGATCCATAATTTAAGAGGCATAAGTGATTGAGTGCTAGAAATCCAAGGATAAATTTGGGTCTCACAAATAATCAAAAAGCAATTGCATGACAATTTAGAAGGCATCCGATAGTAGGTTTTGTCGATTAAACCATCTCAGTACATGACACAACACCAAGTGGAATTGCCCTTATTATGTCATCATATCTTACTATTACTAATTGGAGGCCTTTTTTGGAACCTCACATTAATCATCACCGGACGCGCTAGGAAAAAAAGATAAATACTAGAAATTGATACAAAAATTAGAAACATCTGGCCATCCATCGTGTAGCTCTAATAATAATAGCTATTATATCTATTATATTTTCTAAAAAATTATCTATCATAATATTATTATGAAAGATGAGATAAAATAACCCACTATTTATATAAAAATTACCCACCATACCATTATTAAAGGTAAGATAAAATAACTCTCTAGATTTATATAAAAATTACTCACAATGCCGTTATGAATACGAATTAAAATAACTTCTAAATTTGCATAAAAATTATCTGACATGCCATTATAAAATACGAATTAAATTACCCCCTAAATTTGCATTTAAATTACTCACTATACATTATAAAAGATGAATTAAAATAAGATCTAAAATTGCATATAAACTCCCCAATGTGCCATCATGAAGGATAAATTAAAATAATTACTAAATTTTCATATAAATTACACACAATGCCGTTATAAAAGATGAATTAATATAATCACTTCTAATATTACTAAGGATTAGATATTTCTTAAAATTCTAGTCTAGGTGAGAGCACGGATTGATGAACCAGTGGTTCCAATGCATGAAGACAACACCATGTGCCCTTGCCTTCGTGTCGTGTCATCATATGTGGATTACTCCGAACCCCTATGTTCATGTAGGGCTAGTTTCGAAACCCTCATTTTCCATGGGAGGATTAGAGGAATTGATGGAAATTGAGATGGGAAATGAACTTCATTTGTTCTCGATCAATCCGCTACATTCCCCTCGAATCAACTTGAAATGAAATGAAGTATCTGAACTACCCAAAGGTCTAACGAATCCCCTCTTAAACCACGGCCCACGGCCGTGTATGCCCGTGGCCCCAAAAGCAAGCAGCGTAATAAGGGTGATTAAACTAAAACCACAGCGGATGTTTTTGGGCATTTACTTGGTCTGACTGTTACAGCACGCTGCCGGTAGCTTAAAAAACTTGTAATTTGATACGGCGACTTTTGCTTTCATCATGGTTGTTCTGGGCGTTCTTTTTTTAGGGCATGTATATAAGCAGTTGGTGACCAAATTGTTAAAGTTATATGTATATATCCGTGTTACAAAGACATTGGAACAGACGCAGCATTCCTTTAGGAACTTCCATATGTCTGATTCCAGACTAATGTACTGTTCACATGATGGAGCAACAGGCCACCAACCAAAATGAATGAAATCGCCCATAACTGAATTTGAAAAAAAAAACTCATTTTATTTCACAAAAAGATCTTGTCTCTTTTTCCTGTTTGGACGAATTTGTTGCTGAAAATTAAAGTTTTTTAATTACATGATTGATACTGTGTTCTACTAGTACTACCCATTTAAACTAGTGTATATATCAATATGTGGCAGTTGCAACAGAGTCTTAACAATTCCCAAAAGATGCAAAGTTTGAGACATTATGGGTTCACGAGTGATGCCAGCGTTTGGTCCCATGTCCTTGTAAAGTTCTAACGAATCTCCTTGTTGTCAACTGGCGATGTCATTGTGTAAGTTGACCAAGGAATTCTGCTGGCGACTTGGGGGGACAAGGAAAGAGCTGCTGATCTGGTTCTGAAGAATGATGTGTGTCGCGTGCATGATTTTATCGATGAAGTAAAAACTTCTAGTAGATATATCCGGACGAGGCAGAATCGATCATCAATCGTGCATAATATTGATGCGTCATACTGGTTTGATTACATGTCAGCGATGACATGATTAAGAAAAAAAAGCTTGGAAAATATGCATGGAACTATCTGGAAGTTTGGTCTTTGATTGCCTCAGTTCTCGACCTTGACATGGTAAGATTTGGTGGTACGTTATGAAAGCACTACATGATGCATTCGTTTTAAGAGAAAAAGAAAACTAAATGTTTTTCCAATGTCTTATTCAGAGGTATATACATAATTTTGTTAGATATTTGCCGGTTTTGTCCCCTAATATTCCACGTGCCATTTGTGTGAGGCTCTGAGCGGTTTGAGCTACCATCAGAATCGTACAAGATTGTGGACAACTGACCTAGCATCATTTTCTTGGTGATCTCCTAGCAACTGTAGCTGCAGTTCCAGTCCCTAGCTAGTCCGTACCGATCCCTTTGAAATTAAATTGTTGAACTTGCTTACGCAGCCACGGAATCTGAAAACCACCAAACCGTGAATTCCGAACCAGCTGGTCTAATATGATCCATTTTTCGTGGCCTCGCATTTTTCTTCAGTGACTTGCATGATCGGGACCCAAGATATTTTTGCTACATGATGTGATGCGTGACGATAATGAAGGCTGCTAATTGCATCTCTTGTTCTTAATGCACTAGTCGTAACAGTTGAAGGAAATGCGAGAGTAGCATCGCTTGTTGGCTTCCTGCCAATGCAAGGCGAAATTAGTGTACTCTCTCGCTGTTCAGATAGGTACCGAAGGACGACGTCTCCAAGATATGAAAGAGATATTCGTGTTGTTGCAACGTGAGTTTAATTGCGAGCAGTACATCGATGAGCATGGTTCGGATCTGCTCTTGTACCTGTTAGATTTTTCTTCTTAATACAAAGATACGCAGTTTTTCTATGTATTCGTCAAAAAAAAATGTAGAAAAAAAGGTTGACGGCAATGTGTGCGTGAATAATGTCAGATGCAGTATACGAGTTGTTGCTACCTATAGTAATGCATATATGTATGAAAACAAAAGAAAAGAAAATCTGGGGGAATAGGAGGTCGAGGTAAACAGACCACGATAAGTAATGATATATACTGAGAACATGAATGCGTGCGACTTTTATCATCGAGATACGATGTGCCTTTAGAAATGGTCGAAACATATATGGGTTCAGGCTATTGCAAGTCACCAATATTCAGACTTTGAAGCTGACAAAAAAACAAAGGTGTGTGGGAACTGGCATATATATGGGAATCTAATATATGTACAGCATATACCTCAACTAATCACATGAACTATTTTTGTTTTGGGCATTTGAATAACAACAGATCATGGGGTTAGTTAGTCTGATGTCGTCGTCTCTCACCACATATTAATTAAAACAAAAAAAAGCTTTGAACGCTGCAGAATTGTTCATCCAACTAAACCTACATACGCGGGTTTGAAGCATAAAAGAAGAAGCGCAGAAATGGTAAAGAACTTGGTAAAGCCAATTCGCCCAGTTTTATTATGGGGCTGTTTGGTACCCTTGCCCAGGTCTGTGTTGCCTTGCACAGCAAAGATACACAGTAAATCTGCACGTTTGGTTGGGGTGCCTAGCAACCTCGGTGCCTGTGCGGGCAAGGATTGCCTAGCTTTTGACGGAGAGCCAAATTTCCTCTCCTGGCAAAGCAAGCGCATGGTTATCCGTGCCAGCAAGGCAAGGCAAGGCTCCACCGGTTACCAAACATGCCCTATATTCTTGCAGCTCGATGGCGGCAGCGGCGTCCGTCGATCAACAAAAAAAAAAAAATCTTGAGAGCGTGTTTTTTTGGGGTTTACATTACTTTCCGTAACAAGTCAATGCCTTCGTTTGTGTAAAGTTCGTGTAAAGCTAAATAGTACTACACATAGATATAGCAACAGTTGGGTTTGGTGATTGGCGCACGAACCTCCGAGTGGATGAATGGAACCCACCCAACCGAACCCAACGTTTGCAAGCCACCAGCCGAGCCGGCAACGTGGTGCGTGGGACGGAACGGAACGGAACGGAATGTTTGTCCCACAAGGCATCGCATTGCATTATTGGTTTCGGCGCGGGCGGGCGTACGTCTCGCTCAGTCAGTCAGTCAGTCAGTCAGTCAGTCAGTCAGTCAGCAGTCAGCACTCGCCGGCCGCTCAGCAGGGAGATTTTTCGTTTCTTCTTCGGGTCAGAAGAATCAAAACACAGTCTGCGGCGCCGGCAACGCGATCGATCGAGTTCAGAACGAACGATGCATGCATGCATATGCATGGCCAATCCATCTAGAATTAAATATCTTCGCGTGCAAACCGGCCGGCCCCTCCTATTAAGAAAAAAGTGTGGAGGGAACATTCACTTGCACTTGGGAAGATGAAGGATGATGATGATGATAAATATGATCGTACGAATGAACGATCACGGTCACGGATCGAGCAGCTCGCCCGCTCCGCTGGTCAACCAACGCACCTTGTTGGAATTTTCCAAACGCCATCCGCAGCAAGCTAACGATCGAGCTATGTAGCGATTCATTCATCTAATTAAACGCAACAAGCAGCAGATCGACGACGAACAAGCGTATCCATGCAGTCCCCACTCACAGTTTTACGTAGCTGATGAGGGGGTCCCAAAACCCAAACTGAAGTATCAGAGCGAGCGAGTCGCCGCCAAGCCTCCCCACCCCACCCCACCCCCAGTCACATTCATCGTGTAGCCATCACGGTCGTCTCGTTCCATCAGCATTTTAATTGAGGATAAGCTGGCTATGGAGTATATATATTTCAGTCTTTTTCCCCTCTGTTTGTTGGCTGTGTCGATGATGGGTACTGCCGTCACTACGGCTACGGATCGATCGATCGAAATGTATATACGTGGAGCCCTGGCTGCCGCGCCTTTTCCTCGTGCTTATATACGGCGTACATAAAGTAGTATTTATGGCTCAGATTATTTTCTCCTCATCGATCTCTGACTCTCCTCGCGACCTATATACTAGAACGTCCGCGTTCGTTTCATCCGGCATCGTGGCGTAAATTAAGAAGAACACGTGTGCGTCCATTCTCTAAAACTCTCTAGCATCCGTCGCAGCAAAAGTAAACGGAAAAAAAAATATACGACTTGTTCGCTGCAGCTATTTGGTGCTGCGGCTACAGCTATAGCTGTTAATTTTCACTGTTAAAATACTTGCTTTTACTGTTTCTAACAGTACCAAAGCAGCAGCAGTCTGCTGCAGCGAACAGGCCGTGTATAACGCAGAATGGGTGTCCCCGTCCGTCTCCTTCGAAATGGCATCGCATTCGCAGGGCCGCAGCCCGCAGGGCGCGTGCACAAGAAAACCGGGTCGCGGTCATCCAGGCCGGCCCCCACTTCGGCACGTTTTTTCGAGGCAAAGCCCACGAGGCGGGGGGCCTTGGGTGCCGTGGCGAGAGGCGGCGGGGCGTCGCTTTCCGCCTCGACCTCGAGCCGGCCGGCCGGTGGATGTGGATCGGCGCGGCGCGGCGAGTGACCCCATGATTGCCCGTCGGTACTGTTGGATCGGCATCTGCGTGCGTGCAGGACAGAGGACAGGAGCAGCACCCGAGAAAATGCGTAAAAAACCTGGCTAGCTGGCTGTGGAGGGCCGGCCGGTTCCTGCAGGTCGCCTCGGGCATCTTGGATTCCACTCTCCGTGTCGCCGATTTCTTTACGCTTTTGAGGCGGTCTTGGAGCACCAATCATGCGCGAACCCTGGAGAGACGTATAGCGAGGGTGCTCGCGCTTTCGTTCATCGGGACAAGATTTTTGATCGAGATTGCTCTTGTTGGTGCTGTATACTGTACTCTCTCTGGTTTCAAAATGATACACGTTTTGGTTTGCGTGCAGTCAACGCATTTTAAATTTGACCATCAATATCTCTTTAAATATTTTAATTAGATTCATCTTCAATTGTAGTTTCAAAATACACATATTTACATATTTCGAATATATATATTATTATTAATTGATAGTCAATGTAGTGTCTTGATGACCGTGCCGCTATTTAAAACGTCCAGTTTTCTGGGATTGAAGGGAGTATTAATTTATGCGGTGCAAAAGCATTGTCGTAGTTGGGTGCTTTTTAGACTGAGGCCCTGTTTGGAAGTAAGGTATTTTTGGAGTTTTGAAGCAATACTATGGTATTGGACAATACTGTAGTTTTAGAAGCCACATGGTGTTTGGTTGGTACTAGCAAACCACTGTTTTGGATACCATGGTTTTAACTGTGGTATTTTCGGAGTTTTGGATACTGAGGTCCAGACCTTAGTTTTCCTCTGTTGTCCATGGGTGCCGCTCGATGGCCTGCCTCCACCCGCCCCGCTCGATTCCACGGCTCCACCCGCGACTGGCCCTAACGCCAGCGGCCAGCCCCGCCGCCCGCCGCCGGATCCTCCTCCGCGGTCGGCACCTCCCGCGGCCGCCCCGCGCCCCCGGAATCTTGCGGCGCCGCCACTCCGCACGAACGGCCCCACCCCTGCGCTGCGCCATGGTCGGTCGCGCCGCCATGGGCGTCTCCTGCCTCCCCATGCGAGCCGACATAGCTAGCCCCGCGCGAGCCACCCGGGCTCTTGCGGCGGCGCCACTTCTCCACGGCCGGACCTGCCTCCCCACGCGCGGCGTCGCGGTCGGCCCCGCCGCCTCGACCACTCCTCCCCGCGCGTCGCATTAACCTGGGGTCCCGCGTCGCCGAGCCACCGCCGCCGCCCGCGTCGTTGACAAGCCCCCACCTTCCAGGCCTGTGCCGGCCGGCCGACGCTCACGCTCGAGCTAGGAGACAGAGGACTGGCCGTGGGGAGAACTGGAGAAGAGGAAACCGAGAGGATAGGGTGGGCTGGGTCCCAACACAAGCAACTGAGATACCGAGGAACTAAACGGATCACAGTTTTTATAAAAGCCGCAGTTGAAAACTGTACTATTTTTGTCAATGACAAATGCAAACCAAAGTATTGAAAAACTTTGGTTCCAAACAGGCCATGAACCTGACAATATATCAGTTTCGTATTCGAGATATCATCATGTAGCGATGGAGAAATTCGTGGTCAGATACTTGCGATAATAATAAGATGAAATACGCATCTTATCTTACTGTTACTAATTAGAGGTTAAAAAACAACACGAATTGCGAAGCGCGCAAAAAAAAATAAATTCTAGAAATTTTCATAAAAATCAGAAACATTCGACCATCAATCTTACTATTACTAATTTGAGGTTAAAAAAACAACACGAATTGCGAAGCGCGGTAGAAAAAAATAAATTCTAAAAATTTCCACAAAAATCAGAAACATCCGACCATCAATTGCCAGATTAGAATATTAATAGCCATTAAATCTGTTTTGTAAATAATTACCCAGCTCTGCCATTATGAAAGGTTTTGAGTTCAAGTCTCAACGAAAGCAAATTTTTTTTTCTTCGGATTTTTTCCCATTTTTAAATTTACCCTCTATTTTTGTCAGATTTATTCTCTTTTACAAATTTACCCTACTAAATAATTCCGTAACTTTTTTTCATAAAGATGTTACAAACCTTTCTATAAAACAGATATTTTGTACATAATTTTAATATTACTAACTAGAGACTCTTTTGAAGCATCTTTGTTAATCGTCACAAGATGCACTAAAAAAATCATAGAATTCTCACACTGGTCAAAAATGTCCTATCATCAATTGGCAGATTGGAATCTTAATGCTATTAGATATGTTTTCTATGTAATTATCTACTTCTGCCATTATGAAAACAGTATTAAGTAACACTCAAAACCTACATATTAATTACTCATTTTGCCAATATGAAAGAAAATATGAAATAATACCCTAAATTTATACGTAGCTAAATTTATACCAAATAACCCCTCTAATTTACATCGCAAAAGTATACATAACCCCCACCTTTGCCCACACCCCACTGGTATACTTTACCCCCTCAACTTCAAAACCGGATATTTAACCCCCCCTGAAGTTTGCAAAGCCGGATAAAACACCCCCTATGGCGGTTTTGAGGGCGGTTTGCTACAGTAATACAGTGGATCCCATATGTCAGTCCCCTCTCTCTTCTTTCCCTGCCTACCCCCTCGCCACGCCGTGCCACCGTGCTGCCTCTAGCGCCCCCTCCTCCACCGTAGCCATGCCACCGGCGCGCCACCTCTCCTCAGCGGCCTTGCGACCTCCCGGCGCGGTGCAGGAGGGTGCGACGTCCACGGCCACGGTGCGCGCAGAGTAGAGGGCCCGACAGACATGGCGCGCGCAAGAGGACGAGCGGTCCGCGGCGTGCGCGGGAGGACGATTCGTCCGCGGAGGCCTCGGCGGCAGGGAGCGGCCACACAAGATGCCGCGACGTGAGAGGAAGGGCGCGCCGGTAGGAGATGGCGATGGAGACGGCTCCCCTTCTCCTTTGCGGTCTGGCGGCCGCCGCGGCGCCGCGCCCCATCTCTTCCGCGGCCGGGCGCCGCGCCTCTACCTCGCTCGCGGCCGTGCTGCCGCCACGCCCCATCTCTTCCGCGGCCGCACCATGGACGTCGCACCTCCTCCTGCACCGCGCCCTCCCGCGCCGCGCCTCCTTTAGCACCGCGCCGGGAGGTCGTAGGGCCGCGGAGGAGAGGGGGCGGCCGGTGACATGGCTGCGGTGGAGGAGGGGGCGCTCGAGGCAGCACGGTGGTGGGGGCGGCGTGGCGCGGCGTGAGGCCGGGAGGGGGTAGGCAAGGAAAGAAGAAGAGGTAGGGAACTGACAGGTGGGACCCATCGTATTACTGTAGCAAACTGGGCTCAAAACCGTCCAGGGGGTGTTTTATCTGGTTTTGCAAACTTCAGGGGGTTAAATATCCGGTTTTGAAGTTGAGGGGGGTAAAGTATACCAGTGGGCAAAGGTTGAGGGGTTACGTATACTTTTCCAAATTTACATCTAAATTGTTCACCTTTGGTACTATGACCGATAGTATAATAAAAATAGACCCTTAAATTTATATATTAAAATTACTTACTTTTTGCAATCATATCAAACATTACATAATCAATAATTAAACATACATCTAAAGTAGCAAGATATGTAAATATAAAAATAGATCTAATATATGTTATACTATAACACATAATACATTTAATACTTTAACCCGTGCGACTAGAGTAGCATTCTAACTTTGTCCTAACTCCTAAGTCAAATGTTTAAAGCACGGCTAAACTTTTTACAAAAAACGTACCAAGATTTATAGGATACCAAAATTGGCATCATTAGATTTATCATTAGATTTATTAATGAAATGTACTCTGGCAACGTACCGACTTGGTGTCTATTACCACCCCATCACGCGCGCAAAAAAAAGAAAAAAACTTCAGCCACTTGTCGAAAAGAGAGGGTAAAATGTCAATCTACAGATCACGTTCCTGCTCCCTTATAGTTTTTAAAGAGAGAGAAGTTGATGCGACAACAAAGTCGAAAGCAAACGTCGATGCTTCAACGACAGGGCGCTTCAATTCGACCTCTGCATCGCCGTAGCAGAGAGCACTTAGCAGAACTTTCAACACCGACCCATTCGTTCGTCCTGCGTCGGATCTATCCAGAACTTTCATCAGAGTGTTTTTCTTCTCCGATCCGTGTCAGCGTTTTTGTTTCCTGCCACCTCCAGCTGACTGACTGAGAGACTGTCTGGATACAATTCACTTGGAATATAGTAGCATTAGTAAACTGCTAATCTTCAATGGCGAGAAGAGGATGGCACACGGATGGGAAATGTGGGAATGATCTTCGTCCCGGCCTGAACATTGTTTAGTTTATCGGCAAGCCTACGGAGACGACAGGAGGCGTTGGAACAATCCGATATCCCTCCGCCGGGAACATTCTTTATCTCGGCAAACCGTGTGGTGTGAGCAGCTGTGCGCCTGCCTGTGCCCCAGGTCCAACCCCAACAGGGCTGCTACATCACAGTGTTTGAAAAAGAGAACAATTCCAGAGGCAGGCTCTAAGCGATGATAATTAATCAAACACGACAGCTCGGCTGGACCCCGGTTAGCAAACAATTCCAGAGGCCGGGATTATATTCGTTGCCGAAGCTCTGAGACGTGATCCATCCACGAACAACAATCATGGGGTTTTTTTTATACTGAAGACGAACGTTCATCATTGAGGTGCCAGTGCGACACAAGACACGCCGCCGCGCCGTGTCCTGCTGCTTATCGCTGTAGATCGTGTATTCGTGTCTGCCTGCACTCTGCAGGGCCGTCCGTCAGCGCATCGACCATCAGGGCAGCAGGGCGTACGTGCAACCCCCTTGCCTGCCTGCCTGCCTGCCTGTCCGCAGCAGCGCAGAGCATTGTTAAATTTCTTCTTCTCCCACTCTTGCCGGCCGGCCATGGAGGCTGGAGAGAGCGGGTGGCTGTGGAAGGATCTATCGTTGTGGCGGTCGATCGTCGACAATTCGACATGCGTGTCGTTACAAGCCTGGAACGTCGTTGGTTTTGCGTGGAAGACCTCTGACCTGCGCAGGAATCTGATGCGTTGTTGGTAGCCGCTACACTACTAGATAGAGCTAACGGTAAACGGTTCCACGCACTCTCGATCAGTCACACACACACACACACACACACCCTGCTTTGCATCTGGTATGTATAGCTTAACTAGCTGTACGAGCTTCTAGTAGAACACAGCGGCCAAATCAAGGGACGACTCGTCGTCGTCGTCGTCGCCGCGTCATCTCCAAAACTGAAACAAGAGAAAAGAGGAGCCACCACGGCATGCACCCCGGCCCCGCCAGCAGAAAGCAGGCCCCTAGAAAGAAAGAGACCCCGGCCGCGGCACGCCAAGTGATCCGAGCACTACTTACTCGGTGGCACACGCTCTGCTTCAGCAAACGGGTGAGTAGTATTAACAACCCCCCGGCACGTACCACGCGCGTGTTTTGGTTAGAAACCAACCAACCCCGCGTGTAACTCGGCCACTCGAGGAGCAGCTGCGATCGCGCGCATTCACACCGCGTCACGCCACATTCACATCGGCGTCGCGGCACGCCCCAGGGGCCAGGGCAAACCAAAAAAACGTGGCGTTCGCCCGTCAGCGTCGCGTGAACTGATTGATCGTATCGTAGCCTCGGAGCGGTCGAACCCACACGCGGCTCCCAAACCGTGGCGGCAGGCAGGCAGGCAGGCAGGCAGGCAGGCACAGGAGCACAGGGCCGGCGTCGCTCGGCAGGTTCCGCAGCTTGACACGGCCGGCGCCGGCAACTCGGCAAGGCAACGTGCTCAACCACTCCGCTTCGTCCCCGCCGGGCCGGCCTTTTGATTTACCTGCCCGCGCCCGGGTTCCCACGCCGTTTCCGTTGCCGCGGTTTGGCGCGGGTGCGCCCCGCGACAGGGTCAAGGCACAGGCAGCGCCAGGGCAGGGCAGGGGCGGCGTCCCCCGCCCCGTTCCGTTGTAGGACGCCGCCACGCCGCGGCACGGTTGGATTGGACGACCAGCCCACCCAGCAGCCCCTGCCGCTGCCGCTATATATACGCCACAAGGCGCGCGTGCTTCCTCAACCCTCGCTCTCCCTCTCTCCCTCCTTGTGCTGCTTCCCTCTCGCCGCCGATCCCATCTCTGCGTCTCTCTCTCCCTCTCGGCAGCACAGCAGATCGAGCAGAGCAACCAAGCACGCGCATTCCGGCTCCACGCGATGGCCGCCGCGCAGCCGTGGAGGTCGCTGCTCTGCTGCGTGGGGGGCGGCGGGGAGGCCGACGACGACCAGGAGCGCCCTTCGCCGCACCGGCGCCGGAGTGACCGGGGCCAGCGCCAGCGCCTCCTCGTCCTGCCGCCGCCCTCCTCCTCCTCCTCCTCGCGCGTCTCCCTCTCGACCATCAGCTCCTCGGGCACGCTCACGCCCGAGGACCTCTCGGCGACGCTCTCCTCCTCCGGCCCGCACGCCCACCTGCGCGCCTTCGCCCGCGCCGACCTCCGCGCCGCCACGTCCGGCTTCGCGCGCGCCAACCGCCTCGGCTGCGGCGGCTTCGGCCCCGTCTACCGCGGCCGCCTCGACGGCCTGGGCGACGTCGCCGTCAAGTACCTGGACCCGGAGTGCGGCACGCAGGGCCACCGGGAGTGGCTGGCGGAGGTCTGCTTCCTGGGCCAGCTGCGCCACGCCAACCTCGTCCGGCTCCTCGGCTACTGCTGCGAGGAGGAGCACCGGATGCTGGTGTACGAGTACATGCCCAACGGCAGCCTGGAGGCGCACCTGTTCGGGGGGAGGGGGAGCCTCGGCGGCGGCGGGTGCTTGCCGTGGAGGAGGAGGGTGCAGGTCGCGGTGGGCGCCGCCAGGGGCCTCGCCTTCCTCCACGACGCAGACACCCCCGTCATCTACCGCGACTTCAAGGCATCCAACATCCTGCTTGACGAGGTGATTACTTATTTCACCCATCTCTGATTACTTTTATAATTCAGTTCACGTTGTTGCTGTTGTTGTTGTTAATCCTTGAGGTTAGTGTTTCGTTGTTGCGATTAATTACACTGGAGTTCACTCGTAGTTTCGACGCTCTAGCTTTACTACCTTGGCTGAGTTTGACGGGAGCTGTAGTCCTTGCGTCGCTGTAGAAATGGACATTCTGCCCGCAAGAAATTAATCAGGATACGCTTTTCGAGATTTGATCCCTTTTCGAGATTTGATCCTGAATCGTCCGTGGGGGACGAATGGATACCCAAGTCGCCTGCGACCACGCGTTCCAAAATTGTTGGCTGGCCGGGTTCGTTATTACAGAAACACCAGCCCTCGCCATGATGACTGCAACTTGGAAGGTTCTTGGATGCCCGGTTCCTATCAGCCCCACCTCATCCAGTCAGCCTACTAGATATACATAATGGCTACGTGCTTTAGCTTTTTTTAAAGAAAAAAAAAAACTACACCTACCTGATCCGTACCGCATTATTTTCTTAGCATCAAAGCGTTACTAGCAGCATAACAGCTCCATGCCTGACAATGACAGTCTGATGGAGGCCTTGTCTTAGCATCAAAGCATGCCGTACCACCTCCCCTGTAACTGTCACCTACGATCTTTCTTCCCTACTAACTCGATCTGATTCTTTTGGGTTTCCAGGACTTCAACACCAAGCTGTCGGACTTCGGGCTCGCCAAGGACGGGCCTCAGGGCGACGCGACCCACGTCACGACACGTGTCATGGGGACGAACGGGTACGCGGCGCCCGAGTACATCATGACGGGCCATCTGACCGCCAAGAGCGATGTCTACGACGGGTCGTCGGTCCGTCGATCGGGCTCGGCGGCCCAGGGAGCAGAGCCTGGTGGATTGGGCTAGGCCCTACCTCAAGAAGCCCGACAAGCTCTACCGGGTCATGGACCCGGCCATGGAGTGCCAGTACTCGATCCGAGGGGCGGAACGGGCCGCTATGGTGGCGTACAAATGCTTGAGCCAGAACCCAAAGTCCAGGCCCACCATGAGGGAGGCGCTCCAGGCCCTGGAGCCCGTCCTGGACATGGATGACTACCTCGAGATTGGCCCCTTTGTGTTCACTGTCATAGTGGAAGACAACAGCGACATGGGCGGTGATGGCAAAGGCAAGTTGGTTGACGGGGAGAAGGTTGATGTGAGGATAGAGACGACGGTGAAGGAGACGAAGCACCAGAGCCACCAAGACCGGCACCGGCAGAAGTTTCCAAACTCCGCAGTCCATGCCGACGTGGTGCTGCACCGGGACGGTGACCACGGCAAGCACATCAGCGCGCTGCGCCGGCACCGGAGGATGCCGAGTTACATCAACGAGAGGGGCGCGTAGATCTCTGATGGCTAATTAGCGTGGCGGATTATTAAAGTAGCATTAGAAAGAAGAGACAGGAGGGGAGATTATATTGTGTACATAATTTAGCAAAGCTGTATAGATCGTAGATGTGGGCGTGACACAAGAAGCCACACAAGACCATGCCGCATCGGTTTGGTTGGGAAATTAATTCTTTTGTTCAATTTTTGCTGTTCTTGATAGCCATACTTACAGTGGTGTAATACTATCGTAATTGTCCATCTTATCTTACTATTACTAATTGAAGGTTCTAAAAAAATACTAATTTCAAAACGCGCTAGAAAAAAAGATAAATCTTAGAAATTATCACAATAATCAGAAACATCCGACCATCAATTGACAGATTGAAATATTAATAGCCATTAGATCTATTTTCCAAGTAATTACCCACCTCTGCCATTATGAAAGGTCTTGAGTTCAACTTTCAACAAAAGCAAATATCCTCATTTTTTTTTCATTAGATCTATTTTCTAAGTAATTACCCACCTCTGCCATTACGAAAGGTCTTGAGTTCAATTCTCAACAAAAGCAAATATCCTCGTTTTTTTTCCATTAGATCTATTTTCTAAGTAATTACCCACCTCTGCCATTACGAAAGGTCTTGAGTTCAATTCTCAATGAAAGCAAATATTTTTTTTCTTTTTTTAGATTTTTCACAATTTCAAATTTACTTTTATTTTTTGTCCTTTTTTCATTAAAGATGATAGAAACCTTTCTATAAAACAGATATTTTGTACTCTTTTTGAAATTTCCACATCAACCCTCACAAGATGTGCTTGAAAAAAATTAAATCATAGAAATTCTCGCAATACAAAAAACATCCGATCATCAATTGACAGGTTGGAATCTTAATAGCCATTAGATCTGTTTTCTAATTATGTAATCACGCACCTTTGTCATTATCAAAACAATATTAAATAACCCCTAAAACTACACATTAATTACGTACTCTGCCAATATAAAAGAAAATATGAAATAACACCCTAAATTTATACCTAATTGCTCACATTTGCTATTTTGATGGATAATACCAAATATCCCCTTTATTTATATTTAAATTGTTCATCTTAGTTATTATGACTGATAATAAAATAAAAATAACCCCTCAAAATTATATTAAAATCACATATTTTTGCAATCGACCAAAGATTATCTAAATCAATTAACATACATATAAAGTAGCAAGATATGCTATTATAAAAACCTAAATATAAAAATAGATCTATATATGTTGTACGGTTACACATAATACATTTATATAAGACTCTAACCCGTACGAAAGTACGGGTTGATTGACTAGTCTTACTATTACTAATTGGAGGTTCTAAAAGTTGCACCAATTTCAAATCGCGCTAAAAAAAAGATAAATCTTAGAAATTCTCACAATAATCAGAAACATCCGACCATCAATTGGCAGATTGGAATATTAATAGCCATTAGATCTGTTTTCTAAGTAATTACCCACATCTGCCATTATGAAAAGTTTTGAGTTCAACTCTCGATGAAAGCAAATATCCTCTTTTTTTTATTATATATATTTTCTAAGTAATTACCCACATCTGCCATTATGAAAGATCTTGAGTTCAGTTCTCAACGAAAGCAAATATCTTTTTTTTTTAGATTTTTCACATTTTCAAATTTACATTCAGTTTTGTCTTTTTTCCATTAAAGATGCTATAAACCTTTCCATAAAACAGATATTTTGTATACTCCTTTTGAAATTTCTATGTCAATCCTCACAAGATGCACTAGAAAAAAAATAAAATCATAGAAATTCTCGCAATAATAAAAAAATACCCTATCATCAATTGACAGGTTGGAATCTTAATAGCCATTAGATTTGTTTTCTAATTAGGTAATCACCCACCTTTGCCATTATCAAAATAATATTAAATGACCCTTAAAACTACATATTAATTACCCACTCTGCCAATATAAAAGAAAAAATGAAATAACACCCTAAATTTACATCTAATTGCTCACATTTGCTATTTTGATAGGATAATACCAAATATCCCTTTTAATTTATATTTGAATTATTCACCTTAGTTATTATGACTGATAATATGATGAAAGTAACCCCTCAAAATTTTGTTAAAAACACCTATTTTTGCAATCGATCAAAAATTATCTAAATCAATTAATCATACATATAAAATAGCAAGATATGCTATTATAAAACCTAAGTATAAAAATAGATCTATATTTGCCGTACGGTTACGCATAATACATTTAAGACTCTAACCTTTCGCACGGATTGACTGACTAGTGTGTCATAATTATAACTTGTCCGGTGCCATAACATTTGTCATTTTTTGAGATGGAAACTTCCTCCATTAATATTAGGCTGAAACCAGATCGGCAGCCAACAAACGAATTACATTGCCAGGCATATTATCTTGCCAGATAGAAACATCGCCCGGATTCAGAGTAGCACCCAAGCTAGCTAGATGGTGTGCCACTCTATTACAAGCCCGAGGCGTATGCCTGATACTTACATTATTAAAATCAAGAGACAAACGAAATTTGATCTCCCTAAACAAGCTACCACAAGGAGCTCTATCGAATTCTGACGATGTGAGCGCAGTACAAAGGACAGCAGCATCCATTTCGATCTCAACTCTTGCCGTACCGGCATTGGCAGCAAAGTTCAGAACCTGGAAGCAGGCCATGGCTTCAGCATGGATGGGTGTAGAAAGATGATCCAAGTAACCAGCACCACAAGCTATTGCCTCCCCCCTATGGTCTCGGACAACAAAGCCCCAGCCACCTGTTTTCAGTTCCTCGCGGAACGCCCCATCGACATTGATCTTCAGAACCCCTTCAGATGACCTCGTCCATCTCAAAGCCCTTTGTATGTGAGACATCATTTTGTCTTTGCACTGGTTCGGACATGGATGCAAAATCCAAAATATAACGCTGAATGGAGGCGCTGGTGTGTTCGGGCTGTTTGACAGGATCGCCTGCATTAGTTGCATTGCGAAAAGACCATAGAACCCACAAAGTAGGCGTCAGCCAAACTTGCACATCTACTGAACAGCTGAGAATATAAGTACTGAATTGGTCATCAAAGAGAGCGGAAAGACTAGAAGCGGCGAACGGGCAAAGGGCACTTCTTTTCTTTTCTTTTTATGGCCCCCACATCACTTATGTTTGTTTCTTTTCTTCTTCTGTTCTTTTCGACTATTCCACGCACGCTAGCTAGTGGACGAGGGCTTTCCCTTTCTTTTCTTTATTGTTTTTTCTTCTATTTTGATTTTCCCGCACGACTAATACTCGGGTTTGGTTTTTGCTATTTTATTTTCCTATTTCATTCTTTATAACTTTAGAAAGACCGAGATGTGAATTAGTTATGAAGTCCTTTTTATCTTCTTTGTTACCTTTTTTTAGATAAATGAAAAGTTCACACAGCCAATTTTCTTCGTTACTATAAACTATAAGGCGAACAACGCTACAAACTAATTACATAAACTTGTGTCAAACTTATTAACACACTACCAATGCAACTTTTGGTGTATTCGAATTTATCTGGTATTCTTGACTTCACTCTTGTGATCTAGCGATGAAACTTTGGAGTTTACAAGTCTTCATCACCGGAATATGTTCAATCTGTTAATTCCCTCGAGAACTTATCTTCCATTCAGTGTTTCTCCGGTGCAGTCAACTTTCGTTTTAGTGAACTACCTGCCACTTCAGCTTAGCTCTAGAAGAAACTCCAGTTATGCTGACTTGACCATCGTCAGACTTTCCATGAGTTGTTTTGCAACTTCACAAACTTAGCCAAGCTTATACTTCCAGGACAAGCATATTTCTGGTGATGTCTTTGCCAGTCTGCCTTATCGACGTATACACCCTATGAAGTCTGGTTTAATTTCTTCTTCTTTATGTAACTCGCTTGGTATTGGTCTAGTAAGCGCACTACTATTTCACTCCTCGAACGTGCAATTTTTTCATTAAGAGGAGAGGAAGCACAAGTTGCGTCATCACTGTAACCACCACCTTCATCTTTCCACTTGTATACAAGAATAAATTACTGGCAACTGTTGCAAAGCACCATTTTTTTTACCGCTGCAGCAACTGCCTCTTTTTTTTTCATAACCTCTATCATATCTGCTTACTTGCACGTTATTTACATTGTTGAGAAAAAAGAGGATATCTAACTTTAAAGTTGAATGAGAAGAGCCACCTAGGGTGGATAACTACCTCTAATGCCATGAAAGGGTGTGTCCTGCATCACAGTATTAAATTGTTGAAGAAGTAAGATACTCAGTGTCAAGAAAAAGTAAGATACTCCAGTTAAGAAGGTATGGAGTCTTTCACTGAGGTACACATATGGGAGATACTGCTAACTCAGCCCATGAGCAAAGAAGGCGGATACTGTTGGAGAAAAAAATAGATGGCCCACGAGAGGTCGTGAGGCCCAACCATTCCATCCTGCCATTTCTGCGCCCAAAAATGATCCTTTGATTCCAGATCTCCTGCTCGTAAAAAAAAGTGTAAAAAAAAAAAATCTCCTGCTCCGGCCGCGTCGCCGACACGCCGGCCCTGGCTGCGCCGCTACGAGCCTAAGACGTCCGGGGGGTCGCCGTATCCACTAGGCCGCTGCTTCAGCCTTCAGCAGATCAGCTGGACCGGCGTCCGGCGATGCTCTTCCAATCTACGGAAAGTTCTACACTCTCCATTGTTTTGTCTACTGAAAATCTTGTATAGAGAAAGGTGATACCACCTACTTGCATCATCTGCAGATTGCAGAATCGTCTTTCTGACGAAAAGTTAAGAGTCACTTTTTTCCTCACGTAGAGTCACCGAGTCATTACGTAAGTCACGTTACGCTACGATTTATTTCCAGTGTCATTTGACTCATTCAGAACGACTTGCAGTAGCAGTGGTTGCGGAGTTGCAAGATCAAATATGAACAAGAAAATGGGAGAACATAGTAGGAACAACATGACGCCACCAAATTGTGACCCATGTCTTCACATTCAATTCAAAGAGCATTTACAGCGAATCTGAAAGGTTTGAAATTTTCTAAAATTTGGTCATTCTCAAATTGCTGTGCATAAGAACTGTGTGTTATTATATTAGGCCATCTCCATCCAGATTTTTAAATGGATATGCAAAACATTGTTCTGTAACTATAGGCATAGTGGAGTTTGAAATATGAGTATTGGGATGAAATATGGATAGCATAATGGATTAATGGAGGTGGCCTTAGTAGACAGAAACGGTTCGAGACTCTGAGTACATGGCAGTTCCATGGCTGGAATCAGTTTTTCCTTGTTACATATATGCACCCGTTCTGGGAAGGAAACACACATAAGCTAGCCACCAACACATCAGCTCTGCAGGTCGCGCTGCTGATAGTTAAGCAGCCTCCTGCAGCACCACCGGGACAGCTGTGGATGCTGTCAAAGACGCTTCAGTTGCGGTGTTTGCAAATCGTCCAAGCCATGAGGATCATCATTACAGTTTGTGACGACCGATCTGAGACGTTACCCAATAAAATAACTTGAAGTATACGCATTGGTTCGACTTTCATGGACTGCTCTGCTGGAAACTTTCACCCGTTCAACTGAAAGCGTCAGCAGCAGCTCAACGCTTCTAACCTCCACGGTTTAATGTTTCTTGGAGAGTACACTACTACACTATATTGAGAAAGTTCTCCACTCCTGGGCTTCGTTCAAGGCTCATTAGTGATCTTGTAGTTTCGAATATCTGGCTGATTTCCTGCAGTCATCTGGATGAATCGACAAGAACAACAACTGAATGACGACAACGAGCCAGCTGTACATCTTTAGAAGAGAAACTGGATAAGGGCCATGCTACGGTAAATAGATTACCTCTTAGGAGGCAAGAGTTCAAGTAAATCACAGCCATTGAATTTCTAAGGGGTAAACTAATAAATAATAGAGAAAAAGAAATAAATATTCATTTGTTAGCATGATCCTCTCTTTTGCCGCAGTGCTCATTCGCAGCGGATATTGTGCATGCATGGCCCTGCTCTTATCATGCCGAAAATATAGGAGATCAACTGTGCAATGTCATGTTTTTTTTATGGCACACAATCACGTTAAAAAAAATTATAAGATTAATTGTATCATGGCAATAGATTGAGGACCTTGTCACGTTAAAAATGTTACTTTCACAAACAAGTGCTTTTTTTTGCGAACGAACGACCAATCGCTCGTATTTCATTAAGAGGGAAGCAAGCTGCAGAACAGCGAAAGCAAGCCAAGGCTTGCCAAGAGAACACACACGCTCCTACACAAGAGATCCAAGAGTTCTACATTACATCAAGTACTGGCGACCCGGGGAGAGAATCAGGATGAAGCCCTACAAGCCCATCCGGCAGCAGTACTGGGAGCGACCTAAAAGCTCGAAAGCCAGCCAGACGCCACAACCCTGCCTCTGCGAAAAGGCGAGCCAAAACTGAGCCTATCGACGAAGAACCTCTAGCGAAAGTGCGTGCATTCCGCTCCTTCCAAATCGACCAACAAGTGAGAAGGACAACAGCGTCAAACCCAGCCCTATGGTCCTTGGAGACTCTCAGTCTTGCACCCGACCACCAATTCATCAGAGAGTCGTTCAAGCTCGGCGCCAAATGAGCCCAAGACAGCCTCTGGAAGATCTCGAACCAAAGTTCCCGAGAAAAAGAGCAAGAAACAAGCAAATGGTCAATCGACTCCACTTCCTGATCACAAAGAACGCAGGAGTCAGAATCCTGCAAGCCATGCCGACGACGCCGCTCCGCTGTCCAACAACGATCTTGAGCAGCAAGCCAAGCAAAAAACTTGACCTTGGGCGGCACCTTGGCTTTCCAAAGAAACTTGGCGCCCAAAAAAACAGTAGAACCCAAGAAGCAAGCATGATACGCAGAGGCTGACGAATAGGCGGCATTAGACGTCCATCTCCACCTGAATTGGTCAAGAGCCCCAGCTGACAACGTAACATCTCGGATTTTTTCCCAGACCTCCACATATTCAATGACTGCAGTCACACTGAGCGGCCCCTTGATGTCAGACACCCAGGTGTTATTCCACAAGGCATCCTTGACAGAACGCCGATGGAACCGAGGCGGCACCGCGCGAACTAAGTTCGGTGCAAGGACGTCGAGGGCGAGCCCATCCAGCCAATTGTCCTCCCAGAACAGGGCAAGATTACCATCTCCAAGTATGATTTCAGTACCAGCGCGAAATAAAGCCCTGACATTGTAGTCCCAGCAGGTGGGTAGGCCTGCCCAAACCTTGGTCTGGTCAGTTCGTTGCAGCCAAAGCCAACGCACGCGCAGGGCCACACCCAGCAACTGAAGGTCAGAGATGCCGAGACCACCAAACTGCATCGGACGACAGCATCTAGCCCAAGCCACCTTGCAGCGACCAGGTACAGAAACTGCAGAACCAGACCACAGGAAAGAGCGACGGAGCTTGTCAATCGCACCAATAGCCCAGCTAGATAAGCAGGTAACTATAGCAACGTGGATGGGAATTGCCGACAATGTTGATTTGACCAACACCAATCTGCCCGCGAGATTCAGGAGATTTCCTTTCCAACGCGGGATCCTGGCAGCAACCTTGTCCAGGATGAATTGCTCTTCGCAACGACGCAGCTTCCTAACATGCAGCGGGACCCCCAGGTAGGTGCACGGGAAGGAGCCGAGTTGACAACCCAGCACCTGTTGTACCATCGCGATTTCTTCAGAGGAACAGCTCAAGGGCGTGGCACTACATTTTTCCAAGTTGGCACCGAGGCCTGACGCCTTGGCAAATATCTCGAGGAGACATCGAAGCACTAGCAGGTCTCTCCGGACGGGCGCCACAAACAAGACCAAATCATCTGCATACAGAAGAGCACGGCAAATCGAGGAAGGACACCTCAACCTCGAAAGGAGTCCAGAACCATTTGCCATGTTGATTAAACCATTGAGTGCTTCCATGGTGATGACGAACAACATTGGAGAGAGGGGATCCCCCTGCCGAAGACCACGGACATGACAAATTCTGTTCCCAGGCCTCCCATTCAGCAACACTCTGGTGCTCGAGGAAGAAAGAAGAGCGGACATCCAGTCCCTCCAACGACGGGAGAAACCCAAGAACTCCAGCAAATCCAGAAGGAAAGACCAATCCACCGAATCAAAAGCACGCGCCAAGTCAATCTTCAAGAAGACAGCAGGAACTTTTTTACGATGCAGCATTTTGCATGCTAACTGAACCGCCTGGAAGTTATCGTGGATGCATCTGGATTTAATGAAAGCGCTCTGATTGAACCGAACCAAGACGTTCAGCCTTGGGGCAAGCCTGACAGACAGAAGCTTTGTTAGCAGCTTGGACACGCTGTGCACCAGACTAATTGGCCTGAAATCTTTGATCACCGAAGCATCCGGCTTCTTCCTCAGCAGCACCAGATAAGCATCATTTAGCAAAAAGAGGCTTCTTGTGTCTAGCGACCAAAATGCGTTGAACACATTAAGGACATCTTGCTTTATAATGGGCCAAGCTAGCTTATAGAACAGGCCAGTGAAGCCATCCGGCCCGAGAGCTTTTTCATCAGGTAGTTGTTTCACAACAGACCAAATTTTATCCTCCGAGAAACAGCAATCCAAACCTTGCAGATTGACTGCTTGC
Source organism: Paspalum notatum (assembly GCA_022530915.1). NCBI lineage: Eukaryota > Viridiplantae > Streptophyta > Magnoliopsida > Poales > Poaceae > Paspalum > Paspalum notatum. Next base: position 7,050,866 of record CM039691.1, read on the forward strand.
AGACCAAGCTGATCAAAGCGCAGCGAATGGACACGATTGAACACCTGCCCAAAAACCTCATGAAAGTACTGAAAAAAGGCCTCAGCCTTGGAATCCTCCAAAATAACCTGAGCACCATTAACCGAGACTTCCTGGATGTAGTTACTCCTATTACGGTGACAAGCTTGTAGGTGGAAAAATTTTGTGTTTGCGTCCCCTGCTTCCAGGACAACAACCTCGACCTCTGACGTGCGATCGTGTGCGAGAGGGAAGCCAAACCAAGGCATTTCAGCTTGAGCTGCTTGCGTAGCAAAACCTCATCCAACGACAGGGTCCGGAGCTCCTGAGCAGCATCAAACTGGAAGACAATTTCTCTAGCTACTGCCAGCTGCAGTCTGATGCTCCCTACAAACTTTGAACTCCAGCTCTTCAAGGCTTTAGCAGTATTGCGGAGTTTAGCATCGAAAGTTCTACACGGATCCGCATTGGCTACACTGGGCGCCCAGGCCTCGGCAACCACCTCCAGAAAGCCGTCAAACTTCGACCAGACACTTTCAAACCGAAAGCGTCTTTTCGCCCACGGCACGCAACACAGCTGAAGAAAGAGGGGCGCATGATCCGAGCAATCAGAAGAGAGCGCCCGAAGCCAGTGATTAGGAAAGAAGTCGAGCCAATCAACAGAGGAGAAGGCTCGATCAATGCGCTCGAGAGTCGGGTGTTCGCGCTCATTGCTCCACGTGAACAGACGCCCGTTGAGGTGCAGCTCTGCCAGTTCTAGATCATTCAGGAACTGGCCAAACCACGCCATTACCCGTCGATTTAGCCGATCATTGTTCTTGTCCTGAGCATGAACAATCATATTGAAATCACCGCACAGCAACCAAGGACTGAGCAGCCCCGACCTCAGTACGCGAAGTTCCCAAAGGAACTCAGCACGTTCCCCGTCCACCACTGGACCATAAACCGTGGTCAGCCACCAACTACGGCCAGCATCAGTTACCTTGGCAACTTTAGCCGTGATCGAGTGCACCTGATGCGAAACGGCCTCGACCACCCAGACGTCGCGACGCCAAGCCAGGAGGATCCCCCCGGATAGACCCACAGAGGGAAGCAAGGAGTAATCGAAGGCAGAGCCTAGCATGTCATTAATTTCACGGTTACAAAGTGCGGTTAACTTAGTCTCTTGCAGGCATAGCAGGGATACACGCTGCTGCCCAACAAATTCACGAACTGAATCACGACGCGCTTGACTATTGAGTCCGCGCACATTCCAAATCAGCACATTGTCACACCCCATTAGTAAACGGGTTAGCGACCACAACGACCTCCAGGGCCCTAGACCGCACACGGCGGCGACGCCTCCACATCCCAAGACGAGTTGGGGAAGAGCTCACGGATCGCGTCTCGCTTCCCAGCAGAAAGCTCAATGCCGAAAGCAGCGCGACAGGCATCCTGAGCAGCAGCGCCATTTGTGATCTGTGTATTCGTCACGCCAAGCTTCTTTAGCAAAACATTTCTTGCTTGAACTTCAGGATTAGCAGCCCTAAAAGCACTGTTAGCCGCAAGACGGACGCTACGACGGCGCTGAGCCTCACCAGGTGTGGAGATCACTGGACGACGAAGCCTCGGAGCAGCACGAAGCACTGCTGGTGCCAGCGGCACAACAACACGGGCAGCGATGTCCGCCATAATCCGAGACGGCGAGGAAGACGTGCCAGCAGGCACGTCCTCAGGGTGGGGCGCCGAGGTAGCAGGAGCAACGGTCGACCCAGCCCCCAGCACAGACGCCGCAGAGCACGGCTGAGAGACAGCCTCTCCAGACCTCGTCTCCACTGAACCCGTGACACGAACAGACGGGGTTGGAGAAACAGACACAGCAACCTGTCGCGTGCCATCCACCGACCCCGGGTGCACAACTTCCTCAAGGGGCACAACTTCCTGGAACAGCACACCTTGACCCCCGAAAGAGGGGCTGGGCCTTTCCTCTTCCGAGCAAGGGGAAGACAAAGCTGAATCCTCCCTCTGCAGCGCGGCAGCAACTTCAACCAGCATGGGATCAAAGCTGTCCTCCTCCGCGAATCCCGTCCTCCGCGACGACAACCAGCCAAGGTCAAACTGAACCCGTGAGTCTGTAGCAGCAGGCGGCGCCAAACCCGCCGGGGCGCCCATGCCCTGTGCGACAGCAGCAGGCTGTGACGCCGGTGCACGGCCAAACCGCATGCACCCAGTCCACGACCAAGTAGAAGCACCCAGATGTATCGCCGGCGCACCGCCAGCCAACACCGGAGCCGAAGAAGAGCGACGCGACGGCGGCAAGAACGTGTCCCCCCAACCTGGCCCCAACGACGGGAAGGAACCATCCTCGTTGCCGGCGAACTTGCTTTGGCGTGGCAGGGGCTCCCGGTCACCAAGCTCACGGAACCCCGGGTACTCCTCGTCAGAGTCCCAATAATCCGGTGGCGAGTCGCTGCTATCATCACCATTAGGCGTCCAATCTTGAAACTCAAGCAACTGAACAGAAACGGGGTACGTCATGGTGGCAAGCTTGCACTTGATCATCTCATGCTCCTTCAGATACAGTGGGGGGCCAGAATCATGTGGCTTCTTGGCCTCCGGAATCACCAGTTTCCCGCCGCTAGGAATGCGATCAGGGTGCATACACCAAGCAGCCACCACAAAGTGCTTCATGTCCACCTGATTAACAGTGTCGGGCGTTGGCTCCAACTGCACACACGAAGAGCCAAGCACACGCTGGGCAGACTCAACAGACCAGGCATGATCAGGGAGACCACTGAGGACAAGCAGCACACGAAAACGGAAATCCAACGGTAACGCCCTAGCCAATCTTGACCAGCGCTTCCAGACGAGGCAGAACGGTGGCTCAGGAGGAGGAGGACTCCCCCACACCCTCAAGAGATCCTCCTCGACGGCGAACACAACCAGGAAATCCTCGACCTGATGGGCATAGACGGAGAACCGATCCTCTGCAATGCCGAAGAAGTTGGACAGATACTGGGATACCTGGGCACCAGAAACCGCCGGACGACAGCCACCTACCGTGGCCAGCAGGGCGCGGGAGAGACGCACCTCCTCGCCGTCGATCTCGGGGGTACGAGGGATGATGAAGTAGCCCCCCGCCGGCCGACGCGAGACATCACCCACCGGCGGCGAGGGCGGGGAGGGCGGAGCATGCGGCGGTGGCGGAGGAGGGGTGGGCGTAGCGCGGAGGAAAGGCCTGACATCATCAGACCCTGACCCCGTCGACAGCGACCGGCCGGACACGGTGCCATCCGAGCTGTAGACCTGCCGGCGCGCAGGGGGGGCGGCCCGGCCACGCCGACGCCGCGAGCGCCAACAGTCACGAGCTTGATGACCCTCCTCGTTGCAGCGATAGCAACGTGAAGACGCGCGGCACGCCGCGGCCACGTGGTCCCAAGAAAGGCAGTTGAAGCATTTGCCATCAAGCTCGGGCGGGACGGGGCGAGACTCCCGCCGAAGACGACGCTCGACAGGCCGACGCCTGGAGCGGTGGCGACGACGATGGACCACCGTGGTCCACCCATCCTCCTCCACCCCCAGATCCATAGGCTGTGGCCCGGGGTTCACCACCACCTCCTCCACCCCCAGATCCATAGGCTGTAGCCCGGGGTTCACCACCACCGACCTGACGCGTCCTCCCGTAGCCAACCGACCCGAGGAAGCGGCGCGACAGGCGTCCGCCATGAAGCCACCACGAGGAGGATGGGGGGAGATGGCAACCGCTCCGGGAGGACAGCAGCCGGCGCCTTGCCCTTACCAATGTCGCGGAACGAGGGAGAAACGTAGCCATCGTCGGAGACGTCGTCGTCGGAAAGGAAGAAAACCGAGCCACTCAGCTGCAGCCTATCTACGCGCAAGGAGGAGGAGGGGCCTGCTGGGGAGAACGGCATGGCGTAGGGGTTGAGGGTGGACGCCGTTGCCGGAGAGGCGGGTGGCGGCCGGGCTCAACATTCCATTCCAACCATGGCATTTCACACAAACAAGTGCAAAAGATCATGTTGGCGACATGTACAATCTTGATTTATAGAACAGACTAAACAATTTAATGGAGTAGTAGTAAAAATAATACAGTATCCATAATCCATCTAATGCAGCCAATCCACGCCCCTACGTGCAGGATATTATCATCTATTATTTACGTTTAAATAAAACAAATTACAAGAGACTGCATTAAGCATCTTATATCAAATTATATTAGAAGAAATCGTGGTACACAAGAGTAGTAAGTCGTTGTCGTCACGTTCATAAGAAATCACAGTACAAAAGTTCAAGAATCGATTGTTTTCACGGTAAAAAAAGATACTAGCTAGCAGTACGTGACACATAATGCACTGAATATAAAACAGACTGGTATTCTAAGATGGAAGGAGTATTTCTTAAAAGAAAAACAATTAGGGATAACACGGTCAATACAAAATGTACAATTATCACAGATCACGTCGTCCCCATCAGGTCACGTCTCCATCGATCTGCAGTTCCATCGGAAGAGAACTGCCTTGCATGCCCCGTCCATGCATGCCGGCATTATTTGTGCTTAATTCTTAATCATTATCCTTGCAGATTTATATTACAGTTAAAGAAATAATTTTTTAATTATTTTTGGTATTACTTTTTAGGAGATAATACTTCATTTAAACCAGTTAGATCTAATAAAATGGACGGCTCACAGTTATTTTAGTGTACCGTAGCAATTGCCACTGAATAAACGTTTATGTGAGTGAGTACGCCTATTGAACAAAACAGCAAGTTCTCATCAGCCTAAAGGAACAAAAAAGCTGGCCTCTTTTGACTCTTTCTTTCTTTCTTTCTTTCTTTTTCCTGAAGCAGAAGAGCAATTTTTTTAATAAAAATGTTAATGGAGAGGAATAAGCTTTTGTACACTTTGCAGCTTGGCTTTTTCAACGGCAAAGCCTAGTTGCCGAAGGGCTTGGCCGGAAAGCCACAGCCGAAAAAGCCAAATTAATCTCAAGCGATCACCATCCTGGAAGCTTTTACAATACTGCGCACTGTGAAAAAAGTGGAACTTTGATGCATATTTTTATCGGTCATGTGATGACTCAAAATTATCGAGAAAATATAAGCAAGACAATCTTAGCAACACAGTGTTCTAGATATGTTAGAAACAGATGAATATGGAAATTTTGGTCAGCAAACTGTAGAAATGGCCAATTCAAAAGTAACTTCCTTTTAGCGACTGTATTATCAGTTTATCATACGAGATAATCTCTCTTATCATACAGTATTCGAGAATTGGTCCGAGATGTTATCCAATGAAATAGACTGAAGTGACCATCAGCGACTGCTCTGAAAAGTTCCACCATTTTACTTGAAGTGTCTCCAGCAGCTCAAGACAACCGTGAATCTTGTAGAGTAAGCTCTCTTCATATCTCTTCAGTATTTATTCATACTAAGAGACAATGAAGTCTGAATGAACAGAGTTGGAAGAATATAGGAGCACCAGATGTCCAGATGCATGCATGTCCCCCTACTGGTAAGTTCCTGCAAGGCTGACACTCATCCTTGCATGTTAACAGTCGAGTACTAATCACATTCTTCTTCTTTGTTTTCTGTTTGGTCTGGGTTGCTTCCTCTGTATTATAGTGGTTCTGGTTTTATCAGTTCTAATCTGTAATCCCTGAATCCTCCATCTGCAGGACCCAAATTGATATGCTACTTTGGCGATCAAGAAACTGTGACAATTTTCAATCCTGGAAACATTCTATGCACAGGTTGTCATGATACCTTGGAACCGGATCCAACATATAATCACTTCAGAACGCTGAAGTAGGTTATTTATCTGCTCACTTCTTTCCCTGTATTTTTAATCCTTGTGTATTTGTCATTTCCCCATTCCTCTCGGTTCTCTTCTTAATATAATTTGTTTTGTTCCTCCGTGATGCAGCTGTCTAGCACTGATCTCGTTTAAAAAAGGCCTCTATTTTCAATCAAGCAAACAAATTCAGAGTATATCGATAGTGCTTCTGTTTCTGAAAAGTGAAAACAGAATAGGCCGAGAATACTATTAGAAAGCATGAAGCTATTAGCTTTTGGTTTAGTTTTATTGAGCTTCTTGCAATCTTTTGTTACTTCTGACTACCAAGGTAAGATATTTACAAATCTATATCTGTTTTCTGCATCAGATATTCTTATTTTGCAGGCATTAGATAAATCAATAAACATACTAAAATTGTGAAATTGACTCTGAACTGAAACATTATAAGGGCCTCAGCTCTTCTTGAGCTACTTGTTCACTACTGAACACAGAGTTGTCTGTGAATGATAAGTTCCACTTTTTGTACAAGTGGCTGGTCAAATGTTTCAACTTAAAATTTCAATTTAAAACCTTAGAAAAAACTTATACAAATATATCCCAAAGCATGATCAACTGCTCAACCCCTTCGCTTGATTGGTATATATATATTTTTTTAAATCCTTTCAAGGTAGATAAAATCCATCTATATAATTCTAAAAATAAAAAAACTTCTATTGAGTACTGAGCATTTGCCGTCAATCAGTAGTGTTTTGCCAATTTTGGCTCGCTTACATGTACCTTACAATCCCGTAAATAAATTTTGTTTTATCCACAGTCGCAGCACTGTATGAAATGAGGATGCAGCTCAATGATGATGGTGGTGTCCTAAAAGACTGGAAGGAAAACCAAATGACCCCTTGCAATTGTAAAGACAACAACGTTGTTGCGATGTAAGTTCAGGCTATTTGACTCACTGTCTGAACTGTGAACTGCCATTCCTACCCAAGTCAGAAGTGATCGCTACTGAATTCTAACTGTTCATCACAGGAGAAGAGTTTTCACTTGGATAGCACAGAATTTATTCAGATGCTTTCTCTTATTTTCTCATTTTTGTGTTGCAGCACTTTGAGCTCAACAGACTTAGTGGGAATCTTGTCTCCAAGCATTGCCAAGATAACGACTTTACAACAGCTGTAAGCTGAACGATAAATTCTTTTAAATTATCAACATATATTCCTCCTAAATGAGGATCGGTCACGCATGAACTTGCTTTTCCAATGCTGACGGATAAATTTCCTGAGTTTTACATATTATTATGGTTTCAGGTTATTAGATGGGAATGGCATAAGTGGTAGAATTCCTGAAGAGCTTGGGAACCTATCAAGTTTGACAACTCTAAATCTAGGAAGAAATCTTTTTAATGGATCCATACCTGACTCTCTTGGTCGACTTTTAACACTTCAAAATCTGTAAGTCAGCCCACAACACATGATCTTATCATGTTTCACCAGAACTCTAATAATGTAATAACCTGAACAGGGATTTAAGCGAAAATCTCTTAACAGGGGCGATCCCAATCTCTCTCTCAAATCTTTCGTCACTGTATAACATGTAAGTTGGGCTTTTAGTGCTGAATAAAACCAATAAACTTGATATGTGCCATCATTTGTATATCCAATTCTATTTTATTTGTTCAAGAATGTCAAGTACTGGTTTGCTAGCATATACCATAACTCACTTTTATTTTACAGTAATCTATCAGACAACTATCTTAGTGGTGAAATACCAGAACAGCTACTTCACGTGGCTCAATACAAGTATGTCACATCTGCAGTGCAACAGACCAGGGAAAAACATATGTTAACTACTTTACATTTAGTTAGTAAGTGCAATGTGCAATGCTCTATTTCTTTTCAGCTACACAGGCAACAATTTGAACTGTAGTCGACAGTCAACTCCATGTGAAAGACGCGCAGCTAAGACAGGTAAGTCAGTAAGCATCATCTTAATCCATATACAAAGTCATCTGAAGGCAGACTAACAAAATGTGCTCAGGCGTTCCAGAAATGTGGTTATTTTGTTGAACTTATTGAACGAAACACAACGTTTTAAATGTTTAAACTCCGTTATATTTGATATGTTTGCTTGAACTTCTGAAACGCTAGAATTCTAGAAAAATACCATCTCATGACATACGTGGTTTGTCATCATGTCAGGGCATAAAACTAGAAGAAATCTTTGGATCTTGGTCACCGTTTTTTCTCTACTGGGAGTTACTTTCTGCATCATCTTTTGCTCAGGACTGATCAGATTCAGAAACATCAGAAAAGGTCATCTATGGAATTCTGTTCTACTTAGTGCTTGCTACCTCCATCTACTTATCACGTTTCTGTTGCTAAGTTTGTGACTAATTAAAGGGATAACATCAACTCTGATACAGGTAAACACAGATTCAGAGATAAATCAAAGGTGATTGTGCACCAAGGTGAAGAGCTAGTATGGGGAGTAGAAAGAAATAATTCAGATTTCACATTTTTCGATTATTTACAAGTTTCGAAAGCTACAAATGGTTTCTCGATAGAAAATAAACTTGGGCAAGGTGGCTTCGGTCCTGTTTACAAGGTAGTGAATACATGCATGCATGTGTGCGAATAGAAAAAATAACATTCTGCATGACATGAAGACTGATCTTGCATATCATAGTTTGCTTTTACTTGAATAATTTGAAAAAGAAAATCCTACAGGGCCATCTTATTGATGGGTTGCCGGATGCTTTTCATCCATTATCTAAAAAAAATCTTATTGATGGGTTGGAGATAGCAGTTAAAAGACTTGCTTCGCATTCAGGGCAAGGTTTTGCAGAGTTCAGAAATGAAGTTGAACTCATAGCAAAACTCCAGCACAGAAATCTGGTTAGGCTGCTAGGGTGTTGCTCTCAAGGGGAGGAGAAAATGCTGGTCTATGAATATTTGCATAATAAAAGCTTGGATTTCTTCATATTCGGTAAAACTATTTCAACAATTAGCTGGTCCATACTGTCCACTGCTTCTGAACCCTGAAGATGTTTTTTTTCTATTATGTTTATGTTCCATTCATCTGCAGATGTAAAAAGAAGAACGTTACTAAATTGGGATAAACGGCTAGTGATAATAGAAGGAATTGCACAAGGACTTCTGTACTTGCACAAACACTCTCGGTTACGGGTTATACATAGAGACGTTAAAGCAAGCAATATTCTCTTGGACTCTGAAATGAATCCTAAGATTTCTGATTTTGGGATGGCAAAACTGTTTGGCTCAAATGATATTGAAGGAAACACAAAAAGAGTTGTTGGAACATAGTGAGCTCTTTATTTGCTTACATCTCCATTCTAAATTTCTAATAAGCACATTGTTAAGTTACCAAAAATATGCAACTGTAGCATAAATTTTCGTTCTCTTATGGTGTATTACATGTGTTCCCTTGCAGTGGTTACATGGCTCCAGAGTATGCTTCCCAAGGCCTCTTCTCTGCAAAATCTGATGTATTTAGCTTTGGTGTGCTAATTCTTGAGATCATCACTGGAGAAAGAAATTCAGGTTTCCATTACTACGGAGACTTCCTAAACCTACTTGGATACGTGAGTCTATTCATTATTCACATGTGTAAATTTGTTTTGCTTGTATGTAAATTGCAAGTTACATATTCTATGGTGAAAAATCTCATAGGCATGGCAGCTGTGGAAAAAGGAAAGATGGTCCGAACTTGTGGATGTATCATTGGCTACGAATGGTTGTACACTAGAGATGATGCGATGCATCAACATTGCGTTGTTATGTGTGCAAGAGAATGCGATTGATAGGCCTACCATGTCAGATGTGGTTTCAATGCTAGGCAGCGGGAATATGGCCCTGCCTGAGCCCAAGCACCCAGGGTATTTTCACGTGAGGGTATCAAAGGAAGAGGTGTCCACGGCTGCAGAGACATATAGTGTTAATGATGCAACTATGTCTAGCACATATGGTAGATAGTATTGTAGTAACTTTGTTTCATAAGTTAAGCCGACTTAAAATGTGAGTAAATTATATGGAGCTATTTTTGTTGGGCATCACTTTCCCCTTGTAGTTGTAGAATTTGAAGTTAGGGAGTAGTGCTACCTACCATGCCCTTTACCTCTTTAGGGCATGTTTCAATCCCCTGAATTGGAATGCCTTTCTAGTAATTTAGTTCAGATTTTGAAATGGATTGAATTGGTTAGAGTGTGATTCAAAACACGTTTTTTGGATGTCCATGGACTTTGTTTCAATGAGTCATTTTCAAAAGTTGTTTGGATGGTTAACATAGAATAAAATAAATCAAAATTATAGTGAGTTCTAGGGGGCATTTGCATCTCATGGACTAAACCTGACTCTTCGAGACAAACGGGTGTGGTCATCCTAGGAAGAAAGCATTAGGGATAAAAGCTCGCATCCAAGAAAAGATCGAAATTGAGGCTTACTGATGTATCCAAAGATCTCCTGCACGTGGTGTCATTCTAGTAAATGGAAGGAGGGAGAATCAAGGTTCATGGATTTTTTAGAGTAAAAGGGCCCAAAACGCCCCTGCCTTTTAACCATTACCAAAAGACAACATTCAGTGTTTACATCATTCAGAGCACAGACAAGACATTCAACCTTTCCTCTCTTAACCAAACAAGAGCAAAAAGACTCCACCAGAGACTAACATACTCCCCCGCTCATCAGATTTTCAAGCTTGAAAGCAACACCTCTTTCACAGCAGAATCACTCCAACCACTGTTTTTTTTTCTTCATAGTTTCCAACCGGCCGCATAGCTCTTGTCTCCTCTCTAAGGTTCATGGATTTGAGTCGGCATCATGTCTTTGGAAGGACTAAGGAAGCAGTAGCATAGATGCTGAGCGCAATCGACCGCCTCATGAACTCTTTAACCTTGCCCTTCGGTCTTGATCCCTTTTGGATGGCTTGCTTCCCGTCGCAACCGGCATGTCACCTCCTAACAGGACCTAGCCCATAGGTAAAAGTCGTCGTGTTACCACACATACACGGCCTTGTGCTACGTTGAATCTATAAGTGGTCTCATGTCATGAGATGATGCATTCTAGGATAACTTGATTGCAGAGGGCGTTGTCTATGACGATAGATTCGCATCTACTAATTTTAGTCGTTAACTATTCCCTCCATCCCATAAAGAGTCAACTTAAGACTTGAGAATGTGTCGAAAAAAGCAAGTCCTGCTCGGCATGCAGCACAACACCAATTGATTGTGTTTGTTACCAACAAAAAAAAGGATGAGCATTCCATGGCGCGCGTTACTTTCTCATTTTTGCCGTCGGTCGCATGAACCTCCACACATTAATGACAGAATCAAAATAGAAACATTAATCACCCTAGCTAGAGATAATACTTTGTTTGATCTCTTTCATTTGTCATTGTTTAGTTCATTTCAACACTATTCAACGTTAAATAAATAAAAATAGAGGGAGTACTTAGAAAGGTGTGTGATTGCGGGAGTACCATGAATGTACGATTATAAGCAATGTCTATTTAACTAAAGTTTTTGGCCTAGAGCGGGGATCACGGTTGAACCGCATCAGACTACTAGACTATGATGTAGCATCTACCGTGCACGACCGAGGATGACAAGTTTAGCGGCCTCTATGTGGTTGTCATACCACGTAGAGGCAATACAAAATAGACTTATATAAGGCTGTCTTCAACAAGGGTTGGCATTCGCGTAGGCAAACCCAAAATGCCTACTCCGCAGCACCGTAGCGTAGGGAAATATCTCTAACAACATAGGTATACGGGAGAGGCATTCTGGGTCGAAGGAGAGAGGATAAGTAAAATGAGTGCTCTTTCCATGGAAGAGGCATTCTGGGTGGAAGTTTGCCTATGCTGTTGGAGCAGTAAGCTAAATGCATCTTGTTGCCATTTTGCCACCCATTGCCAATGCCATGTTTGCCAACTCCAAATGCCTATCTTTGTTGGAGATAGCTTGAGGTGGGTTCTAAGGTTGGCTCTTAGATTAACCTTTTTCTCTTTCCAAATTTGTCTTAGAGTTTGTGTAAGAGTTGGCTCTTGCATGAGAGCCCACTCTCTTGGCTCTTACATGTCTCTTTTCTCCAGACTAGCATAGATGTACGTGCAACACGCACGTGTTGTGAGATGATCCAACAAGCAATAGGAAGAAGAAAAAAGAAAATAGAATTAAAGAAAGGAGACATGATTGATTGGCTCATTCTTTTTTCCTTAAAACCAAAAGAAGGAAAGTAATACGTGGGTGTGGGTATAAAATGAGGTGAGAAATAAAGAGAGAAAGTGGATGAAGCATTTTGCATCTATGGGTTATTAGCTTTTCCACTCCTTTTCAACCTTTTCCAAAGTGCACAGTGGGGCCAGTGTGAGGGGTATACTTATGTCTTTCTAGGTAAAAAATTTTTTTAGAAAACTCGCTCTTTTATAGTGTATAGATAGAAAGACAAAAGTGCTATTAAACAGCTTAGAGCCCATTACTATACTTGCTCTTATTATTAGAAGCAGAATTTAGGGCCATGACAAGAAATTGCGAAGGAGATCAGCATAATTATCGAGTCCGATAAGCAGGGAAAGAGATTGTCACATGAAAAGAAGGAAAGAAGATATTAGGATGCCTCGTTCTAATCGTCGTAAAGAATCATTGAACTAGTATTTATTTTTATTTTGCGGTGTCACCTAAATTAAATGGTTAGATCGCCAATCCTATATGCATCTAACGGTGAAGATTAAAGGTAGGCAGAAAATACATAGATGAAAATTTGTTTCTGAAAACTCTTTCTTTCTTTTATAGTTTGATTGATTGGTCGATTGATTTGATATAGTTTGACAACAACGGCTCTTTTATAGTTCGATGGTTGATGATAGAGTGGTGTTTGGATCTAGATTTTGTCACCTAGATTCTCACTTATGCAGCGTTTGGATCGTTGCATTTTGATGTTAGAGTGGTGTTTGGTTTTGAAAAGATTCTCAATCTCATAAACTTTGTCCCTAGTAGAACTAAACATGTGCTCATAATGCCTAGGATAATGCGCCAAATAAACACAATCTCGAAATCCCATGTAGACAACATTTTATCGAATAGTTATCTAGATTTCAAAAATCTACTAGGAGCCAAACACCCCTAGATAATAATGTTCCATGTTTCTAGTATCTCCTACTATTAAAGATCCTCTCGATTTGGAATTTATGTTTTGGATAACTTGCATTGCTAGATTCTCAAAATCTACCCAAACGAAACGGCCCAAAAAATACATATTCTAAAAATCTATTAGTTACAAAAGGCGGCCTTATTCAAGTTTTAGAAAAAAAAGAAGATCATTCCTGCGCTTGGTGCCTACTACGGAGTACTTATTTTGTTTAATTGAATTTTTTTTTGAAATTTGGTAGTGCCGCCGATCCGCACCAGCTAGGCAGCTACCACGCTCCTCCCCGCCACGTCAGCGATCCGCGTCGAAGCCGCATCGCGACCGTCCACGCGAAGAGGCATCAACGGCCCACGCCGCCTGACACCAGCGATCCGCGGCACCTCCCCCTCAACCAATCAGCGCTAGCCTCTCCCCTCCTATATAATATAAATAAACCCACCGCTTCCTCTCCCACCAAGCCAAACCAGCACCAAACGCCGCCTCGCCTCGCACCTCGCCGTCGCACTTCTCCCCAGCCGATCCGAGCATCCGATCCGATGGCGCCCAAGGCGGAGAAGAAGCCCGCGGCGAAGAAGCCGGCGGAGGAGGACCCCGCGGCGGCGGAGAAGGCGGAGAAGGCTCCGGCGGGGAAGAAGCCGAAGGCCGAGAAGCGTCTGCCCGCGGGCAAGTCCAGCGCCGGCAAGGAGGGCGGCGGCGAGGGTGGGAAGCGCGGGCGGAAGAAGGGGAAGAAGAGCGTGGAGACGTACAAGATCTACATCTTCAAGGTGCTGAAGCAGGTGCACCCCGACATCGGCATCTCCTCCAAGGCCATGTCCATCATGAACTCCTTCATCAACGACATCTTCGAGAAGCTGGCCGCCGAGGCCGCCAAGCTCGCGCGCTACAACAAGAAGCCCACCATCACGTCCCGCGAGATCCAGACCTCCGTCCGCCTCGTCCTCCCCGGGGAGCTCGCCAAGCACGCCGTCTCCGAGGGCACCAAGGCCGTCACCAAGTTCACCTCCTCGTAGGCTGACTAGATCCTGCTGCTGCTGGTGCTTCTCGTCTGTAGTAAGTTGACTTCCTGATGTAAGGAATGCAATTGCAATGGTACTTATCTTTAACCCCGCGATGTTTATTTGCAAATTGCCAGAAGTATGCGCGATTTGATAACTGGGATTTCGGTCTGGATTGCATTTAGGACTCTGAACGGCACGCATTGTAGTACTAATGTTACTATCGACCATGTTCGATGGACACACTGAAACGAAATGCATTGTTGTTGTGCTCATCTGCTGCACCTGTATAGCATGTGACACCTTCATTATCATTCGATCCCAAATGTAAAGGAGACTGAGGCCCAATAAGCCCAGCATACTTTCCCGAAGCTGCCAGCCCATCTCAAAGATGGCCAAACTGTTCCAAAAAAAAGGCCCACCAACCCCTGTGTTCGCCCTGTACTCCGGTCCTATCCTAATTCCTAGCTCAGTTCGTTCCTCTCTCGGGGATCACTCTGCTCCGACGTTTACTGCATGTATTATTTTTTTTATATAAGACCACGCAAAATAAAGTCTTTACAGAGTTTAGGAGATGTGAGAAAATGTCGGCGTCTTACCAAACCCTTGACATGTGCATGCACTACAAACTTTGCACTGTACTGTCGGTCAGTCTTTTCCTCGCCCAGAGTCAGACATGGGAGTCAAGTCATTATACCTACTGGAAGTCATTATACCTACTGGAATCTGCAGTCGCGTTGACTTGTTCTGGGGCAGAATTGCAGAAAGGGAGAGGAGCATATGAAAAATTACGGAATCGAGCAGTATGCTCAGCAAGTTGCATTTACTTGCTATATAGAAATTGCATCGATGAACCAAAATGATTGTGAAACATGTGGACGTTGGGGCAACAGTATGCCAGTCTGTGACCCAATGGCCATTGGCTCAACACAAACAAGCACGATCCAATCAAATGACCCTCAAGCGTGGAATTCGCTGCTTCAACCGTGAGTGAGAACCAATAGGATTTACTTACCCATTCAACTGAAAGCGCCCCCTCTACAGCTCGAGATTCCAAGAGACTACTACTCAAGTATGAAAGAAAGGAGTTGCAAGAAGCTTGCCGAACTACATACACACATGACCCCCGTTTCTTGGTAGCGGTGGTGAGTTCCTTTCTCTTTCTTTTGCTTTCGTCTGTCAGTTTTGCTTGACTTGATTGCTTCCTCTCGTTGATTCTCCTCTTATATATGCATGCACTTTGTTTTGTCCTTGCTGGTGCAGCCGTTTAGCACTGGTTTCGCTCCAACAAAGTAAACAGATTCAGAGTAACAAACTGATCGAGTTTACTTTCAGAAAGCATGAAGAAATTAGCTTTGGGGCTACTCTTGTTGGGGTGTTTAAAACCTTTGGTTACTTCTGACTCCCAAGGTAAAGCCTTTGCACTTTTAGTATTCCGTATCTGCAAAAACATATATTCTTATTTGCCAGGAAGTTAGATATATAGGGCAATAAACATGGTTGGATTGTGAGTTGACTATAAACTGAAAAGGGGTTACAAGGGACTCCGAATTTTGTATGTGAGACGATGGACACATGTCGAGCACAACTCTGAACTGAAGCACTTGGCCAGTTTCTGTTCTCTTGCATCTACATCACAATCTCGCAATTAAGACCTTGTTCTATCCACAGCTGAAGCATTGTATGAAACGAAGATGTACCTCACAGATGTTGGTGGTGTCCTAAATAACTGGATGGATAATCAAATGACCCCCTGCAATTGGAGTTATGTTTCATGTCAAGATGGCAAAGTTACCTCCATGTAAGCTGAGGCTATATAACTCTATTCTGCATTCCTGCCCAAGGCAGCTCCTTTTAAAAACTAAATTCATATCCTTGCCTTTTTCAGATGAGGAGTTTTAGTATCTTCCAGGATATATTATTCTATACTTTTGATATATTATCTATGGAACGTAAAATACCCCGGTTAGGATAGAGAAGCTATCAATTCCATTAGTTAATATCTGAAGGGATGATCCCAGCGATTTATTACAGGAGAAAGTTTTCATTGGGTAGCACATTCAGAATTCATTTGCAGTCTTTCCTATTTTTGTTATTAGAAAACAGTCTATTAACCCGTGCTCTCGTACGGATTAAAGTCTTAGATATATTATGTGTTATAGTACAGCATATATAGATCTATTCTTATACTTAGTTTTTGTATAATAGCATATCTTTTTACTTTAGATGTATGCTCGATTATTGATTACATAATTTTTGATACAATTGTAAAAGTAGATAATTTTAATATAAATTTGAGGGTCTATTTTTATTATATTATCAGTCATAATAGCAAAGGTGAACAATTTAGATATAAATTAGATGGGCTATTTGGTATTATCCATCATAATAGCAAACGTGAGCAATTAGATATAAATTAGGGTGTTATTTTATAATTTCTTTCATAATGGCAAAGTGGATAATTAATATGTAGTTTTAGGTGTTATTTAATATTATTTTTATAATGATAGAGGTGGTTAATTACATAGAAAATAGATCTAATGGCTATTAAATTCCAATCCACCAATTGAGGATCGGATGTTTTTGATTATTGTGAGAATTTCTATGATTTTTTCTTTTTTAGCGCATCTTGTGAGGATTAATAAGAGGTTCCAAAAAAAATATCTACTTAGTAATAGTAAGATTAGGTACAAAATATCTATTTCATAGAAATATTTCTAGCATTTTTATGAAAATAAAGTTACGGGATTATTTAGTAGGGTAAATTTGTAAATGGGAAAAATCTGACAAAAAATAGCGGTAAATTTGAAAATAGGAAAAAATCCGCAAAAAAGAAAAAGAAGAAATTTGCTTCCGTTGGGAGTTGAACTCAAAACTTTTCATAATGGCAGAGGTAGGTAATTACTTAGAAAATATATCTAAAGTCTATTAATATTCCAGTCTGCCAATTGATGGTTGGATGTTTCTGATTTTTGTGAGAATTTTTAGGATTTATCTTTTTTTCTAGCGTGCTTCGCAATTCGTGCAACTTTTACGATTTCTAATTAGTAATAGTAAGATAAGATTGTACGTCATGTGCTTCTCTTCACAGGGGTCTTCATGTCGTTTTTCATTTTTTTGAATTTGCAGAACTTTGAATTCAACAGGGTTAGGTGGAACCTTGTCACCCAGCATTGCAAAACTAACGGCTTTACAGCAGCTGTAAGTTCAATGATATATTGTTTTGAATTATGTAACATTTATGTCATCCTAAATAAGATGTATCCACACATAAGATTACTTCTATATCAAATATGCACAAAATACTGATTGTTACATATAATGGTTTTAGGTATCTGGATGGAAATGCCATAGATGGTAATATTCCTGAGGAGCTTGGGAACCTATCAAGCTTGATTACTTTAAATCTAGCAAGTAATGCTTTTAATGGCTCCATACCTCAATCTCTTGGCCGTCTTCAAAAGCTCCAAAGCCTGTAAGCCAGCTGCGTTCCTATGACATATATTTATCATGGCTGGTCAACGACTATAACAATGTGATATCCTGACAGAGATCTAAGCGAAAATTTCTTATCTGGGGAGATCCCAAGCTCTCTCTCAAATCTTTCATCACTGAATGATATGTAAGTTATTAGTCATGCCTTTTCCGTAGATAAAACCATCAAACTTTGACATGTTTCCATGTTCTTGTGATTAATAATTAATATACATTAATATACATTATTCCATTATAATTGATCACAACTCAATATACTTTGCAGTGAGCTACAAGGTAACAATCTCGAAGGTGAAATACCAGAACGACTATTTCAGGTGGCTCAGTACAAGTATGTCATCATATATGTAGTCCAAAAAACCGCAGAAACCATTTTATATACATTTTACTTACTAAGTGCAGTGCTGTATATCTTTTCAGCTATATAGGCAACCACTTGAACTGTACTCGTAATCTAAACTCGACTACTCCATGTCAAAAAAGCACCACTAACACAGGTAGGCTGCAAAGCAATCTGATCCATATTAATGTAAATTGTAAAGTGTGTGCTCATTGTTTTGTTGATCTTGAACTAAACATAATTGTTCTAGTCAGAAAACCTTTTATTTGATATGTTCTCTTGGACTTCTGAAACACCATGGAAGAAAAAGGAAATGCAATTTCATGACATGTGTGGCTTGTCATTGTTTCAGAGCATAAAAGTAAAAGCATTTTTTGGGTCTTGGCTGTTGTTTCTTCTGTACTAGCAATTATTTGCTGCTTGCTCTTCTGCTATGGGTTGATCAGCCGCAGAAGGCTCCAAAAAGGTCCGCTATCAATTTTTTTTTTCTAGTTCATAGTTCCTATATTTATTTACCTATATCCAAATTTTTGTTTATTTGTGACTAATGGGATCATGTCAACTCCCAATGAAGGTAAACGGAGTGTTATGCATCTACCAAAGATGAATGTGCACCAAGATGAGGAGATAGCATGGGGAATAGAAGGGAACAATCCAGAGTTCATATTTTTTGATTTTCCACAAGTTCTAGAAGCTACAAATAATTTCTCAATGGAAAATAAACTCGGTCAAGGTGGCTTTGGTCCTGTTTACAAGGTAGAGGAAACATGGTTGAGTGTACAGACAGAGAAACTAAGAGTTTTGCATGATCTGAAGATTGATTTTACATGTCATGCAAGTTAGTTTGCTTCTACTGGAGCAATTTGAAGACTGATCTTACACATTAAACTTTACTTCTACTTGAGCAATTTGAAGTTTGATCAGAAACATCATGATTTGCTTCAGCTTGAGAAATTTGAAAATAACCTTTTCTGCAGGGCCGTCTTCCTGATGGATCAGAGATAGCCGTTAAAAGACTTGCTTCGCATTCAGGGCAAGGTTTCATAGAGTTCAGAAATGAAGTCCAAACAATAGCGAAACTCCAGCACAGAAATCTGGTTAGGCTGTTGGGATGTTGCTGTCAAGGGGAGGAAAAAATGCTGGTATATGAATATCTGCAGAATAAGAGCTTAGATTTCTTCATATTCGGTAAACAATTAGCAAGTCCATACTGTGCACTACTTCTGAACTTTGAAGATGTTTTCTCTATTATATGTTTATGTTTAATTGATATGTAGATGAAAATAGAAGAAGCTTACTAAATTGGGATGGACGGCTGGTGATTATAGAAGGAATTGCACAAGGACTTCTGTATTTGCATAAACACTCTCGGTTACGGGTTATCCATAGAGATGTTAAAGCAAGCAACATTCTCTTGGACTCTGAAATGAATCCAAAAATATCGGATTTTGGGATTGCAAAAATGTTTAGCTCAAATGTTATCGAAGGAAACACTTCAAGGGTGGTTGGCACTTAGTAAGATCTTCTTTGTGTAAAACAGCTATATTCTTATCATATTATTAGTCAATTAAAATATAGCAACTTTATTTCAATATTGGTTGTCTTATAGTCATTTCTTGTGTTACATGTGTGCCCTTTCAGTGGTTATATGGCTCCAGAGTATGCCTCAGAAGGCTTCTTTTCTGCAAAATCTGATGTATACAGCTTTGGAGTGCTAATTCTTGAGATCATCATTGGAGAAAGAAACTATGGTTTCCATCAGTCCAAAGAGTTTCCAAACCTACTAGGCTATGTGAGTCAATTCAACATATACATGTGCAAATTTGTTTTGCTTGTTTTGTAACTTACACCCCACCACCCCCCACAATAGCTTAGTCGTCTATGATGAAATTTTTTATAGGCATGGCAACTATGGAACCAACAAAGATGGTATGAACTCATAGATGCATCAGTGGCTGTGAGTGGTTGTACCATAGACATGATGAGGTGCATCAACATTGCGTTGTTGTGTGTGCAAGAGAACGCGACTGATAGGCCCACCATGTCAGATGTGGTTGCAATGCTAGGCAGCGAGAGCATGGCCCTGCCTGAGCCTACGCACCCAGGATATTTCCATGTAAGGGTGGCCAAGGAAGAGGCTTCCACATCCACAATCACAGAGTCATGCAGTGCTAATGATGCGACTATGTCTCGCCTGTATGGAAGATAGCATTGTAATTTGTTTCACTATGATCATGCTTGACACTGTCTATACTGACTCATCAGAATATGGTGATTAAGTGCTGAACTATACATATCGATTTTTGTAAACTTTTCTAAGAATTCTAGGCCTCATATAGTAATCAAGCTTTCTATTTATTTTGGTTTTACACACAATTATATTATGGCCTCCCTTTTTAAGGCTTTAAGTCATGCTCTTTAGGCTTATTATCTCCAGCAGAATGTTTATCCACCACTGCCTATCACTATTTCAACCACCTCTCACTGAGTAGCACTACAATGTTGTTTTATACTATAGACAGTCCATTTGGACAACCTTCCTTTTCTTTTTATTGGTGACTCTTATTGAGCTGTGGAATATTGTTATTATTATGTTTATGGAATTATTATGATTGCTTAGATCAAAACTTAGAAGTCCTCGATCCTTTATTCTACACGCCAGTGAGTGTTCCGTTTTATCTTTTTGGTTCCTATGTTTTTTGAGCTATTCCTGTTTGTATTGGTTCGTTTTCTATGTTCTACCTATGAATACAACGTTTGTCCCATTTTCCCTCATTTCGGTTTTCGATTTTTTTTTTGTTTGAGTGACCATTTTTGTTATTTTCACCACTATCCACACGTGATAGACGCTTGCATGGTGTTGAAGATCAGCGAGCAGCTAGCTTCAGCTTGGCTTGTATGCGACACTGCTCTGAATTCTGCATCTTCGAAGAATTGTAGCAATATGCAGCAAGGAGTAAGAGCACAATTTTGTTCATGCTGCCTTTCCTTTCCTCTCCGGTACTGTTTATCCTCGCGCGCAGGGGACTTGCTATCTATCAGGGGACTTCTATCTATCTAGTGGAAGGAGGTTAAGCAACCAAAATAAAAAGCCCACGAGGCCCAATAATGTTTTTTTCTGTTTTTACCTCAACAATTGCAAATATCTGATTCAACATTTTATCCGACCGATTTCAACATTGTACAAATAATAGTTCAACAATTTATACATAAATGTTGAATCGATGCAGGTGAAATGTTGAATCAATGTATGTGTATTGTTGAATCCGTGGAGGTAGAATGTTGAATCGGAGTAGGTGTAATGTTGAACGCAGTGGCTCCCGACGGCGGTGTGCATCGTGAGGCGGCGACAGCTCCCGGCGGCGGCCGCGGCGCACGACGCGCATGGAGGCGCCAGCGGCGCGGCGCGCAGCATGCAGACACGGCGGCGCGGCGGGGAAGGCCGGCGGGCGCGGCGCGCAGCATGGAGGCGCGGCGGCACGGCGGGGAAGGCCCGCGGCGGGCTGGCCGGCGCGTGCCATGGGAGGGAGGGAGGAGGAAGATGGGAGAGAGGGGATAGGGTTAGACGTGGATCCAACAGTGGTATATGTCTGCACAAATCTCAAACATTGGAAGATTGGTGGGCTTATGTCTTTCCGGAAGATGGATAGGAAATTCGCGCGCGCAGAGGTACTCGTTAGACCTTTCTGCGCTGATCACCTTCGATCTGGGCCACCATACCCGTGGCTTCCTTGACGGCCCTTCATCCTCAGCCGCAGCAGGTAGAGATGGCAATGGGTACCCGAAACCTGAGTATCCGGCGGGTTTTACCCGATATAAGGGCAGGTATGGAAAGACTTCTCCACCCGCGGGTATGTTAATGGGTACAATCTTATACCCTTCGGGTATGCGGGTACGGGTATGTGTGCATACTACCCATACCTGCGTATCCATGGGTAATTTATATCCGGTCCAACCATATGTTTATTCAACATAGTTAATCAAACATAAATGTATATTGAGCAAAGATATGGTCAATTTACATGTTTCAATATCGTTTATTATTGTTTTCAATTTATTTACTCATATTTAGTGATTTATTATTTTAACTATGCCATTATTTATTATATTTGTGCTATTTAAACATGTGTGCAGCGGGTGTTCAATCGGATATGGGTTACTCGACGGGTATTTTTACTCACACGGGTATGTGTATGGGTATTGTAGCGGATATGGTTTTTGTTCATAGATACGGCCGTTGCCATCCCTAGCAGCAGGAGCCGTCGTCGCTTGTCGGTCTTCCTCATGTGCTGGAACAAAAGGCAGGATGTGTAATTCTAGCTCATCATGTGCTTTTCTCCAAAAAAAAAAAAAACTCATCATGTGCTGAAACCGTCCGTCAGGTTCCAATAAATGAGTTTTTTAAAAATCTTTTTTATCTACAAAGCACAAGTATACCCCTCACGCTGACTCCACTGCGCAGTTTGAAAAAAGTTGGAAAGGGATGAAAAGACCCAAAATTCATAGATGCAAAATGTTTTATCCACTTTATCTCTTTATTTCTCACCTCAATTTATACCCATACCCACATACCTTTCTCTCTTTATTTCTCACCTCAATTTATACCCATAACCATATGTTACTTTCTTTCTCTTGGTTTTAATAAGAATGGAATGATGCTAATCAATCAGGACTCCTTTCTTTTAATTCTATTTTTTTTTATTGTCTGATTGATTATCTCAAAACACGTGCAAATATGCACATCTATGCTAGGGAAGGAAAAGGAACACGCCTCCATGCTAGTAATAATATTTCTGCAGAATACAGTGGGAAGCACGTACACGTAGTAATTCAGCATTTTTCATTAATTCTTTTATTGCCAGTTTTACCCGAGGCCTCAACTAATTTAAGCTCCCAGCGAGTCTTGTACGTATGGGGAGTGCATTTGGACGTACCTGGCACTATCTCAATAGCCATATTTTATAATATTCTAATAAATATAGAATATTATTTTTCGTAGGTCTAATATTATACAATTTTGCTTAGAGTTGCAATAAATTCTAAGCAAAATTGTAATGTACCATCTAAAAATTTAAATTTTAATACGAAACATTTTCCTTTTTGTTGGTTGGGTATTTCTCCAAGTTGGGATGAAGCTTCTTCTCAATCAATAAAGAAAAAATATTTTAATATTATCAAAATAGTATTATGTTTTTCATCGATCAATGTGTTGACAGGTATATGTAATCGGCAGTTAACAGTCAAAGAAATGTGTTCTCACCGTGAAGCTAGTACAAACGCCCAAACGCCGCTAAATAAATAAACAAACAAAACAGCTTGGTGCCTTATCCGCTGAAACAGTAAATGGACCAGCGCATACATATTCGGCCCACAAAGTAAAATGGAGTTGTGAGCCCTGCTGGTAGGGAGTGCATACCTAGCACCATCTCGAGAACCATATCTAAATTTCGTTAACATCGTGGTGCTCCCTCAATACTACAAGCTGTGTTCCTTTCTGTTAAAAAAAAAAAAAAATCTGCGCTGCACTGCCACACAGTGATGAAGTCACCTATGCGTCGTTCGATTCCTGCAACCGAGGGTCTGGAAGGTTCCTGTTAGCATTTCTCTTCTGCTGGTTTTCTGCCTAATCGAACGGACTCAGTCGATTTCTCTCGGCATGACATTTTTTTTATTGCACGCCCTCAATTTTTTTCCATGCTTCGGAATGCACAATATCATGAGCGAAAAGATTGTACTACACTGCGCTCTGCAATCATGGTCGAGTGACCCTATAGAGCTCGACACAAGTTTTAGGTAGGCATGATATGAAAAAAAAAACCTAAACGAATTTAGTAGGTTACTGTGTGCCTGTGCAAAAAAATAATAATAATGGTGGAAGACTGGGAGTGGGAGGTCGCTTTGCTGTGGGTGGAAACAGCGGAGAAGTCAGGCGAGCACCAGCAGCGTCTTAAGACAAAAATACAGGCCGTTGACGCCGAGCTGGAACGTGCCGGCGGTCAAGACCTTGGCGAGCCAGACCGTCCACCGGAGCACGGGCGGCCACACCGGCGACCCCAGCACGGCCGCCCGCGAGAGCGCCATGTCCACGACGAGGAGCGCCACGCCGAGCACGGCGGCCACGAAGCTCGCGAGCTGGCAGCACGTCTGCCCGGCGCCGCCGCCGTCGAACCGGCCGCAGCCGTGCCGTAGGTATGGCGGCGAGACGAGGCCGTTGACGACGCCCAGGAGGATCGCGGACTCCGCCGTGCGCCGGTCGCCCGCCGGCTGCATGGCGGGGACCCCTGGCCGCAGGAAGTTGAGCGCCATTGAGGTGAGGTGGTTGTGAAGTGGCAGGGGAGGAGGAGTGAGGAGGCTTTTTTGTACTAGGCTGTTTGGGGGTTTCGTCGTTGGGAGTCGTCGCCATCTTCAGGCCGGTCAGGTCGTCCAGAGCTCGCAGCGTGGGGTTCGACGGCGTGGACGCCGTTTGCTCCGCTGCCGTACGTTACGGGGCGTCTCTACGCGTCGACGCTGCTGGGAACTTGGGAGTATCATATCCTATCCTATCACAGAGGTTTCTGCTGCTTAATTCCGCCGCATCTCTCAACTACTACTCGGCGGCAGCTCGTGTCTCAGTTTCAGAAAGAGAGAGAGGGAGCGTTATTTGATTATTAGGGCGATGTAGAGATGTTTTTTTGTTTTGTTTTGACTAAAATGTAGAGATGTGCATGTCGTCGTCTGCTGAGCACTACGCGTGATAGTCTTCTAACAGGTTCGAATATTTGAACATTTGAACTCATGATTGGCGAGTAAACACAGAACATTCTACAAAGTAAAGAACAGGTTCGAATATTGTTTGGACTTTGGAGGCATTTTTGGTTTGGTCACTGTTTAAAATTTTTTTCCATGCTATATGCGGCACACCCTAGGTGAAAAACCCGAGTCCCCATATAGACCATACAACTAGGACACAGCACAACTCCAGTCCAAGGACTGTACAACTAGAGGAGTACACAGACCAACCTCGCGCAATTTTGGTCCACGACTTCAACACTGGATAGCGTGGGTTCCATGTTTCGCCCTCCGATTGCCGCTCGTCTTTGATATATCTCCTTCCGGATGCGCTCTTGTGCGTTTGTTGTTTGTCGAACCTTCTACCTTAAATTTAAATATACACATATCTCGTATTCGACCAAAAAAAAAAAAAAAACTTAACCACAGGTTACAACCATGTCCCCGGAACCACTCAGTCTAGCAAGTTTTCCGAACACGGCTACCTATAGCGACGAGTGCTGCATATGAACTGCACGCCCATCACAATTAATTCACACACGCTTCAGTCGTCAGTCCTCGCCGCGCTACACCTTCCAGTTCCAGATCTTGACAAGGACGCAGAGGTCGTGCGCGAACGCCGTGACCGCGACCGTCTCGGTGGCCATGGTGAGGTGCTCGACGGCGACCTGGACGAGCGGCGTCACGCGCGCGGGCGGGTGCAGCTCCACCGCGACGGCCGCTAGGAGCGTGCCGAGGAACATCGCGGCGGAGTTGAGCCACAGCGCCCTCGCGTCCACCGCCGCCGCCGGGCACTGCCGCTGGCCGTACTGCTGGGCGGACACCAGCAGCGCGAGGCCGGCCACGGCCACGGACATGGCGCACCTCGCGGCGCGGGCCGGCGGCGAGGCGGCGGCGTTGGTTTCGGCGAGGAGGGCGGCGCGCGCGCTCACGGGCAGCGAGAGCGGGAGGTACTTGCCGGCGAGGTGGATGGCGCAGAAGGCGACGAAGAACGGCACGCCCATTGTTGATTTTACTTGATTGCCTTCCGATTCGGTGCTGGTGGATTCCAAGTTTGGGCTTGGTGGTGGTTGGTGAAGAAGCTCCTAACGAACACTGATATATAACAGTGAGTCGATCTGATAGAGGATCGTGTACCGGCCTGGAGTATAAAATGTTGCATGCATGCCGCGTAAGGTAGAAGACGACGAGGGAGACGACCTCGACGACGGGCTCCCGGCGCGAGCTCGATCGCGCGCGGGGCCGACGCGGGCTAAGCGCGTTGCTCGACGACGTGCAGGGTGCAGTATGGTTTAGAAGCAGGCAGATACCTGTTGCACTAACTGGTTCTCCTTTCTGGGAGTAAGACTATGTGTGCAGCAGGATGTACAAATGCACTGTGTATCTATTATTTTAACTATCTTTCTTTCTGTGAACAATATCGCTACAGTGTATAGACAATCTATTTACTCAATCCACTGCATATAGGCTCACAGGGGTAAAATAGTACGTACAGGGTACCGTTTACTTGTTCCAAACCATGTACAGGAAATTGGAAAATTCAAATGAATTAGTCAGCAGATGGTGTATTGATTCGGTCTCTTGGATCGTACGTACGTTGACGTGAAAGTCGACTCTTCATCTTCGTTGCTGAGGGTTTGAGAGCTTTGTGGTGCAGACGAAACGTCGGAGTCTGGAACATTCTACCATCCGTTTGTTTCGTCTATCTGAAGAACAGTGAGCCAGTGACAAAGCTAACATGTCATGTTCAGCTTCGATTTTTTTCCCTGAAAAAGCAATCCTTTTCCGATCACTATTTATTGATAACTCAAGGTGAAATTTGCAAATCTAGTCTGTTAGCATATGACACTCAGTTTGACCACCTATCTTATTTTAAAAAATATCCAAATCATCCCTAAATATAAAGTATGTGGTACGATACAATAAAAATAAATAATTATTGTAACATTTTTAAATAATACTGGTGGTTAAAATTAGTGTTAAAAAGTCAAACGGAGGGAGTAAATAAATGTTTTTAGCTCAATAAAATGTCTAGTTTCTATTACATTGATGATGTTTTTTTTTGACAAAACATTGATGATGTTTATGAGTGAAAGGAAGGAGGACCCCTTGCAATTATTTGCATGGACACACTTATAGCTTGTATAGTATATGGTGGGGGTCTCTACCACGTGCATCCACACAAAGGGAAAAAGAGATCTCAAAATCATTTTTTATTTGCAGAATAAGTGTTCTCAACAAATATCTATAGTTCTCTCATCTCGCGCGGGTTTCTGGTAATGCCAACATGCTACTACCTCCGTTCGTGAATACTTGACAACTTTGACTTTTACTATTCACCCTTTGACTATAAATATTTATCAAAATATCTGCTTTGATATAATGGCAAGAGTATTGTTGAATTTGTTATCTAGAGTAGTGTAAGTATGTAATATACTTACGACTAATTATGTATATATCTGAAGAAAAGACGAATAGTCAAAGTTTAAATATTAAAGTCAAAGTTGTCGA
This sequence comes from Paspalum notatum, assembly GCA_022530915.1. Lineage (NCBI taxonomy): Eukaryota > Viridiplantae > Streptophyta > Magnoliopsida > Poales > Poaceae > Paspalum > Paspalum notatum. The sequence goes on from CM039691.1 coordinate 7,077,923, forward strand.
GTATACGCGAACGGAGGTTAGTATCTTCATGGTTCTTTGACATTCTCTCAATGAAACATGCATATTGTGCTCGCTTTGCTATTAATGTTTTTTTTTTCAAAATTTTATAACCTCCTTACTAGATCAACATTTAGCACAGACTTGGCGTAGCCCGAACGTAGTGCATGTGTCACTCAAGTATACGCACGTATATGTGCCTCTATGATTATACGCGGAATTAGGCCCATGGCCACCCGGGCTAGGGCCCGGGGCGTAGCCTAAGAAAATTTCTAACCCCTCTTAAATTTTTGTCCCTTCCATCGGCGGAACGGCCCAACCCAGCCACCCAGGCAACCAGAACTCTTCCGGCCCTCCTTTCCCCGCGGTGACGCCGCCAGCCTGCCATGACTCGATTCCCGCCGGACGCCGCCTCCGGTATGGCGGTCTGCCGCAGTGCCACCCCGAGCCCCGGAACCCCTGACGGCTGCCGCTGCCACCTCGCTAGGCACTCAGGCAGCTCCCTCCGCCGCGGCACCTATCCACGCCGGCCGCCGGCTCGCACCCCACCAGCTCCGTGTGACGTGGCCATGCCTGCCGGCGCCGGCCGGCTGCCGGCTCCCTGCTCCCCTGCTGCCTGCTCCATCCTCCGATAATAGGCCTGTCCCTGCTCAGCTAACTCAGATTCAGTTTTGCCTTTTGAGAAGTTGCTTAGCGAATTTCATTTATGCTTATGCTATACTGAGAAGACATTAATTTACCACACTAGTCAATCAACCCGTGCGTCACACGGATTAGAGTCTTAAATGTGTTATGCTTAACCATACAACATATATAGATCTATTTTTATACTTAAGTTTTTATAATAACATATCTTGCTACTTTATATGTATGCTTAATTGATTTAGATAATCTTTGATCGATTGGAAAAATAGGTGATTTTAATATAATTTTGAGGGGTTAACTTTAATCATATTATCAGTCATAATAACTAAGGTGAACAATTCAAATATAAATTAAAGGCGATATTTGATATTATCCTATCAAAATAGCAAATGTGAGCAATTAGATATAAATTTAAGGTGTTATTTCATATTTTTCTTTATATTGGCAGAGTGGGTAATTAATATGTAGTTTTAGGGGTTATTTAATATTATTTTGATAATGACAAAGATGGATGATTACTTAATTAGAAAACAGATCTAATACTATTAAGATTCCAACATATTAATTGATGATAGGGTATTTTTTTATTATTGTGAGGATTTTTATAATTTTATTTTTTTCTAGTGCATCTTGTAGGATTGACACGAAAATTTTAAAAAGTCTACAAAATATCTGTTTCATGAAAATATTTCTAGCATCTTTAATGGAAAAATGACAAAAAATGAAGGCAAATTTAAAAATAGAAAAAATCTAAAAAAAAAAGAAAAAGATATTTGCTTTAGTTGAGAATAACTCAAGATCTTTCGTAATGGTAGAGGTGGGTAATTACTTAGAAAATATATATAATGAAAAAAAGAGGATATTTGCTTTTATTGAGAGTTGAACTCAAGACCTTTCATAGTGGCGAGAGGTGGGTAATTACTTAAAAAACAGATTTAATGGCTATTAGTATTTCAATCTGTCAATTGATGGTCGGATGTTTCTGATTATTGTGAGAATTTTTTGGATTTATCTTTTTTTCTAGCGCGCTTTGAAATTGGTGCAACTTTTAGAACCTCCAATTAGTAATAGTAAGATAAGATGTCCACCGTTGAAAATGAGAAGGTGCTAAGGCACTATCAATAGAAACCGTATGAGAAATCGCAGTTTCTAGTGGTATCTATTTTGTTTTACATTATCTTTGTCACCTATTTTAAGTATTTAAAAGATGTTTTTTTTCATTCTTACGGTAGATTGTACTCCTCGATTTGGAATAATCGATGAAAAAAACTAAAATACCGCCTCACAACGACGTTTTCCGTATATTTTCTACCTTTTCATATATCTTTTGAACTATGATGTTTTTCTGGCGTGTTTTAGTCACGACTCAGCCTGAGGCTTCACTGAATCCTGGTTCCGCCACTGATTATACACACATACATGTTACTTCTATGAGTGTTTCCAAAAGACTTGGACGAAAGATCGAGGGTTGATAAATAGAGTCGCCGCATCTTATTATCAATGAACATCACAAAAAAAAGTGCAGCTAAATCAAATCCAAAGTCCAACAGCTAGCTCGGCGGCTGCACCCTATAGTATATATACCACAGTCTCGAGACGAACTGCTAGTAGCCACGTAATAATGTGATGCCCCCCGCAACCTGCACATTCATCAGCATGAAGATAGCATTCAGCTACGTCTCACCCTCGCTCACTGCTTTACCATCGATCCCCACAGCCTTGAAGAAAATGCAGACGTCATGCGCGAACGCGGTGATCGCGATGGTCTCCGTGAGCCGGGAGAGGTGCTCGACGGCCACGCCGACGATGGGCGGCCGCCGCGCGAGCGGGTGCAGCGCCACGGCGGCGGCCCCGAGGAGCGTGCCGAGGAACAGCGCGGCGGAGTTGAGCCACAGCGCCCGCGCCTCCATCGCCGCTTCCGCCGGGCACTGCTGCTGCTGACGACCACCCTCCTGGCCGCCGCCGCCGCCAGAGCACTGCGTGGTGGAGACCAGCAGCAGGAGGCCCGCGACGGCCACCGAGACGGCGAACTTCGCCGCGCGGGTGGCCGGGGTCACCTCGCCGCCGTCGTGGTCGTTGCCCGCGAGGATGGCGCGCGCTGACGGGGAGCGCGAAGGGGAGGTACCGGCCCAGGAGGAGGATGGCGGAGAAGACGACGAAGAACGGCGCGTCCATTGTCGTTCCTAGCTCGCGGTAGGGTGGTTGGTGAAGCTCCTAGCGTACGCGTGCGTACCCATATATATAAATGTACAAGGCTACTAGATACCAGCTACCGCGTAAGGTTGGGGACGACGAGGAGAGTAGAGACCTCGACGAGGTCGTCGCCACGTGGCGTGGTTGCCGCGGCGAGCAGCAGCGAGAGAGCGCGGGCTAACCGCGTTGCTCGCCATCCCTGACCTACCGTGTGGTTTACAAGTGTAGGACCGTGTGTTGCATGTTACATATACTTGTTCGTTGGTACAGTGCACTGTACTGTAACTCCGTATGTTCTCTGAAGCACGACGGAAAATATAAGATGATTATTATGGAGTATGATGAAGAGCTTTGTGTTGATTCGATCGGTCTTGGGATCGTTGACATCAATGATGGTTGATGACTCCAGGAGTTCAAGGTAACTTCAGTTGCGATCAAACACTGGACAATATATAGAACGTTCCTACTAGATTGTCTTGCACTCTTGCCATGTAATGTTGGAAAAAATAATTTCTTAGATAAACAACTGGTTAAAAAATTAGCCATCAGATTTTTTTTTTTTGAGAAACAAATTAGCCATCAGTTTGGTTTTCCTTTTTCTTTTGAGCTGGAAATGAACCATCAGCTTGAACTCCGAACGAGAAGCGGCCCAACCTCGTAAGTGGCTAAACAAAACAGCAAGCACTTTGAACGGCCCACTTTCTAACTAACGCGCAGCAGCCCAGGGCACATGGGGTACACAGGCCACCAGAAGTTTCTTTTCTTTTTTTTTGTGTGTATTTTCTTTTTTTTTTCTAACCGTTTACATTATACACCACCACTATTACTCTATTACCTGGATTTAAAGTTTTTTCGAATTAATATATGAGCTCAAGTTAATATGATTGACTATTTTGTAGACCTGATTCAACAATCATGTATAACATGTCATACATTTTATTTTATAAAGTTTGTCAAAACACCTCTTATGTACATGCAACATATTTATAAAAATAGATTTGTGAATTTATTATTTATGGAACCTAGTTAAATACTTTTGAAAATTTAAGTCATTATTTCCTATATTTTTTTTCAAACAATAGTTTGGAAATGTTGGTACATTAGTTTTGTTGGGTCTTAAATATTCAAAACACTAAAGACATCCATATTCGCATCTCACAGTCTTATTAAATGTATAAATAATGTTTGGAGTGGTTGTAGTAATGGACTACTGATCGAAAAGGATTTAATTTGAAGACTACTACCTGTTCCGCAATTTCTAGGAATCCATTTTCGTAACTTAATAATACTTCATCCCGGAGGGAGTACCTGCCATTGAGATGTTACTTCATCTCAACATTTGGAGTCCAATCTAATTCTTTACAGTGAATACCATACACTAGCAAAGTTTAACCCAAATATTTCCGGCATAAAAGCAGAAAGAGTAATTAACAACCACACTAGCTACTATAGTCTATAGTAATACTCTAACCTAGCACAAGCATCCACCGGCACAGCAGGGGTTATTGGCGCACGACGGGCACCGGCATCCTCCTTTGCACCTGGGGCAGGAGCACACGCATCCGCAGGAGCACTCCGGGCACGACGACGGCGCCGGGGCACCGAGGCAAGAACCGCAGCAGCAGCACGCTCCCCTGTCGGTGCCGCGGCAGGACGCCTCCCCCTCGCAGCACGACGACCGGCACTTGCAGCAGGACGGCCGCAGCCCGCTGCAGAAGAACGACGACAGGCAGCTCAGACACCGGCTGATGAGGGCGCCAACAGCCGAGCATCCCGCGCAGCAGCAGCAGCAGCCGGGGAAGGAGCACGGGCAGTCACTGGAACAGCAGCTGCCGCACTGCGGTCGGCAATGGCCGCCGCAGCCTGGCTTGCAGCTGCTGCAGCACGAAGGGGTCTTTGGACAGCTGATGCAGCTTGGGGTGGAGCACTGGGCGGCGTCACGGCAGGCGCAGCAAGAGCAGCTGAAGCAGCCTGGCGCCTTGGGCTTCGGCAAGCAGTGGCACCAGCAGCACATGCATGAAAAACATGTGCGCACTTTTGATCTGCACAATGTAACGTTTGTTAAATTTTTTCGCTGAATACTGTAACAGTTCAATCTTGCAAAGATCTGCTCCAAGTGACGTATTGTTTAATTGTTCAGTGGTTCATCATCATATCTTAAAGCATATAGCAATCATTTTTTTAAAAAAAAAAATTCTGCCCCTTCCCATGGATTCAAAATAGTTTCCCAAGTGATATGAAAAGGTTACCTGATCCACAGAGAGAACCTGCAAGATCCATGTTTCCTTTTGCTTCTGTAAGTAGGAGAGCCAGCAAAAACAAGGACACTGATAAGCAGCATCAACGTAAGACTCTGCTGACATGCGAAAGACCAAGTTAAGAATTCATACACTGGTATCATCGGATCTGTCTTTGCACCGACAAACTCGTTGACACTGTCAAGATTTTTTCGAAAGCATTAGCAACTAGCATTGGTAAATGGTAATAAAAAATAGACATAGATAGCAGGTATGACGATGCTGCTGTTTTGTTCCCTTTTTCTCAACAAAAAGAAAGAAACTATCACAAGGTCGGCCTATCGTACAGACACTTTTTTGTCTTCATATTAAACTCTCATTGGTTCATAGGATTTTCATAGAAAAAAATATAGAATTTACCAATCCTTTGGAATGTGCACTGTAGGGCCATTTGGTTTTTTGCAGGAAGCGACTGAAGGAAAATCTGAAGAAATTTTTTCATCTTTCAACTTTCGTAGGGAAACCATAGAAAAGAAAAAAAATCTACTCCAACCTCTTTTTTGTCAGCTCGGGTAGGAAAAGTGATGATTTGCACAAACATTCCAGAGATAGCTAGGCTATGATAAGGTACATCACTAAGTACATAGTGCACTACTCTAATTGAGCTTTTCTATGTTTTCCTGATCATCCAAATTAAACAACATCTGCCCTAGTGTTTATAATAAATTGTGAAACCTCAAAGAGGAATATAAATGGAATCCGAGCTACGTGTGAACAGTCCTAATGTGGCGAGCACTGGGCCACTGCCCAGGACAAAATAGAATCATTATATTACCACGAACTTCAAAACGTTCAAGAAAAGCACAGTATACTACTATACTTGTCGCAGTTCATGTGACGCTGTTTCATTTGGAGGGGGAATATGTGGGGCCAATTAGGAATACCTATCCCCACACACAATTGATGATATATATTTCCTTTTTGCTCAATTTCCATATCGCGACAAAATATACTCTAGAGGTAAATGCTAGGACGTCACCACAAGAACAGTACATTTCTAATTTCTTCAAATATCAAGGGAGCAACAATTGTCGTAAAGTAAAATAACAGAAAGCAGCATTAAATTTCTTTTGTCAAGGAAAAGAACAATGGGATTGAGCATGAGAGAGTAGCATGAACAGGAAGGCGCCTATTCTGTTGCAGGCCACCACTTGCCCATCGGATCCCAACAAACAGTGATAGCCAGAGGCAGCGGGATTCCAGCAGCCCCAGACGAGAAAAAAGTGTTTTTTTTTTTTTTTGACAAAGAGAGAAAAAAGGTTGAAAGCGAGGGAGGGCGAGAGAGATTATTACTCTTTGCAGCAGCGCGAGACCGGCTGAAGCCTCTCGAGTCCCTGTATCTCTTGCTGCAAGCAAAACGCGAGGAGTCCCCGTCAGTCAGTCAGTCAGTCAGTCAGTCAGTCACAGTGCCTCAGGATGCAGAGCGCTGCTGCGTGCCTGCGTCCATGTGCCGCCCACGAGTTGGATCGAAGTAGAGCAGTGCGCGGCAGCAGCAACACTGCTTTCGCTCTACCCATGTTAATTTATTGATTGCCGCGGCGTGCCGATATGATGCAAACGCAATGAGCCAGCAAAGATCCTGGTAGAGCATTTCTTTCTTCTTGCTCCCAGTTGCAGTAGGCTAGTGATAGTAGTACCGCCCGAGCACAGCAGAGCGAGACAAAACAAAGGCAGGATCGACTGCTGGCTGGTATATAGAAAGAAACGCATATATCGGAGAGGAAATTAAACTTGTTGCTCGCCCAATGCATGGTGAGGTGAGCAGCAGCAGCAGCATGGCGGCAGTGTTTGCTCGGAAGGAACGAGACTGCTTGCAGGCTCCATTTCCCACTCCACAACTATCCCCCGAAAGAAAGAAGGGTAAAGAAAGAAATGGCTTGCCGGCCGGCCTCCCATGGAGATGGAGATGGAGATGGAGCGGTGGAAGCGTACGTAATAACGTACCTCGAGGAACCCGACCTCCCGGCAGAGGATCTGCACCTCGAGCTGGAGGCGGCGCCGGCCGCACAGGTCTGGGTACCTCGGCGGCGACCTCGGCCGCGGCGCCTCCTCCCCCATCGTAAAAAACCAACGACGGCCGAACCAGATGGAGTAGACTAGCTTAGCTAGGGGAGTGTGCTGTTGGACTTGAGTTTGTGCGGGCGAGAGAATAGCTAGATGGACGGCAGACAGAGAGAGGCGGCCCCAGGACTGGAGCCAGGCGCCAGGCCTTTGCTTGCGGTTGCGTCCTGGCTGTGGCGCCGGCGGCTGCGTCAGCCACAGAGGCACAGAGGAAAAGCCCTCGGGGTCGCCTCTGCCGGCGCCGGTGCCAGCAGCAGCCACAGCCTCTCCTCCCGACTCGGCGCATTGGCTTGGTTCGGCTGGGGGGTAGGTACGGACGGACAGCGTTAAAAGAGTTGTGTCATCGTGAGACGCATGCAGGCTGGGGGCTCGATCGGGTCCCGCTGGTCGTACGGGGATGGCGATGCATCGCTGTCTCACTGAACCACTCATCCATTACATCGTCCTACCCTTCCTGTTCGTGTTCGTGTTCGTATTCCACCGGGACACAAAATAAAAATAGGAACAGAACCTCGCAGTACGTTGCGTGCTGTAGGATCGGGGACGGCTGCCTTGCTGCGTGCCGTAACTCGGCGTTTGGTTCACGTAGATCTCCCACTCCATAAACAGTGTCGCTACCACGCTATTTTGTACTGTACATCGCCATTATCCGTCTGCTGGACTCAGTCTCACAGGTCGGTACCGCCATACTGGGCTCCGTTTCTTTCTGCCGGAGCAGCGTAGATCCGCTCCACGTAACAGTAGTGTGAGGTAGTATGGATCATCGGTAGGAGAGAACCAATGGAGCAGAGGCTTCCAGATTTTGGAGCCGCGGAAAGAACGGAGCCTGGGTCTCCAGTTCATGAGTCTCTTTTTGCATTGAATTTTGCATTGAATCGCGGAAAGAAAGAGTCCTTCACCGATCGAGCCTACGCATGCATGCCCAGATTGTGATTGCACTGCTGGGCCTATCTCGAATAGCACTTTCCATCCTATTTCCTCATATTTTACTTCACTCTGAGCAAAACAGTGTCAAACAGTGTCGGATTGAAACAATGTTTCGAAAAAAGATATGTGGTACTCCCGCCGTCCCAGTACGGCAAAGGGCATGTGCCTGCCGGTCTTTTTCAAGGCGACATCTTTTCATTCCTAAAAAAGGATGCGCTCTCCATCAGTACCGCATCTCGTGCATAGGTCGGGACTCGGGAGGGAGCACAAAAAAGATGAGTCTCTCTATCCAACATCTAAATTTTTAGCCATTAGATCTTAGATGTATAGATAGAATTACACTGTAATTACAGTGTAACCTCTACCCCTACACCCTACCCCTGACGTGCCGCCCACGCCATCGCCGGCTGGGCTCCGCGCGCTGCCGCCAGCTGAGCTCCACGCGTAGCCGCCGGCGGCCGGGCTCCGCGCGCCGCCCCCGCCTCGTCACCCCTCCGCCTCTCCGCCGGCGTTTAATCGGGTGAGGGAATCGATCCTATCACCTACCTCCGTTGACGTTTAGATTTTCTCAAAAAAAATAGTTATTAATCAAGCCGAAACACGTTCGGATTTGAGCGAGCTGCGAGCCGCACGTTTATCAGCGGCAGACCGGCGGCTTCACCTCGCTTTTTTTCTTTTGAAGAAGTCTTGGCTGCAGAGGATTGGCCGGGCGGCCTTCGGAGCCGGCACGGCCACGTGAGGCCTCTGCATTCTGCAAGTCTGCAGTGCAGTTGCAGCCTGCAGGGTGTGCGTGGGCCGCCAGGGGCGCAGGGGGCGTGGGGGGCTCACCCCATCACACCGCACGGGGCCTTGTTCCCAGATCGTGGTGGCGGAACGGGAACGGGCGGGAAGCCGTGGTTCGTTCCGTTCAGAACATTAAAAAAAAAGGCAGAATTCCTGCGTGTGCGTCGACGTCCGTGGGCCGAATCTGCGAACGGTGGCCCAAATACTATACCGCCACCGTTCCAAATGGATGGAAATTCCGCCTACGGAGTAGTACTATTTTTCTCCCCAGTCCGCAACGGTCGCGAAGCGCTCTGCCGTTCTTATCACAAAAAAAAAAAAAAAAAAAAAACACACTCGAGACTCCTCTTCTTTTCCCAGCCGGCGTCAGAGGAAGATGGGGGCGCTCGGACGGATTGGCGGCGGATATATACAAGTGATTTATCTATATCAATAGTAATTTATCTCCATTCATCCTGATTAACCTTGAGACGTTGTAATAATTATCTTTATTGCATGAAGTCAATCTATATGTTTTGTCTGGTGACTTTTAATGTTGCGTGATTATTTTTTAGATTACTTTTTTTCCCAATTTTGTCAGTAGTTTTTTAGTGCCAAAGATATCCATTTGTAATGTTGCATCCTATATTGCAGTAGTTTTCTCTTAAATCTGAATGAACGTGATGAATTTGCTATTTAATTTATTGATGTTGCAATAGTTTAATTCTATTGTTGCGTGCACTATTTTTTTTTATGTTGAAGATATGCATTTTCAGTATTGTGTGAATCTTGCCGTTGTTTTCCTATTTGTGTAAAATATTAATCGATGTTGCTGTAGGTATTTTCTATTTGAATCGGATGGACGCAATGATTTACCATTTAAATATTGATGTTGCAAAAATTAATTTTTAACGTTGTACATCCTAACTTTCAACATCGCGGAGACTGACCGACGGCCTGCAAGACTCGCAAAGTCCGCGTCATTTTATATACTGTATATGGTTATATGCTGCGTAGAGCTGGGACCCTTCCTGACAACTCGCTCGTAGACCGCGCTCCGCTCGGCTGATTTTTTAAAGAGACCTACGGAAAAAAAAGGAGCATCAACAGTGCGTTTCGAAACAAGCATCAGTATTTTCGCTAACTTTTATTTATAAACTAGTACAGTAGCAGTAAACTAGTTTTGTTTTGATATTTAAAATACGATAGTATATAATTCACATAAAGTTGGGCGATACGAATTTCTAGAGTTAACGGTCAATGATCGAAGAAGGATTCCAGCTTGTGAAAAGACATGTTTGGCCACAACATATTTTTACTGTTTCAAGATAATACTACGATATTTGAGCCAAAAAGTGTTTAGAAGCTCTCGCAAAAACTATGTACTTATGCTGAGTCCAATAGGACTCCCTGTATTGGTTATTTATACACTGTTTTGCAATGTTTAACATAAATGCTGAGAGAGAGGGGTAATTGGAATAGTGTTTAGAGAGTGGGGATAGGGAGTCCCATTGGACTCAGCCTTAAAACCATGGTATTGCCAATACCATATGGTATTTTTGGAGTATTGTAAACTTCACTTCATACTAAAATTTTTTCATCCAAGTGAGCAAAAGAATAGATAAAACCATGGTATGCTATGGAACCAAACACTTTCTAGAATATTATGGTTTTGTTAGGGAGGAGAAATACTATGATTATGTCATGACCAATATAAAACCATGATATTCTAAAATCGATCATGGTATTGAAAACTTTGTTTTCAAACAGGTTTGATGTCCTTACTTTTGTTTCCATGAGCGCAGAAAGTGTTTAGCAGTGTTTCTTAGGTGCAGTTGTTCAATATACTTAACTCTGGTTTCTTAGAAAATGTTAGGCATCTCCAATAGCATACTTATCTCATTTTTCAAATTCAAACTTCACCTGTGTCAAACATTGTTAGATTTTTCAAAATGAGCGTACCGCTGGAGTTAGCCTTAATGACTTCACTAACACTATGATCGCTCAAACGAAAATGTGGTTTCATCTGCACCTTATGCTACAAAATCGTACATGACGTAGCACAGCCATCAACATGTACCCATCTTTACAAATTTATTTATGAAATCTAATATTTTTTAAGGTAGATTTTCTCAAGAATTGGTTTCGAACTAAATATTTTAGAATATATATATGATTGATAAAAGCTTACAAGTTTGTTTGGATCTTATTCATTGATGATTTTTTAAGCTATTAGTAGTGCATCATGTCATATAAGTTTTTTTATGATGTGGCAAAAGAGTTAGGAGGAAAGAGAAAAAGAGTTATATTTTGAGAAAGATACCACTTAGGCATGATCATAGGAGTTTCAACTTGAACACTATAAATGATCCACAATTCACGCTCTAACGCACATCTAGCATTTCAATATCTTGTAAAGGAATAAGAAACAATTCATGATACTATACATTCAAATAGATGTAGCTTGTATTATTTTATATAACATGGCAATTTTAGATATTATAGCAAGGTACATTACATTGAAATACACTATTAGAGAACGGGCAATCCATCACCTAGATCCATCCCGGCGCAAAATGGAGCCGATATTGATAGAAGAATCAATCCCGGTTCGAAATGTGGTACCCTCTGCAGAGGTTTTAGTTCGGGTTGGTGTTACCAACCGGTACTAAAGGCTGCCCTTTATTCTCGGGTAAGTAATACCAACATGGACTGAAGCCTATGGTAACACCAACCGGTACCAAAGGCTACCCTTAAGTCCCGATTGGTAACGCCAATCTGGACTAAAGCCTCACCAACCGGACTAAAGTCTTCCAGGCACTTACAATAAAAGAAAAGCATTCTCTATGTAGTTAGATGTGGCAGTGAGTTGTAGTGGTCGGATAGATCTCACGTGATGCTATTGGTTTTGAGTTTGTGCCCTAATGAAACATTCTTTTTTAGCTTTTTTACGAACCATCAATACTGGTTCCTACAATCTGGACTAAAGACTGAGAGCATTAGTCCCAATTCCATAGCATTGGTTGGGAATTCGGACTGAAGAAGGTTTCCAACCGGTACCGATAACCCTTTCTCCATTAGTGATAGCCTTATGGCTGGGTTTCTTCTTTTTTTTTAACACCATTGACTTTCTAGATATCATTACACTAAAACCCAATCCGCATCCACTCACTCGATTTCAAATGACAAACAATGTGTGAATCTGCCATGATTGCAAAATAATGCTCCCTCCCCTTTATAGAAATGCTATTTGTAAGTTTTAACACTTGTCTCTATAATTCTTTCACGTGCTCCCCTAAAAGATTGCCTCCTATGTATTCGTGTCCATCATCACTCCTAACAAGATCCTCTAAACATCAAAACTATGTATTATGGTGATGTATGTTATACCGTAATTAATTCTTACATATTTTTCGATACAAGAAACTTTATTAATCTCAGTCAATTGCATCACAATCATACTAAGACTACCCCTAGTCTCTACCCAACTAATATGTATATAATTTTAGAAAAAACAAAAAGTACATGATAATTATTATCTCGAAGCGAGCTAAAACACAAGGTTTTCAATAACTACATTGGCAAAACAATACTTGGACCACGATAAGAACTCCCATAGAGAGTAAATTCCACAAACCTCGAACATTGCTAGGTACAACCACTTAATAGACCTAAGAATTTCTCCTCAAGATTGAGAAAATGGAGCTGAAACAAACCACATAAAAAGTCCCAATGTTGAAACCACTTTCTTATAGATAAGGCATAGATAAACGATAAAGAGACGTTGTGACAAGAATTTGCACACTCATTCTGATGCTCAAACACACACGAATGGGAGGGATACAATCCACTTCCACTTGGATCGACAAGGGCGTTTTGAATTGCAAGAACGTCCACAAATCTAGACCTATGGAGGGCAGAATCACACCCCCAAGATCCATGGTCGCAGTCAAGATAATATTTTCTTACTCATTGTCTTAAACCATGAGAAAAGGGGAGTCTCTCAACGTCTGTATGTATACAAATAAATGATATTTTTGTAGGCTTTAGAGAAAGAAAAATTCTCTCTATATATAAGATAGAGGGACCTTTAGACAAGCTCCTTGGAGACAATTTGGTCGGTTTTAAGTCATGCTATAGACATGATAAAATCTTTATAAAAAGTATATTAAAATATATGGAACGAATTAGTACAATTTAGTCAATCATGAAATGTAATATTATAGTATTCTTATAATTATAATTTTATAGTATTCTTATTTGGGTTGTAGATATAAGCTTATAAAATCCAAGATATTTTGACTTATGAGGTAGACGTAAAAATAGTTATAATTATTAGTAAATCAACCAGGTGTAAATCATGGGCTAGCATGAAACAAAAATGTTAGAAATTTGTATATAAATTTGAAACCCACAGATCACAACTAATCAAATTGTTATTATTCAATATCTTCCATATATTCATACTAAACAGAACATCCATATAAACAATTTTAAATTTTATTTGTATATAATATGCTCTAGGTCTAGCTATTTAACATTTATATTTTGTAATGGTACAATGATAATTTATATATAAATTTAGGAGATTACTTTAAATTATCTTTCACAAATGGCACGATAGATACTTTATATGTATATTTAGGGAATGCTTTAATTCATGTTTCATAATGGCGTGACAAGTTGTTTGTGTGAGCTACTTTAATTTATTTTTCATAATGGTATGGTGGGTAATTATATGTAAATTTAAGTGGTTTTTTTTTTATCTTTAATAATGACATGGTGGGCAATTTATATGAAGATTTAGAGGTTACTTCAATTTATTAATTATAATGGTATGATAAGTAATTGATATAGAAATTTAGGTGTTACTTTAATTGATCGTTTATAATGGTATGGTGAGTAATTTATAAGCAAATTTAGGATGTTATTTGAATTGATCTTTTATAATAGAATTGTTTGTAATTTTTTTTAGAAAATATAATAGATGCAATGACTATTATTATTAGGGTGTGTCTTCTCATCAGGCGATTGATATTTGCTTTCCATCATTCCCATTTTACAACTATCTGATGATCATCGAACGGCTCCCTATGATGACCGAAGGAATTCGATATCAGTCACATTTTATACTATCATGTAGGTGAATTCAATACATCGGTAACATATCAAAATTACATTACACAATACAAAAAATTATAATGCAACAATATATAGTAATGTTTTGTATATATATGTAGTAAACAAAACAGACATAAAACAATTGACTCGTGGATAGACAAATATTAGGTGACACAAGAGGGGTGACATCAATAATTTGTAACCTACTAGTAAGTGGATGATGATAACCACTAGGATTGTTGCAGCGAAACATTCAGAACCAAGTATGGCTCCTAATCTCCTATATATACATGCATTTACGTACCTGTTGCATTGCAATTGCATTGACAAGCCAACGATTAATCCACGTACGCCGCCTCTTCCGCCTCCAGCTCCGACGGCGATGGAGCCATCACCGTTTTGGGTCACCTGCCTTATTGCAATGGTGATTGGCGCGGTCCTCGTGTGGAAACTCAAAGCCACGCCTCGCCGAGTTTACAAGCTTCCGCCAGGTCCGAGACCGTGGCCGGTCATCGGCAACTTCAACCTCATCGGTGCGCTTCCGCACCGTTCCATCCACGAGCTGTCGAAAAAGTATGGCCCGCTCATGCACCTCCGCTTTGGCTCCTACTCCGTCGTCGTCGGTTCGTCGGTCGACATGGCCAAGTACTTCCTCAAGACCCACGACGTGACCTTCCTGGACCGCCCCAGGACGGCCTCCGGCAAGCACACCACCTACAACTACTCCGACATCACCTGGTCGCCCTACGGCGCGTACTGGCGCCAGGCGCGCCGGATGTGCCTGACCGAGGTGTTCAGCGCGCGGCGGCTCGCGTCGTTCGAGCACATCCGTGCCGACGAGGTGCGCGCGCTGGTGCGCGGCCTCTTCGCGGAGTGCTCGCCGGCGCAGCAGCAGGGTCGCGTCGTGCACCTCAACAGAGACCACCTCTCCACGCTCAGCATGAACGTGATCACCCGGATGGTGCTGGGCAAGCGGTTCTTCGGCGAGGGCGCCGGCGCCGACGCCGCGGAGGGCCCGGTGTCGTCGCTTGCGGAGTTCAAGTGGATGCTGGACGAGCTCCTCCTGCTCAACGGCGTGCTCAACATCGGCGACTGGATCCCGTGGCTGGACTGGCTGGACCTGCAGGGGTACGTGCGGCGGATGAAGAGGCTCGGCAAGATGCTCGACGCGTTCATGGAGCACGTCCTCGACGAGCACAGCGAGCGCCGGCGGCGCGAGGGCGAGGGCTTCGTGGCGCGGGACATGGTGGACGTGCTGATGCAGCTCGCCGACGACCCCACCCGGCTGGAGGTCAAGCTCGGCCGCGTCGGCGTCAAGGCTTTCACCCAGGACCTTATAGCCGGCGGCACGGAGAGCTCATCCGTCACCGTCGAGTGGGCCATCTCGGAGCTCCTGAGGAAACCCGGCGTCTTCGCCGCGGCCACCGAGGAGCTCGACCGTGTCGTCGGCCGCGGCCGGTGGGTGGCGGAGAAGGACCTGCCGTGCCTCCCCTACCTCGAAGCCATCGTCAAGGAGACCATGCGCGTGCACCCCATCGTGCCGCTGCTCATCCCGCGCGTCGCCCGCGAGGACGCGGCCGTCGGCGGCTACGACATCCCCAAGGGCACGCGCGTGCTTGTCAATGTGTGGACGATCGGGAGGGACCCGGCGATTTGGGAAGCTCCGGAGGAGTTCTTGCCGGAGAGGTTCATGGGGAGCAAGATGGACGTGAAGGGGCAGGACTTCGAGCTGCTGCCGTTCGGGTCCGGCCGCCGGATGTGCCCCGGGTACAACCTCGGGCTCAAAGTGATACAGCTGAGCTTGGCCAACCTGCTCCATGGCTTCACGTGGAGGCTGCCGGACGGGATGGCCAAAGAGGAGCTGAGCATGGACGAGGTGTTTGGGTTGTCGACGACACGCAAGTTTCCGCTGCAGGTAGTGGTGGAGCCGAAGCTCCCAGTCGGGCTTTACGTATGAACAGATGCAAGATGCAGACTGTCAGTTCAATCTTCATGATCCATCGCAGCTCTTCAATAGTGGCGATGAAAAAGAAGATTCGATGACAAAAGTGTATGCATGTTTGTTATTTGTCCATCGTTTTGTCGTAATATTGTATTGTAACGGGTCTATCAACCCGTGCGAGAATGTTAAATGTAATGCGTTACGGTGCAACATATACAGATCTATTTTATACTTAGCTTTTTATAATAGCATATCTTGCTATTTTATATATATGCTTAATTAACTTAGATAATGTTGCCAAAGTATGCGATTTTAATATAAATCTGAGGGGTTATTTTCATTATACTATCGGTTAATAATAATTAAGGTGAACAATTTAAATATAAATTAGAGAGTTATTTGGTATTATCCATCATGGTAGCAAATATGTGAACAATTAGGTATAAATTTAGGGTGTTTTTATATTTTCTTTTATAACGGCAGAGTGGATAATTAATATGTAGTTTTAGAGATTATTTAATATTGTTTTGATAATGGCGAAGACGTGTGATTACTTCGAAAACAGATCTAATGGCTATTAAGATTCCGATCTGTTTTTATTATTGTGAGAATTTTTATGATTTTATTTGTTTTCTAGCGCATTTTGTGAGGATTGATGTGAAAATTTCGAAAAGAATTTACAATTAGTAATAGTAAGTTCAGGCAGCAAAAATCTGTTTCATAGAAAGGTTTCTAACATCTTTAATGGAAAAAACGGAAAAAAACTCAAAGGTAATTTTAAAAATGGGAAAAACCTGAAAAAGAAGAAGATATTTGCTTTTATTGAGAATTAAACTCAAGACCTTTCACAGTGGTAGAGGTGGGTAATTATTTAGAAACAGATCTAATGGCTATCAATATTGCAATCTGACAATTGATGGTCAGATGTTTCTGATTATTGTGAGAATTTCTACGATTTATCTTTTTTTTCTAGCGCGCTTTGAAAGTAGTGCTTCTTTTAGAACATTCAATTAGTAACAATATCTAACGCATCTTGTGAGGGTTGATGTAAAAATTTCAAAAGGAGTTTACAATTAGTAATAGTATGATTAGGTAAAAAATCTGTTTCATAGAAAAGTTTCTAGCATCTTTAATGTGAAAAACGGACAAAAACTGAAGGTAATTTTAGAAATGGGAAAAAACATAAAAAAACAAGATATTTGCTATTGTTGAGAATTCATAGTGACAGAGGTGGGTAGTTATTTAGAAAACAGATCTAATTGCTATCAATATTCCAATCTGCCAATTGATGGTTGGATGTTTTTTATTATCGTGAGAATTTCTACGATTTATTTTTTTTATAGCACGCTTTGAAAGTAGTATTTTTTTTTAGAACCTTCAATTAGCAACAGTAAGATACTGATTGTCAAAAATAATAATATGCCTGGTCGTGTCAATTATATTCACACTCCTACATATGGCCGAGATGGTTGGTATGCAATTTTGGGTGCACAAAGTGAGGGGCTAAGTGCATAGCTTATTTATAAGGGCGTGTTTTGTTTTCAGGTGACTGATTGTGTGCCCATCATTCACTAATATTGTATATTGGATTTAGATCCAATGGTTCTTACCGCAGTCGTGCGACCCTGCCTCCGCCCAGGCGAGCTCTTCCCCTTCTTCCCAGGCGAGATGGCGACGGCGGAGGAGGAGGCCATCCTTCCTACCTGTCAGATGTACATCCAATGGTTGTAAATACGTGATGGATGGAAAAGCTAAAATTAGTCACCTGGTGTTGAATAAATCTCCCTTTTTTTTTAAAAAAAACAACAAACGATTTGATGTGATTTATTAAAGAAAACCAAACGGTCTTTCTTTTGAAAAAAAGGGCCCAAAACCCTCACGAGAAAGAAAAAACAACAAAGACTCAACTAGAGAATCGATGTTCCTTAGAAAATCCTTTGATTCCTCTCAGTCCATAAGATCCACCAATAAGGCTAAGTACAATGGCTCCAATATCTCCACATCCCTTATCACTATTCCAACAGTGCGTAACAGTGCCGTAACAGTACGCAAACCTCTATTCTAGGAGCACTGCTGACTTAGCCTAATAACCAATCCAGCGAACATCTTTTTGCCTTTTTTTTTTGTCATAATTTGCTCGTAGTCTTCTCCATCAAGAATAGAGTTATCCATCAAAGTTTGAGCTTCGGAGCTGGAGCTGATTTATTCTTGAGATTGTTGGTCCCTAGACTGTGGCACATATTTTGTATTTTAACGATCCGATTAAAAAAATTGTAAAAATGATCTTTCTTCGAAACTATTTGCACTGCTTGACTTGACCCTTTCTGCGGCGCCACCGTTCGTGGCACCGCAGCACCACAATGTGGCGCCACGGGAGGTGGCGCCGCAATATTTGACACATAGAAACCGTTCTGGGTGTTCTACAGTGGTCCGCCACGTCATTTTTCACGTCAAAATGCTGGGACGCCACTGTTCATAGTGCCACGCGGACTGGTGCCACGTGCTTTAACGAGATCTACAACTTTATTCTGCACAGTCTGTCTTAGAAAATTGTAGCTCTCGATGAGATCTATAATTTTGTATTTTAGAGTTTTTCCATTTGAAATCGTTTTTTCTAAGACAGACTGTGCAGAATACAGTTAAAATTAAAATACCAGATTCGGTATCTAAACGATCTCAAATGAAAAAAAACTTAAAACTACAAAGTTGTAGATCTCATTGAGAGCTATAATTTTTATATAAACATCATCTCAATCCGACGTTGTATGATAAAAAAATATGATTTTTACAAAGACAAAAAAACCTGCGGCGTCAGTCTGTGTGGCGCCGCAGCACAGTAATGCAGCGCCATGAACAGTGGATCCGCAACATTTTGACATGGAAAATAACGTGGCGGACCACTGTAGAACACCCAGAACTGTTCCTACGTGGCAAATATTGCGGCGCCACTCCCCGTGACGCCGCAGTGTGTTGTGTGTTATTGCGGCGTCACGAACCGCAGGAGAGGTCAGCCGTGCAAATAGTTTCAGAAAAAAATCATTTTTGCAATTTCTCTAGTCGAGGAGGATTAAAGTGCAAAATTTGTGCAGACCTTGCGCGTGAAAGGACAGTCTTTGCAGAGATTCGTGGAGGTTTCTGTGGAGACATTGCACAACACAGAGATCAGATTGTTGTGCAAATTCTTCTTTTGCAAGATATATGTTGTAAGGATTTTTCTTTTGTGCAACAAAGTCCATGCAAAAAGTCTGCATTTTGGTTCAGCCTTTGCTTTCCAAATTGGTGATACCCTCCTTTTGCTGAAAACACTAGTGAACTGAATCAGGTAAGCGCTTTACATATGAAGAAATGCAAGGCAGACAGCTGAAACTGGCATCGGCAACGATCCTGCTCCTCCGATCCGTTCCCATCTAACAATACTCGAAACAATATTACCCTCTTGCGTGCATAATTGGGAGAGGACTTTAATTTGGCTATTTTTCTGCCGGAGAAGAAGCAAGGAGAAAGTGATCTTAGGCGGCATCGTTGAAGTAGAAGATTCGATGACAAAAATGCAGGCATGTTTGTTATGCGTGCGTCGTTGTCTCGTAATATTGTAGTAATACTGGTTGTTTGAAATAATAATCTGCCTGTTCCGCTGGTCGTGTCAATTATATTCACAATACTCTATATGGCCGAGATGGTTAGTGTGTAATTTCGGATGTACGGAGTGAGGGGGCCAATGCAAGTCAATAGCTTCCTTGCTCTTACATTTAGATCACGAGTGATTGGCGGATTTGGTGAAGTGGTTTTGGAGCTTATATTAATTTTTTAGATTATTAATGAAAACGATCCAGCGTCAACACTCACGATTGAGCGAATATAGCGAAATGTTAACAGAATCCGCATGACAGGCTACGACAAAACAACAACTGAGCAGACCAACAAACTCATCACATCGACGACTTGGACAGATAAACCAGAAGTAGCCCCAGGACCAATATACAGAAGGACGCAAGCTAGACATTGAGCCTAGGATTACTTCTCCAACCGAACTTGTTAAAAGTTCCAACACTATCCACTCCAACAGCGAACAGCCTGCAATAGTGCAATTAACAGCCCCCTCTCTTCCTCTTTAAACAATGGACGCCAGGTCCGCTCCGGCCTCCGGATCCAATAAACCCCTCTGAAATTACCGGTACAAAAAAAGAATTAATGGAAGTTCTATTAAATTACCAAGAGATTTCGTTCTACTCCACCAAATAGACCAACACATGGCAGCCACACCTATTAAATTTTGGAGCTTAAGCAAGGAAGACCTCCTAGCCAAGATCCAAAGAATGGATTCATTAGAAGATGGTCGGATGTTAAAGGTGATGGAAATGCTATACATCTTTCGGATCATATAAGATCAGTTTTCAGAAAAAGTGAACTTTTCCCTTTTGGAGAAGCTCAATCTCATAAAGCCGACCATGCTAAGTTGTTGGGTTGTGAGGGAGCTCTTCCCGCTGAATACTTGGTATTCCAATGCATTACCGAAATATCAAGAATAATGATTGGGATGCAACTGAGGGTAGGTTCCAAAAAAAAGCTAGGAAGTTGGAAAAAAAATTCTCTTAGTAGAAGGCAAGCTAGTTTTATCAAACTCAGTCATCTCCAGTTTATCCATGTTTATGTTCTCGTTTATAAGGCTCCTAATAAAGGTGTCATTAAAAATCTAGATTAGTATAGATCCATGTTCTTTTGAAAATATGTTGACCACAAGAAGAAATACATATTAGCCAAATGAACGGTGCTTAGTTCACCAAAAATGCATTGGTGTTGTATGTAGTATAAAATTGGAAATCCAAAATATGAGTCTGCTTAGCAAATGGTTGTTTAAACTGATAAATGAGGAAGGTATTTGGCAAGCCTTACTCCAACACAAGTACTTGTATAGTAAATCATTATCTCAATGCTCAAGTAAACCTCTCATTTTTTTTGTTGGGTCTAATGAAGGTTTTGGATATATTTTCTCAATTTTGGCTCTTTTAAGATTCATGATGGAAAGGGATGCCTAGATTCTAGCAGGATATTTAGAAAGGCTGTAAGCCACCGAGGAATACTTTTTTTCATATCTGTATGGCATTGCTAGAAAGAAATCTGTTATGGTTGCTAATGTTTCAGAGTTTTTTTTTTAACACTACTAATATTTTAGAGTTGATCCAACTAAATTTCGTTTTGTAGAAGTTTGGTAGGGATTAATATAGCTTCTTAGCTCGATATAGTTTCAAAAATAGAGTCATTAACTGATGGAAATGGCCCTTTTAGATGGGACGTGAACAAGAATGCTATTTTTTCTGCAAACAATATGTACATTGTGTCACTGCTTAGTCATACCAAAACTTTCCTTTGGTACTTGAAAAATGGAGTAATTCTCACAAGAGATAATCTAGCTAAACATCGATGGCAGGGAAGTACCATGTGTTGCTTATGAATTTCGAAGGAAATAATTCTTCACTTGTTTTTTGATTGCCATATGGCAAGAGCTATTTGGAGATTTTATGTTATGTAATCAATGTATTGGTGTGAGTACTGTATGATTTATGTTTATGGTTAACCAGATGTTGAGATGGAGTTGTGACTGATCTCAATATTATGGGTAATTTTTTTGTGAGTTTTATAGATGGACTGATTGAGTTTTGTATTTTCTCGTGTTTCCCTATGTAGTTTTATAGATGTGTGGATCTTATTACTAATTGAAGCCTAAAAAAACACTACTTACAACACGTACTTAGACAAATATAAATCTCAAATAAAAAACATCTAGCCATCTACCAGGTAGCTACTCTAATAACAATAGTCACTGCATCTATTTCTATTTCTAAGAAAGCTATCCACGTCTAATGACTTCTGAGTTTTTTTGACTTACATCACTCATATATGCGCTCAGAAAAAACCCACATATTTCTCAACATAATTTTAGTTTTTATTTTCTACTTCTCACTCTACGAATCATATTCCCACTAACTATTTATCTATCACCCCATTGAGTCTCTTCAACACGCACTAAGCACCAAAGATAATTGATTAGATCTGACTATACATTGAGCCACAATATCAAAAAAAAAGTGTCCATTAAATTATAATTCTCCCACATCAATATTTTCTTCCATTTCATTTTTCCTCGCGTGCACATTTTTGCACATAACAATGCAATGATCAATCATTTAAAGATGATCTCTTAACAACGTGAATATGTGATCAAATATATTATCTACAACTTGAAAATAATATTTTTATCCAATCACTTCAGTGTTTCTATTTTAAAATATCAATTTAAAAATTGATTAAAAATGACCACAGCAACGGGCGGGCTATCAACCAGTACTCCTAAACTCCAACCCGTGTGGGTGCATGGGTTGATAGACTAGCGCCGTTATTATACATGAACTAAAATAATCGTAAATTTGCATATAAAATACATACTATGCCTATAATAATCGTAAATTTGCATATAAAATACATACTATGCCACAAACCCTAAATTTACAGATAAATTAGTGTTCCCTCCATCCCAGAAAACAAGACATTCTAGAGAAAAGTATTGACATTTATGACACCAAATTGCTATCTCATAAAAGTACATGTGGCAATGAATCTAATTATACTTATTTGGTACTATAAATATTTATATTTTTTATATAAATTTGGTCAAACTTAACAAAGTTTGACTTAGGACAAAACTAGAATGCCTTTTTCTGAGACGGAGGGAATGCCTACTATGCTTTTTATGATAAAGTTGGTGTCCTAGCTTGGTGAAAAACTCTAAGCTTTCAATAAAGCCGGATGCAAACCTTTTCTAAAAAAAATAGTAAACACAGATCGAATAATAATTTTTCACACCAAGGTAATAAACACAGGTGCATGTGCTGCTGTCTTTCGCCTGACTGTGAAGAGATGCCATCTGATTTATTTCATGATCAACAACAGTTGCGGGACCAGACATGGGAACTTAGAATCTAGTCGGCATATTTCCGCTGATCTTCTTGATCGACGGCCTGAGCATCAGTCTCTGCCACCACGCCTTGACGCGAGGGTAGGCGTCGAACACGGGCGCGTACGGCGTCGCCATGAAGTAGAAAGTGAAGGGGAAATGGTTCAGGTCAGCGAAGCTGAAGAAATCGCCGGCCAGGTACTCGTGCTTGGACAGTTGCGCCTCGTAGACATCGAGCACCTTCTTCAGCTTCTCCAGGCTCTCGTCGACGACGCTCTGGTCGGTGGTTGTGCCGCGCATGATGGGGAAGATGATGCACTCGAACACCACGGGCGAGAGGGCCGGGTAGTACTGCTGCGCTTCGACCTCGGTCCACGCGTCCACCATGGCCGCCGCTTCGATGTCGCCCTCCCTCAAGAGATCGACCTCTCTTGACTTGAACTTGCGGAGGATGTACTTTGCAATTGCACGCGACTCTGAAAATTAAACTCATCAGAGCTGGTCATCTATCATCATAGTCGACAGATCGATGAAAAAGATCGAGATACAGCTAGCTACTTATTCACGAAGTGCTGTATGTGTATATAGGACTAGGTAATGACCCGTGAGCACAAAATATTTGAATGATACAACAATCTTCACGCAACATTCAAAAGCTCCATGAACGTGAATCTTTCTACATGTATGTCAAATCTCGTTCAGCATAGGATTCTGGTTCATGAAATCTTATGATGACGCAACGGTGTGTGATGGTAGGGATGACGAAAATTGTAACACGCAATTTCAATAAACCTCGCTCAAAAAGTAGTCCAAAGTATTTTAATGTGAACAAATTGCGTTAGCTTTTTTTTTTCTTGTCATACCAGCGCACAGGAATCAATAAGGTAATCAAAATTGTTGTTCGTATGCAAATTGCTAATTCTATGGAGTTTGACATGTTAATTCTTCCAATCTGATGTAATGGAGTGGAGGTAATTTTGGTTCCTCATTTGCGCGACATGGATTCTTCCAATCTGATGTAATTTTTAAAGGGTAGATATTAACGCCACATTGATGATACCAATGACTCACCAAATAGGATAAGGTCGCCATCTTGCAGAGCGGGGATCTTCCCAAACGGCTGCAAGAAGAAATTACTACTGATGATCGAGCAAACTGACGCAGTGCGCAAAAGAAGTATGCGAGTTGTGGAGGAAATCAATCAAATCGGGTTACATTCCGCGCGACATGGTCGGGGACGTTGTGCTCGCCGGCGAGGAAGTCGAGCGTCACCAGCTCGTACTCAGCGCCGACCTCCTCCAGGCACACCAGCACCCGCGCCACGTTCGTCGACAAGGGGTGCCCAAACACTTTCATCGGCGACGACGCTATGTTCAGATCAACTCTGATGCAACACTAGCTAGCCTCTCTTTGCCTGTGGGTATTCTGAGTTTACTGAGTGATTCTATGCTCTTTATAGCGGGTGGCAAGTCCCTGTAGGACAGTAGCAGCATTATTCTGCTGTTGCAACAAGAGAACTAGCAAGGCTACTTCGCTGGTCGTCAGGTCTAGGTGAGTATTTTTTTTAAACAGAAGTAATTGGAAGTTGTACTTCAAAACAAAACTTTGTTAGTGTGTTACGGAGTCGTCGGAGTTAATATATCTTCTTTTTCAAAACAAAGGTGCGCTTCGCTATAGGCTGACTTGAAAATATCAATGGTACGGTAGGTGGAGCGAGCTGTTATGCATGTATGCATTGCCGTCACTTTACGTAGTAGGTCTCTGTATATTTCATTGTGTGATTGTGTCATCACTATGATGTATTAGTACAGATATAAAGCAGGCATCGGTTTTTTTTCACCACCGAAATCGACTAAATTAGAAGCGAATTCTCAGGGAATTTTTTTAGGGTCTCCACAAACAATATATGATTTTCTTAAAAAAATAGATAAACACATTATTAGCATGGATAGAAGAATATACAAGATAGATAATAGAGAAAATAAGCTTAGAGTACAACAAAACACACACACACACACACATATATATATATATCTTACTATTACTAATTAGAGATTCTTTTTTGGAGCCTCCACATTAATCATCACGAAAAGCACCAGAAAAAAAGATAAATCCTATAAATTCTCACAAAATTTAGAAACATACAGCCATCAATTGGCAGATTGGAACATTAATAGCCATTAGATCTATTTTCTAAGTAATTATCCACCTCTGCCATAGTTTTGAGTTTGTAAGGATCGAATGCCCAAGAGGGGGGTGAATTGGGCTAATTTCAAACTCTAAACGAAAATCCTTAGCCTAACGAAGCTACAAATTAGCCCACTTCACCCTCTACACGAACCTACTCTACACGACAAGACAAGGAACCCTACTCATGCTAGTGGAAAGGAAACCGCAACGAAAGCAAGGACTAGCAACCCTAATGACCATAGCAAGGGACATACTAGCCAAGATGAGACTAACTATGATGACTACTAGAAGCAATCCATGAAAATAGCAAGAACCGAAAGAGCATCAAGTAGAGGGACAAGAGAGAGAGACAACCGGAATTTTTCCCGTGGTATCGGAGGTTTGGCACCCTCCCCTAGTCCACGTTGCGACACACCCTAGAGTGTTTTGCCGCCTCCCATGCTTGTGGGCGCTCACTAAGAGTCTCCGTTCGCCATCCCGGCAAGGTGGAGCTCAAGCCTTGTACACCGTTGTTCTTCGGGCTTCCACAATCCCCTTGGCAAGCTCCGAGAACGCACCCCGGTCACCAAGTCCGCCTAGGTGCTGCCAATCACCAAGAATAACAAGCCACCGGTCTTCACTTGATCTTGATCCTCACCAAGATGGATGCACACAAGCCTTGACCTTGATCTTGCTCTCAAAGGATGAATATGTAAGTAGTTATTGCAAAGAGTTGAAGCACAAGGGCTCTCTGTGTGTATGAAGTTTCTGGAGTGTCGAAAGAGCACGAGATGGAGTGAAGGAACCCATATATATAGCCCTCAAGATGATAGAGCCGTTGCACAAAGAGAGCTGCTGACGCAGAGTACATAGTATTGTCCGGTCCATTGCTTTTTCCAACATCGGACAATACTGTCCATATACTTTACCAACGGTCACTGACTCAGTACGTCATTGTACTTTTGTCCTTAGGTTTATACCATCTCGAACATCGGACAATACTGTCCATGTATTCACTTGCATACTCAGAAAATCGTAGCCTCAGGTTTCTTTGTCCTTAGATTTATACTGTCCTTAACTTCGGACAATACTGTCCATGTATTCACTTGCATACACAGGAAATCGTAGCCTCAGGTTTCTTTGTCCTTATATTTGTACTGTCCCCAACTTCGGACAATACTTTCCATGTATTCACTGGCATACTCAGGAAATCATAGCATCAGGTTTCTTTGTCCTTAGATTTGTACTGTCCTCAACTTCGGACAATACTGTCTGTTGACGGCACTTAAGCACGCCAAATCCTTATACTGCAAGCGCACAGTATCGCGGTAGCTTTTCCCCAGGATGAGTATCTTGGGTTTGTCAATCCGAGATTAATTATGCTTAAGATGCTATCAACCTAATATTAACTAAATTACTATCTAATTCTAATAGATCTAAATAAGCTTAAATGAAAGATAAAGGCTATCTAATTGCAATCTAATAACGGTTCTAATTATACTCTAAATATACTCTAATCAAGCTCTAATCTATTGCATAAAAGGAATAACCAACGATTAAACTAAACTCGGGATAGATAGGATTTAAACAGGCAAAAGGATCCACAAGAGATATGAGACAAACAACTTAAGAACTAAGAACCACCTTGATAAAGATCTAATCAACAAGCATAGAATAAACATGAATATGAATGTCAAAGATCTACTCGAACCTTTCCCCGGGCTCCACTGTCACTGGTAACCAGGTAATCGACGAACTAGTAAACCCTAACCATCTCTAAGCATGAGCAGATTCAATCTACTGATCAGGTAAAATAGATCTACTAAAAGACATGTGAGACATCTAGATTGTGGCCACAATAACACATGTAGACATGAAGCATTGCAAAGACATGGATCATAAACATGCATAAACAAGAAGCTAAATCTAAAAGACAAACTTTATTGATCAATCATCAAGGTTTTATCAAAGTATATAAGAAGTTCGAGGGATTTACTCAAGATACATCGAAATCCGTGACCCAAAGTCGTCGAGTTGAACTAGACGAAGAAGTCGGCGGAAGATGAGCTCGAGCAGCCCTCGGGAGGACCTGGGTCGGCCGACCAGACCCCCTAGGGGTCGGCCGACCCCCAGGCCTCCTGCCTCCTCTTGCTTGCTCCTTTCGCCGAGATGTCCCTCTCGCCGAGTTGAACGCTTTTGGCCCCCGAACTCTGCCCTAAACTCTCGGTGTACAATGGATTTGTGTCGAACAATGATGCCTCTCCCCTTGGGAGGCCATATATTTATACTCCGGAGAGTCCCCTATACAAGGAATCTAATAGGTCGGTTCTAAAAGTCCTAGTAGGACTTAAACACCTATTTCCATGTGTATACAAGCCTCTAGAAGAGTCCCGGTCGTCCTCCATCTTCCCTTGCTTGGATATGAAGCCATTGTCCTAGTCCTTCCAGAAATAGGATTTCCATATTCTGCAGCCTTTAGTATTTTGACCATAACTCTGTCTTCCAAAGTCCAATAAATGCAAACTCAGACTCTAAATTGTAGAGCTCGAAGAGATCTACAACTTTGGTATTCAAACTTTCTTCATTTGACATCGTTAAGGTCACCGAATTGGGCCCACAAGGTGCTGCTGTCCTGGAATCCGAGAATATCTCGAGTTTTAATTGGAAGTTTGATTGGATTTGTAATAAACCTTCCTTATCTTCATATTATTCATCCTTTATCCTCCGGAACATTCTCCATAATGGGCTTGGGTCTTCTTTTGGACTTTTAGCATAAATCCTTTCTTCGAGAAATCCTCAAATTTATATCAATTATACCTATTTTCCTGCAAAAATCAATAATGCACAAAAACATAGAGCATTCTCGAAAACGGGGTTAATTGTTAGCAAAATAATAATAAATCATATAATTAATTTATGAAACGGCATAAAAACATATGAAATTATAACATAAATTTAGTACTTAAGCCGCGTCAACAATATCCCCACACTTAGATCATGCTAGTCCTCGAGCATAAGATCGATAAATCTTAAAATAAACTCTCAACTAAATTTATGTTAATTCTAAACAAATACTTCTTAAAATAACTTTACTTTAGAAATCACTCAAATCATAACATGGGAATATTTATTTAACTTTCATGCATATAGATCCCCACAAGATTTAACGAAATCAAATGAATCATAACTATGCCAAAGTCTCCTTTCAGAATATAAAAAGAGATTTTTCAATATAATTTTAGAAAAAAACAAAATCTCTTCAAATGATCAAGAAATCACTAATCCCTTTAAATCAAGCTCTCAACAAGGCACTCATTATAAATGGCTATCCTATAAAAGATTTACTCTCTCTTCCTCACAGGAAAATATATGGAGCTTGGTAAAGGCTTAGCAAAGTTAAACATTTTATTGTTCAAATAAGTTATCTTTCTAAAGCTCAATCAATCAACTTTAAACAATTTTGGTCATCGAGAATAAAGAAAATAATATATATATATATATATAGACAAAGAAAAAGAAGATATAGATAGTGGACATGTGCATGTATATAATGAAAATTGGAATAAATTCCAGAACTTTTGCACATGGTTGGAAAAAGCGAAAGTCTTTGCTCATTAATTTTATAACAATAACTCAAGGCTTTCAAAGAGACTAATTTAAATGTATATATAAATTTCTCCCCCTTTCTCCTTTTTCCTAATTCTACCTCTCTTTTCCTTTCTTTCTTTTATTTATTTCGGCCACTTGGCCATTATTTTCTCCCTCTTTTTTTTCTTTTTTTTTCTTTTTTTTTTTAATTTGACCACTTGGTCTATTATTTTTTTTTACTATAACCTCTACTCCTTTTTCATCTCAAAAGTCCCCTTTTTAATTTAATTTTAATTAATGAGCAAAAACCTCACTTAAATAGGTAAAGGTAAACAAAATGAGATGATAAAAAGGTTTATAGGATAAAGATATTGCTTATTATTTCTAAGCAATTGGAATATAGTAAGGCTAGCAAAGATGAAAAATCGATGACCAAAAATTATTTAAAGTGATCAAAATTACTAAAGAAATCAAACTTAATCAAACTCACATGAAATAACTTGCTTATAAACTGGCTTTCATAAACTAAGCTCTAATAGGTATTAAAAACTCTCTCTTGATTTAAGGGATGTAAAACTTGATCAAATAAAGATAAATTTAATAAAAAGATTTTTTTTTATAAGTCCTCTAATCTTTTTCTTAATTGAAAACTTTGGCAAAGCTATAAAACACAATCTTCCAACAAAACATGGGTTATGCATTATTAATTATTTTAGTAATTCCCACATTACTCAAATCATGACAACTTAAGCAAAATTAATTATCAAAGTAAATGCATAGAATAAACTTAAATAAAACGAGACAAAATTAATAATAATAATACTTTATTAATAATAATAACGCCATCCTGTCAACTCACACCTTAGTAAGTAATAAAATATAAAAGACAATAATAATAATAATAATGATAATAATAATAAAAGGGCGTTATTATTTCAAACGCTTTATTAATCTAACGGGGAAGACACATCCCCACACTTAGCTAATGCTAAGTGTCCTAGTCATCTCTGGAGTTCGACCCTAAATTCAATCTAAACTGACTCAGAACTCCGTGTAACTACGCATACCAAAACTTGAAACAAAACCGACTTGAAAACCACCCAGGTCGGCCGAGCCTGACCTCTCTGGTCGGCCGACCTGGGCCCCTCCTCTGGCTTCTGGGCCCCAGGTTTGGTCGGTAAGTTTATTTATTAAATAAAAAATATTTATGTACAGAAAAATTTGAAAAAAAATTTAAATTACGTAACTAAATTATTTACAAAGGATAGGTTACCTATGGAAATCTAAGGGTCATATATATGGTAGTCAACTCTAACCTCTTTGAAGTTGTATGTATCAATATAATTGATTTCAATCTTGTCCTCTTCAATGTAGACCTTCAATCTTTGTCCATTTACCATATATTTGTTCCCTTCAAAATCCATAATGGTAACTGCTCCGGCAGGTGATACGTCATGAACAATATAAGGTCCATCCCATTTACTTTGTAATTTTCCTTTTCCAAATAATTTAAACCTTGAATTATAGAGAAGAACCTTATCACCTGGCTTAAACTCCTTCTTAAGAAGTTTCTTGTCAAACCATCTCTTAACCCTTTCCTTATAAATGGTAGCATTATGATAAGCTTGTAACCGTGCTTCATCAAGGGTACTTAATTGAATCCTTCTTTTGACTAAGGCGGCATCTAGATCTAAATTTAATTCCTTAATTGCCCAATAAGCTTTATGCTCCAATTCTACTGGTAAATGACAAGTTTTTCCATAAACTAACTGATAGGGTGTCATTCCAATAGGTGCTTTAAATGCAGTCCTATAAGCCCAAAGAGCATCATAAAGCTTTTTTGACCAATTTTTGCCTCCTTTAATCACCGTCTTTTTAAGAATTTCTTTTAATTGTTTATTTGATGTCTCGGCTTGGCCATTGGTCTGTGGGTGATAGGCTGTAGAAACTCTATGTTCAATTCCCATCTTTGCCAAATAATCAGTAAAGTCTTTTCCAATAAAATGCGATCCTCCATCAGAGATAATAACTCTAGGTACTCCATATCTTGGAAAGATATTATTCTTAATCATCTCTATGGACTCTTGCGTAGACGCCTTCTTACATGGCAAAGCTTCCACCCACTTTGAGACGTAATCCACAGTCACTAAAATATACTCATATCCATGTGAATTTTCAAATGGTCCCATAAAATCCATTCCCCAAACATCAAATAAATCAATTTGTAGATTGTATATCAAAGGCATTGAATTTCTAGCTGTTATATTTCCAGTTCTCTGACACTCAGGACAAGAAGCGACAAATTTCCTTGCATCTTCATGCATTCCTGGCCAATAGAATCCACTCGCCCATATCTTAGCCTGGGTTCTGAAATGTCCATGATGCCCCCCATATTCTGCAGCGTGGCACTTTCTCAAAATCTCACTTCTCTCATCTGCAGGTACGCATCTTCTGAGGACTCCATCAGATCCAAATCTATATAGGTAGGGTGAATTCCAATAAAATTTCTTGGCTTCGGCAAGGACTTTCCTTTTTGAATTATAGTTGAGATGAGTCAGTGGCTCTCCTCTAATGGCTCTAATTACGTCTAGCATCCAAGAATCCTTATCTATAACCGCATAAAGGGTATCGTCTCTTAACGCATCTTCAATTGGTGGACCTCCTTTACTATGGCTCATTCTAGACAAGTGATCTGCCACTACATTCTCAACTCCCTTCTTGTCTCTGATTTCTACATCGAATTCTTGTAGCATTAGAATCCATCTAATTAAACGAGGTTTAGCATCCTTTTTAGTGAGGAGGTATTTAATAGCAGCATGGTCAGTGTAGACTATAACCTTTGAATTAACAATATAAGATCTAAACTTTTCAAAGGCAAAAACTACTGCTAACAACTCCTTTTCAGTAGTTGCATAATTAACTTGGGCCTCGTTAAGAGTTTTGCTGGTATAATAAATGGCATGTACTTTTCCGTCTTTTCTCTGCCCCAGCACAGCTCCTACTGCATAGTCACTGGCATCACACATGATCTCAAAAGGTAAATTCCAGTCAGGTGGTTGAATGATAGGCGCTCTAACTAGTAATTCCTTAATTTTCCTAAAGGCTACCTCACACTCATCAGTGAACTCAAAAGGAACATCCTTCTGGAGTAGGTAATTCAGTGGCTTAGCTATTTTAGAAAAATCCTTAATAAATCTCCTATAAAAGCCAGCATGTCCGAGAAAACTTCTGAGAGATCTAATATCTGTAGGTGGTGGCAACCTTTCTACAGTCTCTATCTTGGCTTTATCTACTTCAATTCCTTTCTCAGAAATGACGTGTCCCAACACAAGTCCTTTTCTCACCATAAAATGACACTTCTCCCAATTCAACACTAAGTCTACTTCTCCACATCTCTTCAGAACTTTTTCTAGATTCCGTAGACAGTGGTCAAAACTAGTGCCGTGAACTGAGAAATCGTCCATGAAAACCTCCATGATATCTTCAATGAAGTCTGAGAAAATGGCCATCATACACCGTTGAAATGAAGCTGGTGCATTGCATAAACCAAAGGGCATTCTCCTATAGGCAAAGGTTCCATAAGGACAAGTGAAAGTTGTCTTGTGTTGATCGTCTGGATGGATAGGGATTTGAAAGAATCCAGAATAACCATCTAAATAGCAAAAATGGGTATTCTTAGCAAGTCTCTCTAGCATCTCATCTATAAAGGGTAAAGGGAAGTGATCTTTTTTAGTGGCTTTATTAAGCTTCCGGTAATCTATACACATTCTCCAACCAGTGACAGTTCGTTGTGGAATTAATTCATTTTTCTCATTTTTAACTACGGTTAAACCTCCCTTTTTAGGCACACAATGAACAGGGCTAACCCACTCACTAGTTGGTACTGGGTAGATAATTCCGGCGTTTAGCAGCTTGATTACTTCCTTCTTCACTACGGATCTCATTTCGTTACTCAGTCTCCTTTGATTGTCTACCACTGGCTTGTGGCCTTCTTCCATCGGAATCCTATGAGTACAAAATGCTGGGCTAATTCCTTTAAGATCTGCTAGAGAATAACCAATTGCCTTCTTATGTTTCCTTAACACTCCTAGCAATCTTTCCACTTCTTCTGGACTCAGCTGATCACTAACAATTACAGGATAAGTTTTATCTTCTCCTAAAAATTCATACTTAAGTCCTTCGGGCAGTGGTTTGAGCTCCACGTCGGGCGCCTCCTGTGGGTTAGGGTCACCTAGTGGCTCTACAGGAATGTCTTGGGTCTCTTCTTGATTAAGTTCAAGTTGATTAGTGGCAATGGTTGTTTCCTCAGAGAAGAATCCTTTTTCTCCTCCTTCTAATACTAATTTTAACGGCTCTCTAAAAGCGTTAATATAGTTAATACTCTCTATCTCCTCTGTATCGGGAGTGAGATTAATAGGCACTTTAGATGCCGGTAGGAAATCAAAGTCATATTTTAATCCATCAATATTAATATTGACCTTTCCTTTACCATTATTAACTACAGCATTAACCAACTTAAGAAAAGGTCTACCAAAAATTATGTTAATATCATTATCGTAGACATTAATTATATAAAAATCAGTTGGTATAATGTTATTAGCAAAGTTAACTTCAACATTTTTAATTAAGCCTACAGGTCTAATTACTTCATTATTAGAAAGTTTAATTTTAATATTAGTAGAAACTAAGTGTGGTTTATCACTCAATTTAGAATAAACTTCATAGCTCATAGTACTTACCTGGGCTTCCATAGAGCAGTGAATATTGTTGAAGTCTTCTTTGTTGATGGAGCAAGAAATACCAGTTGAAGATTCTTCTGGCTCCAGGTAGACGATAATCTCCTCAGTAAGTGATGACTCCGGCTTGACACCAATCACCCGCTTCACTTCAGAGACAAAGTCACTGTCCAGCTCTTCTTCTTGGAATAATTTCTGCAGCACTTCCCTTGTACTTAGATCATCAGAGCTCCTCCTTAGTGGAATTTCTGGTGGAAACAATTCTTCCTCTTCCTCTAAGTCTTCTGGTGGGAGTGGTCCTGCACACTTCAGTGTATCTCCAAAATCCACTGGCATCCAGCTTGTCTTGTCGAATTCTGTCAGTGGTTTTGCACTAGCAAGGCTTCTGTAATTTGAACACTCAGTCTTCACTTGTGGTGCAAAACTCTCGTACTCCTCTTCCTCAGCTGCATAAGACACTGTAGTTCTTTTGACAGGTTGTTGCTCCTTGTAGATAGCATATGTAGGCGCCACAACCACTGGCTCCTGCATAACACTCTCCTTCCTGTCTCTTTCAGCTTTTGAGGTTAAGCAGACATCTGACAAAATCTTCATAGCTTCACTCCACTTCCGAGTCAGCAGTGATCCTCCAGCACAAGTGTTCAGTCGCTCAAAGTCTCTAGTGGTAAGACTATAGTAGAAAATGGACATCATCATCTCTGGAGTGAATCCAATTGGTGGTCCTTGTGTCCTCATTTCTTCCAGTCTGTCCCAAGCTTCATCAATGTCTTCATTTTCTCGTTGCTCGAAGTTCATGATTGCTTTTCTCAATTTGTGCACTCTCAGTGGAGAAAAGAATCTTGTAGTGAACTTCACTTCGAGAATCTTCCAATCACCTTCAGCTTCTATTGATGCAACATGGTACCACTTTCTGGCTCTGTCTTCCAGTGTAAATGGAAAGAGGTTCCACAAGACCCACTCTTCTGGAACTCCGTCTTGATGGAATGTGCGACACACTTGCTTGAGCCTCTCCAGGTGCTTGTACGGGTTCTCATCATCTTCACCACTGAACTGATGTTCGGCAGCAATTCGGATGATTCCTGACTTCAACTCGTAGGATCCTGACTCCGGCATCAGATTTGACTTTTGAAACTTCAAATCTTCCACTCTTGGAGTTAAGTACTCCGCGAGTGTCAGACCCTCACTCATCATAGTCATACCTGAAATATAGACAAAAATACAAAACAAAAGATCTATGACAGCAAAAATTTGCTGTACTTAGACCAAATTAAATCCAAACAAAATAACTAAATTTAAAACTAAATTTAAAATTTCAAAATTTAAAAACTACTCCTTATTTCGATAATAGCAAAATAAATAAATAAAATAGCACACTAATTAAAAAGCAAAATAAGCAAAACTAATTAATCACACAAACTATTAAAACTAGTAGTAACAAAGCTAATAAAAGATTAATAATAACGTAAACGATAATTATCCCCGGCAACGGCGCCAGAAAAGCTTGTTGACGGCACTTAAGCACGCCAAATCCTTATACTGCAAGCGCACAGTATCGCGGTAGCTTTTCCCCAGGATGAGTATCTTGGGTTTGTCAATCCGAGATTAATTATGCTTAAGATGCTATCAACCTAATATTAACTAAATTACTATCTAATTCTAATAGATCTAAATAAGCTTAAATGAAAGATAAAGGCTATCTAATTGCAATCTAATAACGGTTCTAATTATACTCTAAATATACTCTAATCAAGCTCTAATCTATTGCATAAAAGGAATAACCAACGATTAAACTAAACTCGGGATAGATAGGATTTAAACAGGCAAAAGGATCCACAAGAGATATGAGACAAACAACTTAAGAACTAAGAACCACCTTGATAAAGATCTAATCAACAAGCATAGAATAAACATGAATATGAATGTCAAAGATCTACTCGAACCTTTCCCCGGGCTCCACTGTCACTGGTAACCAGGTAATCGACGAACTAGTAAACCCTAACCATTTCTAAGCATGAGCAGATTCAATCTACTGATCAGGTAAAATAGATCTACTAAAAGACATGTGAGACATCTAGATTGTGGCCACAATAACACATGTAGACATGAAGCATTGCAAAGACATGGATCATAAACATGCATAAACAAGAAGCTAAATCTAAAAGACAAACTTTATTGATCAATCATCAAGGTTTTATCAAAGTATATAAGAAGTTCGAGGGATTTACTCAAGATACATCGAAATCCGTGACCCAAAGTCGTCGAGTTGAACTAGACGAAGAAGTCGGCGGAAGATGAGCTCGAGCAGCCCTCGGGAGGACCTGGGTCGGCCGACCAGACCCCCTAGGGGTCGGCCGACCCCCAGGCCTCCTGCCTCCTCTTGCTTGCTCCTTTCGCCGAGATGTCCCTCTCGCCGAGTTGAACGCTTTTGGCCCCCGAACTCTGCCCTAAACTCTCGGTGTACAATGGATTTGTGTCGAACAATGATGCCTCTCCCCTTGGGAGGCCATATATTTATACTCCGGAGAGTCCCCTATACAAGGAATCTAATAGGTCGGTTCTAAAAGTCCTAGTAGGACTTAAACACCTATTTCCATGTGTATACAAGCCTCTAGAAGAGTCCCGGTCGTCCTCCATCTTCCCTTGCTTGGATATGAAGCCATTGTCCTAGTCCTTCCAGAAATAGGATTTCCATATTCTGCAGCCTTTAGTATTTTGACCATAACTCTGTCTTCCGAAGTCCAATAAATGCAAACTCAGACTCTAAATTGTAGAGCTCGAAGAGATCTACAACTTTGGTATTCAAACTTTCTTCATTTGACATCGTTAAGGTCACCGAATTGGGCCCACAAGGTGCTGCTGTCCTGGAATCCGAGAATATCTCGAGTTTTAATTGGAAGTTTGATTGGATTTGTAATAAACCTTCCTTATCTTCATATTATTCATCCTTTATCCTCCGGAACATTCTCCATAATGGGCTTGGGTCTTCTTTTGGACTTTTAGCATAAATCCTTTCTTCGAGAAATCCTCAAATTTATATCAATTATACCTATTTTCCTGCAAAAATCAATAATGCACAAAAACAAAGAGCATTCTCGAAAACGGGGTTAATTGTTAGCAAAATAATAATAAATCATATAATTAATTTATGAAACGGCATAAAAACATATGAAATTATAACATAAATTTAGTACTTAAGCCGCGTCAACACTGTCCATTATTTTGGTTGATTTCTCGCAGGTTTGTAGCCTCAGGTTTATTTGTCCGTAGCTTTGTCCGTTTACACTAAACCTGACATTCCGGTGTAGAGGATTTGCATGGGCTTTGGACAGTATAAGTTCACATAAAATCTTGATTTGTTCGGTCCCTTGTTTTGGCATAGAGAGGACAATACTGTCCCTATGTCTTTCTCTGATTTTGAGTTTTCTTCAAGAATTTTGATGTGAAGCTTGATTTTCTTGGACCTTGAGCCTATGTAGCTTATACCTTTGCTGTTCCTGAAAGATTTGGCATGTGTGTGCATCCATAACTTGGCAATTCACTTGATCAAGCTACTAACCGTTGACCCCTCTTAATAGTGCGAACACTAGAAAGCTGTAAACCCTATCTAAGCAAGGATCCTTCAACACCATGATCCTTGACTCTAGAAAAGTCCTTAGCCTTCGAGATACGGATGAAAACCAAGTCCGCTTCCATGAAGTAAAACATTTGAATTAGGGGCCATTCACATAATCCAATGAGCAACCATTTTTGTATTCATTATTAAACCTGCACTCACAAGCTCATTAGATAACACTTAACCTTGTCAATCAATCACCGAAACTCACCTTAGGGCCTAGATGCTTACAATCTCCCCCTTTTTGGTGATTGATGACAAGTAAAAGACGGCAAGAGTAGAGATGGTAAATAAATTAAGAACAACGTCAACTACTCTAGCCTTAGACAAGGAAATTAAGCACAACGGAGCTCGAAGGCTCACCCAGAGTGATATAGACATGATAACAAAGAGCATACACAAGTACCAAAAGTCATGTCCATCCACAAAAGCCAAAAGAGCACAAAGCATACAGAGCACCAAGTCTACTACCATCCTACTCCCAACCTATCTCCCCCTTTGTCATCAAGGACCAAAAAAAAAAGGACCTAATCTCTCGGAGGAGGTGGAGGAGGAGAAGCCGGAGGTGGAGGAGGGCGACGTGAGATGAACTGAAAGCGCGTGTCGTCGTCACTGTCGGCGTCTGAATCACCCATCTCTGCAGCAGCCCTGTCCACGGCACCCAGCGGTGAGACGGGTACGACCGCTGTCTCTGGCTGTGCAGCAACTGCCTGGGAGCTCGCTGGCTGCGTGATCTGCTCTATCACTGGCTCCACTGTCTCCTCAAGCTGGTCTCTGCGAGAAGGTCCGGAGGAGGAGCCAGCACCTATGACCGAGGGACCCTGTGCCGGTGACTCAAACATAAGTGTAGTGGCTGCTAGAGGTGAGAGCACCGGTCGCAAGTCTGTCCGCAGCAGAGGTGAAAGAGGGAAAGTCCCTGGAGTGGAGGCACCTGCTAACTGAGCAGAGGGAGTGACCTGAGGTGGAGCCAGTAGAGTCATCTGAGGTGGAGCTGGCAGAGTCATCTGAGGTGGAGCTGGCAGAGTCTGCTGAGGCTGTGGTAGACCAAGAGCTCCTCGTACCTCAGACCTCAAGGAATCGATCTCGTGCCGGTACTCCTGACGCTGCTCCCTGAGTGACGTGCGGATCTCCTCAAGTATGATCGTCTGTCTTGCCTCCTGTCTATCAGCTCTGTCTCGAGTCTCTCTCTGAAAGTCAAGCTGAGCCTGGTGTAAGGTCAGGAGCTGCTGAGTCTGCTGCTGCTGCACTCGAGTGTGCTCGGCCTGCTGCTGAAGTAAGGCCTGGAGAATCCCCTGCAGAGCATCTGGCTGTGTGACCTGGGCCTGAGAGACCACTGGGGCCGAAGGTAGTGAAGGTGGTCGTGGCTCCCCTGAGCCTCCGGCCTCGGCATCGTGTGCTGCAGGCGGAAAGAAGTGTGCCTGCTCCTCCTCATCATCATAATCTGAGTCTGAGGTAGTGGAGGCGTAGTAAAACGAAAGAAAACCTGCCTCTGCTGCCTCCAGCTCCTCATCCTCTGCCTCTACTTCGGCCCTATCCTCGGCAGGAATCTGCTCGCGAACGGCTCTGGCTGCCCGGCCACCTCTTCTCTGATCATCTCTCATGGCAGGCCTATAGTCCGGGAAGCGAGTCTGGGTGCCACGGTACAGTGCACGAAAGTCTGCATCCCCCTCACCTAACTGATATAGAATGTGTGTGATCCAGTGAGCATATGGCATCTGTCGTCGTGTAGCCGTCCCATCGACTATCACATCCTCCATCTCTGCTAGAATAACATCCACAATGTCAAAATCCATGAACTTGGTGAGGAAAGTCATTACTGCCTGCTGTAGAGCTGTGAGTCCCTCTCTGAAGCCTGCCTTAGGAACCAAAGACCTCCTCAAGATCTGCAACAGGAGCTGGTACTCTGGCCTGAGCCTGTCTGGAGTCCTCGGAGTGTCCGCAAGCATCTCACATCTGAACAAGTGTCTGACCTGGTCCAGTGGTGGTGCTGTACCTGCGTGACCTCTGTAGGGTGGAGATATTCCGTCGTAGACGACGGAGTGCACTGAACGATCTCTCACGGGCACACCGAGTAGCTCCGCTATCCTTTCCCTATATAGCCTGTGCTCCGTCCCATTGAACATGAAGTGAATAAAGTGCCTCTGGTCGGCGATGTAGAGGGTAGCATAGAACACCCTAACCCAGTCCTCAACGTACGTGTGTGAACTGGTCATCAGGTCAACGAGCCCTGGATAGTGATCAAAGTACTGCCTGATGTCGTGTCCACTGACAGTGTTAGCCCTGTCGAAATCTATCGCTGCCTGAGGCATGAGCCTGTGACCTCCCTGCAAGGCACTCTCGTACAAGCTGGCCTGCAACACTGTCCAAAAGCGACGGTCAATCCTGAAGTCTCTCGGCCTGGGGTAGAACTCGTCCACTGTCATGTCATACCGAAGGGCCTTGATGCCCTTGGTCTTCCTGCGCCTCAGATCAAATAGGCGGATGTCCTCATTGGCCATTACACTGCGAGGTCCTGTGTGCGGTGGCTCTCGGGGCTGCTCCTGTGGCTGCTCCTCCTGACTCAACCGTCCTGCTGACGGAGTGGCTCCTCCGCGAGTGCGAGGGCGGCCTCCGCGAGAGCGAGCTGTGCTCGGAGGAGTCGCTGTCTGGGGTGGAGCCTGCTGCCTGGTGCGAGTGGATCTGCGCTGTCCTCCGATCTGCAGGCTAGCCCCAGCTCCCCCTCTCTCTGCTCTCTCTGCTGCATCTGCTACTGCCTGTGCTATCTCGGCCTCCTTTTGGGCCTTTGACTTCCGCTTCTTCCTAGGCTCCTCTGGAATAGGCTCCTTGCCCTTCCTCTTCTCGTGACCCATCTGTTGACAAGACAAAGAACCAGGATAGGCACGAAGATTTCAGATAAGAATACGAGAATAACTAGACATAAGATAAGTCCTAAAGCAAAGAATTAGACTGATAATAGCCTAGCATGTCATGTCGATTATCAATTCTTAGAATTTTAGCTAAAATTGCGTGACCATCTCACAATTAGAGCCAAAATCATTTGTCCATACTTAATTGACATGAAAAACTCAATTCCGTACTTAAAACAGCATGCTACGACTATCCATAACTCTCAACTCCCCCTCAATCCATGCACATTGTAGATAGAACCATGAATTCAGTGCCAAAATTACTCCAAATTCATCAATTTGTGATCCAATTTCATGAATTGAGTACTAATTCCATACAAAAAGGCCTAGGGTTACACAAATTTGGGGTAAATTCAAACCAAACCCTAGCTGTTTTGAGGCAAAGGAGCTCACCGCCGGAGAGGAGGGAGGGAGCACCCGGCAGCGGTGAGATGAGACGACGGCGGTGGCGCTCGGTGTGGCACAGACCGACGGCGAGGGGGTGGCGGCGGCAGTGGAGAGCGGCGGCTCGGGTGGAGCAGTGGCGAGGACGGTGAGGAGCGGCGGCGCGTGCGGCGAGGAGCAGCGGCGTGTGCGGCGAGGAGCGGCGGCGCGAGGGCAAGCCGGCGGTGGAGTGTGTGCGGTGGCTCGGTCGGCGGTGAGGTAGAGCGGCGACGGCGGTTCGGAGCGGGCGCGCGTTGGTGTATGCGGTCAAACGAGAAAGAGAGAAAAGGGATTGGTCACTGCTCGCGTACGGGGCCCATTTGTCGGATAGAGATTAAGACCGGACAATCCGGTTTGGATACCTCGGACAAACGATCGGCCAAAGGGACCTGAGTTCGCAGAATACGGTGGGAGCTAGACCGGACAATCCGTTTTGGTACAAAAGGCTGGAGCGGACAAAGGAGGAGTCTTGTCCGGTCTATGGTTCTGCACAGCGCTTCAAACATGTAGAAGGTATTGTCCGGAGTATATGACCGGACAAAGGTCCGTCCTATTTTTCCTGACGCTCATGTCTTGCGATTTCTCTCTATCTTCTTAGGACAGTACAGTCCGGTTTAAGCCGTAGGGCCTGAACGGACAAACTTGTTCATCTTGTCCGGTCTTCGATTGATAAGACGCGCCTAAGCCACCAGAACGTATTGTCCGAGGCTCGAACCGGACAAATCTCCGTCCATGTTTTCCTGACGCTCCTGTTTTCCAGTTTCTCTCCTTCTGCTTGGATCGGATAGTCCGGTTCATCTGAAATAGCCGGAGAGGACAAAGGCTACCATCTTGTCCGGTCTCTGATTCATACGTTGAGCCTGAGCCACTGAGACAGTATTGTCCGAAGCCTTGGACCGTACAAACCTCCCTTCTATTTTTCCTGACGCTTCCAACATTTGATCCCTTTCACCATCTGCGGAGAGTATTGTCCGGTCTCAACCAAACTATGTGAGCGGACAAATGATCCATCTCGTCCGGTCTGCAGTGTGAGGTTTGCACTAGAAAACTGAAGACCGTATTGTCCGACCCTGATAACTGTACCAACCTTCGTCTTATTTTACATGAGACACTGAATTCTCACCTGCTTACTTCTTGCATTAACCGAAATGTCCGAGGCTTGTATCCTCTTTTTTTTTAATTTTAAAGAACGGACATTTCGGTTTTGAGAAGTTTTAGACACAGCTGAAAAGCTTTCCCACATTGCCTTTCACATATAAAATTCGAACAAACACATGTGTTGGGCATGTAGGAACGAAACCCTCACCCCTCAAAATAGTTTGCACCAAACTTGTGCATATAGTTTTGTTTTGTAAAGAGACGAAAGAGGATTCGAAAAGAACCAAAAGGAATGTATGAGTCTTTTCCGAAGAGCTCAATAGAGATGGAGGCTCTAGTCCTTCGGGAACATGACTCAATAAGCGTTAAGCACTCATAAAACATTACTTTGCCCACTTTTATGAGTTGAAAGAATTGCATTAAGGGCAATACTTCTTTCTCATTTAGTGGCTCCTTTGTGACTCTACCGCATGCAATGCCAAACAAGCTACCATGCATTACAAGAATTTAAATATGCGTGCACATCTATATGACAGGAAAAATGCATTGCAAGAATTTAAATCTAGCTTGTCAAGTTTGAACCTCCCGCAAGCTTCCTCAGGGTGAGCCCAACTACAAGCCTTGAGCAAAACCAAGTACCACCGGCTCAAGCTAGACCCTGCTCACCCCTATCTTGAAGAAGTCTGACAAGCACTTACTTAAGGCAAAATGCATGCAATGCAAGATTATATGACAGGGCAACCTATATGAAGTTGGACCAGTCCAACACGTTAAGCTCACTTCGCAACCTACAAAAGGTCTCCTCTCCTAAGGGCTTAGTGAAGATATCCGCCAATTGCTCCTCGGATCTCACTCCGGTTATGGTGATATCACCTTTGGCCTCATGATCACGCAAGAAGTGATGGCGAATATCAATGTGCTTAGTGCGAGAGTGTTGGACGGAGTTTTTAGCTATCTTAGCGGCACTCTCATTGTCACAAAGGAGAGGCACAGAGCCACAAACAACACCAAAGTCCAAAAGGGATTGCTTCATATATAGAATTTGGGCACAACATGCACCGGCCGCTATATATTCCGCCTCCGCAGTGGACAAAGCCACACAGTTTTGCTTCTTACTTGACCACGAAACTAGGGATCGCCCAAGCAAATGGCACCCCCCGGAGGTACTCTTGCGATCGACACGGTATCCGACGAAGTTCGAATCCGAGTATCCCAAGAGTTCTAACTTAGCGCCCTCGGGGTACCATAGGCCTATACTTGGGGTGTGCTTGAGATACCGAAGTATCCTCTTCACGGCCGTAAGGTGGGATTCCTTAGGAGCCGCTTGGAAGCGAGCGCACAAGCACACACTAAACATTATATCCGGCCTAGATGCGGTGAGATAGAGTAGCGAACCGATCATGGAGCGGTAGGTGGATTGATCAACGGGCTTCCCGTCCACGTCGGCATCGAGATGTTCATTCGTAGACATTGGAGTGCTAATTGGCTTGCAATTACCCATCTTGAACTTCTTGAGTAGATCTCTACAATATTTTTCTTGATGGATGAATATTCCTCCCTTCACTTGCTTTATTTGAAAACCAAGGAAGAAATTTAGCTCGCCAATCATGGACATCTCGAACTCCCTAGACATCATATCACCAAACTCATGGCTTAGTTTCTCGTTAGTACAACCAAAGATAATATCATCAACATAGATTTGACAGATGAAGAGATCCCCATTGACGTCTTTGGTGAACAGTGTCATGTCGATTTTGCCGATCTTGAATCCTTGCATGATGAGGAAGTCCCTTAGCCGTTCATACCATGCCCGTGGAGCTTGTTTGAGTCCATACAAGGCTTTGTGCAACCTATACACATGATTAGGCTTCCTCGGATCTTCAAATCCGGGCGGCTGGTCAACATAAACAAGTTCATTAATAAAACCATTGAGAAAGGCACTCTTCACATCCATTTGATAAAGTTTTATCTTATGATGTGAAGAGTAAGCAAGAAGGATACGGATGGCTTCAAGTCTTGCAACCGGGGCGAATGTTTCGCCAAAGTCCAAACCTTCCACTTGTGCAAATCCCTTTGCCACAAGCCTTGCCTTGTTGCGCACCACCACACCATGTTCATCTTGTTTGTTGCGGAAGACCCACTTGGTGCCAATGATGTTCTTGTTCTTTGGACGCTCTTCAAGCACCCATACTTCATTGCGAGCGAAGTTGTTCAACTCCTCTTGCATGGCTATGATCCAATCGGGGTCCGCAAGAGCTTCCTCTACACAAGTAGGCTCCACACAAGAAACAAACGAGTAATGTTCACAAAATGAGACAAGGTTACGAGAACGAGTTCTTACTCCCCTTGAAGGACTCCCAATCACTTGGTCGATGGGGTGATCCTTGGAGATGCGTCCATGTCTCACTAGTGGCCTTCTTGGTGCCATGGGTGGTGATGACTCATCATTTGATGCTTGTGGCACTCCTTGATCTCGATTGTCCGGCACTTCGTCAACTCCACCTTGTTCTATCTCTCTTTCTTCATTCTCATCCAAATGAGGTGACATGGAGGTGCTTAGTCTTGATGGAGAATTTTCTCCCCCTTGATCATTGTCTTCATGCACCTCCTCCGGCTTTACGTCCCCTACAGTCATATTCTTCATAGCATCGCGTAGGGGTTCATCATCTACATCATCATGAGAGAACATCTCCCCTTGGGAGCCATTAGTCTCATCAAACTCTACGTCACACGTTTCTTCAATCATTCCAGTGGTTTGATTGAATACACGGTATGCCTTCGAGTTTGATGCATAACCCACAAAGAAACCAACATCGCAACGTTTTTCGAATTTACCGAGCCTTTTCTTTTTGTAGATGAAGCACTTGCAACCGAAGACCCGGAAGTAGGAGATGTTGGGTTTCCTCCTAA
The DNA here is from genome assembly GCA_022530915.1 of Paspalum notatum. NCBI lineage: Eukaryota > Viridiplantae > Streptophyta > Magnoliopsida > Poales > Poaceae > Paspalum > Paspalum notatum. Next base: position 7,122,263 of record CM039691.1, read on the forward strand.
TGAGGAGCTCATAAGGTGTCTTGCCAAGTAACCGATGAAGATAGACACGATTTGAAGCATGGCATGCCGTGTTGATTGCTTCCGCCCAAAAATCTTCCGACGTGCCATAGTCATCCAACATGGCTCTTGCGAGAGTTATCAACGTCTTGTTCTTTCTCTCAACAACTCCATTTTGCTGAGGTGTATAGGTGGCAGAGAATTCGTGCTTGATGCCTTCTTCATCACACCAGTCATCCACCTTGTAATTTTTGAATTCGGAGCCATTGTCACTCCGGACCTTCACAATGTTGAGCCCAAACTCACGTTGAGCCCGCTTGGCAAAGATCTTGAACTTGTCCGGAGTCTCACTCTTATCACCTAGAAACAAAGTCCAAGTATACCGTGTAAAATCATCAACAATGACTAGGCAATAGAGATTACCACCAATGCTCTCATAAGTAGTGGGACCGAATAGATCCATGTGAAGAAGTTGGAGCGTCTTGGAGGTTGAGACACAAGTCTTCATTGGATGGTGACTTGCGACTTGCTTGCCGGCTTGACATGCGCTACAAAGCTTGTCCTTCTCAAATGTGACGTCCTTCACGCCGGTCACCATCCATTTCTTGACAACCTTCTTGAGTTGGCTCATTCCAATGTGTGCAATGCGCCGGTGCCAAAGCCAACCTAAGGAAGACTTGGAAAAGAGGCAAGTTGTTGATGAAGTCTTCATCTCACTAAAATCAACAAGGTAGAGGTGGCCGTGCCGGAACCCTTGAAATACCATGGATTTATTCTTTTCACTTTTCACTACAACACAATTCTTGTCAAATTCACACGTTAGACCAAGATCGCACAATTGTGCGATTGAGAGGAGATTAAAGCTCAAGGACTTAACAAAGAGAACGTTAGAGATTGATAGATCATTTGAGATAGCAATTTTACCCAACCCAATGACTTTGCCCTTTGAATTATCACCAAAGGTGACTTGCTCTTTGTCGCCGGGGTCTTCTAGTGAGGTGAACATACCATCATTGTCGGTCATATGTTGCGTGCAACCACTATCAAGTACCCAATGCTTTTCACCGGCTTTGTAGTTCACCTACACATAGAGAAGTCATTTTTGAGTTTTGGGCACCCACGCAAGCTTTGGTCCTTGCACGTGAGTGACTAAGACTTTAGGAACCCAAAGTTGCTTGGGAAGCTTCCCCTTCTTGTTCTTTATGTCCTTGCCAATGAACTTTGCCTTCACCTTGCCATTAACCTTGCTCAACAAGTAGATGTTATTATCATACATAGATTTGTAGTTAGAAGGTAATTTAGGAGGAGGGCGATTGGGGATGGGACACTCCCTAGAGTGGTGACCGGTGATCATGCAATAGTTGCAATAGGAGCCCACTCCTTTGATGAAGCTATCCTTGACCTCCGGTGAAGGAGTGTCATCCACTTTTGGTGGCTCGGGGTAGGATCCAAGTCCTCTTCCTTCATAATTTCGGAGATTATGGAACAATATTTCTTGATGAATATACTGTCCTCTATTGAGCTTAGCAAGCCCACTTTTCAATCCTTCAATTTGAGCCTCCAATTCTTTCACCCTTTCTCCTTCACACTTAGGCAAGTCATTAGTAGCAAGGGGACCGGGAGCAAGGTCCTCACAAGAGGTAGAGACATTGACTTTGACCACATGAGAGGTGGTAGAGTGCTCAAGACTTGAGTCAATGATCTCATAGGCAATTTCAAGCTCTTGATACTTGTGAGTCAATTCTCTATGCTCTTGCACAAGCCCCTTGTACTTCTCCTCATTTATCTTGCTAATGTCATGATTTTTGGAGTGGACCTTGACAAGGTTTTCATGTTTAGCAAGTAATGAGTTATGAGAAACCTCAAGATCAATGTGTAACTTCTTTAGAGTTGAGTTTCCCTCCTCAATTTGCTTGACATATGCTTTGGTCTTAACTTGCTCTTTAAGCAAGGCATTATGTTTTTCAAGCAAATCGTGGTGGCTCTCCTCTAGTTTAGCAAGAGTGCTCTCAAGATGCTTTACATTCCCCTTTTCCCTCTTGATCACGGAAACGTACTCATCGATCAAAGAAGCAAGTTCATCGGGAGAAAGCTCATCATCACTATCATCTACTTCTATTTCCCGTACCTTGGAGCCCTTGGCCATGAGGCACATGGGTGGTGGAGGAAGTGTTGGCCCCTTGGTGGAGATAGCAAGCCCGACAAAGTCATCATCATCACTTGAGCCTTCACTTGTTTCTTCATCGGTCACCCATTCATTTGTTTCACACATGAAGCTTCTTTGGGGACCTTTCTTCTTTTTTGGAAAGAGCTTTGCCTTAGAGTCATTCTTCTTCTTGTAGAATGGCTTGCGCTTGGGCTTCTCTTCCTCTTCATCATCGGACTCATCTTTCTTGATCTTGCCTTTGCGCATGTCCGGTTTGGGGCACTCATAAGAGATGTGGCCATTTTCACCACAATTATAGCACTTCTTCTTGTCATCTCTCCTTGGCCGGAACGCCTTTCTCTTAGAGTCAAAATTGAACCCCCTTCTTGTTGATCTTTGCATGAAGGCGGTTGAACTTCTTCATCATAAGAGCTAGTTCGGCATCATCCTCATCGCCACTTGAGTCATCATCTTGCTCTTCTTGCTCTTCTTCGCTTGAGGAGCTTAGAGGTGGAGGCATTACTTTCTTGGGAGTGTGGGGTTTCTTGGTCTTGGCCTTGAGTGCTACGGTCTTGCTTGGGGAAGACTCTTCCGTGATGCCAAGAACCCCCATCTCATGAGCTCGAATTTGGCTCACCACCTCACTCACTTCAAGTGTGTCAAGATTCTCCTTTTGAAGCATGGTGTTGATGATGTTGTACTTGGGCTTGATGAGGATGCGGAGGATCTTCCGGTTGATGGTGCCCTTGTCAAGTTTACAGACATCAAGAGCATTAATGTCCTCAATGATGACATTCAAGCGAGAATACATGGAATTGCAATTTTCATAAGAATGCATCTTGAAGTCATCATACTTAGCCTTAAGCACATGATATTTTTGCTCTCTAACTTTAGTGGTGCCCTCATGAATTTCAACAAGTTCGGCCCAAATTTCACAAGCATTGAGTTTGCTCGAGACCCTAGCAAACACCTCTTGGCTAATGCTTTCAAAGATAGCATTTCAGGCCCTAGCATTCCACTTGATTTGGTCATTAGTGTGAGGCGCAACGAAACCATGCTCGGTAGCTTCCCAAACTTCGGGGGCAATAGACTCAAGGTATGCTCGTATGCGAGCTTTCCAATAGCTAAAGTTATTGCCCTCAAAGTAGGGGACCGAGCCACCCATCTTAGACATCTCGCTCTAAGCGATGAAGCTTAGTGATCCAATGAGCAACGAGGCTCTGATACCACTTGTAAGGATCGAATGCCCAAGAGGGGGGTGAATTGGGCTAATTTCAAACTCTAAACGAAAATCCTTAGCCTAATGAAGCTACAAATTAGCCCACTTCACCCTCTACACGAACCTACTCTACACGACAAGACAAGGAACCCTACTCATGCTAGTGGAAAGGAAACCGCAACGAAAGCAAGGACTAGCAACCCTAATGACCATAGCAAGGGACATACTAGCCAAGATGAGACTAACTATGATGACTACTAGAAGCAATCCTTGAAAATAGCAAGAACCGAAAGAGCATCAATTAGAGGGACAAGGGAGAGAGACAACCGGAATTTTTCCCGTGGTATCGGAGGTTTGGCACCCTCCCCTAGTCCACGTTGCGACACACCCTAGAGTGTTTTGCCGCCTCCCATGCTTGTGGGCGCTCACTAAGAGTCTCCGTTCGCCATCCCGGCAAGGTGGAGCTCAAGCCTTGTACACCGTTGTTCTTCGGGCTTCCACAATCCCCTTGGCAAGCTCCGAGAACGCACCCCGGTCACCAAGTCCGCCTAGGTGCTGCCAATCACCAAGAGTAACAAGCCACCGGTCTTCACTTGATCTTGATCCTCACCAAGATGGATGCACACAAGCCTTGACCTTGATCTTGCTCTCAAAGGATGAATATGTAAGTAGTTATTGCAAAGAGTTGAAGCACAAGGGCTCTCTGTGTGTATGAAGTTTCTGGAGTGTCGAAAGAGCACGAGATGGAGTGAAGGAACCCATATATATAGCCCTCAAGATGATAGAGCCGTTGCACAAAGAGAGCTGCTGACGCAGAGTACATAGTATTGTCCGGTCCATTGCTTTTTCCAACATTGGACAATACTGTCCATATACTTTACCAACGGTCACTGACTCAGTACGTCATTGTACTTTTGTCCTTAGGTTTATACCATCTCGAACATCGGACAATACTGTCCATGTATTCACTTGCATACTCAGAAAATCGTAGCCTCAGGTTTCTTTGTCCTTAGATTTATACTGTCCTTAACTTCGGACAATACTGTCCATGTATTCACTTGCATACACAGGAAATCGTAGCCTCAGGTTTCTTTGTCCTTATATTTGTACTGTCCCCAACTTCGGACAATACTTTCCATGTATTCACTGGCATACTCAGGAAATCATAGCCTCAGGTTTCTTTGTCCTTAGATTTGTACTGTCCTCAACTTCGGACAATACTGTCCATTGTTTTGGCTGATTTCTCGCAGGTTTGTAGCCTCAGGTTTATTTGTCCGTAGCTTTGTCCGTTTACACTAAACCTGACATTCCGGTGTAGAGGATTTGCATGGGCTTTGGACAGTATAAGTTCACATAAAATCTTGATTTGTCCGGTCCCTTGTTTTGGCATAGAGAGGACAATACTGTCCCTATGTCTTTCTCTGATTTTGAGTTTTCTTCAAGAATTTTGATGTGAAGCTTGATTTTCTTGGACCTTGAGCCTATGTAGCTTATACATTTGCTGTTCCTGAAAGATTTGGCATATGTGTGCATCCATAACTTGGCAATTCACTTGATCAAGCTACTAACCGTTGACCCCTCTTAATAGTGCGAACACTAGAAAGCTGTAAACCCTATCTAAGCAAGGATCCTTCAACACCATGATCCTTGACTCTAGAAAAGTCCTTAGCCTTCGAGATACGGATGAAAACCAAGTCCGCTTCCATGAAGTGAAACATTTGAATTAGGGGCCATTCACATAATCCAATGAGCAACCATTTTTGTATTCATTATTAAACCTGGACTCACAAGCTCATTAGATAACACTTAACCTTGTCAATCAATCACCGAAACTCACCTTAGGGCCTAGATGCTTACAGAGTTCAACTCTCAACGAAAGCAAATTCCTTCTTCTTTTTTTGGCATTTTTTTCTATTTTAAATTTATTTTCTAAGTAATTACCCACCTTTGTCATTATAAAAGGTTTTAAGTTCACTCTCAATGAAAGCAAATTTCTCTTTTTTGACAGATTTTTTCCATTTTCAATTTATTTCTAAATAATTAACCACCTCTGTCATTATAAAATGTTTTGAGTTCAACTCTTAACGAAAGTAAATTTCTTCTTTTTTGCAAATTTTTTCCATTTTCAATTTTACTCTCAGTTTTTTGTCAAACTTTTCCATTTACAAATTTACACTGCTAAATGATGCTGTAACTTTTTTCATAAAGATTCTAGAAACCTTTATATGAAACATATATTTTGTGCCTAATCTTGCTATTACTAATTGAAAAATCTTTTTTAAACCTCCTTATTAATCCTCACAAGATGGCTAAATAAAAAATAAAATCAAATAAATTCTCACAATAATCAGAAACATTTATCATCGATTGCAGATTGAAATCTTAAAAGCAACTATGTCTGTTTTCTATGTAATTATACTGTCATCCATCGTGTAGCTCCATTAATAGATATGTTTTCTAAGAAGAAGATAAATCCTAAAAATTCTTATAAAAATCAGAAACATTCCGTCATCCATCACGCAACTCTAATAATAGTAGTCATAGATATATTATAGTTTCTAAAAAATTACCCACCATGACATTACGAAAGATGAAATAAAATAATCCCCTAAATTTGTATAAAAATTGTCATCGTGCCATTATAAAATATGAATTAAATAACCCCTTAATTTGCATAAAAATTACCAACCATGCCAATTCTAAAATACGAATTAAATAACTATCTAAATTTCCATATAAATTACTCATCATGCCATTATAAAAAATGAATTAAAATAAACTTTAAATCTACATATAATTACCCAATATGCCATCAGATAAATTTAAAATAATTTCTAAATTTGTATACACATTACCGTAATTGAGTTATGAAGGATCAATTAAAATATCACCTCTAACATTACTAAAAAATAAATCTATATCTCTTAAACTCCAACACGTGCGAGAGCACGGGTTGATGAACTAGTAGTTCTAATACAAATTCAGAAATCTCTTTCCCCACCACCAAAATTCATGAAATTTCGGCAAAATTGGTGTAAATAGTACATAAACTACTCACATCCGGAGCCTACCCGGCTCGCAGCGTTTTCCCCGGAAGAGGCACCGATCGGCACCGAAGCGCACACAGCCAAGTACAACCCCCCTCCCCCCCAACAAAATTAATGGGACTAAGAAGAAGACCTTTCCGCGCAAGCTGAGAAAACCCCCACCCAACTCATACGCAGCGGCACCACAACCCTGTGAGAGGGGCCGGCCACAAACCTACGCTTTGGCGTGCGGCGAGTGAGTGAGGGGATTTTTTTGGGTGCCCCAAGATTTTCCAGCGGCACTAAAGCGCACGCATTAGGATTCGAACGTTGGTTGGCTACCTGCCATCCGGTCGTGCTAACCAAAGGTCGGAAGGCTTCTCCTTCAAACTATAGCGATCGTGAAAGATAAGCACTCAAGTCCCGCGTGTATTACCACACTTCTCAAACTTGTTATAGGTACCAGTCTTTCTAGTATTTTTTATACTACTCTTTCACGTTTGGGATCCAGATTCAGTACTTACCTCCAGTCTCACTGAAATCCACCAATAAGAAACGTACCTTACTCACTGAAATCCACCAATAAGACAAGTGTGTCACATTTAATGTAAAAAATCAAACTGCATATAGTCCAAAACGGAGGGAATAATTGATTTCCAAAGCCGGACCGTATGATAGGACCCCCCTCGCACTTCCGTCGGTTGTTGCGCTACAAATCTTTTATACAGTAGTGAGGTATATAAAAAGATGTTCCATAGTCATCTTTGGTGAAGATTCTACTGGAGCAGTCCGTCCGTTCTTGCGCTACAAATCTTTTATGAGTACCGGTAAAATGCCCGTGCGTTGCAATGGGAGAAAAAAAATCTTTAAACATCTCTAGATCAATACATATAAGAATAGACTCGCAAATAAATTCTATATCATATTGTTTCGATTTTTTCTTTGCATGTGACCGAAATTTAAGTGGTGTCAGTTTGGTAAAGAATATTATTTTTTTGCTTTCCGGTAATATATAGAACATTGAAAACGGAGTCCATATACGACATGGGTATCCGTTTTTACATAGGTTGCTCCTGTCGTCTGAATCGGGTTTCCGAATAAATTGTAGGCCATATTGTCTTAACGATTTCCGTTAATTGAAGCGAATTTTAGAGTTATATCAGTTGGGTTGAAAAAAATTGTTATTTTAGCTTTCCATCGATACATAGAACATCATGATAAGCTATGTTTTTTTATGAAAGACTATCGCTTTGCCATAAAAGACTATGACTCCGGCACAGCTAAAACGCAACATGCTTATGGAAACGTGCTAAAACGCTGGCACAACTCGTTACAAAATAAAAACGAGACGTGCCGAATCACTAACAAGCCGAGTTGAGCGAGCTACGAGTTTTTTTTTTTTCCGACCATACTTACAGCTTAGCAACAGCAATATGCATACATGAAAACAACGACCATGTCTCCACACCAAGTCACCAACAAGCTGCAACCTGCATCAATCTACGACTTGGAAATCCCATCACGCATAGAGTTCAGAAGGGAGCCTCGGGTGGACGACGACCTCAAGCGGGACCTTGCGCGTGGTCGACAGCCCAACCACTTCGTCCATGCTCAGATCCTCCTTCACCATACCCTCCGGCAGCCTCCACGTAAACCCGTGGATCAGGTTGGCCAAGCTCAAATGTATCTGCTTCAGCCCAAGGTTATAGCCAGGGCACATACGCCGGCCGGACCCGAACGGCAGCAGCTCGAAGTGCTGCCCTTTGGCATCGATCTTGCTCCCGACGAACCTCTCCGGCGAGAACTCCTCCGGCGCGTCCCACAGAGCCGGGTCCCTGCCGATAGCCCACACGTTGATAATAACGCGCGTGCCCTTGGGGATGTCGTAGCCGCCGACGGACACGTCCTCGCGGGCGACGTGCGGCGCGAGGAGAGGCGCGACGGGGTGCACGCGCATGGTCTCCTTGACGATGGCCTCGAGGTAGGGAAGCTGGGCCATGTCCTTCTCCGTGACCCAGCGGCCGCGGCCGACGACGCGGTCGAGCTCCTCCGTCGCCGCGGCGAGGATGGAGGGGTTCCTCAGGAGCTCCGACATGGCCCACTCCACGGTGGCGGACGAGGTGTCCGTGCCGCCGGCGATGATGTCCTGGGTGAAGGCCTTCACGCCGACGCGGCCGATCTGGACGTCGGCGGTGGGGTCGTCGGCGAGCTGCATCAGCACGTCCACCATGTCCCGCGCCACGAAGCCGTCGCCCTCGCGCCGCCGGCGCTCGCTGTGCTCGTCGAGGACGTGCTCCATGAACGCGTCGAACATCTCCCCGTTCTTCTTCATCCGCCGCACGTAGCCCTGCAGGTCCAGCCAGTCCAACCACGGGATCCAGTCGCCGATGTTGAGCACGCCGTTGAGCAGCATCAGCTCGTCCAGCATCCAACTGAACTCGGCCAGGGACGGCACCGGCCCCTCCGCCGCCTTCTCGCCGCCGGCGAACAGCCGCTTGCCCAGCACCATCCGCGTGATCACGTTCATGGCGAACGTGGACAGGTGGTCCTTGTTGAGCCGCACGGCGCGCCCCGACGCCGACGCCGACGCCGAGAAGAGGCCGCGCACGAGCGAGCGCACCTCCTCGGCGCGGATGTGCTCGAACGACGCCAGCCTGCCGGGGCTGAACAGCTGGGTGGCGCAGATCCGGCGTGCGTGGCGCCAGTACGCGCTGTAGGGCGACCACAAGATGTCGGCGTAGTTGTAGGTGGTGTGCTTGCCGGCGGCCGTCCTGGGCCGGTCCAGGAAGACCGTGTCATGAGTCTTGAGGAAGAACTTGGCCATGTCCACCGACGAGCCGACGACGACGGAGTAGGAGCCAAAGCGGAGGTGCATGAGCTGGCCGTACTTCTTGGAGAGCTCGTGGATGGAGCGATGCGGGAGCGTGCTGATCAAGTTCAGGTTGCCGATGATAGGCCATGGTCTCGGACCCGGCGGGAGGCTGCGAACACGGCGCCGGGACGTGGTTTTGAGTGTGCGGAGGATCACCGTGGCGAACACCAGCATGGCAAGGAAGGTGACTAACGGTGGTGAGAGCTCCATTGGGGATGCGGTGATTGGCTTGGCGCTCCAATGGATAGGAATGCAAGATGATGTCGCCTGGGGACGAACGTTGTGCTACTTATATAGCACTTCAACCTGCTAGGCTAAGCCCAGTGTACTGAATCGTGTTATTTTTCTATCACATATGTGAACATACATGATACAACTCATCCAATGCATAGTATATTAGTGACATTTAGAACCGTATATTGGTCATGTTTCTTCAGAACACCAAGTCAATTTATTATTTTATTATTACATTTACTATATTGGAAAATTTGATTTTACAATGTTAAACTATCCAGATCATCTGATTCTCAACCTTGAACAACATATTTCGAAGCTGGGTTTATATATTCTCAATATCAAACTACAATATTACACCGAGTACCTCAAATTATCTAAAACTGAACAAGTGTGTCCTTTTAGCTGATTTCAAAGCTAGATTTATATATTTTTAAGAAATTCTATTTAATATATAGAAATTAATAATTTTTTAGATTGAAAAAAATATAGAACTTGTACCAATTTATTTTCTAAAAATACAACCTATTTATTGGCTATCTACTTGGAGTTAACTGAAATTTATTTATCAGCGTTTCTAGTGTTTTATTTAGATCAATAAAACAAAAGGTGTAGGAATAAATGAGTTTTAAATGTCTTCAAATAGAGCATAAAAAAGATTATATTTTTTTAAAAACAATAATAAAGTTTAATATTTTTTGATTTAAAATAAATTAATTGTGAGTTTTTAGATTTAAAAAAGATTTTATTAAACAACCATCTGCTACAGATTAAAGAGTAGGTGCGGGTATTGTATTGAAAATGAACACGAGAGCGGGCGAGCGCCAAATAAGAAATTGACTGGACATAGATGCCAATTTTTTATGAACTTCTAGCATTTGTGCCTCTTTATAAAATTGCTAACCAGTGCAGGGGCATAGGTTTAATCCATTAATGGATCGAATAACCTATAAAAACTGTCTAGTCCTAACTTTTATAAAAAATAGTAAGTTAATTTATACCTTTGAGTCGTTAACTCGTACAGTAAACATCTAGAAGGTGTATGATGATTGCTCTTTCCCAGGTCAGCGTCTCTGACGAGGCCATTTCATCAGCGAAACCAATAACAAAGTTTGCGACTGCATACACGCAGAGTCATTTCATAATTTTGCGGTGCCAGATAGTAGCTAGCCACTTATTTAGCGTTTTAATTAGTACAAGACGGGTAAGTGATACTGACGGCCCTGGTATCTAATCACTTGTTTAGCTATACTGCGATTACAAACGGACAAGGGTGAGCAGGTATGGTTATATTTGTATAGCTCCAGTCTAGCCCTGAGAAGTATGCAAGACTTTAATATTCTAAAATAAAATAAATGGTTTAAATAAATGTCTTTACTCTATTATAATTTTAAACCAAATGCCATTAGTATGTCCATAGCTCTAGTTCCAAGAATTTCTGGAGCCAATGGTAATTAAATTTTATAAAGTATTAAAGCTAGAGTTGTGCCAAACTAACAAACATAGATGTGATACGAATTGAGGTACATGTGAACCTTTTGAGTTCTGCTTGTGTAGTTTTACTTATCTGAAACTTCAGCTTTAATTAATTAACGTATTATATGCTGAAGTTTAGAAAACCCCCATGGGGAGCTCTGGACTGTTCTAATGATGTTACAATCATTGCTATGGTCTTGATTTCTGTACTTGAATATGTAGCTCCTGCCTAAGCTCTGTCTAGTTCGCTTAGCTAGGTTGTGTGCACAAGTGTTGGATTGAAACTTGAAAGGAGTAATCCTGATCTTTGGATTGCTCCACAATTTGTGCTATTGTTAGTCTTATTCTCCATCTTGCCGCATTCTGGATTGGTTTGACACCATTGAGATTGTTAACGAGTAACTGGAATATGTGAAGTAATTGCATGGGTTGATCTTCAGGCGAGTTGTGATTGTGACCGCCAGTTGTCCGCAAGTGCTTCCGCATACAACGGGTCTTCAGCTTCATCCATCCACCTATCGACCTACGCTTTGATCTTGATGCTGAAACTCTCTAATTGGTGGGTCACTTTAATTAAGATCCCAAGACCTGCCGGCCTTCTTCCTACTAATTGACTTCTGCCAAGGAGGTGGAAGACAGGTCTCTTTGGCACCTCGAGGTCGCAAGTTCAATCCCTCGTTGCGACGAATTAAATAAAAATCTCACTCGCTAGCAAAGCTAGGGCTCAGAGGTTTTTCTGAGCCGCGTTGATCTTTATACCTTCTAATGAAAACCCGAGAGGCGTCTATTCCCCACAGGGCCCATTTTTTATAATTGCCTTCTGCCTTTTGCTACCGCATTCTCGAATGTTTGTTGTTGGCTAGTTCATTTTTTAACTAAGAAGCATTAAATAAAAAATAATGAAAGGGGTACAAAAGAAGCATCTGTAAAACAAACAATTCATCGTGCTTATGGCTGTTAGTTTGGTAAATATCAAGTTGCATTCTGCCTGGATCATTTTCTGTGATCCCAGGTTGCTCCCTGATTTGCTCACGTAGGTCGTGTACTTCTCTGCAAGATTTACTTCTCAAAATCTTTGGATGCTTGAAGATATTTTCGTGGCTTAAAAAGTTTATGTGGTGTAGCTAAGGGATAGCTTTTCCTAGTTTTGAATGTTGAACGTTGTAAGATGTCTGATTTTTGGTCGAAAGGATTTTTTTTCAAACGTTGTGATAAATTTAGAGGGGCAAAACGAACTTCATTCTTTTTGAAAAGTGAGGGGGCAGGTGCTATTGGCCTTCAAGGCCCTAGGTGGTTTCGCCAAATTTTGGCCACGATTTGCCTACTTGTCTCTAAACTACGTACTGCTAGTTCATTTTTGAACTATCAAACAAAAAGAATGGAGGTAATATCAAACAATATATTTTTCATTTATATGGCTTATCCACAGCCAAACATAACATGTAAATTAAAATTATGTTATATGATGCAATTTTAGTTGAATTACAAATGTAGTCAAACCGTGTCTAAAATTTGGCTAGGCCACCGAGGGACTTGAATCAAATATGCCATGTATGTTGATGTCTAGGCTTTTTTTTTTTCTTTTGCATCCCATCAGCCCTGCTCGAGTCTGCCTCGTGCACCGCAAGGGCAGGCCCAATTCTTCGCAAATCAGGCATGTGTTGCATCCCACGACCCAGTTTGAACTGCGTGCAGAAAACCAATGCCCATAGCAGCAGCGGGGTCACTTCTACTTTGAAGGCCCATTCGCGCTCTGTCGTAACGCTCCAGAAGATGTCAATCTTTCCTACAACTTTCGGGATCGGGAGTCGCACGACTGCACGACCCACCAGAGACGGTTGAACAGGTCTTGTAAAACCATCAGATCCTACTAAACTGGTCCCAATAGTTGTATAGAGAGTGAATTGCAAGACAGATCTTTAAACTTATTCTGTGGTACCATCTAGGTCTACGATCTTTCAAACTGATCATCTAGCTTCTTCAATTTTTCAAGTGGGTATTTCCAATGTAAATCTAGGTCCATGAATTGACTTCAAGTGAATGAAGAATGAAAAATTAATGCATCTAGATGACCACTTTGAAAAGTTTAAAGACCCAGATGATCACTTTGGAAGATCATTGATCTAAATGGTACCACGGGATAAGTATAAAGATCTGGCATGCAGTTCACTCTTGTATAAAAGCACCACCAGTTTCAACATCAATATCAGCTGTTATTCTGTTTCCGTGCACCAAGTTTTACAATGTATACGAGCACATAGGTACAGTTTACGGTCTACAAGATTGTCAAAGCACAACCCTCATGGAATCACACTAAAAATGGCACCAGGTACAGTGGGCGGTACAGAGATGCTGAGAACCCATCCAGCATCATCTAAGGGCACCAGGAGTTACTCGGTGGAGGGAATGAGAAACTTGAGGAAGGGTTCAGCCTTTGGAGCGATGGATCTCACGTCCTCAAATGTGGCCATTTCAAAATCCTCGTACTGGAAGCCAGGGGAACAGGTGCAGCCTACAAGGGAGTAATGCAGCTCTGGGTCCCTCTTTCGAGACTTGACAAGAACACTGCCATCAGACGCAAACGACTCAACGTCTAATGTGGGGAAGGAGCCAAACCACACGTTTGGTGGCACCGTGTACTGGGGGCGCTGGCCAGCCTCAAGGTGTGGACCGATGACAGTAAGGTCAATGTGACCATCATCGTGTAGCTCAAAGACCTTCAGACAGACACAGAGCAGCAGTGTTAGATAGAGCATGCCAACTAGTTGCCTCTAGTCATGGGATAGCAAGAAGATAGCTCAATGGTGTCAAACAAATGAACGGTGCTAACCGTGAGAGGCTCTCCCTTGTAGAAGTGCCAGGTTTCAGCACAGGGAATGCGGTGGAGACGTGAAACACTCCCTGCAGGAAGTAAGAAATAGATTGCGGTGCTAACGGCACGGTCAACCTTGTCTGCAGAATATATTAAGGGGATATTAGAGACATAACCCTATAGCAGCTTGATGTCATATTCACATGTCATCCAGTTTACCACTCATTTATTGTAATTCAACAAATTCAAATGGATATCAGCAAATGGAGGGGAGGTATGCTGAGAATAGCTGGTCTCCATTGAAAAGATTCACCCACTCACTAAGGCCATCAGTTAATTGTCAACAACGTCTACACATTAAAACTGCATACAGGGACAGGCATTTCAAACAGACATTCTAATTTAACATGGGAAGCCTAAGTCTGTATGTTGTGTAAACTTGAAACAATGAAAGGGATGTGCACAAAAGTTCTTCATCCTAGACGGAGCAGAAATATGGAAACAATAAACAGTTTCCATCCTGGATGATGCAAAACAATCACTGTTATGAATATTTGAGTAAAATGCACCAGTGGTCCTTTAACTTGTGAGGGGGTGTCATCTAGGGCCATTGACTTTTAAATTGCATTTTTGGTCCATAAAATTTTTAAGTGGTTCATGGTAGGTCCATACCCATCCACATGTACATCCAAAGCTGGCATGGCAGTTGAGTGGGCTGCCACCTGCTTTAGCTGTATGTTGTGCATCCTCCAGATGGTGCCCCTGTGGAAGCGTGTCACAGCTGATTTTATAAACAAAATCCGGGGATAAAATACATGTGTATGGCAAGACCCGGGGGTCTGAATGAAAATTACATTTATTTATTTCTAATCTTGCATGGATGGGCCAACATCTTCCACCGGAACGTCAACCAGGGGTACCGCCAGCACCAGCCTAGAACGGAGCATCAGAATAGAACCCACTGTCTTCCACATAGTCCCCGTCTGGACCGGCATCTGCCAAGTGGCAGCAACGGAAGGGAAGAGGAGAGAAAGGGGGTGCAGCAAGCGAATGCAAAAGGGGTTAGCATGAAAGGCTTTTATGGTGGAGTTTTCTATGCAGCAATTATGTTGAACCTATTATCTTAGCACCTATTTAGCTAAGTTGTGAGATGAGTAAAATGCACCGGAGGTACATGAACTTGTGCGGGTGTGTCAAATAGGTCCATCAACTTTCAATTTGCATTTCTGGTTACATGAACTTTTTAAGTTGTGCCATATAGGTCCATACCCCTTCGTTTTATATTTCTTTTTTCATTTGGATCCCTAAAACCTCTCTCTTCTTGCACAAAGCTCCTAGCCCCGCCGACCGCATGCGCGGACACCTCCTTTCGCGCCGCCGCCGCCTCCCTCCCTCTCTTCTCCGCCTACCTCCCTCTCTTCCCTCTGCTGCCTCCCCTCCTGCCACACTGCCGCCCGCCTCCTCCTTGTCCTCCGCGTCTGTGACTCCTCTTCTGCTGCCCGCCTCCCTCTCTTCCCTATGCCGCCTCCCATCCTCTCGTACCGCCGCTCGCCGCTGTGCACAGCCACATCCCTCGCAGAGCAGCATCATCGCCGCTGCCGCCGCCGTGCACAGCCACATCGCTTACAAACGGTTGGTGGCATAGGGCAGCCCCCGCACAGCGCCCCCTGGCTGCATCCACGCCCCCACCCATGGCCGGCTCGGTGGCGGCGGCAATGGTGAGGCTCGAGCGGGAGGCGATGGCGAGTCGCGGGTGAGAAGACGAGGTGTCGGCACGGGAGGACAAGGAGGCAGCGAGCGGTGGTGCGGAAGGAGGGGAGGCGACGAGGGAAGAGAGGGAGGTGGGCGGGCGGCGGTGAGGCACAGACGGCGTGAGAGGAGACATCGGCGCCTGCGGTGGGCGGCGCTAGGAGCTTGGTGAAAGAAGAGATAAGATTTTAGGTGGCTAAATGAAAAAAGAAATATAAAACGAAGGGGTATGGACCTATATGGCACAACTTAAAAAGTTCATGTACCCAGAAATGCAGTTTGAGAGTTGATGGACCTATTTGACACACCCACACAAGTTCATGTACCTCCGGTGCATTTTACTCTTGTGAGATCAAACATCAGAAAACCATCCGACAACAGAACCAACCCAAACCAGCTATTATAGGAGCCTGTGGCCGCTCTTGACCGTGAGCACGGCCGATATATCAATTTTTAACACTCTCGAGAGGTTGCACACTTTCACCACAGACAGTGTTTTCCCTTTCCACCATACACTTCCTTGAGTGTTTGGGCAAGGTCACACAACGTGGTTGCAAGATAACTTTATCCAGTCTGCCTTGCACCCACTAAGGTTTCAGCCCTCGTACTCAAGTCCGCAGACCCAAACCACCCCTTCCCCCCCCCCCCCTCCCCCCTCTTGTGCCACTAAAACCACCAGTGGGAACACGATGGGTTCGATCCCAATGCTCCGTTCTAGGCTGGTGCTTAGCGTTGGTGCCAAGGAAGGGCGTGTTCCGTCCACGTCAGGGTCACCACTCTGCAGCACCAACCTGGACTCCAACCGCTTCTCCTGCAGTCCTACGCCACACGCAAGTGCAGCTCAGGGATGGAGTGTGCGGCAGCAAGTGCGCTTGGGTAAGGTGGAGTGTGTAGCATTGTCATGCTCCCAGTGGCGCCCCTGTATACATACAGCAACAGCCTACTCCTCCTTTAGATGCTGATGCCACCACCAGCACAACTGTGCTTGCAGTTCTAGCCACAACCGCCAGCATTGAACCTCACGTCGCCACGGCCACCAACCTAGCACCAGTCTCACTATTTGCAAGGTCCATATAACCACTGTTGTGGAGGGATGCACGAGCTGTTGACTGCTCAGTGGCAGGCTGGCAGCCTAAACCACCGCAAGGGAGAGCAGCTTCACTCTGCTACAATCCAATTGGGGAAAAGAGAAGAAAGCTTGAGTTGTTGATGCTTCTTGCTCTGTTCGGATTGGAAAAAGAGAGCACAAATGGGAGATCAGGGAGGAAATGATGTTGTGCGGGGTTGTGCCCAAGGTCCACGCACCCGATGTTGTTGGAGGCAATGAAGCAGTGCACCCCGAGCACCAGTAGTAGGGCAGTCGTGCAGCCTCTGCCGCGGCGAACGCCGCTAGGCAGCTGGGCCTGGGCTAGGGAGGCGTGCGTGGGGAAACATACCGTACCATCGCAGGGAGGAAGAAGCCAGCACTGCCACCCAGCCACATTGCCGATCATTTGCTCAATGAATTGCCCCAGCAAGGAGATGCCTCACGTAGCCTAGTCGGCACGCCGCATCTACTTTGGATGTACATGTGTGGACCTGTGGTAAATCACTCAAAGAGTATGTAGACCTAAAACTGAAATTTGAAAGTTGATGGATCTAGATGACACCCCCTCACAAGTTGGAGGGGCTTCTCCTTCAGATAGCATCCATAGTATCCCACTTTGGCTGATGTAAACATCTCAATCATTGCATGTTCCATCACAGATCCTATGAGGAGCAAAGGAAGCATATCGCTACCGCTGCCATCTTCAAAGAGCAACCACTGACAGTGATGTCCTATGCAAGCAGGTCAAGACCAGGGACCAAACATTTCCCAGGTTTTCACACTCCACAAATCATGGTAAATAGAAGTACAAAATTTGCGCTGCCATCGCACACATCTAGTAATCTACCAGAAATTCCCCAGTTTTTTGAACCGCACGAATTCGTCAGAAAGCAGTCAGTCGTATCAAATACCTATGCTGCAAAGGCCTGCACGAACACCAGTCGTAGACGCTAGAAATCTGATCTCAATCGGGTAGATTCACACTCCCGAGAAATAAAAACCCCACGCGGCGAGAAATTGAACTAGAACGAACCCTATCCTACTAAATAACCAAACGCTCCGGAGGAATCGCGGAGATACGTACACTGAGGCGGCAGCTGGGAGATGGTGAGCGTGACGGAGCCGTCGCGGAAGGTCTCTGCGTAGAAGCCGCCCTCCGGGTGCGGCTTCAGATCCAGCAGCGCCGCCACCTCCGTCGCCTTCATCTCCTCCGAGGCCATCTCCTCCTTATATAGCGCCGCCTCCTCCTCGCGCCCGCCCGTTGAGTTTCCTCGTCGCCGGACCCTCGCCTAGATCTGCTCGATCGGCGCCGAGCCCTTTGCTCGCCGTCGCACGCCGGGCTCTTGGATTTTCAGCGGAGGATTCGAACGATTGGTTGGTTCCGAATTCCAAACGGCGCAGCGGCTGTCCCCACACCCTGTGCCTCTGCGCGGTGCGCCCGTGTTTGTTTAGCAGGCGGAACGGAACGTGGCGGCTGGGTGGGGAGTTGGTGGTGGTGGCCACCATTTTCTGCTCCAAGTCAACTTTGTTTGTTATTAAACAAGAAATAATATTCACTCTCTCCTTAATCCTTATCCTAATATAATTAGAAAAAGGCTAAAGATCAACCGTGTGTTTTGAAACATATGATCACGCGATTATGTGGCCGTTGATTAGACTGGGCTCACCAGAAAACCCAAAAAAAATACCCATACACTGTTTAGAACACTGTAGACGGAGAGAAGTAGTTAGAATAGTAGATGGATGGGGTGAGATAAGCTCTCTGGTGAGCCCTTACGCAAGATCGAGAGCTAATCCCACCAATGGAGGGGAAGGTGCAATGCATGCAGGCCTCCACTTGGTCATCCTGCCGTGCATGCTGCAGAGATGGATACATGCACCGTTCACACTGTCTGCGTACGTACGCTCAGCGACGACTGACGACCAGAGGTGTCAGAAGTCATTGTTTGGATTTTTTTTTAAAACGGCGCAGTAAGTTTCAAGCAGCATTCGTTTGGGTAGGTATGGCTATCCATCCTGGGATTTTTAAATTCCATTTTCTATCATCGTTCCAACTACGTCTCTGTGTACGATGCAGCATTTATATCAAACGGTACCAATCAGTATTTTAGAAACTCGTTTAGAAACTCCCATAGTGGATGGCCTGAGTCAGGAGATATTCGTCTTCCTCAAGATTTACGCTGTAAATTACAACAATATATAATTACATTGTAACTACATTTACACTATAATTACAGTGAGATAATCGTGTATATTGTAAATATTGTAGGTATGTTTTACAGCGTAATCTAACTGTAATTACATCATAAATTGTAAGTATGTTTTTACACTGTAACTATTTTACAGTATAATTACAGTGGATTTTTTTTATCTAGTGTGTATTTTCGTAAGAGTGCACAAAATATCGTGTAATGGAATACTAACAACCACCTGACGTGTTTAAATGCCTGCTAGTAATAACTGGTTGACAGCTTTCCAAATTCAGTTGATGGAATGCAGAGCAACACTCGAATCCGGGTGCACAAAAAAATCAGGTGATTTAATGATTGCTAGCAACCGGTTGACACAGTCCGATGAAACACTCACGACAGATAGACAGACTCGGAAAGCGGAGGTAGTATATCAATTTAACTTTTTTAATTAAATTTATTGGAAAAATCAATATAAATATAAAATAAATTAACATTGCTCTATTTTTATTTTCTGTTTTTTATTTTATTTGTTTGACGTCAAATAAAAAAGAACAGAGGGAGTACCAATGAATTATTATAAATATGGTGCACTACTGCTTATTTGATGCAATGATGTTAGCTATCTTCTTTATAGCATAGTCAAATTTAAAATAAATTGACTTAGGCACATTTTAGAAGTTGATTCAATTTGATACCGAAGGGGTGAAATACCTCACCTACTTCCTAATAGCATCTCCAATAAATTACATTTTCCCTCTTCTTTCTCTAAAATCCCAAATATAGGAGAGATTGTTGTTTCAACATATCACCATTCTTTTCTTATTTCCTATATTTTTGAGTCTCCTAGATCCACCTTCCTCTCTCATGGAGAAAGGAGAAATACCCGATCTTGTATCCATCACCCCTACCTTGAGTTGTGACACTTATTATCGGAGAAGGGGAACCAGTTTGTCTGTGTTTGTTTAGCCAGCTAGGGTGGGGGCAGTTGGTGGTGGGCAGCATTTTCTACAGCGACTCGCCAAGTCTAATTTCTAACTCGATTTGTAATTAAAGGAATACTAATTATGAACACTAAAAATGTTTACATTATGGATGGAAGGATTATCCAATGTACCAACTATAATTCAATCAAGCCCGCCTACGGTAAACCGAAATAAAATCAAACTTCTTGAAAATTAAAGTTTATATAATAATAAACCAGCATCGATAACATAAAATTAGTTTTATTATTCATTATCGTATATGTTTTCATAATGATTATATTATATTTTCATGTCATCAGTAATGAGTCATTGGGAAATAGAGACTTTAATCAGAATCAGTTTGCTCATACCAATATATAATGTAATAGTAATATATTGACCATCAATTGCTGTTTGAAGATGACATTTCTATCTCCAACAGCAACTACATAGTTGGGGATCAAACCCTGGCCACCAGCCTCCCAAGCATGGCACCAACGCTTTGCTAACCATTGGAACTTGTTGCTTAAGTTTGGTGTCGAATATTTTATACTGACAGTGATATATTTATGTTAAAACAGTAAAAAATAAACGAATCCATGCTTGGCCAACCCATCCGGCCCCGTGTCAAATTTGTTGCGCAGGCTGGGCCCAAGTCCACTGATTATATGTTAGGCCAAGCTAAAGTTGGGCCCAAGTTGTGGGTTTTTGGACAGGCTTGCAGCCCGTCCTTTTTAGCATTTTAAGTTTAATAAGGTTGAGTTTATCGGATCATGTGCATAGATGCGAGCTAACCGTAGCTCAGCTGGTTAGGTTCTTTGTGGTGGAACCTGTCCACCCGAGTTCAAGTTTTCGATTTGGCATGGGTTGTTCGCATAATTTAACAGCTTTGTTCTTTCGGTGGTAGACGACGTCCCCGTCGACAGCGAGGCGCCTGTGGTGACTTCACGAATCTCGAAATGTCGGTCCAGCCCAGTTCCACGGAGGTGCTCATAGGGATAGGGTGTGCGTTCATAGGGGTGAGTGTACGCGCGTGTGAACGCCTACGTTGTACTGTGTTTCTCAAAAAAAAAAAATCATGTGCATATATGCGTGTAGACACTTTCCTGCTCCTATTACATAGCGCAAAAAGTAGCCATTCCCCTGCGATCGAATTCTGGCCACAACCCTTCATGTAATTCTGCCTCTTGGCTCGACTTTTTTCCGGTTTTTTTTTCGTTTTGCTTTTGTGTTTCCTTTGTGCTGTTTAAACTCTGTCCCTTCAGGGTGTTTTTAATATATCAGTAGGGGAAACCCCCCTCCTGTTCTTTCAAAAAAAAAAACTAATATAGCCGACAACACAGATGCCGTACGCTTGGACGCCGGGCTCAAACCGTTGGTGGCACGAGTGTTAGACTTAGACCTGACGCCGGTCCGAATGATTCCGTGGACAAACGGTATGAATCCACATCTTTCTTCCTGAAATTAGGCCAGAGAAAAGAGACGCAAAAGGCCATACAAAACCCAGCCATATTCCGGTCGTTCACACGGCCCGGCATCACGATTAGTTAAGTTCAGCAGAAACAATAATTGAGCAGAGCAACACGGCAAGGGGCACCAGGGCACCACATGATTGTAGGACTGGGAATAGTGAGCGTCGCGTTGTCCCCTGAGCCCTGAATAATACAAGTATTCATTTCTGGAATATCCGCCATTATCGCAGAATTATTCGGTAGTTAAGCTTGATTGAGTCTATTCAAATGAACCTAATCCTATGTAATTACGCTTAGTCAACAGTTGAACAGTAACGGGAAGAAGAAACTAAAGAACGTCACCTCCAATACATTGCTTAAAACCGCCTCTCTCTTGCCTGCGCATATAGGATACTCCTATCGTATCGTAAGGCTGAGTCCAATGGGATTCTCCAGATAGGTTCTCCAAAATACTGTTTTGCACTTTTGATATAAATGCTGCACTATAGACAGAGAGGGAGGTAGTTGGAATAGTGATAGAAAATGAGATTTGGAGAATTCTATTGGACTCAGCCTTTACCACATTGCACATTTTTTATCATCTACGACAAAAAAATCAGTACCCTGTACCTCATCTATTCAGGGGCTATGCAGAATTTATCTGCAAACTGTTTTAAGATCTACACTATAAAAGAGCGAGTTTTCTAAAAAAAAAATTTTTACCTAGAAAGGCATAGGTATACCCCTCACGCTGGCCCACTGCGCAGTTTGGAAAAAGTTGAAAAAGGATGGAAAGGCCTAAAATCTATAGATACAAAATGTTTCATCCACTTTCTTTTTTTATTTCTCACCTCATTTTATGCACATAACCACCTGTTACTTTCCTTCTCTTGGTTTTAATAAGAAAAGAATGACGTCAATCAATTAGGTTTTCTTTCTTTTAATTCTATTTTTTTTTCTTTTTCCTATCGCATCTTTGATCATCTCACAACACGTGCGTGTTGCACGTACATCTATGCTAGTAAAGTTAAAAGAGTATAGTGCTCCGACAGCTCTTAAACTTCTTTGGGGGAGTCGCCTCCTAAAATAAAAAAACCTGCTATTCAAAACCCTGAACTTGTTTTTTATTAGAGACCCAAACCTTCTTAATCAACATGTAATCACGTAAGTGACACACTGACACGTTGACTAATGGCTATTATCTTAGACACTAAATGTTAAACCACAAGTCATAAGGTCTCATCCAAATTTTCCCTGATGTAAATGATGAGTAGGAAACATTATGATGATATGAAGATGCCCAAGTAGGAAGATCAACACGATGGCCCTAGTATAAACCACTTAGGCCGCGTTTGGATCGTAGGATTCTCGCAGAAAAATCAAAGGAAACTAAAACCTAGAAAAGGAAAACAAGAATAGCGTTTGGAACATAGGAAAGAACTTATCATTTTCCTTTGGAACACTAGCCTCTTCGTCATTCCAGAGGAATGAAAAAATCCACTCGGCGCTCTGGTTTTCTTCTTGTCGTGGAAGGCCGAGGCACACACTAAAAACAACACGGTAAATATCATTGAATGACATCTAGGCCCCTTGGCTTGGTCTCATGTACGGTAAAATCATATTCCTATGCCATGATTTCTGTGTTCCAAACACCAGTTCCTACGTTTTCGTGTTGTTTTCCTTTCCTCTGTTTTGCCAATACATACGTATCACATTCCTACGCTTTTTCCAATTCCTTTGTTTCTCGTTTCTACGTTCAGTTTAGGGATATGTACCTGCAAATTACCAAATTACCATCTTACAGACCTAAGCGACACTCTCAAACAGGAGGCACTGCTAATGCATTTTACACAAAATAAAAGATTATATACTCGTGATCCATGTCGGATGGCAGATCGAACTGCCTGTGCGGAGAAGTCAGTATCATACTGACTCTACTGTGAGGTGAGAGCTGAGAAGTATTTACAATTCATTGACATGTAAATGTTTCTAACAAGATTGCATATGCTTAGACATTTTGTATTTTTAAACCAGGAAAAAAAACACAATTTCCTGCCCTCTCCCCGAGGGATATATAATTAGCAAACGCATACCTGTGCTTGTGTCATTTGCAAGGTAAATGAGGAAGAAAGAAGAAATATGCAGATACCAAGCAATTGTTACTCTACAGGACCGCTGGATAGACCGCTCAGTCCCAGCAAAATAAGCAAATAGTAGCTTCAACTGGAAGGACTGGCCAGGTAGGAACTGGGATTATAACATTGTCCCAATTTACCAATAATAGTATGCTAGCAAAAATTTGATATGATGTGGTACAAAAGATGCCCAAGGATAAATGTAGCTCATACTCTGTATATATGATGGCTAATTCACATCAAAATATATTATGGCAATTGGAATATTCTTCAAAAGATATAAATCAAGAACAAGCAGCCCGGTGCATGCGCTCTCGCTTGCATGGGGTCCAGGGAAGGGTCAGACGCATTTGGGGTCTATAGTACATCAAGAACATTAACTCAAAAAGGCAATCAGTAGGTACTGCACCAAAGTTTATGTTCCCTACAGGCTACTCATGTATGTAGCACATTATACTTGCTGTCCGATGTGATTGCAGAACACAACACATACAGCATCAAGATGGACATACACATACCATTTTCAGTTATATGCATTGATACATCAACATTGTGCATTTGTCAAGAGAAAACACAATCAACATAAAAATGGGGGTGTTAATGCTTTCAGAATTCACTAGTCCCACAACATTAGAAGAAAATGGAGAGTGCAACAGAGTACTTTCTTATACCTAGTAACAACGGAAACAAGATAATTTGAAATAATGGCATGTCTTTTTTTGGAATTTTTGGAATAAGTGCATATGTTTTTTTTTTTAACAAGAACCATGGCAAGCATGGCATTTTAGAGTTGTTATTCTTACCTTTTTTTTTTTCATTTCCTTCTATCTGTTTTTTCTCTCTTGAATAAGCAAAGGTTTGACAGCCATGATCCATTGCAAAAGAAAAAAGGAGGACAAAACAAAATGATTGGAGCAGAGAAGACCTTTCTTTTTTTCTTTCTTAGTATGTTTGTTTTGTTCATGTTATTAACTACTCAGGGGCCACTAACTGAACTAGTAAAGTAAGGTCTTTCAAAAGGACAGCATCCCAAAGTGGTATGGACTATGGACAAGGAAAATAATCACAGAACCGAGCCTTGTAAACGTTCCTGCCATGTCAGCGATAGTAAAGCATCCATTTTCTGACTTATTATTTTGTATGATACAATAGTAACTAAGTGCAAGTCTTATGGAGGTATCAACAATGCAACTTTAGCAGTTGAGCTTTTTTATCGATTCTGACACCTGAAAAGAACTGTGCTATGAGAAAGCTCAAAGTTTTCTTTGAATTTGTAACAGCATGATATTATCATATTACAAAATCATGTGGTACAAGAGTCATATAAATCTTTTTACATCTAATCCACAAAGCATAAACCCTTTGGATATTGTTAACAGTGAAAAGGGCGACAAACGCCGATGCAAAACAGGGGTAGAAATGCCATGAGTTCCAACTATCCAACATTACTGAAAGAATTTCCTATATGGACATGCTACTTGCAAAATTAATATAATAATAGTGTAACAAATGAACGCATTCGCTTACAGAGCAGGAACCACTGGGGCGATTGACAGCTTCGACATGTTCCCAAAATGTATTCATATTTTGCCATTTCTGGTTGAAGATCACCAAATTTATACTGCCAAGTAGCAGAACAGTGAAAATAGAGGCTCAAATGCCAGCACCAGCTTCCATGTGAAGAATAAAAGAATAAATAGCAACAGAAGTCCAGTTGAATGCCTGAAGTACAAGTCCTTCATCCATGTGATCTCCTCCTGTTATGTGGGGAAGGAGGGACACCCTCAAAGAAATCACCCACTGCTATCTCAAGGTCCTCAACAGAGTACTTAATGTACAGCTCTGGATGCTTCCCGTTCTCTATATGATGTCGAAACCTCCCAAGGAATGACCGGTATGCTGGCAGCAGCTTCTCTGCAATTGAGATCCTTAGCTCCTCCCTCAGCTGGTTGTCTGGTACACACCACCCAGACTGCACCCTATGTGCATCCTCAAATGCAGCATTGAAGGACTTGAACCGCTCCCGCAGCGCCGACTTGGATATCCCTGATGAAAAGCCACCACTCACATGGAGCCCCTCATCACGCAGACAGTTCAAGATCTTCAACCATGAAGTCCGCTGGTAGTTTGTGGCCGCCATTGTGAACTTGCCAGTAAGCCGTTTCAAGTAATCATCACCAATCATGCCCCAGAGATCTGGCGAATCTTTCACCTTGTGCACAATGTAGTGTACATTGTTCATCATGAAGAGATGCGAGAGAGCTGGATCCTTGTAGAGCGACGCCTTGCCCTCCAGGTTGTGTTCAAGAACAACAATGATCCAGACAATGTGAGAGGCAAGTGGCAACTGGTTCTCAAGCTCAGGGAGATCGAGGTCGGCCAAGGACGGCGCGAGCTCATTTCCCTCAGCAGCGAGACGCGCACTAGCTGAGGGACGCGATATGATCAGCTCGGAGAGCGTGACCTTGTAGTCGCAGATGAGGCTGCTATAGTTCATCACATACCGAGTGAGCGGGTGGATGGTGCCGCCGGGCACCGCGGTCTTGGGCGGGTCGCGGAGCACGGCGTTCTCGAACTCGGAGAGTATCCCTCTGACGGCGTCGGCGAGGCGCGACCTGATCTCAACGGCCTGCACATAGATGGACTCCGCGGCCTTGGACGCGGCGAAGATGTCGGAGACGTCCGGGAGGAGGTCCGAGAGCGCGTCGTGGAGGTCTATAATCTTGAAGAGCTTCTCGGGGGAGCGGCGGCCGATGCTGATGGCCTCCGCGAAGCCGAACAGCTGCAGCGCGGCGCCCTTGACGGCCTCGGCGAATGGCGTGTCGTGCGTGGCGGGCGAGGCGGCGGCTGAGATGGTGGCGCTGGAGATGGCGAGGTCGTGGAAGATGTGGAAGCAGAGGCGGCGCTCGCTGGCGAAGACGCCGCGGACGGCGGCGCGGGCGGCTCGGATCCAGCGGCGAATCTTGGCCTCGAGCGCGTCCCACTCGAGGCGCTGGACGTCGCCGATACTGAGGCGCTCGACGCCGAGCCGGCGCAGGGAGGCGTCGACGGCGGGCTTGCGGACGGAGGCGTAGACCTGCGCGCACTCGCGGCCGTAGCCGGCGGCGGCCATGCGGGACGCGATGGCGCGGAGGTCGGCGACGGCGTCGTCGGGCAGGAGGTCGATCTCGCGGATGCTCCGCAGCGAGCGGTAGGCGCTGCTGCGTCGGCCGATGGAGGAGGACACGGAGTCGTCCTCGTCGGCGGCGGCGGCGGGGAGGTCGGCGGAGGAGGCCGAGTTGGAGCGGTCGCTGGTGATGGAGAGCGAGCTGAGGTCGGCGAGCGCCTCGATCTCGAGGTCGAGGGCGCGGGAGGAGAGCACGTGGCGGAACTCGTCCTCGAGCCGCGCCATGGCGACCTGCACGGCGCCGCTCGCCGAGGACCCCGAGGACGACGAGAGGCGGCGCGGGCTGCCGACGGCCGCGGGCGACGGCGGCGCGAGCCGGCGCAGGTCGTCGACGGCGCGGAGGAACCGGTCCGCCTCGGCCCGGTCGCCGCCGCCGTCGAACAGCATCGGCTCGTCGGCGCCGCCGCCCGCCGTGGCCGAGTCCCAGCGCATCACCACCCGCTCCGCTGCTTCCAGCTCCGCGGCCGATCCGTTCATGGCTGGCAAGTTGGGTTGACTCCTCCTCGCCTCCACCGCCACCACGGCACCACCACCTCTTCCTCTTCCTCGATCTGAAGCTGAAGCTGGCCTGGCTGGCTGGCTCCGCCGCGGCGGCGCGAATCCGGGGAGCCGCACGTGTGGGCGCGCGCGCGTGGGTGGGCGCGATGGCGCACGGGACGGGGGCAGAGGGGGAAGTGATATAGAAGTGGAGCTGTGGAGGCGAGGCGAGGCGGGCGAGCTGCCGAGCTGGCTGCTGCTCCGCTCCGCTCCCGATCGCGCGATAGAGGCAAAGGTTTCGCTTTGTTTTTCCGGCCTCGCGGTCGCGGCGATTGCGAGCTTCTTTTTGTTTGGACTAGGGACTAGGGAGCGAGAGTCACAACTCACAACTGTCTTTCTTTTCTGTTCTTTTGTTTAGCCAAACAATTTATATACGAACGCCATGTGTTCATTTGGATGTGGACATTCATGGCGGTGGATTTGAATTGGGTTAAATACCAAATCAGGTTGATATGGGATTAGTTTGCAATTCTAAACGTATTGTTTGAATATAAATGAATTGTTAGCTAGAACTGAAGGTGACAGGCTCTGAACCGGGAGAGACAATTTTAGTTAAACTCCAATGCTAAGGAATTGGGTTTCGATTTCTACTCTAAATTTCAGAGGCAACCAAACAGCAGAGTTTAGGAAAACCAAATTCCAGACTCTAATATCTACATTCAAACGGAAAGCAATGTAATACTAAGACGCATTGTACAAAATAGCGCGCTATAGCGCCGTTATAGCGTTTTTTACAGACTTGACACTAACACTATTGTAGTACAAAATAGCGCGCTATTATGCGCTATGGCGCACTATTGTGCGGTAATAGCGTTTTTAGATACCTGACGCTAAATTCTATACCACAGTACTTTGTACATTGCTAAGACATAAAACAATAACGAGTCTATGAAGAGAGCCATCTCTGGATGAGAGTCTAAACCCATAGGCTTAGTTCAGCAGATCGTCTATCCAATTATATATATTCAAACTTTACTTTGACTACATTATAGCTACAATACTATTTTCGTACTATAAACGATCGTATAAACGATCCGGTTAATTTGATCTTAGCCTCTCGCATGTCTCTAGCCACAAAAAAAAATCGTAACAAAAAGTCTCTCAACACCACCTTTATTTGGTCACGTCCTACGTAGCATAATTTTATTTTCATTGCGTCATGCGTTACATGGTCATGTACTAGACTTTTAGGCACCAGGTACCGCCTTCCGCATCACCAATTCACTATACATCATCAACGCCTTTGGCGATCGAGAGGGCCGGCCGGCGTAGCGGCAGAGACATGTTCCGTGGATCTCGATCATCTCAGCATCCATGGATAGACACGTCACTCCGATTGCCAGCCGTGGTTTGGTTGGTTTCAGCAGCAGGCCCGGGTGCGATGAACCGGCCGGCGGGGTTTGGCCGCCCAAGCCTGGTTAGCGGCATAGTTTATTTGGCGTGACAGTGAGATGGGCGTACGCCGGCCTGTCCTCGCTAGCTAGCTGTACTCGTCGTGCATCGCTGCGTAGCTCCAGCAGGCAGCAGGCAGCAGGCAGCAGGCAGAGAGGCTGATGCGATCCCCCTTCTAGCTCTGCTGCTGCTTCTCGAGCACTGGTGCTCGTGCGCAGAACCTAGGCGTGGATATGTGGTTTGGGAGAGCGCTGTCAGTTGTTAATCACAGCGACAGCGGTAATAATAATTGTCTACGATACGAGAGCAGGTGGTGCGGCCGTCGATTATGTACGACTGATTAGATCTTACAACCTCAGTAGGGATCGTTTAGTTTAATTAGTTTATCTGCGTTCGCATGTGAGGCGACAACTCATCGACCATCAGAGATTCAGAGCAAAGGCTGTGTTTAGATCCAAACTTTTTTTAAATTTCACTATGAAAAAAAAGATTTCTCATCACATTAAAAATGCCGGCACAGAGTACTAAATATAGACGAAATCAAAAAATAATTATACTATACAGTTTAGATGTACTTTGCGAGACGAATCTTTTGAGCCTAGTTAGACCATGGTAGGACAATATTTACCACAAACAAACGAAAAATGTTACAGTGTGCTACAGTGGCCGATGTGATGTTTTTTGCCAAATTTTTGCAGATTTTATCTGATTTTCGATTCCAAACTTTAGATCTAAACACAGCCAAAGCCGACCGGCCTCATCAGCTAGCGTGTCGCATTTCCCCAAGCCAGCCTTTTCAGCTTCGCGTCGCTGTAACAGCCGGTAAAAAATCGTTCACTGTAGTAATTGTTGAGAAATTAGACAATATCTGAATTAATTTCCGAAAGTAAATCATGCAAAGCACAGCACAAACTAGCATGTACTCATCTAACATACTAGATAGAACAGTCACAGCAAAGATCTCACAGATCATAATTAACAGATAGATTGGATAGATCTGTTTATACCTGTCGGCAGCTAGAGCCGATTTCGTACTGGGGATGACGTTGACGATGACCGTGTCACGGACGTCGCAGGTGCTGTACGCAGCACGATGCAGAAGCCCGTGAAGAAGTCGGCGGCGATAGCCTCCGGCAGCAGAAGAAGACGGCCGACCCGTGGTGAAGACAGCGAGCAGTCGCGCGAAGCGCTTTCCAAAAACCTTATTCGCCTTCTCCCGGTGCAGAAGCTCGAAAGGCGAAGAGGTTTCGGAGACCTGCTCTCCCGGTCGCAGATGCACGTCGGCGGCGGGATGGAGAGAACTATGAAGACGGCGCAGTAGCAAGCGTTGGCAAAACCCTAGGTTTTCTGGTGTGTTTTTGGTGGTACCGGTAGGCTGCTTATATAGGACCCGACGACCCAATCTCGTGTCGCGATCACGATCTCAATCGGATGCGGATTCCTTAGTTTGACGGCACCCGCAAGGTCAGGATCCGGATTTCGGCGGACCATTCACGCAGGTGCCGCGTGCCCGCGCCCATCGCCCCGTGCCCGAGCCCGAGCCCGGCCCGGCCCGGCCCGGCGAGGCGAGGCGAGGCGAGCGCGCGCGTGTGGTTTTCCTTTCTCCCTCCACACCATGACTTAGTGGGAGGGGAAGAGTCTCCATATTTAAGTGGGTGAAACTCCCCTTCCACTAGCAAGGTGGGACTAAAGGTTCCACACTCCCCTTGCACACACATGGGCCTTTGAGATTTTCTAGGATTAAATAGATGGGCTTGGCCCATATATTCAACAATCCCCCACCAGATCTCAAATGCCCATTTTGAGATTTGCCAATACTTACTACCGTTTATATACCAGTGTTTCAGCAGAGACTGTGAAGTTGAACTTCTGCCTAGAACTTCAAGTTACACTCATTCACAACTTGAACAATGGACTATGCCTTGAATTGCAAGTTTTGTGCAAACAAGTTTCACTTAAAGTCATACCTAGTACGTGACTGTCAGTAGTTCCCTCCGCGGGTGGAGCATATACGTCGTACTCCCTGGTCTCTTCATGAGCTTACTAGAGATCACCCAAATCTCATAGACTGCGACGTTTTACAATCGAACTCATATAGGTGTGTTTTTTCAAGAATGCTCTGTAGGACAGCATCTTTGCTTTTAAGCCAACAGAAACACATTAAGACATAAAGTCATCCTACCATACAGGTTTTGAGAGTGTTGCATCTTCACATAGAGAGGGTTAATAATCACTCTCCTCAGTTCACCAATAGCTTGTTATTACCCAGATTCTAATTCACGGGATCTCCGATCACAAAGACTGGGTTTCCACTATTGCAACTTAAATAGGTCTCAAACCCATCTCTTTCGATGCAATGTCTATCACATTACGTGATAGTCCCTTCGTAAAGGGATCTGCCAGGTTGTGGCGGAACCGCCGATTTAATACGGGCTAAGTACACCTGCCACCACTGGCCCACAGTGCACTTAGACCGAACTAAACTCGGTAGTCCGTCGAGCTACCCAGAAGGGCACTCGATGAAACCATCTCCCAGGGATGCCGACATCACACACGTTAAGCTCTCGGAAGAGCCGCAACAATTACAACAACCCACCATTTCATACAAACATAATTCGATTGATTACAAATACTTTTGCTCAAAAGGAGTACAAGGTAGTGAAAAAGAACGTCAAAATAAACCTCGCAGCGGAATACATATCGTTACAAAGATGTAACGTGCAGCGGAAAGTAAACATCAAGTATGACCTCGAGCCCACCGTAGTCATCCTTGATCATAATCTGATATGCACCTAAAAGAAAAATATCAACAACAAACGGTGAGTTCGTGGGGAACTCGTAGGACTTACCCGTGGGCAGTTTCAGCCCGACATATTTGAGATTATGCAAGGCTTTTTGGTGGACTGACTTCTAACCCGCATAAGCTTACTAGAAGTGGGTCCTTAGCCATTGATTTTTTATTTAAAACATGTTATCATAAGATAGCAGGATTTGACAACTGCTACCCCTTAGTTATGATTATCAACAATATCACAGGGGAAAAGCTTGCAGAAAAATAAAACATGAACGCATGCCCCGTCCCAAAATTCATAGAGCCCCCATCGAACTCTTGGGAGTAGCCGTCTCAGGAGCGATGCCCCTGTACGTCGGGTCATCTCTCCCTCGACCTCAAAGCATCTCCCAAATCCATCAACCTCCTCTCAGTGGATGGGCAGCACTATGAATAGTCGGACGGATCATACTTATCCAAGCATGTTGTATATAGAACATGAATATAAGCATAAAGTATTTAAGTTGTTACTACGTTGCCCGTCAGTGATATTTGGCATTCTCACACCTGGTGAGCATCAGCGATTCGAATCGATTTTTAATTCCCGGGAATAACTAAAAATGCCAGAGGCCCATATGCTTACTCACACGACGGCTTTCCCACATATGGTCCCCCGCCTCCACTTGTCCCATCCCAAGTTCGATTCACTCCCGCCTGACCTCCGGGTTGTGCCCCCATGACGAGCCTGCCGGCATCCCGGTCTCCCCGTCATGAGCACCAAGCTCCCCCGGACCACCTTCCTCTCAACCAGTGGGTAGGAACGTGTTTCTGTTCTCCGGATGGCACAAGTAAGGTTTCACCGGCCCCATATACCGGATAAGCACTCTAGCAATGTTATGCCAATCAGCAGGCGAACAGCGGACGGGCCTTAATCGACTCGGGCGGAGTCCACCAACACATTATCACACTCTCATCATATCAAACCATATCTCCGCCCGGTCTCAACTTATCATCAAGTCATAACAGATTTCCTTTCGATTCCAAGGTTTTGTAAAAACATTCGTAGGCCCTATCATCTCGCGAGTGAATACCTTCACTCGTCTTCTACCGTCTAAGCATGGCTAAGCATAGACTTCGGTTTCTCCTTCCTACTTTGGGCATCAAGGATTTATGCATGTGGGGTTTCATAAAAACCCTAAACGTAATGCACAAACAAGAATAGGGTGGTGAGACTCCCTAGATAGGTGAGAATGCCTAAGGGGCCTACCTTTGTTGTTGACAACTTGAACAAACTAAGCTACTGTTAGTTTGTCGGGTTGTGAGGCTTTGCCCCAGGCAACCCCTTGATCCCTTGGACAACTCCTCCTTCCAAGCACGACTGATGGGCCCTCCAGGTCGTGAATGGGTCTTAGTTGGTCTTTTGGATCACCGTTGGTTGAAGTAGACCCGTGCACTTGTTTCTTTATCACGTATCTGCAATAAGCGTCGCTATATGATTGACATGCGGAATGATGCAAGAAATGAGATGCATGAATCACGAAACACACGTATGGATACCCATTTCATGAACAGGCGAAAAGGTGATTGATAAACTACCTCTAAACACGGAGGACCTGGATCAAACATATACTTTCTGGACTCTATGCATCAACCTTAGGTTACCATATTTTCCAGAGAATTTCCCTAGCCATTTATGACCACTTTTCCTAATTATCTCTTCTAACATGTAGCCTTTTATTATTTTCAAATCACCATTAAAACTTAACATGCAGGGGCTCATCTTGCACCAATGAGATACTTATACTACCTAAAGTATACGAAAAATGCTAAAGAGTATATTTGAACATATTCTATGTAGTCTCCACTTTCTAAGTTAAATAATGCACCTAACACATGTATAAGGGTAAAAGGGTAATTAAACAGTAAGTGCTAGGGCTACAAAAATTTTCATAGTGCTATAATACCCTAAGAAAGCTACTGTCCAAGTTTCATGCCATTTGGAGTTCATTTGGCCCACTTTTGACATTTATCCTAATTAGTCATGCATGCAACAAACCAAGGGCAAAACAGTCTTTTTACACATCCACATCATACCTATCCTGTAGAGCTACTCAATAGGAGTCCATAGCCACTGAGTTTGTCCATTTTGGATTTTTATTTGAATTACTATGATTTTTCAAAGTTCATATGCCAAATCCGGAAGTTAGTCAAATATAACCCTGTAAATGGACCTATACGGGATTAACCATAACTTCGAGGGGCTAAAAGGCAAGACTCTTAAGACTCATTGAATAGAGCTCGGACGAAACCGCAAAATCATAAAAGCGCAGGGGCCTAAACGCAAATATGGCGTCTTCTCCCTCCGGTCATCGTCCTCCTCGCGACCGAGGGGGAGACGGCGGCGGCGCTCGGCCCATCCGGCCGTGCGGGGCGCGGCGGCTCACCGGAGGCGGCCGGGGAGAGGGAGTAGGGGACGGGGAACTCACCCTACTGCCTGGACGCGGCGTAGGAGGCGCGGAGAGAGCCGGCGACGGCGAGGTACGGGCGCGGGACTCCGGCGAGGCAATGCGGGGCGGAGGTGCTCTCTCGGCGGCCTAGAACGGGGCGGAGCGGTGGAGCCGAAGGAGGAGAGGAGCGGGGCGGCGTCGTGGTGGCGCGGGGAGGGCCGGAACGGCGGCGGGCTCGGACTCCGAGCTCGCGCCAATGGCGGTGGCTCGCTGCGTTCTGTGCGGGCGGAGGCGGAGAGAGGGCAGGGAGCGGGGCGAGAGTGAGCGAGGGGGCGAGCGGGGTCGCGTCCGCGCCCGGGTGAAGGAGCTCGGGAGTGGGGCCGGCGATCCGCGGCGCGGAGGAGCCACCCGGTCGTCGCCGGCCGCGTGGTGGCCGCCGGCCCGAACACGGTGGCGTGTCGGGTCGGTGGGCCCCACCGGTCGGTGACAGTAGAAAGGAAAATAGAAAAGAAAAAAAAAATGTGTTTTCTCCCCAGCTGAAAATCGTCATTTTGACCAATTTAGAGGCCGAATTTGGAAAAACTCCAATTGAATGAAATGTTCTACTCTTTGAACTCTACAACTTTGTCAATAGGCATGATTTCAAATTCGGCATGGAAATATGAAATTTGTTTGAATTTATGCAGCAGCCATAGGTAGGGACAGGGTAGGTCATCTACTTGGGAGGGGAAAATACCCTAGTTACAGGCCTCAACTCCACTTGCTCCTTTTGACAAATTTGTTGGTTACTTTCTAAACTATATTTCATTTCATTAGGGCAGGTCATGAAAATGGCTCTATGGGTAAGAAAATATCAAATTACCAAACTGGACAGAGTAGGGGTGTGTTTCTGGGCTGACAAAAATTGGTTGAAAAGACCAATTTGAATTCAAATTATGACCTGACTCATATTGACAAAGTTGTTTCCTAGATCATTACCTACAACTTTGTTAATATGATCCTCCTCTAAATCACAACATATTTTGAAATACAACCCTAATCTTGTTTAGGATTTTGGTAAAACAGCAGATTTACTCTAGGTAAAGCTTTTCTTGTTTTCAACTTTTGAAGTATCAAATGAAGGCCAATCACTTCCACAATAAGTGCATTTGAAAGGTAAAAAGTTCAATTTCATTTCATAGAAAGGAATATTTTTAAGTGGTATAGTCAAATCAAAAGAAATTTCAGAATCAATTTGGGGATGGGCTAAAATTTCAGATTTGAGAAATTTTGACTAAGTGGTTTATCTACCAATTCCTCCTTACTCTTTTAAGCATGGTTTAGTCTTAATTCATCATTAGCTTACGTATAATGGTGTGTACGGCTTCTGAGATGCCAGGGGCATCACACAGGTTTTTCTCAGTTTGAATATAAAGTCACACTTATCACTCCGGAGTGTCTCATCTTCCTGACAGATTTAACTCGTCTTCTAACGTGTCTCGAGGACTTCGCATTTTCCTTATCACTGTTCACTTTGGCAATCGCAGTCTGATTGTCACAGTTCATAAGAATAGCCGGTATTGGTTTCTCAACCACTGGCAAGTCCATCAAGAGCTCACGTAACCAATCTGCTTCTACAGACGCTGTATCTAAAGCAGCTAGCTCAGCCTCCATGGTTGACCTTGTCAAAATAGTCTGTTTGCAAGACCTCCATGACACGGCACCACCACCAAGCATAAACACATATCCACTTGTGGCATATAGCTCATCATCAGATATCCAGTTCGCATCACTATATCCTTCGAGCACAGCAGGGTGCCCTGAATAGTGAATACCATAACTCATTGTTCCTTTCAAATAGCACATAACCCTTTCAAGTGCATGCCAATGATCTGTACCCGGGTTGGACATGAACCTACTCAATTTGCTCACAGCAAATGATATGTCGGGTCTGGTAGCGCTAGCAAGGTACATGAGCGAACCAATAATCTGAGAATATTTTAATTGGTTTACACCAATTCTCTTATTCTTTTTCAATGTCACACTGGGATCATAAGGAGTGGGAGAAGGCTTGCTGTCTATATAGCCGAACCGGCTCAAGACCTTCTCTACATAGTGGGTTTGAGAAAGAGTAATCCCACTCTCATCCTTAATAAGCTTGATGTTTAGAATCACATCCGCTTCTCCCAGATCTTTCATATCAAACTTCGTTGATAAGAAAGACTTGACTTCATTGATCACATCAATGTCTGTGCCAAAAATCAATATGTCATCAACATATAGGCACAATATAACCCCTTTACCCCCACCATAGCGATAGTACACACAACTATCTGCTTCATTAACGGCAAATCCTGCTGATGTTAAGGTGGTGTCGAACTTCTCATGCCATTGCTTAGGCGCTTGTTTCAGGCCATACAAAGATTTCAATAACTTACATACTTTGCTTTCTTGACCCTTTACTACAAACCCATCAGGCTGTTCCATATAAATCTCCTCTTGCAACTCTCCATTAAGGAAAGCTGTCTTTACATCCATTTGATGAATGATAAGACCATATGAAACAGCCAGGGAAAGCAGTACACGAATAGTAGTCATTCTAGCAACAGGTGAGTAAGTATCAAAGAAGTCTTCGCCCTCTTTTTGGGTATAACCCTTGGCCACAAGCCTCGCCTTGTACTTCTCAATAGTACCATCAGGTCTAAGCTTTTTCTTGAACACCCACTTACATCCTACTGGTTTACAACCATAAGGCCGTTCGGTCAACTCCCAAGTTCCATTGGAGAGAATAGAGTCCAGCTCACTTTGAACAGCTTCTTTCCAATTATCTGCATCTGAAGATGCATACGCCTCACTAATAGACATAGGAGTATCATTCACGAGGTATACAATGAAATCATTGCCAAAAGATTTTTCAACCCTTTGTCTCTTGCTCTTTCTCGGAGCTTCATTGTTATCCTCCTCTGGACTTATTTCACGTGGTGGTTCAAAAGCTTCAGTTGGTGCATTAAGCTCAGGAGTTATTTCAGAAGAAAATCTTGAAATACTGTGCATATCTTTCATCGGAAAAAAATTCTCAAAAAATGTAGCATCACGTGACTCCATAATAGTATCAACATACATATCAGGCACATCAGATTTTACTACTAAGAATCTATAAGCAATGCTCTGATGAGCATATCCCAGAAAGATACAATCCACCGTCTTAGGTCCTAACTTGCGCTTTTTGTTAATAGGCACATTAACTTTTGCCAAGCATCCCCAAGTACGAAAATAAGAAAGTGATGGTTTCCTCCCAATCCACTCCTCATAAGGAGTTTTGTCTTTATTTTTATTAGGAACTCTATTTAGGACATGACAGAAAGTCAATAAAGCCTCCCCCCACCATGCCTTAGATAAACCAGCAGTGTCTAACATGGAATTCACCAAGTCAGTCAATGTACGGTTTTTCCTCTCGGCAACCCCGTTAGATTCGGGAGAATAGGGAGGCGTCCTCTCATGAATAATACCATGTTCCGCACAAAAATCATCAAAGACTTTAGGAAAATACTCGCCACCACGATCAGATCTAAGACGTTTAATCTTTCTCTCTAGTTGATTTTCAACTTTAGCTTTATAGATTTTAAAGTAGTCTAACGTTTCGTCCTTAGATTTCAACAAATAAACATAGCAAAATCTAGTCGCATCATCAATCAAAGTCATGAAGTACCTCTTTCCACCTTTTGTCAACACACCATTCATTTCGCATAGATCAGAATGTATGAGTTCTAGAGGTGCCAAGTTCCTCGGCTCAGCAGCCTTGTGAGGCTTTCGAGGTTGCTTAGATTGCACACAACTATGGCACTTAGAACCTTTGGCAAAAGTGAAACTCGGAATTAAACTCATGCTGGAAAGCTGTTTCATAAGACCAAAATTAACGTGACATAAACGACCATGCCAAAGACTCGCATCATCATTAACACCACCGCAAATATGGTTCACACACTTATTGCTAAAATCTGAAAGAGATAAGCGGAACAAGCCTCCACTAACATAGCCTTTACCAATAAATAAACCATGTCTCGACACGATTACTTTATTGGACTCTAGCACTACCTTAAACCCATCTCTCAATAGAAGAGAGCCACTAACGAGATTCTTGTTCATGGAGGGGACATGCTGCACGTTCTTCAGCTGCACGATCTTTCCCGAAGTAAACTTCAGATCCACCGTACCAGTGCCAAGAACAGAAGCAGCGGACCCGTTCCCCATCAAGACGGAGCAATCTCTTGTGACCCTGTATCTCCAGTTTTGCTAGCAGTCACAGTGTTGACAGTCTTGGACGATTGTCCATTACCACCTCTTTTCCCTCGACGGTCTGCACGCTCTGGACAGTCCTTGGAAAAGTGCCCAAGTTCACCACACGTGAAGCAGGGTAACTCAGCCTTGTTCTTTTTCTTCTTGAAGTTGGTAGTCTTGTTAGGCTTGAACTTTCCTTTCCCCTTGCCTTGGTTCCTCTGATTCTGAACCGTATTGGCAACTGAGTGGCCCTCACCTCCTTTAGTGTCCTTAGCCCGAGCCTTCTCTTCCACATCAAGGGACGCTATCAGTTCTTCAACTGATATCTTCGTCCTCTTATGCTTCAGAGCTGTGGCGAAACTCCTCCATGAAGAAGGAAGTTTTGCAATAATGCAACCAGCCACAAACGGATCAGGAAGAGAACACTTAAGGATTTCGAGTTCCTTAGCAATGCACTGTATGTCATGAGCTTGCTGGACAATTGATTTGTCATTGACCATCTTAAAGTCATGAAAGCTCTCCATGATATACAGATCACTGCCTGCATCCGATGCACCAAACTTAGCTTCCAGTGCATCCCACAGCTCTTTCCCGTCTTTTATGTGCATATACACATCAACCAGGCGGTCGGTAAGAGCACTCAGTATGGCTCCTCTGAAGAGAGTATTGGCCTCGGTAAACCTCTGCAGATCTGCATCTGAGAGATCACCCTCAGGTTTGCCTTTACTCACCCAGAACACATGCATAGCCTCAAGCCAGAGGGTGCACTTGATTTGCCACCTCTTGAAGTGCACACCAGAGAACTTCTCCGGTTTCAGTGCATCAGCAAACACAGCCATTGATAATTCAGGAAATTGTCTACAATAAGGTTTTTGGATTGTTGAGAAATTAGACAATATCTGAATTAATTTCCGAAAGTAAATCATGCAAAGCACAGCACAAACTAGCATGTACTCATCTAACATACTAGATAGAACAGTCACAGCAAAGATCTCACAGATCATAATTAACAGATAGATTGGATAGATCTGTTTATACCTGTCGGCAGCTAGAGCCGATTTCGTACTGGGGATGACGTTGACGATGACCGTGTCACGGACGTCGCAGGTGCTGTACGCAGCACGATGCAGAAGCCCGTGAAGAAGTCGGCGGCGATAGCCTCCGGCAGCAGAAGAAGACGGCCGACCCGTGGTGAAGACAGCGAGCAGTCGCGCGAAGCGCTTCCCAAAAACCTTATTCGCCTTCTCCCGGTGCAGAAGCTCGAAAGGCGAAGAGGTTTCGGAGACCTGCTCTCCCGGTCGCAGATGCACGTTGGCGGCGGGATGGAGAGAACTATGAAGACGGCGCAGTAGCAAGCGTTGGCAAAACCCT
Organism: Paspalum notatum; assembly: GCA_022530915.1. Lineage (NCBI taxonomy): Eukaryota > Viridiplantae > Streptophyta > Magnoliopsida > Poales > Poaceae > Paspalum > Paspalum notatum. The sequence continues at coordinate 7,161,561 of CM039691.1, forward strand.
AGGTTTTCTGGTGTGTTTTTGGTGGTACCGGTAGGCTGCTTATATAGGACCCGACGACCCAATCTCGTGTCGCGATCACGATCTCAATCGTATGCGGATTCCTTAGTTTGATGGCCAAGTCAAAACAGATTAGGAAACCAAAACTTGGAGGCCAAGTCACCAAAAATTAAAATAGCAAAAGGAAGCCGCGCACCCGCAAGGTCAGGATCCGGATTTCGGCGGACCATTCACGCAGGTGCCGCGTGCCCATCGCCCCGAGCCCGAGCCCGGCCCGGCGAGGCGAGGCGAGCGCGCGTGTGGTTTTCCTTTCTCCCTCCACACCATGACTTAGTGGGAGGGGAAGAGTCTCCATATTTAAGTGGGTGAAACTCCCCTTCCACTAGCAAGGTGGGACTAAAGGTTCCACACTCCCCTTGCACACACACATGGGCCTTTGAGATTTTCTAGGATTAAATAGATGGGCTTGGCCCATATATTCAACAGTAATCCTTTTCAGCCATTCATTCACAACTGCGGGTCTTGTATTAAAAATAATAATAACAAAAACCATGCGTCTCTCTCAGCAGCCAACGCCTGTACGACATGCATGCATGAGCACGGGAGCATGAGACAGTCCAGAGCGAGATGTTGAGGTCCTACCAAGATCATGGGCCACTGCAGTATGTACTACTGTGCTCTCTGTAAAGGAAGTGCCTCACTGAATGCAAACCTGATCCCCTTCCTTCCCACGGGCATAGGCTCCTTTTGCAACGCGGGAAATTCTTTTTGTTTTTGTGTTTTTTTTATGTTTTTGACTGTTTTTTGTGAAATTTCTATCCCAATCCTATGAAATTTTTGCGTTATAAAAGCCCTTAATCTCCGTATACACTATCCCGGACAGGCGGGCATTGGAGCGAGTTATGGCCTACAGGGGGTACAAGGCGTGCCACTGTTCCCCTCGAAAAAGAAAAGGGCCAGCGGCCATGGACGACGCGATAGATCTTGGCGAGCTGGATAAACGGATGATGAATCACTCACGCTATGCTCACCAACAAACCTATCCAATACATCTATCCATTATTTCAACTACATTTTTTTCTGTCTATAGTACGTGTACAGTGTTTGAGCGTCTATTTCAGATCAATTGGTGAGCATAGTCTTAACGCTAATAGCTAGGCATCGTTCCTACGCCGCTGGTCTATCGCCTAGCGCTCTTTTTAAAACAGTCTAGGGCTCTAGGCTACCTACCTAGAGCGACAAGCCGACGACGAAGCCTTCTCTTTCTCTCCGAACCAGTGATCTATCCTCACTCAGGCATCTAATCCACCACGCCCGTCGTCGGCATGCAACAAGAACACAGCGACGACAAACTGTGGTTTCATGAGCTGTGGTTAGTTCCTACCACTCAACTGGTGGCTCGATATCTATAGAAAACGCCTGGAGGATTATTCGTTGCTCAAACATGTCCTGGACACGGCGCCAACGCCTGTCTTGCCGCTGTTTAATTTGACAGGAGGCATCTATCTCTCCAGCATTATGTGTTGTGTGTCTTTCTGCCGCGCCGTGGGGTGACTGACGGTGAACAAATGTAAGAGCAGGTAGATAATAGAGGCTACTACAGCAGTGCGGCTCGAGGGCAGACATTTTGTTTTTATTTATCTCTTTATTTTTTGCTGTTTTTGTTGGAGGCTCTGGAGCACCCACGCACCATTTCGTTCGTTTTCTGCAGCAGGGCGCACTGGCACCGGCGGCACAGCCACAGGGGTTCGCCAATCATTCAGCTGACAGCTCCTGCCGCCTAGAAGTGCTTCAGTTTTCAGCGATACATCTGACTTTAGCAGCATCTACTTACTATATATCCTACTGGTGGGCCTTCGGGTTACCCGATTTAATCGGGTCGGGTAATTCGGATTTTGTGAAATTCGGGTTTTCAAAAACGTTATCCGAAATATACCCAAACATACTTTCTACCCGAAATTTCAGGTACCCGATAATTCGGGTTCGGGTTTGGGTAATCCCGATTTACCCGATCTTCCTCCTAGAAATGAAATATAATAGTAGATTCAATAAAAAATAATGTCAGAATTTTGGATTGATGAAAATAGAACTAACTACTATGAAAGTTCACATAGACATACAATACATCAAATGCATAACATAATGCTTATACAAGTTTATTTTAATAGATAAATCACATTATACATCAATGACAAATGATAAGATTGGGTAATTCGGGTAAATTGGGTACCCGCACTTGTTACCCGAATTACCCAAACTAAATTCGGGCTTCTAGAGTTGCTACCCGAAATAGAGATTGGGTATTTTGGGTTCGGGTATATTGGGTACGGGTTCAAGTAATTCAGATTTGGGTAATGGGTATCGGGTTTTTTTGCCCACCCTGATATCCTAGCATGATTTTTGTGATTTTTGTTTCTCCAATGCCTTTTTTTTTTCTGAACGCATAAAACTGTATGGCGAGTTCCACACAGCAAAATGATTCATTTCTCAAACAAAAAAAAAAATCTCCAATTGCTTACTTAGGAATGATTTTTGGAGAGTAGTTTTCCATTTCTTTTGAATCGTTTGGCTAGTGATGGATGCCCAATTAAGGCATGGGCGGCGAGAGAAGGGCATGATTTATATAGTAACGCTCTGAAGTGTGAAATGCAGCGATATCAACATGCAGCCCTGTCACATAAAAGTTGCAAATCTCTAGACTGCACGGGCAAACATTTTAAAAAACTTTACGATGTCAACTTGTGCTGCTTATAATAGAACGCAGTTTGTTATCTTGCGTTTCATTCTCATTACTAAACTGGAGGATATAAGTTGTCATCCTAGTTGGATCAAGGTTTAGGTAGCGCGCATGGGCAGGTATATATCTGGAAGATACGCAAGATCATGTGGTTGACTTTTTCCTCGCAGCAGTTCATCGTTTAATATTACGTTTGCACACACCGCACATGCCGTTTGTTAATACGGCATTAGGGAATCCTCTTCCTGAGATTTGTATCCCATTTAGATATATGCGCTGCCACTGCTTTAAATTGTTTTCCTTGATGAAAGATACAGCCATAGAGTTGTGTGCAGTACTGCAGTGTGCACCACCAGCTTCTCGGTAAATGGCATGCACAATCATGCTGAAAGAATTTGAATTTGAAATCACGAATTGACCTGATGATCTGTTGTTTTTAGAGGCAACCTGATGATCTGTTGATGGGTACGCTAGTGTCATGGGCACTGCTGAATATTCAGACAAGTCGTACGACATGACATCACTTGATCTTGTTAACATCATAAGGTCCATGATGATCGGTACTGTCCTACAGGTTGCCATCACCATCAGAACTCAACTTCTTGTTACGCTCCTATTGATCTCATCATACAAATAAATGAATTTACACGACAATAAGCTGGCAGGTTGGTGGAGCCGACAATTTTTAAAAGGAATGGTTCTCCTTGGGGCTGATTGATGGGAAGCAGCTAGCTTCCTGCATTATTTTTCATCTAAAACTTTTAGCTGCAGGCATCTTAAACCGGTATCTATCCTCAGATCTTGCATGAGCTCAAGCCCGAAGTCTTGAAAGGTGTTCTTGAAAATAAACTGAAGATGTCTTGAAATTAAGTGATTTTTTACGGTGCTCGAGAGGAACTCAGTTCCGGATCTATATATTTTTTTGTTTCAGTCCATAAGTTTAGTGAGACAACCAGAGAAACCATTGGTTCCAGACCCATGAAATCTAGGTTCCGATCCACATGATTTAGGTTCCGGTCCACAATTTTGGTTCCTTTCAATTGGTTCCTCTTAAGTTTGAGCCATTAGATTGGAGCCAATGAATGGCTACAATTAATTCCAAGTACCGTAACAAACCTCTGAAATTAAAGGTATCGAATAATATGTTCTGAAATGTGGACTTTATTGATCTGAAAATGGTTGCCAAATTGTGAACAAAAAAAAATTCCAGTGAGCATAGTCGTAAAAAAAATTATCCAACTCAAGGAGGATGAAGTTTATGAGAAGTTACTGGTAAAATAAAAGGAAGAAATAGAAGTTATTACTATGTTTTATGTTTGTAGATGGGACAATTGATTAACAGCTGAATATTCAGACAAGCCGTATGACATGACATCACTTGATCTTGTTAACATCATAAAACCCAAGATCAGTAGTTCGGTACCATCCAACAGATTTGCCATCATAACATATTTTTTGTTTTTTACGATAATGGAAAAAAGAGCTTAAATTATTTCTTGTTTTCCTAACCCTCCTATTTGCTGGCATGTTGGATCCGATATTTTTAAAGAAAAGATGCTATTCTCCTTGAGTCTGGTTGATTGGAAGCACCTTTTGCATTACTTTCCAGTGAAAATTTTAACGGCAGGCATCTTAATGCCGCTAGTATCTATCCTCGGATCTTGCAAGTGCTCTAGTCTGAAGTGCTGAAAGATTTATTCTTGAAAATAAATTGAACAAGGTACACAAATCCTCGTTCTTTATGAGCAGCAGTACACCTAGCAAATGCTTAAAGTTTCAGAAATTGATGATATCTTGAAAGGTCGCAAATTATATGCTCCAGAATTTGGAGTTTGGACTTCATGGTTCTGATCCCTTCCGAAAATGATTGAGAATTTGTGGTTGGTGTCTCATTGATAAAGCTTCAAAGTTGGTGTACTAGAAAAATCATTAAGGGTTCTCCCATCAGGGCTACTTTTGAAAAAAATTTCAACAAGGGTAGTCACCAAGACGTTCAAGTTGGCAGATGCAAGTTTTAAGAGAGTTTACAGGAAAATAAAAAGGAACATTATGTTTGTAGATGGGATAAGAGATAAACAGAAACAAATCCTGTTAAAATTGATTCACTATCCCTCTTCTATTGTCTTGATAACAGATATTTTGGTTTCCTGCATGTCTGAACTGAAACTTTTCAGATGACATTTCGCTCCTTGGAAGATGATCATGATTCATAAGGAGAGAGAGAAAGCAGTTCAAAAACTATAATCTTTATATATACACGTATTGAATCAGTTACAAGCAAAAGATTCAGAAGAACTGCGGCCTGGATCGACAGCTGTGTCGGAGCACGAGAAAAATGCAAGAGGAAACACCTGCGCAGCGCAGGAAAATCTCCTTGCAGTTCTAAGAAAGCCTCTAATCAACATCTCCTCGGCAGCGCGCCTGTCCTGTCGTCATCACCCATCGTCACTCCGTTTGCCCTTTGCCCCTGTACGGCTTGAGGATCTGGAAGGAGCAGAGCAGGCTTGCGTCGACGTTCATGAGCGCGCCGGCGTTGTTGAACTCGCCGCAGTAGTTGGGCGCCGAGAAAATGGTCACCAGCTGCCGGTCGGCGAAGAACTCGTACCCGTCCTCCACGACCTGTTGTTTGTTGGCATGGGCAATTCGGCATTGCCACGGCAAGAAATGAGCCTGTGTGAGTCAGGTTGGTTCTGCAACCTGCAACCACATATATAGGGAATATAATCTTTGGAGGCCGAATATATGCCTGGTGGGCGCGGCATATGAGGTCGAGGTCGTGCTTGTTCAAGAACTCGGCGACCTTGTCGGCGCCGAAGGTGAAGGAGACGCCGCGGTCGTTGTCGCCCCATCCGGAGCTCTCGCGGTCGGGGTCGGACCACAGGAGGTCGCAGAGGAGTCCCTGGTCGGGGACGTCGACGGGGCGCTGGATGTCCCTGATCCGGGCGAGGCTGTCGAGGTCCGGCGAGAGGCCGCCGTGCATGCAGAGGATCTTGTCGTCGATGACGGCGGCGACGGGGAGGCAGTTGAAGCAGTCGGTGAAGACCTTCCAGAGTCGGACGCTGAAGCGGCGCTTGCACTCGTCGTAGAAGCCGTAGATGCGGTTGATGGAGGCGCACTCGTGGTTGCCCCGGAGCAGGAAGAAGTTGTCGGGGTAGCGGATCTTGTAGGCCAGCAGCAGGCAGATGGTCTCGATGCTCTGCTTGCCGCGGTCCACGTAGTCGCCCAGGAACAGGTAGTTGGCCGCCGGCGGCAGGCCGCCGTACTCGAACAGCCGCAGCAGGTCCGAGAACTGGCCGTGGATGTCGCCGCACACGTTGATGGGGGCCTCCAGCTCCAGCAGGTTGGGCTGCGACAGGAAGATCTCCTTGGCGGTGACGCAGAGGTGCCGGATCTCGGCCTCGCTCAGCTGCACCTTCTTCCCCGTCACCTTGTGCTTCTTCCCGTCCAGCAGCCGCCGTATCAGCTCCTCCACCGTGCCCCCGTCCATCGCGATCGACGGCGTACCAGCAGCGATCGACGACCAGGCAGGGGCCTTCTTGGCCGGGGCACAGGACGCCGACGAGTGGTGGGCAGGGACGGGAGGAGGGCGCGGGCGCGGGCGCGGCGAGAGAAACCCGCGTGCGCTGTGTTCGTCCCCCCAGTTTTCATTCGGCGCCGCGCAAACGCTTGGCTTCCCACGACTTTGCCAAATCGGGACGTGTGGCTGATCCAACCCAAACTGTGAATAAACGCCGCCGCCCGGCACGGGCGGGAGAGGCCATCATCAGTTCGGCCATGGAGCTCCTCCTATCTTTTGGCCCAATATGCTTATTAGCAAGCCCACTAACCATAGCACATACTGTACGTGTAACAAGTACTTGTATTATTTTTGTTTCGTGTCCTTGTATAACTAACCATATGTTTATTTTGTTGCAATTTTTTCACATTTAGACATGCTTTGGCATTTGTAATTGAATTTAACAATTTGCCAAACGTAGTTTTATATGTTCAAGCAACATATTGTTTACATGATGGCGTTGAAATAGCGCTTATTCAAAAATCTCGAAACAATATATATAAAAAAAAGTATATTAGCCAGTGCATGGGTGGATTTATGGATCAGTTTTTGATCTATCCATTTTCAAACCAGTTTGGCTTGATTGGGTTGGGTCAGATTGGTGAGTGGGCTTGTTGGTTCCATGGATTCTAAAGAATCTAGCTCAATACCTAGCCAGATTTGTAGGCTAAGATCATCTCCTCCTCTCGAGGCGTTGAGGGCATCATTCATGTACAAGGTACTGAAATGGTCATAACACCATCTATGGCAGCTGGTAAGGATGGATGTGGAAGCCGATCCATAGGTTGGATGGGTTCTACCCAAATCTTGCAACCGTAGTGTTTGGAAACGGTGGAATAGGGATTGGGACATGGATAGAAAATAAGGATGTGATACACACGTGCGAGACAATAGCCCATGAATTTATTAACAAAAATTAATTGAATTTCTGGCTGAAATTAATCCGTGGGCTACGTCATTCAAACCCACGAATTTAATTAAATTCATGGGCCACATCATTCAAGCCTATGGATTTAAGCCCCGACACCGTAAACACTACCCAGCCACCCCATCCCTGCCGATGCCGCCTAATCCCTTCGACCCGCCTTTGCACCATCACCACCGCATCCACTGCCGGTGCCGCTATCACCTCTGTCGCCGGCTACTCCACCACGAGCGCTATACTCCGTTGTGAGTGCCGCCGTCGCCCCCTCGTGGCCAACCACCTCCACCGCAGGCACCATCGACACCTTTACAATGGCCTCGTCGCTTGCGATGAACTCGTTGTATTGTATATGTGCTTAAATCTATGTGAATATAGAAACTGAAAAATATTAAAATAATATTCTAGTTAACTTCATGGGTCAGTAACCCACAAATTTAACTATAGTCAGTAGTTAAATTTGCAGGTTCATTAGACCCATGAATTTAATTGTTCAATAAGGTTAATTTTTTGGGCCTTGTGTAGGCCCACAAATTTAATGTAAATTCATGAGCCTTCACAAATTTAAGCGATTGATTTCGTGTGGATAAATTCGTAGGCATGCCCACGAATATAAGTTAAATTTGTGGGTTTCTGGCCCACAATTGTTGTTGGCTCTCCTGTAGTGATAGGTGTAGGACAATGCTATGTACACTCATAATACTCTATTTTTATTTTGCTACTCTAAAAGGAATATTATGTCTAAGTCATCGAGATTTTGAAATACAATCTCCCGCATTCATATTACAATATATAGCATAATCTATACTAACTTCCACTTAATTTATTATTTTTTCCCTTCCCCTTCCCCTCTCTGCATCAGGATCCCCACTCGACCGCCGCCCACCTTCCCTTCAGCGCCGCCTACCCGCTATCCCGCTTCTCTTCACCGGATCCCCCTTCTCCCCCCGCAAGATCCGGCCCAACGCCGCTATGTCGCTCGCCCCTGCTCCATGGTGGTGCGTCTTTCCCTCCATGCCAGACCAACCTACCTCCATGGTCGCCGCCAACCTACATACCCGGATCTAGCCTATCACGACCTTCTCTTTGGTTTGAACATCGCCGCCACCGGCTCCCTCATCAGGCCCACCACTGCCACTATGTATCATCTCCACCACGGTAGCCGTATCCTATTCCCGTACCGCGGCTGCTTGGCTCCTCTGTCGCGTCGGAGCTCCGTTGGCTCGACCGCGGTTCCTCCGACTCACCACAGCCGTTGTGTCTCCTTCTTGCCTCAGTCGTCGCGTCTCCTTGCGTCATGGCAGTCGCCTCCTCTTCCCACCATGGCTGCCTGCCTCCTCTTCCTCCTCCTCCATGCCGGAGCTCCGCTATGACTACCCCCTTCATCTTCCTTCCCATCGTGACCTCATGGTAGAGAGGCCTCCTCCTACGCGGTCATCAAAGACATCGCCTTCTCGTTGCGACTGCGGTCGTTTCTGGGACTCCTCCACTAGCCGAGCTAAGCCGCCAATGCGTACTGCCTCCTCCACCCACCACTCAACTTTTCTCTCCTTTCTCTGCCGTCACCGCCACTTTCTCTGTGCCGAGAACACCGTATCCAAGGCGCGAGCAAACTGACTTCCGCCAATGTGGAGGAGAGAGAATGCAATGGAGTAGGATGCTAACTACTCCATATTTGGCGTGCGAGAGCTCCTACAGTATGGTTGAGTGACATTTACAGTGCCCTAGTGCAGCTCCCCATTACTCTATATCTTACATCAATGTGTTTTAGAGTTTCCCAATGTGAATAGTCTAAGGATGTATCACGATTTTATTAGTCCATTTGTGTATTATTATTTTGTAACAAGAAAATCACTAAAGCTATAATTAAATGTATACAATAATACATTACAAGTATAACATGACATAGAGAATCATAATATAAAAATGAAAAATTAGAACCCAGTGTAAATCGTAATAATAGTACATACCTATCGCAACTAATTTAGTATACAATATCAACGCAATTAATTTGTTGTAATAGTGTCCACTTATCATAACCAAAATGTACATGAATGCAATAGTACTTACTTACCATAACACCTTTTCTTATACTATACCAACAAACATATTTCGTTGCAACAATGACCACTTTTGCCACCAACATATAAATGGTGGCAATATTGCCTACCTATAGCAACTAAATATGCCAACAAAAATATGTGGTTGCAAGATCGGCCACTAATTGCATCGAAATATAAATGGTGGCAATATTGCCTACCTATAGCAACGAAATATGCAAGCAAAAATATGTGGTTGCGGGATTGGCCACTAATTGCATCGAAATATAAATGGTGACAATAATGCCTACCTATATAGCAACGAAATAGGCCAACAAAAATATGTGGTTGCGAGATTGGCCACTTATTGTAGCGAAAATTTATGGAAGGCAATAACACCTACTATTGCAACTATGCTTGTAGGTTATGGCAACCCCAAAAAATTTTGTTGCGATATTGTTCACGTATCGCCACCAATTCATGATTGGAGGTAATACACCTTTCTATTACAATAGAATTTTAGATTATCACATCAAAAAGTATTTAGTGACAATATTGTCCACATATTATAACCAATTTTGCAAGTGGAGGCAATAGCAGTCTCCTATTGTAACAATTGGTGTGTGGTTTCAATGTGTTTGGTGACATTAGGGTCATTTTCTAGTAGTGATGCATTTCCCTATCCCTTTATCCAAATATAGGATAAATCATATCCCACCTCCCTATCGCTATTCCATTCATCTAATCCCATTATCCAAACACCGTCTATTTGATTTTCATGCGTTGCATTGGTTTAAGATGGGTGGATTATGTAACCATGGACAACTCAACTATATGTCGAATAATGTTGAGCTAATACATTTAAAATGTTGACATTTCTAGAAAACAAAAAATATAATCATATTGGATCTCATTTATTAAATAATTCTAAAACCACTAAGCGATTGGAAAGGAATTCAAATTCTATGCACCATTATAGAGATAAAACAATTTCAAATTTGGCAGTGTCCCTCTCAGTTTCTTTGAGCCAAACTTCTAGAGATTACTCAACAGTACTTCCCTCGCCGTTGCCTTTTGGCACAACAGACAAAAAAAAGTTGTCATTTATTTCATCATTACACAAATCTCAAAGTGAAGTTATGGACCAAGCTGTTGTTTGTTTCTTTCTATGAAGGGTGGAGATTATTAAATAATATAGACCACATTTTACAACCATGTAGAACCCTTGGGAATAAGAAAAAAAACAAAAAAATGCACACTAGACTCATCCTAGGGATGGCAATAGGGTGGGTTAGGGCCGTAGGGGGTGGGGGTGTGTGTGTGGGGGGGGGGGAGGAGCTCATGGACCTACCGAAATTAGAGATCCAAAATCACCCCAAACCCGAATCCAAAATCCACCCCATCCCTCAACACTATGGGATCATGAAACTTGACTAATGTCTATCATAAAAAACAAAACAAAAAACGTACACATCCATATGTGCATTATTGAAAAGCATACCCATCGAGCATGAGCCTCACTCATGAAGGGCTATTATTGGGGAGGAAACTCTTCGTTTAGGTCCCATCAAGTGATAGATCACACCATGTTGACAAAGAATTTTGTATCCTTGTGGTATGGTGTTACCCATGTACAACATCTTTGGATGAGGTCACTTGAAGACCAGGCCTTTAGTGAGTATACATCTAGAAAAGTCAATAGAAAGCAAATGGTCCCAAAGGGATGCAAGACATATGACGAGGCTATCAACACTGAGGACGCCTGAAGACTAACAAGGTAACTGTGCGGAAGGATCCGGGTCTGCACAACAAAGATGAGCTACAACCAACTAAGGATGACGACGTAAAGTTACTACAATACCGTTGAATATTGAGGGATTGTAGTAATTATTTAGTACTTTGTGTTTGTGGCACAACCCCCCAAAGCCTTCATAAAAGAGATGGTGAATCCCTTTTTCATTTAACCTTGTATAGTTTATGAGTCATCCTATAGGAAAACCTTGCGTGGCCAAGAGGAATCTCAGCTCATGGCGAGTGAAGCCCTTGGTTAAGCGATGTCCTCCCAAGGAGGCGAAGCCCCTGAAGATGTGAAGCCTTGGTGGAGGCGAAGCCCCTAAGAAAACGAAGCCTTAGGGGAGGCAAAGCCCATAAGGAGGCGGAGTCCCCAAGGAACCAAGCGTTCGCGGGAGCGAAGCCCATGAAGAGGTGGAGTCCCCATGGAAGCGAAGCCCTTTAGGGCACAAAGCATCCCAAAGGTTCTAGACGAAGCTTGATATGGGGGCCACAAATTACACATAAGTATGCATGAGCTATATATAAAGTAGTGCTTAGAAAGAAGATGTGGCGGAACCACCGATTTAATATGGGCTAAGTACACCTGTCACCATTTGCTTACAGTGTACTTAGACCGTACTAAACCCGGTCGTCCGTCGAGAAGCCCTCAGCTCTCGATTTGCACCAAATCCCAGAGGAACCGACATCACACACATCCGACTCACGATGGAGCCACAACAGTTACACCATCACAGGCAGTTGAAATGTACAGTAGATGGACTTAGTTTACAAACCAAGAAGGTATATAGTCAAATACATGTTCAAAATACATATAATGTGGAAGCGTTTTCAAAAGATCTCGCAGCGGAAGCCAATTACCCAAGTAGTCTTCATACAGACCAACGGGGCGAGAAACACCGAGCCCACCGGTGCTACCCTTATCCAAGCAGCTATCCAAGAGCTGCCAGTACCTGTGAGCCAAAAGTGGGGGCAAACCCTGAGTACTAATTACTCAGTAGGACTTAATGGACGGGGTTTACGGCTGACGCAAAGCTCAGCTTACTAGCAAGTAGGTCCTTAGCCATTGGTTTTAAACTATAAAATGTTGTTATAGGATAGAGGGATTTGACAGTCGCTATCCTTTAATCATGATTATCCACTATGGTTTAGTGTCATACTATAGCGGGATTTGACAGCCGCTAGTCCTTATCCTGAATCTCATTGGTAATATAAAGTAAGTAATTTGCATGAAGTAAAACAGGTATATCCAATGTGTAGTAGCAAATCCGTGTGCGATATTGGCATTCTCACACCTGGTGAGCATCAGCGATTCGAATCGATTTTTTATATTCCCGAGAATAACTAAAAAATGCCAGGGGCCCATATGCTTACTCACACGACGGCTTTCCCACATATAGTCCCCCTCCTCCACTTGTCCCATCCCAAGTTCGATTCACTCCCATCTGACTCCCGAGTTGTGCCCCCATGACGAGCCTGCCGACATCTCGGTCTCCCCGTCATGAGCACCAAGCTCCCCCGGGCCACCTTCCTCTCAACCAGTGGGTAGGAACGTGTTTCTGTTCTTCGGATGGCACAAGTAAGGTTTCACCGGTCCCATTTCCCGGATAAGCATTCTAGCAATGTTATGCCGATCAGCAGGCGAACAGCGAACGGGCCTTATGCGACTCGGGCGGAGTCCACCATACCATCACATCATTTTTCAACATAGTAATCCCATATCTCCGCCCGGTCTCAATTGAAAGCATAACATAGCAATATTAAATTCATAGTAATGAAGATTCATCATTCGAAAGTAAACCCTACGAGACGAGTGACAGTACTCACTCGTGTCTACTCGCGCCTAACCATTCTAGACACCCGTCCTACGAACCCTAAGTATAGGTGCTAGGGCCAGGGCGGCCGGGAAGTCTAATGCAATTGGTTTCAATCAATCCTAATGCATATGCGTAACTCAAAATAATTTGTTGCTGGGATTTGCATGGTCCTGCCTACCTTTGACTGTCTTTAAGAAACCAACAAACTAAACTAAGTTAGTTTGCCGGGTTGTGGGGCTTTGCCCCAGGCAACCCCTTGAAACAGGGACGGTTTTATCAGCGACACGCCGTCTTCTGGCACCGGGTGCACGGGCTCGTCTTCCGGCTACTGGGTTTGCGACTGCTTCTGCGTTGGTCCTTCGTTCGCGGAATCTATATGCATGACATAGTGCAACATAAGCGTAACGAATGCAAAAGCGTGCATGATATGCGTAAGAGATACATTCATGGGAATTATTATCTAGGCAATTTACTTAAGTATTCCTTATGTAAAACTTGCTCCACACGAAAGGGACTCAGATTATTACTAGGAATCTATACGAACCATCCCCGAGATGCACTACAACTACCACATATAAAAGGACATATGAACATGTATTGATTCTAAGGCCTAAACCATCGTATAGACCCTAATCATCCTCACACATGCGCATTTGTGAATTAAAATATGCACTTGAGTTCTCGTAGTTACACAGCTCCATTACCATGAAAGACATGCACAAATAAACTTTTTGGGAACTAGATATCATGCACAAGCTACCACATTTTTCGTGGAATTTTCTTAGCACCCTAAAACCATCTTTTCCATTTATCTAGTTCCCCAAGTCAAGATTTGTCATTTTCAAATCACCGTTAACTCTTAACATGCAGGGGCTCATATTTTACCGGTGAGACACTCACACTACCTAAAGTATATGAAAAGTGCTCGAGAGTCGAGTTGAGCATATTCTTTGTGGCCTTCCCTTCCTAGGTTAGATAAATACACATACACATGTATAATGGCAAAAGGGTAATTAAACCACAAGTGCTAGGGCTATAAAAATTCACATAGTGTTATAATATCCTTAGAAAGCTACTATCCAAGTTTCATGCCATTTGGAGTTTATTTGGCCCACTTTTGTCATTTATCCTTATTAATCTTGCATGCAACAAACCAAGGGCAAAACAGACATTTCACACTTCCACATCCTACCAATCATGTAGATCTACTCAAGAGGAGTCTAACGCAACTGAGTTTGTCCATTTTGGATTTTTCTGTGATTTGTTATGATTTTCCAAAGTTCATACCTAATTTAAATGCATTTAAATGGAAATCACACAGACCAGGGACCCGGACGTAATTATCTGTAGATTTCGGGGGCTAGCGGGTAAAAATCGCCGGACTCATAGCACAGTGCATGAACGAATCTGCGAAACTTCAAAAGGCCGGGGGCTATATTGCAAAACCTCCTTTCTTCTTCTTCCTCGGGCCGACGGGCGACGGCGGGCGACGCGGGGAAAGGCGCGGCTGCGCCGGCGGCGGCGGGGCCGGCCTTGGAGCCGATCAGGGCCGAGGAGGCGTTCCCGTCCGCGGGCTACCTTTCCCTCTAGATGTCGTCGCCTGGGGTGGAGTGGGGAGGCGGCGCGGCGGCGATGAACCGGCGCGGCGCGACGGCGCGCGGAGGCGGTGGCGCGGCCCCGATTCCGGCAGCTCGGGCACCGAGAGGCGGCGAGGGTGGGCTCGTGAGGTGCGCGGCGGGGTGGCGAAGCCGGCGGTGGTGGAGTGGAGGCGCGGTGGTGGCCCGAAAGGAGTTCTCCGCGACGAGCCCGCGGGTGCGCACGGGCGGCGCACGCGGGGAGAGGGGCTAGGGGCGGTGGTGAGGGCCGAGGCCTTGGAGGTTCGGTAGAGGGGGTCGGGGCGAGCGTGGGGCGCCGGTCGGCTAGGCACGAGGATCACCGGAGGGGTGGTTGGCCCGAGCTCGCCGCGGGCCGGCCATGGTGACCATGGCGGGCGGCGCTCGGCGCGGCGGCTCGATCTACTCCGAGGGGAGAGGAACGACGGCGAGGCCTAGCGGGATGGGTGCGCCGGGTCGCGGCGGAGGTGGTGGTGGCAGCCTCGGGGCGCGAGGAGGTCGGATGGCGGCGGCGCGCGGCGAGCTCAAGCTCGAGCGGCCATGGCGGCGTTCCGCGCACGCAGAGGCGGGGAGACGAGGGAGACGAGTGGAGAAGGGCGTGAACGCGACCGTGATGGCGTCCGGGTGAAGAGGGGCGCGGTCGCGGTGTGGGGCCGTCGATCCGCGGCCGCGGCGTACGCCCTGTACGCCGGCGAGCCACGCGGCGGCGTCGTACTGAGGAGGAGGACGACCCTGACGGGTGGGCCCCACCGGTCAGTGACTCAGAGGAAGATCCACTTTATTTGTGTTTTCCCCCTTCCTGTAAATTGCCATTTTGACCTATTTAAAGACCGAATTTGGGAAAGTGGTAATTGGATGAATTGTTGTACTCTCAGAGCTCTACAAGTTTGTCATTTGGCTCATATTCAAATTCGGCCGGCAAATATGAAATTTATTTGAATTTATGCAGCAGCCATAGGTAGGGACAGGGTAGGTCATCTGCTTGGGAGGGGAAAATACCCTAGTTATAGGCCTCAACTCCACTTGCTCCTTTTGACAAATTTGTTTGGGACTTCCTAAACTATATTTCATTTCATTAGGGCAGGTCATGAAAATGAATCTATGGATAAGAAAATCTCAAATTACCAAACTGGACAGAGTAGGGGTGTGTTTCTGGGCTGACAAAATTTGTTTGATAAGACCAATTTGAATTCATATTATGACCAGACTCATATTGACAAAGTTGTTTCCTGGATCATTACCTACAACTTTGTTAATATGATCCTCCTCTAAATCACAACATATTTTGAAATACAACCCTAATCTTGTGTAGGATTTTGGTAAAACAGCAGATTTACTCTAAGTAAAGCTTTTCTTGTTTTCATCTTTTGAAATATCAAATGAAGTCCAAATACATCCACAATAGATGCATTTGAAAAGTGATGAGTTCAATTCCATTTCATATAAAAGAAATTTCTTGAGTTGTATAGTCCAATCAAAAGAAATTTCAGAATCAATTTGGGGATGGGCTAAAATTTCAGATTTGAGAAATTTTGACTTAGTGGTTTATCTACCAATTCCTCGTTACTCTCTTAAGCATGATTTAGTCTTAATTCATCATTAGCTTATGTATAATTGTGTGTACGGCTTCTGAGATGCCAGGGGCATCACAGAAGACAAATTTTCCTTTGAATATTCTAGGAATGTATTATGTGTCACGGGCAAACTAGTCATTATTGCACTGTAAGGCGGTTTAGATCCCTATAAAAAAGAAATGACGGTGTACTAAAAAAAGATGACGTATTGCTGACAATGTAGCTTTGGCTAAAGTAATAACTTTTCTGCCCTTCCACCTCTTTCTTTTATCAATTCTTTATTTACTTTTCTGCCCGGATTCCAATCCTTGGTGCCCAAGACTTTGATTTTGAGTGTCCTTAATAAGTCCTTTGTTTCCATTTCAGGTTTTCTAACTACAGGGCGAAGACTGGTATCGAGGTTCTTCACCCGACACCTCCCTCGAACCAACATGGATGTACGACATGCTTTTTCGTTCCCTTTTCATTAGATTCTGATAACATCGTGACAGAGAGCATTAATTATACTAATTCTACACGAAAGCCGTCGTTAGTTTCTCATGCGATATAGGGCAGTAGCTTTTGCACATAGGGATTGATCTATGGCGCGGTGCCGCGTGCACTGTTCCCCGCAGTTTATTATATGTGAAATCCGATCCATTAACCAATAAGTTTGGCCCATTTAGCATTAACAAAACCTAGCTCGAAGCAGTTGGCCTTTTGCAGGTCACGTACCCCTAGCTAGCATGCGTGCTTCCGTAGTGCGTCTTTGATCCATCTTTGGCGTATGCTCGATGGATCACTGACATTGTGGGCACCATCTGCTTATCAATGCACAAGGTCAGGTTCAAAGTATGCTGATGTATGGGTTATGGAATAAACTATAGTACGTTCAACCACCAAAGGAGCATGCTTTGCACACTAGGTTGTTTGCGATTACAAAATTACAGGCGAACACGACAGGTCTCCTTTACTCCTGAAATTAAACTATGATATACAGATGCTGGTCTCGAATAAAAAACGAGGGATGGCACATGCGTTGGGTTATTGGACGGATACCAAGGAATCTCTATACGCCATTCGTCATTTTAATAGTATTATTATATAGATTTTCAGAAGCAATGGCATGGCCCCGTTTGTTTCATTAGAATTGAGAAGAATTGAAATATGACTAAATAATTATCTAATTATGTATGTGGATTGGAATCCATCGTTCCATCCAATTCCACATATGTATTAATATAAGAGAAAGTGGTTCTTCTCATCCACCTATGAATTGTTTGAAATTGTATCGTGAAGTTGTGAACCTCTGTCTCCTTCTCTTTTTCCCCCAAGGCTCTCAACTTAGCTAATTTCTTCTCATATATTAGTGGAGAAAAATGAAATTCTAATTCTAGAGACCCAAACGGAAGAGTTTTCATCCATCAGGCGATGTGGCGTTATGTACGTTTTCCAATCGATATATGGATATGCATTTAGGGCACATCTATATATATGGCCAGTTAACCAACTAAACCATATTTTTCAGCCGAACAAAATGTCTTAGGAGCGAAGAAGTATATAATGAGTACTAATATTCAAGAACAAAGGATATATTCAAACTTGTACTCCTAATTATTCCTTACCAGGCAATTAAGCTCAATGAGCCGCCGTACTATGATGTAGCTATTATAAATATTTATTGAATATCGTTTGACAAGAATGACGATGTTATCATGAACAAAATTTGGTCTCATGACCCGAAGGTCGACAATAGGTGTAACTTTCTTAATAAGACAATTTATAAAGTGGTATATATAAGGATCATATATAAGAATAAGGTACAAATGGTTTTTATTGACTTGGAGAATATTTATAAAAATACTAAGATATATATATATATATAGGAAAATTCCTTTCTACATGCGCTTGTAGCTACACTCACTAACATATCTCATGATTAAGGGCGTATCTGGCCAAACCGAAGGTACGTACACGGAGTATGCAGTGATACTAGACCATCCGAGGTAGTGTGTGCATGAGGTATGCGAGCATACCTGAGGTATGTGGATATACCCCGTTATATATACTAATATGAAGGTATTATAAAAATAAATTAAAAACAGGGGCTGTTTTGTAATTTTTTCGGATGGTAATATTTGAGGTATTTTAAAATAAGTATGTGAACATACATACTCAAATAGATAAATGAGTATGCGAACATACCCTCGTTGGTTTATTGAAGGCGAGTGTAGCTACATGCGCATGTAGATAAAACTCTTCATATATATATATATATATATATATATATATATATATATATATATATATATATATATATATATATAATGGGGTAGGATTTGGACAAATATAATGTCCCAACAAAGTATGTTGCCCTTATCAAGGATATATGTGTATGTTGTGACTAGTATTCATATAGTGAAGGTGACACTTATGACTTCTCGATTAAAATAAGACTACATCAACAATGAGTTTAGAGTTGCTAGTCTGGCAAATTATTTTCTCACTTATTCACTTCAACAATGAGTTATTTTCTAGTTTGGCAAGTTACACCTGATCATTGTTTCTTGCTAAGTTTAGAGTAAACCGGAAAAACTCTCACCCAAAAAATAAAATTAGTAGAGCAGTGAAACTACACAGGCTGGTTCCCTCAGTTTATTTTTTTTTTTGATGGTCGGTGCCCTCGGTTTATGTTAACTGCTACTTAAACATGCTCTTATAATTAAGGTGAACCCACACGTTGAACTAGTTTGACCCTAACTTATACCACAGCTTTCAAAGATGATGATGGCCTTGCCATGAATGAGATGCTATATTCTCAATAAAAAAGTTTAGAATTTTTTTTGTAGATTTTCTTAAAAACTTCAGATCGACCATGCATTGTTCCACTGCGCAACAGTAAAATTTGATCCAGATGTGTGCATATCCATAATATGCTCGTGTATTCCGTGTATACATATATACTTATGTATTGCGTTTATACATATACTTATATACTGTAATGATAAGTGCTACTACTTTCTAATAAAAAAAAAAGAAGAAGAACTCCTCTTGGTGTTTATGTAGCAGGGAGTGGTCGTAGCTAGAGTCATCATAAAAGTACAACTCCATTGGGTACTTTCTCGTCGCTCTCTGTTACTTACCGTCATCAGAACCGCCAAAGTTCATCTGAGATGAACGTATGATCATCACCACCGTCATCAGAATCGCTCGGCGGCATGACTGGGTGAGGAGACCCATACATGAAATCATCCAAATCCGGAGCAATATCAGCGTTAGCTCCGACGACTGGAGTCACCGGCATTGATGGCAATGTATCCATGAAAGACCAATCAAGTGCCTCCTCAACACCGCAGAGTGCAGCCCCGCTGCTGTAGGTCAGCGGCGGCATTGGCAAGGCAAACGCAAAGCTTGCTCCTCCTGCCGGCGCAGGTTGCTGCGACGGCGACGACGATGCGGCGGTCGTCGCCGACGCAACCGAGCTAGCCGGCTTGTTAGCGTGCCTTACAGCCTCAGCCTGAATATGCTCAGGCGTGAGGAGCGTGCCTGCAGGGACGTGCCTGACGTTGGGCGGGGACTCTGGGAAGTTTAGCGACCCGGCGCGTGAGCCGCGGAGGCAGACGGCGGCCGCGTCGAACGCCCGCGCCGCCTTCTCCGCCGACTCGTAGGAGCCCAGCCAGATCCTCTCGCGGCTGTTGGGCATCCGGATCTCCGACACCCACCGGCCCCATTTCCGCAGACGCACGCCCTTGTAACGCCGCTCCGCCGCCGCCGGCGGCGGCGCTTGTGGCGATCCCTCGCCGTCACTGCGGCTTGCTCCGGCGGCGCCATCATTGTCCATGGCTCGTGTCTTGGTGGTGATGTGTGTGTGTATGGAAAATTGGAAATGGAAAGATTTGTTGCCAAGCTCGATTTAGCAAGTGATCTCGAGTGGAGGAAGGTCTGGACTTTGGACAAGCTGAAAGAGATTTATAGTGCAAGGAAGACGCGGAATGGATGACTGGATCATCCGTGTGATGGTCAACCTCGCCGCGAGCGCCATGGGAGGCGGCGGCAGGGATGGGAAGGGGAGGGGAGGAAGGAGGTTGATGGATGTATCGCTAGATAGTTTGGTATACAAAGATTAGATTATTATACAGCTCAATGGGTCAATGTGACGAGACTTTGACGAGCACGTTGTGAAAATGCAAGTGCCTGGCTGATGCAACCAATAGTATTATATGTTCATGCTGCTGCTGATGCCTTTCTGCTGTCGCTAATTAATTTCTCCCAGCTGAGAAGTGAAACCGCGACGACCTTTCAGATACAAATTAAGCTGAATCTCTAGCCAGATGGATTACATTACATCGATATATATACTAGGACTTTAATTATTTTACTTAAATTTATTTGCACATATCATATTTAAGTGCATGCATGTGTGCGTGTTGAGAGTCTGAACCAGCCGCAATGCAACGAGCATATCATGCATGTGAGCACCCGTCGGACCTGAGCTCGATCTAGTACTTGCTAATTACTAGTACTATTTCATTTAAAGCCGCCAGGATTCTCAAGTTTAAAATACAGACCGGACAGGAAATAAATCAAATGAATCATCATCTGAACTGTATGTATATGTGTATACACGAAATGGATATATATATAACAGTAATAATCAATTGCACATACGTTTGGAGGCGCGGCATAGCAATATGTTTCAGGTGGCAACTCCAGCACTGGGGTATAAACGATCGACCAAGTCAAAGTCAACCCACTAATTGATCGTATAAGGAAATAGACATGTAAGCACGCTTACAAATAGATTTTTGGGCCTTGCGTTTGTGTGCCGGGTGCCGTGGGAATCTGAATTGGAACGACGATCTAAGCTGGATCGGATGCAAGCAACACAGATTCTGCAGGAATATTTTATGAGTGATCATGTTAAACGAAGTGTCAATTACTCAATTAACATCTTAACGATGAAGTGGCAATATAATGGTGTCTGCAGGTCCAAGAGAAGTGATGACTGAGTTATCGAGCTTGGGATGACATGCTGTAATAGTTTTCTGAATTGAAAGGGAGACTACAAAAGCTCACTTTTAGTAGGGTGTCCCTTAGGGTTGACGATTCACTGGCTATTTGAATATTTTATTCATTTTAGATGGAAAAAGCAAATCGCTAGCGCTAGTTGAAGCAGTATGCTCGCACGTTCTCCAATGCAGTCTGTGTCTTTCTCTCTCCCATGGAGCACTGCAGGTTTTATTTTTTTATTGTTTTCTATGCTAGCGATTTGGTTTCGCCATTGGAGACGCTTGTAGGAGTACGTTTTAGGCTTAATAAATTCGTCTCGCCGTTTAGTCTTCGTCCGTGTAATTAGTTTTCTGATTAAACCATAGTTAATACTTCTAATTAGCATCGAAACATCCGATGTGACGTGACCTAAAGTTTATTCTCTGAATCCAAACACCCTCTTACCCTTCCATTCCCCACTTCCATTATTTAGGTCTTAATACACTTGTGACTCGTCTCACTGAATTCGATGCTCATTAACATGTTTCTCAAACGTTGACATCCATATATATATGGCGTTTCATTCTCTCCTACTTATTTCCATCATTTTCATTCATTTTCTATTCCCATCCAACCTTGGTTGAAGGGACGGTATGGTTTTGCCCTTATCCCTTTACTCATCCAATCACCAACCGCACCTTTCTCTCTCTCTCATCGTCTTCATATTGTTTTGTTGCAATCTTAGGCCATCGGTACTTGTTGCTTCAAATGGATGCTCAAAACATTGTTTTGGCACTGTATACAGAGTGAAGATTGAAATTTAAAGAATGGATAATAAGTATGTTGCTAGAGATGGTATGAGCTGTTATTGTGGTCGTTGTCCCATCATCATTGCCACACGTGTTGACGTGTTGTTGACGACCCTCATTGCTTGTCTTTGCTGCTGACACAGTTGTGTAAGCATTCACCGTGACTGGATACAATCATGCCGAGGTTGGTGTCCGACATGGCGTTACCGCTAGCTCCCTGCAGCAATGTTAGGGTAGCACGCGCGCCTCGACATGAACTTGATAGATGTCGGCAAGATGCCACTGCCAGTATCGCCACTGCCATTGCTAAAGGATGAACTACCTAGCCAACATAAATTAGCGTCCGTCCCTAGTAATTTTTGACGGCCGCCGGCAGAAAATTGCTAATTTCCGTGTCAATTATTCGTCATCGGACGACGGAAATCAGAGGTAAACAATTAATTTCTATCGGTTTTGGCCGACAAAAATTATCATGATTCTTGTATTGTGGCCTGTTGGAATTGATCTTGGGTTTTGGAAAGAAGACGTCCTGATACCAAGCGCAGATTTAGAATCAGGCTTTGATCGGAGGCCCAAAATCCTTTAAGATTGTGGTTTTCATTTCACACCGTGCCAATATAAAAACAGATGACCGAAGGGGCACGTGAACCAACGTTCATCGACCCCTTCTCGTGCACACAGAAATAGAGACGACCGATCTACTTGCGCGGGAGTGAAGAGAAACGCCATGCTCGCATCGCACCTCGCCGGCGCCATGGAAACCCCGTTGCCCCTACGACACCGGTGGAGCTTTCCTCCGACCCCAAGGTATGAACCACTCCTCTATTCCTACGTTCTTCTCTCTGTGGATAACGAGATCCTTCTATGAATCAGATGAAGACACCTGTTAGAATATTTGGGCTAAAAGCTCATTTATTTGAAATTCAATAAAATTCCAAGGGTCATGTTAATGCTAGAAGTTATGTGGAGAAAAGGTACAGAATAAAATGGAATAATGATTGTTAATAGTCGGTTACTAGTAACGGCTACTTTAGTGGCTGAGGTTACTAGTAACGGTCTTATTTTATTATAGCCATTGCAACCATTTTATGAAAGTCGTTATTGTCCTCGTGAATAGTAATGTTGTCCTTTCATTTTCCTCTCCGCGTGACTATAAGAAGACACTGTCTGTCATGGTAGTTGCGAGAGAAAAATCAACGTATTCCTGTTGAGCTATTTTCTTGTGTCCCCGTCCCGAAACTAACCGCGCACGGAGAGTTGGGAGAGCAGGCCTCCTGAACCACCGTCCGCTCGATACATCTACCGGGTGCGCGGGCGATTGGGTTTTTGGGGAGCGTCACCGCGACGCGATTGCTCGCTTCTGCCGCAGACGACATCCATCTTCTTTCTGGTGGCCGTCCGTGGGATCGACGTCTTCTTCTTCCTGGTGGCCGTTGGCGGGATCGTTTCTATTCTTCTTCCCGGTGACCGTTTGAGGGACTATACTGCGATCCTCGTCCTGCAACGACCCTAAATCATGACTACTGTAGCTTGACATACGATAGCTTGGCTTTCACTTAATAAGGCCAAACTATAAAAAGCATGACTAAGGTAGGACGGTGCCTAGAAACTGCGCGCCGAGCAGTAGGAACGGCGGCGCCAAAGGCAGAGCATGGGACATCTCAGGATCCATGCATGTATGAGTGCCAACATGATGATAGTGGTGATTTGGACATCAAGTGATGAAACATTTAAAAGGTATATGAAGTTACGAACCTATGAGCATTTTAAATGTATGGGGACCAAGTCACCAAGATGACATTGTATAAAAAGTTAAAGGACAGCTAGTACATTTTTACTTTAAAAGTATTATGCTAGACCACATGCTATACAAATATATAAATAACTAATCGGTGCAACCTATTTTATTGTTCTTGGGCTATCTCCAGCAGCCTAAGACTATCTCTAACAGAATGTCTATCTATCTTTATCTATCACTATTCCAACCACCTTCCACCAAACCACCTTCCACTCTATCTACAGTAACGCTACAATATCGTACTATAGAAAGCCCATTTATGCAACCCGTTGTAGACAATCTAATCATCTCACTTCTCGTTTCAAACTCCACATCTATTACAGTACTACTACAGTGTAAATTTTTTATATGCACGGGCACAACCATTTGCATGCTCTGAAGAATGTCTTATTGGGTGTGTATCCATAATTGAAACATTCTCCATCTTTGTCCCATAGGCGCTAGATGAAATAAATAGAAAACCCTATAACTAAATTGGTTGCCTTCGACACAGCAGCCGGAAAGTGTGCTCTTATGTGACTAGTAAATCATCATTTCAGAGACATGCTTCATGTACTATCTACCTAACAATTAAGGGAAGTAACCTAAAGCTACAGTTTCTAAGTGTTAAGTCGCTTTCAACTTCTGATATAAGCTATGCGATCTGTTTCCTGCTGTGAAATGGAGTGGGTGTAGCCAGAAAGCTCATGTGGTTTCTTGCCTAACTAAACTTTCATAGGTAAAAAAACCAATTTTAGTATAAATGCCCAGTAACAGGATCAAATAAACTTGGTGATATCCATAAATAAGGAAACTGTAAATGTTTATCTTTAACATAGTGAAATACTTACTAGCCTAGAAGCAAAAAAGATGTATTGTATAATTCTGGATCTGAATTCTCATGTGTAAAAAATATTCCATACAAATTTTCAGAGATAAATTTGCTCTCAGTATCGTATCGCCTAGTCTTGCCTGCAAAGTGTAGACTTATGTTAGATGAAAAGACAAAGGCAACAAACTGATGATTAATTGCAATAGCACAAGAAAAAGATACGCCTATTTAACCTGCTTAAAGTGCTGTTGATGCATGACTTCATGGAGACAGGATGCCATTGACCTAATAGTTAATTAGAGGGTGAATTCTCAGTGGAGGCAGTTGTTGTTTAGACGAACTTAAATCTAGCAACATATGCTGGGTGCAAAACAAAATTTAGTCAATGCTTATGCCCAGCAATGCTGCCTGCACCGGCATGCATGGTTTCTCATGCGCGACAGCAAAAAGGCAATGTCCCCCACTTCGAAATTGAACATGGTAGGTAATATAGACTACTAGTATTTTGCAGGCAGTATATTATACTACACCCATTCACACATTACTACTAAACAGCTGATGAGAATCATTGTCGGTTCACATCACAAAATGATGTATCACTAGTTCACCTCATAAGAGCATTTATAGGCACACAAAGACGTTATTTGACACGATATTGAAAAGTTGAAATCGTTAATGGTAAATACAAAAAAGAGTGCATCACTTAACTATTCATATGTGATATTGTGGTCTAGTGTGGGAAGGTATCACGTGAGATATGAGATCCTCGGTTTGATTCTTGGGAAATGCATTGCATAAAACCCCGTCATGTAGTAATAATATTTTTTACTATTTTTTAATACATATTAAAACATTTTTACAAAATGTAACAATATCAATAGACACGTTGTATAAATGTATTTATAAAAATGTATCAAAATGCATAGACATCCATATAATGTTTCTATGAAACGTTTCTTTATCAACTGTAGATACGTCTAATAATCCGTCTCTACAAGCTCTGACACGGTGCTTACGAAGACGTTCCTAGCATGCTTTAGAAAACCATGCCGACATTGACGTAGATACGAAATAAAACATTTCTATCATATAAATAAAGCATATCTATGGGTGGGTTTTCATGTAGCGTGTCATTGTAGCCAAACCATCTTCACTATCGCTAGGCGATGAGATAGGGTTAGTAGACCGGCGGTGGAGGCAACATAAACGGCGATAAGGCAAAAGGCAACGTGTTGGCCGCTGGTGTGGCATGGGATGTCGATCGGATGGAGAAGTTAGTCCAAGATCTTAGGCTGCAAAGGTTAGCAGTGGCGACATCGAATCAGGTGGTGGATAAGGGGAGCATAGGTCGGTGACCGAGGGATCCATCGCGGTGGATGTTTGATGAGATAGTGATGGCGGTGAGAAGGTGGTGATGCTAGCCCAATGGACGCCAAACTCTTGAGGAGGAGGAGGTGCACCACTCACGAGGCCCGCATCAGATAAAAAATTCGACTGACAGAAAAAAAGGATCAGCCGAAAGATGTTTAAAAATTCGACTGTATAAAGACCGTGTTTGGTTACGCTTTTCTCCATCTCAATTATCTGATAAGTAAGATTATCCACTGAGCCGCTGTGTGTGGAGAATCCGCTCTATAGATAAGCAGAGTGTTTGGCAATCTTAGATTTTTAACTCCTCCCTCTTCCACCGCGATCCCTCCACGGCTCCACCCTGGCAGCCCGCCTCTGCCGCCCACCCTCTTCCCCTCTCTCCGTGCGGCAACCTCCCCCACCTCCTCTCCCCGCTCAGGTCGGTGCGGGGGAAGACGACGGGGAGGGCGGCGGCACGGGGGAAGGCGCCCCTTCCAAAGCCAGGCCTCACCTTCTCTCCCCGGCGGTGCCTGCAACTCCTCCTGGCGGCGCGGCGGTGACTGCAGCTCCTTGCGGGGAGGCCGACGGGGGGCCACGCGGGAAGGCCGGCGGCGACTGCGGGCGGAGAGGAAGTGAGGAGAGCCGCGACAGGCGGCGCCTCTGCTCCTCCCCGGCGGCACCTCTACTCCTTAGGCCACGTGGGGGAGGCCGGCAGGAGGGGGCGTGGAGAGGCCGGCGGTGACCGTGGGTCAAGAGAAAGAAGACGGGGGAGGAAGCAGCCACTTTTCCAAATCGCGAGTTCCAGTTATGACCCGCGATGGGGTGAGCGTGCGTTCGGCTGAAGCACGCGAGAAGCGAAGCGTTTGGGTGGGCTTACGGCGTTGGTTGGAAATACTCCTTATCTAATCAAATTAGAACGAAACAGGCCGACACGCACTCAGGACGGCAGTGCGGCCCAAAGCCGCGGCCCGATAAACGACCTCGGGTCGCCTTTGACTTGCGTCGTACACTCCGACTCCTGGGGCTTCCGCTGCCTCCGCGTCGTGCCGTCACTGCCCTGCGAGACTGCCCAAGCGCCGGGAGGGAGGAGACTCGAGGTCTCGAGCGGAGCGGCCGGCTGCCAGTTCCTCCACACCCGCTGCGGCCTCCGCCGGCGATGGCCGGAGAGGAGGCGCCACTGGGCGCGCTCAACCTGGCCGAGTACGCCCCCGCCGGCGCGCGCACCGTCGACTGCTACAGGCGCATCCGCAAGATCGGCGAGGGCACCTACGGGTACGCGACCTGAGTCGAAATCCCCTCCCGTGCCGCCCGCTGACTGGGTAGAATTTGCCCCACATTCGTGCCTGCTTCGCTTCAATTGCTAACCGAGCGCTGCAATTGAGCGGGGGATGTTGCGTGACCGTGGGATGGGATCGTACGGTACGGGTCGCGGCGCCGGCGGAGGGAGTGGCGATGATCCATTTGGTCGGTGACTCGGTGGTCGCACTATTCACGGCGTGCTTGGAGCCAATTTTCGGCGGTGACTTTATATAGGACATTGCTTTGTTCGCGGGGCAGCTGTATTCTGTTGCTTCGTCCTCAGTTAGTGGGGCTCATCAAAGCTGTAATTTTTGGTAGTGTTTGACAGTAGGTACTCCTTTCAGAATGCCTTAATTGTTAGGAAGATGTATACTTCCAAAGATCACATACATAAGTCCTATGGTTGTCTAATGTAGACCTCTATTTACTGTTACTAGCAAAATCTATAAAAATGTATTATTTTGGATGGAAATAGTTTACATTACCCCTCCATCCCCAAAAGAATGCAAATCTGACTTTGTGTTTGGACAAGCATTCGTCTAGGTAGTAGATACATAGCAAGATTTGCATTGTTTTTGGGACGCAGGTAGTATTATAAAAGTAGTTCTTATAATGAATATAGTAATTATTAATGCCAATTTTGAGTTGTCAATCTATATAAATTTGTATATTGATTGATGATGTTCAAAATTAGTTTCACTTAGGACAAACCTACATGGACATGGACTTATACTTCTGATTTGAGGAAGTAGGTTAAGTTATGATGTACAGAAAGCATGAAACCTTGTAATCTATGTACCCTGCAGCTAGGTAATATCATGTTTTAATCCTATAGAAGGCAAATCTCCTGATTTTTGGTACTAACCAGATAATATGCTTTTTTACTAGATATTTCAACTTATTTATATTTACAACTTCGTTGAGTTCAGTAGATAATCTGAAAATCTAGATGTGCTGTTACATTCCTCTATTCAGTCAAATGGTTTCCAGGCAACAACTTATGATGAACAGTTTGAGTTCATGTAGCCATATCTCTGTAGATAAAAAATAACCACTATAAAATTTGGTGTGTTTAGAAAAAATGATGTTTTATATTGTTTAGCTTCATTTGGTACTTAGGTTAAAAAGCAAGCACTATTATGTACTTAGGTTTTAGGTTCTTCCCCTTCATTTGGTTATTTGTTTGCTTTTTGCTGGGAACTATAGTCAAACCTAGAGCTTCCATTTGGCCAAATGAAAGAAAATTTCACTTCTATAAGTCTTTATCATTGTTTATCCTGTAATCTATTGCCTTCAACCTCTTTGTTCTGGAAATATATTGTATCACTGAAGATGAAATGAACTTAAGCATAGATATACTGAAATTGTATTTTTTTTTTTTTTGCAATATATTCTTTTGCAATCGGTTGGTAACTCGGTGTTTGAATCTTTCAATTTTATTTTCCTTAGGTTTTGCCTATTGTCCATCTGAGAGGGTCTGATACTCTGATTATATTCACTGGAACTAAAATAAAATTATGCCTACCTTATATTCTGTATCTAAAATGGTTAAAGGATGCAAGCACTCAAATTGCAAATTTGATTATGCACTATGCACTGGCAATAGCCAATGTGTATGAAGATGCAAAAAGACCAAACTTATTGAGAAAAAGTTGTGGCATTCTTGGAAAATCAATAGGGACATTAGGTATAGTCTTTTCAGCTAACAAATTTAATTTCTTTCTGAACCTTTGTTTTTACTTCTTAAGCTCATTGAAATAAGAATGATACCATTCGGTCTTGATGCTCTTTCTTGTCCTTAGGACCATTTAATGACAACAAAAAAAATGCAATAAAGGAGGTCTACTTCCATCTTTTCATTGATTTTATTTCATTACCATGTACTTTGACCTGCAGTGACATTTTTCTACTACATGAATGTCCATAGTCTTTTTTAGTTGCCTAATTTGGTATGATTGTGTCTTTTCCTACAAAATTACAAATCTCAGCGAGGTATTTGAAGCTGTGGATATTGTTACTGGGGAAAGAGCAGCACTAAAGAAAATAAAACTGGATGATGGCAAAGAAGGGGTAAGCTTTATGATTTCAAAAAAGTTAACAATACTCAATCTAATTGTTTCATGCACGCTATAGACCTCTCTGAACTGTTCAGTACCTCTGTAGTTTCCACGCCAAATCTTGCGTGAGATTAAACTATTAAAAAAGCTGGATCATGAGAACATCATCAGATTGAAAGAGATTGTAGTATCTCCTGGTAACCAATGTTCATCTAGTTATTTCTAGATATACAATAGAGTACAATGACATTGCTCATCCATTTTAATTTTCTCAGGTTCTGCACATGGAACAGGAGGATCAGGTATATTACTTGGTTCTCTTTTGTTTGTCTGATTATATTCTTCATTTATGTGGTGCATGCTGATGGACTTAATATTTTCCCTGTTTATAATTTTTATCCTGTGAACTGTGCAGATGATCACATGTATAGGGGAGATATCTACATGGTTTTCGAATACATGGACCATGATTTGAAGAAAGTATTGCACCATAGCACTCCATCCCAAGTCAAGGTACTCTAATCCACTCCATCCATAAACCTTTGGTGTCTTTCTCTTCACAATTTGCCAAGCAATCTATGGCATGGTTTGCCATTTGCTTCCCCATGCATGCTTTGTTGATTTTGGTTGGTAGCACCCTTGTTAAAATCTGCGGCTGCTGCATGTCATTAAGTACATTGGTTGTGGCATTGGCCACTAGAAATCATGTATCATGCTGCTTTGCTTCCATGTGAGGAAGTCACAACGGTTGCGTGCATACATATATAGCAAACACACAGTATGGCCCCCATGAAGGCACTGCGAAAATGACAAGAAAAAATATTAATAATAACATGGGCAACAAAGGTTGAAGTACGCATTGCTGACATAGAGCTGGATCTATGGATGGGGGCGAAGATGGATCATCCATTGGCAATGACAAGAAGTAACCACCAAACCAGCTATGCTGCGTTATCCCAAACTCCATGAAATCTGAGATGAATAAGATGAACCACCTATGATCGATGCCAAGTAGTGATGGCAACCCTAACCTCAGGTGCAGCACCTGCCACCCAACAGGGTGTGGGTACAAAATTCCACCCATGGGTTATGGGTCTGTAACTTCACTCGTTGGTGTCTGAAATACAAGTGGCTCTAATCTATTATAATTTCAATCTAACATGTGGGTACCATCTATGTGGATATGGGTGCAGGTGCAAAATTCTACCTGCAGGTACAGGTGTGGGTGTAAAATTTTACCTGTTAAGCAATGTGTCAATGTGTCACCAGCGGATATTTACTTCACCTGCACCCTACCTAACCCGTTGACATCCCTAATGGCAAGGACGCAAGGTTGTCCCTGATTCCATGGACAACATTGAAGAGGATGAAACTCTCATGGCTTATGCTGATGCGCCTGTACCAATGATCTCCTGTATTTATTTTCGTACATGCATAAGTTTGGCAGAAATATATTTTTTTCATTCAAAATTGCATCGGCCAGCCTGTAATTTTCCATTCAAATATTCGTTACGCCAATTGGAACCAATGTTCTAGAATGAAATTTTAGTTTTACAGGGCATAGTCTGGCTTGAATTACTAGATCCCTTGCAGATGCCTTGACGTATTGTTGTGTGCTGTGCATTAAACATGCATGCGAGCGCCCATGAGTTGG
Source organism: Paspalum notatum (assembly GCA_022530915.1). Classification (NCBI taxonomy): domain Eukaryota; kingdom Viridiplantae; phylum Streptophyta; class Magnoliopsida; order Poales; family Poaceae; genus Paspalum; species Paspalum notatum. The sequence goes on from CM039691.1 coordinate 7,192,353, forward strand.
TTCGGAAGTGGCATGCCATGAACGAATGCATTTTACTTAAGGGCTTGACTTGGGGAATATTCCATTTTTAGTCGATTCATTGTTTAGATACTGAAGAGGAACACACCCATGATTTATGGACTGCAGGAGCACTTACTGGAATTCATGAATTAACACTGAGATAGCTCATTGGTGTGTGTGTGCGTACGTGCGTGCGTGCCTTAAAATGACCCAATTATTGATGTAAATTAATTTGCATCCCTTTAGGTGTATATGGGGCAGCTGCTAAAAGGATTACAATACTGCCATGTCAACAATGTACTTCATCGCGATATCAAAGGTTTCCTCTACATAGATTTAGCTTGAAACTTTATTTCTATGGTCATTCACTCATTTGTATTCTGATTTCAGAACTCCTTATTTGTCGAATTGTTTATAGGGGCTAATCTTCTAATAAGTGGTGGTAAGCTGTTAAAGCTCGCAGACTTTGGCCTTGCAAGGCCATTCACCAGAGATGGAACTTTAACAAATCATGTCATCACTTTATGGTACCGGTAAGTGGAATATGGAATGGGGGAAAATAACCTCCTAACCCATTTCTTTGACCCAACTGTTTTACCCATTTATATTATCATTCCATGAATATGTGCTGATGTGGGTATCATTCAAATTGCTCATAGTCCCCCGGAGCTGCTTCTTGGTGCCACAAATTATGCTGAAGCTGTGGATATTTGGTCTGTTGGTTGCATATTTGCTGAATTTCTACTTAAGAAGCCATTATTTCCTGGCAGAACTGATGTATGATGCATATTCTTTCTCTCCTTTGCGCTCTCGCTCCTGATGCTATTTGACATATAACCAGTGAATTATTCTTTACATGAGTTTAGTACTGTGAACATTGGACACTTTGAGTTTTGGCTTGATGCACAAAGATTTTTTGTGCCTATTTATCTGTTTTATTACTGTAATAGTGTGATGATCCCTGTCTCTCCTACTGTGTTCTGCTATGCATTTTTTTAATTACCACTGATATTCACATCTTTGCAGTATTGCTTCAGTTCAATATGCAAACAGTTATACAGATCTTTGAAAGATGTATTTTATTTATTTAGACTATCAGAGTTCATTACTTCTCTTGAGACCACCTTACACAAATGTAGATGTTATATTACAGTTAAATGTATGATGTATGGTATTTTACTATCAATTAGTATCTTGAACTTCTTTGAATTCGTCTGCTCTTTTTTTAACTTTTCCTGGTTTATCCAATGATTTCTGTTTGTGTTGTATATCCTAGTATTAAGATATGCCAATACTTATTTCCATTCTTTCAAATATAGTCAGCTCCTGTAGCTCTTACTCTACTCTTTGAGCTTGGCAACACATTTGTTTATAATATTTCCTTAAATATGGTTGGGTGGTTTAAGATGACCGGCATTATTCAACTTTTTGTGATTATGTTGATGAACGAAACCTTGACAGAAGCTTGTATGTTTTTTTAGCAAGACCAGCTATCAAAAATATTTGAACTCTGTGGATCTCCAAATGAGGAAAACTGGCCAGGTGTATCCAAGCTACCATTGTACAAGACTATGACTATCCATCCTGCGACGCCTACCAAACAACGCCTGAGAGATATATTACAGAAGTAATCCGCTGACTATTGTTTTTGCCTGGGTATTGAGAGTAGTTTCTAAATTCTTTTGATGTTTGGATTTAACATGTCAAAAGAATGGTTTTCAGCTTTGACTGCCAAGCTGTGGAGCTTATTGAACGAATGTTGATCCTTAATCCTACACAGGTATGTTCTTATATTTCACACTTTATTTCAACATTTGCTTGGTTAACTGAGATCCAATATCAAGCATGCTGACTTACTCCATATCGACTTATTCATGATTATTTTCTTAGTCAATGAACCTGCCATTTGCATCTCAACTAATTTGAAAAATGGCAGGAAATGGTCTAATAATCAGTGCCTTTCCTTCTTTTCAGAGAATTTCTGCACAAGATGCTCTTGCTGCAGCCTACTTCATCAACTAAAGTCATACGGGAGGGAAGAAGTATTCACTGTTCTCTGTGATTGATCGAGTTTTTTGACAGGTGTAAGTACTACCTGAAGACTGAAGTCTTGTTTCACATGCTGACCTTGGATTAGGGCTAGCAAGCAGTTTAACTTTATCTGTTCTAGCTTTAGATATCTATAGATGTATTGTACATTATTACTCATGGCAAACTGTATTTGATTATTAATCCATACAAGTAATGAATCTTGGTATATTCCGTATGACAGTGTTTAGCTGCCTCCAAACTATATAATTTGACACAGATGGTTGTTGGTTCTTCAGATGAGGCATAAGTGAAGTAACAAAGTAATGACACTGTTAGTAATAAAGTAAAAATGACCTGTTAATTGAATGATATGCATTTAGATAGGTAGCCTGTCTCTTGTATGCTTGGCGTACAGTGAGTAGCTATGAGCTATACATGTTTATCTGTAGTAATAACCAATGGCTGTCTGAAAGCACAGATCAAATTTCTACCCTCCCATTTTGTTAATAAAAATTGATTGTAACTACCCTCTCCTTCATACTATGTACATTTACATATGGTGAAGAGGGTCAGTTTGCTTCTGTGCAAAAATTGTGATTGTTTTACCAGTATCTACTAGTACTAAAGAAATCAGGAGTATTTCTATATTCTCCATCAGAAGTACTCCTTGTGGAAATCAAAGCGGGTTCCCGTTTTGTGGCTCATGTCAAGTGACAGTTTCTTCAGTTCTTTGGCAAGTGTAGGTCTCCCACAGTAAAATACCCCTGCATGCATGATAGACTTTCTTGTGATCAGAACAACAATCACTTGATAAATGCTCAATAGTTTTTTCATGTCTTCCAATGCCAATTGAGAAAAAAACAACACATTGGTGCAAAATATTACCGACTGTGGAGTTGGGGTGCTTGGAAGCTATTCTTGTAAATACTTCTTTCCAGTTAGGTCTTGCAAAATGTGTCCTGACCTGAAACACCAGCGAAATAGTATTTTTAAAATGCAATCATGTTGTCAATATTCCCCAGATTATTCTTTAGTGAACTCATGATACTCTGTTTACTGAAGCAAAGTGTGTTTACCCTGGTTCCTGACACTATGTCTACACCATGCTTAGCGTGGTTCAGGGCCTGCACCATCGACAGCAGAGTCGTCCTTGCATCACGTTCTTCATACACACTCGTCAGATAGTTGTGCAGCTCAATGACACCCTGGTTGAACCATCAGGAACCCCATCGTGAGTGCATGAACATTTGCAAGGAAAACAGCACACAATGGCAAAGACATCACCTTCTTGTCCATTTCAGCTACCTCGTTCATCACCCCCTTGAACCACTCAAATGATCCTGGCTCCCTTGTGACCCAGTAGAAGTGTGCGGAGCTTGTCCGGTACGCCCGCCTCTTATTGCTGCTGCTTGCTGTCCAGGCGCCGAAGCTGTTGGCGCTGTCGTCAGACCTACTGGTCTCCATTGCCAGGTCCTGAAAGGTTCAGATAAACAGTCAGGCAGGGAAGATTCAGCCACAGAAAGCTGAAACTGGATGCTACAGATGAGACGGTACCATCAGCTCATCAGCCAGCTTGATGTTGTTCAGCAGATCTCTCAGGATGCTGATGAAAGGCGTTGCACCGATCCCAAGACCGACAAGGAGCAGCACATCGTAGTTCCTGAAATCCTGCGCAGGGGCGCCGTAGGGGCCATCGACCAGCAACCTTGGCGGACTGTGTCAGAGCCAATGCATTGCTCAGTTTCATATCCATCACCATCAGAGAACAGGGGAACAAACATGGCGTGGGGAATGGCATGGAACCTCTTCTGCTCCACCGTGCCTAGTTCCCCGAATGCAGCTCGCCTGGGAACGCATGGCGTGAAGTAGTTCTCAACGAAGATGCACTTGAGTTCTTGTGTCCAGTCCCCCTTGGTCTGGATGTGGACGCTGATGTAGTCATCTCCAGGAGCTGAAGTGATGGAGAAAGGGTGCCTGGAGTGCAAAGGAGTATCAGAGATGACTGTAACAGAAGGCAGCAATTGCAAGTGGTGGACTGAGTAGACGAAGGAAGAGTCAGACAGACCATTCAAATGGAGAGATAGTTGGGCACTGGAGGAAAATGTACTGCCCACTTCTGTAGCGAAATCCGTAGGGTTTCGACATCGTTATGGTCAAGACGTTTCCCGGCAGAAGGCACACCTGAGTGAATCAGATTGCAGTAAGAACACCATATACTTCCATCACTGCCTGCTTCCAACCATCAGGTATTTGTACCTTAGTAGTGAAAACCCCAACCCATTGTCTTTATTTAGATCACACCTTTTGTGCCATCTAATTTGGTCTTAAAATTGTGAGACTTTTGATATGAAGTACCTAGCTAGCTAGTGTTGGTCAGTTGTTCTAAATGAGACAAATGTGTCAATTTAGCCTACATGACACCATCACATATCCTAGTGTCAACATGACCTAGCAGGCTAGCACCATATCCTCATCTTACTGCCCACATGCAAGAATCCTTTTTATGATGACTCTGAAACCATCCATTCTCCAAACAACAGCGACCATGCTTTCATCAGTTTGCAAGACAGCTGACCCAGACCCAGTCGCATGTGCCCCCTGAATGGAAACTATACTCTTATTTGTCTTTTCGACCAACTGATGATGATATAAGGTGGTGGTTTGTTGTCAGCGAGGGTGCCGACTGATGGTAGCATCATCCATAATGACTAACGAGATATTAGGTGTGATCTAGGATGTTGAGTTACCTTCAGAATCTTAACTGCATAAGCCTTCGATCGGAAGGCACGCAGCGTCCGTTCCCCGACGTAAAGCACCAGTGGTACAGAAATGTACATCCATGTCTGGAGATCACAGAAGAGATCACACTGTTAGTATCAAGTTTTCTTTAGCAGGAGAACTTTGCTCCATTACATTACGAGAGAATAAAGAGATGCGGTGCAAACACTAGCAGAATGTCTCAAAGCAACAGTCGGTTAAGTAGTAACCCTTTAACATACAACATAGTTCCCAGTAATGCTGGACCAAAGCATCCAGCCGCGCAGTTTGGCAGCTGTCAGATTCCCTGGTCCTGTTTGTATTGTCTACTGCATAATAGGAATGTTCATTCAATGTCATGGAACGGGCTTAAGAACGGTGGTTGCAGTAGAGGTGAGTGCAGAAGTTGTATCCTTTGCATTTTAAATTTCATCAGTACTACTTCCTTTAATAGAACTGATTCCTAGCATCTTTTTTATTTTGAGAAAATCGATTCCTAGATACCATATCCGTGACACCTTTACAACAAATGCCCCTAGCTTGGCCCAAACAATCATTGCAGCATTGCCCACAAAAAAAAAATCAGAGAATACAGAAAGATTGCTGATTGCGAGGGGTCAGAAACAGAGCAATCAGACCAGATCAGCGCAGGACTATAAAGAGCCTCTACAGTGCTGAATCCCTGGAAATGTGAACCAGACCACAATGTCCCAGGGGGTGTCAAACTTCAGGTCTACACGTCGAACACCGATCATGTTTGCTGTTTGTCATTGATACTCAAGTCAAAAGTCCTGTGTGCGTGGCCATGTGGTTTGTGCTGAAAATATGTGGTGCTTTGACAAGTGCGGGGCTAAAGACAGAGGCAGGGTTATAATCGTCTAATGCTCGAGCAGCCTGCTCATGGCTTTTCGTGCAACAACCAACAGTGAATGGATGGCCATTGTATAACTAGGCAGAACCGCCGCGCGTTGCGCGGGGTAAGGAAGCCCAACACAGTGACGTTGAGGTGGGCTGGCCATGGACGGCGGCGGTGCAAGCGGAGGAGGCGACGGACACGGAGGCGGACCTGGAGGAGGAGGCGCAGGGGCCACGGCGGCCATGGAGACGGACTTGGAGGATACACGGGGGCCGTGGTGGCCATGGAAGTGTGGGGAAGGGTGGCGACGGCCGGACATGGCTCCATGGTTGGCCCTCCCCGTGCGCGGCATGGCACCGTCGTTGGGCCTTCGCCGCGCGTCAGGCCCGCACGGCCGCCTCCGCCGCAGCCTAGGGCCGCTGGCCCGCACGCCTCCGCTCTGAGGCCACCTGTCTTCGCTGTGCCTTGGGGCCGCGGGCGTGCCGCCGCGTTCACGGGAGGAGGCGACGTCGGCGGAGGCGGCGCTGGATCCGGGCGAGGGAGGAGGCGCGGCGGCCGAGGACGCGGGTAGGGGCGGTGGCGGTCGACGGAGGGGAGGGCGAGACGTGAAGGCGAGGTGAGGAGGCGACGGCCCGGCATGGAGGCACGTGACGGTAGGGAAACGGAAGCCAGACGGCGGCGAGGCCGGAAGGCACCGGCGCGGCGGGGAGGGAAGGCCAGCCGTTGGCGCGGCGGGGAGGCGGAGGGCAGGTAGCGGCGCCCGGTGAGGCGACGGCGGGGCAGCGAGGAATGGATAAGGTCGTGGGGTGTGGGTGGATGTGGCCTCTGAATGGAGAGTGGCGGGCATCGGAGGACCGAGGCAATCATCGGACGGCCAACGCACGCGGACTGTGGACCTACAACGATCTGTGAGAGGGAGAGAGACTGTTGATCAACAGTGGGCAAAGATACTCTACTGGCGTAAAGATTTCTATAGAAGATAGATGCTGTACGACTAGTAGCAGATAAAAATCTGAATAATTACAACGATCGACGTTTTGATGTAGATGCCAAGGCCTCGTTCTGTTTCCTTCTGATAACGGCGACATTTAGCAATGGAAAAAAATAGGCAGCTCTTCGACGTGACATCGAAAGGGATGTTGATTTTTCTTAGGATTTATTGCAACACACACTTCCATTATTCTAGCTTTAATGCGTGTACGCATACACGTCACAGCAGTCTCACTGGTTGGGAGCTGGCCCCCGAGACCTGATCGTCCATAATTCCGGAGGGTACGGGAGCAGGCCATGCCGCCATGGGCTATGCTATGCCCTACACTAATTAAGCTGCACTTATCCGCTAACCCAACCTGATACAGAAGTGACTGGCTGACACTGACAAGTACACTGGCTTAATGCTAAGCAGATCCGAGTACGACCTAAAGTCCTATCCGACTTAAACAGACCACCAACCAACCAGTATTCCTCTCTGTCGTCTTAACCTCTCGTTCTAATAGCATACTGACATGTGACATGTCTGAACCGTGCAATTAGTCCCAGAAACTGAAGTTTAGAGTGCTGAACTAGAGCTCCATTCTTGGTGCTTTTGCCCGGCTTTCCCCTGTCAGCAACCACGCCTTTGATCACCGGCTCAACTAATTATAAGGTTTTTTTTTTATAAGGAACTAATTATAAGGTTGGGGTCGCCAATCTCAATCCCAACCCTAGCTTGGTCCTATCCTATTTCTACCCTAATTTGTACTATATAATTCTTACAAAAAAAAAAAAAAACTCTGTCAGAGACAGTGTTATATATGGCGAAGTCCATGACACCGACCTTTTATAATCAACGGGCATGCCTGAGTACAGTATGATCGTCGTGTCAATTGTCCAATCTCTCCATGTATATATATAGGAGTATGTGGTTGCTTGTGCATGGACCGTTAGTTAACTACATTTTCTTTCCCTTTCCGTGGTGCCCCAGTGCCCATCAGCAGCATAACAACCAAGAAGACGACACCAGCAAAGCATATTAATTGTATGCACCGACTAATTTGACGTAAAAAATCTTGAACGGATATTATGGAAAGGCGGGCAATTTCTTTGTGCTTCGAAACAAAAGCAAAACAGAGGCAAGGCATAGCAAGGCTTACCGTCCTCTGGTACCACCTGTCGACGAGGAACATGAACCATCCATGGACCAGCAGCAGGAGGTAGACGACGATGAGCAGGTGGTGCGAGTACCAGAACGCGTTGAACCCGGCGAGGTGCCGTCCCAGCGAGAAGGGGAGCAGCCGGCGGCCGCCGCCGCCGCCGGGCTTCTCCTCCCGCTTCCGGAACGGGCGCGTGGCGAGGGTGAAGGAGACGGCCATGAGCGTCACCATCACGATCCCCGTCACGCCCTCGGCGCCGGCGAGGAGGCCGCGGTAGGTGGGCTTGTCCCGGCCGAAGAAGCGCGCCACCAGGCGGTACTCGTCGGGCTCCGACGCGATGAGCCGCGGGAAGTCGCACGCCAAGTGGTTCCCCGCGTGCAGGCAGATGCCCACCGCGATCGCCGTCGCGATGATCTGCCATATGTATGTACTTCTTGCAGTTAGTTCGATCTTCCGAATGGCTGGCACTATGGCATGATTACGACATACGGTAAAAGCAAAAAAAAATTTAAAATTGTTCTGTTTATGTAAAAAAAGGGTCATGAACTGATATAATCATGATAAAGCTGATGTTCTCTTATTATTGTGCATGCATGGATTCTGCACTAAGAAAGGAATCAATGCGTTAACAAGTCGCATAAAGGGGAATCAATAATTGGGAGCCAGGAAGATCAGCTTCACTGCACTTCGTTGTGGGATATGATAAGTGAAAGACAGTTTATACCTTTAATTGCTCTGCTAAATCTTTCTAAAATATATTTTGAGATGGATGGAGCAGTGTGTTGTACTTTAATCCCTAACAGCTATTATTAGCATAATAAAACATTACAAATGTAGCAAAGTTGTAAAACTTTTGAATTCTAATATTCTATTGTTCCATAAAAAAAAATGTCGCCACACCTTTTTTATTTTATATACAAAAAATAAAAATAGCAATATTATGGCGCTCTCATTATCAATAAAAAAATATTATGGCGCTCAAAACGTAAATTGCATTGCTTGCACGTAACCTGAACAATACTCCGATGATTCTAAAGCTTGCACGTAACCTGAACAATACTCCGATGATTCTAAATACAGAAACATTAGGACATTGTTGACACGGTTTGACGCTTTCATCCTATTGTAGTACTACCATTCAATGCCTAGAAGAGTTTCTCTTTCGGGAGTTGGACGTGGGGATACGAAGCGGATTTCAGCACGTTCCTCCCCACAGGGATGAGCATGGCCCACCTGGCAGCGGAAAGCCTGTCGGTCAGGCAAAGTTTCATCGGACCAGAGATACTACTCATTTTGACCACGACGCGACCGCCCGACCGCGCGGGGGCACACACACCGCCCACGGATTTTCTGCGCCGTCGCGTACGCAGGGCCTCCTTGCAAACACCGCTACCCTGATTTCTGATTGGACCGCACACCGGGAGCTGGGCCCCCCCAAAGTACGCTGCTCCACCCCCCACCCACGGCCCAAAAAGGTCAAGCGGCAAAGCCGCACGAGATCCAAGCCCGCCCCCACGCGGCAGGGATCGGCCCAATGATTGACCGCGCGACGCAAAGCGACGGCGACCCCCTACCGACGACGACGGCCGGCGAGCTGGGGCCCGCGCGTCAGCGGCAGAAGTGGAGCGTAGGCGTACCTTGTGGAAGGCGATGCTGTCGTCGAAGGGGACGAAGAAGCGGGCCCAGGTGGAGCGGAGCCACGTCAGCGTGTTGCGGCACACGGGGAGCAGCACGAGCGCCATGTTGAGCTTGAGCGTCTCGGCGGCGCCCTTGGCGGTGGGCAGGCAGTACCCCATTACCCGGAACGCCGCCGACCGCCGGTACTGCGCGAACCGCCACGCGAAGAGCGCCGCCATGGCCGCCACCCACAGCGCCAGCACCCACGCGCGCCGCCAGCTCTCCGCCGCCGCCACGCGCGCCCGGGCCGCCGCGCGCGCCGGGCTCCACCGCCGCCGCCACCGCGACGACGACGACGACGCACCGCCGCCGCCGCGGCCCTGCTGCTGCTGCTGCTGCGCCGCCGACGACGACGGCGCCTGCTGCCCGCCGGCGCCGGCGCTGAGGCCCTGGCTCCACTGCGCCGCGCTGCCGCTGCTCATCGGGCGGCTGTAGGTCATGTACGTGTCGCGCTGCAGGAGTAGCGCCTCCAGCTGCCACAGCTGCATAGTGCGTGGCGACACAGTCAAAGACTACTACAAGAGCTTGGACTGACACGTACTAGCTGCGTACAGCAACGGTGTACGTATATGAGTATATCTTGTACGTGTAATACGTACCTCTATGTAGCCGAGGTTCTCCGGGTCCAGCTCCTCCATGATCAGGGACGCGTACTCCTCCGCCTGCTCCTTCAGCTTGGACAGCTTGTTCGCCGACGCGCTCAGAACGATCAGCTGGGCCAAGAAATAAAAATTAACCAGTAACTACCCGGCAGCACAGTGAATTTCCATGCATAACTCTCACGAGGTGATAGTTACGGCACTAACGGTAAACACTGACATGTTACTTTCAACTGCTACTACAAACTCAGCCGAATGATTAATCAAGTGAGCTTATTATCTTCTGTCGACTGATTGATCAAGTGGAGATTGATTACCTCCTGCACTTCCTCTCTCGTGATCCTACCGTCCACGTTGGTGTCGACCCTGAATTGAAACCATCATCAGGCCAAGATCACAGAGCGAAGCAGCAGCAGCAGCAGCGCGCAAGTTGCAACAGGGGACAGAGGAGGAAGAAATCTGGTAGTAGGTGCGGCGTACATGTCGAAGAAGATTTGGAGGCGCGCGTCGAAGCTCTGGTCGGAGATTTGGAGCCAGAAGTCGTAGAGCTCGTCCTTGCCGATCCGCTCCAGGCTCTGGCGCCGGCGCCGCGCCAGCGCGTCGAAGATGCCCACCGCGAACTCCTTGGAGTCCACCATCCCGATGCAGTCGCCGAAGTCGTCGCGGGCGAGGAGGCCGTCGGTGGCGAGCGCGTGGAAGCGCTCCTCGACGCGGCGCCAGAGCTCGCCGCCGCTGCCGTCGGAGGAGGAGGAGGAGCCCGTGGTGGTGCGGCTGATGAAGCGGAGGCCCTTGAGCGCGCGCCGGGCGCCGGACCGCGACCGGTCCAGGCGCGCCTGCACGCGCCGCCGCTCCCGGGCCGCCAGCGCCGCCTCCCGCACCACCTGCTGGTCCGACGCCGCAGGCGGCGGAGGAGGTGGAGGGGCACGGCGCGCCGGCGACGGCGACCGCAGCCACGCGAACTTCCTGCGTATCCGCGACGACGTGGACGAGCACCGGCTCAGGCTGCGCGCGCCGTCCGGCGTGTGCGGTCCCCCACCGGCCAGGGCGCCGGCCAGCGACGTGGGCCCGTAGAGCGCGGCGGCGGTGGGCGTGACGCTGCGCACCACCATGGACTCCTCGTCCAGCTCCAGCATCACCTCCACCAGGTCGCTCTGGTCCGCGAGGAACGCCGGCAGCATTCCCCCGGCGCCGGCGGCCGACGTCGACGTGGACGCGGCCAGCTCGTCGCCGCTGTGCGCCGTGATGAACGACTCATTGTCGGACACGTCGGTCTGGTCGTCCGCCAGGTAGTCCGCGATGCGCCGGCGCCATGTCCGCCGCCCGCTCCCTGACGACGACCCCCGCGACGGCGCCCACATGGCCGCCCTCTACTCCTCGACACGCCCCTGTACTCGCCGCCGCATACGCGTAGCTCCGGTGGCCTGGATTGCGCGCTCTGCTTGGCCTCACCGGCTCACCCTGCTCAGGTGGGTGATCGCCTGCCTGCTTGTCTGGAGCCGAGCAGAGCGGCAGAGGTCGATGTATATGCTCGGCCGGGCGACCGGTGGGTGGGATTCGGTGCGGCCAGTCGCGGCCGGACGCCTCCAAGAGGAGGAGATAAAAGTAGGCAAACGGTGGGTGTCGTGTGACACGGGCTTCATGTAGGAGTACTCCACTTCATACACAGCCGCCGGAAGGTTTGTAACCTGAAAAAAAAAAGTGCAAAATCTCCTCCCGAGGATGGAACTCTCTGTCTCTGATGCTCCTATATGACAGAGAACTTGTGCAACATTTTCGTAAAATTCCCGTTCCAAACTCTAACGCACATGGTTCTGTTAACAACAACTTTTTTTTGAATGAAACTGTTAACAATAACTGAATGTGTTTCGATATGCAGGTCAGGTGAGGCGGTGGTGAGCAAACGAACATCGCTGAAATCGACCCTGGCTACGCATCCCACACTATTAATATGTTCAAATTGGTCCATGTCACTCAGCACATATATAATACCTACTACGTACGTATAAGATTCTGCCATTTCGTTCACGTCTTCCTGAGAAACAAAAGAAGACATGCCGTTTCAGGATTGCTGATACAGAAGCTGCTGTCTACTCCTACTTGCAACTCCCAAGTCCGGAAACGTGCGGTTCTAGGGAACGCATCTGCATCCGTTGAATCCTGGGCACCTGCTGTCTGCCTGTCTACGGGGTGATGTAGTACTGACTACTGATGAGCAGCTTGGCTGCATCTGAACTGCAGACGCCTGTGGCCTTTGCCTGCAGAAGCGGCTAAAACGCCCGCTGCTCCCAGCCCCAGCTCGGCATCATCAACTTTCATATGTCGGAACAGGGAGCTGCAGTGATCAGAGAACAGTGCCGGCGGATTATGACCCGTCATCGGCGTCGTCTGATCTGTGCAGGTGGTGAAATCGGTGGTGGAGCTACTAATAAACATCGTGGACTAGTACAGATGATTAACCATTTCCACCTAGAACCCTGCATGATGATTTCGGCTTCGGAGCTTAGCTGACAGCGGCCACTGCGTCCCCTGTTAATTGCGAAAGCCACGCCGTAACGGACTGACGCTAATCGTGCGACGGGGTAGCGTCGCAAAAGGCAGCGTGCGGAGCACAGCTGCCATGGCTGACAGCGCTCTGCTCGACCTCGACGTGTGCCTTTGCTGTTGCAGAAGACCCTCCCCTTTTAGCACCTGATGAACGGAAGAAACTATGGGGCGTCTTGAGGGATAATTAGCATGGCCATTAGCGTCGTCTGCCGCGTGTTCAGGTTCAGAGGCTGCAGTACTACTGCGCATCGTTGCCAACCTCATGAACCATCGATTAGTTGAGTCACACGAATCCTCTAGCTTTCCCTAGCAGAAGGGGTAGAGCATGGCATGACACCTCTAGTTATCAGAGAAAATATACATGACTTGGATGTTGCCATTGCCTAGAGCTTTGCCCTCCAAAAAGAAACAGAACGCATGCCAGAACCATTTTATTGATTTTTGGTCATAAAAAAGGAGAAATGGTAGTGATGCTCCTTCGCAGTTTTTTTTTTTTTTTTTTTTTTTGTTGAACACAGTCGCACAACTATTCTGCATATATTGAGTACTGCTAGGCTAATTGATCGAGATTGGGCACTTTTGCATGTGAACCTGAATTTAAAGCCCTACATGTAGAGAACTTGCTTTTTCCATGGCATGACAATCGCCATTCACATGGTAATACGAAACACAGGACTTCTTTAGTTGTTGCCTCATGCTTATCTACCTTTTGAAGAGCTAACTTTTTTCCTTAGGAAAATGAAAAACCCTTGGGGAAATGTGGTTGCCAAACTGGCCCTAATACGGTGATTCACTTGCGGCTGACTTATTTAGAAAGAGAACAATATAAATTTTGTTAGCATATGCTGGTAACTCACACAGTCATAAGTGGCCTACTTCGTCTGTTGATAGTTTTAAGTGTATCTTCTTCCATCAAATTTTGATCAGGCTACTATGTGCATCCGGGTTAGTTATGCAAAGGGCGGAAGTGATTCAAAGAAAGTTGTATCACCTTGCTAACTTGATCTCGCGTCCATTGTTAAAAACACAAGCAACGTTTCAATTCTCTAGAATCGTATATCAACCATGCATAAGTACTGCACTGCTTTGAAACGATGACTCAATTATCGTTTGGAATCACTGTGTGTATGTCCATATGTGCACGTGTATATCCCAAGTGCTACAAACCGACAGTCTGGAGGCTAGGACACACCAGAGCTACAGCTACGTGAGACTTTGGGATACATATGGATGGGCTCAAGCATCATTTGTTATTTTCTTTAAAAATAAATATGACGGTAGGAGCTTTAATTTGACTTTCGCTTATATAGAAGTATATAGTATAGTTTTTTGGGATAAATTTAAACCAAAGCACGGAAGACCATGCATCAGAGGCATGTCTTTATATATACCATTATTAGTTTTTATAAGGTATATGCCATTATTAGTTAACCTACTCCTCATTATGAACCATCGTATATGTACATCTCAGGAACACAATTCTAGTTTTTATCTAAGTCAAACATTTTAAAATTCAACCGAACCTATACATAATATTATCTATATCTATATATCACCAAACCTATAAAAAAATAAAAATATTTTACGATTAATTCAACTATACTTATTTAGTACTATAAAAATTGATAATTTTTATATATTAGCCAAACTTATATATTTTTTACTTAGAACAAACCTAAAATTGTATTTTTATAGAGCTAGTACTCCCTCCATCCCACAATAAATGTTGTTTTAGGAAATTAGTTGCCTTAAAAAGAAAAATTAATCTGCATGCATGCATACACCACAAAAAGAATGATTAATATGTTAACTAGGGATACATGCGTCATATCCTAATCTCTTTAATCTATCCTAAAAATCCTAAAACAACACTTATTGTGGAACGGAGGGAGTATGTCATTATTTTAGGGATGGCTTGGTTTTTTTAGGTCGCTTCTGGTATATATCATTCTTAATTACAACGTAATTACACCCTTGAGTCCAATCGGGGATAGCATGCAAGTGATAATTTATTTTTTACCATAATTATTTTCTATGTTTTGAAGTATATACAAGTATATATATTCTAAAAAATAGTTACAATCACAATATAATTTAGTTTTATTAATATAGCACAAATTGAGAACTAAAGTTGTGCTTTTTTGGACTGCATCGATGCTAGCATCGTTTGTCAACGCCTCAAGCTCAACGGATATGTTTGCCCACTTGAAATGTGTGCACAAATACAGCAGACCAGCAAAGAAAAAGCATGCCTTCTCGCTCTATCCAGTGGAGGACAAACACAAAGAAATATAGTTTTGTAGCTGTATGTATGTCTTCCTCGCAAAAAGAAAGGTATATCTTTCCCTCGATCCAGCGTAGGACGTCAGCGTGCCAGTCCAAAGAAGTAGCGGTCATATATATGATGTAACCTCTTGCAAAATACTACTATCACACGCACAAATTAAAGATAGGCTGCCTTGTGCTTGTGCCGATTGACGACAGGTGTAAAAACTGACAGCAATGTACATACATGATACATGAACGGTGATGCAATGAAAGGCGGTCCGGAGAGGCAAAACGTCACGACCACTTCGGATTGGGACATGCATGGGGCGCAGCATGGAGTGGCAAGATTCCTCTACAGACGCGGCACAGGACTCGTCTTTCATTTCAACAACGCTGATGCTGATCGATCAGTTGAATGTTATGAAATTGTGGCAAACTACTTCGGTACCATATTGCATGATTGGCGTTTTTTATTAGTCTAACAAACCGTACTTCTACTTATGCAATTAGTTATACTAGTCGATCAATCCGTGCTTTCGCACGGGTTAGAGTCTTAAATGTGTTATGAGTAACCGTACAACATATATAGATCTATTTTTATACTTAGGTTTTTATAATAACATATCTTGCTACTTTATATGTATGCTTAATTGATTTAGATAATCTTTGATCAATTGCAAAAATATGTGATTTTAATATAATTTTGAGAGGTTACTTTCATCATATTATCAGTCATAATAACTAAGGTGAACAATTTAAATATAAATTAAAGGGGATATTTGGTATTATTCTATCAAAATAGCAAATGTGAGCAATTAGATATAAATTTAGGGTGTTTTTTCATATTTTCCTTTATATTGGCAGAGTGGGTAATTAATATGTAGTTTTAAGGGTTATTTAATATTATTTTGATAATGGCAAAGGTGGGCGATTACTTAATTAGAAAACAGATCTAATAGCTATTAAGATTCCAACATGTTAATTGATGATAGTTTTTTTTTTTTGTTATTGTGAGGATTTTTATAATTTTATTTTTTTCTAACGCATCTTGTGAGGATTGACATGGAAATTTCAAAAAATCTACAGAATATCTGTTTAATGGAAAGGTTTCTAGTATCTTTAATAGAAAAAAGACAAAAACTGAAGGTAAATTTAAAAATAGAAAAAATCTAAAAAAAAGAAAAAGATATTTGATTTCGTTGAGAATTGAACTCAAGATCTTTCGTAATGGCAGAGGTGGGTAATTACTTAGAAAATATATATAATGAAAAAAAAGGATATTTGCTTTCATTGAAAGTTAAATTCAAGATCTTTCATAATGGCAGAAGTGGGTAATCACTTAGAAAACAGATCTAATGGCTATTAATATTCCAATCTGCCAATTGATGGTCGGATGTTTCTGATTACTGTGATAATTTCTTGGATTTATCTTTTTTTTCTAACGCGCTTTGAAATTGGTGCAACTTTTAGAACCTTCAATTGGTAATAGTAAGATTAATATGAGATATATGCATTGTTAGAAATTCATAAATAAATTCGAGGCCCAGGTCAATTAAAGCTGATTATCTTAGTTATTTATCATTACTTTGTTTAATTTTTTTCGAAATACATAGTACAAACACAAAACACTAACAAACACACATATATTCACTTCTACAAAGTACAAACACATGCATACACACTCTATCCCTATAAGCACCTCCGAAAGATTAAGCCCGTAGGTCTATAAATTGATGAAGTCAACGCAATCATCCCACAGTCGATGGGTGTCACCTAGCTACCTACCACTTAAAAGAACAACACTGCCATACGAGTACCATACCAAATGTAGAATTTGAAAATGGATGGACTTACTCCACCACGAAAGACCTAACCCAACTAAGCAAGCTAGGCTACTAGTTCATTTGTTTATATATCCAACACAACACTCATATTTATTAATTATAGTGTATTTACCAATCTGTGAAAAATTCTAGTTACCAATTGATGTATACAGATTTTCATAGCTTAACTCACCTTGACATGAATTTATTTCAGCCAGACTGAATTATTTATTTGATATGAAAATCCATACGCGCTTGTTTTTCCCAAAAAAAAGCCTTCTTCCTAGTTCCTGCATTCAAAGAAAATATGGTCTAGCACTAAGGCAGAAACCCAAAATTATTAGGCTCAAACAAGCTTATTAAAAAAATATTCCACGATCTGCCTATTATGACTAATAATGGTATTATAAATAATAATATAATAATATGACTGGATGGGATGGACAAAATAAGTGCTGGACTTATGACTTAAGCACTTGCAAAGATGTATATTGATTTTAATACTATGCCGTAGAGCAATAAATAGACGTAGGTTTAATATTAATTCCAATTGGGTACTGCATTGGCTATCCTACCTTTATTTGTAAAAAAAACATATCCCATTAGAGGCTCATAGAGTTGTATCTAAATTTTTGTTCCATTTTGTCTCCCCCAAACACGCACCTAGCCAATGGAATCTACTACAAATCAAACTAATTTGGTCATCCAATGATCCAATTAACAGCAAAAGAACACCATGAAAACTGAAACTTAAATAAATAACAAAGCCCCTAGCTCCCAATGAAGTACACCAATGACCAAAACAAACAAAGAACACACAGTACAGAAAAAACATACCACACCACATGAAGTAACACCTAGCGCAGATGCCCTGCAGGCTACAGTCGCCGCCATCACTACCCCTGAGGTCGTCCAGCGCGCTGCCGCCCGCACCTGTTGTTACCTATACCGTGACCAAATGCCGCTGCAACGTGTAGTTAGGAACGTCTGTCCAGACCTCCATTCCTACAACAGCCAAGTCTCCGATCCTCTGACTCTGATCCTTTTTTAGAAACGCAGATTCACTCCTGTGACCGTACCCATGTAGAGCACCTCCGATGTGACTGTACCCACGTAGAGCACATCCGAAAGACTGGGCCGACAGATCTAGATTGAAGCCATTAAATTCCGGAATAATTCGCTCCCAGCGGGAATCGAACCTAGTACCTCAGGTGCCGCTCGAACTGCTGCAACCACTAGGCTACGGATCATTAGTAGTCGCCGATCCTCTAATGCCACTGAAAAAACGACGATGGACTTCCCCGACCTCGACTGGAGGTGAGTTGGGCCCAAAAAAAAAAAAAGAAGCGGGCCCAGTCACCACCCTAACTGCTCAAGGGAAAGCACATCATGAATCTCAATAAAATTGCAACCATACAAAAGTGGAAGAAAAATGCACAACAAATCTCATGTCAGATATTTAGAAATCCTAAAAACATATCTAAATTATCTACCTCTGTCATTATTTAAAAACTAACATAAGTTATTCCCTTGATCTTCATCCAAAGTGCGCATTTATGTCATTATAAAAATAACCTAAAGTAACACCTAGGCATGTTTCTAAATTATATAAACATGCACGTCATTGTACAAAATCCGAAAGCATTTACACATATTTCTAAATTACATTTTTTCCTTTTTCAAACTATGTAAAACTTTAAATACATCTATAATGTGTGTCACATGCTTAACACATTCATATGAATGTAAGAACCAAGAAGAAATGAGTGTTTCGATATCTATGTCAACAAACGTAGTCTAATTTAGGTTTTCAACTAAACATGTGAAATATACAATAAGGTATGATAAAAAGGCAAACTTATGAAAAGAATTATATATATAGTACTCCATCCGTCCTAAATTGTAAGGGGTTATAGGCCCTTAATAGATTCATTCACAACTCCATGTGTATGAATGTGGGGTGTATACAAAGGTGGCTAGAACTCTTATAATTTAGGACGGAGAGGTTAATTGATAATGAAAGATTATCACACAAACATATAAGGAAAATAAAGTAAGAGCGCGAAGATATGGAGTTTACCCGAAGTAAGCATGGCTCCTTATCATGGAACAAGTTCTCGAATTAATAACATGGGTACTTGTATTTTTTGAATTTATTTCAGGATTTAATCGGCATTATTTTTTCAGTCATAGACGATGTTCTGCCGTCAGCAATCACTTTGGCAATCTCGAAAATTGCTGAATCTACTGGTTCGTTTTCTCGGAGGTGATCAGGCTTGTTCCAACGTGCTAAAAGGGTGCATTTTGCATCCCTGCACTTTCTTGTATTCTATGTTCTCTGATATGCACATGCACAGCCTGTTTGGCCTGTCAAATCGACTGCTTAAAATGAACATGCACATATACATGCACCATCTGCTGGACTTGAACACATAAAGGAAGCTCCCGCGGCCTGGCTCCATCCCGGCAGAAGACTACAACACGTTCATACTCCTGTGTTGTTGGCAAATTTGGAAGCGCAGGAATGCTTGGGTGTTTCGTAATGAACGACTCAGCATCGGCGATGCCTTCAGAGCCTGCAAAGCCGATGCCGCATTGTGGAAGGTCAGACTCAAAGGAGGAGCCGAGAGCATAGCGGCAGCATGGTGTTCAGTTTTTCGCGAGTAATCGCCTCTGTATATGCCCCTACTGTGGGGGCATGAAAACGTGTGGGTGGTAAATGTAATGAGCCATTGAGGGCAAACGAAGAGCAATACAACACCGTAGGTGGGGAAGCCTTTCCCCCTCCGATTCAGTCAAAAAAAAAAAAAAAAGGTGAGGGTAAGTGCGTGCTTATGACGAGCGTCTAGCCGTCGATGCCTCTCCACCGTGTGTTTTGAAAATAAAAGGTTTTCAATATCTATGGCTTTAAAATCCATTCTCCAATTTCCAACACTTGCGGTATATATTTAATGTTAACTTCTGTCAATATGGAGATAACTGCTTGATCCTATAAACGCTGAGAAAAAAAAAAAGAACTATTACTATATCTGCCCGTCCGAATGGCACGCCTGCATTGCGTGTCAATGCTCTGGCCACACGTACCCTCAACCGAAAAAACTAAACATCAGAGATTTCAGAAACGCCAAGCTCAAATTTGCAAGCAAATGAGTAGTTGGGCTTTTTGCAGGGTAGTGTTAGTCATAAGCCAACAGTAGTGAGTAACATAGATTAGGAGGCGGACCCTAACCCTATCCATAGTTGTGTTTTCTAGTGTTTTTATGGTCAAGATAATGCTTGATTAAGCCTGTTAATGGAAGACCATTGCTAGTGCCGATTCGTTCATCAGGTCATATGCTCTGCATTGCAACCGGAGATTCCTATCGTTTGGGCCAGTTTGCGTTTGTCTCAGTACCGGCCGGCATGACAGCGGACCTTTTCCCTTTTATTTTAGCATCTACGTACTATCTTTTTAATGATATACATAGTCCAGAGGTAAGTGTTAAGCATTTCACTAGGCAATGTGTGACGAGTGATCTACTGCATGATTCAGTTTAGTTCTTATTCTTTGACCTAAATTAATGCACTCCGAATCATTATAGGCTTCGTCAGAAAAGAAAAAAAAAATCTCAGTACAGAAGAACTTTGTTTGTCCCACGACGTTAATTTCGCCATTGATTGATCTGATGTAGACCACTTGTCATGGAACCGCGTCAAACGGATCTTGAAATTCCGCAGAGAAGAACAACGACTTCCAGGTTCCAGCACGCTAGGAATAATAGTACACAGCAATAGCTGAATCTAGCTAGCACTAGAGATCAGTTTCTGATATCAGTAAAATGATGGTAGCATCACTCTAGCTCCCACCAAGACTTCAAATCAAGCAACAACATATCGATATCGATTCCAATATCTTGAACGAATCTGCAGTTGAAATCGTGGTGGTTGTAGAGACTTAGGCGTCGCTGTACTGGTGATGATGCCAATAAGAGAAACCGACCTCAGCTCTCTAGCAAAGGCAGACTAAAAGTAGTTATTGATCTTTTACCTCCTCTTCGCTTTGAAAGGATTTCGTCTTTTTCGCTCTACTGGCAGCAACTTTTGTGATGGTTTTGTGACGAGAGTGGTTAGCAAAAGGGTTTAGAGAGAGACAAATCTTGGTTTGTACGTCTTGTGTTAGGCCTTTTGTCCTTGTTATGCCTCTAGAAGAAGAGAAGATCAGGTGACACACCAGTCAGGACAGAAACCAACCACAACCATTTGTAGCATGTCGTCCGACAGAACGAAACGACAAGCGCAGTTGTTGCAGGGGCAGTGCAATCCATCGTTATGCAACTAACTAAAAGCGACACAAATCTTACCTCCTCTTTTCAGGAATAGTGGAGTAGCAAACTACGTCACGTGAGAACCAGAACCAGCTGCTTGATCTCTGCATCAAGCGGTCGATGCGAATTCTGCATGCAGTTTTTTTTTTACTATCTGGGAGTAGATTCAGACTTCGATAAAAAATGTCAAAAAGATTCATATGGTGATTACAATGGTAAAAAAGTACTGTATTTGAAGTTGTTTCCAAACAATCAAATGGAGAAGAGCTGTTAGTCTCAACCTTGAGGTCACTCATCATATGGTGACACTGAACAACATGTCCAAAGGTTCAAACATGACCCGTCCAAGACGGCAACCTAGAAGACGCAGCAACTTGAGGTGTGGTGATGTTATGCTAGGATGAATTGGACATTTACCAACCACGGCCCGATCGATGTCGATGCATACAGGCGAGAAGATGCCACAAGAGTACGAGACTGCTACTAGGTAGTAGCTTAGCAGAGCAGTCCACGGCAACTTGCTGCGGTCCGGCACGCGGCACGGTTATTCAATTCAAGTCGGCTCACGAAAGAGCAGCTGTGTTGTTTACTGCCTGGTCGCGCACGGCCAGTTCGGTTGGTTCGTCCAAAAAAAGCTCCAAGAATGAGAGGTGACCACTGACTACAGTCGCCCCTCGGCAGTGCTCTGAACTTGCAAGAGGATCGGAGCAGGATCGCGATCATGACGGTCTCGTTTGATGGAGACGAAGAGGTAGGTAAGCGAGAGAGAGGATGAGGAGCCCTTGATCGAGGCCGCTGGTGGACGCAATGTCGACGCGCACGTCACAGGTTTCGCGAGTGACTGTGTCACCACCGAGTGCTGCGCAGCTGGGACTACAGACAGGGTTCAGAGGGGATCATGCATGGATGGAACAAGCGGCAGATGTGTTGGTTTTTTTTTTTTTCGAAAGGGGATGTGTTCGTTGAGCCCGTGATCGTCGCTGCTTTTTCTGTCGCAGTTGACGTCTGTTTGGGTTTTGGCTGTCTGCCCAGCGAATTCTTTGAATTGTACGCTCGCTACTACTCAACTCAGGATCTTGGCGGTGGACTGTTGGAACATGTTGCAAATATTCCTCGTAGTGGAGACAGGAGACTAGCCAGCGAAATTGAGCCGGATATATTTGCAAAAATCAGCATGGCATGGCAACTGGATTGCCACGCTGAGAAAGAAGCAGCCACGCGGGTGAGGACAACCGGTCGAGAATTAAGCTGCTGGCGGCCTGCCGGAGAGGGACGGCCGGCCGTGTCACCACCACGACCACCACCACCGTCGTCGAGGGGGAAAAAGCGCTACAGCTAGCTGGGCGCGGAAGCGACAACTTGGATCCGTCCGTCCGTCCGGTACGGTGTTTCTCCTCACGCACGGCGGGAGCGCGCGGGGAAAGCGACGGCGACCAACCGCGGTCACTGGGAACGACGACGACGACGGCGACCGGTGGTGGTCGTGGTCACTCGCCGACTCGCCGTGCGTGGCCAGCCAGCATGAGACGATCGACGACCGAGAGCGAGTGTGTGTGGAAGGTTGCACGTCGCGGTTGTTAATGCAGGTGCGATTTCGGCTCAACCACGGGATCAAACGCTAACAAACTGGATTGTCCGCTTCCTCCTCCCAGTCCCAAGTCCCAGCGAAAAAGGGTGCTGGGTTTCTTCATGCCAAAGAAAGAAATTTGGGCCTGAGTGACGAGTGATGAGGAGGCGTCAATCGGGGATCGGTGCTTGGATTGGGGTTGTGGTGGACTCGACGCGCTTTAAGTCCAGTTCGGTCAGGTGAGGGATCGGTCTCGGATGCAGAGTGATGGCCGCCGGTGCTGCATGCCGAGCGTCACGTACTCACATGTGGGGCGCATGCACGCCGGCAGCGGTGGCCGCCGCGGCCGCAGGAGCAGGAGGACCCCAGGAAGGACGGGACGCCGACGCCCGGCACAAATTCTGCGCTTTGAACTTCTCCCTCAAAGAAATTTAAAAAAATGACTCTCTTTCGAAGCTATTTGCACTCCGTGATCCTTTCTGCCGTGCCACAGTACATGGCGCCACAGCAACACACTGCGGCGCCACAGGTAGTGGTGCCGCAAGACCTGCCACCGTGGCGCCCCTCGCCCACGGACGCCAGCATGGCGAGGCGCGGGCCCCACCTTCGGCGTCACATGCAGTGGCGCCACAAGGCTGCGGTGTCAGGACGCATGGTGCCGCTGTGCCGAGGCCCATATGGGCCGCGACCTACCACCCAACTCCATCCCGTTCTCCTCCTCCACATCCGCGCCGATCGCCTCCTTCGCACTCGGCCGCCCGACGCCCGTCTCCTCCCCAGACACACCGCCGACCGCCTCCCCAACGGTGCCAGCGGCCTCCCCAACCGCAGCGGCCCCCTCCTCCTAGTCGTCCCCACCCGCGCCGCTTGCCACTGCCCCCCTCCACCGCCGGCCGCCGCCCAGCGGCCGCCTTCTCCTGGTCGTCCCCACCCGCGCTGCCTGCCGCGGGGCCCCTCCATCGCCGGCCGCCGCCTCCCCCACCAGGGCCTCCTCCTCCACCAGCGCCGCCTCCTCCCCCTGCATCCACCCGTTCTCCTCCACCCGTACCGCCTCCACCACCCCGTGGCTCCTCCTCCCTCTGCAGCGCCTCTTCTTCAAGCACACCTCCCCGTCACCTCCTCGTCCCTAGGTATGAAATCTCGTCGTCCTCTTGTACGATGACAAGTGGTAGTGTTTATTGTTATATTAAATAGTTTTAGTCCTAGGGTTAGTGTTAGTGTTAGGATTAGTATTGTTAGGTTTAATAATGTGGTTAGAGTTTAGGCTCTCGTTATATTGCATTCGAGACATGGAGTTTAGACTAAGAGGCCAAATTGTTACAATCCCATGTTCGTGTACAAATGTTTCATGGCACAATGTTCTAATTCGTCCATTAAATTTGGGTGTTAGATGGATCGTTTAGTTCATGTGTTCCATGGGGGAATTGTTAGAGAGAATGGAGAATTTGAGAACATGAGACAGGAAGTAGTAATCTTTGATAGCCCCCAACATACTTTGAATTGGTAGCTCGAACCCAAAGGTTGTTGGGAGGTGTTGCTGGGCAGATAGAGGTGATGCTACGAAGTCGCTTTGATAGCGGGTAGTCAAAGGCTCACTACGTGTTGATGAAGATATCTTCCGATTCCGATTGGAGGACATACAAGGAAATTGTGAATAGTAGCAATATGACATGTTGCAAGGTTACGTTGTTGCAGAACTGCAAGCCATATCAGATTTTGTGAGGGTAAAGAAGGAAACGGTGGAAGCAATGCGCAAACTTGGTGAAGAAGGCGATGAAGTCAAAGGGCGGATGGTCCATGATGGCAGCTCGGCCCACGAAAGGGCTATTCGGATGAATAGTGGGTCATTTGAGGACATCCGTGATGTTGAATCCTACAGAACATTTGATATGTGCGACAGCTTTGACCGTACGGTGGTGAGCGATAGAATTGATGGGACCTCATTTGATGAAATGGAAGAGGATGATGATGGTGACATATTCTTAGGATCATATGACGAAGACAAGGAAAGCGAAGAGGAAGTCTGTGAGGAAGAAGAGAAAGACGACGAAGAGGAGGAAGAAGAGCAAAAAGATGAGGAAGAAGAGGATGTTGAGGACGACGAATAAGAAGTGGAAGTAAGTGGGGAAGAAGGTGATAGTGCAGGTGTGTTAGATTGAGCCTGTGAGGATGAGTCATGGGAAGAGACGCGATCTGGCAATTGGCAAATGGTCAAGTTGATGCATGCACAGGAAACAACATGGGCTGACTTTATTGGTTCCTTGCCAGAAGAAGAGTGAATGATGCTTGATGCATAGAATGTTTCACTTCCTGAAGTACACTTCCACGAGGACCTGACCCGTGAGGACTTGGTAATATATGACACGGGTCTTCAGACAATTAATGAGACAACGATTTCAATTGAGCCTATAATTGAAGAGGGATTGTGGTTTGAGACGCCTGAGAAGTTACAAGACTTCTAGCGGGATTACTCTGTTCATCATCACCGCCCTTTTAAGGTGAAACATTCGGACACCGGGTTGAGGTACACCGTCTTGTGCAATCAAGGTTGCCCTTGGTCAGTGCATGAGCTTCGTGACAAGCGTCTTAGGGCGTGGAAGATCACAAGCGTTAAGCAACCTCATACATGTCGTTCATCGTAGACCCACCGAGTGAATTGGCAGAACACCTCCAAATACATAGGGCGACGTATCGCCAGTGTTGTTGCTGCTGACCCAGAGGTCAAAATAAAAAGTCTGGTTGGAGCATCAAAGCAATGACGGGTTATAAAGTGAGCTATTCAAAGGCTTGGCGGACCAAGCAATACGTGATGGAAATGGTGTATGTGGATTGGAATGAGTCATACAACTTGCTTCCCAGAGTGCTCAATGCCATAGAACATTACAATCTAACAACAAGGTGGTACTGTCAGAATGGGGACACCATCACTGATGAAAAGAGTGGGAAGGCTACGTGTGTGCTTAAGCGTGTGTTTTGGTGCTTTGGTCAGTGTGTTGAGTCCTTCAAGCACGCCTTGTGCTCCTAGTGGATGGTACTTTCTTGACAGAGAAGTACAATGTGTGCTTATGATGGCAACTGTCGTCGATCCTGAAGACCAGCCAGTACTAATGGCTTTCGTGGTGGTAGAAGGAGAGAACAACGAAAATTGGCAACCGCCGACGCGCGCATATTTTACTTCCTCGAACCGACCCAACCTGGGTGGGCAAAGAAGTCACCAACTCGCGATGGGCGCCATTGGGATCACCGGATCGGAGAGTCGCCGAGCCGAGTGCGACTGCTTTTTTATTCTTTATTCATTCTTTTTTTTGACAAGGGGACAGGTTGAAAGGGTGCGACTCTATTCATATTTCATGGTTAATTTTTTAAGACTTCGTCCTTCGTCTTTTTCAAAAAATTGTTGTAAACATATAAGCGAACGGGTCATTATCAAACTCTCTACAATACTAAAATAATTCATAATAAAATAAATTTTAAATTTTTTGAATAAGACGATCTATTAAATTTTTTTAAAAAAGTTAAAGTGACTTATATTTAGATACAGAGTGAATACTACAGATGTATGTCATGCGAATAAAAACGCTACATCAATGTCAATTGGTTGAACTCCGTGTAGTGGAGCCTGTCTATCAGGATGCAACTCCCTGGCTTGACACGGGTACTCATATATTTAACGGTTTGTTCTATGTTTTCATCGACAATGAGCCGTCTGTAGCGATTTCATTAATCTCGAGATCTGCTCAGAGTCTCAAAAGTTTCCCTAAGAGTAGAGTGTGTGTAGTGTAATTCGAGAAAAAAACTTCATGCTCATGCTTTTGAGATCGCGGCAGCTGCTGGTACTGTACACGCTAGTACAATTTTTTTAGCACGTACACACTAGTACTAGTGAAAAAAAAGAAGCGTTGGGTTCCGGCGGCCGGGCGTTATGTTTCCGTCGACAGCAATGGGCTGTGGAGTGGCTGTATCCATGGGCTTAGGCCTGGCGAGGGGGCAGTCTCTCTGGGCCAATGCCACATGTTGCTTTCTTTCCGGATAACAAATCCTTTGTCTTCTTATCAAAAATAAAAAAAAACAAATCATTTGTCTCCCCCAAACAATACCTGCAGTTTGTGGTTCCTCCTCGAAATTAGTATCTTTACCGTCTAGAGTTTAATTTATTACACTCATTCTTGTCATAGTAATTCTTTGCACCCAATTTGATCATCAATGCTACGGCAACATATGCCTATCTACAATATAACTTAGGTCCTTTTGGAGCGTAGAATTCCACATGAATCATACCGAAATTTCATAGAGGAAACATCAACTTCATAGAAAAACTCAGGATTCTGGAAAATATTCTCGCAGTCCAAAGGGTCCTTGTATGTTTTCCGCGCATAACATATCTCTATTTGTGCATAACTTATGTTTCCTTTGCTTAACTTATAGTACCTTCCACGCATAGCTCATACACAATTTCACAGAGGAAAGGATTCTGGAAAATATTCTCGCAGTCCAAAGGGTCCTTGTATGTTTTCCACGCATAACATATCTCTATTTGTGCATAACTTATGTTTCCTTTGCTTAACTTATAGTACCTTCCACGCATAGCTCATACACCTTTCGCGGATACCTTATGCCTTCGTATATAACTTATATACCCATTTGGATATAGCTTATACCTATCTGGGTATAACTTATACATAGAAACAAGGAAGAAGAAAATAAAAATCGACCGCGTGGGGGTGTGCGGAGAAACGTGAAACGAGCACTGTTTGCAAAAGAAAAATTAGGAATGGGAGTGGAGCATGTGGGTCGGTCGATCGGCTCGAATTCAGCGACCGGCTGCCAGTTAGTGAGCCTGTCCGAGCGGGCTGGTGCATCTTTGATTTAAGGCTATTCTCACCAATCCATTCGTATTTCAAACTTTCCTAGCAGGCCGAACATCTTCTCGCTTAATGGGCCAACAACTAGCGTTGAGCCAGGCCGAACATGCTGTCGCTTTTGGAGGCATCGAGCCAAAAAAAAAAATGGCAAAACATTGGAGACGCGGGGAATCGAACCCCGTGCCTCTCGCATGCGAAGCGAGCGCTCTACCATATGAGCTACGTCCCCGAGATGTCAGTGACACCATTATTATTTTATTTAATTCATATCGTTGTGCTTTTACTTGGTTGATAACTGGTTGAAAGCATAGGTGCTTTCGATACTTTAATGCGGTTTTCTACGAATCTGTCCTGCTACCCATATATCACCTCTCTCTCTCTCTTTCCTCTACGCCTCCTTGATGACAAATCTGAAATCTCATTTTAGGGGAGGGAGCGATATTGGTACGTGTTTTGGAGATGCAGGCGTCTTTAGGTTCTGTCCGAGCCTGTAATGCTGATCAAACTCTCCCCATATTTCACCACCACGGATAAGGCCTCGCCTCCCCGGTTGCATGCATGAGCACACGCACAACACAACCCCTGATCCCCGAAACTGCCGGCTCGTGGTGGAACCAAACCAACCGATCACAAAGAAGAAACGGCCTCATCGAAACCAACCACTGATGCAGCTGCGGTCCCGTTGGCTGCAAACCAAACCCCTCGATCGGTACACTCCCGTACGTCAGGACGCGTGGGTCTCAAGATTCAACCGTGAACCGCCATCGATCCCGTCCAAAATCAGTACACACGCACGAGAGAGATGTTGCTGGTCCGATCCCAGGCTCTCCCGAGAGAGACGACAACGCGAGCAGGGCTCCACGGGCAGTGCGAGGCACCAGAATTCAGCTCGCGGTCGAGGGCCACCTGATGGGGCACCATCACCAACTGAAGACATGGAATGTTCCCATGCGTCTGCCTCTGGTGGCCACCCCGCGACCCGTAGCCGATCCTCCAGCTCCAGGTAGATCAGCAACGAGCAGAGATAGATCCGGTGGTGAGGCCACGGCACGCCAATGCCATTGCCATGCGTCAGTCATCAGTGCTGCGAGCTGCGAGCTGCGAGCGCGCCAACAACCAGCGGATTCATGTGCCTCCCGCCGGAAAAGAACCTGCTCAGGTGGGGGGGGGGGGGGGGGTGGGGGGGGGGGGGGGGTCGGACCGGATCAGGCGGCCACCGTACCTCACGAGGCTACCGCCTGCCGGCCGGGCACTGAACAAACGCCTCCTTTGATTCAGAGCTCGATCGGCAATGGCCCCGGCGGTTTTTTGCTTTGGCCTGACTACCTAGACTGCCGGTTGCTTTTACTGGAACTGGGACTCGGCAGCGGTCACACCCCTGGTCTGATCCGTTGGTGGCGGCTCGAGCTCGAGCCTTTTTGTAAGATCAGGTGTCACCCGTGCCGATCTGATGCCGTGAGCAGGATCGGGGATTTGGCGTGTTTCTTTCTCCTACTACGATTTAGGTCGGGTCATTGGTTTGCATGGATAAGCGAATGACGAGACAGGGACCCTGGATTGGTTGCAAAGTCCACGCAGACGTATCCACTTGGGATCTTGGCAGACTTTTTTTTTTCCTTTTTCTTTTTTCGCTCCAACACAAGGTTCTTTTTTTTTCGAATGAACAATACAAGGTTTCGATGACAGAGCACGACGGCGTAGCAGAGCTGCGTCAACGACGGGCTACAACCTCACCCACTGACCCACACAAATGCAATGCAATCGCAGGTCCACAAACTGAAGAACAAGGCTGACCATGGACCATCACTCTTTATAATCCGTTATTGTCCAGTAAGTATATATGGAGTTATTCAATGTAGGAAGCAAAGCAGCTGGGACACAGGATTTCTTCCTTTGACGAGCATAAAAGAAGCAGGGGAACATATGCTTTGGCATCGCACACAGACAGATGACACCACGCAGTAAGTACTTGGCGCAATAACAATAACAGTAACAAGGAGGGTAGAAAATAAACACAAAGCAGGCAGGCGTACACGGCATCCTCATTTCAGAGTTCTTCCCCGGCTGATGGAGGAACTGAACAACAACACACATGCATCTCCCTAACCCGAACGAGGCCAGATCGCCGCCCACACCACTTCTAAGTTCTAACCCTCAGTTAACTGATCGTCGTCGTCATCATCATCCTACCAGGACTCACTCTACTTTATACTACACACATGTGTGCACCATCCCACACAGGTACACATGGATTCAGAAGAACACGACACTTATATATATAGACACACGAGCTGACAGTTGACAGACAACAGCCACGCTAGCTAAGCTCAGCTTCCTCTGTGCGTATGCCCTCTGCGTGCTTGGTTGATTATTGGCGCTGCTGGGTTTGTAAAAGAGTTCAGCGGTCCAACGAACTGATCACCACCCTGCAAAGCGATTCAGTCCCAGAAACTGTATCAGAATTCAGAACCACCCATTTATAGATTGAACAATCGTCACAACTCATAACCAGCCCATGTATGTATTTATCGGATTGTCAGAACTCAGAAATAATGCAAGGATTGTGAGCTTGTGACGACGAAGCATTATCATGGTGGTGGTACAAGAAAAGAAAGGAAAGTTGAGGCAATCGGGAGCCAAGGCCGCGAATGAACGAACGCACCAGTCGTACACGGTGGGGCTCCTCGGCCCGACGGCCGGCTCTGCCCCGTCGGCGACGACCTTGGGTTTCCGGCGGAAACTACTCCAGCTGTCCGCCTTGGGCGTGGTACCTGTGCAGCAAACACACCAACACCAAAAGAGGGTCAGGCTCAGGCATATCGATCAGATGCATGGTCCATGCGCAAGTTCTCATTGCTTTTCCGATCCGAATAAGCCGTGCACTGCAGAATTTTAATCTCCGCCGCGTGGTTCTAGACCTGACAATCACACTCTACCCACACTCAATTCTCTCGAATCATTTGCTATCATGATTAATTCAGAACACGCAGAAATTTCAGTGTATTATGTGTTGGATTAATCCTACCGGAGTTGCACACAAATTAAACTACCAGCAGCAGATCTGTCATCTGTGGCCGCATCGCACTCAAGAAGCCGTAAAGCATGAACGAAACGGCCAAATTCTACTTTTTTTTCTTCGTCCCATTTCATCGGAGATCCAATCCTGCACAGTACCGCACAGACCTACCGTCTCAAAACAAAACAAAAAAGACGATTTTTCCCCTAGAAAAAGGGAGGAGGCGAACAGGAGACAGAGGCGATAGGCCGAGAGCGCGCACCTGCCGCGGCGAATGGGGAGTCGGGCACGCTGGCGGGGGAGGACGGGACGGAGGAGCCGTAGGGCGACTCACCGCGCGGCGACTGGTCGACGGACAGCGCCGGCGGGCGGGCGATGGTGATGCTGCGCGTCACCGCGGGCGCGGGCGCCGGCGCACCTCCGGCGACGGGGGCCAGGGATGACGACGGCGAGGATTGGGAGAAGGAGGAGTACTTGCGGAGCCTGCCGAGGCCCGAGTCCGGGCGCGGGCCGGCCACCGTCTCGTCCCACAGCTGGTCGAGCAGGCTCATTCCCTCCCGCGGAAACCGTCCGCCGGCGACTGATTGATTGGAGATGGCCCTGCGCTGCGTGCGCGTCGTGTTGGACGTATGCGCGCGCTGGCTCGCCGCGACTCGCGAGCGGGGAGGGGGTTGGCTTGAGCAGTTGAGCCTCGGGGCGGGTCACGGATGACGATGGAGGCCTCTGTAGTCTCGGGGAGGGTGGATCGGAGAGCATTTTTATAGAGAAGAGATGGGGTGGGGGAGAGAGAGGATTCAGCCGAGATATTAGTGTTGCTGTAAATTTGGATAAGGAGATAGGAGTAACTGGTACTGAAATCAGCTTCTTTCTCCCTCTCCTGATTTTGGGGGCCGCTCGGCTAGTAGGCTTTGGCTCAATTAGGCACGGCTCGGGTAAGCCACTTTTACTCTTTTGCTGTTAAATCATGAGTTCTCTAATCTTTTCTAAAATAAGACTTCATTTCTATTGTGTGGCCAATTTTGAGGTGTAATGTCTGACCATTTATCATATTAAATTTTTTTTTATAGATGCGTAGATATCTTATCAGTTTTATTTCTATTTTCTTCACTAATTTTTTTGGGGATATTCTGTTTGATGTGTTTGAGTTACCATTTTAGTAAGTACTTTGCAAGTCAAATGGTGTGTGCATCGGAAACGATTGTTTGATCAACTTGCATCCTCGGAAAACTAACCGTCCAATGGCTGATTGTACTTGTTGGTGGGGAATATTGTAATTATTGGTGGTATGAGAATATGAACTAATGCCATTTTACAATAACTATAAGCATGCCCTTTTAATCTTCTATCTTCTATTTCTAAATAGGAGGCATCCACTGCCTATTTCTCTCAACATGCAGCCATACCACATCACCATCCACTAAGTCATCTATTTGTATCTTATAACGATTTTCTATGACCTTATGCATGCAATTCTTTTTTTGGTTTACACGTATGGTGTATCTCAAATTCCTGCAGCAACCGCGGGGAATTCATCTAGTTCTTCAAACAACGACACATCATTTGATATTCTAATTCTCCTAGATAGTAATATATGGCTCACTAAAGATCAAATTGCATTTGGCTATATATATTAAAGTTGAATTTAACATTTTCTTGCTAGTTTTTTTATAGATCGGTTGCAGAGAAGCAGAGTGCTTAGTTTGTCCTAGATGACCATAAAATTCCACAACCCATACATTTCTGGCTTCGGCGCCCCTGTTATCACAATCAAGAGCATGCTTCTAGGACAATGGCCAATGGTAATGATTTCTATATCTTCTTTGCTTCCTCTTTTTTGAACAAATATTTTGCTACAAATATCTAATAGGAATAAAATAATGCATGTCTCTTTAATGCGTAAGTTATTAATAAAAGTTAAATATGCTGTTTTTTTTCAGAAATATCTAAACTAAAGCATTGATTTCTTGCACTCTACATCTCTTGGAATAGTCAGCGTCAGGCTTATCATGTCACTGTCTAACCAGTGTTAAGTGAGATCGTTTCAGACTTTCAGTTCATCATCATTATATATCCTCACTATAGAAAGTGATCATTGCATGGAGTTTTTGCTCTAACTATTCATAGGATAATACAAAGGACACCATATATGGAAAAAGTAGTTCAAGGAAGCAAATGAAAATAAGCATGCATAAACTTCACCAGTGGAACTAGCTTTCCCTAATATAATTGAGCAATGTATTGACGTAGTCGCTCTTCATCTTCACTTCACCAGATATGAGAGAAGTCAGGCAGATGGCCTTACAAGTTCCCTTCATGCAATTGATTTATTCCCTCTGTATTTAATTATAAATTGTGATTGATATTTTTTCAAAACTTTGATCCTTTTTATTTAAAAATGTGTGTAAACATATAAAAAACTAGTCATGCTCAAACTCTCTACAATGATAAAACAAATCACATCAAAACAAATTATAATTTTTTTGAATAAGACGAGAGGTTGAAGTTTTGGGAAAAGTGAACCGCGGCTTTATATTTAAATACGAAGAGAGTATTTGCTAGGTTCATTCATCTGAATGGGTACCGTGTACCATGCATGATTCACTTTTAAGACAAACCATCTTCCATTTGAATTTTGAAAGAAAATATAATTTTCAAAAAATAGACCAACCTAGTACGGATTAAACGGCTTTTTATAACAAGAAACAGTCCCTCAAATTCAAACTAGAGAGGAATGAAGTCTGGTATTTAAGATGCATATCATGCATGACCACACCTCGTTCACGTACTAAGAAAATGTACAAGAAGGAAAAACCAATTCGAGGAGCGTTGGATGTCTGCTTTTGACCGTCGGATCACGCTGCCTTTTTCGAGTTTTGCGGCCACTCGGAGCCGTGCCGTGCCATGAGTGACCACTCTACGAGCCCAGAGCCTTGGCTCGCGGCAAGGCTCCCGTGCCCGTGAGAATGGGAGGGAGTTTTGACCGTATGTAACTGTCCATATCCAGCGGGGCCGGCTGGCAGCGTCCACGCACGCACCGGATAAGATCCGTAGCTGTCAGGGCCACTGTCGCACGCCATGTACTGGGCCCCGGCTCTCTCCGTCGCGACGTCAATTCACTAATCACCACGGGCCTGGACTTTTAGTTTTTTTTAAAAATGATTGAAACAGTAAAAAAATGATCTGTGCAGCAGAGAAGACCACGATCCCAGCTTTGCTTTGGCCTTATTATTTTTGATGATGGGAACGAGCATGCATACTACTTTTTAGGGTTAAGCTAGCAAGACCCTCATCATGAAGAGCCTCCGGAGAAATATGCAAAGAAAGTCGTACTGCATATTAACTTGGCTACTTCAATCTCAAATGCAAAGAGACGCTTTCAGATCGAACTTCATACGGCTTCAACTTGACGTTGCCAAAATGATTTTGTTTGTTTGAGGACATTATGCTCGTGTTGTGTGCATGCAAAGATGATGGTGGTGATCGCCTGGTACTTGGCCTCCATTATTACTCCCTTCGTCCCAGAAAACAAGTCGTTCTGGGTTTGTTCTAAGTCAAATTTCGTAAGGTTTGACCAAATTTATAAAGACATATATTGTCATTTACAAAACTAAATTGGTACCTAATGAAAATATATGTGACAAGAAATCTAACGATACTCATTTGGTACTATAAACATTTACACTTTTTCGTATAAATTTGATCAAACTTTATATAATTTGACTTAGCACAAACCTAGAATGACTTGTTTTCTGGGACAGAAGGAGTATTATTTTTTTGCAGGTGGTTGCTGGTAAGTGGGACCGGACCAGCCGGGTGGCGAAAGATGCATGCATTGCATGCTCAAATCAGGTGATGAGCATGTGGAACGACGGCCCTACCCTAACCTAACGCACAGCACATGCAAGTGTGCAACTCAGCAGTGCGTGAGATATCCGATTAGGGCTTTCCATATTGGCATCTTGCTTTTCGCTCCAAAGTCAGTGATGATTACTTTTGGTTAGCAATGGCGTTTGGGCTGTGTCAGTGAGTATTAATCTATATCGAAGCAACGCCGGAACGAAACCATAGTCAGAGAACTGGAGCCGATCGATGAGCACCGGAGTATACTACGTACGATTACGCAAAGGATGCGCACAGATTCGCGACCGCAGCGACACCGTCCGGAACGGCGCGGCCTGCCGTACCGGCCGTGCCATATGCCTCCTGTCTCACTGGTGGCTGCTGCTTTCAACGCGAAGAGTACGTTGCCATGGACGGCGAAACTGGCGATCGAAATGGCAGAGCGAGGGAGGGAGGCAGGGGATGATGCGTTGCGATTTGCGATGAGACGTACGGTGCATCGGTTCGGATTCGATCAGCCGCGACGACTCGACGGCCCCCCGCAGTCGTCATGCGAGCTTGCTAAAATAACCACTGATCGCTCAGCAGGGAGAGGAGACAAACGTTGATGAGCACACCTTATATTTACATTAATCAGCCTATTGCGTCGCGTCTCATCTCGGCCAGGACAACAAGATGCCTGCGCTACGGAGTCGGACGTTAACGCTTGTTTATCCCTATTCATCCACTATTTCAACTATTTTTTTTTTCTGTCTACAATAACGCTATAGTGTCAAACAATACCATGCACATCCCATTTATTCCATCCGCTAAAGATAGCCACACACCTGAGCATGGCCCCAGCCCCCACGGGACATCCACGGCACGGTACGGTGACAGAGAAACGACGACGACGAAGGGACGCGCGTCTTTTGTTCTTGGCTGGCTTCATTAGAGCAAACGTTAATCGATGGGATTACAAGCACAGACACAGCACTCCTCCCTACGCCTGCAAATAACCAATCAACCAATAAGATCTCCGTCGATATTTGTCTTCACAATCACACCCCGCGGGCCCTACCTCCCTAACCTCAATTATTGGCGGGGCACAGGCACCTCCCACGACCAAACCGAACCACACAGCAGCGTCGGCGTCGGGGGCACAGCGCTGGGTCAACATCTGGACTCTGGCTGCTAGCTGCCCGGCCCGCTGGCTCGTCGTCGGTCTCGCTCAGATCATCACCTGCGGCTCAACCTGCGCCACTACTTGCTGCTCGTCTCGGGGCCCGGTGGATGCATGGTTTAGAGATTGAAATTATTTAGGGTTCCGTAGAGGGATAGGAGATTTTTGAGAGGGGTTCAATCCAAGTTGCCAAGATCGGCTCAATGGAACGCTCCCCGCAAAAACACCAACAAATCTCAGAAATTTATATGAATTGTTTACACAGATCAGCAGAGAGCAGAGGAGATTAGGGCGAAATCACCTGCCTGCACACCGTGAACAGAGGAGGCAACGAGGAGAAGAGACCTGGCTGTTTGAAGTGCGAGTGGAGACGAAGAGTCGAAGACGAGAGAGAAGAAAGCGGCGGCAGTGAGGTATATGGAGGCAGCGGAAGGGCGCCAACAGAGCAGCAAGGGTCTGATTGGTTGACTGTATGTCTTAGTCTGGCCCGTATCTGTGGCTCATCTCAGCTTGGCTGGTTGTATGCAATAACATGTTGTTTGGTTGTTTGTATCTGTTTGGCCTGGTTAGAAGAAAATATTGTTTGGTTGACTGCATAAAAACATGTTGCAAAGAAGACAATCTCATAAAATATGTCATTGCAATATTTTATTTTGTGAAACAACACTCTTATGATTTTTACTTTATCTTCTTATATGTCTTAATATTTTTTTAAATATTTTAATACTACTCCATATATCATAATCATATGCTAATTAACATCATTAGTTGCTAAGAAGTTGCATCCAGTAAGCCTGGCTCCACAGATGCGCCCAAAATCTGCGCACAAGTGGAGCCTGGCTCGAAGGTGCTTTGAGGTTCGTGCGGGCTTGGCACTGACACACATCAGGGCAACCAAACAAACGCTGCCTGCATCCCATGGGTCTGGCCAGCGTTCATGCAGGCAACCAATTGCCCCCTAAACATATCTGATTTCCGTGCATCCGGCTGCACGCACGGAGACGAAAAAAATGGTCCGCCAAGATGTCCGCGCGACATGGCTCCAGCCAGGCTGAGAAACAGGGGATTTCATTTTCGTTTCTACTCAGCCAGGGCCTAGAGGGGGCTTTTGCACCCGCGCATGCAGACCTAGGTACTGGACCGGCCATCTAAACACATAGATGTTGCATCCGCAGGGCCAGATTAGGCTGCGGCAGGGGCGAAGCTGCATGTGTACACCTCCCAAAATTTGTCAAATCAGTGTAAAAACCCAAATTTTCACCGTATAAGCACCCCCTACATCACACATCTATGCACCCACAAGGCATTTGCACCCCCTTTTTGTTGGCTCTAGCTTCGTCGCTGGGCTGCGGCCACCCAACAGCAACCTTTCGCGCCCATGGAGCTGAGGGGACGACGGCCTTTCGTTGCTGATAAGCTTGCGGTGTGGCGCGGGCAGAGCTAGTGAGCGACAAGGTGGTTCCAAATCAGTGGTTGAGCTGGAGGACGAAGAGGAAGAGTCCGAGGCACACGCGCGGTGTGCATGATCGGTGGGTGGTGGCCCATCGTGCTGCTTAGGCTATACGGAGCGGATCTCTCATCCTCTCTTCTATCGCTATTACAATTATTATTTTTTTCTATCTACAGTGCAATAACAGCGTATATTTAATTTTGCAAAACTAATACGGAAATCCGCTAGATTCTGCCTTTATATTCCGTTTCTTTTTTCTTAGGTTGTATTCACTAACTTGTCATATCATCCGCATGGATGTGCCGGCGAGCGATCGCATGCACACGAAGAAAAGAGGAGAATCAGAATATCAGATTGGCCTGGAGAAGATGCACGGTCGTGCCATCTGAGGTGACGCGGATGTGTAGTGTGCGCCTTTGTTTATTTATTTCAGTCCACGAATTCATACCTTCTTTTTTGTTTTTATATTTTTGGAGAAAGAATTGGTACGTCAGTTTCAGCAGCGCGCATATACACATACGGTAGCTCTATCTGAGTGGTGGCCATGCTGTTCTCCGATCAGTCCCATGGCGACAGAGTGGTTTCGGTGGCTGGCACACATTCATTTTTATCCCTCCCATAGTCCCATGCTGTCATTTAGATTTGTTGCCTGCGATTTATTGCTCCCCTTAATTTTAGGGTGCGGCGTGACCATGACAGTGTGCCAGTGAGATCGGCGACAGTGTGGCAGTAGGCGGGAGCATGTGGTTCTACTGACGCGCAAGGTCGCCATGCGTCGCAAGGCGATGTCAACGTTCCTTGACAGCACCGGTGATCGATGGATTGAGGCTTCTCCGATAATACTCCTCGTCCCTCTTCTTCAAATCCCACCCCGTTTCATACGTCATGTCTACTACCGTGCCAAATAATGTAAAACAGTATTAAACAATGCTGTTACAGTGTCTTGAGAAACTCTTTTAGAGAACGACATCGGAGAGAGCCTAATACAAACACCCGTTGATCCAAGATCAACGACGTCGACGTGTGCCCTCGCGCAGAATTAAATAAACTAAGGGCCCAAGTGCATGTGGCTGAGTACAATATCGACGACGCTCGTCTCAAGAACCTTTCACGGCATTGGTTGGGAATGCATGGAGATTCATTAACCTCTGATGATCCTGTTCGCCATATTGACAATACGCGCGCACACACGTGTGTAAACCGGAGGTCGGAGGACCCTGTGTTCGTGAACTGACAGTCTTGACACCAGAACAACCCGTGCCCCGTTTGTTTGTTGATCGAACCCAGCGGCGGATCGGAGCGGGTCACTATTGGCACCGTGACAGTGGCGCACCGGGTGAAGCTGTACGGTGCTGTCGTGGCGGCGACGGGCTGGCCGGCGAGCGCCTCTTTTCGCACTAGCAGATGCGTGGATCAGATCAAGCACGCGCTCGGTCGCTCGGCTCGGTCAACGATGCAAACGACTGATTTGTATGTACGTGTGCTGTGTATTGGCCTGGCCGCGACGCGCGAGCAAGTGGGATGTGATGTACTGTCGGCTTCATCACGTGACACACTGTGGCAAAGAGATCGTATGTACAGACATCCAGAGGGAGGCTGGTGACGTGGCCAGCGGCGACCTTGACGCATACGTAAAAAAAAAATGGAATTTTTCCGTGGCACCAACACAGAACGTATAGAAGCGACAAGATGAGTACAATTTTATTCTATTCCTTTAATAGCTTCTTTAACCATATGTGGGATTAGTCAATTCTAGCTCGTTTGGCTGACATCGCGGTGTTCTCGTTGATCTTCGGCAAGGTCACACCATCACGGTGCTCTAGCTCAATTCTAGCACTAGTGATTAGATTAGCTTGTTTTCTACCTGTAATTTGGGCCGCAAGCCCACACTTGCTGTGGATTACGCATCCCCACAACGCCACATCGCACATAGCACTGCAGCAGTCCTATGGGCCGAGCAGAAACAAATGGGCTATTCTTAGGTTGGGTTTATTAGGAAAGAAGTTAGA
Organism: Paspalum notatum; assembly: GCA_022530915.1. Taxonomy (NCBI): domain Eukaryota; kingdom Viridiplantae; phylum Streptophyta; class Magnoliopsida; order Poales; family Poaceae; genus Paspalum; species Paspalum notatum. The sequence continues at coordinate 7,231,250 of CM039691.1, forward strand.
TACGTTTTGCCTTTTTTTTCCACGGTCGATATGTACAAATCCAAATCATCAACATTTATTGGGCTTTATTTACTATTTAAAAATGATAATACTTTTGTAAATTACAACAGGGGATGTAGCTTAATTGGTAGAGCACTATGAATGCGTTTTAGAGGCATGGGGTTTGATTCCTCACATCTCTAAAATGATTTTTTAATATTAAAATGTCCATAAAATATTTTTGAAAACGAAGAGAGCCTAAGCAATCTAAAATTTCTCGATGGCGTTGCGCCTGCCAGGGCTGAGAACAACAACATACTGTACACATGAAACTGATCATGCGATCATCAATCATATATTCACCGCTGGGTGGATTCTGGAGTTCAAACAAAAAACGCGACTGCTGGAAGCCACGTAGACGTCATCGCCCGCTGGCATCGGCAGCTATATAAATGCACAAACTAAAGTGCAACCTGCTACTGGCTGCCCCGCCGCTTACATCTCTGAACCATGGGAGATCAGTTCAGAATATAATTTAGCTGTGATAAAACCTTACGTCACCGAAACCTGACACCAAACTCGCAACATATGTCTCTCAATCCGTGGTCCATCAAATTTAAATTACACACAAGTAATTCAAGTAGTACACAACAGCGATGCTTCACCTAAAGGCGAGCTTTGCAGTTCTGAACAATAGTAAACAATGAAAGAAATCCTGATACAAGATCCCCAAGAAACTGAATGTTACCATGTGGCAAATAAAGCAACTAAGATCACTTCTTCAGAGACGCCTATTTAGGAATGAGAGATCGAGAGATTGAGCAAATGATTAGTGAATGAATCACTGTATGTATTCCATTAACAAATGTACAAATATATACATGGTGAACAGGTGCTTATGCGCCTGTTCGGTAATGAACAGACGGCCTCGCGTCTGTTCATCCTTAATCACGTTTACATTATAGTTAATTACGATTAGGGGTAATTAAGCAACTGCTAATCTTCTGGAGTATTCCTTGATGATGAGATCACCACCGTCATTACTTCTTAACACTCTCCCTTGATCGAATCAATCAAAATCTATTACAATATCTAGGAATACAGAAAACTATTCTATATCTATCCTATTATGTGTATTATCATCTTATAAAAACCCTATGGATAAATTAAATGACAAGACACATTTCCTGTGTCAATATTATCTCATTAAAAACTTTAGATGGTAAAACCTCTGTGAGGGAAAAATCCATATAAAGAAAAGAGTATAATATAATGTTAACTTGATTATACTTTGGAGAGTGATACTCCCCCTGATTCTTGCAAATCTCTAAGTCGCCTCATACCTTTTCCTTTAATATATTTCGAAAATGTGGAATATGGTAACGACTTTGTAAATAAATCACCAAGATTATCACACCACTTAGTTTGCAAGATGTTTATCTCCCCATTCTTTTGTAACTCATGATGATAAAACAACTTTGGAGCAATATGTTTTGTGATATTACTCTTTATATAACCAGTTTCCATCTGAACAACACAGGCAGCATTATCTTCATAGATAATGGTTGGTGAACCAATTGGACCAATACCACATGACTGAGTAATATGGTTTATCATTCTGTGAAGCCAAACACACTCCTTTGAGGCTTCATATAATGCAATGATTTCAGAATGATTAGTGGAGGTAGCTACCAAAGTTTGTTTAGATGATTTCCAAGAGATAGCCGTTCCACCTTGTAGAAATACAAAACCGGTCTGTGATCTGGCATTATGGGGATCAGATAAATAGCCAGCATCAGTATATCCAACTAAAATAGGGTCTTAGTTTCTATCATAGAAAAGACCAAGATCTCTTGTACCATTAAGGTATCTAAAGATATTCTTAATTCCAACCCAATGGCGTTTAGTAGGAGCTGCACTGTATCTTGCAAGTAAATTCACTGCAAATGCAATGTCCGACCGGGAATTATTTGCAAGATACATAAGTGCTCCAATAGCGCTGAGATATGGAAATTCAGATCCCAAAATTTCTTTTCCTTCGTCCTTTGGTCGAAAAGGATCTTTTTTCATATCAAATGATCTTACAACCATAGGAGTCTTAGCTGGATAAGCTTTATCCATATTGAATTTCTCTAGTACTTTCTGGATATACGCCGATTGATATAAAAAAATACCTGAAGGTAAATGTTCAAGTTGGATACCTAAGCAAAATTTGGTTTGACCCAAATCCTTCATCTCAAATTCTGTCTTTAAATGATGACGTGCTTCATTTATATCTTTTTCATTTCCAATAATATTGAGGTTATCAACGTATACTGAAATGATACAAAATCCAGTAGTGGATTTCTTGATGAACATACACGGGCAATCATCATTTTTAGTGTACCCTTTAAGAAAAAGGAATACACTTAATCGATTGTACCACATCCGCCCTGATTGTTTTAAGCCATATAGTGACTTCTTTAATTTTACACAATACATGTTGCGATTTGCCGATGGATTCGGTATATTTATTCCATCTGGAACTTTCATGTAAATTTCTGAATCCAGTGACCCGTATAAATATGCGGTTACTACATCCATTAACTGCAAAGATAGACGATTTTGTACTGCCAATGAAATTAAGTATCGGAATGTTATGCCACTCATTACTGGAGAATACGTTTCATTATAATCGATGCCGGGCATTTGCGTGAAGCTTTGTGCTACTAGCCTTGCTTTATATCTCACCACTTCATTATTTTCGTTTCGCTTACGAACGAAAACCCACTTGTATCCTACAGGGAAGGTATCTTTAGGTATTAACATTACTTCCGAGAATACTTCTCTTTTATAAAGCGAGGCGATCTCTTTTTCAATAGCTTCTTTCCACTGATTTCAGTCCGAGCGTTTTCTACACTCTGCCATGGACTTAGGATCTGGATCACTAAGGATGTCAGCAACTTGTTCAGAGAAATAAGTGTCGACAATAGTAGCCTTGCGGTCAAAGGTTTCGCCAGTCTCTATGTAATTGGTAGCTAGTTCATCTACCCTTAAGGACACATCAGGATTTCTCGTATCCATGGTCCTTGGGTTTTCCGATATGCCTACTTCGACCATGCGTGCATTCGAAGAGGGCTGTGGATCAGCTCCACTTTGAGTTTCATCAACTACTTGTTGATGTGTATTCACCGTCTTTCTTTTCTTTAAAGAAGTTGACTCCTTATTAGTTGCCTTACTTCTCCCCCTTTTATTAGTAGGAGTTTTTGAGTGGTTTTATTTGGTACCTCCACTCTTTCAGGCACGTTTCTAGCAGGAATGAAAGACTTTGTTACACCTTTGTAGTTAGTAAATGCATCAGGCAGATTATTTGCAATATTTTGCAAACCAATGATTTTCTGAACTTGAAGTTCATTTTCTTTAGTACGGGGATCTGAGGAGGAGATACTCTTCGCATCCCAATCAATTTCTCGGTATTCTCCTTTCTGGTACTTGAAATCTCCCCCTAATACCGGGAAATGTTCCTCATTAAAAATACAATCAGCGAACCGGGCCGTAAATAGATCACCCGTTAGGGGTTCTAAATACTTTATTATCGACGGAGATTGGTAACCCACATAAATCCCTAACTTTCTGTGGGAGCCCATAGAGGTACGCTGTGGTGGTGATATCGGTACGTAAACAGCACACCCGAATTTACGCAAATGGGAAATCCTAGGAGGGTCTCCTCGTACTAACTCCATAGGGGAGGAATCATGATATGCAGTTGGTCTTAGTTGTAGTAGGTCGGCAGTGTGTAAAACTGCATGACCCCAACATGACGTAGGCAAAGTGCAATTTATTAATAATGGACGTGCAACGAGCTTTATTCTTTTTATTAAGGATTCAGCAAAACCGTTTTGAGTATGGACATATGGAACTGAGTGCTGAACTTGGATTCCTAAAGCCATGCAATAATCATTAAAAGCATGGGAGGAAAATTCAGCAGCATTGTCCATTCGAATTGATTAAATTAGATGTTTAGGATAATGTGCCTTTAACTTTATAATTTGAGATATTATTTTGGCAAAGGCATGGTTTCTAGTGGACAATAAACACACATGTGATCATCTCGTAGATGCGTCAATTAAAACCATAAAATATCTGAACGGTCCAGAGGATGGCTCAATGGGACCACAAATATCACCTTGAATTCTTTCAAGAAATCTAAGTGGTTCTACTCGAATTTTAAGAGGTGAAGGTCTTAAAATCAATTTCCCTGTATTATGTAGCACATGCAGTGCATACATAATCTGAAGTTTTGAAAAGTTTTGCTTTCGTCAAATCATGACCAATAGAATTGGTGATAATTTTTCTCATCATCCCGATACCTGGGTGCCCAAGTCGATCATGCCAAGTTTGAAATGCATCGACATTCTGAAAAATTATCTTATATGCAACATGTTCAATGGGCTTAATATATGTATAATATAATCCGGATTCAAGAGTTAAAATTTTTTCACATATTTGTTTGCCATATTCAGTAGGTTTGGTAAAAAGAAGATATTCTTCCTTATTTTCTTCATATGTTTCCACATGAATACCATTTTTACGAACATCTCTATAACTTAACTTAGTAAGGTACGAGTTGAATCGGGGTACAATAAAGCATTCTCAATTACACTTTGAGTACCCATCGGGAGAGTGACAATGGCTCTACCGGAACCGACTATCAATGCATCTTTCCCGACAATTGTTAAAACATTTCCTTTCCTTTTCTTTAAAGTTTGAAAATATTTAATTTCAGTTAGTATAGAGTTTGTGGTGCAACTATCCACAAGGCACAATTCCTCCTCCGGTGAACCGTCTTCATTAGACATCTAAATTAAACATAAGAATTATATAATTAATTCTTTATTTATTTTATACTTATCAATACATACATATGGTATCTAATATCCAAAACATCATAATAATATTAGGACATACATGAGTTTCATACTAATATTAGTACAACTCTTGTTAATACAACTAAGTTTAAACTCTAAGCTATGTGAGTTTGAACTATAAACTTTTACAACACTTATAATAATAATTGGGTATCATAATTTTAGATTTAGATATCTAAGCTAAATCTCCGCATATGTCGCCCGAGTTGTATTCAATCATCATATTATCCATCTGCTGAGTGAGTGTATTGTTGGGCGATTCATAGTGAATCTGGGACGAACAACCATACTCCTTATCTTCCTCAGTAGTTTGATTGAAGTGGGTTTCATATCTTGATTTTTTATTGCCATCACGAAGTGACTTTAAATAAAGGTCTACCAAATGTTTAGGAGTACGGCAAGTGGCAGCAAAATGCGTGTTACAACCACACTTATGACAAACTCTTGGTTTATCGTTTGTGAGTGGTGCATTCCCGCGTGCCCTCTTATTTTCTTTGTGTCTATGGTTTTTGTTGAAATTGCGACCACGACGACCAGGTGGAATATTTGGATTTTTTTGCTGGAGATCCACTAATTTTCCTTTTATTATTCTTAGCTTTATTATGTGCATAATTAACTTCAGGTAGAGGTGCGGAGCCAACTGGGCGCAAATGATGATTTTTCAATTGAAGTTCATCGTGTCTCTCTGACTGAGTTAAAGAGTGAATAAGTTGGGAATAGACCTGGTGGTTCTCTTTACGGTATTGATTAGTTAATACCCTATCCGATGGATGCATAGTTGATAAAGTTTTTCTTATCTTTTCTGCATCCGTTGGTTCTTTATCGCAAAATTTTAAACTTGTGCATATGTCATGAACTCTATGATCATAATCCGCTACAGATTTAAAATCTTGAAAGCGTAGTTGATTCCATGCATGATCTGCATCAGGATATATCAATTCTTTTTGCAGTTCATAACGTTCTTTTAATGCAACCCATAGAGTGTGGGGGTTTTCTTCCAAAAGATATTCTTTCTTTAGATCTTTGTGGATAGAAGCCCTTAATAAGAGTAATGCAGTGTACTTCATGGGGTCAGTTATCTCAGGACCATTTTGAACTAGTGGATTAATAGTTGGTAAAATTTTTCGTGATGCAAATGCAATTTTCATGTCTGATGCCCAAGTAGGATAATTGCTTCCATCGAGAGCAAGTTCCTCAAATTCTTTGATTCGTTGCATTTTGTCCTACAATGCATAACCATCGATTTATTAATTTACCTATGTGGTAAATTAAAAAAAAAAACCTTAATGGTGGTGTTGTAATATTAAAATTGTTATATATCTTAAGCATTAGATACGAGTAGGTCAAGTATCCAAACATTAGTTAATGAGAATAACATGTATAGGTAGTCATTATGTTGGGACATAATGTAGACCTCTTAGTGACAGGCAATATAAATTGCTGCTCAAAAGGCATGGTCTCTGGGCAGAAATATTCATAATTTTGAATAAAACGCAGCCAATGCCCTAGTCTCTATCACCCTATGTTAGTTCTCAAATTAAATGTAAGATATATCTAAATTAATGATACATGTGTTATATAAAATTTGCAAATTATGTAATTGTATGTATCTTTTAACCCTATAAACAATCTCAAATATATACAAAGTGTGAGAGTTTGTTGAAACTCTTATATACTTGATTGTGAGAGTTTTAAATTGTGTAGTGTAGTGTCATTTTATGTGAAAACATACACAAGAGACAAAAATATACACAAACACATATATACATTCACATATTCACGGTTACATATTACAACAGGGACATAATATTAAACACATCTAACTAATACTATAGTTAAGAAATGTAAAAGAAAAATGCTGAAAATATGTAAACTAACACATATATACAAACTAATAAACCGGGTATGGGCCTGAGTGGACCATAACCACGAAACAGGGGGTAAATAGGGGCTTTTGCAACTCTGGCGGCCTGCTTCCTCTGGTCCAGCAGGTCTGAGCGGAGTGGGCTGTCACTTAGCCCATCGATGGCCTAAGTCCAGCAGGTCCAGCAGCCCGAGGTCGGCCCACAGCGGCAGCCCAAGTCTGGCCTGCTAGCGGTGGCCCAGTGTGCTGCGTATAAAAGGGAGGAGCGAACCGGCGGCTAGGGTTACCCTAGTGCCGCGTCCCTTCATCCCTTCCTGCCGCCTCCTCCTCTCTTCGTCCGCCACCGCCGCCGGTGAGCTGTCACCGTCCTCGTCGGTCCTCCAGCCAGATCCACCACCAAGGCCGCAAGATCTTGCCGTCCCGCAGCCGGATCTAGCCACCGCAGCCGCGGTAGCCCTCTTCTCCCCCTCTTCCCGTGTCGATTTAGGAGATGGAGTCCGCTCTCTCCTCGTCGGAGGAGAGCCACCCGCCGGTGCCGAGGCCGTTGTCACCGACGATGATAACGTATTTAGGAATGAGAGATCGAGAGATTGAGCAAATGATTAGTGAATGAATTACTGTGTGTATTCCATTAACAAATGTACAAATATATACATGGTGAACAGGTGCTTATGCGCCTGTTCGGTAATGAACAGACGGCCTCGCGTCTATTCATCCTTAATCACGTTTACATTATAGTTAATTACGATTAGAGGTAATTAAGCAACTGCTAATCTTTTGGAGTATTCCTTGATGATGAGATCACCACCGTCATTAGTTCTTAACAACGCCTTTGCCTTCCGCGCATGCATTCCCAATTCCCACCTGAAAGGTAAAACGAAGGAAGAAAACAGCAGGACACGTGCGCATGCATCAGGCTTCAACGCGGCATTCAATCAAAGCAAGCAGAACACCATCCGACACTTGTGATTTATGAAAGTTCCCCTAAATGAAAAAAAAACAGCAGGACACGTGGGCATGAGAAAGATTCCACTAGATACAACAAAGTTGGTTTGAAATGGGCAATTATGGCATGGTAATGAATTGTCATGATGATCACACTTTCCCAGTGTCTAGCTTTCTTCCTCTTGGTGTCACTCTCTTTCTCAAACTCTTCCTCATGGGTGTCGATCTCTTCCTCCACCGACGCATCCATTTCTCATTTGATAATTATCCTTGGATGATTGGAATGGGCATTTGCTTCATTCCTTATGGCAGCTGCTGCAGCCCTGTATTCTGAAGCTGCAGAGGCGTAGTTCCAAAGACTTATTGTAGCATGTTTCAGGCACGTGAGGTGGCTAATGCCCAAGTGGAACCCATACCCTTTTGCCAGTGAAGCAAAGAACGGCAGTTTAAGCTTCTCAAGCTTTGGTAGTGCTCCTTCCTCAAAGAGCAGGTTTGCCCCACCACTTTCAATGGAGAGTTCCTTCAAACATGGGAACCCAATGCCTCTGATGGTAAGTCTTTCTTCCTGGTCAGTTATGAAAGTTAGCACCAGAGAAATTAAGGCAGGCATCTCTCCTACTATGCCCAGATCCTCCTCCGTTGCTTTTACTAAATTAATGTCTAAGTATGCAAGGCTGTCGAGTGCTGGTGCAATCCACTTTGGAATCTTCGGCAAATAGTAGCTAGTGACCATCCCAAATCTTTGCAGGGAAGACGGCAGAGGGGACCAAGAATCTAAAAACTGGAGGGGTGTCGAATGACCGGAATATATCCATAAAGACTGGAGTTTGCAGCTACCAAGCTTGCATAGTGTGGAGAGTAGCATCTCTTCATGCCTCTTGAATTCCTGAGATCCTTGACCGTCCAGTTGTAGATGCAGTTCATTCAAACCGGCCAGGTTCCCGAGCTCCTCCACTGCACCTAATGAACTCTTGGTAATATTGAAGCCCATGATAATCCGTAGGTTACTCACATTTCCAATCCCATTTGGTATCGCTACGTCATCAACAAAACCGTTCGAGTGAGGTGTTCCGATGAGTAGATATTGTAGTTTAGTGAGCTGAACAATTCTAGATGGCAACTCTTCTATATATGTGTCTCTAATATCTAGCGTCTCTAGACCATATAGCTTCACAATTCCCGAGGGTAACTTGGACATACCAGTGCCCCTAAGGCTCAAGTACTTTAGGTGGAATAGTTTATCTATACCATTCATATCATACTCTTCCAGACCCTCACAGCCTTGAAAATCTAGTACACGCAAAGTTTCAAACTCAGCAAGGCTAGGCAAGTATTTCATGAAACTTGGTGTTGTTACTGTCAAGGATCGGACATGGCTTAGATCTTCATCTGCCAATACAGACGCAAGCTCCTGGTCAATGTGTTGGACTGAGAATCGCCGAATAAGACCTTGGCGTTTTGCTGAATCAGTTTGCCAGTGGCCTATCACACTGGTGAAATTATCTTCAATCGACTTTGAAATAATAAGTTCAAGCATCATGTCATGGACTTGACAGGCACGAGCCTTACCATCATATCCAATGTCCACCGGTTGAATCATACTTTTGTTGATTAGCTCATAGAAGTGGTTCTCGGCGACCTCTTGTTTGCTTAGTCCATGCTCTTCACAGACAAAGCCTTCTGCTATCCATCTTCTCACAAGACTCTCTCTCTCAATTTCATAATCCTCAGGAAATATACTTAAATATAGCAAACATGTCTTAAGATCAGGTGGAAGATCATTGTAGCTAAGGCTTAGGATGTTGTTCATGCCCTCTAAGCTTCTATTTTTATCTAGTTCAAAACCAATAGACTTGCTGACCTTCTCCCACTCGTCTTTGACCACCGGTTTGTTTGCCAATAAACTTGAAACACTGATAATTGCTAGTGGTAACCCTCCACATTTCTTCAATATTTTATTTGAAACATGTTCTAGCATATCCGGGCAACCTTTCTCAGAACCAAATATTCTTTTGAAGAACAATTTCTTGGAGTGAATATCACTTAAAGCTTCCATCTCATACATACGGTCATTACCATCCCAGCAACATGACCTTGCTACTTCAACTATGCGTGTAGTAGTTATAATTCTGCTAGAAAGGTTATTCTCTGGAAAAGCATATTTAATAGAATCCCATGCTGATATAGACCATATGTCATCAATAACGATGAGGTACCTGATAGAAATAAGAGAATACTGTCAACTATGGAAATGTGTTCGAGGAGAAAACATTGGCATCTTCTCTTACTATTACTAATTAGAGGTTACAAAACAAGCACAAATTGTGCAGCATATTAAAAAATAGATAAATTCTAAAAATTTCCTCAAAAATTAGAGACATCTGGACATCTGTCATGTAGTCTATTACCAATGGATCTGTTATATTTTCTAAAAAGATAACCATCATGCCATTATAAAAAAACAATTAAAGTAACCCCTAAATTTGCAAATAAATTACCCACCATGCCATTATAGAAGATGGATTAAAGTAACCCCTAAATTAGCATATAAATTACCCATCATGCCATTATATATGAAAGACCGATTAAAGTAACCTTGGGAATTTGCATATAAATTGCCCACAATGTCATCTTACTATTACTGATTGGAGGTTACAAAAGAAGCACAAATTACGAAGCATGCTAGAAAAATAGATAAATTGTAGAAAATTTCTAAAAAAAAAAGAAACATCTCGCCATCTATCAAGTAGTCTCCAATAGTAATAGCCATTAAATTTATTATATTTCTAAAAGATGTGTTTTAGTGTTTTAGCAATATTTAATCTTTATAAATATTCCTTTATAGTTATTGTTTCCCTGTGCAATAATGTTAGGGTAGTATCACCTATGTTTAACTCGACATAGCTGACATTCATCTTATTCAAATATTTGCACAAATATACAAAGATTGAGCTATGATGTTGAAACAATCTAACAACATAGTAAAATTTATATAGTTTATTTGGATAAGATGAATGGCGAAACGATCGTGACATATATATATTAAAAGTCAGAGTTATTATTAAGGGAGCACAAATATTTTTTGTCGAAATTAAAAAGGTTTGAAATACCTTTTATCTTGTAGAAGTTCCCTTAGTTTTGCGATAAATTTCATTTGATCCCAAGCGTCGATATCTTTTGTAAAATCTTCTTTGCAAGGCAGGTGGGAGATCACATCCTTCATAATTTTCTTTACATTCGGCTTTTGTGAGACCGATACAAAAGCATGGCAATCAAAATGCCCTTTAATCTTGCTAGAGACTTCTTTCGCCAATGTTGTCTTTCCCAGCCCACCAAATCCAACAATAGACAGCACCCTGCAATGCTTGGTCGAGCTATTTTGTTCCTCCAACATCCAGCTGCTGAGATCATCTCTTGGACCGTCGATGCCCACAAGGTGTGCCTCCTCGACAAAAAGAGAAGACAACCGGGGATCCATGGCCGAATGCTCCTTTGTGCTAAAAGCAGTATCATCCAGCTTGTAGCTATCCTTGAGATCTTTCACCTCCTTGACACGAATCTTCAGATCATCGATTTGGCTGGCGATACCGCGGCGAGATCCAAGCGTCTTGAGACTGCGAGCAGTCTTGCGGAAGAACTCCGTGAAGCCACTCTTGTTGCCGCCATTACCGAGCTGGTGGATGAACTTGTCGATGACATCCTCGGTGTCATAGGCAAGCTCCCTCACCAGAGATATCCACGCCTTTGCCTGGACATCGGGATCTTGCAGCATTGAGTACTTCTGGACAGCTGCTTGCATGCTGGTTAGCTCAGACTTGAGCGAGCGAATCTCGCGGCGGACGCCTTTCAGCCGGGAACACTCGCCGGAGAGCAGAGCCGTGAGCTTCCCCAGCAGGGGACCCAACGCGCCATGGGAAGCGCTCACCACCTCCATCGATCTCTCTTTATTCCTGCTCTCAGCAACCCATCACTGGTTCTGATGGTGCTTTAATTAGAGTGGAGAGAACTCCGTGTCTTTTGCTTCCTCTCGTGCTTTAGTTAGAGTGCTTGATCTGTGGAGAAGAATATGTACCTTCGAGAGAGCAAAGAGAAGTGGAATTACTTTGGCACGACTTCAGGATATTAGTGGTGGGCTAACAGCCTCTTTATTCCTTACCAAAAGAATAAAATGCTGCAACTTTATTCTATTCTTTGGCATCCGCCATGAAAGTGGTGGGACAACATCCTCTTTATTATATTCTTTAGCTAGGACCCACTGCTCCGCAAGAATTTAAGGTTAGATTTGAATCTACAAACAACCAGAATTACTTGCTTCGCTCTCTTATTTTTTTCGTACTCTAACATAATTCTAATTAATATGGATATTTTAAATAAAGAATCAGACGTAGGACCGAGACGTGCAACTAGAGTATAGTGAATATGAGCACTTCAAAACTCAAACTCAAACCCCCGAGATGCAAACTGAAACAACACTCACAACCAACCGCTAGTCACCGCCCACTGAACAGCACGTAACTAGCAAGGATTTGGTGTTGCCCACTGAACGGGTACACACCAAGCGAGCGGAATCACTCGACTCAACAATCACAAAGATCGGAAGCCAAAGCACGTCCGAAGCAAAGCACTCGAAGCGAAAGACCACAACCAAACCAAAATGGAACCCGCCTAGTGATCGCCAAGATCTCTTATCAAAAGAGGTGCTAAAGATCTTAGGAACGATATTAGGCTTCCCAAAACCACCTAGAACAAGCCTACAACCTTAGGAACAACTTAGACCAGATCCGGGGGCAAAAACCCTGCAACTATCGAACTGTCCGCCACCCTCTACCGGATAGTCCGTCATGGCAATTTCAGATAGAACATGTTGCAAGAAAAATGCTAAAACCGGGTCAAACGGACTCCAAAAATCATGAACCTATGAAACTTTAACCACAAGTTCACAAAAACATGGAGAACAACATACTAAAAAATCAGCCCATTTAGAGGAAGTTGAGTCCACCGGACTATCCGGTGATTGGAGCCGGACAGTCCGGTGAACCCAGAAAACAGCCTCGGTTCTTGAGTTTTCAAACCCTAAACTTGATCAAACCTTCTTCGATCTTTACGAAATTTGGCACAGCCTATCTAACCACTAATCCAAAACTATTCCCAAAAGATCCATAGAAAATAATCAAGGGATTAGCGAGAATTTCAGATCTCGTGAAGAGGCAAGCTTTGGGCAAAAGAAGAGAAAAATTCAAGAACGACTTGCTCGTGGCAAACCAGCAGGTTTGAGATGAATTAGATCATAATCTCCACGTCCTTACAAGTCCAAAACACCAAAAGAAGTGGATTAACTCGCGGGCAAACACAAATCACCAAAAGTCTTTGAGTTTCATCCAAAATCCAAATTAGAAGGGGGAAGAGGAAGGGGCTGCACACAAGCATTCCAATTTTAGAGAAACATTGCTAGATTGATCACGAAATTGAGTTCATACAAAGGTTCCTACAGTCTACCACCATTCATCCTTACTCTTGATGTGAAAAGCACTGGCTAGGGGACTCAAATCCTAGCCTAAAGCTCTCCTTTCTCTCTTAAGCACTTGGCTGTATGGAAACTAAGCCTAGGGTTTTCTAATGGTGGAAGAGTAATCTAAATGACCAGCCACTTAGGTATATATAGCACAGGCCTAACGACACCATTTAACAATAAGACCCCTACACTAGAAAGCTTAGAAGGGGCTGAAATGAAAATGATACAATCGGACGACTATGATGACGCTTTGATCTTCTTCTTCTCCATGCCTCGCTTGGATGTACGACACGTAGCCAGTAGTCCGAAAGCTTCCCCCGGTTTTGAAGTCAGAAACCGAGAAACTTTATTCTGTGGGTTTTCTGGACCGGGTCTTGGCCCAATCTTCTATCTTGGCGAGTCGGAGCCCAACCCACCAAGTCATTTGAACTTGGGTGGCGGTTTTGAGCCGAAGCCACCAAAGCCTCCCTCGCACGCTTTCGCGCCATGCACTTGGGTTGGAGCACCACTGTGGCATCCGGCTTCTCCACTCCATCGGAGTCGCCTCGCAGTCCATCGGAGGGCTTATACCACCGTTGCCGAACCGTCCCTCCGTGTACCGAGCTTCCATGGCCGACCGACGCCGAGACTTGTTTTCTGTCCATCGGAGGGCTTTTGCCTCAGTCCATTGAGATCTTCATCATCCTCTGCCTCCGGTCCATCGGAGGACTTGAGCTCGTTGACAGTCACTCATCGCACCAGAAGAGCAATGAGGCCGGTCCATTGGGTCTCATCAGATTATTTACTCCAATCAATAATTGGGTTTTCCATTACATCACCCCAATCCAAACCACCAACATTGTTTTTATGGTCAAAATAAATAATCAAATCCTTTACTCGATCAACAACGAACACATTGCAATGATGTCTGCATCCGATGCCAGTGTCTTTCGAACAATTGTAACAGGGGATGTAGTTCATTTGGTAGAGACTAGAGACTATGAATGCATCTTAGAGGCACGGGGTTCAATTCCTTGCATCTCCAAAATGATTTCTTAATATTAAAATGTCCATATAAAATATTTTTGAAAACGCAGATAGTCTAAGCAATGCACGAGGCGGGAAAGGGTTCCGCGGCCTGTGCTAGGCTGCTAGCCTTAGGTTAGGTCACCGCTCGGTGGATTATGGAGTTCAAACAGAAAACGCTACTGCTGGAAGAGGAATGTAGACGTCATCGCCCGCTGCATTGGCAGCTATACGCCTATACCGAACACTGATGCAGTTGTGGTTCTGTCCTAGTTCTTCCCTCAAGCCTAGAAAACCTCTCACAATCAGTCTGGGTCAGGCCTGTTTGGCACTGGCCAAAGTCTGGAAGCGAAAAGATCGATCAAGGTGATCGATGGCCGGCTCATTAATAAAAACTCAGCAGTCAGGACAAACTACCAGAGCAACCACCGTTACTCGGCTTCCCCGCTTACATATCTGAACCACGGCAGATCAGATGAGAATATAATATAGCAGTGACAAAACCTTACATCTCCGAAACCTGACACCAAACTCGTAGCATATGTCTCTCAATCCGTGGTCCTTCAAATTTAAATTACAAACAAGAAATTCAAGTAGTACTCAACAACGATGCTTTACCCAAAGGCGAGCTTTGCAGTTCTTAACAATAGTGATCAAGGAAAGAAATACTGATACAGCAAGATCCCCAAGAAAACTGAATAGTAGTACTACCATGTAGCCAAGAACTAAGACCACTCCTTTCGATTACGCCTTCACTAATCAATCAACCCGTACTTTCGCACGGGTTAGAGTCTTAAATGTATTATGCGTAATCGTACAACAAATATAGATCTATTTTTATACTTAGGTTTTTATAATAGCATATCTTGCTACTTTATATGTATGCTTAATTGATTTAGATAATCTTTGATCGATTGCATCAATAGATGTTTTTAATATAATTTTGAGGGGCTACTTTCATCATATTACCAGTCATAATAACTAAACTGAACAATTCAAATATAAATTAAAAGGGATATTTGGTATTATCCTATCAAAATAGCAAATGTAAGCAATTAGATATAAATTTAGGGTGTTATTTTATTTTTTTCTTTTATATTGGCAGAGTGGGTAATTAATAAGTACGTAGTTTTAGGGGTTATTTAATATTATTTTGATAATGGCAAAGGTGGGTGATTACCTAATCAGAAAACAGATCTAATGGTTATTAAGATTCTAACCTGTCAATTGATAATAGGTTATTTTTTTATTATTGTGAGAATTTCTATAATTTTATTTTTTCTAGCGCATCTTGTGAGGATTGACATGGAAATTTTAAAAAGAGTCTACAAAATATTTATTTCATGAAAAAGTTTATAGCATCTTTAATGGAAAAAATGATAAAAACTAAAGGTAAATTTGAAAATAGAAAAAATCTAAAATAAAAAAAAAGATATTTGCTTTCGTTGAGAATTGAACTTAAGATCTTTCGTAATGGGAGAGATGGATAATTACTTAGAAAATATATATAATGAAAAAAAGAGGATATTTGCTTTCGTTGAGAGTTGAACTCAAAACCTTTCATAATGGCAGAGGTGGGTAATTACTTAGAATACAGATCTAATGGCTATTAATATTCCAATCTGCCAATTGATGGTCGGATGTTTTTGATTATTGTGAGAATTTTTAGGATTTATTTTTTTTCTAGCGCGCTTTGAAATTGGTGTAACTTTTAGAACCTCCAATCAGTAATAGTAAGATTTTGTCTTCCACACGTGTATTCCCATATTAAAAGGTAAAACGAGCGACAGCATCAGGCTTCAATGCAGCATTCAATCAAGTAAGCAGAGCACCATGCCGCACTTGCAAATTACCAAAAGTTCACCTAAATGAAAAAGAAAAAACAGCCACCGCCCCCGGCCCGGCGGCTGCCTCCTCCCCACCTGCGCGCGCCAGGCTGGTTGCTACTCCCTCCACGCGCTTGGCCCAGCCCGGCGGTGGCTCCCTCCCCGCACCCGCTCCCAGGCCCACGGCGGCTCCCTTCCCGCCCGCAGCGACTCCGTCCCCACCCGCGCCCAGGCCGCCGGCGGCTCCGTTCCCGCGCACGCGCCCAGGCCGCCGGCGGCTCCCCCGCGCGCAGCGAGGCCGGCCGCGGGGAGCTCGCGCGCGCAGCCATGCCGCCGGTCCCTTGCTCCTTTCTACTCGTCCACTGGTCATGGTTGAGGATGGTGGGGAGTCCGCTCCAGCGGGGCCGAGGCCAAGCACGTCCACCACCTGCAGCTCCGGGGCGTCGCCGCCGAGCAGGGGTAGGATGGCGTGGCAGATGCGGTGGCAAGAGCGCGAGAATGCGTCGGCAGGGCGCCACCACCCGGACGACGACCTGGACGACCTAGACCCCGCGCCGCCGTCCCCGCGCATGCTCGCCATCGGCAGAGCTCGGCGCAGAGAAGGGCCGCGGCGGCCGTCGGCTGAGCCCCACGCGGAGGGAGGGGCCATGGTGGCTGGCGGCGGAGCCCGCGCGGTCTGGCGCGGAGGAGGGGCCGTGACGGCCGGATCTTGGGTGGCAATAGGCTAGACCTCCATGCGTGGGCAAGGACGCGAGCTACACGAACGCCACCCACTGCGCCTGCTTAATTGGGCGGCGGCGCGGGCGCGCCGATGACTGGGGCCGCTCGGTCCTGGCACGACACCGGCGACGACGGACTATGAGGCCGGAGCGGTGGCGGCGGCGGGCGGGGCGGCGACCGGAGCGGTGGCTGTGGGCGGGGCAGGCGAGCGGGTTTTTTGGGTAACCCAGTGGCTTTTGGCTAGGGTGATGATTTTCTTGGGTCAACCCACACAGTCTAGTTTTTTCCATTGGGTAGAGTGGGTTGGACACTGGTTGGCCCAAAAACAACCCACTTGCATCCATAGTCGCATGGCGCGCGGCAGAGTGTTTTCAGTAGCAGGCAACATGAAGGCATGCATTTTTATCCCAAGCTCCACCAATGTTGTGAGAGCCACTACTAGCAGACATGGGTGGCTTAGATTAGACTCTTTGGCTGCGATTTAGTGCTCCCCTTAATTTTAGGGTATGGCGTGACCATGACAGTGTGCCTGTGAACTGAGATCGACGACGGTGTTTGGGGTAGCTAGGTGGAAACATGTGGTTCAACTGACGCGCAAGGTCGCCATGCGTCGCAATAAGGCAATGTCTTGACAGCACCGGTGATCGATGGGTGCACCCGTTGGTCCAAAGATCAACGACACGTCGTGTGCCCGCGTGCAGGATTGATAAGCTAATATGGGCCATGTTCATGCGATTGAGTACCATATATATGTCGACGATGCTCGTCTCTGCCCTGCATGCCATCGGATCGAGGTTCGCCGCTAGCTCAAGAAGAACCTTTCACTGCGCATTGATTGGGCACGCATGCATATTTTCATTAATCTCTGATGATCCTATTCTATTCGCCATTGACAATACGCGCGCACAAATAAGTGTGTGTGACGGTGTGCACTGACAGTCTGACACCAGAACTCGTGCCCCGTTTCATTGACAGCGTTCGAACCGTCAGTGGCGGATCGGAGTCGGAGCGGGTCATTGACAGCCGTACGTCACCGTGGCGCACCGAGGCGACGCTGTACGTTGCGCTGTCGTGGCGGCGACGGGCCGGCCGGCGAGCGCCATGCGTTTTTGCTTGCTCTTTTCGCACAAGCAGATGTGTGGATCAGATCACGCACGCGCTCGCTCGCTCGCTCGGTCCACCATGCGGACGACTCATTTGTGCTATGTACGCCTGCTGTATTGGCCCGAGCGCGACGCACGAGCAAGTGGGACGTGACGCACGGTCGGCTTCAGCACGTGACACGGTCGGATTGGTCAGTACTAGCTCATTGGCTGCCAATGCCATCGCGGTGTTCTCGTAGATCTTCAGCAGCGTAGCCGGCCTGGAAGCAGTCAGTCTGGAAGCAGTCAGGCCGGCCTGTTTGGAACTGGAAAAGATCGATCAAGGTCATCGATGGCAGGCTCGTTTATAAAAACTCAGCAGTCAGCACAAACTAACAGAGCAACCTGCTACTCGGCTGCCCCGCTTACACGGCAAATCAGTCCAGAATATAGCAGTGACACAACATTTACATCTCTGAAACCTGACACCAAACTCGTAGCATATGTCTCACACTCCGCGGTCCATCAAATTTAAGTTACACACAAGTAATTCAAGTACACAAACAACGAAGCTTCACCTAGAGGCGAATAGTAAACAATGAAAGAAATCCTGATACAACATCCCCAAGAAACTAAATGGCACCATGTGGCAAAGCAACTAAGACCACTTCCTCCGAGACGCCTTTATTTTGGCTTCCACACGTGCATTCCCATCTTGAAAGGTAAAACGAATAGCAGCATCAGGCTTCAACACGGCATTATTCAATCAAGCAAGCAGAACACCATACCGCACTTGCAATTTATGATCCCCTAAATGAAAAATAAATAGCAGGACACGTGGGCATGAGAAAGATTCCACTAGATACAGAGAATACACACGTACTATTTGGTAAAGAAAGCAACAGAGTAGGTTTTAAATGGGCAATTATGAAGGGTACCTCTTGCACGGGTAATGAATTGTCATGATGATCACACTTTCCCAGTGTCTAGCTTTCTTCCTCGCTGATGCCACTTTCTTGCTCAAACTCTTCCTCATAGGTGTCAATCTCTTCCTCCACCGACTCTCCGTAGATAATTAGCCTCGGATGATTGGAATGGGCATTTGCTTCATTCCTTATGGCAGCTGCCGCCGCCGCCCTGGTTTTTGAAGGTGAGGCATCGTGGTACTCAAGATTAACTGTAGCATGTCTCAGGCACGTGAGGTGGCTAATGCCCAAGTGGAACCCATACCCTTTTGCCAGTGAAACAAAGAATGGCAGGTCAAGCTTCTCAAGCTTTGGTAGTGCTCCTTCCACAAACAACAGGTTTGCCCCACCATTTTCAATGGAGAGTTCCTTCAAACATGGGAATCCAATGCCTCTGATGGTAAGTCTTTCTTCTTGGACAGTGTCAAAAGTTAGCACCAGACAAATTAAGGTAGGCATCTCTCCTAGTATGCCCAGATCCTCCTCCGTTGCCTTTACTAAATTAATGTTTAGGTATGCAAGGTTGTCGAGTGCTGGTGCAATCCACTTTGGAACCTTCGGAAAATAATAATCGGTGGTCATCCGAAATCTCTGTAGGGAAGATGGCAGAGGGGACCAATAATCTAAAAACAGGAGGGGTGTCGAATCACCAGAACGTATCCATAAAGACTGGAGTTTGCAGCTGCCAAGCTTGCATAGCGAGGAGAGTAACATCTCTTCATGCCTCTTGAATTCCTGAGATCCTTGACCGTCCAGCTGTAGATACAGTTCATTCAAACCGGTCAGGTTCCCGAGCTCCTCCACTGCACCTAATGAACTCTTGCTAATATTGAAGCCCGTGATAATCCGTAGGTTACTCATATTTCCAATCCCATTTGGTATTACTGTGTGAGCAACCAAACCGTTCGACCACGGGTGAGGTCTTCCGATGAGTAGATGTTGTAGTTTAGTGAGCTGGACAATTCCTGATGGCAACTCTGTTATATATGTATTTCTAAGATCTAGCGTCTCTAGACCACACAGCCTCACAATTCCTGAGGGTAGCTCTGACATATCAGTTCCCCTAAGGCTCAAGTACTTTAGCTGAAATAGTTTATCTATACCATTCATATCATACTCTTGCAGACCCTTACAACCTCGAAAATCAATTACACGCAAAGTTTCGAACTCAACAAGGCTAGGCAAGTGTTTCGTGCAACTTGGTGTTGTTACTGTCAGGGAGCGAACATGTCTTAGATCTTCATCTGCCAATACAGAGGCAATCTCCTGGTCAATGTGTTGGACTGAGAGTCGCCGAATAAGACCCTGACGTTTTGCTGAATCAGTTTGCCCGTGGCCTATCACACAGGTGAAATTGTCTTCAACTGATTTTGAAATAATAAGTTCAAGCATCATGTCATGGACTTGACAGGCACGAGCCTTACCATCATAGCCAATGTCCACCGGTTGGACCATGCTTTTGTTGATTAGCTCATAGAAGTGGTTCTCGGCGACCTCTTGTTTGCTCAGTCCACGATCCTCACAGACAAAGCCTTCTGCTATCCATCTTCTCACAAGACTCTCTCTCTCAATGTCATAGTCCTCAGGAAATATACTTAAATATAGCAAACATGTCTTAAGATTAGGTGGAAGATCATTGTAGCTAAGGCTTAGAATGCTGTTCATGCCCTCTAAGCTTCTATTTTTGTCTAGTGCAGAACCAATAGACCTGCTGACCTTCTCCCACTCGTCTTTGATCACTGGTTTGTTTGCCAATAAACTTGACACACTGATAATTGCCAATGGCAACCCTCCACATTTCTTCAGTATTTTATTTGAAACATGTTCTAGCATATCCGGGCAACCATTCTCAGGACCAAATATTCTTTGGAAGAACAATTTCTTGGAGTGAATATCACTTAGAGCTTCCATCTCATACATACGGTCATTACCATCTAAGCAACATGACCTTGCTACTTCAACAATGCGTGTAGTTGTTATAATTCTGCTAGAAAGATTATTCTCTGGGAAAGCATATTTAATAGCATCCCATGCTGATATAGACCATATATCATCGATAACGATGAGGTACCTATAGATATAAGTAAATGTTGTTAACTAATTATGGAAAATGAGTTGAAATAGCTAATAGAAATAAGTTGCAATATATAGAAAACAAAGGTAATAGTACCATGCTACCAACAATTTTACGATTACTAATTTGGGCTACAAATGAAGCACTAAAAACTACTTAAGAGACCTGCTGCACTAAAACGGTCCATTATAAAAATGACCCACTATTCCATTATGAAAAATGAGATCAAATAACCATCTAAATTTATATAAAAAAGACCCACCATGCCATCTAAATTTATATAAAAATTACCCACTATGCCGTTATGAAATACAAATTAAATAACCCCTTAAATTTGCATATAAATTACTCACCACACCATTATAAAATATAAATTAAAGTAAGCACTAAATCTGTATATAAATTACCCAATATACCATCATGAAATGTAAATTAATTTATTTCAAATTTGCATATAAATTACCCACAATGATATTACGAAAGATGAATTAAAACAATCAACTCTAATATCATTAAGGATTAAATCTATATCTCCTAAACTCTAACCCGTGTGAGAGCACGGGTTGACGGACTAGTGATAGATTAATTAAGTAATATCTAAATTTATATATAAATTAATCGCCATGCTATTAGGAAATATGAATTAAAATAACTCTCTAAATTTGCATATAAATTACCCACCATGCCATTATGAAGGATGAGTTAAAGTAATCTCTAAATTTACACCTACATTATTTACCATGCCATTATGAAACATGAATTAAAATATTCTCTAAATTTACATATATATATTACATGTACAATTGCAAAAGATAATTTAAAGTAACCTCTAAATTTGCATATAAATCATCACTATGACATTATAGAATTTAAATGTTAACTAGCTAGAGCATGTTACAGGTATATAAGATAAAAGAAAATATGTATAAGCAATTTTGATTAATTTTATGTCTCAGGTTTATATATAAATTTCTAATAAACATTTATGTTTATACTAGCCCATGCAAGACATGCTATTCATCGTAAATATTTAGAATTTTTTTGAAACTCATAGGATATGAAATTACCTCTTTTCTTGTAGCAGTTCTTTTAACTTTGCAATCAATTTCTTTTCGTCCCAAGTGTCAATATCTTCTGTAAGATCTTTCTTGCAGGGCACTTGGGAGACAACATCCTTCATAATATTCTTTACATTCGGCTTTTGCGAGACGGAGACAAAAGCCTCACAATCAAAATGCCCTTTGATCTTGCTACAAACCTCCTTGGCCAATGTTGTCTTTCCCAACCCACCGAAGCCAAAAATAGAGAGCACCCTGCGATGCTTGGTTGAGCTATTTTCTTCACCCACCATCCAGTTGCTGAGATCGTCTCTTGGACCATCAATGCCCACAAGGTGTGCCTCCTCGACAAAAAGAGAAGACAACCGGGGATCCATGGCCGAATGCTCCTTGGTGCTACAAGCATCATCATCCAGCTTGTAGCTATCCTTGAGATCTTTCACCTCCTTGACACGAATCTTCAGATCATCGATTTGGCTGGCGATACCGCGGCGAGATCCAAGCGTCTTGAGACTGCGAGCAGTCTTGCGGAAGAACTCCCTGAAGCCACTCTTGTTGCCGCCATTACCGAGCTGGTGGATGAACTTGTCGATGACATCCTCGGTGTCATAGGCAAGCTCCCTCACCAGAGATATCCACGCCTTTGCCTGGACATCGGGATCTTGCAGCATTGAGTACTTCCGGACAGCTGCTTGCATGCTGGTTAGCTCAGACTTGAGCGAGCGAATCTCGCGGCGGACGCCTTTCAGCCGGGAACACTCGCCGGCGAGCAGAGCCGTGAGCTTCCCCAGCAGGGGACCCAACGCGCCATGGGAAGCGCTCACCACCTCCATCGATCTCTCTATATTCCTGCTCTCAGCAACTCATCACTGGTTCTGATGGTGCTTTAATTAGAGCGGAGAGAACTCCTCTTTTGCTTCCTCTCGTGCTTTAGCTAGAGTGCTTGATCTGTGGAGAAGAATATGTACCTTCGAGAGAGCAAAGAGAAGTGGAATTACTTTGGCACGACTTCAGGATATAAGTGGTGGGCTAACAACCTCTTTATTCCTTAACAAAAGAATAAAATGCTGCAACTTTATTCTATTCTTTAGCATCCACCATGAAAGTGGAGGGGTAACAGCCTCTTTATTCCTTACCAAAAGAATAAAATGCTGCAACTTTATTCTATTCTTTAGCATCCACCATGAAAGTGGTGTGACAACATCCTCTTTATTATATTCTTTAGCTAGGACCCACTGCTCCACAATAATTCAAGGTTAGATTTGAATCTACAAACAACCAGAATTACTTGCTTCGCCCTCTTTTTTTTTCCGTACTCTAACATAATTCTAATTAATATGGATATTTTAAATAAAGAATCAGATGTAGGACCGAGACGTGCGACTAGAGAGAAATAAATAGGAGCGCTTAAAAACTCAAACTCAAACCCTCGAGGTGCAAACTGAAACAACACTCACAACCAACCGCTAGTTACCGCCCACTGAACAGGACGTAACTAGCAAGCACTGATGTCGCCCACTGAACGGGTACACACCAAGCGAGCAGAAGCACTCGACTCAACGATCACAAAGATCGGAAGCCAAAGCAAGTCTGAAGCAAAACAATCAAAACGAAAGACCACAAACAAACCAAAATAGAACCCGTCTAGTGATTGCCAAGATCTCTTGGCAAAAGAGGTGCTAAAGATCTTAGAAACGATACTAGGCACCCCCCAAAACCACCTAGAACAAGCCTACAACCTTAGGAACAACTTAGACCAGATCTGGGGGCAAAAACCTGCAACTACCGGACTGTCCGCCACCCTCTACCGGATAGTCCGACAGGGCAATTTCAAACAGAATAGGTTGCAAAGAAAAATGTCAAAACCGGATCAAACGGACTTCAAAAATCATGAAATTTAGCCACAAGTTCACAAAAACATGGGGAACAACATACTAAAAAATCAGCCCATTTGGAGGAAGTTAAGTCGACCAGACTATCCGGTGATTGGAGCCGGACTGTCCGGTGAACCCAAAAAAACAGCCTCGGTTCTTGAGTTTACAAGCCCTAAACTTGACCAAACCTTCTCCGATCTTCACGAAATTTGGCACAGCCTATCTAAACACTAATCCAAAGCTATTCCCAAAAGATCCATAAAAAAGGATTAAGGGATTAGCGAGAATTTCAGATCTCGTGAAGAGGCAAGCTTTGGGCAAAAAAAAGAGGAAAACTCAAGAACGACTTGCTCGTGGCAAACCAGCAGGTTTGAGATGAACTATGTCATAATCTCCACGTCTTTGCAAGTCGAAAACACCAAAAGAAGTGGATTAACTCGCGGGCAAACACAAATCACCAAAAGCTTTTGAGTTCTATCCAAAATCCAAACTAGAAGGGGGAAGAGGAAGGGGTTGCACACAAGCACTCCAATTTCAGAGAAACATTGCTGGATTGTTCACGAAATTGAGTTCATACAAAGGTTCCTACAGCCTACCACCCTTCATCCTCCCTCTTGATGTGAGAAGCACTACCTAGGGGACTCAAATCCTAGCCTAAAACTCTCTTTTCTCTTTTAAGCACTTGGCTGCATGGAAACTAAAGGGTTTTTTAATAGTGGAAGAGTCACCTAAATGACCAGCCACTTAGGTATATATAGCCCAGGCCTAACGACACCATTTAACACTAAGACCCCTACTCTAAAAAGCCCAAAAGGGACTGAAATAAAAATGATACAATCGAACGACTACGATGATGCTTTGATCTTCTTCTTCTCCACGCCTCGCTTGGATGTACGCCACGTAGCCAGTAGTCCAGAAGCTTCTTCGGTTTTGAAGTCAGAAACCAAAAAACTTTATTCTGCGGGCTTCCTGGACCGGGTCTTGGCCTAATCTTCTATCTCGGCGAGTCGGAGACCAACCCACCAAGTCGTTTGAACTTGGGTGGCGGTTTTGAGCCGAAGCCGCCAAAGCCTCCCTCGCACGCCTTCGCGCCATGCACTCGGGTTGGAGCACCACGGTGGCACCCGGCTTCTCCAGTCCATCGGAGTCGCCTCGTAGTCCATCAGAGGGCTTACATCACCGTTGCCGAACCGCTCCTCCGTGTATCGAGCTTCCATGGCCGACCGACGCCGAGACTTGCCTCCAGTCCATCGGAGGGCTTTTGCCTCAGTCCATTGAGGTCTTCATCATCCTCTACCTCCGGTCCATCGGAGGGCCTCCAGTCCATCGGAGGACTTGAGCTCGTTGACAATCACTCATCACACCAGAAGAGCAATGAGACCGGTCCATTGGCTCTCATCAGATTATTTACTCCAATCAATAATTGGGTTTTCCATTACATCACCCCAATCCAAATCACCAACATTGTTCTTATGGTCAAAATAAATAATCGAATCCTTTACTCGATCAACAACGAACACATTGCATTGATGTCTGCATCCGATGTCAGTGTCTTTCGAACAATTGTAACAGGGGATGTAGTTCATTTGGTAGAGACTGTGAATGCATCTTAGAGGCACGGGGTTCAATTCCTTGCATCTCCAAAATGATTTCTTAATATTAAAGTGTCCATATAAAATATTTTTGAAAACGCAGAGAGTCTAAGCAATGCACGAGGCGGGAAAGGGTTCCGCTGCTAGCCTTAGGTTAGGTCACCGCTCGGTGGATTATGGAGTTCAAACAGAAAACGCTACTGCTGGAAGAGCAATGTAGACGTCATCGCCCGCTGCATCGGCAGCTATACCGAACACTGATGCAGTTGTGGTTCTGTCCTAGTTCTTCCCTCAAGCCTCGAAAACCTCTCACAATCAAGGCCCGTTTGAAACACAGGAATTTCACAGGAATTGCGCAGGAATTTTACAGGAATCAGTTCAATTTCACCGAAAAAACGCAGGAACAGAAAAATTTTCCTTTGTTCCAAACAGGTCCTCAGTCTGGGTCAGGCCTGTTTGGCACTGGCCAAAGTCTGGAAGCGAAAAGATCGATCAAGGTGATCGATGGCCGGCTCATTAATAAAAACTCAGCAGTCAGGACAAACTACCAGAGCAACCACCGCTACTCGGCTTCCCCTCTTACATATCTGAACCATGGGAGATCAGTTGAGAATATAATATAGCAGTGACAAAACCTTACATCTCCGAAACCTGACACCAAACTCGTAGCATATGTCTCTCAATCCGTGGTCCTTCAAATTTAAATTACAAACAAGAAATTCAAGTAGTACTCAACAACGATGCTTTACCCAAAGGCGAGCTTTGCAGTTCTTAACAATAGTGAGCAAGGAAAAAAATACTGATACAACAAGATCCCCAAGAAAACTGAATAGTAGTACTACCATGTAGCCAAGAACTAAGACCACTCCTTTCGATTACGTCTTTATTTTGTCTTCCACACGTGTATTCCCATATTAAAAGGTAAAACGAGCGACATCATCAGGCTTCAATGCAGCATTCAATCAAGAAACCAGAGCACCATCCCGCACTTGCAATTTACCAAAAGTTCACCTAAATGAAAAAGAAAAAACAGCAGGACATGTGGGCATGAGAAAGAATACCACTACCCACGAGAATATACATGTATATTTAGCACAGGAAGCAACAGAGTGGGGTTGAAATGGGCAATTATGAACGGTACCTCTTGCTGGTAATGAAGTGTCGTGGTGATACGCTTCCCCAATGCCTAGCTTTCTTCCTCGTCCGATACATAATTAACGACCTCGGATGATTGGAATGGGCATTTGCTTCATTCCTTATGGCATCTGCTGCCGCCCTGTTTTCTGAAGGTGAGGCTCCGTTGTCCTCAAGAGTGATTGTAGAATGCTTGAGGCACGTGAGGTGCCCAATGCTAAAGGCTGTCCACAGTGAGGGACGGTAAATGGGGATGCAGTCCCATATACTGTCCAGAACTGCTGCAGCGGGGGACTGTACCCCCGACGCTAGCGTTCCGCGCGTCTGGGGAGGCGCCATATCCAGCGTTGTACGGAGGGCGCGCCATCCTCCTCTCTCTCCTCCACTTTGGCGACGGCTGGTTGCTCGCGCCAACAGGCGGAGGCGGAGCAGAGGTGGAGGCGGGGCTTGCGCCGGGGAGCAGAGGCGGCCGGGCGCGCCTCACCGTGGCGTGGTGGAGCAGAGGTGGGGAGGGGAGGGGAGGCGAGGGCGGTGCGCAAGCCGCCAGAGGGGAGCCCGACGGCCCGAACCCAGTAACAGGGAAGCCGGCGGCGGTGGCGGGGGAGGACCTGTGTGGTGGTGGCGGCCGCCGGTCATGCGCTGGGCAGAGCAGAGGCGCCTCTCCCCGGATCTACTCGCCGCCAGGCAAGAAGGAGGCAGCGGCGGTCTTGGAGGAGCTTGAGGCTGGCGCGGGAGAGCTCGAACCGGTGGCGGAGGAGCTCAAGGCCGGAGGGGAAGCGGAGGCGCAGGTGCGCCGCGGCCGGAGGGGAAGGGGAGACCAACGGCGGTGGAGCTTGAGGCCGGCTGTGGAGGGAGCTCAAGATGGACAGAGCTCGAATCCCCTGTGGCGTCGGCGTCGGCCACGAGCGGAGAGACGGCGTCGGCGCCTCCCCACACCAGATCCGGTGGCGGTACGGTGGTGGTGGCGGTCGCCGTCTCGGAAGGCTGGTACGGAGGCGGATCTTGGACGAGGAGGGCAACCGGAGGAGGGCGCCACCTCCATGGCGGAGGGAGAGAGGCGGGTCGGTGGGTGCCTGGGTTGGATGGGGAGGGACTCAGGAGAGAGATATGGGAGTGGGGAAGGGAGTGTAAAATAATAAAATAATGGGGTAGTTGGTATAGAGTGGTCACGTCCTATCACCACCAGGACAAGATGCATGCGCTACAGGGGAAGAGGGGCTCGGGGCTCTGGCTGCCCGGACCGCTGCCTCGTCGTCGTCGGTCTCTCTCTCTCTCGCTCAGACCATCACCTGCATGCGGCTCAACCTGTGCCACTACTTGCCGCTCGTCGTCTCGGGGAGGGGAGGGACGACGGTCGACGGCCTTTCGCTGCTGATAAGCGGTGCAGCGCGGGCACATAATACAGCGACAAGGCCGGGTTCCAAATCAGTGGCTGAACGTACTGGAAGATGAAGACGAAGACGAAGGGAGGGGCACGCGCGGCGTACGTGCACGATGGGTGCATATGGAGTCAGACGGCGAGAGACCTGGCGACCTGCTGGCCATATGTCAACATTCCTTGACACTGCACTGGTTGACCAAGATCAACGAGGACGTGTGCCCGCGTGCAGGATTGATATGCTAATATGGGCCATGTTCATGTGGTTGAGTACAATATGTCGACGATGCTCGTCTCTGCCCTGCATTCCGTCGGATCGAGATTCGCGGCTAGCTCAACAACATTTCACTGCGGTTTTTTAGAAACACAGTACAACGCAGACGCTTACACACGCGTACACTCACCCTTATGAATGCACACACGCACACTCTACCCCTATGAACACCTCCGTGGATTGGGCATGCATGCATATTTTCATTAATCTCTGATGATCCTATTCTATTCGCCATTTACAATACGCGCGCACAAGTGTGTGACCGTGTGAACTGGACCCTGTTGCTACGTGCACCGATAGTCTGACACCAGAACTTGTTGCCCCATACGTTTCATTTTCATTGACATTGACAGTGTTTGAAAAGGGGTCTCCCCCCTCCCCCCCTGCCCCCCGCGTCGCCCCTCCTGCACGGGCGACTCGGGGGCGAAACCCTAGCCACCGCCGCCGCCCCTCCTCCCTCTCCTTCTCCCTTGCCGTCGCCGGAGGGGTCCGCCGGAGGCCGGCTTGGAGCCCTAGGATGGCGACGGCGGGGCCTTCTCTTCTTTCCGGCTGCTTGCAGTGGATCCTGGCGGGAGGAATCGTGGCAGATGTGGCGCTCGCCTCGGCGTGCGGCCCGCGGCGCCGGCGGGGGCTCGTCCCGCTGCTGGAGTCGGCGACTCTGATGGCGGCTCCATATGGCGGCGCGATGCAGCGTCCACTCCCCCCGCCCTCTCCCTCGCTGACGGTGGTAGCGGCGCTCCTGAGCTTGCCGGATCCGGGCACTCTCGCCTGGGTCCTGCCTTCCCTCGGGCGGATCTACGCCGGAGAAGTGACGACGTCTCCGGTACGGCGGCGGCTCAGGCTCGGCGCAATGGTGGCTCCGGCGCGGCGCCTTGGCGTGAAGCGACAGGCTCTGACAGGCAACGTCTCTGGTGGTATACTGCTTGCTGGGGACAGCGGAGGTCTGGCTCCGTGGGGTCACGGTGGCCCTGCTCGGCCGGATCTGGTGGTGCAAGGCGCGGCTGGCTATGACAGGTGGTTGCTTTGGTGGCTGGGCTCAAGGTCGCTGCATAGTTGTCGCGGTGACTGCTCGCAGCGGGCCTCGGCGGCTTGCCCCGCTTGGCAGTGCTGCAGTGGCAGTGCGGTGAGGGACTGCGTCGAAGACGGCGCTTGCAGTGGCAACAAGTGTGGAAGCTTTGCTTGCAGCGGACTGCGGCGGCTAACCCTGCTTAGCAGTGGCTTTCCGGTGTAGGACGCAGGCGGCTCTGATGTCGGAGATCGGGCTCGGGTGACCATTAGGTGGTTGCGTGGTGGTGGTCTGAAGTTTAGGTGGCAGTTTGGCTGTGCGGTGTTCCTTGGGGCAGGGCGACCTTGTTCTCCTTCCTGACGGCAATTCGAGAAATAGATCCTCTTGCTGTTGGCCAGCGACGGATGTGATGAGGCCCCCGTGAGAGTGTGAAGCCAAGCGGCAGAAGCGGCAAGGCCCCTGCATGTAGTGAGGCGGCTACGTAGGACCTGGATTTGGTGTGTGTACTCTGTCGGTTTGGGTGCCAGGCTGCAGCGGCTTTGTGGCGGGAGGTCTCGCATGGCGGCGGCCTCTTTGTGTAGTGCGGTCTGCTTCTCTTGTTTCACTGGCAGTTGAGCCGCGGCGAGAGGTTCTTCTTCTGCAGCGCAGGACCTGGGGTTTGTTCGCAGCTTTCGGTGTGCAGGGGGATTGGTGGTGGTGGCGAAAGCCTGCCCGTCCTCCGGGCTGACGATGGCGACGCCCTCGGGCGCCGTTTACTTCCTTAGAATCATCGTGGTTCCACCCTAATCCCTTTGTGCACCTTGTCCTAGGGTGAAAACCCCGACCGTTTGGGTCGGGCGGCGGCGGCGCCTGTGGCGTTGTGGTCCTCATTGGAGGCGTCGCCTTGGAAGTTCGCGTTTTGTCTAGGTGGGGTCCGTGTTCTCGGCAGTGCGTGGGCCACCGAAGTGGGTTGTCTAAAGCGGCTTGTGTTGATGTCTCAATCCAACTGGCCGGTGTGTTGTTTTCTTGTTGAGCGTGTTGAGGAGTGCGCGTTGATGTCCCAATCCAACCGCGCCAGGTGTTATTTAGTTGTGTGTTGTTTTGTTGCTGTGTCCAGTCTAGACTTTTTCTTTTTAATATAATCGGCAAACTTTGCCTGATTCGTTTCAAAAAACAGTGTTTGTTGATCTATCACACCGTGATGGGATTGACACCAGAACTCGTTGCCCGTACGCTTCATCACGTGGCACAGATATTACAAATTTACAATAGATACAGAACTACAGAGAGAGACATTGGTGACATTGCCAGCGAAGCGACGCCCTTGGCGCATACCAAAAAAAAAAAATGGAATCTTTCCGTGGCGCCAGCACATAAGCCTATTTGGTTCCGCTTATTCCACGATTCTAGCCAACAGAAGCAAAAATCCCACCCAAATGCCTCGATTATTTTTTGATTTTCTCCATCACCGATTCTTTGCCGAGCAGCATTTACACAGTGGCCTCGCTTCTCCCATACGCGGCTCGCCCCTCGCCTTTCGCAGAACGCCGCCTCGAATCTCCTCTACCCGCCCCCTCCGCCTCCAGCCTGGCCATCGAAGGCGCCCTGCCCGCCCTCCCGTCGGCGTCCCTGCTCGCCCCGCGGTCCGCCGCCGGCTCCCCTCCGCCTCCCCTCTCTCCCTTCGTGAGCGCCCGCCTCCGCCTTTACCTCCGGTGGCCGACGAAGAATCCACCCCCACCGGCGCTAGGGAGTCTCCGCCGGCCCGCATCCATGCCGGTCCTTTGCGCCGCCGGACCGCCTGCTCCGCGCCGGGTCTCTTCGCGGGGCAGGGGTGACTGCGGGCCCAAGCAGCGCCTCCAATCTCTAAGCCCAAGCTCGGTCCTGGCGCGCGGGGAGGAGAGGAGGCGGGGCTCGCATGGAAGGTGGGGGAGACTGCGGTCTAAGCAGGGAGAAGGCGGGGGAGGCAGCTGTTGACAGCACTTAAGCATGCCAAATCCTTATACTGCAAGCGCACAGTATCGCGGTAGCTTTTCCCCAGGATGAGTATCTTGGGTTTATCAATCCGGGATTAATTATGTTTAAAATGCTATTAATCAATTATTAACAATATTACTATCTAATTCTAATATATCTAATAAGCTTAAATAAGAGATAAAAGTTATCTAATTACAACTAATAAAGACTCTAATTCTACTTTAATCAAGATCTAATCTATATTCTAATCTATTGCATAAAAGGTATAAGCAAAGACTTAAACTCGGGGTATATAGGATTTAAACAGGCAAAAGGATCCACAAGAGATATGAGACAAACTACTAAAGTACTACGAACCACCTTGACTTAGATCTAAACATTAAGCATAGAATAAGCATGAACATGAATGTCAAGAACCTACTCGAACCTTTCCCCGGGCTCCACTGTCACTGGTAACCAGGTAATCGACGAACTAGTAAACCCTAACTATGCCTAACATGAGCAGATTAAATCTACTAAAAGACATGTGAAGTACTTAACAGTGGCCACTGATTTACACAATTAGACAACAAGCATTGCTAAGCATAGATCATGAACAAGCATAAACAAGAAGCAAAGTCTAAAAGACAACTTTATAGATCCATAATCAAGGTTTTATCATAGTACAGAAGAAGTTCGAGGGGTTTACTCAAGATACATCGGAATTCGTGACCCAAAGTCGTCGAGATGAACTAGACGAAGAAGTCGACGAAAGACGAACTCGATCTGCCCTCGGGATGCCAGGGGTCGGCCGAGCCAGACCCCTAGGGATCGGCCGACCCCCCTGGGTCCTGTCTCCTCTTGCTTCCTCCTTTCGCCGAGATGTTCCTCCCGCCGAGTTGAACTCCTTTGGCCCTCGAGCTCTGCCCTAGCCTCTCGGTTACAATGGATTTGTGGCGAGTCTCTCCTCTCATCTCCCTAGATGGAGCCCTCTATTTATATCCCGAAGGAAACCCTATACATGGAAACTAATAGGTCGGTTCTAAGAGTCCTAGAACACCTCATACATCTATTTCCAAGTATAATCAAGCTTCTAGAAGAGTCCCGGTCGTCCATATCTTTCCTTGCTTGATGACGAAGTCTTCTCTCTTTAATTCCCGAAATAAACCTTTCCGGTTCTGCAACTTGTAGTAAATCGACCATAACTTTGCCTTCCGAAGTCCAATAAATGCAAACTCGGACTCTAAATTGTAGAGCTCGAAGAGATCTACAACTTTGGTATTCAAACTTTCTTCATTTGACGTCGTTAAGGTCTCCAAATTGGGCCCACAAGTTGCTGCTGTTATTGACTTCGCGAATATTTCAGGAATTGCCTTTCCTAGCAACCTTCATCTTCTAGAATACTCCTTTAATTGGGCTTTATCCTTCAATTGGGCTTCATTATCCTTTTGCACTTGGGCTTTGCTCATCTTAGCATAAATCCTATTTCCGAGAATTCTTAAAATATATCAATTATTACCTGATTTCCTGCAAAAAATGAATAATGCACAAAAACAAAGAGCATTCTCGAAAACGGGGTTAATTGTTAGTAAAATAATAATAAATCACAATATTAATTCATTAAACGGCATAAAATCATATGAAATTATAACATAAATTTAGTACTTAAGCCGCGTCAACAATATCCCCACACTTAGATCATGCTAGTCCTCGAGCATAGGATCGATAAATCTTAAAATAAACTCTCAACTAAATTTATGTTCATTCTAAACAAATACCCATCAAAAATAACTTTACTTCAGAAATCACTCAAATCATAACATGGGAAAATTTATTTAACTTTCATGCATATAGATCCCCACAAGATTTATCGAGATTAAATAAATCATAACTATGCCAAAGTCTCTTTTCAGAATATAAAAGAGGTTTTTCAATATATTTTTTAGAAAAAGCAAAAACTCTTCAAATGATCAAGAAATTACTAATCCCTTTTAATCAAGCTCTCAAAAAGACACTCTATATAGGTAGCTATCTTAAAAGATAACACTCTCTCTCTCAAAAAGGAAATATATATGGAGCTTGGTAAAGGCCTAGCAAAGTTAAACATTTTATTGCTCAAATAAGTTATCTTTCTAAAGCTCAATCAATCAAATTAAACAACCTTGGTCATCGAGAATAAAGAAAATAATATATATAGACAAAGGAAA
Organism: Paspalum notatum; assembly: GCA_022530915.1. Taxonomy (NCBI): domain Eukaryota; kingdom Viridiplantae; phylum Streptophyta; class Magnoliopsida; order Poales; family Poaceae; genus Paspalum; species Paspalum notatum. The sequence goes on from CM039691.1 coordinate 7,264,584, forward strand.
AGAAGATATAGATAGTGGACATGTGCATATAGATGATGAAATTGGAATAAATTCCGCAATTTTTGCACATGGTTGGAAAAAGTGAAAGTCTTTGCCCATTAATTTTTAAACAACAATCTGTGAGACTTTCAAAGAAACTAACTTTTAATTTTATATAAATTTTCTCCCCCTTTTCTCCTTTTTCCTAATTCTACCTCTCTTTTCCTTACCCTTTTTTTTATTTACTTCGGCCACTTGGCCATTATTTTCTCCCTCTATTTTTTTTTCTTCTTTTTTTTTTCTTTTTTTTTTTTCGACAACTTGGTCTTTCCCTTTTTTTTTAACTAGAACCTCTTCTCCTTTTTCATCTCAAAAAGTCCCTTTTTATTTCAATTTTAATTAATGAGCAAAAACCTCACTTAAATAGGTAAAGATAGACAAATGAGATGAAAGGTTTATAAGGTAAAGGAATTGCTTATTATTTTTAAGCAATTGAAATATAATAAGGCTAGCAAACGATGAAAAATATCAATGACCAAGAATTATTTTAAATGATCAAAATTACTAAAAGAAATCAAACTTAATCAAACTCACATGAAGTAACTTGCTTATAAAGTGGACTTAAAACTAAGCTCTAATAGGTATTTAAAAACTCTATGAGAGATTAAGGGATGTAAAACTTGATCAAATAAAGATAAATTTAAACAAAAGATTTTTATAAACCCCTCTAATTTTTTCTTAATTGGAAACTTTGGCAAAGCTATAAAACATCATCTCCCAACAGAACATGGGTTATACATTATTAATTATTTTAGTAATTCCCATATTACTCTAATCATGATAACTTAGGCAAAATTAAATATCAAAGTAATTGCATAGAATAAACTTAAATAAAGTGAGACAAAATTATCACTAAATATTAATACTTTATTAATAATAAGAATATTCATAATAACGCCATCCCAGCAACTCACACCTAATAGAAAATAATAAATGAAAAAAAGGATAAATGATAAATGGCGTTATTATTTCAAACGCTTTATTCTTCTAAAGGGGAAAATACATCCCCACACTTAGCTAATGCTAAGTGTCCTACTCATCTTCGGTGTCCCACTCCCAGCCATCCTCTGGATCATCGAGTGGATCTTCTCCTGGCCTGTAGAAAGCTGGTTCTTCAACCTCTGGCTCATTCCAAACTTCATTTGGTTGATAATACTGAGGATTATACAGCTTGAAGTTGATGTTCTCCAGAGCATTGTTTAGATGTTGCATTTCTCTTAGCATAAAGCTCACTTCTCCTTTCATACGCCTAGAGAAATTCTCAACATCTCTCCTAATTCCGATCATCTCAGTGGAAAGCCTGTCTTCGAGATCATCTATGACGGTGAAGGTGTCACTATTCTTCTGCAAAAGAGCTCTAATGGCCTCCCTACACTTGGCACAGCAACGTTGTCCATCTCCACCTCCCAGATGATAAGTGTCAATACTAGGGACAACATGAACAGAACTTACTTCTTCATGGTCATCATCTGGATAATCACTGTCATTAGAGTTGATGGTCCCTCCCTTGCTGACTGAAGTCTCTGCATAATTGATCTTCTTCTTGCCTGCAATCCGCTTAGACCGCTTCATCTCTACTGGCTCAATGGATAGCTTGGCTAACCTCTTCGAAACATCACGACGTCTTCCAGCTGCAGCACATACCCTCTCAAGTTCCTCATCATCAGAGAAGACAACCTGAGAAAAATTGTTGCGAGCACCCTTGAAAACTAGGTAGGTCGGCCGATCCTGGGCCTTCTGGTCGGCCGAGCCCCCTTCCTTGTTGCTCTCCTCGCCTCCGTTCTTCTCGGGCTGTTTCTCCATGTCTCTGGAAACTGTTGTGGCTATGATTTGGTTGTGTTTGATTTTGATGTCTTGATGTAAAGGTCTGCCTATGGTTTTATACTCCGGAGAAACGATAGTTTTGGTAGGAAAAGTTTCCAATCCGACTCGAACTCCAATCCAAAACAACTCAGAACACCGCGAGACATCGCATACCAAAAATTGAAATGAATCCGACTCGAAAACCCCCCATGTCGGCCGAGTTGGGCCTATCTGGTCGGCTGACCTGGGCCGCCCTTCTGGCTGCTGGGCCTCAGGTTTGGTCGGAAGGTTTATTTATTAAATAAAAATATTTATGTACAGAAAAAATTTGAAAAATATTTAAACTACGCAACTAAAATATATACAAAGGATAGGTTACTTATGGAAATCTAAGGGTCATATCTATGGTAACCAACTCTAACTTCTTCGAAAATGAAAGTCTCGATATAATTGATGTCAAATTTTTCCTCTTCAACGTAGACCTTCAATCTTTGTTCATTTACCATATACTTGTTCCCTTCAAAATCCATAATGGTAACAGCTCCGGCAGGTGATACGTCATGAACAATATAAGGTCCATCCCATTTACTTTGTAATTTTCCTTTTCCAAATAATTTGAATCTTGAATTATAAAGAAGAACCTTATCACCTGGCTTAAACTCCTTCTTGACGAGCTTCTTGTCAAACCATCTCTTAATCCTCTCCTTATAAATGGTAGCATTATGATAGGCTTGCAAACGAGCTTCATCAAGGGTACTTAATTGAATCCTTCTTTTAACTAAGGCGGCATTTAGGTCTAAATTTAATTCCTTAATTGCCCAATAAGCTTTATGTTCTAGCTCAACTGGTAAATGACAAGTCTTTCCATAAACTAATTGATAGGGTGTCATTCCAATAGGTGCTTTAAATGCAGTCCTATAAGCCCAAAGAGCATCATTAAGCTTCTTTGACCAATTTTTGCCTCCTTTAATTATCATCTTTTTAAGGATTTCTTTTAATTGTTTATTTGATGTTTCGGCTTGGCCATTAGTCTGTGGGTGATAAGCTGTAGAAACTCTATGTTCAATTCCCATCTTAGCCAGATAATCCGTAAACTCCTTACCAATAAAATGCGATCCTCCATCAGAGATAATTACTCTAGGTACTCCATATCTTGGAAAGATGTTATTTTTGATCATCTCTATGGACTCTTGCGTTGATGCTTTCTTACATGGCAAGGCTTCTACCCACTTTGAGACATAATCCACAGTTACTAAAATATACTCATATCCATGTGAATTCTCAAAGGGTCCCATAAAATCCATTCCCCAAACATCAAATAAATCAATCTGTAGATTGTATGTCAAAGGCATAGAATTTCTAGCTGTTATATTTCCAGTTCTCTGACACTCAGGACAAGAAGCGACAAATTTCCTTGCATCTTCATGCATTCCTGGCCAATAGAATCCACTCGCCCATATCTTAGCCTGGGTTCTGAAATGTCCATAATGCCCCCCATATTCTGCAGCGTGACACTTTCTCAAAATCTCACTTCTCTCATCTGCAGGTACGCATCTTCTGAGGACTCCATCAGATCCAAATCTATATAAGTAGGGTGAATTCCAATAAAATTTCTTGGCTTCGGCAAGGACTTTCCTTTTTGAATTATAGTTGAGATGAGTCAATGGCTCTCCTTTAATGGCTCTAATTACGTCTAACATCCAAGAGTCCTTGTCTATAACTGCATAAAGGGTGTCGTCTCTTAATGCATCTTCAATTGGTGGACCTCCTTTACTATGGCTCATCCTAGACAAGTGATCTGCCACTACGTTCTCAACTCCCTTCTTGTCTCTGATCTCTACATCGAATTCTTGTAGCATAAGGATCCATCTAATTAAACGAGGTTTAGCATCTTTTTTAGTTAAAAGGTATTTGATAGCAGCATGATCAGTGTAGACTATAACCTTTGAATTAACTATGTAGGATCTAAATTTCTCAAAGGCAAAAACTACTGCTAATAACTCCTTTTCAGTGGTTGCATAATTAACTTGGGCCTCGTTAAGAGTCTTGCTGGCATAATAAATGGCATGTACTCTTCCGTCTTTTCTCTGCCCCAGCACAGCTCCTACGGCATAGTCACTGGCATCACACATGATCTCAAAGGGTAAATTCCAATCAGGTGGTTGAATGATAGGTGCCTTAACTAGTAATTCCTTAATTTTTCTAAAGGCTACTTCACACTCATCAGTAAACTCAAATGGAACGTCCTTCTGGAGTAGGTAATTCAGTGGCTTAGCTATTTTAGAAAAATCCTTAATAAATCTCCTATAAAACCCAGCATGTCCGAGAAAGCTTCTAAGAGATCTAATATCTGTAGTTGGTGGCAATCTTTCTACAGTCTCTATCTTGGCTTTATCTACTTCAATTCCTTTCTCGGAAATGATGTGTCCCAACACAAGTCCTCTTCTCACCATGAAATGACACTTCTCCCAATTCAACACTAAGTCTACTTCTCCACATCTCTTCAGAACTTTCTCTAAATTCTTTAGACAGTGGTCAAAACTAGTGCCGTGAACTGAGAAATCGTCCATGAAAACCTCCATGATATCCTCAATGAAGTCTGAGAAAATGGCCATCATACACCGTTGAAATGACGCTGGTGCATTGCATAATCTAAAGGGCATTCTCCTATAGGCAAAGGTTCCATAAGGACAAGTGAAAGTTGTCTTGTGTTGATCTTCTGGATGGATAGGGATTTGAAAGAATCCAGAATAACCATCTAAATAGCAAAAATGGGTATTCTTAGCAAGTCTCTCTAGCATTTCGTCAATAAAGGGTAAAGGGAAGTGATCTTTCTTAGTGGCTTTATTAAGCTTCCGGTAATCTATACACATTCTCCAACCAGTGACAGTCCTTTGTGGAATTAATTCATTATTCTCATTTTTAACTACAGTTAAACCTCCCTTCTTAGGCACACAATGAACTGGGCTAACCCACTCACTAGTTGGTACTGGGTAGATAATTCCGGCGTTTAGTAATTTGATTACTTCCTTCTTCACTACAGATCTCATTTCGTTACTCAGTCTCCTTTGATTGTCTACCACTGGTTTGTGGTCTTCTTCCATTGGAATCCTATGAGTACAAAAAGCTGGGCTAATTCCTTTAAGATCTGCTAGAGAATAACCTATTGCCTTCTTATGTTCCCTCAACATTCCTAGCAGTCTTTCCACCTCTTCTGGACTTAGCTGGTCACTAATTATTACAGGATAGGTTTTATCTTTTCCTAAGAATTCATACTTAAGTCCTTCGGGTAGTGGTTTAAGCTCAACATCGGGCGCCTCCTGTGGATTACGGTCTCCTAATGGCTCTACAGGAATGTCTTTGGTTTCTTCTTGATTAAGGTCAAGTTGTTTAGTGGCAATAGTTGTTTCCTCAGAGAAGAATCCTTCTTCTCCTCCTTCTAATACTAATTTTAATGGCTCTCTAAAGGCATTAATATAATTAATACTCTCTATCTCCTCTATATCGGGAGTGAGATTAATAGGCACTTTAGATGCCGGTAGGAAATCAAAGTCATATTTTAATCCATTAATATTAATATTGATTTTTCCTTTATCATTATTTACTACGGCATTAACCAACTTAAGAAAAGGTCTACCAAGAATTATATTAATATCATTATCGTAGACATTAATTATATAAAAATCAGTTGGTATAATATTATTAGCAAAGTTAACTTCAACATCTTTAATTAAGCCTACAGGTCGAATTATTTCATTATTAGGAAGTTTAATCTTAATACTAGTAGAAACTAAGTGTGGTTTATCACTTAAAGTACAATAAACTTCATAGCTCATAGTACTTACCTGGGCTTCCATAGAGCAGTGAATATTGTTGAAGTCTTCTTTGTTGATGGAGCAAGAAATACCAGTCGAAGATTCTTCTGGCTCCAGGTGGACGATAACCTCCTCAGTTAGTGATGACTCCGGCTTGACACCAATCACCCGCTTCACTTCAGAGACAAAGTCACTGTCCAGCTCCTCTTCTTGGAATAATTTCTGCAGTACCTCCCCTGTACTTAGATCATCTGAGCTTCTCCTTAGTGGTACCTCTGGTGGAAACAGCTCTTTCTCTTCTTCTAAGTCTTCTAGTGGGAGTGGTCCTGCACACATCAGTGTATCTCCAAAATCTACTGGCATCCAGCTCATCTTGTCGAATTCTGTCAGTGGTTTTGCACTAGCAAGGCTTCCAAAATCTGAACACTCTGTCTTCACTTGTGGTGCAAAACACTCGTACTCCTCTTCCTCAGCTGCATAAGACACTGGAGTCTTTCTGGCAGGTTGTTGCTCCTTGTAGATAGCATATGTAGACGTCACTCCTGCTAGCTTCTGCTCTTCACTCTCCCTCCTATCTCTTTCAGCCTTCGCGGTCAAGCAGCAATCTGACAGAATCTTCATAGCTTCATCTACATTTCGGCTCAGCAGTGATCCTCCAGCACAGATGTTCACTTGCTTGAAGTCTCTAGTGTTTAGACTGAAGTAGAAGGTTGAAATGATTGTCTCCTCGTCAAAGTTAATGGGTGGTCCTTGTGTCCTCAGTTCTTCTAGTCTGTCCCATGCTTCATCAAGGTCTTCACTCTCAAGTTGCTTGAAGTTTATGATTGCTTTCTTCAACAGGTATACTTTTATTGGAGAAAAGAATCTTTTGGTGAACTTCAATTTGAGAGCGTCCCAATCACCTTCAGCTTCTATTGATGCAGTGTCGTACCACTTTCTGGCTCTGTCTTCCAATGTAAACGGAAAGAGATTCCACAAAACCCATTCTTCTGGAACTCCGTCTTGATGGAATGTGCGACACACTTGCACTAGCCTCTTCAAGTGAGTGTACGGGTTCTCATCGTCTTCACCACTGAACGGATGTTCGGCAGCAATTCGGATGATTCCTGGCTTCAGCTCGTAGGATCCTGATTCCGGCTGCAGATTTGATCTTTGGAACTTCAAATCTTCCGCTCTTGGAGTTAAAAACTCCCCAAGCGTCAATTTTCTGCCCAACATAGTCATACCAGAAATTTAAACAAAAACAAAAACAAAAACAAAGATCTATGACAGCAAAAATTTGCTGTACTTAGGCCAAATTAAATCCAAACAGAATAACAGAATTTAAAATTTCAGAATTTAAAAATTACTCCTAATTTCGAAAATTGTAAAATAAAATAAATCTAAAACACTAATTAATAACAAAATTAACTAAAAACAATAAACAAAACTAAATATTAAAACTAGAAGTAGCAAAACTTAATAAAAGATTAATAATAATTTAAACGATAATTATTCCCCGGCAACGGCGCCAGAAAAGCTTGTTGACAGCACTTAAGCATGCCAAATCCTTATACTGCAAGCGCACAGTATCGCGGTAGCTTTTCCCCAGGATGAGTATCTTGGGTTTATCAATCCGGGATTAATTATGTTTAAAATGCTATTAATCAATTATTAACAATATTACTATCTAATTCTAATATATCTAATAAGCTTAAATAAGAGATAAAAGTTATCTAATTACAACTAATAAAGACTCTAATTCTACTTTAATCAAGATCTAATCTATATTCTAATCTATTGCATAAAAGGTATAAGCAAAGACTTAAACTCGGGGTATATAGGATTTAAACAGGCAAAAGGATCCACAAGAGATATGAGACAAACTACTAAAGTACTACGAACCACCTTGACTTAGATCTAAACATTAAGCATAGAATAAGCATGAACATGAATGTCAAGAACCTACTCGAACCTTTCCCCGGGCTCCACTGTCACTGGTAACCAGGTAATCGACGAACTAGTAAACCCTAACTATGCCTAACATGAGCAGATTAAATCTACTAAAAGACATGTGAAGTACTTAACAGTGGCCACTGATTTACACAATTAGACAACAAGCATTGCTAAGCATAGATCATGAACAAGCATAAACAAGAAGCAAAGTCTAAAAGACAACTTTATAGATCCATAATCAAGGTTTTATCATAGTACAGAAGAAGTTCGAGGGGTTTACTCAAGATACATCGGAATTCGTGACCCAAAGTCGTCGAGATGAACTAGACGAAGAAGTCGACGAAAGACGAACTCGATCTGCCCTCGGGATGCCAGGGGTCGGCCGAGCCAGACCCCTAGGGGTCGGCCGACCCCCTGGGTCCTGTCTCCTCTTGCTTCCTCCTTTCGCCGAGATGTTCCTCCCGCCGAGTTGAACTCCTTTGGCCCTCGAGCTCTGCCCTAGCCTCTCGGTTACAATGGATTTGTGGCGAGTCTCTCCTCTCATCTCCCTAGATGGAGCCCTCTATTTATATCCCGAAGGAAACCCTATACATGGAAACTAATAGGTCGGTTCTAAGAGTCCTAGAACACCTCATACATCTATTTCCAAGTATAATCAAGCTTCTAGAAGAGTCCCGGTCGTCCATATCTTTCCTTGCTTGATGACGAAGTCTTCTCTCTTTAATTCCCGAAATAAACCTTCCCGGTTCTGCAACTTGTAGTAAATCGACCATAACTTTGCCTTCCGAAGTCCAATAAATGCAAACTCGGACTCTAAATTGTAGAGCTCGAAGAGATCTACAACTTTGGTATTCAAACTTTCTTCATTTGACGTCGTTAAGGTCTCCAAATTGGGCCCACAAGTTGCTGCTGTTATTGACTTCGCGAATATTTCAGGAATTGCCTTTCCTAGCAACCTTCATCTTCTAGAATACTCCTTTAATTGGGCTTTATCCTTCAATTGGGCTTCATTATCCTTTTGCACTTGGGCTTTGCTCATCTTAGCATAAATCCTATTTCCGAGAATTCTTCAAATATATCAATTATTACCTGATTTCCTGCAAAAAATGAATAATGCACAAAAACAAAGAGCATTCTCGAAAACGGGGTTAATTGTTAGTAAAATAATAATAAATCACAATATTAATTCATTAAACGGCATAAAATCATATGAAATTATAACATAAATTTAGTACTTAAGCCGCGTCAACAGCAGCTTGGCGTGGAATAGGATGGCAGAGGGAGCACCGGAATAAGCGAGATGGCCAAACGCTTCGATTTTATTGGCAGTTGATTCTCCACCAAGTGATTTATGCGTGAATCCTGCTTGACAGATGAATGAGATCCAGAAAAGCGAAAACAAACAGGGCCATAGAAGCGACAGGATGAGTACAATTTTCTTCTGTTCTTTTAACTTTTTTCTAACCATCTAGGGATTGGTCATTGGCTGCCAATCCCATCACGGTGTTCTTGTAAACAGCATAGCTCGTTTTCTACCTATGGCTTGGGCCATATCAACTGTGCATGCCCATCAAACCACAGAGCAGTCCTATGGGCCAAGAAGGAGCAGACGGGCTATTCTTGGGTTGGGCTTTTACTAAACCAAAGTAGTTGGATGAGTTTCTCCCTTTTTTTTAACGGTCCATATGTGCAAACCCAAATCATCTATATTTATTGGGCTTTATTTTCTATTTTTCATCAAAAATAATAATATAACTAAAACAAAGGATTGTAATACGAATTTCCTATCTATCTTCCGACAGTACAAAACTCAACCAATCTTCCAGTGTTTGAGATTCGTGCAGACCATCTCTACCATCAACCTCCCACCTCTCTCCTCTCTCCTCCTTCCTCCCTCCTCCTCCGGGCTTCCCCCGCGCGCCGCCTCCGCTGCCGCACGCGCCGCTGCCCGCCTCCGCTGCGCGCCGCTGCCGCCATGCGCGCTGCCTGCCGCCTGCCGCCACCTCCCGCGCTGCGCGCCACCCGCCGCCGCCTCCCTGAGCGCCGCCCGCCACTGGGGACGCCGGCCCTTGCGGCCACCGAGGCCGCCGGCCCTCGCGGCCGCAGAGGCCACCCTCGCCGCACACCGGAGCTGCTATCTGAGATTCAACTGTTTTTCAACATTTCATGTACACCGATTCAACGTTCTGCGTACACCGATTCAACATTCTACGTACACTGATTCAACATTTTATATATAAATTGTTGAACTAGTATCTGTAAAATACTGAAATTGGACAAATAAAATGTTGAATTCGGTATTTGTAATTGTTGAAGTGACCGAGGTTGAAAACAGAGAAAGGTGCTATGGGCCTATTGGGCTTTTTATTTAGCTAGCTTAACCATCTTCCACTATATATATATATATATATATATATATATATATATATAAGTCCCATTGTAATACGGGATGTAGTAGAGCAGGCACGGAGATCGATTCCTTGCATCTCGAGAATGATATTCTGAAATTCAAACAGAAAACGCGACAGCTGACGTAGACGTCATCGCCCACTGGCATCAGCAGCAGCTATACCGAACACGGATGCAGTTGTGGTTCTGTCCTAGTTCTTCCGTCAACGCTCGACAACCTCTCACAATCAGTATGGGTTAGGGCTGTTTGGTCCTGGACTAGTGGAACTGGAAGTCTGGAAGCGAAAAGATCGAACAAGGTCATCGATGGCAGGCTCGTTTATAAAAACTCAGCAGTCAGCACAAACTAACAGAGCAACCTGCTAGTCGGCTGCCCCGCTTACACGGCAAATCAGTCCAGAATATAGCAGTGACACAACATTTACATCTCTGAAACCTGACACCAAACTCGTAGCATATGTCTCACACTCCGTGGTCCGTCAAATTTAAGTTACACATAAGTAATTCAAGTACACAAACAACGAAGCTTCACCTAGAGGCGAGCTTGCAGTTCTTATAACAATAGTAAACAATGAAAGAAATCCTGATACAACATCCCCAAGAAACTAAATGGCACCATGTGGCAAAGCAACTAAGACCACTTGCTCCGAGACGCCTTTATTTTGGCTTCCACACGTGCATTCCCATCTTGAAAGGTAAAACGAATGGCAGCATCAGGCTTCAACACGGCATTATTCAATCAAGCAAGCAGAACACCATACCGCACTTGCAATTTATGATCCCCTAAATGAAAAATAAATAGCAGGACACGTGGGCATGAGAAAGATTCCACTAGATACAGAGAATACACACGTACTATTTGGTAAAGAAAGCAACAGAGTAGGTTTGAAATGGGCAATTATGAAGGGTACCTCTTGCACGGGTAATGAATTGTCATGATGATCACACTTTCCCAGTGTCTAGCTTTCTTCCTCGCTGATGCCACTTTCTTGCTCAAACTCTTCCTCATAGGTGTCAATCTCTTCCTCCACCGACTCTCCGTAGATAATTAGCCTCGGATGATTGGAATGGGCATTTGCTTCATTCCTTATGGCAGCTGCCGCCGCCCTGGTTTTTGAAGGTGAGGCATCGTGGTACTCAAGATTAACTGTAGCATGTCTCAGGCACGTGAGGTGGCTAATGCCCAAGTGGAACCCATACCCTTTTGCCAGTGAAACAAAGAATGGCAGGTCAAGCTTCTCAAGCTTTGGTAGTGCTCCTTCCACAAACAACAGGTTTGCCCCACCATTTTCAATGGAGAGTTCCTTCAAACATGGGAATCCAATGCCTCTGATGGTAAGTCTTTCTTCTTGGACAGTGTCAAAAGTTAGCACCAGACAAATTAAGGCAGGCATCTCTCCTAGTATGCCCAGATCCTCCTCCGTTGCCTTTACTAAATTAATGTTTAGGTATGCAAGGTTGTCGAGTGCTGGTGCAATCCACTTTGGAACCTTCGGAAAATAATAATCGGTGGTCATCCGAAATCTCTGTAGGGAAGATGGCAGAGGGGACCAATAATCTAAAAACAGGAGGGGTGTCGAATCACCAGAACGTATCCATAAAGACTGGAGTTTGCAGCTGCCAAGCTTGCATAGCGAGGAGAGTAACATCTCTTCATGCCTCTTGAATTCCTGAGATCCTTGACCGTCCAGCTGTAGATACAGTTCATTCAAACCGGTCAGGTTCCCGAGCTCCTCCACTGCACCTAATGAACTCTTGCTAATATTGAAGCCCGTGATAATCCGTAGGTTACTCATATTTCCAATCCCATTTGGTATTACTGTGTGAGCAACCAAACCGTTCGACCACGGGTGAGGTCTTCCGATGAGTAGATGTTGTAGTTTAGTGAGCTGGGCAATTCCTGATGGCAACTCTGTTATATATGTATTTCTAAGATCTAGCGTCTCTAGACCACACAGCCTCACAATTCCTGAGGGTAGCTCTGACATATCAGTTCCCCTAAGGCTCAAGTACTTTAGCTGAAATAGTTTATCTATACCATTCATATCATACTCTTGCAGACCCTTACAACCTCGAAAATCAATTACACGCAAAGTTTCGAACTCAACAAGGCTAGGCAAGTGTTTCGTGCAACTTGGTGTTGTTACTGTCAGGGAGCGAACATGTCTTAGATCTTCATCTGCCAATACAGAGGCAATCTCCTGGTCAATGTGTTGGACTGAGAGTCGCCGAATAAGACCCTGACGTTTTGCTGAATCAGTTTGCCCGTGGCCTATCACACAGGTGAAATTGTCTTCAACTGATTTTGAAATAATAAGTTCAAGCATCATGTCATGGACTTGACAGGCACGAGCCTTACCATCATAGCCAATGTCCACCGGTTGGACCATGCTTTTGTTGATTAGCTCATAGAAGTGGTTCTCGGCGACCTCTTGTTTGCTCAGTCCACGCTCCTCACAGACAAAGCCTTCGGCTATCCATCTTCTCACAAGACTCTCTCAATGTCATAGTCCTCAGGAAATATACTTAAATATAGCAAACATGTCTTAAGATTAGGTGGAAGATCATTGTAGCTAAGGCTTAGAATGCTGTTCATGCCCTCTAAGCTTCTATTTTTGTCTAGTGCAGAACCAATAGACCTGCTGACCTTCTCCCACTCGTCTTTGATCACTGGTTTGTTTGCCAATAAACTTGACACACTGATAATTGCCAATGGCAACCCTCCACATTTCTTCAGTATTTTATTTGAAACATGTTCTAGCATATCCGGGCAACCATTCCTATAACCAAATATTCTTTGGAAGAACAATTTCTTGGAGTGAATATCACTTAGAGCTTCCATCTCATACATACGGTCATTACCATCTAAGCAACATGACCTTGCTACTTCAACAATGCGGGTAGTTGTTATAATTCTGCTAGAAAGATTATTCTCTGGGAAAGCATATTTAATAGCATCCCATGCTGATATAGACCATATATCATCGATAACGATGAGGTACCTATAGATATAAGTAAATGTTGTTAACTAATTATGGAAAATGAGTTGAAATAGGTAATAGAAATAAGTTGCAATATAAAGAAAACAAAGGTAATAGTACCATGCTACCAACAATTTTACGATTACTAATTTGGGCTACAAATGAAGCACTAAAAACTACTTAAGAGACGTGCTGCACTAAAACAGTCCATTATAAAAATGACCCACTATTCCATTATGAAAAATGAGATCAAATAACCATCTAAATTTATATAAAAAAGACCCACCATGCCATCTAAATTTATATAAAAATTACCCACTATGCCGTTATGAAATACAAATTAAATAACCCCTTAAATTTGCATATAAATTACTCACCACACCATTATAAAATATAAATTAAAGTAAGCTCTAAATCTGTATATAAATTACCCAATATACCAGCATGAAATGTAAATTAATTTGTTTTTAAATTTGCATATAAATTACCCACAATGATATTACGAAAGATGAATTAAAACAATCAACTCTAATATCATTAAGGATTAAATCTATATCTCCTAAACTCTAACCCGTGCGAGAGCACGGGAGATTAATTAAGTAATATCTAAATTTATATATAAATTAATCGCCATGCCATTAGGAAATATGAATTAAAATAACTCTCTAAATTTGCATATAAATTACCCACCATGCCATTATGAAGGATGAGTTAAAGTAATCTCTAAATTTACACCTACATTATTTACCATGCCATTATGAAACATGAATTAAAATATCCTCTAAATTTACATATATATATATATATTACATTTACAATTGCGAAAGATAATTTAAAGTAAGCTCTAAATTTGCATATAAATCATCACTATGACATTATAGAATTTAAATGTTAACCAGCTAGAGCATGTTACAGGTATATAAGATAAAAGAAAATATGTATAAGCAATTTTGATTAATTTTATGTCTCAGTATATAAATTTCTAATAAACATTTATGTTTAGACTAGCCCATGCAAGACATGCTATTTATCGTAAATATTTAGAATTTTTTTGAAACTCATAGGATATGAAATTACCTCTTTTCTTGTAGCAGTTCTTTTAACTTTGCAATCAATTTCTTTTCGTCCCAAGTGTCAATATCTTCTGTAAGATCTTTCTTGCCGGGCACTTGGGAGACAACATCCTTCATAATATTCTTTACATTCGGCTTTTGCGAGACGGAGACAAAAGCCTCACAATCAAAATGCCCTTTGATCTTGCTACAAACCTCCTTGGCCAATGTTGTCTTTCCCAACCCACCGAAACCAAAAATAGAGAGCACCCTGCGATGCTTGGTTGAGCTATTTTCTTCACCCACCATCCAGTTGCTGAGATCGTCTCTTGGACCATCAATGCCCACAAGGTGTGCCTCCTCGACAAAATGAGAAGGCAACCGGGGATCCATGGCCGAATGCTCCTTTGTGCTACAAGCAGTATCATCCAGCTTGTAGCTATCCTTGAGATCTTTCACCTCCTTGACACGAATCTTCAGATCATCGATTTGGCTGGCGATACCGCGGCGAGATCCAAGCGTCTTGAGACTGCGAGCAGTCTTGCGGAAGAACTCCCTGAAGCCGCTCTTGTTGCCGCCATTACCGAGCTCGTGGATGAACTTGTCGATGGCATCCTCGGTGTCATAGGCAAGCTCCCTCACCAGAGATATCCACGCCTTTGCCTGGACATCGGGATCTTGCAGCATTGAGTACTTCTGGACAGCTGCTTGCATGCCGATTAGCTCAGACTTGAGTGAGCGAATCTCGCGGCGGACGCCTTTCAGCCGGGAACACTCGCCGGCGAGCAGAGCCTTGAGCTTCCCTAGCAGGGGACCCAACGCGCCATGGGAAGCGCTCACAACCTCCATCGATCTCTCTATATTCCTGCTCTCAGCAACCCATCACTGGTTCTGATGGTGCTTTAATTAGAGTGGAGAGAACTCCGTGTCTTTTGCTTCCTCTCGTGCTTTAGTTAAGAGTGCTTGATCTGTGGAGAAGAATATGTACCTTCGAGAGAGCAAAGAGAAGTGGAATTACTTTGGCACGACTTCAGGATATAAGTGGTGGGCTAACAGCCTCTTTATTCCTTACCAAAAGAATAAAATGCTGCAACTTTATTCTATTCTTTAGCATCCACCGTGAAACTGGTGGGACAACATCCTCTTTATTATATTCTTTAGCTAGGACTATTTTCAAATTTACTTTTAGTTTTTGTCTTTTTTTCCATCAAAGATGCTAGAAATCTTTCGATGAAACAGATATTTTGTAGACTATTTTTTAAATTTCCACATCAATCTTCACAAGATGCGCTAGAAAAATAAAATAGAATCATAGAAATTCTCACAATAATAAAAAATTGTAACATCCTGAAAAAAAATGCACCTCACGAAAACAGCAATGATCAAATCCTAATTCTCCAAAAATCCTACAAAGAGGCCTTATCCAAAAATCCCAAAATCAGAAATAAAAAAGGAAAAGAAAAGGAGGAAAAACAAGCGGGCCGCCTCATCCTTCCCCTTGGCCCAACCGGCCTCATCCCCCCTTGGCCCAATCCACTTCCCCCCCTGGCCCAGCCCACCCCGACCAACTCCCCCCCGGCCCGCTCCACTCTCCTCTCCCCGCCTAGGCCGAGCCAGCCGCTTCCCGGCCTGCTCGCCAAAACGGCCCGCGCGACCCCCTCTCTCTCCCTTTCACACCGACGCGCGGGGCCCTGCCTGTCAGTTCCGTCCTCTCCCGCGGTCCGCCGGGCTTTGCCCGCAACGCACGGCGGCCGCCGGGCGCGCCGCCCCTCCCCGACCCCCACCGGTCCTGGCCACCGCCATTACCACCCCTCACGAACCTTCCCACGCGGCGGCGTGTCCGCGTCGCCCGCCCCCCGTCCTAGCCTTTACCCCGGACCCCCCTCCACGGCGGGAGCGCGCCGCCGACGGCCCCTACCGGAACCGCCCAACCCCGGCCGCCTATTTAAACCCTGCCCACCTCAACGCACCTCCCCAACACACCACACCGACGGCTGCCTGGAGGAGACTCCGGCGCGGCCTCGCCCACGCACCACCACCGCCACCCCACCTGCCCAAATTTCCCCCTCTGCGCGTCGCCGTCCTCCAAATTGAGGTGAGCAACGCTCTCCCCACATCGCCGCGCACTTTCCCCACCCCATCTCGGCTCAAAACCGCCCGGGAGCAGTCCCGGCGCGGTGCCGCGCCGCTCACCTCCACCGTCCGCCCGCCGGCGTACGCCGCCAGGGCGGACACGCACCTCCCTCGCCCAAGGAACCATGTCACGGGGGTCGCCTCGTTGACCTTCACCCGGCGGCGCTGACGTCGTCACCGAAATCGCCTCGCCGGCGGGGAACCGCGTTTGCAAGCCGCCGCTCCTTCCGCCGGGCCGGTTCGCCCGAGCCGAGCCGGACCGCCGTCTTCCCCCGCCAACGCCGTCGCCTCCCTCCCTCTCTGACGCGTGGGCCCGGCCCTTACGCCGTTAGGCCCCGCCGTCCCGGTCGCCGCGCCTACTGGGCCGGCCCGGTGCGCAGCTCGCGCGCGTTGGGCCCAGAGGCCGGAAGCAGCGTGGGTCAAGCGGTCATGGGCCTGGAAGATTCGGCCCGAGGAGTTTTCTCCTTCTTTTTCTTTTACAAAAAGAATTATCCCACCCCCTTACACACAAACCTTCATATCTCATCCATTCCGACTCCGTTCGGGATGATTCTTCTTTCTAAATTTATCAAAATTCACCCTCTACCCAATCCTACCCTTCCTAAGATGTGTTGAGCATGAATGATTGTATTTATTGTATGTTTTTGTTTGTGTGCGCTACACACCGTTCCGGAGGAAAGCCAGGAACCGGAGACGACCGTTGCTGAACCGGAGCCCGAGGAACCTAGCACCGACTTCCACTGCGACGAGGACCTAGACGACGGCAAGTCCACTGGAATCCTCACTTGATGCATAAATTTCCTAGTAGTGCAAACTAAATATTTTGGCCAGTTCAACCAATTAGAACCTGCATGGTTTTTACTTGCTATGGTAAACTATCTCAGATTACCCTCCAAACCTATTTAGAAGTAGCGCGCATAGGAGGAAAAGCTCACCCAGCTATATCTATCTAAAACTTGAAGATAAGATGGGATTAAGGTAACTTGTTGGGACAGATAAAAACGGGTGCGGGTGTTTTTAAAATAAAATGGGGAAGAACCCCGGCAAACGACCCACGGGTCGGGATAAGCCACCTAAGGGCAAAGTATGAACGGTAACTTAGCAACCCGCGGTTACCCAGGTCCCGGGAGTCGTGGAGATAACCGGGTAGATGGATGCTCGCAGTGTCGAGCAAGGGGAAGTGGAAATGGTTCTACCTGCGCCCTGAAGGACCGAGTTGATCTACATCTTGTCTAACTCTCTTTAGTACAACCACTCGCTCTGTATGAGGCATTGGCTAGGCCCGAACCGGAGTGGATAGCCTAGTAGCTTCTGTGTTGGCGCACAAGGGGCTAGGGAAGGGGTTGGGAGCCATGGGAGTACCGCGGGGTACTAGAGTGGCTAGGTGGCCCGAACCTCTAAAATACTGCTAGGTGATGAAACAAAGGCAACGGCTTGGTTTGGAATTCGGGCGCTTACGACGATTAGTAGCCGCTGAGTCCAACTTGTGGGTATTAGTGCAACTCTGGCCAGTAGTAAAATCTATTCGAATAGTCCGCGTCCACTGGTATGGATGAGTTACGGCTTGGTATTTCAATTAGCAAGTTTTTCATAATCTAAAACCGGATGGGTATGGGTTGGGAAAGCTTGGTTGAGTTGATGTGGTGGATGGCTGGGGAAGGGTTATATGAAGGGCTGCTTGGAACGGCTGATCCGGTGGCCACCCTCTTGGGATAAAAACATTGTTTTTCATAAAGCTAAAACTTAATCAATAAAATGAACCTTGCATCTGTTTCTTGCTAAACACTTGAGCCCCAGATATAGCCTTGCATGTAGATATAGTCAATCCCCAAATTCCATAGGAGGAAGGTGGGCTTGCGGAGTACGTATGTACTCATCCTTGCTATGTTGATGTTTTTTCAGATAGTTCCGACGAGCTGTTCGAGCTGCTCTTCGGCTAGGTCACGGTCCTGCTTCCCAACTAGCTTATGGCATTGGGCCCGAAGGATTAGCTTCCGCTGTATTTTATTTTTATGCAATATTTATGTAATGGTTTGTAATCGTTAAGTCTGGATTCTGTACTACTTGAAATAAATGTGTTGCTTGGGACTAGCATTTGTATCACATTTGAGTTTTCAAAAAATTGGGAACGCTTCAAAAATACCCTATCATCAATTGACAGGTTAGAATCTTTATAGCCATTAGATCTGTTTTCTAATTAAGTAATCATCCACATTTGACATTATCAAAAAAATATTAAATAACCCTTAAAACTACATATTAATTACCCACTCTGCCAATATAAAAAAAATATGAATTAACACCATAAATTTATATCTAATTGCTCACATTTGCTATTTTGATATGATAATACCAAATATCCCCTTTAATTTATATTTAAATTGTTCACCTTAGTTATTACGACCGTTACGATGAAAGTAACCCCTCAAAATTATATTAAAATCACATATTTTTGCAATCGATCAAAGATTATCTTAAATCAATTAAACATACATGTAAAGTAGCAAGATATACTATTATAAAAACCTAAGTATAAAAAACGATCTATTTATTGTACGGTTACGCAAAATACATTTAAGCACGGGTTGATTGACCAGTAATTTTAATTAATATGGATATTTTAAATAAAGAATCAGATGTAGGACCGAGACGTGCGATTAGAATAGGGTGAATAGAAACACTTGAAAACTCAAACTCAAACTCAAACCTCCGAGGTGCAAACTGAAACAACGCTCACAACCAACCGCTAGTCACCGCCCATTGAACAGGACGTAACTAGCAAGTACTTCGTGTCGCCCACTTAACGGGTACACACCAAACGAACAGAAGCACTCGACTCAACGATCACAAAGATCGAAAGACAAAGCAAGTCCGAAGCAAAACACTCGAAGAGAAAGACCACAACCAAACCAAAATGGAACCCGCCCAGTGATCGCCAAGATCTCTTATCAAAAGAGGTGCTAAATACCTTAAGAACGATATTAGGCACCCCAAAACCACCTAGAATAAGCCTACAACCTTAGGAACAACTTAGACTAGATTTGGGGGCAAAAACCCTGCAACTACTGGACTGTCCGCCACCCTCTACCGGATAGTCCGACAGGACAATTTCAGACAGAACAGGTTGCAAAGAAAAATACCAAAACTGGGTCAAACGGACTCCAAAAATCATAAAATTTTAACCACAAGTTCACAAAAATATGGGAAACAACATACTAAAAAATCAGCCCATTTGGAGGAATTTAAGTCCACCGGACTATCCGGTGATTGGAGCCGGACTATCCGGTGAACCCAAAAAACAGCTTCAGTTTTTGAGTTTCCAAACTCTAAATTTGGCCAAACTTTCTTCGATCTTCACGAAATTTGGCATAGCCTATCTAAGCACTAATCCAAAGCTATTTCCAAAAGATCTATGGAAAAGGATCAAGGGATTAGCGAGAATTTCAGATCTCGTGAAGAGATAAGCTTTGACAAAAAAAAAAAGAAAAACTCAAGAACGACTTGCTCGTGGCAAACCAGCAGGTTTAAGATGAATTAGGTCATAATCTTCACGTTCTTGCAAGTCCAAAACACCAAAAGAAGTGGATTAACTCGCCGACAAACACAAACCACCAAAAGTTTTGAGTTTCATCCAAAATCTAAACTAGAAGGGAGAAGAGGAAGGGGCTGCACACAAGCACTCTAATTTTAGAGAAACATGGCTCGATTGATCACGAAATTGAGTTCATACAAAGGTTCCTACAGCCTACCACCTTTCATCCTCCCTCTTGATGTGAAAAGCACTGGCTAGAGGACTCAAATCTTAGCCTAACGATATCATTTAACACTAAGACACCTCATCTAGAAAGCTTAGAAAGGGCTGAAATGAAAATAATACAATCGGACGACTACGATGACGATTTGATCTTCTTCTTCTCCACGCCTTGCTTGGATGTACGCCACGTAGCCAGTAGTCCGGAAGCTTCCCTCGGTTTTGAAGTCAGAAACCGATAAACTTTATTCTGTGGGCTTCCTGGACCGGATCTTGGCCCAATCTTCTATCTTGGCGAGTCGGAGCCCAACCCACCAAGTCATTTGAACTTGGGTGGCGGTTTTGAGCCGAATCCACCATGCACTGGGTTGGAGCACCACGGTGGCACCCGGCTTCTCCAGTCCATCGGAATCGCCTCGCAGTCCATCGGAGGGCTTACACCACCGTTGCCGAACCGCCCCTCCGTGTACCGAGCTTCCATGACCGACCGACGCCGAGACTTGCCTTCAGTCCATGGACGGCTTTTGTCTCAGTCCATTGAAGTCTTCATCCTCCTCTACCTCCGGTCCATCGGAGGGCCTCCAGTACATTGGAGGATTTGAGCTCGTTGACAATCATTCATCACGCCAAAAAAACAATGAGGCCGGTCCATTGGCTCTCATCAGATTATTTACTCCAATCAATAATTGGGTTTTCCATTACATCACCCCAATCCAAACCACCAACATTGTTCTTATGGTCAAAATAAATAATCAAATCCTTTACTCGATCAACAACGAACACATTGCATTGATGTCTGCATCTGATGCCAGTGTCTTTCGAACAATTGTAACAGGGGATGTAGTTCATTCGGTAGAGACTATAAATGCATCTTAGAGGCACCGTGTTCAATTCCTTGCATCTCCAAAATGATTTCTTAATATTAAAATGTCCATATAAAATATTTTTGAAAACGCAGAGAGTCTAAGCAATGCACGAGGCGGGAAAGGGTTCCGCGGCCTGTGCTAGGCTGCTAGCCTTAGGTTAGGTCTCCGTTCGGTGGATTATGGAGTTCAAACAGAAAACGCTACTGCTGGAAGAGCAATGTAGACGTCATCGCCCGCTGCATCGGCAGCTATACCGAACACTGATGCAGTTGTGGTTCTGTCCTAGTTCTTCCCTCAAGCCCCGAAAACCTCTCACAATCAGTCTGGGAAAAGATCGATCAAGGTGATCGATGGCCGGCTCATTAATAAAAACTCAGCAGTCAGGACAAACTACCAGAGCAACCACCGCTACTCGGCTTCCCCGCTTACATATCTGAACCACGGCAGATCAGTTGAGAATATAATATAGCAGTGACAAAACCTTATATCTCCGAAACCTGACACCAAACTCGTAGCATATGTCTCTCAATCCGTGGCCCTTCAAATAAAGTTACAAACAAGAAATTCAAGGAGTACTCAACAACGATGCTTTGCCCAAAGGCGAGCTTTGCAGTTCTTAACAATAGTGAGCAAGGAAAGAAATACTGATACAACAAGATCCCCAATAAAACTGAATAGTAGTACTACCATGTAGCCAAGAACTAAGACCACTCCTTTCGATTACGCCTTTATTTTGTCTTCCACACGTGTATTCCCATATTAAAAGGTAAAACGAGCGACAGCATCAGGCTTCAATGCAGCATTCAATCAAGAAAGCAGAGCACCATCCCGCACTTGCAATTTACCAAAAGTTCACCTAAATGAAAAAGAAAAAACAGCAGGACATGTGGGCATGAGAAAGAATACCACTACCCACGAGAATATACATGTATACACAGGAAGCAACAGAGTGGGGTTGAAATGGGCAATTATGAACGGTACCTCTTGCACTGGTAATGAAGTGTCGTGGTGATATGCTTCCCCAATGCCTAGCTTTCTTCCTCGTCCGTACATAATTAACGACCTCGGATGATTGGAATGGGCATTTGCTTCATTCCTTATGGCATCTGCTGCCGCCCTGTTTTCTGAAGGTGAGGCTCCGTAGTCCTCAAGAGTGATTGTAGCATGCTTGAGGCACGTGAGGTGCCCAATGCCTAAGGCTGTCCACAGTGAGGGATGGTAAATGGGGATGTAGTCCCATATACCGTCTAGAACTGCTGCTATGAGGGACTGTACCCCCGACGCTAGCGTTCCGCGCGTCTGGGGAGGCGCCATATCCAGCGTCGTATGGAGGGCGCGCCATCCTCCTCTCTCTCCTCCACGTTGGCAATGGCCGGTTGCTCGCGCCAACAGGCGGAGGCGGAGCAGAGGTGGAGGCGGGGCCCGCGCCGGGTAGGGATGGCAATGGGTGGGCACCCGGCGGGTGGAGCAAACACCCACCCGTATTGACACCCGTTACATCAAGACACACCCGCACCGGTAATACCTAACGGGTGCAATTTCACACCCGCACCCGCACCCGTTGGGCACCCGCTGGGTGTTGGGCACCCGTTGGGTGACGATATTTGCATACTTAGAAATGTAGCACCACACACCACACCATAAATAGCATGTAAAAATATACATATAATATATAAGAAGTCAATTCATCAACACATAGCATGTAATCTATTGGCAATTCACATGATAATAATGTTTCAAACTCAATTTAGCCACATAATAGTGTTGTAGGAGGCTTAACGATAGGTCAAATCAAAATTTTTATATTTCAGATTAGTAATGGTGAAATGACACAATAAAACAATAATTATTATATGTTCAAATAGTTGATGATCATCAGAATGAAGAGAAACAAGGTTCGAACACAGTAGGATTTTAGACTGTAGTGAGTTAGGATAAATTCAATCCATCAAGGCTTAAGATTTATGACAATATATTGTTATTTATGGGGCCCAATGGGCACCCGCGGGTGGAAATCTACACCCGCACCCGACCCGCGGGTCTAATTTGACACCCGCACCCACACCCATGGGTCTAATTTGACACCCGCACCCGCACCCAATGGGTGTGAAACCCATGGTCACCCGCACCCGTGGGTCCGACTGCCATCCCTAGCGCCGGGGAGCAGAGGCGGCCGGGCGCGCCTCACCGTGGCGTGGTGGAGCAGAGGTAGGGAGGGGAGGCGAGGGCGGCGCACAAGCCGCTGGAGGGGAGCCCGACGGCTCGAACCCAGTAACGGGGAAGCCGGCAGCGGCGGCGGGGGAGGACCTGCGTGGTGGTGGCGGCCGCCGGTCATGCGCTGGGCAGAGCGGAGGCGCCTCCCCCCGGATCTACTCGCCGCCGGGCAAGAAGGAGGCAGCGGCGGTCTTGGAGGAGATCGAGGCCGGCACAGCGGAGGAGCTCGAGGCCAGCGCGGAGGAGCTCGAACTGGCGGCAGAGGAGCTCAAGGCCGGAGGGGAAGGGGAGGCCAACGGCGGTGGAGCTTGAGGCCGGCTGTGGAGGGAACTCTAGACGGACGGAGCTCGAATCCCCTGCGGCGTCGGCGTCGGCCACGGGCGGAGAGACGGCGTCGGCGCCTCCCCACACCAGATCCGGTGGCGGTGGCGGTCACCGTCTCGGAGGGCCGGTACGGAGGCGGATCTTGGACGAGGAGGACAGCCGAGGAGGGCACCACCTTCATGGCGGAGGGAGAGTGACGGGTCGGTGGGTGCCTGGGTGGGATAGGGAGGGACTCGGGAGAGAGATAGGGGAGGGGGGCCGAAGGGAGTGTAAAATAATAAAATAATGGGGTAGTTGGTATAAAATGGTAGATATAGAGTTGTACGAGTATAGAAGATTGTTGACTGTATTTTAAAAAGGTGATGAATGGACGGAATATTTCTTTTTAGAGTGGGTGCATAGATAGAGTGAGATGAGTGTGGACAGCCTAAGTGGAACCCGTAGCCTTTTGCCTGAGAAACAAAGAACGGCAGTTCAAACTTCTCAAGCTTTGGCAGTGCTGCTTCCTCAAACAGCAGGTTTGCCCCACAACGTTCAATGGAGAGTTGCTTCAAACATGGGAACCAAATGCCTCTGATGGAAAGTCACCAGAGAAATTAAGGCAGGCATCTCTCCTAGTATGCCCAGTACCTCCTCCGTTGCTTTTGCTAAATTAATGTTTAGGTATGCAAGGCTGTCGAGTGCTGGTGCAATCCACTTTGGAAACTTCCGCAAATGGTAATCGGTGGTCATCTGAAATCTATGCAAGGAAGATGGCAGAGGGGACCACGAATCTAAAAACCGGAGGGGTGTCCAATTATCAGAATATATCCATAAAGACTGGAGTTTGCAGCTGCCAAGCTTGCATAGCGAGGAGAGTAAAATCTCTTCATACCTCTCGAAATTCTGAGATCCATCACGACTGTGCAGCTGTACATGCAGTTCCTTCAAACTGGTCAGGTTTCCTAGCTCCTCCAATGCACCTAATGAACTCTTGGTAATATTGAAGCCTGTGATAACCCGTAAGTTACTCATATTTCCAATCCCATTTGGTATCTGATAACCCGTAAGTTACTCATATTTCCAATCCCATTTGGTATCTTCGTTTCGCCAGCAGGATCACCCCACATGCGACTTAAGACGAGTAGATGTTGTAGCTTTTTTTTTTTTTTTTAAACTTAAGAGCAGGAGCACTGCTATTTCATTTAAGAGAGGAGAGAGCAAGCGAGTTTAAATAAAGGTGTGATTACATAATAACTGGGAACACCACACATAGCAAAACAAAAGAGCTAGACTACACATGGATGACCGAGCGCAGCTCTTCTCAAAGCCATCTCCTCTTTGGCCAAATTAAACGATGTTGTAGCTTAATGAGCTCAACAATTTTGGATGGCAACTCTTCTATATGTGTATCTCTAATATCTAGCGTCTCTAGACCATATAGCCTCACAATTCCTAAGGGTTGCTTGGATATAAGGGTGCCCCTAAGGCTCAAGTACTTCAGCTGGAAAAGTTCATCTATATCATTCAGATCATACCCTTGCAGACCCGGATAACCTTGAAAATCTAGCATACGCAAAGCTTCAAACTCAACAAGGCTAGGCAAGTGTTTCGTGCAGCTTGGTATTGTTACTGTCAGGGATCGAACATGGCTTAGATCTTCATCGGCCAATACAGAGGCAAGCTCCTAGTCAATGTGTTGGACTGAGAGTCGCCGAATAAGACCCTGGCGTTTTGCTGAATCAGTTTGCACGTGGCCTATCGCATTGGTGAAATTATCTTCAGATGATTTTGAAACAAGTTCAAGCATCATGTCATGGATTTGACAGGCACGAGGCTTACCATCATAGCCAAATGCCCACAGGTTGGACCATGCTTTTGTTGATTAGCTCATAGAAGTAGTTCTCGGCGACCTCTTGTTTGCTTAGTCCACGCTCTTCACAGACAAAGCCTTCTGCTATCCATCTTCTCACAAGACTCTCTCTCTCTCGATCTCATAATCCTCTGGAAATATACTTAAATATAGCATACATGTCTTAAGATTAGGTGGAAGATCATTGTACCTAAGGCTTAGAATATTATTCATGCCCTCTAGGCTTCTATTTTTGTCTAATGCAGAACCAATAGACCTGCTGACCTTCTCCCACTCCTCTTTGGTCCCTGGTCTGTTTGCCAATAAATTTGACATACTGATAATTGCCAATGGCAACCCTCCACATTTCTTCAGTATTTTATTTGAAACATGTTCTAGTATATCCGGGCAACCGTTCTCAGAACCAAATATTCTTTTGAAGAACAATTTCTTAGAGTGAATATCACTTAGAGCTTCCATCTTATACATACGGTCATTATCATCGAAGCAACATGACCTTGCTACTTCAACAATGCGTGTAGTTGTTATAATTCTACTAGAAAGATTATTCTCTGGGAAAGCATATTTAATAGCATCCCATGCTGATATAGACCATATATCATCGATAACGATGAGGTACCTATAGATATAAGTAAATGTGGTTAACTAATTTTGGAAAATGAGTTCAAATATATAGCTAATAGAAATAAGTTACAATATATAGAAAACAAAGGTTGTAGTACCAGGCTACCAACAATTTTTACGATTACTAATTTGCGGCTACAAATGAAGCACTAGTGCACTACTTAAAACTACTTAAGAGACGTGCTGCACTAAACAAATAAATCCTAAAAATTTATCAAAAAATTAGAAACATCTAATCGTCCATTAGATAGCCTCTAATAATACTAACTATTGTATTGGCTAAATTTTCTAGAAAATATCCATCATGCCATTATAGATGAACAATTAAAGTAACCCCTTAAATTAGCATATGAATTACTCACTATGCCATTTTGCAGGAACAACTAAAGTAACCCTAAGTTTTCATATAAATTGCCCACCATGCTATTATGAAAATCAATTAAAATATCCGCTGAAATTTCATATAAATTATCCGTTATGCTACTCCCTCCATCCCAAATTGTAAAAGGTTCTGGCCTCTTCTAGATTCATCTATTCTTCTATGTATGTGTGCTTAATATGTGTCTAGGTTCATCAACGTATATATATATGAATGTGGGCAAAAAAGAGAGCTAGAACCCCTTACAATTTGGAACAGAGGGAGTATTATCTTACTATTACTAATTAGAGGTTCCTTTTGAAGCCTTCACGTTAATCCTCACCACACGCTCTAAGAAAAAATAAATCCTAGAAATTTTCACAGAAATCAGAAACATTTGGCAATCCATCACGTAGCTTTAATAATAATAACCATTAGATCTATTCTTCTAAAAAATTACCCACCATGCCATTATGAAAGATGTGATAAAATAACCCTATAAATTTATATAAAAATTACCCACTATTCCATTATGAAAGGTGAATAAAATAACCCCCTAAATTTATATAAAAATTACACACCATGTCATTAAAAATACGAATTAAAATAACCCTCTGAATTTGCATATAAATTACTCACCATACCATTATAAAAGATGAATTAAAGTAAGCCCTAAATCTAAATATAAATTATCCAATATACCATCATGAAATATAAATTATCATATTTTCTAAATTTGCCTATAAATTACCCACAATAACATTACAAAAGATGAATTAAAACAATCAGCTCTGATATTATTAAGGATTAAATCTATATCTCCTAAAACTCTAACCTGTGCGAGAGCACGAGTTGGTGGACTAGTGATAGATTAATTAGTAATATTTGTATATAAATTATTCGTCGTGCCATTAGGAAGGATGAATTAAAATAACTCTCTAAATTTGCATATAAATTACCCACCATGCCATAGTGAAGGACGAGTTAAGGTAAACTCTAAATTTACACCTACATTATTAACCATGCCATTATAAAACATGAATAAAAATATCCTATAAATTTACATATAAATCACATGTGCAATTGTGAAATATAATTTAAAGTAAGCTTAAATTTACATATAAATCATCACTACAACACTATAGAATTAAATTTTAACTAGCTAGAGCATGTTACAGGTAGATAAGATAAAAGAAAATATGTATGAGCAATCTTGATTAGTTGTACGTCTCAGATTTATATATAAATTTCTAATAAACATTATGTTCACACTGGCCCATGCAAGACATACTATTCATCCTAAATATTTAGAATTTTTTTGAAATTGATAGGGTATGAAATTGCCTCTTTTCTTGTAGCATTTCTTTTATCTTCGCAATAAATTTCTTTTCGTCCCAAGTGTCAATATCTTCTGTAAAATCTTTCTTGCAAGGCACTTGGAAGATAATATCCTTCATAATATTCTTTACATTCGGCTTTTGCGAGACGGAGACAAAAGCCTCACAATCAAAATGCCCTTTGATGTTGCTACAAACCTCCTTGGCCAATGTTGTCTTTCCCAACCCACCGAAACCAAAATATTTTCGTCACCCACCATCCAGTTGCTGAGATCGTCTCTTGGACCATCAATGCCCACAAGGTGTGCCTCCTCAACAAAAAGAGCAGACAACCTAGGATCCATGGCCGAATGCTCCTTGGTGCTACAAGCAGTATCATCCAGCTTGTAACTATCCTTGAGATCTTTCACCTCCTTGACACGAACCTTCAGATCATCGATTTGGCTGGCGATACCGCGGCGAGATCCAAGCGTCTTGAGACGGCGAGCAGTATTGCGGAAGAACTCCTGGAAGCCAGTCTGGTTGCGGCCATTACCGAGCTGGTGGATGAACTTATCGATGATATCCTCGGTGTCGTAGGCGAGCTCCCTCACCAGAGATGTCCAAGCCTTGACATCAGGATCTTGCAGCGTCGAGCACTTCTGAACAGCTGCTTGCATCCCGGTTAGCTCAGACCTGAGAGAGCGAATCTCGCGGCGGACGCCTTTCAGCCGGGAGCACTCATCGGCGAGCAGAGCCGTGAGCTTCCCCAGCAGGGACCCAACACTAGAGCTGGAAATTGGAAATTGGGCCGGGCCGGCACAGCCCGGACCCATCGTGTTTCGTGCCAAATTGTTTCGTGCCAACACGGCATGGATTAATTTCTTGTTGTGCTGTGCCGGTCCATACATGAAAAATCTAGGCACGGTCCGGCCCAAAAGCACGACGGGCTGATGTCTAATCCTGCCAATGGTTTGGGCCAAACCGGATGGCATGATCTGGTTTTCTTACATGGGCCGCGTTCATTTGGGGAGAAATGGGTGGAATAGTGAAATGGGCTGGTTTGGTTGGGCCGACGGCTTAGATAAAATGGTCTGGTCTGGTCCGGTGCGTTGTAGCGCCGATTCTTCACTTGTGATGCTTCTCGGTCCATATCGTCCGGTGGTATCATCGGACTGTTCACCGGACTGTCCGGCGGTAGGTTTTGCGCCGGATTTCGCCACGTCCTTGTCGGCCTATATCGTCCGGTGGTGAACCACCGAACTGTCCGGTGCATGGTTTGAACCGGTTCTTCAACTCTAGGCTCGGCTCTTTGTAGGCACCGGACTGTCCGGTGCTACACCACCGGACTGTCCGGTGCATGCTTTTTTTTCTATTTTTGAGCCAAAAAATCGGTCCGCTGACCGGCCGAGTCAGGACCCTCGCTTGCAATTTGATGGCGGTTTGGGTCTTCTCTTGTGTCTTTTTGATCTTCCTTTGAGGTGTTTGTACTCCAAGTCCACCATTTACACCTTGGGACTTTAGACAAAAGTACTTGTACACAAATATTAGTCCCATGGTACGTGTTGTCAATTCAACCACCAAAACCACGTATGGGAACTAAGCATAAGGCTTAGGGTCTATTTTTCTTACATAGGGTAAGTATGGCTACGGAGGATTGTGATATAGGATAGAGAATCTGGCTGAACAGGACAGAATATTTTTTTAAGATAAAAAAATAGGGTGAGATGGGTGCGGATAGCCTGAAGCCTGCCTTTGGCATGCGACTGGGCCGCCTCGAACTCAGCCAAATGGGCTGCAGGAGGCAGTATTTCTACCTTGGGCCTGCTGAGGGGTTTATTTGGGCCAAATTACCTGGTAACGTGGTTGTTTTGTAGTATGTATTTTTATATTTAGAGTACACAACATATTCATATATCTACACAGAATTTTTTGACAGAAACAATTGGTGTTCAACTGAGTACCCTTGAATTGTAGTGGGCTCGCACATGCCCTTAGGAACTACTGCTTCATAGAAATTCAAGAACAAGTTTGAGATCAACAGTCAACTAAAATTGTTTATATTCGTGCTTTCTATTTATAAGTATTCTAACATAATACTCACATAAATATATTTAAAACTAGCAAGTGTCATGTACATTACGCAGCTACATCACAATCATATACTTTCAAAATTAATTTTTCCTCAATTTGATATTTTTTCATGTGTATACCTAAAAGTTAAGCCTGTTATATAGTTATTTAGGAACTTAAGCCATTTATTTCTAATAACTGTTCATTATTTGATTTCAAATGTAATTGAGCTAAAGTATTTAAATTTGAGGATTTTTTAAATGTTCTCGCAACTTTATTGATTTTGTATAGCTCTAAGTCTTACAAGCAATATTTATAAATTTTATCCCAAACTACTCACTCTAATTCTAGGCCTCAAAAGTGATGCTCAATATTCAAGTCTTTACTCACTGCTAGTTGCTAAGGTGTTTGTGTGTGTTTTTATCTTTTTTTTTATGGTATGAGGTGAAGAGTAAATAAGTAAAAAAAATGTAGCATATCCCGCTAAACATATATTCATTTCCTTATAGAAATTTATTACAAATAAATGCCCACAATTATAGTTTGGTCCAATCCGACCTGACCCGGTGTTAGGCACGAATTAGCGCAAGCCGTCTTATACAATCCACGGCCTGACTTTAACCCGATCCAAACCCAACCCAACCCGATGTTTGCCCAGCTCCAGTGGCAGCCGTTTCACAGGCAAAACAGGACGGATGAGCTAAAAAATTTTAGTACCGCCGGCACCCCGGCATCCACTTGGTCGGCCGGCAGAGTGAGATCGGACCGGACCTTTCCCGAAGTGGCTCCCTCCCTCCAACTGGCACCCCAACTTGCCGAAAAGGAATCATCCTTTCTTTCACTCTCCCGTCACCTGTTTGGGCGCGTTGCTGTCGAGTGCAGCAGATCTGCACTCTGCACACTTGACCAAGATGGATTCACCTAGTAGTCTAGCAACCGATAACCCAGAAAATAACCCCAAGTTGCAGCCCAAGTTGCCGATCGCCTTTTCGATTTGGTTCCCCCGTCGCCGTCGCACCGGGCTACCGGGGGGATATAGGTTAGGACGGTCGGGGCGGCAAGTTGCGCTTGCATGCATCCGCGCGAGATGCAAAGCAGCAGCAGCCCAGCAGCCACGCACTGTCGACGGCTCCTGCCGCCGTGGACTGATCCATCCATCCATCCATCCATCATCAGTCACCTGCTGCTGATTTGTATTGCATCGCATGCATGTGGGAGGATCAATCGGGGCCCCGGCGGCCGACTGGCGGCCGAGAGGCTTCGAGTCTGGGGGCCCTGACGCGGCGAGCGCGGTTTTCGCCTTGGGCGGGACGGGTCGCCCTGCAGCGCAGCGCGCGCAGCCGGTCGGCAGAAGCCGCCGCCGCCGCCGCCGCCAGGGACGTGATGCGCCTGAATGATACTGGAAATGCTGCAACGGCGTCTCGTTTAATTCCCGATTGTTTTACAGAGATTGATGTGGCCATCGTCTTTAAGTTAAGACATACTACTACATCTGGCCACTCGAATGCGCTGCATGCGTGTACAGGGGTTATTCCATTTGGTCAGGTCACAGAGCTCCCAAGGACTGGCGACCTCCTTACATTACAGGTCAGGTCACTGTCTTTGGCTCAGTACGTACGTCGTAGCTGCTGCAATACGCGGATCTTATCAATTACTATCACGCACCGCACGAAACGTTTGTAATAATTAATCGAATCATCTTGGGCTCATCATGGATGCCGATCCATCGTTTCCACCGCCTTCTACTTCCTTCCGGCAGGCCGCCTCTTGGACGCCGACTTCCCAGCTGCGTCGCCCTGCGGCGATCAGCAAGAAAAACAACACAAACACAGTTAAAACCCGCGGCAAGCCGACGGAGATTAATACTAGCTGGAAGAGATCGAGAGCCCTGTTCCTGTATTCTGATCCTCTCGCTGATCATGTGGCTCTCGCAATTAGCACGACATAAACGACACCGGCCGCCGCCCGACAGCTCGGAAAGCGACGCGGAGCTATAGCTAGGGAGGTTGGCGCACGGGCGGACCCAGCTCGTCACGTCGCCTGGCCAGGTGCACGCGTACGTGGTCCAGGTCCAGCCAGGAGCATATAGGCCAAGAACGCCATGTCCATGTCCTACCCTACTGGTGCCTAGGCAAGGCAGCCAAGGAACCAGCAGAGGGACTGAACTGGACACAGCTATGAGTACTGACTATACTGTTCTCGGGTCGGCAGCCATGTACGTATACGCACCGGCGAGGAGAAGGACGACGGCGACGGCCTCAGGAACAGCTCCTCGAACTGCCGCTGCATGTCCTCCAGGCTCTCCCCCTTGCCGTTCTCCTGCATGCGCGCACATGTCCGTGTCTGAGGTTAATTAGGTGGTCTAGATCGGATGTGAAAAATAATATAATGGCGGTTTCTCAACAATGGCGAGTGCTTTGCTTACGGCGGGTCCGGCTTGGCTCATGGCGTCGAGAATGTCTCCGAGGATCTCGCCGGCACCCTGCGAGAGCCGGAGACGACGACGGGGAAACATAGGTCAGCGGTCAGCCCGGGCGCGCGGCGGCAGTACACTGGCAAATGCATATAGCAGTGTGTCATAGTATGTGGTGGTGTGGTACATACGTCATCGTCGCCGTCGCTGTCGTAGGCCCCGACGTCGTACAGAATCCGCTTGTTGGGATCCGACAGTACTGCGCAGTTTTCAGTTAAAAAAAAAACACGTCACTTTTAGCAGCATGTCATTCCGTCTTAGTATCTGCGATGATAATCCATCCCATGGAAGAAAAATATCCAGCCGACGTGAGTGCAAAGCAACGGCAGCAGCCTCTGCCCCTCCCTCAACGCAGGCAGCATGTGAAAGGGGAGCAGATTGGTTACCGACCCGCGTACGCGCCCTGGATCTTCTGGAACCTCGCCTTGGCCGCGTCCGCGCCGCCGGCGGAGGAGCTCCCCGCGCCGGCGCACTTGTCGGGGTGCCATTTCTGCCCAGGAACACGTACGGACCATCAGTGAGCAGAGCAGCTGGGTCGGGGCGAGCAAAACAGAGCAACGGGACAGGGGAAGTGGAGGAGCAGAGGAACCGACCATGGCGAGCTTGCGGTAGGCGCTGCGCAGCTCGGCGTCGGAGCAGTCGCTGGCCACGCCCAGCACCGCGTACAGGCCGCCGCCGCCGCCGCCGCCGCCGTTCTTGCCGGCCATGCCCGCACGACCACGGTCCACCGGTGCAACGATTCGATGAGCAAGCAAGCAAGGAAACGAAACGAGCTCGCCGACCTGCCTGTTGTCCCCGGCCAACCGATCGAGTCGCCGCGACCTCTCGAGCTGTGGGTCTATGTCGCCGCACCGCGCATGCGCTCTATTTATAAGCGCGGCGCGGCGCGGCGCCCGGGGACGCCAAAGGGTGGCGGGGCGTGCACCAGCTGCCCGTGCCCGTGCGCTGCATCTGTACCACGAGGAATCGGGGAGAGCCCCAGGCCCCAGCCGGCGCAAGAGGGCCGGGCAACTTGCAGAGCCTCGCGGCCTCGCGCTCGCGCGATATTTTTACGCGACGGCGAACGTGCGCGCGTGCGTCAGTCAGCACCTGGCAGGTCCTAGCGTGTGGTGTGGCCGTTTGCGTCGACGCCCTGCGAGCTAAAAGCCTACCTAATTAAAACAGCCGGGTCGGTGACGGTCACTAGCCACTGAGCCCCGGCCAGGCCAGCGGTGCAGTGCCAGCGGACGGCGGCGGCGGCGGACGGCGCTAGAGGGCCAAGGCGGGCGGCATGGACGACGCGTGCAAGGCCGCATGGACGCGCCCGGCGCTGCACCTGCATGCCGTAGCACGCTTGGCTTGCGCCGGCCGGCCGGCTTCTGGCGGATGGCAGGGGGCCATTGGTATGGTACGTGCGGCGTGGGGGGTGAAAGGTGCAGCGCACAGTCCTCGCCTCCGGGAGATGCATGCCGGAGCTGATGTTGTGGGCACCAGCAAGTTCAATGGATCTCCAGCGCCTCGAGGTTCAGGGCACGCACCATGGCGCAGAGAACCCATGCGCATGCGGCGCCTATCTCCGGCCTAGCAGGAGCGCCGTATGGCCGTATGCGAGTGTCTGTCACCTGCCTGCCATGCCATCGGTTGGGGGATTCTTTGCCAATACCCAATGAAGTCGGTGCTTTGGGATATACCAGACTCGTCCCACTGACACGTCGGTCATAGTGGCGGATTGTGAAATGTTCTGCTCAAAACGCGTAGGAATGCAAAATGCCAGTAAATTCGTGGTTCAGGTGCTTCCTCCGTTTAAAATTAGCAGCCCCCGTCCTGAATCCAAAGTCTAGCACATGTTTAGGTTTTTTTTTTTTTTTTGAGACAGATGTATTAGGCAAAAGTTGGTAAAGAAATTTACGTGGTATAAAAGCTCTAGGTCTATTTTTTGTTATTTTTTCAATATAACGTATATTTGTAGTTTAATGTAGCTGCAGTTTTGATTGTTTTGCTTTTTCTATAGTAATTGCAGAGAATGTTAAGTAAAATATACTTTTGATTATCTATTCTAATGGTAAATGTTAGTGATCTAGATATATAAAGTAAGGGTTTATTTTAGATTTCCCATCAAAGTATGTAGTGATGCTGTGTAATTTAGATATAAATCTAGGAGTTATTTCATATTCTATTTCACAGCGCTAGTAGTGGGTATTAGATGTAGATTTACATTTTTTAATTTATGTTGTTTTATTAATGGCGAACGGTGGGCAATCATTATTGGTCCATCATTATTTTAAAAATGAAATAGATCTATTGGCAATCCACATGCTAGTCTACCGAATTGATAGCCTAATATTTCCCATTATAGGATTCATATTTTTTTTTCAAAGTAAAAGGGTTTTCAATTAAAAGCAAGATATTTCGCTTCATCGGCACAAGTCCTTGACTAACAATTTCTTCACTGATAATCTGATATATATTGTAATTTTTAATGCAAAGAAGTGATGTCATTGAACTTGAATTGAAAATAACATGTTTTCTCTCACTACAAAGGTAGCGAGTTGTGCGCTTTGCTATGCTAGTTGAGTTCTTTGGGTTTTTTTTTTACCATCTAGTTTTATAGGTTTTTAGGCCTGATTCCATTCTCAAACTAGGATAATCCTCTTCCAACAATTATTACGGTAAAATAACAATTTTACCTTTCTTAAAAAAACAAAAAAAATCCGCGCGCCGCATTCCGTGGTCTCAATGCTCCGTCCACAAATTACTGTTGCTATTGGATCATCCTAATGTCACGCTCTTGTTTCTAGCTTCGAGATGTAATTGAGACAATATAATTCAGCGTGTGGGAGAAGGTTAGAATGGTCGCACGAGATTTAGATTTCCCGTAGTAAAAACAACTGGCTAATGTGATTCGCT
Source organism: Paspalum notatum (assembly GCA_022530915.1). Classification (NCBI taxonomy): domain Eukaryota; kingdom Viridiplantae; phylum Streptophyta; class Magnoliopsida; order Poales; family Poaceae; genus Paspalum; species Paspalum notatum. The sequence goes on from CM039691.1 coordinate 7,299,488, forward strand.
GTGATCTTTCATGCCGTTTGCTGCTTGCAACCCCAGGCAAATAATTCACCGGAGGTCAAAATATAATATAGTGGGCCTAAGCCAGCCGCCAGCATATATGGCCTAAGATCATATATTCCTTGGTCACATCAGTTTGCTATGTCCTCCAATAATGCTGAACAAGTTGCCAACTCGATCGAACCCGGTGACCACCTGAATTAGCAAACGAATGCATGCTAAAGTTTCGCATTCAGGATGACTTTTGCATCTAGTTCGTCCATCTTTTATCTGATTGCTCTTGTTTATTTCCTGGGGACCTCCTACAGATCAAGCAAGAGAGAGAGAGAGAGAGAGAGAGAGCACGCAAACTATCACATAACAGCCCATAAAGCCTTTGTTCACATAATTTTTCCTTTTATCACAATTCAAAAAAGTTAGAAATTTCATTCAAACATTTCACAAAAAAATTCAACATTTCAAGAAAACTAGTTTGACATTTTTCACAAAAATTTCGAACTACTTCTCCATAAAAAAATGTTGAATATATTTTTCTACAAAGTTGAACCAGCTGGTGCATTAAAATGTTGAACTTCTAAAACAGAAAAAAAGTATACATATATTCAGAAAACAACAAAAAATCCTCCGATAACCAACATGCCTAACCAATCCCATCTTCAGTGTTTATTTTTCTCGGCTTTTGAGGCCACAAAAATTGGAAGACTGTTTGCATACACATTCACGATCGACCAATTTAATAGTCTCTGACTAAGAAACCAGGTGACTCATTTTTTTGGAAGATTTGATGGGCGTGAAAGATCACTTCCTAATAAACCTAGGAAGGTGTAAGCTTGAAAGTGGTAATCAAATGATGTTGGGGAAGACATTTGTTAAGTTGAAACGTTTATTTGAGACAAAAAGCTGTAATAAGGATGTCTTGATTCCTTTTCTTTGAAAGGATTAAAGACGGATACTTGTCTATTATCTAAAAAAGGAGTCTCTAGTTGAAATAAAAAACTTTGGAGCTTTGGCAGGTTACTCACCACAGGAACACTAAAATTTTTGCCGGGCCAAAATAATCTTTGTTGCCTTTTAGGGGTGCTGATGAACTAACTTTTGTTGACAACCCCTGGCAGACAATCGTTAAGGCAATTTTCGTCGTCCTGCCCAGTAACTAGGTGACGAGAGTTAAGATCGTTTTTTGTCGGCTATGTACAACATATATCCGTCAGTTGGGCCAGGATGACAAAAAATAGTTATTTATGTCGGTTGGTGATAAAATTAACTAATTTCCGTTGATTAATTGGCAATGGCAGGCAGCTGACAAAAATTACTGTTTTTTGGCTGATAAAAATTCTCTAGATTCCTGTGGTGTACTGTTGAAGATTGAAGTAGCGGTATTGTGTACTCCCTCTGTCTCAAAAAATAAATCATTCTAGTTTTGTTCTAAATCATACTTTGTAAATTTGACTAAAATTATAGAGAAAAATATCGACATTTATGACACCAAACTGGTACCTTTTGAAATTATATGTCAAGGAACCTAACGATACTAATGTGATATTATAAATATTTATATCTTTTCATATACATTTGGTTAAATTTTAGAAAATTTGATTTAGGATAAAACTAAGATGATTTATTTTTTTAGGACGGAGAGAGTAGTTCCTAGTCATGAAGCGAATCTAGTATAGTATAGGATTTTGACAGAAAGAAACATAGAAAGATAGCCGGATCATAGAGAAATTCCGAGTTTGATACATGGCGATGGCGACTTCCGAATCTAGATTGGACCTTTATTTAGAATTAAAATGGTTTCATGGACAATATTTAGGCCTCTCTTGGGCCATATCATCACTGAGCTTGGGCTTATCAGAAGGGTGATCGTAACAAGAGAATGAACAATATGTGGGCTAGATTTCCGAACGGGCCTTAGCATGCCTTGGGCCTCGTGTTGTAGGAAAGCAACGAAATTCCTATCTGTCTCCCATAAGGGAAAAAAACACACCTATCTTCCAATGTTTGAGATTCGTGCAATTCATTTCTACCGCTCATCCACCAAACTGCCTGTCTGGGACGCGCGCCGCCGGACGCCCCTGCCTGCTACCCGCCTCGCGCGCCGCCGGGGCCGACGCCGCACGTCGCTGCCGAGTGCGAGCCTTCTTCCCCAGGTGCACAACCCTCTACTCTACTAATCCATTGTTTCAACATCACACCTACACTGACTCAACATTCCACCTATACTGATTCTAACATTATATTTATAAATTATTGAACTAGTATTAGTAAAATGTTAGAATCGGTCAAATGAAATGTTGGCATTTGCAATTGTTGAGGTAACTAAGATTAAAGGCACATAGAAAAAAAGCTATTAGGCCTAATGGACTTTTTATTTCGGTTGCTTAACGTTTTTCCACTAGACAGATAGGAAGTCCTGAACTGTATTCCTCCTCGAGTCCTCTCCAAAAAAAAGAATGCATTCCACCTTAAGAAACGAAATGCAAGTCCACAAAGCAAACCACGAACTGGAAGCTAGACAGGCAGCCGATTGAAAGGTTTGCACGAGCATCAAAATCTACTGGTGTCACCGCTACTACACCATAGATCATCTTCACATAAAAAGACAAAATTAATTATAATGAAAAACACAAAAGTTCATTGCTGTCTAGGGACAGCACCAAAAGGGGCTGGCTTCACCCCTGCTACTTTGGTACACTACGATATCATAAGCCATTAAGCGTTCTTTTACAAATATAACAAAAAGATATAACGGAACCACCACCCCTCTCATTAGGCATTAGGCGCTAGGCGGGCGTGAGGTCGGGCCTAGACCTAGGAGGGCCTATGCACGGTCTAGGCAGCTAGGCGGCCTAGGCCTAGGTGAGCAAACTAAAATATAAAAATTTTTGCTTATTTACTAATTGCTATGTAGTCATGGCATACATCTGGACAAGATTATTGAGTGTATCCATGTCTAGCCTATTTTTTTTCTCAAACACGCTGGAGAGCTACGCATCATTATATTAAGAAGGAAAAAAAAGGAGTTTACATGACTCATACAGCCTTTAAAGGGCAAGACCCCACGCTAGGAATGCGCCACACACACTAGGACTTGACCAACACCGAGGAGAAGCGTCATGGCCATAAGCTACGGAGCCCTTTGGCCCCTGCCATGCACCAAAGACGAGCCTCATCTTTTACATTGCTCAAGATGCTATCCAAACTAGGTGAGGCACCCTCAAACACACACATATTTCTATGCTTCCAAATCCACCAAGCCACCAAAACCACCAAAGAATTAAATCCCTTGCGTGATTGTCTTGGTACTTGCTGCGTAGCCTGACGCCACCACTCTAGAAAAATGCTATCACTTAAGCCTGGGGCATACTGCTGTAGGCCAGCCATCCTTAGGACTGAGAACCACACAGTGCGTGTAAAAGCGAAAGAGGTAAGTAAATGTTGAATATTCTCCTCTTCTTGATCGCACAAAGGGCAACGCTTAGGGTGTTCGAGCCCCCGATGAGCCAGCCTGTCTGCAGTCCAACATCGGTTCAGCATAGCTAGCCATATGAAAAACTTACATCGAGGTGGAGCCCAGGCCTTCCAAATTTCCTTCCATGGCTCAAAACCAACAGCCCCGACAAGAAAGGAATGGTAAGCAGATTGGGTTGAGAACTCTCCTATAGATGAAGGAGTCCAAATGTGTTGATCTTCGATTCCAGGATGAAGTTCAAAATCTGCTAGGGTATCCCAAAGTTGGAGGTATTCCACCAATGATGCAGCTAATAGTCCTCCCCTAATATCCCTTACCCATGCATTACTATCCAAAGCATCCTGCACAGTTCTTCTCTTGACACCTCTCTTTGCCACATATGAATAAAGTGATGGAGCGAGATCAGCTAATGATTTTCCATGAAGCCATTTATCCCTCCAAAAAAAGGTGTTGCTGCCATCACCTACAATGGAAGAAATTGAAATGTGCAACATGGCCATTGAATTAGGATGAACCTGTATATCCAAATCAGCCCATGCCCTATCAGGTTGGGTCTTTTTTAACCACAGCCATCTCATTCTTAACGCCCAACCCATAATTTCCAAGCCCAGAATTCCTAATCCACCAAGACCAAGGGGCCTCTGAACTCGACCCCAGGCTACAAGACAGTGTCCCCCATTTATCTCCTTCCAACCCTTCCACAAGAAGGCTCTCCGAATCTTGTCAATGGCTTTGATGACCCACTTGGGGAGTTCTAGGGTTAAAAGTTGATATATAGGTATGGCCGACAACACTGCTCGAACAAGTGTTACTCTACCAGCCGGGTTCATCATGGAAGCCTTCCACCCTGGTAGTTTATCAGCAACTTTATCAATTAACTCATAAAAAAGCAGCCTTTGAAAGTTTCTTTACTGATAAGGGGAGTCCCAAGTAACGGCACGGAAAATCCTGCACCTTGCAAAGAAGAGAGTTGTGCACAACCACAATGTCCTGTTCTTCACAATGGATCGGAGTCACGGAGCATTTGCTGATGTTGGTGACCAGTCCTGATGCTTCTCCAAAAATTCTAAGGATCTCCTTAGTCAAAATCAAGTCATCTGTGCAAGGTTGGAGAAAAAGCACCACGTCATCTGCATATAAGGACACCCATTGAGTAGCGCCACGAGCTAGGATGGGTTGCAGCAGACCGGCATCACTTGCTCGATTTATCAAAGAGCTAAGAACATTCATGACAATAATGAAGAGCATAGGGGACAGAGGATCGCCCTGCCTAAGGCCTCTTTGATGCTGAATTGGTTCACCGGGTACTCCATTAACCAAAATCCTTGTCGTGGAGGATCTCAACAGCTTGGACATAATATTGCACCACCCTGACCCAAAACCTGAGTACCTCAAAACCTGTAGCAAGAATGCCCATGATACGGAATCAAAAGCTTTTGTGATATCCAACTTGAGGAGAACTCTAGGTTTCTTTTGTCTATGGAGCACTTTTGTTGTTTGCTGCACCAAAATAAAGTTATCAAGGATGCATCTTCCTTTCACAAATGTGCTCTGATTCAGAGAAACCAAATCCTTGAGATGAGGAGCCAAGCGGTTGGCCATGATCTTGGTCACAAGCTTGGCAAATATATGCACTAAGCTTATGGGGCGGTAATCTTTCACCTCCAATGCTTCATCAATTTTTGGTATTAGAGTAATGTATGCTGAATTTAACAAGTAGAGCTTATTGACATCTCCCTGTGACATCCGACTTAAGGCAGCCATCAAGTCTCCTTTGATGATAGACCAATAGGATTTATAAAACCTCCCTGTATAACCGTCTGGCCCCGGCGCTTTATCAGCTGGCAGTGATTTGATTGCTGCCCATACCTCATCTTCTGAGAAGAACAGATCAAGAGCTGAAAGGTCTCTACCTTCTTGGCAGAAATTCTGCATATTCAGAGTGCAGTTCCGCTCAGCAGCCGTGCCAAGCAGGTTGGAATAAAAATTCTTCTTGTGCCTCCTGCTTCTCTTCTTGTGTAGTAAGGATTTAGTCACCAACTTTGAGTTTGGCGATAAAATTCTTTCTTTTCCTGTATCTTGCCTGCCGCTGAAAAAACTTCGTATTTGCATCACCTTCTTTCAGCCATGTTAAACGCGATCGCAATCTAGAGATAGTACGATCAAGTGAGGCAAGAGCCAATGCATGTCTCTTTAGTTGACGTCGCAGCCACTCCTCTTCGTTGGACAGCAGTTGAATATCTTGTGCCATCTCAAGTCTATGTATGATTTCCTTTGCATAACTAAGCTGGATCTTGATGTTTCCTATTTTCTTTTGGCTCCATGATTGCAGGTCACTTACTAGACGACTCAACTTGACAGAAAGGAGTTGGAGAGGACAGGAGGCTGCAACCGGTTTGCACCAGGAGCGCTCGACTTCCTGCAAAAATCCCTCTATCTTCGGCCAAAAACTCTCAAAGTGAAAATGCCGCTTCCCTTGTATATTTTCCTTCAAACCAAAGATTAGTGGGCAATGGTCTGAGATCAATGAAGCTTTTCTTTGTATGTATCTACAAGATGATAAGAAAATAAGTTCAGTTGGTTATATAATGATATAATGTTGTCAAGTACTTAAAACTTAAGAGATGAGAAATAGATAAAGAGTCCCAAAGCCGCTAAACTGCACCATTTCGGTAGGAGTAGGTATGAAAGGCTTGAAAGCCTTCTCAAAGCCACCCAAACAGACTGAGACCAAAAAAACTAGATTCTATTAGGAGGTTGAGACCGGACTAGACCGCTTAAATAGGCTAGTCAGGGCCTAGGCGGTCATAAGGCCCAGACAAAAGACTAAGTCAAAATCCGAACGGTTAGACTACGCTTAAGGACTAGTCGTCGGGCCTAGGCGGAGGCCCAGAGAGGCCTAGGAGATCACTGCCTATATGTATACAGCTGAGGCAGTATAAGGGTATGAGACATCAATGAAATCAAATTCTCACATGTGGTTTACATAAGGAATTTACCTGGATATGCAAGACAGTTTATCTACGAGCCTTCAAATAAACTATTTTTGTGTATGTGCTTCTAGTCATATATTCGTCTTTTAGGATTTCATATTCGCCCTCTCCCTCTCGGGTCCTATATTCATTCTCTGGTCTCTCATATTCATCATCTAAGTCTTCCTCTCGAGTCCTATACTCTTCCTCTCGGGTACGTGTGCTGTATCTGCGTGTTGTGTTTTGGAAAAAAAACATGATTGTGTTACGCATTAGATTTATTTTCAGATGTGTTCTAGGAAGCTATATGTGCCGTGTAATCAATTGAAAGGAAGCTATATGTGCCGTGCAGTGTGTGCAGATGCTGGCATGACGTGCCATTCCGTTCCCAGGAGGGCCCTGCGTTCCCCTCCCCAAAATACCTTCTGCCGCACGTAGGACGGCCCTTCGTTCTCATGTACAAGAGAAGCCTATGGAATTATGGACGAACAACCATATGATTGGGATTTATTGGGAATGTACTATTACAGGAGTTCTCCACCTGGCTAGCTTCCGCTTCTAGCCTTCTACTAGGACAAGGAGCACAAGTTGTGGCAGACGAGATGATTACGCCAACTGTCGCACGCGGATTCGCGTCTGTTAGAGTGTTATCATCGCACTGCAGTATGCAGCATGCAAGGAAAGCATTCTAGCAGTGGTCTCGTCGTGTTCTTGGTCAGGACATGAGGAAGCCGCCGATAGTGCTCATGGGCGCGAGAGATTTGACAGCCTGCGTTTTTTGGCTTTTTAGACATCCGCAGCACTGAATCGAATGCCGAAGATATTCTTGTTTAGTGTAGAGATATTTCAAGTTCAGGCCCATCTCCGATCGATCAGTTTCAGCCCTATGGTTTCAGAAATTAAACCAGTGGTAGCAGCCAATGGAAAATCCTGATTGACGTGGGACATCCGATCCGAGCAGGGGTGTGTTTAGATGGTTGAAAAAAACACTGTTCCGAACTGAAAAGCACTGTAGAACCACTGTAGCACTTTTCGTTTGTTTGTGGTAAATATTGTCCTACTATGGCCTAACTAGGTTCAAAAGATTCGTCTCGCAAAGTACATCTAAACTGTGCAATTATTTTTTTATTTCATCTACATTTAGTATTCCATACATGTGCCGGCATTTTGATGTGATGGGGAATCTTCTTTTTGCATAGTGAATTTTGAGAGAAAATTAGGGTACTAAACACACCCCAGGTAAGTTTCTGAAGATTTCAGCATGACAACACTGTCGACTGATGAGAAATCCTTGTGGTAACATTTCAAGCTACAAGTCTGCTCCCGCAGTCATTTGAGAAATAATCCTTGTGTATTAGTTGTAACTTGTAACAAGAAGCGCTGCAGATCCACCACACTGGATCGATGACGCTCTCTATCTGACTGAATATCTCTCGATGCATATCCAGTAGTCCTACAAATGTTACGAGCAATGGGGACAAGTTGTTCTCACGTCTACGTATTTCTCTTTTCTCGCGTCCAGACTGTCCGGTTCGGACAGCCTGCCTGACATGTACGGCCAGCGAAAAGCTAATAACCAATCGAACGGACCATGCGGTTTCCTCGTCACGAGAACGTTAATGCATAAATACTCATCACTTTCTATTTCTAGAAATCTTTATCCATAACTTTGAATTTTTCCTACTAAATTTCTTTTCGTATTTAATATGTTTTTGAAAGTTAATATAGCTTCCATAAAGATATTGTGATTTCCTTTTTCTTTTCTTTTATTTTTCTTCATAATATAATTTTAATTAATTAGCAAAAAATTATGTTAACAAAAACAGCTATAGTGTAATAAACTTATGATGTAAGTGTATTATGATCCTTATTTTATAGCGGAACTTTCCGTGAATAAAATTATTTCAGCATAATTTTTCGTGAATAAAATTATGCCAGCATGCGAATAAAATTATATTAGTATAAATTTTTGTGAATAAAATTATGTCAGCATGATTTTTCGTGAATAAAAATTATGTAGGCATATTTTCCGTGAATAAAATGTCAGCATAATTTTCCGTGAATAAAATTATGTCATAAAATTATGTCAGCATAATTTTCCGTGAAATAAAATTATGTCATCATAATTTTCCATGAACAAAATCATAATTTTTCGTGAATAAAACTAATCCAAAATTTATGATCATAACTTTTCATTTCTCACGTATCTAAATTTATGTTTACATAAAATATGAGTTATGTCATATTATGTCAGCATAACGTAAAATTATGTAAGCATAAGTTATGGTTCCACGTTATCATGATAAGTTATGTTTCTATAAAATTATACTGATAAATTTATGTTTTCATAAAATATCGTGATAAGCTATGGTTACATAAAATTATCGTGATAAATTATGTTTTCATAAAGTTATACCGATAAAGTTATGTTTTCATAAAATATCGTGATAAAATTATGCTTACATAAAAAGTTACGGTGATAAGCTATGGTTACGTAAAAGTTATCCTAATAAGTTATGTTTTCATAAATTTATCCTGATAAGGTATGGTTTTTTTATAAAATTTCGTGATAAGTTATGCTTACATAAAGTTATTATGATAAGTTATGGTTACGTAAAATTATCTTGTTATATTTCTATAAATTTATCATAAGAAAAAAGAAAAAAAGAAAATAATTATGTTTCTATAAAACTATATTCATAGTATACAAACTTATAATAGGTGTGCAATATAGTATAAGAGAGAAGAAAGAAAAAAACTGACTAACCATAGTCACGGGAATAGAACTAGAACCGGTACTTGGCGTCTTAGTCCAAAAACCACAATGGCAACTCGGCAAGTTTGCACGTTGGCCCACCAGCCACCACGTGAGGGCTAGGCGACATCGTCCGAACGGATCGATCGGAGCGATCCCTTTCCTCGCGCGCGTGAGGCTCAGTGGGATCGATCGCCTGATTCCTATCAGGTGAGCGATAGCTAATAGGGAATCCCGCTACTCTGTCTATAACGTAGATACAATCTCATTTACGTACTATAAACAGTCGTATACACGATCTGCTGGACTTTGTCTCGTGCACACAAAATATGCATGATTAGGCCATTTATGGTGCAGTACCATATCTGGAGTTTATTCAAGGACGTAATAAAGACCAAAATAGACTGATATTATTTGTACTCAAAAGGAGAAAGGATCCATTGATGGGGGTGCCCTTGTTGGTCTTATTGCTCACGGTGTGTCGGTCGCTCGTAGTCTCGTACTGTCACTAGCTACTGTGTTGGATGACACGGATCAGCATTGCTGGTTATAACCGTGCCTGAAACTGCAAACTGCAAAGGTCCGTAAGTAAACGTGATTTTTTAGTCCATTTTGGAACACGGGAAACTTTTTCAAATCCCCTGTTTTTGAAACGTTTCCCAGTACAAAGGAGACCTTAGCCAGCTGACACACACAGCAGACCTGGACTTGGCATGCATCTAAATAAAGAAAAAAAGATGCAGAGTTAAATTTCGGTGCTTTACACTGTGTATCGTGGATTCCGGACGAAACGACTAATCACTTGTGCTAAAACACTGCATTTTTTTTGTTTGTATTTCTGTATATATTGTTCACATAGCACAGTAGCAGGGCTCCCGAGTTAAGCAGCATTACATACACCAAACTAAAACCCGGTAGGTTGGGTTAGGCGGTGTAGACAGCCGACCTGCTACCTGCAGGCAACAGCCAACTAACCTCATCAGCTAGCTAGCCTGCCCGTCCCTGCCGGCACCTAAACTGAACCCAAATCGCCAAAATATTCTCCTCGTCTCTGCAGCTAGAGCCCTCCCTCGCCGTGTGTTTAGCAAATGACGAGTGAGCAGTAGTTTAGCTCGCCGGCAGGCCAAACCGGTCCGTGCTTTAAGGGGCAAAACACAGTTGTCGCTCTTGAAACCCTTTGTTCCCGGAAGAAAACAAATCTGAATGGTGGTGTCTAGCTAGTAGATTAAATTAGTGTGTGTAACCGCAGGTTGGTGATCCTGCATTCCTGCTGCAAAAGAGGGTCAAGCATCACTTCTAATTCTTTCTTTATCTCCTTCTCTTCCTCTCTGAACGAGCAAAGCACTTCCTTGTTATCTTAATCAGCGCATGGAATCATTTATCATTGCAATGGACGGACGAACAGAATAGAGAAAAGGCCAGTACTTGGACGTAGACTAAAGACGTCGTCGTCAGGAGCTGAGAGAGAAGGTAGGCTGCAAACATCCAAATGAGCTTGCACGCACTGCATCTGCATGCACACTTGCCGCACGCAAGTGGCAGCAGCTGCGAGCCTGCGAGCTTGCAGCCAGGCGTGCCTTGATTGGCGCCGCTGCTCTGTCTGCTGCCCCTGCCCCAGGCCAACGAGGCACAGCCATCCTGTTCGCTCTGGGGCTTCAGTTGACCACGCATCTCGGCGGTCCATCGCGTGGTCGGACGGCGCAGAGCGCTCTGCTTAGCGTAATCAAGGGGATGGCCTTGGCCGGTTGGCCCCATGCCAGCAGGGGAGAGATTAGAGGGGTGGAGGCCTGCAGGGGAGCCCACGCAGTACCCAAACGTGCGCCCTCGTATTTGCCATTTGCCAAGTGATCAGCGATTGTCCCTGTCACGGTAGATGCTGCTGCTGGCTTTGGCAATTGGCAGTTTGGCGCACAGCAGCTAGATGTTCGCCCGCGGATTATGCTAGCGACGCCCCGCTTCTCTCCGTTGTTGTTACGTTGCAAGACATTGAGACTCAGACCAGTGTGTTGGAAGTTGGAACGAGAGGGAAAGCATTCTGAAGGGTGAGCAGATTGTAATTTTGCCTTTCTGCAACTACGATCGGCCTTTCTGTGCAACAGACGGTGATCACAGATTCACAAGGCACAGCGGATAGTAGACTCTGAACAAATGGAAAGAACTGTTTTTTTCTTTGAATTGTACATGGACAGAGATGTCCACACTCTAGATCTCTTATTGCTGACAAAACAAAACAAGTCCGCAAATATCTTTTACAATTAATTAGAGAGAAATTGAATCGAATGCAATCAAATCAAATCAACGGAGCCAATAGAAAGAGCAGCGGCGGCCTAGCTTGTTGGCGCTTGTGCTGCGGCAACTAACGAATTATTAACAGCGATAAAAATTAAACCGGCGGTCATTAGCACCGACGCCGAGGACTACGCGGAAGAAAGACCCAATCATTAGCTTCGCTTCAGCACTTCACCACCCCCGACGCGCCACGCAAGGAATGATTTGATTTACCGCGGCAACGAACGCGTACGACGACGAGCTGTTCCCGGAGAAGAAGCTTCCGACGACTCCGGCGGCTCAGGCAGCTAGCACGCGTAGTACTCGACGAGCTCGTCGAGGGACTCGGGCTGCGGGTCCGCGTTCTCCAGCATCCACAGCAGGTGCTCGAACAGCACGACCTCGCACCCGACGACCGTGCAGCCCGCTCCGCCGGCGCCGGCGGCGCCGCCGCCGGTGCGGTCGACGAGGGTCTGGAACAGCGGGTGGCCCACCAGCTCCTCGGCAACGAGGTACCGGCGCCGGGACTTGCCGACGTACACCGGGTGCAGGCCCTTGGGCACCTCGTCCGCGCCGTGGAACGACGACGCGCCGCGCGAGGAGGCGGCGGCGCCGTCGCAGTCGTCGTCGTCGTAGCCGGCCGAGGGCGCGCGGGCGATGCGGCTGGACGAGTGCCACCGCTTGATCATGCACCGCAGCTTGCTCAGCCCGCCCTTCTTCGCCATTTGGCTCGTCGCCTCGCTCCCCTGGACGTGGACGCGGCAGCCAACGGCACACGAACGCTCGAAGCAGAGAGAAAGAGAGAAACTGGGAGGTTGAGGTTTTAGCGAGAGGATTGAGGAAGATGGTGGTGATGATTGGGAAGGCAGGGGAGGCGACGACGGCTTATATAATCGAGAGAAGGTGAACGGGGAAGGTGGGGACCGCATGTCGGAGGGAGGATGATCAGAAGAGAAGAGAAGAGAACAGGACAGGGCCGCGGCAACTGGCCGTTGGCCGGGGTTTTTTTTGGTCTGGACCAGAGCAGCTGGGCTGTGGCTGCGTGCATCACCCCGTTTGGAACGCTTTTCTATTTCTGTATCTTTTTTTTAAATTAAACTATTTTTTGTAAAATTTCTGCGTAAATTCTGTCAAATTTCTGCGTTCGAAACAGACCCTTAGCCATCGGCCAGCAATTTGAGAGCAAGCAGGATGCAGGGGTAGAGCCAGGTATTTGACTTAGGAGGGACCATTGTCGACAGGCAATAAAATATGACAAAGGCTCTATTTTAGCAAATATAATAAGCATTATATCATTTAAATATACAACTATAGATTGATAATACTAATGACCACAACATATTAGTAGAAAACACTTTAAAAAATCATGATTCTACACTGAAAACTAGACCTAAATACTATCATTTATAGGGGAATAGAATACATAATCAATAGTTTTAGAAATGGTGGGGGTGGTTGGTCCCTACAACCCCCCTCCCCCCCATCCCTCCCTCGCCCATAGTTGGATGAATTAGCTCCATTCCAGAGAATATTCTTCACACTCAACGAATCTATCCTGCAACTTTTCAACTAAATATTATCGACCCATTCTCCCAACCAAACGCTTCGGGGATCATACCTCAATAGTATAAATTGTACAAATTCCATGATTTTACAATGAGGGTTTTGATCATTGCAAATAATTTTTCTAATAGTACAAATAAATAGCCATAAATTAAAACTAACGACCCCTGAATCATGGGCATCCTTTTCTTGGTCTCCGAATCATCATGGCGTCATTTAGTGTTGTCACCGATGAACATGGGATTTCATCCTGTTTCAACAGAAGGGAGGGTGAGGAGAACAATTTCTGGAATGTGGAGAACATCACGAGGTTTTGAATGCATCCCAACATCTCTCAACCCCATGAAATCGTTAACAAAAACTAGCAAACAAAACCAAAAGATTGGAGTGATGATATCCCTCACTGTCTCTTATCTCCACCAACATTTCTTGTGTATTTCCTTTTCCCCCATTTCTTTCTTTCTCTCTCTCTCTCTCTCTCTCTCTCTCTCTCTCTCTCTCCAACTGCAACTTCCCAGTTGTTCCAAACAATTACAATATCTTGCAAATTGGAAGATTTCCATGTCAGAACATCAGCCCGCAATCTCAACACATGGCCCTAGGGAACATATGATCGATCAAGTATATAACTGTTTCAATTAAAAATAATTTGTTACAAAGTGATATATGTCCAAAACGAGAGCCCGACGAGATGGCGAGATGCTACACCAATTTGAATTAACAAATAGATCGAACAAAGGGTCCTTTTGAGAGTTTAATTTAAAAAAGAAAGGTCCTTTTGAGATCACTTCCAGAGATGAAAACTGGGATGCAGTCTGTCCTTCGTGTGCCCTCATGCACTCAAGAAATCTCATGAGTATATCTACATCCAACGACCTGTGATGTGAAATAAAAAGAACAATCAGCTCCCGTTATCACTGTTTTAATGCCTTTTCTGCTCACTGAAACCAAGACCTAGCATTCGATCCTAGGGTAGGAAAAATTCAATTTTATAATACACACACATAACACGTGCACACACAGGGTTATATATAGAGAATCCTAATTAAAGATGGAAACATATCCAGTGCAATTAATGTTTTGGTGCAATTGCAATCTTACTAAGGGTCACTTTGGGAGCACAGAGAGCGCAGCCCAGGGAAACAACGCCCGGAAGGGGATTTTTGTGGACCTTCGTTTCCCTAGGCCATTTTCTCCTTCCCTGCCGTCCTTCCCTGTTGATATTTGGAAACTGCAGCCCGGGAGCCTCTTCCACAGCAGCACATCCGCTCCCGTGTCGGCGTCCACGAACGCGGCCTCCTTCCCAGACAGCAGCTCGAGCAGGATGACCCCGAAGGCGAACACGTCGAGCTTCGGCGTGACGAGGCCATGCTCGAGGACACTCGGGGGCGAGGTACCCCTGCGTACCCACGGCGCGGCGCGTGAGCTGCGCGCTGCCGTCGGCCATGTCGACCGCGCGTCCGTCCGAGGCTCGACACCTTGGCGCGAAGGTCGGCATCCAGGAGCACGTTGCTGGTCTTGAGGTTCTTGTGCACGCACTGCGGCCGGGTTGGTGTAGTTGTGCCAGTAGTTGAGCCCATCGGCGACGTCGAACGCCACTTGCACGCGCTGCCTCCACAAGAGCGTACGGGCCGTGTCGTCGCTGCCGCCGTGGAGCCAGTCGCTGAGTGCGCCGTACTCCGCCGACGAGAACACGTCGATGACCACTTTGCTGCCGCCGCCGCCGCCGCACTTGCCGCAAGAAGAGCATGCCCGCTCCCCGCCGGCGCGAGCGCGCTGCATCCGACCTACTTGCCGCTTCCGAAGCCCCGACCCCGACCCTTCCCCGCCAGATGGCATGGGCGGTGTCGGTGCCGGCGGCGGCGCCGGTGTCGTCGCGAGCATGTCCAGCGTGGGCGCGGCCTTGAGCGGGACGAGCAGCGTGGTGAAGGGGAAGATGGTGTTGTCGGCGGCGAGGCTATTGGCGTCGAGCACATCCTATGTGGCAACGCGGAACCTGGCGGCGATGGGATCTGGCGTGGCCGAGCTTGGAGCACAGGGAGGCGGCGCGGCCGAGCGTGGACAGGGAGGCAGCGCGAACGAGCGTGGAGGACGGGGTGGCGCGGACGTGCGTAGAGGACGACAGAGGCGGCGGCGGCGGCTGAGCGTGGCGGAGGATGGGGGTGGCGACCCTCCATCCTACTCCAACATGAATGTTTTAACCATTACTGTTTGTCAGAAAATTTGTTTTTTTTTTAACTGCTAGAATAAGATGAATTTAACCCTAAATTTATATATATATATATGGGTTAGGCTGAGATGTACATTCATGTTTTTTTTTCAAAATTTTTAAAACATTTTTTAGTAGGATTGGACGATGATCGCACCAAAACTCTAATTGCACTGGATATGTTAGCATTAAAGACCACTGGATATGTTACCATTAAAGACAGCAGTACGAACAAGTTGTTCATTCCTTGGTGTGTTGTAGTGTTGCTCACGTGCTTAAAAAAATACACGGTAAATGCAAAGAGAGAGAAAGACAGAAGATCATATTCAGCTAACTTTGCAACCCACTTATTATATGCATCAACTCTAGTGATGACTTGTGACAAGTTATAAAATGGACTTTATTATTAACCTTGCTCTTAAACTTTGTTCGTTCGGTTGGAGAGGGATTAAATTTTTTCCTATTAAAATTTAGATTCAATCCCTCTCAGTTCCTCTCAAATTCAGGTTATGGGCTGTAACAAGCCAACACTCTTGTCTTTACGAGGCATCCTATATATAATATAAAAATAAGAAATTTGATAGAAGATATGTTGGAGGCATGGAGTTAGCAGAATTGAATTTGGTTTCAATACCAAATCAGTATTTTTCTCGATTTTTCTCATATTTTGGGATAAATTGGAAATGATAATAATAATATAAAATTAAAATTTTTAAAAGGTCTTTTGACCATGTTCGTCAATTACTACCGAGGTTAATTTTTAAAGGTCTTTTTTTCATTTTTCGAATATGATTTCTTATTTGTTATGTGAAAAAAAATATCTTGCTCTTACTCCCCCCAAATTATGATCCGCCCTAATTAGAGGTTCCAAAAAAAAATTACGATGCGCGTTAGAAAAAATTATATAAATTCTCAAAAACAGAAATATCTAGGCATCTAGCAAGCAGTATCTAATAATACTATCCATTAAATCTATTATATTTTTTAAAAAAATTAACCACCGCGCCACTATAAAAAAACATTAAATTAACCCCTAAACTTGCATGTAAATTACCCAATATGCCATTATGAAACATAAATTAAAAATACCCCCTAAATTTGCATATAAATGATCCATCACACTATTATAAAAGATGAATTAAATTATATGAAAAACAAATTAAAAGTATCCTCTAATTTGCATATAAATTACACATTGTGTTATTGTGAACGATAATTGAAAACAACACTCTAAATTAATGCCATTAGAAAATATAAATGTTAATTAGCTAGAAAATGTTATATATAGATAAGATAAAAAAGTTATGTATGTATACAAACATATGGAGATATTAATAATAAAAATTTTGATTATTTGTGGGTCTTAAATTTATGTATAAACTTTTAATATTTATATTTTATACTAGCGTGTGTTTTAAACAGAGTTGACGTGCTAGTGAAACTGATAATAATTCGGGCCTTTAACAATCGTTTTCGGCCGTCTCCATCCATCATCTTTAATTGCTTCTTTCTCATAGTGGACAGTCTAAAATATTTTTTGCGGCGTCCATAGCTAATTCCAAGGACGAAGTGTGTTCTGTCGTAGAATTTGCCTGATTACAACTGCTAACTGCTAGCCACCAACTCACACCCCATATATGAGAAAGGAATATTCCAAGAACCTATACTCTGGCGTGGAACAGATGAGGAAATTTTTCCCACCAAAATTTAAACTCAAGACCTATGGAGTGCTTCTGGACCACCCTAACCAACTCGGCTAGGACCCCTTGGCAACTCATATATGCCAATGCCAGCATGCTGCCACCGTAACATTTTTTAAAAGGTAGCCAACCCACTCCATGCAAAACTACAAACCTACATTGACAACTTTGAGTTTGAGGCTTGAGCTGAGCGGTGGGTTATTAACTTCGTGGCTTGGACCTTGGATACATCGGCGCATCATCTTCTTCTTGTGTTCTTGTAGTAAGCAAACCGATCGAGGTCTTGCTGTGCTTGGGATTCTAGCCAAAATAATTGCTGTAAATTCTAGAGCATGAGTGGTGAGTTTGAGGCTTGGGTCAGGTGATTAATTTGCTTTCCTTTACCTCTCTTTCATCTTACGATATGAATCCAAAACAATTGCTCTAGATTGGTAATGTTTTGTTCTTTCTTATTTTGCGATTTTGAGGATTTAGATTAGGTCTGTGCGTAGCATGTGAGCGAAAGATGATTATTGCTTTCGTAGCGCTTCACTTAGTTATTAGCATGTCTATGCAAGGCCACTTCCAGGGTAGTTAAAATTGTCTACAAATTTGCGAATAAACAGAGCCAGCGTTTCGGAATTAATAATGGAGAACAACCAGTCCGCTCACCCTCAACACTCCATGCCCCATCAAGGGTTTTGGCCCAGTCACTCCCCGTACCGCCGCCGCTGAGCCGGCCGCAGGCAGACGCGTGGGCGTGGAGGCAGACGGCGTGTGCTGGCTCTAGGGCCGTGCTGCCGCCGCCGAGCCGGCCGCGGGCGGGCGGGCGGGCGGGCGCTGTGGGTGCGAATGCAGCCGTCGCGCGCGAGCGGGCGTTGCGTTGGGATGGCGGTGCGCGCAAGGCGCAGCGCGCGGTCCGGGTCGGCGTGCCTCCGGCCCCAGCACCGCGGCCACCACGCGGTCTGCAGCGTGCCCACCTCCCGCGGCAGCCATGCGCTCCAGCTCGACGACTGCCCACCAGCGCCGCGTCCACCAGCGGCTCCGCGTGCGACGCAGATGCCAACCAGCCTGGAATGAGGCCCTGGTTCGCGCCCGACGCTGCGAGGGGCGCGAGGCCGCTGGGCACCGAGATGGCCGTCGGCACCCTGCAGGAGCGGCCGGGTCGACGAGTATAGAGTAGTAGGCGGGCGCGGCAGCGGCGCGCGTCGGCTGCAGCTTCCGGCGCAGCCACCCGCGCCTCTCGACTCCATCTGCAGCGGTTTGCATCCGCTTCGCCATCTCCAGGCTCTCCTTGATCTGCGCCTGGGCAGTCAGCGGCGCGGTGCAGGTTGCGGGCCTGCTTCGTGCGCTACAGAACGACTTGTTGCTCGATAAGCAGGACACAGTGTTGTTCAAGAAGTGCGGCGGCATGCCCGGGGACTCCAGCGAGGTGGCCATGCGGGACTTGGCGCTGATGTCGGGACGTCGGCCGCGGACGCCACGCACGCCGACGGGGAGAAGGTACACGTACGTGGGTGCGGTGCCGCCGGTGGGGAGGGTGCGCGCGACTGGCGTCGAGGGCGCTCACGGCTGCCGCGGCCGACGCCCACCACGCGGGTCACCCGAGGCGGGCGGCTGCTTCGTCCAACGGAGGTAGGGGCGCCCAACGGGGTGGGCCACTGGAGGGATCGAGGCGGCAGCAAGACCGCAGAGAAGAAGGGCACACGTGAATGGTCAAAAAAAAAATGTTAAGGGGCTAAATGAAAAACACAACATAAAACGAAGGAGTATGGATCTACGGTGAACCATTTAAAAAGTTGATGAACCCAAAAATACACTTCGAGAGTTGATGGACCTAAGCGATACAACGCAAAAAGTTACCGGGCTATTAATCATGTGCAACATGTATCTGTACGGACAACCAAACGTCATCAGTCGAGCCTGGATGATCCAAAAAAAACAACCAAACAACTCTTGTTGCATACTTGCATGCTACCAGCCTGGCCTACTGCAGCCTGGGTGAGGGCATGCGATACAGGCTAGGCTCCTTCATGAACCAATCACACCCTGTAAGACTAGGTTCACCAGGATGTCCATCCAATCCCGCCCATCCACTATTCTAACTACCACCATCTCTGTCTAAAGCACCGTACAGTGTATAGACGCCCTCTTGTGGGCCCTTTGGTGAGCCTAGTCTTAAGGCTCGGCGTTGAATGGGTGAGGGCCGTTACAGAACCCCACACAGAGGGAAGTACAACGCAGGCGCACACACGCACACACTACCTCTATGAGCACTTTCGTGGAATTGAGCTGAACCGGCATCTCAAGATTCATGAAATCATCACAGGCGCCTCGCTATCGGCATTTCGAGGTTCACAGTGCTTCGTTGTCAACGGGACGTTACCTACTACCGAAAGAACAAAGCCGTTAAATCATGCAAAGACTTGTGTTAAGTCGAAGACGTGAATCCGGATGGGCAGGTTCCACCACAAGGAGCCTAACTAGCCACACAGAGAGAGACTTCACAACGACACATGTGAAGCTATCGGAAGAAATAAAAGTGACAAACAGAATGGGGAAGGGAAGAAATGAAGTTTCCTTTTATATTATTATTGCCAACCATATATGCGTCGTACAATAATTTTTTTTAGAACGCCATACATGGTTTGTATTTAACCAGCCAGTGAATAGACGGGCGGACACTTTGGATTACAAGTAGGGCAAACAGCTTGACACTGGGTGAGAGTGACATAACATTTTGGATGCGGCTTTAGATTCAGGCAGCAGTAGCATGTTGTGAATCCCTTACAAGTGTTAGTGGTACAAAATTTGAGTACCACTTTCCTCTCATCATCTACTGTTGCGTTGGTGAGGCTATGATAAACCTGCTGCTGGCCCCTTCTTGGGGTTCCTACAACATGGAGTTGCTGCGGCTTATGAGGACGACCTGCAGTTTGATCACACCATCGTGTGTTGATGAGCATGTACGCAATACATATGCATGAGTATGCGTATATCTATTAATCAAATAATTAAGGGCAGACAATAAAGAGTAACAGGTGATGATCGAATGTCAGTCAACTTACCTTGCGCAACAAATGCAAAGAGAAACAATGTAAACATCAAGACGCCACACATGTTCCTCTTATTATTCTTCATATTGCTTGGATGTAACATGACCGGCCTTGTGGTGCCAAATTGCATATATATAGATAGATACACTCACACCAACAGAACTACTACTTGATGGAAAGAAGTAATAACCTCCATCTCGTTTATGTCAATTTTTTTTTCATTTTTATCTGTATTTAATTAATATATACTAAGCTTTAACCTTTCATTTACTTACTGCAACTTAACATGGACTGCCTAAACTAAAATTATTGTATCTATTAACTGCCTTTGTTGTACGTAGTATTTATTTATTTCCTTGCTATATGGTAATATATAAATCGAGGACATTGATATCAATATATTGATGCTTACATAATGTAGTGTGTGCCTAACTTTAGCTGACACTGAGTAGTAGCTATCAACCTATGCCAGTTAATGATAGGCAGCAAGGGCGTATTTGGCAGCATCTCTGCGCTCCACTTCACATGAGAAAGTCGAGGGGTCCTGCCAACTTCACACAAGAAGCTCTCCCTTGGCTTTCATCCTCTTACAATATATATGGGGAGTGGAAAAAACTACTTCTCTGATTTCACTCCATTTCGTGTGCTATCTTTTTTTTTTTTGTTGCAAATCATCGATTATTTGACCTAAAAACAAGCTCTATAGTTTCCCTCATATCAAGAAACTTGCCAACAATCTGGTATGGCACAAAGAGTGCATGAGTCATATGTTTGATTAGGTTAAAAACTGAAAAATATGTTATGATAATATAAATAAATTGTTACTAAGAGGTTGTGATTACTACCAGAAAGATTATCAACCTAAGCTCCACCCAGTGACTAAGCTATCAGCGTACTCTAGGAAGGTACAGCTCATGAATGCAATAAATTAAAATGCGAAAGCTAAAGTGTGTGGTAGAGAATGCAAAATCTCAACGATAGTGGCAACAATCTTGGGGCGTGCAAGTACCAGGCAACAATAGGTATGCAAACCACCACACTAAACTTGATTGCAACCATGATCAATGTGCCAAACAAGGCCTAAACAAGCACTAGCTAGCACTAACTATGCCTAAGTAAGCACAAAGCACTCTTGATGACTTGGCCACTAAAGAAAATGTCACAACCTACAATGCAGTATATATGGGCGCTAGGCTTCCCCTCTAAAGACTCAGCATGGGTATCATGTAACACCCCAAAAATCACCCTCTCAAAATCACTCCAAATTCAAAACATATTTTCAAAACTACTTCAAAAACTCCTTTCAAAAATTTCCAAACTCTCTAAAACCTATACAACTCAAGAAAGAAAAAGAAAACCACATCCCTCTCCCCAAATCGGCCTAGTCCACCCCATCCTTATCCCCCTTCACCTCTACCCGGGCTACTATATAGCCCAACCCACCGCGTCACCCCCATGGCCCAGCTAGCCTGCTCTCTCCCTCTCGCTGCATTCATGAACATACATGTCTTTCTCTTCACTTCCACTGCCGACCAGCCCCCACGCGTCAGCTTCTCCTTCATCCTTCTACTGGCCGCATGCAAACTGCATGTCCATTCCACGTGCTAGCTCCGTACCCCCCTCCCACCCCACCCATGGCCAAACATCCCTGTACGCCGCCACGGACACACGATCACCTCCACCAACCACTCCACCTTCACACCGCATGCACCACCACCGACCAAAAACCTTCACCACCACCCTCCTAGGTACGTTGTACACACACCGCCAACACACAAGTGCATCGCCGGTTGCATTCACCTCCACCACCTATAAAAGGGACACATACCCTTTACTCCACCCTTGCCCCTCCTCGATCTAGCTCGCTCTCCCCTTCTCCTCCACCACAACACAGTCACATCGTACAACCACCGTTGAGTTGGTTCTTTAAGAAAAATGGCCTCTTATGCCACATTTCCATATATGTGTTTTGGCAATTTATTGACAAACAACACATGGACTAATAAACTTGTCCAGATGCACATTCTCAGGTACTTAGGTCCAAGGGATAAGGCTGAAGGCAAGGCCCGAAGGGCCACCCTAGTGGGGGTTCGTCATTTATGTTTCTGCATTTATGTGTCTCCTTGGGAGTTGGCATCTCCTTTCCCCAATTCTCTTTACTGACCACATTTATGTTTCCGCATTTGTGTTTTCGTGTTTACTTTCTTGTGTGCCTTTAGCTTCCTTAGTTAGTTTGATTAGGTTTGACTTTAGGTTGCAAGTCTTTTTGGATAAGTTAGAGAGCGCTTAAATAAACCTTAGACTTAACTAGCATGTGTAGGACGTGTTAGATTTATCTTATGCACTAGAAATCCTTAGGTTTTAGAAGAGCGAATTAGCGACCCAATTCACACCTTCCCCCTCTTGGGTTGGATAACCCGACACGGTCCTTACAGTAGGTATTAGAACTAGGGCTCACATCTCTTGCGAGGCTACCAGTTCCATTGACAAATTTGTGAGAAAGCTTGTAGGAGTGTCGTTTGGCTTCACCGCCAAGTGAGTTAATTGTCTAGGGAAGGGATGAATATCGATATGGCTCCGTTTTTTGATGGGACAGGCTTCCCTTGGTGGAAGGTGCTCATGGAAGAATATCTTTAAGCCGGGGGCCTTGATCTTTGGCATGTCACAAAAGATGGCACCCAGAGTGAGAGGCAAATAATCTTCATCCCAAAACTACCAGCTTCATTATTTAGCCTCGCATGAAGTTTTAATTGGTCTCTAGCAATTATGTTTTTTCATGATTAATGTACTAGAAATAATTAGGGTGCATACAATTTTCTTTGGTATGCCTCAACCCACTCCAATACCAATGTAACAATGTTAGAATATCTAGTCATGCTATAATGTTTTATATCAACATATAAGACCAGTGTCAATGAACGAACTGTACTATGGTATGACATTTTTTACATGTACCCAAAATCTAAATATGTGCTAATAAACTGAAAGATGACAACCTGAAATGAGGAGTAATGTGAGTACTTGGCTTCAAGTCATGCATATTAAAATGGTACAGGACTTCATAAGTGTAACCACACTGACTAAGAAATAACAAATCAATTTCATATCGCTACTAATTTCCATAACAAAAATTTTCTTAGTAGCACCGAGATCCTCAAACTCGCTACATAAATGTGTCTCTAACTGAGCGATACATATCCTGTTGTTGGCAGCAATCAATGTGTCATCAACGTATAACAACAAGTATATAGTTGATACATTAGTAAACTTAATGTTGACACATCTATCTTATAGAGATTTCTTAAAATTATTAGAAATCATTAATGAGTCAATCATCTTATGCCATTGTGTTAGGGAATGCTTCAAACTAGGGCTGGATGTCGAGCCGGCTCGGCTTGGCTCAAGCTGGCTCGTTAACCAGACGAGCTGGCTTAGCTCGGCTCGCAAAATCACCGAGCCAGGAACCTAGCTCGGCTCGGCTCGTTTGACAGCTCGAACTGGCTCGTCTGGCTCGCGAGCCTGGGCAAGGAACAACATCAAATGACCATATTTGTCAATCTGTGATATGAACTAACACATTTATGCACAACACACAGGCACACAACACAAAAACAGCTGACTACATGGAGTAAGCGACATATTAATCAAATTGTCCACTACGGATCTGTTTGTTTCCTTGGCTTAGGGATAACTTGGCTTAGCCGATATGCAAGCATAGTATATGCAGGGCTAAGATATGCGACTTTCCAGTGTTTGTTTCCACTGCATATCATATCCGAACTAAGAAAGTTTGTGTTTGTTTTAGTTGCATTGACCCATTGCATTTGTTAGGCCTTGTTTGTTTTTCTGCACCTACACAGGATTGGGTGACGGACGAGGATGGGGAGAAGTCTATGAAGAGCGGGCCCTATATGTCATTCCTTTCTTCCCCAATCGGCCAACAGCCCAACACGGATTCGACGACGCCGTGGGGAGGCGAGGCCGTGGGGAGTCACGAGCGTGGGGAGGCGAGGCCGCGGTGGCCGGCGAGCGCGTGGGGAGGCCGAGCCGCGGCGACCGGCGAGCGCTTGGGGAAGCCGAGCCGCGGCGGCCGGCAGGCGCGTGGGGAGGCGGAGGCGCGGTGGCCGGGGAGCGCGTGGGTAGGACGAGACACGGTAGCCGGCGAGCGCGTGGGGAGGCGAAGGCGCGGTGGCCGGCGCACGCCGCGGCGGCCAGGGAGCGCGTGGGGAGGACGAGCCGTGGCGGTCGGCGAGCACGTGGGGAGGACGGGCCGCGACGGCCGGCGAGCACGTGGGGGAGGCGGAGGCGTGGGGGCCGGCGCATGCGGCGGCGGCCGTCACGCGTGTGTGGAGGCGGCAGGCGGCAGAAGAGGAAGAGGACGAAGGGGGTGAGAAACAGAAAGAAAACGGTTCAATAGAGGTTGCATTGCGGGTGCAAGGAGGTACGTTTAAGTTGCATTGCGGGTGCAGGCGGCTGCACTCCGCTGGCCTGCACAAGATAAATGCCCGATTTCTGGGTTTCCAGCAATGCAGCATATCGAGCCACTTTGCATTTCCTAAGCCTGCATAAGGCACATGTACAGGGAAACAAACAGACCCTACTAGTTCATCATAGTTTCATAGTTGCATTGCATATAATGAATGACAAACAGTTTAGAGTTGACAATTACATAGGCAGTCACATTTTACTGCAAGATTCCAATGACAAAACACAAAATAAATGATGCTTGGTGCAGCCTGAAGCCTGCAATCCTCCTCCCTTAGTCCCTGAGCCCTTTCTCCCATGGTCCCATCTCCAATGTGAGTTGCTGCAAGTAAACAAATGAGTTCACGAGTCATCACTAATGAGAGGAATAAAGTGGTGATTTGTTAACTTTAAATATAAGTAATGAAAATTGAGACAGGGAAATGCTGAAAGCCTAAAAAAAGACCCACCTAATTAGTTGCTTGCCACAAGATCATTTGGAAACTCCACGGACTCAACATCATCGTCATCGTCAGCTTGCAGCTAGAAAAAAAGGCATATGGATCAGCGTTAGTGCATTACATACACAAAGTTAAAAGATAGTCTAAAAGATATACCCCAATTATAATAGACATATTAGCATTTTGAGGAGCATGTATCCAACTAGATGCACACCAGTGCCTGGGTGGGCTGCCTGCCTAAACAGCTTATTTGGCTCGCGAACGGCTCGCGAGCCAGCTCGAGCTGGCTCGTTAATTTCCCAAGCTGAAACTTCGGTTCAGCTCGTTAGAAAAGCCGAGCCGAGCCGAGTCAGCTACGAACCGAGCGAGTTAGCGAGTCATGAGTTTTCGGTCCAGCCTTACTTCAAACCATAAAACGGCTTGTTTAACCTGCATACAAAATCCTCCTTACTAGGTATATATAGGTATAGTGAAACCCTCAGACTGATTCATATAAATCTCCTCCGAACACCATGTAAAAAGCAGTCTTCACATCAAATTGCTCAAACTTAATATCACACATAACAATACAAAGAAAGGCACAAATGGCAAACTGCACGCAGCTCAACTAATAGGTTTCTTGTAGTGGAACCTATCCATCCCACCTCGACTTGGCATAGGGGCTCTTTTTTTTTTTTTTTGGTTTTATTACATGATTTAACCACTTTGATTTTTCAGTGATAGGCAACATTCCCATCGACTGTGAGATGTTTGTAGTGACTTCATAAATTTTGAAATGACAGTCCACCATATTCTTACAATGATGCTCATAGGAATATAGTGTGCATACATGTGTGAGCGGCTATTTATGTATTGTGTTTAAAAAAAATAGAAAGGCATGAATGAAACCATACTTTATAATAGAAACACATCTTTACATTGACCGAAGCCTTTAGAAACTTACGTTGCATTAAATCTCTTTTGAAAATCCATTCAGAACCTACCGTCCACTACTTGGGAAGTAGGTGAACAATGTCTTATGTACCATTTTTTTCAAATCGCTACATCTGCTCTTGCATAGCAAACATCCACTTCTCAATCACAGAAACCATTGCTTCAGTATAAGTATATGGCTCAATATTGCAATTTTCAGCATAACTCAAAGTATAAGTAATATTGCATTCTTTCGTCAACCTTCTCACTGGCTTTTGAATCCTTACACATAACAATAGGTGAATCAACATCAAGAATGTTTGTATCCTGGGCACCAACATCATCATATCCCTATCCAAATTCTCCACCATCAAACTAAATTTCTATGATCCGTCACCAATATCATCATAAGTCACATTAGCAAGGTGGTTAGCATAATACATTTTAGATTTATTAAAAACCACAGAGTTTCTCAACTTATATCCATTTACCTGCTGAACCATAGCCTAAAAAATCTCACTTTGCAGCCCTAGGTTCTAATTTATCATTCACATATGCATACAAGTACAACCAAAAACTTTTAACTATGAATAATCTGTGGGGTACTAGACCATAACTCTGTGGGTGTTTTGTTGTCAACGGCAATGGAAGGTGACCTATCAATCAAATAACAGTGTGTGGAGGTAGTCTCAGTTCAGAACTGTCTACCCATACTAGTATTGGACAACATACAATGTGCCTAGAGATAATAGTCATGTTTATTCTCCGCTACACTATTCTACTCTGCAGTATACAAAATAGTGTAATGCCTGATAATACCTTTATTTCTGTAGAAAAGTTTAAAATCATGGAGGACATAAAAATATTAGTACGTAAATATTTACCTTTCTCCGGGTTTGCTTTTTTCCCATAACTTTTCAAGTTTTAAAAGCATCAAATGCATCGTATTTATGTTTAGAAAATAAGGAAACACCTTTATGACGTAATCATCAATGGTAGCAGGCATATAATGACAACCACCAAATGAGCGAGTGCTTCTGAGAAGACCCTCCCCCACACCCCCCTCCCCCCACCACACACGCCACACACAAATCAACGTGCGCATAATGTAATACACGTTCTGTTATATGAAAAATGGTATTGAATTTTACTCACAAAAAATACAGTATTCGCAGAGCTCCATCTCATCATTGTTGTATCCTTTCATAAATAAGACCTTTCTTGCTTAACTCTACCAAACCGAGTTCACTCATGTGTGATGTGTCCAAAGCACATATGCCAAAGTTTAGAATCGTTGCACTTATAAGATGTAACAACATCAACAGAAATAACAACAACAGTACAAGTTATTATATCACCACAAATATAAATTTGTTGATTTCAAAATTCCTTTCGTAGCAACAAGAGAACCATTTAATACCTTGAGAACTCCAGCTGAAGTGGTATACTTTACCCTTTAACATCAAGAGTAAGCAAGGTGACGTGATTTCTTGTCATGGTTGGGACGTGACTTACATCTGGCACAAGCCTTTGTCGACAGGCCTCCGCTTTTTTCTGCCAACTAACCAGTTTAACTTGAATTTAGGTCACAACTCAACATAATTGATGATCCAATTCACGTAAAAAATAGTCCAAAAATATAATGTATGGACATAGTGCAACAAAAACTCGTCCTAATTTATACAATGGAAGAAGTCAATTTTGACCATCCAACTATCACCTGAGTTCGAATTTGACCACTGAACTTCGAAATCTGGTATCATCATCGGCCATTGAACTATGAAAACCGGACATATTTGGCCCACTGGTGGTTTCTAGAGTGTTATTTATTTTTAAAATAATTTAAAAATATTGAAATATCTAAAAAATATAACTAATTCGTTTTAAATAAAAAAATATGAAATGAGTACTAAAAATATAATCTATCCCTAATGACTTTAAACTAAGTCTAGTTTCATTTTTTTAATTTAAAATGATTTTTTATAATTTTTAGATATTTACTGAATTTTTGTTAATTTTAGAAAATAGAAAACCACCCTCGAAACCATCCAGTGGACCAAATGTGTGTTTGATGATCAATTATACCTGGTTTTAAAGTTCAATGGTCTAATACAAACTCGAAAGATAGTTCGATGGTCAATAATAAACTCCTTGCTTATAGCAAATGAACAACAACACTTTTTTTTAAAAAAGAACTTCATATAAAACAACACTCCTAGTTCGTTCACATCGTACCAACAAGAAGTCAATAACCATCTCCTTGTCCATTATGCCTTCTCTGCAAAGTTCTGTGGCAGATGGAACAACCTGACCCCCATGTTTTGCATCGCAAATTCGCAATCTGACGCTTAGGAACGGTGCACACTGCAGAGTGTGGGCGGCGCGTCGTGTGGGTTGGGCGGATCCTCCAAAGCCGAACGCCACCACGTCCACCCGCGGGCCTTGGTTCCCTAACCCTCTCCCCCTCCCTTCTTCCTCGGTCTCTCCGCCGCCCGCCACCTCTCTCTTTATACGCCTCCGTCCCCGCCTCCGCCTCCCCCCATCTCCGCTTCCCCCCCTTCCTCCGCTGCATTGCCCGCACCGCCTGGCTAGGAGACTGCGGAGGGGGAGAGATGGCAGCCGCGTCCTTCACCACCGCCAAGTTCTTGGCGCCGGTGGCCGCGAGATCTGGGGGCGAGAGGGCGCCCCAGCTCCCCGCCGGCGCCTCGTCCTCCTCCTTCGCCAGGACCCTGCGCCGCGGCGGGGCGCACCATCCGCGCCTGCGCACCGCGCTCGCCGTGTCCTCCGACGTGCTCGCTGGGAACAAGGCCGCGCACGCCGCCGCCTCCAATCCGGTAAGCAAATCCTCCTCTGTTGTTGCTCTCTATTATTATTTCATCAGGAAAATAGAAAAAAACACGATCTTGGGGGCTGACACGGTGTGGAAGTCCGATCTTGCGCGCTCGTCGCGGTTTAACTGTGCTGCGTGATTAGATCTTGGGCGCGTCCGTGAATGTGAAATTCCGATGCGTGATGTCGTTTAGTTCAGCCACGGTTAGACTGATTGCACCCTAGTGGTTTTTTGGTCACTACTATGCACAGTTCCGAATTCAGAGCTGTAAATGTCACAAACTTTACCTTCCAGAATTTGGAATTGTGGGGCTTAGGAACGTTATCCTTCACATGGTAAGAATTCGTTGGTACTTTGGAAGTGTTACCAAAGTTCTCATGGTTACTCTGCTCATAGGTCGTCATGTGAACTAGTCTATCCTATTAATTGAGGCAATTGTTTAGTTAATGAAGTCAGCCATTAACAACTGAAACTGAAGTTTTGACCGGATCATTTTGAATATATCCACCAATTAGCTCTAATCATGCCTGCAATTCCCTGAGGCACACGTCTCATGGGATTTAGAACTGACCATACTATTTTGCAATATCTAGCTTCAAATGTTGCAACTATAGCAGTGCTTGGGAGTTTATGTTATTGAGCCTTCAATTGCTGCAAGTCTGTTCGAGTTGCAGAATACTTCGTTCTCCTCATAATTCAGGGTGCGTCATTTTCTCCAGGCTGTGACACGGGAAGAAGCACTGGAGCTGTACGAGGATATGGTTCTTGGCCGTAATTTCGAGGACATGTGCGCACAAATGTACTACCGTGGCAAGATGTTTGGTTTTGTCCACCTTTACAACGGTCAGGAGGCTGTGTCCACCGGCTTCATCAAGCTCCTGAACCAAGCTGACTGTGTTGTTAGCACATATCGTGATCACGTCCATGCGCTGTCCAAGGGTGTCCCAGCACGTTCTGTCATGGCTGAGCTCTTTGGCAAGGCCACAGGTTGCTGCCGTGGACAGGGTGGTTCCATGCACATGTTCTCTGGTCCTCACAACCTCCTTGGAGGCTTTGCCTTCATCGGAGAGGGCATCCCTGTTGCCACTGGTGCAGCCTTTGCTGCTAAGTACCGCCATGAGGTGCTCAAGGAGTCAAGCCCCGATGGGCTTGATGTCACACTGGCATTCTTTGGAGATGGTACCTGCAACAATGGCCAGTTCTTTGAGTGCCTAAACATGGCACAGCTTTGGAAGCTCCCTATCGTGTTTGTTGTGGAGAACAACCTGTGGGCTATTGGGATGTCACACCTTAGGGCTACATCAGACCCAGAGATTTGGAAGAAGGGACCAGCATTTGGAATGCCTGGGGTGCATGTTGATGGTATGGATGTCCTGAAAGTCAGGGAGGTTGCTAAGGAAGCAATTGAGAGGGCAAGGAGAGGTGAAGGACCAACCCTAGTGGAGTGTGAAACCTACAGGTTCCGAGGTCATTCTCTTGCAGACCCAGATGAACTCAGGAAGCCTGGTAAGGATTACTTTCCTGTTTCACTTTTATTTCAGTTTTGCTTCATAAGTACTGAATTTCTGGTATGAACTAGGCTAACTAACTCGAGAAATGTAAAGTGGTATAATTTTTTTTTTACTCAACAAGTTTGTAGTAATTTGGCATAAACAATTCCATCTTCTGAGCTGAAGTGATGTACACTAGATTACTGCTATTCAGCAAATGTAAGATTGAATATTCCTTGCACTAGGCATTTAGGCCTGTGATCCTGTTTAGGGGCAGTATTCTATACAGTAACATTTAGAGCTGTAACTGACTTCCATGGATGAAAATGTAAAAGAAAATATCATGTTAATAATGCATGCCAAAAAATGGTTAGAAATTTAGAATATTTTTGTTGTTGTGTGTGTTTCGTGTGTTGATGTAGTTAAACTTCCCTTTATTCATAGCATCATAATCTGTACTCCAGGATTGCCAATAAGGATGTTGCTAGTAAGATAATTTATTTTTGATGAAAACTGGTTAGATAGAGCAATCTTGTTTGAAGTTATTCTGTGGTTCCAATTGAACTAGTGAACCAAAAAGTTCTTTTAGATTTTAGCTCTTATCATCATCGCAGTCATCTTATCTGATATGTCAACATCTTGATAGGTATGGTTAGGGTGTCTTTTAGCCACCTCAGATGTCTGGGAGCATATTGGGACTACTTGTCTTTTATTTTCTTTTTCTATTTCTAAAATTCCACTTGAACTTTTGTGGTCATATGTGATGATGCATTTTGTTTTTTTTTTAATCTAATGAAGTGCAATGTTATTTAACTTACTATCACATGGCTGCACAGATGAGAAATCCCACTATGCTGCAAGGGATCCTATTACAGCCTTGAAGAAGTACATCATTGAGGAGAACCTCGCGACTGAATCTGAGCTGAAGAGCATTGAAAAGAAGATTGATGATGTTGTTGAGGAAGCTGTTGAGTTCGCCGACGCAAGCCCACATCCACCACGGAGCCAGCTATTGGAAAATGTGTTTGCTGATCCCAGAGGCTTTGGCATTGGCCCCGATGGGAAGTACAGATGCGAGGATCCCAAGTTCACGCAAGGTACCGCTCAAGTTTAAGGCTTCATGGGAGATTGATCAACACTCTGTACCACTGTTCTCTGATTCTCTAGTTTTGTTGAACCTATGTAATGTTAAGGATAATGTATTCATAAGGGGGTTCATTTCTTTGATTCTTAGGCGTGTGACCGATAATATGGTGTAATTTATTCAAATGCTCAACTGATGCCCCACTTCTATGGAATGTGTTCTGGCTCACCTTGTTCAGGAACTGTTCAGTTTCCATATCTATGAAAGCATGTGAAATGGTTTGGAGGAAGTTATGGCTGCAGTTCGTCATTAACTACCATTCTGGGAAAACAATCTTTGCAACAAGGTTGTAACCAGCGCTCCGCTGCTGGGATGTTTCTATTTATAAATAGTGTATGACAAGTATTTAATATTTTCATTCGCACTGCATCATTTTTGTTTTGCCTTGTGGAATATTAACTTCTTACTGTCCTTTTTTTTTTGGGTTATTGGTCGCCGTTCAATTGTTATGACTTTAAATGATACAAGCATAAAACAGTGTGAGGCGTGTCCGCACGCAAACATGATGCTTCGTTTACATACTCCCTCCGACCTAGCAAAACTGCAGTATGGACATTCGAATTTGTTTAACAAAGAATGATTTTTTTTAATAACCAAATAATGAAACTCTAGCACAGAAGCTAGAAGGCTATTGGTGCTTTTGGTCCTTGAGGTTTGCATATGGGCCGGTGGTTTGGACTTTTCAGGTTGCAATGTGAGCTGTAGTTTGGGCTGGCCATATCAGGCTGCTTCCCCAGGTTGCATTTGGAAGGGGTACGGAGAGGACAGACTCAGCATCAACGGCGCCGCCTGTTCGTCCGCCCGGCGCTCACGGTGGAGGGACGCCGGAGGCTCGCCGGTGGGGTTTGCACAATAGAGACAGGAAAGCGTCGAGATTTTATTCTGGTGGTTCTTAGCAGACGAGAAAGGATAAAAGGTGTGTCGATCGGCCATGGGCGGCCCTTGAAGCCGAGCACTGAGCTCGTGGGCGCAACATGGTTGCAGGGAGAAGGAAGAAGATGTGGCTGGGGAAGGTAGAGGTGTGGGTGGAGGAGCTGTCAGACAGGTTTTTCAAGAGCAACGTGAAACAGTGACTGGATTCGGAAAATGTTTTTCAAGAGCTTAAGCCACACTGTTCGAGCTATTTATGGTGCAGCTGCATGCCTGCGTTGGTACTGCAGGCCGATAACGTCGCACCGAAATTTTCTGTAGTAGTGTTCTGATATCACGACAGCCGTGGTGAGCTGAAACAGCCCCTCTGAAAATTAACAATCATATAAACAACAATGCATCTGTCGGCTTCAGTCAGTCTGCGTCCGATATTGCACCAATTAAGGTGCTTAGATTGCGTGTCGCACGTCGATGTCCATCACCTGACTGATATTGAGCCTTATTATAAACTCGAATTACTATGAAGTCCAAATATCTCACATTCTCTAAAGGATCATCTTGCCCCAATACATAGTGATACTATCTTTGGGGTATATCGAAGAAACTGAGCATTTGTCTAAAGTCTGTCTTGGCTCAGCTATTATCCATCCTTTTGAGCATGGAATTTACCCGGCCATCTCGGATTCAGCTAGCATGGCCGTACGTAATATAGCGCTCCCTAGCTAGCGCACTTTTGCAAAATTACAGTTAGATGCTTTTATTATTTCTACCCTATATATGGTTGGTGGTTAAATTCTGAAATCTTGACTAGAGCAGATTCAAGTGGTGTGGTCTCCGCAAATGTGATAATTCAGAAATCCGAAGGACAAGTGCGACAAATTCTTTGGGGGACTGTTTGTATCAAAGTGCGAATTGAATGTGGAAAATAAGCGAGCTATACAGTCTACTTTAATCAGGGCAACTACTACAAATCATTTGATGTCTCCTCCTTTTCCCTGCAAGAACCAAGGGAGGCAGCGGCCGGCCACCAGATTGGCCGAAGGGGATAAGAAATGGACGCAAAGTTGCAATGTGTATAGAAGGGCGTCCAACCCCATTTATAATTTGGATTGTTCGTTTCATTTTTCTATTCTTCTCTCAGCCTCACAGCCTAATTTTCATGCTACCTTGAGGTCTAGCATACACTAATCTATGTAGCATAAGATTGTAAGAGGCTAAGATCGTGGTTAATTAAAGACAATTGACTCCGTCAAAAGCGCAGATTATTAGGTGCATGCTTATTTGTCAACTATAGCTTGCAGTTGGGCATGAAAGAGAGCGTGAAAGGTACGCATCAACGCTGGCACATTGCAAGTCATAGGGAGCGTCGTCGAACACCAATCTAACGCCTCTGCAGGTCAGCTACTTATTCTGTTCTCCAACACGTTTCGAAAAGAAATATGGCAGAGCATCATATCGGTGCCGTTCGTAATCTCACATATCGAGACGGTCGATGACAATCAGAGAGATGCTCAATAGTCAGATTGTCTGGGGATTGGTGACAGTAGAAGAAAGAATCGGCGACAAATCAAGAGAGCCAAGTTTGTAGCCGTGACTATGATGGTTTCAGTTTAAAATCGGATTCTCGATGTTCCACTATGAAAAAAATTTCACCCAAACGTTTTAATTATTTTTGGTTTCTCTCCGTCGCCACGACTCTCCTGAGCCACATTTATACCGCAATCCGCTTTTTCCATGACGCAACTCCTCCCACGCGATTTCCAGAACGCGACTGATTTTGGAGGTTTCGCCCGTTGCCTCCTGCCTAGCAGGCGCTCCTCCCACCTGGCCGTCGGCTCCTCTTGCCCGGTCAATGCCTCCTCCTGCCCCCGCCTCCACTCGCCTGGCCGGCGGCTCCTCCTGCCCCCACCTCCTCCCACACGGCCGACGCCTCATCTTGCCCTGCCGATAGCTCCTCCCACTCCCGCCTCCTCTCGTCCAGCCGGCGCCTCCTGCCACCACACTCCTCGTCGCCGGCAGGAAGAACGAGCTGGAGGGGCCCCCGTGCTCCTCGTCGCCGCTGCCGCAGACGAACTGAAGATGTGAGCAGATTTGGGGACGGCGACGCGGTGGAGGAGAGGGGACAAAGCGAACAAAATCCATGAGTATCAAAATTGCCAAACACTCAGTTTATTTGGACAACAGATTCTCCGATGAGCAGCTTATAAGGTAATCCTACTCATTAGATAATCGAGACTCAGAAAAAGAATCCAAACAGGATCTATGCTGGCGTGTCACATGTCGACATGTTGCTCATTAGACGTCTCCCTGTTAGTTTAGGCTGACTTTGGATCCCACTAGGCCACTAACTTTCTTTGGAAAAAGAAGATACGGACCTAGGTGGAACAATGTGGCTTTCCAAACTGAAAAAATATGCATGCAAGAGTACTCGAATCTGAATGGTTAGTGTACGCATGGACATTTTTTTCCATCTGACCAAATATCAATTGAGATAGGCTCATTTCGTCCCTAAATAATTTCGTTTCCACTAGGGCCCAGATGTCCAATGGAAGGAGTTTTCATCGAACGTTGGGTGAAACATAAAAAATGAAGTGCTAAAACATCAACGAAATACTGATGAAACATTAAAAATTGTATTATTGCAACATCGATATTTGGGGAAAAGATCCGGATGCAACGTGTTGGGGGTGCGTGAAACATGAAAAAATAACTACCGAAACATCAACAAACATCTGATGAAACATTGAAAATACACTATTGCAACATCGGCATGTGTCAATTAACTGAATTGAATAAAAAATTCGGGTTCACAATTTGGGGAAAAAATCTGGACACGATGCGTCGGACGGTGTATGAAAACATGAGGAAATAACTACCGAAATATAAATGAACAACTGATAAAACATTGAAAATATACTATTGCAACATCAGCGTGTATGAATTAACTGAATTGAATGAAAAATCCATGTCTATGAATCTGGTGAGAAAATTTTAAAAATCGGACGAAACACTCAAGAATACCGTTGAAATATCGTAACATAACTAATGCAACAACCCCGAATAACTATCGCAACATTTGAAAAGGGGTTTCCGATTTTTTTCTTTCCATCGGACACCCGTGCCACAGCATTACCGGATATATCTTCCACAATCTGGCTAAGCTTTTAAAACCCCAACTTTTATAGCCAACGGGCTGGATTTTCTACCTTAATTTCATCAATTTTTACCAGGTAGTAAAAGCTCTGGCTGGTCCAAAGACTACCCCTTTACAATCAAAAGTTTTTACGATCATACAAATGACAAGATCAGTTTCAATATTTTATAAGGTGGATCCAAAATTCCAAATAGTCCCTACAGTTGGAAGGATGCATTGCAGGACTGGGGTCCAAGTCCAGATTGTTGAGAGAGAAACCCCGGCCCTGTCACTGGACGTCAAGTCCGGCGGAATCTAGGCCTGCTGTGTGCCTGTCTCTGTAGACGTAGGCGCCGGCCTCTACCGCCGAGCGCCGTGGCGGCAGGCGGATCGCAAATGGCGCCCGCTAGCTGATGTGCTGCCGAGGCCGATCGCCGACGGACCCGACCGGGGCCCGTCTGTGGCCATGCAGCGGTCAATTCAACTTGAAGGTCCGGCCGGCCAGGGCTATGTTTAGATCCCAAAAATTTCTCCCAAATTTCAGTATAAAAAAGAAAATTCCCCATCACATCAAAATACCAATCCATGCATAGAGTACTAAATGTAAATAAAATAAAAAAATAATTGCACATTTTAGATGTATTTTGCGAGACGAATCTTTTGAGCCTAGTTAAACCACAGGAGGACAATATTACCACAAACAAACGAAAAGTGCTACAGTACTTTTCAGTTCAGAACAGTGCCAAATTTCAAGATCTAAACACAGCCCAGGTTCCCCAATCCCAATCCCAACTTGTATCGATCTGTGGGCGCCGGCGCAGCCAGCGACTCGGAGTCAGAGCAGGAAAGCAGCAGAGAGCACCACGGTCAGCGCCTCAGCGGTGTTGATGCCTGCATGGTTCGTGCGGTCGATCACCCTCGTCTAATTTTGTGTCGACGCGAAACCAATACGTATGATGCAACGCGTTGATATGCAGATATGATGGCTTGCAAGTGAATCAATCCACGTCAAATCGATTCGCCATTGTTGTCGATCATGATCGATTTAGCTGCTGCTGCTCAGGCGCTGTGTGTGTCTCAGCTTCTCAGCGTGTGGAAAATGGAGACAAGATGGGGGAGCTCATGGCTTCGGACCGTGGAGTTTGCTGAGAGCTGAGAGCTGTCACGGTCTCACAGACTCACAGGCACCTTATAATCAAATACTGTACAGCATATATGTACGTGTCACTGACTTAAGCCATTATATTGGTTTACTGTGCATCTTGGCGTGCTGCCTGAGGCCCACTGTTTGCAGACAAAACAGTGTGCGGCGGTGCACGCCGCACTGCTTATTATTACCAGCTATATCATATCTGATCCTCCGCATATGTTTGCTGTTCTTCGTCCACAAACCGATTGTCTGCTAGCGTTCTAAACGTGTATCTCGGAAGGAGTAATCTCTCCTTCCAAATCGTAAGGGTTTTGAGCCTTATTTTACCATTGATGTTTATATGAATGCTGATGAATCTAGACATGTGTATAAAACAGTACACTGAATGTTGCATAAGTCTATCCAAGCTTAAAACACATTACAATTTAAAACGCAAAAAGGTATTATTTTAGTTTAGATAAGCTAGATAGGGCCCATCTAAACCAATTCATAATTCATGAGACCTTGCTCCTTGGAATTAATGAGCAAAAAATGTCAAAATAGAGCTTGATTTGATTTATCAGCACAGAGAAATATGGCCAACATAAAGCCACCAAACAATGTATATATGCTATATTTAATCGTTTCGATTTATAAAGTTACATTACCACTCTAATAAATTCTAAGAAAAATAATTTATTACAAAAACTGAAATTTAGGGCGTAACACCATGCTCAATCATTCCCAAAGCACATCAAGATCTTTCTAAAACCTATTATCCCTCTTCCAGTGTGGAATTAAAGACGAGAGGGTTCCGAAGATTTGCTTTCCTATTCATGGGTGCATATGCTGGTGCTCGGTATGAAGTAAAACAGATCTTTCCGAAGATCTGTTGATGCTTGTCAATCTTCGCTTTCACTAGGAAGACTAGTGATTCTTTTAGGAATTTGGGATTGCTTCCTGTTTTCTACATATATATACTGCTATAAAATTAAATAGTTTCTCGTGAAATTTCTAAGCTGTTCGTGTGAAAAATTTACGTGGCCTAGCTAAACAACTGTTACCATTCCATTCCATTGTTAGTTATACACGGGCATTTAGGATTTATTGAAATTTATGCAAGTTACATGGTGGGTCAGCCCATATATAAGTAGATTCTCCTAACGACGACAATCTCAGCTACTCTGTCTACCCAATACACGAACGCCGAATGAATTGATTCTCCCTCCGCGGCTGCTTACAGCTGCTGCGTGCCTGAGCTGAGACCTCAGCACGCGTAGTAGTCGACGAGCTCGTCGAGGGACTCGGGCTGCGGGTCCGCGTTCTCCAGCATCCACAGCAGGTGCTCGAACAGCACCACCTCGCAGCCGACGACCGTCCCCGCTCCCACGGCGCCGGTGCGATCGACGAGGGTCTGGAACAGCGGGTGGCGCGCGAGCTCCTCGGCGACGAGGTACCGGCGCCGGGACTTGCCGACGTACACGGGGCGCAGGCCCTTGGGCACCTCGTCCGCGCCGTGGAACGAGCCCCCGCGGCCGCGCCCGGCGATGGAGGCGTCGTCGTGGTCGTCGCCGTCGGCGGCGGACGTCGCGCGGGCGATGCGGCTCGACGAGTGCCACCTCCGGATCATGCACCGCAGCTTCCCCAGCCCGCCCTTCGCCATCGCCTCTTCTCTTTCTTGAACCGGGACGGGACAAGGCGATGGGCTTGGCTAGCACGGCGGAGATGGGACTCGCGCGGTTCTTGGAGACGGTGGGAAAGGCAGGGGAGGCGACGGGGGCCAGTTTATATGAAATCGGGAGGCGTTGAGGAACGAAGAAGGGGGCGTGTGTGGGGACCGCATGTCGGCTTCCGCGAGGGAGGTCAGGAGGTGTGGAGAGCCAGGCAGGCAAGGCAGCCGCCCAGCAGGCACCAGTGCGGTGGCAACTGGCCGCCGAGCTGTTTTGTCCGTGGCAGGGCAGCTGTGTAGTGTACCGTCCGATCCGCCGTCCCGTGGGCTGCCCCGGACCCCGGCTGGCTGGCTTTCTTCTGTTCTCTGCTGCAGCATAAACTGTATCTAAATGTGTAAAATCTACTGATGGTGAAAAATCACTGCGCGCCAAATTTTAACTAACTATCCTAAGGCTGAGTCCGACAGGTTCCTATATCGGTTTATAAAACACTGGTTTGCACGGTTTGACATAAATGTTACACTGTATATAGAGAGGGACAGTTGCAACAATGATAAAAGAATAGATGATAGAAAATACAATTGGACTCAGCCTAAATCCATCTCGACGGATTGGGTAAAAGAGACTGTCTGTTACTATTCCAACTTTTCGTTCTCTATTTATATATTTATAGTAGCGATATAGCGTCGATTTATACCGTTAACGTTACACGTCCCGCTGAGCATAGCGTGTAACTTCACTCATTAGAATAATCGGAAAGACATAGCGGCAGTCGAAAATTTCTGGCCCTGCTCTGTTGTGCTGCCAGAGCCACTCTGCACTGGCTCCTCTGCAAATCTGTACTACACCAGTACACTGCTACTACTAGAGGAGCAGAAGCATCTGAGCGCAAAAAACGTGGCAGGCTGGGGCATGCAAATGCAGGGCAAGCTGTGTCCAAGAGCAGCGCTGGCGCTAGAAGACGCCGTGGATTAGCTGGAGGCAGCGACCCCTACCGTACCGGCCCCTGCCCTGCCCCGCTAGGCAAAAATTGACTGGACCAGTCAATATCATCATAGTACTGTACACAGTAGGCAACGTAATTAGGGCAGGCTGCCAAATGGAGGACGTAATTAGACTGGGCTCATCAGAAGGCTCAAAAAAAGTGTCCATACACTGTTTAGTACTGTAGACAGAGAAAAAGATAGTTAAAATTGTATATGGACGGGATGGGATAGGTTCACTGGTGAGCCCAGTCTTAGGGCTCAGATGTTGTGTATGACTGGAGTACTGATGAAGAGTTATTTTGCAAGCCAATGATCCAGTAGGAATAGAGATATGTGCTTCAAGAGCATGAGCCCTTTTGTTTTTATAAATTAAATTTGGGATACTGGAACAGATGGAGAACGGGGTTTACAATATTTCCTACTTGCAACATTCCAAACTGCAACCTCCAAGTCAGATTTCTTATTAGTTTTATCCAAGTTTGATCAGTTTTTTAAAACCGCAACCTCCAATATTTCTACAATACATTAATAATTCCAAATAGGCCTGACAGGGGCCATCTAGGCCCAACCCGATCCGACCAATGCATCAGGTGACTATGGGGCGTTTTTTAAGTGCAACAACCGATGGGTTAGGCTTAGGATGCGGTTTTTTTATGCAAAAATTGACTTAGCTTAGAAATACCTGATCAAGCCCGACCCAATGTTTGAACAGATCTGATACCAAATAAATAAACTACCAACACAAAATAAATGTAAAAAAGTATTGCAATTATAGGATCTGAGTTGATAACAAAAACATAAACCCATGGACGGACAATAAGTCTTTGAGCTTGCAAAAAATTTGAAGTCGATATCTAAACTAGAAACCATACTGAGTTGCTTGTACTGACAAGCTGATCTCTCAAAGGTTTAAGCCGATGTCAAAAGATGGACAGTTTTTTTATGGTAACAGGAGGGGGTGCTCCCCCTGCTGATTATAGATTATAGAAGATAAAAAAGTTACAACAGTTTGTCTAGCCAAGAAAAAATAGAAGGTACATCTTTAGTTTTTGCTCTATGAACAATCTTACTATTACTAATTGAATGTTCTAAAAGAAACACTAATTTCAAAACGCGCTAGAAAAAAGATAAATTTTAGAAATTCTCACAATAATCAGAAATATCCGTCCATCAATTGGCCGATTGGAATATTAATAATCAATAGATCTATTTTCTAAGTAATTACCCACCTCTGCCATTATGAAAGGTCTTAGGTTCAACTCTCAACGAAATCAAATATCCTCTTTTTTATTATATCTATTTTCTAAGTAATTACCCAACTCTGTCGTTACGAAAGGTCTTGAGTTCAACTCTCAACGAAAGCAAATATCTTCTTTTTTTTATATTTTTTCCATTTTCAAATTTACCTTCAGTTTTTGTCTTTTTTTCGCTAAAGATGCTAGAAACCTTTTTATGAAACAGATATTTTGTAGACTCTTTTTGAAATTTTCACGTAAATCCTCACAAGATGCGCTAGAAAAAAAAATAAAATCATAAAAATTATCACAATAGTAAAAAAATACACGATTATCAATTGACAGGTGGGAATCTTAATAGACATTAGATCTGTTTTCTAAATAATCACCCACCTTTGTCATTATCAAAATAATATTAAATAACCCGTAAAACTACATATTAATTACCCACTTTGCTAATATAAAAGAAAATATGAAATAACACCTTAGATTTATACATAATTGCTCACATTTGCTATTTTGATGGATAATACCAAATATCCCCTTTAATTTATATTTAAATTATTCACTTTAGTTATTATGACAGATAGTATAATGAAAGTAACCTCTCAAAATTATATTAAAATCACCTACTTTTGCAATCGACCAAAGATTATTTAAATCAATTAAGCATACATATAAAGTACAAGATTTGCTATTATAAAAAAACCGAGTATAAAAATAGATCTATATATGTTGTACTGTAACACGTAATACATTTAAAACTCTAACCCGTGCGAAAGCACGGGTAGATTGATTAGTCATAACAAAAACGTTCTTAAAAAATTGAAAACAAGAAAATAAAAAATTGAAAACAAGAAAAAGGTGACATACTCTTGCCCTGAAAAATCACATCATTTCTCGCCATCCAAATGCTCCAACAGGCAATGATGATAATTTCCACAGAGAAAGGAAAGACGAGTTTTCTGCGCATGTACTCTATGGTTTCCAGTGACCCTCTGCTGTTATTAATTTGGATTCCAAGCTTATTCCATAACTTTTTGGAGAAAGGACAGTATATGAAGAGGTGTTGAACAGTCTCTTCAGAATCTGTACGACAAAGTGCACAATTGTAAAATTGCAGGGCTATTTTTTTCCTTGTACTGAGTCTGTCATTTATCAGCCGCCAAAAGAACACCTTGTGTTTCTTCTGACAGCTACTATTCCATATCCAGTTGAAACAACTATGAATATGTCTTTTTAATTGAATGTATGCTTTGTTCGGAAAATACTCCCTCGAACCCCATATATATGACCATGAATCCGGATTGGCAGAGAAGTTGAGCTCAGATAAAGTAGAACAGAGCAGCTGGAATTGTTCATGTGCTTGGATGGACAGAGGCAGGTTGAAGAGCTGCTGAAAATCGTCCACGTTGATAACCTTTCCTAAAGTAATATTTTTGTTTTTAGTAAAGGAATAAAGATGCGGGAAACTCATCCTTAGGACATGATTACACCACACTAGAACGCTGCGCCCTTGTTGGAGGAAACCAGCCCATGGATCTCAAATTGATTTTAAATGAACTGCTAATGTTTAGGAATCTTCATTGGTGGTGCAAGAGGGTACAAAATTGTAGCAATTAAGTATGTTCTAACTTATAAGTGATTTGGAAGATCAGGTTAAGTAAATTTCAGTTTTGCAACAAGCAATCAAGAAATACGGGATAATAATTGTAGCTTACACAATCAACTATAACTCTGTTATGTCACAATGCTGTGGCCTGAAATCACAGTAAGCCTTGACAATATTTAGAATTTCAAACCACTGATAAATAGATCTTCAAAATTATTGGCTCACTTCGACATACAGCATCATAACCAATCGCTGGTAATTTCCATGAGGCCATTGATATCAATTTAAAGCTGCATACAAGAGAAAATTTGAAAAGTGAGCATAAATGTTAACTCCAAAATTCATAACAGAGGTATGGCATCCCAAAGGCAAAGTAGCTACTGAGTTGATGAAACAACCAAAAGGAGGGCAAATTTTTCAGAAAGAAAAATACCTATGAAGTTGAAGGCTAGGAATATATGAGCGAATTTGTAAGAAAGAAAAAGATGATAAGGTAGTGCTAGAGATCACAAATGGAGCAGTATTTCCAATTGCAGAAAGGGACCGTTAGACTATCCCAAGTGTCAGTCCTACTGCATGGAGAAGCTACGAATGGAGAGAGTTTTCTAGAAAGAAAATAATTGAAAAATTCATTGCAAGTAACATCTTAGAACTCTCAATGTAATTCGGTTTAATTATTGAAGTCCAGGTAGGACTCTGTATACATCCAGATAGCAGTTCTGATAGGACTCAAGTTCTGTATATCTAAACTTCTTATTGACGTCGGTTTTACATATTCATATATATGGAGGATTAAGGCTGGTATTCTAAAAAAATTATCTTTCTTATTATGGGAGCTATATGATAAGAAGTAACCTTCTCCTTTTAATTAACTGATACAGTATATATGCTATATGCTCATGTGATCATGTCACCATGCACATCTAAGCAAATAACAACAGTCTCACTTATGGTGATTTTCAAGAGAGATTATTAACTGGATCTTCCTGAAATTGGAAAAGAAAGGTTTATTAAATTGTCCCCTGAAGAAAATCTATTTATTTGAGCAATGTCAAGTTTCATTGCCTTGACCCACTGAAAAGCAGTCTTTAATTTTCAGTACCTTGTGTTTGGGCTCGTTACAATGATGAGAGTAGAGAGTGGCATGAAACTGGCAAATTGTAGATACGTTGCAAGTTAAATTGAGTAATCATTGAAGTGTATCCATGGCGATTAGAGCAAGCAGGCTACCGATAGCAGTATAGTCCCACTTCGATGGAATCTCATCAAGTATAGAAAATCTATGCCCACACCATTTTCTTCTCCCTAGAGGTTAATTGCTGCAATACCTGAACACCAGAAATGCAAAGCGCTTGAATTGGTAGCTTGGAAGCCAAGCATGAAGGATAAGAGACATACTTCAGTAGGTAGGCCTGAAGCTATTGCTGAAGAACTCAGTGAGGACTTGCAAAGTAGAGGCACTAAAAATAGAAGATTGAAGGGGTCAAATTGGATGGAAAAGAGATACTAAATTGAATGGAGATCTGTCAGACATGTTCAGTCAATAACACAAACACATTGCGTGCTGCATAACATAAGGCAAATCAAGAGCAAAATGGTGGGTGCTGTCACTGCCATCCCCCTCGTGCGCCTCTCTGATTATCCACTGTTATCACCATTCCTCAAGGAGGGGCGCAGATGCCATGGTAGAGGTTCGACCT
The DNA here is from genome assembly GCA_022530915.1 of Paspalum notatum. Lineage (NCBI taxonomy): Eukaryota > Viridiplantae > Streptophyta > Magnoliopsida > Poales > Poaceae > Paspalum > Paspalum notatum. The sequence continues at coordinate 7,343,095 of CM039691.1, forward strand.
TCCGGTCTCTAACCAGTTCTTGTCTCATCCCGGACTGATCCATTGCTGTGCCACGCTCGGGCTTAGAGTCACCAAGGAGGCGGTGCAGGTGCTTGGTGGCCACGGGGACTGGGGAAAAGTTGCTCTGCGCCCACTCAGTCTGCGGTCTATCCTCCTTCTGACCTGGTTTTGAGAAGATGAACTCTGCTCCGACAGCCTTAGCTTTGCGGTGGTCTCGCTCGGCAACATGGAGGAGGTGTGGATCGCGCGCCTGGGCGGCGATGGCTGGGGCTAGGACAGAGCCGACGGGGCCCCGGGGTGGTGACGCAGAACGCACAAAGAACCAGCCGCTTCCGAGGGGAGGCGCGGAGTTGGCCGAGCCAGTGGAGGGTGCGGCGTGAGGGCGGACGCCGGCGGGGTGGCAGCCGCGCGATGGAGGCCGGAGGCCAGTCGAGAGGAGTTGTCGAGCCAATTCGCAGCTTAACGGGCCGGTTAGTTCTAGAGTGTTCGTGAGAGTTCAGATCGGGAAGACACACACATCCATCCGCATCGGACGGGCCAGATCGTAAGAAGAGGAAATCCAACGGTTAACGGGCTATAGGGTTACGTAGATATCCTACCTGTTTGCGTTTTGGTGCAGATTTCGTACTTGAAAAAGTTATCGTCCTAAAAGAGGATAGATTTCGAAGAGCACACTATAAAATCAAAAGGAAAAATTTGGTAGTAGGTCCAATCACACAAGAAGAATACAGCACCATCCATTGGTTGAGCTATGCGCAGCTGTCAGTGATAGAAACAAAACTCTGCACCATACCGAACAATATAAATAAACGTGATTTGTGCATTGTTTATAGCATCTTTAGTCAAATCTATTCTATAGCAGCATGTACCCAACACACATGAACAGAGGCTCCTAGCTATCTAGGCCTCCATAAACCTAGATTAAAGATAGATAATGCATGCTGGAGAAATTCCCACCGTTTCCGATTGATCAATCAAGCAAAGAAAATTAGATTACTGACAGTGACAGACATGTGCTTTGAGGGTTGGGTGAGGGTCCACATCTCCGGCGGCTTAAGCCATTAATCCAATCCTCCCCTGGTTTTGTTAATTCAGATTTCGGTGAAGTTGATACCCTACTGATACTCGCATTGGCTCGTTGCCTCGTTGGAGCAATGAAGCGTGGTAGGTTGATAAGGTTTTTGTTGTCAAGTACGCCTGCTTGATCCGCCGCAAGCTAGAGGATTTGATCCGGATGCGCTCTGCCTTGTTCTGTAGCTAGCGTAGATCGGCGCATGCAGGGCGATCATGCCGATCGCCGATCGTTTGGAGATATACTGCCCTTGTGGCAATGAGTGATCTCCGACGGCTGATTCCCTCGACTCGGCTCATGATTTGGTGAGAATCAAGTCGTTTTGTTAGGACCCATACGGCAGCAGGTTTCACATCAAAATCCTTTTTTGTAGTTTTTTCTGATAAAATATTAAAAATCCTTCTTGATACTAGTAATTCTTTACGGTGCTCTCAGTCAGGATGCACATGTATAGACACGCATACACCAACTGGGACTATGGTCTGGCCATTGATTGGAATGATCATGCAGCAGCAAGCATGCTCTGACGTGACATTTCCATGATCCGGGCTCCACGTGAAACAGTGACTGAATTCAGAAAAAAAAAATTTGAGGAACTTACTAATCAAATGCACACTGTTCCAGCCGGTATGGTGCCCCGCATGCCGATAAACGTCGCACCGAAATTTCTGTGCGGCGTTCAGTGGTCGGAATGGGCTGCAACTAGTGTTTTCTTATAAGGACTGAAAATGTATTTAGGCTGCAACTGTGTTGATGTGCTGAAGCAGGCAGTCCCTGCCTGAAAAATTAGCAATCATAAACAGTTGTGCATGCATATGTCTGTTCAACGTCGTTAGTCCGTCAGCGTCCGAGCTAGATTGCACCAATTAAGGTGCATAGATTGCGCGCGGCACGTCGCGTCAGTCTCCTGTATAATTTCGGGCCTTTTTATTGGCACCAATATTAGTAGTATTTCGTACACATTTGATCTGAACACACACAGTTTGATTAGTATTAGGTGCTCTGATCGATGGTGCTTCGCTTTTGCATCCATCTGTACCCTAAAGACTTGCATGTATGGTAGTAGTTGCCTCCTCTCCAACCTCTGAACCCAATTTAAATAATTATAAACTCTAATAAAGTCCAAAGTCCAAAGTCCAAATAGACTTCGTATTCTTTTGTTTCTATTTGTTTTTCTTGCAAAGACAAGTGCGGGACACCGGTTCAATTCAGAGGTGTGTATGCATGTCACACTGTACGTTTGCTCAAATGCACGCATCATCAGTATACTTTAATCAGAGCAACTACTACTAATCATTTGATCTGTCCTCTAATTTCCTTGCAGCGAGACTCATGGGAGCCAGCACCCAAAAGATCGTCCAAAAGAAGCTTACATAAACAAAGCCAAAGAGGATACCACTCCATTAGCCTTACTCTGTGGCCATATATATCTTCCATTCTTCTACTGCCAAATGATTTAATTATAAAGGCATCCAACAGTGACCTTTTAGATTCTTCTCTCCAACCTCCAACCCAAATTTTAGATTTTTTATGCCTGAGGCCCACAAAGTAATTAATCAAAAGGTTATGACTTGGAAGAGTGATTAAAGACTATTAACTTGGTCCGGATTGAAATATCAGGTCATTGTTATCAATTAATAAATTAAACTAGCAGTATAGGGATTTGGTTCCCAATACCCATACAAGACACGCATCAACGTTGCAATCATGGGAGGGTGGATCGGACACCAAACTATTGCCTCACACCCCGTATTTTTTTAAGGCAATGGTACTGTACCCGATAAATAAATTAAACGCTTCAATGCATATTTATACTACCATTGTTTTAAATTTTAATCCTGAGCCCATCGGTGATTAGAAAATGCTCAGGGCTGTGCGTTAGAGGGCAGCGCGTTTTCTGACGAGCAGTAGGAGGAATCGGCGACAAATCAAGCTTAGCGGAGTACAAGCCCCCATGTCGTGTTCCATGTTGTTAATCCTCTAAAAACTGGCTAAGCATGTATTAGATGGAGACAGCCAAGAGGATGAGTAGGACTGGGCCCAAATTAAAGTGACCTGACAGACATCACGCAACTAATTGCTTGAGCACCAAATGGTGGTGACCATTGACCAAGATCATCCCCGGTCAGGTAAAAAGGAAGTTCACGTGGCTTGGGAAAAAAAAAACATAATAGACAAAGATACCTCCGGCCTTTGCTAGAATTAGAAGTGGTTCAGATTCTTAAAACAACATCATAGGACAAGCTTTCCCTTAAGTTCTAGCTAGGCAGCTCTTGGTGGGCTTCCTTTTGAGGTAGTCCCCAAGTCGAGCTAGCCACATCCACCATTCAAAGGCTTCGTTTGGCACGGCTCTTACCGGCTCTTGCTACAGCAGAGTAGACTCTATTGACTCTCTAGAGCCAGGCTGATATAAACTCTGCCAAAAAGGACATACGTTTAACCCATCAATATTTTCAATCTGACAAACTAGGCTCATTTTAAAGTCATTGTGTCTAGGTGGCAACTGGCCATCGTCAATCTGCTACAAGTCGCATCTTTATCGACTCTAGGAGACCTAAACGGGCGCACACATGCAAAATCCGTGCATTTGGCCCTGTGTTCAACTGAGCGCCCACACTGGACTTCATCCTCACCGCAGATGCTACGTTGCTCAATCCCTCACAGTGTGTGGGTGGTTAGTGATCTCCTTTCCCAATGGTGGCTAACCGCTTGTTTACCTAGTTACCCTACTTGTGCGTCACCTCGGTTCGCTGCCCTACTCGTCATCATTCTTGGTCTTTGTTGTTTAGTGTGCTTAGGTAGCTAGGTGAAAAAATCCTTTGTCATTGGGGTTTTCCACTGATAGGCGGACAATAGTGGCATATTTGGTGTCAAATCCTTGGTGAAGGCATTGTCCGACTTATCTTTCCACACTGTACTCTACCGATGTTGATCGTTTGTGTTGGTTATGGTGTAACCTTAGAGATGTCATAGTTCTTTAATTGCTCTATCATTTAGGAACCAAGCGGTGTTTTCCCTATTTTCCTTGCTTGGGTTGGTTGTGTACACTTCTTGTTGTGTGGTGTTCCTATAGCTTTTAAGACTTTTATTGAACCTGCGCCGTTATAATTTCGGTCGTCACGTTAGGCAACTGACACCAGGAAGTGTAAAAGTATGTGCAGAATAGAACACTATAGAGACATTGTAGACAGAATGGAGTTTGAAATAGAAGGTGGGATAGATGACTTATTGACAATAGCCTTAACGAAACACGAGCTCAGGCACATATTCTTAGGATTGGACACTTCAGTGTGTGCACCCACCACGACTTGAACTTTGGTGGATGGAGTCATGCACCTCAGACTCTTTACTCTATAGTCGTTGATCGATTTGTTTCCAAGTCGTCACAAATAACGTACATTCCTACTTTGTTGCTGCTGCATGATTTGGGTATGGGAGTCACGTTTCATTACCCGGCACAAAAACAAGAGCGCCGCACCACAGTTGAAAGAACGTAACACAGCACATCATCATAAGAAGGAAGAGTTGAAATGGGTGAATCTTTGTTCCATTGCAATGTACATGGACGCATTTGACCAGACTCCATAGATCTTATTAGGAGGTAGGAGAACATCTCAAGAAAAAAACTGCAGAAAATCCGAGATGGAATCGAGTCAATATGGATCCGAAAGAACCGCGCTTGTGAGCTGCACAACACAAACAATTGTTGCCTACTCTACCCCCTGCTCAAAACGCCGGAATCGCAGAACGATTTGCCGCCGCCGCGCGCGGCGCTTCCGAGGCTCTCGCTCTGCTCTGGCCACCGCGGTCGGCAGTCAGCACGCGTAGTACTCGACGAGCTCGTCGAGCGACTCCGGCTGCGGGTCCGCGTTCTGGAGCATCCAGAGCAGGTGCTCGAACAGCACGACCTCGCAGCCGACGACGGTAGTGCAGCCCGCGCCGGCGCCGGCGCCGGCGCCGGCGGAGCCGCCGCCGCGGTCGACGAGGGTCTGGAACAGCGGGTGGCGCACGAGGTCCTCGGCCACGAGGTAGCGGCGGCGGGACGTGCCGACGTAGACCGGGTGCAGGCCCTTGGGCACCTCGTCGGCGCCGTGGAACGACGCGGCGCGCGCGAGGCCGCCGGCGTTGCCGTTGCCGTTGCCGGCGGCGAAGCGGTCGTCGTCGCCGTCGGCCTCGGCCGCGCCGGGCGGCGAGGGCGGCGCGCGGGCGATGCGGCCCGACGAGTGCCACCTCCGGATCATGCACCGGAGCTTGCTCAGCCCGCCCTTCTTGGCCATTGGCGCGCGGCGGCCGGCGAGGCGAGGCAACACCACCAGGCGTCCAGGTAGAGAGGCAGAGGCCGGCGGATGGTTTGGAGACGGAGGGAGAAGCGAGCGAGCGAGGACACACGGCGATGATTGGGAATGGGATGGAATGGAAAAATACGGAATGCTGCAGGAGGGGACGCGGGGGGCGTCGCCGTGGTTATATAATGGGTGGTGGAAGGGGAGGAAAGGTGTGGTGGTGTGCCCGCACCGCACGCATGTCGGCGGTCGGCGGAGGTGCGTCGGGACGAGAGAGGCGAGGCAAGTGGGCGGACGGCAGCGGTAAAATGCACAAACTGCAGTCACAATATGTATATGTATAATAAACGGCTGCTATATCTTGCCCATCCTGTACAGTTCACATGTATAAATGTTTGTACAGATTGGTGCACTCAGCCGGGTCTCACTGGTACTGGTATGTGGGCATCGGCCAGCTCTGGAACCGCCGCCGACCTGTGCGGCGATCCCGTGCCGCGGCGTGGCGTACCATGCGTGAACCTGCACGAGATCTGAGCTGAGGAACGCAGCTGCTGCTGCTGCTGCTGTCTTGCACACTGCAGTGCAGATCCGTAGAGCGACTTGTTTGTGCTACCTAGGCTAGGCTCGTAGTCGTAGCGCCACAAATGTGACCGACCGGCTAGCTGGGGACATGCGATGCATGCAGATGCAGATGCAGCTGCCAGCCTGTGTGTGTGTTTGTGTGTGCAAGTTGTATTGTATAGGACGGGAGGGAGTGGCTGCCGCTAAAGGACACCGGGATTTTGCTGCTGACAACATATCACGGCGTTGCGAATGCGTTCTGTTTTATGCTGAGCGGAGAAAAATTTGGCGGTTTATGTGTCTCTGTATATTACCTTACCTTCTCTCCACCTTGTGTTGCCGTACGTGCTGGTGGGCATTTCCCCCATTTTTCCTCTTACTTTTCCTCCTCTTCTTGTTGTATGCTATGCAAACTGGAAAAATTTCTTGTGCAGATACATACACCACGTTCGCAACTACAAAAAAGGCATAATAGTGTTTCCCATATAGTCACGTATGCAGAGCGAATAAATTAATACTGCCTCTGGCACACAGATTTGCTTCGAGTGTCAGACATCAACAACACCTTGACTGAGAGAGTGCTCGTTTCGGGTGGTATTTGCGGCGCGACGCCAAGATGCAAATGCAGTCCAAACGAGGACGAGCGCTCCCTTGAGGTAATAGGACATGAGTACGTGACTATAACCCTCCATTTTAACAAAGAGGATTTACACCAGCCAAAATGTTTTACTACAGCCCTCCTGGACATAGCACCGACCTTCTAAATATTTATTTATAATATCAAACGAGCATCATTAGATCCATTATGATATTGATTTTTCATAGCTTGCTTCCTTGATGTGGTAGGTGTTAATACTATTCTCCGTCCCTAGACTTGATCAAATTTAGAACGAATATTTTGACTCTTTGAATCTCCGAATACGAATACGGATACATACACGACATTAAATGTTCTGGTGGTGCAGATATTGAGCTTTCTATTTAGTCTCTGAACCCCCTTCAATTAGATGGACACACATAATATCTGTGTTCCACTTTCATGCATGGTGTATGCACGCATGCATGCAAATATGGTTAGCTTCCTTTTTAACTTGATAATTTCACTTATTTTGATGCAAAATTTTAAATCCTAAAACATCAACGAAGGGAGTAACAGTTTAATTCCTTTCAGGTGAGGAATACTTTAACTATAATAGTTTATTTATACAGGCTAACACAAGAACAGAGAACTGAGCACCAACCTAATTAGGTCTCCGGTAAACCTAAGATAATCTAGGAGAAATTATATTTGCTTCCGATTGATCCGACAAACAAGCAGTTTACTGATGGTGACATACATGTGCAGGCGGAGTTGGGCGAGCGTCCCCATCGATCGCCGGCCAAATCATTCCCATGGTGAAGGTCTTGTTAAATCAGAGAATTCGGCCAGATACCCTGATGCCTAATAATCGCATTGGTTTGGAGTAACGAAACGGGCTACGTTAATAAGTTTTTGTTGTCAATTACTCCGCTGCTTGATTCGGTCCGCCGGAGCTAGGGGATTGGATCCGGATGCTCCCTGCCTTGTTCTGTAGCTACCGTAGATTGGTGTTGCAGGGATCGCGGGTATCCCTCAGGGATTTCTGCCGTTGTGGCAATGAGTGAGCTCGATCCAACTAATGATTTCTCAATGTTAGCATTATTCCTAAGATTATACTAAGCAAGAGGACGAATTTCTTGTGATATATACTGGTAACCTGGATGCATGAGCATGGGCTCTGTTTTTTCTGTGCGGGCATAATTCGATCCTCTGTTCTCACTTTTCTGTATGACTGCGCGCAATTCTATTCTTTGTTAGACTGTTGTCTGTTTTCAGCTGGTGCTTGTTTGGTATCTTACCGTTACGAATTGGAGACCGTAAAATTAGCACTATTTTTAAAGCGAAAAAGCAACAGTTTTAAAACGCGCTACAAAAATAGAGACAAGAGATCGATGGTTCAAATCTCCGTGCTGACAACATTTAGCGTATTAATTAAAAAACAGATTTACTCTATTTCAGCTGACCGATAGCTTGTTTTGCTAGCCGTCGACGTCTTTGTGCATGCGATCTCCCGTGGACGCTCGCAATGACGTGGCCCAGGCGGACGCAAGCGCCGTGCAGAAGCTGATTTCGCTATTTTTCTGCGTAGAGGCGTGTGCTATCTGGCTCAGCTTGGCCTCTCCTTGGCTCTGGTTCGGCTGGGCTCATTCAGTGGGGTGGCTGCTTGAAACGATAAATGCCAGCCCACAACTATGCCTCAAGTCTGTCTTTGGCTGTGTGTGACCCGACTATTTTTCTGACTCTTTGTTTCCGTGTTTGCACAAGTGTGTGTGGGCGTGTGTCTGTTTGTTTACGTGTATGTCTAAATAATACATATGTATCTGTTTATCTGTCTTTATGTGTGTGCGTGCGCACGTGTGTTTGTTTGTCTATGTTTTGTGTACTGTATAACAAGATTACGTGTAATTTTTTATGGCAATACCGTCGAACGCTCTGTGTCTATCTGTCTACATGTATGTCTAAATAATATCTATGTGTTTATTCGTGTGTATGTGTGCGCGTGTGTGTTTGTTTGTCTGTGTTTTTGTGTGTTTTTTGTGTAATATGTAATAAAGATTATGTGTAAATTTTTATGGCAATTTTGTCAGACGCTCTGTGTCTATTTGTCTACGTGTATGTCTAAATATTATGTGTGTTTGTTTATCTGTGTTTATGTGTGTGTGGGTATGCGTGTGTTCGTTTGTCCGTGTTTTGCGTATGTTCCGTGCGCATGCCCAAGCGTGTGGGTATAGATGTGTTTTTGTGTGTAATACACATTAAAGACCATGTATAAATTGTTATGGCAATACTGCAGCAAATAAACTTATCATTTCCTACGGCATCAGGTGCATTTGGAATTTATAATTTTAATTTTTATGTGTTCTTTCTATTGTTCTCGTTATATTCTCTAAATGTTTGAGCTCTTACGGAGATGTCATAAAAATTTATAGCCACAGCAAGGGTGATACAGTAGCAGAAAAGAAAAATAGAGCTACAGCCTACATAGACAAAGCAAGGGAGTCGGCGTGACAGCCATCAGCTGGAGCTTGACGTGCCACAGCTCGGTAGCTTTGCTTGGTAGCCTGGTACGGGGCTACGGGCGGGGTGGTGGAGCTGGACAGGACGCGCCGACGTGAGGTGACAGCTGAGCCGAAGAACAGCAAGGGCCATGAGACCACTGGACACGAGGAAAGCTAGCTGACGTTGGATTAAAATCTAACGGCCAGGGTGGGTGACTGATCAAAAACATTTTGTCAGTCACCTGATAAATAGATAGACGCATTAAAAAAAGCCAATCACAGCAAATGTATAGGCAAGAGATCGAGGGTTCAAATCTCCACGCCGGCAATATTTAACATATTAATTAAAAAAATAAAGCCTATAGGAGTAGGAGACCACGGTTCAAATCTCCATACCGGCAACATTCGGCGTATTAATTAAAAATATTATTATTAATTATTATTATTATTAATTAGAAGGCTAAAAGATTCGGATCCATTAGAGAGCGATATCTAAATTAATATTTTCATTGGAGAACAAAATCTCAATAATTAATTAAAAAATATGTAGTCCATATGGTTTCACGTGAAACACACAGCCGTATAGTATCTTCCCAAATATTGAAAGCGCTAGATACATTACTTTTCTAATGTCACGTAAATATGAGCATAGATCGTATAGGTATTTTGCCATGTTACAGTGGTACAAAACAATTTATGCTATTTTACACAACAAAATAGAGAAATATATACTTCATCTTTTACCTTCGAGGAGGTCAAAAATCATCGTATCAATCTATTTTCGATAAATTAAATTCATGATCTACAGTTATTTCAGAACATTATAGCAATTGTCTAAAGAAAAAATAGATAAGATATGTATAAGTTTTGAATTTCCAACTTCCATCACTGCAAAATTTATCTATGAATTGATAACACAAATGTCCCGTATAACTATAAATCTTACGAAAACATATTTATGACACTAATATCTCATGTGACTCTGAATCTTGTGAGAACGTAGGTTTATAGATAATTTTACTATTACTAATTCAAAGCTCTAAAAGATGTGTTAATTACGAGGTGTTCAAGAAAAATAGATAAATTTCAAATATTCTCACACAAAAAAATAAAAATATCCGACCGTCAATTTAGCGGCGTTTACAATGCAATAGTATCAATTGTATGGATAATCTAAAATAACTCTCATAACAATTGAAAACATCTAACCATTAATTAGATAGATTAAAATATTAATAGTGATTAGATAGGATCTTTTTTAAATAATTACACACATGCACAATTATAAAAATGGTCTAAGTCTTAATTAAATTTCTTATGCTACGGTAAAAATCATATAAAATAATCTCTCAAAGTTATATCTAAATTAACCATATTTAATTGTTATGATAAAATATCTAAAATAACTATTTAATTTTATATTAAAATTATCTATATTTTGATATATACATAATAATATGTGTGTGTCTTGAGACTAGCTCGTGCGACGCACGGATTGATGAACTAGTATATAGAAACAAATAACTTGAATTTTATGGCTTATGCGCAATAACTTGACCAAATTTCAGCATTTCGACTATGTTTTAAGGCTGCGCCTGCATAATACGTACTACTCCGTAGATCAATTGGGTGCCCGGTTGGACGACTTTGATCGGAACCATCAGGCATCAGCCAGCACGCTCTGACGTGACGTTTCCATGAGATACTCCATGTGAAACAGTGACTGAATTCAGAAAACGTTTTCCGCATTCACTGTTCCAGCATTATCAGTTTAGTCCGTTCAAACAATATTTAAATGCTGCATGGCCATTTATTTCATTCCTTGGATTATTTTGCCCGTTCTATAAAAAAAAAAGAAGGATAACCTTCTCTCCATCTGAAATCCTGAATACCATATACGTTGCACTAATATCAGCAGCGACAAACTAGGAAGAAAAGTGAGAGGGTATGCTCTATATAATCATTAAAAATCATTAAGTTTACATGGTTGGAAATTGCGGGCACACCAACACATAAGGACTAGTTTGGCAACTTTCTTTGCATAGGGATTGAAGTAGACCTGGGCATTCTTCGGGTCGGATCGGGTTCGGGTCGGGCCGAAAAAAACCCGGTGTTTTCTGAGACAGCCCGAACCCGATCCGGCGGTCGGATCAAAAAATCGAGCCCGCACCCGGCCCAACAACCGGTCGGGTCGGGTTCGGGCAGGTCGGACCAAATCTGTGTAAATTGTCGGGTTCTTCAGGTTTTTTTCTAATTTCAGGTCAAAATTCTTAGTCCGGACCTCTGAAATACCCTCGGTTCTCTCCAATTTCTATAAAAAATGATGTTGCCAAACTAGCCCTGAGTGTGGGGCTTATTAGACCCTCGCTACCATCAACATAGCTCCGCCCTTGGATATCATGTAGGCAATAGGCCTGAAATGGAATAGAGCACGCTGGACACAACTCCAGAGTTACACAAGATGGAAGAGGGAAACATGTAAAGGACAAAAAAACAAACAAACCTTCCATCACGGAAGCACCAATTCAGTAGTAGCTCATTGACTCATTGTTAACACACAATCAAGTAGGTTTTGATCCATGGTTGATCGCTTTTGGCATCCATATGGCCCTGATCGTTTGTAGCTTACTGTGTCTGCTGCTGTGGCTGTATGCGCAATACTAAAACATTGCAGCTACACAACATAATACAGTTAAGCAGCTCAGCAGCAGCAAAAAGAGAATCACAAATGATCAAGCAAAAGTCCTGTGGGTCTCTGAGACCATCTCCAACGGTGTGGAGTAAATAGAGTGTCTATCCTTATTTCTTCACTATTCCAACTACCTTCCTCTCTGTCTACAGTGACGCTATAGGCAGTCCATTTACTCCATCTACTAGAGATAGCCTGAGTGGTAGTCATAGTACGTACGGTATCCAGCTTTTGAATCCAAATATAAATAAATAAACTCTCAAGTCCAGTCCAAATAGACTTTCTGTTGTTTCCAACGAGCAACCGTTCCTTTGCACACTCAAGTGCGACACATCTATACAATCATACAATTGAGAGAGAGAGAGAGAGGTGGTTGTCAAGTGCTAATAAAATAGAGCGACGGCCACACAGACACAGTACCATACTCGAATGCACGCATCAGCATATACTTTAATCACAGCAACTATGGCTGTGCTAATCATTTGATCTCTTTCATGTCCCTGCAGGAATCAAGGGTGGCAGCCACAAGATTAGCCAAAGGTCACCAATCCATTTGCCTTACTCTGTAGGCATGCATCTCCATTCTTGGAGATCGTCACCATCCCTGACCAATATTTAACAGAGGAATTCAACATCACCATTTTGGATTCTTCTCTCCAACCTAATTTTCCATCATACCGGCTTGAGGCCCCGTAGACACTATCGATCAAACAGGGCCCAAGATTACAAGTGTAGTACTTGAAGACAGTTGAATTCGTGAAACCAAGAGTATTTCGCTTGTGTGTGTGTGTGTGTGTGTGTGTGTGTCAACTAGCACTGGGGATTTAGTTTCCCATTCACACGAAAGACACGAATCAACGCCACAATCATGCATGGGAGGGGCTGGGCACCAAACTCCTAATAATAATCCCTCAACTACACCCTATCTGGTTATTATCTTCTTTTATTAAAATAAAACTCCTTTTATTAAAATAAAATGACATGATGCTTAGTAGCGGTACTACTAATGAACGCTTTCAGAACATATATTTCTGTCATTTTAAATCTCATCCTGAGCCCATCGTCGGTGATTAGAAAAATGTTCAGGGCAGCGCGTTTCTTGTGAAGCTAAGAGCCTCATGTCTTCCCCCCAGTTCAATTCAATTAATGTCGTCGATCGATTTTGGGCCTCTCTCCATCGTTTAATTAACTAAAACTAAGCATGGCCGCATGGGCTAGCTTAGCTGGTGGCTAATATAATCAAGTACAGTTGCGACCACCAGAGTCCAGAGAGACTGATACACAGAAGACAGGACGCAAATGTGATCATACGCACCTCTAACGTGTGACAAACTGACGTCTCCAAATGAGAGTTAACAGCCGCCTCTAACGTGTGGATATATATGATGTGGCGTGGCCGCCGGCGAGACGGTGCTGGCCGAGTGGGCGAGTGGCCCTGGGGCGGCAATGTACCTGCACGCAGTGGCAGCAAACACGGTCGAGTGGAGGCTTTCGTTCGTTCCGCCAGGCTGTAGTGGCTGCACGCTGCCAGCCGGCCGGTGCATCTCTTATCCCCGGCCGGTCGTCGCGCGCGTGCTACACAGCCTACAGCAAAGGTGTGTGCACGACGACACTAGTTTGTTTTCAATTCGTCTTGATAGATAGATAGATATAGATAGATAGATATATACATACCTCATGCATGATGCATGCTTGCTTGGAGTTGTAGGAGTGAAGCACATGCATGCATGCGTGCATGCCCCAGCTGCCGCCCTCTGTTTCGAGCGAAACAGCGTGCGCGGCGGGCCGGGCCCGAGCCCGTGCGTGCACGCCGGCGGCGGGACTGCTGTGTAGCAACCATCCAGTTATCCTGTCTGATACCGTATGAATAATCCTAGCTGCTAGCCAGAGCCAGTGCAATGATGTGCTACAACTGTTTCCTAGTCTTCCTCTATGATCTATCGTTCCCGCTCGAAACGTCTCGATCGATCGATCGAGATGAGCCCCCAACTGTGAACTGTGCGTACACCTATCTCTGGTCTGGTGGACCGACGTACGTACGTTTGTCAGCATGCGCGCGCGGCGCGTGTATATATTATATATGCTATGCTATGCTATGCCGTATACGTGTGGTCGATGGCCGTGCACGTTGCATTTGGCCTGTGCGGCGCCTAGATATATACAAATAAAAAACCGGGGCGCACACAGGACAGGACGCAATCGACCGTGGCGCCGTGCATTTCTGTTGCTTGCTTTCCATGTTAATCCTGTGGCAATGGATGCCTGAGATACCATGGCCTGCAACCAGCGGACCGACACAAAGCAATCAGTGGCTGGCTGAGCAGGCCCGCCTCCGCCCGCGGGCCGCGGCCCATGCTGAGTTCCGGTAACAGGCCGCCGGCTGGGCTACCCGCCACAGAGCCCAGGCACAGCACTAGGCCCCCTCGATTACACGGCCCAACCATGCATCAGCTAGCTAGCGACGGCACGAGCTTAGCTAAATGCTTTTTTTTTACTGAAACAAATGCTACAGCTCTTGGCTCTTGTACAGGTCCTGAGCTCTTCTAATCATGAACACTGTTGCAAATAGAAAAACACCGCGAAATGAAGCGGATGCAAAAGTAACAAGGATATATACTTTTTTTTTTTTTTTGAGGAGACAGGAGGGGGAATTCCCCTACTGATATATTAATAACATATAAAAAAGGTACAAAGGATATATACTTATATCACTAGAAAATGTTGACAGAAAAAAAAAACATGGCATCACAGGAAAAACCACATGTTGTGTGTCTCAAACCGATCCCAAACTGACGCCGACTTATTCGAAACTTACACCCGATTATGACATATAGATCAAGCTTCAAAACCATACCAATATTACAGTACGCATAGGAAACATCAAGCCACACAACAAGTTCTGGAGCTTATAACAAAAGCAGAAGTAAATGACCAAATACGCAATCATAATAAAAGGTGTGCTTATTTGACAGCAAGTTATACCACAAATAAGTCTTTTGTGACGACTGCTCCATCCCCCATCATGCACGCATCGAGCCTGCAGCGTTTCCAAATAGATACAGATATTTAGTTTAGAGAAAAAACGGAAGTAAAAAAAGGAATCATGTTAAATCAACAGAATCAAGACTAGTGGTAAGGAATTGGGTGCATCACCGTACTTTTGTTGGCTGTGATGACCTTTCACTTGGTGCTAGGTAGCATGCCATCATAGAACTTCCACATACTGATCTCAGCTGCAACATCCTCACTAACATCACCTTGTAGAATGGAACACATGGCTCCATTTTCCATCTCCTGGAGGGTAGGCTGCTGATCTATTTTTGTTGCAGTATCAACACCACCAGTACCCATGTTCAAGGGGGGAACATCGGTTGTGGCATTACTCAAAGTAGGAACAGATACGTCACCATTTCTTTCTATCATCCTTGATGGACCACCATAAGTAGGCTGGTTGAACATTGGCATGGTAGCATTATTATGTGGTAAGAAACTAGCCTCATTGCCCAATCCATTGCCAGAACCAAATGCAAACCTGATTTGATTTGAACACTCTCCCATCGCCCTTGGGATCTCATAAGAAGCATGAGCCTGTCTCATAGAGAGTAAGCCAAATCCATTTTGAGTTGAACACTCACCCATCATTGGGATCTGATAAGGAACATGAGGCTGTTTCGTAGAGAGTAAGCCAAAGCCTGTGGTAGAAATGGAGCTACCTTTGTTGCCACTGAAGTTCACCACAGAGAACAAATCCTCATTTGAATTATTTGTAAGGCCTGCCCAGTCATTGGTGTTCAACTCATGTGTTGGAACAAGCATTGTTGACATCGCAGTGATAATTGGTATTGGTGCATTAGCCATCATCCTTGGTGGTGCTTCATCAGGGAAATTCACCTTAGCCTTATTGCCTCTGATATTGCGGGCCTCAGCATCGTACGCCCTTGCCGCAGCTTCTGGCGTTGGATATGTGCCCAGCCAAACACGAACACCCTTTCTAGGATCACGGATTTCAGCCGCCCACTTTCCCCAAGGACGTCGACGGATGCCCCTATAAGGGTTCTTACGCTTCAACTTTGGCCTTGCAACACCACCTACACCAGTCAGAACTGGTTTTCGAATGGCCGCGACATCTATTAGAAATAGTGTTAGCATTTATTTCATAATGCGCCTTCGTATACATGGAAAGAGAGTTTTGATCGAAAATACATGCATATAGTAAGTAAATAAATAAAGAGGAACATCAATCGTTTATAAGTTACTAGCTAGACAGGGAAATGTATGGTTGGGATTAATGTGAGTTGTCAATTGGCAAAAACCCAATGGATGAAAAATAAGAATACCAAGTGGAAAGTACAAAACTAGTGGAACCAGTACCAAAGGAGTGGTATGATCGGAGGATTGTTTGCCAACATGGCCATGTAGACCATTTACACACCGTTTAAACGCTACTCAGTGGTCAACTTTGTTGGCCATGTGGCCAGTATAATCCATTTAATCCTATATATAATCTATTTTTAGCTCGTTTACACAGTCACGTAATCCGACTAGTAATTGCTAAACGATTGGTGACCGACTGTTTAGCATTTACCGTTTAGGTTAACACTAGGATTGGAACAAAAAAATATGGGACCAGTACAAAATATAGATATTCTTTTGTAAAAGGCAGTTTCTAAATCAACGGCCAAGAAAACCCAATAAAAAATACTCTAAAAGTGCAGCTGGTACTTAGCAATCATTGTAAAAGAACTCGCTAGAACACTGTGAGAAAATACCTTGAAAGATATTCACAATGTCAAGAAGCAACTGAAAACAGAATGAGTCTAGTTCATGTGAAATGTCACATAAAAACAAATAAACCACTTATAATTCAAAACAACCAAAGATGCTTTTTACCTCGCCTTTTGAATTGTGAGAAGAAAATAAACACACAAAGGTGTGAGAAAATCCTAAACATAAGTATATGCCATCAACAAAACCAATCCCCACTCCTTACGAAATCATCAACCACAAAGTAATCCTACAATTTCTCAATGGAAAATAGAGTTCCCTAGCTTTACATGAAAATACTTAGTAGGGGAAAAACTCACATATATAGATTTACGTATGTGAATGCATATCTAGCGCACATATAAATATACAACTTCGTTAGAAAATCGTTACCTTTCTTGGAAAAATTGAGTCCAACTTTCTCTTGTGTTGACCCTAAGACATCCATGACACCATCCCTGAATGGACTTAGAGCCATAAGCTCATAGTGGCTCTCATCCTTCTCATCTTCTGCCTTCGAGAATGCTTGGAAAGCAGCTTCAAACTCATCATAATCCTCATCCACATCGATCTTCCACATCCTCTTTAGAAGACATTCACCATAGCTCTCTATCTTGTTTTCTCGAAAGGTTTCTTGACCCATCTCTACTGGTTTATTTGTGATTGGGGATGTTGGTGGCCTCATACTTAAGTCAGAAATGGCCAAGCCGTTACACATTGCTGGAACTTGGTTTTGACAACCTGGAATTCTTTCTTGGAATGCGTTTTAGTTTGGAGGACGCAGTAGTGGCACGGTATTTGTAAGATTGATTTGGCAATATACGATGGAATGTGCTAGAAGGATTACCAAACATGTGACTTTAGGGCATTAGACATGTGAAGAAAGACGTATTCTGCACACAATATTTTGTATCACGAAACGCGAGACAGGCATGCATCGTGATGCTACTTTGAAGAATTCTTTGTTTCCATGCTTTTATTGAGTATATAATCTTTTCCTGCTTTATTTTGCTTCTATTTTATTAGTATATTTCTATTCTCTATCTATCTTAAAATAAGGTGGGAGGCATGAGAGTTAGTTATTTATTGATGTACTGATGTGGCGGTTTGGATTTCGTGATGTTTGAAGAGCAAGCTAGCAAGTTTCGACAAATTCAACATGTGACACATTACAGACCAGAAGGCTCATCACATGAGACCTGATACATCAAAACTTTACTAGTGCCATACGTTAAGTAATGAGAATCACCATTATTGTTTATTGGTTTTTTGCTAAACCTCTAATCTGTATTAGTATGATCTTATTATATATACAATCGCATCATATGGTTTTACACCATGTATTCTTGTCTTTATATAGCTCTATGCCATGATGTTTGTGTTTGTGAATGTGTGATCCCCTTAATGCCCTTTATGGCATGCAGATATGGTTACCTATTAGACATGTATATATTCTTAAGTTATTGCCTCATGTTGCCTATATATGTATGTGTAACAAAATCTATGCTTCAATTCTCGTTTCTATGTATTTCAAATCATGTTGTCATCAATAGGTAAAAGAAGTTATATTGAATGAATCTAGGATCCTATGTTTGTTTACACGATTGATGACATTGTAATCATCATGGTTTTTTGTTGGTAGTTAAACAACCCTAATTTTGATTGCAAATTCTTGGTAAAACATGGATTTTGTACCAAGTTCTATGGATCTATTTTATGTAATGAGCTTCTAGAAGCCTTGCTGAGTTATTTTGATGCAAGGATCATAGCAAGTGAATTTGACCTGATTTGGGCATAGTGGTGTAATAGCTCGAAAATCACCCCTAAAAATTTCCCCTGACCATTCCATAATTCCAAATCGTTTCCCAAAATTGTGTTTTCTCGAGTTGCAAGAATGAGCTCAACAAAAATCCTTACAAAATTTCTAGACGTTCCCTGCAAAATATTCTAGAAATACAAATTCAAAAACTCAAAAATAAAAAAGAAAACCCTTCTCCCCTTCGGCCCACCTCCTGTGGCCCACTCACTTCCCTCCCGTTGCGGCCTGCCTCAGCCTAGCTCACCACTCTGTAGCCTCTCTCTCCTCCCCGCTCCCTCCATGCGATCCGCTACTCCTCCATGCGTGGCTCATTTCCCTTCCTTGCCCCGACGGCCTAGCTCACCCTCACGACATGTCTCCACTCCACCCCGACCTGTCCATCCATTATGGCCCACCCACTCTCCCTTCCTCGGTTTCTTCTTCCCCAGGCGGAACGGATGGGACACGCGTGCGTGCCTAAGGCTATCTCCAACAAGATACATATCCTTCATTCCTCATTTCAAACCCCACTGTGTCTAAAATGTTAGAACAATGTCAAATAGTACCAGAATCTTCAAAATGAGTACTATCGCAGGATTGCACGACGTAGATTCTCTGCGGTTATAGAGGCAAGTCACCTATGGCTTTCCACTGTTCCGATGTCGTCCATTTACAATCCAACAATTCGCGGACCATGTTTTTTTACAATGCGAACAGGAAAGCCCAGATGCCACTGTTGGCCCATAAGGCCCAGTTTGGGACTAAGGAACAGAGGAAGTGCGAGGATTTTCTCCATTACCTCCGCTCTGCGAGATTCGGCGGGATTCTCCGCGTAGTCCCTACCATTCTGGTTTGTTATCTTCCCATCTGGAGATGCAAGGCCAGGCCACGTTGACGACGTGCGAAGGCGCCGAAGCGTGCGACGTCGGCGGCGCATGGTGTCAGCACACACGGAGCTAACAGAGCGAGTGGCGTCCACGGTGCACGGAGCAACCGGGGCGAGCGGCGTCGTTCCACGTGGAGGCGTAGAAACAACAACATGGCCTAACGCTTTACAAAATAAGGGAGGTGTCTCAGACAGAGAGTAGAGATTAATACACAATATGCTAAAATGCCTATATGAAACACCCCCCTATTTTCTAGAGCGTCGGGCCATGTTGTTGTTGCGATGGTAATTCTTAACGTGAGATGAGATGAAAAAGCGCGCGTAACCGCAACGACACGTGACTTACCTTCTTCAAGGCAGACAATCTCAACTGGCCTAAGCATCCCATCGGCCGACTCCGCGACGCGTCGCGCCACACCACCGCTCACCCCAGGCTCATCGCTCCCATTGTGCGGGCCATCCCATGATCACCACACTTGCGCCTGCCACCATGATCAGCTGATCGCTTCAGCGCCTTCACTGCGCAAGTTGACGTTCGGCCACAATCACTGGCATTGATAGCAAGCAGCGGGCTGATGGCACAGTACCCTTCTCCTGCATATAAAAAGGTCATACCGAGGAGTGTCTTCCCTACACCACGAGCTCGCCGAGCTTCCTCCTTCCTCTCCAATGCTGCCGGCCCATGTTTTTTAACAGAGCACAGACGTCCTCAACGTTCTCCACTCTGAGGCCATCTTGGTCTGATTATTCTAGCGAACGAGAATCACCATGCCTCACTCTACCCCGACCACCTTCAAATCCTGGTTCGCTTGCTCGAGTAGAGCTCACCCTGCTATGGCAATGGCCATCCATGGCTGGCCATGCTCTACTCCTGAACCCGCACAAACAACCTCCAAACCCGAATACCCCCCATGGTTCGCTCTCTCCCAAAGCACACCCTGCTCCTGATACTACCTCTGCCTGACATAAGCCTGCCCGCGGCAGGCCAAAGTAGTCCTTTGTTTGGCCCGCATAGAATGTGAGACGTGTGTATCCTTATCGCCTCATCCGTCTGCCTCGCATGGAATGTGAGACGTGTGCCTTCTTATCGCCTCGTCCTCTACCCCGTGCTGAGGGCCACGAATCAATGATAGTAATGGCCCTCCGAGTATCCACGTGACAGCACAGGAGGCGACCTACTTAGAGGAGGAACGGGGGCTCCCGGGTGAGGCCAAGTGGAGCCTCAGGGGCTGCTCGCATAGAGAACCACCCGGGCCCCGAGCAAATTAAACCACGTGTAGGATTAGGGGCCAACTGCCTGGCGAGGCATGCGAGCCCCTGGGTGAGATGACGTGTAGATAGAGGAGGGGTCGCTAGGAGACAATGCTGACAACTCTAGTGAACCGCAAAACCTCTGACCCTGAACCTTAAACCCGGCAGAGAAGCTCGCTAGAGCGAAAAAAGAGATAAATAAACAAATTGAGTACGAAAAAGATAAAACCTCAGTTGTTAGTTAGGTTTCCTTAAAAAAAATACTACTCCCTCCATTCAGAAAACAAATTGCCTTTCAATTTAAGAATTGGATCATTCGTCTTATTAAAAAAATAGTCAAAAATATAAGTTAATAAGTTGGACTAATTAAAAGGAAAAGTTCATTTTACATCCTCGTATTGGTCAAGTCGTCCGAATTTCAACCTCGTATTACGAATCCAGGTACTGTACAACATCAAATTGGTAAGAAAGTCCGATTTACAACCCTGAGCACTGTAGCAAGCTGTTTCAAAGGTGGTTTTGCACACGTGGCACGCGGAGCCTACAAGTCAGTCCATATCAGCACCTCAACCTTTTCTTCCCTCTCAATGACAGGTGAGCCCCCACTTCTTCTCTCCCTCCATATGTTCTTCCTCTCTGCAGCGACATCCGGCGGGGAGGACGCGCATGCGCCAGCACCGCTGCCACGCGCCCCTCGCCATCGCCAACCTGGACGCGCGTCCTTCCCTGGAGTAGTCGAGCACAGAGAAGAAGGCGTCGACGCCGTCCCCGTCCCCTTACGCGCCGTCCCCATCTCCTCCGCTACCTCTCTCCCTCCCCGACGCGCCGCCGTGGTGGCCTTTCTCTCCCTTCCTACTGCACCGCTGCGTCGCGGCCTTCCTCTCCCTCCTTGTTGCCGCTCTCTCTCCCCAACGCGCCCCCGCCGCAGCCTTCCTCTCTCTCCCCACTGCCGCTGCTTCTCTCCACCTCCTTAGCTCCGCCGCCGGGCTCCAAATGGCGAAGCCCCCAGCACGCCGACGCCGAAGCCCATGTGGATGTCCATTGGGATGCAGTCCGAACATGGGTTCTGGCCTCTGGAGGAGAGGACGCGTGCACGGCTGGCGGCGAGGATGGCCACGTCCGGCGGGAGGGAGCGTGCGCGTCCGGCAGCGAGGAGGGCGCGCACAGCCAGCATCAAGGGCGGTGCGTCTGGTAGGGAGAGGGTGCGAGGGAGCGGTGATGAGGGTGCGGTGCCGCCGGTGGGAAGGAGCACGAGGCCGGCGGTGAGGGCGGTCGCGGATGACGAGGAAGGCTCGCGCGGCCGTGGCGAGGTCGCCCGGCGGATGCCGTTGCGGAGGGTGAGGAGGACGTGGAAGGCGCTGACATTTGGGTCCCGGTTGTCATTGAGAAAGAACAAACAGTAAAAGCACTGACAGGTGGGCCCTGCATGCCACGTCAGTAAAACCGCTTTCGAAACCGCCGTCAGGGTTGTAAATGAGACTTTCTTGCCGGTTCGAGGGTGTACAGTTTCCAGTTTCGTAATACAAGGTTCAAATTCGGACGACTTGATCAGTCCGAGATGTAAATATGGACTTTTCCCTAATTAAAATACTTATACATAAGTTAAATGAAACAAACAAATAATATTTTTAAAAACTTTTTTTTTTTGAAACGAACCAGTCAAACCTTGCCGATTATATTAAAAAGAAGAAGTCCAGACTGGACGCAACAAACGAACA
Organism: Paspalum notatum; assembly: GCA_022530915.1. Taxonomy (NCBI): domain Eukaryota; kingdom Viridiplantae; phylum Streptophyta; class Magnoliopsida; order Poales; family Poaceae; genus Paspalum; species Paspalum notatum. Next base: position 7,365,195 of record CM039691.1, read on the forward strand.
ACAAACAACGTCGGGCGGTTGGATTGAGACATCAACACGCACCACACAACACTAACACCTAAAAAAAAACACACACACCGGCCGGTTGGATTGGGACATCAACACAAGCCGCAACACGCTAACCACCCACACAGCAACTCCAACAGCGGGCCCTGCAAACCGGTGCAAGCCGCCCTAGACCAAGACATGGCGCGATAAACCAAAACGACGCCTTCAAGAAGGATCGCGACGCTACAGGCGCCGCCGCCGCCCGACCCTAGGGTCAGGGTTTGCACCCCGCAAAACCCGCTGCACAAAGGGAAGAGGGGGTGAACAATGATGCTTCTAAGGAAGTAAACGGCGCCCGAAGGCGTCGCTATCATCCGCCCAAAGGACGAGCAAGGCTTTCGCCACCACCACCAATCCCAGTGCACAACGAGAGCTGCAACAAAGACAAGGACCGAAGGTTGCGCGTAGAAGAAAATGAAGCCCGCGTTGTAGCTCAACAAAGCCAGTGAAACAAGAGAGGTAGACGACATTGCACCAAGATGGCCATCGCCATGCGAGACCTCCTGCCGTAGTGCCGTTGTAGCCTGGCACCCAACTGACGGGAAGAAGAACACCAGATCCGGACCCTGCCACAACACCCAACACACGGGGGCCTCGCCACATCCGCTGTCACAACGCCTCGAAGAAAGAGCACGGGGGCCTCGCCGCATCCAACTCTGAAGACCAAGACCAGGATCTGTATAAGAAATTGCCGTCGGAAGGAAGTGCAAGGCCGCTCCGCCCCCACAGACACCGAACAAGCCAAGCTGCCACCGGAAACTTTGAAGCACAACAAGCACCGCCAACCAAAGGCCCCGCAAACATGGCCACCGCACTTGAATGAGCAAGCAAACAAAGTCGCCAGCGCCGTCTTCCGACGGTGTCCTACACCGGAGTAGCCCCCTGCCAAGAGAGCTAACCGCTGCAGACCGCTGCCAGCCAAGCTGTCGCACCTTGTCGCTACTGCAAGCGCCGTCTTTCGACGCAGTCCCTCGCCGCACTAGCAACTGCCAAGCAGGGCTAGTCGCCGAGAGCCGCTGCGAGCAGGCACACGACAAGCATGAAACAACCGTAAGCTGCTCATCCTGATGCCGCCACACTGTCACAGCACACCGCACCATGTCGCAAGTCCGTAGCCAACCACGCACAGCCGCCGTCCTGCCAAACAGAGAAGCCGCCAACACTGCCCACCCCAACAGTGAGGTCTCCACTGCGATGTGCCGCCGCTCAACACCTCCGCACGCCGATAGCGGTCGCGTCTCACTGCCTGCGCAACACTGCCCCTGCCCTGTGGCCGCCACCGTGGGGGAAGAGCAGCTGACGAAGAGGAGGCCTTGGCAGGCGGCAACGGCCGCCGCACGACGTCGGCGCACGGCCCGCCCACCTGCGCGCCTAGCCCCCGGCCAGATCCGGCTGCCGGCGGACTCGCCGCAGCGGATCAGCGCGCCGCCGCAGCCCCCGACCGGGGCCGACCCGAAGCACCGCCGGAGGTCTGGGTCAGCGCCGCTAGGGCACCCGCCGCGCAAGCGCCGCGCCGCCGCCGGACGGAGACGCCGCACAAGCCGGCGCAGCCCCGCAGCCGGCAGATCCGGAGCCCCGGCCGCCAAGCACCTCGCCCCTCCAGATCTAGCCAGGGGAGGGACAAGAAGCCTCGCCGTCGCCATCCTAGAGGCCCGCGCGGCTTCCGGCGGCCCCCTCCGGCGACGGCGAGGGGAGGGATGGAGGAGGACGGGGTGGCGGCGCTAGGGTGAGGTCGTCACGGGAGGGCGACGCGGGGGCCAATAATAAATGAATATTCTTATTTTTAAAAACTTTCATCAATGGTCAAACTTTAATTAAGTGGTAAAGGGTGTGTTTAGATGGTTGAAAAAAACACTGTTCCGAACTGAAAAGCACTGTAGAACCACTGTAGCACTTTTCGTTTGTTTGTGGTAAATATTGTCCTACTATGGCCTAACTAGGCTCAAAAGATTCGTCTCGCAAAGTACATCTAAACTGTGCAATTATTTTTTTATTTCATCTATATTTAGTATTCCATGCATGTGCCGGCATTTTGATGTGACGGGAAATCTTCTTTTTGCATAGTAAATTTTGGAAGAAATTTGAGGTACTAAACAGGGCCAAAGTTAAAATGCGGCTTGTTTTGTGGAGGGTTGACAGTCCGCAGTCTGCCCGCACCAGTCTTCCCCGGCACTGGCATGGCTGCGTGCACTGGGCACGGCCAGAGGCACGTCGAGAGCGCTTCGAGGTGAGGCCGACCAGCGAGCGAGATGTGATAGATGGCCTCGCCGCCTCGGCATCGGTCACGGGGCCTTTTGATTTTTGTGACAGTATGCCACTACTAGTACTATAGTACTATATAGTAGTACTAGACTAGTATTACTCTGTATCCGGCATTGCGATATCTCTGAATGGCGGCCGGGCCACGTTGGTGAGGAACGATTAGCAGCACAATCAAGGCCTGGTTACCTTTATCAATGGAGGTCAAATCAAGTCAACGACACGGAGGCAGGTCGCAGCAGCTGCTGCCGCCGCTGCCGCTGTCAATCTGTCATCCGATTTTCGTCACGAGTAGGCTGCCAACTGCCGGATCATCAATGGAGGTCAAATGGTGTCAACTTTTTACTACTGCTCACTCGGTCACGGAGACCCGGCACTATCCCTCGCTCGCAGGGATTGGACTGTCATTCAACCCGCCTCGAGCACGATGAAAAGCCGACATCAGCAGCCCTAATTAAATGATGTCCGTCTCTTCCGAAAGCCGTTGTTAATGACGGCATGTTCTTGCTTAATCACACCCAAGTCTGTCCAATACCGGCGCCCACCTGCGCTCTGAACTGCACCGGCCCTCACAGCCTACAGTATCATATGGTGTAACGGCGACGCCTTTTTGACGAAACGCCGCTCCGCGCTCTGCACTCGTCACCCGCTTTCCCCCCTCCTCCGTGCGAACTCTTTTCCACAATTTGAAGTCGAGTGAGATGAGTGAAGCGAATTGAAAGCGGCGGGATCCTACAGCAAGTACGCAAACCGCCCCCACTCGTATAAATCATATAATCACGCTCGTCCATGTGAGCTCAGTGGAGGACCATTCAATCACTTGACACTTGCGGTGGTACCAGCACCACACCATTCAATCACTGCAGATTGCAGAACCAAACCACACGCCGACATGGCATGCTTCAGCTTCAGAAAAAAAAAAACCCAAGGAAAGGGAAATGGCGGCAGAGACAGCGAGGTGGGGGCAAGAATGGAGAAACAAGACACCGGAGCTACAACTCCAGACGTTCAGTATAATACAGCTGTTCCACAACGTATTCTACAACTAACAGCAACCTCAACACCAGTAATGGTCCACGGAGCGATAAGCTTTTACAAGAACACTTGAGACAGTGTTCTCCCCCTCCAACTCGATCACACCACTGCCGCTCACTGCAGCGGCGCCTGCACCGTTACCACGATCGGGCTACGGACGGCGTGCCGGCCGTCGCTCCACGTCAGCGCGCCGCTCCGCACCTGCGAGCTCCCGGGCTCCATCCTGCCCCCGCCAGCCACCGCCGCCTCCACCCGCACCGTGAAGCTCAGCCGCTGCCCGTCGCGCCGGAACGCCAGCTGCCGCGGCTGCACCGTCACGTTGCACCCCTCGGGGGCCTCCACCGACGCGCGGTACACCGCCCGCCCGCCGCCCACGTTGGTCGCCGTCCGGATGAAGTGGGTCCGCATCCTCGCCGCAGCCGCGCCGCTCCCTGCCACGAACGTCGCCGACAGCGACGGGTAGTTGAGGTTGCCCGCGTGCCCGGCGCGCCGCGCGCCGCTGCAGCCCGACGCCTGGCGCCGCGTCACGGCGCGGATGTTCTGCTCCGTGTAGTTGAGGTTGCAGAGGAAGTTGACGTAGTCCCCCGGGGCGATGTCGTAGACGAGGCCCGGGTCCATGGCGCGCATCGGGTCCACGTGCCCGGCGCCGAAGTCGAACGCGCCGGCCGCCGCGCCCGTCGACTCGTCCACCATCGTGCCGTTGCGGTTGTCCAGCACGTACGCCGTGGTCATCAGCGCCGACTTGATCGCCGCGGGGCTCCAGGTCGGGTGCGCCGCCTTGAGCAGCGCGGCCAGGCCGGACACGTGCGGGCAGGCCATGGACGTGCCGGACAGGATGTTGAACTCGGTGCGCCGGGCGTCCGAGGGGATGCCGGCGGGGCCGACGCCGCCGGGCCACGCGGCCAGGATGTTGAGCCCGGGCGCGATCAGGTCCGGCTTCAGGATCTCCGGGGTCTGCGGGTTGGGCCCGCGCGCAGAGAACGCCGCCACCACGGGCGCCGGGTGCACGCCCAGGTGGGTGCCCTCGAACAGGATGGTGCCGGTGGCCGGCCGCTGCTTGGTGGCCGACCCGATGTACTTGCGGAGCCGCTCGCCGGCCGCCGCGCCGACGGCGGTCGCCGGCAGCACGTGGCAGTCGGCGACGAGGCCCTCGCCGTCGAAGGCGCCGTTGGCCAGCACCATCCCGACGGCGCCCGCGCGCCGGACCACGTCGCCCTTGGCGGCGCGCGAGTTCACGCCGCGGTCGCACACCACGATCTTCCCGCGCACCGCGGCCGGGTCCAGCGACCCGTCGAGGCACATGGACGCCGAGTAGCCGTCGGCCGCGGACGACGCCCCTCCGCCGCCGCCGCCGCTCGCACCGGCGTACACCAGCTCGTACATCCGGCCGGGCTCCAGCCCGGGGCCGCCGTACACGCTCACGCCGTCGAGCACCTGGCCGTCGCCGAGCCGCACGTTGGCCGGGAACGCGCGGTCCATGGACCCCGCGCCGACGGTGGCCATCCAGGGCGCCACATTGGTGACGGTGAGCCCGCCGGGGCCACCGTTGCCAGCCGAAGCGGAGACGACGATGCCGGCCTCGGTGGCGCCGAACGCCCCAATGGCGATGGCGTCGAGGTAGTAGGGCACGACGACCCCGCCGACGCTGAGCGAGACGACGTCGACGCCGTCGGCGACGGCCGCGTCGAAGGCCGCGAGGATGTCGGAGTCGAAGCATCCGCCGGCCCAGCACACCTTGTACGCGGCCAGGCGCGCCTTGGGCGCCATCCCAGCCGCGACGCCGCGCGCGTACCCGAGCGTGGACGCCGGGAACACGTACCGCCCCGCGGCGATGGACGCAGTGTGCGTCCCGTGCCCGTCCGTGTCGAGCGGCGACCTCACCTCCGCCGTCTCGTTCATCCGCCCCGAGGTGGCCTCGTACCCCTGCGAGAAGAAGCGCGCGCCGACGAGCTTGCGGTTGCAGGAGCCCGGCGGGAACCCTGGCCCGGTCGCGCACGCCCCGCGCCACCGGGCGGGAACGGGTCCCAGTCCCCGGTCGTGGAAGCTGCGGTGCGCCGGGGAGACCCCGGTGTCGACGACGGCGATGACGAGGTCGGCGCCGAAGTCGGAGTCGGCGAGTAGCGCGGAGGGCGGGGAGGAGAGCAGGCCGAGGAACCTGGGCGAGCGCGTGGTGGCGAGCCGCCGCACGCGCTCGGGCAGCACGGCCGCCACCCCGGGCGCGGACGCCAGCGCGGCGGCGGCCGCGGGGGACATGCGCGCGGAGAAGCCGTGCAGCGCGGCCGAGTAGGTGTGGATCAGCGGGCCCCCCTCGCGCCACCCCGCGCCGTCGCCCGCCGCAGCCAGCACCGCCGCCTCGTACCAGTGCGCGTGCGTCGGGTACACCGACGGCTTCGCGTCCGCGTCCACCCGCACGATGTACGTCTGCTCGGCCCCGCCGCCGCTCCCCGCGGTGACGGCCGCCGCAGCTGCGAGAAGCAGCACCAGCAGCGGCAGCAGCAGCGCGGGACAGTAGTGCGGCGGCATTGCGCAGCAGCGGCAGTGCCGGATCGGGCGGATTGGGTTTGCGGGGAGGCTGCGGGGGGAAAGCGAGGCGCCTCGCTGCCAGCCACCTCGGGTAAAGAAGATGGGTGGAGGTGGCCAGGCAGCCCAGAATCCCAGATGCGGTGGTGGTGGGTGGTACGGGGGGAGGAGTGGCGCGGCCGTGGATGTGGCCGGACTGGGAGACGCTGAGCCTGAGCGAGAGGGAGGAAGGGGATAGTGGAGGAGGATGGATGGGCCGGCGTGGGCCACCGCGTGTTTGTGGCTTGTTTGGGCGTGGGCGCGCGCTTGTGGGCTGCTGCTTTGGTCACGGGTGGAAAGACGCACGGCTTGAAATGGCAGGTTGGTGAAGGTTGATTTGGAACCTGTAAAAACTCTGCTATATTCACCGTTCAGGACACGCATGTCCTACCTGATAACTACATACCGTGGCACGTGCTAGTAGTCTACACTGGTACTCCGTATATTATTTTTCTTAAGAAAAAACAGATTTTGCCGTTGCCTCGTGTTGAAGGGAGCTACTATAGTGGTACTATACTATATACTCTCTGTCTCCATGTTTGCTGGGGCATTCCTGGAGCCAACCTGTGTGCACTATTTTGTCATCTGTCCACATCATCGATTCGCTGCTGCCACTGTTGAATTGGCGGGGAGCAGAGGCAGCAAGCAGCACTTCAGCGGGGATCCAATACAATCCCATGGCACGCACATATTTATAGCGTCAGGCGCACCATTTTTTTCCCCGGTGCAAGTGCAAAGACGCACATATCGGCAGCTGCAGCTGCAGCTGCGGCTGTGGCTGTCACTTCCACACTTACCCAACACACTCAAAAAAACAGCAGCAGCCCCCACAGCCGGACAAGCTGTGTCGGTGGGACTGGTACACACACCCATCAGAGCAGGTTCACGTAATCGCTAGCGTGCAATGACACTATTAGGTTGCATGTAGAAGCATTTGTTTAGCGTAGCTAAGAGATAGTATTACTAGGGGCAAGGCCTGTCTGTTTTCGATTTTTCCGATCTTTGTTTAGGCTATCTCCAACAGTTTCTCCATCCTCTTTTTGTCTATCACTATTCTAACTACCTCCACTCATATCTACAGTGCGTAACAGTATCGTAACAGTGTGCCAACCCCTATTTTAAGGCTATTGCTGGAGATAGCCTTAGATTCTCTATATCGTGGGGATTTTTTCAATTCTCGTTTTTTCTTATCTGGTTTAATCCATAGTCTGTCGCTTCTAGGAGAATTAGAAATAACAAAGCGTCTAGCGGAATTCTCGTTTGTTTTTACCGTTGAACCGATTATAAGCGGAAACAACAATCAGCATGATATATACGTTGCATGAGATTTGGGATAAGTCTCATGCTGCATATGCAAGTGGCGAGCGTGCTCCGAAGAAGGACCGCGGTGCCGGCCCAGACGGCCTAGGGTGCTCATCTTGACCTCTTCATCAGAAATCCAGAGCAGAGGATCATGAGTAGTTCATGACCCACACCAACCGCGCCAAGGAAGACACATGACCCCACAGCTACATTAGTAGTACATTGCATGGGTGAATGAATCCATGTCGAGTACCTTCCATGCCTTGTTCTGGCCCTTTGTGGACATGCGCGTATGAAGCCGGGGTTTCCGAATCCTGTTCCATTGTTTGTCAGGTGCCGAGGTGTGCCAGTGCGTGACATTCTCGAATTCTCTGAGGTTTTGTTTGGCAAATTGTGGATATGCATTACACGTGGAAAATCAACCACGTGTAGAAAAATCTATATACTTTATTAACTACCTAGCAATACTAGTCAATCCACTTCATACATAAAACACATGGATTATGTTTCAATTCACACCAATACACACCCACCCAAACGAGCTGCCCGAAAGATGCCCGAAAGAAGAACGTGGGTCGACTGTGTTTGACTGACGGGCATTATCTGAGTGGTTGAATGCTCTCTCATCCAACTACAAGTCTACAACAGATGTTGATGCGACCATCTCAGGATAATCCTTCAGTCGACAGGCACGCAAGGTTGTGAAATGTAAGGTACTACGTGCTACAACCTAGAGGTGCAATGCAACTGCAAACGCACCTGTTTCAGTGTTCCATGCTCCGTGCCTCGAGTGACAGACATCCCTCCTATATACTATAGCTGAATCTGCCGACAATACAAAGCATCAGCCCGCCTATTTTATTTCCTTAATAAGGTCATTTCTGTGAGCTGAAAGAGGGGAAAGAGCAAGCGCGCAATGCAGCCAAGGAAACGATGCCAATAGCAAATGCTGGAAGGCCCCACAGGATACCATCAGCCAAGAACAGAAGGGCCAAAGCGGACGATTGTAATGCAGAATGTCATGGATTTATCGTCTGATGATTGGCTCCCCTGCAAATTGCAAATTCAACAGCCGAGCATAGATTTTGCTCACGTTTTGTCTTCAAATTGCCTTCTTCTTGATTAATTTCTATCCAGACCAGGGCAGACTCATTTGCGGTGCTTTCTGCATTTTCTGGACGTACTGAAGCAGCTGTCGTTCTGCTCAGCTGACACGGCTGAGAAAACCAAAAAGATCATAAACCGACAATTTCTCATGTCAGTATCAGACAAGAGATGATTGTCTTGACAATGCAATTCCCTGTTACCCTGTGCAAGCAATGCATCGCAAGATTTTCAGGCTGGCACCGTCAGTCAAGCTTTAGCTTAGACAAAAGCAAGGGACAAAATTATACGTCTAAAATATTACTGCTTCACTAAGAACAACCCCATGCATGACACGAACATTCCAAAGTTCAGCAGAGTAGGATGACAAAATATCCATGGCTCACATGAGAGATGTGAGAAACCAACTAAACCACACAGATAGCAAAACTGGTGCCTACTTCACGCTCGGAACCGTCATCATGTATTTGCTCCCATTCCTTACCCTAGCCACCAGAGAACTCGAAGCTAAACCTGCAATTGAATCAAAAGTTTACTACAGAGCATCAACTATGACTATAAGGTATGACATAATTGTAATTTTCTCAATTTTCTGTATTGAGGGCTTACTATAACGAGAACAGGGTTGTTCTAAAGATCTGAAGTCCTCTAAATATACTACCTCTGGTCAGAAAAAAATTTTGTTTCGGACTGGAGGTTTGGGGAACGACCAGCTTTTACAGCTGGAGGAATTACTTCTCATATGGGAACATACAACATTGCAATTGGATTTTTGACTAGCTACTTTCTGTAAACTACATTACATTGAGATACAAGTGTTAGGAGAAGAAAACAACGCAAATTAGGCAGAAATGTTATTGAATATTGACTAGCCTTGTTGTATTTTCCCTGTTTTCAGATTTTCAATGCGACAATGCCCAAAGACTAGGGTCAAGATAGAGCAAGTCCGCAAGGCAGTGGGTGGCAGCATCAGATCCAGTGGCAGGAGACAGGGAAGAAGGACGGGGCGGAGCCATGGAGCCATTGAGGTGATGACGCCATAGAGATGCTCCTCTGGAGTTGAAAAATGAGAAGCCTGAGGCAGTGCCTCACTATTGTCACAGGTGACGGACTGACGGTGGTGCTACAGCAGTGGAGCATCAGGTTGCATGGAGGAAGAAGGAAGTTGGGGTTACATGGGAGAGAACCGTTGGATCTATTTGATGAACAGCTCAAAATTCAAGTGTGATGGGCAAAATAGTCCAAAGTGGGTTGCAGACAGGTTCACAAAGTAATCAAAATAATAACTCCCATGATATAGCAGTTACCAGCCCGAAGATTAACAACTAAACAAAGGTATCAGTTCTGCACAAATTACAGTTAAATTTATTTGGGCAGCATTAAATCTCAAATGCAGCAAGGATAAGAGAAAAGAAATCAGAATTGAATGATAAGGTGCCAACGAGAAGTGGGAACAACAAGCTCTTCAGCGATTGTACACACTACAAAGGACTAGTTTCACACAGATTAGATAGATTCAGTTCAAGCTGATTGACTCCAGAATTGTCTACAGAAGCCTGACAGCACAGGTTACCTTTTCCAATCAAGGGAATGCTTACACAAATCCACTATTGCTCAGTCCAGTATAAACCAAATTCGAATGCAAACATACTCTGTCCACAGTAAGCCCAACTCTAGTTCTGTTTCCAGTTCAAAAATTCAGGAACAAATGGTTTCTTGATTCTCAAATGGTAACAGTTTGGCCTACACAAAACAGGCTTGAAAGAACCCAAAAATATATAAATTCCCCTGTATGTAGTAGTGATATTTTATCTCAATAATTTCTCATTGCATTACTAAACAAGAACAGCTAAATGAACTGGCAATCTAGCACAAGATAGTTTTCTTCGGACAATTTTTAAACGTCACAAAACGGCATGTGCTTCATGCAAAGATTAAAACAGAACAAGGCAAATACTAAACAATCACTGTACAAGTCAATTAAAGTCAAACTAGGCCAGATGGACCACGCAGCATCATCTGGATTAGAGGAAGAGACAAAAGACACGATTCATAATTCCATGAAAAAACCGATAAAGTGCACTAATTAGCATCATCCACACCTGTTTCATGCATCTGGACGACAGTCGTTCTTGTGTATCGTAGCCCATGGCTTACCGCACCGATAGCAGAACTGAAACCCACACCTGAGTAATTGAATCATAAACGAGAATGTATTATTGAAATACCAATGTTAATCGAAGTTAAAGCGTCTGTAGCCAATTTGGTTGATTTTCTGAAGTCTGAACTGTTAAAAAGGGAGCATTTTTTACCTGCAGATTATGTGCATGCAGCCACTGGACTTCTCAACGTAGAACCTGCACCGCGGGCAGCGCTTCCAGTTGCCCTTCCGGGCGGCCTCCACCAGCAGCAGGTCCTCCCGAGCGCGCTCCCCGCCTCCCCCACGCCGAGCCGGGCAAACTCCTCACAGGTGACGCCGGCGTGCCACGCCACCTGGCACTGCGCGCAGAACAACCGGTGGCACACGTGGCACTCAGACTCGGTCACGCGATCCTCGCCGTCATCGGCCACCATCATCTCGGAGCAGTCCGGGAACGGGCAGTAGGTGCGGCGCGCGCCGAGGAACATGGACTCGCAGAGCGCGGCGCACCAGCGCTCGAACACCTCGGAGGGGAGCACCCCGCAGCAGTGCTCCGGGTCGAGCGCGGCCGTGCAGGACGCGTCTGGGCACCGCACCACGGCGCCACCGCCGCCGCCGCCGCCGCTCTCGAGCTTGGCGCGGACGTGGCCGGACAGGCATGCGCCGCAGAACGCGTGCGCGCAGGAGGCGCCGCCGCGGTGCACCGAGGAGGGCGCCATCGGCTCCATGCAGATGCTGCAGGGGTAGTGGTTCTGCGCCACCTTGGCTCCGGCCACTGTCCCGTGGCGGGCGCCGGCGGAGGGGCCATGACGAGATGCGAGGGCCGCGAGGCGACAGCTCCGGCGAACTGGTACGCCGGACAGCCGCCGAGGATCTCTCCGGGTCATCGTATGCCCTTCTTTTTCAGGGGAACGACCAGGAGAAAAGAATGTCTCCGCTTTCTTTGGTAGGATCGGACGCGAGGCAGTTTAGATTCTTTGGGCTCTGTTGGGATCTGAAATAGGGGGCGAGGGCGAATGGAAATCTTACCGATGATAAAAATCTCTCCTTTTTTTTCTTCTTTTCAAAACAGGTGTTTTTCTTTTTCGGGGGAACGACGAGGAAAAGAAGAATGTCTCCGGTTTCTTTGGTAGGATCGGACGCGAGTCAGAGTATAGATTCTTTGATTCTGTTGGGATCTGAAATAGGGGGCGAGGGCAAGGGCGAGTAAAAATCTTTACCGATGATAAAAATTCTCTCCTTTTTTTTTTTTTTTTTGTCTTGTTTTCAAAACCGGTGATAAATATATATCTACCTCTTAGGCTAAAATCACTAAAGCATATAATATATAGATGACACTTTACACGAAATAGAATTTGAATTTTAGACCTTAGCTAGGCTATCGCTACCAAACCGTAAAACATGCACATGCATGAGTCTAGCAGATACTCTATATAGTCGTATGTAATACGAATATGATGTTGGATATAATTGCAAAAAAAACATTGAGAACACAGACGTTCACACATGTACGCATACTCATCCGTATAAATGTACGTACGCACATCCTACTCCTATGAAAATCTCCGATTGCAAAATTAATCACTGAAATTATATATTTTGTATTGTAATGTTGTAATAGTATGTAATTTAATGTATTAAGACTTAATATACTTTAAAACAAATCATAATCATTTAATATACATTAATTACATACTAATACATCGTTAACCTACGCTAATGTTGCACTGTGATGCCCCTGGCATCTCAAGAGGCTTAACACGCAGCTAGAGACAAGCTAATGATGGATTAAGACTTAATCATGCTAAGAGAATAGTGAGAAATATTTGGAGAAGTCACTAGGACAACAATTTTCTATACAAGATACAAGACCACACATTTTGTGGTTAGATAAGTCAACACTTACACGCTTTTGAGCTTAACACCAAACGCGAAACCTCGGATAAGAAAGTAATCCTAGACCTTTCTATTTTACAATGTTCAAAAGTCTAAAGACAAGAGGGTTAAAAGATCAAACCAAATACAACTAACGTTTCTTCCGAGGGTAGCAAGTGTGATCGAGACCAAACTTGAGCCCTAATAAAACTTTGAAATCCACTAAGTACTTAAGCTCAACTCCATTGTCAAAGTTGCTGTACATGTTATGGACTACTCTTTTGTCACACTGAACATGGTCTAAAAAATGTTTTTAACCTGTTTTAAACTTCACCACAATTCCCTTGGAAATAACCAAAATCGGCCCACACGTAGAAATTTTGTATGGATTTTCAGCTTTTTTTCAAGTTGATTCTGAAATTACTTTTGTTTTCACTACAGCACTTAAAAATCTTCCCTTCTATGGAATGAAATTGAACTTATCATCTTTCAAATGCACCTATTGTGGAAGAGATTGGACTTCATTTGATACTTCAAAAGTGGGAAACAAGAAAGCCTCTACACAAAGTGAAATTTCTGTTTTACCAAACCTTGGAACATAATTGTGTCTATAATTCAAAATCTGTTAGGATTCAGGCCAACTTTATATTATCAAACTTGGAGATGAAGTGCTGGGGAACAACTTTGGTAATTAGAGCTTGGTCACATATTGAGGTTTAGATGGAGTTTAGGGTCATTTTGTACCAACACAGAAAACCAGTCCAAATCTGAATTGTCTAGTAAATTCAATGTTTCTATAACCTACAGCCACTTTCATACAAAACTCTAATTGAATGAGTTGTAGGTATTGAAATTCTAAGCAACATTGTCAAGAAGCACTTTGGGTGACAGTAACCAGAAATAGGACATTTAGATTTCCTAAGCAAAATAGGTCTTCTGTCCATACTGAGGGCTGCTAGGTAAATTCAAGTTTAAATCATATTTCCACTCCGATTTTGGTATTAGGCCTTTTGACAAAGTTGTAGAGCTGTGAGAGTAGATAATTTCATCCAATTGGAGTCTTTCCAAAATCAGCCTCTAAGTAGGTCAAATAGGCGGATTACACAGGGGAAGAAAACACATTTCTCTTTCTCCTTTTGTCTCTCTCACTGGCAGGTGGGGCCATCGATCCCGTGCGAACGGCGACGCCCAGGCCATGGCCTCCACGCGGCCGCGGCGTACGGGCGGTGGCGCGCGGCGCCTGGGATGCCGTCCCGACCGCCTCGGCCGCACGTAGACGGGTTCCCGGCCCCCTTCGCTCAGCCCCGCTCACTCTCCCTCTCCCTGCTCTTCCTCCCCGAGCTCCAGCGTGACAGTCGCCATGGCTGCCATGGGCGACCCGAGCTCCAAGCTCGAGCTCCCGCGGCCGCCTCAGCCATTCCCGTGCCTCCAAAACGCCACTATCGGCTTCGCCTTCACCCCGCGCATCCGGAGAGCCAAACCCCGTCGTCATTCCATTTCCCATTCGCCCAATTGAGCCGCACCCAAGGACCACCTCGCCATGGCCACCATGGCCGAGCTTGGCTCGGGCTCACAACCCGGCCAACCCAAGCTGCCTCCGCCCCACCTGATGCGTGCCCCGCGCTCGCCTCAAGCCTCTCTATCAAATCCCCACGTCCTCGTCCCTAGCCCCTGCCTCCACCACCCTCTCCCACGCACATCGCCCCGCGAACACCATGGCGAGCTCGACCTCGCCGTGGAGCTCCACCTTCGGGCCACCACCGCGCCTCCACTCCACCGCCACCGGCTTCCCCATCTCACCGTGCAGCTGTGAGGCCCAACCACACCCTCTATCTCCTCCTCACTACAGCGAATCAAAGCGCGCCGTCGCCACCATGGCCACACCGGCGCCCTCCGGTTCACCGCCGCCGCGCCGTCTCTCCTCTCCACCTCCGTCGACTAGATCAGGGGGAGATGGAAGCCCTCGACGGGGAACACGCCTCCGGGCCCATTCGGCTTCAAGCAGAGTCTCCACGCCACCGGCAGAGCGCCGCCTCCCCTCCTGCATGCGCTGGCTGTGCCTCTATCCGGAGGTGAAGAAACGGGGTAAAATTCCCCAAAACCCCCTGCCTTTTTGCGTTTCCACGAGATCTATTTCGAACACTATTCACTGAGTCTACGCAACATTCCTTGCAGACCCCTGGAGACGGTGGGAAATTGCGATTTAGTCCGGGCGCTGTAGGCTCAGTGCTCCGAACCTTACGATCTAGCCCCTAGCGTATATAGTTAATTGTGTATAAGTCCTCGTTCTATGTTTTTCCATTTAATTTTAACTATTTCGGCAGTGAACTTTGAAAAATCATATAAAATCACAGAAAAATCCAAAATGGACAAACTTAGTTGCATTAGACTCCTCTTGAGTAGATCTACATGATTGGTATGATGTGAAAGTGTGAAATGTCTGTTTTGCCCTTGGTTTGTTGCGTGAATGATTAATTAGGAGAAATGATAAAAGTGGGCTAAATGAACTCCAAATGGCATGAAACTTGGACAGTAGCTTTCTTGTGGCATTATAGCACTATGTGAATTTTTGCGGCCCTAACACTTACTGTTTAATTACCCTTTTACCCTTATACCTGTGTTATGCGCATTTATGTAACTTAGAAATTGGGGACTACATGGAATATGCTCAAATTGATTCTCTAGCATTTTTCATATACTTGGGGTAGTATAAGTAGCCCACTGGTGAAATATAAAGTTGTGCATGTAAAGTTTGAATGGTGATTTGAGAATGACGAAATGCTACATGTTGGAAAGAATAATTAGAAAAAAATGGTCATAACTTGCTAGAAAAATTCTCTGAAAAATTTGGTAGCTTAATGTTGGTGCATAGAGTCCAGAAAGTATATTCAAGAAGGCTAGTTATACTGTTCGTATATACATCTTAATTTGCACTGGATTAATATATGGAAAATAGATGTCCTATTAAACTTGTGAGCTTTAATTTGTAAATTTTTGTACGGGTAGTTCCTGCTAAGTATAGCTTACTGGTAAAATTTCACCTTCAGATACCATTCCTATAAATTAGGAAAAATCTGAGGAACTATAGAGCTAGTAAATTGCTAGAATTCTAATAAATTAATTACAACTCTGTTATGACTGAAATTTCAGTAGTGGCCATGTGTAGTGAGTTTCTGCATGTCATAAAAATCTGAGCTCATTTGAAAATGTCTAACTACATGAACTTATATGTGCATTTTTATTCGTAATTGGACATGTTGCATTACATGTGTATAGGTGTTGTCTTAAACCTTGAATCATTTATAAATGTTGGCCCAAGTTACTTGCTACATACTGTTCATCATGTCTTGCTTGTTAAAGAATTAGTTTACTTACTCATGTAAATTACCCGAAGTCAATATAGTGTTTAAAGCCATTAAACAATCGTAATGCTTGATATAACTAGTGAATGTTTCCTGTGAATGACTTGTTAAGTGTTATATAATTGTGTGCTTGCTCTAAGTTCATAAGGGTACTATTGTCTCTAGTACTAAGAGTGTTCCTAGTAATCCATCACATGTGTGACCATATACTTGTATATTGTTTTGCTTGCATGTGGTGTGAAATAGTAACAACCTAACTTACACTTAACCATGTAATAATTTTTATAGTGCATTGTGAATGAATGATTGCATAGCCTGTGCTTAACCTAGGAACATAAAAACACCTCTTGTTAAAATAATTTATCAATCACTTTTCTGTCCATCCATGAAATGGTTGTTCACGGGTGTGCATTAATATTCATACATCGCAATCATTGCATCATGCATGGCATTCATACAGTGACGCTTAATTGCAGATACGTGATCAAAAAGCAAGTGCGTGGAACTACTTCAAGCAACGGTAGTCCAAAAGACCAACTAAGCCCCAACCATGACCTGGAGGGCCCATCAGCCGTGTTTGGAAGGAGTTGTCCAATGGATAAGGGGTTGCCTGGGGCAAAGCCTCACAACCCGGCAAACTAACAGTAGCTTAGTTTGTTGGTTTCCTTAAAGTAAAAGCAAAGGTAGGCAGGACCATACTATACCCAGCAAACATCTTATGTCTTGATGATTAGGCATATCCATCAGGAGTTGTTTGGAACCAACTGCATTAGATATCCTGGCCGCCCTGGCCCTAGATCCTATGAATAGAGTTCGTAGGACGAGTATGCCTAGAACTGCTAGGTACGAGTAGACACGAGTGAGTACTGTCACTCGTCGCGTAGGTGATTTCAAAAATTTACAGAAGTCTCACTGAGATAAGTTATTATACATGCTTCTGATTTAAATGGAGACCGGTCGGAGATTTTATGAGTTAATTGGTTTATGGTATTGTGCACTGGACTCCGCCCGAGTCGCATAAGGCCCGTTCGCTGTTCGCCTGCTGATCGACATAACATTGCTAAGGTGCTTATCCGGGATAATGGACCGGTGAAAGTCTTACTTGTGCCATCCGAAGAACAGAGACTTGGTCCTACCATCGGGCCTAGGGGCGCTTGGGGTGTAGACTCGTGGAGGGTTGGACCCGGTGCGGCCGAGGTAACGCTCCACGGGGGCTAAACCTGGGGAATGGCGCGTTGGAATCGAACTTGGGATGGGACAAGTGGAGATGGAGGCTATATGTGTGAACGCTGGGAGTTAGTAAGCATATACCCTAGCATTTTTAGTTGTTCTCGGGAATTAACAAATCGATTCGAATCGCTGATGCTCACCAGGTGTGAGAATGCCAGATATCGCACACGGGCAACGTAGTAATAACTGTAACATGCTGTTTATTAAGTCACGCCTTTTTATACAACATGCTTGGATGTGTATGATCCGTCTCACTATTCAGGGTGTCGCCCATCCACTGCTAGGAGGTCGATGGACTTGGGAGATGCTTAGAGGTCAAGGGAGGGCTGACCCGACGTACTGTGGTATCGCTCCTAAGACGGCTACTCCCAAGGGGTGGGATGGAGGCGCTGTGAATCTTGGAACGGGACATGTATTCATGTTTTACTTTCCTGCAAGTATTTACTTTTGATATAAGTGATATTCATGATTAATGGATAGCAGTTGTTAAATACTGCTATCTTATGTCGACATGACTTTGTTTAAAAATCAACAGCTAAGGATCTACATGATTAGTAAGCATGCTTTGCGTCAGCCGTAAACCCAGTCCATTAAGTCCTACTGAGTAATTAGTACTCAGGGTTTGCCCCCACTTTTGGATTACAGGTACCGACGATAGCTGGACAACTATGTTGGAGGTGGTAGTACCGGTGGGCTCGGTGCTACTCGCCTTGTTCATCTCTTCATGAAGGCTACTCAAGTATATTGTTTCCGCTGCGAGATTTTGAAAACGCTTCCGCTTTATATATACTCTGAATTCGTTTCCGCTATATTTGAACATGTATTTGATTTTTTACATTTGGGTTGTAAATTAATTCTATTATTCTCTATTTCAACTGCCTGTGATGATGTAATTGTTGTGGCTCTTTCGAGAGTCGGATGTGTTTGATGTCGGTTCCTCTGGGATTTGGTGTTATCGAGAGCTGTAGTACTCTCGACGGACTACCGGGTTTAATCTGGCCTAAGTGCACTGCGAGCCAGAGGTGGCAGGTATGCTTAGTCTAGATTAAGCAGGGCGGTTCCGCCACATGCACCAACTCAGCCAGCTCTGTAGAAATTGGGGAAATTTAAGTATCCCATGAGCCAAGCTTTGGGCTTGCTTTTGCATCCCATCGGCTAGGCTAGGTTTTTTTGCAAGATTTTCAACTCGGGTATTCGAAATTTGAAGAGGCTAATTTTTTTCTACCATCTAAAACCTACTATTGGGTATATATAATATCCCGCAATGCTAATTGCATAATATATATATTTGTGGCAAGCAAATATATCACATAATAGAGCAACATTCAATATATTCAGACAATTGAGAAAAAAAATTCAAGATTGGGGAAATTTAAGTATCCCATGAGCCAAGCTTGGGGATTGCTTTTGCATCCCATCGGCTAGGCTAGGTTTTTTTCTGCAAGATTTTCAACTCGGGTATTCGAAATTTGAAGAGGCTAATTTTTTTCTACCATCTAAAACCTACTATTGGGTATATATAATATCCCGCAATGCTAATTGCATAATATATATATTTGTGGCAAGCAAATATATCACATAATAGAGCAACATTCAATATATTCAGACAATTGAGAAAAAAATTCAAGATTATTGAACACATAGAAGTACTCATTGATCATCATATCAATGTGGTAACATGTAAATAAAATATTTAGAGGCAGGAGAAAAGAGAACAAAAATTCAACCAACCAACCAACTTGTCTAGGGTTAGCTGCACGAAACACCGAAACAGGTCGGGCGAGTGGGCGTGCTGCTGTGCTGGTCCTAACGTGGTGCTCCTGGTGGGGACTGGGGTGCGCCGTGGCCCATGCGCACTGGAGTCTGCAGATCGGTGACAAAAGGCCCAGGAGACCAGGAAGACAGCTAATATGGGCCAAATACGATATTTTCCATGTTTTTTATACTGTTATACACATATGTATTATATATATTATATATACTTAATTTTTTCTTAAAAATCATGGGTATTCAACTGAATACCCATGAATTATGGTGAACCGCCCCCGCTGCTAGTTCAGGCAACCAACACCTGATAGTTGCATCTCGTCGGCCTAGCCCGGCCTTATACATGCAACCAATCAGGCCCTTAACCTACACACATGCTATGAGTGGGTGATGTCACGTTGTTCTATGTGCAATTCTTTGCACGGTCCTTTAGGCTGAGTCCAATGGGACTTTCTATCCTCACTCCCTAAACACTATTCCAACTACCATTTTTCTTAGCATTTTTGAAAAACATTACAAAACAGTGTATAGGAAACCCATATAGAGAGTCTTATTGGACTTAGCCTTACACGGACAAGTGATCTCGGTACCGGCCTGTTGCTCTAGTTTTCTTTCTGTTCCTCCATTGGCTTTGTGTATTTGACCTTACGTATAGATGTGTATGTGTATTTTAAACCCTCCTTTGGTAGAGCTCTCGCTGACTCCGGCTCTAGGGAGCATTGTAGCACGTGAAAGTCGGAGCCAGCGAAGCCACGTTCTAGCGGCTCGGTCGAGCTCTGCTTGCATGTGAGAGGGAAGAGAGAGGAGAGATAAGAACAGCTCCGCAAGTCCGCTACAGTGTTTCGTCGGGGTCTTATCGGGATGAGCCGGAGCTGTTCCACTGGGTTGCCAAACGGGGCATCAAAAAGAGCATATCAGCTAAAAACGGCGCCCTATGAAGACCTACTTTAGCTCGAGGTGACTTGGGGTGTCCCTTACCTTCCTTTATATGAATATATATGAAGAACTCCCTGTCTCCCTTCATTACAAGTATAATTCAAGTGGATTTCTCTTTACTTGTGTTTCCTTTTTCAAGTCATGCCTCTTTCGTCTACACTTCCAAATTATATAGGTAAAAAAAATGTACAACTTTTATCTTCAAACTTTATATCTACTTGAAGTTATGAACAACTACTTTTAACATAAGAACAAAAAACCTTGTTAGATATTTTAACTAAACTTCATTCAAAGATATTCCACAGTATTATCAAGAATCTAATAAAACATAACTTTTAACATACTTCATGTCTTAAAATTGTCATTTGATTACTTAAGTAACAAATCAGGGTATCAAATTGAGTCAGCGTTCATTGCTGCATTGCTGTGCGTTGCGATGTGGCATGGACAAAAGGAATATTGTAGTACGGAATGCACCGCGCCAAACGAAGGCGCTCTGTAATGCTTTTCTGCATTTCCTAGACATACTGAAGCAATTATCGTTCTGTTCAGCTGACAAGGTAAAACAAAAAAGATCACAAACCTATTTCTCATGTCAGCATCAAAATAGAGAATGTCTTGTCAATGCAATTCCCTTTTGCATGCAATGCATGGCAATACTTCAAGTGCAGTGAAGCTTCAACTTAAATTAAAGCATCATGTTATATCTGACACGTTACTGCGCAGTAAATTAAAGCATGCTTCATTAAGACCAACCCCATACATGAGAAGAACACTCCAAAATTCTGTAGGGTACTAGAGTGTGTCAAATACTATTTATGGTTCGCATGAGAGACCAGAGAAACCATACTGATGGCAACATCGGTACCTAGTTCGAGCTTCAAACTGTGATTGCTTACCCGAGCCACCAAAGAACTCAAAGCCAAACCTGCAATTGAATAAAATGTTTACTACAAAATATCAACTGAGAGTCTGTGATTATAAGGTATAACATACTTTTAATTTTCTACAATGAGAGCTGCTTACTATAAATAAGAACAGGGTTGTACAAAAGATCTTAAAGGGTTTTTGGTTTGAGTTGAACAATCCATCATCTTTTCACTTCTAACATTTTTGTTTGCTTTGTAGAATAGAATGGATTAATCCATCACTGCTACCACATTATTTACTAGCTAATAATTAGTTCAAGAATGAGAAATAAGGGTCATTCCAAGTTAATAAGAGAAATCAAATTAGTCTTTGACTGACAATAAGGTGCCAAAGAGAAGTACTGAACAACGAGCCTTTGTTGCTCTTTTGTGATTTTACAGAGGATTAGTTTCCTAATGGATAAGTTCGGTTTTATCTGATTGACTCAAGGAAGACCGAAGACCAAGTTTAAATTATAGATGTTTTTTATAGCGCAAGTTGCCTTTTCCAACCAAAGCAGCACTCAACACGAATCCAGTCATCCTGTGATGGAGGTGGGTGATTGGTAGTAGGGAATGTCGCAGGGAGTAATTGAGAGGGGTGGGGAGGGCGAGGTCCATCCAAGGCCTCGAGATCGAGGCCATATATATGTAGGCCATCGAGTACAACTTATCTCTCCAATCTCCTAACTAAAATATCTCTAAGACTCCAAACCAAAGTTACCACCTTACCATATTTCCGTTGGCGGCGTGAGCAAGGAAGCGTATAGACAAAATTCGTCGGTCCTTCCTTTGGAAGGGAGAGGACCACGCAAATGGGGGGCCATTGCCTTGTCAATTGGCCCACAGTGAGCAGACCAAAGGATTTGGGGGGACTGGGAGTTCTTGACCTCGACAAGTTTAGCCGTGCTCTTCGCCTCCGATGGCTCTGGCAAGAGTGGACAAATGATGAGAAGCCATGGGCTGGGCTGCAGGTGCCTTGCAACAAGGAGGACAACCTTCTGTTCCAAGCCTTCACCAGAGTAACTCTTGGCAACGGCATGAAGGCAAAATTTTGGCACCACAGCTGGTTAGATGGAGAGGCCACCCGAAATTTAGCCCCGCACCTTTTCGAGCTAGTGAAAAGGAAGAACAGAACGGTCGCGCAAGAGCTGTCCAACAACGCTTGGATAAGGACCCTCAAAAACAAAGTTACAACAACCACGCAAATTGAGGAGTTCGTCTCACTCTGGATAAGGCTCCAGCACACTCACCTTCGAGAGGATATCGCCGACTCCATCACTTGGAAATGGACCCCAGACGGGATCTACTCCACTAGTTCTGCTTACAGAGCCCAGTTCCTGGGTGCTTATAGACGCCACAAGGTCAGCCACATCTAGAAAGCAAGAGCTGAGAATAAGTGCAAATTGTTTGCATGGATTCTCATTCAGAATAAGCTGCTCACCGCCGACAATCTTGCTCATCGTGGCTGGCCACATCAAACCCCTTGCTCGCTCTGTCACGGACCTCTAGAAACTGGACTCCACCTCTGCCTGCAATGCCCTTTCGCTCTCGCAGTCTGGAACCAGATTCTCAGCTGGGAAGGCTGGGCTTTACCGCAGCAAGCAAACCCATCAAATTTCAACAGCATCAACGAGTGGTGGGTTTCGATGGCTTCTCTCATCAAGAAAGACCGAAGAAGAGATTTCAATGGAATCGCGATCTGCACCATGTGGAACATTTGGAAAGAGCACGATAGGAGTATCTTCGAGCAGAGCTCGCGGTCGGCGATGCAGGTGGCAGGGATAATAAAAGAGTGCCTTTTACTGTTTAGGAGAGCTGCAGTCCACTAGCAGCTTCACCTGGTGTTAGTCCCCTGCTGTTTTCTTGTTTCATGTGGGTCGCTTTCAGCAGGCTGTGTGTTCCTAAAGGATGTTGTCTCTGTGCTTTAACTCTTTTCCCTCTTTAACGAAAGGCAGAGCTCCTGCCATTTACTTTCAAGAAAAAAAACTACTGATCCAACCGAATTTAGGCCTAATGCATGCACATGACGTAGACACTAAACAAACTGAATGCTATTGCTCAGTCCAATATAAACCAAATGCATGTAAATGCCTGATGTACACAGTAAGTAAACATACTATATCCACAGTAGAAGCTATGCAGCAGTGACAGATCACAATAAAGCCACAACTCCAGTTCTGTCTTTTTTTCGAGTTCAATAAAAGTCCGCATTGCACAGATTGCACAAGATAGGCTCGAAGCACCAAAAAATATTTTACTGTATGTAGTAGTAGTATTATTATTATTATATCAATATAATTTCCCGTTGCATTACTAAAGAAGAACAACTAAATGAACTAGTAGTCCGCCAGCAAACAACATTTTTCTCCAGACAAATTAAAAAGTGACATAAAACCATAAGTGCTACTCCCTCTGTACAAAAATGAATCAACTTTTTGAGTTGTCCCGAATATGGATGAAAGCGAGACGAATATTATCTGCCGGGTAATCCGTCCGAAGGAGTTTCGAGACTAAATAGGAAACCCGATTTCTGAATCCGAACTGTTAATATCTAATGCGTAATTGTATCCGAAGCCTAAAAGTTAGATATTATTATGCATAAGGGGTATATATCAATATCATGTGCATTTTGACACTACATGTATTTGAACCGGATTCGAGAAACAAATAATTATACCTGTTTCTATCCATATTATATATGTCCGTATCCGATCCGGTTTCATTCCTAGTCCTAAAATCAAATTGTCTCAAGTTTGACCAACATTAGAGAAAAGTATCAACATCTATGACACAAAACAAGTACACCATGAAAGTATATTTCAAGATGGGATCTAATGATACTAATTAGTAATAAGTACCATAAATGTTGGTGCTCTTGTCCATAAGTCTAGTCAAGCTTAAAATAATTTGACTCAGTACAGCTCTAGAAGTTGATTCATTTTGGTACAGAGGGAATACATACAAAGCTTAGGCTAGTGTCATTAGGTAGTACATCCGTATTGTGTAAAGTGCGCAATCATTGTTTTTTCACTCTGTGTACAGAGTGCGCAAACAGTGTTTTTCACTCTCACTTTCACTCTTGGTGACACTGCCTTATATCAAATAATGCAACTCGCAGCAGCGCATCTGGATCAGAGGAAGAGAGACACGATTCATGGTTTCAATGGAAAAATCAGATAAATAAAGAACACTAATTAGCATCATCCACACCTGTTTCATGCCCCAGGACAGCCGTCATGTATCAGCTCCCATTGCTTACCGCACCCATAGCAGAACTCAAACCCACACCTGTACAATTAAATAAAAAGCGAGTGTACTTTTTTTTTGATAAAGAACGAGTGTACTATTGAAATGCTAAAGTTGATCGACTGTGGTCAATTTATGCTAAAGTTGATCGACTGTGGTCAATTTGGTTAATTTTCTGTGCTCCATAATTGGAAAAAAAATCCATTCAAGTTATAAAAAGCAATTTTCTGCGATGCAACATCCTAGTATTCGAAAAGGAAGAAATTAATTATTATCAAAAAAAAAGGAAGAAATTTTACCTGCAGGTTATGTGCAGGCAGCCACTGGACTTCTCGACGTAGAACCTGCAGCGCGGGCAGCGCTTCCAGTTACCCTCCCGGGCGGCCTCCACGAGCAGAAGGTCCTCCCTCGCACGCTCCCCCACGCCGAGCTTCGCGAACTCCTCGCAGGCGACGCCGGCGTGCCACACCACCCGGCACCGCGCGCAGAACAGCCGGCGGCACCCGTGGCACTCGGACTGGGTCACGGTCACGCACTCTTCGCTGTCGTCGTCGGCCACCATCATCTCGGAGCAGTCCGGGAACGGGCAGTAGGTGCGGCGCGCGCGGAGGAAGAGGGACTCGCAGAGCGCGGCGCACCAGCGCTCGAAGACCTCGGCGGGGAGCGCCCCGCGGCAGAGCTCCGGGTCGAGGGACGCCGCGCACGACGCGTCGGGGCACCGGACCACGGCGCCGCCGCACTCGACCTTGGCGCGGACGTGGCCGGCGAGGCACGCGCCGCAGAATGCGTGCGCGCAGGAGGCGCCGCCGCGGTGCACGGAGGAGGGCGCCATCGGCTCCATGCAGATGCTGCAGGGGTGGTGGTTCTGCGCCATCTCAGCTCCGGTCACTGTGCCGTCGGCGCCGGCGGAGGGGGCATGACGAGAGGCGAGGGCCGCGAGGCGGCTGCTCCGGCGAACTGGTGCGCTGGGCAGGCGTGGATTTCTCCGTTTCATCGTAGATGACGAAGAAAATTAAGATGAATGTGTCCGGGTTTCTTTGGCGGCAACTAGGGTCTAGGGTGCAATCAGGGCATCTCTGCAAAGGGTGCAAACAAGCAAGACTGGTCGCTAAATCCACGTGAAACGGCGCATGCAAATTTTGAAAATAAGCCCCTGCTCAGCCCTATGCCAAACTTGCCAAACCCCCCTGAATTAATAAATCACAAATTTAACCAAACCGCAATATCAGGATATCTGGTCATCGGCACCTGCCCTCGACGTCTGCGCGTGCAGAAAGATCGCCGCACGCCCTCCTCCACCGGCCGCCGCCCTCCAACGTGCATAATCGGTTGGGATTTTTTAGGTTTTTGCCTTTTTGGGATGATTTCAAAAGAGGTTCCCGTTTTCTCCATTTGTGAATAGGATAAGGCGTAGGCTTCCTTTGGAAACTGCAGTTCCTACTGCCTACTCATTTTTTTTTTTGAGCATCTCAATTTTTTTTATTTTGATTTTACGACAATATTTGACTGATTATATAATTTTGATCAGTAAAATTTATTCAGAATTTCTAATTCTATGTATTGATTCTAGTAAGAAAAATCTATTTTTGTACCATTTTTACATTGATGATCACTGATTCCGGCCAATCTTATATGATTTGATGTCCTCCAACTTGATTTAGAACATATAATTTTGACTGGTTATTTTCTTTACAAACCTATGATTATTGTTTACTAGCGGGTGCATGTGTCTTGCTACGAAATACGCACTGTTGTATGCAGTATATGTTGTAACAAAAGGTGAGGTTGGGTAGTCAAGTATCTCTCCGGCTCATCGCCTTTCGCAGGGAAGACAATGATGAGAAGAAGAATATCTCCGATCTTTGGCAGCATCAGATGCGAGTCAGTTGGGATTCGTTAGGTTTTCTTCGGATTTGAAAGAGGCGCTTCACTTATGAATGGGGAGGCATGAGGCTTCCTTGGAAAGCTGCGATAAGCGCAAACGGTTCATAATGTGTATTTGTTAAAATCTTTTTTTTTGTTTTGCAACGATCTTTGACGGATTATATTACTTCGGTCAGTAAACGTTAGTGAGAATGTCAGATTTCACGTATGATTCTAGTAAGAAAAATCTTGTAAGAAAAATCTATGTTTGAACCATTTTTACATTGATGATCCATTGATTCCATGACGTTCGAATGGTAATTTACTTCACATTTCCACCTACAAAATCAGATGTTTAACACCCTAACTTTGCAAATAACCCCTTGGGTGATTTTGGATACCGGTTTTGGTGATGTGGCACTGCACTGGGCACTTTGGTCCCACATGTCAGTGCTTTTCCCTTATGTGAAAACAGTGACCTTGGCGGTCGAGAAAAGTGACGGCGCCAGATCCACGTCCGACGCGACCTTCGCCTCGGAAGCAGACGTCCCATACGCCATCGTTGCGGCCGTAGCAGCCGCCAGCGCCATAGCGGTCTCCCATACAAACAGCCTCTTCTCGACCTCCTCCTCCTCCAGGGCTGCGGCCGACGGCATCGAGGATCCTAGGGCGGCCTGAGCCAGCGTGCGTGGAGCGGAAGCCAGCGAAGCCGAGGCTAAGGCAGGAGTTGCCCTGATGGTCACCGGCACCGCCGAAGGCCCCGCTGGCGTAGGTGCCCGGTACACGGCCAACGGCAACTCGTAGGTGGCCTGGTGCGACAACATCATGGGTGGGCGGCACCACATCGGGACCTGTCGTTGATACGGCGTTGGCACCAAGTGCCCGTGTGGAGGCCGGTGGCTGCCACAGAAGCCGCTGGTGGGGCCTCCATTGCCACCGCCATGGGCGTATGACAGGGCGATGGTCGCCTCGGCCGCCATCCCTGTGGCCACCGTTAGTGTTTTCACATAAGGGAAAAATAGAAAAAACACTGACATGTGGGGACAAAGTGTCACATGGAATGCCACATCACCAAAACCGGTCTTTAAAACCACCAAAAGGGGTTATTTTGTCTGGTATTGCAAAGTTTATGGTGTTATACATCCGGTTTTATAGATAGGGGATGAAGTAGACTACCATTCAAACATTAGGGGGTTACGTAGACTTTTTTATCATTAAATGATCAAATTGCTGAATGTTTCAGATCTTATTTCACTAATCTTTTCACCTCTCAGCCCAGTGATTTGCCTCATCAGGATCAAAACTTACAAAACCTTTAGGGAACAACTCCACTAGATGATGCTTTCCAATATTCAGTACCAACAGGACAAGAATATATGGAGTATTGTTAAGGACATGAGGGCATATGCTGCCCTAGGACCCGATGGCTTGAATGCTACATTTTACAAGGCGACATGGCCATGGATAGCTCAAAATGTGGTACAACTCATACCAACTTCTACAACACAGGGTGCTGCCTCAAGACCTCAACAAAACCTATATTGCTTTGATCCCAAAAGGTACGAGTGCAACAACTCCTCAACGTTTCAAGCCCATTAGTTAATGCAATGTTATCTATAAAATCATTTTCTCCAGCCTTGCAAAAAGAATTAGAACTCATCTCCCTTCTTACATCCATGCTTCTTAGGCTCCTTTCATCCCAAGAAGACATATAACCTCTAATATTAGCCTTTCCCAAGAAATAACTCATACCTTAGTCGTAAAAATTGGAAACAACACTCTTTGATGTTGAAATTTGATCTAGCAAAGGCTTTTGGTATAATTGAATGGTCGTTCATCTTAAAAGCCCTCCATAGAAGGGGCTTCTCTGAACATTTTGACAGGAAAGAATGTTTATCTACCTCCTCCTTATTTGTAATTATAAATGGTCAACCTTACTATGAAGGTTGCCCCTATCTCACTACCTCTTTGTTCTAGCCATCAATGAACTCTCCTGTCTCTGCAGGAAGCTATGTCTACTGATCAGCTTAAAGGTATCACTTTGGGGCAGAATTGCCCTCCCATTCACTCTCTTATGTTTGCAGATGGCCTCATTATTTGTGGACAGACCACTTTGGAGGAAGTTTCCAAAATCAAGCAAATCATTGACTCTTTTTGCAATGCTTCAGGACAAACTCCCAATTAGGCCAAATCATTTGTTACTTTCAGCAAACAAGTAACCTAGCAACAAAGAAACATGGCAATTGCTCTTTTCCCAATCCCTATTATGAACGATGACACCATACATGTGGGTCACCCCCTCCTTCTTACTTACAAAAACATAACTGCAGCATACAATTTTATTCTAAACAAATTCAAGAGTAAACTCACTGACCTAAAAGCTGATACTCAAGTCATGATGGTCATTTTGTATACATTAGCTTTGTCCTAGCATTCATTCCAATTTACTATATGACTAACATTCTTTTCCCCAAAGATTTCTTGGAAAAGATCATCTCTATAATCAGAAACTTCTGGTGGAAAGGAAATCAGCAAGAAGATATGACAAAACCTATATATTTCAGAGCATAGGAAGATGTTTGCCAGCCCAAGCATCTAGGAGGCTTAGGAATCAAGAATATTAGAACTATCAGAACTATCAATAAAACCCTGGTGACTCATACGGCTTAGATGGTGGCTGCACAAAAAGACTCCTTCCTCTCTAAGGTTCTAAAAGTCAAATACCATCCCTACACCTCTTTCTAAAAAGCATCTTCCACAGGTTCCAGGTCTGTTTTCTAGTCCTCCGCCATTCAATCTGTGAAGCATCACATCCATGACAACTGCACTTAGCAAATTCATAAAGGTTCTGTCAATATTTGGTCTGAACCTTGGTGCTCCATCTGGGATAACTTTCAATCTCATCTTATCATACCCACTACAGTTACCCCTTTACCTAACCAAGTTAAAGAACTTTTGAATCAAAATGATCATACTTGGAACAATGAGCTCATAAATCAAGTTTTTGACAGCCATGCACCTCGGGTTATTTAAATACACCCATTGTTCAGCAGCAGGCACAAGACATCCTCATTTGGAAGCCGTCAAAGAAGGGAGAATGCTCCACCAAAGAAGTTTACAAATTCCTAACCTCTCCCTCTCCCTCTCCCTCTATAACTAATCTACAGGGATTTAGGAGTATCACCACTCAAACACTGGCCCTTTTCAACATGACTTGGAAGGACAAAAGCATACAACCGAAACTAAAAATTTTGGAGATTGTTATGGTATGCTCTGGCCACTGCAGAAAGGGTTTCAAAATACTCTCAACATAATCACGACAAGTGCAGATACTGCAATCAGGTGGAGGATGATATGCACCTTTTCTTTACCTACTCCCTCCTTAGAGCCACTTAGTTTTCTACCACTCCTTCTCTTAGAACTAATTCTTTAGCCTAGATTCACCCTTACAAGATGTTGTCTGCTCCATCATATCATACAATGACTCTAGTTCACATTTGCAAAACTATATCTCTACTTTGTGGTATATACGGAAATCTAGAAATGACAAAAGGTTCAACAACAAAAATTGGACAGCCCAACAGATTCACATGAATGTCAAAGCTGATCTTAATTGCCATAACATGAATACCAATCTTCATAGCAAGTTCACCTCTACTAGTAACTTGATGCAACATGAAGATATGCTAGTTACTAACACTAACATATATAGTACTCCCTCCGTCTTAAATATAGTGTTTCTTAGATTTGTCCTAAGTCAAACTATTTGAACTTTGACCAATTTTTAAAAAAAGAACTATAATATTTTTAATATAAAATGACGATTATTAGATCCATCATTAACTTTATTTTCACAATTTACTTCTTCGATATGATAAATGTTAATATTTTTCTCTAAAACTTTGGTCAAACTTAAGATTGTTTGATTTAGGACAAACTCAGAAAACACTATGTTCTGGGATGGAGGGAGTATGGTCTATTGATGCCTCACTTAACACAGATCTCAACACTCCAAGACTATTTATTGAAGGAAGATTACAGGATGTCAATTATAGGTTGAAAGTTTAGGCCCAAGGAGGAAGTGCAAATAGTCCGGTTCTTGCAGAAGCCCAAGCCATTCATCTTGCTTTGCTGATCATCTCGATCCTGCAGATTCAAGATTGCACTATATTCTCTTACAACCAAGATTTTATTATAGCTCTCAACATGGAGAATCATGTTCAAAGTGCACCTACGTGGGATCCAAGACAAAGTATAGGTAAAATTGTGGCACACAGAGGCTTCAGATCCTGTAACTTCAGGAAGATACCAAGATCAAGAAATCTGATGGCCCATAATATGGCAAAAAGAGCTAGGCAATCTCTACCTAACCCATGTAATTTCCTGTGCTCTAATTCCTTCAATGGAGAATGCCCTGTAATTGCTCGTCTGCAATCCTCTGCTCTAAATGAGTGGGGACAACCCAACATTCAACGTGTATCTTGTCTCTGATCCAATAAAGCTGACATTAAGTATAAAAAACAAACCCCCACTTTCCTGCTCCTGATCCCCTTAGCTGATGGCCCATAACATTCAGCGCCTCCCTGTCGCTGCCTCCGCCTCCCTGCCCCTCCCTGATGCTACCGGCACGGCGGCCCCTCCCTGCTGTTGGCGGCGCGGCAGCCCCATCCTGCCGCTGCAGCCTGCCGGCACCTCCTTGTTGCTGCTGGTGTGGCGGCCCCTCTGTGCCACTGGCGCCTCCCTGCTGTGCACCTCCCTGCCCCTCACTGGGATCCGGATTCGGTGCCTTGCCTCTTGTAAGGCATGTGGTACCTTACCCCCTTATATCAACCGTCTAATTCCAATCTAACGATTGACAGCAATTATGGCAGAAGTGTCCAGCACTTAGCCATTTTTATGGTCGCGGCGAGAGAGCGTGGGCATGCGGGACCTGCGGCGGCGCTGTGAGGGAGTGCGGGCACGGGGCGATGGCGGGGCGGCGCGGTGAGGGAGTGCGGGAGCGTGGCGGCGAGGGGGCACGGGCGTGCGGGACCGGCGGCGGTGCGGCGAGGGAGGGGGGGGTGCGGGACCGGCGGCGGTGCGGCGAGGGAGGGCGGGGGTGCGCGGTAGGCGGCGGCGCGGTGAGGGAGCGCGGGGCGCGCGGCGATGGCGGAGGCGCGGTGAGGGAGCGCGGGCGCGCGGCGATGGCGGAGCGGCGCGGTGAGGGAGCGCGGGCACACGGCGATGGCGGAGCGGCGCGGTAAGGGAGCGCGGGGCGCGCGGCGGCGGGGAGGCTCGAGCGTGCGGACCAGCGGTGGCTGTCGTGCACGTGGGGAGGTGCTGAGGCCGCGGTGGCCGTCACACGCGTGGGGAGGCCGCCAACGCCATTTGCCGGTGGTGGAGCTTCACATAGGGAGGACGGATTGCCGCTCGTGGTGCCATCCTGAGGTAGAAGATGATGGTGGAGTCCACGTGTCAGTGAGATGTAGGGAGAGACGGTCTTTGTTGGAGGGTGGATGCAGGAGGTAAGGTCCGTTGTGCCTTGCTCACGCAAAGGCACCGAAGCCGGATCCCCTCACTGCCGCTGCAACCTGCCGGCTCCTCCCTGCTGGCTGCTTCCGAGTCCCTGCTAGCGCCCCTGCTCGAGCCTGCTCGCTCGAGCGTAAGACCGAACCGTTCAGTCTCCATTTTTCTAGAATGCAATTTCGGTTCCAGTTTTGAGATAACCGAGGAATCGAACCGAAGTTTTCGGTTAGACCAAATGCACAAAATATTGTACATGCACTAGTGTAAATAGGTTAAAGTTTAAAATAGAAAGCAAGATAGAAGACGCGTGACGTTAGCCTAAATGCTTTCTGCAGTTTTTAGACATTCTGAAGCCATTACCGTTCTGTTGATTTGTTCAGCCGACACGGTTGGTAAAATAAAAAAGACCACAAAACTTTTTCTCATGTCAACATCAAGCAAGATATTTGTCTTGTCAATACAATTCCCTGTGCATGCAATGCATCTCAAGATCTCGAGCGCGGTCAGGTTTCAACTTAAAATTAAAGCAAGGGTCAAATCGTATATCTGGCACATTACTGCTTCATTAAGACCAACCTCGAGAAGAACACTCCAAAATTCTGTAGTGCCACTATTTATGGTTCACATGAGAGACCAGAGAAACCATACTGATAGCAACATCGGTACCTAGTTGGCGCTTCAAACTACCATTGCTTACCCGAGCCACCAGAGAACTCAAAGCCAAACCTGCAATTGAATAAAATGTTTACTACAAAATATCAACTGAGAGTCTGTGACTATAAGGTATAACATACTTTTAATTTTCTACAATGAGAGTTCCTTGCTATAACTAAGAACAGGGTTGTACAAAAGATCTTATAGGGTGTTCGATCATTTTAAGGAATTGAATGATCCATCATCTTCTCACCTCACTTTTTGTTTGGTTTGTAGAATAGAATGAATTAATCCATCACCACCACATTATTTACTAGGTAATAATTAGTACAAGAATGAGGAATGTGGTAATTTCACTAAAATTTATGGGATACAGCGGCTCCTCAAATCAAAGACCCTATTAAGTCCTCTCAATATACATTTCTCATATAGTAACTGCTCATTGGGGTGTGATGGACACAAAGTACGTACAAAACATTGCAATTGGATTTAATAGCTACTTTTGTAAGCTAGATTATATTGAATTCAAGTGTTAGCATAGACATAGAAAATAAATCTTTTTTATAACCCTTATTTTTTTAATTTACAAATTTTGCAATTCACATGCACAAAGACTTACTTAGTTGAAAGGTAGCAGCATGAAAGGAATATATGCATAGGAGCATATTTCACAAGTTCTCAGCTTAAAGTAATAAACTGAATGATATTGCTCAACCCAACATAAATCAAATGCATGTAAATGTCCTATGTGCACAGTAAGTAAATGTCCTATGTCCAAGGTAAGAGTTATGCAGCAGTGACAGATCACAATAAAGCCACAAGTCCAGTTTTCTTTTCCCAGTTCAAAAATTCAGGACAGATGGTCCCTGAAATGTAAAATGGTAAAAGGTTCGCATTGCACAAGATAGGCTCGAAGCACCAAAAAGGAAGTATTTTCCTGTATGTAGTAGTTGTATTTTTATCTCAATAATTTCTCATTGGATTACTAAAGAAGAACAACTAAATGAAATAGTAGACCAGCAGACCATAGTTTTGTTCAGACAAATTTAATGTGCCACAAAACTGGAAGTCTTACTCCCTCAGTACAAAAATGAATCAACTTTTAGAGTTGTCCTTAAAACAAATTGTTACACAAGAAAAGTACCAACATCTATAACACAAAATAAGTACACCATGAAAGACTACTATCTCATAATGGATCTAATGATGCTAATTAGGTACCATAAATGTTGGTTCTCTTTCCCATAGGTTTGGTTAAGCTTAAAATAATTTGACTTCTAGAAGTTTATCCAATAGGGGGAATACATACAAAGCTTATATATCATACTAAACTATACTGCCACTGCAAAATTGTAGTCAAAGGTTAAACTAAGCCACATGGAACTCACAGCATCTGGATCATAGGAAGAGACAAGAGACCGAGTCCATGGTTCGAATGGAAAATCATATGAAGTACACTAGCTAGCATTATCCACACCTGTTTCATGCCCCAGGACAGCCGTCATGTATCAGCTCCCATTTTTTACCGCACCCATAGCAGAACTCAAACCCACACCTGTACAGTTAAATCAACAACGAGAGTGTATACTAATGAAATACCAAACTTGATCGAAGTTAAAGCGACTGTGGATTGTAGCCAACTCGGTTAGTTTTCTACGCCACATAATGAAAATTGGTTCCTTCTATACATTCTAGTCAATTCTACGTAGTTATGAAACGGAAGAAATTTTACCTGCAGGTTATGTGCAGGCAGCCAGTGGACTTCTCAACGTAGAACCTGCAGCGCGGGCAGCGCTTCCAGTTGCCCTCCCGGGCGGCCTCCACAAGCAGCAGGTCCTCCCTCGCGCGCTCCCCCACGCCAAGCCGCGCAAACTCCTCGCAGGTGACGCCGGCGTGCCACACCACCCCGCACCGCGCGCAGAAGAGCCGGCGGCACCCGTGGCACTCGGACTGGGTCACGCATTCCTCGCAGTCTTCGTCGTCGGCCACCATCATCTCGGAGCAGTCCGGAAAGGGGCAGTAGGTGCGGCGCGCGCCGAGGAAGAGGGACTCGCAGAGCGCGGCGCACCAGCGCTCGAAGACCTCGGCGGGGAGCGCCCCGCGGCAGAGCTCCGGGTCGAGTGCGGCCGCGCAGGACGCGTCGGGGCACCGCACCACGGCGCCGCCGCACTCGACCTTGGCGCGGACGTGGCCGGACAGGCACGCGCCGCAGAACGCGTGCGCGCAGGCGGCGGCGCCGCGGTGCGCCGCGGAGGGTGCCATGGGCTCCATGCAGATGCTGCAGGGGTGGTGGTTGTGCTGCGCCCCCTCGGCTGCCGCCATTTTGCCTTTGGCGGCGGAGGGGAAAGGAGGGGAGGAGGCGGTGGTGGTGGGCTGGCGCGCTGAACAGGCGGGGCCGGGAACCTCTCCGGCTTGTTTTTCGCAGGGAAAATGACGAAGTGGAGAAGAATCTCTGCGGTTTCCTCGGCAGATCGGGTGGTGGTGGGGCTTTGAAGGGGGGCATTCCCGTCTTTTCCCGAGGTGCGAGTGGGGCTGGGGCTTCCCTGGGAAGTTGCGAGAAGAGGAAAAGACTTCCCTGCGAAGGAGGTGCACCGTACTTTCTTGTTAATCTGCCATCTATTTTTCCTTTCAAAAGTCGATGCGAAATCTTAATCGATCTGTTGGGATACTCCTAGATTTAAGGCGGCCGTGTTTGGTTGCCCTAGATTTTAGTATTGGGTAATGCGTACAGAATCTATGATTATCAAGCTACGTTGCACTGGATGTTTGCACATTATCGACACAAAAAATCCCATGTTTGGCTCCCTAACAGATGTTGTGACTTAAATTCCGTTTGGTAGAGCTCTATTCTCCTGTGAAGTGATTTCAAGTGATTCTCTGGTAGGTGCAAATCAGTCTGGTGAATTGCGTTTGGTTGTCCGGGGACAGAATCAATCCCACCTTCACACTGTTAGAAAAAACGTCTGTGGACCCCGCCTGTCAGTCTAGTCCTTATCAGTCATCACCATCTCCCATCGTGCCTACCTCTCCCCTGCCACAGTCCAGAATCCCCATCCATGGCCGCCACTGCCTGGTTCGCCTCCTCCTCATCCGCGTGCTGCGCCGGCGAGGGGCACGGGCGGCCCCGCGCGGCTCGGTGAGGGGGCACGCCGGCGAGGGACATGGCGCATCGGCGAGGGGCACGGGCGCCGAGGATGGGGCGGCGGCGGCGTCGGGAGCTCTCCTCTGGCGGGGGCGAGGGTGCGGCGGCGTCTCGGCTCCTCTCCTCCGGCGGGGGCGGCCCCGGCTCTCTTCCTCTCCTCCGGCGGGGGCGGCCCCAGCTTTCTTCCCCTTCGGCGCGCGTGGCCAGCCTCTCCTCATCCCCTTCGGTGCGCGTGTCCCTCGCCGAGGCGCGTCGGGGCGGACGGAGGAAGATGGGAGCGGATGGAGGAGCCGGGGGAGCAGGTTTTTTCCGCTCCCTCACAGACAAAGGAAAGACGGAGCGATTCGGCTACGATTCGCTCCCGGATCTCCGTGCATTTTTGCTGTTTGGCAGCCCACCCCGGATTCACTTCGTGGAATCCGAGAGCGGAGCGCTGCCAAACACCCCCTTAATTATGACCTTGGATTCTGAAAATCAGACGAAACCAAACGGGCACACGGATAATTTTATCTCCATAGAAACATTTTTAGTGGAGAGTTTCATTATGCTCCAATATTATCGTATTACAGTTAAAGTTAAATGTTTGTGTAGACGAATAAAATAATCTCTCAATGCACTGTTTATTTATTTTTTACTATTCACAGGCATGTATAATTTAAGCATTTGTATGTTGGTTTTATTAAATGTCACACACAGGTTGTGTAGCCACTTGCAATTATATCTTACACACTGTAGTATGGTCACACGAATAAAAGAAAGCTTGTGGATGAAACAAAGCATTCTTAGTGGGGTTCAAT
The DNA here is from genome assembly GCA_022530915.1 of Paspalum notatum. Classification (NCBI taxonomy): domain Eukaryota; kingdom Viridiplantae; phylum Streptophyta; class Magnoliopsida; order Poales; family Poaceae; genus Paspalum; species Paspalum notatum. Next base: position 7,400,930 of record CM039691.1, read on the forward strand.
CCCTGGTTCAAAGTATTTGGTAACCATAAACAACATGTGAAACCCAACTCTCCTATCTCCTCGTTAATTTGTTGTTATGTCACTACTTTTGCTTATGCAGCATCTCATTTAACGAGAATGAAACTCTCACAAAAAAACATCATCCAAGCTTGTAGTCTAAAACACAACTGCAAACTTGAAAACCAGATATGTTATCCTTAGCTCCTAAAATTGGACAAATGAACCCTTAATCCATACAAAGTGGTTGACGTCATCCACCTCTGGTCCCTATCAATCGGCACTCCCACAACCATCACATGTGTCCTCCCATGGTCCCATGCTCCTGGCGCTTCCTCCTCCTCCTCCCATGCTCTTGACAGTAGCGCTAGCGCTCATCTCCTCTCGTGCTCCCAGCTAGGGCTAATCTCCTCCCATGCTTCCAGCACCGCTCGCACCGTCTCCTACCTTTTGTCCTGCTAGTGCCACTTGCCTGACTTTTCGCCACCTTTCATCGTCGCGGCATGGTTCACATTGGGTCAGGGACCATCAGAGGTGGTGCATGGGGAGGGAAGAAGATGTGGCAATGCGGTGGTGGAATAAAGAATGTGGTGGTGACGCAATAGGGTGATGGCAGATATGGAGCCCTAGCGGGGTGTGGGAGATACATAGAGGGGGAAGGGAGGGATGTAGATGCCTATGACATATGGGACACAGATGCCACATGTGCGCCATGTTAGCTCAAAACAACCTTAGAAACCATTTTTAAGGTGACGAGGGGGTTATTTACCCAGTATTAGGAATTTGAGTAGTGTGATATCATCTCTGGCTTTCAAGTTTGGTGAAAGGAGGGGGTTAATTTATACTTGGCGCTAAGATTGCCCTCTCTGTTCCAAATTGCTCCATGGGGATTCAAGTTGTGGTGACCTTTGAGCTGATTTACACACTTCACTTTCAACACAGTAGTGTTTCTGATATTAATATATCTTGCTTCTCATCAAATGTTAGACTGCTAACAGTGGAAAATAGAATTCCATGGACCGGTCTAATAAATTTGTGGCCTTTCGGATAATACCCTCAAACCTGAAAAAGGACCACTTGTATGCTCCAAATATACAGCAACCGTGTACATAATATACTAATGCCATCGTTCTCTTTCGATGAGATGTGTTGCCAAGCTGCTCCGACAGTTTGTGCTATACAACTCTTCAGACGCTCAAATATCCTGTCCACCTCTACACAAAAGCTAACCTCTACACAAAAGCTATTTATTCTAGTTATTGTAAGGCTCTCTCCAACGGTATAGCTATTTTGAGGAATTTGGCACTGCTTGTTATTGTAGACACAGAGAGAAGTTTAAATTTGAAAATGGGAATGAGGAAGCTGCTGGAATGAGCCTAAAGCTTTAACTCACATGTAGCGTGTGCGCGCACGTCTTGTTTTCCAATGGAAATTAAAAAAACTAGAGAGGCTATATTGAGAAAATCTTGACACCGCAAGCATTACCAACTAGTACTATCTCAGGTGGATTCACAATCTAGTTCACATAGAGAATTTATGTTCTGGAGCATGATGATCACATTTATAGTGGCGAAAATATGGCAGCCAGGCGTTTCATAATTAAGTTTCAGATACAATCAGCATTCAGCAGTCTCATACCCGGCCCGGTAGATGATTACAACCGGGAGGTTCTATTTCTAGTCTTGTACTTTTGCCCCGGGCCGCATCTCACGCCGTTGTGCAACGAGAATGAGTAGTCCCCCACGACCCGCCACATCCATAGCAAAACTGGAAGCCACACCTGTCAAAATCACAAACTGATTAAATTTTCAGCCAAGAGAAAAATTTCCAACTTTGCGTGCATATCACCGACCCACGAATGATACGTAAGGAACAGTTCAATTCTAACATGAATCGAGATAATTGGTGCATCCATTGTGCAAAATGCACAACTCCCACTTCGTTTTCCGCACACTATCACAACCCCCGTTTTGCACAAACTACCGCTTCATCTTGTTATTGTGCATTTTGCATTTGCACCAACCGTTGCACTCAAAGCCTAAGGAATACATCGGCATTTCTAGCAGACTAGCTACTAGAGTTCACTTCTGAAGAACACAAAGAGCAAACGGCAACAGCGATTTACCTGCAAGTGATGTGCAGGCAGCCATCACGCTTCTCGACGAAGTACTCGCACTTGGGGCACCGCTTCCACTTCTTCCCCTTGGCCATCTCGACCAGCAACATGTCCTCCCTGCCCCTGTCCCCCTTCCGGAGCCTCCCGTACTCGGCGCAGGTCACGCCGGCGTGCCAGGGCGCGACGGCGCAGCGCGCGCAGAAGAGCCTCCTGCAGCTCGGGCACTCGGACTCGGCGACGTCCGCGGCGTCGTCGCCGTCGTCCACCAGCATCACCGCCGAGCAGTCCCTGTAGGGGCAGTAGACCCTCTTGGCCCCCAGCAGCATGGACTCGCACAGCGCGGCGCCCCAGCGCTCGAAGACCTCCCGGGGCAGGATGCCCTGGCAGAGCTCCGGGTCCAGCACGCCGCCGCACCGCCCCTCGGGGCACCGGACGTCGGCGATCCTGTCCTGGGTGGTCTTGGCGCCCACGTAGCGCGCCAGGCAGCCGCCGCAGAAGGCGTGCGCGCAGCCGCGGCTCGCGCGGTGCGCGTCCGACGGCGGCACCGCGTCCATGCAGATCTTGCAGAAGACGAGCGCCACGGCCACGGGCAGGGACGGCCGGGACGACGACGAGGAGGCGGCGTAGGAGCACTCACCTTTGCCGCGATCCAGCGTTGCTGCTCCTGCTACGATGGGGGTGACGCTAATAGCCGCGGCAGGTGTGCTGATGCGAGGTGGCGCTGGCGCGACCGAGGACGAGGAGCTCGAGCGCGCCGCGGCCGCGATGGCGGACGACAGGATCACCTCCTGCAGCTGGAGCTCCGCGGCGTACTTCTCGTCGGATATCGGAAAGAGCTCGTCGTCGTCGGCGTCGTTGCGCCCGTGGGCGAGGACGGAGAAGTAGAAGTCGTCGACTAGGGCGTCGAGGGCGTCGCTGGAAGATCCGGCTGCCATTTTCGAGTGAGCAGCAACAGAGAAGACGAGAAGACGTCCCCTTTGTTCGCTGAAATGGCCAGTTTAATAGGCGCATGCACGGGGGTTTGTTCCCGTATTCACGTTTGCAAGCCGGGCAGACGTGTGAGACGTGCGCCGTCGTTCTGGTTTCCGGAGTGGGAATTTGGAAAGCTACTTGCTGGTTTTAATTTCGACTCTCGCATTCCCGTCATTGGATTTAATACCATCAAATCAAATACTTCCTAATTCCTAGAGAGAGATTAACCAAACAAGGCCGGGGATGGTGCTAATCTCACGGTGTTCTTTACCTTCCGTGGCATGGATTGTTTTTTTTTTTTTTTTAATTTTTGAGAGTTGGCATGGATTGTTGGATCTACGCTATATGGATGGTGGATCCTTCTTCATTCTTTCAGCTGCAAGTCTGCAACAATCTTGCTTCCCTTCTTTCTCTATTGACTGCTCGTTGTCCTGATCCATATTGACTGCTCGTCGTCCTGATCCAAAGAAATAGACATTATGGGGTTTCGGTCCCATTTTTTAATAATCTGAATAACCAAGGAAATTTCGGTTCCAGAACTCAACGAACCGTAAAACCAATGTATTATGAATGCCCATTACAAACACACAAAAACCCTGAACACATAGCTATCAGTTATGAATGCCTATGTTTGAACTTTATTATTACAAATTATAATGTGATACTGCTTACGTTTCTGCTAATGTCTTGTGCTTTATATTTTGAAATAGACGTTATGTTTCCAATTTTTAATACAAATTATGCAAATACTGTTGTCGCAATCTATTTAGGTCATAACCAAAACTTAACTGACGGCTAAATTACAAATCGTGCCTCATTGTCGCTGTCGTCTGGGACCGCCACGCGCCTCAAGACGAGGTCGCTGCTGGGGCCTGGGGGGACCTAGGCCGTCGCCGCTAGTGTCTCTACCAAGGTCGCTCGGATCTAGGGCCAGCAGGGGAGGGTTGTCGTTCTTTCTTCCCGGTGATTGTGCGGTGTCCTAGGTGGTGGTAGCAAGGCCCGGAGTTGATGGCTTGGTCGACCACCACCTTCCTGGGCATGCCGACGATTGTCCGCTCCTACACTGGTCGTGTCGCTGATGGTCGTAGGTGTGGGGGTTACTAGACTATCCGCTCTATTATCCTGTCGCTGCTAGGTCTCTGTGGTCACTTCCTTCGCTACCGCTCTACAAGACGTTTCATTCACTCAGCTTCTGGTTGCTTTGCTAATCCGAGTTTCTTTAGTTGTGCTGGCGTGTTGAGCTCCTTGTGTCTGGCGAGTATTCGGGGTTGGGATGTCGCGGGGTGAAAGCTCTGCGTGTTTTGTCAGGCCAGCAACGATTGCGCTTAGCGTAGTTTTTCCTTTGAGGGCATTGTCTTGCAGAGGCGGGCCCAAGATTCAAAACATGTGTATTCAAATGCTCTTTTTACAATTGAAACACTTATTTTGTACGTGTATACTTGATTGATTTGGTACATACGCATAGTATATGCTTAATATGTATAGCTTGTTTGTAAAATTTTTGGGTATTCACTTGAATACCCATGATACATGCTAGGCCCGCCACCGTTGTCTTGGTACTCGTAAACCCTGTGGTTCCTAGGTGAAAACCCAATTCCTTCCATGGTTAGGATCGATGTGCGCTTGGCGTTTGTGATTGGGCGGATGACAACAGCGCGGTGTTGTTTCGTTCTTCAATGCGTCATTTTCTCCAACATCCGGCTACTCTTCTCTGGCGCTTTTGGGCGTGTGCTGCGGTGAAATCGGAGCTGTTACGTGGATGGGTACTGCCTATCTCGGCAACGATGACGCTCAGTGCGTTCTTCGCCATCTATGGGGGTTGTGGTGGTTTGGTGGAGGATATCAGAGCTGTTGGCTTCTAACTGTGTTCGACAACGATGTCGTGCGCCTGACTGTAGGTCCCTTCTCGTAATTGACCTTTGGCTGCTATCCTCTGGCGTTTTAGGCGTGCACTACGGTGAAGTCGAAGCTCACTGAGGTTAGAGTGCAACCTATCTCGGCAACAATGAAGCTCAATGCACTTTTTCGGTTGTTGCTGGTTTATTTGGTAGATGGTGATGGTTGCTATATTTCCATCTTCTAATGAAAAACTTGCTCCGCATATCTAAAAAAATAAACACGGATATGATAAGTCTCCAAACGCATGATGACATACTCATAATACAATGACACATAATTATTTTTGATGGTGTAATAAGAAAGTTAAAAACGTTGGAGTAGAAAATTGTATATACTATATTTTGTCACGAAATTGTAAAAATGTTCAAACTTAAACCATTTAAGTAGTCCACAATTTTTATTTGTAATTACCTTGTGAGCACTAAAAAGAATCTATAATAACAAGTATTTGGAGGATTGTATTTTGCATGATTTTATATGGAAGGGCAGTTTTAGATCCCGTGACACACAGTACAACACATTTGGAATTGCATCGCATCTCATTCACAGGCCGCGAAATAAAGAAAGAAAAGAAGCAGGGAAACAGCCGTCAAGCAAGTTTTGTTTGATTGGGCGAAGGTCGTGGAAAGTCCACCGAGCCCTGGAAGCGGCGTCGGATCGTGGCCTCGTGCACAGCGGCAGCCGCAGCAGGTATCCATCCATCCTTCTCATCCCGAAAACAAATCAAATCCCCTCCTTTTTCTTCCTCGCATTCCCGATTCCAAAAAACTAATTTAATTCACGCTCTTGTTTTTACTACCATCCCACCACCCCAGGAATAATGAGTCGTCATGATCCTCATCGCCGAGCCCACAAACAGAGCGCGGCGGCAGCATCATCAATCAGAAGCCGGCGAGGAGAGGAATCCGCACCTACACGCACACGCTTTTTTACAAGGCTGCTATCCCCCAATCCGAGGGTTTCACCATCCTCACCAACTGGCACATGTTCTCGCAGGTTCGTTTTCGTCTTGTTTCCTACCTGCTCGGCCAGTTACTGTTCGACCCCCCTGATCTGCGGGGATCGAGACGGGGAAGGGTTGGTGGCGTTTCATTGATTTTTTTTCTTTTGTAGATTTCTTTTCGACATATAGTGTAATGTTTATTTGACTGGACTGGATTGGGAAGGGAGGGAGGGGAGGCACGCGTGCGATTCGCAGATCGACACCGTACCTGCGCCGCCCTCGCATTGCCTTCTATATTCTGGTGGGGGATTATTCGTGCTGGTGTCGTCCCGGCTAAATTAGGGTTCCGTCCTCTCAAGTCCCACACTCTTACTTCTTCCTCCCAAAATCGAGTCTTTCCTGCTTCCTGTCGCGCCGCTGCCGCCGCCCTTCTGGCCCACGGGCACCGGAATTTTCGAGCCGTGGCTTTGATTCGCTCACCTGGTGTGCCGATTGATTTGTCTTGGTGGTGGTGCCGGTGGGGTTTCGTTTCATTTTTGGTATGTTTGTTGATCCGTTCTTCCAATTTTCCTTTTGCAGGTTCAGTGATGGCATGAGCTGAGGTCCCGGGAGATAGCTGCGGCCATGTCTCAAATCCAGAGCGCCTTGCGGCCGAACTGTTCTGTCTTCGCCGTGCTGTGCGGCAAGTTTGCCGATAAGCAGCAGGCGCCGACTCGCCTGGCACTGGACGCCAAGCGGGTGCGGCTGTCGTACCCCTTCCCAGAACTCATCTCCTCTGGTAGATTGGAGGTCAGTTCGTTTCGTTGTATGGTGTGGATACATGCTTATTTTGAGTTCTATGTTAAAGGCGCACTTGGGGATGCAGGTTCACACTCTAATCAATCCCACAGTAGAGCAATTTAGAGAGGCGCAGCAGGCGGTGCAGCCAAACTTGTTGTATCTTCAGGGGCAGCGGCTAGAGGATGAGAAGGAGATTGGCACACTTGTTTGGGGCGATGCTGATTTCTCTGACCCGCAGACGTTTAGCTCAATCATCAGCCCACCATTTCCAACCATAGTAAGCTCCAAACTTGATAAACAACATGTATTCATGACTGTAATTTGACGTTTCATCAGCTCTTGCTTGACTGTGAACAAAACATGAGGTGCAAAAGTGCACATCGGTTTTCAGTTTCATATTGAGCCTTCAAAAGGGAAGCTCAGCATGGCAATCAGTATTAGGACTATACCGTAACTGTGTTGCACTGTTAAAGCATGCTACCTAAATAACTAGGAGTTCGTCTGATCAGTGATCACTATATGGCCAGGAGATAGTGGTAATGGGCAAGCTTGAACTTGTGACCCTCAGGGAATTATTTCCTTATCTCTGGCTATAACTATCTTATCAGAAGTTGCATTTGCTGGAACGGTGTTAGTTCTGATAATGGCCTTTTCTTGGTATTGTGAACTGAAATTGCTGAATTTCAATTTGTATTGTTGGAGTTTGATTGATGTGGCTAATATGACTGGTATGTGATTTTGTTTTACGTGGATTGGATGCTTTAACATTTTATTAGGGAGTGTTTGGCACACCTGTAGATTCCAGCTCCACGCTGGAGCAGGTGGTTTTGGACCAAATTAATGTGCCTTCAAAATTATATTTAATCTAAAACAAGAACAAAATGATTTCTCCAAACCCCCTTTGTATGCTCGCAGCTCTATCTCCACAAATTTCTAGAGCAATTGATGACCAGCTCCACCAACTTTTAGAAAAATTTCTGGAGCCGGACCTCTGCTAGACTGGCCCTTAGTATATCCTCTCTCTCAAAGTATCTTTTATAATCTTGTATGAGTCTTGCTACTATATTTATTTAATTTACTTTATTTATTAATGTATAGTTATTAACATGTAAGTGCTAACACAGGTTTATTTGGAAGTTCCCATAGGGGAAAAGCTTGCCCAGTCACTTCATTCCAAGGTATTTTTTCCCTTAATACTAGCTATTGCGTATCTTTAATGTGTTGGTTCTTGTTGTACATTTGCAGTCACTCTGCAGTTAGCACACACTCCCTCCTTCACTCATTCCTTTCAGTTATGTTTATACTATGTTATAGCGTTTCAACAATATTGCTGGTATTGATTGCTATAATGTTTATATGTTTTTCTGTAGTATTTAGAGATCACCTTTTATGTATCAGAAGATTTTGTAGTGCCAATGACCTAGTTTTACCTAAACAAAGTGGCTTATATTTAAGAATTTTGGTGCTAATCGTGGAATATGTAATGTCGGCATTCTTACATTCAGGGGATACCGTATGTAATATATTGGAGGAATTCATTTTCATCTTATGCAGCATCTCATTTTCGCCATGCGTTAATGTCAGTCATTCAAAGGTACCACATCATAATTGTATTATTGGTTGTGACTCTTGGCCATTTTATTTTGGTTCCCACTTAACATTTGAGTATTCCTGGTTGTAGTTCCCGCAGCCATACATGGGATGCATTTCAACTTGCACATGCCTCATTTCGACTATACTGTGTAAGAACTAGTCATGTACAAAGTGTTAAATTTGGTCCTCGCCTGCTTGGTGATGCTCCAAAGATAAATATCATACCTGCTGAGAATGAAAAGAATGGCGAAGAAGGTTGTTCTGAAGCTTTTCCGGCTATAAGAATATATGATGAAGATGTGAACATGAAATTTCTTGTCTGTGGAGTCCCATGCACCCTTGTAAGCTCAGGGTTATACCTCATTTTTCTCATACCATTCAATGTTATCCTTATTTCAAATTTTCAGTCACTGATCGCACAACTTTATCAACTGCAGGATGCATGTTTGTTGGGTGCACTGGAAGATGGTTTGAATGCCTTGTTGAATATTGAGGTTTGTTCTCATACTTTTAGTAATCAAGACCAGATCCCAGAAGTATGAGCTTATGAATAGTGTTAATATTTACACGATATAGCTAGTCCATTGAACTGCTGGGGGTTTTGGGGCTGATGTTAGCTTGGAAATTTTTATTAATGTAGGAGTTATAGGAGGGATAGCAACTATGACTTTGTTAACAACCTTGTGCAAGTTATAGCTAGGTACAACAATTTGTATGCAGCTTACTCATTACATCATTGTAAATCTGAATATTCATATGTTTAAATTATTAAATGTCATGTAAGGGCATATACCTGCTCAATCGACCAATGGAGATGGAAGCAGCAGGATTGATTATCTGCTTTTGCTTGATATATGTTATCGGTCGCTTTGTGTCCCAATGCAAGAAGCCTAGACATGATAACTAAAAAGGGTAGCACAATGCCTTGTGCCAGTCAATTCCATGCTCTCATCGGCACATAACAAGTGGGGTGGCTACCACTGTTTAGGATATTGGTTGGATATATGATACAATTTATTCAGTCAGCTTGCATTTCAATTGTGAATCCTGGTAACATATGATGTATAGCTAAAGATTGCATAGTTTAAGTTATTCCTTTAGTACGAGTTTGACTCATGCTTTTGGTTTGTTAGCAACAAAATCACTGTTATGATGTATTTAATACTGGTCTCTTCAAGTCAGATTTGTCCAATATATATTCTTTTAACTCTTTAGTACTCTATTTTGATGGCTGATGGCTGAGTTTTCTTTACCTTTCTCAGATTCGTGGGTGTAAACTTCGGAACCGAGTCAGGTATCCCATTACATATTAAGCAACATATCTCATAACTTCTGGTACATCAAACATTATATATAACTTGGGCAGGGTTCATTTACAATGTGGTATAGGCCTTTTGCTCTAGTAATTATATTAATATTTTTCTTGATCCCAAAATGCTTATTTGATTGTATTCTTAGCTCTTACTTCAGTAACCACATATAATTTTTATCTCCGCATGTTTTCAAGCGCAAACTTTGTGGCATATATATGAGCTAACATATCTTGATTTGTACTGCGTATGAAGTGTCAACCAAATAGAAATCAAATTTAAGTTCTTCAAAATGAAATTGGTAACTCTTCTGAACCCAAATAGGTTAGTCCTAAGTCAACATTTTTTAGCATTGACCACCAATCAATAGCCAAAAAAGCATATAGATTGACCACATAAGGTTGATGTAATGATGTTATTAATTTTATCACTAAATATACTTTCATAATATGCTACTTCATTTGAAATAATTTAGCTGATATTGCTAGTCCTAATGCTAATATCAGAAATATTGTCATTTGTCAGAAACATTTATTTTACTCAAGAGTCGAATCTCACATCATATCTCTTTCCAGTGCTCCTCCTCCGCCCCTTCAAGTCGAAACTCTTTCTCATGGCATTGTTACAATGCGCTGTGATATCTCAACTTGCAGTTCCTCCTATGTGTCACTTCTTGTCTCCGGCAGTGCTCAAATTTGCTTTGATGACCAGGTATCAATTTCTATAATCATGAAGAATTTCCTAGCTCTTGTATCTTAAAATCATTTGTTGCTTCACAACATATGCAGCTTCTAGTGAGCCATATCATGAATGAAATTATTGAGAAGAGCCAGCTAGTTCGTGCTCTATCGAACAGTGAGATTTACAAGCCATCTTCATCTGAACCGTTGACTTCCATGTGCATGGCTTGTGGAGCTTCTACTTTTGAAGTCTGGATGACCATGCCTAAATGGGCAGCACAGGTTTTATTTTCATTAAAGTCTTTTAGTGGAGCTTTACCCAATTTATTTCAACTATATCATTTGGTGCAAACCTTTGTATATAATAACTCTCTTCTTTGCCTTTCGGTCATATATTCTACTCCATATGTTAAAATTTATGTTGTTTCAGCTCTAACAAAAGGAAAATAAATCAATGGTCTTGGATCCTTAACTTTCTTTAGTAACCTGGGACTAGTGTTGCTTCTTTCCCTTGGAAAACTATCTCATACTTTAAAGTATAATAAATTTCAAATTGTATTATCTTATGATTTTTTTAGTTTATGTTTTGTCGCAAGTACCTACTACCCAGTGATTTTGTGTGAACACTGTAAATTAACGTCTACTGTTCTTCATCTGCTAGGTTCCGTTACAAAATAGTTGTGTTGTCTAAACCACATGGTGATCTATCCTCTCTGCCCCTGGTGTTGATTCAACTATCATTTCCTTGCATTCTTTTCCCATAGAGGGTGAACCCGAATTTTGTTACGCGTAAAGCAACGGAATTACAGTGCTCCCAATGGTTAAAATAATCTCTCCTGTCTCACCTAGATACCGTTAATCTCTCCCGGGTTACACCTGTAGTTGTCCTGATGGCAAGCAGGGCTTAGGAATACAACAAAGCCTGTCCCAAGCAAGTTTGGGTAGGCTAGAGTTGATACCCAACAAGTGTCACCAACAGAAGGATAAAGCAAGAGAAAGGAGATGAAAGGGCTTTAAAGGAATTAAAAAGGGTATAGGGCCTTACGTTCAGGCACATGGATACCTTCTTTCAAGGCACTTCTATCCAAACACAACTCCTTTGGAATATCCCATCTCAAGTCCTTTTGATTGCCTCCTCCCATGTCAAGTTTGGCTGGCTCCTACCTCTCTTCACAGTATTGAGTATATTCCCATTTTATGATGCCTCTATGGCTCTATGCACTGGTGCCTCTATATGTCTCCGCTGATTTCTGATAATTTTTTTCTTCAATTGGAGCTACTCTTATAGTCTTATTGGATAAGTTGGTCAAGCAGGGCTTAGGAATGGCCAGCACAAAAAACAAAGGCCAAAAGCACACACCTCGCAAAGCCTTGCAGCACAAGCTACTAAAAACTAGACATTTGTAACAATTGTCTCCAAACATTGTTCAGGCAACATTGTTCAGCAAAAGCACACACCTAGCAAAGCCTCTCAAAGCCCAGAGGGAAACCCCAGGTCTCCAAACAAGCTGGGCAACATTTGTAGTCACATGCACTTTCACTTGTTCAGGCTGGTAAACCCTTTTGGCTTGCAACAGCAATCTCCCAGCCTACTTTCTGACTTGTCTCATAAGCTAGCTGCTCCTGGTTCTCCTGATTTTGAAGGTGTGCCAGAAGGATAAGAAAGAGCACAATGAACAAACAATCTCAGTAGGAGATTTAAACAAACATTGTTTCTTGCTTTCTAAAAGCCCAACAAACAGCTTCTAAACCAACCATATGAAAGACTATAACCATCTGGCAAACATAGTTCCACCCATGGTAAAAAATGTTCAAAACAACTTGGCCTACAGCTGACACCAAAAAGCATGAGCTAAACTACAGTCTAACTTTGCCAGAAGGCAATAAAAAATTATTCATATTTTCCTTTGTGCAAATGGCGCGAGACTCAGTTACCTGCCATTCTTTTGATTAAATTATCCTTTGTCAGAATTGCTTCCTGCAGAGTTAGCCACATAAAAAAAGTTTCAAGGGATTCTTAGATTTCCAAAACGTTTTGTGTGAAACATCACTTCATTGCTACACAGATCATTTCCTTGCATGATTCTGTGAATCAACAGATCTTATTTCATCTCTTAATGAAGATTATGTTTAATTGCCTAGGTTTTGAAGCATCTTGCGCCAGAAATCTCCTACAGAAGCTTGGTTGCACTTGGAATCGCTTGTGTAAACGGTACACCAGTGTCTTCATTTGATAGGAAGGATGCAGATCGGCTACTTTTCTTTTGCTCTAACAAGTGCAAAGATCAAGTCATGCAAAACGGTCCATATGCCCATCTACCAAGATGGTCGGCATCCCTTACAAAGGATAGAACTTCAGTCAGTCTCGTGTCAAAACAATTTTCTGTTGGCACAAATGGAGTTGAGGATAATAGTGGGTCTTCTCTATCATCATTGAAGCCAAGGTTAAAGCCTGCAACAATGAGACCCCTCCCCCACTCTCCCAAGCAACAAATGCATCCCTTTATGGGTTTTCCTCAGCCTATCATTCATGACGCTGGTCAAGTTAAGCCAAGATTACCGGCTCCTCCATCTGTAAAGCATAATTTGGTACCTGTTATTCCAGCAACTCAAAGAAAATCATCATTTGGGCCATCACGTGTTCAACCATCAGTTCCATTGAATCCTCTGCCAATGAAGAAACATGGGTGTGATCGGTTGCCCATCAGAATTTGCTCTGAAGTACATTTCTTGGGCCATCATTTTTTCCTTTTCTGCTGAAACATCTTACTAGTAACTGCACACCTCATTTTTGTGGTATCTTTTGCAGGAAGACTTCTTGAAAGATGTCATGCAGTTTCTACATCAGAGGGGCCACACCCGACTTGTACCTCAAGGAGGCCTGGCAGAATTTCCTGATGCAGTGTTAAATTCTAAGCGTCTTGATTTGTATAATTTATACAAAGAGGTAATTGCACACTTCTGCTGTTCTTGTGTGTCAGCTATGAAGCACTGTTTTCCTTTATGTATTCTAATATTGGCTTGGGATAAACTCACTCCCGTTAAAACAGAACATGCAATTCAGCAGTACAAAAACATTAGAATCAATAACTACAAATCAGTGTTTAAAAAGCGTCGCCACGCATCCAGGCGGTGCCTGGTTACCATAGAATTTTGTCACCTAGGTGACGCCTACCCTGCCTAGGCGTTGCCTAATAGCCGCCTAGGCGTCTGGGTGGTGCCCGCTTGCCATGGCTCACCTTAACGCCTTAAAAACCATGCTACAAATGCTATTTTTTTAGTCTGGACAGTTGCACCTACCAATCTTGGTCAACAGTATCACAGATCTAGTCCATAATGAAAACTAGAATAAACTTAAATAATCTCCAAAAAAAGTTGAACATGAAGTTGTTAAGGTTCTAGTCCCTACAGGAAACATCTACTCACAGATCTAGGAAATGATGAAAACTAGAGTACTATGTAAACAGTCCTAAAAAGGCACTCTTTGGGCTTCTGGATGTCTCCCCAGAAAGCACTCTCCAAGTGGTGGAGCAAACCTGAAGCGATGGTCCACAACAAGCTGCTAGAGCCTCAACTCATTGGTTATTTTGGGGGCCTGCCTGATTTGGAAGTAGAGAACTTTCTGGGGGCAGCCAGGCAGGCCATCGGTTCCATGCTTGCTACAGGTCATAGGTCACAGAGGAAGTGCGCCTCTGGTGTCTCACGGGGGACAACGATCAAAGTGTCGGTAGTGGCTTATATATAGGACTTGAATGGGTGCTCCTTTTGGTGGTAAAAATCATTCAAGGGTTTCAAATGTAATGCCTAAAGGCTGAATGGACTGCTGTTACAAACATTCTTCTTCTCGATGCAATGACATGGTTCTCCTGTGTGTTTGAGAACAAAAATCTCAGAAAAGGTTGAACATGACAATTAAGCTATCATGCTGTTAACCCCATAAGATATTGCCAAAAAGAAAGGAAATTATTGAGGCTGTAATTTTTGGCTGACAAATTATCTGATCGTCATCATTCAGGTGGTATCCCGAGGTGGATTTTACGTAGGCAATGGCATAAATTGGAAAGGTCAAGTCTTTTCAAAGATGCGCAACCATACAGTCACGAATAAAATGACGGTACGCATATTCTTGTTTAATTTATTTACTATATGTTATTACTAAGAAAGTGGAAGATTCTTGATTTGTTATTTTGTGTGCTAATATACTTTACGTTATGATGTTAATACACATAGATTTGGCCTGCTTTTTCTCAACAGAATAGAAAACTTTTTTTTTGCCCAACTTCAGCTATTATTTGGGGTACATGGTGCCAATTATTTACTTAATTATTAATGTTATTTGGGAGCTTATTTTTTGGCTATCTGATTTATTTGACATTAATAAAATTCTAATCATGCATACCTTTTACATTTAGGGTGTTGGAAACACACTGAAAAGGCATTATGAAACATACTTGCTGGAATACGAACTTGCACATGACGACGTCGATGGCGAGTGTTGCTTGATTTGCCACAGGTTCGAGGTTTTGAATCCATTCTAGTACATCTGGTGGCATTCTTTGCCATTTCAGTAGAATCTAACATGTTCCTTTATGTATTTGCAGTAGTGCTCTAGGTGATTGGGTGAACTGTGGATTATGTAGAGAATGGGCCCACTTTGGATGTGATAGACGGCAAGGGCTAGGCACCTTCAAGGTAGACACTTGCTGTTCATAAAGTCACGTTTGTTTCCTTTCGAGAACTTTAAAATCTAGCTTACAAATTGACGTGTCTGCTGTGGCAACAGGACTACGCAAAGACAGATGGTTTGGAATACATTTGCCCCCCATGTAGCCTTGCGAAATACAAGAAGCAACCACTGCCCGTGAATTTAGACAATGGTTTGGCAAATACGGCATCTACACCATGACAAGTGTTAATTAACATGTGTTTTCTCCACTTTTCTTTCAATAGAGAATAGTGGCCAAGCATGTGTAGTGTTGATCTGCATTATTGATTAATGCTTAGGTTTGTAAGTTAGATGCAGCCTGCAATAGTCAGCAACTCGTAAAGTAAAAAAAAATTGTGATCAGATCGCTTGTATTTCTACTTGCGTGCAAGTTGAATCTGGGCGCATTTTGTTACTTCCTCCAGACATTTTCATTTGACACAGTTTAGTTCTAAATTGATCCGGGCTGTATCCCCCAGCTTGATCTGCCCCTGATGGCTTCCACCAATATTCGACGCTAATGCACGCTCTTAGCAGAAGCGAGAGAACATATACACATATTCCCCAAATTCTCTCGCTTCTCACACTATAAATCATACTATAAATCGTATTTGTATCCAATGCTGTGAAATTTCTGCAGTGCGACATGATATCATTCAGTTAATGTAATAAGAGGACATCTATGTTATTTTCTTAAGCACAACTTTGTCAAATTGTTGGAGTCACTTCATTTTTACGATATGCGCGTCTCACTTTGGCCCTTGCTCGCTCGTATCCAACCACCCTTAAAACGCTCAGGGAGGTATTGTGTGAGGTGTTTGTCGTCCAATTTTATAGTTCTAGGTTGCAAATTAGGCAATCATAAAAGTACAAATATCATGACAAGTACATGGTTGTAAAATAAAGTTTACCCCACTTTTAAAACGCGGGAGTTTTCAAAACCATATTTTCTTTGAAACTAAATTGTTTCCTATAACGTTCCTACGTGATTCATATAAATTACTATATTTTAAAGGGGCCTTAGTTATTAAACAATATGATTTCATTATTATCCCACAATAATTACGATAATGGACTTAAAATACATGTTGCTTCATAGTAACAATCTAGGTTATATGTGAGTGCAAGCCTCACTCCCTAGATTTTGGTAATATGTGACAAAACAATCTCTTATTCTAGCATGCTCACTAAGTGTATAGCATTATTTGATATATAATATATTTTTTGTGCACTCATGATGTTTCAAGTATACCAAACAATATTGGCAATGCAATGCAGAGATCTCATATTGTTACAAAGTGATGGACATGACTTTGGGAATAAAATCTTATGATCTTTCTATTTATTGTGAGATCAAGTTCTACTCAAGACTTTCAAGTCAAGAAGGTTCGCAGAGCTAGTGCTCCATTATTATTTTTAGTTATTTTGATTTTGAGTTATGATCAATTTTTTGAAACGTGGTTGACTCATTTCCCCAAATTCCAACCTCCAAAATCATCTTTTAGTATCTCTTTCATTGCCCTAGTTCACTCTCCAAACCCTAATGTTCACTTTTTTTTGTCTCTACGGTGATTTATGGGGTTCCTCCAAGAGAGTCAAATTTAGGTAGCGTTTGGTTGCTAAGATGGGATAGGATCATCCCATCCCATTTTTAGAGTTGTTTGGTTTGAGTGCGGTGGGGATGAAGCCGTCTCTATACAGGAACATTCTCTCAATATTAGAGGCGGCACCATCCCTCTTTTAGATTGGGACGATCCTATCCCTTGTTAATGCCGTGATCTCTGTTTTCTTTGTGTTGCCTAGCACCCGCGCGCTCACTTACCTCTCCACGGTCGGCATGGAAGCCGTCCCCGCTGCACATCGTCAAGCCACCGATGCCCTCCACCAAGCCACCACCGCAATCCTCCTTCATCAAGCCGCTAGCGCCCTTCACCAAATTGCCGCCGCCCTCTATCAAGCCATCGACCTCCTCCACCAAGCCGTGGCTGTAAGGAAAATGGGTCCTAAGCCTTGTGCTTAGTTTCCTAATGTGATTTTCATGGTTGAAGTGACAACATGTGCCATGGAACTAATATTTGTGTATAAGTGTTTTTGTCTAAGTCTCAGGGTGCAAAAGGTGGACTTGGGGTACAAACACCTCAAATGAGGACCTAATTAAAAGACAGGAAGACCCAAACTGCCATCAAATTGCAAGCGAGTGTCCTGACTTGGTGGGCCAATTTTTTGGGCATTAGAAGGTCAAATAAAGCCCCATCGGATGAACCGAAAAGAAGAAGAAGCCTGAGATTTAAGACTTGAAGACTCGGTGCATTTGCATGCACCGGACAGTCTGGTGGTGTACCACCGGATGGTCCGGCTGAGAGAAAGAAGCGACCAAAGTCCTAGAGATGAAGGCACTGGACGGTCCGGTGCCTCACGGTCTGGTGCCTCACCGTCGGACCATCCAGTGGCGCACCGTCGGACGATATAGACCAAGGACAATACTTGTCAAAGAACTTGCGCCAACACCCATCGGACCGTCTGGTGGTCCGGTGGCTCTAACGGTCAAATTGTCAGAGCAACGGTCGACTCCAATGGCTAGCTGATTACACGCACGGACCGTCCGGTGGTGTACCACCGGACCGTCCGGTGGGTGCGCAGAAAAGGGAAGTTTGCTTCCAACGACTAGTTTTGAGGCTTTGGCTATAAATACCCCTTTGGCCGGCCTCCACTTTGTTGTTGGAGACTTCTGAGCTAACACAAGTGTTGAGGCACCTCCTTGATTCATCCAAAGAGCTAAATGTACACATTTGTGAGCCCAACCACCACAAGAGCTAATAGACACATCCTGGCATAGCTAGAGCTTGCAAAGCATCCTTGCTTAGGCCTATTTGTCTTCTCCATGCCTGTGTGCACGACCTTGGTGTATCATGTGCGGCCGTAAGTCTTGCGAGACCCTCCGGAGTGTGGAGTGGCCGCAACCATCTTGTGAGAGGGAGGAAGGCCCTCGGTGGTTTGGCTAAAAGCTTTCCATAGTGGAGACGGCGGGGTAGCTCCGTAAGAAAGACTTGGAAGACCCCAATAGCCCTGACAATCCTCTACCCTTGCGTGGGCGAGGCCGTAGTCCAAGATTACGCAAGAGAAGGGCTTGTGTGGGTGTATACCGCGGATATCCGAAGACCCAACCGGGGTTGCTTGACTTTCGCGGAAGTCACTTTGCCATCCTCTGCCCTTGCGTGGGCGATGCTGCACTCTTTTTAGGATTGCGCGAAAGCAAAAGCTACGGGGGCACCTAACTAGGAGTAGGGGGTGAGACGTCACGTTGGCCTCCCAGAACCTCAAGAAACAATCTCCGTGTCTCCATCGTGTGCCATCGCCGACATCGTCATCGGGAGTTTGTATTCTCTGCCTATCTTTTTAGCTTCCACATTTACATTCTTGCAATTGTGTGCTTACATTCCTATACTAGTTTGATAGGTTAGTTTCTAGGTAGAACTAGGTTGCAAGACTTGACCATGGTAGAAGTAGCAACACTTAGCAAAACCTTAGTGCACATAGTAGGTTTTGCTTAGTAGTTGTAGTTTCTAGAGAGCCTTAGTTTTAGAAATCCTAATTCACCCCCTCTTAGGCATCGGTCCAACCTTCAGTGGCTATGGGCGCCTCACCACTGTGGGCGGGGGCGGTGGCGACTTTGTGTCGGCAGAGCATACATGATGGGTAAAGGGTGCCCTGTCGCAGCATGTGATGACGATAGTTGGCAGCGAGTGGCAGGGCGGGCATATCAATGAGGAGCGACGACAGTCGGCGAGGAGCAAGGGTGGAGGGACGACAGTCAGCGTGGAGCAATGGTGGTGCGACAATGGTCGCTGTGTATAAGTTTCAAGCTTGGTGTGCCAACAGTGGAGGAGCATGCGTCTGTGGAGGATGATTGAACAGAAGGAAAAAGAAGACATCTGCTATGGAGCCCTTTAACGGATGTTCCTAGCAGTGTGAATGGTATCTCACCTCATCCTACCCCAATCCCTCTTATCAAAGAATGAACATAGATGACTCTATCCTTAGATCGAACATAGAGCTGGATGGGACGGTCCCATCTTTGAAATTTAGGATAGACCCATCTATACCAGTTTGCTTCCAAACCAAACAGACCCTAAGGCCGGGCATGTAGAGCTGGTTGCCTGGTTGTCGTAATCCTACTATCCAGTTTTGGAAGTTGCTCAACAGGTGCCCAAGCTCACGTCGAGTGCACTCATGTTGCTCATGTTTAAGTATTTGGCCGCATTTTGTGCCAACTGCCAAGGAATGTGCAATAAAAGTGCAGAGGAAAACAAAATGTTTACTACTAACGTGCTGAGTAACGTTCGCGAAAAAAAAAACGTGTCGCGTGGATTACAAAACAACGAACTAGAATACGGCTGGAATACCCCAGCCACAACTGGTCCGCTCTACGCGCATGCATGTATGCATGCAAAGACTCGATCAGTTCTAAACTCGCAAGGCTCGCCAATAATCTGATCTAATCTTTCTTGGAGAAGAGCAGCCGCGCCCGGAGGTCGGCGGCGTCGACGTCGTTCAGGTGGTTCTCCGGCATCCAGCACCCCGTCTTCGGGTCCCTCGTCCAGAAGCACCCTGCCTCCTCCTTCGTCTTTGCCGCCGCCTTATCCACCGCCGCCGCCGCCATCCTCGCCTTGCCGGCCGCCGCCTCGACAGCAGGCTCTTTCTTGCGCGCCGCCGCCGCCGCCGCGGCGCTGTACGTCCGGCGCCCGCAGTGCACCGCCGCCTGCCCGTAAAGGCCCGCAAGCCGGGACGACAGAAGAACGCGCGCCGCCATCTTCGTGGATGTTAGCTGCTCGATCGATCAGACCGGGGTCAGGGGGGTCTCGCTCGCTGCAACTGCAGTGCCATGCGTGCGTGCTAGGGTTTTGGGGTTTTGCGGTTGCAGATGCGCGTGCGTGAAGGTACGTGGGCGCGGCGTGCGGTTTATAGGCGAGCGAGGAGTCGGCGGCGCGTAATCCGGCTCGACTTCGTTTCAAGTACTCCACTTCGAGTCGGTTACGGACGGTGCTCGTTGATGGAGGCAAAACTCAGATTTTTTTTATTTATTTTTTTGCAGAAATAAACATTCGCTTTAAAAATTTGCATTTTTATACTAATACCGTCGGCTCAGATGGCATTATTCAAATACTATCTTATGACACGGCTAATAATCGACATAGCGCCACCCTCGCGGTCGGTGAGTAATCGTAGTTGCCCTACTGAGTTGGAACCCGTTCAATGTACCATCTTCATCGTCTGAATCTCCGTCTTCAGGGATATCGGACTCTGTGTCGTCCCACTGCATCTATTCATCCAAAGCTGGAATTTCGTTCCCCTCGTCTACCTCACCTCTTGGTTTCACTTGCTTCACCTTCCTCATCAACATCTACGCCCAACTCGTTATTGCCATTCACGTCATTTCCCACCACTTATTCAACTACGGTAGCCTCATCAAAGCCTCTTTAGTTTTTCTGTTTCAGCATTCACCTTCTGGTATGTTTACACGAAAATAACCAAAGGTAACCCATGTTGCGTGCCAACGTCAACAAACCTCTTCCACAAGGCCGTACCTTCTATTATATTGGAACTAACTCCCAATATATGGGCCAATCCCTCCTACTAGTTACTGCCGAGATGCACAATTCACATTGATCAGGATCCAACTTAAATCTTTAAACCCTTCATTAACCAGTTATACATTGTACGGAATGACCTCTCGCTTACTCTATCAAACCATTTTGTCAATGACCGAAAATCCACTCAAAACCCCCTTCTGACCATAACATATCTCCCACTTTAATAAAGTATATCTGAAAATATGTTTCCTCTGAAATGCCTGACCAAATGCAAGAAATAATTAAATATTTGGCACCCTATGTGACCACCATTTTAATAGTACAAACAAATTTTTATTACTTTTGATATTATTGATTATAAACGAATCTACCTCCTACAATAGCTCTAACTAAATTTTTATTCAATTACTCTAAAAAATTGAATATATTTATTAACTAAAGTCTACAAATAACCATAACCATTACAACTATACTTACACACTAAATAATGAAATTATATTCATATACAACATAGTAAACCTATATTCACATATCCAATAATAAAATGTAAGATAACTACCGCTCCCCATCTGTCTAATATTATTAGCTAAACTACTACCAATATTCGCTAAACTATAACATAATGTATATTAACACAAACAATATTTGCTAAACTACTAACAAAATATATATTTCTAGATAGAAATACCTGGAGATGGTTAAGAGACCCCTCCTTCCTCTACTCTGCTCCCTCTCCCTCTCCTCTGTCTCTCCCTCTGTGCTCCCTTTCCTCTGCACTCTCCCTCTCCTACTCCGCAACCTCTCCTCTCTTCTTTCTCTCTGGTGCGGTGACACCTCTGGTGGAAGAAGCAAGAGAGCGAGAACGGGGAGGGGGGCATATGGCCCTAATATCACCAGATGAGGTAGTAGTATTTTAAAAATGTCATCTTAGTTGGTGGTATTTAAAAACTGCTATGTCCTGCCTTAGGCAACACCAAACCTGCTGCATCTGCCATCAAATCGCCGATTCAAATGGTGGTTTTTTAAAACCGCCATCTCATACTCCGTTATTAGGCCAGCAGTATAAGTATAAAAATGCAAAATTCAAAATGATATTTATTTCTGCAAAAATATAAAAATATAGTATAGATAAAAGAATTCGCTTACTCACGGGCTTCCTGTGCCAGACATTGAACCCAGCCCATTGTTTTGGCATGGGTCGCCGGGATTATCCCGCACCCCCGCAGCTAACACTACTGCAATAACTTGCAACAGGAACGGTGGAAGAACCCCCTACAAGAACGGTTTTGCGAAATGTTCCTACTCGTGGGTTTCTGTAGCAGCACCCATTGTAGAACCGGTTCCCGAACCGCTCCTGTAAAAGTCTTAGCCGGAACGGTGGAAGTTATGCACCGCTCCTGTTGAGGATTTTAGTAGGAACGGTGGGCAATATCAACCGCTCCTGCTGTTGTATTAAAAAAAATAAAAAAAGTGGGCCCCACAGCCCACGCCGAGCGCTGGCCCCACCGCCGCGTCGCGCGCCGCCGCCGCCGCGCGCGAGACCCGCTTGCCCCGCCGCCGCGTCGCGCGTAGCCGCTGGCCCGCCGTGCGCTGGCCTCGTCGCCGCCGTGCGCTCGACCCGCCGCGCTGCGGCGCGCTCGCCCCGCCGACCGCTTGGGCGACACCTCGCCGGCCCTGCCGGCCACGCGCCGTCAAGCCGAGGGAGCCTCGCCTCCTTACCGGCGGGGAGAGAGACAGCTGAGCTCGGCTTCCTCCTCGATCCGCAACCACGCCTCGTCGCCAGGAGCCGCGAGAGCTACGAGCTCGGCCGAGGAAGAGACCGACGTGGGAGGGAGGAGGGGAGTTGAGCTCGGTGCTCGGAGGATCTGGAGGTGAGAGAGAGAGAGTTGAAACGAGAGAGAGTTGGATCTAGGGGAAATTTTGAGCTGATATGGCGCGAGAGGAACGAGGGAGAGTTGGATACGGCGCGAACATTTCCTTCCTACAGCAGAAACAGTCAATAAGATGCCCCGTTTCTGCTATTTTTAGTATAGGAACGGTTGGTTGTATGCACCGTTTCTGTAAAAAAATAGCAGGAGCGCTCGGTTCTGTTCACCGCTCCTGCTAAAAGGTAGATAGCAGGAACGGTGCATTACACCAACCGTTTATGCTAACTGATCACCACAGCAGGAACGGTGCGTGGCTTCAACCGCTCCTGCTGGTTTTAGAAGCGGTTAGTGCCATGCACCGTTCCTGCTAAACTTATAGCAGGAACGGTGTATCTCGTAGGATTCACTCTGAGCACAACAGGAACGTTTCGCAATTAGATGCGTGGTGTTCTTTTAATAAGTTTTTGTAGCAGTGTAAAACGATCAGCGTGGGCCCCCACCAGACGAAAAGGCTCAGCTCCAATTCCGAAACTTCTCAAAAAGAAGAAAAAAAATTCCAGTTCCGAATGTTCTCCGGTTCGTGAACACGTAGCACTACGTGGAAGAGACACTTCAAAAAAAAGGGTATGTGGAAGAGAGATTCCACACGCGTATGAATGAGCCTGCTGATTCTTGGTAGGCACAACACAAGTGGTCTCAGATGCCATGTCATTATCCCGGCCATGAGGCCAGTCCCCGAATTCCTCTGGGAATCGATGGAACTGGACCCGCCCCGGCATCCTCTTTAATAACTGCCCACTTACCATGGGTTCAGAATCAATTCCCGGCCGGTCACACACGTTGGACGCAACTGAAACCTAACAAATCTGGGAAAAACAAAGGCACAAGATACTGTGTGTTCCTCTCCCTCCCCTCCACTTTCATATTCTTCCATGCTCTGGAACTTAAAACTGGGTTTAAGTTCACAAAGACACACAAGATCGAGATGCCTCTTCTATTCCTCCCTCCACACCCTTCCATGCTCTGGGACTGGGATTAACTGGGGTGTAATAATAGGTTACAGGAACATGTTGCACAGCTTTTCATCTCAAGGTTGCAACATGAAAAAAAAAAGAAGTTAAGGGAAAATAAAACACCCAATCAACATCTGGCCCCAGAGCTCATACATCACCATGATAACCACCAGAACACATCATCACATACACATATATATACTTGCAGCTTGATTGATTATTATTGATTGATGGCACACGTACGTTGTCTCTTGTTATGCGCCGCTCATCCCTCTCGGTGATTACTGATTAGAAGAAGATCGAGAGGATTTATTAGCTACTATAGTACTAGTGCTCGTCGTGCACCATGCATATATAGTATGCTTTCGATCGGTCTCCTTCCTTTCAGAGTGCTCTTGATCTCAGTTTTAATTTGGCGTCTCCATCCATGTCTAAGCCACTGCGGCGAGCGTCTTCCTCGGCGGCCTGCCCCGGATGGGCGTAGTGCGATGGGGGCTGTGGTGGCAAGCCTGGCCGCGCCGCTGCCGCTCCTTGCTCACCGCCGCCGCCGCCTCCCGCTCGCACGCCTCGTCCACCAGGATCTGCTGCCACCGGCACTCCTCGCTGCAGAACCCCTGGTCGCCTCTGCACGCACGGATCGGATCAATTTCAGCTCTCCGACGAGCTCAGCCAGCGACGATGCGTGCAGGTTGTTGATCGGTAATATACCTGTACATGTAGACGTCCTTGTCAGGGCAGAGCTCCCGCTTGCAGAGGTAGCAGGCCTTGAGGAAGCTGCACGAGAAGGCGTGGCCGCCGTGGCGGGAGCCAGCGCCGGCGACGACGACGGCGGCGGCGCGAGGCCTCACCATCTGCTTCATGACTACGCTCGCCGCGTGCCCGTGCCCGTGCCGGCCGTGGTGATGGTGATAATGTTGGTGGTGCACAAGGATCTGGAGCCCCACGACGAGGCGCTCGCGCTCGCGCGCACGCCGGCCGCCGGCAGTGACGACGGACGACGGCGCGCCAAGGACGCCGACGCGGTGGTAGTGGTGGTGGGCGGCGGCGCCACCCTCCTCCCCGAGGTGGAAGATGCTCTGCCTTCTTGGCAGCATGGCGGTGAGGAGCCAAGGATCGGAGTCAGGGGAGGAGGGTGGTGGGATCACCTCCTCACCTGAGGCGGCGAGCACCGGCCGGAAGAGCTCCCCTATAGGCGTGTAGGAGAGAGAAAGAAGAGAGATGAGGGGAGGGGAGGGGAGTGGTGAGGGGGAGAGGAGTGATGGATATTTAAGACCGCTTGATGTCCACAAAAGCCTTTTTTGTCACTGCTTCCACATGAACAAATAGAAGAAGAATCTCTTGGGCTGGGACTGGGACCCGCCCTGTCTGTGGCAGTGTGTGCATGGAAAGGACCATATGAAACTTTGGAGATGAGCACATAGTTTCATAAAAATTTTCAGATTGAACCATACCGACATGGGAAAGAAAATGAGGTGTGCCTTCAAATGAAAGTCAGGTTCTAGCTCATTTATATGATGCTGATATTGATTTTTCCTTTTTTTGGAGTTAACAACCTGTGCATACAGTGCAAACAGGCCGAAGCACTGTTGTCTCTCTTATCTCTGAAGTCTATCTCTTTATTTCTTTACAAAGTTCTCTCCTGACAGAGTTTCGAAAATATTTCTATGCAAAGTCAGAACTACTGGAACCTTTTTGTCTTCCAATAAAAAAACGATACCTTTTTGTAAAGTTTCAGTTTCTTGGAGCAATAGCTGTCATGGAAAAGCCCAAGCCAGCAAGGAAAAGGGAAAGGAAAAGAAAAAAAAAAGGAAAAGTACTAATAATAGTTATCACTTACGTAACTGTACAAATGATATAATGAGTGGCCCTAGAAGCAATGCTTTTCTAAAATATTTCTGCAGGATGATGTTTTTGTCTTCATGTAAGCTATTCCCTACTCATCTGGGGGCACGCAAAAAAGGAATCTCAATAATTTGGGAGGTTTCTTTTTCATGATATTACTGGAAAATCACAAAACCTTTTTCCGTGCTATTTCTTTCATGGAAAAATAAAAAGGTCATTTTCTGTGAGATAACTCTCAAGGAATCCTTGATGTTGCTAAACATGCAAAGCAATACAATGGACAATAATGAGGGCACGGAAGCCCGTCGGTACTCGAGAAGTCGAGATACATCCCAAACACCATGTACCGAACTTTATTTGCGAGTATATAAACCAACAACTTGAAAATATGAAAACAAAAACAAAAAACTGATTCATAAATTATAGCTCTATACTCTATAATATCATTTTAGTTGTGCTAATGCTCTTATTTCTCTGAATATGTTTTTATTTTTGTGAAAATGTGTTCTCAAATTTAAATGTATAAGCATCCATCTACCTATTGTGTGCCCTGTGCTCCCAAAAGACACATGCAATTCGTGACAATAAAAAAAATAAATTTGAAATAGTAAAAAGTGCATATGGGCCCTGTTATTAATGGACTAACTTATTTATCATAGTGAGGAGAAAATTAGAACTAAGCAATTATTAATTGAACTGATATTGACCTTTATGAATGACTATTGGGTTAAATATGGTGCCGATGATTAGAATGTCGTGTAGCATAACAAAATGAAGATATGATAAGCAAAATGGGAAAATGCTAAGGTACATGATGCAATTGCTATGAAATGGTTTGTGTAATGAGTTGCCTTCTCTATATGGTGGGATTTCAATGTGATCATTATTAGCAAAATTGAAGCTAGAATCAAATTGGTGAATGCCTAGTATCAATGAGTGCTTACTATTGATGGAATCATATATGTGTCTCAATTTGGCAAGAATGGTGAAAGTAAGACAATGACTTGGCTACTAAGCAAGGGATACGGACAAGCAAAGGGCTTGGCACAAAAGAACCAAGAAACAAATATTTGTCTAACAATAATGGATTGATCAAGGCCTTAAGGAGCCTCAAATGTGACAAACATCAAATCATTGTTGAATCATAAAAGTGAAGTGACTTGTGGATATTTAGTTGAAATGTTTATTATATGCTGCAAAGAATGCACTGTTTCACGCCGAACAAGGCTCATGGGATGCAGGCTAACGTTGTTTGGTTGCGCTCGGCCAGGTTCCCGGGAGACTTCCAGCGTGTTTGGTTTCCTGTATCTTGCGCTCGCTGGGCCTGCGGGATGCAAAATCTCACCCAGAGCCAGGCTGAGGAGATACGGATTTCAATTTCGTTTCTATGGAGACAGGCTCGCAAGAGCCAGGCTCACACAGACAGGCTGGGATTGGATGACAACCAATCATGCCCTAACTCAATGTTGAATTGCTCAAGAGACAAGTGTGGTTGTAGCCCTAGTGAAATAATTCCAAAGAGAAATGGCATTTGATGCCTAAGTATGCACTATTAGCTCTATTGATGAATTTGGGTCTCAAGAATGTGTCTCAACACTACAATGAACTAAGGAGTCACCAACCATAAAATGGAAGCAGGGAAGGGGGTACAAACGACCCAAATCTCAAAACTAGATGTTGGAGTAGCCTGTTGGACCGTCTAGTGCGTACACCACTGGACCGTCCGATGTGTACACCCAAACTAGCTAGTTGTTGGAGTCGATCATTGGACCTTCATTTCACCGTTGATGATCACTGGACCGTCTAGTACATGCGTACCACCGATGACTATCCTGTGCATGTTATCACCTAAGGTCTTGGATTGTTTCACACGTCTCGGCCTATAATGTCGGGTGCTTCACTAGACTGTTTGATGTGTGCCGCACTATTCGGTGTGTTCATTTTGCACGCGGACACTCCTTCTTCTCTTCTACCACTTCCGTCGGGTGATTTATCACTGGATCATCCGGTGCATGTAATTTGCACCTAGTCTTGATCTTAATTTGGCGGCGATCTCTTCTCACCGGACTGTACGATGCGTACAAAAATCCGGAACTTGAGGTGGCCTTAAGTCCATCAACTGCATCCCTACAACTTAATCAAATATACTTACACGCACTTTAGTCCCAAATAGTTCATTTTTCCAGTTTAACCACCAAAATCGCATTAGGCATACTAAGCACAAGGCTTATGACCCATTTTCCTTACGTATCTCATTGGAGCCCCTCAACAGCGATGTAGGGTTCACAATGGTGAACCTTAAAAAATCATCGTGTCTCCACCTTAGTTTGATTTCTATTTGAATTCTTGCTTTGATTAATTTTACTTTCCATTCGTTCTACTGGGTTGTGGATTTTTTTAGTGTAGTAGTTTCTCCATAGATATTCTAATTGGCAAATCAAGAACTTCACCTCCAAATTCTGTTCAAGGTTAGAACTCAATAGGGGTGTTGTATAATTTGAAAAAAAACTGATCCGGTTTATGAAACTAGGTTACCTTGTACTATTTTTTCCACTTCAATTTTTTCTTAAATATTCCAGGAAATGTTTATTCACCCCCTCTAGATGAGATGTCAATCCTCTAAAATAAGCAGCGGTGCCCTGTAGGTGTGAACAAGCTTTTGGGGACTTTTCTAGACCTACAAACAGTGTAGCTTCTTCTTATTTACTCCCTCTAGGTCTGAATTAGTTGTCGTTTTGGACATCGACACAGTCTCTAAAACATAAGTTTGACTAATGTATTTATTAATATTCTAAGAAATTTATACGGCCTGTTCGCTTCAGCTTATAAGCCGGCTGCGGCTGCAGATTATCACTGTATATATAACTAGTTTTACTGTTCTATGACTGAAAAGAAGTTGAAAGTAGCTCAAACGAACAGGCTGTATACTTTTATGAAAGTATTTATTAAGACAAATATTTTCAGGATTCAAGACTAAATAATATAAAAGTTTGACTTGTAGCTTTTGTAAAATAACAACTAATTCGGACCCGGTATCATGTTTAATTTTGGTAGCTTTATTAATAAAAAACGGCACAACTTAGATTTTTTACTTCTGATGTGTATGCTAATGACGACATGTTGTGCTGATGTGATGTTAAGAAAGCATGAACCAGGGAGCATAGATGTCCATACGGGCCACCCGGCACGACACGGTCCGGGCACGGCTCTGGCATGGCACGAATTGACCGTGTCAGGCACGGCACGGCTACAGTGTCGTGCCGTGCCGGGCCAGCACGACGCCGCTACTGTTACACCCGAGCACAGCACGGCTAGCCTGCTACCGTGCCGGGTCGTGCCGAAGGGCCATGCCGTCCGGTAGCCCGAGGGGCAAAAAAACCACTCAAAATTAACAGAATTTCAAATACATCAATACAAAAGCAAAAGATAATGATAATGTGGAGCTGTTGTGTGCAATGCTGCCTCATTAAAAATTTTCTTAGAAAGGAAAAAAGAGTGCAGCCAGCTCCTAATTTCTTAAGTCCCAAACATAAGTTCATGTCCATTACAATTACAAGGTTGTGATGCTCCGGCATCTCAAATACCTAATTAAAGTCATTTTGCAATGATCATTCATCCTAATCATCATGTCATAGCCATGGTTAGTAAAACATGGTCAAAATGTGGGTGAAGTGCAATCTTGTTAAACCTTGTTTATACATGTGTGCTTTCATGTTAGCTTATGTAAACCTATTTTTACATGAGATCTAGGGAAAACTCATGTTACCAAAATTGTATACAAAGAGATGGTGAATAACTTTGATAATTGGGGTTTGATCATATGATGAAATTTACATGAGGTTTAGGGTCCCTTTCTGCCAACACAGAAAACCAGTTCAAACCTGACCTGGATAGAAATTTTAAATTTTCTCTAACCAACGGCCACTTTCATGTAAAGCCCAAATTGGAAAACTTGTAGGTTTTGAAATTCTGAACAACTTTGTCAAGGGGCACTTTGGGAGAGAATGCCCATAAGTGGGAGTTTTGAATTTTCTAAGCAATAAAGGTTCACTGTCCAAAATTAGGGCTGCTAATTAAATTCAAATTTAAATCATATTTCCACTTGGATTTTGTGGTTGCTCATTTTGACAAATTTGTAGGTCTTGAAGAGTAGAACATTTCATCCAATTAGAGTTTCTTCAAATTCGGGGGTTAATGGGTCAAAACAGGGAATTTCAGAGGTATAGAAAACACTTTTGCCTTTTTCTTTTTCCAGTGTCGCTGACAGGTGGGGCCGCGATCCACGTGAACGCGCACGGCGCGAACCGGCGCGCGCCGCGTGGCTCGCCGGCGTACAGGGAGTACGGCGAGCCTCGGCCGGCCGCCTTGAGCGCGTCATAAGGGGGAGAAATGGACCCCCTCTCCAAACCCTAACCACTCCACTCTCTCCCGTTCACTCTCTACCCCGCGCCGCCCATCCGAACCCGAGCCGCCATTGGAGCTGCCGAGCTCGGGTTCGAGCTCGCGCCGCCGCCGTCCGGCCTCCTCTCGCCACGAGAGCACCACCACCGCACTTGCCACTCCGCCGCGCACCTCCTCCACCAAACCTCGTCGCCGTTCCCATCTCCGCCGCACAGATCGACGCCGAGCGACGTCGCAGCCGCACCGTCGCCACCGCGAGTTCGCGCTCGGTTCACCGCCTCCTACACCGCCGTCCGTCCACCGCCGTCGATGAGATCTACCTCAGGTTGACGCCCTCGCCTCAGCGCACCTCCGCCGCCCCGCGTCGCAGCTCCGGCTCGCCGGCGCGCGCGCCGCGCGGCCGCGGCCGGCGCGAGGAAGAAGAAGGGGGGCCGGGAATCTTTAGATCCGGCCCCTCGGTTTTGTGGTTTTCACGTTTTAGTCCTCGCGCATTTTGAATGAGTCTTGCAGATCTTGCGTTCTAGCCTCGGATCTATGGGTTAATTGCATTTTAGTCTCGGATCTGGGTTTTTTTCTATTTTTCTTGCTTTATTTGGTTTAAACTTTGGAAACTCATAATAAATCCAAATAAATTCCAAAATGTACAAACTCAGAGGCTATAAACTCTTTGTAAATAGATCTATGAGGTAGACATGATGTGGAGATGGGCATTGACTGTTTTGCCCTTGTTCTTGTGCATGCATGGTAAATCTTTATAAATAGAAAATGCGGCATAAATGGACCCCTAAAATGACGGGATCTTATTTTTAGTCTTTATACGGTGTAGTGGTACTGTGTAAGTGAAATGTGGGCTATAGCCTAAGTAGTTTGCCTCTTGTTCCACCATTTCACGTATAAATTGCTCATTTATGCAACTAGGAAAATGATGCCCATACAATGTATGCTCAAAATGACATGTCTCTATTTTTTCTATGCCATGCATGATATGAGAAGTTCTCTGGTAGAATTTGAGGGTGTGTATGTTTAGTTTTGCCACTGTTTTGAAATTGACAAAATGCTATTTGCTAAACTTGATAAATGGAAAAAGTGACCTTAGGGTGTAGAGAAAATTTCAAAGAAATTCTAGTGTGATACTAGCATGATAGGGAGTACAGAAGATAGTTTAGGAGAATTTCTTGGCACTGTTTGTATATACATCTATTTTTGCAAGTAGAATATATATGGAAAATAGATGTCCTGTAAAAATGTAGAATTAGAGCTTATTATTTTTGTGCATGTTCCCTATGCTAAGAAATGGGTGCTGGAAAATTTTCAGGACCAAAAACTCTCTCCATAAAATATGAAAAATCTGACAAGGTCTAGGGCTGAAATATTGCTAGATTTTTCATAATTTCATCTCAATACTTTTTGGGCTAAAATTCTCGCAGCAGCCTTGTATGCTAGTTTTCTGCATGTAGTAAAAGTTTAAGCCCTGTTGGAGTTATGTAGCTATGAGAACTCAAGTGCATTTTTTAATTCATAAATGAGCATATGTGAGGATGATTAGGGTTTATATGTTGGTTTAGGCTGTAGCATCAATACATGTTCATATTTCCTTTTACGTGTGATAGTTGTATTGCATCTGGGTGATGGTTTGTATGATTTTCTAGTTTTGTCCTAAGTTCTTTATAGTGTGCGTCTCATGCACACATTTGCATCCATGCACTCATTTGCATACGATGGCATACATATAGATCACGGGATCGAGGAGCAGACGCAGGAACAGCCGCTGATCGAGGAGCCAGAAGACCAGGAGCCGGACCCGCAGCAGGAAGATCAACAGCAAGCCGCCGACTTCGCACTTGAGGAGACTGACCCTAGCGACGAAGGTAGGCAGGCCCATATTCTCCCAGCTAATAATGATTTTTTATTACGCATATGCATTAGGTGTTGACTGGAACCTTATTGCATTAGACTCCTTGGCCACCCTAGCCCTAGCACCTACACTAGGTACGTAGGACGAGTTGCCTAGAAATGCTAGGCTCAACTAGATACGAGTGAGATGTCACTCGTCACGTAGGTGTTTTGAAAAGAAAAAGAACGCTGTCTATGTTAAAATGTTTTATTATGTTGATGATTAATTGGAGACCGGGTGAAGATTAAATTTACTTTTCGCGGTGTGCGTTGTTGCGATGTGATGGCTCCGCCCGAGTCGCATAAGGCCCGTTCGCTGTTCGCCTGCTGATTGGTATAAAAGTTGCTAGAGTGCTTATCCGGTTTATGGGGCCGGTGAAACCTTACTTGTGCCATCCGAAGAACAGAAACACGTTCCTACCAACTGGTTGAGAGGAAGTTGGCCCGGGGGAGCTTGGTACTCATGACGGGGAGACCGAGATGTCGGCAGACTCATCATGGGGGCACAACCCGGGAGTCAGGTGGGAGTGAATCGAACTTGAGATGGGACAAGTGGAGAAGGGGGACTATATGTGGGAAAGCCGTCGTGTTAGTAAGCATATGGGCCCCTGGCATTTTTAGTTATTCCCGGGAATTAGAAATCGATTCGAATCGCTGATGCTCACCAGGTGTGACAGTGCCAAATATCACTGACGGGCAACGTAGTAATAACTTTGATATGGTACATTATGATCCATGATTTTGAATGCTACATGCTTGACTATTATATGCTTTACATTCGTGCATAATTCTATGATGTTCCTAAACTGCAAAGGCTTAGTTTATTATGAAAGATAGCAGCTGTCAAATCCTGCTACTTTATGATCATAACTTTGTGTAAAATGCAACGGCTAAGGACCAACCCTCTAGTAAGCAAGCTTTGCGTCAGCCGTAAACCCTGTCCATTAAGTCCTCTGAGTAATTAGTACTCAGGGTTTTGTCCCCAAACATTTGGATTTCAGGTATGGAGTTCCTCTTCTGTGCTTGTGTTGGAGGAGGGGCCTGTTATCATCAGGAGTGAGAAGCGTCATGTTTTGGCACTGGAGTAACATCAGTGGGCATGATGTTGCTCTGTTTCTGCAAGTCTTTTGTTCATCGGGAACTATGATCTTTGAAAATTTCCGCTGCGAGATACTACATGAACCCTATTTACATATGAAACTATGTTAAACTCTATTTTATTTCAAACTGGTTTGTAATTTAACGATCTATGTAATATCCATTCAACTGCCTGTGATGATGTAACTATTGTGGCTCCATCGTGAGTCAGATGTGTGTGATGTCAGTTCCTCTGGTTGCGGTGCAAATCGAGAGCCGAAAGCCTCTCGACGGATGACCGGGTTTAGTACGGTCTAAGTACACTGCGAGCTAATGGTGGCAGGTGTACTTAGCCCGGATTAAATCGGCGGTTCCGCCACAAAGGTTCAAACAGCTAAAGAAAAGAATGCAAAGATAATATAGTGCAGTTCATGCCACAGATTCAACTTCAATCTGGACTCCTCCTTAGCCTCCTCCTTGATCTCCTAGAGTCATCAACTCAAGGGCTGCTTCAAGATCTGTTGTTTCCTTCTCCAGATTGTGCTGCAAGTGCTTGTCAGCTAACTCCCAATCTTTGATGCAGGACAAGACCTCCACCATGTCCTGTGTAAGTCTGCGGCGGCGCTCCTCGATCACCCTGCCAACTAGACTGAAGTTAGATTCTGAAGATACAGTAGAGGCAGGAACAGTCAAGACATCTTTAGCAAGTATAGATAGAATAGGAAAAGTAATCTTATGCTGATGCCACCAACTGATAATGCTAAAACGGTCATCAAACTGATTGACAGTGTCACTGTCAAGGTATGAAGACAACTCAGAGATAGCTGATGCAGTTGCCCAGGAAGCAGTAGAGGCAGAGGAAGATGGCACAGTACTACCTGGTCTCCTACCACTACCAGACTGAGTAGTAAAACCCTCAGGACCAAAGTCATCATCACTATATATGTCGTCCCATGCTTCACTATTCTTACCATCAACAGTAGAGGAGGGTTGATGTGCTTGCAAGCGAACATCACCAAACTTTGTCTCATACAGCTGAAAAAGCTTGGTTAACTTTTTCCTCACATCATGAGGAAGCATAGAGTAATCTGTACCAGTTAGAGACATCAAACGCACAAGTACTTTATGAAAACCTCTCATCTTAGCTCTAGGATCAAGAATGAAAGCAAATGCATACAGAATGAGTATCTCTCTCCAATATTTTAGAAATTTATCCTTCATAGGAACAACAGCATGTCTTAACAATCTATCATTTTCAAAAGCATTCAGATGTCTAGCAATTATAAGTATTTGATGCAGCATCAATGGAGAAGTAGGATAGTAAACACCAGACAGAACAACAGTAGAGTCATAGAACAACTGGAGAAATGACAGCACCTTTTCAGCAACATACCAATGATCATTAGTCAGCAAAGGACTACCATCAGCAGATAAAGGATATTGAGTCTATATGAAAACAGAAAATGTGCTTCTATGTGGAACAAGGTGTTTAAGCATCAAGTAAGTTGAATTCCATCTAACATCCATGTCCACACCAAACTTTCTAGGAGAAACACCCATGCTCAAACAATAACTTTTATATGCAGCAATTCTTTTATTTGATGAATTCAGAAAATTTATAGCAGTTCTAAAATCATCAAGATAAGCTTTCAGCCTTTTCAAACCACACTTTACTATGAGGTTAATAATATGACATGCACAACGTTGATGCAAGAGAATAGCAGACAATTCTTGTTGTGCATCAGATTTTTCATCATCTTCAGTAGCAGACAATTCAAAGCCAAGGTAACCTTTGAACAATGGTTTAAGAAAAGACATTGTCATTTTATTAGATGAAGCATTGTCTAGAGTTATTGCAAATATTTTATCAGTTAACTCATACTCTTCTGCCACCGTGTTAACACGGTCAGCAATATTACTACCAGAATGTTTCACATCAATGAGTCTAAGACCAATTAACCTTTTTTCCAACTCCCAGTTTGAATTCACACAGTGAGCAACAACAGATAGGTAATCCTCTTTAGCCTTACCATTCCAAATGTCAAAAGTAAGAGCAACAGATGAAACAGATTTAAAGGTTTCAATCAGTTTAGCCACACGTTCATTGTAATGCTTAACTAGATCTCTAGCGGTTGTTTGCCTAGAACACTTCACAAATTTAGGATTATGAGCTCGAGTAATGTACTCTGCAAAAGAATCAGACTCACCAAACCACAGAGGCAAATCCTCTCTAGCAATCAAGCGACACAACTCAGTTCTAGCAACAGCAGCAGAGTACTCCCATCGAACTAGGGAGCCATCAGCATTATACTTAAGAACTGACTGAACAACGCCATCACGTTCTAGCTCTTTCTTAGCATTGCAATTATGTCGGAGCAAATGGCCGGTACCACAATTAGATCTCGCACTCAGAGTGGCCTTACAGTATTTGCAACATGCGGCATACCTGACCTTCTTACCATCGATGTCATGGCAGATCTCGTCAAAGTCATCCCAGACTTTGGATCTGGGACCCCTCTTCCGCGTGTTGCTAGGTCCGGCGGCAGTGCTTGCCACGGCCGGAGGGCTCATGGAGCCTGTCCCTGTCCCAGACCCGCCATCACGCGGAGGCGGCATGCCACCGAACAAGGCTCGGCGGGCATCCTCCTCCTCGTTATGCGCCTGGAGCTGGCGCTCCTCCTCGTCGGCCAAAGCTCCCTCGGCGGCTCTGGCCCCTCAACGGCTACGCGGCACCGGTACCATGACCGATACCTACAAGCAAAACAACAAGCAAAGGTTTATCCTAGCCGGCTAGCCCTAGAGCTTCTGTAGATCTAGCCATCTAGAGGATGAACAAAAGGAGGTAGTCGGAGCACCAGAGTTACCGAAGTCGCCGGCCGACAACGAATAACGAGAGAGGGAGATCTAACCCAGAGGGATCTAAATCGGTAGACAAAATTAGGGTTAGGGATGCGAGAGACAGGTAGGAGTCAGGAAGAAGAGAGAAACGAGTATAGATGTCCAAACAGTGGCCGTTGCCAGCGTCAAGGCCATCGTTGTCGCCGGATGCGAGGAGGAGGAGGAGAGGAGAGTCATTGCGGCTGCGTCGGGGGGGAGACCGGGAGAGCTGTTGCGACTGTGGAGTGGACGAGGAGAATGAAGATTAGGGTTCGGAGGAGCGGCCGGGTGCGGAGTGGGGGCCAGGGGAGGTTTATATGGGGAGGGATTCAATCGGGCCAAGGCCGTGCCGGCCGTTGCCGTCGGGCCGGGCCGGGCCAAGCACGACCGCTGCTCCGCTCGGCCCAGGCATGGCACGGCTCTCGGGCCGGGCCGGCACGGGCACGGCAGCATGCGGGCCGTGCCGTGTTGGTACCGAGCCATTTCCGTGCCGGGCCTCGGGCCACCCGCTCAGCCCGGCCCATATGGACATCTATACCAGGGAGAGAGAACTAAAGGATAATTTTAAGGAATGCCAAGCCTGATTTTACATTGATTAGGGAAGTTTGGATCTCGAGTGTGAATGAAGCACTTAGCAAGTGTACGAATATGATAGTCCACGTTTAAGTTCAGACAATAATGATGTATCGAAGTTATAGGGCCATTCATATTCAGCCATAGTCACTACTCAGTACACCACGTCCAAACTGATTCCAAATACCGCAAACGAACGAGAAAAGACAGGATGGAAACGACGCACAAGCATAGCATGCCTGATGCAGCATGTATATGGATGTCCACCAAGCTTGGCATAATGACACTGTTTGGCCATCAAACAATGCCCTACCATCCAGGTTGCAGGTACAATGAGGAGAAAATATATCTTGTCCTATTACTCCCTGCAAGAAGTACAGCGGTCATTGTAGAACAGAAAGATGCTTGTAGCCAAGAACATGCCGGGTCGTTCTGCTAACAAACAGGCTGGTCAAGCATCTTATTAGGGGGGCGAATCAGCGAATGGCGATACACACCTTTGTCCCTTAGGTAGGAAAAAACACTGTGCGATCATTCATGAGAGAGAATATGGATCGCATGCAATGCGTCGTACTTTCAAGTCATTATGCTGTTGATCAATTTGCACCGTGGGTGTGGGTTTGATCACCGCAGCAATTGACACTTGTGTTTTCAGTATTCTTGGAGATAAAAAGACCTACGCACTTAGCAAGGATACCAAAGGCATCCGTAGGTGAAGAATTTTGCCCTTTGTCTAAACTCTAAACTGAAGATGTGTGAAAACCCTTGCTTGCACAGCTGCATACCTAGCATGTATATCATGCATGCATGATGCAGCCTCCAGCCAGCAACTATCTGTTTGCTTGGAGTCAATGGTAAAGATGACGTGGTGATATCAAAGGCAAAGCAAGGCCTGCAAAAAAAAAAGTGCACAAGCATCGTTGTCACATTTTTCTTTGCTTCCCTTTTAGGAAGTGAGCCTACTCAACTCTACTCTTTAGGTAGAAAATGTGGTGGTACAACCAATTAAAACCATCCAGGTTCAAGCTCTCTTTTAATTCGAATTTAGTACCTATTTCTTCTTATTATATAGAAAAAACACCTATTTCTTCTAGGTTGGAATGAATCCAATGTGAACACAATAGTTTGAATGAGTATTGTATGGTCTAGTGAAGTTAATAGGTCTAGTGAAGTTAATGGCCCATGTTAGTCTTGCTAAAGCTCCGGCGCCCCTAAGGCTAGGTCATTTTGCTCCTTCTAGTTTATATATAAATCCACCAAGGTCGATCGGAGAAATGGAATATCTGAAAAATATCTGAAAATATCTGCATCTTTTCAAAATATCTACAGTAAGAATGCATACACAGATGAATTCTAAATTCCGAAGGATATATAAATTCGCAACTTTTCCCAAAACAACTTTGCACCTAGCTATAGCCTGCGGCAGCATCCATTGAGCTATTCCATCCAGATCGCCTCGCTTCATCTCATCTCGTGCACTATTGCATAATCTTTGCATGGATGCTCCCCAGTAGGGGTGGTCCAGTGTGGATGCCCCCAGCTTGTCCCTCTCCACCCCAACCGGAAATATCTCTCACGCATACGAATGGACACCGGAAAAAGTCAACGCCACATCCATTCCATCCAAATATACGCCGGCCCTACCTCCGGTCTACGGCACGGTGCGTAGCAGCGGGGGAACAAGATTCCCGTCCACTGTAATCGGCGGGCTGATACGCGTATAAGTGGAACGCAGAAGAGAACCCTACGACTGGTGGGTGTCTAGTGACCAAGGCTACCTCCAGCGGATGGAGTAAATGGAGTGCCTATAGTTCTGTTTGTCACTGTAGCGTCACTGTAAACAGAGAGAAGGATAGTTGAAATAGTGAAAAAATAGGGATAGGCACTCCATTTAGTCCACCGGTTAGAGATAGTCTAACTAGTGAGCAAGTATTATAAAGTAACATAGACGAACTGTAAAAGATGGAATATTAGATTAATGATGAGGTAGAAGAAAGAGAAAAGATAAGTGGGCTACTAACTTGCAAGCTGCAGGGAGTTGAATCATAGACTCTACGACTCTTTGTAAGAGAAAGTAGTGGACAGATAGTGATTGTGCAGCATGTACCAACAGCTATTTTTTGTAGTACATGGCACTGTTATATAGCCGGCAACGGTCTCTATCGTTAGCCTTGCTCTAAAATCAAGTTAGAATCCTTATAAGCCCACCCTAAGCCAGGAAAAAAGGTTTATATTTTTTCTTCCACTGGTTAGTTCAAAATTAAACTAACTAGGGACAAATAAATAAATACTCTATCCATCCAAAAAAAGGTCTATAGATTCTTATGCGGTTTTTGAAGTAAAACTATGATCATTCATTTCTTTAGAAATATGTTATCAATAAAAACTTAATCATCATATTAAAATTCTTTTGAATATGAATCCAAACATATAACATGCACAAAAATATATGATTTGACTAAATTGTTAATCAATAATTTAAAAAGTTGATTTTTTTCAAAAATAAGTAGTCTTTTTTTCTAGGAATGAAGAGAGTATGAACGAAGCAAATACTTGAATGTGGTGCTCTTCATCTAAGGTATTTATATAGATTCATAAACGAAGAGTTTATGCTCAGCTTTGAGACAAAGAATTCAAGCTACAAAGAATAATTCTGACCTCAAATTTAAATTCATATATATTTACTCTAAGCTATTTGTTTTTTTTTTCAAAACACACAGGCAGATGTCCACATATACACATGCACATTCACCCTTATATAAATACATGCATAAAATAACTGAGTAGGCATATGTTGAGATTGATAAAGTTAATACATACACTACATTGTCGGTGAGCACATTACCTACCAGTACCACCAAACGAATAATGCTCTTAATTCCTAAATTAGCAACATCTAAAAACTTATCTAAAACAAAGAGTGAAAGTATTTTTCGTACTAGAATTAGCTGTGTCAATCTATAGAAAATGAAATTGATGGTCTAAATTAAAATGCTCAACTCAAGACAAACAAAGACGAACCTAGGCTTAAGATTCAATGGGAGAAATGCTTCGTCAATCTCAAGATTTGTCGACACAGCAAGATTTACGGGTGTTCATTCATAAGGGTGAATGTCCTTATGATGTTTGGTTCACCCTTCCGTAGCATCGTTCCATTACACTAGAGAATGGATAACGATTAACTCTGTTTGTTTCAAAACCGTTGTGATCAGGTCCCACCGTGACCTGATACCGGGCTGTAGATTCTCATTATCTCTGCTAATCCAGTGTAAAGCGTTACCGGCCGATTGTCTTCTGTGCCATTAGCCGCAGCCGTGCTGTCTGACGCTCGAGATTCTTTCCATATTACAACTGGCGAACCAAACAAAGAATGCATTTTATTACTTTGTTACCGTTGCCGGCGCTTTCTAACTTCATTTGCGCTTGCGACACGATATGGGAACCAAACGGCACCTAATATGCAATGTAAGGCCTTACCACCAAAAATCCACGTACACCGTACACGTAGCAGTGTAGCGCGTTTTCCTAGCTGGTGAAACTGAAACCAATAGGATCCCGGCCAGCTCGGTTGACAGCAACTACGGTCCGCGGACACGCAACGTATAGGTACCGGGCGAGCATCGCGCAAAAGGGGTTCAAAAGTGACATGAAGGTCCCCAGTCTAGAAGTCCACGTAGGAATGCGTCTCCAACCCCAGCCCAAGCCTGTCCGCTACTCCGTTCCCCCCGCCGAGCTAGCAAACGAAACTTCCGGCGCCGTGAGGGTGCACGCCTCTTGGTCACCATCGGCGACGGCAGATGCCAATCTCCGAGTAGAGCAAGAGGCTGCTCGGTGCTCGCAGTCGCAGCGCGCATATGCCGGCAGCCATGGCCGCGGCGGGTGGGTACTTGGGAGACCGACACGGCTGCCACCAGACCGCGTTTCTGATGCCGACCATGCATGCGTTTCAGTATCACCACTCGCTAAGACACAAGCCGAGAACACAATCAGGCGTCGTGTCGTAGAGAGAAGCAGCTCAGCTCACATGACACGGACCTGGTGCGCCAAGCGTACCTCTACGAGATTTGTTTTTCTGTATTTCTGTTTTTTTTTTTTAAATTTCCACGTAAATTTCTATATTCCAAACGGGTCCTACGCTGCTGGAACCATTTTGACTACCTGGATGTCGAATTTCCCAAGCATCTCACTGTAGCCCTAGGAAGAAGGCATAGTCCCTCTAAAATTCTGCGTGTAAAGAACCAAAAAGACACGTACCTAAGGCTTCCAGGAACATGCTCAAATAAAAGATGTACAAGAATAAGATGTCGACCCATCATCTGATCAAATTATGCCCTAGATGGGAAAATATCACTAACGGTCAACTTCATGGGTCGAACCAACCATGCGCGTTTTTTTTTTTTTTAATATCACAGGGGATATGAATTCAAGCTTCCAGACCGATGATACTGCATCCACAATGAACTGTCAGGGCCGTTTCGTTCCATTTCAATTTCAATATGAAACAAAGAAAATTTACAACAGCAATCTGGTAGAGGTTTGGAATTGTTCACAACTTTACTCTTGGTTACTGGAAAGAACTTAGCTGGAATCACAGCGAGGACTATATGAAGGCTTTGCAACTGTATACTGGCTACAAAAGGCTATCGAGCTGAGACTGTAGATCAGGTATCGGCAATATACCGATAGATTGCATTTCGTCTGTGGAGTATTCCGACTTCAGAAGGGACTGCAGCTGTATATGAGCCTCAACTATATTTGTCCTGTGACCAACGACAAAGGCATAAGAAGAAATACGTTGGAAAAGTGCTTCACCTTTTCTCCAGTTTGCAGTTAGGGAAGGTTATGTGTATCCTAGAATAGCACAGCTAGATAATTCAAGAAATAACAAATGGTTAATTTTCAAGTAGGTT
Organism: Paspalum notatum; assembly: GCA_022530915.1. Lineage (NCBI taxonomy): Eukaryota > Viridiplantae > Streptophyta > Magnoliopsida > Poales > Poaceae > Paspalum > Paspalum notatum. The sequence goes on from CM039691.1 coordinate 7,441,970, forward strand.
AAGGAACTAATATTTCTTTGTCGGAGACAGTTTTCACCATGTTAAACTCTCAATCTATTGGAGGTTATACTCTCTTTTTTTTTACCTCTATTGGAGGTTATACTAGCATAACACCAAGTCGCTGTGCACAAACCATAGAACCAGGACTAAGATTTATAAAATAATAATTTGATTCTTAGGGTTTACGCAAATTAGACCTTTTTGTTCTGAATCATGACCATAGGGAATGGTATTATGCCGATTTTGGCTAAAACACCTAATTCTTGAAGACTTGAACTAAGCTCACAAGTCCTAGGTATTCTTGAAAAAAAATCTAGAAGTAAAAAAAAGTGTACGGATATGTAGGATGTTTATCCTTACTTGATAGTTTTGAATAAGATCATCCGAGTAGATGGATTTTGCAAGTACAACCTCATCTTGGCCATTACATTGGGCAAATCTTGTTGAATAGCGGTGGAAACCTGTTCAGGCAAAAGCAACTTCTCATGTAACATATGCAGAAAAGAAACCACATATTTTCTTGCATCATACATTGAAGAATTTGAAAATGCACCTTTTGAACCAGCTCAGCAACTTTATCAGGAGAGGCAAAAGCTTGATCCTTCAGGGGTTTTGCTAGAACAGAATCCAACTTCTGACCCTGGCTGCCAGAGGACAGTGCAACTTTGACAGCAGTTACCTGCCAGAGTCATGTCATTATCACATTAGAATGTTTTACAGACAAAAAAAGGGAGTTACATCTTAGCAGGCATTGCAATTGCTGCCACCATACTAGTTCAGTAGTTTGCATAGTACTCCATCTCCGCTGGTATCAAATGGTACCTACAACTAGGGACTTTCCAGTAGTACATCTTTACATGGGATAGTCAAGCACATAAAATGGGCTCAGGCAAACAGTTGTTACAGAAGAACAAAGTGCAAACCCTCAATGTTTGCTCTTACTAGTACACAACTAACAATTTTCCACGCCTTCATGGATTGATGGGGGCAGTAAACAAAACCTAGCAACGGTTCAAGACAAACAGCATGTACTATAAAAAACTCGATGAGCCAGGGAAATACACCCCAGCGTCGGTACTCAAGGCCAACTACATGTATTATAGAAGTCAGGTACATTAAAGGGCGCCCTCAAATATGCAATAAGGTCTCCAAAAGGCTAGGTGTTGCTACCTTAGTAACAAAAGAAAGCATTGGATCCACTACTAATTTAGTGATGGACATTATAAACTCTTCGCAGGTAGCTTTAAGACTTTTCTCCAACTCCTGAAATAAAATAGAAATAGCGAAATGAGTTGAAATCAAATCAAAGGAAACAAAAGAGACGGGCAACTAAAAAACAATAAAGCCTATCAAATAAACATCCCCTACTTTATCAATTCAGCAAATGTTGCAACTTCATTCCATTCAGTAGCATATGCAGTACACTGCAGATGTAATGCATGCACATATCTGGACTAACATTGATAACTAAATTTCTAGGAGAAGCGAATAAATACTCCGTCCCAATAACAGTTGACTTTGGGTTCGTCCTAAGTCAAACTTATCTAACTTTCGACCAAGTTTTTATGGGAAAAAACATAAACAAACATCTATAACATCAAATTAGTTTCATTATATCCACCATGAAATATGTTTCGATAGTGCAACTATTTGATAATCTAGATGTTAATACCTTTCTAAAAACTAGGTCAAAATTAGAGATGTCTGACTTGGACAAAGCCAAAGTGAATTATAATTTGGAATGGAGGAAGTAGGTTTCTTCAAATTTGAGGCCAAACTGGAAAAGGGCATCAGGTCATGTTTTAATTACTTTTCTGGCATCAATTTGGTTCTCCAGAACACGAGGAGAGAAGGTCCTAGCTAGTGATGTTGATCTTGACCAATCAAACAATGAGACCTGGCCCCTGAGAATCCTTCTTAGGTGATCCTGCAAAAATATTAATTTGCTGCGATTAGCAATCAGCAACAATTTATTCCAAATGAAATAAAATTTTTGTATGATAAGTACCAATTTAAACTGAAAAAGTAAAGATGGATGGAGCAGACCTAACTAATTTTATTTTATTCAGAGAATAAAATTAAGAGAACACTCCCATGCAAATGACATGCAAGAGGTAAACATAAGTAATGTTTCATAGGGAAGGAATAAAGTTTGTAAATACCAACAAATGGGAGAAATCTAGCTCCTTATGTGTGACAGAGAACTCGATATCAAATGGAGCAATCTGAAAGCAAGGGACCTTATGAGTTGTAAGATAAATTAACAAAATGATATGAAGTTTTAATGAAGAGTAGATAGATGGCCACCTGTTCCCTAAGAATGAGGAGGTGCTTAATCAGAAAAAGTTGGCCATCCATTGGGGTTGCTTTCTTTGAGATGGCCTTGCTTGCACTCTGTTCACAAATCACAACATCAATAGTGTTTCTCAGAATAACAAACAGCAGATGACACATCATAGCATAAAAACAGGAAATAGTGTGATATCTTAAACCCATAGAAAACAAGAAATGACAAGGGAGTTGGGACCAAGAATTGTATACCAACCTGAAGAGATGTTGAGCAAACTTCTACAGCTTCCTGGTGGAAATCGTTGTCAAATGAAATGAAAAAGGGAATGCCAGTAAATGGAAGATTTAGTGAGATGAATGGTCTCAGCTTTGAGAGGTCCAGTACCTGGGCTAAACCAGTGAAGACAGAAGGTTCTAAGCAGCGATATAGCTTTGATAGGCATGAAACTGTTTTTTCCAATGGCCTGTACCATGTCATATATATGTCTGAGTTGTCACCTACCTACAGATTGAAATAAATAGAGCAGTAATAAGAACCATGTGCTGTTATAAAAACATATGTAATTGACACAAACAGGTGTTATATTGGGTTGGATGTAGCATATATATTATATACAAGCAATTAGTATTCAAAGTAGTATGTTATTCACCAGGCTGATGTCCAAAAAGATGCACTATTGTCACTAGAGGGAGTCACACATAGAAGTGAGAGAGAAAACATGTATATTTGCCAAAAACAGCATGTATTTGAGTACGTATGTATGAATAGATAGAATAAATTGGAAAGATCAGTTGTGACTAAAGTGATAAGCAAACTAACAATAGCACTTGAAGACGTATCCACGGATCGTTCAAGCTTTCCAGGATAATCCAAATCTTCATCAGAAGGGCGGAAATTTGCAATCTGAAGAAAAGGGGGAAGATGAGAAAGGATAAACAAAAGTTAATAATTGAAAACTGTAGCTACTCAAAGACATAAAGATATGAAAGACCTAGTGTTTGTGAGGGATAATGTAAACCGAACGTGATAACTTAGAAGATAAGATCAGGTCCAACAACATTTCTTCTTATGAATTCTTGGAAGGTCGCTATCTTTCAGGCAGACTTAACCTTCAACAAAGTATCCAGATGACCAGACCCCTCCTGATCTTGTTTGAAGGGGCTCAAGCTGACTATACAAGTAATGTGTGCTGGAGGGTTTCTTATGGGTGTCATCACAGACATGGCTTAAGCTTATGCTTATCCAAAGTTGACAGGAGCTGGAGGGAAGTATACTTATAGTTCAGATAATAGTCTCCAAAGATCTCCCCATTTCTTCTTTGGACAATGCAAATAAACATGCATGCTCTCTGGTGCATAAACATATGGTCATATGTGGCGATATGTGCACTCAGCTACTCATGTTTACACAGATAACTAAAATTAGAACCAAACAATTCAAATGATTATTCTGCCATTAGTGACCATTTCAATTACTAAGTTTCAGGTTCTCACATGATGTCACATTAAAACATTGCAGGTTCAAGTTTGTGCCGCTCCCTCCATCCTGAATTTCTTATATTTCAGGAGGGAGGGAGTATATATCAGCACTCCCTATGGTCTATGGACACACAAAGATATAGGGTCGTCAGTCAACATATGGACATGTAGAATATCACCTCTTCACGGATATGAGTCCTAGCACAAAATGCTAGCCGCTCATGAACATCAGCGAGTATCCTTTGCAATATTGGACGAAGACCGGCAACTGATTCACCACGTCTACTTAGTTGTTCCCCCAGCACTTCAACTTTCAGAATATCAACAAGTTCACAAAGCGAATCAATGTTTCCTTCATATATCAGTCTAGGCCTCAGAGTATCATAAAGGTATGTGCACCTGAATAAAAAAATCATTAATCTTCTTGCTTAAAACAATCCATTTACATATTCACAGGACACAAGATCACAAGACACCCATAAGTCTAACCTACATACAACTAGGTCCATAATTACATTGTGTACGGAAGTCTGAGGGAGCCTCCTACTTGACTAGCACGCTGAGTCTACATCTAGTTAACTAGTCACTCAACCTGACCTCATAGTCGATTGGAGGTTCCCTCCATTGTACACAGGGGACTGTATAGGTATATCAGCAACTCAGGATGCTAACACTCCTATCCTTCCACAGGATACAGCCATACCGGCAATGTTAATGTCCAGGTATCAAACAGATGAAAATCTTGCCCCACACAGTTTCTGCAGAACCATGCAAATTGACACTTGACATCTGACACCATATAATCAAGGTTTCGTGAATTGTTACTTGGTTAACAATCTGCCCAAAGAACTCCTGGTTTTGGTATATGTTACTGGGTTATTGATCTCTCCAAACTAACTCCCTATTTTCTCAAATCAAACTAGGTGAATTTCATAAATAATTGCCTCAGTTAAAAGTCAGTGTGGCAACATGGCTGCATCTACAAATAATGCACCAACAAGTTATGGTGGAGAATAAACTAACTTACAGGGGATCCATCAAAGGAGCCATACTTGAAACATCTGCAGCAGACGATGGGAAGAAATGAGCAAAAAGCTGGTGCTCAAACTGGCATGCCTGACAAGCAACAGTAAACTAGTAAATATGTTTTTCTAGCAATCAAACAGAATCAATGAATCAACAGTAGAAAGCAAAAAAAAAAAAAAAAAACATGTGGATGATGCTCAGCAGCTGGCAAAACATAAGAGCACGATAGTCACTAACTCACTAAGCATGTATGGTGACCATTTAATACAAAAGAGTAAATATTCAAAAGATGAATCAACATCTCTGATTCACAAATTGAAAGCAATATGGCCCAAACATGCCAGCAGGGCTAGTTACTGAATTTCTTTTGCGTTGGCAGTATGCTATCGTGTTTTCTAGTATTACCAGGAGTGCAAGTTGAACATTCAAAAAACAACATTTCAATGCATATATGAAACCTAAACAGGAGGTTAGAACATATGCAGTTTAGCAGTTACCTCCATCAGATAAGCACAACCAGACCTTGTCAAAGAAGGTAAGGCTTCTGTTCTTGCAAACTCTGATATTCGTTGCTGCACCATGCCTCGTACCTAGCAGGCATATCGAACTGTTAAGGCTTAAGAGGCAACTGAAATGTGGAAACACAGCGCAAAGAAAATACCCTTGGAACATACCAAGTACAACCGCTGCTCGCAGAACAAACTGTGACACTCAGACAGAATCTGCGCGTACTCCTTCCTAGAAGATCTACTTTCAATTTCACTTAATATAGGTTTTAGCTGGTTGACAAATATAGAAAAATTGTATCAGAACTGTAATGTCAGATCCTATTTGAGACAACATAGTTTGTTATCATCAATATCCAACATCACATAATGAAAACTATACCTCACTAGCAGCCGCCTTGAAGCGAACATAGATAAGCGATGCCTCCACACCCTCTGTGACAATGTTTTTGCCAGAATCGCTGCTTCGAATTGCAGCTTGCACCTGCACAGCTCAAAAGAGTACAAGTATCATCTATAGCTGTCTATTTACTTACTTGTACCAAGGAAATGCAACTGAGAATTACCTGGGATGAAGCACCTTTAAGTATTGACAGCACATGCGAGCGAATCATACCCAATGCACGAGACTGCATATAAAGGACCAAATAATCAGGTTATGTGCTCTAATTTCTATGCCTATGAATGTAGCGATACACTAGTAGTCATTTACTTGAAGTTGGCGAAACTTGACCAAATAAACAGCAGATTCAGCATACTGTGGGTTGCTTTCAACATATCTACAACCAGCAACAGAAGTTACCTTAGGTATGGAAACCTTAGCACTAGAATTAAACATAAAACAATACCATGCAGCTACTACTTACGAGATGCAATCATCAAGGCGCTTCAAAAGTGGGAGAAACTGTTCATTTCCAATGTTCATATTTTGAGAATAAAAGCTGCTTGAGACCTGTAAAACAAGAACCAAGTAGTTAGCTGACAGTGTACATGGCAAAACTAGGTAGTTATACACATAAATGACAAAGCAATACAAAAGGATTCACATGTCATCAACTAAAGAGTGGATATGTTGGAAAGGCAGCTTAGTGACTTCTTTTGCTTTTATTCTACACACAGTAAGACCATAACTGATATTAATGTTTGATCATTTATGTTCTTTTTTTTTTCAGATCTGATTAGTTCTTTCACCAGGGATTTTTCTGAAATATGCATTTGCTGGGTCTAGGATTTGATCCCAGGACCTCTTGCTTCCCAACAAGGGCTAATACCGATAGGTTAGTTCTTCATTGGTCATTTGTACCCTAGAATGCCTGCTGTGAACATACAATTAAGTTTGCTCAGAGTTGAAATTATTTAGCATCCATCTATATTAATACAAGTATGTTGGAAGAGTAACTATGCATTACTGTTCACATGCTTCATAGAAAATGTACTACTTCCTCAGTTTAAAATAAATGAAATCAACACGCATTCACATGGTCAAACTTCTGGCAGCCTTTACCACTATATTCTATAGTCTATTGATGTGGGCATTAAACAATATTATTATTCATAATTTTACTAGGAATCCCCAACATGTTTCCATAAAATTAAAAGCTCAAGATTTAATCCAGAAGATAACATTGAAATAAAAAAAACTCAAGCCTCCTATATTTTCAATAGAAGAAGTATATTGGCAATGAACTATTTCAGTAGCAGACATGGGAGCACAAACCCTCATCCGTTATGATACACTACATCCACAGCATATATGTTTGAACCTTGACATGCTGCAGTCTTAAGTACCCGCCTCTCTGTTGTGCATGTGGCAGCTGTAGTAACTGCACTTAACTAGCTACATTTAGTTCACCAACAAAAGAAAACAGGCCAAAAGTGGGGCACCAAACATCACTGCAGAGCCAAGGCCCAGCGGCCCTAGGCAGGTGGCCGGGCCCGCAGTGGGTCATTTCACTAATCACTATGGCTGAGAGTATTTCTTGTGTTTATATGTCTATTCTTTGTATTATTCGTACATACACTGTCTTTGTCCAGGCTCAAAGAAGCTTCTAGCTCCACCACTGTCAAACATCACACGTCTCTTATGGCTAGCCAAGGAACTAGAGCACATCGCACCAGCAGTAGAAAAGTCTATTAATAAGCCAGAAATATTCTAATCGTGCATATATGCAATGCAAGCTGTGAGCCATACAGTTCAGTACCACCATAAAAGTTAGATAGAAATTACTCAAAACAACAGAATATTAGTTTTTCCTTTTCATACAAATTAACCACAGGCTGCAATAATTTTCATATTTTTCGTAACTTTCATAGTTTATTGGTGCGGTAACTGTCAAATAAACTAACGAGATATGAATTTCATTTTTTTTCACTTTACATAGTTCAGTAAAGTCGTCACAAGGTACTGCGTGAGCCCCAGAAGCCATTGAACAAGAATTGACTAGATCTTACTTTTTCAGAAAGTAGAATATAAAAATCTTTGTAAGATGCCAAATATGGTCAACAAAACTCACATTTTCCAATTCATCAAAGTAGTTGAGCCTACTTCGAAGAGCCTCTGCAAACTCAATCAGCCTTTGTTTCTCAACCAACTGCATCATCATTAGAAATAATGCTCAATCACTAAATAGCAAACAAAATCAGGAGAGGAGCTTGAAAGATGGAAAAATATGTTTTTGCCACCAGATATTCCATTCAATATGAATGTGGAATTAACATAATTGATGTCACAAAGTAAAGTGGAACCAACATCCAGTACATAAAATGAAGTGTCGGTTTTTTGATCAGCATGCACTTAGGGCATGTTTGCTTGGGACCCTGGGCCAAGCAGCTTCGGCCAGGCAGCGATCCCAGCCCCAGGCAACCGAAATCGGACGCCTGGGAACGCTGCCTGGGCCAGGCAGCTCTGCCCAGGAGCCAACCAAACTAGCCCTTAAATACCAAAAGAGAGATTTTCAGTTGATTTTTAGATTATTGCCAGAACACTATGCCAACCTAATAGAATATGTCACTTGTCAAAACAATTATTCGAATTGATGCCCTGTAGGACCATGCAATATTTCCCCAAGTGGCTAAAACAATATGTAGTCTAGTTTGACCACCATGGCATGCCTCTACTGATTTGTTGATTTTTTTTCACATGTTATCCAATAAGGCTACACACAGAGGAAGTGTAGAGGAATCTGCTATGCAGTACAAGGTGCAACAGGAAATAAGCCATTAAATGAATCACAAAATGGACCATGAACTGAAATACAAACTAACAACATGGTAAAGAGCTTTTCCTTCTCTGTAACCTGATAAGTCAGCATATAAAATGCATGCAAAATGGACCATACAGACCAATAACAACTATTTTGAGAAAGTCTCGCTGATACTTATGAAACTCTTCAAGATGAAGAACGGGACCATGCACAATTGGTGGGAAGTGTGGTACACTCTCATCACCATGTTTGAATCCTCTGCAACTCAAATTTCAGAGCCTACTTCTTCTTATTTACTATACTGCACCTAATTCCTCCTAGGTTAATTGGGTTTTTTATTTTTTGAGAAAGGATGCATACAATTGTGCTGTGTGACCCATGTAAGATTTAGCATGGCTGCAGAAAATATGTACTTCCTTGGGCCAACTTGATGAGTAACAGAACACCATGATTGAATGGAGGTGGCAGTAGTAAGCAAGTCAGATGCATAGCACTGCTCTTTTTTCTTTTACTCTTCAATGTCTTATGTGCACAAGTCATGTAGAATCAGCAGTTGTTTCTAGTGGATATTTCTTTTTTCCCCTTTCTGGTGGATATTTTGCTATCAATCAAATAGTCAAATTGCAAACTAAAGTTGGTCGCAAGTGACTAGTGAAAATTGATTTTGTGGATTCCACAAGATGAAAAAGGGACATACAAGTTGGTCACAAGCATCATGCAGAGTTTTTGTCTTCGTGGCAACGCTCGAGTGCAAAGATTGCAGCTCTTCAAATAAGTTCAATGTATCATCAACCTGTACAGATCCACTTTGAAAGGTTAAACTAAAAAATGCAAATGTTCATATGTTTGTTACATCCTTTTCCAACAAAAAATCCCACTGGCTTACTTGCTTAAGGATGCCGTCACATGTGTTTACACGCTCCTCTAATGCATTCTCATACAGACGATACTTTTCTTCTGTCTGTCAATGAACCAGAATGAGCAAACAATGTTGTCATGATATTTCCATTGCCAAGAGAAATAGTGACATTAAACAAACCTCAGATTTCATAGCTGACTCCAATTCTGCAAACCACTTGTAGAACTACAGGAAAGAGAGAAGTGTGGTTTCAAATTCCGCTAATGACAGCTACAGATAGTGTTACAGCCATTAAGTAAAAGTCAAGGAACAGAAGAATGAAAGTATGAAATAAACCTGATGTGTATTCACCAAGACTGCATCCATTGCACCAGCCTCCTCCAAAGTGGACTCTTCCTCTGGAACAGCCACATTTCCATCCTTCCCTGGACTCTTTTCCTGATAAACACCCATAAAACACATTCTTATGAACACAATTCCTATCATGCTTCCACTACTAACCCAAGCTGGAAAAGGGAGCATTAAAACAGGACAAACATATTTTCAGAAATTAGAAATTATCCTACAAGATCAAACACACACTTGGCATCATTTCACTAGTATGTGTTCTGAAATCTATAATTAATCCCAACTCAAACCCTGCACTGCCAGCTCAAACCCCAACTTCGCAGGGCCCGGTGCAACTCAGAATCAGAATTTAGGGAACGAAGTAAGCCCAATTACAGCTCTACGAAATCCCATCGTTCACCGTTTCAAGTAAACAATCCATACAAAAAAAAAATGCATACAGCTCTCAGGAGCTGCGCCTCACCAGGTTGGCCGGGAACGGCCGCTCGGCCACGGCGTGGGAGAGCGCGGCGATCGCGGCCTTCTGCTGCTCCGTGAGCGGCGCGTTCTGTAAAATGCGTGAATGCAAAAGGAGGAAAAAAAAAAGTCAGATCCACCAAATCACCGTTAGCACCGGTGAGATCTCGGGCCCGGCCACTGCCAGAAGCGAAGGCGGAGGATCAACCTGCTCCCAAGTTGACGCGAAGTTGTAGCCCTTTGAGACCGCCCCCGACTTGGGCAGCGCGGACGCCGGCGCCGGCGTCGTCGCCATGGGCGTGTGCTCCCGCCACGAGAGGGTCAAGCGGAGGCAAGCAGAGCGGGTGAGCGATCGGGCTTCCGGTACTGCCTAGTGCGGACTCACCGGCTAACGGTAGGATATGGGCCTCTTGTGAGGTTAGACTTTCATGGGCTGGACCGACTACGGAATTGCTTCTATAGTTCTATACTCAATCAGGCTGGATTAGCATAACTGACACACCCCCAGTTCATATTGCTGAAATCATGTGCATCTTCCGAAAGGTGGGTAGGCTAAGACATACTGTAGAAAATTGAAATGTATTCCATAAATTAAGCATGTTAGATCATTTAATGACACATTTTATAAGCATACCTAATTAGTAGAATTATAAAGAAGTGTCTCAATAAAAAAGAACTAGAAAGAAAAAACTGAATTGTTCTTCTCTCCTTGTGCTAGCTTGTTACCTAACATTGAACTGAAGTAACTTTGTACAGAAAACAGCATGGGGTGAATAAAAAAATCTAATCGCACTAATAATTGGCTTTCTTGGGCCAGTTATTGGGCTACAGATATATTAGGTTTCGATCTTCCACAAGTTAGAGTAACCCCATTGGATTGAGAACATGTAGCCCAATAACTTTGTTGTCCTCATGCAAGATAGTTAAAAATTAAAAGAAAAAAGGCCTCCACAGCCCCATTCCCCTTAGGTGAACAAAAAAATCAAAGAAAAAAGTCTACACAACCTCATTCCCCCTTAGGTAAGCAATATAGTATACTTAGGGCATATACAATGCATCATTGCTTATAGAGGTGCTTAAAGAGAGCGAAATGCTAAGCACCACTAGAAAGCTAATTCTTACAATGCAAGAGAGATGCTTATATATATTCAACCACCTCATTAGCACTCATTAAGCACCAATGCTTAACTAAGCACCTCATACACTTTTTAAGCACCTGGTGCTAGAAAATAAACCGGTTTTTATTGCTAAGCACCTCCTATAAGCATCCCATTGTACATGCTCTTAGACCATCTCCAGCAGGATACTCATCCCATTCTTCAAATTTCAAACTCCACTCTATATACAGCACTAGAACAGTGCCACATTTTTAAAATTTTTGAGATGGCTTTTCCCCAACCACCAACACCACACACCTTAGGCTCCGTTCTTTTTGGTTATTCTCTGCTACCCAACTTCTATCGTAGGCTCTTAAGGCCTTCTTCCACCATCCGTTCCCTCAAATCGATGGCCCATGTCTACATGTGCTACTATTTAGGAGTATTATTCGGCTATGCTTATGGTGAAAGAAACGCTGCCTCAAATTAAACATGGATGTTTAGGTGGCCAATGAAGTGGGAAGGGGTGATTTTGTCCGATTTTGCAAGAAGGTCAATACGCTAATCATCTGGTTTTAGAGGTGAAAGAGGGGATTAAATATAGTATACTACTTAGTGTAACTCAATGTAACTCAATGCAAGGTTTATGTGGACTTTTCCCAACTTAAAAATCGGGATTCTAAGAGGTATTTGAGGTCTTTAGCACCTCATTTACTCAATCTTGGTGTGTGTACAAGCATGTGTAGGTATCGTGTATGTAGAAAACAAAATGCTGCAGTTTTAGATAATTACTCCTTCCATTTGTAATAACTATGTTTATTTAGTTTCGTAAGAATAAGTGCAATTTAGCCAACACTTTCTCTATTAATACATGATTTTTTAATATAAAATTGTTGTTATTAGATTTATATTGAATGCTTTGTGTGATATGGAGCCTGTTTGGTTTTCCTGGGCTAAACTAGTTGGGGCTACAAAATTCTAGCCCAAAAGAGTTTTGGGGCTATAAAATTCTAGCCAGTTTGAGCACTTTAGCCCAACTTTAGCCCTTCTGTTTAGATACTTTAGCTTGTTACTGGCCCGTTTTGCACTAGCCCAAGGAATCCAAACAGGCCCATAGTATCGAGAATAATTGTCCGTCAAAGACAAAATAATTTTCAAACAGAGGGTATAAAATTAGGGATGAAAGTGGCATGGATAAGTTCCAGATCCGATCCGATCTGAATAAAAAATATGAGGATATATGAAAGAATTTTTATGTCCACACAAATATAGATAATCCAAATTGAATTCATGGGCAGATGCGGAGTAGGATATGGTATCACCAAAACCAGGCGGATATAGACTATCCGACGTGTGAACGTGGATTGTCCGATTTTTATAATATGATAATCCAATTATTTTGAAAATATATTTGTTGTCCATTACTTATAAATTGTCGTCAATATTATTTATTATTTAGCTACTTAGGTATGATATGTTGACATGTATTATGATGTGAACTATTATACTTTAACTTATGAAATATTGATCATTTAAAAAAAATAATCTTTTCAAATTTTCAAATTTGTTTCCACTGCTACGTCAATCCGATCCCGCACCATTTCCGACATTCTAATACCATCTAGTAATGGAGATTTTGACAACCACAGTGGCAGGTACATTGATTTTGACAAGTATATTTTTCAGGTGAAACCCATGTGACATACTCCCTCTAGGTCCCAAAAGAGTGTCGTTTTGGACATGATCCCACTTACAAAGGAGTGATTAAATTGAGTGTCTATTTCCTATTCTGCCCATATTAAATATGGTCGCATGCGATGGTGCGATACATCGAAGCCCTGAGAACATGTCTACAGCTAGAACGACACTCTTTTAGATACTCTATTTGTATACCTAGAATGACACTTTTTTGGGACGGAGTACTAACGTTTCCACACGTTGGCAGCACCGGTCAGTTTCTAGGAGTTTTTAGCATCAGGAATTAAGGATCAGTAATCTGGTTTTCACAAGTGTGAGAAACCCAAACGATTTAGTCCCAATGAAATTTGAATTCTGAAAATAGTCTGTTCCTCGAACGACGCCATCGAGTCTAGAGTCTAGTGCAATGGTTTTTCACGCCCGGTGCAATCTGCAATGGCCATGGACGAAACGGTATCAGAGTCTTCAGAGATTTGGAGAGACGGCCGAAAGGAAGCCACTTGTCCACGATTCGACGACGGCCGCACGGGCCCCAGGCTCAGCGCCAGCTCCGCGTCGCTCAGCCCCGGCGACGACCCCAGCTTCAGGCCGATCAACGCCACGTCACTCTCCTCACGAGCGACCAACCGATCCGCCGCCGTGTCCTCCCCGATCGCCCTAGCCTTTAGTGGAAACAGATCGAGGCAGGCCGGCGGGGCCGCCGCCAGATCGTCGCCCTGCTGCATCTTGCGGAGCGCAGAGTTCCAGCGGTTCTTGATGGCGTTGTCGGATCGGCCGTGGAGGTAGCGCGCGATGGTGGCCCACTTGTTGCCGTGCACGCGCTGCTGCTCGACGATGATCGCGTCCTCCTCGGGCGTGAAGGGGCGGCTGTCCAGCCCCGGCGCCAGGTGCTGGCACCACCGCAGCCGGCACGACTTGGCGCCGCGCCCGGCGGCCATCGCGCCCGCGATGGCCGCCCAGTTCTGCCTCCCGTGCTCCCGCACCGCCCGCCGCAGCGCCTCGTCCTCCGCCGCCGTCCACGGCGTCTTCTTGCAGTCCGCCTGCTTGCCCTCGCCACACTCCGACGCCATGCGCGCGCCCAGAGAGCTGCGTAGGGCACGTACGGCGCCGCTTGTTACTGCAAGAGAGCCAGCGCGGGGCACGAGATTAGATTAGGTTACGCCGCGCCGCATCATATATGCAGCGTCGTCGACTTTCTAGTTTCTTCATGCGACTCGGCGTCAGGCAACAATTTGGAAATTAGGAATCGCCGGTATGGAATATTGGAATGTTTGGAGCGGAGGCAGTAGGGTTCCTTCATTCTTGGTAAAGTTAGTGGCCGTGAGTTGTAATTTGGGTGGAAATTAGGAATTGCTACCGAGGCCAAACAATCCATTCTAACTCGTTAGTATATTAGAGAAGAGGAAAGGCTATCTTTCAGATCGCCTGATTTTAGATCAAAAGTGCAATACTTTAACATATTCTTCAACTCATTAAAGTGGACAGATTTATTCATTTTGCTCATTTGAAAGGAGATTTTCCATTTTGGGTACTATAAATATGATTTATCCAAAAACATAGGGGCTGTTTGGGTCTTTTGAAGTGGAATTTCATTACAATAACTACTTGTTCCCCACTAATATAGAAAAGAGAAGAGATAATTTGAGAGCTTTGGAGGAAAGAGAGCAAAGAGATAGGAGTCCACGACTTCAGGATACGATTCCAAACAATTTACGGTGGAAGAGAAGAATCGTTTTATCTTGGATTAATACATACGTGGAATGATGGATTCCAATCCACATGCATTATTAGCTCAACTATTTAGTCACATTTCAATTCTCTAAATTTTTAGAAGCCAAACAGCCCCAATTGAATAATAAAAATATGAAAAAAAATGTATGCTCTTTTGGAGTTATTAAGATATTATATGTGTATGTTACTATAACTATTACAATAAAACAATATTAGCACAAGAATAAGTTTCAATCAACTACATATAGATCACCAACGGATAGATTATATTTTTTATAAAAATAATGGTACTGTTTTAAATTAAATAAATTATTTATATTTTTTAGATTAAACGTATTTTAAAATTCCAAAATTAGCAAAACCACCTTTGAATGAGCCAATACCAGATTTGCCGGGATGGTTAGTTGATGAATGTGTTTAATTTAGTTTTACGATTTATGGTCCAAAAATCATAGAATCCAGACAAATTGAAGGTTAAAATGGACTTTGCCCAATAGAATTCTGCCAAAACTCACATAAGTAATCGCTGACTTATATTAAAATTAAAAGGTACCAGAATCCCCTTAGCTATGCGATATCATCTAAGTCCGTCAACTTTAAAACTATAGTTTTGAGTACATGAACTTTTTAAGTTATTCACCATAGTTTTTTTTTTCTTTTGCGTTGAACCCTTTATTATGTTCTCCCTCTCCCTAATAACTATCCTTATCCGGACAGCACTTGTCAACCCTTCCCAACCCAATACGATAGGTAACTACTCCACATTGACGTGTCGCCGCCCACCTCTCCTTACTCTCTTGTATCCACATTGCCTTTCTCTCTTCCATCCTCACTACAGCCACCCCCTCAAGCTTGAGGCGGACTTCATCGATGTTGTCCCATCCATCCTCATAGGCGCCGCTGCCTCCACAAGCTCTATCTCATTCTTCGAGTCATGGAGTGAGCCAGCCATGCCCAGCAGGGTAGCAGACACAACAATTCATGCAATGACGGCGGGTGCAAGACAGTAGAGAAGCAGATCATCTAGTTCGCCCTCTAGCTCCCTGTCCTTGAGAAGGCGGCAAGCATGCTCGAGCTCCCATATCCTCGACTTCTAGAGTATGATTGTTGCCAAGTAATCGAGTGCTAGGGCCCTGATTCTGCCACCCTGTCATGGCTAGTCATAGCACAGGTAGGCGTCCCATACGTGGAGGCAGAGCAGCCGCTGTGGAACACACGCGGACAACTCCTTGCTCCCGTACACAGTACACCGGTTGGGTGTTCAAGTCTAAGAACGCTGATGTTCACGCCTTTTTTTAGAAAAAAAATGATTGAAATTTGTTGGAAATGATTTGGTATGACCGTCAACAACTTTTTGCAGAATAGTTTAACCAAATCTACGTATGAATTCTATGTCAAAACTAGATCTAGAACTAAAACATAGCGTTCACACTTTAAAAATTTAGCGAAATTGACTATAATTTGTTAAGTAATAGGGTTGGGCTAGGGCTGACCCGACAAGGCTGCAGCCAAAAGCTAGATTCAGTAAAGTCATAGCCTTTGAAATTGACCTTGAGACCATGGGGCCAATCCAAGGTCAGGTTCAGTCTCACCCATTACCCTCTTGAAGCAGCAAACGAAAACAAATTTCAGTTGCCTCTTGTGACAAAAATAAATTTTATTGTCTTGTCAGTTCCTTTTAGCTAGGTTGTTCTTCATAAGTATCACTCCTCTGTTAAGACACCAAAGAAAAATCTTAACTTTTAGGGGAGCTTGCAACTTGGATCTCCGCATGGATAAAGCCATAAAGGCATGGTATCTTTTATGAAGGAATCAAAGAAAATTTTTAATTTTTAGGGGAGCTTGCAACTTGGATCTCTATATGGATAAAGGTCTGGTATCGAGACATTACTACAGTATGAACTAATCATCATAGTAATACCAAGTTGTAATGTGTAGTAACAATATGTTCCATGCTACTACTCCGTTTTTAAATATTTGTAGCCGATTAGTTTATTTTTTAACTAAAAACTTCAAATTATAAATAGAGGGAGTATGACTTTGGCAATAAATTTTTAAATCTAGCAATATTATAGACTCCTGATCCTTGTTGATTCCAAACACTTAGGGTATGTATGGAACGGAGGAAAAAATTTCTATTTGCATTTTTCTGTAAAATTAAACTATTTCACGTGAAATTTCTGTACGATTCCAGCAAATTTCCTGCGTCCAAACGGAGCCTTATCTTCCCACAAAGATTTGAGATTTGTCGTTATGAAAGTGCCAAACTGCAAGAATTCATATTTGAGTGAGCCTCAATCAAAAGTGCAAATCGCCAGGTTCCACTCTACTTGGCAACATTCTTGTCATTTCGAACATTAGACGTGATTTCTGAAGAGTTCATCTATTTTACACCTGCATAAAACTGGATGCAAGATGGGTTATCCATAAACCAACAAATAGTTTTTTTTTTGTAAGCGCCAACTTTTATTCAGTTAGGACAGATGGCAATAGTCCATCAAATAAATGACAGATGGGAGACTTAATATACAACAAGACAAGGACTACTTACAAAAACAAAAGAATTCACCGCCCTGCTCGTTCTATACATCCAGCCAAAATTAAGCGACGACACAGAAACGATGACACTACGAGCTGCTTTATTATAGACGAAGAAGAAAAAAACTAAGACTGAGGCATAATTACAGTTTCGAGAATATACACATCCGATGCTTGAGAAAGGCAATGATGCAATCGGATCTGTGCCAATTAGCACAGGAGAATGCTGTCTGAAGGTCAATTCGATGCAGCCTGGAGTAGCCAAGCCAAACTTACCATTTCAGCGTGTTTCAGGACAGGAGCAGGACAAAACCGGCCTTATCAGTCCAACATAATGCACATAACATCCAATTACTAGGCAGCGTACGTGCGTTGGAGCACAAACTTCCCAACATCGCAACTTGCTCCACTAGCGTACATGCAGGCGCTGTGCAGACTGCATGTGGAGGAAGGAGACAGCTAGCCACACGTCGCGGCGCACATTCGCTATTCAAGAGTCCTACACATAACATCCAATCATTCTTGCGACCCATTTTGAGAATCTTCTTGGCAAGCATTTGATGATGATTTGCTTGGATTGATTATTGCAGGCATCCATTGCTCAGGAATCACAATAAAATAGGCAGACATGGCTTTCCTGAACCGCTTCTTATATTGCATAGGTGAAACGACAGTTGGAGAGGCATTCTTTGGCCCACCTAGAATGCCAGAAGATTTTACCCATGTTTCAAGGTGCTTGTCCCATGTATACTGCCTCATAAAATCAATAATTCCTAAGACCAGTTCATGTTTCTCCTCATCAACTCCCACAAGTAAGGAATAATCCATCACATCGATTCCCTGAAAAAACGATGGAGCTCATTAATGTATCTAGGTATAAGGCCACAGTTTCGGATTTAGTTAGGCTATTGAGCCAAATATCAAGTAAAAAATGGCCAAGATGTCTTAACAAGTTATTAGTACGAGCAATCGACTAAGAGTGGCGTTCACTATTCTCAAAGCATAAATGACAGCAATGCAAAGGCTTGTCCAAGAAGTATATTTCACTCAGGAACAGGTAAATCAAAAGTCAAAGAATTGCTCAGGTCAGGTCAGGTCACTCAGGAACAGGTGACTAGTCTTTTTTTTTTTTTTTCAGCAATCTATTCTTTCTTTAAAGTAAAGGTACACAGCCGTCCTGCATGTTAGAGGAAAAAAAGGAAAGCAGAAAAATGGTATGCAGATTGATATTCCATTATCTGCAAAGTTTTATATTGTTCTCTTAAAATATTGGAAAATTAAAAAAGAAATAGAATCTGATATCTTCTAACTTGGCATATTAATGATTAACCTCGGAAAAAAAGAAAGAAAGGCCGATTGGCAAGTCATGCACAAAATAATATCTGTCGAAAGAGGATTAAATGGGGAAAAAGGAAAATAAGAATAAGAATGCTCAATAATGAGTCACGGCCATAATAAGAAGCCAGATGTTTATGCAAAATTCAGGATGCAAAACTTCTATAAGCTTTTATGAGAACAACAAAAGGATGCAAACTTACAGCTAGAAAAGATGTATCATTCCAAACAGCTCTTTCCAGTAGCCGTTTTGCCTTGTTCCCAACAAAAATAGGCGAAGTTGGCATCGCTTCAATTAAGTTCTGGTCAAGAAGAACCTTGTTGCTGCCATTTGAATCCGCATTATACCTTGACCTTGAAGATCCCTTGAGATCATACAGCCTGGTAATATTCCGTCCAAACAAGAGATTTTCCATCACAAGCAAATCCATCTTTGACTCCTTGCCACCCTTTACATGCTTAATTGTAACCTAAGCATAGAAATCAACAAAAGAAAAATACTCCGACCAGTCAGAAAAAATGATAAATTTAAGCTGATGTAGGTGGGTGATACAAAAAAAAATGTGATGCTGCTTTGGCCACTAAACCTATTATATAATAGGTTGCAAAGGTGCAATGTTATACAAATAATTTTCTATGGCACATTTACCCACTACTTTCATATATCAAAGGAATTTATTACACACAATATCTTTGGCCAAAAATTAATATAACTTTATTGTACATTTTTTCTGTATTGCTTTTCAGAAAGAGTGTATCCATTTATTGATAACTATATGCTCTATTACTTCTGGGTCTGATCCCAAACACCAAGGACTTGCAATAACTCAAATTTGGAAGTCCAAAACATAAATAAATTAGAGAATGTCAGATTTAATTAAAGAATAGTTCTTATTTAATCTAGATTTAATCCCAGAATTATAAAATAAGTCGCAAGGAAGAATGCAGGGTCCCAAAGGGATACACAATTTTTGCCAAATCCAAACTTCTTCATTTTCCACATTTATGCAGAGAAACTTATCCTTTCGTCTTGTCTATGACTTGCATGTGGGGGGGTTGGGGGGGGGAGGATACTTTTTATGGTTTCTACCAGCTTAACTATACAATTTTATTGTAATTGAAAAGATGGCATGCTTGATATTCAGAACTATGTTTATGAAAGATTCTGCTTGGCTACTAGAGCTATTTGTATAACTGTACCAAAATAATGTTTTAAGGTCATGCTTGGTTCAGCTAAAAACTAGCTGCTAAATATTAGCTACCATTAGCTACGTCCAACCAGCTAATGGATGCTAATAAATTGCACACCTATTAGCTGATTGATTAGCTAGATCTGTTTGAATCCAAACTAGTTAATTTTGAGCAGCTAATAATTAGTCCGGTGCATCCAAACGGGACCTAAATCAATGGATGGATGAAGATTTGATCACACAGTTTAAGTGTAATAACACTGAGGAAAGTTCAAAAGAACATACCTGATAGATTCCTAATATTTTTGCCAGGCATGTAGGACTTCCAGTACTTATGGACTCTGACAGATATTTAAAATACTCTGTGCCAAACTTAAGGAATGATTCAAGCTCTGTCTTCGTAACTTGCTTTATTATAAATCTATCATCCAAAGATTTCGCAAAAAACACATTGCTTTTACCACCTTGTGCTCCCCATTTTTTGCATCGACTGATAGACCTAAAAAAATCAAGCTCAGATGGACAGCAAGACCTTCTCAGTGATTCAAACTTTTTTGCATAATAGCATGTCACGTGATATTTGACTTTCCCAAGTGCCCCACCATCTTCAAAGGAAATACTCAAGTGCACCTGATCAGGAGCAAAGGATGCTCTACCTCCAGATACTGACGAAGTAACATCATAGTGGGATCCAAATTCCTCAAATAAATGAAATGGATTAAAATTTCCTGAATCATAGACAGGCAATGGAAGTGAAGAATCTTTCTCTCTATTTTTGCTGCTCTCATCAGACAACTGGAAGCAGTACATTGGTGAAACAAGTGCATAAGAAATGGCACTTGTTGGCTCATCATCAAACACGGGGATGACAATATCATTAGCTCCAGTAGGCAGCAAAAGTCTTGCTCCATCTTTCTGTGATAGCTCGCAAAACAATTCAACATATTTAGGACTGTAATCAGCCAATGAAGCAAATCTCAGTGGTGAACTAGAGGTTGTGTTTAAGGAACTGTTTGATGTCATGTATGGCATCTTAAGCCATCTAAGTAATTCTTCTGCTGCATCTCCAGACCGGACACTGAAAGTAGAAGTTTGTGAAGGTACAGCCTTGGCTTGACTTTTAACATCAACTGGTGTGCCTTCAACTGAAGGTAGTGGTTTCGCCAAGTTTGAATCAGGAACTGATCCATTCTGACCTCTCCACTTCGCATCCAATGTGTCCGGAATATCAGTAGTAACTGGGAATTGTCCATCAGAAACAACCCTACGTACTCCAATTCTGGATTCTTGGTTATCCAGTTGATCCTTAACATCTGCGCTGGTAGCATGGTTGATTTTGGCCATCGAATCTTCAGTGCCATTCAATTCAGCAACATTCCTTGAGCTATTTTCATTAGATTGATCTGCCTCGTTGAGCCCCTTATCTTCACTATGAGGTGGACTAGAGCTCTGTTGTAACGACCCTTCCTTAGCAATTGAAAGAACTTCTGTGACTTTTGAGACTTTCTCTAACTTTGAGGCTGCAACAGCACCAGATGATTTATCATTAAAATCAGGATTCCCACTCCCAATCCGTAGACCAATGAGTGCATCACAGTACTTGCCACCTGAATTTGCAATGAATTTCAACCGTTGATCCCACAAGTAACAAAGAAATAATAGATGCCTCCTTAGTTTGTTAACCTCAAGAATATCTATGAATGGTTGGCCCTTTCTTATATCCTTTTTCAGTAGATTCTTTAATGACTCCTGAGAGATGAAAACTCCAATGATCAGAAACAACTTGATTAAATAAATTGTATTTGTGCAGACATAAGTAGGATGGTGGTCAATTGATAAGATGCTTTATAAAAAATAAAAACTACTTAACCATAAAGTCAGCCTTCTCTGCCAGCAGGATCTCTTCCAGTTCTCCAATATTTCTTCTCAACTCTAGAATCTTCAAGTTGCCATCAAAGGAACCCGTAATTGGCCTTCCTCCTGAAATTTTGTGGAGTGCATTCAGAACTTCAGAGAAAAGAAGTTCAGCTGAGTCATCCACCTGAATCATTGACAATCAGCATCAGTGAGGAATTATTGCATACACAGGCCTAGAACATTAAGCAAATATGTGCATTACCTCTTTTGCTTCTTCTTCTACCCATTCCTGATGCTTGGAAGTAAAATCAAGTTTTGGTGGTGGTAAATACACAGAGTGGACCTTAATTGATGCATATCGGAAGCAAGCAACCATTTCACCAAAACTGAAATACAAACATGTAAGGTACAACTCTTAACATTTTGATAATATGAAAAGAGATGAGAATGTACCCATAAAAGCGAAGGCAATCTCTGTGAAGGGAATGGCCGCAGCTGGCTACCCTACTAGCTGCTGCATGATTTGAAAAACTAAGTTCCAAAAACTTTCCAAAAGACAAGCCCCAGGCAGCATCAGACATCACTACTCTTTTAGTTGCTGGAGGGAGCCCATTAACTCGAGGACAGCGTAAGCATCTATGCCACATCCAAATTCTACCATCATGTTCACCATCACCAGGCAACTTTACTTTAAGTTTCCTTACTGATATGGTTAAGCTGCCTTGGGGGTGAACATAGCAATAAACATGGGCCTCTGGTGGCAGCTCACAAGAGTGACAAATGTTGCTCTGAAGTAAAAAAAAAATAGAGTTAAGTAAAATATAAGGTTTTAAAGCACATAAAGATGTGTGGAAGACCTCAGTCTAACCTGATCAAATAACTGGTCACGCAAAAACCTGCCTAAAGGTTTGTCAAAGTTGCTATAATATTTTATGCGAAGAAGGTGTGGCCGCTCACACAGAGTTTCTTTCCAAACACAACGAGAGGATAGAGAAACCAATATACTCTGATTGTCAGCAGGAGATGCTGGGATTTCATCTGTTTTTGCAACCAAATTATCCTTTGCGCTGTCATCATCATGAGAAATCTGTACATTGAGAGGAGCAGCTGGCTTATCTGCTACATTGTTATCAATCCCAGAATCCTTGGTAAATGAAATATCACTGTTAACAGACACCAAATTTGTAGGATGAGAAGGCAATACACCATAGTCATTAATCAGAGCATGTCTAGTAGTTCCAGGTTGGCTGCCTTGTAAATTCATTTTTCTATTCATATCTGCGATACAACCAGGACAATGGCACAATGAATTGTTTGACTGGTGAGCTGAGGAACCAATAGATGATCGAGGGACTACATCCAGGAAACAAGTAATATGTCCATTTTGGCTATTGATTTGAACAGGTGCCATTTCGTCATAGCGAATTCCCAATACTGTTTGTTCCATTCGTTTAGTGACATCAAATGTCAAATCATCATTTTGCCAGCCAAGTCCTTGCAGGCTACTGTCTGGTGATGAAGCACTAGGGACTGGTAAGATAGGTATTGTTGAGATGGATCTATCTGCACTGGAAGGTTTGTCTGGCAAAGCAACAATAATTGGTGACTTCAGCGGAAGTTCTGGAAGAGTTGCACCTTCATCCACAAGGAATGACGTTTCAAGAGCCAAGTGGTAGGCTGCAAATACTCCATATTGCACAACATGCTTTACTTTTTTTAGCTCGTCGCCGTTAGCACCTTTGAGCAAGATCTACAGAATTAGAAGTAGTTAGACATTGAAACTGAGACAGCAGACTCTTTTCTTATTATACGTTTATTTCCCAGCGCAAGTAATTAAGATCATTGATCTACATGAGGTGATAAAAAAGTGGCCTAATAAGCATTCAATGAACATATATCCACAGTTAAACAAAAATGCATATTTTTCCTAAAATCGAAAATGTTGTTCATGGACAGAACAATTGGTTCTGCCAGATTTATTGCATAAATAGCATTTTAACCCCAATTTCATTAATCTTTTCCAATAATAGAAGTCCCAATCTCCATGCTGCATCCGATGCTTCAAATCATTTTAATTCCAAACTTTTCCAATATCATCTATTAGCAGGACAACAGAATTTAAGAGGGGAGATTAAGGGTAGAGAGATGGAATGCTAACTTTTTCCTCATCCGTTATGTTGATTTCGGGTACCCCAGAAATGACCTTTGGTTACCCCTTGGTAATTAATAAGTAGGCAAAGGTACAAAATGACCATGCTGAAACACGAGAATCAAAGAGTGTTCTAGCTGAGATAAAAGGTGAATACTTACTGTACAACCGAAGGGTTTGGGACAGCCTTCAAAAAACATGAGGGTCTTCAGCATTTTCTTCCCACCTTCCCCAGCAGTCCCATGCTCTTCAACATACTTCTCTACATGAAATAAATCACAGCGGCCAAGCTTCTGGGATGACAAATAATCAATCGAGGGAACTATATGAGCACCAGTGCAGCGAGATATCCTTTCCAGCAGTGGCCTTTTGATATTAAGAACAAGTGAAATGTTTTTCTCTAGAAATAAATCCTGAGCATAACGAGACACTGATTTCTCCACCAACACAACACTTGGTTGGTGCGCTTTGATCTTCGCAACAGCCATTTTCAAATAATCTGTTTCCTGGAGACAAAACGAAAAGGTATGAGGCATCACTAACAGCAGCTGTCTATAGCCTGTCAGCGTGCTTTTCTTTACAGCATATGCCTGATTAAACTGGTGTTCACAGGTAATACCTGCTGCAGTAAAGTATCAAAACTTGAAAGCAAATTTGATACACGCTGATATTCGAGTGCACCGCCAAGAATAAGGATTTGTGGCTTTTCCTTTTTTGATGACATACGCCGGTGAGCAACATTCTTCTTACAAACAACTCCTTTTACAACAAAACTGTAAATAAAGGAATTAATGGACAAAATAAAAAAGAAACAAGTGGAGATAAAAGAAATACATGGATCGAGTTGAACACCAAGTGACATCAGAGGCAGTTAAATCACAAAGCTTCAATTTGCATAAACAATAAAGCTGTGGTCTCATGGATGCTCAGAAGCATATTAGATGCAAAATCATCAATAATATGAATGTGAAATGAGATGTATGGAAATTGGAAGATAGAATTTGTTTACCTTTCACTTGGGTGTCCACAAGCCAAACATTTCACCTTAACATAACCACCAGGATCCATCTGACCACCTTTGCTGGTGGTATCCGGTTTCAAAAGAGATGCAGCTTCCCAAGACAATGAAGTAACTATATCTAGCCAACTGTCTTTGCCAGTTCTATCAACTAATGGCACCTTTTCAGCCTGAAGAAGTTGAGAAACTAATGCCCGAAAATGGCCATCAACTATATCTTTCATGGCTTTCTTGTGTTCCTCAGCTGATTTATCTCTACTTCGACAGTGCCCACTGCCAAAGCTGTTTGAGCGTAGATATCCCCACTCTCCCGTGGCATCCACCCCCTCATCATCATCACATTCACCATCATGATCATCCTCTTCATCCTCGGGTTCTGGAGGTACCCAAAGTGCGCTATTGCTTTCAAAATCCACAGGTTCATTATCAGGCACTTCCATGCTATACATGGAAGAAGATCGTGCATTGCAACACTCATCGACACTATGATCTTCATTCTTATCTGCTCCCAAGGAATCACCTAAGACCATCACATCTTTCCTTGGTGATGTAGATTCTTTTGCATCATCGCTACAGTCAATTTGATGGCCATCAAAATACATAGGTCCATAATATTCATCAGAATTTTGCAAGTGCTGCCCTTCCAAATCTGAGTGGAAAACTGCGTACTCATCATCTTCATCGTCACTCCTAGCACAAAATAAATGTTGGATTAACAACATGAATGCAACTTGCAATTAAAAATAAAATGCTCCTATTATTATCCATGATGTTCCCGTGCATGATTTGCCATTCATTAGAGCTATGAAAAATAAATCAGCTGATACCAGAAATGAAATGTCCATCTCAAAGTAACATCATGGATCTAGACATACTGTTACTCTGATATATTTACCACATTACCTCAAAAAACACTGTTCCTCTAAAGAATAGGCACGTTACTTGGCAAATGAAGTGAAAACGATAACAGATGTGGTAGGGACCAGGTTTTTCTGTACTGTATGATACACCTGGCTGCTGGCTCTCAAATTCGTAGCGAGAGGGCATTGCCAGGGATTTGAAATGTGGCCATGGTCTTGAAAGGGGAGATAGGGCAATCTAATTTTCAATTGAAGCTTAACTCCTAAGCAGATCTTGAGTCTTGTGGAGCAGACCCTAGGCATTAAAGAAGCCGCGAATAGCAGTGATATAGTTCGATGTTGAGCTAATATACTGGAAAAAAAAAGCTCTGATGCCAATAGCAATGTTTCGCTAATAGCTGTTGAGAGTTGAGATACACCTGATACCAAAAGAGTTAGTCTCCAATAGCATATACAAAAGGTTCAAAAAAAAAAAAAAACAGGGATTTCTATGTTCAAGGATCCACAGAGAAAATATTATGGTTCAATTCGTAAGTATATCTTGTGCAACACCTCTACCCAAAACCAATACAAAATGGAACAGCATCTCACAAGCATGGATACAGGATTGTAAACAGTCGATCAGTGCACACTAATCTTTGATTCACAAATAATCTTTGCTCACAATAAGCTTTAATTTCTTAAAGCACAAAGCGAAAATCATGGAAAGGCCATACCTCTGCGAGCAAAACTTGAACAGATCCGATGAGCTGTCCACATGAGCTGCAGGCTCCCTGGCAGGCTCCATCACAGGCTGATGCTTCTTGGGATAGCTGTCATCCTCGCCGTAGTTGCCCTCGCCGTGGACCGGCACCGACGCGAAGTCCGTGTAGCTAACGTTCCCGTAGGACGACATTTGGCCGTTGGTCCCCGTGAAGCTGGACTTGTCGCTCGCAAGGCTCGCGGCGGACAGCGAGGGGCTGGAGGGCTGCTGCGCCGCCGCCGGCGCGTCCCCCCGCGCGGCTGCCTCCTCCTCCAGCCAGCGCCGGAAGCAGTAGTTGCAGACCCTGATCCTCTCGCCGTCCTCCCTCGCGGGGTCCCCCGGCGCGCGGGGCACGGAGTTGCCGGTGCACCGGGCGCAGAACACGCGGCCGCAGTGCCGGCAGTGGTGGCGCCGGTTGAGGATGGTGAACTGCGCGTCGCAGTCGTAGCACACGCGGCAGCTCTGGTCCGGCATCCAGAAGTCCCTCGACAAATCATGCGGCTGAGGCTGCTGCGGCTGTTGCCCAGCAGCCGCGGCCGGCTGCGGCGCGGGCGGCGGCGAGTGCTCGCCCCGCCGCGGCATCCACGACTTCACCGCGCCGAACAGCTCGACGAGCCGCCCCTCGGGCGATCCCATCATCTATCCACGCCACTCGCACCACCGCCACCAGTCGCCACCAGCAGCCCCACCCCTCATGCTCAATCCGGCGACGCCTCAATCCGCATGGCTAGCTGTTCTCCAACCCAAACCCGCTCTCGCCTCCGCGCCGCAACCCGCCCACCAGATCAGATCACTCACCGCGGTGGCAGCGGCAGCGGCGGCGGAAGCAGCAGCAACCCACAGCCACGGACAATTGGGCACGAAGACTCCAAGCTCGAGGAATTCGACGCGGCTGGATCAAAGCGAAGCAACTAGGGAGGGATCGCGGGAGGAGGGAGGGGAAGTGATTTGGCGGAAAAAGAAGAAGTGATTAATAGCTTCCGCTGAGATTAGGAGGGGGCTGAGGGTTCCAGAAGGGCGCCAGTGGAGCACGGGAGGGTGCGGATTCACGGGGACGGAAATAGAAAGGGGAGGGGAGAGGGATTAAACTGACGCGTCTCCGTGTTTTTTCAAATCTTTTCGCCTGATATTGGATATATACAGGTTTCCCTTTTTTGTTGGTTTACTTTCCTTGCCGCCAGTCTCTCTCTCTCTCTCTCTCTCTCCCTCCCTCTCTCTCTCTCTCCACGGTCACAGTTTACAACTCTTGGTTCAATAATTGGGATTTGCTTTGTATTAATTTTATTTTTATTTTCTTATCATAAGATTTTTTCTTATAAAACTAGAACACTTTCCCCTTAAGCATAATTTGTTTCTTAAGCAAAAAAATCACAGCCTTTTGAGCGAATGATGCACAAAAATACTGATGAAAAATTTCTAAAGCATACTTTAAGGGAAACATTCACAAATATGACATGCAAAATATGACATTCACAATATTCACAAACATGAGTAAATACATACCTTTCGTGCATAAATCAATGTTCAAGTTTTTCTGCCTTTGAATAATAATAGGTGGTATTATTAATCTTTTTACATGCAACGCTAGGTCTTTGGTTTTTTTTAAAAAAAAGTCTAAATTACTCCCACACATACCCATTGAAGTAACATTGGGTTTGGTTTACCCCTGCAAATATTTTGGGTGGCTTAATCTAGCTTTTAATAAGATTAGCTTTTTTTTCTCCATGCTGTACAACTTGAGTTTAAGTTCAAGTTTTTGGGTAGTAGCAGACATTAATAATTTATAGTAGAAAATATATCATTATTTATCATCTTTCATTTCTGTACAATTCTGTATTAGTAGGTTAATTAATTTAGATGTCTAACTTATCAAAAAAATATGATGAAAATTTAATAATGTGTTTTCTAGCAAGTTATGATGTACGCTATGAACCCAAAAAATTTGGAATTAAAAAACAGCTTAGACAGTGAGAAAAATCTTATTAAGGGTCATATTGATCAATTAAAATATATTAGAGGGGTGAACTGAACACAAATTAGTCTCAAGAATTATTCTAACAACGTCATATGTTAAGACATTAATTTAGACTTTTCCCTTTTTTTACAACATAGGCACATAGCGTGCATACCAAAGCACTCGCAATAATTCTAAGGCCATTCTTACTGATAGTTTCATCTGTGTTAAATGAATTGACATGTCAACTATTTAGATGTTGTGGCAAAGTATTGATACATAAAGAGTTGAAACGAGATTAATCTAAATGAAACCTTGCATACACTATTATATATATATATGTGTGTGTGTGTGTGTGTGTTGTGCTTTACATGTTGTCTACAAAATCGTACCAAATGAAACTATGCATTGTGAGATTGTTTCATCTACAATTTCAATAATTTTTTACTTACGCGGCACATTGAAAACACAAATATAAAACCCAATGAAAATAGCCTAAGACAACGGCCTTTCTTGGATTCATCTGGTTTCTCTTAGTCTACACTATAAAAAAGCGAGTTTTCTAAAAAAAAAATTTACCTAGAAAGGTATAGGTATACCCCTCACGCTGGTCCCACTGCGCAGTTTGGAAAAGATTGGAAAGGAGTGGAAAGCCCTAAAACTAATAGATGCAAAATGTTTCATCCACTTTCTTTTTTTATTTCTCACCTCATTTTATACCTATACCCACTTGTTACTTTCCTTCTCTTGATTTAGATGAGAAAAGAATGACGTCAATGAATCAAATTTCCTTCCTTTTAATTCTATTTTCCTTTTTCTCATTTCTATGGCATGTTTGATCATCTCACAACACATGCGTGTTGCACGTACATCTATGCTAATTACTTCAAAAGTGCATCGGTTACCCCTTTAGCTGAGTGAGGTAATCGCCTCGTATCACCTTCCTCCTGCTCCATCCCTTAACAACTCTTTGACACCAATTATTAAAATTAATAGTAATATAATAACTTTTGTTAGAGGACTTGCTTAATATTATTATACATGCACCGAAATGAGTTTCGCATGAAACCAAACGTGGGCTTCGCTGCTGGCTAATATGGTCTAGCATATGTAGTTGTATCAATTGGCATTACTTAGTGCTAAGCATTATTTTCTCTCTCATGAGTCTTTTGGTGCATGTGATCAATAAAGCATTTGGCGTGACGATCTATTTTGAAAGAGTGTTTGGTTGTTGCTCATCGGAAAACTCTGTTTTGAATGAAATCCATGGTTTGCTAGATACCATCGTATTTTTAGAGCATTTGAAACTCCACTCCAACCTAAAATTTTTATGGTTTGACTATATTATTGACTATTCTAACTCAAATACCATTGTTTCAAGTACTTCCAAAAAATACCGTGGTTTAAACAGGACCTACATAGTTTGTTATGTCATTTTGTGGTTGAATATGTCCATCAAACTCCAAAGTCCTCGACTTGACATGTATGTTTGTATCTTTTTAAAATTAATCCAAAAGTTAATGTAGTTATTCTTTCAAAGATAAGCAGTGTTTTCGTCGACAACGAGATGCCTAGAGTGACTTTTATTTCCGTTGATAACTAGGTGTCAATAGTAACTTCGTCAATATAGAAATCTATTGGATTTAGCTTCTCAGATGTGCTCATAGGGGTAGAGCATTCTATGTGCTTCCATTCATAAAGGTGGGTGTATATACGTTTTTATAGGTTTTTGCATTTGTGTTGTAGTTCAAACAAAATGGTTTTAGCTTGAGTCATGATTTCGATATGTGGTGTAGTAGCATGCATCCTTCCTATATGCATAAGGGCAGCTTTAGCGGCAATCCATGCATGTGGTGCGGTGTGTGTTCACTGTGTTGTAGCGTAAGGATGATATTACCAACTCGTTTCATATTTTTCTCCTCGTACTTTCTCGCATGTTCTATTGGAAATAAATATAGCCGCGTCTCAACCAGTGATGATTCATGCTATGTTTTCCCAAAACATTATGCCATGTGCGCACCACGCATGAACTTCAACTAATTATTTGTTAGCATTGTTAATTTATAATGTTACCTGCTTATGTGGCAGATATATTTTGGCAAATCATACTTTGTTGTCGCAAAATAGTGGCATGACGCGTGCCATCGTTGTACGTGGTAAGAATGAAAATTTGCATATCAGTATTTAAATTTTTGTATTCTTACATCTTATAGAATATAGACACATACTGTGTTTTTATTATATATGTTTTTTCTTGCCAATAGTCTTTTTAGTTTGTAATGTTCTTTTTCAGCATTACAACCTCTATACGATTTTGATAGGTGTTTTTTAAAATGGAACATCTAGGGTTTACATGTCAGGGCCACCTCCCAAACACGTGGTGTGGAGCCCACGTGAGATAGAGCATAGAAAGGGAATCGCATGTGGCTCATGCCCCACACCATGCTTTTTTTGTGAGGCGGCACTGACATGCATGTGGGTAGAGACGTGCCACATCACCAACCACCAACTAAAACTATCCATAGGGTTATTTACCCGGTTTTCGTTGGGGTGTTAAAAATCTAGTAAGGTGCAGGTTGAAGTAGATCACCTTATAAACATTGAGCGTTTATGTGGACTTTTTTCATGTCCAAATACATAGCTCGATTGAATTGCAGTATTTTTAATGTGCACGGCTAGAATTGCAGTTTTTAACAGTATTTACTATTTAGTTGACGGAAATATACACGAGAAAAATCCAACATGACGTACTCCATCGGACACGTAGCAGGTCCCTGTGTCATCCAACCTTTGGTTGCATTTATGCTGGACTTCTTGTGTTCAAATATGATGTATTGGAGGTGTAGACTCACTGGATCGGAGCACATGCAAGTCTCCCGCTTCCTATATATACTGCGGTACTGCCTGATAACCTGATTAGTTTTGGTCATACACAGATCCCACCAACGACGCATAAGTGCCTGATCTTTTCAATTTGCTATTGATCTTCGTCCACTAGGACGTGTAATTAACTACTATATATTATTGTGCTGCAGAAGTACGCGCCTTATTTGCGCCCGTCAGCTCGATTTCAAAATACTGAAAGAGCACCATATATTTCGACGTTTTCTTGAACTTGTTAGTGCATTTTAATAAGACTGAAACTCCTAGTTTGCGCCTGTACCGCTCTCTCGAAAGAGAACAAAACTGCTGCTACTTGATTATACAGTATTTCAGTAACTGAATCCGGATGATAGTTTAATAGACACACAGAGTACAGTAGCGTATATGTTCATAGACAACAATAATAATCCAGCTCATACATACACAGAAACTCCGGACATCTATCATTGCTGAGACCCAGAAGGTATCGTACTGCTGATTATGAACGACCATCAGGCATCAGGCGTAGATTAACACAAATAAATTCAGGCAAGACCTGGCGTCGTGTCGTTTGTAGGCAGGCGACGCGCGGCGAAGGGGCTCCGCCGTGAAGGTCGCTTTCAAGCGGGCCATGCCCAGCCGACCACAGCTAACCATTCACAAATCTGCTGGGAATCACGCAAAATCCCAAACCAACCTCACCCAGGAACGCATGGCTTACTTTTTTTTTCCTGGACTGGGTTCTGCTCCACTCCACGCCTCCACCACACGTGCTGCTCATGCAGACACCCCAGACGAGACAAATGACTGGCCGGTACTGTATTTCATAGAGTATTTTGAGTATGCATGGATTCATACATGATAGTAGATCCATGTTTATTAGGAACATGATAGATCCATAATACGCTGCTGTTTTTTTTTTTTTTGGCGCAGCAGCAGACCTGTGGTTCTGCTTCGCCATTTCTTTCGCAACAGCGATCATCTTTAAACATCCTTTTTGTATCGATGCCGATGTTTCCCTTGTGCGCTGATGTGATTAGGAAGCCTGGAGGAGTATCTAGATGTCTTCCAACTAGACTGCGACATGAACGGTCCGAAAATGACAGTTTTTCGGCAGTGAGTGTGTGTTTTGTGTGTAGTGGTTTTTTTATATTTTAGCTTTTTTTTAAACATTTTCCATAAATAGATCTTCAGCGAAACTTAATCCAAAAAATAAACCCAAACCTCGGCGTCATAGGACAAAACGCCGAGGTATAACGGGTCGACGCTATACCAGTTAATGCCTAGCATTTAGCCACGTCAGCCACTCTACCACTCTACTGAGCTGGACAGAGTCGGCGTTATTTGATTAAACGCCGACCTGTTATACCTCGGTGCTAAGTAACGCGACGCCGAGCTTTCGCTAGACAGACTACGATCAATGAAAGCTCCAGAGCTCGGTGTTGGATGATTAAGCGCCGAGCTAAGGTTGCACGGCGCGCCTTTTCTTCACGCCGAGCTGCCAGCCTGCTGGTGCCCGGTGCCACCACGGATGCTTGTCAGCTGATACCGCGCGCTTGGCTTGCTTGCTTGCTTGTGTATGCATGCTAACTGAGGGGCTATACATGCACGAGCGTGCATGCTACTATAGCTTGCTACCATGTAGAGCTCTAAAAGATTAGGATTGGATTAGTCTAATCAAGCTTATCTATATGAATCTGAACATATATTTATTTTATAACCCAATTAATGTATACACAAATAAGAACAAGTTCAGTCATAATGGGTCAACTTGTTCTTAGTTTTGAAAAGCAGCAGCAAAATTTCACATAAATAAAATAGTCCTGAAACAATATAATTCATAAAACGAGCACTATATATACTTAACTTTACTGTACACAAAATAGACAAAGCAAAGTACCCAACTAAGAACAGAAGGCTTTTAGACAAACTAGCATAGATGTACGTACAACACGCACGTGTTGTGAAATAACGAAGGAGGCAATAGAAAAGAGAAAAAAGAAATAGAATTAAAGGAGGAGACCTGATTGATTGACGTCATTCCTTTCTTATTAAAACCCAGAGAAAGA
Source organism: Paspalum notatum (assembly GCA_022530915.1). Lineage (NCBI taxonomy): Eukaryota > Viridiplantae > Streptophyta > Magnoliopsida > Poales > Poaceae > Paspalum > Paspalum notatum. The sequence continues at coordinate 7,475,236 of CM039691.1, forward strand.
AACTAACATGTGGGTATAGGTATAAAATAAGGTGAAAAATAAAAAGAGAAACTGGATGAAACATTTTGCATCTATGGTTTTTGGGTCTTTCCACCCCTTTCCAACCTTTTTCAAACTGCGCAGTGGGGCCAGCGTGAGGGGTATACCTATGCCTTTCTAGGTAAAAAAGATTTTTAGAAAACTCACTCTTTTATAGTATAGATAAAGTATATTTTTCCATACATGCGTACTTCTCAGTACCTAATATCTTTTTGATAACCTATACTTTTAAATCATTTGATTTGCTTTGATGGGAAGCTCTTGTCCGTAGCTACAATGGACTTTTCACTACTTTCACCTCAACGCTCAAATCAAGTTTTATGTTCCAATATCTAAACTAAAGATATATATACTACTCCCTTCGGTTTGTTTTGTTTGACACGTATTTTAAATGAGGGCATTTTTGGATCGGAGGATTCAATCCCTATGTTTTCCTCACTCATGATGGAGAAAGGAATGGAGAAATTGAGTTTCCCTTTCCTATGCAAAATGGAGAAAATAAAACATCCAAAAATTTTCTGTGTTTTTGAAAGAATGTCCTAATTAACCATTCCGTAATTTCATGGTGTGCTGCTTTTGTTATAGAACAAGCTTTAATATGGTTGAATAGAGGCCGCCATGCTACTGTCAGTAGCTTTGCAAAAGGACCTTCTTAGTTCTTACCCTGCTGTTGATATTGAAGAACAAATAGTCAAGCAGGGAGAGTAACAATTAAGGCTTCATGTATTTCTGAACCTGGAGGCAAACCCGGCAGCAGGCAACTCAAAGCTTTAGGCTTTAGCATGCAGACACAAGCAGGCTAAGAACGCGGCATCAGCTGCATGCGCTTTGAATCCGTCGTGGCACCGGCAGGCTGGCAGCTCGGCGTGAAGGCAACGCGCGCCGTGCAACCTTAGCTCGGCGCTTAATCATCCAACGCCGAGCTTTGGATATTTCATTGATCGTAGTCTGTCAAGCGAAAAAGCTCGGCGTCGTGTCACTTAGCACTGAGGTATAACAAGTCGGCGTTTAATCAAACTAGCATAGATATACGTGCAACATGCATGTGTGTTGTAAGATAATCAAGCAGACAATATGAAGGAAAAAAGAAAAATAGAATTAAAAAGAAGAGATTCTGATTGATTAGCGTCATTCATTTTTCACTAAAACCTTGAAAAGAAAAGTAACGGGTGGATATGGATATAAAATGAGGTGAGAAATGAAGAGAAAAAGTGGATGAAACATTTTGTATCTATGAGTTTTGGGTCTTTCCATTCTTTTCCAACATTTTCCAAACTGCGCAGTAGGATCAGCGTGAGGGGTATACATATGTTTTTTAGCTAAAAAAGATTTTTAGAAAACTCGTTCATTTATAGTGTAGATAACGCCGGTCTCGTCTGTCTAGCTCAGCAGAGCGGCTGATGTGGCCAAATGCATAGCGCCGACCTGTTATACCTCGGCGTTTTGTCCTATCACACCGAGGTTTGGGCCATTTTTTGAATAAATTTCGTTAAGGATCTATTTATGGAAAATGTTTTTTTAAAAAGGCTAAAATAAAAAAAAAAACACTCAAAGATCAAAGGTGAGTCGATTGAGGGCGTGTTTGCTTGGGAACTTGGCCTGGGCAGGGCAGTGTTGGCTAGGCAGCAACACCAGCTGTCCAGCTGCGTGCTCTTCGGTAACGTTTGGTTGGGGGGAGAAGTAGGATGGAATGGACCATCTATATGTTTGATTAAAGGGGCAGAATCATCCCAATTTTTTACTTGGTTCGAGGGATTGCAAAAGATGGGGACAGATGTCTATTTAACACCGTCTGCAACGCTGCCGATGGGCCCCACTTGTCATTGATACATGGATGCTTCTTCTTCCCCGTACGCGGTAGAAGAAGCAGCTCCTCTCCTCGCGCGACCCGCTCCTCCTCTTCTCCGCCGCCGGCACGCGGCCCCACTCCTCCTCCTCTCTGCCGGCACGCGGTCCCGCTCCTCCTCTTCTTCGCCGTCGGCGCGTGGCCCCGCTCCTCCTCCTCTCCGCCGGCATGTGGCCCCGCTCCTACTCTCCACCGCCGCGCGGCCCCGCTCCTTCTCTTCTTCGCCGCCGGCGTGTGGCCCCGCTCCTCTTCTCCGTCGCCGCGTGGCCGCCGGCGGGCGAGAGCGAAAGGGGATGGAATGGGGTGGACGACGATGAGGCGGGCGAGCTTGCCGGCGAGGCGAGGCGGAGACGGAAGCCGCGGATGGAAGAGATGCCGTGAGAGAGGGATGACTGCGTCCCACCTTTTTTCGAGGACGGGCTCGCCCCGAATATTGGGGTATATTCCCTACGCGGGGACGTCCCCGTCCCTCGTGTCCCCAAACCAAGCACCCAAAAATGTGGACCGCGCCCCCCACCCCCCCCCCCCCCCCCAAAAAAAAAAAAAAAAAAAAACAAACACTGCCTTCCTGTGCCGACAGGAACGCACCAAGGCAAACACGCATTGCGTCGTGTTCGAACGAACATAATTGAACGCTGAAAAGAAGCCAGCAGGCCCAGTGGGCCTACAATCTAGCTTGGGCTCAATGATCGTCTAAAATTGTCATCTTTCTATGCTAGTGCAGCTAACGAACGAGCTCAACATCTCGATATTGTGATCTTTTTTATATTGCCATTTATATTTTGAAAAACAATCACCCCAATAAAAATACAGAAATATACTCCTCTCGCTAACTAAATAGACATGATTTAGAGTTTGCCAATTTAATTGATGCGATTTTGCCTTTATGCCAGTTCAATGGGCAGAACTTTCTTTTTCATGTGTAACACATCTTAACAAAGTTATAAAATCTATATATCATTTTCGTTTCAAAAAAAAGTCTATATATCATCTCGTATCAAGATAAGAATTTTAAGACAATTGTAGACCTTGATGAGCCCTACGACTTTGTAGTTCATAACATCTTCGTTGGATACCATCTTGGAGCCAGACTAAAATAACACCGCATCGATAATTTTCGAAATTCCTTGAATTGAAGAAGCTACGAGCTACAAAGTTTGTTGCTATCAAAACTGAAGTTGGCATAGGAGCTTAGTTTTCTATTGTGAAGCGAGTTCAGAAAATTGAAGTTGGCGTCAAAGGAAAGCTTGTCGGCCGATTTGACCCTACAATTGAAGAGGAACAAAAGATGAATTAGCCTGTTTGGTTCATTGCCAAAACTTAGACATATACACAGTGGGTGCCAATTCACTGATGAGCATATTAATTGAGTTGGTTGTAATGAGCTGATTAATATAAAATCGAGGCCAATAATAGCCTAATTTTTGAGAAAAGGTAAAACACACAACAAAAATCCAAATTACTACTTCCACTTATGGACATTGTTCTATGTTCAATTTACCCCTCCAACTATTTCGTAGGAGATAGCAAGGAAAGAGAAGCTTGTTCATGCAATGCAAGTAGCCAGCAGCCATTTTTGTTACATGCAAGAAGCGGGAACTTTTAACCATAACTCCCAAATTAACCAGCAGGCTTCCTCAAATCTCTCGCCGCCGTTGTTTCTCCAGAACGACAAAGAAGCGGGAACTCTGTTGCTCCTTCTCTGTCCTCTCTGCCTTCCACCAGGTAAGGGCAGAGGGAGGGAGACAGAGAACAAAGCGGGAAGGTGGAAACCGTCGGCCATGTCGACGGCCTTCTCGGACTTCGGTCCGCTGACGGAACGGCGGCGCGTCGAGAGGCAGCGGCAGCAGCGCAGGCGCGTCATGGTCGCCGCCGGCGCCGCATCGGTCGTACTTATCCTCATCGTCGTGGGCGGCGCCGCCGTCGCGTACAACGCTAGCACCCAGGACGACGACAGCGACTCGTCCTCGTCGTCGTCCCCTTCCTCGCCCGGCGCCGGCGGCGACTCAGGGCCGGGGTCGTCGAGCCTTGCCAGCGTGTCCAAGAGCGTCAAGATGGTGTGCGCGCAGACCGACTACAGTGACGCCTGCGAGAAGAGCCTGTCCAAGGCCGCGAACGCCAGCGCGTCGCCGTCGCCCAAGGACATCGTCCACGCCGCCGTGGCGGTGATCGGCGACGCCGTCGGGAAGGCGTTCGGCCAGTCGGCGCTGATGGCCAAGGCCAACGGCGACCCGCGCGTGAAGGCCGCCGTCGCGGACTGCAAGGACATCTACCAGAACGCCAAGGACGACCTCGCGCGGACGCTCCACGGCGTCGACGCCAGCGGCGGCATGGACGGTGTGGCCAAGCACGGGTTCCAGCTCCGCGTCTGGCTCAGCGCGGTGATCGCGCACATGGAGACCTGCATCGACGGGTTCCCCGACGGGGACCTCAAGAAGAAGATGACCGAGACGATGGAGTCCGGCAAGGAGCTGACCAGCAACGCGCTGGCCATCATCGACAAGGCCTCCTCGTTCCTGGCCGCGCTCCACATCCCCGCGACGACCAGCCATCGGAGGTTACATGTCAATAATGAGGACGTAGAGAACCAGCCCAAAGTCAACTACTCGGGTACGTTCCTGGGCCTGCGCAACGACGACGCCCTCGCCCCGGCGCCGGCGCCGGCGGCCGACAACCGGAGGCTGCTCAGCGTTGAGGAAGGCACCCCGTCGTGGGTGACCGGGCAGCAGGAGAGGCGGTTGCTCAAGGGCAACTTCCAGGGCAGGCTCAAGCCCAATATGGTGGTGGCCAAGGACGGCAGCGGCAAGTTCAAGACCATCAACGACGCGCTCAACGCCATGCCCACCAAGTACACCGGAAGGTGCCCACCAAGTACAACGATGCTACATATAAATGGATCAAGAATTCAAGATTGAGCATGCGTTTTGATGGCTCGGCAGGTACCTGATCTACGTGAAGGAAGGGGTGTACGCGGAGTACGTGACAATCACGAGGGCGATGGAGAACGTGACCATGTACGGCGACGGCGCCATGAAGACCATCATCACCGGCAGCAGGAACTTCGCCGACGGGCTCACCACCTACAAGACCGCCACCTTCAGTAAGAAGACGCGTCACCATTTCCACTCCCCCATCTTTCGCATTTCGCCTTGGTGCGCGTGGCCTGAATCTCTCTGATAAAAGACACGCGTCCGCGCGCGCTTTTGCTCTGAAACGTGCCTACGCCCAGACGCGCAAGGCGACGGGTTCACCGCCATCGCGCTGGGGTTCCGCAACACGGCGGGCGCGGCGAAGCACCAGGCCGTGGCGCTGCTGGTGCAGTCGGACAGGTCCGTCTTCCTCAACTGCCGCATGGACGCGTACCAGGACACGCTGTACGCGCACTCCAAGGCGCAGTTCTACCGCAACTGCGTCATCTCCGGCACCATCGACTTCGTCTTCGGCGACGCGGCCGCCGTGTTCCAGAACTGCGTCCTGGTGCTCCGCCGCCCCATGGACAACCAGCAGAACATCGCCACGGCGCAGGGCCGCGCGGACGGCCGCGAGAACACCGGCTTCGTCTTCCAGTACTGCCGCTTCACCGCCGAGTCGGCGCTCAAGGACGCGTCCCGCCCCGCCGTCCGCAGCTACCTCGCCCGCCCATGGCGTGAGTACTCGCGCACGCTCATCATGGAGTCCGACATCCCCGCGTTCATCGACAAGGCCGGGTACCTGCCGTGGAACGGCGACTTCGGCCTCAAGACGCTGTGGTACGCCGAGTACGCCAACCGGGGGCCCGGCGCCGACACCGCCGGCCGCGTCAACTGGCCCGGGTACAAGAGGGTGATCACCAAGGAGGAGGCCGCCAGGTTCACCGTGCAGAACTTTTTGCACGCCGAGCCGTGGCTCAAGCCCGCCGGCGCGCCGGTGAAGTACGGATTCTGGGCGTGAGGGGGGGCATCCTTGTCTTGTGGCGCGCGTTCAATCGATCTTGCATCTAATCTGATCTGATCTGATCCCAAGGAGACCAGAGGAGGCCATGCGTGGTCGGTCACTAACGAATCTTCAACTGTTGGGAGCATGTTGATCCCCGGACACGACGAGAAGCTGTAATCTCTGTACAGTGTATGATCTGTACACTTGTATGTCTTGGTTTGGATGCTGTACATGTATTGATATAGTATCAGGGTTTTTTTTTTCCCAGTGTACCAATATTATGAGCTGCAAAAACAGAAAAGAGGATAGGTGATACTGCAGGAGTATGTTACAGACGCCTGGACATTTACAGCTTGTAGCATGATAACTAACTAATCAAGATTTTGCTATGAGCTCCTGGTAAATTATTAATGCATTCAGGAAATTTCAGTCTTCTTCAGAGCAAGTTTGTCTATTCTGAGTTTCAGCTTGTGTTTGTCTGTCAGTCATTCTCAGAGCAGGGCAAAGCAGGAAGCTAAAACTTCCAGATGCATTGCCGAGTGCTGATTGGGGAGGCTTCTCTGTTTTCAGAACAAAGTAGTAAAAGACAAACACGCGAAAAAAAAAGACTTCATCTCTGCCATTTTCCACCGCATACCTGTGTTTTAAAATCCTCAATCAGACAACTGATTAACCCACCATTTCCTTCCACATATAGTACCCTATCACGTAGGATGTAGGACTACTGTTCTAGTACTACTATATAGTAGTACTATGACCAACTACTAACTCTTGTACGCCCCGGACATAGCGAGCACCATCAAATAACGATAAACGACGATCAGGACGTGAGGCCGGCCGTGTACTTGACGCCGGTGGGGGGCAGCCACATATTGCCCTCGATGAACTGCGCGACGGTGAAGTTGCCGGCCTCCGCGCTGCTGGTCATGACGTGGAAGCCTGGCCACTTGCCCCTCGCGCCAACGCCGGCGCCGGGTCCCGTGTTCATGTACTCGCCGTAGTAGAGCGTGTCGAGCGCGAAGTCGCCGTCCCAGGCGAGCCAGCCCTCGGGGCGCACGAGCCCGCCGATGAAGGACTGCATGAAGACCACCCGCGAGTACTGCTTCCACGGCCGGCCGAGGTACGTCTGCGTGGCGTTGGCGGCGGCGAGGAGGTCGTCGTGGGCGGAGACGTTGCAGAACTGGAAGGCGAAGCCGGTGGTCATGTTGGCGTCGAGGCGGCCCTGGGCGGTGACGGAGTTCTTCTGGTCCGGCAGCGGGAGGCGCGCGAGCAGCGTGCAGCCTTGGAAGACGGCGGCGGCGTTGCCGAAGACGAAGTCGACGGTGCCGGCGACGCGGCAGTCGCGGTAGAACTGGCGGAGCGAGTGCGCGTACAGCGTGTCCTGGTGCCCGTCGAAGCCGCAGCGGTAGAAGACGGAGAGGTCCGAGTCGCAGCGCAGCGCCACGGCCTGGTGCTTCCCGGCCCCCGCCGTGTTCTCGAACGTCAGGTCCCGCGCGATGAAGCCCTTGCCGTTCACAGCTAGTATAGTAGCACACATGCAGGTGGTGCAGTATGCAGGTCAGTGGACAGACATTGATGATGAGTCTCCATGGATGCAGTACAGAACATGCAGGTATGTGAGCGAATCGTATTCGTTGGTAAACAAGCAGCAGTTCTTTTCCCCCTGCTGGCTGATCGAGGAATCATTGTTGCGTCGGTGCGGTGCTGTAGCCCGTCCTGTTTCGATCGACGATGATCGTCCATGGCGGCTGGCTCGCAAAAAGGACGCGAAGATCACGTGGACCTCGTCCTCTCGTGTCGTAGCTACCACGGGGTCGGCGGGGCCCTTCGGCAGATCAGATGGACTGTTGACCGGGGTCTACGCGGAGGGCCTTCGTTGGCGGTCTCTACACAACTGTTGACCGGGTTCATTTATTAACAACTCGTGTCGTGCTGTGCATGGCTGCATGCATGCCATGGCGTCGCAACCACTCGGAATCCAGAAGCCGGCCAGTGTTAATGCTGCACGTTGCCGTAGTTAAGGCGGGGAGGATACATGATGGTGGATTGGTGGGGCTTGATGAACAACTGCCTGCACTGCACAGTGCACGCTGCCAGCCAGGAAGGATAATGTTGTTGCGCATGCAACGGGTGGATGTGGATATGGGGGAGATGTATTACGTGTGCGGCGCGGGAAACGTGACACTTAAATAACGTGACACTACCAACCAGTACTTACTACTACTGCCATATGCCAACGCGCAAGCCCGTACGTGCCAGGGCCCAGTGCAGGGCGGCTTGACCATATATACATGTTTGCTCTATGAATCGAATGATGGATCCATGCATGTTTTGGTACGGAGGGATCAGCACCACGCTCGATCGGTTGGTAGTTTGGTACCGATCGATCGAGGCCCTGTGCTAGCTAGTGCAGTACTAGTGTGCTACTACTGCTCGCCGACGACGCCGGTGATCTATCGATCACATGCTTCCGCTCCCGCCTGACGTACGTTTGGTCGTCCGTCGTCGTAGCCATGCTGCCATACCACTGTCCAATGATGGCGCCCTGACCATGTTTTCGTACTACGTCGACACACGACTCATACGCAAAGTTGGTAATCTGGCCGGGCCAAGTGAATCTAGCTGAGCAAAGAAATTACCTATAGCTAAGCTAGTGTGGAATCCACTTCTTGGCTAGCTGTGGCGGTCTTGGCCTTGACCGTGCACTTGCGTATTCAATTTCATGCATGGACCACGATCTGATCTTCTACCCCTGTATATATATCTCATGTATATATACGTACTGCTATCGGCATTCAAATATTTAAGCTTGTTTTGAATTGCAATCTATACGTACGTTTAAGGGGAATGATGGTCGGTCGAGAATTCAAGAAACTAATAATAACACTACTCCTACTAGAGCATGCAGCGGAACACGGAGGAGAAACAGATGGAGTAAATATGACGATACACGCGCATGCACTCACCGACGGTGGCGCTGCGGTAGGTGGTGTACCCGTCGACGTAGTTGCGGTGGCCGGAGATGACGGTGGCGCCCATGCCGTCGCCGACCAGCATCAGGTTCCACTTCTTCTTCTTCACGTCCACCGTCTCCCTGTACACGCCCTTCTTCACGTAGATCACGTGCCGCGCGCCGCTCTCCGCCGGCGCCGCCTCCACGGCCGCGCTCACCGTGCTGTAGTTGCCGCTCCCGTCCTGCGCCACCACCGCGTCCACCGCCAGACCCCCGGGCCCCACCGGCATCCGCAGCAGCCTCCGGTCCCGCGCGCGCAGCCACCGCGGGTGGAGGTGGTGGCCCCGCTGCTTATCAGCGTCAGCGGCGGCACGGAGGCCGCGGCGGGACGACGCCGTGACGATCGCGTCGGCGGCGGCGACCTGGCCGAGGCCGTCGGCGAGGAGCGACGTGACGGACTCGAGCCCCGCGGCGACGAGCGAGCCCAGCACGGAGCCGGTCTGGTCCAGGCCTTCCTTGCACGTGTCCTGGTTCCCGAGCGCGCCGCTCAGCCAGGACCGCAGGTCGGACCGGGCGTCGCCGGTGCCGAGCCTGGCGCCGGCTCCGGCCCCGGTGCCACCGCCGGCCGTGGCGTAGTAGTCCGGCGAGGAGGTGGCGGACATGGACCAGGACAGCTCGTCGGAGGAGAGGTCCAGGAGGTCGAGGCAGTCGGCGACGGCCGAGGACAGGCGCAGGTCGCCGCCGCCGCCGCCCAGGACGCCGCCGCCGATGGGGAACGCCGAGATGATGGACGCCACGTCCCGGATCACGCCCAGCGTCTCGCGCAGCGTGGAGACCAGCCCCGCCGAGATCCCGGCCGTCTCCCCCCTCGCCTTCGGCGCCGCCGGGGGCGGTGTCGTCGGCGGGTGCGCGCTGCTTGTGAGCGGGTGCACTAGCAGCAGCAGGAGCAGGGAGAGCACGAGGAGGCGCTGCTTGTGAGGCGCTGTGGCGCGGAGAGGCGTCGGCGCCATGGCTCGCGCGCAGTCGCTAGAGCTAGTGTGGCAGGCAGCTGTGGGTTCTGTTCTGCTCAGGGGAGTGGGAGGTGGGCTTCGTTCATATAAGCGAGGTTTCCCGCACTTTTTCGCGCTAATTGAACGGCTAATCTCGACGACGTACAGTAGGGGGAAATGGCGGTGATGATGAGTCGGTGACGGAAGCAGTAGCAGAACAAAAGAACATGATGGTCTAGTCGGGAGTTTGGATGGACAAGCAGGTGTGCTGGAGGGAGATTGCACCCATACGGCCATACCCAAAGCTCAATAGTAGTGGCAACTGATCTGTGTGATACGACAGACGCGTGACCAACAGTTTTGGACTTTTGGTATGCTGTGGGTGGTGTCGCTGAGCATGTGAGGTGCGGACAGAGGGACGGGGTTAGTCGGACGAGAAAGAGGGTTTGGAGGTTTCCTCTCTGGATTAGCATTCGTTACGTGTGCTTTTCAGGTGTAGCCGTGGGTTGCCTTGCTTGGTTTGGCACTGATGATCACTTCATCAGTTCTGAGGCAAAGCATAAGCGGCATTGTAGATTTGCTTGTTCTAGCACGTTTTAATCCGGCGTTTGAGCGCCTCTCGTATTTCGTTTCACGCTTACTCTACTCTTTTGATAGGCCGCTGTCACGAAAAAAAAAAAAAAGGATATTGACATCGCCCGGGTGTACGCATATATGATGGCACTGTGCGCGCTCTTGGTTTGTCCAGAGTTGAACTGGATCTTTTTTGCACCCTTGGACTGCATTGGATGGGGTTTATTTGGACTCACATAGATTAAACCTGGACCGAAAGAATTCCTGCAAGTTGCAACAAGAATCTGGTTCGGGCATATATATCCGCTGTGCTTGCAGGTTCGTACAGAGCGCAGAGACCAAAAGATCAAGAGTTCCAGCGTCCGGCCAGCAGCGCCGGTGCTCCCTCTGCTTTCCAGCCACCACCACTATACAGTCCAGTGAGTCGAGTCAGAACCCGGATCGGCCGTTCCCAGGCTTCGCTTTCCCTGATATCTTCCTTCGCTTTCGTGCTCAAATATCTGATGAGCCCTCTTGTGTCCAGCGGTTAAAGGAGCGGACACATCAAGAGGTTGTGCCATGCATGTGCTGATGCTCGTACGTCCTGTACATGCAGCACTGCGCTTTCGCCAGTCTTTCCCATCATTCTCACGTTCTCACTGAGCGTGGAGGCTTCCCACAAGATGAAAACATAAGCACAACAACCAGCAAAAAAAAAAAAAAAAAAAACTAAACAAAGCATGGCTAACCACACGCAGTCTCCCTCACGCTTTGTCGGGGCTGAACACTCCCACAAGAGAGGCTTGCTTGCCGTTAAAGATGCGCCGATTCCGTTCCTTTCAGATATTCCACACGATATACATATCCCAGAGATGGTTTTGTGCTACTCCTTTGGCTTGTTCTAAAGGGTAGACGCGCACCATGCTTCGATGCTGAGGACGTCGAGGGTCGGTGGTAAAATCAGATTATTTGACCACACCTAGAGAGACCCCCAAACTTCTAAAGCGAATAGGCACTTAAGATAAAATGCAGAGCCGTCTCAGATTCCTGATCACATGAATTACAAACCGGGTTGCACAGCCACTCTCTCTGAATCAACTTTTTTCTGAGGATTTTGGCTTGTACTAGCAGGCAAGTGAAAAGCATATGTTTCCTTTCCGCATGAGCCTTCCAGGTTGATTTGGCATTGAATGACAGATAAATTTTTTGTTAGTTCAGAGGAAGCGTATATCTATCTGCGTGCTCATCTAAACATTATTGCTATGACATAAAAAAAAACGCTCAAAAAAAAATCAGATGATTGGATTTATATATAACACGTGCATGCTAATACTATAATGGAAGGCCCATAATCACCTTTGCGAGAATAATCATTTACTAGTAAAACACGGCCGAACAAGTCTTCATTCAAGCCTACACGTACGTATTTCGCCCCATAAGGCCATAACCCACATTACATCGTCCCAATATTTAAATTCTGCGCATAGAGCGGCCATAAGCGTAAACCTGCTGTAAAAACCAAGAAATGTTAATCCCTTCAACCAACCAACCATCTCGCCGACACAAACTAGCTGCATCCGGCGGCCGACACGGATAAAACACACTGGCACGCACGCAAACGGCCGGATTGACGAGAGGCCACTGTTTTGTTCACAGTCCCGCAGGCCGCAGCACCGTCCAGCGTCCACCGCCGAGTCCTGTCCGTTGGGCCGCGCCGACGTCGCGATCGAGAGGAGGGAGATCATCGTCCCCCGGCCGGACACCGAAAACGCCGGCTCGCCGTTGCATGTGAGGTGCCGGGGAACCACCAGCTAGAACCCCCGAACCGGTGGGCGCCTGGGCGGTGGTCTTCGTGCCGGTGCCAGCACAGGCCGACGACCCCTCGTGCAGTGCCCGACTGATGCCCGTGGCCCGCGGGACGCCTAGGCATGCTTACAGGCGTACTACGGCGTAGCTGACCCAGGCGCCGCGCCGGCAACCCAACCCGCCCATCGACCGGTAGCCGCGTGAAATAAATCCTTGCCATGTTCGAGCCCCAGGTTGGCACGCCCGGCCCAGCAGGGCGTGCGCCGCGCGCGGTGTCGAGTTGCCAGGCCCCGCCCGCAGATCTGCGGGCCAACTAACTTTCCTTTATTATGAGCTGATGATCGATTGCACAACGCGTTTTTTTTTGCGGGTAAAGAGAGATTTATATTAGCTGGCCAAACTGTCCATACAATCCGTGGTAATAAGGTCCCTGACACACGCAGGCGCCTGACCTAGCCACGTAGCTGTGTGCGTATTTTGCCTAGCTAATTGAGCTAACTCATGTGCTACAAAGTTGTTCTCTCTCTTGACCTTGGAGATCCTCCAAACAGGGAGGCTCCTACCTAACTCACGTGCTTCCGCAATTAGAAAACAGAGGTCCGATCTATCCTCACTATGAGCCCGTAGTGCCTCTACCATCTGTGCACAGTCAGATTCTAGAATCACTGGTTCATGGCACCACTGTGAGGCTAGTCGAAGACCTTCCAGACAGGCCCGGGCTTCTGCTTCCTTAGCACTGGCGCAATCGAAGAGCACTCTCCATGCTGTGAAGATGACAGAGCCCTCCGTGTCTCTCGCCACAACGCCAGCCCCAGCCGTCCCTGTCTGTTCGACGAAAGCACCGTCAACGTTCACTTTGATCCACCCATCTTCTGGTTTCTGCCACCCCCTTCTCGTGGTCACACTTGCCGTGTCATCCCTGCGACCACGGCCATCATCGCTGCGACCACCGAGTGGCCTCGCCGGCTTCTTCCCCTTCCCCTCGACGACCGTCATTGGCTTGTAATCCTGTGCGACCAAAGCATACATGTTAAGTAGAAACTGAACTGAGTCAGATATACTCACCGATGCTGCTCCATGCATTATATTATTGTGCCTTGTCCACGCTTGCCATAACAGGAGCTTCACTTGGTCACTTTGGTCTATTCCACATTTATCTAGCAATAAGAGTAGCCAATCCGGTCCTGTGTAATGCCATTGATCCTCGTTTGGCAGCCGCCAATGTTGCCTCATAGCCTCCCGTAGATCCATCGCTGCCTGGCAAGAAACCGTAGCATGGTAACTGTTTTCCGTGGCTACGCCACAGATTAAGCACTTGCTGTCTGGTTCGAGAGTTCTTGCCCATTTATTGAGTCTAGTTGGCAGTATGTTTTTGCACAATTTCCAGGTAAACACCTTCACCTTCGGCGGAACCTTACCCTTCCAGACTTTTGCCCAAAGTGCTCTCTCACCGGACGGGACCGAACTAGAAGCAGTTTCGGCGTCCAGGTTTTTTAACTTCATAGCGAGATTATAAGCACTACGAACTGTGAAAATACCAGTCCGCTCCCCATGCCATGCAATAAAATCATCCATCCTCCTTGCTGGAATTTTAATTCTCTGAATTACCTCTCTGTCTGCTTCATTGAAATAGCGCAATAACTTATCACGATCCCAATCAGTACCTTGCGAGTTTAACAAATCAGACACCCAGTGGAGTCTGCACCTGCCCCGTCGAGATGAGACCTTCAGCGTCACTTCCCGAGGTATCCATGGATCCCTCCAGATCCTGACTTGTGAGCCATCACCGATTCTCCATATTATGCCCTTCTTCAGCATCTCAAGCCCATGAAGTACTGATTGCCAGGTCGCAGATGCATTCGCACTCTTTACTGAATCAAGTATGGAACACCTTGGAAAATATTTAGCCTTCAGTAACTTTGCACATAGGGAGTTCGGCTTCTCAATCAGTCTCCAAGCTTGTCTTGCCAGCATAGCCTGGTTAAAGAGCCTCATATCTTTGAATCCCAAACCTCCCTGGTTTTTCTTGAGTAATAATTCTTCCCATGCTATCCATGCTGTTTTCCTCTTTCCCTTCTCACTACCCCACCAGAAATTCCTGATTATACTTGTCAGATCATCACAAACGGAGAGAGGCAACTTAAAAACTCCCATAATATACATTGGCAAAGCTTGGGCCACACTTTTGATTAGTACCTCCTTGGCAGCCGCCGATAAGTGTTTTTCCGTATACGCTGATAGTCTTTTCTGAAGTTTTTCTCTCAACGGTTGGAACTGCACCCCCTTCATGCGACCAGATGGGGTGGGGAGCCCTAAATATTTTGGTTCAAAGGCGTCCAGCTCCACTCTTAAGATTCTCTTGACCTGATCCTGCTCTGTAGTGTCATCTTTCCGTTTGAATAAGATCGAGCACTTTGCGCGATTAATCAGCTGGCCCGTGCCTCTTTCATAATCTTGTACGATCTCGCGAACCTGATGTGCCTGATGCTGGTCTGCTTTAAAGAATAGTATAGTGTCATCAGCAAATAAAAGGTGCGAGACGCCCGGGGCTCGTCGGCAAATTTTCATCTCCTGTAACGCTCCATGCTGAACTCTATCCTGTATAAGAGCAGACAATCCATCAGCTACAAAGAGAAAAAGATACGGCGATAATGGATCACCTTGACGAAGACCACGAGTTGGGGTAAAAGATGGTGTCAAGACACCGTTGAAGCTCACGGAGTACCGCATGGACATCACACAGGCCATGATCCGTTGTACCCATTCACATTGAAAGCCCAGCTTCAGAAGAACACTTTTTAGGAACCCCCAATCAACCAGGTCATACGCCTTGGATAAATCCAATTTATATGCGCAGTAGTCTCCTCTCCCATCTGTATTGTTTTGGATTGCATGAATACATTCAAAAGCAATGAGTGCATTATCAGTAATCATTCTCCCAGGAATAAAGGCGCTCTGATTCGGTGAAATGATGCCATCCAGAAGTGGCCGGAGTCTATTCACCAGGCATTTAGAGACCACCTTGTATAACACATTACACAGACTGATAGGACGAAAATCTTTTAAAGTCTCTGGGAAGGCCAGCTTAGGGATGAGCACAATTTTTGTTTCATTAATACCATCTGGCATAAATCCAGTTTCAAAGAAATTTTGTATCGCCTCTATTACCTCCTTCCTTAGCATCACCCAATTGCGTTGGAAGAAACGAGCAGGCAGGCCGTCTGGTCCAGGCGCCTTTAGAGGGCCGATCTGGTGCAACGCATCACCAATCTCCTCATCACTATACGGCTTCATTAGCTCTTTATTCATCTCCTCCGTTATGCATTGTTGGAACAGGCTTACTACTCCTTCAAAATTAATACTTTGATCAGCAGTAAAAAGAGTAGTAAAATAGTCGGTTACCATAGACCCCATCTCCCCTTGGTCTGAACACCAGCTCCCGTCCTCCCTTTTCAATTTCTTGATTCTATTCTTTTTAGCACGCCACATAGCTTTCCTATGGAAGAAATTTGTATTTCTATCCCCCTCTTTTAACCATGATATGCGCGACCTTTGCAGCCACATCATCTCCTCCCTGTATAAGATTTCATTCAGCTGCTTCACTTTAAAACATATAGCTGCTCTATTTCCCACCGGATCCTCCCATTCTAAATCATCAAGCTCTTTCCTAAGCATTTCAATTTCTTTATTCACATGCCCGAACTTCTCCCTGCTCCAAATCCTGAGCGCAGAAGCTACTTGTTTCAGATTCTCCGCTAGACCACCCAGGTCACTCCCTGGATTCCTACGAGCCCAAGCTTTTTCAATTTCCACCCCCAAATTTTCATCTCTTTGCCACATAATTTCATATCTAAAACCTGGGTTAGCCCTCAAAGACTCCCGCTGCTCGTTTTGGCGCAGCACTAGAACCTTATGATCCGAGCAAGCAGAATTCACATGGGTGATGGATGCATTAGGGAAGGACGTAGACCAAGCTGCATTAGCTACCCCCCTGTCCAACCGAACCCGAACATTTCGCCTCCCACTTTGATTATTATTATAGGTCCAAGGCAAACCCGAGAAGCCCAGATCATGAAGATCACAGTGGCTAAGCACTTCTCTAAAATCTAGCATCTGTCGTTCCGGTCTAGGAGTTTCAGAGAAGTGTCCAAACTGCCACATAGCCTCGTTAAAATCCCCAAACACAAGCCAAGGCCCCTCCCAGATGTCAAATAAATTCCGCAAAGTATCCCACATGGCTCTCCTATTTTCTACCCGAGGTTCGCCATACACAAACGTTGCCCGCCAGGCCGGCTGGTCAGGGCACTCCTTTATTAAAACATCAATGAAACGTTCACTTTGTCCTAACAAAGTAACTGAAACAGAATCATCCCAAAAAAGAGCAATACCACCACTAAGACCATTACTGCCTACAGCTAAAGAATTACGTAAACCTAGACGCCACACAAGATTTCGCGCCCGAGCGGCGTTCATCCTGGTTTCCGACAAAAAAACCAACTGGGGGTGATACAAGCGGACGAAGCCGCTAAGCTCTCGAACTGTACGGGAGTTCCCCAGCCCCCGACAGTTCCAGGCGATGGCATTCATTGCTCCTGACGGGGCTCGTCATGAGCTCCCGTCAGGTTTTCGTCACCTTGATTCAGCTTCGCCCTCTTAACTGGAGACTCACCGTCTTTGCTCGCTGGACCTGTATTCTCAGGGAACAGTACCTCCTCTTGCTTGGTCGCCCTATCATTCATCCAGGTCCCCCCCGCACGCATAGAATCAGCTAGCCCAGCAAGTTGCAGTTCGCGGATTGAGTCCGCAATGCCATCCTTCACCATCCTGCGCCCCTTCTTGTTCTTATCAATATCCTTCACAATGCGGAAGCTTTTCTTGGCAGCCTTCCCCATTTTCTGCACACCTTCCTGCATCGTCCCCTGCCGCCCCTGCTGTATATCCATAGCAACCTTCCTGGCAGCCATCTCCCCACCTTCCTCCACCGGACTAGTCTGTTGTGAGCCATCACTTGTATCAACAAAGGAGTCTAGCCCCGAGACTCTTCCTTTTCCCTCCGACAGCAAAGAGTCTGGCTTCTCATTGAGGTTTAGCTGCGCCTCCTCCACAGCCATATTACTCACTCCCTTCACCAGCTCCTTCTCCATCATTTGTGGTATACTCCCCGTCGACTCACCTGCTTTCTCCTCATCTCCAACCTCCTTGCTTTTCCTCTGTTCGCTAGCTGCCCCCATAGACACCTCCTTTGGCACATGCCTAGCCGGTGACCGTGAGTTACATGAACCCGATCTAGCTCTCTCCAACTGAGCACCACTGAAGTTGAGCGCTCTCTTTGGATTCTGCGTATTCGCAGGAACACTAAGGCGCCTCACAAGCTCCTTCTTGTATGGTGAGGCACGCAGGTCTGTGTTAAAATTGACACCCTCGGCCCTCCTATCACCATCTGGGCAATCCCGTGCCGCATGCCCGATACGCCCACAACTGAAGCAAAAATACGGGAGGTTCTCATATCTCACCACGAAGCTCATGACTCCCTTTCCTTTCACCTTGATCTGTACCGTAGGCTTTAGAGCATCTTCCAGGGCAAACTTAACCCTAACTCTCTTGAAGTCTAAAATACTCTCGCCCACTTCCATCACCTCTCCTATATTCGAGGCCAAAGCTCGCACAAAGCCCGTGGTTAGCATTCCCAACGGGATATCATAAATCCGAAGCCACATAGGAATGGCCTCGATCTGTATCTCCGACAGCCGGCATGCACCATCGTAAGGAACCACAATCAGTGCATCGCCCCTATACCTCCAAGGGCCTCCATTGGTGACAAACCTGAAGCTACTCTCCTCCTCAAATTCAATGAGAAATTTGTTGTCGCCAATGACCCTCACAGCCGCCGGAGTTCTCAAGCCCCATGCCACACTCATCTCAGCAAACATGCCTTTGGCGCTGAAAAAATTCGAGGAGTAATACCTTGCTATGGCCGCCCATTTGCTGATCGCTACTTCACTCTCCTCGTCCTCCCCAAACTCATAGCCCTCATCATCAACCTCTCCCCCTGCACCGCTCCCTGCCATGTGTGAGCTATGCAGGATCATCTCCTTCTCCCCCGGCACCCGCGACGCTTGCTGTTTTCCAATAGCCGCCACCGCAGCCATCGCAGCAAGATCCATTCTTCCATCACCACTCCCATCCTCCTCCATCACCTCCTTCCCCGGTCGCCTGCCTTCCATCGATCCCACCTGAAAGTTCTCCATCCTCTTGGCCTTCAATTCGTCCGACATCTCAGCCATCGCACACCACCGGCAGCCTAGGCACGTAAAGTGTTGGCTTCGGGTGGGCAACCTCCTCACCGGAGATCCCTTGTCACCCCCACCGCCACGAAACGAGACCAGGAGTCGGTGTAGTAGATGGGAACTAAGAGATGAGCACGACGAAGGGAAAACCCTAACTGTTGACCGGCGGCAGTAGATATAGAACTACCCCGGCGAGAGAAACCAGGATGATGGGCCCAGCTTGTTGCACAGATGAAGATCCTCTTCGTCTTGCCAAAAGGGAACTTTCGCCCACCAGAACCCTAGATGGGAACGGTGGCGATGAGAACCACGGGCGAGCGGCTCCCCAGCGAGCTGAGGCAGCCCCGCGAACGACACGCCGGCGACGCGCTAGACGTCCCGGTGACTAGGTCTGAAGGATCACGCAAGATGGCACCGGAGTTCCCTGGTCGCCATGGAGTCGCCGCCGCCGCCTAGGGTGTCGTACTAGGTGGAATATTCGTGCTACGCGATTGCACAACGCGTTGGCAGCCGAAAGAGGATTCATCACTCGCCTGTCCACCCACAGGGTTCTCGCGATTTTTTATTTTTTCTAACTCGGTTTGGAAGCATAATTTCCAAACCATACTACCAGGATACCAGGATTTGTACTCCCTTTAAAGTTTTTTTTAGTTTAAAAATAGCCAGCGACAAACATTCGAAAACGGATGCAGTAATTGTCGTGGCATTACTATGGTTTTTATACCTCCACCAAAAACTACAGTGTTTTTAGAACTTGTTTAAAAAATATACAAAATTGTGGTTTCTTATTCGAAACATGCAAGAAGCTAGATAAAAGTAACGGAAACTTTAGGGCTGAAGGTTCTCTACAAAGCCATGGTTTTGATTTTTGAAAATACTGTTTTTAAAAAAGACAATTAATAACCTCATAATAAAATACTATGATATCCGACCTCATAATTAAAATACTATGATATCCGTATATTATGAGCTGATGCCTGATGACACAACGCGTTGGCAGCTCAGAGAATTCACTGGCTTGCCCACCCACGAGTTCTCGCGCGTGTTGCATTTAGAGAGCAGGAGAACGGTTGAAGACATGAAAACGAAAATAGAAGATGCTTTCAGCTGAAAATGTTTTTAAAAACTTAGCAGGATTTAGGACTAACGAAAAGAGTATCGGTTGCCGATAATACGAAGAGAATACAATAACCTAGACTGAAGAATGTCGTATTTTCACCGGTATTCTACCGTTGGGTTGAGTACCTTCACAGTTTTTTTTTTTTTGAACGTAAGTACCTTCAGTTTTTTTTTTGAAGGGGAGAGAAGACGTAAGTTTTTTTTTTTTTGAGGGGTGAGAGAAGACGTAAGTACCTTCAGTTATCCCACGGCCAGGTTGCCGGATCAAGTCGTTATCGGCCCAGCAGATCACCAGGCCCAACAGCAAAAAAAAAAAAAAAAAAAAAGTCCATCTAACCATTCTTAACTTTGGCCGCAGTTCGATTTTACACCTCAAACTGCAAAATCAGAAATCTTTGCCTCCGCAACTAATGAAACCGGGTATTTTTACACCCTGGGCGGTATACGAAGGCGGTTTTGTGTGACGTGCCAGTCGGTCCCACCTGTCAGATGACACATGGCAGCGGGCCCCACGTGACAGTGGCACAACCATCTTTTTCCTCCCTCTTTCTCTCTCGTACCTCACCGTCGCCGCCATCTCATCCTCCCTCTCCGCCTCTGCCCCTCCTCACCGCCGCTCCCCCGCCACCACCGAGCTCTCCCGCTGCCGCTCGCTGGGCACCCGCTCCCCGGCCTGCACTCGCTGCCACCTTGGCCCACCGCACTCCTCCGGCACCCGCAGTCCCACGTCCTCCTCCACTAGCAGCGCAGGCCTCCACGGCCGCCGTCGCGGCGCTTCCGACGGCCGTCGACCTCCCGCCGCTCTCCCTCTCGGCCGCGGCGGCCACACTGTCGGACCCGGAGCGCAGGCGGCACGCGCAGGCGGAGGCGGCGGGAGGCGGGGACAAGGAGGCGGTGCGCGCTTACTTCAACTCGACGGGGTTCGAGCGGTGGCGCAAGATCTACGGGTCGGTGATGAAGGGCGTGAACAAGGTGCAGCTGGACATCCGCGGGCTGCGACGGGGAGCTCGCTGGCGCCGAACGAAGCGGAACAGAGCAAGAGAGAGAGCCGCGGTGCCGGCGGCAGAGGCCGCTGCCCCACGCTCCCGTCCTCATTGCGCCGCTGCCACGGCGCCCGTCCCCAACGCGGCATGGCGCGGCCGGCGGCCCGGGTCGGCGTCGAAGTCGTTGCGACTGGGGGCGGTGCCGCGGCCGGAGTGGCGGGAGGCGCAGCTCGGGTCGGCGCCAGCGCCGGCGAGAGAGGGGCAGAGGCGGAGAGGGAGGATGAGACGACGGCGACGATGAGGTACGAGAGAGGGAGAGTGAGGTAAAAGATGGTTGTGCCATTGCCACGTGGGGCCCGCCCACGTGTCACCTGACAAGGGAGACCCACTGACACGTCACACAAAACCGCCTTCGTATACCACCCAAGGTGTAAAAATATCTGGTTTCAATAGTTGTGGGAGCAAAGATGCCTGTATTTGCAGTTTGAGGTGCAAAATCGAATTACAGTTAAAGTTAAGGGTGATCAGATGGACTTTTTCCAAAAAATAATAATCAAGGGCAGGTCTTCCATACGAGTAGACGAGCAAAGCAAGGCCCAACGCTAGGAGATCCTAGGCCCATACAACAGCTAGTAGCTGTAGTGAGTAGTGACAGCGTTGTGAGTGCAGACTGCCAGTGTGTTAGGCTGGTTCCAGTAATACAAAATGAATTGTAACTGTGGATAGGGCGGAGTTTGAATATAAAACTGCTATAACCAGTCTTACATGCTTACAACAATCTACATAGTAGGTGGTGGATAGAATAGGGTAGTATTAGTATGCGTAATGGATGATGGGAGTACATTTGTGAATGAAGGTACCAGTATATTTGAAGTTTGTTAAGGTATGTAACTATTGTGATAGTCTAGATTTATACAATTTTATGTGTTTAACAGTTTTTAAAAAAATCAACCACGTTATACATTTGTGAACGGAGGTATCACTATATTTTGTGTTTACACTATCAGTCACCACTGTATTACCTAAAAAAAATACAGAAACGATTGGGGAAACCATACCCATCATCTCATCTGAATCCATTCACATTGGCACAACGCCCTAAAAAGGAAAGGATCTCTGCCTTGCAATCTCATTTTTGCTACGCACCTAAAAAAACATTTTTGTCAATAATCTAAAATATTATTCTTTTATTCAGAAATAGATTCAGGCCACCGAAATGGATTTTAGCATAGAAACAAAATTCACCCTAAATCCACCAAAGCCTGTTTATTCGTTTTTTTAAAAAAAAAATGATACCATGCCTTGAGTTGTCCTCGCGCATTTCCGTGCTTTTGCATGGCCGCGCCATGGGGGGCATCGCATTGTCTGAACTGAAGACAATAATATCAAGCATTATTAAGGTCCAGACTGTTTGCCATCGATGCAGATCATGGCGAGCGGCTGGGCGCGGTGATCAGGCCCGGTTTCCTACACCGTTGTTGCGGTGTCATCCTAACTCGCTGTCAGATCAGATTTTTCTTTTATATGCGCAAAGGAGCCCAAAGACTAGAACGATTTGGGTTGCCCTTCTCTGTGTAGATCCCTGAGTCAAGGTTGAAGGTTACAGGTCTAACATTCAGCAATCGTCAGTATATCTGTTTGAACAAGAAATGCTAGCAACGCTCTCTGCGTCTGCGGTCCGCCTCTTCTCTTCGGAGGCATCCTCTTTCCTCACATAACCAAAAGTCAAAATTGAACATCTTTTTCACATATTGCCGGCCAAAATGCCAAGTATAGTAGTATTTTGTATTTACACACTGAAATCATCTGCCGAAAGCAAAACCATAATCCATAACTGCACTACGCAAAACCCAAAATTAAAAGATGGTCCTGAAACGACGGGAGAAAAGTACCCATCTGAATCTGAATCTGAATCCATTCGCAGCCAGCGCCCTCTGCACTGCAAAGGAAGGAAACGATCTGTGCGCCTCGCAATCTCGTTTTGATACGCACCTAATTAAGGATCATGCATCATCCTGTGTATATAACTCTGTAAATGGAGAAAGATCAAGGGCTAGCTGCTAGGGAGTCCTGTCCCAGCTGTTGCCCCTGACGTACCGCAGCTGCAGCGACACCTGCCGCTCCATGCGCAGCTGCCGGTAGAAGTTGGCGATGAACTCCTCGGCGCGCTGGTCGATATCATCGTCGCCCCCCGCGGACGCCGACCCCGGCGACGACCCAGCGCCGGACGCCGACGACGACGCCCGCTTCATCTGCGCCGCGGGCGACGCGGCGCTGCTGGTCCGCGACAGGCTCCTGGCCGAGGCCGTGCCGAGGCTGGCGGACCTGGACGTCCGGGAGCCGGAGGAGGAGGAGGATGAGGATGCCGGAGACGGCGCCACGATGCTGCCCTCCACCTCGAGCAGGCCCGCCGGGCGCGGCGCGTCGAAGCTGAGGCGGCGCGCCGGCGTGCCCCGGGCGGCCGCGGAGGAGGCGAGCAGCACCCACCGCGTCGCGCTGAAGGAGAGCAGGAACCGCACCTTGCCGATCGCCTCCCGCAGCGCCCCGAGGACCGACGACCGCCGCTTCTTCTTGTCGGCGCCGGGCGCCTTGCCCTCCTCCTCCTCCTCCTCCGTGGACGGACGGACCTCGTCGTCGGCGACGGCCATGGACAGTCGGTCGGACGGTCTCTTTGCTTTCGTCCTTCCTCGTCGTTGTTTTGTTGCTCGATCGGTTTTCGCGCGAGTGGATGCGGCGGGCGAGGTGACGTGGAAGGAAAGCAGGACGGCTTCTTGCTGGCTCGTGCGTCGGCGGTGGCGCGAGCGAGTGTTTATATGTAGTTGTAGATGGCGACGACGCGGAAAGGTCGCCGGCCGGTGGTGTGCGGGCGTTGGGCAGTGCGGGAAGCTACAAGGTTTAGTTTGGAGAAGAAAAGAAACTGCGGAGCATGTATCGGCGTCGACAGATACAGTAATGTACCGTTGAGGAATACGCGTCCCGGCAGAAGTGGCTAGCGTACGTTGACGCTGATGCTGATGCTGATGCTGATGCCAGTGACCAGATCAGCAGCGCAATAATTGCTTGCATCAAAAGGAATCGCAATGCATGCAGCGGCATACTCCTATTCCTATACTACTACGGAAGAACAGTGCCTGACAACCGACGCTTAGAGTAGAATAGGCAACGCCCAACGGCACGGAACGTGGTCGGACGGATCGGATCGGAGGTTGGAGGACGAGCCAGTTGGCTTGGCTTGGCGATGGATATGTTGTCGGTAACGTGCCGGACGCGACGACGCTGCGTTGCAACGCGTTGGGGGCGCCGGCCGGACGACGCGGGGCCAGGTCAAACGCCTTGCCCGCCACTTGGACGCCACCACCAGCAGCAGCGTCCGGCCATTGCATGCGCCGCGACGAGAGTGCTTCGGCGCCAAGTTAAGATTAGCTGCATAGCCCAACAAAGCAGAGGGTCCTCTGCTCTGGTCGGCCACGATGCGATGCGCCGGCGGCGCCGAGGAAGCCCGCTCGTGCGGTCGTCGATAGTAGGGTGGAGACTGGAGAGTCGTGGAGTCGCGGGCGTCTCCAGCCGGTCGCGTGAGCAAGGTGCCAACGACGCCCAAGTCCCCGATGACTAGTCCCGCCGAACCCTCACGTTTTTTTGTGCGAAACCCAGCGATCGCGACGAGTTAATTAGTACTGACAGGTTGCGGAGGCGGCCAGCGCAGTACCGACATGGGTAGCAGCCGTACGTACTGTTGTTCTCTGGGAAGCGAGTGGAGAAAGGGTCGTCGGAGCCGGATCGGAGCTCCAGACATATGTACGTACCGGGGCTGTGTACGTATTTTTCAGCGTACGAAAAGAGGAGTACTTACGTACTACAGTGCCTGCTAGTATTCTATACGGTGTAAGGTTTTTTTTTAACGTAATATACGGTGTAAGTTTAAACCCGAGTATAAAAAAAAAAACGAACCGTACGCAAAAGAGTGTTGAAGGTTTCGGTTCGGAATTCGGATATGCTCTTGCGACGAATCGGAGCCGTTGTTGCTTGGAAGGGGTCTGCACTTCTTTTTTTTTTCGCAGGGTCACGTCTGACAGCAACGGGAGGTTTCAGGGGGTGACGAACGTTACTGTGAGTCGGATGGACGCCGACAGATTTTTTTTTCTCTCCGCTTTTTGAGAGTACTTGCAAAAATGCACGTCCCGCACACGATAACAAAAAATATATTCTGTAAATAAAATAAAATTATATTAAATTAAATTTGGTGTATTATTTTTGTATTGTCTAATTTACGGCCAGC